>CAXAJV010000835.1:297400-5097400 GCA_963969225.1 Xylocopa violacea
ACGTCTATAACGCTATATATCCTAGCCTAAGGCAAACTAACATTTCGAATGTAATATTTTACAACATTCCCGTCACTTCGGCTCCTACTTCTCGGTGGGAACATTATATACGTCTATATCGCTATATATCCTAGCCTAAGGCAACCTAACATGTCGAGCGTAATATTTCACAACATTCCTGGCTCGTCGGCCCCTACTTCTCGGTGGGAACATTATATACGTCTATAACGTTATGTGTCCTAACTTAAGGGAACCTAACATGTCGGATGTAATATTTGAAAACATTCCTGGCGTGTAGGCACGTACTTCTCGGTGGGAATATCATATACGTCTATAACGCTATATATCCTAGCCTAAGGCAATCCTAACATGTCGAATGTAATATTTTACTACATTCCTGGCGCGCCGGCCCCTACTTCTCGGTGGGAAGATTATATACGTCTGTAACGCTATATATCCTAGGCTAAGGCAATCCCAACATCTCGGATGTAATATTTTACAACATTCCTGGCGCGTCGGCACCTACTTCTCGGAGGGAACAGTATATAAGTCTATAACGTTATATATCCTAGCCTAAGGCAACCTAACTTCTCGGATGTAATATTTTACTACATTCCTGGCGCGCCGGCCCCTACTTCTCGCTGGGAACATTATATACGTCTAAAACGCTATATATCCTAGCTTAAGGCAACCTATCATGTCGAATGTAATATTTTCCAACATTCCTGGCGCGTCGGCACCTACTTCTCGGTGGGAACAGTATATACGTTTATAACGTTATATATCCTAGCCTAAGGCAATCCCAACATCTCGGATGTAATATTTTACAACATTCCTGCCGCGTCGGCACCTACTTCTCGGAGGGACCAGTATAAAAGCCTATAACGTTATATATCCTAGCCTAAGGCAACCTAACATCTCGGATGTAATATTTTACTGCATTCGTGGCGGGCCTTCCCCTACTTCTCGCTGGGATCATTATTTACGTCTAAAACGCTATATATCCTAGCTTAAGGCAACCTAACATGTCGGATGTAATATTTTACTACATTCGTGGCGCGACGGCCCCTACTTCTCGGTGGGAACATTATATACGTCTATATCGTTATATATCCTAGCCTAATGCAATCCTAACATGTCGAATGTAATATTTTACAAAATTCCCGTCACTTCTGCACCTACTTCTCGGTGGGAACATTATATACGTCTGTAACGCTATATATCCTAGCCTAAGGCAAACTAACATGTCGAATGTAATATTTTACAACATTCCCGTCACTTCGGCTCCTACTTCTCGGTGAGAACATTATATACGTCTATATCGCTATATATCCTAGCCTAAGGCAACCTAACATGTCGAGCGTAATATTTTACAACATTCCTGGCTCGTCGGCCCCTACTTCTCGTTGGGAACATTATATACGTCTATAACGTTATATATCCTAACCTAAGGGAACCTAATATGTCGGATGTAATATTTGACAACATTCCTGGCGTGTAGGCACGTACTTCTCGGTGGGAATATCATATACGTCTATAACGCTATATATCCTAGCCTAAGGCAATCCTAACATGTCGAATGTAATATTTTACTACATTCCTGGAGCGCCGGCCCCTACTTCTCGGTGGGAAGATTATATACGTCTGTAACGCTATATATCCTAGCCTAAGGCAACCTAACATCTCGGATGTAATATTTTACTATATTATTGGCACATCCGCCCCTATTTCTCCGTGGGAACATTATATACGTCTATAACGCTATATATCCTAGCCTAAGGCAAACTAACATGTCGATTGTAATATTTTATAACATTCCTGGCGCGCCGGCCCCTACTTCTCGGTGGGAACATTATATACGTCTATATCGTTATCTATCCTAGCCTAAGGCAATCCCAACATCTCGGATGTAATATTTTACAAAATTCCCGTCACTTCTGCACCTACTTCTCGGTGGGAACATCATATACGTCTGTAACGCTATATATCCTAGCCTAAGGCAAACTAACATGTCGAATGTAATATTTTACAACATTCCCGTCACTTCGGCTCCTACTTCTCGGTGGGAACATTATATACGTCTATATCGTTACACATCCTAGCCTATGGCAACCTAATATGTCGAGCGTAATATTTTACAACATTCCTGGCTCGTCGGCCCCTACTTCTCGGTGGGAACATTATATACGTCTATAACGTCATATATCCTAACCTAAGGGAACCTAACATGTCGGATATAATATTTTACAACATTCCTGGCGCGTCGGCACCTACTGCTCGGAGGGAACAGTATATAAGTCTATAACGTTATATATCCTAGCCTAAGGCAACCTTACATGTCGAATGTAATATTTTACAATATTCCTGGCGCGTCGGCAACTACTTCCCGGTGGGAACAGTATATCCGTCTATAACGTTATATATCCTAACCTAAGGCACCTTAACATGTCGAATGTAATATTTTACCGCATTCCTGGCTCGTTGGCCCCTACTCCTCGGTGGGAACGTTATATACGTCTATAAAGTTACATATCCTAGCCTAAGGCAACCTAACATCTCGGATGTAATATTTTACTACATTCCTGGCGCGCCGGCCCCTACTTCTCGGTGGGAAGATTATATACGTCTGTAACGCTATATATCCTAGCCTAAGGCAACCTTACATGTCGAATGTAATATTTTACAACATTCCTGGCGCGTCGGCACCTACTTCTCGGTGGGAACAGTATACACGTCTATAACGTTATATATCCTAGCCTAAGGCAACCTAACATCTCGGATGTAATATTTTACAACATTCCTGCCGCGTCGGCACCTACTTCTCGGAGGGAACAGTATATAAGTCTATAACGTTATATATCTTACCCTAGGCAACCTAACATCTCAGATGTAATATTTTACTATATTCGTGGCGCGCCTTCCCCTACTTCTCGCTGGGAACATTATTTACGTCTAAAACGCTATATGTCCTAGCTTAAGGCAACCTAACATGTCGGATGTAATATTTTACTACATTCGTGGCGCGCCGGCCCCTACTTCTTGGTGGGAACATTATATACGTCTATATCGTTATATATCCTAGCCTAAGGCAATTCTAACATGTCGAATGTAATATTTTACAAAATTCCCGTCACTTCTGCACCTACTTCTCGGTGGGAACATTATATACGTCTGTAACGCTATATATCCTAGCCTAAGGCAACCTAACATATCGGATGTAATATTTTACTACATTCCTGGCGCCCCGGACCCTACTTCTCGGTGGGAATATTATATACGTCTATAACGCCATATATCCTAACCTAAGGCAACCTAAAATGTCGAGCGTAATATTTGACAACATTCCTGGCTCGTCGGCCCCTACTTCTCGGAGGGAACAGTATATAAGCCTATAACGTTATATATCCTAGCCTAAGGCAATTTAACACATCGGATGTAATATTTTACTACATTCCTGGCGCGCTGGCCCCTACTTCGCGATGGGAACATTATATACGTCTATATCGCTATATATCCTAGCCTAAGGCAACCTAACATGTCGAGCGTAATATTTTACAACATTCCTGGCTCGTCGGCCCCTACTTCTCGGTGGGAATATTATATACGTCTATAACGCCATATATCCTAACCTAAGGCAACCTGACATCTCGTATGTAATATTTTACTACATTCCTGGCACGTCCGCCCCTACTTCTCGGTGGGAACATCATATACGTCTATAACGCTATATATCCTAGCCTAAGGCTATCCTAACATGTCGAATGTAATATTTTACAACATTCCTGACTCGTCGGCCCCTACTTCTCGGTGGGAACATTATATACGTCTATAACGTTATATATCCTAGCCTAAGGCAACCTTACATGTCGAATGTAATATTTTAAAATATTCCTGGCGCGTGGGCAACTACTTCTCGGTGGGAACGGTATATAAGTCTATAACGTTATATATCTTACCCTAGGCAACCTAACATCTCAGATGTAATATTTTACTATATTCGTGGCGCGCCTTCCCCTACTTTTCGCTGGGAACATTATTTACGTCTAAAACGCTATATGTCCTAGCTTAAGGCAACCTAACATGTCGGATGTAATATTTTACTACATTCGTGGCGCGCCGGCCCCTACTTCTCGGTGGGAACATTATATACGTCTATATCGTTATATATCCTAGCCTAAGGCAATCCTAACATGTCGAATGTAATATTTTACAAAATTCCCGTCACTTCTGCACCTACTTCTCGGTGGGAACATTATATACGTCTGTAACGCTATATATCCTAGCCTAAGGCAAACTAACATGTCGAATGTAATATTTTACAACATTCCCGTCACTTCGGCTCCTACTTCTCGGTGGGAACATTATATACGTCTATATCGTTACACATCCTAGCCTATGGCAACCTAATATGTCGAGCGTAATATTTTACAACATTCCTGGCTCGTCGGCCCCTACTTCTCGGTGGGAACATTATATACGTCTATAACGTCATATATCCTAACCTAAGGGAACCTAACATGTCGGATATAATATTTTACAACATTCCTGGCTCGTCGGCCCCTACTTCTCAGTGGGAACATTATATACGTCTGTAACGCTATATATCCTAGCCTAAGGCAATCCTAACATCTCGGATGTAATATTTTACAACATTCCTGCCGCGTCGGCACCTACTTCTCGGAGGGAACAGTATATAAGTCTATAACGTTATATATCTTACCCTAGGCAACCTAACATCTCAGATGTAATATTTTACTATATTCGTGGCGCGCCTTCCCCTACTTCTCGCTGGGAACATTATTTACGTCTAAAACGCTATATGTCCTAGCTTAAGGCAACCTAACATGTCGGATGTAATATTTTACTACATTCGTGGCGCGCCGGCCCCTACTTCTTGGTGGGAACATTATATACGTCTATATCGTTATATATCCTAGCCTAAGGCAATCCTAACATGTCGAATGTAATATTTTACAAAATTCCCGTCACTTCTGCACCTACTTCTCGGTGGGAACATTATATACGTCTGTAACGCTATATATCCTAGCCTAAGGCAACCTAACATATCGGATGTAATATTTTACTACATTCCTGGCGCCCCGGACCCTACTTCTCGGTGGGAATATTATATACGTCTATAACGCCATATATCCTAACCTAAGGCAACCTAAAATGTCGAGCGTAATATTTGACAACATTCCTGGCTCGTCGGCCCCTACTTCTCGGAGGGAACAGTATATAAGCCTATAACGTTATATATCCTAGCCTAAGGCAAACTAACACATCGGATGTAATATTTTACTACATTCCTGGCGCGCTGGCCCCTACTTCGCGATGGGAACATTATATACGTCTATATCGCTATATATCCTAGCCTAAGGCAACCTAACATGTCGAGCGTAATATTTTACACCATTCCTGGCTCGTCGGCCCCTACTTCTCGGTGGGAATATTATATACGTCTATAACGCCATATATCCTAACCTAAGGCAACCTGACATCTCGGATGTAATATTTTACTACATTCCTGGCACGTCCGCCCCTTATTCTCGGTGGGAACATCATATACGTCCATAACGCTATATATCCTAGCCTAAGGCTATCCTAACATGTCGAATGTAATATTTTACAACATTCCTGACTCGTCGGCCCCTACTTCTCGGTGGGAACATTATATACGTCTATAACGCTATATATCCTAGCCTAAGGCAAACTAACATGTCGAATGTAATATTTTACAACATTCCCGTCACTTCGGCACCTACTTCTCGGTGCGAACATTATATACGTCTATAAAGTTACATATCCTAGCCTAAGACAACCTAACATCTCGGATGTAATATTTTACTACATTCCTGGCGCGCCGGCCCCTACTTCTCGGTGGGAAGATTATATACGTCTGTAACGCTATATATCCTAGCCTAAGGCAACCTTACATGTCGAATGTAATATTTTACAATATTCCTGGCGCGTCGGCAACTACTTCTCGGTGGGAACAGTATATCCGTCTATAACGTTATATATCATAACCTAAGGCAACTTAGCATGTCGAATGTAATATTTTACCACATTCCTGGTTCGTCGGCCCCTACCTCTCGGTGGGAACATTATATACGTCTATAACGTTATATATCCTAACCTAAGGGAACCTAACATCTCGGATGTAACATTTTACAACATTCCTGGCGCGTCGACCCCTACTTCTCGGAGAGAACAGTATATAAGTCTATAACGTTATATATCCTAGCCTAAGGCAACCTTACATGTCGAATGTAATATTTTACAATATTCGTGGCGCGTCGGCAAGTACTTCTCGGTGGGAACAGTATATTCGTCTATAACGTTATATATCCTAACCTAAGGCAACTTAACATGTCGAATGTAATATTTTACCACATTCCTGGCTCGTTGGCCCCTACTCGTCGGTGGGAACATTATATACGTCTATAAAGTTACATATCCTAGCCTAAGGCAACCTAACATCTCGGATGTAATATTTTACTACATTCCTGGCGCACCGGCCCATACTTCTCGGTGGGAAGATTATATACGTCTGTAACGCTATATATCCTAGCCTAAGGCAGCCTAACTTGTCGAGCGTAATATTTTACAACATTCCTGGCTCGTCGGCCCCTACCTCTCGGTGGGAACATTATATACGTCTATGTCGCTATATATACTAGCCTAAGGCAACCTAACATGTCGAATGTAATATTTTACAACATTCCTGGCGCGCCGGCCCCTACTTTTCGGTGGGAACATTATATACGTCTGTAACGCTATATATCCTAGCCTAAGGCAACCTAACTTGTCGAGCGTAATATTTTACAACATTCCTGGCTCGTCGGCCCCTACTTCTCAGTGGGAACATTATATACGTCTGTAACGCTATATATCCTAGCCTAAGGCAACCTTACATGTCGAATGTAATATTTTACAACATTCCTGGCGCGTCGGCACCTACTTCTCGGTGGGAACAGTATATACGTCTATAACGTTATATATCCTAGCCTAAGGCAACCTAACATCTCCGATGTAATATTTTACAACATTCCTGCCGCGTCGGCACCTACTTCTCGGAGGGAACAGTATATAAGTCTATAACGTTATATATCTTACCCTAGGCAACCTAACATCTCAGATGTAATATTTTACTATATTCGTGGCGCGCCTTCCCCTACTTCTCGCTGGGAACATTATTTACGTCTAAAACGCTATATGTCCTAGCTTAAGGCAACCTAACATGTCGGATGTAATATTTTACTACATTCGTGGCGCGCCGGCCCCTACTTCTCGGTGGGAACATTATATACGTCTATATCGTTATATATCCTAGCCTAAGGCAATCCTAACATGTCGAATGTAATATTTTACAAAATTCCCGTCACTTCTGCACCTACTTCTCGGTGGGAACATTATATACGTCTGTAACGCTATATATCCTAGCCTAAGGCAAACTAACATGTCGAATGTAATATTTTACAACATTCCCGTCACTTCGGCTCCTACTTCTCGGTGGGAACATTATATACGTCTATATCGTTACACATCCTAGCCTATAGCAACCTAATATGTCGAGCGTAATATTTTACAACATTCCTGGCTCGTCGGCCCCTACTTCTCGGTGGGAACATTATATACATCTATAACGTCATATATCCTAACCTAAGGGAACCTTACATGTCGGATGTAATATTTGACAACATTCCTGGTGTGTAGGCACGTACTTCTCGGTGGAAATATCATATACGTCTATAACGTTATATATCCTAGCCTAAGGCAATCCTAACATGTCGAATGTAATATTTTACTACATTCCTGGAGCGCCGGCCCCTACTTCTCGGTGGGAAGATTATATACGTCTGTAACGCTATATATCCTAGCCTAAGGCAACCTTACATGTCGAATGTAATATTTTACAACATTCCTGGCGCGTCGGCACCTACTTCTCGGTGGGAACAGTATATACGTCTATAACGTTATATATCCTAGCCTAAGGCAATCCTAACATCTCGGATATAATATTTTACAACATTCCTGGCGCGTCGGCACCTACTGCTCGGAGGGAACAGTATATAAGTCTATAACGTTATATATCCTAGCCTAAGGCAACCTTACATGTCGAATGTAATATTTTACAATATTCCTGGCGCGTCGGCAACTACTTCCCGGTGGGAACAGTATATCCGTCTATAACGTTATATATCCTAACCTAAGGCACCTTAACATGTCGAATGTAATATTTTACCGCATTCCTGGCTCGTTGGCCCCTACTCCTCGGTGGGAACGTTATATACGTCTATAAAGTTACATATCCTAGCCTAAGGCAACCTAACATCTCGGATGTAATATTTTACTACATTCCTGGCGCGCCGGCCCCTACTTCTCGGTGGGAAGATTATATACGTCTGTAACACTATATATCCTAGCCTAAGGCAATCCTAACATGTCGAATGTAATATTTTACTACATTCGTGGCGCGCCGGCCCCTACTTCTCGGTGGGAACATTATATACGTCTATATCGTTATATATCCTAGCCTAAGGCAATCCTAACATGTCGAATGTAATATTTTACAAAATTCCCGTCACTTCTGCACCTACTTCTCGGTGGGAACATTATATACGTCTGTAACGCTATATATCCTAGCCTAAGGCAAACTAACATGTCGAATGTAATATTTTACAACATTCCCGTCACTTCGGCTCCTACTTCTCGGTGGGAACATTATATACGTCTATATCGTTACACATCCTAGCCTATGGCAACCTAATATGTCGAGCGTAATATTTTACAACATTCCTGGCTCGTCGGCCCCTACTTCTCGGTGGGAACATTATATACGTCTATAACGTCATATATCCTAACCTAAGGGAACCTAACATGTCGGATATAATATTTTACAACATTCCTGGCTCGTCGGCCCCTACTTCTCAGTGGGAACATTATATACGTCTGTAACGCTATATATCCTAGCCTAAGGCAATCCTAACATCTCGGATGTAATATTTTACAACATTCCTGCCGCGTCGGCACCTACTTCTCGGAGGGAACAGTATATAAGTCTATAACGTTATATATCTTACCCTAGGCAACCTAACATCTCAGATGTAATATTTTACTATATTCGTGGCGCGCCTTCCCCTACTTCTCGCTGGGAACATTATTTACGTCTAAAACGCTATATGTCCTAGCTTAAGGCAACCTAACATGTCGGATGTAATATTTTACTACATTCGTGGCGCGCCGGCCCCTACTTCTTGGTGGGAACATTATATACGTCTATATCGTTATATATCCTAGCCTAAGGCAATCCTAACATGTCGAATGTAATATTTTACAAAATTCCCGTCACTTCTGCACCTACTTCTCGGTGGGAACATTATATACGTCTGTAACGCTATATATCCTAGCCTAAGGCAACCTAACATATCGGATGTAATATTTTACTACATTCCTGGCGCCCCGGACCCTACTTCTCGGTGGGAATATTATATACGTCTATAACGCCATATATCCTAACCTAAGGCAACCTAAAATGTCGAGCGTAATATTTGACAACATTCCTGGCTCGTCGGCCCCTACTTCTCGGAGGGAACAGTATATAAGCCTATAACGTTATATATCCTAGCCTAAGGCAAACTAACACATCGGATGTAATATTTTACTACATTCCTGGCGCGCTGGCCCCTACTTCGCGATGGGAACATTATATACGTCTATATCGCTATATATCCTAGCCTAAGGCAACCTAACATGTCGAGCGTAATATTTTACACCATTCCTGGCTCGTCGGCCCCTACTTCTCGGTGGGAATATTATATACGTCTATAACGCCATATATCCTAACCTAAGGCAACCTGACATCTCGGATGTAATATTTTACTACATTCCTGGCACGTCCGCCCCTTATTCTCGGTGGGAACATCATATACGTCCATAACGCTATATATCCTAGCCTAAGGCTATCCTAACATGTCGAATGTAATATTTTACAACATTCCTGACTCGTCGGCCCCTACTTCTCGGTGGGAACATTATATACGTCTATAACGCTATATATCCTAGCCTAAGGCAAACTAACATGTCGAATGTAATATTTTACAACATTCCCGTCACTTCGGCACCTACTTCTCGGTGCGAACATTATATACGTCTATAAAGTTACATATCCTAGCCTAAGACAACCTAACATCTCGGATGTAATATTTTACTACATTCCTGGCGCGCCGGCCCCTACTTCTCGGTGGGAAGATTATATACGTCTGTAACGCTATATATCCTAGCCTAAGGCAACCTTACATGTCGAATGTAATATTTTACAATATTCCTGGCGCGTCGGCAACTACTTCTCGGTGGGAACAGTATATCCGTCTATAACGTTATATATCATAACCTAAGGCAACTTAGCATGTCGAATGTAATATTTTACCACATTCCTGGTTCGTCGGCCCCTACCTCTCGGTGGGAACATTATATACGTCTATAACGTTATATATCCTAACCTAAGGGAACCTAACATCTCGGATGTAACATTTTACAACATTCCTGGCGCGTCGACCCCTACTTCTCGGAGAGAACAGTATATAAGTCTATAACGTTATATATCCTAGCCTAAGGCAACCTTACATGTCGAATGTAATATTTTACAATATTCGTGGCGCGTCGGCAAGTACTTCTCGGTGGGAACAGTATATTCGTCTATAACGTTATATATCCTAACCTAAGGCAACTTAACATGTCGAATGTAATATTTTACCACATTCCTGGCTCGTTGGCCCCTACTCGTCGGTGGGAACATTATATACGTCTATAAAGTTACATATCCTAGCCTAAGGCAACCTAACATCTCGGATGTAATATTTTACTACATTCCTGGCGCACCGGCCCATACTTCTCGGTGGGAAGATTATATACGTCTGTAACGCTATATATCCTAGCCTAAGGCAGCCTAACTTGTCGAGCGTAATATTTTACAACATTCCTGGCTCGTCGGCCCCTACCTCTCGGTGGGAACATTATATACGTCTATGTCGCTATATATACTAGCCTAAGGCAACCTAACATGTCGAATGTAATATTTTACAACATTCCTGGCGCGCCGGCCCCTACTTTTCGGTGGGAACATTATATACGTCTGTAACGCTATATATCCTAGCCTAAGGCAACCTAACTTGTCGAGCGTAATATTTTACAACATTCCTGGCTCGTCGGCCCCTACTTCTCAGTGGGAACATTATATACGTCTGTAACGCTATATATCCTAGCCTAAGGCAACCTTACATGTCGAATGTAATATTTTACAACATTCCTGGCGCGTCGGCACCTACTTCTCGGTGGGAACAGTATATACGTCTATAACGTTATATATCCTAGCCTAAGGCAACCTAACATCTCCGATGTAATATTTTACAACATTCCTGCCGCGTCGGCACCTACTTCTCGGAGGGAACAGTATATAAGTCTATAACGTTATATATCTTACCCTAGGCAACCTAACATCTCAGATGTAATATTTTACTATATTCGTGGCGCGCCTTCCCCTACTTCTCGCTGGGAACATTATTTACGTCTAAAACGCTATATGTCCTAGCTTAAGGCAACCTAACATGTCGGATGTAATATTTTACTACATTCGTGGCGCGCCGGCCCCTACTTCTCGGTGGGAACATTATATACGTCTATATCGTTATATATCCTAGCCTAAGGCAATCCTAACATGTCGAATGTAATATTTTACAAAATTCCCGTCACTTCTGCACCTACTTCTCGGTGGGAACATTATATACGTCTGTAACGCTATATATCCTAGCCTAAGGCAAACTAACATGTCGAATGTAATATTTTACAACATTCCCGTCACTTCGGCTCCTACTTCTCGGTGGGAACATTATATACGTCTATATCGTTACACATCCTAGCCTATAGCAACCTAATATGTCGAGCGTAATATTTTACAACATTCCTGGCTCGTCGGCCCCTACTTCTCGGTGGGAACATTATATACATCTATAACGTCATATATCCTAACCTAAGGGAACCTTACATGTCGGATGTAATATTTGACAACATTCCTGGTGTGTAGGCACGTACTTCTCGGTGGAAATATCATATACGTCTATAACGTTATATATCCTAGCCTAAGGCAATCCTAACATGTCGAATGTAATATTTTACTACATTCCTGGAGCGCCGGCCCCTACTTCTCGGTGGGAAGATTATATACGTCTGTAACGCTATATATCCTAGCCTAAGGCAACCTTACATGTCGAATGTAATATTTTACAACATTCCTGGCGCGTCGGCACCTACTTCTCGGTGGGAACAGTATATACGTCTATAACGTTATATATCCTAGCCTAAGGCAATCCTAACATCTCGGATATAATATTTTACAACATTCCTGGCGCGTCGGCACCTACTGCTCGGAGGGAACAGTATATAAGTCTATAACGTTATATATCCTAGCCTAAGGCAACCTTACATGTCGAATGTAATATTTTACAATATTCCTGGCGCGTCGGCAACTACTTCCCGGTGGGAACAGTATATCCGTCTATAACGTTATATATCCTAACCTAAGGCACCTTAACATGTCGAATGTAATATTTTACCGCATTCCTGGCTCGTTGGCCCCTACTCCTCGGTGGGAACATTATATACGTCTATAAAGTTACATATCCTAGCCTAAGGCAACCTAACATCTCGGATGTAATATTTTACTACATTCCTGGCGCGCCGGCCCCTACTTCTCGGTGGGAAGATTATATACGTCTGTAACACTATATATCCTAGCCTAAGGCAATCCTAACATGTCGAATGTAATATTTTACTACATTCCTGGCGCGCCGGCCCCTACTTCTCGGTGGGAAGATTATATACGTCTGTAACGCTATATATCCTAGCCTAAGGCAACCTTACATGTCGAATGTAATATTTTACAACATTCCTGGCGCGTCGGCACCTACTTCTCGGTGGGAACAGTATACACGTCTATAACGTTATATATCCTAGCCTAAGGCAACCTAACATCTCGGATGTAATATTTTACAACATTCCTGCCGCGTCGGCACCTACTTCTCGGAGGGAACAGTATATAAGTCTATAACGTTATATATCTTACCCTAGGCAACCTAAGATCTCAGATGTAATATTTTACTATATTCGTGGCGCGCCTTCCCCTACTTCTCGCTGGGAACATTATTTACGTCTAAAACGCTATATGTCCTAGCTTAAGGCAACCTAACATGTCGGATGTAATATTTTACTACATTCGTGGCGCGCCGGCCCCTACTTCTTGGTGGGAACATTATATACGTCTGTAACGCTATATATCCTAGCCTAAGGCAACCTAACATATCGGATGTAATATTTTACTACATTCCTGGCGCCCCGGACCCTACTTCTCGGTGGGAATATTATATACGTCTATAACGCCATATATCCTAACCTAAGGCAACCTAAAATGTCGAGCGTAATATTTGACAACATTCCTGGCTCGTCGGCCCCTACTTCTCGGAGGGAACAGTATATAAGCCTATAACGTTATATATCCTAGCCTAAGGCAAACTAACACATCGGATGTAATATTTTACTACATTCCTGGCGCGCTGGCCCCTACTTCGCGATGGGAACATTATATACGTCTATATCGCTATATATCCTAGCCTAAGGCAACCTAACATGTCGAGCGTAATATTTTACAACATTCCTGGCTCGTCGGCCCCTACTTCTCGGTGGGAATATTATATACGTCTATAACGCCATATATCCTAACCTAAGGCAACCTGACATCTCGGATGTAATATTTTACTACATTCCTGGCACGTCCGCCCCTTATTCTCGGTGGGAACATCATATACGTCCATAACGCTATATATCCTAGCCTAAGGCTATCCTAACATGTCGAATGTAATATTTTACAACATTCCTGACTCGTCGGCCCCTACTTCTCGGTGGGAACATTATATACGTCTATATGGTTATATATCCTAGCCTAAGGCAACCTTACATGTCGAATGTAATATTTTAAAATATTCCTGGCGCGTGGGCAACTACTTCTCGGTGGGAACAGTATATCCGTCTATAACGTTATATATCCTAACCTAAGGCACCTTAACATGTCGAATGTAATATTTTACCACATTCCTGGCTCGTTGGCCCCTACACCTCGGTGGGAACATTATATACGTCTATAACGCCATATATCTTAACCTAAGGCAACCTAAAATGTCGAGCGTAATATTTGACAACATTCCTGGTTCGTCGGCCCCTACTTCTCGGAGGGAACAGTATATAAGCCTATAACGTTATATATCCTAGCCTAAGGCAAACTAACACATCGGATGTAATATTTTACTACATTCCTGGCACGTCCGCCCCTACTTCTCGGTGGGAACATCATATACGTCTATAACGCTATATATCCTAGCCTAAGGCAATCCGAACATGTCGAATGTAATATATTACTACATTCCTGGCGCGCCGGCCCCTACTTCTCGTTGGGAAGATTATACACGTCTATAACGCCATATATCCTAACCTAAGGCAACCTAACATCTCGGATGTAATATTTTACTACATTCCTGGCACGTCCGCCCCTACTGCTCGGTGGGAACATCATATACGTCTATAACGCTATATATCCTAGCCTAAGGCAATCCTAACATGTGGAATGTAATATTTTATAACATTCCCGTCACTTCGGCACCTACTTCTCGGTGCGAACATTATGTACGTGTATAACGTTATATATCCTAGCCTAAGGCAACCTAACATCTCGGATGTAATATTTTACTATATTCCTGGCGCGCCTTCCCCTACTTCTCGGTGGGAATATTATATACGTTTATAACGCCATATATCCTAGCTTAAGGCAACCTATCATGTCGAATGTAATATTTTACAACATTCCTGACTCGTCGGCCCCTACTTCTCGGTGGGAACATTATATACATCTATATGGTTATATATCCTAGCCTAAGGCAACCTTACATGTCGAATGTAATATTTTAAAATATTCCTGGCGCGTGGGCAACTACTTCTCGGTGGGAACAGTATATCCGTCTATATCGTTATATATCCTAACCTAAGGCACCTTAACATGTCGAATGTAATATTTTACCACATTCCTGGCTCGTTGGCCCCTACACCTCGGTGGGAACATTATATACGTCTATAAAGTTACATATCCTAGCCTAAGGCAACCTAACATCTCGTATGTAATATTTTACTACATTCCTGGCGCACCGGCCCCTACTTCTCGGTTGGAAGATTATATACGTCTGTAACGCTATATATCCTAGCCTAAGGCAACCTAACTTGTCGAGCGTAATATTTTACAACATTCCTGGCTCGTCTGGCCCTACCTCTCGGTGGGAACATTATATACGTCGATAACGTTATATATCCTAACCTAAGGGAACCTAACATCTCGGAAGTAATATTTTACAACATTCCTATCGCGTCGGCACCTACTTCTCGGTGGGATCATTATATACGTCTATAACGTTATATATCCTAGCCTAAGACAACCTAACATACCGGATGTAATATTTTACTACATTCCTGGCGCCCCGGCCCCTAATTCTCGGTGGGAATATTATATACGTCTATAACGCCATATATCCTAACCTAAGGCAACCTAAAATGTCGAGCGTAATATTTTAGAACATTCCTGGCTCGTCGGCCCCTACTTCTCGGAGGGAACAGTATATAAGCCTATAACGTTATATATCCTAGCCTAAGGCATCCTAACATCTCGGATGTAATATTTTACTACATTCGTGGCGCGTCGGCACCTACTTCTCAGTGGGGACATTATATACGTCTATAACGCTATATATCCTGGCCTAAGGCAACCTAACATGCCGCATGTAATATTTTACAACATTTCTGGCGCTTCGGCACCGACTTCTCGGTGAGAACAGTATATACGTCTATAACGTTGTATATCCAAGCCTAAGGCAATCCTAACATCTCGGATGTAATATTTTACAACATTCCTGCCGCGTCGGGACCTACTTCTCGGAGGGAACAGTAAATAAGTCTATAACGTTATATATCCTAGCCTAAGGCAACCTAACATCTCGGATGTAACATTTTACTACATTCGTGCCGCGCCGGCCCCTACTTCTCGGTGGGAACATTATATACGTCTACATCGCTATATATCCTAGCCTAAGGCAATCCTAACATGTCGAATGTAATATTTTACAACATTCCCGTCACTTCGGCACCTACTTCTCGGTGCGAACATAATATACGTCTATAACGATATATATCCTAGCCTAAGGCAACCTAACATCTCGGATGTAATATTTTACTATATTCCTGGCGCGCCTTCCCCTACTTCTCGCTGGGAACATTATATACGTCTAAAACGCTATATATCCTAGCTTAAGGCAACCTAACATGTCGAATGTAATATTTAACAAACTTCCTGGCGCGTCAGCACCTACTTCTCGGTGGGAACAGTATATACGTCTATAACGTTATATATCCTAGCCTAAGGCAATCCTAACATCTCGGATGTAACATTTTACAACATTCCTGGCGCGTCGGCACCTACTTCTCGGAGGGAACAGTATATAAGTCTATAACGTTATATATCCTAGCCTAAGGCAACCTTACATGTCGAATGTAATATTTTACAACATTTCTGGCGCTTCGGCACCGACTTCTCGGTGGGAACAGTATATACGTCTATAACGTTGTATATCCAAGCCTAAGGCAATCCTAACATGTCGAATGTAATATTTTACAACATTCCCGTCACTTCGGCACCTACTTCTCGGTGCGAACATAATATACGTCTATAACGTTATATATCCTAGCCTAAGGCAACCTAACATCTCGGATGTAATATTTTACTATATTCCTGGCGCGCCTTCCCCTACTTCTCGCTGGGAACATTATATACGTCTACATAGCTATATATCCTAGCCTAAGGCAATCCTAACATGTCGAATGTAATATTTTATAACATTCCCGTCACTTCGGCACCTACTTCTCGGTGCGAACATTATGTACGTGTATAACGTTATATATCCTAGCCTAAGGCAACCTAACATCTCGGATGTAATATTTTACTATATTCCTGGCGCGCCTTCCCCTACTTCTCGGTGGGAATATTATATACGTTTATAACGCCATATATCCTAGCTTAAGGCAACCTATCATGTCGAATGTAATATTTTACAACATTCCTGACTCGTCGGCCCCTACTTCTCGGTGGGAACATTATATACGTCTATAACGTTATATATCCTAGCCTAAGGCAACCTTACATGTCGAATGTAATATTTTAAAATATTCCTGGCGCGTGGGCAACTACTTCTCGGTGGGAACAGTATATCCGTCTATATCGTTATATATCCTAACCTAAGGCACCTTAACATGTCGAATGTAATATTTTACCACATATATCCTAACCTAAGGCACCGTAGCGTAAGGCAACCTAACATCTCGGATGTAATATTTTACTATATTCCTGGCACGCCTTCCCCTACTTCTCGCTGGGAACATTATATACGTCTAAAACGCTATATATCCTAGCTTAAGGCAACCTAACATGTCGAATGTAATATTTTACAAACTTCCTGGCGCGTCGGCACCTACTTCTCGGTGGGAACAGTATATACGTCTATAACGTTATATATCCTAGCCTAAGGCAACCCTAACATCTCGGATGTAACATTTTACAACATTCCTGGCGCGTCGGCACCTACTTCTCGGAGGGAACAGTATATAAGTCTATGACGTTACATATCCTAGCCTAAGGCAACCTAACATGCCGAATGTAATATTTTACAACATTTCTGGCGCTTCGGCACCGACTTCTCGGTGGGAACAGTATATACGTCTATAACGTTGTATATCCAAGCCTAAGGCAATCCTAACATCTCGGATGTAATATTTTACTATATTCCTGGCGCGCCTTCCCCTACTTCTCGCTGGGAACATTATATACGTCTACATAGCTATATATCCTAGCCTAAGGCAATCCTAACATGTCGAATGTAATATTTTATAACATTCCCGTCACTTCGGCACCTACTTCTCGGTGCGAACATTATGTACGTGTATAACGTTATATATCCTAGCCTAAGGCAACCTAACATCTCGGATGTAATATTTTACTATATTCCTGGAGCGCCTTCCCCTACTTCTCGGTGGGAATATTATATACGTTTATAACGCCATATATCCTAGCTTAAGGCAACCTATCATGTCGAATGTAATATTTTACAACATTCCTGACTCGTCGGCCCCTACTTCTCGGTGGGAACATTATATACGTCTATAACGTTATATATCCTAGCCTAAGGCAACCTTACATGTCGAATGTAATATTTTAAAATATTCCTGGCGCGTGGGCAACTACTTCTCGGTGGGAACAGTATATCCGTCTATATCGTTATATATCCTAACCTAAGGCACCTTAACATGTCGAATGTAATATTTTACCACATTCCTGGCTCGTTGGCCCCTACACCTCGGTGGGAACATTATATACGTCTATAAAGTTACATATCCTAGCCTAAGGCAACCTAACATCTCGTATGTAATATTTTACTACATTCCTGGCGCGCCGGCCCCTACTTCTCGGTGGGAAGATTATATACGTCTGTAACGCTATATATCCTAGCCTAAGGCAACCCAACTTGCCGAGCGTAATATTTTACCATATTCCTGGCGCGCCTTCCCCTGCTTCTCGCTGGGAACATTATATACGTCTAAAACGCTATATATCCTAGCTTAAGGCAACCTAACACGTCGAGCGTAATATTTTACAACATTCCTGGCTCGTCGGCCCCTACTTCTCGGTGCGAACATTATATACGGCTATAACGTTATATATCCTAGCCTAAGGCAACCTAACATCTCGGATGTAATATTTTACTATATTCCTGGCGCGGCTTCCCCTACTTCTCGGTGGGAATATTATATACGTCTTTAACGCTATATATCCTAGCCTAAGGCAACCTAACTTATCGAGCGTAAAATTTTACAACATTCCTGGCTCGTCGGCCCCTACTTCTCGGTGGGAACATTATATACGTCTATAACGTTATTTATCCTAACCTAAGGGAACCTAACATCTCGGATGTAATATTTTACTACATTCCTGGCACGTCCGCCCCTACTTCTCAGTGGGGACATTATATACGTCTATAACGCTATATATCCTGGCCTAAGGCAAACTAACATGTCGAATGTAATATTTTACAACATTCCCGTCACTTCGGCACCTACTTCTCGGTGCGAACATAATATACGTCTATAACGTTATATAACCTAGCGTAAGGCAACCTAACATCTCGGATGTAATATTTTACTATATTCCTGGCACGCCTTCCCCTACTTCTCGCTGGGAACATTATATACGTCTAAAACGCTATATATCCTAGCTTAAGGCAACCTAACATGTCGAATGTAATATTTTACAAACTTCCTGGCGCGTCGGCACCTACTTCTCGGTGGGAACAGTATATACGTCTATAACGTTATATATCCTAGCCTAAGGCAACCCTAACATCTCGGATGTAACATTTTACAACATTCCTGGCGCGTCGGCACCTACTTCTCGGAGGGAACAGTATATAAGTCTATAACGTTACATATCCTAGCCTAAGGCAACCTAACATGCCGAATGTAATATTTTACAACATTTCTGGCGCTTCGGCACCGACTTCTCGGTGGGAACAGTATATACGTCTATAACGTTGTATATCCAAGCCTAAGGCAATCCTAACATCTCGGATGTAATATTTTACAACATTCCTGGCGCGTCGGGACCTGCTTCTCGGAGGGAACAGTATATAAGTCTATAACGGTATATATCCTAGCCTAAGGCAACCTAACATCTCGGATGTAATATTTTACTACATTCCTGGCACGTCCGCCCCTACTTCTCGGTGGGAACATTATATACGTCTATAACGCTATATATCCTAGCCTAAGGCAATCCTAACATGTCGAATGTAATATTTTACAAAATTCCCGTCACTTCGGCACCTACTTCTCGGTGCGAACATTATATACGTTTATAACGTTATATATCGTAGCCTAAGGCAACCTTACATGTCGAATGTAATATTTTACAATATTCCTGGCGCGTCGGCAACTACTTCTCGGTGGGAACATTATATACGTCTGTAACGCTATATATGCTGGCCTAAGGCAAACTAACATGTCGAATGTAATATTTTACAACATTCCCGTCACTTCGGCACCTACTTCTCGGTGCGAACATTATATACGTCTATAACGTTATATATCCTAGCCTAAGGCAACCTTACATGTCGAATGTAATATTTTACAATATTCCTGGCGCGTCGACAACTACTTCTCGGTGGGAACAGTATATCCGTCTATAACGTTATATATCCTAACCTAAGGCAACATAACATGTCGAATGTAATATTTTACCACATTCCTGGCTCGTTGGCCCCTACTCCTCGGTGGGAACATTATATACGTCTATAAAGTTACATATGCTAGCCTAAGGCAACCTAACATCTCGGATGTAATATTTTACTACATTCCTGGCGCACCGGCCCCTACTTCTCGGTGGGAAGGTTATATACGTCTGTAACGCTATATATCCTAGCCTAAGGTAACCTAACCTGTCGAGCGTAATATTTTACAACATTCCTGGCTCGACGGCCCCTACCTCTCGGTGGGACCATTATATACGTCTATAACGTTATATATCCTAACCTAAGGGAACCTAACATCTCGGATGTAATATTTTGCTACATTCCTGGCGCGCCGGCGCCTACTTTTCGGTGGGAACATTATATACGTCTTTAACGCTATATATCCTAGCCTAAGGCAACCTAACTTATCGAGCGTAAAAGTTTACAACATTCCTGGCTCGTCGGCCTCTACCTCTCGGTGGGAACACTATATACGTCTATAACGTTATATATCCTAACCTAAGGGAACCTAACATCTCGGATGTAATATTTTACTACATTCCTGTCGCGCCGGCCCCTATATCTCGGTGGGAACAGTATATACGTCTATAACGTTATATATCCTAGCCTAAGGCAATTCTAACATCTCGGAAGTAATATTTTACAACATTCCTATCGCGTCGGCCCCTACTTCTCGGTGGGAATATTATAAACGTCTATAACGCCATATATACTAACCTAAGGCAACCTAAAATGTCTAGCGTAATATTTTACAACATTCCTGGCTCGTCGGCCCCTACTTCTCGGAGGGAACAGTATATAAGCCTATAACGTTATATATCCTAGCCTAAGGCAACCTAACATGTCGGATGTAATATTTTACTACATTCGTGGCGCGACGACCGCTACTTCTCGATGGGAACAGTATATAAGCCTATAACGTTATATATCCTAGCCTAAGGCAACCTAACTTATCGAGCGTAAAAGTTTACAACATTCCTGGCTCGTCGGCCTCTACCTCTCGGTGGGAACACTATATACGTCTATAACGTTATATATCCTAACCTAAGGGAACCTAACATCTCGGATGTAATATTTGACAACATTCTTGTCCTGTCGGCCCGTACTCCTCGGTGGGAATATCGTATAAGTCTATAACGTTATATATCCTAGCCTAAGGCAATCCTAACACGTCGAATGTAATATTTTACAACCATCCTGGCGTGTCGGCCCCTATTTCTCGGTGGGATCATTATATACGTCATTAAAGCTATATATCCTAGTCTAAGGCAACCTAACATCTCGGATGTTATATTTTACTACATTCCTGTCGCGCCGGCCCCTATATCTCGGTGGGAACATTATATACGTCTATAACGTTATATATCCTAGCCTAAGGCAATTCTAACATCTCGGAAGTAATATTTTACAACATTCCTATCGCGTCGGCCCCTACTTCTCGGTGGGAATATTATAAACGTCTATAACGCCATATATACTAACCTAAGGCAACCTAAAATGTCGAGCGTAATATTTTACAACATTCCTGGCTCGTCGGCCCCTACTTCTCGGAGGGAACAGTATATAAGCCTATAACGTTATATATCCTAGCCTAAGGCAACCTAACATGTCGGATGTAATATTTTACTACATTCGTGGCGCGACGACCGCTACTTCTCGATGGGAACAGTATATAAGTCTGTAACGTTATATATCCTAACCTAAGGCAACCTAACATCTCGGATGTAATATTTTACTATATTCG
Organism: Xylocopa violacea; assembly: GCA_963969225.1. Lineage (NCBI taxonomy): Eukaryota > Metazoa > Arthropoda > Insecta > Hymenoptera > Apidae > Xylocopa > Xylocopa violacea. The sequence goes on from CAXAJV010000835.1 coordinate 319,589, forward strand.
TGGCGCGCCTTCCCCTACTTTTCGGTGAGAACATTATATACGTCTGTAAGGCTATATATCCTAGCCTAAGGCAACCACACATGTCGAATGTAATATTTTACAATATTCATGGCGCGTCGGCAACTACTTCTCGGTGGGAACAGTATATCCGTCTATAACGTTATATATCCTAGCCTAAGGCAATCCTAACACGTCGAATGTAATATTTTACAACATTCCTGGCGTGTCGGCCCCTATTTCTCGGTGGGATCATTATATACGTCATTAAAGCTATATATCCTAGCCTAAGGCAACCTAACATCTCGGATGTAATATTTTACTACATTCCTGGCGCGCCGGCCCCTACATCTCGGTGGGAACAGTATATACGTCTCTAACGTTATATATACTAGCCTAAGGCAATTCTAACATCTCGGAAGTAATATTTTACAACATTCCTATCGCGTCGGCACCTACTTCTCGGTGGGAACATTATATTCATCTATAAGGTTATATATCCTAGCCTAAGACAACCTAACATATCGGATGTAATATTTTACTACACTCCTGGCGCCCCGGCCCCTACTTCTCGGTGGGAATATTATATACGACTATAACGCCATATATCCTAACCTAAGGCAACCTAAAATGTCGAGCGTAATATTTTACAACATTCCTGGCTCGTCGGCCCCTACTTCTCGGAGGGAACAGTATATAAGCCTATAACGTTATATATCCTAGCCTAAGGCAAACTAACATGTCGAATGTAATATTTGACAACATTCCTGGCGTGTAGGCACGTACTTCTCGGTGGGAATATCATATACGTCTATAACGCTATATATCCTAGCCTAAGGCAATCCTAACATGTCGAATGTAATATTTTACTTCATTCCTGGCGCGCCGGCTCCTACTTCTCGGTGGGAAGATTATATACGTCTGTAACGCTATATATCCTAGCCTAAGGCAACCTAACATCTCGGATGTAATATTTTACTACATTCCTGGCGCACCGGCCCCTACTTCTCGGTGGGAAGCTTATATACGTCTGTAACGCTATATATCCTAGCCTAAGGCAACCTAACCTGTCGAGCGTAATATTTTACAACATTCCTGGCTCGTCGGCCCCTACCTCTCGGTGGGAACATTATATACGTCTATAACGTTATATATCCTAACCTAAGGGAACATAACATCTCGGATGTAATATTTGACAACATTCTTGTCCTGTCGGCCCGTACTCCTCGGTGGGAATATCGTATACGTCTATAACGTTATATATCCTAGCCTAAGGCAATCCTAACACGTCGGATGCAATATTTTACTACATTCGTGTCGCGCCGACCGCTACTTCTCGATGGGAACAGTATATAAGTCTGTAACGTTATATATCCTAACCTAAGGCAACCTAACATCTCGGATGTAATATTTTACTATATTCGTGGCGCGCCTTCCCCTACTTTTCGGTGAGAACATTATATACGTCTATAAGGTTATATATCCTAGCCTAAGACAACCTAACATATCGGATGTAATATTTTACAACATTCCTATCGCGTCGGCCCCTACTTCTCGGTGGGAATATTATAAACGTCTATAACGCCATATCTACTAACCTAAGGCAACCTAAAATGTCGAGCGTAATATTTTACAACATTCCTGGCTCGTCGGCCCCTACTTCTCGGAGGGAACAGTATATAAGCCTATAACGTTATATATCCTAGCCTAAGGCAACCTAACATGTCGGATGTAATATTTTACTACATTCGTGGCGCGACGACCGCTACTTCTCGATGGGAACAGTATATAAGTCTGTAACGTTATATATCCTAACCTAAGGCAACCTAACATCTCGGATGTAATATTTTACTATATTCGTGGCGCGCCTTCCCCTACTTTTCGGTGAGAACATTATATACGTCTGTAAGGCTATATATCCTAGCCTAAGGCAACCTTACATGTCGAATGTAATATTTTACAATATTCCTGGCGCGTCGGCAACTACTTCTCGGTGGGAACAGTATATCCGTCTATAACGTTATATATCCTAGCCTAAGGCAATCCTAACACGTCGAATGTAATATTTTACAACATTCCTGGCGTGTCGGCCCCTATTTCTCGGTGGGATCATTATATACGTCATTAAAGCTATATATCCTAGCCTAAGGCAACCTAACATCTCGGATGTAATATTTTACTACATTCCTGGCGCGCCGGCCCCTACATCTCGGTGGGAACAGTATATACGTCTATAACGTTATATATACTAGCCTAAGGCAATTCTAACATCTCGGAAGTAATATTTTACAACATTCCTATCGCGTCGGCACCTACTTCTCGGTGGTAACATTATATTCGTCTATAAGGTTATATATCCTAGCCTAAGACAACCTAACATATCGGATGTAATATTTTACTACACTCCTGGCGCCCCGGCCCCTACTTCTCGGTGGGAATATTATATACGACTATAACGCCATATATCCTAACCTAAGGCAACCTAAAATGTCGAGCGTAATATTTTACAACATTCCTGGCTCGTCGGCCCCTACTTCTCGGAGGGAACAGTATATAAGCCTATATCGCTATATATCCTAGCCTAAGGCAAAATAACATGTCGAATGTAATATTTTACAACATTCCCGTCACTTCGGCACCTACTTCTCGGTGAGAACATTATATACGTCTATAACGTTATATATCCTAGCCTAAGGCAACCTAACATCTCGGATGTAATATTTTACTATATTCCTGGCGCGCCTTCCCCTACTTCTCGCTGGGAATATCATATACGTCTATAACGCTATATATCCTAGCCTAAGGCAATCCTAACATGTCGAATGTAATATTTTACTTCATTCCTGGCGCGCCGGCCCCTACTTCTCGGTGGGAAGATTATATACGTCTGTAACGCTATATATCCTAGCCTAAGGCAACCTAACATCTCGGATGTAATATTTTACTACATTCCTGGCGCACCGGCCCCTACTTCTCGGTGGGAAGCTTATATACGTCTGTAACGCTATATATCCTAGCCTAAGGCAACCTAACCTGTCGAGCGTAATATTTTACAACATTCCTGGCTCGTCGGCCCCTACCTCTCGGTGGGAACATTATATACGTCTATAACGTTATATATCCTAACCTAAGGGAACCTAACATCTCGGATGTAATATTTTACTACATTCGTGGCGCGCCGGCCACTACTTCTCGGTGGGAACATTATATACGTCTATAGCGTTAATATCCTAGCCTAAGGCAACCTAACGTCTCGGATGTAATATTTTACTACATTCCTGGCGCGCCGGCCCCTACTTCTCGGTGGGAAGATTATATACGTCTGTAACGCTATATATCCTAGCCTAAGGCAACCTAACTTGTCGAGCGTAATATTTCAGAACATTCCTGGCTCGTCGGCCCCTACTTCTCGGTGGGAACATTATATCCGTCTATAACGTTATATATCCTAACCTAAGGCAACTTAACATGTCGAATGTAATATTTTACCACATTCCTGGCTCGTTGGCCCCTACACCTCGGTGGGAACATTCTATACGTCTATAAAGTTACATATCCTAGCCTAAGACAACCTAACATGTCGAATGTAATATTTTACAATATTCCTGGCGCGTCGGCACCTACTTCTCGGTGGGAACAGTATATACGTCTATAACGTTATATATCCTAGCCTAAGGCAACTTAGCATGTCGAATGTAATATTTTACCACATTCCTGGTTCGTCGGCCCCTACCTCTCGGTGGGAACATTATATACGTCTATAACGTTATATATCCTAACCTAAGGGAACCTAACATCTCGGATGTAATATTTTGCTACATTCCTGGCGCGTCGGCGCCCACTTTTCGGTGGGAACATTATATACGTCTTTAACGCTATATATCCTAGCCTAAGGCAACCTAACATATCGAGCGTAAAAGTTTACAACATTCCTGGCTCGTCGGCCTCTACCTCTCGGTGGGAACACTATATACGTCTATAACGTTATATATCCTAACCTAAGGGAACCTAACATCTCGGATGTAATATTTGACAACATTCTTGTCCTGTCGGACCGTACTCCTCGGTGGGAATATCGTATACGTCTATAACGTTATATATCCTAGCCTAAGGCAATCCTAACACGTCGGATGTAATATTTTACTACATTCGTGGCGCGCCGACCGCTACTTCTCGATGGGAACAGTATATAAGTCTGTAACGTTATATATCCTAACCTAAGGCAACCTAACATCTCGGATGTAATATTTTACTATATTCGTGGCGCGCCTTCCCCTACTTTTCGGTGAGAACATTATATACGTCTATAAGGTTATATATCCTAGCCTAAGACAACCTAACATATCGGATGTAATATTTTACAACATTCCTATCGCGTCGGCCCCTACTTCTCGGTGGGAATATTATAAACGTCTATAACGCCATATATACTAACCTAAGGCAACCTAAAAGGTCGAGCGTAATATTTTACAACATTCCTGGCTCGTCGGCCCCTACTTCTCGGAGGGAACAGTATATAAGCCTATAACGTTATATATCCTAGCCTAAGGCAACCTAACATGTCGGATGTAATATTTTACTACATTCGTGGCGCGCCGACCGCTACTTCTCGATGGGAACAGTATATAAGTCTGTAACGTTATATATCCTAACCTAAGGCAACCTAGCATCTCGGATGTAATATTTTACTATACTCCTGGCGCGCCTTCCCCTCCTTCTCGCTGGGAACATTATATACGTCTAAAACGCTATATATCCTTGCTTAAGGCAACCTAACATGTCGAATGTAATATTTTACAACATTCCTGGCGCGTCGGCACCTACTTCTCTGTGGGAACAGTATATACGTCTATAACGTTATATATCCTAGCCTAAGGCAATCCTAACATCTCGGATGTAATATGTTACAACATTCCTGGCGCGTCGGCACCTACTTCTCGGTGGGAACATTATATCCGTCTATAACGTTATATATCCTAACCTAAGGCAACTTAACATGTCGAATGTAATATTTTACCACATTCCTGGCTCGTTGGCCCCTACACCTCGGTGGGAACATTATATACGTCTATAAAGTTACATATCCTAGCCTAAGGCAACCTAACTTGTCGAGCGTAATATTTTAGAACATTCCTGGATCGTCGGCCCCTACTTCTCGGTGGGAACATTATATAAGTCCAATAACGTTATATATCCTAACCTAAGGCAACCTAACAATTCGGATGTAATATTTTACAACATTCCCGTCACTTCGGCCCCTACTTCTCGGTGGGAACATTATATACGTCTATAAAGTTATATATCCTAGCCTAAGGCAACCTAACATACTGGATGTAATATTTTACCACATTCCTGGCGTGTCGGCCCCTATTTCTCGGTGGGAACATTATATACGTCCTTAACGCTAGATATCCTAGCCTAAGGCAACCTAACTTGTCGAGCGTAATATTTTACAACATTCCTGGGGCGTCGGCCCCTATTTCTCGGTGGGAACATTATATAAGTCAATAACGTTATATATCCTAACCTAAGGCAACCTAACATATCGGATGTAATATTTTACAACATTCCTATCGCGTCGGCCCCTACTTCTCGGTGGGAATATTATAAACGTCTATAACGCCATATATACTAACCTAAGGCAACCTAAAATGTCGAGCGTAATATTTTACAACATTCCTGGCTCGTCGGCCCCTACTTCTCGGTGGGAATATTATCAACGTCTATAACGCCATATATACTAACCTAAGGCAACCTAAAAGGTTGAGCGTAATATTTTACAACATTCCTGGCGCGCCGGCCCCTACTTCTCGGTGGGAAGATTATATACGTCTGTAACGCTATATATCCTAGCCTAAGGCAACCTAACATCTCGGAAGTAATATTTTACAACATTCCTGGCACGTCCGCCCCTACTTCTCGGTGGGAACATTATATACGTCTATAACGCTATATATCCTAGCCTAAGGCAAACTAACATGTCGAATGTAATATTTTACAACATTCCCGTCACTTCGGCACCTACTTCTCGGTGCGAACATTATATACGTCTATAAAGTTACATATCCCAGCCTAAGACAACCTAACATCTCGGATGTAATATTTTACTACATTCCTGGCGCGCCGGCCCCTACTTCTCGGTGGGAAGATTATATACGTCTGTAACGCTATATATCCTAGCCTAAGGCAACCTAACTTGTCGAGCGTAATATTTTAGAACATTCCTGGATCGTCGGCCCCTACTTCTCGGTGGGAACATTATATCCGTCTATAACGTTATATATCCTAACCTAAGGCAACTTAGCATGTCGAATGTAATATTTTACCACATTCCTGGTTCGTCGGCCCCTACCTCTCGGTGGGAACATTATATACGTCTATAACGTTATATATCCTAACCTAAGGGAACCTAACATCTTGGATGTAATATTTTGCTACATTCCTGGCGCGTCGGCGCCCACTTTTCGGTGGGAACATTATATACGTCTTTAACGCTATATATCCTAGCCTAAGGCAACCTAACATATCGAGCGTAAAAGTTTACAACATTCCTGGCTCGTCGGCCTCTACCTCTCGGTGGGAACACTATATACGTCTATAACGTTATATATCCTAACCTAAGGGAACCTAACATCTCGGATGTAATATTTGACAACATTCTTGTCCTGTCGGACCGTACTCCTCGGTGGGAATATCGTATACGTCTATAACGTTATATATCCTAGCCTAAGGCAATCCTAACACGTCGGATGTAATATTTTACTACATTCGTGGCGCACCTGCCCCTACTTCTCGGTGGGAACATTATATACGTCTAAAACGCTATATATCCTAGCTTAAGGCAACCTAACATGTCGAATGTAATATTTTACAACATTCCTGGCGCGTCGGCACCTACTTCTCGGTGGGAACATTATATACGTCTATAACGCCATATATCCTAACCTAAGGCAACCTAAAATGTCGAGCGTAATATTTTACAACATTCCTGGCGCGCCGGCCCCTACTTCTCGGTGGGAAGATTATATACGTCTGTAACGCTATATATCCTAGCCTAAGGCAACCTAACATCTCGGATGTAATATTTTACAATATTCCTGGCGCGTCGACAACTACTTCTCGGTGGGAACAGTATATCCGTCTATAACGTTATATATCCTAACCTAAGGCAACTTAACATGTCGAATGTAATATTTTACCACATTCCTGGCTCGTTGGCCCCTACACCTCGGCGGGAACATTATATACGTCTATAAAGTTACATATCCTAGCCTAAGACAACCTAACATCTCGGATGTAATATTTTACTACATTCCTGGCGCGCCGGCCCCTACTTCTCGGTGGGAAGATTATAACGTCTGTAACGCTATATATCCTAGCCTAAGGCAATCTAACTTGTCGAGCGTAATATTTTAGAACATTCCTGGCTCGTCGGCCCCTACTTCTCGGTGGGAACATTATATCCGTCTATAACGTTATATATCCTAACCTAAGGCAACTTAACATGTCGAATGTAATATTTTACCACATTCCTGGCTCGTTGGCCCCTACACCTCGGTGGGAACATTATATACGTCTATAAAGTTACATATCCTAGCCTAAGACAACCTAACATGTCGAATGTAATATTTTACAACATTCCTGGCGCGTCGGCACCTACTTCTCGGTGGGAACAGTATATACGTCTATAACGTTATATATCCTAGCCTAAGGCATCCTTACATGTCGAATGTAATATTTTACAATATTCCTGGCGCGTCGGCAACTACTTCTCGGTGGGAACAGTATATCCGTCTATAACGTTATATATCCTAACCTAAGGCAACTTAACATGTCGAATGTAATATTTTACCACATTCCTGGCTCGTTGGCCCCTACTCCGCGGTGGGAACATTATATACGTCTATAAAGTTACATATCCTAGCCTAAAGCAGCCTAACATCTCGGATGTAATATTTTACTACATTCCTGGCGCACCGGCCCCTACTTCTCGGTGGGAACATTATATGCGTCTAAAACGCTATATATCCTAGCTTAAGGCAACCTAACATGTCGAATATAATATTTTACAACATTCCTGGCGCGTCGGCACCTACTTCTCGGTGGGAACAGTATATCCGTCTATAACGTTATATATCCTAACCTAAGGCAACTTAACATGTCGAATGTAATATTTTACCACATTCCTGGCTCGTTGGCCCCTACACCTCGGTGGGAACATTATATACGTCTATAAAGTTACATATCCTAGCCTAAGACAACCTAACATGTCGAATGTAATATTTTACAACATTCCTGGCGCGTCGGCACCTACTTCTCGGTGGGAACATTATATACGTCTATAACGTAATAGAACCTAACCTAACCCATCTAGACCCTCGCTGGTAATGTTTTACAGAATCCCGTTCGTGTCTACCCGTACGTCTCGGTGCGGACATTATATACATCTATAACGTTATATTTCCTATCTTAAGGCAACTTCACATCCCGAATGTAGTATTTTCCAACATTTCTGGGGGGTCGACCCCTACTTCTCGGTGGGAACATTATATACGTCTATAACGTAATAGAACCTAACCTAACCCATCTAGACCCTCGCTGGTAATGTTTTACAGAATCCCGTTCGTGTCGTGCCCTACGTCTCGGTGCGGATATTATATACGTCTATAACGTTGTATATCCTATCCTAAGGCAACCTAACGTCTCGGATGTAGTATTTCCCAACATTTCTGGGGGGTCGGCCCCTACTTCTCGGTGGGCACATTGTATACGTCTATAACGTAATATAACCTAACCTGACCCATCTAGACCCTCGCTGGTAATGTTTTACACAATCCCGTTCGTGTCGACCCGTACGTCTCGGTGCGGACATTACATACGTCTATAACGTTATATTTCCTATCCTAAGGCAACCTAACATCTCGAATGTAGTATTTTCCAACATTTCTGGCTGGTCGGCCCCTACTTCTCGGTGGGAACATTATATACGTTTATAACGTAATATAACCTAACCTAACCCAGCTAGACCCTCGCTTGTAATGTTTCACACAATCCCGTTCGTGTCGTCCCGTACATTTCGGCGCGGACATTATATACGTCTATAACGTTATATTTCCTGTTCGAAGGCAACCTAACCTCTAGAATGTAGTATTTTCCAACATTTCTGGCGGGTTGGCCGCTACTTCTCGGTGGGGCCATTATATACGTCTATAACGTAGTAGATCCTAACCTAACCCATCTATACTCTCGCCGGTAATGTTTTACATAATCCCGTTCGTGTCGTTCCGTATGTCTCGGTGCGGACATTATATACGTCTATAACGTTATATTTCCTATTCTAATGCAACTTAACATCTCGAATATAGTATTTTCCAACATTTCTGCCCGGTCGGCCCCTACTTCTCGGTGTGAACATTATATACTTCTATAACGTAATGTAACCTAACCTAACCCAGCTAGACCCTCGCTGGTAATGTTTCACAGAATCCCGTTCGTGTCTACCCGTACGTCTCGGTGTGGACATTATATACATCTATATCGTTATATATCCTATCCTAAGGCAATTTAACATCTCGGATGTAGTATTTTCCTACATTCCTGGCGGGTCGGCCTCTACTTCTCGGTGGGCACATTATATCCGTCTTTATCGTAATATAACCTAACCTAACACATCACGACCCTCGCTGGTAATGTTTTACAGAATTTCGTTCGTGTCGTCCTGTACATCTAGGTGGGGACATTATATACTTCTATAACGTTATATATCCTATCCTAAGGCAACCTAACATCTCGGATGTATTATTTTCCAACATTTCTGACGGGTCGGCCCCTACTTCTCGGTGGGAACATTATATACGTCTATAACGTAATAGAACCTAACCTAACCCATCTAGGCCCTCGCTGGTAATGTTTTACGGAATCCCGTTCGTGTCGTCCCGTACGTCTCGGTGCGGGCATTATATACGTCTATAACGTTATATATCCTAACGTAAGGCAACCTAACATCTCGATTGTAGTACTTTAAACATTCCAGGCGGGTCGGCCCCTACATCTCGGTGGGAAAATTATATACGTCTAGAACGTAATAGATCCTAACCTAACCCATCTAGACCCTCGCTGGTAATGTTTTACAGAATCCCGTTCGTGTCTACCCGTACGTCTCGATGCGGAGATTATACACGTCTATGACGTTATATTTCCTAACCTAAGGCAACCTAACATCTCGGATGTAGTATTTTCCAACATTCCTGGCGGGTCGGCCCCTCCTTCTCGGTGGGAGCATTATATACGTCTATAATGTAATAGATCCTAACCTCACCCATCTAGACCCTCGCTGGTAATGTTTTACAGAATCTCGTTCGTGTCGTGCCCTACGTCTTGGTGCGGACATTATATACGTCTATAACGTTATATTTCCTATCCTAAGGCAACCTAACATCTCGAATGTAGTATTTTACAACACTCAAGGCGTGTCGGCCCATACTTCTCGGTGGGAACATTTTATACGTCTATAACGTTGTATATATTACCATAAGGCAACCTAACATCTCGAATGTCGTATTTTTCAACATTCCTGGAGGGTTGGCACCTACTCCTCGGTGGGCACATTATATACGTCTATAACGTAACATAACCTAACCTAACCCAGCCAGACCCTCGCTGGTAATGTTTCACAGAATCCCGTTCGTGTCGTACCGTACATCTCGGCGCGGGCATTATATACGTCTATAACGTTATATATCCCAACGTACGGCAACCTAACATCTTGGTTGTAGTATTTTCCAACATTCCTGGCGTGTCGGCCCCTACGTCTCGGTGGGCACATAATATTCGTCTATATCGTAATATAACCTAACCTAACCCATCTATACCCTCGCTGGTAATGTTTTACAGAATCCCTTTCGTGTCGTCCCGTACGACTCGGTGCGGATATTATATACGTCTATAACGTTATATATCCTCACCTAAGGCAACCTAACATCTCGGATGTACTATTTTCTAACATTTCTGGCGGGTCGGCCCCTACTTGTCGGTGGGAACATTATGTACGTCTATAACGTAATGGATCCTAACCTCACCCATCTAGACCCTCGCTGGTAATGTTTTACAGAATCCCGTTCGTGTCGTGCCCTACGTCTTGGTGCGGACATTATATACGTCTATAACGTTATATTTCCTATCCTAAGGCAACCTAACATCTCGGATGTAGTATTTTCCAACATTTCTGGCGGGTCGGCCCCTACTTCTCGGTGGGGACATTATATACGTCTATAACGTTATATCTCCCAACGTACGGCAACCTAACATCTTGGTTGTGGTATTTTCCAACATTCCTGGCGTGTCGGCCCCTACGTCTCGGTGGGCACATAATATTCGTCTATATCGTAATATAACCTAACCTAACCCATCTAGACCCTCGCTGGTAATGTTTTACAGAATCCCTTTCGTGTCGTCCCGTACGTCTCGGTGCGGACATTATATACGTTTATAACGTTATATATCCTAACCTAAGGCAACCTATCATCTCGGATGTAGTATTTTCCAACATTTCTGGCGGGTCGGCCCCTACTTCTCGGTGGGAACATTATAAACGTCTATAACGTTATAGAGCCTAACCTAACCCATTTAGACCCTCGCTGGTAGTGTTTTACACAATCGCGTTCGTGTCGTCCCGTACGTCTCGGTGCGGGCATTATATACGTCTATAACGTTATATATCCTAACCGAAGGCAACCTAACATCTCGAATGTTGTATTTTACAACATGCCAGGCGGTTCGGCCCCTACTTCTCGGTGGGGACATTATATACGTCTATATCGTAATATAAACTATCCTAACCCATTTTGCCACTCGGTGATAATGTTTTACAGAATCCCGGCCGTGTCGGCGCGTACTTCTCTGTGGGGACATTATATACGTCTATAACGTTATATATCCCAACGTACGGCAACCTAACATCTTGGTTGTAGTATTTTCCAACATTCCTGGCGGGTCGGCCCCTACGTCTCGGTGGTCACATAATATTCGTCTATATCGTAATATAACCTAACCTAACCCATCTAGACCCTCGCTGGTAATGTTTTACAGAATCCCTTTCGTTTCGTCCCGTACGTCTCGGTGCGTGCATTATATACGTCTATAACGTTATATATCCTAACCTAAGGCAACCTAACATCTAGAATGTAGTATTTTACAATATTCCAGGCGGGACGGCCCCAACTTCTCGGTGGGAACATTATATACGCCTATATTGTGATATAACATAAACTAACCAGTCTTGCCCCTCGCTGGTAATGTTTTACAGAATCCCTTTCGTGTCGGCCCATACTTCACGGTGGGACCAGTATATACGTTTATAACGTTATATATCCTAACATAAGGCAACCTGACATCTCAGTTGTAATAGCTTACAGCATTCCTGGCGGATCGGCCCCTACTTCTCAGTGGGAACATTATATACGTCTGTAACGTAATATAACCTAACCTAACCCATCTAGACCCTCGCTGGTAATGTTCTACAGAATCCCGTTCGTGTCGTCCCGTACGTCTCGGAGCGTACATTATATACGTCTATAACTTATATATCCTAACCATGGGCAATCCAACATCTCGAATGTTATATTTTACAAAATTCCAGGCCGGTCGGCCCCTACATTTCGGTGGGGACATTTTATACGTTTATATCGTACTATAACCTAACCTAACCTATCTTGCCCCTCGGTGAGAATGTTTTACAGTATCCCGGTCGTGTCGTCCCGTACTTCTCGGTGGGGATATCATATACGTCTATAACGATATATATCCTACCCTAAGGCAACCTAACATCTCGAATGTAGTATTTCACTACATTCCCGGCGGGTCGGCCCCTACGTCTCGGAGGGATCATTATATACGTCTATAACGTAATATAACCTAACCTAACCCATGTAGCCTCTCGGTGGTAGTGTTTTACAAGATTACAGGCTTGTCGGTTCCTTCATATCGGTGGGAACATAATCCCATATCATGAGATGCCATACCTATTCCGTGCAGAGTTGGGTTCAAATAACTTCTTATTGGCTCTGGGGAATCAGTAATCGTTCCAGGATTTCTACAGCCGCCTAATTCGGCTCATATTAGCGGACATGCCCTAACTGTATCCTCAAGAATTGGTTTCATTTAATCACCTATTGACTCCGTGTTGTCATTAACGGCTCCAACAGTTTTCCGTGCGCGTAATTCGAATTCCATGGCCGGAGATGCCGTACCTACGATCTGCAGAGTCGGGTTTATATAACTTATTATTGGCTCTGCGGCATTAGTAATCGCTCCAGGAGTTCCAGGGCCCCCTACTTCGACACATAGGAGTAGACATACCGTAACTGGGGCCATAAGAGTTGGTATCATTTAATCACCTGTTGACGCTGTGTTATTATTAACTGTTCCAACGGTTATCCGGGCTCCTAATTCGAATCAGATGGCCGGAGATGCCATACCTAGGCCCTTCAGAATTGGGTTCATATAACTGCATATTGGCTCTGGGGCATTAGTAACCGCTGCAGGAGTTCTCCAGCCTCCAAATTCGACACCTTTTTTTTCGTTGGGAAATGTTTATAGATTCCACTCGACTTGGATTAATTTGCTAGGTGGTTATGCCAGACTCTTACTGACTAAAACCTAACAGTGCTTATCATAGCGCACAAATATATGGAGGAGGCCCGGCACTTAACATCGTTTACATCAGCCCCCCCCCCCCCCCCGCGCTGAGAGTCTCTGAATGTTTTCAGGAGACTCTCTTCTGGGCAGTGCACGCACTGCATTGTGCTCTTGATGTGCCAAGGCATGTGGGAGATAGACGTGATCACCCGTTTATCTCCGCATCTCGCAATACGCGGGCAATGACTCAAAGGTTGATCCCGAATCTTTTGAGTTTATGTGTTTTGTACGAGCATGATAATCTAAGTTCATTTCTTTTTTTTTTTCTTTGAGTTACCCACCGTGGTTACAGTGTCTTCCGTCGTCGGTAACTTCTGTGTTTCCTCTGTCGTTTGGTTACATGGATCTTCTTGAGTTACCGACCTTGGTTATTAAACATTCAGATGTCGGTAACTCTCCGTCTACGTTTATTTTTCCTCTTCTTCATTTGTCGTCGACCAGTTACCGACCATTATGTATTCAGCAACTGTTTGCCACGCAATGTCTTCTTTCTTCATTTATTTATCCATTGCCAGTACCTTGCCTCGCTTTCGGTTGTCATTTTGCAAATGTTTGTCATGATGACTCCCGTACACGAAAACCTCGCGCATTCACACACACGAAATTCTCGCGCACTCACGCACACGAGATTGTTCGCGTCCGCACTATACGCATTGTTCACCACTTTCCTCTTGGGGTTTTTCTTCTTTCTTCGGTCTGTGGTTTCCAACGATACAACTCTTCTGTGTATATATCATTGTTTTTGTCTTCAGCGAAGCTTCTTCTTCGTCTTCGCATGATCCGCGAAGATCGCGTCTCCATTGAGCTTGCCACTAGCGTCATGGTAGCAATGCAGGAGAAGACCAGCCTACCGAAAGGATCTTTGAAGCTGAACTGTCGTACCGTTTCAGGAAACAACAGCCCCCGCTCGCACGGTTGGACGCGGCAGACGTCTACGACGCCGACCACGCAGGACACGCCGGGCAGGGAATTCGCGCTCTTCCTCCTCCTTCCTCCTCCTTCCTCCTCCTTCCTCCTCCTTCGTTCCACTTCCTTCAAAGCCGTGACTTTATCACAAAACAAAGCCATTGCCTGCCAGGAACTCTGTTTTAGCATCATTTTATCAAAGATATTGCTCAGAGTTAAATCTGGCCCTACCTCGCTTACCAGAGCGCGCCGTGGCAGCTCCCGTGCTGGACAGCGCTGTAGCGTGTGACACCCGCTGTCGTACTCCTCTTCGCAATGGGGGCTCAATGACGTGTTTTCTTTGCCTATCCGCTTCAGAAATGACGCAAAGTATCCCGGTGAATATCTGCGTCATTCTGTACGTGAGCACGCCGCTTTTTCTTTCCGTCCATCTCATGATATTTTGACGAAGCAAACTTATCGTCTAATGGTTCGTGTGACGGCTCATGGCTTGCTTTCGTACGAGATCGTCCTGTATACTCTTATCGCATCCTCCCTCCACGGTCTACGCACCGTTTTCAAGTTCTTTTTACTCGCGACAAGAACTTCGCTCTATACGGGCGCACCCTATAGAGCGATACTTCGCTGTATACGATGCTGCCGTACAACCGTTTGACATTTGCGTTCGGACCACTGAGATTTGGCATAATGTGGCTAAAATGTAGTGTCGCACTATCCAATCTGGGCGCCAATCTTGCAAAATGCGACTCGAAATTCCACTTGCTGTCGAGGTGAAGTCCAAGATATTTAATATCTTTTTTTACCTCAACAGTTGTATTCGCAATTTTTTTCATCTCTCGGCATTCAGCTCTTCTTTTATTGTCACGCGGGTCAATCAAGAGTAAAACTTCCGTTTTTTCCGCGGCAATCTGAAAGCCAAGTTCACGGAACTTCATCGTTACCGATACCACTCCCCCTTCTGCACGACAGATGGTCCTGCTTTCGTTGCTTCTAGTGGCAAGTACTAGCGTGTCATCGGCATAACATGTAATATGTACTCCTATCGGAAGTGGCTGAAAGATAGCTATGTTATATCCGATGTTCCACAGTAACGGTTCAAGAACCGATCCCTGCGGAACACCGCGATTGACCACCCTCTCAAAGTATCTGTCTTTTCCATTGTAAGTAATGGTTCTATCGCTCAGGTAGTTATTTATTACCATACGTAGGTATTCCGGAAAATCATTGCTCCACGTATGGCCGCCCACGAGAGGGAATTGAAGGCATTCTTCATGTCAAAAGATACCGCAAAAGCAATCCCCCCGTTTTTTGTGGCTGTTTCTGCAATCGACTTTACATTTCTTATCGCATCGATTACGGATCGACCTTCCCTGAAACCGTACTGGCAATCCACTAAATCTCGTCCTCTCGTCGTAAAATGCTGAACGAGTCTCCGGTGAATTACTCTTTCGAAGATTTTTCCTATCTCGTCCAGCAGAACGATAGGACGATAAGCAGACGGATCTTCTTCCGGCCTTCCGGGCTTTTTCAGCAAGAACATTCTGCCAGATTTCCACTTTCTTAGAAATTTTCCGGTCTGCAAGCATTCCGTGAAGATCCTCTGCAGCCGTCGGGCAAAGAAACCTAGAATTCCTAGCCAAGTTCAGCCAGGAACTTCATTCGGGCCTGGCGCAGTGCTCTTTCTCTTAAGTTTTTGCACTGCGCGGGCGATCTCTGGTTGCGCCATTTTCCTCTCGTGGAAATAGATTCTCAACAACCCGCTCCAGGAAGTTTGGTTGCATCGTTTCTGATATAGGAGGCGCCCATGGTCTTAGTTTGTCCATTACCATTTTGTATGGACGCCCCCACGGATCCTCTTGCAAGGTGGACATTAGTCGCTCCCGTGCCCGTGTCTTGGAGTCAGATATTGCGGACTGCAGCTTCTTTTTCTTATTTTTATAGCTTTCGTTGCACCGCAGGATGTTTTCTATGTTTCTCATGGACCGGCGACCCTTCTCCCTTTTGTACTGGTGGCGCGTTAGCGTACATTCTGCACAAATTCGCGATATTGTTTCGTTCCACCAATACACAGGTCGTCTTTGCACATTGGGTTTTGTACGTAGCATGCAAGCGTTGTACACCGCTGTCACGGTATCCATTAATTCTGCTATTTCCTCGTCCACATTCACTGGACCTTCTTTTTTTCGAGTCCATGTTGCGGATAAAGCAGCAACCCGCATATAATCGTCGTTCAGCTTCTTAACGGCTCATTTTTTTACGTGGTGCTGCTATCAAGAATTTCTGAGGCGTTTTGCTTGGGCTGTGGATATCTGTATCCAAATACACTTATGGTCCGACAGATTGTCCATGTTGTCGACTTCTCAATTTTGCACTCTTTTCGCTGTGAGAGTATTTCCCACGGAGATATCTACTATGCTATCTCCTTGAAATCGCCCACTTCAGCATCGAGTGACCGCGATCTATTGTGCTTTTCGAATGTCACATGACTGCATGCGCATTGAAATCTCCAAGTACAAATTCTGGGCGGTTCCAAATGTTTTTAATTGCGCTCCATATTTCGTCCAGTAAGCGCTCTTAATCGCTCAACGGCTAATTCAGCGGTGTGTACACACCCACCACCACGTATTCCGCCCAGTTCACCGCGATGTAGCTGTTTCCATTTGCTATTTTGGTTATAGGCTTGTACCCTCGATCCAATATTGACTCAATGGTATCCGATACGGTTCTGCGATGACTATAAGTTCCACCATGCTGCGCTTCATTTCGCTTATTACTAAGTCCTGTGCTTTGGCAGCATGGTGCACATTCACTTATAGTATTTGACACAGCAGGGTGAATTTTAAACTTTGTCCATCGCCTCCTCCAGGCTAAATTCATTTTCATTTGAATCTCCTTCGATATCTAGGGCGGCAAACCTGTTTTCCACCGCCATTCCAACGATGGAGTGCTCTATTTTTTTGCCGCTTTCCGTCTTATTGGCGGTTTTACCGGTGTAAAAACTGCCAGCTTTGCTCTAATTTGAAACTCTCGCATTGATTGTTTGCATTTTTATCTGCTTAGGTACGTATGGTATTGTTTGCATCCTTCCCACTACGCACTTGTTACAAATCTTCTCTTCTCTTCTCTCAGCTTTATGCACCGTTAATTATCTTAGTACTTATTGCCTGTTTTAGGCACGCGTGGAGTGATTTATCCCCAACCCGCACGTAGGAACTGTATTCTAGACTCTCTATTTACAGAGGTATGATATGTTCGTTTTTTGACATGTAAACAGATTGTATTTTCTTCTTCTTCTAACTCTTGAAATTCTTTCTTTTAGGTGTGCAATGAGCTTTATTCACACCAGGAGCTCCTTATTATTCGTTTTTCTATAGTACGCGTGAATCAGATTTCGTTTTCAGTATGTATTAAACAGCCTTTAACCTATCTTTGTTATGTCTGCTGGACACTTAGTTCTTTCTCTTCAGTTATAATTTCTCACTTCACAATATATATCTATATGTGCATTTTAATGAATGGTTCTTATAATTGTTTGTGTTACAGATATGGAGAGGATTACAAACACTCTACCCACGTCTTGGTCTTCTTAATATTACACACTTACTGCAGTTTGTTGAACAATATCTTTTATACCATTCACTTTAACTTTTTGTAATGCATGTAATATTTTTATTCTGTCTTTCTTTGTTTGGAATTGATTCTGTCGTATCTTCACTATGTTTGTTTCACTTATCATACATTTGCATGTAGAAAGTGTTTATTTACTTCACTGCAAACTGCACAGGATGTAAAGCTTCCGTATTTAACGAGCTTTTTAACCTGTTTTGACTTGTCGACATGCGTGCGACGCCGACGAGTGTTTACCCCCTCTACACTGTCTATTTATTGCCTTCCTGTCCCCCTTTTTTGTAGGTAAACAGGTTGGCACTTGAGAGGTAGGTCAGTGACAGTCGACTTTTGAGAACACTTTCCGCGGTGGGTCAAGAGCTCCCCTGCCGTGAAACACTTATCTGCCCGACCCCCTTCTGTCAGCGTGGGCACAAGTCTTTTTTCTTTTAACTTCTCATGTTTATTTTCACCCATCCGGTAGTTTTAATTTATTTATAATCAAAACTACTTTTATTGCACTTGATGTACGATTGTTATTTACAATTCTGTGTCATTCTGTTTACAGTGTGTGCTCGCACTCACTGCGCTTATTTGTTGTCTTTCTTCGGTGCGTTACGAATTTATTAGAGTTTTTATTTACTTTTAAATTCGTGACGTATCACGAATTATAATCATTATTGAGATGCTGTCTCTCTCGCACTACGGGTCCTTTATCACCGTGACAGATTGATACTTGCGATCTATTGTCTACTCGCTTACACCTCTGCACCTTTGTCCCTCGCGAAAGGTAAAGTTTGCTGATAGTGAACGCACGTTGGCGCTCGGTCTACTATTTCAACTCTTTTTATCGTTGTTTTTGGCGATTAATATCCCGTTTTGTGAATGTGTCAACACCTTCTTGAGGTGTTGACCGGTGCATCTTCCGATATCCTCTTCCTCTTCAGTTCTCCCACGACGTCGTCAGCAGCCTCCACGACTCGAAATTAGATTTGGAAATGGCGAACGACCGCGCACGTGTCGTAACCGTGAAGGATAGCGAATCCGAGCACGAAATTCGCTATTATTCGACCCTAATACCGAAAGAATCCCAGATTTATACGTCTGGATTTCACGCGATACTTACCAAAATTCGATTAAGCCGTAGCTTGTATTCGAAATTTCAAGATTTCCATTCGAAAACTCGAAAATGCACGGAGCGATGTGAAATGCGTCTATACTCTTCCCCCAAATTCAACACCTAAGGGCGGATATACCGTATCTGGAGTCCATAAAATTGGATTCATTTAATCACTTATTGACACTGTGTTGATATTAACTGCGCCAAGCGTAATTGGCAATAAAATTTGTCAAATCCAGTAAAATGAAATCACCATTCACGTTTGAAACGAGCTAAAATTTCAAAAAAATCTCTCATAGACTTTTTATTAAACTTCCAGTTCAATTATTTTTCACGAATTCGAAAAGTATTACATTTTTTAAATTCTCCTCCTATAGTACGAATTTTAATCAAATATCAGAGATAAACGATTTATTTATTTAACATTTTTACTGGGGTAACCAGTTGATAATTTCATAGGATCAGGGTTGGTGTTACATCCTCGTTCGTACCATGAATTTTGATCAGCGCTATTCGCGGAATAACGCTCGACGTAACAAAATCGTTCTAGATGTAGCAATCGGAATGAATTTTTTTTTAACCGGTCAGAGGCAATAAAGTAGGAGGGATATGCAAGGAAAACGGCAGAATGCGTCGCGTTACCGCGTTTCGAATTTTAATGGTCCGGTGGAATGATAAAGCGGTAATTAATCGTTGTCCATTGCTGCCGTCGTGAGATTTCAATGGATGCGACGCTTGGCGTCTTTCCAAATAATTATTCCTTCCTTTTTCGCCAATTAATGTTCATATATTTTTCCTTTCGAGATAGTGTTCTCCTTTTTTAAATTCCTTGTTCCTTCTTCCTTTTATGACAAATTTTTCGTCGGCAGAGGAGAAATACAACTTTTACTTCAAATATCTATTGTTAGATTTGTATAATTTATTGCAGCGTGGAAAAGTATAGAAAGATAATTTGCTTCCTTTATATTCGATGTATTTTGACGAGCAACAAAAAAATCAATAATGTTTTTATCATTCGTGAAGCATGGAGATATAGTTGATGCTTGTTACTTGACTTTTATCAGTTTTCAATACAGAAAGTATAAGAGGATTCGTTTTATGTATAATTTCGAACGAAATTCCTGATCGTTTAGACAAAACTTTATCGTATCGGGTCATTCTGGCTAATGGAAGCGGAATTCTCAATCCTTTTCACCGATGCGAAATATTTTAATCGCATTTCAGCGAATAGAGGGCTTTCTTAACATTTTCTCTTCAAATTAATTCCTTTACCAATTTTCTTTTATTAGCAATTACACATTCTGTCCTCTCTCTCTCCCTCCCTCTCTCTCTCTCTCGATGAGGCTTGTAAAATGTCCGAGAAATATCGACATGTAAAGCGATAGAAGAATTAAAAGTAAAGTAATAATATTCCTTAGGAGCGAGACGCCATTCATTATGAATTATGGGACGTATAATGGACGCTCTCCCTGACAAATGAGTTAATGCTCCCTCGATGGACCTGTTTAAATCGTTAAGCACCATTAGCGACTTGAAAGTCTGATTCGTAATGGAAAAGAGTGCTGGCGGCAAGCCGGGCGCGTATCGCGACGGATTTTCGCGAAAATTCAAGGACTTAAGGAATTTTAATGTAACCGCGGAGGCAGCTACCGCGCGCAAGCCTGTTTAAATATCCACAGCAGCGAAGAAATAATTCAACAGCTCAGCCAAAACAAACACTGAGCGATGCGAGATATTTAGGTGAGGAACCGTGTTCGTTTTTACGAGACGCATACCGAAAACGTTGCTGGCCGGGTAAAATTCAGTTGCGCCAGTCTCATTTAGGTTTCCTACTACACTCAGAAAATACGACTGGCACTGATCAAATTACGCCGGAGCGTGCTTCGACTACGAACGAAGTTTAAAGGCCTGTGGGCGCAGTGTATTAAATCCAAAGGGAGACACTGGCTGCTTCAAAATAGCGGCTATTATTTGAGCGAATGAAGTAAGTTTACGAATGAAGATTCCGCATAAATTAGAAATATATTTTTAATCGAAAATAAATGTGGAGTGTGATATCGAGTGACAGAAATTGGGAAATTTTGGATAATTTTAACACGTGACAACAGTTTCATTAAATGAATTGAATAATTGGTTGATAGAGACCTAAATGCTCGTGAAGGCGCAAGGTAGAAAGGCGTAGCATGCTTTCAGTGGGGTGTGGGTTCCGTTGCAATTGGAGTCGAGTTACTAGGTAGTTTGAAATCGTAGTTGATCATTAAACATCGGCGTATCCCATAATTAGTTAATTGTAACGTTACATTGGTTACTTAACCGCTTACGTCGTAAAATTACTGTATGTTCGTACGTTTCAAGGATCTCGTAAAAAAATGACCAAATACTAGCCTATTTAAATGAAGTAACAAAGAATAGAGAGTAATTCTACATTCAGTAATAGCACGATCGTTGTTACACTCAATTTTGTTCGTCGAAATATGATCTCATCCTGGTTTGCAACAAAAAATAATAAAAGAAGTAAAATTTGTAGAATTTGTGGGTCAGGAACAAGTATATACATATGTATATCATTCCCTGACGAATCGATGGATAAATAATTGTTCATTGTTTTACGCTGCTCAGTTTGACATCATTATTATCCCCGTCAGTTGGCGTCATAATAGCTGTGAACGAGGATGATGTGGTCAGAGACCTGGAAAAGTCTGTAAATAATTTATGTTGCGTCACATCTACGTGCAAGCGTGAGTACGTTACTATAAGCAATTCTTCCGTTTCTATTTACATCAGTCCTTTGTGCGGTTTAATCGAATCTCTGGTGTCTATTCAGTGCGACTTTTAATTGCTCCTGGTCATCCCATAATGGGATGCAGAAGGGATGCAGTCCTGAATCTGTGGTGTCAAATCCTCTCTAATTCGAACGACTTTTGATAACGACTTGCGATAATGAATGAACGTAATCTCTTTTTCGAAAGTTGGCGAACTATTGAGGAGGGTTGGTTAATTATTCGGTGCGCTATTGATCGCAGACGCTATGAAGATTAATCGAATATTTTTTGCAAACGAATACCTTACGCGTGCTTTTTACTATTATTTTTAAACGTAATTGAGCGTTGTCTGAAATTTGTCTAATTTCGTAATTCAGTCTCGACTCGATTCGATGGTGGTACACTAATTATTAGCTATAAGTGAAGGGATATGCTAATTGGGGAAAAGAGTTTTGTCGCGAAAGTTCTCGATGGTTCTCCAGCTGTCACTTCTGAACTAAATCTAATGGAAAATTGTGCTAATTATAGCAATCCTCTAGCTACCTCTGTTGCGTCGTAAAAGCTTAAAAGTTGACGACATCCTTTACGCATCTGTTCTCTAGTGGCGTGGTTTACTACACCGTGGTTTCGCGAAACTTGGCCGTTTCTCGGGCTGGATATTCATTTTAATACCAGGATAACTTCAGTGTCTACTACAACTTTTCCCCGCGACAAATGCGCGATATTGAATTAATGGACTTTAGAAGTCCATTTCCTCATGCTTCGTACGTACAGTTTCGCATTTAAGCTGTAACACTGAAACAATCTCATTGTTCGTTCTTTTCTGCCTTTTATTATACCCATGCATACCCATGCATACCCATGCATTATTTTTTCTTTCGTACGTTCTCCTTCTTTCCGTTCGTTCTCCCGTTAATTTCTGATTTTGTTCTCTGAATATTTCGTGAGCGCCGATTGTGAGGAACCAGAAAAACACAGAAAATAGAAATTCCAACAAACCCTTGTCGTTTCTCTTTCCCGTGATTCTATGTATCAGTGAAATTTCGTACTTCGCAAACAGGAAGGTCGTAAACGGCGTTTGGTCGTGATAATTTCGAAGCGAGCGATGCGCTGCCAGCATGATTATCTTCCCGTCCCGCTTTCACGGTTTATCGTCGCAACTGCAAGAAGCATCTGGGCTAACAATTCAGGAAAATTGTTAGGTTGTTTTAATATTGCGACTTTGCCGCGCGTCCCTCTCCATTAGCGCGCGAAGTAACACTCTGATTTATTAATATATGATGTTATAATATATTTGTTTAATTGCTCAGCGGCAAACTGCAGGATTGTTCGAAAGTCGCTTTGATTCTTTTATTCTAAATCAGCTTTAGTCGCTTGTATATCGGCTGAACAAATATTCGGAATGCATAGGATACAGTCCATAAATTTCAATGCTGTTTTACAATGTTTACGAATCTCACGATTGAACGTAGCTTCATATAACTCGAGATAAAAGTTTTTCCTTTCTATTTGATTTTCTGCAAAAAAATGTGCGAAACAACAAACATCCATTATCAATCTATTTCCGCGTTCAAAATTCGACGGTCTCTCAAGGTTTTTAAAAATCACGACGAATTAATTCTCCAAGTCGACGGAAATATACTCGAGTTTCTGAGGGTGAACCGTTTTACCTTCTGCGCAACGCGCAGATCGTTAGCATACGAAAAAACGGAGAAAACGTAAGCTTAGCGACCTCGCTATTCTCAATTACTCACCTCTTATGAAATCCACCGCCATCTCCAGACCGTACGTGTCCTTATCACAATCGTCAAGGATGTGCGCCCCGATTTTCACACCCGGCAGAATGCCCTCGCCCTCATTGAGGTTATCCAGGGTGTAAAGCCTCGCCTCCAATGCTTGTACTCCGCCCTACGGCATAACAGGGCCGCACGTGATCGGGTCCTCCCTCTCGTGCAACAGCATAAACCCTCCGAGGAAGAGGTCGCCCTCGACGACCGCCTTCTTCTTCACTGGTCAGGCGACGAGAACCTGCGCGCTCGGGTCCATAGATCGGAAGTATCTGCGGCCGTATCGAATCAGATGATGAGTTTCCGGGTTCTCGAACCGGAAGCCACGCTCGTGTCGCGCCCTCAAACGAGCGCGATCCCTTTCCGCGTCGATGGACCAGCTCGGGGTGGAAAGTCTCGGCGAAGTTCCTGATTAATTTTTTCACGATCGATCGACTCGCTATTGGAGTAATCGTCGCCGTCGTCGTCGAGTCGAACCTGCTCGGAGCTCAATAACCATCTATCGCCCGGCTCGCTGCTGGCCGAGCACATGTATATCAGCACGGCAGGTAACAGAAGCTTCATGACTTCATAATTGTGAATGGTTGAGCTTGCGAACGGTTTCACACGTTGTCCTGTGTTTGCGTCGGGTGGTGGGTTCTTCAAGTCCATGGTTTCTAGTTACGTTGCGTTGCGGCGTTGGATGGTACATCGCGATGGTAGTCGATGGTGCCACGGCCTTTATGGGGCCACTGGAACCGGCTGTTTTGGAGCAAGAAAGTTCGATCCGTTTCACTTTCGCTGAGAGTTCCGCTGGTCTGATACTAATTGCTGAAGTTCTGCGATCGGGTAAAGAAACGAAGAGTGGAGGTTGACACGGCGCTGCGGAAGTTTAGAGTGATGAATGGGTGATCGTGGATGGTGACTTGTTTGCGGGGTAACCGGTGTAATCGTTCGTTCCACGTGGAACTGTTGATTCGTTTGGTAGTCTCGCGATATTCCGGATTTACTTGAATGTCATGGGAAATTTCTACCTAGCTTTGCTCCTCCCAAGAGAGCTCATCGGGAAGGAAAGTAAGCAACATTTGCTTTTGGCCACTGTTCGTTAGCAGTTACCCCTTTGTCGTCAGTGGTACGGTTCCTGTTTGCTTCTAAAACTTTTGTCACGATTACAAATGTTTCTCCTAGGCTTGGGATCCTTATTCTTCTTTCGCAAATATTCGCGAAATCGTCTATATGTCGCGACTGCTTCTCGATAAAATTCCGAGTCGAACTTGAGGCAGAGCAATTTTCTTACGTTTACATGTCGACGAGATCGAAAGCCTATTTGAAAACGCCGCGCCAGCAGCCTCGGAACTATCGGGATTCTCTGATTGGATAATTTCGTCGGAGAATCTACAGGGCATGGACCAGTCGGTGCCAAGACAGCAAAAGTGTAAATTGCTTTTGATTTGCAACGAGCCACTCGCGTTCCGATAGCGACCCGATCGCTTCGCGAACTAATTAAAAACTTTGACACGTCGCGCCCTTCTTGGTTCTCGTGTCTTCGGTGGCTGGTGGAGCTTCCTTTCTCCGTTCGAATTACCGTTTATCGCGCCCGCGATAATTCGTTACGAGGCGTACCTGTTGCTCCGCGGTGGTGGCCACGAAAATCTATTTCCATTTCATTATGCCTCCCTCCCTTTCTCGTCGCTGTGATTTTTCGACCGCTCCCCGTGTTTTTTCAAACGCGACGAACTGTAAGGAACCCCTTTGTAACGAGGGATGTGGTCGCGTTACCCGTTGCGTCCCTCGACGAGGAACCGTTACCTGGTCTAGCGTAGTTTTGTCCGACTCTATCTGGAATTGGATCACGGATTGTCTAGGAACTAACTCGACAACGATCGATATTGAGAACGCGACGCCTTGCACCGATGCCACTCGATGGTTCCAAGTGGCGCTGGCGGACGTCTGGATGGCTACTCTGTCGAACGCCTGACGGAGAACGGACGTTCGTTTTGTCGGCGTTCGAGGATCTTTTCTACGAGATCTATTCTATTGGTCATTACTGATTTAGTTCAGGGAAGTCAACGATCAGAATTTCCAATCTCTACAGTTTTTAATTTGCATAATTATGATTAATAAAGTTTTTAATTCTCAAATTTTAACTCATAATTCATCGCGAAACACTTTTCAGGTTCGAACCGTGTACAATTTTGACAAAAGCTGTAGGTGTTGGCGAAACCTGTGTATAATAAATATAAATGACGCATTGAGTAATTAAATCCCACGTTCTGTAGTAATTGAGAATCAAGCCAAGGATGGTGGTTAATAATGCGATGAGTTCATGCTGTATTCGAATGGCACAAATGGCACTGTCTATTGCTGATGAAACTGTATGGTGTACAGTGGTATTTACATATTTTTTTGGATCTATTCTATTGATCATTACTGATTTAGTTCAGGGAAGTCAATGATCAGAATTTCCAATCTCTACAGTTTTTAATTTGCATAATTATGATTAAGAAAGTTTTTAATTCCCAAATTTTAACTCATAATTCATCGCGAAACCACGATTGGAATCGATCAAATTGGAATAAACGGACGGATATTTTATTGTATCTGTTTGGTATTCGCTATTATTCTGTGGCTAAATGGAGATGGTGTATAATTAATGTAAAAAGTTCCCGAGAGAAAGTTTGCTGAAGCACTGTTAGTTTCTGTTTCAACCGCGATGAATAGAATATAATATTATATTACAATTTCGGAATCTCATTGAAAAACAAAGGAGCCTTTCCAGATAGCCATAGGCTTTTTTCTTTCATTCCATTTTGTCTGTCTGCCTAGTTTTTCCTTTTTCGTACAAAACTTCATCACGTTGAAAAAAATTCGCATATACTGTGGAGCATTACGAAACTTTTGACATGAAAATTTATATGACTTTCTAAATGATTCGGTTAAACGGACGTGAAAGAGAATATAGCGTTGCAGTGTGCACGTATCAGTTTGTTTTTCCCTCGAAATTAATCTCAATTAAATTACAAATAAGTGAAGTCTTCTGTCAGTTAACAGCATTAATTGGTTGTGGGGAAACATTCGTATAATTTTTACTGGACTTCCTATTCCGCTAGAATTGTCAAATAATACATTTTTATCGCCAGAAAATATCTTTTAAAATGTAAAAATTTGTTATTCGCATGATGGAGTATATTATATATCTTTTTCTTTTTATAAAAATTAATTTATCAAGCTAATGTGTGGTGGATTATTGGATACAGAATGGATTTATTTCCTGAACCGACATAAACATTTTTCATCGTTACTTCCAGTAATTATCTTTGAGCATTCTGGAACGAGTGATTTATGAATGCGTTGAAAAATGTAAACCACAGGAATAACTGGTCCACGAGACACATCTGTTCATTTCTCTAAGTTTGGGGATTATTTTTTAATCTGATTTGCACGCTTTGTGTAGTGTGGGCCCGGTTCGCGGTGTTCCGACTTTGAAATTTACTTTTTTTAAACGGCTTCCTGAAAATGTTAATTACAAAAGGCATCGGCGATGATATGGAAGCTACGACTGGTTTCACCGCTTACTCGGTAATTAAATTTCTAATTAACAGATCTTACGCTCGAAGTCTCTAATCTGACCGATTACGGTCAACGACGGATAACATTTACTTTCCTTCATTCATTACCAGAAAATTGTACCGACGCGTGCTTCTGGTAACGCTATCTCGAAAATGTTACTCGAACCTACGAAAAGAGTTTTCAAACAGTCTCTTTTCTTTTTCCTTCATTTTCATTGAGACAATTATTCACTAGTTTACGGCGCAATTACTCCGGCGATAACGTTCTTGCGTGCGCGACAAGCACAGGATCGCGTAAATTGCTATAAAACCGCGGCAGCTGCCACTTAACGAACGTGGTATTTTTCAATCACCTCCGTCTCGTCAAGCTGTATTGCCAGAGAATTTCAGAAGTAATCTTCCAAACTGTTTCTCGTGTTATATCATGCGCTAAGCGTAATCGCATGGGGATTAGTTTCTCCCTTTCGCCATTGTTTCATTTTTGTTTTAAACGATTTTTGTTAAACAATGTGTTCATTCTTTACCCGCGAATGAATTTCCGTAGTTAATTTCTTTTTGCTCCTCGCTCGAATAATTTTGCCCCCCGTTTTATCCAATGGATCGATCGATTACACCCGTGTCTTCAATGTACTCTGTTATCAGAGAGATATTTTAACGATGCTTACGATTTTCACATCGGTGACGGAACACCACTGTGACAATAGCAATTTCATGGAATCGTTCAATAAAACGCCGAAAAACCGCGGCAGGATTCGTGGGAAACGAGCCGGTCGGTTTTTCGTCCACTTGTTTGACTCTTCGTACACATTTCTTCGGCCACAATAATTCAACGGCATCGTAGGACAGAGAGCCGTTGGAGTAGTTTGAGCACGCTCGCGCGGCCCCGTGTCGTAGCAGCTACTGACTGGCTCTGCGACTGTATCAACACTACCCTCCTGTGGAACGCATCAACCCTCCGCCACCCTTGAAGCCCTGCCTCGTTCCCTACTACCCTGCCTTCCTTCTCCCTCCCGTTCATTCTCTTCCTCGATCCTCCAAACCGTCTTACCCTGTCCCACGTCACGCCTCGCGAATCCTGTTCCTTTCATTTTGCCGCGTGCAACTGTTTAAATTGTCGATCATAATTCTCTCGCGGGTAGGAATTAAAGAAAGCCAGAACGAAATGTAAAGAAGAGAGGAACGGAAGAAGTGGAAGTTTTCTTTATTCCACCGGTTGTCAGCATTGGCACTTTTAGACTTGTAAGAAGTACTTTGATAAATTATTGTCGTCGTACGTAAGGAGCTAATCCCGTGCTGGCCGGTATGCGCGTGTGCGCGTGTCCCATGTAGATGGTCTGGGAGCGAAAGGCGAGGAAAATAACGGGACTGGGGTTGTGTCTTTTATTTATTTCTCGAAGAGTTCCCGGAGGGAGGCCCGACGCGCCAGTCATGACGCTGGGACGGTACTTCGATGCGACTTCTTCTGCTTATCTGCTGTTTTCTTTGGTAATGTTCTTTAGATTGCTGCGAAAGTTGGTTCACGGGGAGGTTGGAGGTAATAAAAGACAAATTGTAGAATATTACGATTCGGTTAAGCGGAGCAGGTTACTTCTCGCAGAATGAAGCTGCAGAATTTTCCCTTCTTCGGTTCATAACTTCGGTTCTGTCACCGAGATAGAAGAAAAAATTTGACGAGTAATTATAAATTTCCAAGCCGTCACGTCGCGAGTTGGGAGTTTCATATCGAATCCACATTGAGCATTACTTACTACGCGTTTCGGCGTTGCTTTGTGTTTGCAACCAGCGCGGTTCTGTTTCGTTGTCCGAAAGTTTCGCGCATCGCGTTCTCATTAAATTCAGGCGTCGAAGTTAATCGGGTTCGTAGCGATTCCCGGAACAAGTTCCCGCAACAGGAACGAACAGTGAGGGAAAACTGATGCGAGCCATCCAATTATAGCGGCGGATCGTGTAGCTATGTCGGACAAGACGCGCGATTATCGGGTTTGTCAAATGGCGGACAGATTTATTTTTCGAAAAAGAATTTCCCTTTTGACGGGTGCGTGACAGTTATACGACACGTCGGATGCTTTTTCATGGAGCCAGCGCATCGATTCGGACCGCTTTTGGCTTTGTTTTACTTTAACGTTTCTCTTTTTTCGCTCGTTCCCCTTGTATTATTATTCCTTTCATTGCATCATGCCGGATCGCTCCTTCTATTGGAAACTTGTAATGGGTGCGGTAGGTTTGAAAGGATTCGAGACCAACATCGCAGGAAATGCCATAACGGTATTGCTCGGGCATTACGTCGCGTCGATGGTATTGGTGTGCAGCGACATAAAAAAAATTCCCATGTTGCAAAAGGACGGAAATTACTTCAAAAGCGAGTTCAAGCTCCTCCTTCTTTGACCTCTCCGTCGAGACTTTAATTTCGTTTTCCTTTTGGCTCGAGTAAAACGGCGATGTTTGGAATGGAACTTGGAACGAGATGGATACACTGGAATAAAAGTGAATGATGTGTAGTAAGCATCTGTGCGGATGAAGTATGCGATGCCGAAAAACATCATCGGCGACGTGAATTTCATTGGTTCCTCTAGACTCGATGAATCTCCATATCCCTTCCAGTCGATGGTGAAAAATAGGATGACACGTGCAAGCGTTAAACGTTCCTTCACTAAGTTCCGAGAACTGAGTGCCCAGAACTCGTTGCGGAGTATCTTATTAACGAAAGCGTTCGCTTTTTGCCTACGATATCCTAACTGAATATTATCCCTCGCAACAAGCAGAGAGGCGTTATATTTACACGATAAGGAAAGTTTATGAGGCAATTTTCTTCACGAACAAGCCACAAACTTCTGCGTAATTTCAGTCCTTTCCTTTCAGTGGTTTCGTTCCTTCTTTTCCCCTAACTTTCCCGCCCCATTTTTTGATATTTATCGTCTAGTGGTAAAAAACCAGAAAATAAGTATCTACACCTGAGACATCTCTCTGGAAAAAGAAGAAATTTCGCGCGATAATTGTATCCCATTGAACGTTACCCTAAATAATTCGTGGATTGATGGTTAATTGAACGTTTAATCGACCGTTTCCTTCAGTGGACAAGGTTGCTTGTATCTTATCTAGTCGGATTATCACAATTAAAACGAAATCCGATACGGGCGATTCGATATTTCAGGATAATTGATTCGATGCGAATAATGGGAGGGCTTTCTAGACCGTTGAAAATTCCAGATTTAAAATGTTACAGGCATTGTTGCATTATTCATCGAGGAAAATGCGATGAACGCGGGAAACGCGTAGTCTAATTTCAAAGAGCAAATATCTGCAGCTACGATCGAAGTTTCATCTTTTTGAAGAAACACTTTCATGTCGTAGAGGAGAGGTCAGAAAGTGGAGAGTGGCTGCGCATGAGCGGGCGTAGAGAATATTTTTTCAGACTGCTGTTGTTATCGCTAGGCGAATTAACTTTTTAATCGCCGCGTGATAAAAGAAGATAACGATGGATAAATTAAAATCTGCATTTTAACAGGTTATGAAATGACGTTGCTAATGAACAAGTTTGTATCTTATAAATATTGAAAATCGATAAACGCAGAGGCAGAAATGATACAACTTTCATTTTTTTTTCTCACTTTCTCTCGAACAAAACGTATGCGGCGAAACCGACGAGTCTGTTCGATTTCGTCGGCACAAAGGGTGTATGATTGTGTTTGGTGGTTCGCTATAAATTGGTTACAACTACCTTTAAATATACCAGCATCGAAACATCGTCGATCGTTATACAATTCTCGAGTCGTATAGGAAATGCATATGAAGTCTATTATACTGGGCTTCCTCTATTGCACTAGGCATCCTTTATGGTACGAGTTTTCATATTTTCTTCATAGTTTGCAGCATGAAAATTTAATGCAGTCATTTCGAATTGGCTGCGAGGTGAAGAGGTGTATCATTTTAATTCAAAACGTTACATTTTTCAGTTAACAGGAACGTTGCTGAACCAGGATGCTTTAATTTTTCCATAATGAAATGTTGCTTCTTATTTTTGCCTCCTTTTAATTAAATTTTATTATTCTGTAACGAGGCGTCACTCAATTCCGTTCGTTGAAGCTGCACACCTCTACCTCTCGCACTTCCGGCTTGTGAGCGAATTTTTTCTCTCTTGTGTTGTTTAACGGGTGTTTATTAACATTCACTCGAGCTTCGCTGTTCGTTTTCAGCGTCACCTTAAAGTTCTCTCGAGATCTCGTCGTTCTGCTCCCAGCGGTTATGAGTACAAACTGCTCCTTCTTTTATTCTTCAGTTCCTTGAAAATCGAATAAATTCGCTATTTTTCCACCTCATCCGTTTCATAAATACAGAATACACCATGGTTCTTATTTTTATTTACATGACTGGCTACCTGGCCGTGTCAAGCGTCGACGGTTACACGAAAAATCGTCCAACAGAGGACGAGTCTTCCACCAGAAGAGATGCTTCCGCGTTTATGGAATATCTGAAGCATCGTTCACGAGTTAATGAGTGTGAACGAGAAATTTCTGTGTCGCTCTTCTTCATACTTTTTTTTTTCACTCCGTCTTAATTAATGATTAATTGACACTATCGTAGCGTCTCGTCTTCTTTGATATACTACGTGAAATATCTTTCCGTTTGAACAGGAAAATCGTGGACGGTGACACCTGATCCGTGCTATTATTTGTAAATATTTTTGTCTAATGAATAAAAAAGAAGACACGTTAATATATTGCATGTTAATGCAATGAAATTGGAAATTCTTCTCGGAAGCGCGACTAAAAACATTTCCAAACACCAAAGTAGTAGAAATTACGACACTGGGTTTGATCTGCAACGACTACAGTCGCAACAAATCGAGGAAGCTTTTCCATCAGGAAATTGCAATTTCTTCGTTCTGGAATTTCCGTTGACCCGAAACACGAATTCTTTCAAAGCTCCGTTTCATAATGAAATCGATAGCTCGATCCCAATTGTTTTACACGACGCCCCACGAGTTACAAAGTAAATTCCTAAAACGCTACGCGAGAGGGAATATTTTAAAAACCTAGCAGCCAACTTAATTTATCCTTTGCGAAATATTGCCAGCGTGCTTTTTAAGTAACGTAGGGAAACAGAGAGGGAGAGAGAGAGAGAGAATACGAGCAGGGGCGAAAAAATAGATAAATGCATCTAACAGAAATATGGAACTATTTCAAAGTCAGTTTACCAAAATATGTACGTATCAGAGAATCCGTAATTTTTTTCTCGTTTGCCATTTTAATCGATTTCAGTCTTTTCGAAATTACATTTACGTCATCTGATATGGACACGCAAACGTACTGAAATTTTCAACCGGATAAACATTGTTTTTATCATATCAACAAGTTTTTACTAGATCGTGGCATTGCTTCGATTTTGTCATTATAACCCCCCCCCCCCCAACTTGAGTTGGTCGCTTCATGAAAAATGGAGGTTCTAAACTGTTTGTCCAGAAGTAAGTCGTGACAAATTATCGCGTCCACTGTTCACAGTAGCGTTATCTACGCGTATTTACGTGCACCTTCTGGCCAGAAATTGATGTTTCCTCGCGGTGAAAATTAATGGAAATTTAATATCAATCCCCCGGTTGTACGCGAATAATAGAGCCGATATTCGCGTGGGAACGTCGCGAAAAGTATCCGCGTAATCGAGCGTCTACATTGGACGATATCAATTGGAAATTTCTGCGAAATAACGAAAATTCTCGTTAATTTATATGCGCGATTTCCCTGACTGTGTTTATACGAGAATATAAACGTTTCCAATTTAACTAGATAATTATAAAAATCGTTCTCTAGGGATCGCTCGACGGTGCCGACATTTTTCTTTTCTGTGCAAATCGTAATTAAAATTGAAATGCGATTCGACTAATTTCAATGGGAAAGTTAATTATCCACGAACAGCTAGGACGAGGAAAACGAAAAAGCTGGAAGCCTTCACGTGCAAAAGGAGGTCAACGTGGTATTACAATAATCATATGCTAACTCAACTAGTTTGCCGTTATATTACATTCATTACCATCGGACTTTCGTGTAGTTATTAACTTCAACCTGTGTAATTTAATAAAATTCACGTTCAGTAAAGAGTTCATTTGCAAAGCAGCGTATTTGACGTGTTCCTTTATACAGAAGAATTTTATACAGCCAGTGCGCTGGGCACAAAAGTTTGTTCCTTTACGCGAATAAAGTACATAATTTTCATACCATGATTCCTTTTTCATCTCTCTGTTTTATTCAATTTTAGACGAGGTTTTCCTCGAACGCGTCACGATATCGTGGCCAACCAGTGGGTTATGAAAATTGTTGAAATATTTACGCTATGGAATTACGTATGTTCCCTACGTACGAATCTCCCAATACGTATACGTGTTCCACGTTCGCTGAGAAGCTTTAAAAGAAAAAGAAAAAAACAGGAAAAAAGAGGACGTCGGAAAAAGAAAAAAGTGGAAAAGGCTAGGCGAGAGTGGAATAGCAACACCTCCACGTCCGATCTGCAGAATATCCGAGTGCACGCGTTTTAAGCACTGCCCATAAAAATATTAATAAAAACTCGAATACTACTTTGAATATCAACGAGATTGCGTCAGCAAGAGTAACTGGGTGGAGGAGCTTGGACGTTAAAAACTGTAACCCGCATTACACCTACCATTACTTTGTAGCGAGATTAAACGTTGAGGTTTGAATATTTAATTGAACAAGTAGTGAGGGACGGCATTGCACCGACGATAGACATTCGCGGAGTAATAAAGCGTGCTTCTTATTGAGCTCGTAAAATTTCTGCATTTATGGCTAGCGTGCTTCGTGTTTAGCTTATAATATAGTCAAGTTTCTGGAAAATTATGTGTACGATTGTACAATTTTTGTTACTTTTAATTTTGCTCTTGTTTGAGGAAAATTGTTGGTCACTTAATTGCCAGTCTGGTATATTGATTGATATCACTGAAAATTAGAGAAAGAATAAATGGTTTTATATATCGGCAAATATTTCTAAATCTAATTGAATTACGCAAATAGTTGTAACAATTCGAGTTTCGTGAAGATTTTTAAAAGTTATCAGATTTTGATATTGGAGAGACTGTTGTTACCGGTAAAAGCTACGAGTTAGCAGTGAAAGCTCTACTACTTCCCTTACGACTATGATCAAAGTACGATCACCAAAGTCGTACAATTTTACTGTCTTTCGAAATGTTACCAATTCAGCATATGGCTCCAAATAGGTACCGGAAGTAGCAATAGTGATCCCAGTAGATGCATCTTGTCCGCGATAATAATACATAAATGATTAAGAAGTAAACTCGCGAAAAATAACAATAATTCTCCTTTAAAACGTAAATGTAGCTTTAGTTTACATAAAATTTATAAATGATTATTACCAATAGTTGTGAGTAATCGTTAAGAATATTAATTGATAAAAAAAATTGCGAAAATCGCTAAATTACGGCCAATTTTAACGAAAAATCAATTTAAAATTTAAGCGCAAGGGTGGGGAGCCATGGGTATATAAGGAGGGCACTTCCGCTGTTTTAATCAGTTGCTCGATAGACGCGGTACCGATCGGAGCTCCACTTGGGCCTAGTTCAGGAAGATGGACCATGATCAACGTGTTATGATGGTAGTGGGGGACGACGAAGAGGGTGCTGCCCTCCATGGTGGCGGACACTGGTCAGCCTGATGATCCCTTGGTAGGTGACAGTGGTCAAGCGAGCTGAGTCGATGGTGGTGGATCACGGAGAGGCTGCTGAGCCCCATGATAGTGGACACTGGTCATCGCGATAACCCCTTGGTAATGGAAAGTGGTCAGCGAGCTGAGTCGATGCTGGAGGATTACGGAGAGGGTGCTGCCTGCTTAGTAGTGGACAATGGTCAGCTAGCTGAGTCGATGGTAGAGGATCACGGAGAGGATGCTAGCCGCTGATGACGGCACTTGTCTGCGAACGGTGAGTTTGTACAAACCGAATTTTTAATTAGAGGTGGTGGGGTAGATGAGGTAGCAGTAGTAGTAATTTTGATATATACTTGAACAAACTGGAGGGCTATCAGCTAGCGCATTCGACTGAATGCTAGCATATATAGCCCTCCTATTTTATATAATTGTAATCGTTCTTTTTATTAGTTTATCGGTTTAAAAAATGAGAGATTGTTATGTGTTGAGAATAGTTTCGCGATTGAATGACTAGTGTATATCGCGAACACTCTTGGGATTGAACGATTAGTTTTATTACTTTTATTAGTTTTATGATTTATTATTTGTTTTTCTTATTTTTCAATTTTAATTTTCTTTTTGCTACCAAACTTTTGTATTTGAAGAATTTAGCTTTTTGCAATTATTACCGAATTTTTGACGTGTCTCCGAATTCTTGACATATTACTGAAATATTTTTGGACTTCAGAGAATTGAAAGTCCACACCTATTATATGTTAGATTTATAATAAAAATAGTTTATTAAAGTAACGATATAACAAAATAAAAATAGTGTATTAGAGTAACGATAAAAGAATTCCTAATAAGTTGCGTGCGTAAGCAAATAGCCGTGCTGCGCACCGTATCCATTTGGCATTACACAAGTTTAAGAGAAAAGTTGAATGAAATCTTGGTACCTCAGTGCCGAGGCTGCATATAATGGAAGGGTCGATGGGATTTGTGTTTGGGGATAGGTCCCTGCGTACTCATCTCTAAACGTGGAGGCAAGTATGCAGGGACCTAATTCCTTGATAACGTTTTTGAAAGACCGGTCTTTCTAAAACGATATCGAGTAACATTAGATTTAAGACTTATATTTAAGAGTTAAATTTAAGAGTCAGATTCAAGAGTCAGATTTAAGTTATTTGCGTAAGGATATCAATGTTCGTTGCGATGTTCTTGTCAAGTGTCGATATTATTCCATTATTCCATATTCTGTTTTATTTCGCATCTCTTTTCGTTCGAATTCTTACTCTGTCATTCTTCGTTGGTATCTGATCTCGCTCCTTTATCTCGTACTTCAGATTTCTGTGAAAATAAATCAAATTTCTGCGTTACTCGTGGGATCGCCGAGGGATGAGAATACATCTTTAGTTAGAATTAATTTAGATTTATATGCTAAATAAAATAAATAATCTTACCCAAAGTAAACACAACCTATCCCTATTTTCCTTATACTTCTCGTTTAAGAAAACAGAATTACTAATTGATCTAGTGCAAATCAATTCATATTTGCTTGGTATTAATAAATCATTTAGCTGCGCATTCGCTTGCATGCATCGCATGCTGCATGTAAGTAAGGGTCCCTGCGCAGTCACCTCCACGTGGTGGACCTGGGCCCTTGGTAACGTTTTCGAGAGACTGCTCTCTCGAAAACGATATCAAGCTAAGGACTAGGCGCGTAGACATAAGTATTGTTGTAAACTCGGTGCTAGAAGTACCAAACTAGTTAGAAGACCATGCTTCGTAACTTCTGATAAAGCTAGATAGATTTTCCACTTGTACAAAGATTACATAGATTTACCTTTAACAATTTTCCATGATGCTCATTCATTCTATTATTTCATTAACTTTACGCGAGATTAGAATAATTTAATTACTGGTACTTTTAGCACCGAATATTTTGCAATACAATTTAAATTTTCCAAGTCCTTTTCAGGACGTTGAAACTTTAAATTGGACAGCAAATAGTTTAGTTTAAGTTAATTTATAAGATCATATTTGTACTCATATAATGTAAATTTATAATTGTGTGAGCCTTTCCCTCTTATCCTGACTCATTTAAGTTAATTTTTACTATTATATTTGTACACTTGTGTAATGTAAATTTGTAATTGTGTAACCCTTTCCTTCTTATCCTGACTTCTCTCACTTATCACAACCGAGCGTAGTTATTCTCGCTTTAATTAGTTCGTAAAAATGGTATCCCAGTTCATTGGGTACTAACAGATTCTTCGATATGTGGTAGAATAGTTGTTTCGAAACCGGTATCTCGCATTTCTTTGTTGTCAGCGATAAAATCATTCATTTTCTATTCATATTCTATTCATAAAAACACGTCGGTCAAAACTCAGGGGCTCGTTTAAGAGAAACCTGCATAATCTATGGCAATTTCTATCTCTTTGTGGTGTTTGTTCTCGAAAGAGATTGGTCTGATTGTTGATGATGAGAATGATTTTATATTTATCTATTTTGTGTTCGCAAAGTGGTTTCATTATTCTTTTTACATTTGGAAATAAGAAAATGGTATTTTCGGTGAATACAACGTTGGAGATATCACTATGGTATTGTTTTACGTCAAAAAATCTCCATTTCCACAATCTTTAAGATTCTTTCCAATTGCTTCACGCAAACAGGCTATACGAAATTCTATTAGGAGAATCACTATTAAGAGAATCTTGAAATTGGACGTATTTTCTCCGTTCTTGTCAAAAATTCATTGGTTTTGGGGCGAATTTCAACAACTTCACCAACTTCGTCGAGAATAATACCCCTAATCCTTTCCACTTCCTTTGTTATCAAATTTATATGATTACTATGATGAAATTGTTATGACTATTGTAATGAAATTGTTATGATTATTGTAATGAAATTGTTATGATTACTGTACCAAACTTTGTATATGTATTGTACTGATTATTGTAATAAAATTGTACGGAAACACATTCTTCTTATTCAGAGGGAAACACACACTTTGATTTATTCCGTTTAATTTTGAGTCGTTTTAAAGTAGAATAATAGAATTTAAAGTATCCTTTCGTATTGCTTTTTGTGCAATACTTTAACTTTTGTAAAATAGAATCATCGTATAATCATTCTATAATAATGTTTCTCTCTGAATAAGAAAGTGTTTCCTTTTGCGATTCGTAAAGTCCATACTGCAATTTCTAGAATTCTTTGGTAGATTTTAGAAAATGTATTATGGATCTCGGTTTTTTAACTGAAACAGAGTCAGATCTCGGTACCTTCTGTAACGAGATCGTAAATATGTAATGGAGAGTGGATGGGATTTGGGTTTAGGGGTGGGTCCTTGCGTAGTCACCTCCACGGGGTGGACCTGGGCCCTTGGTAACGTTTTCGAGAGATTGCCTTCTCGAAAACGATATCAAGCTAAGGACTACGCGCGTAGACATAAGTATAATTGTAAACTTGACGCTAGAAATACCAAGCTGATCAAAAGATCGTGGTTCGTAGCTTCTAATAGAGATAGTTTGATTTTTCATTTGTATAAAGATTTCATAGATTCACTTTTAACAATTTTTTATTATTTCATTAATTTCGTTAGAGATTAGAATAATTTAATCACTGGTACTTCTAGCGTCGAGTCTTTTTCAGTACAATTGAAATTTCCAAGTCCTTCTCAGGACTTTGAAACTTTAAATTGGACTGCGAATAGTTTAGTTTAAGTTAATTATTGCCATCCAATTTGTACATTCATGTAATGTAATTTTAATAAGATAATCATCCCCTTTTATCCCGATTTCCCCCGTTTTTATTATTAATTATATATGGTGACTTCTATCTCGCTATGGTGTCCCTTCGATGAAGGGTTGTTTGATCGTTCGACGACTGATGGTTTGACGTTTGAAGGTTTGATGGTTTGATGTTTGATGGCTTGATGTTTGATGGCTTGATGTTTGATGGTTTGATGTTTGATGGTTTGATGATCGATGGTTTGATGATCGATGGTTTGATATTTGATGGTTAGAAAATCACTTTCTTTCTGGTTTATTCTGGTTTACTTAAATCTCTGTTCGCCGTTGGAACGCCGTTGGATCGCCGCTGGATCGCTGACGGATGCGTGCGTTTTTAGTCATAAGTACTTGTATATTGTATATCTCTGTAATTTAATTGTAATCGTATTGTAAAGAAATACGTTTTCTTACCCGGAGAGAGAAATAACTGCTCCCCTTTCTTGCACCCCTCGTTTATCAAGACAGAACTTTTAATTTTTCTCGCGTAAATTAGTTCGCGTTTATTTGCTCGAGCACTCTAACTTTATGCTTCGTAAGATCGCTTCACGTAGATTTCCTCTTTTTTTCTTCTTCCTTTTTTCCCTTTCCTTTTTTTCTCCTTCGCTCGAGATTTAGATTTTAATCGTCACGCAGGGAAACAGTTGCGACTCAATCAAACCGATGCGTGTTTGTCGTGGCCACCTGGATCTTCACGGGTTCAGCCGTGGACGCGCTCACGATGGAGCGGGCTGAGTGGTTCCCAACCCGAGGCGCTGGGGTCTGACCTGCTGTAAGACGGATTCGGGCGGTTCCA
Organism: Xylocopa violacea; assembly: GCA_963969225.1. Taxonomy (NCBI): domain Eukaryota; kingdom Metazoa; phylum Arthropoda; class Insecta; order Hymenoptera; family Apidae; genus Xylocopa; species Xylocopa violacea. Next base: position 359,244 of record CAXAJV010000835.1, read on the forward strand.
CGAGGTTCGTCTCTATCGCAGAGCAATCCTAGTGTTGGGCCTCGCTGGGGTTCAGATGGACATCTCACTCACCGTCGGGGAGAGCGCAGTTGCGATTATTTCGACGTAAGACGTGGCATAAAACTTGCTCGCGATTCGCGTCGGGTACGGTTTGCCAAATGGCTATCGCGGAAGCATCGGATTGGAATGCTCTTTAATATAATAGTAGAATTTAGAGTATCGTACCGTAGAACCTTTTGCGAGACACTTTCGTTTGTCGAAAGTGTTGGAAGAGTCACTTAATAAATCTCTCTTCGGGTAAGACAGTGGTATTTCTCGTCACCCCTTTCGTAAAGTCCATACTGCAGTTTCTAAATATCTGATAGATTTTAGGAAATGTATTATGGATTTCGCGTGTATTAAATTCAAGTAGAGTCAGATCTCGGTACCTTCTGTACCGAGATCGTAAATATATAATGGAGGGTGGATGGGATTAGGGTTTAGGGATGGGTCCCTGCGTAGTCACCTCCACGGGGTGGACCTGGGCCCTTGGTAACGTTTTCGAGAGACCGGCCTCCCGAAAACGATATCATGCTAAGGACTACGCACGTAGATTATATAATTAGTGTAATTAGAGAATAAGATATAGTTTAAGTTAATTTTTGCGTTCGCCGCTGGATCGCTGCTGGACCGCCGTTGGATGACTTGATATAACTTGTTAAATTTATCGTGCCTCATCGAAGGAGGGTTGTTTGATTCTTTAATGTTCGATGGGTAGGTGATTGATGTTCGGAAATCCGCTTAGTTTTTGGTTTATTCTGATTTATTTTAACCCCTCCCTTCGCCGCTGGAACGCGGCTGGATGTCGTGATATAACTTACTACATATTTTCCATTAATATAATTTAATTACGTTCCATCTTTGTTCCTTTCCCATGACTATTCTCATGCTAATCAATTCATTCGGTATTAGTAATCTATTCAGTGATCGGTAGATGAGTTATCTTAAGTATTGAAACTGAGAGCAGGTGTAGTTGAAATAGAAGTAATCATTCTGTGATTAAAGAAATATATGCGACGGTGGAAAATCAGGGAATTGTTTAAATAATCCGGCATCTCTCTCTCTCCATATCTCTTTCTCTCTCTTTCTGTCTCCATGGTATCTTCCCTTGATCAAAGGTTGGCTCTTGATTTCAATAATTACAACAACAGAAAATTTAATTCTGTAGTCGCAAAGTGACTTCATTATTCTCTTTAAATTTGGAAATGAGGAAATGATATTTTCGGCGAATGCAGCGTTTGACGCATGGTATTGTTTTACGTAAAGAAATTGCCATTTCCACGTTTTCCAAGGTTCTTTCCAATTGTTTCACGCAAATAGGCTGTACGAAATTATAATTGAGAATGATTATTAGGGAATCGTGAAATTTGACGTATTTTCTCCGTTCTTGTCAAAAATTTAATGGTTTTGAGTCGAATTTCAACCAATCCTTTTCATTTCCATTCTGTTATCCAATTTTTATGATTTCTATAATAAAATTCCTGTGATGTCAATAAATAATTTCAACAGATATTTCTACGTTCGCCGCTGGATCGCCGCTGGATGCGTATATTATTAGTCATAAATAATAATAATTATAATTAGATAATAGTAATTGTGATAATAATTGTAATGAAATTGTAAGGGAGTATGTACATTGTCTTATCAAGAGCGAAACCATAGAATTTTTCCTCAAAATCCCCGTTTTATCGAAATTGAATATAATTATTCTTAGTCTCCATTTGCACACTACTGATGTTTATCAGTAACAGTTTTATTACTCTGCGTACTCGCTGGCATGCATCGCATGTGGCAAGCAAGTAGTGAGCACGCTAACTTAATGTTACACGTAAGTCGCTGCCATGAGTAGCTCCATGGGTCGAAAAGACCGTGGTTTGGAAAGTGGACAGCGCCGGAAACATTTAGTTAGCAAATCTACGTGATTACGTAGTACCACGTGAGTATGTAGAGTACCTTTGGTCACGTCGCGAATGTTATGTTCACTTTTCTCTTTGATTTATTACTTATCACAAGTTTGTCCAACTTTAATTACCTTTTTAATTTCTTTTTTTCAGAATAGAGTATAATAGAGTTTAGTGTTTATCGCATCGTAATCCCTTTTGAGAAACGCTTTAATGTTTCTAAAGTGTCGATAAAGAGACTTTGTAAATTACTCTCTGGATAAGAACATGATATATACTTCCAGTCCCTTCTTCCCTTTCGCGATTCGTAAAGTCCACGTTACAATTTCTAAGAAAATGTACCATGGATTTGGCGTGTATTGAATTCAAGTAGAGTTGGATCTCGGTACCTTCTGTACCGAGATCGTCAACATGTAATGGAGGGTGGATGGGATTAGGGAAATATGGATGTGTTCCTGCGTAGTCACCTCCTCGTTGGTGGACCTGGGTACTTGGTAATGTTTTCGAGATCCTGGTCTCTGAAAGACGATATCATGCTAAGGACTGGGCTTGTAGACATAAGTATTGTAGTAAACTTGATGCTAGATGTACCAAACTAGTTAAAAGATGGTGGTCGTAGCTTTTGATAGAGATAGATAGATTTTTCACTTGATCAAAGGTTTCATAGATTTACTTTCAACAATTTTCTATGATACTCATTCATTCCATTATTTCATTAACTTTGCGCGAGATTAGAATAACTGGATTACTGGTATTTTTAGCATCGAGTATTTTGCAGTACAATTTAAATTATCTAAGTCCTTTTCAGGACTTGGAAATTCTATTTACGTTGTACTTCAGGTAATAGTTGAAGCCATAATTTAAATTAAGTTAAGTAAAATTTTACTCTCGTGGCATCAACCTGGAACCGTCGAAGAATTCTACTTTCTCTCTAGTCTTTTTGGATTTTAATTTAAATCAAATCTTTATCTGGCAAGAGGTTTTATGTCTGCAATAATTCACATTTTATGAGCTTTGGAAAATTTTTAATTCGGTCCTCCCTTTTGCGTAAAATATATCCACGAATCTTGCAAGAACTGCTACTTTATCAATTTCGAATCCTATATTGTACAGGGTGTAAAAATTTGTACGCGATCAATATTTCGGACAGTAATGGTCATAAAATTCCATTAGATCAGTGGCCTATCTTGTAGCTCGTCGGTACTAGGATAAATCGAGACGAAGTTGTCGACTTGAGCTTGCAGAGTATCACGAGCTTACCGACAGGCGATACTTGAGCTTGCAGTGCACCGTGGAAAGCTTCACGACACCTCCGTATCGACTCGTCTCGATGCCTGCATGTTATCTATGCGGGATTCTAGATTTCTTCAGAAGCAAATTTCGTTGTAGATACAATCGCAGCACGGAGCAGAAAATCTCCTTACCGATATTCAATCAAATAGCGTATATGTTGCAAGTGTATTATATTCGTACAAGAATTCAATTAGTCGATCAGAAGTCGTTAGAACCGCGCAACAAGCAAAGACAGAAAATCTCGCGAATTTTTTGAAACATTCGCGACATCAATCTCGAAATTTGTATTAGCATTGCATTCTCATACAGCAACTTATAAAAGGAATTCAGTAATTCTATACTTCTGCCAGAGTTTTTCATTTAGAAACGCTATGTCCGCTCTGCCTCATCTTTGCAGTGTTTGGACGTTTCGTTCGCCTGCTTTCGCATTCGTGCAGCGGTGAAATTGTCAGTATCGCGACGTGATCTCGCGGAAACACATGAATAATGTCAACTTCCAATGCGAATTCGCTTTCACCGAGTGTCGGGCTATTGCTACGGACATCAAATTTTAATATCCGCACTTTACTTTACCGCCGAGTGCATGGGAAGTTGTGTTCTTTTCATTGGAATTTTTATGCCTCGTAACGGTCCAGCCGCCAGCGACTGAATGTCTTCTCTAGTTAAGAGATGATCTACTCTGGGGAATGGAGTTCCCCTAGCCTGTATAATGGAAGCAAACGAAACGTCAAGTATTCTTCGTTACACGGAAATCTAACAATGGCGAAGGGTAGGAAAGATGCTTTCATTCGGATGAGGCGGTCTTTTATACACGCGTTCTTACATCTTTTTTGTACGTAAAAGGATGAGGCTGTATTGTTCTGTTTTGTTGCATCTCGATGGGTATTTAAAAGCAGTGTCGCATGTTTTTGCTGTAGATTCTGATTGTTTCGGAACAAGGGAAATCCTAATTACCTATTTCTGTAGGAGAGTGCAGTATCGTGATATAACGCACGTCTATCACGAATGCAAACTATCTCACGGTAAACTAGCAGTGTGATAGCTCTGCATTTACGATTTCCTTCTCGAGGAAATTGAATTCTATAGAGCTTATCGTTTCAGAATTGTCTAGTGCCGCTTCTTGTTATATTATATCTTAATTTTTATTCTAATTGAAAGACAAATATGATAACTACTAGATAACTTTGGAGAACGTGTATTAATGTTAGAATCATTTTGAAGTTTCGACATTTAGATTAGCGATGTTAACTATTCAGTTGATCTTTATTGTGTTTGTGACACAGTAATAATTCAGTAGTTGCGTACGTTAACAATTTTAAATACCAAATTACTTTGTGAAAATGGTTCGATTAAAGAAACTTCGCTCGACACACGATAGGCTTTACAGCGAAGCAGTTTGCGCCCTCTGAATTGTGTTAATTAGAAACTTGATTGTAGGTCCAGCGCGCGTTTTCGCTGGAGCTATCATTCACGTCAATCAAAATAGCTCTGCGCTAACAATTCGTTAACTGGTTTGCTTCAATGCCCCGCGAAATTACCCACTAGCAAAAACGTAATCCGTGTGTTGATTCCATTCAAAAGAAGCAAATTAGATTAAATATACAGGATTTGAATCTCTGGGGAAACGTAAACCGTATGCTGAAATTAATTCATAATTATGTAATGGTCGTTAGGTCATAGATGTTTCTATTGAAATTTCATTTTCGTAGCGTTCAGCTCGTTAGGCATTGCATATTTTTAGAACCTGAAGTAGAAATACAAATTTTTCTTCTCCGTTCCGAGCGGAGTTTTGTGTAACTTTCCGTTCGGTATCCCAACAGAGTATACTCTTCTTTCTTCAAGGGATACAATTTTTCATCACCACTGCATCGCTATAGAGGCTCATGTTCACTGTCGAAAGAAACGGTCCTAGAATCTATCAAACCTGGTCGCGCATCGATAATCGTGTAGAAAGGATAAATTAACATCTGGCATTGGCCAAATATCTAGGTCGAGAATTTACTGAAGAATCATTAGAGAGAAAAAACGACAATACGAATCTCCGACACAATGTATACAATGTATTCACACTCGCTTCGAAATGAGAAAGGGTGATAAAATGAAATACAAGAAGTAAAAACAACGGTTCGGTATTTCCACAGACGAATTCGTTACGTCAAAGAACGCGATGTAACCGATGTAAAATTCGACGAAGTTCAAGTACGCGTGACGAGGCTTCTTTTATTATACTACGTTCGTTCTTTGATTTGAAGGTTGATGAAACTTCCTGTCGGGTTGATTCATTTGGTAAACATGGACCTGGCATTTCGCGGAGAATAATAGATTAACATGACTCGTGACAGAGAGGAGAGAACGAAAAAGTTGGAAGAAAGTTGCCGCGATTTCATCTAGCACCGCGCCGCTTAAGTTCGTTACACGAGCGGAATTTTCCATATAAAGCATCGCGCACGCTGAACATCTTATCGCTTCTTTGAGCTATCGCTGTGAGATTCTCCTAGCCTTCAAAGCAGTTAAAATTTTCACAGTTTCAGTGGAATCGTGCCCACAGCGTGACCTACATTCGCGGAATTTCATTTTTCTCCCTATAATGTGAATGCATGTGATTGTATTGTTGGATTGAAAAATTCAGAGTACGCAATGGTTCCGTAGACCTCCGTGAGATATTCGCGAAGTTTCACATTGTCAATTTCACTTGTCGTATCTTGGAAATGAACGAACTTAAGCAAATCGAACATTCTCTATACCTCTCGAAAAGAATGAAGTCGGCAAATAAGCGGTGTTCTTTCCATTTTTCTGATCTTCGCAAATAATTAGTAACAATGTGGTGAAACGGAACATCTTTTTCCTTTAAAGAGAAATTTAATTTTCTTAGTCGTTTAACTCGAATTGTTTCTCTAATCAATAACGTATTAAACACGTTGACAGTTGCTCGCGGGTATTGCTGAAACTCGTACGAATTTACATTTCCGACGCGCGAATGCATCGCACTCGTCAATCATAACATCAATCTACAACATCGGACACCGACGACCATTGAATTATCAGCCTTCAGCTAATCAACTGACAAAACAACACGTACCTTTGATAAAGTCCACAGCCATTCCCAAGCCGTACGTATCCTTGTCGTAATCGTCGAGAATGTAGGCGCCGATCTTAACACCGGGTACAATTCCACGATCGTTGAGCCTGTCCAGAGTGTAAAGCATCACCTCGAGCGCTTGAACGTCATGTTGCGGCATCACTGGCCCGCAGGTGATGGTATCCTTCCTCTCATGGACCATCATTAGACGACTCAACACTAGATTATACTCGACCATCGCGCTGTGCTTAACTGGCCACTGATTCGGCGGTTCCAGCTCATGCGACGAGTTGTTCGTCGTTTGCGAGGACGCCTCGTCCATGGTAACGGTTCATGGTCAGAAGAAGTGGCGATCATGTCAAAAGTGAACAAAAATTGGTTCACGTCGTTAATCAATCCGATGGTCGACGTTTCGGCGGTAACTGGAAGTTGTTCCCTCTCTGTAGACGAAAGCGCGAGATTTTCGTTAAGGTAGTTGTCCAGAGAACCATTCGTACTTTTCAAACGGGAGCGAAACCTTTGATCAATCCTGCACTCTGGAGACGAATTCTAGTGGACGTGTCAACGAGACTCTTAGCCCCCCGGGAGCATCGTTGCTGGCATTCGCTTGGACGTATTCCATTTGCATGGTCGAGGCGGTTCTTCGTTGGACCTCGTCCTTGACCCACGTCGGCGTAGAAGTTCGTCCCGACACCGGGCCTCCGACCTTCATAGATGAATCAAGTTTCAGGCTCGTCGATGTCGAAGTTTGCACCGTGGACGACCTGGACTTTCGTTCTCTCGTAGGATGATCGATCACCAGGATGGGCATCGTGCTCAAGGAGTTAAACCCGTCGGACGGATTAACTTCATTCACAGTTCCATTATCCAACGAGCGGGTTTGAGCCCTCTCATTTTTCGAGCTAAACCCGACGGACGGTTCATCAGGCTTAATGTCGCAGTCATGTTTGAATATTTCGATTCAACGACTCTGTCGCCCTTGAACCGACGGGTTGCCGTTTCTTCGAAACCATTAGAGGATCGTTAAACGTTACTTCATCATCTTCTGTCAAACCATCCGTAGCTGTATCGAACCGTTCCGCCTGGTCGTCGATTTTCCTATTTATCGTCCCAATTGTTTGGATAACGGCTTTTCTAGACGCGGATGGTCGTTCAGAAGGGGTTAAAGGAAGCTTCGATTTCGAATATTTCGTTTTATTCACGAGCGATTGCTTATGGTTCGCGTTTATTTTGATATCCTTCGTAATCTTCCGCTCTTGCTCAGTCGAAGATGAGTTCCTGAACGTATCGTCGGAATATCCCTCGCCGAATTCAGGAAGGCCACTGTTCTCCGACGTATAGCCCCTTTCGGTTAGACAGTTCATATCGTTTCTTAGGTACGAGGCACTCCTTAGCGCCGCAACAGAGCTATGCTCGGAGTTCACGAGGACGCCGTCAGACTCCTTTGTCACGTTACTTTGCGCAAAAGCCTCTTCCGTTGTCGCTTTATTCGCCTCTTCTTTAGCCTTATCAATCTCGCTCCGCGGAGCGTCTAATTCCATATCTTGCGACGAATCCGCGCTCAAATTGAGTCTTATCGAGATCACATCGTTACTTAGACTTGAAACGTTTTCCGGTAACTGTGCATTGTCATTTCAACGTCGAATTCGGTTTGCCATTTAACATCGAGCTATCCGATAGCAGTGAATCGTTCTCACTCACCACATCTGGTGCTTCGAGTGTTACTCTGTTAACTCATCCTGTGCTTCTACAGGTCGTGACTTGTTGAACTGAATTCATTGCTCAATGTTAAAGTACTCAAATTTAACGTCGAATCATTCCACTGCTGTACGTGTGCTGCAGCATCTCGATCGTCCAGTGAGTTATACTTAACGTTCTCTGAAATGAAGTCGATCTCCAATTCTGTCTCAACAATTTTCGCATCGTTATCCAAAAAATCATTTGTCGTTTCGTTGAAAGTAACATTCAATGAAGTTCCATCGTATTGCGACGAATCCAACGCGACCGCGCCGCTAGACGGAATAATATTTCTCTTCTCGCGGATCGAAAAATTTCCACGGGTTCTCCTGTCTGTCTCATCATCGCTTCCATTTGTTGATATCTGTTTCACGGAGATTCCATTCAACTGGCGCGTATACTCCATCTCTCTCCGAATCAACGTTGATTTACGAGACGTCGAGGTTCACCAGGAACCTTCGAACTCTGAAGAATGAGGAGTCCTCCCTTCTGTCTTGATTGCTTTGACTCTTTTGCCTCGCGGCTCGCAATTCGAGGATCCCGAATTCTGGCAGAGGTACGACCACTCCAGATTTATTACATCACCAGAATCGAACGACCTCGGCTCTTCGTCAAGTTTTATTCCCGAATTTTTAATGGACCTTCTGCTCATCAACTGATACATGGAATTATCATGTCCGTCGACTTCTATTTCCCGATTTCCCTTTTGGTTTCAATTCTCCGTCGAACAGTTCACTAATAGAAGCGGAAGATTTAGGAGTTTCAATGAAATATCGTTTCTGGATGTATCCTTTGGGCTCAACATCTCGCGTATTTTTCTTACCTTTCGTAGATGCTCGTCTCTTCGCGTCTGTTAATCTTTTTCGACCCGTCAGCGTTTTCAATTTCAACCGTCCAATCCTTAATGGCTGATTAATAGAGGTGGAAGACTCGGCGGAATCGATTAAATATTGCTCAACCGAGCCTTCCGACGGCTTCCTACCACTCAATCCCCCTGGATCCGCGAATTTCTCCGATTTCAATCCTGTTTCGAATGCTTTACCGATAGAAACAACGGATTCAGGAATCTCAGTCGAATGTCGCTTCCATTGCGGTTTTCTCGCCATCTCCCAAGCTCCGAGAACCCACGATACCGTCACCCTGAAAATAGTCCATAGTCCTTTGACCGTCCACCCTATAGGATCTTTTCATCCGAAGACGTCGAAGCTCGCCACTGAATCCCCTTTGCCTTCTCACGTCCTTGTTCTCTCGTCTGAAAGCCTTTAGCGAGTCGTCATTGCACGAATCCACAACAACGTGACCGTAATCAACGGTCGCATCGCTGCCTCTCTAGCGACGTCTTTCATCGCGACACGGGAAACCCGGGAGGATAAGTGGGGCTCTTCCGGAATATTCACTGAACTCCCGGTGAATCCCGTCGATCCCCTGGCAGTTGGCCCGGCTCGGCGTTTATCGCGTCGTTCCTTGTGGCAGTCGTTCGACGGGTCGGGATCCGCGAGTCGACGATCGCTCGACCGGATCGATCGATCGTCATCTTCGTCGGTTTGATTCGCGTCCACCGCCTGGGCGGTTCGCCAGGAAATTGCTCTCGACGACTCCTCCGTGATGTCATTCTTGACGAGTGGACGGAATGTTTGCCGAGCGGTAGTTGATGGCAATGTTAACTTTTAAGGGTGCCGGGATGACAGAGTATTTGAATGGTTTTGGAATTTCAGGGATGGTTCATTAGCGCCGCGAGCCCAGTAAGCGACTTCGGCGCGGTTAACCGACAGCTGGTTGTTACCATAATCGAGCGGATACCGTTCGCCCGCCAAACTGTTTCGCAGAATCGAAAGCACCACTGACACGGCCAGTACGGCCAGCCAACAGTTGTTCCGCCGCACCACCTGCCTCCCGTGACAAACATGTCCTGGTCCTGCAAAAGTACGCAGCGTCTCTGTGAATCCACCACATCGCATAATAAGACCTATCGATCTAGTAATCTTATGCTAATCGAGGAGAAACGTATCGAATATCGTTCTCTACGAGATGTACGTGTTTGTTGCACCGAGACGGTTCGAGGCAATTTGGTTGAAACTATTTGAATGGTACAAAAGGGTTAAATTTGATTCGCTCTGTTTGAGAGCGGTTGAATCTATTTGCAGAGGAATGGAAATGTTTGAAGATTAATTATTCATACGTATATTGTGTATGCAATCAACTTAGAGGTTAAGGGTTGAAGCTTTGTATTACAGATACGTGAAGTGCATTAATATCGTGGAGTTTATTTTGAGCTAAGTTATTAATCATGATGCAATAACGAACCAGTAAATATCTCTGCGAGTGTTGCACATTTTCGAAATTACAGAAGAATACCGCATAGTTGGAACTCCGAGCATTACACGTGCATAGTCAAAGCAGGAACTAACCTCGATCAAACATTGGCTATCAGTTAAGCGTGGAATATTGCTACTAAATTTCTCGTATCCAAATCGAAGGAGCCAGTGGCCGCAACAGGCGCATACAGAGTCCTGGTGCACCATTGTACATATTTTAGCATCGGTGTATTGATTAATTGTGTTCAATGCGTTCATATTAAATTCTCCATCACTTCTGATAGTACCTTCAAGTGACTGTAAAAGATTAATACCCTGGAAATCCATTTATTTGAACAGCGTCGGTGGAAATCTCGCTCGTGCGAATGCTTTTTGTAGCCATAATACGTTGATCCGATTACTCTTAGTACAAGCGTTTTCAATTGGTTGGCACGGAGCCAAACTGCGATTTGATCGAGAGTGATTTTCCTAGTTTCTATAAATCAGATTTATCGATCGCCTTTCTATAGACCGATACGATCAGCAGTATCGTTGATGGATCACCCTCGCGCAGTTAATCGAATGAAATTTTAATAATCCGAGAATATGATAGCTTAGGAACGAAGCTATCGCGATGTCGATATAATCAATACAATTGATGCAGAATTAATTACCACTCGGTTAACGCTATCTCGAAAGCCAATATAATCTCTTTAAGCGACATCTTATTGTTGCCAGGCCGCGCAGCGATCCCCTAATCGCTCTTCCAGAAAATTAACCCCTCGCGCTATAACCGTTGTATCCTATCTAACCGTGGATCGTCGCGATTCAACGCGAGCATCCATTATTTTAACACTGCTTGGGCGTTAATTAGTCCGTTTCGAGGCACGGTCTTTCCTCTTTGTCCAATAAATTTCGCGCGGCTGCGAATCCTGAAGGAAAGCCTCGGAAACGAAGGTTATATTACTTGATCTCCTTTCCGTGCTCGTGTCCAGGTTTGACGCGATCGTGGGCTAAATATCTGTCGGAACAATGGAGTTACAGGGCTTTCATAAGGCCGTTACTTTATCGAAGGGCAGCCGCGCTCGATAGGATTGAATCGTACGAAATGGACCCCGTTTCGCCCCGTCTCTCGGAGTAGGCACATGCCAGGTTTATTGTCAGATGTATCGACGGAAACGGTGATTTCGCGGGGACAGCGATAGGTTGGTAGGAATCGATCGAGCCCCGTTAAACGGTTATTGGACGATTTAGGTGAGGTAAGCATACTTCCTTGCAGAGCGTATTAAACTTGGTCTTCGATTCTCACGACACTTTCCAGCTTAAATTGACATTTTGGAGGTCTCAGATGTCTTTAATTCAATTATCTTCACGGGTAATTTCAACGGTAACTTTGATTTCCTAATCTTCTCTTATCCGTGGGTGATAATTTGAATGGAATATCCGAAGGATTCATTTTTTACCTTTCAGTTGATGAAATCAGTAATTCACGTTGTAAGTAGTTCATTTCTGTTTCATCGCTTGACGAATTCACTAGAGAATTTGACGGTTTACGGAAAGGAACCAGCATTAGTAAGAAACTTGAAAATTTGTTTGAAAAGAGAGCAACAATAACTGAATATGGTGAATACTGGGTAGTACATATTACTATCTGGATGTGGATTTTGGGAGCGATGCCTTCATCAAGAGAAAATAAGAAGCCAATATTGAAGAGGAAGAGAATAAGAAGAACAGTATGCCGAGGGAAAAATTCAGGGATTCTTCCATTGTTCGTGTTTGAACATTTTTTTCATCTACCCCCGTATTTCGAGGTATAAAGTTAAACTGATAACAAATATTACATACAAGAATGCATGTTTTCGTGAAATTTTATCACGACAGTCTATCATTATCCTCAACAGCGAAAATTAGTAGCCAATATTGTGTTCCGTTCCTTCTCAACCCCTGAAAGAGAAATTACACTTTCTAAAAGACTTTAGACATCCTGTAGAATCCGCAACTGAAGGGGTTACCGTAAATACCTTTCTAATTACAGTAGCCCGGCAGATGTTGGTTAACCGTCCGTCGAAGTAATCTGATGCTCTAATCCTGCAAACAATCTGAATATCCCGTGTCGTTTAACAACAGCGTTTCGTCTAATGGAGCTTTGATCGATGGTTTTACTAGATTAGTAAATATCGTTAATTACAGTGGTGTTAAAATTTGACACGCGTGTGACAGAGATAATCTGTCGTGAATTTATTCAAACGGAATCTGAATTGTCATCTTTTAATGATCGATCTCTTAATCGCGACCAGTAGAAGGAATTCAGCGCGAAGTGATCAGCAAATCCTCATTGTTGGATCGTTTAACTGGTGCATGTAATTACGACTGTATATTGTACATTTGTATCAGCTCCTCGTCCTAATTGGTCTGGTTCGAGCCGCTGACATCTGCATTGTCTATGACAACATATGTTGTCGTAACTTTCTCAATCGTATTCGGGATCCGTTCAATTATACAGGCTTGTATAAGGTACATGTGCGCGAAACAGATGGTTGTGATCACTCCTTGGTTCGATTGAGGAATCCGCGTGGCATTTTTCTAAGGATTTTAATCATTTCGACGAGTTCCATGACGGCGTTTCCACCTGGCATTCAAGTGCTACAAAATATTTTTCGTCAAGCGAATTCCACGGATACAATTTCGAACGTGGTCGCGTACGTTCTTTCGTCCGCGAGAAGAAAGAACCCATAGAATGGAGTTCCGCGGCGACGCAGCATCCCCTGCAAGTCAAAAGGGGACCAAGGTGGGAACAAAGGGAATCCTTAATGGCACGCAAAGACCGTCTACTGGGAAATAATTGGAGACAAAAGTCTCCATTCCCGTGACGTGTAAAGTGGATTGATTATTCTTCTGACGATATATCTTTGTTCGATTATACGGAACTGCACTTTAGAAGAGGGAAGTTGTTTTTGTTCTCGATAGGTATCCCTCGTTTACTTTCGAGAACACTCGCTAATGGAGCGATTTTTCCATTTGATGGGTTTACATTGGTTCAGCGGCCGTGCTCTTTTTGTTTCACGAGCGACTTCGCGGCTGGCGCAAGGGTCTCCGCTTTAATCTCCCGCATAGACGGTGAGAATGGACCTTTAATCTTCTCCGAACGATCAGTGCTACCTCTTTTGAAAAGCAAGCAATGTATTGTTAATATTGGATGCTTTCCAACCGACCTTTTAAATCGGCGCTATCATTTAAATTCGCAGCTAGATTGGTCCGTGATCTGTTGGCGAGCTTAACTGCTCCCTTCTTCTTTTGTTTGTCCGCTACGATGTACCACTGTTGATAATCTGTGGCGAACGATGACTGGAATGTGATAAGAGGAATTTTTATCGGGAGCCAGCGAACGATTTTTTCCCAGGGAAAAGCTTCTATAAACGCAGCAAGGTTTTATTTCTTACGAAACTTTAATGCTCTTATAATTTCTCTTAAAGTTTTTATTAAAACTCCATGAAGATTTAAGCTGAGTTTTTCCCCCCTCCGCCGATGGGAGTGATCGCGAGATTTTTATTAGAAATTTCGTAGACTGGCTGTAAGCAGCTTTCGTTGTACCTTGGATTTTCTTATCGTCGCGTATAGGAAATGATACCATGAACGATTTGAACTAGAAGTTCGTTGATACAGTTTTATAACCGCCTATAACGCCGTGTAATTGAGGAAGGGCAGCACGTTCGCGTAAGCACACACAACGCGATATAGGATACGAGGAATTCATTTTTCCATTTTCCGCATTGATTGGCAAAGCAGAAAGTCCAAGAAAAAGCGCGAGGTCCTAAGAGGCGACGTTCCAAAGGGGTGGCTAGCGTAGAGTCATAATGCTCACAGATGTGCCTGCGAACAAAAATTGCGACCAATGGCATTTCGCGTTTGTATCTGCTTCACGGATCTCGAGATTTCGATACTCCTTGACACCGAATGATTGCGCGATTTTCGCAATAAATAGCGGAGACACGCGTGCATCGTAACACATCAGCTACCGCTCCTACAAATTCTACACCTAGCAGATGACATACCGAATCTCGGGCCTCTAGAATTTTTTTCATTCAAGTACATATTGTCTATGGGCCACTAGTGACCGCTCCAGGAGTTCGCTCTCCGCATATTTCGACTCCCAGAGCCAGACATGCCGTATCTGGTACCCCTAGAATTGACTTCACTTATGTACTGATTCGCTCTGCGCCATTAATAACCAATCCATGAGTTCTACCTCCTTATACGAAACATAGGGTCGGACATATCATGTCTGTGGACCCTAGTATTGGTTTGATTTAAGTATATATTGGTTGTTGCCATTAACGACCCCTCCAGAAGTTCGCCAACCTCCACTTATTTGACACCTAGGGCCGGATATGCCGTGCCTGGGGCCCCTAATATTGGATTCATTTAAGTACTTATTGGCTCTTGGCCAGTAGTAATCGCTCCAGGAGTTCTATAGCCGCCTACTTCGAAACATAGGACCGAACATACTATAACAGGGGCCTTTAGAATTGGATTCATACAACCCCCTATTGAAGCTGTGCTATTACTAACAGCGCCAAGAGATTCCCTGGCAACTAATTCGACACCCAGGGTCAGAGATGCGTTCCAAGGGCCTGTAGTGTTGGTCTCATTTAATTACTTATTCGCTCTGGGTCATTCGTAAACCCCCTAGGACTTCGTAGCCCGCATATTCAACCCAAGGTATTCCAAACATGCCACATTTTACCCGCTCGACCATTATATATAAATAGAACCAAATATAACCTAACCTAACACAACCTAACCTCTCGGCGTTAATATTTTATAAAATTCCTGACGTGTCGGCCCCTACTTCTCGGCGGGAACATTACTTACGTCTACAATGTTATATATCCTAACCTAAGGCAACCTAACATCTCGGCAGTAATATTTTACAACATTCCTGACGTGTCGGCCACTACTTCTCGTAGGGAACATTATACATAAATAGAACCTAAAATAAATTAACCTAATTCCACCCAGCACTTGTGTAGTAGTGTTTCACAGGATCCCGGGCATGCTGGCCCAACATCGCGGTGGGAACATTATATGCGTCTATAACGTTATATATTATAACTTACGGCAGCCTAACCTCTCGGCGGTCACATTTTACAACGTTCCTGGCGTGTCGGAACCTACATCTCGGTAATAACATTATATACGTCTATAACGTACTATAACCTAACCTAACCCATCTAGCCCTACGATGGTAGTGTTTAAAGAATCTAAAACGAAACATGACCGCCGAGACCTCAGCTTGCGTGAGGTCAGGTTACGCAACGCTACAGACGTAGATAACGTTCCGACCGAGAAGTATGGGCCGACACGCCACTAATGTTGTAAAATGTTACGAGCGAGAGGTTAGGTTGCGATACGTTAGGTTATATAACGTCATAGAACGTATATAATGTTCACGCCGTGAAGCAGGGACTAACCTGCTAGGAATGTTGTTAAATATTACCCTCGAGAGGTTAGGTTGCCTTAGGTTATGACATATAACGTTATAGACGTACATAATGTTCCCACCTAGAAGAAGGGTCTTACTTGCCAGGAATGTTGTAAAATATTACATCCGAGATGTAAGGTTACCTTAGGTTAGGATATATAACGTTATAGACGTATATAATATTCCCACCCAATACCTAGGAGCTGAAACGTCTGGGCTTTTGTAAAACACTACCACCCAGTGATTAAGTTGTGTCATGCTACGCTATATAACGTTACAAGCGTATATAATGTTCCCACCCAGAAGTAGGGGCCGACACGCCAGAAATGTTGTAAAATATTACATCGGAGATGTTAGGTTGCCTTAGGTTAGGATATATAACATTCTAGACTTATATAATGTCCCCACCGAGAAGTAGGGGCTGACGCTCCAGGAATGTTGTAAAACATTACATCCGAGATGTTAGGTTGCCTTAGGTTAGGATGTATAACGATATAGACATATGTACGGTCCCCATCGAGACGTACGGGCCGAGATGACCAGGATTCTGTAAAACATTTCCACCGAGGGGCTAGATGGGACAGGGTAGGTTATAGTACGTTATAGACGTATATACTGTTTCCATCGAGAAGTACGGGCCGACCCGTCAGGAATATTGTAAGGTATTATGGCCGAGAGGTTAGATTTCCTTATGTTAGGATATATAACGATATTGACGTATATAATTAGCCCGCCGTGAAGTAGAGGCCGACGCGCCAGCAATGTTGTAGAAAATCACGGTGGGAATATCATATACGTCTATGACGGTATATATCCTCACCTAAGGCAACCTAACAGCCCGACGGTATTATTTTACAATATACCTCGCGGGTCGGCGTGTTGTACTCGGTGGGAACATTATATACGTCTATAGAATAATATAACCTATCCTATCCTATCTAGCACCTCACGGGTAATGTTTGACAGCATCCAGGGCGTTTCGGCCCGTACGTCTCGGTGGGGATATTATATACGGCTATATCGTTATATGTCCTAACCTAAGGCAGCCTAACATGTCGGATGTAGTATTTTACAACATTCCTGGGCAAATCGGCCTCTACTTCTCGGTGGGAACATTATATACGTCTATATCGTAATATAACCTAACATAACCCATCTTGCCCCTCGGTAATAATGTTTTACAGAATCCAGGTCGTGTCGGCCCGTACGTCTCGGTTGGGACATTATATACATCTATAACGATATATATCCTAACCTAAGGCAACCTAACATGTCGAGCGTAATATTTTACAACACTCCTGGCTCGTCGGCTCCTACTTCTCGGTGGGAATATTATATACGTCTACAACGCTATATATCCTAGCCTAAGGCAACCTAACATTTCGAATGTAATATTTTCCAACATTCCTGGCGCGTCGGAACCTACTTCTCTGTGGGAACAGTATATACGTCTCTAACGCTATATATCCTAGCCTAAGGTAACCTAACATGTCGAGCGTAATATTTTACAACATTCCTCGCTGGTCGGCCCCTACTTCTCGGTGGGAATATCATATACGTCTATAACGATATGTATCCTAGCTTAAGGCAACCTAACATGTCGAGCGTAATATTTTACAACATTCCTGGCGTGTCGGCCAGTACTTCTCGGTGGAAATATCATATACGTCTATAACGCTATATATCCTAACCAATCATATCGGATGTAATATTTTACTACATTCCTGGCGCACCGGCCCCTATTTCTCGTTGGGAACATTATATATGTTTACAACGTCATATATCCGAACCTAAGGCAAAATACCATCTCTTATGTAATATTTTACTACATTCCTGGCACGTCGGCCCCTACTTCTGGGTGGGAACATTATATACGTCAATAACGTTATATATCCTAACCTGAGGGAAAATAACGGCTCGGATGTAATGTTTAACAACATTCCTGGCCCGTAGGTGCCTACATCTCGGTGGGGACTTTTTATACGCCTATAACGCTATATATTCTAGCCTAAGGCAACTTAACATGTCGAATGTAATATTTTACAACATTCCTGGCGCGTCGGCACCTACTTCTCGGTCGGAACATTATATACGTCTTTAACGCTATATATCCTAGCCTAAGGTAACCTAACATGTCGAATGTAGAATTTTACAACATACCTGGCGCGTCGGCCCCTACTTCTCGGTGGGAACATTGTATACGTCTATAGCGTTATATATCCTAACCTAAGGCAATCTAACATCTCGGATGTAGTATTTTACTACATTGCTGGCGGGTCGGACCATACTTCTCGGTCCGAACATTATATTCGTTATAACGTAATATAACCTAACCTAACCCATCTAGACCCTCGCTGGTAATGTTTTACAGAATCCCGGCCGTGTCGGACCGTACCTCTCCGTGGTAACATTATATACGTATATATCGTATTATAACCTACCCTATCCCATCTAGCCGCTCGCTGGGAATGTTTTGGAGAATCCCGTTCGTGTAGCCTCGTACGTCTCGGTGGGGACGCTATATACGTTTATAACTTTATGTATCCTAACCTAAAGCAACCTAACATCTCGAATGTAGGATTTTACAACATTCATGGCGGGTCGGCCTCTACTTCTCGCTGGGAACATTATATATGTCTATAACGTTATATATCCTAACCTAACGCAACCTAACATCTGGGATGTAATATATTACAACATTCCTAGCATGTCGGGCCCTACATCTCGGTGGGAACAATCTATATGTCTATAACGTTGTATATCCTAACCTAAGGGAACCTAATATCTCGGGTGTAATATTTTACAACATACCTGACGCGTCGGCCCTTATTTCTCGGTGGGAAAATTATATACGTCTATAACGCTATATATCCTAGCCTAAGGCAACCTAACATGTCGAATGTAATATTTTACAACATTCCTGGCGTGTCGTCGCCTACTTCTCGATGGGGACGTTTTATACGTCTATAACGTTGTATATCCTAACCCAAAGCAACCTACCATGTGGGATGTAATATTTTACATCATTCCTGGCATGTCGGTCCCTACGTCTTGGTGGGAACATTGTATACGTCTATAACGATATATATCCTAACCTAAGGGAACCTAACATCTCGGATGTAATATTTGACAACATTCCTGGCGTGTCGGCCCGTAGTTCTCGGTGGGAACATTATATACGTCTATACCGTTATATATACTAACCTAAGTCAACCTAACATGTCGGGAGTAATATTTTACAACATTCCTGGGTCATCGGCCCCTACTTCTCGGTGGGAACAGTATTTACGTCTATAACGTTATATATCCTAAACTAAGTCAACCTAATATCTATACCGTATTATTTTACAACATTCCTGGCATGCAAGTCCCTACTTCCCGGTGGGAACATTATATACGTCTACAAAGTCATATATCCTAACCTAAGGCAACCTAGCATCTCGGGTGTAATATTTTACTACATTCCTGGCGCGCCGGCCCCTACTTCTCGGTGGGAACAGTATATACGTTTATAACGTTATATATCCTAACCCAAGGCAACCTAACATCTCTACCGTATTATTTTACAACATTCCGGGCGCGTCGGCCCCTACATCTCGGTGGGAACATTATATACGTATATAACGTTATATATCCTAACCTGAGGGAAAATAACGGCTCGGATGTAATGTTTAACAACATTCCTGGCCTGTAGGAACCTACATCTCGGTGGGGACTTTATATACGCCTATAACGCTATATATTCTAGCCTAAGGCAACTTAACATGTCGAATGTAATATTTTACAACATTCCTGGCGCGTCGGCACCTACTTCTCCGTCGGAACATTATATACGTCTTTGACGCTATATATCCTAGCCTAAGGTAACCTAACATGTCGAATGTAGAATTTTACAACATTCCTGGCGCGTCGGCCCCTACTACTCGGTGGGAACATTGTATACGTCTATAGCGTTATATATCCTAACCTAAGGCAACCTAACATCTGGGATGTAATATTTTACAACATTCCTAGCATGTCGGTCCCTACATCTCGGTGGGAACAATCTATATGTCTATAACGTTGTATATCCTAACCTAAGGGAACCTAACATCTCGGGTGTAATATTTTACAACATACCTGACGCGTCGGCCCCTATTTCTCGGTGGGAATATTATATACGTCTATAACGTTATATATCCTAGCCTAAGGCAACCTAACACCTCGGATGTAATATTTGACAACATTCCTGTCGTGTTAGCCCGTACTTCTCGGTGGGAACATGATATACGTCTACAGCGATATATATCCTAACCGAAAGCAACCTAATATCTCGGATGTAATATTTTACAACATTTCTGACGCGTCGGACCCTATTTTTCGGTGGGAACATTATATACATCTATAACGTTAGATATCCTGGCCTAAGGCAACCTAACATGTCGAATGTAATATTTTACAACATTCCTGGCGTCTCGTCGCCTACTTCTCGATGGGAACATTATATACATCTATAACCTTGTATATCCTAACCTAAGGCAACCTAACATCTCGTATGTAATATTTTACTACATTCCTGGCATGTCGGTCCCTACGTCTCGGTGGGAACGTTATATACGTCTATAACGATACATATCCTAACGTAAGGCAACATAACGTCTCGGATGTTATATTTTACAACATTCCTGGCGTGTCGTCGCCTGCTTCTCGATGGGGACATTATATACGTCTACAACGTTGTATATCCTAGCCTAAGCAATCTAACATCTCGGATGTAATATTTTACAACATTCCTGGCGTGTCGTCGCCTGCTTCTCGATGGGGACATTATATACGTCTACAACGTTGTATATCCTAGCCTAAGCAATCTAACATCTCGGATGTAATATTTTACAATATTCCTGGCGTGTCGTCGCCTGCTTCTCGATGGGGACATTATATACGTCTATAACGTTGTATATCCTAACCTAACGCAACCTAACATCTGGGATGTAATATTTTACAACATTCCTGGCATGTCGGTCCCTACGTCTCGGTGGGAACGTTATATACATCTATAACGACATATATCCAAACTTAAGGGAAACTAACATCTCGAATGTAATATTTTACAACATTCCTGGCGCTTCGGCTCCTACTTTTCGGTGGGAACATTATATACGTCTATAACGTTACATATCCTAACGTAAGGCAACATAACATCTCGGATGTTATATTTTACAACATTCCTGGCGTGTCGTCGCCTGCTTCTCGATGGGGACATTATATACGTCTACAACGTTGTATATCCTAGCCTAAGCAATCTAACATCTCGGATGTAATATTTTACAATATTCCTGGCGTGTCGTCGCCTGCTTCTCGATGGGGATATTATATACGTCTATAACGTTGTATATCCTAACCTAACGCAACCTAACATCTCGGGTTTAATATTTTACAACATTCCTGACGCGTCGGCCCCTATTTCTCGGTGGGAACATTATATACGTCTATAACGTTATATATCCTAGCCTAAGGCAACCTAACATCTCGGGTTTAATATTTTACAACATTCCTGACGCGTCGGCACCTATTTCTCGGTGGGAACATTATATACGTCTATAACGTTATATATCATAACCTAAGGCAACCTAAAATCTCTACCGTAATAGTTTACAACATTCCTGGCGTGTCGGCTCGTACTTCTCGGTGCGAACATTATATACGTCTATAACGTTATATATCCTAACGTAAGGCAACATAACATCTCGGATATAATATTTTACAACATTCCTGGCGTGTCGTCGCCTGCTTCTCGATGGGGACATTATATACGTCTATAACGTTGTATATCCTAACCTAACACAACCTAACATCTGGGATGTAATATTTTACAACATTCCTGGCATGTCGGTCCCTACGTGTCGGTGGGAACGTTATATACATCTATAACGACATATATCCAAACTTAAGGGAAACTAACATCTCGAATGTAATATTTTACAACATTCCTGGCCCTTCGGCTCCTACTTTTCGGTGGGAACATTATATACGTCTATAACGTTACATATCCTAACGTAAGGCAACATAACATCTCGGATGTTATATTTTACAACATTCCTGGCGTGTCGTCGCCTGCTTCTCGATGGGGACATTATATACGTCTACAACGTTGTATATCCTAACCTAACGTAACCTAATATCTGGTATGTAATATTTTACAACATTCCTGGCATGTCGGCCCCTATTTCTCGGTGGGAATATTATATACGTCTATAACGTTATATATCCTAGCCTAAGGCAACCTAACATCTCGGGTTTAATATTTTACAACATTCCTGACGCGTCGGCCCCTATTTCTCGGTGGGAACATTATATACGTCTATAACGTTATATATCATAACCTAAGGCAACCTAAAATTTCCACCGTAATAGTTTACAACATTCCTGGCGTGTCGGCTCGTACTTCTCGGTGCGAACATTATATACGTCTATAACGTTATATATCCTAACGTAAGGCAACATAACATCTCGGATGTAATATTTTACAACATTCCTGGCGTGTCGTCGCCTGCTTCTCGATGGGGACATTATATTCGTCTATAACGTTGTATATCCTAACCTAACGCAACCTAACATCTGGGATGTAATATTTTACAACATTCCTGGCATGTCGGTCCCTACGTCTCGGTGGGAACGTTATATACGTCTATAACGATATATATCCAAACTTAAGGGAAACTAACATCTCGGATGTAGTAATTTACAACATTCCTGGCGCTTCGGCTCCTACTTTTCGGTGGGAACATTATATACGTCTACAACGTTGTATATCCTAGCCTAAGCAATCTAACATCTCGGATGTAATATTTTACAACATTCCTGGCGTGTCGTCGCCTGCTTCTCGATGGGGACATTATATACGTCTATAACGTTGTATATCCTAACCTAACGCAACCTAACATCTGGGATGTAATATTTTACAACATTCCTGGCATGTCGGTCCCTACGTCTCGGTGGGAACGTTATATACATCTATAACGACATATATCCAAACTTAAGGGAAACTAACATCTCGAATGTAATATTTTACAACATTCCTGACGCTTCGGCTCCTACTTTTCGGTGGGAACATTATATACGTCTATAACGTTACATATCCTAACGTAAGGCAACATAACATCTCGGATGTTATATTTTACAACATTCCTGGCGTGTCGTCGCCTGCTTCTCGATGGGGACATTATTTACGTCTACAACGTTGTATATCCTAGCCTAAGCAATCTAAGATCTCGGATGTAATATTTTACAATATTCCTGGCGTGTCGTCGCCTGCTTCTCGATGGGGACATTATATACGTCTATAACGTTGTATATCCTAACCTAACGCAACCTAACATCTCGGGTTTAATATTTTACAACATTCCTGACGCGTCGGCCCCTATTTCTCGGTGGGAACATTATATACGTCTATAACGTTATATATCCTAGGCTAAGGCAACCTAACATCTCGGGTTTAATATTTTACAACATTCCTGACGCGTCGGCACCTATTTCTCGGTGGGAACATTATATACGTCTATAACGTTATATATCATAACCTAAGGCAACCTAAAATCTCTACCGTAATAGTTTACAACATTCCTGGCGTGTCGGTTCGTACTTCTCGGTGCGAACATTATATACGTCTATAACGTTATATATCCTAAGGTAAGGCAACATAACATCTCGGATATAATATTTTACAACATTCCTGGCGTGTCGTCGCCTGCTTCTCGATGGGGACATTATATACGTCTATAACGTTGTATATCCTAACCTAACACAACCTAACATCTGGGATGTAATATTTTACAACATTCCTGGCATGTCGGTCCCTACGTGTCGGTGGGAACGTTATATACATCTATAACGACATATATCCAAACTTAAGGGAAACTAACATCTCGAATGTAATATTTTACAACATTCCTGGCCCTTCGGCTCCTACTTTTCGGTGGGAACATTATATACGTCTATAACGTTACATATCCTAACGTAAGGCAACATAACATCTCGGATGTTATATTTTACAACATTCCTGGCGTGTCGTCGCCTGCTTCTCGATGGGGACATTATATACGTCTACAACGTTGTATATCCTAACCTAACGTAACCTAATATCTGGTATGTAATATTTTACAACATTCCTGGCATGTCGGCCCCTATTTCTCGGTGGGAATATTATATACGTCTATAACGTTATATATCCTAGCCTAAGGCAACCTAACATCTCGGGTTTAATATTTTACAACATTCCTGACGCGTCGGCCCCTATTTCTCGGTGGGAACATTATATACGTCTATAACGTTATATATCATAACCTAAGGCAACCTAAAATCTCTACCGTAATAGTTTACAACATTCCTGGCGTTTCGGCTCGTACTTCTCGGTGCGAATATTATATACGTCTATAACGTTATATATCCTAACGTAAGGCAACATAACATCTCGGATCTAATATTTTACAACATACCTGGCGTGTCGTCGCCTGCTTCTCGATGGGGACATTATACACGTTTATAACGATATATATCCAAACTTAAGGGAAACTAACATCTCGGATGTAATATTTTACAACATTCCTGGCGCTTCGGCTCCTACTTTTCGGTGGGAACATTATATACGTCTATAACGTTACATATCCTAACGTAAGGCAACATAACATCTCGGATGTTATATTTTACAACATTCCTGGCGTGTCGTCGCCTGCTTCTCGATGGGGACATTATATACGTCTAGAACGTTGTATATCCTAGCCTAAGCAATCTAACATCTCGGATGTAATATTTTACAACATACCTGGCGTGTCGTCGCCTGCTTCTCGATGGGGACATTATATACGTCTATAACGTTGTATATCCTAACCTAACGCAATCTAACATCTGGGATGTAATATTTTCCAACATTCCTGGCATGTCGGTCCCTACGTCTCGGAGGGAACGTTATATACGTCTATAACGATATATATCCAAACTTAAGGGAAACTAACATCTCGGGTGTCATATTTTACAACATTCCTGGCGCTTCAGCTCCTACTTTTCGGTGGGAACATTATATACGTCTATAACGTTACATATCCTAACGTAAGGCAACATAACATCTCGGATGTTATATTTTACAACATTCCTGGCGTGTCGTCGCCTGCTTCTCGATGGGGACATTATATACGTCTATAACGTTGTATATCCTAACCTAACGCAACCTAATATCTGGGATGTAATATTTTACAACATTCCTGGCATGTCGGTCCCTACGTCTCGGTGGGAACGTTATATACGTCTATAACGACATATATCCAAACTTAAGGGAAACTAACATCACGGATGTAATATTTTACAACATTCCTGGCGTGTCGTCGCCTGCTTCTCGATGGGGACATTATATACGTCTATAACGTTGTATATCCTAACCTAACGCAACCTAACATCTGGGATGAAATATTTTACAACATTCCTGGAATGTCGGTCCCTACGTCTCGGTGGGAACGTTATATACGTCTATAACGATATATATCCAAACTTAAGGGAAACTAACATCTCGGATATCATATTTTACAACATTCCTGGCGCTTCGGCCTCTATTTCTCGGTGGTAACATTATATACGTCTATAACGTTATATATCATAACCTAAGGCAACCTAAAATCTCTACCGTAATAGTTTAAAACATTCCTGGCGTGTCGGCTCGTACTTCTCGGTGCGAATATTATATACGTCTATAACGTTATATATCCTAACGTAAGGCAACATAACATCTCGGATCTAATATTTTACAACATTCCTGGCGTGTCGTCGCCCGCTTCTCGATGGGGACATTATATACGTCTATAACGTTGTATATCCTAACCTAACGCAACCTAATATCTGGGATGTAATATTTTACAACATTCCTGGCAGGTCGGTCCCTAGGTCTCGGTGGGAACGTTATATACGTCTATAACGACATATATCCAAAGTTAAGGGAAACTAACATCACGGATGTAATATTTTACAACATTCCTGACGCTTCGGCTCCTACTTTTCGGTGGGAACATTATATACGTCTATAACGTTACATATCCTAACGTAAGGCAACATAACATCTCGGATGTTATATTTTACAACATTCCTGGCGTGTCGTCGCCTGCTTCTCGATGGGGACATTATATACGTCTACAACGTTGTATATCCTAACCTAACGTAACCTAATATCTGGTATGTAATATTTTACAACATTCCTGGCATGTCGGCCCCTATTTCTCGGTGGGAATATTATATACGTCTATAACGTTATATATCCTAGCCTAAGGCAACCTAACATCTCGGGTTTAATATTTTACAACATTCCTGACGCGTCGGCCCCTATTTCTCGGTGGGAACATTATATACGTCTATAACGTTATATATCATAACCTAAGGCAACCTAAAATCTCTACCGTAATAGTTTACAACATTCCTGGCGTTTCGGCTCGTACTTCTCGGTGCGAATATTATATACGTCTATAACGTTATATATCCTAACGTAAGGCAACATAGCATCTCGGATCTATTATTTTACAACATTCCTGGCGTGTGGTCGCCTGCTTATCGATGGGGACATTATATACGTCTATAACGTTGTATATCCTAACCTAACGCAACCTAATATCTGGGATGTAATATTTTACAACATTCCTGGCATGTCGGTCCCTACGTCTCGGTGGGAACGTTATATACGTCTATAACGACATATATCCAAACTTAAGGGAAACTAACATCACGGATGTAATATTTTACAACATTCCTGGCGTGTCGTCGCCTGCTTCTCGGTGGGGACATTATATACGTCTATAACGTTGTATATCCTAACCTAACGCAACCTAACATCTGGGATGAAATATTTTACAACATTCCTGGAATGTCGGTCCCTACGTCTCGGTGGGAACGTTATATACGTCTATAACGATATATATCCAAACTTAAGGGAAACTAACATCTCGGATATCATATTTTACAACATTCCTGGCGCTTCGGCCTCTATTTCTCGGTGGTAACATTATATACGTCTATAACGTTATATATCATAACCTAAGGCAACCTAAAATCTCTACCGTAATAGTTTACAACATTCCTGGCGTGTCGGCTCGTACTTCTCGGTGCGAATATTATATACGTCTATAACGTTATATATCCTAACGTAAGGCAACATAACATCTCGGATCTAATATTTTACAACATTCCTGGCGTGTCGTCGCCCGCTTCTCGATGGGGACATTATATACGTCTATAACGTTGTATATCCTAACCTAACGCAACCTAATATCTGGGATGTAATATTTTACAACATTCCTGGCAGGTCGGTCCCTAGGTCTCGGTGGGAACGTTATATACGTCTATAACGACATATATCCAAAGTTAAGGGAAACTAACATCACGGATGTAATATTTTACAACATTCCTGACGCTTCGGCTCCTACTTTTCGGTGGGAACATTATATACGTCTATAACGTTACATATCCTAACGTAAGGCAACATAACATCTCGGATGTTATATTTTACAACATTCCTGGCGTGTCGTCGCCTGCTTCTCGATGGGGACATTATATACGTCTACAACGTTGTATATCCTAACCTAACGTAACCTAATATCTGGTATGTAATATTTTACAACATTCCTGGCATGTCGGCCCCTATTTCTCGGTGGGAATATTATATACGTCTATAACGTTATATATCCTAGCCTAAGGCAACCTAACATCTCGGGTTTAATATTTTACAACATTCCTGACGCGTCGGCCCCTATTTCTCGGTGGGAACATTATATACGTCTATAACGTTATATATCATAACCTAAGGCAACCTAAAATCTCTACCGTAATAGTTTACAACATTCCTGGCGTTTCGGCTCGTACTTCTCGGTGCGAATATTATATACGTCTATAACGTTATATATCCTAACGTAAGGCAACATAGCATCTCGGATCTATTATTTTACAACATTCCTGGCGTGTGGTCGCCTGCTTATCGATGGGGACATTATATACGTCTATAACGTTGTATATCCTAACCTAACGCAACCTAATATCTGGGATGTAATATTTTACAACATTCCTGGCATGTCGGTCCCTACGTCTCGGTGGGAACGTTATATACGTCTATAACGACATATATCCAAACTTAAGGGAAACTAACATCACGGATGTAATATTTTACAACATTCCTGGCGTGTCGTCGCCTGCTTCTCGGTGGGGACATTATATACGTCTATAACGTTGTATATCCTAACCTAACGCAACCTAACATCTGGGATGAAATATTTTACAACATTCCTGGAATGTCGGTCCCTACGTCTCGGTGGGAACGTTATATACGTCTATAACGATATATATCCAAACTTAAGGGAAACTAACATCTCGGATATCATATTTTACAACATTCCTGGCGCTTCGGCCTCTATTTCTCGGTGGTAACATTATATACGTCTATAACGTTATATATCATAACCTAAGGCAACCTAAAATCTCTACCGTAATAGTTTACAACATTCCTGGCGTGTCGGCTCGTACTTCTCGGTGCGAATATTATATACGTCTATAACGTTATGTATCCTAACGTAAGGCAACATAACATCTCGGATCTAATATTTTACAACATACCTGGCGTGTCGTCGCCTGCTTCTCGATGGGGACATTATACACGTTTATAACGATATATATCCAAACTTAAGGGAAACTAACATCTCGGATGTAATATTTTACAACATTCCTGGCGCTTCGGCTCCTACTTTTCGGTGGGAACATTATATACGTCTATCACGTTACATATCCTAACGTAAGGCAACATAACATCTCGGATGTTATATTTTACAACATTCCTGGCGTGTCGTCGCCTGCTTCTCGATGGGGACATTATATACGTCTAGAACGTTGTATATCCTAGCCTAAGCAATCTAACATCTCGGATGTAATATTTTACAACATTCCTGGCGTGTCGTCGCCTGCTTCTCGATGGGGACATTATATACGTCTATAACGTTGTATATCCTAACCTAACGCAACCTAATATCTGGGATGTAATATTTTACAACATTCCTGGCATGTCGGTCCCTAGGTCTCGGTGGGAACGTTATATACGTCTATAACGACATATATCCAAACTTAAGGGAAACTAACATCACGGATGTAATATTTTACAACATTCCTGGCGATTCGGCTCCTACTTTTCGGTGGGAACATTATATACGTCTATAACGTTACATATCCTAACGTAAGGCAACATACCATCTCGGATGTTATATTTTACAACATTCCTGGCGTGTCGTCGCCTGCTCCTCGATGGGGTCATTATATACGTCTATAACGTTGTATATCCTAACCTAAGGCAACCTAACATCTCGGATGTAATATTTTACAACATTCTGGCTTGTCGGTCCCCACGTCTCGATCTGCACATTATATACGTCTATAACGATATATATCCAAACTTAAGGGAAACTAACATCTCGGATGTAATATTTTATAACATTCCTGGCGCTTCGGCTCCTACTTTTCGGTGGGAACATTATATACGTCTATAACGTTACATATCCTAACGTAAGGCAACATAACATCTCGGATGTAATATTTTACAACATTCCTGGCGTGTCGTCGCCTGCTTCTCGATGGGGACATTATATACATTTATAACGATATATATCCAAACTTAAGGGAAACTAACATCTCGGATGTAATATTTTACAACATTCCTGGCGCTTCGGCTCCTACTTTCCGGTGGGAACATTATATACGTCTATAACGTTACATATCCTAACGTAAGGCAACATAACATTTCGGATGTTATATTTTACAACATTCCTGGCGTGTCGTCGCCTGCTTCTCGATGGGGACATTATATACGTCTAGAACGTTGTATATCCTAGCCTAAGCAATCTAACATCTCGGATGTAATATTTTACAACATTCCTGGCACGTCGGTCCCTACGTCTCGGTGGGAACGTTATATACGTCTATAACGATATATATCCAAACTTAAGGGAAACTAACATCTCGGATGTCATATTTTACAACATTCCTGGCGCTTCGGCCCCTATTTCTCGGTGGCAACATTATATACGTCTATTACGTTATATATCATAACCTAAGGCAACCTAAAATCTCTACCGTAATAGTTTACAACATTCCTGGCTTGTCGGCTCGTACGTCTCGGTGGGAACGTTATATACGTCTATAACGACATATATCCAAACTTAAGGGAAACTAACGTCACGGATGTAATATTTTACAACATTCCTGGCGTGTCGTCGCCTGCTTCTCGATGGGGACATTATATACGTCTATAACGTTGTATATCCTAACCTAACGCAACCTAACATCTGGGATGAAATATTTTACAACATTCCTGGAATGTCGGTCCCTACGTCTCGGTGGGAACGTTATATACGTCTATAACGATATATATCCAAACTTAAGGGAAACTAACATCTCGGATATCATATTTTACAACATTCCTGGCGCTTCGGCCTCTATTTCTCGGTGGTAACATTATATACGTCTATAACGTTATATATCATAACCGAAGGCAACCTAAAATCTCTACCGTAATAGTTTACAACATTCCTGGCGATTCGGCTCCTACTTTTCGGTGGGAACATTATATACGTCTATAACGTTACATATCCTAACGTAAGGCAACATAACATCTCGGATGTTATATTTTACAACATTCCTGGCGTGTCGTCGCCTGCTCCTCGATGGGGTCATTATATACGTCTATAACGTTGTATATCCTAACCTAAGGCAACCTAACATCTCGGATGTAATATTTTACAACATTCTGGCTTGTCGGTCCCCACGTCTCGATCTGCACATTATATACGTCTATAACGATATATATCCAAACTTAAGGGAAACTAACATCTCGGATGTAATATTTTATAACATTCCTGGCGCTTCGGCTCCTACTTTTCGGTGGGAACATTATATACGTCTATAACGTTACATATCCTAACGTAAGGCAACATAACATCTCGGATGTAATATTTTACAACATTCCTGGCGTGTCGTCGCCTGCTTCTCGATGGGGACATTATATACATTTATAACGATATATATCCAAACTTAAGGGAAACTAACATCTCGGATGTAATATTTTACAACATTCCTGGCGCTTCGGGTCCTACTTTCCGGTGGGAACATTATATACGTCTATAACGTTACATATCCTAACGTAAGGCAACATAACATCTCGGATGTTATATTTTACAACATTCCTGGCGTGTCGTCGCCTGCTTCTCGATGGGGACATTATATACGTCTAGAACGTTGTATATCCTAGCCTAAGCAATCTAACATCTCGGATGTAATATTTTACAACATTCCTGGCACGTCGGTCCCTACGTCTCGGTGGGAACGTTATATACGTCTATAACGATATATATCCAAACTTAAGGGAAACTAACATCTCGGATGTCATATTTTACAACATTCCTGGCGCTTCGGCCCCTATTTCTCGGTGGCAACATTATATACGTCTATAACGTTATATATCATAACCTAAGGCAACCTAAAATCTCTACCGTAATAGTTTACAACATTCCTGGCTTGTCGGCTCGTACGTCTCGGTGGGAACGTTATATACGTCTATAACGACATATATCCAAACTTAAGGGAAACTAACGTCACGGATGTAATATTTTACAACATTCCTGGCGTGTCGTCGCCTGCTTCTCGATGGGGACATTATATACGTCTATAACGTTGTATATCCTAACCTAACGCAACCTAACATCTGGGATGAAATATTTTACAACATTCCTGGAATGTCGGTCCCTACGTCTCGGTGGGAACGTTATATACGTCTATAACGATATATATCCAAACTTAAGGGAAACTAACATCTCGGATATCATATTTTACAACATTCCTGGCGCTTCGGCCTCTATTTCTCGGTGGTAACATTATATACGTCTATAACGTTATATATCATAACCGAAGGCAACCTAAAATCTCTACCGTAATAGTTTACAACATTCCTGGCGTGTCGGCTCGTACTTCTCGGTGCGAATATTATATACGTCTATAACGTTATATATCCTAACGTAAGGCAACATAACATCTCGGATATAATATTTTACAACATTCCTGGCATGTCGTCGCCTGCTTCTCGATGGGGACATTATATACGTCTATAACGTTGTATATCCTAACCTAACGCAACCTAACATCTAGGATGTAATATTTTACAACATTCCTGGCATGTCGGTCCCTACGTCACGGTGGGAACGTTATATACGTCTATAACGACATATATCCAAACTTAAGGGAAACTAACATCTCGGATGTAATATTTTACAACATTCCTGGCGTGTCGGCTCGTACTTCTCGGTGCGAACATTATATACGTCTATAACGTTATATATCCTAACGTAAGGCAACATAACATCTCGGATGTAATATTTTACAACATACCTGGCGTGTCGTCGCCTGCTTCTCGATGGGGACATTATATACATTTATAACGATATATATCCAAACTTAAGGGAAACTAACATCTCGGATGTAATATTTTACAACATTCCTGGCGCTTCGGCTCCTACTTTTCGGTGGGAACATTATATACGTCTATAACGTTACATATCCTAACGTAAGGCAACATAAAGTCTCGGATGTTATATTTTACAACATTCCTGGCGTGTGGTCGCTTGCTTCTCGATGGGGTCATTATATACGTCTATAACATTGTATATCCTAACCTAAGGCAACCTAACATCTCGGATGTAATATTTTACAACATTCTGGCTTGTCAGTCCCCACGTCTCGATCTGGACATTATATACATTTATAACGATATATATCCAAACTTAAGGGAAACTAACATCTCGGATGTAATATTTTACAACATTCCTGGCGCTTCGGCTCCTACTTTTCGGTGGGAACATTATATACGTCTATAACGTTACATATCCTAACGTAAGGCAACATAACATCTCGGATGTTATATTTTACAACATTCCTGGCGTGTTGTCGCCTGCTTCTCGATGGGGTCATTATATACGTCTATAACGTTGTATATCCTAGCCTAAGCAAACTAACATCTCGCATGTAATATTTTACAACATTCCTGGCGTGTGGTCGCTTGCTTCTCGATGGGGTCATTATATACGTCTATAACATTGTATATCCTAACCTAACGCAACCTAACATCTGGGATGTAATATTTTACAACATTCCTGGCATGTCGGTCCCTACGTCTCGGTGGGAAAGTTATATACGTCTATAACGACATATATCCAAACTTAAGGGAAACTAACATCTCGGGTGTAATATTTTACAACATTCCTGGCGCTTCGGCTCCTACTTTTCGGTGGGAAAATTATATACGTCTATAACGTTACATATCCTAACGTAAGGCAACATAACATCTCGGATATCATATTTTACAACATTCCTGGCGCTTCGGCCCCCATTTCTCGGTGGTAACATTATATACGTCTATAACGTTATATATCATAACCTAAGGCAACCTAAAATCTCTACCGTAATAGTTTACAACATTCCTGGCGTGTCGGCTCGTACTTCTCGGTGCGAACATTATATACGTCTATAACGTTATATATCCTAACGTAAGGCAACATAACATCTCGGATATAATATTTTACAACATTCCTGGCATGTCGTCGCCCGCTTCTCGATGGGGACATTATATACGTCTATAACGTTGTATATCCTAACCTAACGCAACCTAACATCTGGGATGTAATATTTTACAACATTCCTGGCATGTGGGCCCCTATTTCTCGGTGGGAATATTATATACGTCTATAACGTTATATATCCTAGCCTAAGGCAACCTAACATCTCGGGTTTAATATTTTACAACATTCCTGGCATGTCGGCCCCTATTTCTCGGTGGGAATATTATATACGTCTATAACGTTATATATCCTAGCCTAAGGCAACCTAACATCTCGGGTTTAATATTTTACAACATTCCTGACGCGTCGGCCCTTATTTCTCGGTGGGAACATTATATACGTCTATAACGTTATATATCATAACCTAAGGCAACCTAAAATATCTACCGTAACAGTTTACAACATTCCTGGCGTGTCGGCTCGTACTTCTCGGTGCGAACATTATATACGTCTATAACGTTATATATCCTAACGTAATGCAACATAACATCTCGGATGTAATATTTTACAACATACCTGGCGTGTCGTCGCCTGCTTCTCGATGGGGACATTATATACATTTATAACGATATATATCCAAACTTAAGGGAAACTAACATCTCGGATGTAATATTTTACAACATTCCTGGCGCTTCGGCTCCTCCTTTTCGGTGGGAACATAATATACGTCTATAACGTTGTATATCCTAACCTAACGCAACCTAACATCTGGGATGTAATATTTTACAACATTCCTGGCATGTCGGCCCCTATTTCTCGGTGGGAATATTATATACGTCTATAACGTTATATATCCTAGCCTAAGGCAACCTAACATCTCGGGTTTAATATTTTACAACATTCCTGACGCGTCGGCCCTTATTTCTCGGTGGGAACATAATATACGTCTATAACGTTATATATCATAACCTAAGGCAACCTAAAATCTATACCGTAACAGTTTACAACATTCCTGGCGTGTCGGCTCGTACTTCTCGGTGCGAACATTATATACGTCTATAACGTTATATATCCTAACCTAAGGCAACCTAACATCTCGGATGTAATATTTTACAACATTCTGGCTTGTCAGTCCCCACGTCTCGATCTGGACATTATATACATTTATAACGATATATATCCAAACTTAAGGGAAACTAACATCTCGGATGTAATATTTTACAACATTCCTGGCGCTTCGGCTCCTACTTTTCTGTGGGAACATTATATACGTCTATAACGTTACATATCCTAACGTAAGGCAACATATCATCTAGGATGTTATATTTTGCAACATTCCTGGCGTGTGGTCGCCTGCTTCTCGATGGGGTCATTATATACGTCTATAACATTGTATATCCTAACTTAAGGCAACCTAACATCTCGGATGTAATATTTTACAACATTCTGGCTTGTCAGTCCCCACGTCTCGATCTGGACATTATATACATTTATAACGATATATATCCTAACGTAAGGCAACATAACATCTCGGATATAATATTTTACAACATTCCTGGCGTGTCGTCGCCTGCTTCTCGATGGGGACATTATATACGTCTATAACGTTGTATATCCTAACCTAACGCAACCTAACATCTCGGATGTGGTATTTTACAACATTCTGGCTTGTCGGTCCCCACGTCTCGATCTGGACATTATATACGTCTATAACGATATATATCCAAACTTAAGGGAAACTAACATCTCGGATGTAATATTTTATAACATTCCTGGCGCTTCGGCTCCTCCTTTTCGGTGGGAACATAATATACGTCTATAACGTTGTATATCCTAACCTAACGCAACCTAACATCTGGGATGTAATATTTTACAACATTCCTGGCATGTCGGCCCCTATTTCTCGGTGGGAATATTATATACGTCTATAACGTTATATATCCTAGCCTAAGGCAACCTAACATGTCGAATGTAATATTTTACAACATTCCTGGCATGTCGGTCCCTACATCTCGATGGGGACATTATATACATCTATAACCTTGTATATCCTAGCCTAAGGCAAACTAACATGTCGAATGTAATATTTTGTAACATTCATGGAGTGTCGTCGCGTGCTTCTCGATGGGGACATTATATACCTCTATAACGTTGTATATCCCAACGTAAGGCAACATAACATCTCGGATGTAATATTTTACAACACACCTGGCGTGTCGTCGCCTGCTTCTCGATGGGGACATTATATACATTTATAACGATATATATCCAAACTTAAGGGAAACTAACATCTCGGATGTAATATTTTACAACATTCCTGGCGCTTCGGCTCCTACTTTTCGGTGGGAACATTATATACGTCTATAACGTTACATATCCTAACGTAAGGCAACATAACATCTCGGATGTTATATTTTACAACATTCCTGGCGTGTGGTCGCTTGCTTCTCGATGGGGTCATTATATACGTCTATAACATTGTATATCCTAACCTAAGGCAACCTAACATCTCGGATGTAATATTTTACAACATTCTGGCTTGTCAGTCCCCACGTCTCGATCTGGACATTATATACATTTATAACGATATATATCCAAACTTAAGGGAAACTAACATCTCGGATGTAATATTTTACAACATTCCTGGCGCTTCGGCTCCTACTTTTCGGTGGGAACATTATATACGTCTATAACGTTACATATCCTAACGTAAGGCAACATAACATCTCGGATGTTATATTTTACTACATTCCTGGCGTGTCGTCGCCTGCTTCTCGATGGGGACATTATATACGTCTATAACGTTGTATACCCTAGCCTAAGCAATCTAACATCTCGGATGTAATATTTTACAACATTCCTGGCATGTCGGTCCCTACGTCTCGGTGGGAACATTATATACGTCTATAACGATATATATCCAAACTTAAGGGAAACTAACATCGCGGATGTCATATTTTACAACATTCCTGGCGCTTCGGCCCCTATTTCTCGGTGGTAACATTATATACGTCTATAACGTTATATATCATAACCTAAGGCAACCTAAAATCTCTACCGTAATAGTTTACAACATTCCTGGCGTGTCGGCTCGTACTTCTCGGTGCGAACATTATATACGTCTATAACGTTATATATCCTAACGTAAGGCAACATAACATCTCGGATATAATATTTTACAACATTCCTGGCATGTCGTCGCCTGCTTCTCGATGGGGACATTATATACGTCTATAACGTTGTATATCCTAACCTAACGCAACCTAACATCTGGGATGTAATATTTTACAACATTCCTGGCATGTCGGTCCCTACGTCACGGTGGGAACGTTATATACGTCTATAACTACATATATCCAAACTTAAGGGAAACTATCATCTCGGATGTAATATTTTACAACATTCCTGGCGATTCGGCTCCTACTTTTCGGTGGGAACATTATATACGTCTATAACGTTACATATCCTAACGTAAGGCAACATAACATCTCGGATGTTATATTTTACAACATTCGTGGCGTGTCGTCGCCTGCTCCACGATGGGGTTATTATATACGTCTATAACGTTGTATATCCTAACCTAAGGCAACCTAACATCTCGGATGTAATATTTCACAACATTCTGGCTTGTCGGTCCGCACGTCTCGATCTGCACATTATATACGTCTATAACGATATATATCCAAACTTAAGGGAAACCTACCCCTCGGATGTCATATTTTACATCATTCCTGGCGCTTCGGCTCCTACTTTTCGGTGGGAACATTATATACGTCTATAACGTTACATATCCTAACGTAAGGCAACATAACATCTCGGATGTAATATTTTACAACATTCCTGGCGTGTCGTCGCCTGCTTCTCGATGGGGACATTATATATGTCTATAACGTTGTATATCCTAACCTAACGCAACCTAACATCTGGGATGTAATATTTTACAACATTCCTGGCATGTCGTCGCCTGCTTCTCGATGGGGACATTTTATACGTCTATAACGTTGTATATCCTAACCTAACGCAACCTAACATCTGGGATGTAATATTTTACAACATTCCTGGCATGTCGGTCCCTACGTCACGGTGGGAACGTTATATACGTCTATAACGACATATATCCAAACTTAAGGGAAACTAACATCTCGGATGTAATATTTTACAACATTCCTGGCGTGTCGGCTCGTACTTCTCGGTGCGAACATTATATACGTCTATAACGTTATATATCCTAACGTAAGGCAACATAACATCTCGGATGTAATATTTTACAACATACCTGGCGTGTCGTCGCCTGCTTCTCGATGTGGACATTATATACATTTATAACGATATATATCCAAACTTAAGGGAAACTAACATCTCGGATGTAATATTTTACAACATTCCTGGCGCTTCGGCTCCTACTTTTCGGTGGGAACATTATATACGTCTATAACGTTACATATCCTAACGTAAGGCAACATAACATCTCGGAAGTAATATTTTACGACATACCTGGCGTGTCGTCGCCTGCTTCTCGATGGGGACATTATATACATTTATAACGATATATATCCAAACTTAAGGGAAACTAACATCTCGGATGTAATATTTTACAACATTCCTGGCGCTTCGGCTCCTACTTTTCGGTGGGAACATTATATACGTCTATAACGTTACATATCCTAACGTAAGGCAACATAACATCTCGGATGTTATATTTTACAACATTCCTGGCGTGTCGGCGCCTGCTTCTCGATGGGGACATTATATACGTCTAGAACGTTGTATATCCTAGCCTAAGCAATCTAACATCTCGGATGTAATATTTTATAACATTCCTGGCGTGTCGTCGCCTGCTTCTCGATGGGGACATTATATACGTCTATAACGTTGTATATCCTAACCTAACGCAACCTAACATCTCGGATGTTATATTTTACAACATTCCTGGCGTGTCGTCGCCTGCTTCTCGATGGGGACATTATATACGTCTATAACGTTGTATATCCTAGCCTAAGCAATCTAACATCTCGGATGTAATATTTTACAACATTCCTGGCATGTCGGTCCCTACGTCTCGGTGGAAACGTTATATACGTCTATAACGATATATATCCAAACTTAAGGGAATCTGACATCTCGGATGTCATATTTTACAACATTCCTGGCGCTTCGGCCCCTATTTCTCGGTGGTAACATTATATACGTCTATAACGTTATATATCATAACCTAAGGCAACCTAAAATCTCTACCGTAATAGTTTACAACATTCCTGGCGTGTCGGCTCGTACTTCTCGGTGCGAACATTATATACGTCTATAACGTTATATATCCTAACGTAAGGCAACATAACATCTCGGATATAATATTTTACAACATTCCTGGTATGTCGTCGCCTGCTTCTCGATGGGGACATTATATACGTCTATAACGTTGTATATCCTAACCTAATGCAACCTAACATCTGGGATGTAATATTTTACAACATTCCTGGCATGTCGGTCCCTACGTCACGGTGGGAACGTTATATACGTCTATAACTACATATATCCAAACTTAAGGGAAACTAACATCTCGGATGTAATATTTTACAACATTCCTGGCGATTCGGCTCCTACTTTTCGGTGGGAACATTATATACGTCTATAACGTTACATATCCTAACGTAAGGCAACATAACATCTCGGATGTTATATTTTACAACATTCCTGGCGTGTCGTCGCCTGCTCCTCGATGGGGTTATTATATACGTCTATAACGTTGTATATCCTAACCTAAGGCAACCTAACATCTCGGATGTAATATTTCACAACATTCTGGCTTGTCGGTCCCCACGTCTCGATCTGCACATTATATACGTCTATAACGATATATATCCAAGCTTAAGGGAAACCTACACCTCGGATGTCATATTTTACATCATTCCTGGCGCTTCGGCTCCTACTTTTCGGTGGGAACATTATATACGTCTATAACGTTACATATCCTAACGTAAGGCAACATAACATCTCGGATGTAATATTTTACAACATTCCTGGCGTGTCGTCGCCTGCTTCTCGATGGGGACATTATATATGTCTATAACGTTGTATATCCTAACCTAACGCAACCTAACATCTGGGATGTAATATTTTACAACATTCCTGGCATGTCGGCCCCTATTTCTCGGTGGGAATATTATATACGTCTATAACGTTATATATCCTAGCCTAAGGCAACCTAACATCTCGGGTTTAATATTTTACAACATTCCTGACGCGTCGGCCCCTATTTCTCGGTGGGAACATTACATACGTCTATAACGTTATATATCATAACCTAAGGCAACCTAACATCTCGGATGTAATATTTTACAACATTCTGGCTTGTCAGTCCCCACGTCTCGATCTGGACATTATATACATTTATAACGATATATATCCAAACTTAAGGGAAACTAACATCTCGGATGTAATATTTTACATCATTCCTGGCGCTTCGGCTCCTACTTTTCGGTGGGAACATTATATACGTCTATAACGTTACATATCCTAACGTAAGGCAACATAACATCTCGGATGTTATATTTTACAACATTCCTGGCGTGTCGTCGCCTGCTTCTCGATGGGGACATTATATACGTCCATAACGTTGTATATCCTAGCCTAAGCAATCTAACATCTCGGATGTAATACTTTACAACATTCCTGGCATGTCGGTCCCTACGTCTCGGTGGGAACGTTATATACGTCTATAACGTTACATATCCTAACGTAAGGCAACATAACATCTCGGATGTTATATTTTACAACATTCCTGGCGTGTCGTCGCCTGCTCCTCGATGGGGTTATTATATACGTCTATAACGTTATATATCCTAACGTAAGGCAACATAACATCTCGGATATAATATTTTACAACATTCGTGGCGTGTCGTCGCCTGCTTCTCGATGGGAACATTATATACTTCTATAACGTTGTATATCCTAACCTAACGCAACCTAACATCTGGGATGTAATATTGTAGGATATTTATTATTTTAAAATTAGATACAAGGAGATTAAGAACGTCTTTATAACTATATGTTTACTCAATAACGCACGATGAACAACTGACTCGATTTGTTTGAAAACATTCACTTGAAAGACTCATTCACATGCACCTTCGCTCTCGCTCACATTCTAGAATATTCCATAACATAAAAATTGAAACTCTTAAATTATTGATTAATATAAATTATTGATTAACAAACAAGGATATCTAAGATTATTATCCTTCATTCGGCCGTCCTGCATGGACATTCGTCTCGAATGTCCTCATTAACGTCATCTTCAGATAAATCATCATCGGCTTCGTCAATCCATAGTTTCATAAATTCGGCTGATGTAGATGTTTGTTGAGGTCCTTCTCCTTCGCCCACCTTCTGAACTAAATATCGTTGGTTACGAAGAACTCGAATTATTTCATATGGTCCAAGATATTTGTGAGCTACTTTTAAACCAGGACCCTGTTGCATACGTTTAATAGCTACTAGGTCTCCTTCTCGATAAATTTTAGCTTTCCGTCTACTTTTGTCAAAAGTTCGTCTATTTTCTTGTTGTATCTTGAATATATTTTTGTTTGCTTGAAATCGTAATTCATCTCGTTCATCTTGAAAAGATGCGACTCTTTCTTTTTCAAGTAAATCTCGAATGTCTGGATAATCTTTGAGTCGTGGATGCGTCCCGAATAGAAGATGAAATGGTGATGTGCCAATGCTTCGATGTATTGTTGTATTTAAACATTGTTGAGCTACTTCTAAATATTTATACCATTCGCAGGGTTTGGGTGCAGCTAACTTTGTTAACAATGCAATTAACGTTGTATTAAGACGCTTGACTTGACCATTAGCTCTAGGAATTCCTGTTGTAATTAAAATATGCTCTATATTTTCTTCTTGGCAATACTGTTTAAAATCGTTTGCAGTGAAAGCTGTCCCTCTATCAGAAATTATTCGACGCGGATTACAGAAAATAGTTGACTGTTTTTTCAGACGTGATAAAACTTCAGCTGTTGTTGTAGATTT
The DNA here is from genome assembly GCA_963969225.1 of Xylocopa violacea. Classification (NCBI taxonomy): domain Eukaryota; kingdom Metazoa; phylum Arthropoda; class Insecta; order Hymenoptera; family Apidae; genus Xylocopa; species Xylocopa violacea. The sequence continues at coordinate 400,688 of CAXAJV010000835.1, forward strand.
CGTGGCGTAAAGCCATGTAAATTTTGTAAAAGCATCTATTACTGCAAATATATACTTATACGTTTTCTTCGTTGAAGGTAGTGGTCCAAGATGATCAATATGAAATGTATCAAAAGGAACACTTCCCTTCTCGATTGGATTCAAATGGCACTCTTGTTTCCCTTGCTTCTTTTCAGCTAAGATGCACGCGACGCAATTTCTTACAACTTTTTCAACTCGTTGTCGAAGATTTGGGATCCAATAATCTTTACGTACAATAGCTTCAGTCTTGACCACAGAAAAATGTCCTCGTTCATGAGCTCGCTTTATTATTTGCATTTGCATTTGACGCGGCACCACAAGTCGAATGTCTCCTTCAGACTCTTTGTACAAAAGATTTCCTCGAATGATATAATCTTTCGTCTTGTTTTGTAGTACTAAATCTTGAAGTTTCTTTATACTTTCATCTTCTTCCTGTGCCTTCCGCAAACGCGCTGTAAGACTTGTAACAGATTCGTCGATTAAGAAATTCATAGGTAGGGGATTTCGACTTAACGCGTCAACATGTAACATATTCTTTCTTGGTCGATGCTCTATCCGATAGTCGAATTCTTCTAACAATAATGCCCATCGCGCAACTCGCACACAAAGATCTTTCTTATTCATTGTAAGAGTGAAAGCGCGACAATCAGTGACAATAACAAACGAAATTCCTAACAAATAAACACGAAATTTCTTTAACGCTTTAACTACTGCTAAAACTTCTAACTCGTAACTACTATATTTTGCTTCAGCAGGAGTTGTCTTACCGCTAGAATAATATATGGGATGAAAATATCGATCTTCGTTATTTCTTTGAAATAAAATTGCTCCATAACCTAAAGCAGAAGCATCTGTATGCAACTCTGTTTCCGCTCCGACTCGATACAGGTTTAATATTGGTTTTTCACTTAGTATAACTTTTAATTGCATAAACGCTTCTTTTTCAATCGGTCCAAAACAGAATTTAACATTCGCTCGCAAAAGATTTGACAACGGTCGCGCAATTACAGAGTATCTATGAATAAATTTACGAAAGTACCCAGTCAATCCAAGAAAACTTTGTACTTGTTTAACATTTGTCGGTTCTGGAAATCGTCGGACTGCATCAGTTTTACGATCCGAGGGACGAACACGACCATTATTGATTACATGCCCGAGAAATTCAACTGTAGTTTGCAGAAAACAACATTTTTTCCAATTAATTATTAAATTAGCTTCGCTTGCTGTTATTAAAACCTTTTCAAGATTTTTGATTCCACTCTCAATATCATCCGATGGAATAATTAAATCATCCATATAAGTTAAAACTATTCTCTTTCGAATAAGCTCTCTAAATACAGTATTTATAAATCTTTGAAAGACTGCCGGTGAGTTACAAAGACCAAAAGGAACTCGTAAGAATTCGTAATGACCATCTGGTACAATAAATGCTGTATACTTTCGACTTGATTCATCCATTCGTACATGAAAGAAACCATTTTTCAAATCGAGAGTACTAAAAATACGCGCGCCTTGTAACGAATCTAATTGATCTTCGATTAATGGTAACGGATACCTATCTTTGATAATTTTCTTATTTATTTGACGATAATCTACACATAATCTAAATGAATCATCTTTCTTTCGGACAAGAACAACTGGACTCGCATAATCAGAAGTTGATACTTGAGCGACTCCATCCGCAATCCATTGTTCGATTTGTGCATTAACAATTTCTTTATGTGACGGTGATAAACGTCTCGCAGATTGATAAACTGGCTCTTCGTCTTTTAATACTAATTTCATTGTAATTTCAGATTCATAGGTTTTGTTCGGCTTATAATTACTAACAAGGTTTTTAATCGTCTCCCGCTGATTAGGATCTAATACATGAGACAGGTCAATATGATTTGCGTCTAACACTTTATCATCTATTATATCTATTTTAAATATTTCCGGTACAATATTTTCGTCTTCCGCAGTTTTGCTCATTTTTTCTGATAATGGACGAATGCTCACTTTGCTACCTTTAAGACTAACATCTGTTACACTCAAGAAATTTGTTCCTATTAAGAATTTATATTGAAGCATAGTATCAGAGACTACCTGTACGCAAATCGGATATGAGTATCCATCTACAGTAATTTCTGCTTGAAATTCTCCTAATGTCGCGTTATTCTTTGAACCTATACTATGAAAATGTAATTCACTGCGTCGTAATTGCGGAGAACCAAGTTTAATATATTCATCTGCGCGAATCAAACTAATATCGCTTCCTGAATCTATCAATGCTTCGATCTCATGTCCATTAAGCAAAACATTTTTAAGATATTTTCGACTTGATGATACTTTAAATGTTGCGCAACTTTCTTTACTCGCTTCATACTTCCTAGAACATTTCGACGCAATATGACCACGTTCCTGACAAATAAAGTATTTCACACCACGATCTTTCGTTGGACAATTTATGCTAATATGATCGCGCCCACCACAATTATAACATCGAATAACATTAGTTGTAGATTCTTTTTTCTTACCAACACTGGCCATCTCTTTTCGTTCACTCTTAACGAAACTATTTCCACGCTTCTCAAATTTCATTAAACTCTGTACACCTCGATCTCGAAAGGTTACCTTCTCGAACGCCTCCGAAAGTTGATCAATTGTTGTAAACCGTTGAATACGCGCCTGGTTTTGAAGTATTTCATCAGGGATGCTGTCAATTACATATTCAAGCATTTCGTCATCGTTGATCGGTACTCGATTTCCTAAAATGATCTTCTCGTGCAAATATTCGTGGAATGTTTCATTCTTCTTCCATAGTCGTTCTTCAAACTTCTTTCTCATCTCAATCTTGCTTTGGCGATGATAAAACATGGTTCTTAATTCATTCAATAATTGATTAAATGGCATGGTAATATAGTTTGGTTTAGAATGAAACCATTGAAGTGCCTTTCCTTTAAGTCGCATACCGATAAGTATTCGTGCAACATCATCTTCCAATTTATACGTTGTCTTCAGTAACTTAATTTGCTTCTCCCAAATTTCGTAGTCATCAGATTTACCGTCAAAATTACTAAGTAAATCTGCAACTGCTGAAATATTTGTTCGTGTTTGTTTCAATTGAGATGAAAGGTTGCACCCGACTCCATTGTTTGATGTCAAGAAATTGTCACCGTCACTGCCAACATCCAATTGCTCGCCTTCAAGATTACGCGTCGATTTTCGCTGCATTTCACGCATTATCTCTACTTCTCGTCTTAAAAGTTGAATTTCGCGCTCTGCAAGTTCCCGTTCCTTACGTAATATATTTATGCTTCTGGTATCAAGCCCCTCAATTGGTGGAGTTGGTGGTCTTAGCGAATTGATGCTAGGTACTACATTTACGCCTGAATCTTCGCTTGCAACCACTCCTGCACTATTGCTCGCTAGTTCATCCATCCAGGTTCCAGTTGGGTCAGTCATCATAAGTCTATTAATCAAATCGTGTTTTACTCCAACTGCACTTAAACCATTAGCTTTTAAAATGTCTTTTAACTGCGCTACTGTGAATTCACACGGATTCCTATTTGTATTCATTACACGTCTTCTACACGATACACACGATATTACGATTTAATCGTCTTCACAATTTAAACAGTCTACACAATTCACTTTTATTATCACACAACTTGTTCTTCTTGTTCGCTCTATCCCGGACGAGCCCCCAAAATTGTAGGATATTTATTATTTTAAAATTAGATACAAGGAGATTAAGAACGTCTTTATAACTATATGTTTACTCAATAACGCACGATGAACAACTGACTCGATTTGTTTGAAAACATTCACTTGAAAGACTCATTCACATGCACCTTCGCTCTCGCTCACATTCTAGAATATTCCATAACATAAAAATTGAAACTCTTAAATTATTGATTAATATAAATTATTGATTAACAAACAAGGATATCTAAGATTATTATCCTTCAATATTTTACAACATTCCTGGCATGTCGGCCCCTATTTCTCGGTGGGAATATTATATACGTCTATAACGTTATATATCCTAGCCTAAGGCAACCTAACATCTCGGGTTTAATATTTTACAACATTCCTGACGCGTCGGCCCCTATTTCTCGGTGGGAACATTATATACGTCTATAACGTTATATATCCTAACGCAAGGCAACATAACATCTCGGATATAATATTTTACAACACTCCTGGCGTGTCGTCGCCTTCTTTTCGATGGGGACATTACATACGTCTATAACGTTGTATATCCTAACCTAACGCAACCTAACATCTGGGATGTAATATTTTACAACATTCCTGGCATGTCGGTCCCTACGTCTCGGTGGGAACGTTATATACGTCTATAACGATATATATCCAAACTTAAGGGAAACTAACATCTCGGATGTAATATTTTATAACATTCCTGGCGCTTCGGCTCCTACTTTTCGGTGGGAACATTATATACGTCTATAACGTTACATATCCTAACGTAAGGCAACATAACATCTCGGATGTAATATTTTACAACATTCCTGGCGCTTCGGCTCCTACTTTTCGGTGGGAACATTATATACGTCTATAACGTTACATATCCTAACGTAAGGCAACATAACATCTCGGATGTAATATTTTACAACATTCCTGGCGCTTCGGCTCCTACTTTTCGGTGGGAACATTATATACGTCTATAACGTTACATATCCTAACGTAAGGCAACATAACATCTCGGATGTTATATTTTACAACATTCCTGGCGTGTGGTCGCCTGCTTCTCGATGGGGTCATTATATACGCCTATAACATTGTATACCCTAACCTAAGGCAACCTAACATCTCGGATGTAATATTTTACAACATTCTGGCTTGTCAGTCCCCACGTCTCGATCTGGACATTATATACATTTATAACGATATATATCCAAACTTAAGGGAAACTAACATCTCGGATGTAATATTTTACAACATTCCTGGCGCTTCGGCTCCTACTTTTCGGTGGGAACATTATATACGTCTATAACGTTACATATCCTAACGTAAGGCAACATAACATCTCGGATGTTATGTTTTACAACATTCCTGGCGTGTCGTCGCCTGCTTCTCGATGGGGACATTATATACGTCTATAACGTTGTATATCCTAACCTAACGCAACCTAACATCTGGGATGTAATATTTTACACCATTCCTGGCATGTCGGTCCCTACGTCTCGGTGGGAACGTTATATACGTCTATAACGATATATATACAAACTTAAGGGAAACTAACATCTCGGATGTCATGTTTTACAACATTCCTGGCGCTTCGGCTCCTACTTTTCGGTGGGAACATTATATACGTCTATACCGTTACATATCCTAACGTAAGGCAACATAAGCACTCGGATGTTATATTTTACAACATTCCTGGCGTGTGGTCGCCTGCTTTTCGATGGGGTCATTATATACGTCTATAACATTGTATATCCTAACCTAACGCAACCTAACATCTGGGATGTAATATTTTACAACATTCCTGGCATGTCGACCCCTATTTCTCGGTGGGAATATTATATACGTCTATAACGTTATATATCCTAGCCTAAGGCAACCTAACATCTCGGGTTTAATATTTTACAACATTCCTGACGCGTCGGCCCCTATTTCTCGGTGGGAACATTACATACGTCTATAACGTTATATATCATAACCTAAGGCAACCTAAAATCTCTACCGTAATAGTTTACAACATTCCTGGCGTGTCGGCTCGTATTTCTCGGTGCGAACATTATATACGTCTATAACGTTATATATCCTAACGTAAGGCAACATAACATCTCGGATATAATATTTTACAACATTCCTGGCGTGTCGTCGCCTGCTTTTCGATGGGGACATTATATACGTCTATAACGTTGTATATCCTAACCTAACGCAACCTAACATCTGGGATGTAATATTTTACAACATTCCTGGCATGTCGGTCCCTACGTCTCGGTGGGAACGTTATATACGTCTATAACGATATATATCCAAACTTAAGGGAAACTAACATCTCGGATGTAATATTTTATAACATTCCTGGCTCTTCGGCTCCTACTTTTCGGTGGGAACATTATATACGTCTATAACGTTACATATCCTAACGTAAGGCAACATAACATCTCGGATGTAATATTTTACAACATTCCTGGCGCTTCGGCTCCTACTTTTCGGTGGGAACATTATATACGTCTATAACGTTACATATCCTAACGTAAGGCAACATAACATCTCGGATGTTATATTTTACAACATTCCTGGCGTGTGGTCGCCTGCTTCTCGATGGGGTCATTATATACGTCTATAACATTGTATACCCTAACCTAAGGCAACCTAACATCTCGGATGTAATATTTTACAACATTCTGGCTTGTCAGTCCCCACGTCTCGATCTGGACATTATATACATTTATAACGATATATATCCAAACTTAAGGGAAACTAACATCTCGGATGTAATATTTTACAACATTCCTGGCGCTTCGGCTCCTACTTTTCGGTGGGAACATTATATACGTCTATAACGTTACATATCCTAACGTAAGGCAACATAACATCTCGGATGTTATATTTTACAACATTCCTGGGGTGTCGTCGCCTGCTTCTCGATGGGGACATTATATACGTCTATAACGTTGTATATCCTAGCCTAAGCAAACTAACACCTCGGATGTTATATTTTACAACATTCCTGGCGTGTCGTCGCCTGCTTCTCGATGGGGACATTATATACGTCTATAACGTTGTATATCCTAACCTACCGCAACCTAACATCTGGGATGTAATATTTTACAACATTCCTGGCATGTCGGCCCCTATTTCTCGGTGGGAATATTATATACGTCTATAACGTTATATATCCTAGCCTAAGGCAACCTAACATCTCGGGTTTAATATTTTACAACATTCCTGACGCGTCGGCCCCTATTTCTCGGTGGGAACATTATATACGTCTATAACGTTATATATCATAACCTAAAGCAACCTAAAATCTCTACCATAATATTTTACAACATTCCTGGCATGTCGGTCCCTACGTCTCGGTGGGAACGTTATATACGTCTATAACGATATATATACAAACTTAAGGGAAACTAACATCTCGGATGTCATGTTTTACAACATTCCTGGAGCTTCGGCTCCTACTTTTCGGTGGGAACATTATATACGTCTATAACGTTACATATCCTAACGTAAGGCAACATAACATCTCGGATGTTATATTTTACAACATTCCTGGCGTGTGGTCGCCTGCTTTTCGATGGGGTCATTATATACGTCTATAACATTGTATATCCTAACCTAACGCAACCTAACATCTGGGATGTAATATTTTACAACATTCCTGGCATGTCGACCCCTATTTCTCGGTGGGAATATTATATACGTCTATAACGTTATATATCCTAGCCTAAGGCAACCTAACATCTCGGGTTTAATATTTTACAACATTCCTGACGCGTCGGCCCTTATTTCTCGGTGGGAACATTATATACGTCTATAACGTTATATATCATAACCTAAGGCAACCTATAATCTCTACCGTAATAGTTTACAACATTCCTGGCGTGTCGGCTCGTACTTGTCGGTGCGAACATTATATACGTCTATAACGTTATATATCCTAACGTAAGGCAACATAACATCTCGGATATAATATTTTACAACATTCCTGGCGTGTCGTCGCCTGCTTCTCGATGGGGACATTATATACGTCTATAGCGTTGTATATCCTAACCTAACACAACCTAACATCTGGGATGTAATATTTTACAACATTCCTGGCATGTCGGTCCCTACGTCTCGGTGGGAACGTTATATACGTCTATAACGACATATATCCAAACTTAAGGGAAACTAACATCTCGGATGTAATATTTTACAACATTCCTGGCGCTTCGGCTCCTACTTTTCGGTGGGAACATTATATACGTCTATAACGTTACATATCCTAACGTAAGGCAACATAACATCTCGGATGTTATATTTTACAACATTCCTGGCGTGTCGTCGCCTGCTCCTCGATGGGGTCATTATATACGTCTATAACGTTGTATATCCTAACCTAAGGCAACCTAACATCTCGTATGTAATATTTTACAACATTCTGGCTTGTCGGTCCCCACGTCTCGATCTGCACATTATATACGTCTATAACGATATATATCCAAACTTAAGGGAAACCTACATCTCGGATGTAATATTTTACATCATTCCTGGCGCTTCGACTCCTACTTTTCCGTGGGAACATTATATACGTCTATAATGTTACATATCCTAACGTAAGGCAACATAACATCTCGGATGTTATATTTTACAACATTCCTGGGGTGTCGTCGCCTGCTTCTCGATGGGGACATTATATACGTCTATAACGTTGTATATCCTAGCCTAAGCAAACTAACATCTCGGATGTTATATTTTACAACATTCCTGGCGTGTCGTCGCCTGCTTCTCGATGGGGACATTATATACGTCTATAACGTTGTATATCCTAACCTAACGCAACCTAACATCTGGGATGTAATATTTTACAACATTCCTGGCATGTCGGCCCCTATTTCTCGGTGGGAATATTATATACGTCTATAACGTTATATATCCTAGCCTAAGGCAACCTAACATCTCGGGTTTAATATTTTACAACATTCCTGACGCGTCGGCCCCTATTTCTCGGTGGGAACATTATATACGTCTATAACGTTATATATCATAACCTAAAGCAACCTAAAATCTCTACCATAATATTTTACAACATTCCTGGCATGTCGGTCCCTACGTCTCGGTGGGAACGTTATATACGTCTATAACGATATATATCCAAACTTAAGGGAAACTAACATCTCGGATGTAATATTTTACAACATTCCTGGCGCTTCGGCTCCTACTTTTCGGTGGGAACATTATATACGTCTATAACGTTACATATCCTAACGTAAGGCAACATAACATCTCGGATGTTATATTTTACAACATTCCTGGCGTGTGGTCGCCTGCTTTTCGATGGGGTCATTATATACGTCTATAACATTGTATATCCTAACCTAACGCAACCTAACATCTGGGATGTAATATTTTACAACATTCCTGGCATGTCGACCCCTATTTCTCGGTGGGAATATTATATACGTCTATAACGTTATATATCCTAGCCTAAGGCAACCTAACATCTCGGGTTTAATATTTTACAACATTCCTGACGCGTCGGCCCTTATTTCTCGGTGGGAACATTATATACGTCTATAACGTTATATATCATAACCTAAGGCAACCTAAAATCTCTACCGTAATAGTTTACAACATTCCTGGCGTGTCGGCTCGTATTTCTCGGTGCGAACATTATACACGTCTATAACGTTATATATCCTAACGCAAGGCAACATAACATCTCGGATATAATATTTTACAACATTCCTGGCGTGTCGTCGCCTTCTTTTCGATGGGGACATTATATACGTCTATAACGTTGTATATCCTAACCTAACGCAACCTAACATCTGGGATGTAATATTTTACAACATTCCTGGCATGTCGGTCCCTACGCCTCGGTGGGAACGTTATATACGTCTATAACGATATATATCCAAACTTAAGGGAAACTAACATCTCGGATGTAATATTTTATAACATTCCTGGCGCTTCGGCTCCTACTTTTCGGTGGGAACATTATATACGTCTATAACGTTACATATCCTAACGTAAGGCAACATAACATCTCGGATGTAATATTTTACAACATTCCTGGCGCTTCGGCTCCTACTTTTCGGTGGGAACATTATATACGTCTATAACGTTACATATCCTAACGTAAGGCAACATGACATGTCGGATGTTATATTTTACAACATTCCTGGCGTGTCGTCGCCTGCTTCTCGATGGGGACATTATATACGTCTATAACGTTGTATATCCTAACTTAAGCTATCTAACATCTCGGATGTAATATTTTACAACATTCCTGGCGTGTCGTCGCCTGCTTCTCGATGGGGACATTATATACGTCTATAACATTGTATATCCTAACCTAACGCAACCTAACATCTGGGATGTAAAATTTTACAACATTCCTGGCATGTCGACCCCTATTTCTCGGTGGGAATATTATATACGTCTATAACGTTATATATCCTAGCCTAAGGCAACCTAACATCTCGGGTTTAATATTTTACAACATTCCTGGCGCTTCGGCTCCTACTTTTCGGCGGGAACATTATATACGTCTATAACGTTACATATCCTAACGTAAGGCAACATAACATCTCGGATGTTATATTTTACAACATTCCTGGCGTGTCGTCGCCTGCTTTTCGATGGGGACATTATATACGTCCTTAACGTTGTATATCCTAACCTAACGCAACCTAACATCTGGGATGTAATATTTTACAACATTCCTGGCATGTCGACCCCTATTTCTCGGTGGGAATATTATATACGTCTATAACGTTATATATCCTAGCCTAAGGCAACCTAACATCTCGGGTTTAATATTTTACAACATTTCTGACGCGTCGGCCCTTATTTCTCGGTGGGAACATTATATACGTCTATAACGTTATATATCATAACCTAAGGCAACCTGAAATCTCTACCGTAATAGTTTACAACATTCCTGGCGTGTCGGCTCCTACTTTTCGGTGGGAACATTATATACGTCTATAACGTTAAATATCCTAACGTAAGGCAACATAACATCTCGGATGTTATATTTTACAACATTCCTGGCGTGTCGTCGCCTGCTTCTCGATGGGGTCGTTATATACGTCTATAACGTTGTATATCCTAACCTAAGGCAACCTAACATCTCGGATGTAATATTTTACAACATTCTGGCTTGTCAGTCCCCACGTCTCGATCTGGACATTATATACATTTATAACGATATATATCCAAACTTAAGGGAAACTAACATCTCGGATGTAATATTTTATAACATTCCTGGCGCTTCGGCTCCTACTTTTCGGTGGGAACATTATATACGTCTATAACGTTACATATCCTAACGTAAGGCAACATAACATCTCGGATGTAATATTTTACAACATTCCTGGCGCTTCGGCTCCTACTTTTCGGTGGGAACATTATATACGTCTATAACGTTACATATCCTAACGTAAGGCAACATAACATCTCGGATGTAATATTTTACAACATTCCTGGCGCTTCGGCTCCTACTTTTCGGTGGGAACATTATATACGTCTATAACGTTACATATCCTAACGTAAGGCAACATAACATCTCGGATGTTATATTTTACAACATTCCTGGCGTGTGGTCGCCTGCTTCTCGATGGGGTCATTATATACGCCTATAACATTGTATACCCTAACCTAAGGCAACCTAACATCTCGGATGTAATATTTTACAACATTCTGGCTTGTCAGTCCCCACGTCTCGATCTGGACATTATATACATTTATAACGATATATATCCAAACTTAAGGGAAACTAACATCTCGGATGTAATATTTTACAACATTCCTGGCGCTTCGGCTCCTACTTTTCGGTGGGAACATTATATACGTCTATAACGTTACATATCCTAACGTAAGGCAACATAACATCTCGGATGTTATGTTTTACAACATTCCTGGCGTGTCGTCGCCTGCTTCTCGATGGGGACATTATATACGTCTATAACGTTGTATATCCTAACCTAACGCAACCTAACATCTGGGATGTAATATTTTACACCATTCCTGGCATGTCGGTCCCTACGTCTCGGTGGGAACGTTATATACGTCTATAACGATATATATACAAACTTAAGGGAAACTAACATCTCGGATGTCATGTTTTACAACATTCCTGGCGCTTCGGCTCCTACTTTTCGGTGGGAACATTATATACGTCTATAACGTTACATATCCTAACGTAAGGCAACATAAGCACTCGGATGTTATATTTTACAACATTCCTGGCGTGTGGTCGCCTGCTTTTCGATGGGGTCATTATATACGTCTATAACATTGTATATCCTAACCTAACGCAACCTAACATCTGGGATGTAATATTTTACAACATTCCTGGCATGTCGACCCCTATTTCTCGGTGGGAATATTATATACGTCTATAACGTTATATATCCTAGCCTAAGGCAACCTAACATCTCGGGTTTAATATTTTACAACATTCCTGACGCGTCGGCCCCTATTTCTCGGTGGGAACATTACATACGTCTATAACGTTATATATCATAACCTAAGGCAACCTAAAATCTCTACCGTAATAGTTTACAACATTCCTGGCGTGTCGGCTCGTATTTCTCGGTGCGAACATTATATACGTCTATAACGTTATATATCCTAACGTAAGGCAACATAACATCTCGGATATAATATTTTACAACATTCCTGGCGTGTCGTCGCCTGCTTTTCGATGGGTACATTATATACGTCTATAACGTTGTATATCCTAACCTAACGCAACCTAACATCTGGGATGTAATATTTTACAACATTCCTGGCATGTCGGTCCCTACGTCTCGGTGGGAACGTTATATACGTCTATAACGATATATATCCAAACTTAAGGGAAACTAACATCTCGGATGTAATATTTTATAACATTCCTGGCGCTTCGGCTCCTACTTTTCGGTGGGAACATTATATACGTCTATAACGTTACATATCCTAACGTAAGGCAACATAACATCTCGGATGTAATATTTTACAACATTCCTGGCGCTTCGGCTCCTACTTTTCGGTGGGAACATTATATACGTCTATAACGTTACATATCCTAACGTAAGGCAACATAACATCTCGGATGTTATATTTTACAACATTCCTGGCGTGTGGTCGCCTGCTTCTCGATGGGGTCATTATATACGTCTATAACATTGTATACCCTAACCTAAGGCAACCTAACATCTCGGATGTAATATTTTACAACATTCTGGCTTGTCAGTCCCCACGTCTCGATCTGGACATTATATACATTTATAACGATATATATCCAAACTTAAGGGAAACTAACATCTCGGATGTAATATTTTACAACATTCCTGGCGCTTCGGCTCCTACTTTTCGGTGGGAACATTATATACGTCTATAACGTTACATATCCTAACGTAAGGCAACATAACATCTCGGATGTTATATTTTACAACATTCCTGGGGTGTCGTCGCCTGCTTCTCGATGGGGACATTATATACGTCTATAACGTTGTATATCCTAGCCTAAGCAAACTAACACCTCGGATGTTATATTTTACAACATTCCTGGCGTGTCGTCGCCTGCTTCTCGATGGGGACATTATATACGTCTATAACGTTGTATATCCTAACCTACCGCAACCTAACATCTGGGATGTAATATTTTACAACATTCCTGGCATGTCGGCCCCTATTTCTCGGTGGGAATATTATATACGTCTATAACGTTATATATCCTAGCCTAAGGCAACCTAACATCTCGGGTTTAATATTTTACAACATTCCTGACGCGTCGGCCCCTATTTCTCGGTGGGAACATTATATACGTCTATAACGTTATATATCATAACCTAAAGCAACCTAAAATCTCTACCATAATATTTTACAACATTCCTGGCATGTCGGTCCCTACGTCTCGGTGGGAACGTTATATACGTCTATAACGATATATATACAAACTTAAGGGAAACTAACATCTCGGATGTCATGTTTTACAACATTCCTGGAGCTTCGGCTCCTACTTTTCGGTGGGAACATTATATACGTCTATAACGTTACATATCCTAACGTAAGGCAACATAACATCTCGGATGTTATATTTTACAACATTCCTGGCGTGTGGTCGCCTGCTTTTCGATGGGGTCATTATATACGTCTATAACATTGTATATCCTAACCTAACGCAACCTAACATCTGGGATGTAATATTTTACAACATTCCTGGCATGTCGACCCCTATTTCTCGGTGGGAATATTATATACGTCTATAACGTTATATATCCTAGCCTAAGGCAACCTAACATCTCGGGTTTAATATTTTACAACATTCCTGACGCGTCGGCCCTTATTTCTCGGTGGGAACATTATATACGTCTATAACGTTATATATCATAACCTAAGGCAACCTATAATCTCTACCGTAATAGTTTACAACATTCCTGGCGTGTCGGCTCGTACTTGTCGGTGCGAACATTATATACGTCTATAACGTTATATATCCTAACGTAAGGCAACATAACATCTCGGATATAATATTTTACAACATTCCTGGCGTGTCGTCGCCTGCTTCTCGATGGGGACATTATATACGTCTATAGCGTTGTATATCCTAACCTAACGCAACCTAACATCTGGGATGTAATATTTTACAACATTCCTGGCATGTCGGTCCCTACGTCTCGGTGGGAACGTTATATACGTCTATAACGACATATATCCAAACTTAAGGGAAACTAACATCTCGGATGTAATATTTTACAACATTCCTGGCGCTTCGGCTCCTACTTTTCGGTGGGAACATTATATACGTCTATAACGTTACATATCCTAACGTAAGGCAACATAACATCTCGGATGTTATATTTTACAACATTCCTGGCGTGTCGTCGCCTGCTCCTCGATGGGGTCATTATATACGTCTATAACGTTGTATATCCTAACCTAAGGCAACCTAACATCTCGTATGTAATATTTTACAACATTCTGGCTTGTCGGTCCCCACGTCTCGATCTGCACATTATATACGTCTATAACGATATATATCCAAACTTAAGGGAAACCTACATCTCGGATGTAATATTTTACATCATTCCTGGCGCTTCGACTCCTACTTTTCCGTGGGAACATTATATACGTCTATAATGTTACATATCCTAACGTAAGGCAACATAACATCTCGGATGTTATATTTTACAACATTCCTGGGGTGTCGTCGCCTGCTTCTCGATGGGGACATTATATACGTCTATAACGTTGTATATCCTAGCCTAAGCAAACTAACATCTCGGATGTTATATTTTACAACATTCCTGGCGTGTCGTCGCCTGCTTCTCGATGGGGACATTATATACGTCTATAACGTTGTATATCCTAACCTAACGCAACCTAACATCTGGGATGTAATATTTTACAACATTCCTGGCATGTCGGCCGCTATTTCTCGGTGGGAATATTATATACGTCTATAACGTTATATATCCTAGCCTAAGGCAACCTAACATCTCGGGTTTAATATTTTACAACATTCCTGACGCGTCGGCCCCTATTTCTCGGTGGGAACATTATATACGTCTATAACGTTATATATCATAACCTAAAGCAACCTAAAATCTCTACCATAATATTTTACAACATTCCTGGCATGTCGGTCCCTACGTCTCGGTGGGAACGTTATATACGTCTATAACGATATATATCCAAACTTAAGGGAAACTAACATCTCGGATGTAATATTTTACAACATTCCTGGCGCTTCGGCTCCTACTTTTCGGTGGGAACATTATATACGTCTATAACGTTACATATCCTAACGTAAGGCAACATAACATCTCGGATGTTATATTTTACAACATTCCTGGCGTGTGGTCGCCTGCTTTTCGATGGGGTCATTATATACGTCTATAACATTGTATATCCTAACCTAACGCAACCTAACATCTGGGATGTAATATTTTACAACATTCCTGGCATGTCGACCCCTATTTCTCGGTGGGAATATTATATACGTCTATAACGTTATATATCCTAGCCTAAGGCAACCTAACATCTCGGGTTTAATATTTTACAACATTCCTGACGCGTCGGCCCTTATTTCTCGGTGGGAACATTATATACGTCTATAACGTTATATATCATAACCTAAGGCAACCTAAAATCTCTACCGTAATAGTTTACAACATTCCTGGCGTGTCGGCTCGTATTTCTCGGTGCGAACATTATACACGTCTATAACGTTATATATCCTAACGCAAGGCAACATAACATCTCGGATATAATATTTTACAACATTCCTGGCGTGTCGTCGCCTTCTTTTCGATGGGGACATTATATACGTCTATAACGTTGTATATCCTAACCTAACGCAACCTAACATCTGGGATGTAATATTTTACAACATTCCTGGCATGTCGGTCCCTACGCCTCGGTGGGAACGTTATATACGTCTATAACGATATATATCCAAACTTAAGGGAAACTAACATCTCGGATGTAATATTTTATAACATTCCTGGCGCTTCGGCTCCTACTTTTCGGTGGGAACATTATATACGTCTATAACGTTACATATCCTAACGTAAGGCAACATAACATCTCGGATGTAATATTTTACAACATTCCTGGCGCTTCGGCTCCTACTTTTCGGTGGGAACATTATATACGTCTATAACGTTACATATCCTAACGTAAGGCAACATGACATGTCGGATGTTATATTTTACAACATTCCTGGCGTGTCGTCGCCTGCTTCTCGATGGGGACATTATATACGTCTATAACGTTGTATATCCTAACTTAAGCTATCTAACATCTCGGATGTAATATTTTACAACATTCCTGGCGTGTCGTCGCCTGCTTCTCGATGGGGACATTATATACGTCTATAACATTGTATATCCTAACCTAACGCAACCTAACATCTGGGATGTAAAATTTTACAACATTCCTGGCATGTCGACCCCTATTTCTCGGTGGGAATATTATATACGTCTATAACGTTATATATCCTAGCCTAAGGCAACCTAACATCTCGGGTTTAATATTTTACAACATTCCTGGCGCTTCGGCTCCTACTTTTCGGCGGGAACATTATATACGTCTATAACGTTACATATCCTAACGTAAGGCAACATAACATCTCGGATGTTATATTTTACAACATTCCTGGCGTGTCGTCGCCTGCTTTTCGATGGGGACATTATATACGTCCTTAACGTTGTATATCCTAACCTAACGCAACCTAACATCTGGGATGTAATATTTTACAACATTCCTGGCATGTCGACCCCTATTTCTCGGTGGGAATATTATATACGTCTATAACGTTATATATCCTAGCCTAAGGCAACCTAACATCTCGGGTTTAATATTTTACAACATTTCTGACGCGTCGGCCCTTATTTCTCGGTGGGAACATTATATACGTCTATAACGTTATATATCATAACCTAAGGCAACCTGAAATCTCTACCGTAATAGTTTACAACATTCCTGGCGTGTCGGCTCCTACTTTTCGGTGGGAACATTATATACGTCTATAACGTTAAATATCCTAACGTAAGGCAACATAACATCTCGGATGTTATATTTTACAACATTCCTGGCGTGTCGTCGCCTGCTTCTCGATGGGGTCGTTATATACGTCTATAACGTTGTATATCCTAACCTAAGGCAACCTAACATCTCGGATGTAATATTTTACAACATTCTGGCATGTCGGTCCCCACGTCTCGATCTGGACATTATATACGTCTATAACGATATATATCCAAAGTTAAGGGAAACTAACATCTCGGATGTAATATTTTAAAACATTCCCGGCGCTTCGGCTCCTACTTTACGGTGGTAACATTACATACGTCTATAACGTTACATATCCTAACGTAAGGCAACATGACATCTCGGATGTTATATTTTACAACATTCCTGGCGTGTCGTCGCCTGCTTCTCGATGGGGACATTATATACGTCTATAACGTTGTATATCCTAGCTTAAGCTATCTAACATCTCGGATGTAATATTTTACAACATTCCTGGCATGTCGGCCCCTATTTCTCGGTGGGAATACTATATACGTCTATAACGTTATATATCCTAGCCTAAGGCAACCTAACATCTCGGGTTTAATATCTTACAACATTCCTGACGCGTCGGCCCCTATTTCTCGGTGGGAACATTATATACGTCTATAACGTTATATATCATAACCTAAGGCAACCTAAAATCTCTACCGTAATAGTTTACAACATTCCTGGCGTGTCGGCTCGTACTTCTCGGTGCGAACATTATATACGTCTATAACGTTACATATCCTAACGTAAGGCAACATAACATCTCGGATGTAATATTTTACAACATAACAGGCGTGTCGTCGCCTGATTCTCGATGGGGACATTATATACGTCTATAACGTTGTATATCCTAACATAAGGCAACCTAACATCTCAGATGTAATATTTTGCAACATTCTGGCTTGTCAGTCCCCACGTCTCGATCTGGACATTATATACATTTATAACGATATATATCCAAACTTAAGGGAAACTAACATCTCGGATGTAATATTTTACAACATTCCTGGCGCTTCGGCTCCTACTTTTCGGTGGGAACATTATATACGTCTATAACGTTACATATCCTAACGTAAGGCAACATAACATCTCGGAAGTTATATTTTACAACATTCCTGGCGTGTCGTCGCCTGCTCCTCGATGGGGTCATTATATACGTCTATAACGTTGTATATCCTAACCTAAGGCAACCTAACATCTCGGGTTTAATATCTTACAACATTCCTGACGCGTCGGCCCCTATTTCTCGGTGGGAACATTATATACGTCTATAACGTTATATATCATAACCTAAGGCAACCTAAAATCTCTACCGTAATAGTTTACAACATTCCTGGCGTGTCGGCTCGTATTTCTCGGTGCGAACATTATATACGTCTATAACGTTATATATCCTAACGTAAGGCAACATAACATCTCGGATATAATATTTTACAACATTCCTGGCGTGTCGTCGCCTGCTTTTCGATGGGGACATTATATACGTCTATAACGTTGTATATCCTAACCTAACGCAACCTAACATCTGGGATGTAATATTTTACACCATTCCTGGCATGTCGGTCCCTACGTCTCGGTGGGAACGTTAAATAAGTCTATAACGATATATATCCAAACTTAAGGGAAACTAACATCTCGGATGTAATATTTTACAACATTCCTGGCATGTCGACCCCTATTTGTCGGTGGGAATATTATATACGTCTATAACGTTATATATCCTATCCTAAGGCAACCTAACATCTCGGGTTTAATATTTTACAACATTCCTGGCATGTCGGCCCCTATTTCTCGGTGGGAACATTACATACGTCTATAACGTTATATATCATAACCTAAGGCAACCTAAAATCTCTACCGTAATAGTTTACAACATTCCTGGCGTGTCGGCTCGTATTTCTCGGTGCGAACATTATACACGTCTATAACGTTATATATCCTAACGCAAGGCAACATAACATCTCGGATATAATATTTTACAACATTCCTGGCGTGTCGTCGCCTTCTTTTCGATGGGGACATTATATACGTCTATAACGTTGTATATCCTAACCTAACGCAACCTAACATCTGGGATGTAATATTTTACAACATTCCTGGCATGTCGACCCCTATTTCTCGGTGGGAATATTATATACGTCTATAACGTTATATATCCTAGCCTAAGGCAACCTAACATCTCGGTTTTAATATTTTACAACATTCCTGACGCGTCGGCCCCTATTTCTAGGTGGGAACATTATATACGTCTATAACGTTATATATCATAACCTAAGGCAACCTAAAATCTCTACCGTAATAGTTTACAACATTCCTGGCGTGTCGGCTCGTATTTCTCGGTGGGAACATTATATACGTCTATAACGTTACATATCCTAACGTAAGGCAACATAACATCTCGGATGTTATATTTTACAACATTCCTGGCGTGTCGTCGCCTGCTTCCCGATGGGGTCGTTATATACGTCTATAACGTTGTATATCCTAACCTAAGGCAACCTAACATCTCGGATGTAATATTTTACAACATTCTGGCATGTCGGTCCCCACGTCTCGATCTGGACATTATATACGTCTATAACGATATATATCCAAAGTTAAGGGAAACTAACATCTCGGATGTAATATTTTAAAACATTCCCGGCGCTTCGGCTCCTACTTTACGGTGGTAACATTACATACGTCTATAACGTTACATATCCTAACGTAAGGCAACATGACATCTCGGATGTTATATTTTACAACATTCCTGGCGTGTCGTCGCCTGCTTCTCGATGGGGACATTATATACGTCTATAACGTTGTATATCCTAGCTTAAGCTATCTAACATCTCGGATGTAATATTTTACAACATTCCTGGCATGTCGGCCCCTATTTCTCGGTGGGAATACTATATACGTCTATAACGTTATATATCCTAGCCTAAGGCAACCTAACATCTCGGGTTTAATATCTTACAACATTCCTGACGCGTCGGCCCCTATTTCTCGGTGGGAACATTATATACGTCTATAACGTTATATATCATAACCTAAGGCAACCTAAAATCTCTACCGTAATAGTTTACAACATTCCTGGCGTGTCGGCTCGTACTTCTCGGTGCGAACATTATATACGTCTATAACGTTACATATCCTAACGTAAGGCAACATAACATCTCGGATGTAATATTTTACAACATAACAGGCGTGTCGTCGCCTGATTCTCGATGGGGACATTATATACGTCTATAACGTTGTATATCCTAACATAAGGCAACCTAACATCTCAGATGTAATATTTTGCAACATTCTGGCTTGTCAGTCCCCACGTCTCGATCTGGACATTATATACATTTATAACGATATATATCCAAACTTAAGGGAAACTAACATCTCGGATGTAATATTTTACAACATTCCTGGCGCTTCGGCTCCTACTTTTCGGTGGGAACATTATATACGTCTATAACGTTACATATCCTAACGTAAGGCAACATAACATCTCGGAAGTTATATTTTACAACATTCCTGGCGTGTCGTCGCCTGCTCCTCGATGGGGTCATTATATACGTCTATAACGTTGTATATCCTAACCTAAGGCAACCTAACATCTCGTATGTAATATTTTACAACATTATGGCTTGTCGGTCCCCACGTCTCGATCTGCACATTATATACGTCTATAACGATATATATCCAAACTTAAGGGAAACCTACATCTCGGATGTAATATTTTACATCATTCCTGGCGCTTCGACTCCTACTTTTCGGTGGGAACATTATATACGTCTATAATGTTACATATCCTAACGTAAGGCAACATAACATCTCGGATGTTATATTTTACAACATTCCTGGCGTGTCGTCGCCTGCTTCTCGATGGGGACATTATATACGTCTATAAAGTTGTATATCCTAACCTAACGCAACCTAACATCTGGGATGTAATAATTTACAACATTCCTGGCATGTCGACCCCTATTTCTCGGTGGGAACATTATATACGTCTATAACGTTACATATCCTAGCGTAAGGCAACATAACATCTCGGATGTTATATTTTACAACATTCCTGGCGTGTCGTCGCCTGCTTCTCGATGGGGTCGTTATATACGTCTATAACGTTGTATATCCTAACCTAAGGCAACCTAACATCTCGGATGTAATATTTTACAACATTCTGGCTTGTCGGTCCCCACGTCTCGATCTGGACATTATATACGTCTATAACGATATATATCCAAAGTTAAGGGAAACTAACATCTCGGATGTAATATTTTAAAACATTCCCGGCGCTTCGGCTCCTACTTTTCGGTGGTAACATTATATACGTCTATAACGTTACATATCCTAACGTAAGGCAACATAACATCTCGGATGTTATATTTTACAACATTCCTGGCGTGTCGTCGCCTGCTTCTCGATGGGGACATTATATACGTCTATAACGTTGTATATCCTAGCTTAAGCAATCTAACATCTCGGATATAATATTTTACAACTTTCCTGGCGTGTCGTCGCCTGCTTCTCGATGGGGACATTATATACGTCTATAACGTTGTATATCCTAGCCTAAGGCAACCTAACATCTCGGGTTTAATATTTTACAACATTCCTGACGCGTCGGCCCCTATTTCTCGGTGAGAACATTATATACGTCTATAACGTTATATATCATAACCTAAAGCAACCTAAAATCTCTACCGTAATAGTTTACAACATTCCTGGCGTGTCGGCCCGTACTTCTCGGTGCGAACATTATATACGTCTATAACGTTATATATCCTAACGTAAGGCAACATAACATCTCGGATATAATATTTTACAACATTCGTGGCGTGTCGTCGCCTGCTTCTCGATGGGGACATTATATACGTCTATAACGTTGTATATCCTAACCTAACGCAACCTAACATCTCGGATGTAATATTTTATAACATTCCTGGCGCTTCGGCTCCTACTTTTCGGTGGGAACATTATATACTTCTATAACGTTGTATATCCTAACCTAACGCAACCTAACATCTGGGATGTAATATTTTACAACATTCCTGGCATGTCGGCCCCTATTTCTCGGTGGGAATATTATATACGTCTATAACGTTATATATCCTAGCCTAAGGCAACCTAACATCTCGGGTTTAATATTTTACAACATTCCTGACGCGTCGGCCCTTATTTCTCGGTGGGAACATTATATACGTCTATAACGTTATATATCATAACCTAAGGCAACCTAAAATCTCTACCGTAATAGTTTACAACATTCCTGGCGTGTCGGCTCGTACTTGTCGGTGCAAACATTATATACGTCTATAACGTTATATATCCTAACGTAAGGCAACATAACATCTCGGATGTAATATTTTACAACATTCCTGGCGTGTCGTCGCCTGCTTCTCGATGGGGACATTATATACGTCTATAAGGTTGTATATCCTAACCTAACGCAACTTAACATCTGGGATGTAATATTTTACAACATTCCTGACATGTCGGTCCCTATTTCTCGGTGGGAATACTATATACGTCTATAACGTTATATATCCTAGCCTAAGGCAACCTAACATCTCGGGTTTAATATTTTACAACATTCCTGACGCGTCGGCCCCCATTTCTCGGTGGGAACATTATATACGTCTATAACGTTATATATCATAACATAAAGCAACCTAAAATCTCTACCGTAATAGTTTACAACATTCCTGGCGTGTCGGCCCGTACTTCTCGGTGCGAACATTATATACGTCTATAACGTTATATATCCTAACGTAAGGCAACATAACATCTCGGATATAATATTTTACAACATTCGTGGCGTGTCGTCGCCTGCTTCTCGATTGGGACATTATATACGTCAATAACGTTGTATATCCTAACCTAACGCAACCTAACATCTCGGATGTAATATTTTATAACATTCCTGGCGCTTCGGCTCCTACTTTTCGGTGGGAACATTATATACTTCTATAACGTTGTATATCCTAACCTAACGCAACCTAACATCTGGGATGTAATATTTTACAACATTCCTGGCATGTCGGCCCCTATTTCTCGGTGGGAATATTATATACGTCTATAACGTTATATATCCTAGCCTAAGGCAACCTAACATCTCGGGTTTAATATTTCACAACATTCCTGACGCGTCGGCCCTTATTTCTCGGTGGGAACATTATATACGTCTATAACGTTATATATCATAACCTAAGGCAACCTAAAATCTCTACCGTAATAGTTTACAACATTCCTGGCGTGTCGGCTCGTACTTGTCGGTGCGAACATTATATACGTCTATAACGTTATATATCCTAACGTAAGGCAACATAACATCTCGGATGTAATATTTTACAACATTCCTGGCGTGTCGTCGCCTGCTTCTCGATGGGGACATTATATACGTCTATAACGTTGTATATCCTAACCTAACGCAACCTAACATCTGGGATGTAATATTTTACAACATTCCTGGCATGTCGGCCCCTATTTCTCGGTGGGAATATTATATACGTCTATAACGTTATATATCCTAGCCTAAGGCAACCTAACATCTCGGGTTTAATATTTTACAACATTCCTGACGCGTCGGCCCCTATTTCTCGGTGGGAACATTATATACGTCTATAACGTTATATATCATAAACTAAGGCAACCTAAAATCTCTACCGTAATAGTTTACAACATTCCTGGCGTGTCGGCTCGTACTTCTCGGTGCGAACATTATATACGTCTATAACGTTACATATCCTAACGTAAGGCAACATAACATCTCGGATGTAATATTTTACAACATACCTGGCGTGTCGTCGCCTGATTCTCGATGGGGACATTATATACGTCTATAACGTTGTATATCCTAACCTAAGGCAACCTAACATGTCGGATGTAATATTTTGCAACATTCTGGCTTGTCAGTCCCCACGTCTCGATCTGGACATTATATACATTTATAACGATATATATCCAAACTTAAGGGAAACTAACATCTCGGATGTAATATTTTACAACATTCCTGGCGCTTCGGCTCCTACTTTTCGGTGGGAACATTAAATACGTCTATAACGTTACATATCCTAACGTAAGGCAACATAATATCTCGGATGTTATATTTTACAACATTCCTGGCGTGTCGTCGCCTGCTCCTCGATGGGGTCATTATATACGCCTATAACGTTGTATATCCTAACCTAAGGCAACCTAACATCTCGTATGAAACATTTTACAACATTCTGGCTTGTCGGTCCCCACGTCTCGATCTGCACATTATATACGTCTATAACGATATATATCCAAACTTAAGGGAAACCTACATCTCGGATGTAATATTTTACATCATTCCTGGCGCTTCGACTCCTACTTTTCGGTGGGAACATTATATACGTCTATAATGTTACATATCCTAACGTAAGGCAACATAACATCTCGGATGTTATATTTTACAACATTCCTGGCGTGTCGTCGCCTGCTTCTAGATGGGGACATTATATACGTCTATAACGTTGTATATCCTAACCTAACGCAAGCTAACATCTCGGATGTAAGATTTTACAACATTCCTGGCGTGTCGTCGCCTGCTTCTCGATGGGGACATTATATACGTCTATAACGTTGTATATCCTAACCTAAGGCAACTTAACATCTCGGAAGTAATATTTCACAACATTCTGGCTTGTCGGTCACCACGTCTCGATCTGCACATTATATACGTCTATAACGATATATATCCAAACTTAAGGGAAACCTACATCTCGCATGTAATATTTTACATCATTCCTGGCGCTTCGGCTCCTACTTTTCGGTGGGAACATTATATACGTCTATAACGTTACATATCCTAACGTAAGGCAACATAACATCTCGGATGTAATATTTTACAACATTCCTGGCGTTTCGTCGCCTGCTTCTCGATGGGGACATTATATACGTCTATAACGTTGTATATCCTAACCTAACGCAACCTAACATCTGGGATGTAATATTTTACAACATTCCTGGCATGTCGGTCCCTACGTCTCGGTGGGAACGTTATATACGTCTATAACGACATATATCCAAACTTAAGCGAAACTAACATCTCGGATGTAATATTTTACAACATTCCTGACGCTTCGGCTCCTACTTTTCGGTGGGAACATTATATACGTCTATAACGTTACATATCCTAACGTAAGGCAACATAACATCTCGGATGTTATATTTTACAACATTCCTGGCGTGTCGTCGCCTGCTTCTCGATGGGGACATTATATACGTCTATAACGTTGTATATCCTAACCTAACGCAACCTAACATCTGGGATGTAATATTTTACACCATTCCTGGCATGTCGGTCCCTACGTCTCGGTGGGAAGGTTATATACGTCTATAACGATATATATCCAAACTTAAGGGAAACTAACATCTCGGATGTCATATTTTACAACATTCCAGGCGCTTCGGCTCCTACTTTTCGGTGGGAACATTATATACGTCTATAACGCTACATATCCTAACGTAAGGCAACATAACATCTCGGATGTTATATTTTACAACATTCCTGGCGTGTCGTCGCCTGCTTCTCGATGGGGACATTAGATACGTCTATAACGTTGTATATCCTAACCTAACGCAATCTAACATCTGGGATGTAATATTTTCCAACATTCCTGGCATGTCGGTCCCTACGTCTCGGAGGGAACGTTATATACGTCTATAACGATATATATCCAAACTTAAGGAAAACTAACATCTCGGGTGTCATATTTTACAACATTCCTGGCGCTTCGGCTCCTACTTTTCGGTGGGAACATTATATACGTCTATAACGTTACATATCCTAACGTAAGGCAACATAACATCTCGGATGTTATATTTTACAACATTCCTGGGGTGTCGTCGCCTGCTTCTCGATGCGGACATTATATACGTCTATAACGTTGTATATCCTAGCCTAAGCAAACTAACATCTCGGATGTTATATTTTACAACATTCCTGGCGTGTCGTCGCCTGCTTCTCGATGGGGACATTATATACGTCTGTAACGTTGTATATCCTAACCTAACGCAACCTAACATCTGGGATGTAATATTTTACAACATTCCTGGCATGTCGGCCCCTATTTCTCGGTGGGAATATTATATACCTCTATAACGTTGTATATCCTAACCTAACGCAACCTAACATCTGGGATGTAATATTTTACAACATTCCTGGCATGTCGGTCCCTACGTCTCGGTGGGAACGTTATATACGTCTATAACGATATATATCCTAGCCTAAGGCAACCTAACATCTCGGGTTTAATATTTTACAACATTCCTGACGCGTCGACCCCTATTTCTCGGTGGGAACATTATATACGTCTATAACGTTATATATCATAACCTAAGGCAACCTAAAATCTCTACCGTAATAGTTTACAACATTCCTGGCGTGTCGGCTCGTACTTGTCGGTGCGAACATTATATACGTCTATAACGTTATATACCCTAACGTAAGGCAACATAACATCTCGGATATAATATTTTACAACATTCCTGGCGTGTCGTCGCCTGCTTCTCGATGGGGACCTTATATACGTCTATAACGTTGTATATCCTAACCTAACGCAACCTCACATTTGGGATGTAATATTTTACAACATTCCTGGCATGTCGACCCCTATTTCTCGGTGGGAATATTATATACGTCTATAACGTTATATATCCTAGCCTAAGGCAACCTAACATCTGGGATGTAATATTTTACAACATTCCCGACGCGTCGGCCCCTATTTCTCGGTGGGAATATTATATACGTCTATAACGTTATATATCCTAGCCTAAGGCAACCTAACATCTCGGGTTTAATATTTTACAACATTCCCGACGCGTCGGCCCCTATTTCTGGGTGGGGATATTACATACGTCTATAACGTTATATATCATAACCTAAGGCAACCTAAAATCTCTACCGTAATAGTTTACAACATTCCTGGCGTGTCGGCTCGTATTTCTCGGTGCGAACATTATATACGTCTATAACGTTACATATCCTAACGTAAGGCAACATAACATCTCGGATGTTATATTTTACAACATTCCTGGGGTGTCGTCGCCTGCTTCTCGATGGGGACATTATATACGTCTATAACGTTGTATATCCCAACCTAACGCAACCTAACATCTGGGATGTAATATTTTACAACATTCCTGGAGCTTCGGCTCCTACTTTTCGGTGGGAACATTATATACGTCTATAACGTTACATATCCTAACGTAAGGCAACATAACATCTCGAATGTTATATTTTACAACATTCCTGGCGTGTGGTCGCCTGCTTTTCGATGGGGTCATTATATACGTCTATAACATTGTATATCCTAACCTAACGCAACCTAACATCTGGGATGTAATATTTTACAACATTCCTGGCATGTCGACCCCTATTTCTCGGTGGTAATATTATATACGTCTATAACGTTATATATCCTAGCCTAAGGCAACCTAACATCTCGGGTTTAATATTTTACAACATTCCCGACGCGTCGGCCCCTATTTCTGGGTGGGGACATTACATACGTCTATAACGTTATATATCATAACCTAAGGCAACCTAAAATCTCTACCGTAATAGTTTACAACATTCCTGGCGTGTCGGCTCGTATTTCTCGGTGCGAACATTATATACGCCTATAACGTTACATATCCTAACGTAAGGCAACATAACATCTCGGATGTTACATTTTACAACATTCCTGGCGTGTGGTCGCCTGCTTTTCGATGGGGTCATTATATACGTCTATAACATTGTATATCCTAACCTAACGCAACCTAACATCTGGGATGTAATATTTTACAACATTCCCGACGCGTCGGCCCCTATTTCTCGGTGGGAATATTATATACGTCTATAACGTTATATATCCTAGCCTAAGGCAACCTAACATCTCGGGTTTAATATTTTACAACATTCCCGACGCGTCGGCCCCTATTTCTGGGTGGGGATATTACATACGTCTATAACGTTATATATCATAACCTAAGGCAACCTAAAATCTCTACCGTAATAGTTTACAACATTCCTGGCGTGTCGGCTCGTATTTCTCGGTGCGAACATTATATACGTCTATAACGTTACATATCCTAACGTAAGGCAACATACCATCTCGGATGTTATATTTTACAACATTCCTGGCGTGTCGTCGCCTGCTTCTCGATGGGGACATTATATACGTCTATAACGTTGTATATCCCAACCTAACGCAACCTAACATCTGGGATGTAATATTTTACAACATTCCTGGAGCTTCGGCTCCTACTTTTCGGTGGGAACATTATATACGTCTATAACGTTACATATCCTAACGTAAGGCAACATAACATCTCGAATGTTATATTTTACAACATTCCTGGCGTGTGGTCGCCTGCTTTTCGATGGGGTCATTATATACGTCTATAACATTGTATATCCTAACCTAACGCAACCTAACATCTGGGATGTAATATTTTACAACATTCCTGGCATGTCGACCCCTATTTCTCGGTGGTAATATTATATACGTCTATAACGTTATATATCCTAGCCTAAGGCAACCTAACATCTCGGGTTTAATATTTTACAACATTCCCGACGCGTCGGCCCCTATTTCTGGGTGGGGACATTACATACGTCTATAACGTTATATATCATAACCTAAGGCAACCTAAAATCTCTACCGTAATAGTTTACAACATTCCTGGCGTGTCGGCTCGTATTTCTCGGTGCGAACATTATATACGCCTATAACGTTATATATCCTAACGTAAGGCAACATAACATCTCGGATGTTATATTTTACAACATTCCTGGCGTGTCGTCGCCTGCTTCTCGATGGGGACATTATTTACGTCTATAACGTTGTATATCCTAACCTAACGCAACCTAACATCTGGGATGTAATATTTTACAACATTCCTGGCATGTCGGCCCCTATTTCTCGGTGAGAATATTATATACGTCTATAACGTTATATATCCTAGCCTAAGGCAACCTAACATCTCGGGTTTAATATTTTACAACATTCCTGACGCGTCGGCCCCTATTTCTGGGTGGGGATATTACATACGTCTATAACGTTATATATCATAACCTAAGGCAACCTAAAATCTCTACCGTAATAGTTTACAACATTCCTGGCGTGTCGGCTCGTATTTCTCGGTGCGAACATTATATACGTCTATAACGTTACATATCCTAACGTAAGGCAACATACCATCTCGGATGTTATATTTTACAACATTCCTGGCGTGTCGTCGCCTGCTTCTCGATGGGGACATTATATACGTCTATAACGTTGTATATCCCAACCTAACGCAACCTAACATCTGGGATGTAATATTTTACAACATTCCTGGCGCTTCGGCTCCTACTTTTCGGTGGGAACATTATATACGTCTATAACGTTACATATCCTAACGTAAGGCAACATAACATCTCGAATGTTATATTTTACAACATTCCTGGCGTGTCGTCGCCTGCTTCTCGATGGGGACATTATTTACGTCTATAACGTTGTATATCCTAACCTAACGCAACCTAACATCTGGGATGTAATATTTTACAACATTCCTGGCATGTCGGCCCCTATTTCTCGGTGAGAATATTATATACGTCTATAACGTTATATATCCTAGCCTAAGGCAACCTAACATCTCGGGTTTAATATTTTACAACATTCCTGACGCGTCGGCCCCTATTTCTCGGTGGGAACATTATATACGTCTATAACGTTATATATCATAACCTAAGGCAACCTAAAATCTCTACCGTAATAGTTTACAACATTCCTGGCGTGTCGGCTCGTACTTGTCGGTGCGAACATTATATACGTCTATATCGTTATATATCCTAACGTAAGGCAACATAACATCTCGGATATAATATTTTACAACATTCCTGGCGTGTCGTCGCCTGCTTCTCGATGGGGACATTATATACGTCTATAAAGTTGTATATCCTAACCTAACGCAACCTAACTTCTGGGATGTAATATTTTACACCATTCCTGGCATGTCGGTCCCTACGTCTCGGTGGGAACGTTATATACGTCTATAACGATATATATCCAAAGTTAAGGGAAACTAACATCTCGGATGTAATATTTTAAAACATTCCTGGCGCTTCGGCTCCTACTTTTCGGTGGGAACATTATATACGTCTATAACGTTACATATCCTAACGTAAGGCAACATAACATCTCGGATGCTATATTTTACAACATTCCTGGCGTGTCGTCGCCTGCTTCTCGATGGGGACATTATATACGTCTATAACGTTGTATATCCTAGCCTAAGCAATCTATCATCTCGGATGTAATATTTTACAACATTCCTGGCATGTCGGCCCCTATTTCTCGGTGGGAATATTATATACGTCTATAACGTTATATATCCTAGCCTAAGGCAACCTAACATCTCGGGTTTAATATTTTACAACATTCCTGACGCGTCGGCCCCTATTTCTCGGTGGGAACATTATATACGTCTATAACGTTATATATCGTAACCTAAGGCAACCTAAAATCTCTACCGTAATAGTTTACAACATTCCTGGCGTGTCGGCTCGTACTTCTCGGTTCGAACATTATATACGTCTATAACGTTATATATCCTAACGTAAGGCAACATAACATCTCGGATATAATATTTTACAACATTCCTGGCGTGTCGTCGCCTGCTTCTCGATGGGGACATTATATACGTCTATAACGTTGTATATCCTAACCTAACGCAACCTAACATCTGGGATGTAATACTTTACAACATTCCTGGCATGTCGGTCCCTACGTCTCGGTGGGAACGTTATATACGTCTATAACGACATATATCCAAACTTAAGGGAAACTAACATCTCGGATGTAATATTTTACAACATTCCTGGCGCTTCGGCTCCTACTTTTCGGTGGGAACATTATATACGTCTATAACGTTACATATCCTAACGTAAGGCAACATAACATCTCGGATGTTACATTTTACAACATTCCTGGCGTGTGGTCGCCTGCTTTTCGATGGGGTCATTATATACGTCTATAACATTGTATATCCTAACCTAACGCAACCTAACATCTGGGATGTAATATTTTACAACATTCCCGACGCGTCGGCCCCTATTTCTCGGTGGGAATATTATATACGTCTATAACGTTATATATCCTAGCCTAAGGCAACCTAACATCTCGGGTTTAATATTTTACAACATTCCCGACGCGTCGGCCCCTATTTCTGGGTGGGGATATTACATACGTCTATAACGTTATATATCATAACCTAAGGCAACCTAAAATCTCTACCGTAATAGTTTACAACATTCCTGGCGTGTCGGCTCGTATTTCTCGGTGCGAACATTATATACGTCTATAACGTTACATATCCTAACGTAAGGCAACATACCATCTCGGATGTTATATTTTACAACATTCCTGGCGTGTCGTCGCCTGCTTCTCGATGGGGACATTATATACGTCTATAACGTTGTATATCCCAACCTAACGCAACCTAACATCTGGGATGTAATATTTTACAACATTCCTGGCGCTTCGGCTCCTACTTTTCGGTGGGAACATTATATACGTCTATAACGTTACATATCCTAACGTAAGGCAACATAACATCTCGAATGTTATATTTTACAACATTCCTGGCGTGTGGTCGCCTGCTTCTCGATGGGGACATTATTTACGTCTATAACGTTGTATATCCTAACCTAACGCAACCTAACATCTGGGATGTAATATTTTACAACATTCCTGGCATGTCGGCCCCTATTTCTCGGTGAGAATATTATATACGTCTATAACGTTATATATCCTAGCCTAAGGCAACCTAACATCTCGGGTTTAATATTTTACAACATTCCTGACGCGTCGGCCCCTATTTCTCGGTGGGAACATTATATACGTCTATAACGTTATATATCGTAACCTAAGGCAACCTAAAATCTCTACCGTAATAGTTTACAACATTCCTGGCGTGTCGGCTCGTACTTCTCGGTTCGAACATTATATACGTCTATAACGTTATATATCCTAACGTAAGGCAACATAACATCTCGGATATAATATTTTACAACATTCCTGGCGTGTCGTCGCCTGCTTCTCGATGGGGACATTATATACGTCTATAACGTTGTATATCCTAACGTAAGGCAACATAACATCTCGGATGTTATATTTTACAACATTCCTGGCGTGTCGTCGCCTGCTTCTCGATGGGTACATTATATACGTCTATAACGTTGTATATCCTAGCCTAAGCAATCTATCATCTCGGATGTAATATTTTACAACATTCCTGGCATGTCGACCCCTATTTCTCGGTGGGAATATTATATACGTCTATAACGTTATATATCCTAGCCTAAGGCAACCTAACATCTCGGGTTTAATATTTTACAACATTCCTGACGCGTCGGCCCCTATTTCTCGGTGGGAACATTATATACGTCTATAACGTTATATATCCTAGCCTAAGGCAACCTAAAATCTCTACCGTAATAGTTTACAACATTCCTGGCGTGTCGGCTCGTATTTCTCGGTGCGAACATTATATACGTCTATAACGTTATATATCCTAACGTAAGGCAACATAACATCTCGGATATAATATTTTACAACATTCCTGGCGTGTCGTCGCCTGCTTTTCGATGGGGACATTATATACGTCTATAACGTTGTATATCCTAACCTAACGCAACCTAACATCTGGGATGTAATATTTTACAACATTCCTGGCATGTCGGTCGCTACGTCTCGGTGGGAACGTTATATACGTCTATAACGACATATATGCAAACTTAAGGGAAACTAACATCTCGGATGTAATATTTTACAACATTCCTGGCGCTTCGGCTCCTACTTTTCGGTGGGAACATTAAATACGTCTATAACGTTACATATCCTAACGTAAGGCAACATAATATCTCGGATGTTATATTTTACAACATTCCTGGCGTGTCGTCGCCTGCTCCTCGATGGGGTCATTATATACGCCTATAACGTTGTATATCCTAACCTAAGGCAACCTAACATCTCGTATGAAATATTTTACAACATTCTGGCTTGTCGGTCCCCACGTCTCGATCTGCACATTATATACGTCTATAACGATATATATCCAAACTTAAGGGAAACCTACATCTCGGATGTAATATTTTACATCATTCCTGGCGCTTCGACTCCTACTTTTCGGTGGGAACATTATATACGTCTATAATGTTACATATCCTAACGTAAGGCAACATAACATCTCGGATGTTATATTTTACAACATTCCTGGCGTGTCGTCGCCTGCTTCTAGATGGGGACATTATATACGTCTATAACGTTGTATATCCTAACCTAACGCAAGCTAACATCTCGGATGTAAGATTTTACAACGTTCCTGGCGTGTCGTCGCCTGCTTCTCGATGGGGACATTATATACGTCTATAACGTTGTATATCCTAACCTAAGGCAACTTAACATCTCGGAAGTAATATTTCACAACATTCTGGCTTGTCGGTCACCACGTCTCGATCTGCACATTATATACGTCTATAACGATATATATCCAAACTTAAGGGAAACCTACATCTCGGATGTAATATTTTACATCATTCCTGGCGCTTCGGCTCCTACTTTTCGGTGGGAACATTATATACGTCTATAACGTTACATATCCTAACGTAAGGCAACATAACATCTCGGATGTTATATTTTACAACATTCCTGGCGTGTGGTCGCCTGCTTCTCGATGGGGACATTATATACGTCTATAACGTTGTATATCCTAACCTAACGCAGCCTAACATCTGGGATGTAATATTTTACAACATTCCTGGCATGTCGGCCCCTATTTCTCGGTGGGAATATTATATACGTCTATAACGTTATATATCCTAGCCTAAGGCAACCTAACATCTCGGGTTTAATATTTTACAACATTCCTGACGCGTCGACCCCTATTTCTCGGTGGGAACATTATATACGTCTATAACGTTATATATCATAACCTAAGGCAACCTAAAATCTCTACCGTAATAGTTTACAACATTCCTGGCGTGTCGGCTCGTACTTGTCGGTGCGAACATTATATACATCTATAACGTTATATATCCTAACGTAAGGCAACATAACATCTCGGATATAATATTTTACAACATTCCTGGCGTGTCGTCGCCTGCTTCTCGATGGGGACATTATATACGTCTATAACGTTGTATATCCTAACCTAACGCAACCTAACATCTGGGATGTAATATTTTACAACATTCCTGGCATGTCGGTCCCTACGTCTCGGTGGGAACGTTATATACGTCTATAACGACATATATCCAAACTTAAGCGAAACTAACATCTCGGATGTAATATTTTACAACATTCCTGACGCTTCGGCTCCTACTTTTCGGTGGGAACATTATATACGTCTATAACGTTACATATCCTAACGTAAGGCAACATAACATCTCGGATGTTATATTTTACAACATTCCTGGCGTGTCGTCGCCTGCTTCTCGATGGGGACATTATATACGTCTATAACGTTGTATATCCTAACCTAACGCAACCTAACATCTGGGATGTAATATTTTACACCATTCCTGGCATGTCGGTCCCTACGTCTCGGTGGGAAGGTTATATACGTCTATAACGATATATATCCAAACTTAAGGGAAACTAACATCTCGGATGTCATATTTTACAACATTCCAGGCGCTTCGGCTCCTACTTTTCGGTGGGAACATTATATACGTCTATAACGCTACATATCCTAACGTAAGGCAACATAACATCTCGGATGTTATATTTTACAACATTCCTGGCGTGTCGTCGCCTGCTTCTCGATGGGGACATTAGATACGTCTATAACGTTGTATATCCTAACCTAACGCAATCTAACATCTGGGATGTAATATTTTCCAACATTCCTGGCATGTCGGTCCCTACGTCTCGGAGGGAACGTTATATACGTCTATAACGATATATATCCAAACTTAAGGAAAACTAACATCTCGGGTGTCATATTTTACAACATTCCTGGCGCTTCGGCTCCTACTTTTCGGTGGGAACATTATATACGTCTATAACGTTACATATCCTAACGTAAGGCAACATAACATCTCGGATGTTATATTTTACAACATTCCTGCCGTGTGGTCGCTTGCTTCTCGATGGGGTCATTATATACGTCTATAACATTGTATACCCTAACCTAAGGCAACCTAACATCTCGGATGTAATATTTTACAACATTCTGGCTTGTCAGTCCCCACGTCTCGATCTGGACATTATATACATTTATAACGATATATATCCAAACTTAAGGGAAACTAACATCTCGGATGTAATATTTTACAACATTCCTGGCGCTTCGGCTCCTACTTTTCGGTGGGAACATTATATACGTCTATAACGTTACATATCCTAACGTAAGGCAACATAACATCTCGGATGTTATATTTTACAACATTCCTGGGGTGTCGTCGCCTGCTTCTCGATGGGGACATTATATACGTCTATAACGTTGTATATCCTAGCCTAAGCAAACTAACATCTCGGATGTTATATTTTACAACATTCCTGGCGTGTCGTCGCCTGCTTCTCGATGGGGACATTATATACGTCTGTAACGTTGTATATCCTAACCTAACGCAACCTAACATCTGGGATGTAATATTTTACAACATTCCTGGCATGTCGGCCCCTATTTCTCGGTGGGAATATTATATACGTCTATAACGTTGTATATCCTAACCTAACGCAACCTAACATCTGGGATGTAATATTTTACAACATTCCTGGCATGTCGACCCCTATTTCTCGGTGGGAATATTATATACGTCTATAACGTTATATATTCTAGCCTAAGGCAACCTAACATCTCGGGTTTAATATTTTACAACATTCCTGACGCGTCGGCCCCTATTTCTCGGTGGGAACATTATATACGTCTATAACGTTATATATCATAACCTAAGGCAACCTAAAATCTCTACCGTAATAGTTTACAACATTCCTGGCGTGTCGGCTCGTACTTGTCGGTGCGAACATTATATACGTCTATAACGTTATATATCCTAACGTAAGGCAACATAACATCTCGGATATAATATTTTACAACATTCCTGGCGTGTCGTCGCCTGCTTCTCGATGGGGACATTATATACGTCTATAACGTTGTATATCCTAACCTAACGCAACCTAACATCTGGGATGTAATACTTTACAACATTCCTGGCATGTCGGTCCCTACGTCTCGGTGGGAACGTTATATACGTCTACAACGACATATATCCAAACTTAAGGGAAACTAACATCTCGGATGTAATATTTTACAACATTCCTGGCGCTTCGGCTCCTACTTTTCGGTGGGAACATTATATACGTCTATAACGTTACATATCCTAACGTAAGGCAACATAACATCTCGGATGTTATATTTTACAACATTCCTGGCGTGTGGTCGCCTGCTTTTCGATGGGGGCATTATATACGTCTATAACATTGTATATCCTAACCTAACGCAACCTAACATCTGGGATGTAATATTTTACAACATTCCCGACGCGTCGGCCCCTATTTCTGGGTGGGAATATTATATACGTCTATAACGTTATATATCCTAGCCTAAGGCAACCTAACATCTCGGGTTTAATATTATACAACATTCCCGACGCGTCGGCCCCTATTTCTGGGTGGGGATATTACATACGTCTATAACGTTATATATCATAACCTAAGGCAACCTAAAATCTCTACCGTAATAGTTTACAACATTCCTGGCGTGTCGGCTCGTATTTCTCGGTGCGAACATTATATACGTCTATAACGTTACATATCCTAACGTAAGGCAACATACCATCTCGGATGTTATATTTTACAACATTCCTGGCGTGTCGTCGCCTGCTTCTCGATGGGGACATTATATACGTCTATAACGTTGTATATCCCAACCTAACGCAACCTAACATCTGGGATGTAATATTTTACAACATTCCTGGCGCTTCGGCTCCTACTTTTGGGTGGGAACATTATATACGTCTATAACGTTACATATCCTAACGTAAGGCAACATAACATCTCGAATGTTATATT
The DNA here is from genome assembly GCA_963969225.1 of Xylocopa violacea. Lineage (NCBI taxonomy): Eukaryota > Metazoa > Arthropoda > Insecta > Hymenoptera > Apidae > Xylocopa > Xylocopa violacea. The sequence goes on from CAXAJV010000835.1 coordinate 437,986, forward strand.
TTACAACATTCCTGGCGTGTGGTCGCCTGCTTTTCGATGGGGTCATTATATACGTCTATAACATTGTATATCCTAACCTAACGCAACCTAACATCTGGGATGTAATATTTTACAACATTCCTGGCATGTCGGTCGCTACGTCTCGGTGGGAACGTTATATACGTCTATAACGACATATATGCAAACTTAAGGGAAACTAACATCACGGATGTAATATTTTACAACATTCCTGGCGCTTCGGCTCCTACTTTTCGGTGGGAACATTATATACGTCTATAACGTTACATATCCTAACGTAAGGCAACATAATATCTCGGATGTTATATTTTACAACATTCCTGGCGTGTCGTCGCCTGCTCCTCGATGGGGTCATTATATACGCCTATAACGTTGTATATCCTAACCTAAGGCAACCTAACATCTCGTATGAAATATTTTACAACATTCTGGCTTGTCGGTCCCCACGTCTCGATCTGCACATTATATACGTCTATAACGATATATATCCAAACTTAAGGGAAACCTACATCTCGGATGTAATATTTTACATCATTCCTGGCGCTTCGACTCCTACTTTTCGGTGGGAACATTATATACGTCTATAATGTTACATATCCTAACGTAAGGCAACATAACATCTCGGATGTTATATTTTACAACATTCCTGGCGTGTCGTCGCCTGCTTCTAGATGGGGACATTATATACGTCTATAACGTTGTATATCCTAACCTAACGCAAGCTAACATCTCGGATGTAAGATTTTACAACATTCCTGGCGTGTCGTCGCCTGCTTCTCGATGGGGACATTATATACGTCTATAACGTTGTATATCCTAACCTAAGGCAACTTAACATCTCGGAAGTAATATTTCACAACATTCTGGCTTGTCGGTCACCACGTCTCGATCTGCACATTATATACGTCTATAACGATATATATCCAAACTTAAGGGAAACCTACATCTCGGATGTAATATTTTACATCATTCCTGGCGCTTCGGCTCCTACTTTTCGGTGGGAACATTATATACGTCTATAACGTTACATATCCTAACGTAAGGCAACATAACATCTCGGATGTAATATTTTACAACATTCCTCGCGTTTCGTCGCCTGCTTCTCGATGGGGACATTATATACGTCTATAACGTTGTATATCCTAACCTAACGCAACCTAACATCTGGGATGTAATATTTTACAACATTCCTGGCATGTCGGTCGCTACGTCTCGGTGGGAACGTTATATACGTCTATAACGACATATATGCAAACTTAAGGGAAACTAACATCTCGGATGTAATATTTTACAACATTCCTGGCGCTTCGGCTCCTACTTTTCGGTGGGAACATTATATACGTCTATAACGTTACATATCCTAACGTAAGGCAACATAACATCTCGGATGTTATATTTTACAACATTCCTGGCGTGTGGTCGCCTGCTTCTCGATGGGGACATTATATACGTCTATAACGTTGTATATCCTAACCTAAGGCAACCTAACATCTCGGGTTTAATATTTTACAACATTCCCGACGCGTCGGCCCCCATTTCTGGGTGGGGACATTACATACGTCTATAACGTTATATATCATAACCTAAGGCAACCTAAAATCTCTACCGTAATAGTTTACAACATTCCTGGCGTGTCGGCTCGTATTTCTCGGTGCGAACATTATATACGTCTATAACGTTATATATCCTAACGTAAGGCAACATAACATCTCGGATGTAATATTTTAAAACATTCCTGGCGCTTCGGCTCCTACTTTTCGGTGGGAACATTATATACGTCTACAACGTTACATATCCTAACGTAAGGCAACATAACATCTCGGATGTTATATTTTACAACATTCCTGGCGTGTCGTCGCAAGCTTCTCGATGGGGACATTATATACGTCTATAACGTTGTATATCCTAGCGTAAGCAATCTAACATCTCGGATGCAATATTTTACAACATTCCTGGCGTGTCGCCGCCTGCTTCTCGATGGGGACATTATATACGTCTATAAGGTTGTATATCCTAGCCTAAGCAATCTATCATCTCGGATGTAATATTTTACAACGTTCCTGGCATGTCGGCCCCTATTTCTCGGTGGGAATATTATATACGTCTATAACGTTATATATCCTAGCCTAAGGCAACCTAACATCTCGGGTTTAATATTTTACAACATTCCCGACGCGTCGGCCCCTATTTCTCGGTGGGAACATTACATACGTCTATAACGTTATATATCATAACCTAAGGCAACCTAAAATCTCTACCGTAATAGTTTACAACATTCCTGGCGTGTCGGCTCGTATTTCTCGGTGCGAACATTATATACGTCTATAACGTTATATATCCTAACGTAAGGCAACATAACATCTCGGATATAATATTTTACAACATTCCTGGCGTGTCGTCGCCTGCTTTTCGATGGGGACATTATATACGTCTATAACGTTGTATATCCTAACCTAACGCAACCTAACATCTGGGATGTAATATTTTACAACATTCCTGGCATGTCGGTCCCTACGTCTCGGTGGGAACGTTATATACGTCTATAACGACATATATCCAAACTTAAGGGAAACTAACATCTCGGATGTAATATTTTACAACATTCCTGGCGCTTCGGCTCCTACTTTTCGGTGGGAACATTAAATACGTCTATAACGTTACATATCCTAACGTAAGGCAACATAATATCTCGGATGTTATATTTTACAACATTCCTGGCGTGTCGTCGCCTGCTCCTCGATGGGGTCATTATATACGCCTATAACGTTGTATATCCTAACCTAAGGCAACCTAACATCTCGTATGAAATATTTTACAACATTCTGGCTTGTCGGTCCCCACGTCTCGATCTGCACATTATATACGTCTATAACGATATATATCCAAACTTAAGGGAAACCTACATCTCGGATGTAATATTTTACATCATTCCTGGCGCTTCGACTCCTACTTTTCGGTGGGAACATTATATACGTCTATAATGTTACATATCCTAACGTAAGGCAACATAACATCTCGGATGTTATATTTTACAACATTCCTGGCGTGTCGTCGCCTGCTTCTAGATGGGGACATTATATACGTCTATAACGTTGTATATCCTAACCTAACGCAAGCTAACATCTCGGATGTAAGATTTTACAACATTCCTGGCGTGTCGTCGCCTGCTTCTCGATGGGGACATTATATACGTCTATAACGTTGTGTATCCTAACCTAAGGCAACTTAACATCTCGGAAGTAATATTTCACAACATTCTGGCTTGTCGGTCACCACGTCTCGATCTGCACATTATATACGTCTATAACGATATATATCCAAACTTAAGGGAAACCTACATCTCGGATGTAATATTTTACATCATTCCTGGCGCTTCGGCTCCTACTTTTCGGTGGGAACATTATATACGTCTATAACGTTACATATCCTAACGTAAGGCAACATAACATCTCGGATGTAATATTTTACAACATTCCTGGCGTTTCGTCGCCTGCTTCTCGATGGGGACATTATATACGTCTATAACGTTGTATATCCTAACCTAACGCAACCTAACATCTGGGATGTAATATTTTACAACATTCCTGGCATGTCGGTCGCTACGTCTCGGTGGGAACGTTATATACGTCTATAACGTTATATATCCTAGCCTAAGGCAACCTAACATCTCGGGTTTAATATTTTACAACATTCCTGACGCGTCGACCACTATTTCTCGGTGGGAACATTATATACGTCTATAACGTTATATATCATAACCTAAGGCAACCTAAAATCTCTACCGTAATAGTTTACAACATTCCTGGCGTGTCGGCTCGTACTTGTCGGTGCGAACATTATATACGTCTATAACGTTATATATCCTAACGTAAGGCAACATAACATCTCGGATATAATATTTTACAACATTCCTGGCGTGTCGTCGCCTGCTTCTCGATGGGGACATTATATACGTCTATAACGTTGTATATCCTAACCTAACGCAACCTAACATCTGGGATGTAATATTTTACAACATTCCTGGCATGTCGGTCCCTACGTCTCGGTGGGAACGTTATATACGTCTATAACGATATATATCCAAACTTAAGGGAAACTAACATCTCGGATGTAATATTTTATAACATTCCTGGCGCTTCGGCTCCTACTTTTCGGTGGGAACATTATATACGTCTATAACGTTACATATCCTAACGTAAGGCAACATAACATCTCGGGTGTAATATTTTACAACATTCCTGGCGTGTCGTCGCCTGCTTCTCGATGGGGACATTATATACGTCTATAACGTTGTATATCCTAACCTAACGCAACCTAACATCTGGGATGTAATATTTTACAACATTCCTGGCATGTCGGTCCCTACGTCTCGGTGGGAACGTTATATACGTCTATAACGACATATATGCAAACTTAAGGGAAACTAACATCTCGGATGTAATATTTTACAACATTCCTGGCGCTTCGGCTCCTACTTTTCGGTGGGAACATTATATACGTCTATAACGTTACATATCCTAACGTAAGGCAACATAACATCTCGGATGTTATATTTTACAACATTCCTGGCGTGTGGTCGCCTGCTTCTCGATGGGGACATTATGTACGTCTATAACGTTGTATATCCTAACCTAACGCAACCTAACATCTGGGATGTAATATTTTACAACATTCCTGGCATGTCGGCCCCTATTTCTCGGTGGGAATATTATATACGTCTATAACGTTATATATCCTAGCCTAAGGCAACCTAACATCTCGGGTTTAATATTTTACAACATTCCTGACGCGTCGACCCCTATTTCTCGGTGGGAACATTATATACGTCTATAACGTTATATATCATAACCTAAGGCAACCTAAAATCTCTACCGTAATAGTTTACAACATTCCTGACGCTTCGGCTCCTACTTTTCGGTGGGAACATTATATACGTCTATAACGTTACATATCCTAACGTAAGGCAACATAACATCTCGGATGTTATATTTTACAACATTCCTGGCGTGTCGTCGCCTGCTTCTCGATGGGGACATTATATACGTCTATAACGTTGTATATCCTAACCTAACGCAACCTAACATCTGGGATGTAATATTTTACACCATTCCTGGCATGTCGGTCCCTACGTCTCGGTGGGAAGGTTATATACGTCTATAACGATATATATCCAAACTTAAGGGAAACTAACATCTCGGATGTCATATTTTACAACATTCCAGGCGCTTCGGCTCCTACTTTTCGGTGGGAACATTATATACGTCTATAACGCTACATATCCTAACGTAAGGCAACATAACATCTCGGATGTTATATTTTACAACATTCCTGGCGTGTCGTCGCCTGCTTCTCGATGGGGACATTAGATACGTCTATAACGTTGTATATCCTAACCTAACGCAATCTAACATCTGGGATGTAATATTTTCCAACATTCCTGGCATGTCGGTCCCTACGTCTCGGAGGGAACGCTTTATACGTCTATAACGATATATATCCAAACTTAAGGAAAACTAACATCTCGGGTGTCATATTTTACAACATTCCTAGCGCTTCGGCTCCTACTTTTCGGTGGGAACATTATATACGTCTATAACGTTACATATCCTAACGTAAGGCAACATAACATCTCGGATGTTATATTTTACAACATTCCTGGCTTGTCAGTCCCCACGTCTCGACCTGGACATTATATACATTTATAACGATATATATCCGAACTTAAGGGAAACTAACTCCTCGGATGTCATATTTTACAACATTCCTGGCCCTTCGGCTCCTCCTTTTCGGTGGGAACATTATATACGTCTATAACGTTAAATATCCTAACGTAAGGCAACATAACATCTCGGATGTTATATTTTACAACATTCCTGCCGTGTGGTCGCTTGCTTCTCGATGGGGTCATTATATACGTCTATAACATTGTATACCCTAACCTAAGGCAACCTAACATCTCGGATGTAATATTTTACAACATTCTGGCTTGTCAGTCCCCACGTCTCGATCTGGACATTATATACATTTATAACGATATATATCCAAACTTAAGGGAAACTAACATCTCGGATGTAATATTTTACAACATTCCTGGCGCTTCGGCTCCTACTTTTCGGTGGGAACATTATATACGTCTATAACGTTACATATCCTAACGTAAGGCAACATAACATCTCGGATGTTATATTTTACAACATTCCTGGGGTGTCGTCGCCTGCTTCTCGATGGGGACATTATATACGTCTATAACGTTGTATATCCTAGCCTAAGCAAACTAACATCTCGGATGTTATATTTTACAACATTCCTGGCGTGTCGTCGCCTGCTTCTCGATGGGGACATTATATACGTCTGTAACGTTGTATTTCCTAACCTAACGCAACCTAACATCTGGGATGTAATATTTTACAACATTCCTGGCATGTCGGCCCCTATTTCTCGGTGGGAATATTATATACGTCTATAACGTTGTATATCCTAACCTAACGCAACCTAACATCTGGGATGTAATATTTTACAACATTCCTGGCATGTCGGTCCCTACGTCTCGGTGGGAACGTTATATACGTCTATAACGATATATATCCTAGCCTAAGGCAACCTAACATCTCGGGTTTAATATTTTACAACATTCCTGACGCGTCGACCCCTATTTCTCGGTGGGAACATTATATACGTCTATAACGTTATATATCATAACCTAAGGCAACCTAAAATCTCTACCGTAATAGTTTACAACATTCCTGGCGTGTCGGCTCGTACTTGTCGGTGCGAACATTATATACGTCTATAACGTTATATACCCTAACGTAAGGCAACATAACATCTCGGATATAATATTTTACAACATTCCTGGCGTGTCGTCGCCTGCTTCTCGATGGGGACCTTATATACGTCTATAACGTTGTATATCCTAACCTAACGCAACCTCACATCTGGGATGTAATATTTTACAACATTCCTGGCATGTCGACCCCTATTTCTCGGTGGGAATATTATATACGTCTATAACGTTATATATCCTAGCCTAAGGCAACCTAACATCTCGGGTTTAATATTTTACAACATTCCTGACGCGTCGGCCCCTATTTCTCGGTGGGAACATTATATACGTCTATAACGTTATATATCATAACCTAAGGCAACCTAAAATCTCTACCGTAATAGTTTACAACATTCCTGGCGTGTCGGCTCGTACTTGTCGGTGCGAACATTATATACGTCTATAACGTTATATATCCTAACGTAAGGCAACATATCATCTCGGATATAATATTTTACAACATTCCTGGCGTGTCGTCGCCTGCTTCTCGATGGGGACATTATATACGTCTATAACGTTGTATATCCTAACCTAACGCAACCTAACATCTGGGATGTAATACTTTACAACATTCCTGGCATGTCGGTCCCTACGTCTCGGTGGGAACGTTATATACGTCTATAACGACATATATCCAAACTTAAGGGAAACTAACATCTCGGATGTAATATTTCACAACATTCCTGGCGCTTCGACTCCTACTTTTCGGTGGGAACATTATATACGTCTATAACGTTACATATCCTAACGTAAGGCAACATAACATCTCGGATGTTATATTTTACAACATTCCTGGCGTGTGGTCGCCTGCTTTTCGATGGGGTCATTATATACGTCTATAACATTGTATATCCTAACCTAACGCAACCTAACATCTGGGATGTAATATTTTACAACATTCCCGACGCGTCGGCCCCTATTTCTCGGTGGGAATATTATATACGTCTATAACGTTATATATCCTAGCCTAAGGCAACCTAACATCTCGGGTTTAATATTTTACAACATTCCCGACGCGTCGGCCCCTATTTCTGGGTGGGGATATTACATACGTCTATAACGTTATATATCATAACCTAAGGCAACCTAAAATCTCTACCGTAATAGTTTACAACATTCCCGGCGTGTCGGCTCGTATTTCTCGGTGCGAACATTATATACGTCTATAACGTTACATATCCTAACGTAAGGCAACATACCATCTCGGATGTTATATTTTACAACATTCCTGGCGTGTCGTCGCCTGCTTCTCGATGGGGACATTATATACGTCTATAACGTTGTATATCCCAACCTAACGCAACCTAACATCTGGGATGTAATATTTTACAACATTCCTGGCCCTTCGGCTCCTCCTTTTCGGTGGGAACATTATATACGTCTATAACGTTAAATATCCTAACGTAAGGCAACATAACATCTCGGATGTTATATTTTACAACATTCCTGCCGTGTGGTCGCTTGCATCTCGATGGGGTCATTATATACGTCTATAACATTGTATACCCTAACCTAAGGCAACCTAACATCTCGGATGTAATATTTTACAACATTCTGGCTTGTCAGTCCCCACGTCTCGATCTGGACATTATATACATTTATAACGATATATATCCAAACTTAAGGGAAACTAACATCTCGGATGTAATATTTTACAACATTCCTGGCGCTTCGGCTCCTACTTTTCGGTGGGAACATTATATACGTCTATAACGTTACATATCCTAACGTAAGGCAACATAACATCTCGGATGTTATATTTTACAACATTCCTGGGGTGTCGTCGCCTGCTTCTCGATGGGGACATTATATACGTCTATAACGTTGTATATCCTAGCCTAAGCAAACTAACATCTCGGATGTTATATTTTACAACATTCCTGGCGTGTCGTCGCCTGCTTCTCGATGGGGACATTATATACGTCTGTAACGTTGTATATCCTAACCTAACGCAACCTAACATCTGGGATGTAATATTTTACAACATTCCTGGCATGTCGACCCCTATTTCTCGGTGGGAATATTATATACGTCTATAACGTTATATATCCTAGCCTAAGGCAACCTAACATCTCGGGTTTAATATTTTACAACATTCCCGACGCGTCGGCCCCTATTTCTGGGTGGGGACATTACATACGTCTATAACGTTATATATCATAACCTAAGGCAACCTAAAATCTCTACCGTAATAGTTTACAACATTCCTGGCGTGTCGGCTCGTATTTCTCGGTGCGAACATTATATACGCCTATAACGTTATATATCCTAACGTAAGGCAACATAACATCTCGGATGTTATATTTTACAACATTCCTGGCGTGTCGTCGCCTGCTTCTCGACGGGGACATTATTTACGTCTATAACGTTATATATCCTAATGTAAGGCAACATAACATCTCGGATATAATATTTTACAACATTCCTGGCGTGTCGTCGCCTGCTTCTCGATGGGGACATTATTTACGTCTATAACGTTGTATATCCTAACCTAACGCAACCTAACATCTGGGATGTAATACTTTACAACATTCCTGGCATGTCGGTCCCTACGTCTCGGAGGGAACGTTATATACGTCTATAACGATATATATCCAAACTTAAGGAAAACTAACATCTCGGGTGTCATATTTTACAACATTCCTGGCGCTTCGGCTCCTACTTTTCGGTGGGAACATTATATACGTCTATAACGTTACATATCCTAACGTAAGGCAACATAACATCTCGGATGTTATATTTTACAACATTCCTGGCTTGTCAGTCCCCACGTCTCGACCTGGACATTATATACATTTATAACGATATATATCCGAACTTAAGGGAAACTAACACCTCGGATGTCATATTTTACAACATTCCTGGCCCTTCGGCTCCTCCTTTTCGGTGGGAACATTATATACGTCTATAACGTTAAATATCCTAACGTAAGGCAACATAACATCTCGGATGTTATATTTTACAACATTCCTGCCGTGTGGTCGCTTGCTTCTCGATGGGGTCATTATATATGTCTATAACATTGTATACCCTAACCTAAGGCAACCTAACATCTCGGATGTAATATTTTACAACATTCTGGCTTGTCAGTCCCCACGTCTCGATCTGGACATTATATACATTTATAACGATATATATCCAAACTTAAGGGAAACTAACATCTCGGATGTAATATTTTAGAACATTCCTGGCGCTTCGGCTCCTACTTTTCGGTGGGAACGTTATATACGTCTATAACGATATATATCCTAGCCTAAGGCAACCTAACATCTCGGGTTTAATATTTTACAACATTCCTGACGCGTCGACCCCTATTTCTCGGTGGGAACATTATATACGTCTATAACGTTATATATCATAACCTAAGGCAACCTAAAATCTCTACCGTAATAGTTTACAACATTCCTGGCGTGTCGGCTCGTACTTGTCGGTGCGAACATTATATACGTCTATAACGTTATATACCCTAACGTAAGGCAACATAACATCTCGGATATAATATTTTACAACATTCCTGGCGTGTCGTCGCCTGCTTCTCGATGGGGACCTTATATACGTCTATAACGTTGTATATCCTAACCTAACGCAACCTCACATCTGGGATGTAATATTTTACAACATTCCTGGCATGTCGACCCCTATTTCTCGGTGGGAATATTATATACGTCTATAACGTTATATATCCTAGCCTAAGGCAACCTAACATCTCGGTTTTAATATTTTACAACATTCCTTACGCGTCGGCCCCTATTTCTCGGTGGGAACATTATATACGTCTATAACGTTATATATCATAACCTAAGGCAACCTAAAATCTCTACCGTAATAGTTTACAACATTCCTGGCGTGTCGGCTCGTACTTGTCGGTGCGAACATTATATACGTCTATAACGTTATATATCCTAACGTAAGGCAACATAACATCTCGGATATAATATTTTACAACATTCCTGGCGTGTCGTCGCCTGCTTCTCGATGGGGACATTATATACGTCTATAACGTTGTATATCCTAACCTAACGCAACCTAACATCTGGGATGTAATACTTTACAACATTCCTGGCATGTCGGTCCCTACGTCTCGGTGGGAACGTTATATACGTCTATAACGACATATATCCAAACTTAAGGGAAACTAACATCTCGGATGTAATATTTTACAACATTCCTGGCGCTTCGGCTCCTACTTTTGGGTGGGAACATTATATACGTCTATAACGTTACATATCCTAACGTAAGGCAACATAACATCTCGAATGTTATATTTTACAACATTCCTGGCGTGTGGTCGCCTGCTTTTCGATGGGGTCATTATATACGTCTATAACATTGTATATCCTAACCTAACGCAACCTAACATCTGGGATGTAATATTTTACAACATTCCTGGCATGTCGACCCCTATTTCTCGGTGGTAATATTATATACGTCTATAACGTTATATATCCTAGCCTAAGGCAACCTAACATCTCGGGTTTAATATTTTACAACATTCCCGACGCGTCGGCCCCTATTTCTGGGTGGGGACATTACATACGTCTATAACGTTATATATCATAACCTAAGGCAACCTAAAATCTCTACCGTAATAGTTTACAACATTCCTGGCGTGTCGGCTCGTATTTCTCGGTGCGAACATTATATACGTCTATAACGTTATATATCCTAACGTAAGGCAACATAACATCTCGGATATAATATTTTACAACATTCCTGGCGTGTCGTCGCCTGCTTCTCGATGGGGAAATTATATACGTCTATAAAGTTGTATATCCTAACCTAACGCAACCTAACTTCTGGGATGTAATATTTTACACCATTCCTGGCATGTCGGTCCCTACGTCTCGGTGGGAACGTTATATACGTCTATAACGATATATATCCAAAGTTAAGGGAAACTAACATCTCGGATGTAATATTTTAAAACATTCCTGGCGCTTCGGCTCCTACTTTTCGGTGGGAACATTATATACGTCTATAACGTTACATATCCTAACGTAAGGCAACATAACATCTCGGATGTTATATTTTACAACATTCCTGGCGTGTCGTCGCCTGCTTCTCGATGGGGACATTATATACGTCTATAACGTTGTATATCCTAGCCTAAGCAATCTATCATCTCGGATGTAATATTTTACAACATTCCTGGCATGTCGGCCCCTATTTCTCGGTGGGAATATTATATACGTCTATAACGTTATATATCCTAGCCTAAGGCAACCTAACATCTCGGGTTTAATATTTTACAACATTCCTGACGCGTCGGCCCCTATTTCTCGGTGGGAACATTATATACGTCTATAACGTTATATATCGTAACCTAAGGCAACCTAAAATCTCTACCGTAATAGTTTACAACATTCCAGCGTGTCGGCTCGTACTTCTCGGTTCGAACATTATATACGTCTATAACGTTATATATCCTAACGTAAGGCAACATAACATCTCGGATATAATATTTTACAACATTCCTGGCGTGTCGTCGCCTGCTTCTCGATGGGGACATTATATACGTCTATAACGTTATATATCGTAACCTAAGGCAACCTAAAATCTCTACCGTAATAGTTTACAACATTCCTGACGCGTCGGCCCCTATTTCTCGGTGGGAACATTATATACGTCTATAACGTTATATATCATAACCTAAGGCAACCTAAAATCTCTACCGTAATAGTTTACAACATTCCTGGCGTGTCGGCTCGTACTTGTCGGTGCGAACATTATATACGTCTATAACGTTATATATCCTAATGTAAGGCAACATAACATCTCGGATATAATATTTTACAACATTCCTGGCGTGTCGTCGCCTGCTTCTCGATGGGGTCATTATTTACGTCTATAACGTTGTATATCCTAACCTAACGCAACCTAACATCTGGGATGTAATACTTTACAACATTCCTGGCATGTCGGTCCCTACGTCTCGGTGGGAACGTTATATACGTCTATAACGACATATATCCAAACTTAAGGGAAACTAACATCTCGGATGTAATATTTTACAACATTCCTGGCGCTTCGGCTCCTACTTTTCGGTGGGAACATTATATACGTCTATAACGCTACATATCCTAACGTAAGGCAACATAACATCTCGGATGTTATATTTTACAACATTCCTGGCGTGTCGTCGCCTGCTTCTCGATGGGGACATTAGATACGTCTATAACGTTGTATATCCTAACCTAACGCAATCTAACATCTGGGATGTAATATTTTCCAACATTCCTGGCATGTCGGTCCCTACGTCTCGGAGGGAACGTTATATACGTCTATAACGATATATATCCAAACTTAAGGAAAACTAACATCTCGGGTGTCATATTTTACAACATTCCTGGCGCTTCGGCTCCTACTTTTCGGTGGGAACATTATATACGTCTATAACGTTACATATCCTAACGTAAGGCAACATAACATCTCGGATGTTATATTTTACAACATTCCTGGCTTGTCAGTCCCCACGTCTCGACCTGGACATTATATACATTTATAACGATATATATCCGAACTTAAGGGAAACTAACACCTCGGATGTCATATTTTACAACATTCCTGGCCCTTCGGCTCCTCCTTTTCGGTGGGAACATTATATACGTCTATAACGTTAAATATCCTAACGTAAGGCAACATAACATCTCGGATGTTATATTTTACAACATTCCTGCCGTGTGGTCGCTTGCTTCTCGATGGGGTCATTATATACGTCTATAACATTGTATACCCTAACCTAAGGCAACCTAACATCTCGGATGTAATATTTTACAACATTCTGGCTTGTCAGTCCCCACGTCTCGATCTGGACATTATATACATTTATAACGATATATATCCAAACTTAAGGGAAACTAACATCTCGGATGTAATATTTTACAACATTCCTGGCGCTTCGGCTCCTACTTTTCGGTGGGAACATTATATACGTCTATAACGTTACATATCCTAACGTAAGGCAACATAACATCTCGGATGTTATATTTTACAACATTCCTGGGGTGTCGTCGCCTGCTTCTCGATGGGGACATTATATACGTCTATAACGTTGTATATCCTAGCTTAAGCAATCTATCATCTCGGATGTAATATTTTACAACATTCCTGGCATGTCGACCCCTATTTCTCGGTGGGAATATTATATACGTCTGTAACGTTATATATCCTAGCCTAAGGCAACCTAACATCTCGGGTTTAATATTTTACAACATTCCTGACGCGTCGGCCCCTATTTCTCGGTGGGAACATTATATACGTCTATAACGTTATATATCATAACCTAAGGCAACCTAAAATCTCTACCGTAATAGTTTACAACATTCCTGGCGTGTCGGCTCGTACTTGTCGGTGCGAACATTATATACGTCTATAACGTTATATATCCTAATGTAAGGCAACATAACATCTCGGATATAATATTTTACAACATTCCTGGCGTGTCGTCGCCTGCTTCTCGATGGGGTCATTATTTACGTCTATAACGTTGTATATCCTAACCTAACGCAACCTAACATCTGGGATGTAATACTTTACAACATTCCTGGCATGTCGGTCCCTACGTCTCGGTGGGAACGTTATATACGTCTATAACGACATATATCCAAACTTAAGGGAAACTAACATCTCGGATGTAATATTTTACAACATTCCTGGCGCTTCGGCTCCTACTTTTCGGTGGGAACATTATATACGTCTATAACGCTACATATCCTAACGTAAGGCAACATAACATCTCGGATGTTATATTTTACAACATTCCTGGCGTGTCGTCGCCTGCTTCTCGATGGGGACATTAGATACGTCTATAACGTTGTATATCCTAACCTAACGCAATCTAACATCTGGGATGTAATATTTTCCAACATTCCTGGCATGTCGGTCCCTACGTCTCGGAGGGAACGTTATATACGTCTATAACGATATATATCCAAACTTAAGGAAAACTAACATCTCGGGTGTCATATTTTACAACATTCCTGGCGCTTCGGCTCCTACTTTTCGGTGGGAACATTATATACGTCTATAACGTTACATATCCTAACGTAAGGCAACATAACATCTCGGATGTTATATTTTACAACATTCCTGGCTTGTCAGTCCCCACGTCTCGACCTGGACATTATATACATTTATAACGATATATATCCGAACTTAAGGGAAACTAACACCTCGGATGTCATATTTTACAACATTCCTGGCCCTTCGGCTCCTCCTTTTCGGTGGGAACATTATATACGTCTATAACGTTAAATATCCTAACGTAAGGCAACATAACATCTCGGATGTTATATTTTACAACATTCCTGCCGTGTGGTCGCTTGCTTCTCGATGGGGTCATTATATACGTCTATAACATTGTATACCCTAACCTAAGGCAACCTAACATCTCGGATGTAATATTTTACAACATTCTGGCTTGTCAGTCCCCACGTCTCGATCTGGACATTATATACATTTATAACGATATATATCCAAACTTAAGGGAAACTAACATCTCGGATGTAATATTTTACAACATTCCTGGCGCTTCGGCTCCTACTTTTCGGTGGGAACATTATATACGTCTATAACGTTACATATCCTAACGTAAGGCAACATAACATCTCGGATGTTATATTTTACAACATTCCTGGGGTGTCGTCGCCTGCTTCTCGATGGGGACATTATATACGTCTATAACGTTGTATATCCTAGCCTAAGCAAACTAACATCTCGGATGTTATATTTTACAACATTCCTGGCGTGTCGTCGCCTGCTTCTCGATGGGGACATTATATACGTCTGTAATGTTGTATATCCTAACCTAACGCAACCTAACATCTGGGATGTAATATTTTACAACATTCCTGGCATGTCGGCCCCTATTTCTCGGTGGGAATATTATATACGTCTATAACGTTGTATATCCTAACCTAACGCAACCTAACATCTGGGATGTAATATTTTACAACATTCCTGGCATGTCGGTCCCTACGTCTCGGTGGGAACGTTATATACGTCTATAACGATATATATCCTAGCCTAAGGCAACCTAACATCTCGGGTTTAATATTTTACAACATTCCTGACGCGTCGACCCCTATTTCTCGGTGGGAACATTATATACGTCTATAACGTTATATATCATAACCTAAGGCAACCTAAAATCTCTACCGTAATAGTTTACAACATTCCTGGCGTGTCGGCTCGTACTTGTCGGTGCGAACATTATATACGTCTATAACGTTATATACCCTAACGTAAGGCAACATAACATCTCGGATATAATATTTTACAACATTCCTGGCGTGTCGTCGCCTGCTTCTCGATGGGGACCTTATATACGTCTATAACGTTGTATATCCTAACCTAACGCAACCTCACATCTGGGATGTAATATTTTACAACATTCCTGGCATGTCGACCCCTATTTCTCGGTGGGAATATTATATACGTCTATAACGTTATATATCCTAGCCTAAGGCAACCTAACATCTCGGGTTTAATATTTTACAACATTCCCGACGTGTCGGCCCCTATTTCTCGGTGGGAATATTATATACGTCTATAACGTTATATATCCTAGCCTAAGGCAACCTAACATCTCGGGTTTAATATTTTACAACATTCCCGACGCGTCGGCCCCTATTTCTGGGTGGGGATATTACATACGTCTATAACGTTATATATCATAACCTAAGGCAACCTAAAATCTCTACCGTAATAGTTTACAACATTCCTGGCGTGTCGGCTCGTATTTCTCGGTGCGAACATTATATACGTCTATAACGTTACATATCCTAACGTAAGGCAACATACCATCTCGGATGTTATATTTTACAACATTCCTGGCGTGTCGTCGCCTGCTTCTCGATGGGGACATTATATACGTCTATAACGTTGTATATCCCAACCTAACGCAACCTAACATCTGGGATGTAATATTTTACAACATTCCTGGCGCTTCGGCTCCTACTTTTGGGTGGGAACATTATATACGTCTATAACGTTACATATCCTAACGTAAGGCAACATAACATCTCGAATGTTATATTTTACAACATTCCTGGCGTGTGGTCGCCTGCTTTTCGATGGGGTCATTATATACGTCTATAACATTGTATATCCTAACCTAACGCAACCTAACATCTGGGATGTAATATTTTACAACATTCCTGGCATGTCGACCCCTATTTCTCGGTGGTAATATTATATACGTCTATAACGTTATATATCCTAGCCTAAGGCAACCTAACATCTCGGGTTTAATATTTTACAACATTCCCGACGCGTCGGCCCCTATTTCTGGGTGGGGACATTACATACGTCTATAACGTTATATACCATAACCTAAGGCAACCTAAAATCTCTACCGTAATAGTTTACAACATTCCTGGCGTGTCGGCTCGTACTTGTCGGTGCGAACATTATATACGTCTATAACGTTATATATCCTAACGTAAGGCAACATAACATCTCGGATATAATATTTTACAACATTCCTGGCGTGTCGTCGCCTGCTTCTCGATGGGGACATTATATACGTCTATAAAGTTGTATATCCTAACCTAACGCAACCTAACTTCTGGGATGTAATATTTTACACCATTCCTGGCATGTCGGTCCCTACGTCTCGGTGGGAACGTTATATACGTCTATAACGATATATATCCAAAGTTAGGGGAAACTAACATCTCGGATGTAATATTTTAAAACATTCCTGGCGCTTCGGCTCCTACTTTTCGGTGGGAACATTATATACGTCTATAACGTTACATATCCTAACGTAAGGCAACATAACATCTCGGATGTTATATTTTACAACATTCCTGGCGTGTCGTCGCCTGCTTCTCGATGGGGACATTATATACGTCTATAACGTTGTATATCCTAGCCTAAGCAATCTATCATCTCGGATGTAATATTTTACAACATTCCTGGCATGTCGGCCCCTATTTCTCGGTGGGAATATTATATACGTTTATAACGTTATATATCCTAGCCTAAGGCAACCTAACATCTCGGGTTTAATATTTTACAACATTCCTGACGCGTCGGCCCATATTTCTCGGTGGGAACATTATATACGTCTATAACGTTATATATCGTAACCTAAGGCAACCTAAAATCTCTACCGTAATAGTTTACAACATTCCTGGCGTGTCGGCTCGTACTTCTCGGTTCGAACATTATATACGTCTATAACGTTATATATCCTAACGTAAGGCAACATAACATCTCGGATATAATATTTTACAACATTCCTGGCGTGTCGTCGCCTGCTTCTCGATGGGGACATTATTTACGTCTATAACGTTGTATATCCTAACCTAACGCAACCTAACATCTGGGATGTAATACTTTACAACATTCCTGGCATGTCGGTCCCTACGTCTCGGTGGGAACGTTATATACGTCTATAACGACATATATCCAAACTTAAGGGAAACTAACATCTCGGATGTAATATTTTACAACATTCCTGGCGCTTCGGCTCCTACTTTTCGGTGGGAACATTATATACGTCTATAACGTTACATATCCTAACGTAAGGCAACATAACATCTCGGATGTTATATTTTACAACATTCCTGGGGTGTCGTCGCCTGCTTCTCGATGGGGACATTATATACGTCTATAACGTTGTATATCCTAGCCTAAGCAAACTAACATCTCGGATGTTATATTTTACAACATTCCTGGCGTGTCGGTCCCTACGTCTCGGTGGGAACGTTATATACGTCTATAACGATATATATCCTAGCCTAAGGCAACCTAACATCTCGGGTTTAATATTTTACAACATTCCTGACGCGTCGACCCCTATTTCTCGGTGGGAACATTATATACGTCTATAACGTTATATATCATAACCTAAGGCAACCTAAAATCTCTACCGTAATAGTTTACAACATTCCTGGCGTGTCGGCTCGTACTTGCCGGTGCGAACATTATATACGTCTATAACGTTATATACCCTAACGTAAGGCAACATAACATCTCGGATATAATATTTTACAACATTCCTGGCGTGTCGTCGCCTGCTTCTCGATGGGGACCTTATATACGTCTATAACGTTGTATATCCTAACCTAACGCAACCTCACATCTGGGATGTAATATTTTACAACATTCCTGGCATGTCGATCCCTATTTCTCGGTGGGAATATTATATACGTCTATAACGTTATATATCCTAGCCTAAGGCAACCTAACATCTCGGTTTTAATATTTTACAACATTCCTGACGCGTCGGCCCCTATTTCTCGGTGGGAACATTATATACGTCTATAACGTTATATATCATAACCTAAGGCAACCTAAAATCTCTACCGTAATAGTTTACAACATTCCTGGCGTGTCGGCTCGTACTTGTCGGTGCGAACATTATATACGTCTATAACGTTATATATCCTAACGTAAGGCAACATAACATCTCGGATATAATATTTTACAACATTCCTGGCGTGTCGTCGCCTGCTTCTCGATGGGGACATTATATACGTCTATAACGTTGTATATCCTAACCTAACGCAACCTAACATCTGGGATGTAATACTTTACAACATTCCTGGCATGTCGGTCCCTACGTCTCGGTGGGAACGTTATATACGTCTATAACGACATATATCCAAACTTAAGGGAAACTAACATCTCGGATGTAATATTTTACAACATTCCTGGCGCTTCGGCTCCTACTTTTGGGTGGGAACATTATATACGTCTATAACGTTACATATCCTAACGTAAGGCAACATAACATCTCGAATGTTATATTTTACAACATTCCTGGCGTGTGGTCGCCTGCTTTTCGATGGGGTCATTATATACGTCTATAACATTGTATATCCTAACCTAACGCAACCTAACATCTGGGATGTAATATTTTACAACATTCCTGGCATGTCGGTCCCTACGTCTCGGTGGGAACGTTATATACGTCTATAACGATATATATCCAAAGTTAGGGGAAACTAACATCTCGGATGTAATATTTTAAAACATTCCTGGCGCTTCGGCTCCTACTTTTCGGTGGGAACATTATATACGTCTATAACGTTATATATCATAACCTAAGGCAACCTAAAATCTCTACCGTAATAGTTTACAACATTCCTGGCGTGTCGGCTCGTATTTCTCGGTGCGAACATTATATACGTCTATAACGTTATATATCCTAACGTAAGGCAACATAACATCTCGGATATAATATTTTACAACATTCCTGGCGTGTCGTCGCCTGCTTCTCGATGGGGAAATTATATACGTCTATAAAGTTGTATATCCTAACCTAACGCAACCTAACTTCTGGGATGTAATATTTTACACCATTCCTGGCATGTCGGTCCCTACGTCTCGGTGGGAACGTTATATACGTCTATAACGATATATATCCAAAGTTAAGGGAAACTAACATCTCGGATGTAATATTTTAAAACATTCCTGGCGCTTCGGCTCCTACTTTTCGGTGGGAACATTATATACGTCTATAACGTTACATATCCTAACGTAAGGCAACATAACATCTCGGATGTTATATTTTACAACATTCCTGGCGTGTCGTCGCCTGCTTCTCGATGGGGACATTATATACGTCTATAACGTTGTATATCCTAGCCTAAGCAATCTATCATCTCGGATGTAATATTTTACAACATTCCTGGCATGTCGGCCCCTATTTCTCGGTGGGAATATTATATACGTCTATAACGTTATATATCCTAGCCTAAGGCAACCTAACATCTCGGGTTTAATATTTTACAACATTCCTGACGCGTCGGCCCCTATTTCTCGGTGGGAACATTATATACGTCTATAACGTTATATATCGTAACCTAAGGCAACCTAAAATCTCTACCGTAATAGTTTACAACATTCCTGGCGTGTCGGCTCGTACTTCTCGGTTCGAACATTATATACGTCTATAACGTTATATATCCTAACGTAAGGCAACATAACATCTCGGATATAATATTTTACAACATTCCTGGCGTGTCGTCGCCTGCTTCTCGATGGGGACATTATATACGTCTATAACGTTGTATATCCTAACGTAAGGCAACATAACATCTCGGATGTTATATTTTACAACATTCCTGGCGTGTCGTCGCCTGCTTCTCGATGGGGACATTATATACGTCTATAACGTTGTATATCCTAGCTTAAGCAATCTATCATCTCGGATGTAATATTTTACAACATTCCTGGCATGTCGACCCCTATTTCTCGGTGGGAATATTATATACGTCTATAACGTTATATATCCTAGCCTAAGGCAACCTAACATCTCGGGTTTAATATTTTACAACATTCCTGACGCGTCGGCCCCTAGTTCTCGGTGGGAACATTATATACGTCTATAACGTTATATATCATAACCTAAGGCAACCTAAAATCTCTACCGTAATAGTTTACAACATTCCTGGCGTGTCGGCTCGTACTTGTCGGTGCGAACATTATATACGTCTATAACGTTATATATCCTAATGTAAGGCAACATAACATCTCGGATATAATATTTTACAACATTCCTGGCGTGTCGTCGCCTGCTTCTCGATGGGGACATTATTTACGTCTATAACGTTGTATATCCTAACCTAACGCAACCTAACATCTGGGATGTAATACTTTACAACATTCCTGGCATGTCGGTCCCTACGTCTCGGTGGGAACGTTATATACGTCTATAACGACATATATCCAAACTTAAGGGAAACTAACATCTCGGATGTAATATTTTACAACATTCCTGGCGCTTCGGCTCCTACTTTTCGGTGGGAACATTATATACGTCTATAACGCTACATATCCTAACGTAAGGCAACATAACATCTCGGATGTTATATTTTACAACATTCCTGGCGTGTCGTCGCCTGCTTCTCGATGGGGACATTAGATACGTCTATAACGTTGTATATCCTAACCTAACGCAATCTAACATCTGGGATGTAATATTTTCCAACATTCCTGGCATGTCGGTCCCTACGTCTCGGAGGGAACGTTATATACGTCTATAACGATATATATCCAAACTTAAGGAAAACTAACATCTCGGGTGTCATATTTTACAACATTCCTGGCGCTTCGGCTCCTACTTTTCGGTGGGAACATTATATACGTCTATAACGTTACATATCCTAACGTAAGGCAACATAACATCTCGGATGTTATATTTTACAACATTCCTGGCTTGTCAGTCCCCACGTCTCGACCTGGACATTATATACATTTATAACGATATATATCCGAACTTAAGGGAAACTAACACCTCGGATGTCATATTTTACAACATTCCTGGCCCTTCGGCTCCTCCTTTTCGGTGGGAACATTATATACGTCTATAACGTTAAATATCCTAACGTAAGGCAACATAACATCTCGGATGTTATATTTTACAACATTCCTGCCGTGTGGTCGCTTGCTTCTCGATGGGGTCATTATATACGTCTATAACATTGTATACCCTAACCTAAGGCAACCTAACATCTCGGATGTAATATTTTACAACATTCTGGCTTGTCAGTCCCCACGTCTCGATCTGGACATTATATACATTTATAACGATATATATCCAAACTTAAGGGAAACTAACATCTCGGATGTAATATTTTACAACATTCCTGGCGCTTCGGCTCCTACTTTTCGGTGGGAACATTATATACGTCTATAACGTTACATATCCTAACGTAAGGCAACATAACATCTCGGATGTTATATTTTACAACATTCCTGGGGTGTCGTCGCCTGCTTCTCGATGGGGACATTATATACGTCTATAACGTTGTATATCCTAGCCTAAGCAAACTAACATCTCGGATGTTATATTTTACAACATTCCTGGCGTGTCGTCGCCTGCTTCTCGATGGGGACATTATATACGTCTGTAATGTTGTATATCCTAACCTAACGCAACCTAACATCTGGGATGTAATATTTTACAACATTCCTGGCATGTCGGCCCCTATTTCTCGGTGGGAATATTATATACGTCTATAACGTTGTATATCCTAACCTAACGCAACCTAACATCTGGGATGTAATATTTTACAACATTCCTGGCATGTCGGTCCCTACGTCTCGGTGGGAACGTTATATACGTCTATAACGATATATATCCTAGCCTAAGGCAACCTAACATCTCGGGTTTAATATTTTACAACATTCCTGACGCGTCGACCCCTATTTCTCGGTGGGAACATTATATACGTCTATAACGTTATATATCATAACCTAAGGCAACCTAAAATCTCTACCGTAATAGTTTACAACATTCCTGGCGTGTCGGCTCGTACTTGTCGGTGCGAACATTATATACGTCTATAACGTTATATACCCTAACGTAAGGCAACATAACATCTCGGATATAATATTTTACAACATTCCTGGCGTGTCGTCGCCTGCTTCTCGATGGGGACCTTATATACGTCTATAACGTTGTATATCCTAACCTAACGCAACCTCACATCTGGGATGTAATATTTTACAACATTCCTGGCATGTCGACCCCTATTTCTCGGTGGGAATATTATATACGTCTATAACGTTATATATCCTAGCCTAAGGCAACCTAACATCTCGGGTTTAATATTTTACAACATTCCCGACGCGTCGGCCCCTATTTCTCGGTGGGAATATTATATACGTCTATAACGTTATATATCCTAGCCTAAGGCAACCTAACATCTCGGGTTTAATATTTTACAACATTCCCGACGCGTCGGCCCCTATTTCTGGGTGGGGATATTACATACGTCTATAACGTTATATATCATAACCTAAGGCAACCTAAAATCTCTACCGTAATAGTTTACAACATTCCTGGCGTGTCGGCTCGTATTTCTCGGTGCGAACATTATATACGTCTATAACGTTACATATCCTAACGTAAGGCAACATACCATCTCGGATGTTATATTTTACAACATTCCTGGCGTGTCGTCGCCTGCTTCTCGATGGGGACATTATATACGTCTATAACGTTGTATATCCCAACCTAACGCAACCTAACATCTGGGATGTAATATTTTACAACATTCCTGGCGCTTCGGCTCCTACTTTTGGGTGGGAACATTATATACGTCTATAACGTTACATATCCTAACGTAAGGCAACATAACATCTCGAATGTTATATTTTACAACATTCCTGGCGTGTGGTCGCCTGCTTTTCGATGGGGTCATTATATACGTCTATAACATTGTATATCCTAACCTAACGCAACCTAACATCTGGGATGTAATATTTTACAACATTCCTGGCATGTCGACCCCTATTTCTCGGTGATAATATTATATACGTCTATAACGTTATATATCCTAGCCTAAGGCAACCTAACATCTCGGGTTTAATATTTTACAACATTCCCGACGCGTCGGCCCCTATTTCTGGGTGGGGACATTACATACGTCTATAACGTTATATATCATAACCTAAGGCAACCTAAAATCTCTACCGTAATAGTTTACAACATTCCTGGCGTGTCGGCTCGTATTTCTCGGTGCGAACATTATATACGCCTATAACGTTATATATCCTAACGTAAGGCAACATAACATCTCGGATGTTATATTTTACAACATTCCTGGCGTGTCGTCGCCTGCTTCTCGATGGGGACATTATTTACGTCTATAACGTTGTATATCCTAACCTAACGCAACCTAACATCTGGGATGTAATATTTTACAACATTCCTGGCATGTCGGCCCCTATTTCTCGGTGAGAATATTATATACGTCTATAACGTTATATATCCTAGCCTAAGGCAACCTAACATCTCGGGTTTAATATTTTACAACATTCCTGACGCGTCGGCCCCTATTTCTCGGTGGGAACATTATATACGTCTATAACGTTATATACCATAACCTAAGGCAACCTAAAATCTCTACCGTAATAGTTTACAACATTCCTGGCGTGTCGGCTCGTACTTGTCGGTGCGAACATTATATACGTCTATAACGTTATATATCCTAACGTAAGGCAACATAGCATCTCGGATATAATATTTTACAACATTCCTGGCGTGTCGTCGCCTGCTTCTCGATGGGGACATTATATACGTCTATAAAGTTGTATATCCTAACCTAACGCAACCTAACTTCTGGGATGTAATATTTTACACCATTCCTGGCATGTCGGTCCCTACGTCTCGGTGGGAACGTTATATACGTCTATAACGATATATATCCAAAGTTAGGGGAAACTAACATCTCGGATGTAATATTTTAAAACATTCCTGGCGCTTCGGCTCCTACTTTTCGGTGGGAACATTATATACGTCTATAACGTTATATATCGTAACCTAAGGCAACCTAAAATCTCTACCGTAATAGTTTACAACATTCCTGGCGTGTCGGCTCGTACTTCTCGGTTCGAACATTATATACGTCTATAACGTTATATATCCTAACGTAAGGCAACATAACATCTCGGATATAATATTTTACAACATTCCTGGCGTGTCGTCGCCTGCTTCTCGATGGGGACATTATATACGTCTATAACGTTGTATATCCTAACGTAAGGCAACATAACATCTCGGATGTTATATTTTACAACATTCCTGGCGTGTCGTCGCCTGCTTCTCGATGGGGACATTATATACGTCTATAACGTTGTATATCCTAGCCTAAGCAATCTATCATCTCGGATGTAATATTTTACAACATTCCTGGCATGTCGACCCCTATTTCTCGGTGGGAATATTATATACGTCTATAACGTTATATATCCTAGCCTAAGGCAACCTAACATCTCGGGTTTAATATTTTACAACATTCCTGACGCGTCGGACCCTATTTCTCGGTGGGAACATTATATACGTCTATAACGTTATATATCATAACCTAAGGCAACCTAAAATCTCTACCGTAATAGTTTACAACATTCCTGGCGTGTCGGCTCGTACTTGTCGGTGCGAACATTATATACGTCTATAACGTTATATATCCTAATGTAAGGCAACATAACATCTCGGATATAATATTTTACAACATTCCTGGCGTGTCGTCGCCTGCTTCTCGATGGGGACATTATTTACGTCTATAACGTTGTATATCCTAACCTAACGCAACCTAACATCTGGGATGTAATACTTTACAACATTCCTGGCATGTCGGTCCCTACGTCTCGGTGGGAACGTTATATACGTCTATAACGACATATATCCAAACTTAAGGGAAACTAACATCTCGGATGTAATATTTTACAACATTCCTGGCGCTTCGGCTCCTACTTTTCGGTGGGAACATTATATACGTCTATAACGTTTCATATCCTAACGTAAGGCAACATAACATCTCGGATGTTATATTTTACAACATTCCTGGCGTGTGGTCGCCTGCTTTTCGATGGGGTCATTATATACGTCTATAACGTTGTATATCCTAGCCTAAGCAATCTATCATCTCGGATGTAATATTTTACAACATTCCTGGCATGTCGGCCCCTATTTCTCGGTGGGAATATTATATACGTCTATAACGTTATATATCCTAGCCTAAGGCAACCTAACATCTCGGGTTTAATATTTTACAACATTCCCGACGCGTCGGCCCCTATTTCTCGGTGGGAACATTACATACGTCTATAACGTTATATATCATAACCTAAGGCAACCTAAAATCTCTACCGTAATAGTTTACAACATTCCTGGCGTGTCGGCTCGTATTTCTCGGTGCGAACATTATATACGTCTATAACGTTATATATCCTAACGTAAGGCAACATAACATCTCGGATATAATATTTTACAACATTCCTGGCGTGTCGTCGCCTGCTTTTCGATGGGGACATTATATACGTCTATAACGTTGTATATCCTAACCTAACGCAACCTAACATCTGGGATGTAATATTTTACAACATTCCTGGCATGTCGGTCCCTACGTCTCGGTGGGAACGTTATATACGTCTATAACGACATATATCCAAACTTAAGGGAAACTAACATCTCGGATGTAATATTTTACAACATTCCTGGCGCTTCGGCTCCTACTTTTCGGTGGGAACATTATATACGTCTATAACGTTACATATCCTAACGTAAGGCAACATAACATCTCGGATGTTATATTTTACAACATTCCTGGCGTGTGGTCGCCTGCTTTTCGATGGGGTCATTATATACGTCTATAACATTGTATATCCTAACCTAACGCAACCTAACATCTGGGATGTAATATTTTACAACATTCCTGGCATGTCGACCCCTATTTCTCGGTGGGAATATTATATACGTCTATAACGTTATATATCCTAGCCTAAGGCAACCTAACATCTCGGGTTTAATATTTTACAACATTCCTGACGCGTCGACCCCTATTTCTCGGTGGGAACATTATATACGTCTATAACGTTATATATCATAACCTAAGGCAACCTAAAATCTCTACCGTAATAGTTTACAACATTCCTGGCGTGTCGGCTCGTACTTGTCGGTGCGAACATTATATACGTCTATAACGTTATATATCCTAATGTAAGGCAACATAACATCTCGGATATAATATTTTACAACATTCCTGGCGTGTCGTCGCCTGCTTCTCGATGGGGACATTATTTACGTCTATAACGTTGTATATCCTAACCTAACGCAACCTAACATCTGGGATGTAATACTTTACAACATTCCTGGCATGTCGGTCCCTACGTCTCGGTGGGAACGTTATATACGTCTATAACGACATATATCCAAACTTAAGGGAAACTAACATCTCGGATGTAATATTTTACAACATTCCTGGCGCTTCGGCTCCTACTTTTCGGTGGGAACATTATATACGTCTATAACGCTACATATCCTAACGTAAGGCAACATAACATCTCGGATGTTATATTTTACAACATTCCTGGCGTGTCGTCGCCTGCTTCTCGATGGGGACATTAGATACGTCTATAACGTTGTATATCCTAACCTAACGCAATCTAACATCTGGGATGTAATATTTTCCAACATTCCTGGCATGTCGGTCCCTACGTCTCGGAGGGAACGTTATATACGTCTATAACGATATATATCCAAACTTAAGGAAAACTAACATCTCGGGTGTCATATTTTACAACATTCCTGGCGCTTCGGCTCCTACTTTTCGGTGGGAACATTATATACGTCTATAACGTTACATATCCTAACGTAAGGCAACATAACATCTCGGATGTTATATTTTACAACATTCCTGGCTTGTCAGTCCCCACGTCTCGACCTGGACATTATATACATTTATAACGATATATATCCGAACTTAAGGGAAACTAACACCTCGGATGTCATATTTTACAACATTCCTGGCCCTTCGGCTCCTCCTTTTCGGTGGGAACATTATATACGTCTATAACGTTAAATATCCTAACGTAAGGCAACATAACATCTCGGATGTTATATTTTACAACATTCCTGCCGTGTGGTCGCTTGCTTCTCGATGGGGTCATTATATACGTCTATAACATTGTATACCCTAACCTAAGGCAACCTAACATCTCGGATGTAATATTTTACAACATTCTGGCTTGTCAGTCCCCACGTCTCGATCTGGACATTATATACATTTATAACGATATATATCCAAACTTAAGGGAAACTAACATCTCGGATGTAATATTTTACAACATTCCTGGCGCTTCGGCTCCTACTTTTCGGTGGGAACATTATATACGTCTATAACGTTACATATCCTAACGTAAGGCAACATAACATCTCGGATGTTATATTTTACAACATTCCTGGGGTGTCGTCGCCTGCTTCTCGATGGGGACATTATATACGTCTATAACGTTGTATATCCTAGCCTAAGCAAACTAACATCTCGGATGTTATATTTTACAACATTCCTGGCGTGTCGTCGCCTGCTTCTCGATGGGGACATTATATACGTCTGTAATGTTGTATATCCTAACCTAACGCAACCTAACATCTGGGATGTAATATTTTACAACATACCTGGCATGTCGGCCCCTATTTCTCGGTGGGAATATTATATACGTCTATAACGTTGTATATCCTAACCTAACGCAACCTAACATCTGGGATGTAATATTTTACAACATTCCTGGCATGTCGGTCCCTACGTCTCGGTGGGAACGTTATATACGTCTATAACGATATATATCCTAGCCTAAGGCAACCTAACATCTCGGGTTTAATATTTTACAACATTCCTGACGCGTCGACCCCTATTTCTCGGTGGGAACATTATATACGTCTATAACGTTATATATCATAACCTAAGGCAACCTAAAATCTCTACCGTAATAGTTTACAACATTCCTGGCGTGTCGGCTCGTACTTGTCGGTGCGAACATTATATACGTCTATAACGTTATATACCCTAACGTAAGGCAACATAACATCTCGGATATAATATTTTACAACAT
Source organism: Xylocopa violacea (assembly GCA_963969225.1). Classification (NCBI taxonomy): domain Eukaryota; kingdom Metazoa; phylum Arthropoda; class Insecta; order Hymenoptera; family Apidae; genus Xylocopa; species Xylocopa violacea. The sequence goes on from CAXAJV010000835.1 coordinate 467,180, forward strand.
TCCTGGCGTGTCGTCGCCTGCTTCTCGATGGGGACCTTATATACGTCTATAACGTTGTATATCCTAACCTAACGCAACCTCACATCTGGGATGTAATATTTTACAACATTCCTGGCATGTCGACCCCTATTTCTCGGTGGGAATATTATATACGTCTATAACGTTATATATCCTAGCCTAAGGCAACCTAACATCTCGGGTTTAATATTTTACAACATTCCCGACGCGTCGGCCCCTATTTCTCGGTGGGAATATTATATACGTCTATAACGTTATATATCCTAGCCTAAGGCAACCTAACATCTCGGGTTTAATATTTTACAACATTCCCGACGCGTCGGCCCCTATTTCTGGGTGGGGATATTACATACGTCTATAACGTTATATATCATAACCTAAGGCAACCTAAAATCTCTACCGTAATAGTTTACAACATTCCTGGCGTGTCGGCTCGTATTTCTCGGTGCGAACATTATATACGTCTATAACGTTACATATCCTAACGTAAGGCAACATACCATCTCGGATGTTATATTTTACAACATTCCTGGCGTGTCGTCGCCTGCTTCTCGATGGGGACATTATATACGTCTATAACGTTGTATATCCCAACCTAACGCAACCTAACATCTGGGATGTAATATTTTACAACATTCCTGGCGCTTCGGCTCCTACTTTTGGGTGGGAACATTATATACGTCTATAACGTTACATATCCTAACGTAAGGCAACATAACATCTCGAATGTTATATTTTACAACATTCCTGGCGTGTGGTCGCCTGCTTTTCGATGGGGTCATTATATACGTCTATAACATTGTATATCCTAACCTAACGCAACCTAACATCTGGGATGTAATATTTTACAACATTCCTGGCATGTCGACCCCTATTTCTCGGTGATAATATTATATACGTCTATAACGTTATATATCCTAGCCTAAGGCAACCTAACATCTCGGGTTTAATATTTTACAACATTCCCGACGCGTCGGCCCCTATTTCTGGGTGGGGACATTACATACGTCTATAACGTTATATATCATAACCTAAGGCAACCTAAAATCTCTACCGTAATAGTTTACAACATTCCTGGCGTGTCGGCTCGTATTTCTCGGTGCGAACATTATATACGCCTATAACGTTATATATCCTAACGTAAGGCAACATAACATCTCGGATGTTATATTTTACAACATTCCTGGCGTGTCGTCGCCTGCTTCTCGATGGGGACATTATTTACGTCTATAACGTTGTATATCCTAACCTAACGCAACCTAACATCTGGGATGTAATATTTTACAACATTCCTGGCATGTCGGCCCCTATTTCTCGGTGAGAATATTATATACGTCTATAACGTTATATATCCTAGCCTAAGGCAACCTAACATCTCGGGTTTAATATTTTACAACATTCCTGACGCGTCGGCCCCTATTTCTCGGTGGGAACATTATATACGTCTATAACGTTATATACCATAACCTAAGGCAACCTAAAATCTCTACCGTAATAGTTTACAACATTCCTGGCGTGTCGGCTCGTACTTGTCGGTGCGAACATTATATACGTCTATAACGTTATATATCCTAACGTAAGGCAACATAACATCTCGGATATAATATTTTACAACATTCCTGGCGTGTCGTCGCCTGCTTCTCGATGGGGACATTATATACGTCTATAAAGTTGTATATCCTAACCTAACGCAACCTAACTTCTGGGATGTAATATTTTACACCATTCCTGGCATGTCGGTCCCTACGTCTCGGTGGGAACGTTATATACGTCTATAACGATATATATCCAAAGTTAGGGGAAACTAACATCTCGGATGTAATATTTTAAAACATTCCTGGCGCTTCGGCTCCTACTTTTCGGTGGGAACATTATATACGTCTATAACGTTACATATCCTAACGTAAGGCAACATAACATCTCGGATGTTATATTTTACAACATTCCTGGCGTGTCGTCGCCTGCTTCTCGATGGGGACATTATATACGTCTATAACGTTGTATATCCTAGCCTAAGCAATCTATCATCTCGGATGTAATATTTTACAACATTCCTGGCATGTCGGCCCCTATTTCTCGGTGGGAATATTATATACGTTTATAACGTTATATATCCTAGCCTAAGGCAACCTAACATCTCGGGTTTAATATTTTACAACATTCCTGACGCGTCGGCCCATATTTCTCGGTGGGAACATTATATACGTCTATAACGTTATATATCGTAACCTAAGGCAACCTAAAATCTCTACCGTAATAGTTTACAACATTCCTGGCGTGTCGGCTCGTACTTCTCGGTTCGAACATTATATACGTCTATAACGTTATATATCCTAACGTAAGGCAACATAACATCTCGGATATAATATTTTACAACATTCCTGGCGTGTCGTCGCCTGCTTCTCGATGGGGACATTATATACGTCTATAACGTTGTATATCCTAACGTAAGGCAACATAACATCTCGGATGTTATATTTTACAACATTCCTGGCGTGTCGTCGCCTGCTTCTCGATGGGGACATTATATACGTCTATAACGTTGTATATCCTAGCCTAAGCAATCTATCATCTCGGATGTAATATTTTACAACATTCCTGGCATGTCGACCCCTATTTCTCGGTGGGAATATTATATACGTCTATAACGTTATATATCCTAGCCTAAGGCAACCTAACATCTCGGGTTTAATATTTTACAACATTCCTGACGCGTCGGACCCTATTTCTCGGTGGGAACATTATATACGTCTATAACGTTATATATCATAACCTAAGGCAACCTAAAATCTCTACCGTAAGAGTTTACAACATTCCTGGCGTGTCGGCTCGTACTTGTCGGTGCGAACATTATATACGTCTATAACGTTATATATCCTAACGTAAGGCAACATAACATCTCGGATGTTATATTTTACAACATTCCTGGCGTGTGGTCGCCTGCTTTTCGATGGGGTCATTATATACGTCTATAACATTGTATATCCTAACCTAACGCAACCTAACATCTGGGATGTAATATTTTACAACATTCCCGACGCGTCGGCCCCTATTTCTCGTGGGGAATATTATATACGTCTATAACGTTATATATCCTAGCCTAAGGCAACCTAACATCTCGGGTTTAATATTTTACAACACTCCCGACGCGTCGGCCCCTATTTCTGGGTGGGGATATTACATACGTCTATAACGTTATATATCATAACCTAAGGCAACCTAAAATCTCTACCGTAATAGTTTACAACATTCCTGGCGTGTCGGCTCGTATTTCTCGGTGCGAACATTATATACGTCTATAACGTTACATATCCTAACGTAAGGCAACATACCATCTCGGATGTTATATTTTACAACATTCCTGGCGTGTCGTCGCCTGCTTCTCGATGGGGCCATTATATACGTCTATAACGTTGTATATCCCAACCTAACGCAACCTAACATCTGGGATGTAATATTTTACAACATTCCTGGCGCTTCGGCTCCTACTTTTCGGTGGGAACATTATATACGTCTATAACGTTACATATCCTAACGTAAGGCAACATAACATCTCGAATGTTATATTTTACAACATTCCTGGCGTGTGGTCGCCTGCTTTTCGATTGGGTCATTATATACGTCTATAACATTGTATATCCTAACCTAACGCAACCTAACATCTGGGATGTAATATTTTACAACATTCCTGGCATGTCGACCCCTATTTCTCTTTGGGAATATTATATACGTCTATAACGTTATATATCCTAGCCTAAGGCAACCTAACATCTCGGGTTTAATATTTTACAACATTCCCGACGCGTCGGCCCCTATTTCTCGGTGGGAACATTACATACGTCTATAACGTTATATATCATAACCTAAGGCAACCTAAAATCTCTACCGTAATAGTTTACAACATTCCTGGCGTGTCGGCTCGTATTTCTCGGTGCGAACATTATATACGTCTATAACGTTATATATCCTAACGTAAGGCAACATAACATCTCGGATATAATATTTTACAACATTCCTGGCGTGTCGTCGCCTGCTTTTCGATGGGGACATTATATACGTCTATAACGTTGTATATCCTAACCTAACGCAACCTAACATCTGGGATGTAATATTTTACAACATTCCTGGCATGTCGGTCCCTACGTCTCGGTGGGAACGTTATATACGTCTATAACGACAGATATCCAAACTTAAGGGAAACTAACATCTCGGATGTAATATTTTACAACATTCCTGGCGCTTCGGCTCCTACTTTTCGGTGGGAACATTATATACGTCTATAACGTTACATATCCTAACGTAAGGCAACATAACATCTCGGATGTTATATTTTACAACATTCCTGGCGTGTGGTCGCCTGCTTTTCGATGGGGTCATTATATACGTCTATAACATTGTATATCCTAACCTAACGCAACCTAACATCTGGGATGTAATATTTTACAACATTCCTGGCATGTCGAACCCTATTTCTCGGTGGGAATATTATATACGTCTATAACGTTATATATCCTAGCCTAAGGCAACCTAACATCTCGGGTTTAATATTTTACAACATTCCCGACGCGTCGGCCCCTATTTCTGGGTGGGGACATTACATACGTCTATAACGTTATATATCATAACCTAAGGCAACCTAAAATCTCTACCGTAATAGTTTACAACATTCCTGGCGTGTCGGCTCGTATTTCTCGGTGCGAACATTATATACGTCTATAACGTTATATATCCTAACGTAAGGCAACATAACATCTCGGATGTTATATTTTACAACATTCCTGGCGTGTGGTCGCCTGCTTTTCGATGGGGACATTATTTACGTCTATAACGTTGTATATCCTAACCTAACGCAACCTAACATCTGGGATGTAATATTTTACAACATTCCTGGCATGTCGGCCCCTATTTCTCGGTGAGAATATTATATACGTCTATAACGTTATATATCCTAGCCTAAGGCAACCTAACATCTCGGGTTTAATATTTTACAACATTCCTGACGCGTCGGCCCCTATTTCTCGGTGGGAACATTATATACGTCTATAACGTTATATATCATAACCTAAGGCAACCTACAATCTCTACCGTAATAGTTTACAACATTCCTGGCGTGTCGGCTCGTACTTGTCGGTGCGAACATTATATACGTCTATAACGTTATATATCCTAACGTAAGGCAACATAACATCTCGGATATAATATTTTACAACATTCCTGGCGTGTCGTCGCCTGCTTTTCGATGGGGACATTATATACGTCTATAACGTTGTATATCCTAACCTAACGCAACCTAACATCTGGGATGTAATATTTTACAACATTCCTGGCATGTCGGTCCCTACGTCTCGGTGGGAACGTTATATACGTCTATAACGACAGATATCCAAACTTAAGGGAAACTAACATCTCGGATGTAATATTTTACAACATTCCTGGCGCTTCGGCTCCTACTTTTCGGTGGGAACATTATATACGTCTATAACGTTACATATCCTAACGTAAGGCAACATAACATCTCGGATGTTATATTTTACAACATTCCTGGCGTGTGGTCGCCTGCTTTTCGATGGGGTCATTATATACGTCTATAACATTGTATATCCTAACCTAACGCAACCTAACATCTGGGATGTAATATTTTACAACATTCCTGGCATGTCGACCCCTATTTCTCGGTGGGAATATTATATACGTCTATAACGTTATATATCCTAGCCTAAGGCAACCTAACATCTCGGGCTTAATATTTTACAACATTCCCGACGCGTCGGCCCCTATTTCTGGGTGGGGACATTACATACGTCTATAACGTTATATATCATAACCTAAGGCAACCTAAAATCTCTACCGTAATAGTTTACAACATTCCTGGCGTGTCGGCTCGTATTTCTCGGTGCGAACATTATATACGTCTATAACGTTATATATCCTAACGTAAGGCAACATAACATCTCGGATGTTATATTTTACAACATTCCTGGCGTGTGGTCGCCTGCTTTTCGATGGGGACATTATTTACGTCTATAACGTTGTATATCCTAACCTAACGCAACCTAACATCTGGGATGTAATATTTTACAACATTCCTGGCATGTCGGCCCCTATTTCTCGGTGAGAATATTATATACGTCTATAACGTTATATATCCTAGCCTAAGGCAACCTAACATCTCGGGTTTAATATTTTACAACATTCCTGACGCGTCGGCCCCTATTTCTCGGTGGGAACATTATATACGTCTATAACGTTATATATCATAACCTAAGGCAACCTAAAATCTCTACCGTAATAGTTTACAACGTTCCTGGCGTGTCGGCTCGTACTTCTCGGTTCGAACATTATATACGTCTATAACGTTATATATCCTAACGTAAGGCAACATAACATCTCGGATATAATATTTTACAACATTCCTGGCGTGTCGTCGCCTGCTTCTCGATGGGGACATTATATACGTCTATAACGTTGTATATCCTAACCTAACGCAACCTAACATCTGGGATGCAATATTTTACACCATTCCTGGCATGTCGGTCTCTACGTCTCGGTGGGAACGTTATATACGTCTATAACGATATATATCCAAAGTTAAGGGAAACTAACATCTCGGATGTAATATTTTAAAACATTCCTGGCGCTTCGGCTCCTACTTTTCGGTGGGAACACTATATACGTCTATAACGTTACATATCCTAACGTAAGGCAACATAACATCTCGGATGTTATATTTTACAACATTCCTGGCGTGTCGTCGCCTGCTTCTCGATGGGGACATTATATACGTCTATAACGTTGTATATCCTAACCTAACGCAACCTAACTTCTGGGATGTAATATTTTACAACATTCCTGGCATGTCGGTCCCTACGTCTCGGTGGGAACGTTATATACGTCTATAACGACATATATCCAAACTTAAGGGAAACTAACATCTCGGATGTAATATTTTACAACATTCCTGGCGCTTCGGCTCCTACTTTTCGGTGGGAACATTATATACGTCTATAACGTTACATATCCTAACGCAAGGCAACATAACATCTCGGATGTTATATTTAACAACATTCCTGGTGTGTCGTCGCCTGCTTCTCGATGGGGACATTATATACGTCTATAACGTTGTATATCCTAACCTAACGCAACCTAACATCTGGGATGTAATATTTTACAACATTCCAGGCATGTCGACCCCTATTTCTCGGTGGGAATATTATATACGTCTATAACGTTATATATCCTAGCCTAAGGCAACCTAACATCTCGGGTTTAATATTTTACAACATTCTCGACGCGTCGGCCCCTATTTCTCGGTGGGAACATTACATACGTCTATAACGTTATATATCATAACCTAAGGCAACCTAAAATCTCTACCGTAATAGTCTACAACATTCCTGGCGTGTCGGCTCGTATTTCTCGGTGGGAACATTATATACGTCTATAACGTTACATATCCTAACGTAAGGCAACATAACATCTCGGATGTTATATTTTACAACATTCCTGGCGTGTCGTCGCCTGCTTCTCGATGGGGACATTATATACGTCTATAACGTTGTATATCCTAACCTAACGCAACCTAACTTCTGGGATGTAATATTTTACAACATTCCTGGCATGTCGGTCCCTACGTCTCGGTGGGAACGTTATATACGTCTATAACGACATATATCCAAACTTAAGGGAAACTAACATCTCGGATGTAATATTTTACAACATTCCTGGCGCTTCGGCTCCTACTTTTCGGTGGGAACATTACATACGTCTATAACGTTATATATCATAACCTAAGGCAACCTAAAATCTCTACCGTAATAGTTTACAACATTCCTGGCGTGTCGGCTCGTATTTCTCGGTGCGAACATTATATACGTCTATAACGTTATATATCCTAACGTAAGGCAACATAACATCTCGGATGTTATATTTTCCAACATTCCTGGCGTGTCGTCGCCTGCTTCTCGATGGGGACATTATTTACGTCTATAACGTTGTATATCCTAACCTAACGCAACCTAACATCTGGGATGTAATATTTTACAACATTCCTGGCATGTCGGCCCCTATTTCTCGGTGAGAATATTATATACGTCTATAACGTTATATATCCTAGCCTAAGGCAACCTAACATCTCGGGTTTAATATTTTACAACATTCCTGACGCGTCGGCCCCTATTTCTCGGTGGGAACATTATATACGTCTATAACGTTATATATCATAACCTAAGGCAACCTAAAATCTCTACCGTAATAGTTTACAACATTCCTGGCGTGTCGGCTCGTACTTGTCGGTGCGAACATTATATACGTCTATAACGTTATATATCCTAACGTAAGGCAACATAACATCTCGGATATAATATTTTACAACATTCCTGGCGTGTCGTCGCCTGCTTCTCGATGGGGACATTATATACGTCTATAAAGTTGTATATCCTAACCTAACGCAACCTAACTTCTGGGATGTAATATTTTACACCATTCCTGGCATGTCGGTCCCTACGTCTTGGTGGGAACGTTATATACGTCTATAACGATATATATCCAAAGTTAAGGGAAACTAACATCTCGGATGTAATATTTTAAAACATTCCTGGCGCTTCGGCTCCTACTTTTCGGTGGGAACATTATATACGTCTATAACGTTACATATCCTAACGTAAGGCAACATAACATCTCGGATGTTATATTTTACAACATTCCTGGCGTGTCGTCGCCTGCTTCTCGATGGGGACATTATATACGTCTATAACGTTGTATATCCTAACCTAACGCAACCTAACTTCTGGGATGTAATATTTTACACCATTCCTGGCATGTCGGTCCCTACGTCTTGGTGGGAACGTTATATACGTCTATAACGATATATATCCAAAGTTAAGGGAAACTAACATCTCGGATGTAATATTTTAAAACATTCCTGGCACTTCGGCTCCTACTTTTCGGTGGGAACATTATATACGTCTATAACGTTACATATCCTAACGTAAGGCAACATAACATCTCGGATGTTATATTTTACAACATTCCTGGCGTGTCGTCGCCTGCTTCTCGATGGGGACATTATATACGTCTATAACGTTGTATATCCTAGCCTAAGCAATCTATCATCTCGGATGTAATATTTTACAACATTCCTGGCATGTCGGCCCCTATTTCTCGGTGGGAATATTATATACGTCTATAACGTTATATATCCTAGCCTAAGGCAACCTAACATCTCGGGTTTAATATTTTACAACATTCCTGACGCGTCGGCCCCTATTTCTCGGTGGGAACATTATATACGTCTATAACGTTATATATCATAACCTAAGGCAACCTAAAATCTCTACCGTAATAGTTTACAACGTTCCTGGCGTGTCGGCTCGTACTTCTCGGTTCGAACATTATATACGTCTATAACGTTATATATCCTAACGTAAGGCAACATAACATCTCGGATATAATATTTTACAACATTCCTGGCGTGTCGTCGCCTGCTTCTCGATGGGGACATTATATACGTCTATAACGTTGTATATCCTAACCTAACGCAACCTAACATCTGGGATGCAATATTTTACACCATTCCTGGCATGTCGGTCTCTACGTCTCGGTGGGAACGTTATATACGTCTATAACGATATATATCCAAAGTTAAGGGAAACTAACATCTCGGATGTAATATTTTAAAACATTCCTGGCGCTTCGGCTCCTACTTTTCGGTGGGAACACTATATACGTCTATAACGTTACATATCCTAACGTAAGGCAACATAACATCTCGGATGTTATATTTTACAACATTCCTGGCGTGTCGTCGCCTGCTTCTCGATGGGGACATTATATACGTCTATAACGTTGTATATCCTAACCTAACGCAACCTAACTTCTGGGATGTAATATTTTACAACATTCCTGGCATGTCGGTCCCTACGTCTCGGTGGGAACGTTATATACGTCTATAACGACATATATCCAAACTTAAGGGAAACTAACATCTCGGATGTAATATTTTACAACATTCCTGGCGCTTCGGCTCCTACTTTTCGGTGGGAACATTATATACGTCTATAACGTTACATATCCTAACGCAAGGCAACATAACATCTCGGATGTTATATTTAACAACATTCCTGGTGTGTCGTCGCCTGCTTCTCGATGGGGACATTATATACGTCTATAACGTTGTATATCCTAGTCTAAGCAATCTATCATCTCGGATGTAATATTTTACAATATTCCTGGCATGTCGGCCCCTATTTCTCGGTGGGAACATTATATACGTCTATAACGTTATATATCATAACCTAAGGCAACCTAAAATCTCTACCGTAATAGTTTACAACATTCCTGGCGTGTCGGCTCGTACTTCTCGGTTCGAACATTATATACGTCTATAACGTTATATATCCTAACGTAAGGCAACACAACATCTCGGATATAATATTTTACAACATTCCTGGCGTGTCGTCGCCTGCTTCTCGATGGGGACATTATATACGTCTATAACGTTGTATATCCTAACCTAACGCAACCTAAATTCTGGGATGTAATATTTTACAACATTCCTGGCATGTCGGTCCCTACGTCTCGGTGGGAACGTTATATACGTCTATAACGACATATATCCAAACTTAAGGGAAACTAACATCTCGGATGTAATATTTTACAACATTCCTGGCGCTTCGGCTCCTACTTTTCGGTGGGAACATTATATACGTCTATAACGTTACATATCCTAACGTAAGGCAACATAACATCTCGGATGTTATATTTAACAACATTCCTGGTGTGTCGTCGCCTGCTTCTCGATGGGGACATTATATACGTCTATAACGTTGTATATCCTAACCTAACGCAACCTAACATCTGGGATGTAATATTTTACAACATTCCAGGCATGTCGACCCCTATTTCTCGGTGGGAATATTATATACGTCTATAACGTTATATATCCTAGCCTAAGGCAACCTAACATCTCGGGTTTAATATTTTACAACATTCCCGACGCGTCGGCCCCTATTTCTCGGTGGGAACATTACATACGTCTATAACGTTATATATCATAACCTAAGGCAACCTAAAATCTCTACCGTAATAGTTTACAACATTCCTGGCGTGTCGGCTCGTATTTCTCGGTGCGAACATTATACACGTCTATAACGTTATATATCCTAACGTAAGGCAACTTAACATCTCGTATATAATATTTTACAACATTCCTGGCGTGTCGTCGCCTGCTTTTCGATGGGCACATTATATACGTCTATAACGGTGTATATCCTAACCTAACGCAACCTAACATCTGGGATGTAATATTTTACAACATTCCTGGCATGTCGGTCCCTACGTCTCGGTGGGAACGTTATATACGTCTATAACGACATATATCCAAACTTAAGGGAAACTAACATCTCGGATGTAATATTTTACAACATTCCTGGCGCTTCGGCTCCTACTTTTCGGTGGGAACATTATATACGTCTATAACGTTACATATCCTAACGTAAGGCAACATAACATCTCGGATGTTATATTTGACAACATTCCTGGCGTGTGGTCGCCTGCTTTTCGATGGGGTCATTATATACGTCTATAACATTGTATATCCTAACCTAACGCAACCTAACATCTGGGATGTAATATTTTACAACATTCCTGGCATGTCGACCCCTATTTCTCGGTGGGAATATGATATACGTCTATAACGTTATATATCCTAGCCTAAGGCAACCTAACATCTCGGGTTTAATATTTTACAACATTCCCGACGCGTCGGCCCCTATTTCTGGGTGGGGACATTACATACGTCTATAACGTCATATATCATAACCTAAGGCAACCTAAAATCTCTACCGTAATAGTTTACAACATTCCTGGCGTGTCGGCTCGTATTTCTCGGTGCGAACATTATATACGTCTATAACGTTATATATCCTAACGTAAGGCAACATAACATCTCGGATGTTATATTTTACAACATTCCTGGCGTGTCGTCGCCTGCTTCTCGATGGGGACATTATTTACGTCTATAACGTTGTATATCCTAACCTAACGCAACCTAACATCTGGGATGTAATATTTTACAACATTCCTGGCATGTCGGCCCCTATTTCTCGGTGAGAATATTATATACGTCTATAACGTTATATATCCTAGCCTAAGGCAACCTAACATCTCGGGTTTAATATTTTACAACATTCCTGACGCGTCGGCCCCTATTTCTCGGTGGGAACATTATATACGTCTATAACGTTATATATCATAACCTAAGGCAACCTAAAATCTCTACCGTAATAGTTTACAACATTCCTGGCGTGTCGGCTCGTACTTGTCGGTGCGAACATTATATACGTCTATAACGTTGTATATCCTAACCTAACGCAACCTAACATCTCGGATGTAAAATTTTACAACATTCCTGGCATGTCGGCCCGTAGTTCTCGGTGGTAACATTATATACGTCTATAACGTTATATATCCTAGCCTAAGGCAACCTAACATCTCGAATGTAATATTTGACAACATTCCTGGCCTGCTAGCCCGTACTTCTGGGTGGGAAAATCATATATGTCTATAGCGATATATATCCTAACCGAAGGCAACCTAATATCTCGGATGTAATATTTTACAACATTCCTTTCGCGTCGGATCCTACTTTTCGGTGGGAACATTATACAAGTCTATAACGTTGCATATCCTAACGTAAGGCAACATAACATCTCGGATGTAATATTTGACAACATTCGTGGCGTGTCGTCGCCTGCTTCTCGATGGGGACATTATACACGTCAATAACGTTGTATATCCTAACCTAACGCAACGTAACAACTGGGATGTAATATTTTACAACATTCCTGGGATGTCGGTCCCTACGTCTCGGTGGGAACGTTATATACGTCTATAACGCTATATATTCAAACTAAAGGGAACCTAACATCTCGGATGTAATATTTTACAACATTCCTGGCGTGTCGTCGCCTACTTCTCGATGGGGACATTAAATACATCTATAACGTCGTATATCCTAACCTAAGGGAACCTAACATCTGGAATGTAATATTTTACAACATTTTTGGCATGTCGGTACTAACGTATCGGTGGGAACATTATATACTTCTATAACGATATATATCCTAACCTAAGCCAACCTAACATTACGGATGTAATAGTTGACAACATTTCTGGCGTGTGGGCCCGTACTTCTCGCTGGGAACATTATATACGTCTATAACGTTATATATCCTAGCCTAAGGCGACCTAACATGTCGAATGTAATATTTTACATCATTCCTGGCGTGTCGCCGCCTGCTTCTGGATGAGGACATTATATACGTCTATAACGTTGTATATCCTAACCTAACGCAACCTAACATCTGGGATGTAATATTCCTGGCGTGTCGTCGCCTACTTCTGGATGGGGACATTATATACGTCTATAACGTTATATATCCTAGCCTAAGGCGACCTAACATGTCGAATGTAATATTTTACATCATTCCTGGCGTGTCGCCGCCTGCTTCTGGATGAGGACATTATATACGTCTATAACGTTGTATATCCTAACCTAACGCAACCTAACATCTGGGATGTAATATTTCTGGCGTGTCGTCGCCTACTTCTGGATGGGGACATTATATACGTCTATAACGTTATATATCGTAACCTAAGGGAACCTAACGTCTCGGGTGTAATATTTTACGACATTCCTTACGCGTCGGCTCCTATTTCTCGGTGGGAATATTATATATGTCTATAACGTTATATATCCTAGCCTAAGGCAACCTAACACCTCGGATGTAATATTTGACAACATTCCTGGCATGTTAGCCCGTACTTCTCGGTGGGAACATCATATACGTCTACAGCGATATATATCCTAACCGAAAGCAACCTAATCTCTCGGATGTAATATTTTACAACATTCCTGGCATGCCGGTCCCTACATCTCCGTGGGATCATTCTATACTTCTATAACGTTGTATATCCTAACCTAAGGGAACCTAACATCTCGTATGTAATATCTTACTACATTCCTGGCGTGTCGGTCCCTACTTCTAGTTGGAAACATTGTATACGTCTATAACGATATACATTGTAGCCTAAGGCAACCTAGCATCTCGGATGTAATATTTTACAAAATTCTGGCGTGTCGGCACCTATTTTTCGGTGGGAACATTATATACGTCTATAACGTTATATATCATAACCTAAGGCAACCTAAAATCTCTACCGTAATAGTTTACAACATTCCTGCCGTGTCGGCTCGTACTTCTCGGTGCGAACATTATATACCTCTATAACGTTATATATCCTAGCGTAAGGCAACATAACATCTCGGATGTTATATTTTACAACATTCCTGGCATGTCGTCGCCTGCTTCTCGATGGGGACATTATATACGCCTATAACGTTGTATATCCTAACCTAACGCAACCTAACATCTGGGATGTAATATTTTACAACATTCCTGGCATGTCGGTCCCTACGTCTCGGTGGGAACGTTATATACGTCTATAACGACATATATCCAAACTTAAGGGAAACTAACATCTCGGATGTAATATTTTACAACATTCCTGGCGCTTCGGCTCCTACTTTTCGGTGGGAACATTATATACGTCTATAACGTTACATATCCTAACGTAAGGCAACATAACATCTCTACCGTAATAGTTTACAACATTCCTGGCGTGTCGGCTCGTATTTCTCGGTGCGAACATTATATACGTCTATAACGTTATATATCCTAACGTAAGGCAACATAACATCTCGGATGTTATATTTTACAACATTCCTGGCGTGTCGTCGCCTGCTTCTCGATGGGGACATTATTTACGTCTATAACGTTGTATATCCTAACCTAACGCAACCTAACATCTGGGATGTAATATTTTACAACATTCCTGGCATGTCCGCCCCTATTTCTCGGTGAGAATATTATATACGTCTATAACGTTATGTATCCTAGCCTAAGGCAACCTAACATCTCGGGTTTAATATTTTACAACATTCCTGACGCGTCGGCCCCTATTTCTCGGTGGGAACATTATATACGTCTATAACGTTATATATCATAACCTAAGGCAACCTAAAATCTCTACCGTAATAGTTTACAACATTCCTGGCGTGTCGGCTCGTACTTGTCTTTGCGAACATTATATACGTCTATAACGTTATATATCCTAACGTAAGGCAACATAACATCTCGGATATAATATTTTACAACATTCCTGGCGTGTCGTCGCCTGCTTCTCGATGGGGACATTATATACGTCTATAACGTTGTATATCCTAACCTAACGCAACCTAACATCTGGGATGTAATATTTTACACCATTCCTGGCGTGTCGGTCCCTACGTCTCGGTGGGAACGTTATATACGTCTATAACGATATATATCCAAAGTTAAGGGAAACTAACATCTCGGATGTAATATTTTAAAACATTCCTGGCGCTTCGTCTCCTACTTTTCGGTGGGAACATTATATACGTCTATAACGTTACATATCCTAACGTAAGGCAACATAACATCTCGGATGTTATATTTTACAACATTCCTGGCGTGTCGTCGCAAGCTTCTCGATTGGGACATTATATACGTCTATAACGTTGTATATCCTAGCGTAAGCAATCTAACATCTCGGATGTAATATTTTACAACATTCCTGGCGTGTCGTCGCCTGCTTCTCGATGGGGACATTATATACGTCTATAACGTTGTATATCCTAGCCTAAGCAATCTATCATCTCGGATGTAATATTTTACAATATTCCTGGCATGTCGGCCCCTATTTCTCGGTGGGAACATTATATACGTCTATAACGTTATATATCATAACCTAAGGCAACCTAAAATCTCTACCGTAATAGTTTACAACATTCCTGGCGTGTCGGCTCGTACTTCTCGGTTCGAACATTATATACGTCTATAACGTTATATATCCTAACGTAAGGCAACATAACATCTCGGATATAATATTTTACAACATTCCAGGCGTGTCGTCGCCTGCTTCTCGATGGGGACATTATATACGTCTATAACGTTGTATATCCTAACCTAACGCAACCTAACATCTGGGATGTAATATTTTACAACATTCCTGGCATGTCGGTCCCTACGTCTCGGTGGGAACGTTATATACGTCTATAACGACATATATCCAAACTTAAGGGAAACTAACATCTCGGATGTAATATTTTACAACATTCCTGGCGCTTCTGCTCCTACTTTTCGGTGGGAACATTATATACGTCTATAACGTTACATATCCTAACGTAAGGCAACATAACATCTCGGATGTTATATTTTACAACATTCCTGGCGTGTCGTCGCCTGCTTCTCGATGGGGACATTATATACGTCTATAACGTTGTATATCCTAACCTAACGCAACCTAACATCTGGGATGTAATATTTTACAACATTCCTGGCATGTCGGTCCCTACGTCTCGGTGGGAACGTTATATACGTCTATAACGACATATATCCAAACTTAAGGGAAACTAACATCTCGGATGTAATATTTTACAACATTCCTGGCGCTTCGGCTCCTACTTTTCGGTGGGAACATTATATACGTCTATAACGTTACATATCCTAACGTAAGGCAACATAACATCTCGGATGTTACATTTTACAACATTCCTGGCGTGTCGTCGCCTGCTTCTCGATGGGGACATTATATACGTCTATAACGTTGTATATCCTAACCTAACGCAACCTAACATCTGGGATGTAATATTTTACAACATTCCTGGCATGTCGGCCCCTATTTCTCGGTGGGAATATTATATACGTCTATAACGTTATATATCCTAGCCTAAGGCAACCTAACATGTCGGGTTTAATATGTTACAACATTCCTGACGCGTCGGCCCCTATTTCTCGGTGGGAACATTATATACGTCTATAACGTTATATATCATAACCTAAGGCATCCTAAAATCTCTACCGTAATAGTTTACAACATTCCTGGCGTGTCGGCTCGTACTTGTCGGTGCGAACATTATATACGTCTATAACGTTATATATCCTAACGTAAGGCAACATAACATCTCGGATATAATATTTTACAACATTCCTGGCGTGTCGTCGCCTGCTTCTCGATGGGGACATTATATACGTCTATAACGTTGTATATCCTAACCTAACGCAACCTAACATCTGGGATGTAATATTTTACAACATTCCTGGCATGTCGGTCCCTACGTCTCGGTGGGAACGTTATATACGTCTATAACGACATATATACAAACTTAAGGGAAACTAACATCTCGGATGTAATATTTTACAACATTCCTGGCGCTTCGGCTCCTACTTTTCGGTGGGAACATTATATACGTCTATAACGTTACATATCCTAACGTAAGGCAACATAACATCTCGGATGTTATATTTTACAACATTCCTGGCGTGTCGTCGCCTGCTTCTCGATGGGGACATTATATACGTCTATAACGTTGTATATCCTAACCTAACGCAGCCTAACATCTGGGATGTAATATTTTACAACATTCCTGGCATGTCGGCCCCTATTTCTCGGTGAGAATATTATATACGTCTATAACGTTATATATCCTAGCCTAAGGCAACCTAACATCTCGGGTTTAATATTTTACAACATTCATGACGCGTCGGCCACTATTTCTCGGTGGGAACATTATATACGTCTATAACGTTATATATCATAACCTAAGGCAACATAAAATCTCTACCGTAATAGTTTACAACATTCCTGGCGTGTCGGCTCGTACTTGTCGGTGCGAACATTATATACGTCTATAACGTTATATATCCTAACGTAAGGCAACATAACATCTCGGATATAATATTTTACAACATTCCTGGCGTGTCGTCGCCTGCTTCTCGATGGGGACATTATATACGTCTATAACGTTGTATATCCTAACCTAACGCAACCTAACATCTGGGATGTAATATTTTACACCATTCCTGGCATGTCGGTCCCTACGTCTCGGTAGGAACGTTATATACGTCTATAACGATATATATCCAAACTTAAGGGAAACTAACATCTCGGATGTCATATTTTACAACATTCCTGGCGCTTCGGCTCCTACTTTTCGGTGGGAACATTATATACGTCTATAACGTTACATATCCTAACGTAAGGCAACATAACATCTCGGATGTTATATTTTACAACATTCCTGGCGTGTGGTCGCCTGCTTTTCGATGGGGTCATTATATACGTCTATAACATTGTATATCCTAACCTAACGCAACCTAACATCTGGGATGTAATATTTTACAACATTCCTGGCATGTCGACCCCTATTTCTCGGTGGGAATATTATATACGTCTATAACGTTATATATCCTAGCCTAAGGCAACCTAACATCTCGGGTTTAATATTTTACAACATTCCCGACGCGTCGGCCCCTATTTCTCGGTGGGAACATTACATACGTCTATAACGTTATATATCATAACCTAAGGCAACCTAAAATCTCTACCGTAATAGTTTACAACATTCCTGGCGTGTCGGCTCGTATTTCTCGGTGCGAACATTATATACGTCTATAACGTTATATATCCTAACGTAAGGCAACATAACATCTCGAATGTTATATTTTACAACATTCCTGGCGTGTCGTCGCCTGCTTCTCGATGGGGACATTATATACGTCTATAACGTTGTATATCCTAGCCTAAGCAAACTAACATCTCGGATATAATATTTTACAACATTCCTGGCGTGTCGTCGCCTGCTTCTCGATGGGGACATTATATACGTCTATAACGTTGTATATCCTAACCTAACGCAACCTAACATCTGGGATGTAATATTTTACACCATTCCTGGCGTGTCGGTCCCTACGTCTCGGTGGGAACGTTATATACGTCTATAACGATATATATCCAAAGTTAAGGGAAACTAACATCTCGGATGTAATATTTTAAAACATTCCTGGCGCTTCGTCTCCTACTTTTCGGTGGGAACATTATATACGTCTATAACGTTACATATCCTAACCTAAGGCAACATAACATCTCGGATGTTATATTTTACAACATTCCTGGCGTGTCGTCGCAAGCTTCTCGATTGGGACATTATATACGTCTATAACGTTGTATATCCTAGCATAAGCAATCTAACATCTCGGATGTAATATTTTACAACATTCCTGGCGTGTCGTCGCCTGCTTCTCGATGGGGACATTATATACGTCTATAACGTTGTATATCCTAGTCTAAGCAATCTATCATCTCGGATGTAATATTTTACAATATTCCTGGCATGTCGGCCCCTATTTCTCGGTGGGAACATTATATACGTCTATAACGTTATATATCATAACCTAAGGCAACCTAAAATCTCTACCGTAATAGTTTACAACATTCCTGGCGTGTCGGCTCGTACTTCTCGGTTCGAACATTATATACGTCTATAACGTTATATATCCTAACGTAAGGCAACACAACATCTCGGATATAATATTTTACAACATTCCAGGCGTGTCGTCGCCTGCTTCTCGTTGGGGACATTATATACGTCTATAACGTTGTATATCCTAACCTAACGCAACCTAACATCTGAGATGTAATATTTTACAACATTCCTGGCATGTCGGTCCCTACGTCTCGGTGGGAACGTTATATACGTCTATAGCGACATATATCCAATCTTAAGGGAAACTAACATCTCGGATGTAATATTTTACAACATTCCTGGCGCTTCTGCTCCTACTTTTCGGTGGGAACATTATATACGTCTATAACGTTACATATCCTAACGTAAGGCAACATATCATCTCGGATGTTATATTTTACAGCATTCCTGGCGTGTCGTCGCCTGCTTCTCGATGGGGACATTATATACGTCTATAACGTTGTATATCCTAACCTAACGCAACCTAACATCTGGGATGTAATATTTTACAACATTCCTGGCATGTCGGTCCCTACGTCTCGGTGGGAACGATATATACGTCTATAACGACATATATCCAAACTTAAGGGAAACTAACATCTCGGATGTAATATTTTACAACATTCCTGGCGCTTCGGCTCCTACTTTTCGGTGGGAACATTATATACGTCTATAACGTTACATATCCTAACGTAAGGCAACATAACATCTCGGATGTTATATTTTACAACATTCCTGGCGTGTCGTCGCCTGCTTCTCGATGGGGACATTATATACGTCTATAACGTTGTATATCCTAACCTAACGCAACCTAACATCTGGGATGTAATATTTTACACCATTCCTGGCATGTCGGTCCCTACGTCTCGGTGGGAACGTTATATACGTCTTTAACGATATATATCCAAACTTAAGGGAAACTAACATCTCGGATGTAATATTTTACAACATTCCTGGCGCTTCGGCTCCTACTTTTCGGTGGGAACATTATATACGTCTATAACGTTACATATCCTAACGTAAGGCAACATAACATCTCGGATGTTATATTTTACAACATTCCTGGCGTGTCGTCGCAAGCTTCTCGATTGGGACATTATATACGTCTATAACGTTGTATATCCTAGCATAAGCAATCTAACATCTCGGATGTAATATTTTACAACATTCCTGGCGTGTCGTCGCCTGCTTCTCGATGGGGACATTATATACGTCTATAACGTTGTATATCCTAGTCTAAGCAATCTATCATCTCGGATGTAATATTTTACAATATTCCTGGCATGTCGGCCCCTATTTCTCGGTGGGAACATTATATACGTCTATAACGTTATATATCATAACCTAAGGCAACCTAAAATCTCTACCGTAATAGTTTACAACATTCCTGGCGTGTCGGCTCGTACTTCTCGGTTCGAACATTATATACGTCTATAACGTTATATATCCTAACGTAAGGCAACACAACATCTCGGATATAATATTTTACAACATTCCAGGCGTGTCGTCGCCTGCTTCTCGTTGGGGACATTATATACGTCTATAACGTTGTATATCCTAAGCTAACGCAACCTAACATCTGGGATGTAATATTTTACAACATTCCTGGCATGTCGGTCCCTACGTCTCGGTGGGAACGTTATATACGTCTATAGCAACATATATCCAAACTTAAGGGAAACTAACATCTCGGATGTAATATTTTACAACATTCCTGGCGCTTCTGCTCCTACTTTTCGGTGGGAACATTATATACGTCTATAACGTTACATATCCTAACGTAAGGCAACATAACATCTCGGATGTTATATTTTACAGCATTCCTGGCGTGTCGTCGCCTGCTTCTCGATGGGGACATTATATACGTCTATAACGTTGTATATCCTAACCTAACGCAACCTAACATCTGGGATGTAATATTTTACAACATTCCTGGCATGTCGGTCCCTACGTCTCGGTGGGAACGATATATACGTCTATAACGACATATATCCAAACTTAAGGGAAACTAACATCTCGGATGTAATATTTTACAACATTCCTGGCGCTTCGGCTCCTACTTTTCGGTGGGAACATTATACACGTCTATAACGTTACATATCCTAACGTAAGGCAACATAACATCTCGGATGTTATATTTTACAACATTCCTGGCGTGTCGTCGCCTGCTTCTCGATGGGGACATTATATACGTCTATAACGTTGTATATCCTAACCTAACGCAACCTAACATCTGGGATGTAATATTTTACACCATTCCTGGCATGTCGGTCCCTACGTCTCGGTGGGAACGTTATATACGTCTTTAACGATATATATCCAAACTTAAGGGAAACTAACATCTCGGATGTAATATTTTACAACATTCCTGGCGCTTCGGCTCCTACTTTTCGGTGGGAACATTATATACGTCTATAACGTTACATATCCTAACGTAAGGCAACATAACATCTCGGATATAATATTTTACAACATTCCTGGCGTGTGGTCGCCTGCTTTTCGATGGGGTCATTATATACGTCTATAACATTGTATATCCTAACCTAACGCAACCTAACATCTGGGATGTAATATTTTACAACATTCCTGGCATGTCGACCCCTATTTCTCGGTGGGAATATTATATACGTCTATAACGTTATATATCCTAGCCTAAGGCAACCTAACATCTCGGGTTTAATATTTTACAACATTCCCGACGCGTCGGCCCCTATTTCTCGGTGGGAACATTACATACGTCTATAACGTTATATATCATAACCTAAGGCAACCTAAAATCTCTACCGTAATAGTTTACAACATTCCTGGCGCGTCGGCTCGTATTTCTCGGTGCGAACATTATATACGTCTATAACGTTATATATCCTAACGTAAGGCAACATAACATCTCGGATATAATATTTTACAACATTCCTGGCGTGTCGTCGCCTGCTTCTCGATGGGGACATTATATACGTTTATAACGTTGTATATCCTAGCCTAAGCAATCTAACATCTCGGATGTAATATTTTACAACATTCCTGGCGTGTCGTCGCCTGCTTCTCGATGGGGACATTATATACGTCTATGACGTTGTATATCCTAACCTAACGCAACCTAACATCTGGGATGTAATATTTTACACCATTCCTGGCATGTCGGTCCCTACGTCTCGGTAGGAACGTTATATACGTCTATAACGATATATATCCAAACTTAAGGGAAACTAACATCTCGGATGTAATATTTTACAACATTCCTGGCGCTTCGGCTCCTACTTTTCGGTGGGAACATTATATACGTCTATAACGTTACATATCCTAACGTAAGGCAACATAACATCTCGGATGTTATATTTTACAACATTCCTGGCGTGTCGTCGCCTGCTTTTCGATGGGGACATTATATACGTCTATAACGTTGTATATCCTAACCAAACGCAACCTAACATCTGGGATGTAATATTTTACAACATTCCTGGCATGTCGGTCCCTACGTCTCGGTGGGAACGTTATATACGTCTATAACGATATATATCCAAACTTAAGGGAGACTAACATCTCGGATGTCATATTTTACAACATTCCTGGCGCTTCGGCTCCTACTTTTCGGCGGGAACATTATATACGTCTATAACGTTACATATCCTAACGTAAGGCAACATAACATCTCGGATGTTATATTTTACAACATTCCTGGCGTGTCGTCGCCTGCTTTTCGATGGGGACATTATATACGTCTATAACGTTGTATATCCTAACCTAACGCAACCTAACATCTGGGATGTAATATTTTACAATATTCCTGGCATGTCGACCCCTATTTCTCGGTGGGAATATTATATACGTCTATAACGTTATATATCCTAGCCTAAGGCAACCTAACATCCCGGGTTTAATATTTTACTACATTCCTGACGCGTCGGCCCCTATTTCTCGGTGGGAACATTATATACGTCTATTACGTTATATATCATAACCTAAGGCAACCTTAAATCTCTACCGTAATAGTTTACATCATTCCTGGCGTGTCGGCTCGTACTTGTCGGTGCGAACATTATATACGTCTATAACGTTATATATCCTAACGTAAGGCAACATAACATCTCGGATATAATATTTTACAACATTCCTGGCGTGTCGTCGCCTGCTTCTCGATGGGGACATTATATACGTCTATAACGTTGTATATCCTAGCCTAAGCAAACTAACATCTCGGATGTAATATTTTACAACATTCCTGGCGTGTCGTCGCCTGCTTCTCGATGGGGACATTATATACGTCTATAACGTTGTATATCCTAACCTAACGCAACCTAACATCTGGGATGTAATATTTTACACCATTCCTGGCATGTCGGTCCCTACGTCTCGGTAGGAACGTTATATACGTCTATAACGATATATATCCAAACTTAAGGGAAACTAACATCTCGGATGTCATATTTTACAACATTCCTGGCGCTTCGGCTCCTACTTTTCGGCGGGAACATTATATACGTCTATAACGTTACATATCCTAACGTAAGGCAACATAACATCTCGGATGTTATATTTTACAACATTCCTGGCGTGTCGTCGCCTGCTTTTCGATGGGGACATTATATACGTCTATAACGTTGTATATCCTAACCTAACGCAACCTAACATCTGGGATGTAATATTTTACAATATTCCTGGCATGTCGACCCCTATTTCTCGGTGGGAATATTATATACGTCTATAACGTTATATATCCTAGCCTAAGGCAACCTAACATCTCGGGTTTAATATTTTACTACATTCCTGACGCGTCGGCCCCTATTTCTCGGTGGGAACATTATATACGTCTATTACGTTATATATCATAACCTAAGGCAACCTTAAATCTCTACCGTAATAGTTTACATCATTCCTGGCGTGTCGGCTCGTACTTGTCGGTGCGAACATTATATACGTCTATAACGTTATATATCCTAACGTAAGGCAACATAACATCTCGGATATAATATTTTACAACATTCCTGGCGTGTCGTCGCCTGCTTCTCGATGGGGACATTATATACGTCTATAACGTTGTATATCCTAACCTAACGCAACCTAACATCTGGGATGTAATATTTTACAACATTCCTGGCATGTCGGTCCCTACGTCTCGGTGGGAACGTTATATACGTCTATAACGACATATGTCCAAACTTAAGGGAAACTGACATCTCGGATGTAATATTTTACAACATTCCTGGCGCTTCGGCTCCTACTTTTCGGTGGGAACATTATATACGTCTATAACGTTACATATCCTAACGTAAGGCAACATAACAACTCGGATGTTATATTTTACAACATTCCTGGCGTGTCGTCGCCTGCTTCTCGATGGGGACATTATATACGTCTATAACGTTGTATATCCTAACCTAAAGCAACCTAACATCTGGGATGTAATATTTTACAACATTCCTGGCATGTCGGTCCCTACGTCTCGGTGGGAACGTTATATACGTCTATAACGATATATATCCAAACTTAAGGGAAACTAACATCTCGGATGTCATATTTTACAACATTCCTGGCGCTTCGGCTCCTACTTTTCGGTGGGAACATTATATACGTCTATAACGTTACATATCCTAACGTAAGGCAACATAACATCTCGGATGTTATATTTTACAACATTCCTGGCGTGTGGTCGCCTGCTTTTCGATGGGGTCATTATATACGTCTATAACATTGTATATCGTAACCTAACGCAACCTAACATCTGGGATGTAATATTTTACAACATTCCTGGCATGTCGACCCCTATTTCTCGGTGGGAATATTATATACGTCTATAACGTTATATATCCTAGCCTAAGGCAACCTAACATCTCGGGTTTAATATTTTACAACATTCCCGACGCGTCGGCCCCTATTTCTCGGTGGGAACATTACATACGTCTATAACGTTATATATCATAACCTAAGGCAACCTAAAATCTCTACCGTAATAGTTTACAACATTCCTGGCGCGTCGGCTCGTATTTCTCGGTGCGAACATTATATACGTCTATAACGTTATATATCCTAACGTAAGGCAACATAACATCTCGGATATAATATTTTACAACATTCCTGGCGTGTCGTCGCCTGCTTCTCGATGGGGACATTATATACGTTTATAACGTTGTATATCCTAGCCTAAGCAATCTAACATCTCGGATGTAATATTTTACAACATTCCTGGCGTGTCGTCGCCTGCTTCTCGATGGGGACATTATATACGTCTATGACGTTGTATATCCTAACCTAACGCAACCTAACATCTGGGATGTAATATTTTACACCATTCCTGGCATGTCGGTCCCTACGTCTCGGTAGGAACGTTATATACGTCTATAACGATATATATCCAAACTTAAGGGAAACTAACATCTCGGATGTAATATTTTACAACATTCCTGGCGCTTCGGCTCCTACTTTTCGGTGGGAACATTATATACGTCTATAACGTTACATATACTAACGTAAGGCAACATAACATCTCGTATGTTATATTTTACAACATTCCTGGCGTGTCGTCGCCTGCTTCTCTATGGGGACATTATATACGTTTATAACGTTGTATATCCTAGCCTAAGCAATCTAACATCTCGGATGTAATATTATACAACATTCCTGGCGTGTCGTCGCCTGCTTCTCGATGCGGACATTATATACGTCTATAACGTTGTATATCCTAACCAAACGCAACCTAACATCTGGGATGTAATATTTTACAACATTCCTGGCATGTCGGTCCCTACGTCTCGGTGGGAACGTTATATACGTCTATAACGATATATATCCAAACTTAAGGGAAACTAACATCTCGGATGTCATATTTTACAACATTCCTGGCGCTTCGGCTCCTACTTTTCGGCGGGAACATTATATACGTCTATAACGTTACATATCCTAACGTAAGGCAACATAACATCTCGGATGTTATATTTTACAACATTCCTGGCGTGTCGTCGCCTGCTTTTCGATGGGGACATTATATACGTCTATAACGTTGTATATCCTAACCTAACGCAACCTAACATCTGGGATGTAATATTTTACAATATTCCTGGCATGTCGACCCCTATTTCTCGGTGGGAATATTATATACGTCTATAACGTTATATATCCTAGCCTAAGGCAACCTAACATCTCGGGTTTAATATTTTACTACATTCCTGACGCGTCGGCCCCTATTTCTCGGTGGGAACATTATATACGTCTATTACGTTATATATCATAACCTAAGGCAACCTTAAATCTCTACCGTAATAGGTTACATCATTCCTGGCGTGTCGGCTCGTACTTGTCGGTGCGAACATTATATACGTCTATAACGTTATATATCCTAACGTAAGGCAACATAACATCTCGGATATAATATTTTACAACATTCCTGGCGTGTCGTCGCCTGCTTCTCGATGGGGACATTATATACGTCTATAACGTTGTATATCCTAACCTAACGCAACCTAACATCTGGGATGTAATATTTTACAACATTCCTGGCATGTCGACCCCTATTTCTCGGTGGGAATATTATATACGTCTATAACGTTATATATCCTAGCCTAAGGCAACCTAACATCTCGGGTTTAATATTTTACAACATTCCCGACGCGTCGGCCCCTATTTCTCGGTGGGAACATTACATACGTCTATAACGTTATATATCATAACCTAAGGCAACCTAAAATCTCTACCGTAATAGTTTACAACATTCCTGGCGTGTCGGCTCGTATTTCTCGGTGCGAACATTATATACGTCTATAACGTTATATATCCTAACGTAAGGCAACATAACATCTCGAATGTTATATTTTACAACATTCCTGGCGTGTCGTCGCCTGCTTCTCGATGGGGACATTATATACGTCTATAACGTTGTATATCCTAGCCTAAGCAAACTAACATCTCGGATGTAATATTTTACAACATTCCTGGCGTGTCGTCGCCTGCTTCTCGATGGGGACATTATATACGTCTATAACGTTGTATATCCTAACCTAACGCAACCTAACATCTGGGATGTAATATTTTACACCATTCCTGGCATGTCGGTCCCTACGTCTCGGTAGGAACGTTATATACGTCTATAACGATATATATCCAAACTTAAGGGAAACTAACATCTCGGATGTCATATTTTACAACATTCCTGGCGCTTCGGCTCCTACTTTTCGGCGGGAACATTATATACGTCTATAACGTTACATATCCTAACGTAAGGCAACATAACATCTCGGATGTTATATTTTACAACATTCCTGGCGTGTCGTCGCCTGCTTTTCGATGGGGACATTATATACGTCTATAACGTTGTATATCCTAACCTAACGCAACCTAACATCTGGGATGTAATATTTTACAATTTTCCTGGCATGTCGACCCCTATTTCTCGGTGGGAATATTATATACGTCTATAACGTTATATATCCTAGCCTAAGGCAACCTAACATCTCGGGTTTAATATTTTACTACATTCCTGACGCGTCGGCCCCTATTTCTCGGTGGGAACATTATATACGTCTATTACGTTATATATCATAACCTAAGGCAACCTTAAATCTCTACCGTAATAGTTTACATCATTCCTGGCGTGTCGGCTCGTACTTGTCGGTGCGAACATTATATACGTCTATAACGTTATATATCCTAACGTAAGGCAACATAACATCTCGGATATAATATTTTACAACATTCCTGGCGTGTCGTCGCCTGCTTCTCGATGGGGACATTATATACGTCTATAACGTTGTATATTCTAACCTAACGCAACCTAACATCTCGGATGTAATATTTTACAACATTCCTGGCGTGTCGTCGCCTGCTTTTCGATGGGGTCATTATATACGTCTATAACATTGTATATCCTAACCCAACGCAACCTAACATCTGGGATGTAATATTTTACAACATTACTGGCATGTCGACCCCTATTTCTCGGTGGGAATATTATATACGTCTATAACGTTATATATCCTAACGTAAGGCAACATAACATCTCGGATGTTATATTTTACACCATTCCTGGCGTGTCGTCGCCTGCTTCTCGGTGGGGACATTATATACGTCTATAACGTTGTATATCCTAGCCTAAGCAAACTAACATCTCGGATGTAATATTTTACAACATTCCTGGCGTGTCGTCGCCTGCTTCTCGATGGGGACATTATATACGTCTATAACGTTGTATATCCTAACCTAACGCAACCTAACATCTGGGATGTAATATTTTACACCATTCCTGGCATGTCGGTCCCTACGTCTCGGTAGGAACGTTATATACGTCTATAACGATATATATCCAAACTTAAGGGAAACTAACATCTCGGATGTCATATTTTACAACATTCCTGGCGCTTCGGCTCCTACTTTTCGGCGGGAACATTATATACGTCTATAACGTTACATATCCTAACGTAAGGCAACATAACATCTCGGATGTTATATTTTACAACATTCCTGGCGTGTCGTCGCCTGCTTTTCGATGGGGACATTATATACGTCTATATCGTTGTATATCCTAACCTAACGCAACCTAACATCTGGGATGTAATATTTTACAACATTCCTGGCATGTCGACCCCTATTTCTCGGTGGGAATATTATATACGTCTATAACGTTATATATCCTAGCCTAAGGCAACCTAACATCTCGGGTTTAATATTTTACAACATTCCTGACGCGTCGGCCCCTATTTCTCGGTGGGAACATTATATACGTCTATAACGTTATATATCATAACCTAAAGCAACCTAAAATCTCTACCGTAATAGTTTACAACATTCCTGGCACGTCGGCTCGTATTTCTCGGTGCGAACATTATATACGTCTATAACGTTATATATCCTAACGTAAGGCAACATAACATCTCGGATATAATATTTTACAACATTCCTGGCGTGTCGTCGCCTGCTTCTCGATGGGGACATTATATACGTCTATAACGTTGTATATCCTAACCTAAAGCAACCTAACATCTGGGATGTAATATTTTACAAGATTCCTGGCATGTCGGTCCCCAAGTCTCGGTAGGAACTTGATATACGTCTATAGCGATATATATCATAGCCTAAGGCAACCTAACATCTCGGATGTAATATTTTACAACATTCCTGGCGCGTCGGCTCCTCTTTTTCGGTGGGAACATTATATACGTCTATAACGTTATATATCCTAACCTAAGGGAACCTAACATCTCGGGTGTAATATTTTACAACATTCATGACACGTCGTCGCCTGCTTCTCGATGGGGACATTATATAAGTCTATAACGTTGTATATCCTAATCTAATGCAACCTAACATCTCGGATGTAATATTTTACAACATTCCTGGCATGTCGGTCCCCACGTTTCGGTGGGAACATTATATACGTCTATAACGATATATATCCTAACCTAAGGCAACCTAACATCTCGGATGTATTATTTTACAACACTACTGGCTTGTGGGTCCCTACATCTCGGTGGGAAAGTTATATACGTCTATAACGTTGTATATCCTAACCTAAGGCAAACTAATCTCAATACCGTAATATTTTACAACATTGCTGGCATGTCGGTCCCTGCTTCTCGGTGGGAACATTATATACGTCTATAACGTTATATATCATAACCTAAGGCAACCTCACCTCTCTACCGTAATATTTTAATACATTCCTGGCGTGACGGCGCCTCCTTCCCGATGGGGACATTATATACGTCTATAACGTTATATATCCTAGCCTAAGGCGACCTAACATGTCGAATGTAATATTTTACATCATTCATGGCGTGTCGGCTCCTACTTTTCGGTGGAAACATTATATACGTCTATAACGTTGTGTATCCTAACCTAACGCAACCTAACATCTGGGATGTAAAATTATACAACATTCCTGGTATGTCGGTCAACACGTCTCGGTGGGAACGTAATATACGTCTATAACGGTATATATCCTAACCTAAGGCAACATAACATCTCGGATGTAATATTTTATAACATTCCTGGCGTGTCGTCGCCTGCTTCTCGATGGGGACATTATATACGTCTATAACGTTGTATATCCTCACCTAAAGCAACCTAACATCTGGGATGTAATATTTTTAAACATTCCTGGCATGTCGGTCCCTACGTCTCGGTGGGAACATTATATACGTCTATAACGATATATATCCTAACCTAAGGCAAACTAACATCTCGGATGTAGTATTTTACAACATTCCTGGCATGTCGGTCCCTACGTCTCTGTGGCAACATTATATACGTCTATAACGATATATATCCTAACCTAAGGCAAACTAACATCTCGGATGTAGTATTTTACAACATTCCTGTCATGTCGGTCCCTACTTCTCGGCGGGAACATTATATACGTCTATAACGTTAT
Organism: Xylocopa violacea; assembly: GCA_963969225.1. Lineage (NCBI taxonomy): Eukaryota > Metazoa > Arthropoda > Insecta > Hymenoptera > Apidae > Xylocopa > Xylocopa violacea. Next base: position 497,938 of record CAXAJV010000835.1, read on the forward strand.
ATATCATAACCTAAGGCAACCTAACCTCTCTACCGTAGTATTTTACAACATTCTTGGCGTGATGGCGCCTACTTCCCGACGGGGACATTATATACGTCTATAACGTTGTATATCCTAACCGAAGGCAACCTAACATCTCGGGTGTAGTATTTTCCAACATTCCTGGCGGGACGGCCTCTACTTCTCGGTGGGAATATTATATACGTCTATAACGTAATATAACCTAACCTAACCCATCCAGACCCTCGCTCTTATTGTTTTACAGAATCTCGTACGTGTCGTTCCGTACGTCTCGATGGGGACATTATATGCGTCTATATCGTTATATATCCTAACCTAAGGCAACCTAACATCTCGAATGTTGTATTTTACTACATTCCATGCGGGTCGGTCCCTACTTATCGGTGGGAACATTATATACGTCTATATCGTAATGCAACATAACCTAACCCATCTTGCCCCTCGGTGATAATGTTTTACAGTATCCCGGTCGTGTCGGCCCGTACTTCTCGATGGGGACATTACATGCGTCTAGAACGTTATATATCCTAACCTAAGGCAACCTAACATCTCGGATGTAGTATTTTACAACATTCCTGGTGGGTCGGCCCCTACTTCTCGGTGGGCACATTATATACGTCTATATCGCAATATAACCTAACCTAACCCATTTAGCCCCTCGCTGGTAATGTTTTTCAGAATCCAGTTCGTGTCGTCCCGTACGTCTCGGTGGGAACATTGTATGCGTCTATAACGTTATATATCCTAACCTACGGCAACCTAACATCTCGGATGTAGTATTTTACAACATTCCTGGCGGGCTGAACCTACTTCTCGGTGGGAACATTATATAAGTTGATAACGTAATATAACCTAAAATAACCTATCTAGCCCCTCGGCGGTAATGTTTTACAGAATCTCGTTCGTGTCGTCCCGTACGTCTCGGTGGGAACAATATATACGTCTATATCGTAATATTACCTAACCTAACCTATCTAGCACCTCGCTGTTAATGTTTTACAGAATCCCAGTCTTGTCGGCCCGTACTTCTCGGTCGGGAAATTATATGCGTCTAGAACGTTATATATTCTAACCTAAGGCAACCTAACATCTCGGATGTAGTATTTTACGACATTCCACTCGGGTCGGCCCCTAATTCTCGTTGGGTACATTATATACGTCTACAACGAAATATAACCTAACCTAACCCATCTAGCCCCTCGCTGGTAATGTTTTACAGAATCCAGTTCGTGTCGTCCCGTACGTCTCGGTGGGGACATTGTATGCGTCTATAACGTTATATATCCTAACCAAAGGCAACTTAACATCTCGAATGTAGTATTTTACAACATTCCAGGCGTGTCGGCCCCTACTTCTCGGTGGGAACATTATATACGTCTATAACGTAATATAACCTAACCTAACCCATCTAGCCCCTCGCTGGTAATGTTTTACAGAATCCAGTTCGTGTCGTCCCGTACGTCTCGGTGGGGACATTGTATGCGTCTATAACGTTATATATCCTAACCTAAGGCAACCTATCATCTCGGATGTAGTATTTTACAACACTCCTGGCGGGGCGGAACCTACTTCTCGGTGGGATCATTATATACGTCTATATCGCAATATAACCTGACCTAACCCATTTTGCCCTTCGGTGATAATGTTTTACAGAATCCCGGTCGTGTCGGCCCGTACTTCTCGGTGGGGACATTATATGCGTCTAGAACGTTATATATCCTAACCTAAGGCAACCTAACATCTCGGATGTAGTATTTTACAACATTCCTGGCGGGTCGGCCCCTTCTTCTCGGTGGGAACATTATATAGGTCTACAACGTAGTATAACCTAACCTAACCCATTTAGCCCCTCGCTGGTAATGTTTTTCAGAATCCAGTTCGTGTCGTCCCGTACGTCTCGGTGGGAACATTGTATGCGTCTATAACGTTATATATCCTAACCAAAGGCAACCTAACATCTCGGATGTAGTATTTTACAACATTCCTGGCGAGCTGAACCTACTTCTCGGTGGGAACATTATATAAGTCTATATCGTAATATAACCTAACCTAACCCATCTAGACCCTCGCTGGTAATGTTTCACAGAATTCAGTTCGTGTCGCCCCGTAAGTCACTGTGCGGACATTATATACGTCTATAACATTATATATCCTCACCTAAGGCAACCTAACATCTCGGATGTAGCATTTTCCAAAATACCTGGCGGGTTGGCCCCTACTTCTCGGTGGGAACATTATATACGTCTATAACGTAATATAACCTAACCTAACCCATCTAGCCCCTCGGCGGTAATGTTTTACAGAATCCAGTTCGTGTCGTCCCGTACGTCTCGGTGGGAACATTATATAAGTCTATATCGTAATATAACCTAACCTAACCCATCTAGACCCTCGCTGGTAATGTTTCACAGAATTCCGTTCGTGTCGCCCCGTACGTCACGGTGCGGTCATTATATACGTCTATAACGTTATATACCCTAACCTAACGCAACCTAACATCTCTAACGTAGTGTTTTACAACATTCCAGGCGGGTCGGTACCTACTTCTCGGTGGACACATTATATACGTCTATATCGCAATATAACCTAACCTAACCCATTTAGCCCCTCGCTGGTAATGTTTCTCAGAATCCAGTTCGTGTCGTCCCGTACGTCTCGGTGGGAACAATATATACGTCTATATCGTAATATTACCTAACCTAACCTATCTAGCACCTCGCTGTTAATGTTTTACAGAATCCCAGTCTTGTCGGCCCGTACTTCGCGGTCGGGAAATTATATGCGTCTAGAACGTTATATATTCTAACCTAAGGCAACCTAACATCTCGGATGTAGTATTTTACAACATTCCTGGCGGGTTGGACACTACTTCTCGGTGGGAACATTATATACGTCCATAACGTAATATAACCTAATCTAACCCATCTAGCCCATCGCTGGTAATGTTTTACAGAATCCCGGGCGTGTCGGCCCGTACTTCTCAGTGGGGACATTATATGCGTCTAGAACGTTATATATCCTAACCTAAGGCAACCTAACATCTCGGATGTAGTATTTTACAACATTCCTGGCGGGTCGGCACCTTCTTCTCGGTGGGAACATTATATACGTCTACAACGAAATGTAACCTAACCTAACCCATCTAGCCCCTCGCTGGTAATGTTTTTCAGAATCCAGTTCGTGTCGTCCCGTACGTCTCGGTGGGAACATTTTATGCGTCTATAACGTTATATATCCTAACCTAAGGCAACCTAACATCTCGGATGTAGTATTTTACAACATTCCTGGCGGGCTGAACCTACTTCTCGGTGGGAACATTATATAAGTCGATAACGTAATATAACATAAAATAACCTATCTAGCCCCTCGGCGGTAATGTTTTACAGAATCCCGTTCGTGTCGTCCCGTAATTCTCGGTGCGGACATTATATTAGTCGATAACGTTATATATCCTAACCTAAGGCAACTTAACATCTCGAATGTAGTCTTTTACGACATTCCAGGCGTGTCGGCCCCTACTTCTCGGTGGGCACATAATATACGTCTATATCGTAATATAACCTAACCTAAACCCATTTTGCACTTCGGTGATTATGTTTTACAGAAGGCAACCTAACATCTCGGATGTAGTATTTTACAACATTCCTGGCGGGCTGAACCTACTTCTCGGTGGGAACATTATATAAGTCTATATCGTAATATAACCTAACCTAACCCATCTAGACCCTCGCTGGTAATGTTTCACAGAATTCCGTTCGTGTCGCCCCGTACGTCACGGTGCGGACATCATATACGTCTATAACATTATATATCCTCACCTAAGGCAACCTAACATCTCGGATGTAGTATTTTCCAAAATACCTGGCGGGTTGGCCCCTACTTCTCGGTAGGAACATTATATACGTCTATAACGTAATATAACCTAACCTAACCCATCTAGCCCCTCGGCGGTAATGTTTTACAGAATCCCGTTCGTGTCGTCCCGTACGTCTCGGTGCGGACATTATATAAGTCTATAACGTTATATATCCTAACCTAAGGCAACCTAACATCTCGAATGTAGTATTTTACGACATTACACTCGGGTCGGCCCCTAATTCTCGTTGGGTACATTTTACAGAATCCAGTTCGTGTCGTCCCGTACGTCTCGGTGGGGACACTGTATGCGTCTATACCGTTATATATGCTAACCAAAGGCAACCTAACATCTCGGATATAGTATTTTCCAAAATACCTGGCGGGTCGGCCCCTACTTCTGGGTGGGAACATTATATACGTCTATAACGTAATATAACCTAACCTAACCCATCTAGCCCCTCGCTGGCAATGTTTTACAGAATCCCGGGCGTGTCGGCCCGTACTTCTCAGTGGGGACATTATATGTGTCTAGAACGTTATATATCCTAACCTAAGGCAACCTAACATCTCGGATGTAGTATTTTACAACATACCTGGCGGGTCGGCCCCTACTTCTCGGTGGGAACATTATATAAGTCTATATCGTAATATAACCTAACCTAACCCATCTAGACCCTCGCTGGTAATGTTTCACAGAATCCCGTTCGTGTCCGCCGTACGTCACGGTGCGGTCATTATATACGTCTATAACGTTATATATCCTAACCTAACGCAACCTAACATCTCGGATGTAGTATTTTACAACATTCCTGGCGGGTCGGCCCCTTCTTCTCGGTGGGAACATTATATAGGTCTACAACGTAGTATAACCTAACCTGACCCATTTAGCCCCTCGCTGGTAATGTTTTTCAGAATCCAGTTCGTGTCGTCCCGTACGTCTCGGTGCGGACATTATATAAGTCTATAACGTTATATATCCTAACCTAAGGCAACCTAACATCTCGAAAGTAGTATTTTACGACATTCCACTCGGGTCGGCCCCTAATTCTCGTTGGGTACATTATATACGTCTACAACGAAATGTAACCTAACCTAACCCATCTAGCCCCTCGCTGGTAATGTTTTACAGAATCCAGTTCGTGTCGTCCCGTACGTCTCGGTGGGGACATTGTATGCGTCTATAACGTTATATATCCTAACCTAAGACAACCTAACATCTCGGATGTAGTATTTCACGACATTCCTGGTGGGTCGGCCCCTACTTCTCGGTGGGCACATTATATACGTCTATATCGCAATATAACCTAACCTAACCCATTTAGCCCCTCGCTGGTAATGTTTCTCAGAATCCAGTTCGTGTCGTCCCGTACGTCTCGGTGGGAACATTATATACGTCTATATCATAATATTACCTAACCTAACCTATCTAGCACCTCGCTGGTAATGTTTCACAGAATCCCGGTCAAGTCCGCCGTACGTCACGGTGCGGTCATTATATACGTCTATAACGTTATATATCCTAACCTAAGGCAACCTAACATCTCGAATGTAGTATTTTACAACATTCCTGGCGGGTCGGCCCCTTCTTCTCGGTGGGAACATTATATAGGTCTACAACGTAGTATAACCTAACCTAACCCATTTAGCCCCTCGCTGGTAATGTTTTTCAGAATCCAGTTCGTGTCGTCCCGTACGTCTCGGTGGGAACATTGTATGCGTCTATAACGTTATATATCCTAACCTAAGGCAACCTAACATCTCGAATGTTGTATTTTACTACATTCCATGCGGATCGGTCCCTACTTATTGGTGGGAACATTATATACGTCTATATCGTAATGTAACATAACCTAACCCATCTTGCCCCTCGGTGATAATGTTTTACAGTATCCCGGTCGTGTCGGCCCGTACTTCTCGATGGGGACATTTTATGCGTCTAGAACGTTATATATCCTAACCTAAGGCAACCTAACATCTCGGATGTAGTATTTTACAACATTCCTGGCGGGTCGGCCCCTACTTCTCGGTGGGAACATTATATAGGTCTACAACGTAGTATAACCTAACCTAACCCATCTAGCCCCTCGCTGGTAATGCTTTACAGTATCCAGTTCGTGTCGTGCCGTACGTCTCGGTGGGGACATTGTATGCGTCTATAACGATATATATCCTAACCTAAGGCAACCTAACATCTCGGATGTAGTATTTTACAACACTCCTGGCGGGGCGGAACCTACTTCTCGGTGGGAACATTATATACGTCTATATCGCAATATAACCTGACCTAACCCATTTTGCCCATCGGTGATAATGTTTTACAGAATCCCGGTCGTGTCGGCCCGTACTTCTCTGTGGGGACATTATATGCGTCTAGAACGTTATATATCCTAACCTAAGGCAACCTAACATCTCGGATGTAGTATTTTACAACATTCCTGGCGGGTCCGCCCCTTCTTCTCGGTGGGAACATTATATAGGTCTACAACGTAGTATAACCTAACCTAACCCATTTAGCCCCTCGCTGGTAATGTTTCTCAGAATCCAGTTCGTGTCGTCCCGTACGTCTCGGTGGGAACATTGTATGCGTCTATAACGTTATATATCATAACCTAAGACAACCTCACCTCTCTACCGTAATATTTTAATACATTCCTGGCGTGACGGCGCCTACTTCCCGATGGGGACATTATATACGTCTATAACGTTATATATCCTAGCCTAAGGCGACCTAACATGTCGAATGTAATATTTTACATCATTCCTGGCGTGTCGGCCCGTAGTTCTCGGTGGTAGCATTATATACGTCTACCACGTTATATATCCGAGCCTAAGGCAACCTAACATGTCGAATGTAATATTTTACATTTCCTGACGTGTCGTCGCCTACTTCTCGATGGGGACATTATATACACCTATAACGTTGTATATCCTAACCTAAGGCAACCTAACATCTCGGATGTATTATTTTACAACATTCCTGGCGCGTCGGCTCCTACTTTTCGGTGGAAACATTATATACGTCTATAACGTTGTGTATCCTAACCTAACGCAACCTAACATCTGGGATGTAAAATTATACAACATTCCTGGTATGTCGGTCAACACGTCTCGGTGGGAACGTAATATACGTCTATAACGGTATATATCCTAACCTAAGGCAACATAACATCTCGGATGTAATATTTTATAACATTCCTGGCGTGTCGTCGCCTGCTTCTCGATGGGGACATTATATACGTCTATAACGTTGTATATCCTCACCTAAAGCAACCTAACATCTGGGATGTAATATTTTTAAACATTCCTGGCATGTCGGTCCCTACGTCTCGGTGGGAACATTATATACGTCTATAACGATATATATCCTAACCTAAGGCAAACTAACATCTCGGATGTAGTATTTTACAACATTCCTGGCATGTCGGTCCCTACGTCTCTGTGGCAACATTATATACGTCTATAACGATATATATCCTAACCTAAGGCAAACTAACATCTCGGATGTAGTATTTTACAACATTCCTGTCATGTCGGTCCCTACTTCTCGGCGGGAACATTATATACGTCTATAACGTTATATATCATAACCTAAGGCAACCTAACCTCTCTACCGTAGTATTTTACAACATTCTTGGCGTGATGGCGCCTACTTCCCGACGGGGACATTATATACGTCTATAACGTTGTATATCCTAACCGAAGGCAACCTAACATCTCGGGTGTAGTATTTTCCAACATTCCTGGCGGGACGGCCTCTACTTCTCGGTGGGAATATTATATACGTCTATAACGTAATATAACCTAACCTAACCCATCCAGACCCTCGCTCTTATTGTTTTACAGAATCTCGTACGTGTCGTTCCGTACGTCTCGATGGGGACATTATATGCGTCTATATCGTTATATATCCTAACCTAAGGCAACCTAACATCTCGAATGTTGTATTTTACTACATTCCATGCGGGTCGGTCCCTACTTATCGGTGGGAACATTATATACGTCTATATCGTAATGCAACATAACCTAACCCATCTTGCCCCTCGGTGATAATGTTTTACAGTATCCCGGTCGTGTCGGCCCGTACTTCTCGATGGGGACATTACATGCGTCTAGAACGTTATATATCCTAACCTAAGGCAACCTAACATCTCGGATGTAGTATTTTACAACATTCCTGGTGGGTCGGCCCCTACTTCTCGGTGGGCACATTATATACGTCTATATCGCAATATAACCTAACCTAACCCATTTAGCCCCTCGCTGGTAATGTTTTTCAGAATCCAGTTCGTGTCGTCCCGTACGTCTCGGTGGGAACATTGTATGCGTCTATAACGTTATATATCCTAACCTACGGCAACCTAACATCTCGGATGTAGTATTTTACAACATTCCTGGCGGGCTGAACCTACTTCTCGGTGGGAACATTATATAAGTTGATAACGTAATATAACCTAAAATAACCTATCTAGCCCCTCGGCGGTAATGTTTTACAGAATCTCGTTCGTGTCGTCCCGTACGTCTCGGTGGGAACAATATATACGTCTATATCGTAATATTACCTAACCTAACCTATCTAGCACCTCGCTGTTAATGTTTTACAGAATCCCAGTCTTGTCGGCCCGTACTTCTCGGTCGGGAAATTATATGCGTCTAGAACGTTATATATTCTAACCTAAGGCAACCTAACATCTCGGATGTAGTATTTTACGACATTCCACTCGGGTCGGCCCCTAATTCTCGTTGGGTACATTATATACGTCTACAACGAAATATAACCTAACCTAACCCATCTAGCCCCTCGCTGGTAATGTTTTACAGAATCCAGTTCGTGTCGTCCCGTACGTCTCGGTGGGGACATTGTATGCGTCTATAACGTTATATATCCTAACCAAAGGCAACTTAACATCTCGAATGTAGTATTTTACAACATTCCAGGCGTGTCGGCCCCTACTTCTCGGTGGGAACATTATATACGTCTATAACGTAATATAACCTAACCTAACCCATCTAGCCCCTCGCTGGTAATGTTTTACAGGATCCAGTTCGTGTCGTCCCGTACGTCTCGGTGGGGACATTGTATGCGTCTATAACGTTATATATCCTAACCTAAGGCAACCTATCATCTCGGATGTAGTATTTTACAACACTCCTGGCGGGGCGGAACCTACTTCTCGGTGGGATCATTATATACGTCTATATCGCAATATAACCTGACCTAACCCATTTTGCCCTTCGGTGATAATGTTTTACAGAATCCCGGTCGTGTCGGCCCGTACTTCTCGGTGGGGACATTATATGCGTCTAGAACGTTATATATCCTAACCTAAGGCAACCTAACATCTCGGATGTAGTATTTTACAACATTCCTGGCGGGTCGGCCCCTTCTTCTCGGTGGGAACATTATATAGGTCTACAACGTAGTATAACCTAACCTAACCCATTTAGCCCCTCGCTGGTAATGTTTTTCAGAATCCAGTTCGTGTCGTCCCGTACGTCTCGGTGGGAACATTGTATGCGTCTATAACGTTATATATCCTAACCAAAGGCAACCTAACATCTCGGATGTAGTATTTTACAACATTCCTGGCGAGCTGAACCTACTTCTCGGTGGGAACATTATATAAGTCTATATCGTAATATAACCTAACCTAACCCATCTAGACCCTCGCTGGTAATGTTTCACAGAATTCAGTTCGTGTCGCCCCGTAAGTCACTGTGCGGACATTATATACGTCTATAACATTATATATCCTCACCTAAGGCAACCTAACATCTCGGATGTAGCATTTTCCAAAATACCTGGCGGGTTGGCCCCTACTTCTCGGTGGGAACATTATATACGTCTATAACGTAATATAACCTAACCTAACCCATCTAGCCCCTCGGCGGTAATGTTTTACAGAATCCAGTTCGTGTCGTCCCGTACGTCTCGGTGGGAACATTATATAAGTCTATATCGTAATATAACCTAACCTAACCCATCTAGACCCTCGCTGGTAATGTTTCACAGAATTCCGTTCGTGTCGCCCCGTACGTCACGGTGCGGTCATTATATACGTCTATAACGTTATATACCCTAACCTAACGCAACCTAACATCTCTAACGTAGTGTTTTACAACATTCCAGGCGGGTCGGTACCTACTTCTCGGTGGACACATTATATACGTCTATATCGCAATATAACCTAACCTAACCCATTTAGCCCCTCGCTGGTAATGTTTCTCAGAATCCAGTTCGTGTCGTCCCGTACGTCTCGGTGGGAACAATATATACGTCTATATCGTAATATTACCTAACCTAACCTATCTAGCACCTCGCTGTTAATGTTTTACAGAATCCCAGTCTTGTCGGCCCGTACTTCGCGGTCGGGAAATTATATGCGTCTAGAACGTTATATATTCTAACCTAAGGCAACCTAACATCTCGGATGTAGTATTTTACAACATTCCTGGCGGGTTGGACACTACTTCTCGGTGGGAACATTATATACGTCCATAACGTAATATAACCTAATCTAACCCATCTAGCCCATCGCTGGTAATGTTTTACAGAATCCCGGGCGTGTCGGCCCGTACTTCTCAGTGGGGACATTATATGCGTCTAGAACGTTATATATCCTAACCTAAGGCAACCTAACATCTCGGATGTAGTATTTTACAACATTCCTGGCGGGTCGGCACCTTCTTCTCGGTGGGAACATTATATACGTCTACAACGAAATGTAACCTAACCTAACCCATCTAGCCCCTCGCTGGTAATGTTTTTCAGAATCCAGTTCGTGTCGTCCCGTACGTCTCGGTGGGAACATTTTATGCGTCTATAACGTTATATATCCTAACCTAAGGCAACCTAACATCTCGGATGTAGTATTTTACAACATTCCTGGCGGGCTGAACCTACTTCTCGGTGGGAACATTATATAAGTCGATAACGTAATATAACATAAAATAACCTATCTAGCCCCTCGGCGGTAATGTTTTACAGAATCCCGTTCGTGTCGTCCCGTAATTCTCGGTGCGGACATTATATTAGTCGATAACGTTATATATCCTAACCTAAGGCAACTTAACATCTCGAATGTAGTCTTTTACGACATTCCAGGCGTGTCGGCCCCTACTTCTCGGTGGGCACATAATATACGTCTATATCGTAATATAACCTAACCTAAACCCATTTTGCACTTCGGTGATTATGTTTTACAGAAGGCAACCTAACATCTCGGATGTAGTATTTTACAACATTCCTGGCGGGCTGAACCTACTTCTCGGTGGGAACATTATATAAGTCTATATCGTAATATAACCTAACCTAACCCATCTAGACCCTCGCTGGTAATGTTTCACAGAATTCCGTTCGTGTCGCCCCGTACGTCACGGTGCGGACATCATATACGTCTATAACATTATATATCCTCACCTAAGGCAACCTAACATCTCGGATGTAGTATTTTCCAAAATACCTGGCGGGTTGGCCCCTACTTCTCGGTAGGAACATTATATACGTCTATAACGTAATATAACCTAACCTAACCCATCTAGCCCCTCGGCGGTAATGTTTTACAGAATCCCGTTCGTGTCGTCCCGTACGTCTCGGTGCGGACATTATATAAGTCTATAACGTTATATATCCTAACCTAAGGCAACCTAACATCTCGAATGTAGTATTTTACGACATTACACTCGGGTCGGCCCCTAATTCTCGTTGGGTACATTTTACAGAATCCAGTTCGTGTCGTCCCGTACGTCTCGGTGGGGACACTGTATGCGTCTATACCGTTATATATGCTAACCAAAGGCAACCTAACATCTCGGATATAGTATTTTCCAAAATACCTGGCGGGTCGGCCCCTACTTCTGGGTGGGAACATTATATACGTCTATAACGTAATATAACCTAACCTAACCCATCTAGCCCCTCGCTGGCAATGTTTTACAGAATCCCGGGCGTGTCGGCCCGTACTTCTCATTGGGGACATTATATGTGTCTAGAACGTTATATATCCTAACCTAAGGCAACCTAACATCTCGGATGTAGTATTTTACAACATACCTGGCGGGTCGGCCCCTACTTCTCGGTGGGAACATTATATAAGTCTATATCGTAATATAACCTAACCTAACCCATCTAGACCCTCGCTGGTAATGTTTCACAGAATCCCGTTCGTGTCCGCCGTACGTCACGGTGCGGTCATTATATACGTCTATAACGTTATATATCCTAACCTAACGCAACCTAACATCTCGGATGTAGTATTTTACAACATTCCTGGCGGGTCGGCCCCTTCTTCTCGGTGGGAACATTATATAGGTCTACAACGTAGTATAACCTAACCTGACCCATTTAGCCCCTCGCTGGTAATGTTTTTCAGAATCCAGTTCGTGTCGTCCCGTACGTCTCGGTGCGGACATTATATAAGTCTATAACGTTATATATCCTAACCTAAGGCAACCTAACATCTCGAAAGTAGTATTTTACGACATTCCACTCGGGTCGGCCCCTAATTCTCGTTGGGTACATTATATACGTCTACAACGAAATGTAACCTAACCTAACCCATCTAGCCCCTCGCTGGTAATGTTTTACAGAATCCAGTTCGTGTCGTCCCGTACGTCTCGGTGGGGACATTGTATGCGTCTATAACGTTATATATCCTAACCTAAGACAACCTAACATCTCGGATGTAGTATTTCACGACATTCCTGGTGGGTCGGCCCCTACTTCTCGGTGGGCACATTATATACGTCTATATCGCAATATAACCTAACCTAACCCATTTAGCCCCTCGCTGGTAATGTTTCTCAGAATCCAGTTCGTGTCGTCCCGTACGTCTCGGTGGGAACATTATATACGTCTATATCATAATATTACCTAACCTAACCTATCTAGCACCTCGCTGGTAATGTTTCACAGAATCCCGGTCAAGTCCGCCGTACGTCACGGTGCGGTCATTATATACGTCTATAACGTTATATATCCTAACCTAAGGCAACCTAACATCTCGAATGTAGTATTTTACAACATTCCTGGCGGGTCGGCCCCTTCTTCTCGGTGGGAACATTATATAGGTCTACAACGTAGTATAACCTAACCTAACCCATTTAGCCCCTCGCTGGTAATGTTTTTCAGAATCCAGTTCGTGTCGTCCCGTACGTCTCGGTGGGAACATTGTATGCGTCTATAACGTTATATATCCTAACCTAAGGCAACCTAACAACTCGGATGTAATAGTTTACCACATTCCTGGCGGTCTCTACATCTCGGTGGGAACATTCTATACGTCTATAACGTTGTATATCCTAACCTAACGCAACCTAACATCTCTGATGTAATATTTTACAACATTCCTGACGCGTCGGCCCCTACATCTCGGTGGGAACATTAGATACGTCTACAACGTTGTATATGCTAACCTAAGGGAACCTAACATCTCGGGTGTAATATTTTACAACATTCTGGCGTGTCGTCGCCTGCTTCTCAATGGGGACATTATATACGTCTATAACGTTGTATATCCTAACCCAAAGCAACCTAACTTCTGGGATGTAATATTTTACAACATTCCTGGCATGTCGATCCCCACGTCTCGGTGGGAACATTATATAAGTCTATAACGATATATATCCTAACCTAATGCAACCTAACAACTCGAATGTAATATTTTAGAATATTCCTGGCATGTCGGTCCCTACATCTCGGTGGGAACATTCTATACGTCTATAATGTCGTATATCCTAACCTAAGGCAACCTAAGATATCGGATGTAATATTTTACAACATTCCTGACGCGTCGGCCCCTATTTCTCAGTGGGAATATTATATACGTCTATAACGTTATATATCCTAACCTAAGGGAACCTAACATTTCGGGTGTAATATTTTGCAACATTCCTGACGCGTCGGCCCCTATTTCTCGGGGGGAATATTATATACGTCTATAACGTGACATATCCTAGCCTAAGGCAACCTAACATGTCGAATGTAATATTTTACAACATTCTGGCGTGTCGTCGCCTGCTTCTCAAAGGGGACATTATATACGTCTATAACGTTGTATATCCTAACCTAACGCAACCTAACATCTGGGATGTAATATTTTACAACATTCCTTACGCGTCGGCCCCTATTTCTCGGTGGGAATAGTATATACGTCTACAACGTTATATATCCTAGCCTAAGGCGACCTAACATGTCGAATGTAATATTTTACATCATTCCTGTCGTGTCGGCCCGTAGTTCTCGGTGGTAACATTATATACGTCTATAAGGTTAGATATCTTAGCCTAAGGCAACCTAACATGTCGCATGTAATATTGTACAACATTCCTGGTGTGTCGTCACCTACTTCTGGATGGGGACATTATATACATCTATAACGTTGTACATCCTAGCCTAAGGCAACCTAACATATCGGATGTAATATTTTACAACATTCCTGACGCGTCGGCCCCTATTTCTCGGTGGGAATATTATATACGTCTATAACGTTATATATCCTAGCCTAAGGCAACCCAACATGTCGAATGTAATAATTTACAACATTCTGGCGTGTCGTCGCCTGCTTCTCGAAGGGGACATTATATACGTCTATAACGTTATATATCCTAGCCTAAGGCAAACTAACATGTCGAATGTAATATTTTACAACATTCTGGCGTGCCGTCGCCTGCTACTCGAAGGGGACATTATATACGTCTATAGCGTTGTATATCCTAACCTAACGCAACCTATCATCTGGGATGTAATATTTTACAACATTCCTGACGCGTCGGTCCCTACTTCTCGGTGGGAACATTGTATACGTCTATAACGGAATATGTCCTAGCCTAAGGCAACCTAACATCTCGGATGTAATATTTTACAACATTCCTGGCGTGTCGTCGCCTGCATCTCGATGGGGACATTATATACGTCTATAAAGTTGTATATCCTAACCCAAAGCAACCTAACTTCTGGGATGTAATATTTTACAACATTCCTGGCATGTCGGTCCCCACGTCTTGGTGGGAACATTATATAAGTCTATAACGATATATATCCTAACCTAAAGCAACCTAACAACCCGGAGGTAATATTTTAGAACATTCCTGGCATGTCGGTCCCTACATCTCGGTGGGGACATTCTATACGTCTATAACGTTGTATATCCTAACCTAAGGGAACCTAACATTTCGGGTGTGATATTTTACAACATTCCTGACGCGTCGGCCCCTATTTCTCGGTGGGAATATTATATACGTCTATAACGTTATATATCCGAGCCTAAGGCAACCCAACATGTCGAATGTAATATTTTTCAACATTCTGGCGCGTCGTCGGCTGCTTCTCGAAGGGGACATTATATACGTCTATAACGTTGTATATCCTAACCTAACGCAACCTAACATCTGGGATGTAATATTTTACAACATTCCTGACGCGTCGGCCCCTATTTCTCGGTGGGAATATTATATGCGTCTATAAAGTTATATATCCTAGCCTAAGGCAACCCAACATGTAGAATGTAATATTTTACAACATTCCTGGCGTGTCGTCGCCTACTTCTCGATGGGGTCTTTATATACATCTATAACGTTGTATATCCTAACCTAAGGCAACCTAACATCTCGGATGTAATATTTTACAACATTCCTGGCATGTCGGTCCCTACTTCTCGGTGGGAACATTGTATACGTCTATAACGATATATATTCTAGCCTAAGGCAACCTAACATGTCGAATGTAATATTTTACAACATTCCTGGCGTGTCGTCGCCTACTTCTGGATGGGGACATTATATACATCTATAACGTCACATATCCTAACCTAAGGGAACCTAACATCTCGGGTGTAATATTTTACAACATTCCTGGCGTGTCGTCGCCTACTTCTGGATGGGGACATTATATACATCTATAACGTCATATATCCTAACCTAAGGGAACCTAACATCTCGGGTGTAATATTTTACAACATTCCTGGCGTGCCGTCGCCTACTTCTCGATGGGGACATTATATACATCTATAAGGTTGTATATCCTAACCTAAGGCAACCTAACATCTCGGATGTAATATTTTACAACATTCTGGCGTGTCGTCGCCTACTTCTCGACGGGGACATTATATACGTCTATAACCTTGTATATCCTATCCTAACGCAACCTAACCTCTGGGATGTAACATTTTAAAACATTCCTGGCATGTCGGTCCCTACGTCTCGGTGGGAACATTATATACGTCTATAACGATATATATCCTAACCTAAGGCAACCTAACATCTCGGATGTAATATTTTACAACATTCCTGGCGCTTCGGCTGCTACTTTTCGGTGTGAACATTATATACGTCTATAGCGTTACATATCCTAACGTATGGCAACATAACATCTCGAATGTTATATTTTACAACATTCCTGGCGTGTCGTCGCCTGCTTCTCGATGGGGTCTTTATGTACGTCTAGAACGTTGTATATCCTAACCTAACGCAACCTAACATCTGGGATGTAATATTTTACAACATTCCTGGCATGTCGGTCCCTACGTCTCGGTGGGAACGTTATATACGTCTATAACGATATATATCCTAACCTAAGGGAACCTTACAACTCGGATGTAATATTTTACAACATTCCTGGCAGGTCGGTCCCTTTTTCTCGGTGGAAGCAATGTATACGTCTATAACGATATATATCCTAGCCAAACGCAACCCAACATGTAGAATGTAATATTTTACAACATTCCTGGCGTGTCGTCGCCTACTTCTCGATGGGGACATTATATACATCTATAACGTTGTATATCCTAACCTAAGGCAACCTAACATCTCGGATGTAATATTTTACAACATTCCTGGCATGTCGGTCCCTACTTCTCGGTGGGAACATTGTATACGTCTATAACGATATATATTCTAGCCTAAGGCAACCTAACATGTCAAATGTAATATTTTACAACATTCCTGGCGTGCCGTCGCCTACTTCTCGATGGGGACATTATATACATCTATAAGGTTGTATATCCTAACCTAAGGCAACCTAACATCTCGGATGTAATATTTTACAACATTCTGGCGTGTCGTCGCCTACTTCTCGACGGGGACATTATATACGTCTATAACCTTGTATATACTAACCCAACGCAACCTAACATCTGGGATGTAATATTTTACAACATTCCTGGCATGTCGGACCCTACGTCTCCGTGGGTACATTATATACGTCTATAACGTTGTATATCCTATCCTAACGCAACCTAACATCTGGGATGTAACATTTTAAAACATTCCTGGCATGTTGGTCCCTACGTCTCGGTGGGAACTTTATATACGTCTATAACGATATATATCCTAACCTAAGGCAACCTAACATCTCGGATGTAATATTTTACAACATTCCTGGCGCTTCGGCTGCTACTTTTCGGTGTGAACATTATATACGTCTATAGCGTTACATATCCTAACGTATGGCAACATAACATCTCGAATGTTATATTTTACAACATTCCTGGCGTGTCGTCGCCTGCTTCTCGATGGGGTCTTTATGTACGTCTAGAACGTTGTATATCCTAACCTAACGCAACCTAACATCTGGGATGTAATATTTTACAACATTCCTGGCATGTCGGTCCCTACGTCTCGGTGGGAACGTTATATACGTCTATAACGATATATATCCTAACCTAAGGGAACCTTACAACTCGGATGTAATATTTTACAACATTCCTGGCAGGTCGGTCCCTTTTTCTCGGTGGAAGCAATGTATACGTCTATAACGATATATATCCTAGCCAAACGCAACCCAACATGTAGAATGTAATATTTTACAACATTCCTGGCATGTCGGTCCCTACTTCTCGGTGGGAACATTGTATACGTCTATAACGATATATATTCTAGCCTAAGGCAACCTAACATGTCAAATGTAATATTTTACAACATTCCTGGCGTGTCGTCGCCTACTTCTCGATGGGGACATTATATACATCTATAACGTTGTATATCCTAACCTAAGGCAACCTAACATCTCGGATGTAATATTTTACAACATTCCTGGCATGTCGGTCCCTACTTCTCGCTGGGAACATTGTATATGTCTATAACGATATATATTCTAGCCTAAGGCAACCTAACATGTCAAATGTAATATTTTACAACATTCCTGTCGTGTCGTCGCCTGCTTCTCGATGGGGACATTATATACGTCTATAACGTTGTATATTCTAACCTAACGCAACCTAACTTCTGGGATGTAATATTTTACAACATTCCTGGCGTGTCGTCGCCTACTTCTGGATGGGGACATTATATACATCTATAACGTTATATATCCTAACCTAAGGGAACCTAACATCTCGGGTGTAATATTTTACAACATTCCTGGCGTGTCGGTCCCTACTTCTCGGTGGGAACATTGTATACGTCTATAACGATATATATATACTAGCCTAAGGCAACCTAACATGTCGAATGTAATATTTTACAACATTCCTGTCGTGTCGTCGCCTGCTTCTCGATGGAGACGTTATATACGTCTATAACGTTGTATATTCTAACCTAACGCAACCTAACATCTGGGATGTAATATTTTACAACATTCCTGGCGTGTCGTCGCCTACTTCTGGATGGGGACATTATATACATCTATAACGTTGTATATCCTAACCTAACGCAACCCTAACAACTCGGATGAAATATTTTACAACATTCCTGGCATGTCGGGCCGTACTTCTCGATGGGAACATTGTATACGTCTATAACGTTGTATATCCTAGCCTAAGGCAACTTAACATGTCGACTGTAATATTTTATAACATTCCTGGCATGTCGGTCCCTACTTCTCGCTGGGAACATTGTATATGTCTATAGCGATATATATTCTAGCCTAAGGCAACCTAACATGTCAAATGTAATATTTTACAACATTCCTGTCGTGTCGTCGCCTGCTTCTCGATGGGGACATTATATACGTCTATAACGTTGTATATTCTAACCTAACGCAATCTAACTTCTGGGATGTAATATTTTACAAGATCCCTGGCATGACGGTCCGCACGTCTCGGTGGGAACATTATATAAGTCTATAACAATATATATCCTAACCTAAGGCAACCTAACATGTCGAATGTAATATTTTACAACATTCCTGGCGTGTCGTCGCCTACTTCTGGATGGGGACATTATATACATCTATAACGTCATATATCCTAACCTAAGGGAACCTAACATCTCGGGTGTAATATTTTACAACATTCCTGGCGTGCCGTCGCCTACTTCTCGATGGGGACATTATATACATCTATAAGGTTGTATATCCTAACCTAAGGCAACCTAACATCTGGGATGTAATATTTTACAACATTCTGGCGTGTCGTCGCCTACTTCTCGACGGGGACATTATATACGTCTATAACCTTGTATATACTAACCTAACGCAACCTAACATCTGGGATGTAATATTTTACAACATTCCTGGCATGTCGGACCCTACGTCTCCGTGGGTACATTATATACGTCTATAACGTTGTATATCCTATCCTAACGCAACCTAACATCTGGGATGTAACATTTTAAAACATTCCTGGCATGTCGGGCCCTACTTCTTGGTGGGAACATTGTATACGTCTATAACGCTATATATACTAGCCTAAGGCAACCTAACATGTCGAATGTAATATTTTACAACATTCCTGTCGTGTCGTCCCCTGCTTCTCTATGGGGACATTATATACGTCTATAACGTTGTATATTCTAACCTAACGCAACCTAACATCTGGGATGTAATATTTTACAACATTCCTGGCATGTCGGGCCCTACTTCTCGGTGGGAACATTGTATACGTCTATAACGCTATATATACTAGCCTAAGGCAACCTAACATGTCGAACGTAATATTTTACAACATTCCTGGCATGTCGGTCCCTACGTCTCGGTGGGAACGTTATATACGCCTATAACGATATATATCCTAACACAAGGGAACCTTACATCTCGGATGTAATATTTTACAACATTCCTGGCATGTCGGTCCCTTCTTCTCGGTGGAAACATTGTATACGTCTATAACGATATATATCCTAGCCAAACGCAACCCAACATGTAGAATGTAATATTTTACAACATTCCTGGCGTGTCGTCGCCTACGTCTCGATGGGGACATTATATACATCTATAAAGTTGTATATCCTAACCTAAGGCAACCTAACATCTCGGATGTAATATTTTACAACATTCCTTACGCGTCGGCCCCTATTTCTCGGTGGGAATAGTATATACGTCTACAACGTTATATATCCTAGCCTAAGGCGACCTAACATGTCGAATGTAATATTTTACATCATTCCTGTCGTGTCGGCCCGTAGTTCTCGGTGGTAACATTATATACGTCTATAAGGTTAGATATCTTAGCCTAAGGCAACCTAACATGTCGCATGTAATATTGTACAACATTCCTGGTGTGTCGTCACCTACTTCTGGATGGGGACATTATATACATCTATAACGTTGTACATCCTAGCCTAAGGCAACCTAACATATCGGATGTAATATTTTACAACATTCCTGACGCGTCGGCCCCTATTTCTCGGTGGGAATATTATATACGTCTATAACGTTATATATCCTAGCCTAAGGCAACCCAACATGTCGAATGTAATAATTTACAACATTCTGGCGTGTCGTCGCCTGCTTCTCGAAGGGGACATTATATACGTCTATAACGTTATATATCCTAGCCTAAGGCAAACTAACATGTCGAATGTAATATTTTACAACATTCTGGCGTGCCGTCGCCTGCTACTCGAAGGGGACATTATATACGTCTATAGCGTTGTATATCCTAACCTAACGCAACCTATCATCTGGGATGTAATATTTTACAACATTCCTGACGCGTCGGTCCCTACTTCTCGGTGGGAACATTGTATACGTCTATAACGGAATATGTCCTAGCCTAAGGCAACCTAACATCTCGGATGTAATATTTTACAACATTCCTGGCGTGTCGTCGCCTGCATCTCGATGGGGACATTATATACGTCTATAAAGTTGTATATCCTAACCCAAAGCAACCTAACTTCTGGGATGTAATATTTTACAACATTCCTGGCATGTCGGTCCCCACGTCTTGGTGGGAACATTATATAAGTCTATAACGATATATATCCTAACCTAAAGCAACCTAACAACCCGGAGGTAATATTTTAGAACATTCCTGGCATGTCGGTCCCTACATCTCGGTGGGGACATTCTATACGTCTATAACGTTGTATATCCTAACCTAAGGGAACCTAACATTTCGGGTGTGATATTTTACAACATTCCTGACGCGTCGGCCCCTATTTCTCGGTGGGAATATTATATACGTCTATAACGTTATATATCCGAGCCTAAGGCAACCCAACATGTCGAATGTAATATTTTTCAACATTCTGGCGCGTCGTCGGCTGCTTCTCGAAGGGGACATTATATACGTCTATAACGTTGTATATCCTAACCTAACGCAACCTAACATCTGGGATGTAATATTTTACAACATTCCTGACGCGTCGGCCCCTATTTCTCGGTGGGAATATTATATACGTCTATAAAGTTATATATCCTAGCCTAAGGCAACCCAACATGTAGAATGTAATATTTTACAACATTCCTGGCGTGTCGTCGCCTACTTCTCGATGGGGTCTTTATATACATCTATAACGTTGTATATCCTAACCTAAGGCAACCTAACATCTCGGATGTAATATTTTACAACATTCCTGGCATGTCGGTCCCTACTTCTCGGTGGGAACATTGTATACGTCTATAACGATATATATTCTAGCCTAAGGCAACCTAACATGTCGAATGTAATATTTTACAACATTCCTGGCGTGTCGTCGCCTACTTCTGGATGGGGACATTATATACATCTATAACGTCACATATCCTAACCTAAGGGAACCTAACATCTCGGGTGTAATATTTTACAACATTCCTGGCGTGTCGTCGCCTACTTCTGGATGGGGACATTATATACATCTATAACGTCATATATCCTAACCTAAGGGAACCTAACATCTCGGGTGTAATATTTTACAACATTCCTGGCGTGCCGTCGCCTACTTCTCGATGGGGACATTATATACATCTATAAGGTTGTATATCCTAACCTAAGGCAACCTAACATCTCGGATGTAATATTTTACAACATTCTGGCGTGTCGTCGCCTACTTCTCGACGGGGACATTATATACGTCTATAACCTTGTATATCCTATCCTAACGCAACCTAACCTCTGGGATGTAACATTTTAAAACATTCCTGGCATGTCGGTCCCTACGTCTCGGTGGGAACATTATATACGTCTATAACGATATATATCCTAACCTAAGGCAACCTAACATCTCGGATGTAATATTTTACAACATTCCTGGCGCTTCGGCTGCTACTTTTCGGTGTGAACATTATATACGTCTATAGCGTTACATATCCTAACGTATGGCAACATAACATCTCGAATGTTATATTTTACAACATTCCTGGCGTGTCGTCGCCTGCTTCTCGATGGGGTCTTTATGTACGTCTAGAACGTTGTATATCCTAACCTAACGCAACCTAACATCTGGGATGTAATATTTTACAACATTCCTGGCATGTCGGTCCCTACGTCTCGGTGGGAACGTTATATACGTCTATAACGATATATATCCTAACCTAAGGGAACCTTACAACTCGGATGTAATATTTTACAACATTCCTGGCAGGTCGGTCCCTTTTTCTCGGTGGAAGCAATGTATACGTCTATAACGATATATATCCTAGCCAAACGCAACCCAACATGTAGAATGTAATATTTTACAACATTCCTGGCGTGTCGTCGCCTACTTCTCGATGGGGACATTATATACATCTATAACGTTGTATATCCTAACCTAAGGCAACCTAACATCTCGGATGTAATATTTTACAACATTCCTGGCATGTCGGTCCCTACTTCTCGGTGGGAACATTGTATACGTCTATAACGATATATATTCTAGCCTAAGGCAACCTAACATGTCAAATGTAATATTTTACAACATTCCTGGCGTGCCGTCGCCTACTTCTCGATGGGGACATTATATACATCTATAAGGTTGTATATCCTAACCTAAGGCAACCTAACATCTCGGATGTAATATTTTACAACATTCTGGCGTGTCGTCGCCTACTTCTCGACGGGGACATTATATACGTCTATAACCTTGTATATACTAACCCAACGCAACCTAACATCTGGGATGTAATATTTTACAACATTCCTGGCATGTCGGACCCTACGTCTCCGTGGGTACATTATATACGTCTATAACGTTGTTTATCCTATCCTAACGCAACCTAACATCTGGGATGTAACATTTTAAAACATTCCTGGCATGTCGGTCCCTACGTCTCGGTGGGAACTTTATATACGTCTATAACGATATATATCCTAACCTAAGGCAACCTAACATCTCGGATGTAATATTTTACAACATTCCTGGCGCTTCGGCTGCTACTTTTCGGTGTGAACATTATATACGTCTATAGCGTTACATATCCTAACGTATGGCAACATAACATCTCGAATGTTATATTTTACAACATTCCTGGCGTGTCGTCGCCTGCTTCTCGATGGGGTCTTTATGTACGTCTAGAACGTTGTATATCCTAACCTAACGCAACCTAACATCTGGGATGTAATATTTTACAACATTCCTGGCATGTCGGTCCCTACGTCTCGGTGGGAACATTGTATACGTCTATAACGATATATATTCTAGCCTAAGGCAACCTAACATGTCAAATGTAATATTTTACAACATTCCTGGCGTGTCGTCGCCTACTTCTCGATGGGGACATTATATACATCTATAACGTTGTATATCCTAACCTAAGGCAACCTAACATCTCGGATGTAATATTTTACAACATTCCTGGCATGTCGGTCCCTACTTCTCGCTGGGAACATTGTATATGTCTATAACGATATATATTCTAGCCTAAGGCAACCTAACATGTCAAATGTAATATTTTACAACATTCCTGTCGTGTCGTCGCCTGCTTCTCGATGGGGACATTATATACGTCTATAACGTTGTATATTCTAACCTAACGCAACCTAACTTCTGGGATGTAATATTTTACAACATTCCTGGCGTGTCGTCGCCTACTTCTGGATGGGGACATTATATACATCTATAACGTTATATATCCTAACCTAAGGGAACCTAACATCTCGGGTGTAATATTTTACAACATTCCTGGCGTGTCGGTCCCTACTTCTCGGTGGGAACATTGTATACGTCTATAACGATATATATATACTAGCCTAAGGCAACCTAACATGTCGAATGTAATATTTTACAACATTCCTGTCGTGTCGTCGCCTGCTTCTCGATGGAGACGTTATATACGTCTATAACGTTGTATATTCTAACCTAACGCAACCTAACATCTGGGATGTAATATTTTACAACATTCCTGGCGTGTCGTCGCCTACTTCTGGATGGGGACATTATATACATCTATAACGTTGTATATCCTAACCTAACGCAACCCTAACAACTCGGATGAAATATTTTACAACATTCCTGGCATGTCGGGCCGTACTTCTCGGTGGGAACATTGTATACGTCTATAACGTTGTATATCCTAGCCTAAGGCAACTTAACATGTCGACTGTAATATTTTATAACATTCCTGGCATGTCGGTCCCTACTTCTCGCTGGGAACATTGTATATGTCTATAGCGATATATATTCTAGCCTAAGGCAACCTAACATGTCAAATGTAATATTTTACAACATTCCTGTCGTGTCGTCGCCTGCTTCTCGATGGGGACATTATATACGTCTATAACGTTGTATATTCTAACCTAACGCAATCTAACTTCTGGGATGTAATATTTTACAAGATCCCTGGCATGACGGTCCGCACGTCTCGGTGGGAACATTATATAAGTCTATAACAATATATATCCTAACCTAAGGCAACCTAACATGTCGAATGTAATATTTTACAACATTCCTGGCGTGTCGTCGCCTACTTCTCGATGTGAACATTATATACGTCTATAACGTTGTATATCCTATCCTAACGCAACCTAACATCTGGGATGTAACATTTTAAAACATTCCTGGCATGTCGGGCCCTACTTCTTGGTGGGAACATTGTATACGTCTATAACGCTATATATACTAGCCTAAGGCAACCTAACATGTCGAATGTAATATTTTACAACATTCCTGTCGTGTCGTCCCCTGCTTCTCTATGGGGACATTATATACGTCTATAACGTTGTATATTCTAACCTAACGCAACCTAACATCTGGGATGTAATATTTTACAACATTCCTGGCATGTCGGGCCCTACTTCTCGGTGGGAACATTGTATACGTCTATAACGCTATATATACTAGCCTAAGGCAACCTAACATGTCGAACGTAATATTTTACAACATTCCTGGCATGTCGGTCCCTACGTCTCGGTGGGAACGTTATATACGCCTATAACGATATATATCCTAACACAAGGGAACCTTACATCTCGGATGTAATATTTTACAACATTCCTGGCATGTCGGTCCCTTCTTCTCGGTGGAAACATTGTATACGTCTATAACGATATATATCCTAGCCAAACGCAACCCAACATGTAGAATGTAATATTTTACAACATTCCTGGCGTGTCGTCGCCTACGTCTCGATGGGGACATTATATACATCTATAAAGTTGTATATCCTAACCTAAGGCAACCTAACATCTCGGATGTAATATTTTACAACATTCCTGGCATGTCGGTCCCTACTTATCGGTGGGAACATTGTATACGTCTATAACGATATATATTCTAGCCTAAGGCAAACTAACATGTCGAATGTAATATTTTACAACATTCCTGTCGTGTCGTCGCCTGCTTCTCGATGGGGACATTATATACGTCTATAACGTTGTATATTCTAACCTAACGCAACCTAATATCTGGGATGTAATATTTTACAACATTCCTGGCGTGTCGTCGCCTACTTCTGTATGGGGACATTATATACGTCTATAACGTTATATATCCTAGCCTAAGGCAACCTAACTTGTAGAATGTAATATTTTACAACATTCCTGGCGTGTCGTCGCCTACTTCTCTATGGGAACATTATATACATCTATAACGTTGTATATCCTAACCTAAGGCAACCTAACATCTCGGATGTAATATTTTACCACATTCCTGGCATGTCGGTCCCTACTTCTCGGTGGGAACATTGTATACGTCTATAACGATATATATACTAGCCTAAGGCAACCTAACATGTCGAATGTAATATTTTACAACATTCCTGTCGTGTCGTCGCCTGCTTCTCGATGGGGACATTATATACGTCTATAACGTTGTATATTCTAACGTAACGCAACCTAACATCTGGGATGTAATATTTTACAACATTCCTGGCGTGTCGTCGCCTACTTCTCGATGTGAACATTATATACGTCTATAACGTTATATATCCTAGCCTAAGGCAACCTAACTTGTAGAATGTAATATTTTACAACATTCCTGGCGTGTCGTCGCCTACTTCTCTATGGGAACATTATATACATCTATAACGTTGTATATCCTAACCTAAGGCAACCTAACATCTCGGATGTAATATTTTACCACATTCTTGTCATGTCGGTACCTACTTATCGGTGGGAACATTGTATACGTCTATAACGATATATATTCTAGCCTAAGGCAAACTAACATGTCGAATGTAATATTTTACAACATTCCTGTCGTGTCGTCGCCTGCTTCTCGATGGGGACATTATATACGTCTATAACGTTGTATATTCTAACCTAACGCAACCTAATATCTGGGATGTAATATTTTACAACATTCCTGGCGTGTCGTCGCCTACTTCTGTATGGGGACATTATATACGTCTATAACGTTATATATCCTAGCCTAAGGCAACCTAACTTGTAGAATGTAATATTTTACAACATTCCTGGCGTGTCGTCGCCTACTTCTCTATGGGAACATTATATACATCTATAACGTTGTATATCCTAACCTAAGGCAACCTAACATCTCGGATGTAATATTTTACCACATTCCTGGCATGTCGGTCCCTACTTCTCGGTGGGAACATTGTATACGTCTATAACGATATATATACTAGCCTAAGGCAACCTAACATGTCGAATGTAATATTTTACAACATTCCTGTCGTGTCGTCGCCTGCTTCTCGATGGGGACATTATATACGTCTATAACGTTGTATATTCTAACGTAACGCAACCTAACATCTGGGATGTAATATTTTACAACATTCCTGGCGTGTCGTCGCCTACTTCTCGATGTGAACATTATATACGTCTATAACGTTATATATCCTAGCCTAAGGCAACCTAACTTGTAGAATGTAATATTTTACAACATTCCTGGCGTGTCGTCGCCTACTTCTCTATGGGAACATTATATACATCTATAACGTTGTATATCCTAACCTAAGGCAACCTAACATCTCGGATGTAATATTTTACCACATTCTTGTCATGTCGGTACCTACTTCTCGGTGGGAACAGTGTATACGTCTATAACGATATATATCCTAGCCTAAGGCAACCTAACATGTCGAATGTAATATTTTACAACATTCCTGTCGTGTCGTCGCCTGCTTCTCGATGGGGACATTATATACGTCTATAACGATGTATATTCTAACGTAACGCAACCTAACATCTGGGATGTAATATTTTACAACATTCCTGGCGTGTCGTCGCCTACTTCTGGATGGGGACATTATATACATCTATAACGTCATATATCCTAACCTAAGGGAACCTAACATCTCGGGTGTAATATTTTACAACATTCCTGGCGTGTCGTCGCCTACTTCTCGATGGGGACATTATATACATCTATAACGTTGTATATCCTAACCTAAGGCAACCTAACATCTCGGATGTAATAATTTACAACATTCTGGCGTGTCGTCGCCTGCTTCTCGATGGGGACATTATATACATCTATAACGTTGTATATCCTAACCTAAGGCAACCTAACATCTGGGATGTAACATTTTAAAACATTCCTGGCATTTCGGTCCCTACGTCTCGGTGTGAACATTATATACGTCTATAACGTTACATATCCTAACGTATGGCAACATAACATCTCGAATGTTATATTTTACAACATTCCTGGCGTGTCGTCGCCTGCTTCTCGATGGGGACTTTATGTACGTCTAGAACGTTGTATATCCTAACCTAACGCAACCTAACATCTGGGATGTTATGTTTTACAACATTCCTAGCATGTCGGTCCCTACGTCTCGGTGGGAACGTTATATACGTCTATAACGATATATATCCTAACATAAGGGAACCTTACATCTCGGATGTAATATTTTACAACATTCCTGTCATGTCGGTCCCTTCTTCTCGGTGGAAACATTGTATACGTCTATAACGATATATATCCTAGCCTAACGCAACCCAACATGTAGAATGTAATATTTTACAACATTCCTGGCGTGTCGTCGCCTACTTCTCGATGGGGACATTATATACATCTATAACGTTGTATATCCTAACATAAGGCAACCTAACATCTCGGATGTAATATTTTACAACATTCCTGGCATGTCGGTCCCTACTTCTCGGTGGGAACATTGTATACGTCTATAACGATATATATTCTAGCCTAAGGCAACCTAACATGTCGAATGTAATATTTTACAACATTCCTGTCGTGTCGTCGCCTGCTTCTCGATGGGGACATTATATACGTCTATAACGTTGTATATTCTAACCTAACGCAACCTAATATCTGGGATGTAATATTTTACAACATTCCTGGCGTGTCGTCGCCTACTTCTGGATGGGGACATTATATACGTCTATAACGTTATATATCCTAGCCTAAGGCAACCTAACTTGTAGAATGTAATATTTTACAACATTCCTGGCGTGTCGTCGCCTACTTCTCTATGGGAACATTATATACATCTATAACGTTGTATATCCTAACCTAAGGCAACCTAACATCTCGGATGTAATATTTTACCACATTCCTGGCATGTCGGTCCCTACTTCTCGGTGGGAACATTGTATACGTCTATAACGATATATATACTAGCCTAAGGCAACCTAACATGTCGAATGTAATATTTTACAACATTCCTGTCGTGTCGTCGCCTGCTTCTCGATGGGGACATTATATACGTCTATAACGTTGTATATTCTAACGTAACGCAACCTAACATCTGGGATGTAATATTTTACAACATTCCTGGCGTGTCGTCGCCTACTTCTCGATGTGAACATTATATACGTCTATAACGTTATATATCCTAGCCTAAGGCAACCTAACTTGTAGAATGTAATATTTTACAACATTCCTGGCGTGTCGTCGCCTACTTCTCTATGGGAACATTATATACATCTATAACGTTGTATATCCTAACCTAAGGCAACCTAACATCTCGGATGTAATATTTTACCACATTCTTGTCATGTCGGTACCTACTTCTCGGTGGGAACATTGTATACGTCTATAACGATATATATCCTAGCCTAAGGCAACCTAACATGTCGAATGTAATATTTTACAACATTCCTGTCGTGTCGTCGCCTGCTTCTCGATGGGGACATTATATACGTCTATAACGATGTATATTCTAACGTAACGCAACCTAACATCTGGGATGTAATATTTTACAACATTCCTGGCGTGTCGTCGCCTACTTCTGGATGGGGACATTATA
Organism: Xylocopa violacea; assembly: GCA_963969225.1. NCBI lineage: Eukaryota > Metazoa > Arthropoda > Insecta > Hymenoptera > Apidae > Xylocopa > Xylocopa violacea. The sequence continues at coordinate 527,543 of CAXAJV010000835.1, forward strand.
TACATCTATAACGTCATATATCCTAACCTAAGGGAACCTAACATCTCGGGTGTAATATTTTACAACATTCCTGGCGTGTCGTCGCCTACTTCTCGATGGGGACATTATATACATCTATAACGTTGTATATCCTAACCTAAGGCAACCTAACATCTCGGATGTAATAATTTACAACATTCTGGCGTGTCGTCGCCTGCTTCTCGATGGGGACATTATATACATCTATAACGTTGTATATCCTAACCTAAGGCAACCTAACATCTGGGATGTAACATTTTAAAACATTCCTGGCATTTCGGTCCCTACGTCTCGGTGTGAACATTATATACGTCTATAACGTTACATATCCTAACGTATGGCAACATAACATCTCGAATGTTATATTTTACAACATTCCTGGCGTGTCGTCGCCTGCTTCTCGATGGGGACTTTATGTACGTCTAGAACGTTGTATATCCTAACCTAACGCAACCTAACATCTGGGATGTTATGTTTTACAACATTCCTAGCATGTCGGTCCCTACGTCTCGGTGGGAACGTTATATACGTCTATAACGATATATATCCTAACATAAGGGAACCTTACATCTCGGATGTAATATTTTACAACATTCCTGTCATGTCGGTCCCTTCTTCTCGGTGGAAACATTGTATACGTCTATAACGATATATATCCTAGCCTAACGCAACCCAACATGTAGAATGTAATATTTTACAACATTCCTGGCGTGTCGTCGCCTACTTCTCGATGGGGACATTATATACATCTATAACGTTGTATATCCTAACATAAGGCAACCTAACATCTCGGATGTAATATTTTACAACATTCCTGGCATGTCGGTCCCTACTTCTCGGTGGGATCATTGTATACGTCTATAACGATATATATTCTAGCCTAAGGCAACCTAACATGTCGAATGTAATATTTTACAACATTCCTGTCGTGACGTAGCCTGCTTCTCTATGGGGACATTGTATACGTCTATAACGTTGTATATTCTAACCTAACGCAACCTAACATCTGGGATGTAATATTTTACAACATTACCTGGCGTATCGTCGCCTACTTCTGGATGGGGACATTATATACATCTATAACCTTGTATATACTAACCTAACGCAACCTAACATCTGGGATGTAATATTTTACAACATTCCTGGCATGTCGGTCCCTACGTCTCGGTGGGAACGTTATATACGTCTATAACGATATATATCCTAACCTAAGGGAACCTTACATCTCGGATGTAATATTTTACAACATTCCTGGCATGTCGGGCCCTACTTCTCGGTGGGAACATTGTATACGTCTATAACGATATATATACTAGCCTAAGGCAACCTAACATGTCGAATGTAATATTCTACAACATTCCTGTCGTGTCGTCGCCTGCTTCTCGATGGGGACATTATATACGTCTATAACGTTGTATATTCTAACCTAACGCAACCTAACATCTGGGATGTAATATTTTACGACATTCCTGTCATGTCGGTCCCTACTTCTCGGTGGGAACATTGTATACGTCTATAACGATATATATCCTAGCCTAAGGCAACCTAACATGTCGAATGTAATATTTTACAACATTCCTGTCGTGTCATCGCCTGCTTCTCGATGGGGACATTATATACGTCTATAACGTTGTATATTCTAACGTAACGCAACCTAACATCTGGGATGTAATATTTTACAACATTCCTGGCGTGTCGTCGCCTACTTCTGGATGGGGACATTATATACATCTATAACGTCATATATCCTAACCTAAGGGAACCTAACATCTCGGGTGTAATATTTTACAACATTCCTGGCGTGTCGTCGCCTACTTCTCGATGGGGACATTATATACATCTATAACGTTGTATATCCTAACCTAACGCAACCTAACATCTCGGATGTAATATTTTACAACATTCCTGGCATGTCGGGCCCTACTTCTCGGTGGGAACATTGTATACGTCTATAACGATATATATCCTAGCCTAAGGCAACCTAACATGTCGAATGTAATATTTTACAACATTCCTGTCGTGTCGTAGCCTGCTTCTCTATGGGGACATTATATACGTCTATAACGTTGTATATTCTAACCTAACGCAACCTAACATCTGGGATGTAATATTTTACAACATTCCTGTCATGTCGGTCCCTACTTCTCGGTGGGAACATTGTATACGTCTATAACGATATATATCCTAGCCTAAGGCAACCTAACATGTCGAATATAATATTTTACAACATTCCTGTCGTGTCGTCGCCTGCTTCTCGATGGGGACATCTTATACGTCTATAACGTTGTATATCCTAACCTAAGGGAACCTAACATCTCGGGTGTAATATTTTAGAACATTCCTGACGCGTCAGTCCCTATTTCTCGGTGGGAACATTATATACGTCTATAACGTTATATATCCTAGCCTAAGGCAACCTAACTTGTAGAATGTAATATTTTACAACATTCCTGGCGTGTCGTCGCCTACTTCTCTATGGGAACATTATATACATCTATAACGTTGTATATCCTAACCTAAGGCAACCTAACATCTCGGATGTAATATTTTACAACATTCCTGTCATGTCGGTCCCTACTTCTCGGTGGGAACATTCTATACGTCTATAACGATATATATCCTAGCCTAAGGCAACCTACCATCTCGGATGTAATATTTTACAACATTCCTGGCGCTTCGGCTGCTACTTTTCGGTGTGAACATTATATACATCTATAACGTCATATATCCTAACCTAAGGGAACCTAACATCTCGGGTGTAATATTTTACAACATTCCTGGCGTGTCGTCGCCTACTTCTGGATGGGGACATTATATACATCTATAACGTTATATATCCTAACCTAAGGGAACCTAACATCTCGGGTGTAATATTTTACAACATTCTGGCGTGTCGTCGCCTGCTTCTCGATGGGGACATTATATACGTCTATAACGTTGAATATCCTAACCTAAAGCAACCTAACATCTGGGATGTAATATTTTACAAGATCCCTGGCATGTCGGTCCCCACGTCTCTGTGGGAACATTATATACGTCTATAACGATATATATCCTAACCTAAGGCAACCTAACATATCGGATGTAATATTTTACAACATTCCTGGCATGTCGGTCCCTACTTCTCGGTGGAAACAATGTATACGTCTATAACGATATATATTCTAGCCTAAGGCAACCTAACATGTCGAATGTAATAATTTCCAACATTCCTGTCGTGTCGTCGCCTGCTTCTCGATGGGGACATCTTATACGTCTATAACGTTGTATATCCTAACCTAAGGGAACCTAACATCTCGGGTGTAATATTTTAGAACATTCCTGACGCGTCAGTCCCTATTTCTCGGTGGGAACATTATATACGTCTATAACGTTATATATCCTAGCCGAAGGCAACCTAACTTGTAGAATGTAATATTTTACAACATTCCTGGCGTGTCGTCGCCTACTTCTCTATGGGAACATTATGTACATCTATAACGTTGTATATCCTAACTTAAGGCAACCTAACATCTCGGATGTAATATTTTACAACATTCCTGTCATGTCGGTCCCTACTTCTCGGTGGGAACATTCTACACGTCTATAACGATATATATCCTAGCCTAAGGCAACCTACCATCTCGGATGTCATATTTTACAACATTCCTGGCGCTTCGGCTGCTACTTTTCGGTGGGAACATTATATACGTCTATAACGTTACATATCCTAACGTATGGCAACATAACATCTCGGATGTTATATATTACAACATTCCTGACGTGTCGTCGCCTGCTTCTCGATGGGGACTTTATGTACGTCTATAACGTTGTATATCCTAACCTAACGCAACCTAACATCTGGGATGTAATATTTTACAACATTCCTGGCATGTCGGTCCCTACGTCTCGGTGGGAACGTTATATACGAGTATAACGATATATATCCTAACCTAAGGGAACCTTACATCTCGGATGTAATATTTTACAACATTCCTGGCATGTCGGGCCCTACTTCTCGGTGGGAACATTGTATACGTCTATAACGATATATATTCTAGCCTAAGGCAACCTAACATGTCGAATGTAATAATTTACAACATTCCTGTCGTGTCGTCGCCTGCTTCTCGATGGGGACATCTTATACGTCTATAACGTTGTATATCCTAACCTAAGGGAACCTAACATCTCGGATGTAATATTTTACAACATTCCTGACGTGTCGTCGCCTACTTCTCGATGGGAACATTCTATACGTCTATAACGATATATATCCTAGCCTAAGGCAACCTACCATCTCGGATGTAATATTTTACAACATTCCTGGCGCTTCGGCTGCTACTTTTCGGTGTGAACATTATATACATCTATAACGTCATATATCCTAACCTAAGGGAACCTAACATCTCGGGTGTAATATTTTACAACATTCCTGGTGTGTCGTCGCCTACTTCTCGATGGGGACATTATATACATCTATAACGTTGTATATCCTAACCTAAGGCAACCTAACAGCTCGGATGTAATATTTTACAACATTCTGGCGTGTCGTCGCCTACTTCTCGACGGGGACATTATATACGTCTATAACCTTGTATATACTAACCTAACGCAACCTAACATCTGGGATGTAATATTTTACAACATTCCTGGCATGTCGGACCCTACGTCTCCGTGGGTACATTGTATACGTCTATAACGTTGTATATCCTAACCTAACGCAACCTAACATCTGGGATGTAACATTTTAAAACATTCCTGGCATGTCGGTCCCTACGTCTCGGTGGGAACATTATATACGTCTATAACGTTACATATCCTAACGTATGGCAACATAACATCTCGAATGTTATATTTTACAACATTCCTGGCGTGTCGTCGCCTGCTTCTCGATGGGGACTTTATGTACGTCTAGAACGTTGTATATCCTAACCTAACGCAACCTAACATCTGGGATGTAATATTTTACAACATTCCTGGCGTGTCGTCGCCTACTTCTGGATGGGGACATTATATACATCTATAACGTTATATATCCTAACCTAAGGGAACCTAACATCTCGGGTGTAATATTTTACAACATTCTGGCGTGTCGTCGCCTGCTTCTCGATGGGGGCATTATATACGTCTATAACGTTGAATATCCTAACCTAAAGCAACCTAACATCTGGGATGTAATATTTTACAAGATCCCTGGCATGTCGGTCCCCACGTCTCTGTGGGAACATTATATACGTCTATAACGATATATATCCTAACCTAAGGCAACCTAACATATCGGATGTAATATTTTACAACATTCCTGGCATGTCGGTCCCTACTTCTCGGCGGGAACATTGTATACGTCTATAACGATATATATACTAGCCTAAGGCAACCTAACATGTCGAATGTAATATTCTACAACATTCCTGTCGTGTCGTCGCCTGCTTCTCGATGGGGACATTATATACGTCTATAACGTTGTATATTCTAACCTAACGCAACCTAACATCTGGGAAGTAATATTTTACAAAATTCCTGGCGTGTCGTCGCCTACTTCTCGATGTGAACATTATATACGTGTATAACGTTATATATCCTAGCCTAAGGCAACCTAACTTGTAGAATGTAATATTTTACAACATTCCTGGCGTGTCGTCGCCTACTTCTCTATGGGAACATTATATACATCTATAACGTTGTATATCCTAACCTAAGGCAACCTAACATCTCGGATGTAATATTTTACCACATTCCTGTCATGTCGGTCCCTACTTCTCGGTGGGAACATTGTATACGTCTATAACGATATATATCCTAGCCTAAGGCAACCTAACATGTCGAATGTAATATTTTACAACATTCCTGTCGTGTCGTCGCCTGCTTCTCGATGGGGACATTATATACGTCTATAACGTTGTATATTCTAACGTAACGCAACCTAACATCTGGGATGTAATATTTTACAACATTCCTGGCGTGTCGTCGCCTACTTCTGGATGGGGACATTATATACATCTATAACGTCATATATCCTAACCTAAGGGAACCTAACATCTCGGGTGTAATATTTTACAACATTCCTGGCGTGTCGTCGCCTACTTCTCGATGGGGACATTATATACATCTATAACGTTGTATATCCTAACCTAACGCAACCTAACATCTCGGATGTAATATTTTACAACATTCCTGGCATGTCGGGCCCTACTTCTCGGTGGGAACATTGTATACGTCTATAACGATATATATCCTAGCCTAAGGCAACCTAACATGTCGAATGTAATATTTTACAACATTCCTGGCGTGTCGTCGCCTACTTCTCGATGGGGACATTATATACATCTATAACGTTGTATATCCTAACCTAAGGCAACCTAACATCTCGGATGTAATATTTTACAACATTCTGGCGTGTCGTCGCCTGCTTCTCGATGGGGACATTATATACGTCTACAACCTTGTATATACTAACCTAACGCAACCTACCATCTGGGATGAAATATTTTACAACATTCCTGGTGGGTCGTCGCCCGCTTCTCGATGGGGACATTATATACGTCTATAACGTTGAATATCCTAACCTAAAGCAACCTAAATCTGGGATGTAATATTTTACAAGATCCCTGGCATGTCGGACCCCACGTCTCGGTGGGAACATTATATACGTCTATAACGATATATATCCTAACCTAAGGCAACCTAACATCTCGGATGTAATAGTTGACAACATTCCTGGCGTGTCCGCCCGTACTTGTCGGTGGGAACATTATATACGTCTATAACGTTATGTATCCTAGCCTAAGGCCACATAACATGTCGAATGTAATATTTTACAACATTCCGGGCGTGTCGTCGCCTGCTTCTCGATGGGGACATAATGTACGTCTATAACGTTGTATATCCTAACATAACGCAACCTAACATCTGGGATGTAATATTTTACAACATTCCTGGCGTGTCGTCGCCTGCTTCTCGATGGGGACATAATATACGTCTATAACGTTGTATACCCTTACCTAACGCAACCTAACATCTGGGATGTAATACTTTGCAACATTCCTGGCGTGCCGTCGCCTACTTCTCGATGGGGACATTATATACATCTATAACCTTGTATATCCTAACCTAAGGCAGCCTAACATCTCGGATGTAATATTTTACAACATTCCTGGCATGTCGGTCCCTACATCTCGGTGGGAACATACTATACGTCTATAACGTTGTATATCCTAACCTAAGGGAACCTAACATCTCGGGTGTAATATTTTACAACATTCCTGACGCGTCGGCCCCTGTTTTTCGGTGGGAACATTATATACGTCTATAACGTTATATATCCTAGCCTAAGGCGACCTAACATGTCGAATGTAATATTTTACAACATTCCTGGCGTGTCGTCGCCTGCTTCTCGATGGGGACATAATATACGTCTATAACGTTGTATATCCTAACCTAACGCAACCTAACATCTGGGATGTAATATTTTACAACATTCTTGGCGTGTCGTCGCCTACTTCTCGATGGGAACATTATATACGTCTATAACGTTGTGTATCCTAACCTAACGCAACCTAACATCTGGGATGTAATATTCCGGGCGTGTCGTCGCCTACTTCTCGATGGGGACATTATATACATCTATAACATTGTATATCCTAACCTAAGGGAACCTAACATCTCGGGTGTAATATTTTACAACATTCCTGGCATGTCGGTCCCTACATCTCCGTGGGAACATACTATACGTCTATAACGTTGTATATCCTAACCTAAGGGAACCTAACATCTCGGATGTAATAGTTGACAACATTCCTGGCGTGTAGGCCCGTACTTCTCGGTGGGAACATTGTATACGTCTATAACGTTATATATCCTAGCCTAAGGCGACCTAGCATGTCGAAGGTAATATTTTACATCATTCCTGGCGTGTCGTCGCCTGCTTCTCGATGGGAACATTATATACGTCTATAACGTTGTGTATCCTAACATAACGCAACCTAACATCTGGGATGTAATATTCCTGGCGTGTCGTCGCCTACTTCTGGATGGGGAGATTATATACGTCTATAACGTTATATATCCTAACCTAAGGCAACCTAACATCTCGGATGTAATAGTTGACAACATTCCTGGCGTGTAGGCCCGTACTTCTCGGTGGGAACATTGTATACGTCTATAACGTTATATATCCTAGCCTAAGGCGGCCTAACATGTCGAATGTAATATTTTACAACATTCCTGGCTTGTCGTCGCCTACTTCTCGATGGGAACATTATATACGTCAATAACGTTGTGTATCCTAACCTAACGCAACCTAACATCTGGGATGTAATATTATACAAGATTCCTGGCATATCGGTCCCCAAGTCTCGGTAGGAACATTATATACGTCTATAACGATATATATCCAAACCGAAGAGAACCTAACATCTCGGATGTAATATTTTACAACATTCCTGGCGTGCCGTCGCCTGCTTCTCGATTGGGACATAATATACGTCTATAACGTTGTATATCCTAACCTAACGCAACCTAACATCTGGGATGTAATATTTTACAACATTCCTGGCGTGTCGTCGCCTACTTCTCGATGGGAACATTATATACGTCTATAACGTTGTGTATCCTAACCTAACGCAACCTAACGTTTGGGATGTAGTATTTTACAACACTCCTTGCATGTCGGTGCCTACGTCTCGGTGGGAACATTATATACGTCTATAACGATATATATCCTAACCTAAGGCAACCTAACATATCGGATGTAATAGTTGACAACATTCCTGGCGTGTAGGCCCGAACTTCTTGGTGGGAACATTGTATACGTCTATAACGTTATATATCCTAGCCTAAGGCGACCTAACATGTCGAATGTAATATTTTACAACATTCCTGACGCGTCGGCCCCTATTTTTCGGTGGGAACATTATATACGTCTATAACGTTATATATTCTAGCCTAAGGCAACCTAACATGTCGAATGTAAAATTTTACAACATTCCTGGCGTGTCGTCGCCTACTTCTCGATGGGGACATTATATACATCTATAACATTGTATATCCTAACCTAACGCAACCTAACATCTGGGATGTAATATTCCTGGCGTGTCGTCGCCTACTTCTGGATGGGGAGATTATATACGTCTATAACGTTATATATCCTAACCTAAGGCAACCTAACATCTCGGATGTAATAGTTGACAACATTCCTGGCGTGTAGGCCCGTACTTCTCGGTGGGAACATTGTATACGTCTATAACGTTATATATCCTAGCCTAAGGCGACCTAACATGTCGAATGTAATATTTTACAACATTCCTGGCGTGTCGTCGCCTACTTCTCGATGGGAACATTATATACGTCTATAACGTTGTGTATCCTAACCTAACGCAACCTAACATCTGGGATGTAATATTATACAAGATTCCTGGCATGTCGGTCCCCAAGTCTCGGTAGGAACATTATATACGTCTATAACGATATATATCCAAACCGAAGAGAACCTAACATCTCGGATGTAATATTTTACAGCATTCCTGGCGTGTCGTCGCCTACTTCTCGATGGGAACATTATATACGTCTATAACGTTGTGTATCCTAACCTAACGCAACCTAACATTTGGGATGTAATATTTTACAACATTCCTTGCATGTCGGTGCCTACGTCTCGGTGGGAACATTATATACGTCTATAACGATATATATCCTAACCTAAGGCAACCTAACATATCGGATGTAATAGTTGACAACATTCCTGGCGTGTAGGCCCGAACTTCTTGGTGGGAACATTGTATACGTCTATAACGTTATATATCCTAGCCTAAGGCGACCTAACATGTCGAATGTAATATTTTACAACATTCCTGACGCGTCGGCCCCTATTTTTCGGTGGGAACATTATATACGTCTATAACGTTATATATTCTAGCCTAAGGCAACCTAACATGTCGAATGTAAAATTTTACAACATTCCTGGCGTGTCGTCGCCTACTTCTCGATGGGGACATTATATACATCTATAACATTGTATATCCTAACCTAAGGCAACCTAACATCTCGGATGTAATATTTTACAACATTCTGGCGTGTCGTCGACTGCTTCTCGATTGGGAGATTATATACGTCTATAACGTTGTATATCCTAACCTAACGCAACCTAACATTTGGGATGTAATATTTTACAACATTCCTTGCATGTCGGTGCCTACGTCTCGGTGGGAACATTATATACGTCTATAACGATATATATCCTAACCTAAGGCAACCTAACATATCGGATGTAAAGTTGACAACATTCCTGGCGTGTAGGCCCGAACTTCTCGGTGGGAACATTGTATACGTCTATAACGTTATATATCCTAGCCTAAGGCGTCCTAACATATCGAATTTAATATATTACATCATTCCTGGCGTGTCGTCGCCTACTTCTCGATGGGGACATTATATACATCTATAACACTGTATATCCTAACCTAAGGGAACCTAACATCTCGGGTGTAATATTTTACAACATTCCTGACATGTCGGTCCCTACATCTCCGTGGGAACATACTATACGTCTATAACGTTGTATATCCTAACCTAAGGGAACCTAACATCTCGGATGTAATAGTTGACAACATTCCTGGCGTGTAGGCCCGTACTTCTCGGTGGGAACATTGTATACGTCTATAACGTTATATAACCTAGCCTAAGGCGTCCTAACATATCGAATTTAATATATTACATCATTCCTGGCGTATCGTCGCCTGCTTCTCGATGTGAACATTATATACGTCTATAACGTTATATATCCTAGCCTAAGGCAACCTAACTTGTAGAATGTAATATTTTACAACATTCCTGGCGTGTCGTCGCCTACTTCTCTATGGGAACATTATATACATCTATAACGTTGTATATCCTAACCTAAGGCAACCTAACATCTCGGATGTAATATTTTACCACATTCCTGTCATGTCGGTCCCTACTTCTCGGTGGGAACATTGTATACGTCTATAACGATATATATCCTAGCCTAAGGCAACCTAACATGTCGAATGTAATATTTTACAACATTCCTGTCGTGTCGTCGCCTGCTTCTCGATGGGGACATTATATACGTCTATAACGTTGTATATTCTAACGTAACGCAACCTAACATCTGGGATGTAATATTTCACAACATTCCTGGCGTGTCGTCGCCTACTTCTGGATGGGGACATTATATACATCTATAACGTCATATATCCTAACCTAAGGGAACCTAACATCTCGGGTGTAATATTTTACAACATTCCTGGCGTGTCGTCGCCTACTTCTCGATGGGGACATTATATACATCTATAACGTTGTATATCCTAACCTAACGCAACCTAACATCTCGGATGTAATATTTTACAACATTCCTGGCATGTCGGGCCCTACTTCTCGGTGGGAACATTGTATACGTCTATAACGATATATATCCTAGCCTAAGGCAACCTAACATGTCGAATGTAATATTTTACAACATTCCTGTCGTGTCGTCGCCTGCTTCTCTATGGGGACATTATATACGTCTATAACGTTGTATATTCTAACGTAACGCAACCTAACATCTGGGATGTAATATTTTACAACATTCCTGGCGTGTCGTCGCCTACTTCTGGATGGGGACATTATATACATCTATAACGTCATATATCCTAACCTAAGGGAACCTAACATCTCGGGTGTAATATTTTACAACATTCCTGGCGTGTCGTCGCCTACTTCTCGATGGGGACATTATATACATCTATAACGTTGTATATCCTAACCTAAGGCAACCTAACATCTCGGATGTAATATTTTACAACATTCTGGCGTGTCGTCGCCTGCTTCTCGATGGGGACATTATATACGTCTACAACCTTGTATATACTAACCTAACGCAACCTACCATCTGGGATGAAATATTTTACAACATTCCTGGTGGGTCGTCGCCCGCTTCTCGATGGGGACATTATATACGTCTATAACGTTGAATATCCTAACCTAAAGCAACCTAAATCTGGGATGTAATATTTTACAAGATCCCTGGCATGTCGGTCCCCACGTCTCGGTGGGAACATTATATACGTCTAAAACGATATATATCCTAACCTAAGGCAACCTAACATCTCGGATGTAATAGTTGACAACATTCCTGGCGTGTCCGCCCGTACTTGTCGGTGGGAACATTATATACGTCTATAACGTTATATATCCTAGCCTAAGGCCACATAACATGTCGAATGTAATATTTTACAACATTCCGGGCGTGTCGTCGCCTGCTTCTCGATGGGGACATAATGTACGTCTATAACGTTGTATATCCTAACATAACGCAACCTAACATCTGGGATGTAATATTTTACAACATTCCTGGCGTGTCGTCGCCTGCTTCTCGATGGGGACATAATATACGTCTATAACGTTGTATACCCTTACCTAACGCAACCTAACATCTGGGATGTAATACTTTGCAACATTCCTGGCGTGTCGTCGCCTACTTCTCGATGGGGACATTATATACATCTATAACCTTGTATATCCTAACCTAAGGCAGCCTAACATGTCGGATGTAAAATTTTACAACATTCCTGGCATGTCGGTCCCTACATCTCGGTGGGAACATACTATACGTCTATAACGTTGTATATCCTAACCTAAGGGAACCTAACATCTCGGATGTAATAGTTGACAACATTCCTGACGCGTAGGCCCGTACTTCTCGGTGGGAACATTGTATACGTCTATAACGTTATATATCCTAGCCTAAGGCGACCTAGCATGTCGAAGGTAATATTTTACATCATTCCTGGCGTGTCGTCGCCTGCTTCTCGATGGGAACATTATATACGTCTATAACGTTGTGTATCCTAACCTAACGCAACCTAACATCTGGGATGTAATATTCCTGGCGTGTCGTCGCCTACTTCTGGATGGGGAGATTATATACGTCTATAACGTTATATATCCCAACCTAAGGCAACCTAACATCTCGGATGTAATAGTTGACAACATTCCTGGCGTGTCCGCCCGTACTTCTCGGTGGCAACATTATATACGTCTACAACGTTATATATCCTAGCCTAAGGCCACATAACATGTCGAATGTAATACTTTACAACATTCCTGGCGTGTCGTCGCCTACTTCTCGATGGGGACATTATATACATCTATAACCTTGTATATCCTAACCTAAGGCAGCCTAACATCTCGGATGTAATATTTTACAACATTCCTGGCATGTCGGTCCCTACATCTCGGTGGGAACATACTATACGTCTATAACGTTGTATATCCTATCCTAAGGGAACCTAACATCTCGGGTGTAATATTTTACAACATTCCTGACGCGTCGGCCCCTGTTTTTCGGTGGGAACATTATATACGTCTATAACGTTATATATCCTAGCCTAAGGCGACCTAACATGTCGAATGTAATATTCTACAACATTCCTGGCGTGTCATCGCCTCCTTCTCGATGGGGACATAATATACGTCTATAACGTTGTATATCCTAACCTAACGCAACCTAACATCTGGGATGTAATATTCCTGGCGTGTCGTCGCCTACTTCTCGATGGGGACATTATATACATCTATAACATTGTATATCCTAACCTAAGGGAACCTAACATCTCGGGTGTAATATTTTACAACATTCCTGGCATGTCGGTCCCTACATCTCCGTGGGAACATACTATACGTCTATAACGTTGTATATCCTAACCTAAGGGAACCTAACATCTCGGATGTAATAGTTGACAACATTCCTGGCGTGTAGGCCCGTACTTCTCGGTGGGAACATTGTATACGTCTATAACGTTATATATCCTAGCCTAAGGCGACCTAGCATGTCGAAGGTAATATTTTACATCATTCCTGGCGTGTCGTCGCCTGCTTCTCGATGGGAACATTATATACGTCTATAACGTTGTGTATCCTAACCTAACGCAACCTAACATCTGGGATGTAATATTCCTGGCGTGTCGTCGCCTACTTCTGGATGGGGAGATTATATACGTCTATAACGTTATATATCCTAACCTAAGGCAACCTAACATCTCGGATGTAATAGTTGACAACATTCCTGGCGTGTAGGCCCGTACTTCTCGGTGGGAACATTGTATACGTCTATAACGTTATATATCCTAGCCTAAGGCGGCCTAACATGTCGAATGTAATATTTTACAACATTCCTGGCTTGTCGTCGCCTACTTCTCGATGGGAACATTATATACGTCTATAACGTTGTGTATCCTAACCTAACGCAACCTAACATCTGGGATGTAATATTATACAAGATTCCTGGCATGTCGGTCCCCAAGTCTCGATAGGAACATTATATACGTTTATAACGATATATATCCAAACCGAAGAGAACCTAACATCTCGGATGTAATATTTTACAACATTCCTGGCGTGTCGTCGCCTGCTTCTCGATTGGGACATAATATACGTCTATAACGTTGTATATCCTAACCTAACGCAACCTAACATCTGGGATGTAATATTTTACAACATTCCTGGCGTGTCGTCGCCTACTTCTCGATGGGAACATTATATACGTCTATAACGTTGTGTATCCTAAACTAACGCAACCTAACATTTGGGATGTAGTATCTTACAACATTCCTTGCATGTCGGTGCCTACGTCTCGGTGGGAACATTATATACGTCTATAACGATATATATCCTAACCTAAGGCAACCTAACATATCGGATGTAAAGTTGACAACATTCCTGGCGTGTAGGCCCGAACTTCTCGGTGGGAACATTGTATACGTCTATAACGCTATATATCCTAGCCTAAGGCGTCCTAACATATCGAATTTAATATATTACATCATTCCTGGCGTGTCGTCGCCTACTTCTCGATGGGGACATTATATACATCTATAACATTGTATTTCCTAACCTAAGGGAACCTAACGTCTCGGGTGTAATATTTTACAACATTCCTGACATGTCGGTCCCTACATCTCCGTGGGAACATACTATACGTCTATAACGTTGTATATCCTAACCTAAGGGAACCTAACATCTCGGATGTAATAGTTGACAACATTCCTGGCGTGTAGGCCCGTACTTCTCGGTGGGAACATTGTATACGTCTATAACGTTATATATCCTAGCCTAAGGCGACCTAGCATGTCGAAGGTAATATTTTACATCATTCCTGGCGTGTCGTCGCCTGCTTCTCGATGGGAACATTATATACGTCTATAACGTTGTGTATCCTAACCTAACGCAACCTAACATCTGGGATGTAATATTCCTGGCGTGTCGTCGCCTACTTCTGGATGGGGAGATTATATACGTCTATAACGTTATATATCCTAACCTAAGGCAACCTAACATCTCGGATGTAATAGTTGACAACATTCCTGGCGTGTAGGCCCGTACTTCTCGGTGGGAACATTGTATACGTCTATAACGTTATATATCCTAGCCTAAGGCGACCTAACATGTCGAATGTAATATTTTACAACATTCCTGGCGTGTCGTCGCCTACTTCTCGATGGGAACATTATATACGTCTATAACGTTGTGTATCCTAACCTAACGCAACCTAACATCTGGGATGTAATATTATACAAGATTCCTGGCATGTCGGTCCCCAAGTCTCGGTAGGAACATTATATACGTCTATAACGATATATATCCAAACCGAAGAGAACCTAACATCTCGGATGTAATATTTTACAACATTCCTGGCGTGTCGTCGCCTACTTCTCGATGGGAACATTATATACGTCTACAACGTTGTGTATCCTAACCTAACGCAACCTAACATTTGGGATGTAATATTTTACAACATTCCTGGCGTGTAGGCCCGAACTTCTTGGTGGGAACATTGTATACGTCTATAACGTTATATATCCTAGCCTAAGGCGACCTAACATGTCGAATGTAATATTTTACAACATTCCTAACGCGTCGGCCCCTATTTTTCGGTGGGAACATTATATACGTCTATAACGTTATATATTCTAGCCTAAGGCAACCTAACATGTCGAATGTAAAATTTTACAACATTCCTGGCGTGTCGTCGCCTACTTCTCGATGGGGACATTATATACATCTATAACATTGTATATCCTAACCTAAGGCAACCTAACATCTCGGATGTAATATTTTACAACATTCTGGCGTGTCGTCGACTGCTTCTCGATTGGGAGATTATATACGTCTATAACGTTGTATATCCTAACCTAACGCAACCTAACATTTGGGATGTAATATTTTACAACATTCCTTGCATGTCGGTGCCTACGTCTCGGTGGGAACATTATATACGTCTATAACGATATATATCCTAACCTAAGGCAACCTAACATATCGGATGTAAAGTTGACAACATTCCTGGCGTGTAGGCCCGAACTTCTCGGTGGGAACATTGTATACGTCTATAACGTTATATATCCTAGCCTAAGGCGTCCTAACATATCGAATTTAATATATTACATCATTCCTGGCGTGTCGTCGCCTACTTCTCGATGGGGACATTATATACATCTATAACATTGTATATCCTAACCTAAGGGAACCTAACATCTCGGGTGTAATATTTTACAACATTCCTGACATGTCGGTCCCTACATCTCCGTGGGAACATACTATACGTCTATAACGTTGTATATCCTAACCTAAGGGAACCTAACATCTCGGATGTAATAGTTGACAACATTCCTGGCGTGTAGGCCCGTACTTCTCGGTGGGAACATTGTATACGTCTATAACGTTATATAACCTAGCCTAAGGCGTCCTAACATATCGAATTTAATATATTACATCATTCCTGGCGTGTCGTCGCCTGCTTCACGATGGGAACATTATATACGTCTATAACTTTGTGTATCCTAACCTAACGCAACCTCACATCTGGGATGTAATATTCCCGGCGTGTCGTCGCCTACTTCTGGATGGGGATATTATATACGTCTATAACGTTATATATCCTATCCTAAGGCAACCTAACATCTCGAATGTAATAGTTGACAACATTCCTGGCGTGTCCGACCGTACTTCTCGGTGGGAACATTATATACGTCTATAACGTTATATATCCTAGCCTAAGGCCACATAACATGTCGAATGTAATATTTTACAACATTCCGGGCGTGTCGTCGCCTGCTTCTCGATGGGGACATAATATACGTCTATAACGTTGTATATCCGAACATAACGCAACCTAACATCTGGGATGTAATATTTTACAACATTCCTGGAGTGTCGTCGCCTACTTCTGGATAGGGTCATTATATACATCTATAACCTTGTATATCCTAACCTAAGGCAGCCTAACATCTCGGATGTAATATTTTACAACATTCCTGGCATGTCGGTCCCTACATCTCGGTGGGAACATACTATACGTCTATAACGTTGTGTATCCTAAACTAAGGGAACCTAACATCTCGGGTGTAATATTTTACAACATTCCTGACGCGTCGGCCCCTATTTTTCGGTGGGAACATTATATACGTCTATAACGTTATATATCCTAGCCTAAGGCGACCTAACATGTCGAATGTAATATTTTACAACATTCCTGACGCGTCGGCCCCTATTTTTCGGTGGGAACATTATATACGTCTATAACGTTATATATCCTAGTCTAAGGCAACCTAACATGTCGAATGTAATACTTTACAACATTCCTGGCGTGTCGTCGCCTACTTCTCGATGGGGACATTATATACATCTATAGCCTTGTATATCCTAACCTAAGGCAGCCTAACATCTTGGATGTAATATTTTACAACATTCCTGGCGTGTCGTCGCCTGCTTCTCGATGGGGACATAATATACGTCTATAACGTTGTATATCCTAACCTAACGCAACCTAACATCTGGGATGTGATATTTTACAACATTCCTGGCGTGTCGTCGCCTGCATCTCGACGGGGACATAATATACGTCTATAACGTTGTATATCCTTACCTAACGCAACCTAACATCTGGGATGTAATATTTTACAACATTCCTGGAGTGTCGTCGCCTACTTCTGGATAGGGTCATTATATACATCTATAACCTTGTATATCCTAACCTAAGGCAACCTAACATCTCGGTTGTAATATTTTATAACATTCCTGGCGTGTCGTCGCCTGCTTCTCCATGGGGACATTATATACGTCTATAACGTTGTATATCCTAACCTAACGCAACCTAACATCTCGGATGTAATATTTTACAACATTCCTGGCATGTCGGTCCCTACATCTCGGTGGGAACATACTATACGTCTATAACGTTGTATATCCTAACCTAAGGGAACCTAACATTTCGGGTGTAATATTTTACAACATTCCTGACGCGTCGGCCCCTATTTTTCAGTGGGAACATTATATACGTCTATAACGTTATATATTCTAGCCTAAGGCAACCTAACATGTCGAATGTAAAATTTTACAACATTCCTGGCGTGTCGTCGCCTACTTCTCGATGGGGACATTATATACATCTATAACATTGTATATCCTAGTCTAAGGCAACCTAACATGTCGAATGTAATACTTTACAACATTTCTGGGCTTGTCGTCGCCTACTTCTCGATGGGGACATTATATACATCTATAACCTTGTATATCCTAAGCTAAGGCAGCCTAACATCTCGGATGTAATATTTTACAACATTCCTGGCATGTCGGTCCCTACATCTCCGTGGGAACATACTATACGTCTATAACGTTGTATATCCTAACCTAACGCAACCTACCATCTCGGATGTAATAGTTGACAACATTCCTGGCGTGTAGGCCCGTACTTCTCGGTGGGAACATTGTATACGTCTATAACGTTATATATCCTAGCCTAAGGCGACCTAGCATGTCGAAGGTAATATTTTACATCATTCCTGGCGTGTCGTAGCCTGCTTCTCGATGGGAACATTATATACGTCTATAACGTTGTGTATCCTAACCTAACGCAACCTAACATCTGGGATGTAATATTCCTGCCGTGTCGTCGGCTACTTCTGGATGGGGAGATTATATACGTCTATAACGTTATATATCCTAACCTAAGGCAACTTAACATCTCGGATGTAATAGTTGACAACATTCCTGGCGTGTAGGCCCGTACTTCTCGGTGGGAACATTGTATACGTCTATAACGTTATATATCCTAGCCTAAGGCGGCCTAACATGTCGAATGTAATATTTTACAACATTCCTGGCTTGTCGTCGCCTACTTCTCGATGGGAACATTATATACGTCTATAACGTTGTGTATCCTAACCTAACGCAACCTAACATCTGGGATGTAATATTATACAAGATTCCTGGCATGTCGGTCCCCAAGTCTCGATAGGAACATTATATACGTCTATAACGATATATATCCAAACCGAAGAGAACCTAACATCTCGGATGTAATATTTTACAACATTCCTGGCGTGTCGTCGCCTGCTTCTCGATTGGGACATAATATACGTCTATAACGTTGTATATCCTAACCTAACGCAACCTAACATCTGGGATGTAATATTTTACAACATTCCTGGCGTGTCGTCGCCTACTTCTCGATGGGAACATTATATACGTCTATAACGTTGTGTATCCTAACCTAACGCAACCTAACATTTGGGATGTAGTATCTTACAACATTCCTTGCATGTCGGTGCCTACGTCTCGGTGGGAACATTATATACGTCTATAACGATATATATCCTAACCTAAGGCAACCTAACATATCGGATGTAAAGTTGACAACATTCCTGGCGTGTAGGCCCGAACTTCTCGGTGGGAACATTGTATACGTCTATAACGCTATATATCCTAGCCTAAGGCGTCCTAACATATCGAATTTAATATATTACATCATTCCTGGCGTGTCGTCGCCTACTTCTCGATGGGGACATTATATACATCTATAACATTGTATTTCCTAACCTAAGGGAACCTAACGTCTCGGGTGTAATATTTTACAACATTCCTGACATGTCGGTCCCTACATCTCCGTGGGAACATACTATACGTCTATAAGGTTGTATATCCTAACCTAAGGGAACCTAACATCTCGGATGTAATAGTTGACAACATTCCTGGCGTGTAGGCCCGTACTTCTCGGTGGGAACATTGTATACGTCTATAACGTTATATATCCTAGCCTAAGGCGACCTAACATGTCGAATGTAATATTTTACAACATTCCTGACGCGTCGTCGCCTACTTCTCGATGGGGACATTATATACATCTATAACATTGTATATCCTAACCTAAGGCAACCTAACATCTCGGATGTAATATTTTACAACATTCTGGCGTGTCGTCGACTGCTTCTCGACGGGGAGATTATATACGTCTATAACGTTGTATATCCTAACCTAACGCAACTTAACATTTGGGATGTAATATTTTACAACATTCCTTGCATGTCGGTGCCTACGTCTCGGTGGGAACATTATATATGTCTATAACGATATATATCCTAACCTAAGGCAACCTAACACCTCGGATGTAATAGTTGACAACATTCCTGGCGTTTCCGTCCGTACTTCTCGGTGGGAACATTATATACGTCTATAACGTTATATATCATAGCCTAAGGCAGCCTAACATCTCGGATGTAATATTTTACAACATTCCTGTCGCGTCGGCTCCTATTTTTCGGTGGGAACATTATATACGTCTATAACGTTATATATCCTAACCTAAGGGAACCTAACATCTCGGGTGTAATATTTTACAACATTCCTGACACGTCGTCGCCTGGTTCTCGACGGGGACATAATATACGTCTATAACGTTGTATATCCTTACCTAACGCAACCTAACATCTGGGATGTAATATTTTACAACATTCCTGGAGTGTCGTCGCCTACTTCTGGATAGGGTCATTATATACATCTATAACCTTGTATATCCTAACCTAAGGCAACCTAACATCTGGGATGTAATATTTTACAACATTCCTGGCGTGTCGTCGCCTGCTTCTCGATGGGGACATAATATACGTCTATAACGTTGTATATCCTTACCTAACGCAACCTAACATCTGGGATGTAATATTTTACAGCATTCCTGGAGTGTCGTCGCCTACCTCTGGATAGGGTCATTATATACATCTATAACATTGTATATACTAACCTAAGGCAACCTATCATCTCGGATGTAATGTTTTATAACATTCCTGGCATGTCGGTCCCTACTTCTCGGTGGAAACATTGTATACGTCTATAACGGTATATATCCTAACCTAAGGCAACCTAACATCTCGGATGTAATAGTTGACAACATTCCTGGCGTGTAGGCCCGTACTTCTCGGTGGGAACATTGTATACGTCTATAACGTTATATATACTAGCCTAAGGCGACCTAGCATGTCGAATGTAATATTTTACAACATTCCTGGCTTGTCGTCGCCTACTTCTCGATGGGAACATTATATACGTCTATAACGTTGTGTATCCTAACCTAACGCAACCTAACATCTGGGATGTAATATTCCTGGCGTGTCGTCGCCTACTTCTCGATGGGGACATTATATACATCTATAACCTTGTATATCCTAACCTAAGGCAGCCTAACATCTTGGATGTAATATTTTACAACATTCCTGGCATGTCGGTCCCTACATCTCGGTGGGAACATACTATACGTCTATAACGTTGTATATCCTAACCTAGGGGAACCTAACATCTCGGATGTAATAGTTGACAACATTCCTGGCGTGTAGGCCCGTACTTCTCGCTGGGACCATTGTATACGTCTATAACGTCTTATATATCCTAGCCTAAGGCGACCTAACATGTCGAATGTAATATTTTACATCATTCCTGGCGTGTCGTCGCCTGCTTCTCGATGGGAACATTATATACGTCTATAACGTTGTGTATCCTAACCTAACGCAACCTAACATCTGGGATGTAATATTCCTGGCGTGTCGACGCCTACTTCTGGATGGGGAGATTATATACGTCTATAACGTTATATATCATAACTTAAGGCAACCTAACATCTCGGATGTAATAGTTGACAACATTCCTGGCGTGTAGGCCCGTACTTCTCGGTGGGAACATTGTATACGTCTATAACGTCTTATATATCCTAGCCTAAGGCGACCTAACATGTCGAATGTAATATTTTACATCATTCCTGGCGTGTCGTCGCCTGCTTATCGATGGGAACATTATATACGTCTATAACGTTGTGTATCCTAACCTAACGCAACCTAACATCTGGGATGTAATATTCCTGGCGTGTCGTCGCCTACTTCTGGATGGGGAGATTATATACGTCTATAACGTTATATATCATAACCTAAGGCAACCTAACATCTCGGATGTAATAGTTGACAACATTCCTTGCGTGTCCGCCCGTACTTCTCGGTGGGAACATTATATACGTCTATAACGTTATATATCCTAGCCTAAGGCCTCATAACATGTCGAATGTAATACTTTATAACATTCCTGGCGTGTCGTCGCCTACTTCTCGATGGGGACATTATATACATCTATAACATTGTATATCCTAACCTAAGGCAACCTAACATCTCGGATGTAATATTTTACAACATTCTGGCGTGTCGTCGACTGCTTCCCGATGGGGAGATTATATACGTCTATAACGTTGTATATCCTAACCTAACGCAACCTAACATTTGGGATGTAATATTTTACAACATTCCTTGCATGTCGGTGCCTACGTCTCGGTGGGAACATTATATACGTCTATAACGATATATATCCTAACCTAAGGCAACCGAACATATCGCATGTAATAGTTGACAACATTCCTGTCGCGTCGGCTCCTATTTTTCGGTGGGAACATTATATACGTCTACAACGTTATATATCCTAGTCTAAGGCAACCTAACATGTCGAATGTAATACTTTACAACATTCCTGGCGTGTCGTCGCCTACTTCTCGATGGGGACATTATATACATCTATAACCTTGTATATCCTAACCTAAGGCAGCCTAACATCTTGGATGTAATATTCCTGGCGTGTCGTCGCCTACTTCTGGATGGGGAGATTATATACGTCTATAACGTTATATATCCCAACCTAAGGCAACCTAACATCTCGGATGTAATAGTTGACAACATTCCTTGCGTGTCCGCCCGTACTTCTCGGTGGCAACATTATATACGTCTATAACGTTATATATCCTAGCCTAAGGCCACATGACATGTCGAATGTAATATTTTACAACATTCCTGGCGTTTCGTCGCCCGCTTCTCGATGGGGACATTATATATGTCTATATCGTTGTATATCCTAACCTAAGGCAACCTAACATCTGGGATGTAATATTATACAAGATTCCTGGCATGTCGGTCCCCAAGTCTCGGTAGGAAAATTATATACGTCTATAACGATATATATCCAAACCGAAGGGAACCTAACATCTCGGATGTAATATTTTACATCATTCCTGGCGTGTCGTCGCCTGCTTCTCGATGGGGACATAATATACGTCTATAACGTTGTATGTCCTAACCTAACGCAACCTAACATCTGGGATGTAATATTTTACAACATTCCTGGCGTGTCGTCGCCTGCTTCTCGATGGGGACATAATATACGTCTATAACGTTGTATATCCTTACCTAACGCAACCTAACATCCGGGATGTAATATGTTACAACAATCCTGGAGTGTCGTCGCCTACTTCTGGATAGGGTCATTATGTACATCTATAACCTTGTATATCCTAACCTAAGGCAACCTAACATCTCGGATGTAATATTTTATAACATTCCTGGCATGTCGGTCCCTACATCTCGCTGGGAACATACAATACGTCTATAACGTTGTATATCCTAACCTACGGCAACGTAACATCTCGGATGTAATATTTTACAACATTCTGGCGTTTCGTCGCCTGCTTCTCGATGGGGACATTATATACGTCTATAACGTTGTATATCCTAACCTAACGCAACCTAACATTTGGGATGTAATATTTTACAACATTCCTGGCATGTCGGTCCCTACTTCTCGGTGCAAACATTGTATACGTCTATAACGGTATATATCCTAACCTAAGGCAACCTAACATCTCGGATGTAATAGCTGACAACATTCCTGGCGTGTTGGCCCGTACTTCTCGGTGGGAACATTGTATACGTCTATAACGTTATATATCCTAGCCTAAGGCGACCTAACATGTCGAATGTAATATTTTACATCATTCCTGGCGTGTCGTCGCCTGCATCTCGATGGGAACATTATATACGTCTATAACGTTGTGTATCCTAATCTAACGCAACCAAATATCTGGGATGTAATATTCCTGGCGTGTCGTCGCCTACTTCTGGATGGGGACATTATATACGCCTATAACGTTATATATCCTAACCTAAGGCAACCTAACATCTCGGATGTAATAGTTGACAACGTTCCTAGCGTGTCCGCCCGTACTTCTCGGTGGGATCATTATATACGTCTATAACGTTATATATCCTAGCCTAAGGCCACATAACATGTCGAATGTAATACTTTATAACATTCCTGGCGTGTCGTCGCCTACTTCTCGATGGGGACATTATATACATCTATAACATTGTATATCCTAACCTAACACAACCTAACATCTGGGATGTAATATTCCCGGCGTGTCGTCGCCTACTTCTGGATGGGGACATTATATACGTCTATAACGTTATATATCCTAACCTAAGGCAACCTAAGATCTCGGATGTAATAGTTGACAACATTCCTGGCGTGTCCGCCCGTTCTTCTCGGTGGGAACACTATATACGTCTATAACGTTATATATCCTAGCCTAAGGCCACCTAACATGTCGAATGTAATATTTTACAACATTCCTGACGCGTCGGCCCCTATTTTTCGGTGGGAACATTATATACGTCTACAACGTTATATATCCTAGTCTAAGGCAACCTAACATGTCGAATGTAATACTTTACAACATTCCTGGCGTGTCGTCGCCTACTTCTCGATGGGGACATTATATACATCTATAACCTTGTATATCCTAACCTAAGGCAGCCTAACATCTTGGATGTAATATTCCTGGCGTGTCGTCGCCTACTTCTGGATGGGGAGATTATATACGTCTATAACGTTATATATCCCAACCTAAGGCAACCTAACATCTCGGATGTAATAGTTGACAACATTCCTTGCGTGTCCGCCCGTACTTCTCGGTGGCAACATTATATACGTCTATAACGTTATATATCCTAGCCTAAGGCCACATGACATGTCGAATGTAATATTTTACAACATTCCTGGCGTTTCGTCGCCCGCTTCTCGATGGGGACATTATATATGTCTATATCGTTGTATATCCTAACCTAAGGCAACCTAACATCTGGGATGTAATATTATACAAGATTCCTGGCATGTCGGTCCCCAAGTCTCGGTAGGAAAATTATATACGTCTATAACGATATATATCCAAACCGAAGGGAACCTAACATCTCGGATGTAATATTTTACATCATTCCTGGCGTGTCGTCGCCTGCTTCTCGATGGGGACATAATATACGTCTATAACGTTGTATGTCCTAACCTAACGCAACCTAACATCTGGGATGTAATATTTTACAACATTCCTGGCGTGTCGTCGCCTGCTTCTCGATGGGGACATAATATACGTCTATAACGTTGTATATCCTTACCTAACGCAACCTAACATCCGGGATGTAATATGTTACAACAATCCTGGAGTGTCGTCGCCTACTTCTGGATAGGGTCATTATGTACATCTATAACCTTGTATATCCTAACCTAAGGCAACCTAACATCTCGGATGTAATATTTTATAACATTCCTGGCATGTCGGTCCCTACATCTCGCTGGGAACATACAATACGTCTATAACGTTGTATATCCTAACCTACGGCAACGTAACATCTCGGATGTAATATTTTACAACATTCTGGCGTTTCGTCGCCTGCTTCTCGATGGGGACATTATATACGTCTATAACGTTGTATATCCTAACCTAACGCAACCTAACATTTGGGATGTAATATTTTACAACATTCCTGGCATGTCGGTCCCTACTTCTCGGTGCAAACATTGTATACGTCTATAACGGTATATATCCTAACCTAAGGCAACCTAACATCTCGGATGTAATAGCTGACAACATTCCTGGCGTGTTGGCCCGTACTTCTCGGTGGGAACATTGTATACGTCTATAACGTTATATATCCTAGCCTAAGGCGACCTAACATGTCGAATGTAATATTTTACATCATTCCTGGCGTGTCGTCGCCTGCATCTCGATGGGAACATTATATACGTCTATAACGTTGTGTATCCTAATCTAACGCAACCAAATATCTGGGATGTAATATTCCTGGCGTGTCGTCGCCTACTTCTGGATGGGGACATTATATACGCCTATAACGTTATATATCCTAACCTAAGGCAACCTAACATCTCGGATGTAATAGTTGACAACGTTCCTAGCGTGTCCGCCCGTACTTCTCGGTGGGATCATTATATACGTCTATAACGTTATATATCCTAGCCTAAGGCCACATAACATGTCGAATGTAATACTTTATAACATTCCTGGCGTGTCGTCGCCTACTTCTCGATGGGGACATTATATACATCTATAACATTGTATATCCTAACCTAACACAACCTAACATCTGGGATGTAATATTCCCGGCGTGTCGTCGCCTACTTCAGGATGGGGACATTATATACGTCTATAACGTTATATATCCTAACCTAAGGCAACCTAAGATCTCGGATGTAATAGTTGACAACATTCCTGGCGTATCCGCCCGTTCTTCTCGGTGGGAACATTATATACGTCTATAACGTTATATATCCTAGCCTAAGGCCACCTAACATGTCGAATGTAATATTTTACAACATTCCTGACGCGTCGGCCCCTATTTTTCGGTGGGAACATTATATATGTCTATAACGTTATATATCCTAGTCTAAGGCAACCTAACATGTCGAATGTAATACTTTACAACATTCCTGGCGTGTCGTCGCCTACTTCTCGATGGGGACATTATATACATCTATAACCTTGTATATCCTAACCTAAGGCAGCCTAACATTTTGGATGTAATATTCCTGGCGTGTCGTCGCCTACTTCTGGATGGGGAGATTATATACGTCTATAACGTTATATATCCCAACCTAAGGCAACCTAACATCTCGGATGTAATAGTTGACAACATTCCTTGCGTGTCCGCCCGTACTTCTCGGTGGCAACATTATATACGTCTATAACGTTATATATCCTAGCCTAAGGCCACATGACATGTCGAATGTAATATTTTACAACATTCCTGGCGTTTCGTCGCCCGCTTCTCGATGGGGACATTATATATGTCTATATCGTTGTATATCCTAACCTAAGGCAACCTAACATCTGGGATGTAATATTATACAAGATTCCTGGCATGTCGGTCCCCAAGTCTCGGTAGGAAAATTATATACGTCTATAACGATATATATCCAAACCGAAGGGAACCTAACATCTCGGATGTAATATTTTACATCATTCCTGGCGTGTCGTCGCCTGCTTCTCGATGGGGACATAATATACGTCTATAACGTTGTATGTCCTAACCTAACGCAACCTAACATCTGGGATGTAATATTTTACAACATTCCTGGCGTGTCGTCGCCTGCTTCTCGATGGGGACATAATATACGTCTATAACGTTGTATATCCTTACCTAACGCAACCTAACATCCGGGATGTAATATGTTACAACAATCCTGGAGTGTCGTCGCCTACTTCTGGATAGGGTCATTATGTACATCTATAACCTTGTATATCCTAACCTAAGGCAACCTAACATCTCGGATGTAATATTTTATAACATTCCTGGCATGTCGGTCCCTACATCTCGCTGGGAACATACAATACGTCT
Organism: Xylocopa violacea; assembly: GCA_963969225.1. Taxonomy (NCBI): domain Eukaryota; kingdom Metazoa; phylum Arthropoda; class Insecta; order Hymenoptera; family Apidae; genus Xylocopa; species Xylocopa violacea. The sequence goes on from CAXAJV010000835.1 coordinate 555,361, forward strand.
ATAACGTTGTATATCCTAACCTACGGCAACGTAACATCTCGGATGTAATATTTTACAACATTCTGGCGTTTCGTCGCCTGCTTCTCGATGGGGACATTATATACGTCTATAACATTGTATATCCTAACCTAACGCAACCTAACATTTGGGATGTAATATTTTACAACATTCCTGGCATGTCGGTCCCTACTTCTCGGTGCAAACATTGTATACGTCTATAACGGTATATATCCTAACCTAAGGCAACCTAACATCTCGGATGTAATAGTTGACAACGTTCCTAGCGTGTCCGCCCGTACTTCTCGGTGGGATCATTATATACGTCTATAACGTTATATATCCTAGCCTAAGGCCACATAACATGTCGAATGTAATACTTTATAACATTCCTGGCGTGTCGTCGCCTACTTCTCGATGGGGACATTATATACATCTATAACATTGTATATCCTAACCTAACACAACCTAACATCTGGGATGTAATATTCCCGGCGTGTCGTCGCCTACTTCAGGATGGGGACATTATATACGTCTATAACGTTATATATCCTAACCTAAGGCAACCTAAGATCTCGGATGTAATAGTTGACAACATTCCTGGCGTATCCGCCCGTTCTTCTCGGTGGGAACATTATATACGTCTATAACGTTATATATCCTAGCCTAAGGCCACCTAACATGTCGAATGTAATATTTTACAACATTCCTGACGCGTCGGCCCCTATTTTTCGGTGGGAACATTATATATGTCTATAACGTTATATATCCTAGTCTAAGGCAACCTAACATGTCGAATGTAATACTTTACAACATTCCTGGCGTGTCGTCGCCTACTTCTCGATGGGGACATTATATACATCTATAACCTTGTATATCCTAACCTAAGGCAGCCTAACATTTTGGATGTAATATTCCTGGCGTGTCGTCGCCTACTTCTGGATGGGGAGATTATATACGTCTATAACGTTATATATCCCAACCTAAGGCAACCTAACATCTCGGATGTAATAGTTGACAACATTCCTTGCGTGTCCGCCCGTACTTCTCGGTGGCAACATTATATACGTCTATAACGTTATATATCCTAGCCTAAGGCCACATGACATGTCGAATGTAATATTTTACAACATTCCTGGCGTTTCGTCGCCCGCTTCTCGATGGGGACATTATATATGTCTATATCGTTGTATATCCTAACCTAAGGCAACCTAACATCTGGGATGTAATATTATACAAGATTCCTGGCATGTCGGTCCCCAAGTCTCGGTAGGAAAATTATATACGTCTATAACGATATATATCCAAACCGAAGGGAACCTAACATCTCGGATGTAATATTTTACATCATTCCTGGCGTGTCGTCGCCTGCTTCTCGATGGGGACATAATATACGTCTATAACGTTGTATGTCCTAACCTAACGCAACCTAACATCTGGGATGTAATATTTTACAACATTCCTGGCGTGTCGTCGCCTGCTTCTCGATGGGGACATAATATACGTCTATAACGTTGTATATCCTTACCTAACGCAACCTAACATCCGGGATGTAATATGTTACAACAATCCTGGAGTGTCGTCGCCTACTTCTGGATAGGGTCATTATGTACATCTATAACCTTGTATATCCTAACCTAAGGCAACCTAACATCTCGGATGTAATATTTTATAACATTCCTGGCATGTCGGTCCCTACATCTCGCTGGGAACATACAATACGTCTATAACGTTGTATATCCTAACCTACGGCAACGTAACATCTCGGATGTAATATTTTACAACATTCTGGCGTTTCGTCGCCTGCTTCTCGATGGGGACATTATATACGTCTATAACGTTGTATATCCTAACCTAACGCAACCTAACATTTGGGATGTAATATTTTACAACATTCCTGGCATGTCGGTCCCTACTTCTCGGTGCAAACATTGTATACGTCTATAACGGTATATATCCTAACCTAAGGCAACCTAACATCTCGGATGTAATAGCTGACAACATTCCTGGCGTGTTGGCCCGTACTTCTCGGTGGGAACATTGTATACGTCTATAACGTTATATATCCTAGCCTAAGGCGACCTAACATGTCGAATGTAATATTTTACATCATTCCTGGCGTGTCGTCGCCTGCATCTCGATGGGAACATTATATACGTCTATAACGTTGTGTATCCTAATCTAACGCAACCAAATATCTGGGATGTAATATTCCTGGCGTGTCGTCGCCTACTTCTGGATGGGGACATTATATACGCCTATAACGTTATATATCCTAACCTAAGGCAACCTAACATCTCGGATGTAATAGTTGACAACGTTCCTAGCGTGTCCGCCCGTACTTCTCGGTGGGATCATTATATACGTCTATAACGTTATATATCCTAGCCTAAGGCCACATAACATGTCGAATGTAATACTTTATAACATTCCTGGCGTGTCGTCGCCTACTTCTCGATGGGGACATTATATACATCTATAACATTGTATATCCTAACCTAACACAACCTAACATCTGGGATGTAATATTCCCGGCGTGTCGTCGCCTACTTCAGGATGGGGACATTATATACGTCTATAACGTTATATATCCTAACCTAAGGCAACCTAAGATCTCGGATGTAATAGTTGACAACATTCCTGGCGTATCCGCCCGTTCTTCTCGGTGGGAACATTATATACGTCTATAACGTTATATATCCTAGCCTAAGGCCACCTAACATGTCGAATGTAATATTTTACAACATTCCTGACGCGTCGGCCCCTATTTTTCGGTGGGAACATTATATATGTCTATAACGTTATATATCCTAGTCTAAGGCAACCTAACATGTCGAATGTAATACTTTACAACATTCCTGGCGTGTCGTCGCCTACTTCTCGATGGGGACATTATATACATCTATAACCTTGTATATCCTAACCTAAGGCAGCCTAACATTTTGGATGTAATATTCCTGGCGTGTCGTCGCCTACTTCTGGATGGGGAGATTATATACGTCTATAACGTTATATATCCCAACCTAAGGCAACCTAACATCTCGGATGTAATAGTTGACAACATTCCTTGCGTGTCCGCCCGTACTTCTCGGTGGCAACATTATATGCGTCTATAACGTTATATATCCTAGCCTAAGGCCACGTAACATGTCGAATGTAATATTTTACAACATTCCTGGCGTTTCGTCGCCTGCTTCTCGATGGGGACATTATATACGTCTATATCGTTGTATATCCTAACCTAAGGCAACCTAACATCTGGGATGTAATATTATACAAGATTCCTGGCATGTCGGTCCCCAAGTCTCGGTAGGAACATTATATACGTCTATAACGATATATATCCAAACCGAAGGGAACCTAACATCTCGGATGTAATATTTTACATCATTCCTGGCTTGTCGTCGCCTGCTTCTCGATGGGGACATAATATACGTCTATAACGTTGTATATCCTAACCTATTGCAACCTAACATCTGGGATGTAATATTTTACAACATTCCTGGCGTGTCGTCGCCTGCTTCTCGATGGGGACATAATATACGTCTATAACGTTGTATATCCTTACCTAACGCAACCTAACATCCGGGATGTAATATGTTACAACAATCCTGGAGTGTCGTCGCCTACTTCTGGATAGGGTCATTATGTACATCTATAACCTTGTATATCCTAACCTAAGGCAACCTAACATCTCGGATGTAATATTTTATAACATTCCTGGCATGTCGGTCCCTACATCTCGCTGGGAACATACAATACGTCTATAACGTTGTATATCCTAACCTACGGCAACGTAACATCTCGGATGTAATATTTTACAACATTCTGGCGTTTCGTCGCCTGCTTCTCGATGGGGACATTATATACGTCTATAACGTTGTATATCCTAACCTAACGCAACCTAACATTTGGGATGTAATATTTTACAACATTCCTGGCATGTCGGTCCCTACTTCTCGGTGCAAACATTGTATACGTCTATAACGGTATATATCCTAACCTAAGGCAACCTAACATCTCGGATGTAATAGTTGACAACATTCCTGGCGTGTAGGCCCGTACTTCTCGGTGGGAACATTGTATACGTCTATAACGTTATATATCCTAGCCTAAGGCGACCTAACATGTCGAATGTAATATTTTACATCATTCCTGGCGTGTCGTCGCCTGCTTCTCGATGGGAACATTATATACGTCTATAACGTTGTGTATCCTAATCTAACGCAACCAAATATCTGGGATGTAATATTCCTGGCGTGTCGTCGCCTACTTCTGGATGGGGACATTATATACGCCTATAACGTTATATATCCTAACCTAAGGCAACCTAACATCTCGGATGTAATAGTTGACAACGTTCCTAGCGTGTCCGCCCGTACTTCTCGGTGGGATCATTATATACGTCTATAACGTTATATATCCTAGCCTAAGGCCACATAACATGTCGAATGTAATACTTTATAACATTCCTGTCGCGTCGGCTCCTATTTTTCGGTGGGAACATTATATACGTCTATAACGTTATATATCCTAACCTAAGGGAACCTAACATCTCGGGTGTAATATTTTACAACATTCCTGACACGTCGTCGCCTGCTTCTCGATGGCGACATTATATAAGTCTATAACGTTGTATATCCTAACCTAACACAACCTAACATCTGGGATGTAATATTCCCGGCGTGTCGTCGCCTACTTCAGGATGGGGACATTATATACGTCTATAACGTTATATATCCTAACCTAAGGCAACCTAAGATCTCGGATGTAATAGTTGACAACATTCCTGGCGTATCCGCCCGTTCTTCTCGGTGGGAACATTATATACGTCTATAACGTTATATATCCTAGCCTAAGGCCACCTAACATGTCGAATGTAATATTTTACAACATTCCTGACGCGTCGGCCCCTATTTTTCGGTGGGAACATTATATACGTCTATAACGTTATATATCCTAGTCTAAGGCAACCTAACATTTCGAATGTAATACTTTACAACATTCCTGGCGTGTCGTCGCCTACTTCTCGATGGGGACATTATATACATCTATAACCTTGTATATCCTAACCTAAGGCAGCCTAACATCTTGGATGTAATATTCCTGGCGTGTCGTCGCCTACTTCTGGATGGGGAGATTATATACGTCTATAACGTTATATATCCCAACCTAAGGCAACCTAACATCTCGGATGTAATAGTTGACAACATTCCTTGCGTGTCCGCCCGTACTTCTCGGTGGCAACATTATATACGTCTATAACGTTATATATCCTAGCCTAAGGCCACGTAACATGTCGAATGTAATATTTTACAACATTCCTGGCGTTTCGTCGCCTGCTTCTCGATGGGGACATTATATACGTCTATATCGTTGTATATCCTAACCTAAGGCAACCTAACATCTGGGATGTAATATTATACAAGATTCCTGGCATGTCGGTCCCCAAGTCTCGGTAGGAACATTATATACGTCTATAACGATATATATCCAAACCGAAGGGAACCTAACATCTCGGATGTAATATTTTACATCATTCCTGGCTTGTCGTCGCCTGCTTCTCGATGGGGACATAATATACGTCTATAACGTTGTATATCCTAACCTATTGCAACCTAACATCTGGGATGTAATATTTTGCAACATTCCTGGCGTGTCGTCGCCTGCTTCTCGATGGGGACATAATATACGTCTATAACGTTGTATATCCTTACCTAACGCAACCTAACATCCGGGATGTAATATGTTACAACAATCCTGGAGTGTCGTCGCCTCCTTCTGGATAGGGTCATTATGTACATCTATAACCTTGTATATCCTAACCTAAGGCAACCTAACATCTCGGATGTAATATTTTATAACATTCCTGGCATGTCGGTCCCTACATCTCGCTGGGAACATACAATACGTCTATAACGTTGTATATCCTAACCTACGGCAACGTAACATCTCGGATGTAATATTTTACAACATTCTGGCGTTTCGTCGCCTGCTTCTCGATGGGGACATTATATACGTCTATAACGTTGTATATCCTAACCTAACGCAACCTAACATTTGGGATGTAATATTTTACAACATTCCTGGCATGTCGGTCCCTACTTCTCGGTGCAAACATTGTATACGTCTATAACGGTATATATCCTAACCTAAGGCAACCTAACATCTCGGATGTAATAGTTGACAACATTCCTGGCGTGTAGGCCCGTACTTCTCGGTGGGAACATTGTATACGTCTATAACGTTATATATCCTAGCCTAAGGCGACCTAACATGTCGAATGTAATATTTTACATCATTCCTGGCGTGTCGTCGCCTGCTTCTCGATGGGAACATTATATACGTCTATAACGTTGTGTATCCTAATCTAACGCAACCAAATATCTGGGATGTAATATTCCTGGCGTGTCGTCGCCTACTTCTGGATGGGGACATTATATACGCCTATAACGTTATATATCCTAACCTAAGGCAACCTAACATCTCGGATGTAATAGTTGACAACGTTCCTAGCGTGTCCGCCCGTACTTCTCGGTGGGATCATTATATACGTCTATAACGTTATATATCCTAGCCTAAGGCCACATAACATGTCGAATGTAATACCTTATAACATTCCTGGCGTGTCGTCGCCTACTTCTCGATGGGGACATTATATACATCTATAACATTGTATATCCTAACCTAAGGCAACCTAACATCTCGGATGTAATATTTTACAACATTCTGGCGTGTCGTCGACAGCTTCCCGATGGGGAGATTATATACGTCTATAACGTTGTATATCCTAACCTAACGCAACCTAACATTTGGGATGTAATATTTTACAACATTCCTTGCATGTCGGTGCCTACGTCTCGGTGGGAACATTATATACGTCTATAACGATATATATCCTAACCTAAGGCAACCTAACATATCGGATGTAATAGTTGACAACATTCCTGTCGCGTCGGCTCCTATTGTTCGGTGGGAACATTATATACGTCTATAACGTTATATATCCTAACCTAAGGGAACCTAACATCTCGGGTGTAATATTTTACAACATTCCTGACACGTCGTCGCCTGCTTCTCGATGGCGACATTATATAAGTCTATAACGTTGTATATCCTAACCTAACACAACCTAACATCTGGGATGTAATATTCCCGGCGTGTCGTCGCCTACTTCAGGATGGGGACATTATATACGTCTATAACGTTATATATCCTAACCTAAGGCAACCTAAGATCTCGGATGTAATAGTTGACAACATTCCTGGCGTATCCGCCCGTTCTTCTCGGTGGGAACATTATATACGTCTATAACGTTATATATCCTAGCCTAAGGCCACCTAACATGTCGAATGTAATATTTTACAACATTCCTGACGCGTCGGCCCCTATTTTTCGGTGGGAACATTATATACGTCTATAACGTTATATATCCTAGTCTAAGGCAACCTAACATGTCGAATGTAATACTTTACAACATTCCTGGCGTGTCGTCGCCTACTTCTCGATGGGGACATTATATACATCTATAACCTTGTATATCCTAACCTAAGGCAGCCTAACATCTTGGATGTAATATTCCTGGCGTGTCGTCGCCTACTTCTGGATGGGGAGATTATATACGTCTATAACGTTATATATCCCAACCTAAGGCAACCTAACATCTCGGATGTAATAGTTGACAACATTCCTTGCGTGTCCGCCCGTACTTCTCGGTGGCAACATTATATACGTCTATAACGTTATATATCCTAGCCTAAGGCCACGTAACATGTCGAATGTAATATTTTACAACATTCCTGGCGTTTCGTCGCCTGCTTCTCGATGGGGACATTATATACGTCTATATCGTTGTATATCCTAACCTAAGGCAACCTAACATCTGGGATGTAATATTATACAAGATTCCTGGCATGTCGGTCCCCAAGTCTCGGTAGGAACATTATATACGTCTATAACGATATATATCCAAACCGAAGGGAACCTAACATCTCGGATGTAATATTTTACATCATTCCTGGCTTGTCGTCGCCTGCTTCTCGATGGGGACATAATATACGTCTATAACGTTGTATATCCTAACCTATTGCAACCTAACATCTGGGATGTAATATTTTACAACATTCCTCGCGTGTCGTCGCCTGCTTCTCGATGGGGACATAATATACGTCTATAACGTTGTATATCCTTACCTAACGCAACCTAACATCCGGGATGTAATATGTTACAACAATCCTGGAGTGTCGTCGCCTACTTCTGGATAGGGTCATTATGTACATCTATAACCTTGTATATCCTAACCTAAGGCAACCTAACATCTCGGATGTAATATTTTATAACATTCCTGGCATGTCGGTCCCTACATCTCGCTGGGAACATACAATACGTCTATAACGTTGTATATCCTAACCTACGGCAACGTAACTACTCGGATGTAATATTTTACGACATTCTGGCGTTTCGTCGCCTGCTTCTCGATGGGGACATTATATACGTCTATAACGTTGTATATCCTAACCTAACGCAACCTAACATTTGGGATGTAATATTTTACAACATTCCTGGCATGTCGGTCCCTACTTCTCGGTGCAAACATTGTATACGTCTATAACGGTATATATCCTAACCTAAGGCAACCTAACATCTCGGATGTAATAGTTGACAACATTCCTGGCGTGTAGGCGCGTACTTCTCGGTGGGAACATTGTATACGTCTATAACGTTATATATCCTAGCCTAAGGCGACCTAACATGTCGAATGTAATATTTTACATCATTCCTGGCGTGTCGTCGCCTGCTTCTCGATGGGAACATTATATACGTCTATAACGTTGTGTATCCTAATCTAACGCAACCAAATATCTGGGATGTAATATTCCTGGCGTGTCGTCGCCTACTTCTGGATGGGGACATTATATACGCCTATAACGTTATATATCCTAACCTAAGGCAACCTAACATCTCGGATGTAATAGTTGACAACGTTCCTAGCGTGTCCGCCCGTACTTCTCGGTGGGATCATTATATACGTCTATAACGTTATATATCCTAGCCTAAGGCCACATAACATGTCGAATGTAATACTTTATAACATTCCTGGCGTGTCGTCGCCTACTTCTCGATGGGGACATTATATACATCTATAACATTGTATATCCTAACCTAAGGCAACCTAACATCTCGGATGTAATATTTTACAACATTCTGGCGTGTCGTCGACAGCTTCCCGATGGGGAGATTATATACGTCTATAACGTTATATATCCTAACCTAAGGGAACCTAACATCTCGGGTGTAATATTTTACAACATTCCTGACACGTCGTCGCCTGCTTCTCGATTGCGACATTATATAAGTCTATAACGTTGTATATCCTAACCTAACACAACCTAACATCTGGGATGTAATATTCCCGGCGTGTCGTCGCCTACTTCAGGATGGGGACATTATATACGTCTATAACGTTATATATCCTAACCTAAGGCAACCTAAGATCTCGGATGTAATAGTTGACAACATTCCTGGCGTATCCGCCCGTTCTTCTCGGTCGGAACATTATATACGTCTATAACGTTATATATCCTAGCCTAAGGCCACCTAACATGTCGAATGTAATATTTTACAACATTCCTGACGCGTCGGCCCCTATTTTTCGGTGGGAACATTATATACGTCTATAACGTTATATATCCTAGTCTAAGGCAACCTAACATGTCGAATGTAATACTTTACAACATTCCTGGCGTGTCGTCGCCTACTTCTCGATGGGGACATTATATACATCTATAACCTTGTATATCCTAACCTAAGGCAGCCTAACATCTTGGATGTAATATTCCTGGCGTGTCGTCGCCTACTTCTGGATGGGGAGATTATATACGTCTATAACGTTATATATCCCAACCTAAGGCAACCTAACATCTCGGATGTAATAGTTGACAACATTCCTTCCGTGTCCGCCCGTACTTCTCGGTGGCAACATTATATACGTCTATAACGTTATATATCCTAGCCTAAGGCCACGTAACATGTCGAATGTAATATTTTACAACATTCCTGGCGTTTCGTCGCCTGCTTCTCGATGGGGACATTATATACGTCTATATCGTTGTATATCCTAACCTAAGGCAACCTAACATCTGGGATGTAATATTATACAAGATTCCTGGCATGTCGGTCCCCAAGTCTCGGTAGGAACATTATATACGTCTATAACGATATATATCCAAACCGAAGGGAACCTAACATCTCGGATGTAATATTTTACATCATTCCTGGCTTGTCGTCGCCTGCTTCTCGATGGGGACATAATATACGTCTATAACGTTGTATATCCTAACCTATTGCAACCTAACATCTGGGATGTAATATTTTACAACATTCCTGGCGTGTCGTCGCCTGCTTCTCGATGGGGACATAATATACGTCTATAACGTTGTATATCCTTACCTAACGCAACCTAACATCCGGGATGTAATATGTTACAACAATCCTGGAGTGTCGTCGCCTACTTCTGGATAGGGTCATTATGTACATCTATAACCTTGTATATCCTAACCTAAGGCAACCTAACATCTCGGATGTAATATTTTATAACATTCCTGGCATGTCGGTGCCTACGTCTCGGTGGGAACATTATATACGTCTATAACGTTATATATCCTAACCTAAGGCAACCTAACATCTCGGATGTAATAGTTGACAACGTTCCTAGCGTGTCCGCCAGTACTTCTCGGTGGGAACATTATATACGTCTATAACGTTATATATCCTAGCCTAAGGCCACCTAACATGTCGAATGTAATATTTTACAACATTCCTGGCTTGTCGTCGCCTGCTTCTCGGTGGGGACATTATATACGTCTATAACGCTGTATATCCTAACCTAAAGCAACCTAACATCTGGGTTGTAATATTTTACAAGATTCCTGGCATGTCGGTCCCTACTTCTCGGGGGAAACATTGTATACGTCTATAACGATATATATCCTAACCTAGGGCAACCTAACATCTCGGATGTAATATTTTACAACATTCCTGGCAGGTCGGTCCCTACATCTCGGTGGGAACATTCTATACGTCTATAACGTTGTATATCCTAACCTAAGGGAACCTAACATCTCGGGTTTAATATTTTACAACATTCCTGACGCGTCAGCCCCTATTATTCGGTGGGAACATTATATAAGTCTATAACGTTATATATCCTAGTCTAAGGCAACCTAGCATGGCGAATGTAATATTTTACAACATTCCTGGCGTGTCGTCGCCTACTTCTCGATGGGGACATTATATACATCTATAACCTTGTATATCCCAACCTAAGGCAGCCTAACATCTCGGATGTAATATTTTATAACATTCCTGGCATGTCGGTCCCTACATCTCGCTGGGAACATACAATACTTCTATAACGTTGTATATCCTAACCTACGGCAACGTAACATCTCGGATGTAATATTTTACAACATTCTGGCGTTTCGTCGCCTGCTTCTCGATGGGGACATTATATACGTCTATAACGTTGTATATCCTAACCTAACGCAACCTAACATTTGGTATGTAATATTTTACAACATTCCTGGCATGTCGGTCCCTACTTCTCGGTGCAAACATTGTATACGTCTATAACGGTATATATCCTAACCTAAGGCAACCTAACATCTCGGATGTAATAGTTGACAACATTCCTGGCGTGTAGGCCCGTACTTCTCGGTGGGAACATTGTATACGTCTATAACGTTATATATCCTAGCCTAAGGCGACCTAACATGTCGAATGTAATATTTTACATCATTCCTGGCGTGTCGTCGCCTGCTTCTCGATGGGAACATTATATACGTCTATAACGTTGTGTATCCTAATCTAACGCAACCAAATATCTGGGATGTAATATTCCTGGCGTGTCGTCGCCTACTTCTGGATGGGGACATTATATACGCCTATAACGTTATATATCCTAACCTAAGGCAACCTAACATCTCGGATGTAATATTTGACAACGTTCCTAGCGTGTCCGCCCGTACTTCTCGGTGGGATCATTATATACGTCTATAACGTTATATATCCTAGCCTAAGGCCACATAACATGTCGAATGTAATACTTTATAACATTCCTGGCGTGTCGTCGCCTACTTCTCGATGGGGACATTATATACATCTATAACATTGTATATCCTAACCTAAGGCAACCTAACATCTCGGATGTAATATTTTACAACATTCTGGCGTGTCGTCGACAGCTTCCCGATGGGGAGATTATATACGTCTATAACGTTGTATATCCTAACCTAACGCAACCTAACATTTGGGATGTAATATTTTACAACATTCCTTGCATGTCGGTGCCTACGTCTCGGTGGGAACATTATATACGTCTATAACGATATATATCCTAACCTAAGGCAACCTAACATATCGGATGTAATAGTTGACAACATTCCTGTCGCGTCGGCTCCTATTTTTCGGTGGGAACATTATATACGTCTATAACGTTTATATCCTAACCTAAGGGAACCTAACATCTCGGGTGTAATATTTTACAACATTCCTGACACGTCGTCGCCTGCTTCTCGATGGCGACATTATATAAGTCTATAACGTTGTATATCCTAACCTAACACAACCTAACATCTGGGATGTAATATTCCCGGCGTGTCGTCGCCTACTTCAGGATGGGGACATTATATACGTCTATAACGTTATATATCCTAACCTAAGGCAACCTAAGATCTCGGATGTAATAGTTGACAACATTCCTGGCGTATCCGCCCGTTCTTCTCGGTGGGAACATTATATACGTCTATAACGTTATATATCCTAGCCTAAGGCCACCTAACATGTCGAATGTAATATTTTACAACATTCCTGACGCGTCGGCCCCTATTTTTCGGTGGGAACATTATATACGTCTATAACGTTATATATCCTAGTCTAAGGCAACCTAACATGTCGAATGTAATACTTTACAACATTCCTGGCGTGTCGTCGCCTACTTCTCGATGGGGACATTATATACATCTATAACCTTGTATATCCTAACCTAAGGCAGCCTAACATCTTGGATGTAATTTTCCTGGCGTGTCGTCGCCTACTTCTGGATGGGGAGATTATATACGTCTATAACGTTATATATCCCAACCTAAGGCAACCTAACATCTCGGATGTAATAGTTGACAACATTCCTTCCGTGTCCGCCCGTACTTCTCGGTGGCAACATTATATACGTCTATAACGTTATATATCCTAGCCTAAGGCCACGTAACATGTCGAATGTAATATTTTACAACATTCCTGGCGTTTCGTCGCCTGCTTCTCGATGGGGACATTATATACGTCTATATCGTTGTATATCCTAACCTAAGGCAACCTAACATCTGGGATGTAATATTATACAAGATTCCTGGCATGTCGGTCCCCAAGTCTCGGTAGGAACATTATATACGTCTATAACGATATATATCCAAACCGAAGGGAACCTAACATCTCGGATGTAATATTTTACATCATTCCTGGCTTGTCGTCGCCTGCTTCTCGATGGGGACATAATATACGTCTATAACGTTGTATATCCTAACCTATTGCAACCTAACATCTGGGATGTAATATTTTACAACATTCCTGGCGTGTCGTCGCCTGCTTCTCGATGGGGACATAATATACGTCTATAACGTTGTATATCCTTATCTAACGCAACCTAACACCCGGGATGTAATATGTTACAACAATCCTGGAGTGTCGTCGCCTACTTCTGGATAGGGTCATTATGTACATCTATAACCTTGTATATCCTAACCTAAGGCAACCTAACATCTCGGATGTAATATTTTATAACATTCCTGGCATGTCGGTCCCTACATCTCGCTGGGAACATACAATACGTCTATAACGTTGTATATCCTAACCTACGGCAACGTAACATCTCGGATGTAATATTTTACAACATTCTGGCGTTTCGCCGCCTGCTTCTCGATGGGGACATTATATACGTCTATAACGTTGTATATCCTAACTTAACGCAACCTAACATTTGGGATGTAATATTTTACAACATTCCTGGCATGTCGGTCCCTACTTCTCGGTGCAAACATTGTATACGTCTATAACGGTATATATCCTAACCTAAGGCAACCTAACATCTCGGATGTAATAGTTGACAACATTCCTGGCGTGTAGGCCCGTACTTCTCGGTGGGAACATTGTTTACGTCTATAACGTTACATATCCTAGCCTAAGGCGACCTAACATGTCGAATGTAATATTTTACATCATTCCTGGCGTGTCGTCGCCTGCTTCTCGATGGGAACATTATATACGTCTATAACGTTGTGTATCCTAATCTAACGCAACCAAATATCTGGGATGTAATATTCCTGGCGTGTCGTCGCCTACTTCTGGATGGGGACATTATATACGCCTATAACGTTATATATCCTAACCTAAGGCAACCTAACATCTCGGATGTAATAGTTGACAACGTTCCTAGCGTGTCCGCCCGTACTTCTCGGTGGGATCATTATATACGTCTATAACGTTATATATCCTAGCCTAAGGCCACATAACATGTCGAATGTAATACTTTATAACATTCCTGGCGTGTCGTCGCCTACTTCTCGATGGGGACATTATATACATCTATAACATTGTATATCCTAACCTAAGGCAACCTAACATCTCGGATGTAATATTTTACAACATTCTGGCGTGTCGTCGACAGCTTCCCGATGGGGAGATTATATACGTCTATAACGTTGTATATCCTAACCTAACGCAACCTAACATTTGGGATGTAATATTTTACAACATTCCTTGCATGTCGGTGCCTACGTCTCGGTGGGAACATTATATACGTCTATAACGATATATATCCTAACCTAAGGCAACCTAACATATCGGATGTAATATTTGACAACATTCCTGTCGCGTCGGCTCCTATTTTTCGGTGGGAACATTATATACGTCTATAACGTTATATATCCTAACCTAAGGGAACCTAACATCTCGGGTGTAATATTTTACAACATTCCTGACACGTCGTCGCCTGCTTCTCGATGGCGACATTATATAAGTCTATAACGTTGTATATCCTAACCTAACACAACCTAACATCTGGGATGTAATATTCCCGGCGTGTCGTCGCCTACTTCAAGATGGGGACATTATATACGTCTATAACGTTATATATCCTAACCTAAGGCAACCTAAGATCTCGGATGTAATAGTTGACAACATTCCTGGCGTATCCGCCCGTTCTTCTCGGTGGGAACATTATATACGTCTATAACGTTATATATCCTAGCCTAAGGCCACCTAACATGTCGAATGTAATATTTTACAACATTCCTGACGCGTCGGCCCCTATTTTTCGGTGGGAACATTATATACGTCTATAACGTTATATATCCTAGCCTAAGGCCACATAACATGTCGAATGTAATACTTTATAACATTCCTGGCGTGTCGTCGCCTACTTCTCGATGGGGACATTATATACATCTATAACATTGTATATCCTAACCTAAGGCAACCTAACATCTCGGATGTAATATTTTACAACATTCTGGCGTGTCGTCGACAGCTTCCCGATGGGGAGATTATATACGTCTATAACGTTGTATATCCTAACCTAACGCAACCTAACATTTGGGATGTAATATTTTACAACATTCCTTGCATGTCGGTGCCTACGTCTCGGTGGGAACATTATATACGTCTATAACGATATATATCCTAACCTAAGGCAACCTAACATATCGGATGTAATATTTGACAACATTCCTGTCGCGTCGGCTCCTATTTTTCGGTGGGAACATTATATACGTCTATAACGTTATATATCCTAACCTAAGGGAACCTAACATCTCGGGTGTAATATTTTACAACATTCCTGACACGTCGTCGCCTGCTTCTCGATGGCGACATTATATAAGTCTATAACGTTGTATATCCTAACCTAACACAACCTAACATCTGGGATGTAATATTCCCGGCGTGTCGTCGCCTACTTCAAGATGGGGACATTATATACGTCTATAACGTTATATATCCTAACCTAAGGCAACCTAAGATCTCGGATGTAATAGTTGACAACATTCCTGGCGTATCCGCCCGTTCTTCTCGGTGGGAACATTATATACGTCTATAACGTTATATATCCTAGCCTAAGGCCACCTAACATGTCGAATGTAATATTTTACAACATTCCTGACGCGTCGGCCCCTATTTTTCGGTGGGAACATTATATACGTCTATAACGTTATATATCCTAGTCTAAGGCAACCTAACATGTCGAATGTAATACTTTACAACATTCCTGGCGTGTCGTCGCCTACTTCTCGATGGGGACATTATATACATCTATAACCTTGTATATCCTAACCTAAGGCAGCCTAACATCTTGGATGTAATATTCCTGGCGTGTCGTCGCCTACTTCTGGATGGGGAGATTATATACGTCTATAACGTTATATATCCCAACCTAAGGCAACCTAACATCTCGGATGTAATAGTTGACAACATTCCTTCCGTGTCCGCCCGTACTTCTCGGTGGCAACATTATATACGTCTATAACGTTATATATCCTAGCCTAAGGCCACGTAACATGTCGAATGTAATATTTTACAACATTCCTGGCGTTTCGTCGCCTGCTTCTCGATGGGGACATTATATACGTCTATATCGTTGTATATCCTAACCTAAGGCAACCTAACATCTGGGATGTAATATTATACAAGATTCCTGGCATGTCGGTCCCCAAGTCTCGGTAGGAACATTATATACGTCTATAACGATATATATCCAAACCGAAGGGAACCTAACATCTCGGATGTAATATTTTACATCATTCCTGGCTTGTCGTCGCCTGCTTCTCGATGGGGACATAATATACGTCTATAACGTTGTATATCCTAACCTATTGCAACCTAACATCTGGGATGTAATATTTTACAACATTCCTGGCGTGTCGTCGCCTGCTTCTCGATGGGGACATAATATACGTCTATAACGTTGTATATCCTTACCTAACGCAACCTAACATCCGGGATGTAATATGTTACAACAATCCTGGAGTGTCGTCGCCTACTTCTGGATAGGGTCATTATGTACATCTATAACCTTGTATATCCTAACCTAAGGCAACCTAACATCTCGGATGTAATATTTTATAACATTCCTGGCATGTCGATGCCTACGTCTCGGTGGGAACATTATATACGTCTATAACGTTATATATCCTAACCTAAGGCAACCTAACATCTCGGATGTAATAGTTGACAACGTTCCTAGCGTGTCCGCCCGTACTTCTCGGTGGGAACATTATATACGTCTATAACGTTATATATCCTAGCCTAAGGCCACCTAACATGTCGAATGTAATATTTTACAACATTCCTGGCTTGTCGTCGCCTGCTTCTCGGTGGGGACATTATATACGTCTATAACGTTGTATATCCTAACCTAAAGCAACCTAACATCTGGGATGTAATATTTTACAAGATTCCTGGCATGTCGGTCCTCAAGTCTCGGTAGGAACATTATATACGTCTATAACGATATATATCCTAACCTAAAGCAACCTAACATCTCGAATGTAATACTTTACAACATTCCTGGAATGTCGGTCACTACATCTCGGTGGGAACATTCTATACATCTATAACATTGTATATCCTAACCTAACGCAACCTAACATCTCGGATGTAATATTTTACAACATTCCTGGCATGTCGGTCCCTACTTCTCGGTGGAAACATTGTATACGTCTATAACGATATATATCCTAACCTAAGGCAACCTAACACCTCGGATGTAATAGTTGACAACATTCCTGGCGTGTCCGTCCGTACTTCTCGGTGGGAACATTCTATACGTCTATAACGTTATATATCCTAGCCTAAGGCCACATAACATGTCGAATGTAATATTTTACAACATTCCTGACGCGTCGGCCCCTATTTTTCGGTGGGAACATTATATACGTCTATAACGTTATATATCCTAGTCTAAGGCAACCTAACATGTCGAATGTAATACTTTACAGCATTCCTGGCGTGTCGTCGCCTACTTCTCGATGGGGACATTATATACATCTATAACCTTGTATATCCTAACCTAAGGCAACCTAACATCTCGGATGTAATATTTTACATCATTCCTGGCATGTCGGTGCCTACGTCTCGGTGGGAACATTATATACGTCTATAACGATATATATCCTAACCTAAGGCAACCTAACACCTCGGATGTAATAGTTGACAACATTCCTGGCGTGTAGGCCCGTACTTCTCGGTGGGAACATTGTATACGTCTGTAACGTTATTTATCCTAGCGTAAGGCGACCCAACATGTCGAATGTAATATTTTACATCATTCCTGGCGTGTCGTCGACTGCTTCTCGATGGGAACATTATATACGTCTATAACGTTGTGTATCCTAACCTAACGCAACCAAACATCTGGGATGTAATATTCCTGGCGTGTCGTCGCCTACTTCTGGATGGGGAGATTATATACGTCTATAACGTTATATATCCCAACCTAAGGCAAACCTAACATCTCGGATGTAATAGTTGACAACATTCCTTGCGTGTCCGCCCGTACTTCTCGGTGGGAACATTATATACGTCTATAACGTTATATATCCTAGCCTAAGGCCACATAACATGTCGAATGTAATATTTTACAACATTCCTGGCGTTTCGTCGCCTGCTTCTCGATGGGGACATTATATACGTCTATATCGTTGTATATCCTAACCTAAGACAACCTAACATCTGGGATGTAATATTATACAAGATTCCTGGCATGTCGGTCCCCAAGTCTCGGTAGGAACATTATATACGTCTATAACGATATATATCCAAACCGAAGGGAACCTAACATCTCGGATGTAATATTTTACAACATTCCTGGCGTGTCGTCTCCTGCTTCTCGATGGGGACATTATATACGTCTATAATAATATATATCCTAACCTAACGCAACCTAACATCTGGGATGCAATATTTTACAACTTTCCTGGCGTGTCGTCGCCTGCTTCTCGATGGGGACTTAATATACGTCTATAACGTTGTATATCCTAACCTAAAGCAACCTAACATCTGGGTTGTAATATTTTACAAGATTCCTGGCATGTCGGTCCCTACTTCTCGGGGGAAACATTGTATACGTCTATAACGATATATATCCTAACCTAGGGCAACCTAACATCTCGGATATAATATTTTACAACATTCCTGGCAGGTCGGTCCCTACATCTCGGTGGGAACATTCTATACGTCTATAACGTTGTATATCCTAACCTAAGGGAACCTAACATCTCGGGTTTAATATTTTACAACATTCCTGACGCGTCAGCCCCTATTATTCGGTGGGAACATTATATAAGTCTATAACGATATATATCCTAGTCTAAGGCAACCTAGCATGGCGAATGTAATATTTTACAACATTCCTGGCGTGTCGTCGCCTACTTCTCGATGGGGACATTATATACATCTATAACCTTGTATATCCCAACCTAAGGCAGCCTAACATCTCGGATGTAATATTTTATAACATTCCTGGCATGTCGGTCCCTACATCTCGCTGGGAACATACAATACTTCTATAACGTTGTATATCCTAACCTACGGCAACGTAACATCTCGGATGTAATATTTTACAACATTCTGGCGTTTCGTCGCCTGCTTCTCGATGTGGACATTATATACGTCTACAACGTTGTATATCCTAACCTAACGCAACCTAACATTTGGTATGTAATATTTTACAACATTCCTGGCATGTCGGTCCCTACTTCTCGGTGCAAACATTGTATACGTCTATAACGGTATATATCCTAACCTAAGGCAACCTAACATCTCGGATGTAATAGCTGACAACATTCCTGGCGTGTAGGACCGTACTTCTCGGTTGGAACATTGTATACGTCTATAACGTTATATATCCTAGCCTAAGGCGACCTAACATGTCGAATGTAATATTTTACATCATTCCTGGCGTGTCGTCGCCTGCTTCTCGATGGGAACATTATATACGTCTATAACGTTGTGTATCCTAATCCAACGCAACCAAATATCTGGGATGTAATATTCCTGGCGTGTCGTCGCCTACTTCTGGATGGGGACATTATATACGTCTATAACGTTATATATCCTAACCTAAGGCAACCTAACATCTCGGATGTAATAGTTGACAACGTTCCTAGCGTGTCCGCCCGTACTTCTCGGTGGGATCATTATATACGTCTATAACGTTATGTATCCTAGCCTAAGGCCACATAACATGTCGAATGTAATACTTTATAACATTCCTGGCGTGTCGTCGCCTACTTCTCGATGGGGACATTATATACATCTATAACATTGTATATCCTAACCTAAGGCAACCTAACATCTCGGATGTAATATTTTACAACATTCTGGCGTGTCGTCGACAGCTTCCCGATGGGGAGATTATATACGTCTATAACGTTGTATATCCTAACCTAACGCAACCTAACATTTGGGATGTAATATTTTACAACATTCCTTGCATGTCGGTGCCTACGTCTCGGTGGGAACATTATATACGTCTATAACGATATATATCCTAACCTAAGGCAACCTAACATATCGGATGTAATAGTTGACAACATTCCTGTCGCGTCGGCTCCTATTTTTCGGTGGGAACATTATATACGTCTATAACGTTTATATCCTAACCTAAGGGAACCTAACATCTCGGGTGTAATATTTTACAACATTCCTGACACGTCGTCGCCTGCTTCTCGATGGCGACATTATATAAGTCTATAACGTTGTATATCCTAACCTAACACAACCTAACATCTGGGATGTCATATTCCCGGCGTGTCGTCGCCTACTTCAGGATGGGGACATTATATACGTCTATAACGTTATATATCCTAACCTAAGGCAACCTAAGATCTCGGATGTAATAGTTGACAACATTCCTGGCGTGTCCGCCCGTTCTTCTCGGTGGGAACATTATATACGTCTATAACGTTATATATCCTAGCCTAAGGCCACCTAACATGTCGAATGTAATATTTTACAACATTCCGGACGCGTCGGCCCCTATTTTTCGGTGGGAACATTATATACGTCTATAACGTTATATATCCTAGTCTAAGGCAACCTAACATGTCGAATGTAATACTTTACAACATTCCTGGCGTGTCGTCGCCTACTTCTCGATGGGGACATTATATACATCTATAACCTTGTGTATCCTAACCTAAGGCAGCCTAACATCTTGGATGTAATATTCCTGGCGTGTCGTCGCCCACTTCTGGATGGGGAGATTATATACGTCTATAACGTTATATATCCCAACCTAAGGCAACCTAACATCTCGGATGTAATAGTTGACAACATTCCTTGCGTGTCCGCCCGTACTTCTCGGTGGCAACATTATATACGTCTATAATGTTATATATCCTAGCCTAAGGCCACATAACATGTCGAATGTAATATTTTACAACATTCCTGGCGTTTCGTCGCCTGCTTCTCGATGGGGACATTATATACGTCTATATCGTTGTATATCCTAACCTAAGGCAACCTAACATCTGGGATGTAATATTATACAAGATTCCTGGCATGTCGGTCCCCAAGTCTCGGTAGGAACATTATATACGTCTATAACGATATATATCCAAACCGAAGGGAACCTAACATCTCGGATGTAATATTTTACATCATTCCTGGCGTGTCGTCGCCTGCTTCTCGATGGGGACATAATATACGTCTATAACGTTGTATATCCTAACCTAACGCAACCTAACATCTGGGATGTAATATTTTACAACATTCCTGGCGTGTCGTCGCCTGCTTCTCGATGGGGACATAATATACGTCTATAACGTTGTATATCCTTACCTAACGCAACCTAACATCCGGGATGTAATATGTTACAACAATCCTGGAGTGTCGTCGCCTACTTCTGGATATGGTCATTATGTACATCTATAACCTTGTATATCCTAACCTAAGGCAACCTAACATCTCGGATGTAATATTTTATAACATTCCTGGCATGTCGGTGCCTACGTCTCGGTGGGAACATTATATACGTCTATAACGTTATATATCCTAACCTAAGGCAACCTAACATCTCGGATGTAATATTTTACAACATTCCTGGCATGTCGGTCCCTACTTCTCGGTGGAAACATTGTATACGTCTATAACGATATATATCCTAACCTAAGGCAACCTAACACCTCGGATGTAATAGTTGACAACATTCCTGGCGTGTCCGTCCGTACTTCTCGGTGGGAACATTCTATACGTCCATAACGTTATATATCCTAGCCTAAGGCCACATAACATGTCGAATGTAATATTTTACAACATTCCTGACGCGTCGGCCCCTATTTTTCGGTGGGAACATTATATACGTCTATAACGTTATATATCCTAGTCTAAGGCAACCTAACATGTCGAATGTAATACTTTACAGCATTCCTGGCGTGTCATCGCCTACTTCTCGATGGGGACATTATATACATCTATAACCTTGTATATCCTAACCTAAGGCAACCTAACATCTCGGATGTAATATTTTACATCATTCCTGGCATGTCGGTGCCTACGTCTCGGTGGGAACATTATATACGTCTATAACGATATATATCCTAACCTAAGGCAACCTAACACCTCGGATGTAATAGTTGACAACATTCCTGGCGTGTAGGCCCGTACTTCTCGGTGGGAACATTGTATACGTCTGTAACGTTATTTATCCTAGCCTAAGGCGACCCAACATGTCGAATGTAATATTTTACATCATTCCTGGCGTGTCGTCGACTGCTTCTCGATGGGAACATTATATACGTCTATAACGTTGTGTATCCTAATCCAACGCAACCAAATATCTGGGATGTAATATTCCTGGCGTGTCGTCGCCTACTTCTGGATGGGGACATTATATACGTCTATAACGTTATATATCCTAACCTAAGGCAACCTAACATCTCGGATGTAATAGTTGACAACGTTCCTAGCGTGTCCGCCCGTACTTCTCGGTGGGATCATTATATACGTCTATAACGTTATGTATCCTAGCCTAAGGCCACATAACATGTCGAATGTAATACTTTATAACATTCCTGGCGTGTCGTCGCCTACTTCTCGATGGGGACATTATATACATCTATAACATTGTATATCCTAACCTAAGGCAACCTAACATCTCGGATGTAATATTTTACAACATTCTGGCGTGTCGTCGACAGCTTCCCGATGGGGAGATTATATACGTCTATAACGTTGTATATCCTAACCTAACGCAACCTAACATTTGGGATGTAATATTTTACAACATTCCTTGCATGTCGGTGCCTACGTCTCGGTGGGAACATTATATACGTCTATAACGATATATATCCTAACCTAAGGCAACCTAACATATCGGATGTAATAGTTGACAACATTCCTGTCGCGTCGGCTCCTATTTTTCGGTGGGAACATTATATACGTCTATAACTTTTATATCCTAACCTAAGGGAACCTAACATCTCGGGTGTAATATTTTACAACATTCCGGACGCGTCGGCCCCTATTTTTCGGTGGGAACATTATATACGTCTATAACGTTATATATCCTAGTCTAAGGCAACCTAACATGTCGAATGTAATACTTTACAACATTCCTGGCGTGTCGTCGCCTACTTCTCGATGGGGACATTATATACATCTATAACCTTGTGTATCCTAACCTAAGGCAGCCTAACATCTTGGATGTAATATTCCTGGCGTGTCGTCGCCCACTTCTGGATGGGGAGATTATATACGTCTATAACGTTATATATCCCAACCTAAGGCAACCTAACATCTCGGATGTAATAGTTGACAACATTCCTTGCGTGTCCGCCCGTACTTCTCGGTGGCAACATTATATACGTCTATAACGTTATATATCCTAGCCTAAGGCCACATAACATGTCGAATGTAATATTTTACAACATTCCTGGCGTTTCGTCGCCTGCTTCTCGATGGGGACATTATATACGTCTCTATCGTTGTATATCCTAACCTAAGGCAACCTAACATCTGGGATGTAATATTATACAAGATTCCTGGCATGTCGGTCCCCAAGTCTCGGTAGGAACATTATATACGTCTATAACGATATATATCCAAACCGAAGGGAACCTAACATCTCGGATGTAATATTTTACATCATTCCTGGCGTGTCGTCGCCTGCTTCTCGATGGGGACATAATATACGTCTATAACGTTGTATATCCTAACCTAACGCAACCTAACATCTGGGATGTAATATTTTACAACATTCCTGGCGTGTCGTCGCCTGCTTCTCGATGGGGACATAATATACGTCTATAACGTTGTATATCCTTACCTAACGCAACCTAACATCCGGGATGTAATATGTTACAACAATCCTGGTGTGTCGTCGCCTACTTCTGGATAGGGTCATTATGTACATCTATAACCTTGTATATCCTAACCTAAGGCAACCTAACATCTCGGATGTAATATTTTATAACATTCCTGGCATGTCGGTCCCTACATCTCGCTGGGAACATACAATACGTCTATAAAGTTGTATATCCTAACCTACGGCAACGTAACATCTCGGATGTAATATTTTACAACATTCTGGCGTTTCGTCGCCTGCTTCTCGATGGGGACATTATATACGTCTATAACGTTGTATATCCTAACCTAACGCAACCTAACATTTGGGATGTAATATTTTACAACATTCCTGGCATGTCGGTCCCTACTTCTCGGTGCAAACATTGTATACGTCTATAACGGTATATATCCTAACCTAAGGCAACCTAACATCTCGGATGTAATAGTTGACAACATTCCTGGCGTGTAGGCCCGTACTTCTCGGTGGGAACATTGTATACGTCTATAACGTTATATATCCTAGCCTAAGGCGACCTAACATGTCGAATGTAATATTTTACATCATTCCTGGCGTGTCGTCGCCTGCTTCTCGATGGGAACATTATATACGTCTATAACGTTGTGTATCCTAATCTAACGCAACCAAATATCTGGGATGTAATATTCCTGGCGTGTCGTCGCATACTTCTGGATGGGGACATTATATACGTCTATAACGTTATATATCCTAACCTAAGGCAACCTAACATCTCGGATGTAATAGTTGACAACGTTCCTAGCGTGTCCGCCCGTACTTCTCGGTGGGAACATTATATACGTCTATAACGTTATATATCCTAGCCTAAGGCAACCTAACATGTCGAATGTAATATTCTACAACATTCCTGGCATGTCGTCGCCTACTTCTCGATGGGGACATTATTTACATCTATAACATTGTATATCCTAACCCAAGGCAACCTAACATCTCGGATGTAATATTTTACAACATTCTGGCGTGTCGTCGCCTGCTTCTCGATGGGGACATTATATACGTCTATAACGTTGTATATCTTAACCTAAGGCAACCTAACATATAGGATGTAATATTTTACAACATTCCTGGCATGTCGGTCTCTACGTCTCGATGGGGATATTATATACATCTATAACATTGTATATCCTAACCTAAGGCAACCTAACATCTCGGATCTAATATTTTACAACATTCCTGGCATGTCGGTCCCTACTTCTCTGTGGGAACATTGTATGCGTCTATAACGTTATATATCCTAGCCTAAGGCCACCTAACATGCCGAATGTAATATTCTACAACATTCCTGGCGTGTCGTCGCCTACTTCTCGATGGGGACATTATATACATCTATAACCTTGTATATCCTAGCCTAAGGCAAACTAACATGTCGAATGTAATATTTTATAACATTCATGGTGTGTCGTCGCGTGCTTCTCGATGGGGACATTATATACGTCTATAACGTTGTATATCCTAACCTAACGCAACCTAACATCTCGGATTTAATATTTTACAACATTCCTGGCGTGTCGTCGCCTACCTCTGGATGGGGACAATATATACATCTATAACGTTGTATATCCTCACCTAAGGCAACCTAACATCTCGACTGTAATATTTGACAACATTCCTGGCGTGTCGGCCCGTACTTCTCGGTGGTAACATTATATACGTCTATAACGTTATATATCCTAACCTAAGGCAACCTAACATCTCGGATGTAATATTTGACAGCATTCTAGGCATGTCGGTCCCTACTTCTCTGTGGGAACATTGTATACGTCTATAACGATATATTTCCTAGCCTAAGGCGATTAACATGTCGAATGTAATATTTTACATCATTCCTGGCGTGTCGTCGCCTGCTTCTCGATGGGAACATTATATACGTCTATAACGTTGTGTATCCTAATCTAACGCAACCAAATATCTGGGATGTAATATTCCTGGCGTATCGTCGCCTACTTCTGGATGGAGACATTATATACGTCTATAACGTTGTATATCCTAACCTAAGGCAACCTGACATCTCGGATGTAATATTTTACAACATTCTGGCGTGTCGTCGCCTGCTTCTCGATGGGGACATTATATACGTCTATAACCTTGTATATACTAACCTCACGCAGCCTAACATCTGGGATGTAATATTTTACAACATTCCTGGTATGTCGGGCCCTACTTCTCGGTGGGAACATTGTATACGTCTATTACGATATATATCCTAGCCCAAGGCAACCTAACATGTCGAATGTAATATTTTACAACATTCCTGTCGTGTCGTCGCCTGCTTCTCGACGGGGACATTATATACGTCTATAACGTTGTATATTCTAACCTAACGCAACCTAACATCTGGGATGTAATATTTTACAACATTCCTGGCGTGTCGTCGCCTACTTCTGGGTGGGGACATTATATACATCTATAACGTCATATATCCTAACCTAAGGGAACCTAACATCTCGGGTGTAATATTTTACAACATTCCTGGCGTGTCGTCGCCTACTTCTCGATGGGAACATTATATACGTCTATAACGTTATATATCCTATCCCAAGGCAACCTAACTTGTAGAATGTAATATTTTGCAACATTCCTGGCGTGTCGTCGCCTACTTCTCTATGGGAACATTATATACATCTATAACGTCATATATCCTAAC
This sequence comes from Xylocopa violacea, assembly GCA_963969225.1. Lineage (NCBI taxonomy): Eukaryota > Metazoa > Arthropoda > Insecta > Hymenoptera > Apidae > Xylocopa > Xylocopa violacea. The sequence continues at coordinate 582,429 of CAXAJV010000835.1, forward strand.
CTAAGGGAACCTAACATCTCGGGTGTAATATTTTACAACATTCCTGTCGTGTCGTCGCCTGCTTCTCGATGGGAACATTCTATACGTCTATAACGTTGTATATCCTAACCTAAGGGAACCTAACATCTCGGGTGTAATATTTTAGAACATTCCTGACGCGTCAGTCCCTATTTCTCGGTGGGAACATTATATACGTCTATAACGTTATATATCCTAGCCTAAGGCAACCTAACTTGTAGAATGTAATATTTTAAAACATTCCTGGCGTGTCGTCGCCTGCTTCTCGATGGGGACATTATATACGTCTATATCGTTGTATATTCTAGCCTAACGCAACCTAACGTCTGGGATGTAATATTTTACAACAGTCCTGGCGTGTCGTCGCCTACTTCTGGATGGGGACATTATATACATCTATAACGTCATATATCCTAACCTAAGGGAACCTAACATCTCGGGTGTAATATTTTACAACATTCCTGGCGTGTCGTTGCCTACTTCTCGGTGGGGACATTATATACATCTATAACGTTGTATATCCTAACCTAAGGCAACCTGACATCTCGGATGTAATATTTTACAACATTCTGGCGTGTCGTCGCCTGCTTCTCGATGGGGACATTATATACGTCTATAACGTTGTATATCTTAACCTAAGGCAACCTAACATATAGGATGTAATATTTTACAACATTCCTGGCATGTCGGTCTCTACGTCTCGATGGGGATATTATATACATCTATAACATTGTATATCCTAACCTAAGGCAACCTAACATCTCGGATCTAATATTTTACAACATTCCTGGCATGTCGGTCCCTACTTCTCTGTGGGAACATTGTATGCGTCTATAACGTTATATATCCTAGCCTAAGGCCACCTAACATGCCGAATGTAATATTCTACAACATTCCTGGCGTGTCGTCGCCTACTTCTCGATGGGGACATTATATACATCTATAACCTTGTATATCCTAGCCTAAGGCAAACTAACATGTCGAATGTAATATTTTATAACATTCATGGTGTGTCGTCGCGTGCTTCCCGATGGGGACATTATATACGTCTATAACGTTGTATATCCTAACCTAACGCAACCTAACATCTCGGATTTAATATTTTACAACATTCCTGGCGTGTCGTCGCCTACCTCTGGATGGGGACAATATATACATCTATAATGTTGTATATCCTCACCTAAGGCAACCTAACATCTCGACTGTAATATTTGACAACATTCCTGGCGTGTCGGCCCGTACTTCTCGGTGGTAACATTATATACGTCTATAACGTTATATATCCTAACCTAAGGCAACCTAACATCTCGGATGTAATATTTGACAACATTCTAGGCATGTCGGTCCCTACTTCTCTGTGGGAACATTGTATACGTCTATAACGATATATTTCCTAGCCTAAGGCGATTAACATGTAGAATGTAATATTTTAAAACATTCCTGGCGTGTCGTCGCCTGCTTCTCGATGGGGACATTATATACGTCTATATCGTTGTATATTCTAGCCTAACGCAACCTAACGTCTGGGATGTAATATTTTACAACAGTCCTGGCGTGTCGTCGCCTACTTCTGGATGGGGACATTATATACATCTATAACGTCATATATCCTAACCTAAGGGAACCTAACATCTCGGGTGTAATATTTTACAACATTCCTGGCGTGTCGTTGCCTACTTCTCGATGGGGACATTATATACATCTATAACGTTGTATATCCTAACCTAAGGCAACCTGACATCTCGGATGTAATATTTTACAACATTCTGGCGTGTCGTCGCCTGCTTCTCGATGGGGACATTATATACGTCTATAACCTTGTATATACTAACCTCACGCAACCTAACATCTGGGATGTAATATTTTACAACATTCCTGGTATGTCGGGCCCTACTTCTCGGTGGGAACATTGTATACGTCTATAACGATATATATCCTAGCCCAAGGCAACCTAACATGTCGAATGTAATATTTTACAACATTCCTGTCGTGTCGTCGCCTGCTTTTCGACGGGGACATTATATACGTCTATAACGTTGTATATTCTAACCTAACGCAACCTAACATCTGGGATGTAATATTTTACAACATTCCTGGCGTGTCGTCGCCTACTTCTGGGTGGGGACATTATATACATCTATAACGTCATATATCCTAACCTAAGGGAACCTAACATCTCGGGTGTAATATTTTACAACATTCCTGGCGTGTCGTCGCCTACTTCTCGATGGGAACATTATATACGTCTATAACGTTATATATCCTAGCCCAAGGCAACCTAACTTGTAGAATGTAATATTTTACAACATTCCTGGCCTGTCGTCGCCTACTTCTCTATGGGAACGTTATATACATCTATAACGTCATATATCCTAACCTAAGGGAACCTAACATCTCGGGTGTAATATTTTACAACATTCCTGGCGTGTCGTCGCCTACTTCTCGATGGGGATATTATATACATCTATAACGTTGTATATCCTAACCTAAGGCAACCTAACATGTCGGATGTAATATTTTACAACATTCTGGCGTGTCGTCGCCTGCTTCTCGATGTGAACATTATATACGTCTATAACCTTGTATATACTAACCTAACGCAACCTAACATCTGGGATGTACTATTTTACAACATTCCTGGCATTTTGGTCCCTACGTCTCCGTGGGTACATTATATACGTCTATAACGTTGTATATCATAACCTAACGCAACCTAACACCTGGGATGTAATATTTTAAAACATTCCTGGCATGTCGGTCCCTACGTCTCGGTGGGAACATTATATACGTCTATAACGATATATATCCTAACCTAACGCAACCTAACATCTGGGATGTAAAATTTTACAGTATTCCTGGCGTGTCGTCGCCTACTTCTGGGTGGTGACATTATATACATCTATAACGTTGCATATCCTAACCTAAGGGAACCTAACATCTCGGATGTAATATTTTACAACATTCTGGCGTGTCGTCGCCTGCTTCTCCATGGGGACATTATATACGTCTATAACCTTGTATATACTAACCTAACGCAACCTAACATCTGGGATGTAATATTTTACAACATTCCTGGCGTGTCGTCGCCTACTTCTGGATGGGGACATTATATACATCTATAACGTCATATATCCTAACCAAAGGGAACCTAACATCTCGGGTGTAATATTTTACAACATTCCTGTCGTGTCGTCGCCTGCTTCTCGATGGGAACATTCTATACGTCTATAACGTTGTATATCCTAACCTAAGGGAACCTAACATCTCGGGTGTAATATTTTACAACATTCCTGGCGTGTCGTTGCCTACTTCTCGATGGGGACATTATATACATCTATAACGTTGTATATCCTAACCTAAGGCAACCTGACATCTCGGATGTAATATTTTACAACATTCTGGCGTGTCGTGGCCTGCTTCTCGATGGGGACTTTATGTACGTCTATAACGTTGAATATCCTAACCTAAAGCAACCTAACATCTGGGATGTAATATTTTACAATATCCCTGGCATGTCGGTCCCCACGTCTCGGTGGGAACATTATATACGTCTATAACGATATATATCATAACCTAAAGCAACCTAACATCTCGGATGTAATATTTTACAACAATCCTGGCATGTCGGTCCCTACTTCTCGGTGGGAACATTCTATACGTCTATAACGTTGTATATCATAACCTAAGGGAACCTAACTTGTAGAATGTAATATTTTACCACATTCCTGGCGTGTCGTCGCCTACTTCTCGATGGGGACATTATGTACATCTATAACGTTTTATATCCTAACCTAAGGCAACCTAACATCTCGGATGTAATATTTTACAACATTCCTGGCATGTAGGTCCCTACTTCTCGGTGGGAACATTCTATACGTCTATAACGATATATATCCTAACCTAAGGCAACCTAACATCTCGGATGTAATATTTTACAACATTCCTGGCGCTTCGGCTGCTACTTTTCGGTGGGAACCTAATATACGTCTATAACGTTACATATCCTAACGTATGGCAACATAACATCTCGGATGTTATATTTTACAACATTCCTGCCGAGTCCTCGCCTGCTTCTCGATGGGGACTTTATATACGTCTATAACGTTGTATATCCTAACCTAATGCAACCTAACATCTGGGATGTAATATTTTACAACATTCCTGTTATGTCGGTCCCTACGTCTCGGTGGGAACGTTATATACGTCTATAACGATATATATCCTAACCTAAGGGAACCTTACATCTCGGATGTAATATTTTACAACATTCCTGGCATGTCGGGCCGTACTTCTCGGTGGGAACATTGTATACGTCTATAACGATATATATCCTAGCCTAAGGCAACCTAACATGTCGAATGTAATATTTTACAACATTCTGGCGTGTCGTCGCCTGCTTCCCCCATGGGGACATTATATACGTCTATAACCTTGTATATACTAACCTAACGCAACCTAACATCTGGGATGTAATATTTTACAACAGTCCTGGCGTGTCGTCGCCTACTTCTGGATCGGGACATTATATACATCTATAACGTCATATATCTAAACCTAAGGGAACCTAACATCTCGGGTGTAATATTTTAAAACATTCCTAGCGTGTCGTTGCCTACTTCTCGATGGGGACATTATATACATCTATAACGTTGTATATCCTAACCTAAGGCAACCTAACATCTCGGATGTAATATTTTACAACATTCTGGCGTGTCGTTGCCTGCTTCTCGATGGGGACATTATATACGTCTATAACCTTGTATATACTAACCTCACGCAACCTAACATCTGGGATGTAATATTTTACAACATTCCTGGTATGTCGGGCCCTACTTCTCGGTGGGAACATTGTATACGTCTATAACGATATATATCCTAGCCCAAGGCAACCTAACATGTCGAATGTAATATTTTACAACATTCCTGTCGTGTCGTCGCCTGCTTCTCGACGGGGACATTATATACGTCTATAACGTTGTATATTCTAACCTAACGCAACCTAACATCTGGGATGTAATATTTTACAACATTCCTGGCGTGTCGTCGCCTACTTCTGGGTGGGGACATTATATACATCTATAACGTCATATATCCTAACCTAAGGGAACCTAACATCTCGGGTGTAATATTTTACAACATTCCTGGCGTGTCGTCGCCTACTTCTCGATGGGAACATTATATACGTCTATAACGTTATATATCCTAGCCCAAGGCAACCTAACTTGTAGAATGTAATATTTTACAACATTCCTGGCGTGTCGTCGCCTACTTCTCTATGGGAACATTATATACATCTATAACGTCATATATCCTAACCTAAGGGAACCTAACATCTCGGGTGTAATATTTTACAACATTCCTGGCATGTCGTCGCCTACTTCTCGATGGGGATATTATATACATCTATAACGTTGTATATCCTAACCTAAGGCAACCTAACATCTCGGATGTAATATTTTACAACATTCTGGCGTGTCGTCGCCTGCTTCTCGATGTGAACATTATATACGTCTATAACCTTGTATATACTAACCTAACGCAACCTAACATCTGGGATGTACTATTTTACAACATTCCTGGCATTTTGGTCCCTACGTCTCCGTGGGTACATTGTATACGTCTATAACGTTGTATATCATAACCTAACGCAACCTAACACCTGGGATGTAATATTTTAAAACATTCCTGGCATGTCGGTCCCTACGTCTCGGTGGGAACATTATATACGTCTATAACGATATATATCCTAACCTAACGCAACCTAACATCTGGGATGTAATATTTTACAGTATTCCTGGCGTGTCGTCGCCTACTTCTGGGTGGTGACATTATATACATCTATAACGTTGTATATCCTAACCTAAGGGAACCTAACATCTCGGATGTAATATTTTACAACATTCTGGCGTGTCGTCGCCTGCTTCTCCATGGGGACATTATATACGTCTATAACCTTGTATATACTAACCTAACGCAACCTAACATCTGGGATGTAATATTTTACAACATTCCTGGCGTGTCGTCGCCTACTTCTGGATGGGGACATTATATACATCTATAACGTCATATATCCTAACCAAAGGGAACCTAACATCTCGGGTGTAATATTTTACAACATTCCTGTCGTGTCGTCGCCTGCTTCTCGATGGGAACATTCTATACGTCTATAACGTTGTATATCCTAACCTAAGGGAACCTAACATCTCGGGTGTAATATTTTAGAACATTCCTGACGCGTCAGTCCCTATTTCTCGGTGGGAACATTATATACGTCTATAACGTTATATATCCTAGCCTAAGGCAACCTAACTTGTAGAATGTAATATTTTAAAACATTCCTGGCGTGTCGTCGCCTGCTTCTCGATGGGGACATTATATACGTCTATATCGTTGTATATTCTAGCCTAACGCAACCTATCATCTGGGATGTAATATTTTACAACAGTCCTGGCGTGTCGTCGCCTACTTCTGGATGGGGACATTATATACATCTATAACGTCATATATCCTAACCTAAGGGAACCTAACATCTCGGGTGTAATATTTTACAACATTCCTGGCGTGTCGTTGCCTACTTCTCGATGGGGACATTATATACATCTATAACGTTGTATATCCTAACCTAAGGCAACCTGACATCTCGGATGTAATATTTTACAACATTCTGGCGTGTCGTCGCCTGCTTCTCGATGGGGACATTATATACGTCTATAACCTTGTATATACTAACCTCACGCAACCTAACATCTGGGATGTAATATCTTACAACATTCCGGGTATGTCGGGCCCTACTTCTCGGTGGGAACATTGTATACGTCTATAACGATATATATCCTAGCCCAAGGCAACCTAACATGTCGAATGTAATATTTTACAACATTCCTGTCGTGTCGTCGCCTGCTTCTCGACGGGGACATTATATACGTCTATAACGTTGTATATTCTAACCTAACGCAACCTAACATCTGGGATGTAATATTTTACAACATTCCTGGCGTGTCGTCGCCTACTTCTCGATGGGAACATTATATACGTCTATAACGTTATATATCCTAGCCCAAGGCAACCTAACTTGTAGAATGTAATATTTTACAACATTCCTGGCGTGTCGTCGCCTACTTCTCTATGGGAACATTATATACATCTATAACGTCATATATCCTAACCTAAGGGAACCTAACATCTCGGGTGTAATATTTTACAACATTCCTGGCGTGTCGTCGCCTACTTCTCGATGGGGATATTATATACATCTATAACGTTGTATATCCTAACCTAAGGCAACCTAACATCTCGGATGTAATATTTTACAACATTCTAGCGTGTCGTCGCCTGCTTCTCGATGTGAACATTATATACGTCTATAACCTTGTATATACTAACCTAACGCAACCTAACATCTGGGATGTACTATTTTACAACATTCCTGGCATTTTGGTCCCTACGTCTCCGTGGGTACATTATATACGTCTATAACGTTGTATAGCATAACCTAACGCAACCTAACATCTGGGATGTAATATTTTAAAACATTCCTGGCATGTCGGTCCCTACGTCTCGGTGGGAACATTATATACGTCTATAACGATATATATCCTAACCTAACGCAACCTAACATCTGGGATGTAATATTTTACAGCATTCCTGGCGTGTCGGCGCCTACTTCTGGGTGGGGACATTATATACATCTATAACGTCATATACCCTAACCTAAGGGCACCTAACATCTCGGGTGTAATATTTTACAACATTCCTGCCGTGTCGTCGCCTACTTCTCGATGGGAACATTATATACGTCTATAACGTTATATATCCTAGCCTAAGGCAACCTAACTTGTAGAATGTAATATTTTACAACATTCCTGACGTGTCGGCGCCTACTTCTCTATGGGAACATTATATACATCTATAACGTCATATATCCTAACCTAAGGGAACCTAACATCTCGGGTGTAATATTTTACAACATTCCTGGCGTGTCGTCGCCTACTTCTCGATGGGGACATTATATACATCTATAACGTTGTATATCCTAACCTAAGGCAACCTAACATCTCGGATGTAATATTTTACAACATTCTGGCGTGTCGTCGCCTGCTTCTCGATGGGGACATTATATACGTCTATAACCTTGTATATACTAACCTAACGCAACCTAACATCTCGGATGTAGTATTTTACAACATTCCTGGCATGTCGGTCCCTACTTCTCGGTGGGAACATTGTGTACGTCTATAACGATATATATCCTAGCCTAAGGCAACCTAACATGTCGAATGTAATATTTTACTACATTCCTGTCGTGTCGTCGCCTACTTCTCGATGGGGACATTATATACATCTATAACGTTGTATATCCTAACCTAAGGCAACCTAACATCTCGGATGTAATATTTTACAACATTCTGGCGTGTCGCCGCCTGCTTCTCGATGGGGACATTATATACGTTTATAACGTTGTATATACTAACCTAACGCAACCTAACATCTGGGATGTAATATTTTACAACATTCCTGGCATGTCGGTCCCTACGTCTCCGTGGGTACATTATATACGTCTGTAACGTTGTATATCCTAACCTAACGCAACCTAACGTCTGGGATGTAATATTTTAAAACATTCCTGGCATGTCGGTCCCTACGTCTCGGTGGTAACATTATACACGCCTACAACGTTATATATACTAGCCTAAGGCAACCTGACATGTCGGATGTAATATTTGACAACATTCCTGGCGTGTTAGCGCGTACTTCTCGGTGGGAACATCATATACGTCTATAACGTTATATATCCTGTCGTAAGGCAACATAACATCTCGGATATAATATTTTACAACATTCCTGGCATGTCGGTCCTACTTCACGGTGGAAACAATGTATACGTCTATAACGATATATATCCTAGCCTAAGGCAACCCAACATGTCGAATGTAATATTTTACAACATTCCTGACGTGTCGGCCCGTAGTTCACGGTGGTAACATTATATACGCCTACAACGTTATATATACTAGCCTATGGCAACCTGACATCCCGGATGTTATATTTGACATCATTCCTGGCGTGTTAGCGGGTCCTTTCGGTGGGAACATCATATACGTCTATAACGTTACATATCCTAACGTATGGCAACATAACAGCTCGGATGTTATATTTTACAACATTCCTGCCGTGTCGTCGCCTGCTTCTCGATGGGGACATTATATACGTCTATAACGTTGTATATCCTAACCCAAGGCAACCTAACATCTGCGATATAATATTTTACAACATTTCTGGCATGTCGGTCCGTACTTCTCGGTGGGAAAATCATATACGTCTATAGCGATATATATCCTAACCGAAGGCAACCTAACATCTCGGATGTAATATTTTACAACATTCCTGGCGCGTCGGCTCCTATTTTTCGGTGGGAACATTATATACGTCTATAACGTTATATATCCTAATGTAAGGCAACATAACATCTCGGATGTAATATTTTACATCATTCCTGGCGTGTTGTCGCCTGCTTCTCGAGGGGGACATTATATACGTCCATAACGTTGTATATCCTAACCTAACGAAACCTAACATCTGGGATGTAATATTTTACAACATTCCTGGCGTGTCGTCGCGTGCTTCTCGATGGGGACATTATATACGTCTATAACGCTGTACATCCTAACCTAACGCTACCTAACATCTGGGATTTAATATTTTACATCATTCCTGGCGTGTCGTCGCCTGCTTCTCGATGGGGACATTATATACGTCTATAACGTTGTATATCCTAACCTAACGGAACCTAACATCTCGGATGTAATATTTGGCAACATTCCTGGCGTGTTAGCCCGTACTTCTCGGTGGGAACATTCTATACGTCTATAACGTTGTATATCCTAACCTAAGGGAACCTAACATCTCGGGTGTAATATTTTACAACATTCCTGACGCGTTGGCCCTTATTTCTCGGTGGGAACATTGTATACGTCTATAACGATATATATACTAGCCTAAGCAACCTAACATCTAGGATGTAATATTTTACTACATTCCTGGCATGTCAGTTCCTACGTCTCGCTGGGAACATTATATACGTCTATAACGTTGTATATCCTGACCTAACGCAACCTAACATCTGGTATGTAATATTTTACAACATTCCTGGCATGTCGGTCCCTACGTCTCGGTGGGAACATTATATACGTCTATAACGATATATATCCTAACCTAAGGGAACATAACATCTGAGATGTAATATTTTACAAAATTCCTGGCTCGTCGGTCCCTACTTCTCGGTTTGAACATTCTATACGTCTATAACGTTGTATATCCTAACCTAAGGGAACCTAACATCTCGGATGTAATATTTTACAACATTCCTGGCGTGTCGGCCCGTAGTTCTCGGTGGTAACATTATATACGTCTATAACGTTATGTATCCTAGCCTAAGGCAACCTAACATGCCGAATGTAATATTTTACAACATTCCTGGCGTGTCGTCGCCTGCTTCTCGATGGGAACATTATATACATCTACAACGTTGTATATCCGAACCTAAGGTAACCTAACATCGGGGATGTAATATTTTACAACATTCCTGGCATGTCGGTCCGTACTTCTCGGTGGGAACATCCTATACGACTATAACTTTATATATCCTAACCTAAGGCAACCTAACATCTCGGATATAATATTTTACAACATTCCTGGCGCGTCGGATCCTACTTTTCGCCGGAAACATTATATACGTCTATAACGTTAAATATCCTAACGTAAGGCAACGTAACATCTCGGAAGTAATAGTTGACAACTTTCCTGGCGTGTACGCCCGTACTTCACGGTGGGAACATTATATACATCTATAACGTTATATATCCTAGCCTAAGGCGACCTAACATGTCGAATGTAATGTTTTACAACATTCCTGGCGTGTCGTTGCCTGCTGCTCGATGGGGAAATTATATACGTCTATAACGTTGTATATCCTAACCTAACGCAACCTAACATCTGGGATGTAATATTTTACAACATTCCTGGCATGTCGGTCCCTACGTCTCGGTGGGGACATTATATACGTCTATAACGTTTTGTATCATAACCTAAGGCAACCTAACATCTCGAATGTAGCATATTACCACATTCAAGGAGGGTCGGCCACTACTTCTCGGTGGGAACATTATATACGTCTATAACGTTATATATCCTAACGTAAGGCAACCTAACATCTCGGATATAGTATTTTCCAACATTCCTGGCGGGTCGGCCCCTACTTCTCGGTGGGGACATTATATACGTCTATAACTTTATATAACGTAACCTAATCCATCTAGCCCCTCGCTGTTAATGTTTCACAGCATCCCGGTCGTGTCGGCCTGTACTTCTGGGTGGGGACATTATATTCGTCTATAACGTTATATATCCTAACGTAAGGCAACCTAACGTTTCGGATGTAGTATTTTCCAACATTCCTGGCGCGGTCGGCCCCTACTTCTCGGTGGGAACATTATATACGTCTATAACGTAATATAACCTAACCTAACCCATCTAGCCCCTCGCTGGTAATGATTTACAGAATCCCGCTCGTGTCGTCCCGTACGTCTAGGTACCGTAATTATATGCGTCTATAACGTTCTACACCCTAACCTATGGAATCCTAACATCTCGAATGTTGTATATTACAACATCGCAGGCGGGTCGGCCCCAACTTCTCGGTGGGAACATTATATACGTCTATACCGTAATATAACCTAACCTAACCCATCTAGACCCCCGCTGTTAATGTTTCACAGAATCCCGTTCCTGTCGTCCCGTACGTCACGGTGCGGACATTGTATACGTCTATAACGTTATATATCCTCACCTAAGGCAACCTAACATCTCGAATGTAGTATTTTACCACATTCCAGGCGGGTCGGCCCCTACTTCTCGGTGGGCACATTATATACGTCTATATCGTAATATAACCTAACCTAACCCATCTAGCCCCTCGCTGGTAATGTTTTACAGAATCCCGTTCGTGTCGTCCCGTGCGTCTCGGGGCGGACATTATATACGTCTATAACGTTATATTTCCTATCCTAAGGCAACCTAACATCTCGAATGTAGTATTTTCCAACATTTCTGGCGGGTCGGCCCCTACTTCTAGGTGGGAACATTATAAACCTCTATAACGTAATATAACCTAACCTAACCCAGCTAGACCGTCGCTGGTAATGTTCCACAGAATCCCGTTCGTGTCGTCCCGTGCATCACGGCGCGGACATTATATACGTCTATAAGGTTATATATCCTATCCTAAGGCAACCTAACATCTCGGATGTAGTATTTTCCAACATTCCTGGCGGGTCGGCATCTACTTCTCTGTGGTAACATTATATACGTCTATAACCTAATATAACCTATCCTAATCCATCTAGGCTCTCGCTGGTAATGTTTTACAGAATCAACCATGCTCCGCTGGTAATGTTTTACAGAATCCCGGTCGTGTCGGCCGTACTTCTCGTTGGGTATATTATATACGTCTGTAACATTATATATTCTAATCTAAGGCAACCTAACATCTCGGATGCAGTATTTTGCAACATTGCAGGCGGGTCGGCCCCTACTTCTCGGTGGGCACAGTATATACGTCTATAACGTAGTATAACATAACCTAACCCATCTATACTCTCGCTGGTAATGTTTTACAGAATCGCCGTCGTGTCGGCCCCTACTTCTCGGTGGGACATAATATACGTCTAGAACGTTATATATCCCAACCTAAGGCAACCTAACATCTTGGATGTAGTATTTTCCAACATTCCTGGCTGGTCGGCCTCTACTTCTCGGTGGGAACATTATATACGTCTATAACGTTATATATCCTAACCTAAGTGACCTAAAATCTGGGATGTGTTATTTTCCAACATTCCTGCCCGGTCAGACCCTAATTCTCGGCGTCAACATTATATACGTCTATAACGTACTATAACCTAACCTAACCCATCTAGCCCCTCGCTGATAATGTTTTACAGAATCCCCGTCGTGTCGGCCAGTACTTCCCGGTGGGGACATTATATACGTCTATTACGTTGTGTATACCTACATAAGGCAACCTAACGTCTCGGATGTATTATTTTCCAACATTCCTGGCGAGTCGGCCTCTACATCTCAGTGGGAACATTATATACGTCAATAAAGTAATATAACCTAACCTAACCCATCTTACCCCTCGCTGGTAATGTTTTACAGAATCCCGGTCGTGTCGCTCCGTACGTGTCTGTGCGGACATTATATGCGTCTATATTGTTATATATCCTAACCTAAGGCATCCTAACATCTCGGATGTAGTAGTTTCCAACATTCATGGCGGGTCGACCGCTACTTCTCGGTGGGAACATTATATACGTCTATAACGTAATAGATCCTAACCTAACCCATCTATACCCTCGCTGGTAATGTTTTACAGAATCCCGTTCGTGTCGTCCCGTACGTCTCGGTGCGGGCATTATATACGTCTATAACGTTACATATCCTTACCTAAGGCAACCTAACATCTCGATTGTAGTATTTCCCAACATTTCTGGCGGGTCGGTCCCTATTTCTCGGTGGGAACATTATATACGTCTATAACGTTATATATCCTAATCTGAGGCAACCTAACTTGTCGAACGTAATATTTTACAACATTCCTGGCTCATCGGCCCCTACTTCTCGGTGGCAACACTATATACGTCTATAACGTTATATATCCTAACCTAAGGCAACCTAACATCTCGGATGGAATATTTTACTACATTTCTGGCACGTCGGCCGCTACTTCTCGGTGGGAACAATATATACATCTATAACGTTATATATCCTAACCTAAGGCAACCTAACATGTCGAATGTAATATATCACCACATTCCTGGCACGTGGCACCTACTTCTCGGTGGGAACATTATATACGTCTATAATGTTACATATCCTAGCCTAAGGCACCCTAACATGTCGAATGTAATATTTTACAACATTCCCGGCACTTCGGCCCCTACTTCTCGTGGGGCACGTTATATACGTCTATATCGCTATATATCCTAGCTTACGGCAACCTAACATGTCGAATGTAATATTTTACAACATTCCCGTCACTTCGGTCCCTACTTCTCTGTGGTAACATTATATACGTCTATAACGTTATATATCATAGCCTGAGGCAACCTAACATCTCGGATGTAATATTTTACTACATACCTGGCACGTCGACCGCTACTTCTCGGTGGGAACATTATATACGTCTATAACGCTATATATCCTAGCCTAAGGCAACCTAACATGTCATATGTAATATTTTACAACATTCCCGGCGCTTCGGCCCCTACTTCTCGGTGGGAACATTATATACATCTATAACGCTACATATCTTAGCTTAAGGCAACCTAACATCTCGGATGTAATATTTTACAACATTCCTCGCTCGTCGGCCCCTACTTCTCGGTGGGAACATTATATACGTCTATAACGTTATATATCCTAACCTGAGGCATCCTAACTTGTCGAACGTAATATTGTACAACATTCCTGGCTCATCGGCCCCTAGTTCTCGGTGGGAACAATATATACGTCTATAACGTTATATATCCTAACCTAAGACAACCTAACACCTCGGATGTAATGTTTTACAACATTCCTTATGCGTCGGCCCCTACTTCTCGGTGGGAACACTATATACGTCTATAACATTATATATCCTAACCTAAGGCAACCTAACATCTCGGATGTAATATTTTACAACATTCCTGGCGTGTCGGCACCTACTTCTCGGTGGGAACAGTATATACGTCTATAACGTTATATATCCTAGCCTAAGGTAATCCTAACATCTCGGATGTATTATTTTTCAACATTCCTGGCGCGTCGGCACCTACTTATCGGTGGGAACAGTGTATAAGTCTATAACGTTATATATCCCAACCTAAGGCAACCTAACATCACGGATGTAATATTTTACTACATTCCTGGCTAGTCGGCCCCTACTTCTCGGTGGGAACATTATATACGTCTATAACGTTACTTATCCTAGCCTAAGGCAACCTAACATCTCGGATGTAATATTTTACAACATTCCTGGCGCGTCGGCATCTACTTCTCGGTGGGAACAGTATGTAAGTCTATAACGTTACTTATCCTAGCCTAAGGCAACCTAACATCTCGGATGTAATATTTTACTACATTCCTGGCGCGCCGGCCCCTACTTCTCGCTGGGAACACTATATTCGTCTATACCGTTACACATCCTAGCCTAAGGCAACCTAACATCTCGGATGTAATATTTTACTACATTCCTGGCACGCCGGCCCCTACTTCTCGGTGGGAACATTATATACGTCTATAACGTTACTTATCCTAGCCTAAGGCAACCTAACATCTCGGATGTTATATTTTACTTGATTCCTGGCGCGCCGGCCCCTACTTCTCGGTGGGAACATTATATACGTCTATAATGCTACATATCCTTGCCTAAGGCAACCTAACATCTCGGATGTAATATTTTACTACATTCCTGGCGCGCCGGCCCCTACTTCTCGGTGGGAACATTATATACGTCTATAACGTTATATATCCTAGCCTAAGGCAAGCCTAACATCTCGGATGTAATATTTTTCAACATTCCTGGCGCGTCGGCACCTACTTATCGCTGGGAATAGTATATAAGTCCATAACGTTATATATCCCAACCTAAGGCAACCTAACATCTCGGATGTTATATTTTACTACATTCCCGGCGCGCCGGCCCCTACTTCTCGGTGGGAACATTATATACGTCTATAACGTTATATATCCTAGCCTAAGGCAACCTAACATCACGGATGTAATATTTTAATACATTCCTGTCTCGTCGGCCCCTACTTCTCGGTGGGAACATTATATACGTCTATAAAGGTATATATCCTAGCCTAAGGCAACCTAACATCTCGGATGTAATATTTTACTACATTCCTGGCGCGCCGGCCCCTACTTCTCGCTGGGAACACTATATTCGTCTATAACGTTACACATCCTAGCCTAAGGCAACCTAACATCTCGGATGTAATATTTTACTATATTCCTGGCGCGCCGGCCCCTACTTCTCGGTGGGAACATTATATACGTCTATAACTTTATATATCCTAGCCTAAGGCAATCCTAACATCTCGGATATAATATTTTACAACATTCCTGGCGCGTCGGCACCTACTTCTCGGTGGGAACAGTATATAAGTCTATAACGTTATATATCCTAACCTAAGGCAACCTAACATCACGGATGTAATATTTTACTACATTCCTGGCTCATCGGCGCCTACTTCTCGGTGGGAACATTATATACGTCTATAACGTTACTTATCCTAGCCTAAGGCAACCTAACATCTCGGATGTAATATTTTTCTACATTCCTGGCTCGTCGGCCCCTACTTCTCGGTGGGAACATTATATACGTCTATAACGTTACTTATCCCAACCTAAGGCAATCCTAACATCTCGGATGTAATATTTTACAACATTCCTGGCGCGTCGGCATCTACTTCTCGGTGGGAACAGTATATAAGTCTATAACGTTATATATCCTAACCTAAGGCAACCTAACATCACGGATGTAATATTTTGCTACATTCCTGGCTCGTTGGCCCCTACTTCTCGGTGGGAACATTATATAAGTCTATAACGCTATATATCCTAGCCTAAGGCAACCTAACACCTCGGATGTAATGTTTTACAACATTCCTGGCGTGTCGGCCCCTATTTCTCGGTGGGAACATTATATACGTCTATAACGTTATATATCCTAGCCTAAGGCAATCCTAACATCTCGCATGTAATATTTTACAACATTCCTGGCGCGTCGGCACCTACTTTTCGGCGGGAACAGTATATAAGTCTATAACGTTATATATCCTAACCTAAGACAACCTAACATCACGGATGTTATATTTTACTACATTCCTGGCGCGCCGGCACCTACTTCTCGGAGGGAACATTATATACGTCTATAACGTTACATATCCTAGCCTAAGGCAACCTAACATGTCGAGCGTAATATTTTACAACATTCCTGGCTCGTCGGCCCCTACTTCTCGGTGGGAACATTATATACGTCTATAACGTTATATATCCTAACCTAAGAGAACCTAACATCTCGGATGTAATATTTGACAACATTCCTGGCGTGTAGGCCCGTACTTCTCGGTGGGAATATCATATACGTCTATAACGTTATATATCCTAGCCTAAGGCAATCCTAACATGTCGAATGTAATATTTTACAGCAATCCTGGCGCGTCGGCCCCTACTTCTCGGTGGCAACATTATATATGTCTATAACGCTATATATCCTAGCCTAAGGCAACCTAACACCTCGGATGTAATGTTTTACAACATTCCTGGCGCGTCGGCCCCTATTTCTCGGTGGGAACATTATATACGTCAATAACGTTATATATCCTAACCTAATGCAACCTAACATCTCGGATGTAATATTTTACTATATTCCTGGCGCGCCTTCCCCTACTTCTCGCTGGGAACATTATATACGTCTAAAACACTATATATCCTAGCTTAAGGAAACCTAACATGTCGAATGTAATATTTTACAACATTCCTGGCGCGTCGGCACCTACTTCTCGGTGGGAACAGTATATACGTCTATAACGCTATATATCCTAGCTTAAGGCAACCTAATATGTCGAATGTAATATTTTACAACATTCCTGGCGCGTCGGCACCTACTTCTCGGTGGGAACAGTATATACGTCTATAACGTTATATATCCTAGCCTAAGGCAATTCTAACATCTCGGATGTAATATTTTACAACACTCCTGGCGCGTCGGCACCTACTTCTCGGAGGGAACAGTATATAAATCTATAACGTTATATATCCTAGCCTAAGGCAACCTAACATGTCGAATGTAATATTTTACAACATTCCTTGCGCATCGGCACCTACTTCTCGGTGGGAACAGTATATACGTCTATAACGCTATATATCCTAGCTTAAGGCAACCTAATATGTCGAATGTAATATTTTACAACACTCCTGGCGCGTCGGCACCTACTTCTCGGAGGGAACAGTATATAAATCTATAACGTTATATATCCTAGCCTAAGGCAACCTAACATGTCGAATGTAATATTTTACAACATTCCTGGCGCGTCGGCACCTACTTCTCGGTGGGAACAGTATATACGTCTATAACGTTATATATCCTAGCCTAAGGCAAACCTAACATGTCAAATGTAAAATTTTACAACATTCCTGGCGCGTCGGTCCCTATTTCTCGGTGGGAGCATTATATTAGTCAATAACGTTATATATCCTAACCTAAGGCAACCTAACATCTCGGATGTTATATTTTACTACATTCCCGGCGCGCCGGCCCCTACTTCTCGGTGGGAACATTATATACGTCTATAACGCTATATATCCTAGCCTAAGGCAACCTAACACCTCGGATGTAATGTTTTACAACATTCCTGGCGTGTCGGCCCCTATTTCTCGGTGGGAACATTATATACGTCTATAACGTGATATATCCTAGCCTAAGGCAATCTTAACATCTCGGAAGTAATATTTTACAACATTCCTGGCGCGTCGGCATCTACTTCTCGGTGGCAACACTATATACGTCTATAACGTTATATATCCTAACCTAAGGCAACCTAACATCTCGGATGTAATATTTTACTACATTCCTGGCACGTCGGCCCCTACTTTTCGGTGGGAACATTATATACGTCTATAACGTTATATATCCTAGCCTAAGGCAATCCTAACATCTCGGATGTAATATTTTTCAACATTCCTGGCGCGTCGGCACCTACTTATCGGTGGGAACAGTACATAAGTCTACAACGTTATATATCCTAGCCTAAGGCAACCTAACACCTCGGATGTAATGTTTTACAACATTCCTGGCGTGTCGGCCCCTATTTCTGGGTGGGAACATTATATACGTCTATAACGTGATACATCCTAGCCTACGGCAATCCTAACATCTCGGAAGTAATATTTTATAACATTCCTGGCGCGCCGGCCCCTACTTCTCGGTGGGAACATTATATACGTCTATATCGCTATATATCATAACGTAAGGCAACCTAACATGTCGAGCGTAATATTTTACAACATTCCTGGCTCGTCGGCCCCTACTTCTCGGTGGGAACATTATATACGTCTATAACGTTATATATCCTAACCTAAGAGAACCTAACATCTCGGATGTAATATTTGACAACATTCCTGGCGTGTAGGCCCGTACTTCTCGGTGGGAATATCATATACGTCTATAACGTTATACATCCTAGCGTAAGGCAATCCTAACATGTCGAATGTAATATTTTACAGCAATCCTGGCGCGTCGGCCCCTACTTCTCGGTGGCAACATTATATATGTCTATAACGCTATATATCCTAGCGTAAGGCAACCTAACACCTCGGATGTAATGTTTTACAACATTCCTGGCGTGTCGGCCCCTATTTCTCGGTGGGAACAGTATATACGTCTATAACGTTATATATCCTAGCCTAAGGCAATCCTAACATCTCGGATGTAACATTTTACAACATTCCTGGCGCGTCGGCACCTACTTCTCGGAGGGAACAGTATATAAGTCTATAACGTTATATATCCTAGCGTAAGGTAACCTAACTTCTCTGATGTAATATTTTACTACATTCCCCGCGCGCCGGCCCCTACTTCTCGGTGGGAACATTATATACGTCTATAACGTTATATATCCTAGCCTAAGGCAATCCTAACATCTCGGATGTAATATTTTTCAACATTCCTGGCGCGTCGGCACCTACTTATCGGTGGGAACAGTACATAAGTCTACAACGTTATATATCCTAGCCTAAGGCAACCTAACACCTCGGATGTAATGTTTTACAACATTCCTGGCGTGTCGGCCCCTATTTCTGGGTGGGAACATTATATACATCTATAACGTTATATATCCTAACCTAAGAGAACCTAACATCTCGGATGTAATATTTGACAACATTCCTGGCGTGTAGGCCCGTACTTCTCGGTGGGAATATCATATACGTCTATAACGTTATACATCCTAGCGTAAGGCAATCCTAACATGTCGAATGTAATATTTTACAGCAATCCTGGCGCGTCGGCCCCTACTTCTCGGTGGCAACATTATATATGTCTATAACGCTATATATCCTAGCCTAAGGCAACCTAACACCTCGGATGTAATGTTTTACAACATTCCTGGCGTGACGGCCCCTACTTCTCGGTGGGAACATAATATACGTCTATATCGCTATATATCATAACGTAAGGCAACCTAACATGTCGAGCGTAATATTTTACAACATTCCTGGCGCGTCGGCATCTACTTCTCGGTGGAAACATTATATACGTTTAAGACGCTATATATCCTAGCTTAAGGCAACCTAACATGTCGAGCGTAATATTTTACTACATTCCTGGCACGTCTGCCCCTACTTTTCGGTGGGAACATTATATACGTCTATAACGCCATATATCCTAACCTAAGGCAACCAAAAATGTCGAGCGTAATATTTTACAACATTCCTGGCTCGTCGGCCCCTACTTCTCGGTGGGAACATTATATACGTCTATAACGTTATATATCCTAACCTAAGAGAACCTAACATCTCGGATGTAATATTTGACAACATTCCTGGCGTGTAGGCCCGTACTTCTCGTTGGGAATATCATATACGTCTATAACGTTATACATCCTAGCGTAAGGCAATCCTAACATGTCGAATGTAATATTATACAGCAATCCTGGCGCGTCGGCCCCTACTTCTCGGTGGCAACATTATATATGTCTATAACGCTATATATCCTAGCCTAAGGCAACCTAACACCTCGGATGTAATGTTTTACAACATTCCTGGCGTGTCGGCCCCTATTTCTCGGTGGGAACATTATATACGTCTATAACGTGATATATCCTGGCCTAAGGCAATCCTAACATCTCGGAAGTAATATTTTACAACATTCCTGGCGCGTCGGCATCTACTTCTCGGTGGAAACATTATATACGTTTAAGACGCTATATATCTTAGCTTAAGGCAACCTAACATGTCGAGCGTAATATTTTACTACATTCCTGGCACGTCTGCCCCTACTTTTCAGTGGGAACATTATATACGTCTATAACGCCATATATCCTAACCTAAGGCAACCAAAAATATCGAGCGTAATATTTTATAACATTCCTGGCTCGTAGGACCCTACTTCTCGATGGGAACATTATATACGTCTATAACGTTATATATCCTAACCTAAGAGAACCTAACATGTCGAATGTAATATTTTACAGCAATCCTGGCGCGTCGGCCCCTACTTCTCGGTGGGAACATTATATACGTCTATAGCGCTATATACCCTAGCCTAAGGCAACCTAACACCTCGGATGTAATGTTTTACAACATTCCTGCCGCGTCGACCCTATTTCTCGGTGGGAACATTATATAAGTCAATAACGTTATATATCCTAACCTAATGCAACCTAACATCTCGGATGTAATATTTTACTATATTCCTGGCGCGTCGGCCCCTACTTCTCGCTGGGAACATTATATACGTCTATAGCGCTATATACCCTAGCCTAAGGCAACCTAACACCTCGGATGTAATATTTTACAACATTCCTGGCGCGTCGGCATCTACTTCTCGGTGGAAACATTATATACGTTTAAGACGCTATATATCCTAGCTTAAGGCAACCTAACATGTCGAGCGTAATATTTTACTACATTCCTGGCACGTCTGCCCCTACTTTTCGGTGGGAACATTATATACGTCTATAACGCCATATATCCTAACCTAAGGCAACCAAAAATGTCGAGCGTAATATTTTACAACATTCCTGGCTCGTCGGCCCCTACTTCTCGGTGGGAACATTATATACGTCTATAACGTTATATATCCTAACCTAAGAGAACCTAACATCTCGGATGTAATATTTGACAACATTCCTGGCGTGTAGGCCCGTACTTCTCGTTGGGAATATCATATACGTCTATAACGTTATACATCCTAGCGTAAGGCAATCCTAACATGTCGAATGTAATATTATACAGCAATCCTGGCGCGTCGGCCCCTACTTCTCGGTGGCAACATTATATATGTCTATAACGCTATATATCCTAGCCTAAGGCAACCTAACACCTCGGATGTAATGTTTTACAACATTCCTGGCGTGTCGGCCCCTATTTCTCGGTGGGAACATTATATACGTCTATAACGTGATATATCCTGGCCTAAGGCAATCCTAACATCTCGGAAGTAATATTTTACAACATTCCTGGCGCGTCGGCATCTACTTCTCGGTGGAAACATTATATACGTTTAAGACGCTATATATCTTAGCTTAAGGCAACCTAACATGTCGAGCGTAATATTTTACTACATTCCTGGCACGTCTGCCCCTACTTTTCAGTGGGAACATTGTATACGTCTATAACGCCATATATCCTAACCTAAGGCAACCAAAAATATCGAGCGTAATATTTTATAACATTCCTGGCTCGTAGGACCCTACTTCTCGATGGGAACATTATATACGTCTATAACGTTATATATCCTAACCTAAGAGAACCTAACATGTCGAATGTAATATTTTACAGCAATCCTGGCGCGTCGGCCCCTACTTCTCGGTGGGAACATTATATACGTCTATAGCGCTATATACCCTAGCCTAAGGCAACCTAACACCTCGGATGTAATGTTTTACAACATTCCTGCCGCGTCGACCCTATTTCTCGGTGGGAACATTATATAAGTCAATAACGTTATATATCCTAACCTAATGCAACCTAACATCTCGGATGTAATATTTTACTATATTCCTGGCGCGTCGGCCCCTACTTCTCGCTGGGAACATTATATACGTCTATAGCGCTATATACCCTAGCCTAAGGCAACCTAACACCTCGGATGTAATGTTTTACAACATTCCTGGCGCGTCGGCACCTACTTCTCGGTGGGAACAGTATATACGTCTATAACGTTATATATCCTAGCCTAAGGCAATTCTAACATCTCGGATTTAATATTTTACAACACTCCTGGCGCGTCGGCACCTACTTCTCGGAGGGAACAGTATATAAATCTATAACGTTATATATCCTAGCCTAAGGCAACGTAACATGTCGAATGTAATATTTTACAACATTCCTGGCGCGTCGGCACCTACTTCTCGGTGGGAACAGTGTATACGTCTATAACGTTATATGTCCTAGCCTAAGGCAAACCTAACATGTCAAATGTAAAATTTTACAACATTCCTGGCGCGTCGGTCCCTATTTCTCGGTGGGATCATTATATAAGTCAATAACGTTATATATACTAACCTAATGCAACCTAACATCTCGGATGTAATATTTTACTACATTCCTGGCACGTCGGCCACTACTTCTCGGTGGGAACATTATATAAGTCTATAACGCTATATATCCTAGCCTAAGGCAAACTAACATGTCGAATGTAATATTTTACTAAATTCCCGTCACTTCGGCACCTACTTCTCGGTGGGAACATTATATACATCTATAACGTTGTATATCCTAGCCTAAGGCAACCTAACATCTCGGATGTAATATTTTACTATATTTCTGGCGCGCCTTCCCCTACTTCTCGCTGGGAACATTATATACGTCTAAAACACTATATATCCTAGCTTAAGGCAACCTAACATGTCGAATGTAATATTTTACAACATTCCTGGCGCGTCGGCACCTTCTTCTCGGTGGGAACAGTATATACGTCTATAACGTTATATATCCTGGCCTAAGGCAACCGAACATCTCGGATGTTATATTTTACTACATTCCCGGCGCGCCGGCCCCTACTTCTCGGTGGCAACATTATATACGTCTATAACGCTGTATATCATACCGTAAGGCAACCTAACATGTCGAGCGTAATATTTTACTACATTCCTGGCACGTCTGCCCCTATTTCTGGGTGGGAACTTTATATACGTCTATATCGCTATATATCATAACGTAAGGCAACCTAACATGTCGAGCGTAATATTTTACAACATTCCTGGCTCGTAGGCCCCTACTTCTCGGTGGGAACATTATATACGTCTATAACGTTATATATCCTAACCTAAGAGAACCTAACATCTCGGATGTAATATTTGACAACATTCCTGGCGTGTAGGCCCGTACTTCTCGGTGGGAATATGATATACGTCTATAACGTTATACATCCTAGCGTAAGGCAATCATAACATGTCCAATGTAATATTTTACAGCAATCCTGGCGCGTCGGCCCCTACTTCTCGGTGGCAACATTATATATGTCTATAACGCTATATATCCTAGCCTAAGGCAACCTAACACCTCGGATGTAATGTTTTGCAACATTCCTGACGTGTCGTCGCCTGCTTCTCAATGGGGACACTATATACGTCTATAACGTTGTATATCCTAACCTAACGCAACCAAACATCTGGGATGTAATATTTTACAACATTCCTGGCATGTCGGTTCCTACATCTCGGTGGGAACATTATATACGTCTCTAACGTTATATATCCTAGCCTAAGGCGACCTATCATATCGAATGTAATATTTTACATCATTCCTGGCGTGTCGGCACGTAGTTCTCGGTGGTAACATTATATACGTCTATAACGTTAGATATCCTCGCCTAAGGCAACCTAACATGTCGAATGTAATATTTTACAACATTCCTGACGTGTCGTCGCCTGCTTATCGATGGGGACACTATATACGTCTAGAACGTTGCATATCCTAACCTAACGCAACCTAACATCTCGGATGTAATATTTGACACCATTCCTGGCATGTCGGAACGTACTTCTCGGTGGGAACATCATATACGTCTATAACGTTATATATCCTAACCTAAGGCAACCTAACATCTCGGATGTAATATTTTACAAGATTCCTGGTATGTCGGTCCCGACGTCTCGTTGGGAACATTATATACGTCTATAACGATATATATCCTAACCTAAGGCAACCTAACATCTCGGATGTAATATTTTACAACATTCCTGGCATGTCGTCGCCTGCTTCTCGATGGGGACATTACATACATCTACAACGTTTTATATCCTAACGTAAGGCAGCATAACATCTCGGATGTAATATTTTACAACATTCCTGGCGTGTCGCCGCCTGCTTCTCGATGGGGACATTATATACATCTATAACGTTATATATCATAACCTAAGGGAACCTAACATCTCGGGTGTAATATTTTACAAGATTCCTGCTATGTCGGTCCCCACGTCTCGTTGGGAACATTATATACGTCTATAACGATATATATCCTAACCTTAGGTCATCCACGCATCTGGGATGTAATATTTTACAACATTCGTGGCATGTCGGTCCCTACTTCTGGATGATGACATTGTATACATCTATAACGTTGTATATCCTAACCTAAGGCAACCAAACATCTGGGATGTAATATTTTACAACATTCGTGGCATGTCGGTCCCTACTTCTGGATGGGGACATTGTATACTTCTATAACGTTGTATATCCTAACCTAAGGCAACCTAACATCTCGGATGTAATATTTGACAACATTCCTGGCGTGTAGGCACGTACTTCTCGGTGGAAACATCATATACGTCTATAGCGATATATATCTTAACCGAAGGCAACCTAACATCTGGGATGTAATATTTTACAACATTCCTTGCATGTCGGTCCCTACTTCTCGGTGGGAACATTATATACGCCTATAACGATATATATCCTAACCTAAGGCGACCTAACATGTCGAATGTAATATTTTACATCATTTGTGGCGTGTCGTCGCCTACCTCTGGATGGGGACATTATATACATAAATAACGTGGTATATCCTAACGTAAGGCAGCATAAATTCTCGGATGTAATATTTTACAACATTCCTGTCATGTCGTCGCCTGCTTCTTGTTGGGGACATTATATACGTCTATAACGTTGTATATCCTAACCTAAGGTAACCTAAAATTTCGGATGTATTATTTTACAAAATTTCTGGCATGTCGGTACCTACTTCTCGGTGGTAACATTATATACGCCTATAATGTTATATATCCTAGCCTAAGGCAACCTAATATCTCGGATGTATTATTTTACAACGTTCCGGGCATGTCGGTCCCTATTTCTCGGTGGGAATATTATATACGTTTATAACATTATATATCCTAGCCTAAGGCAACCTAACATGTCGAATGTAATATTTTACAACATTCTGGCGTGTCGGCCCCTATTTCTCGGTGGGAACATTATATATGTCTATAACGCTGTATGTCCTAGCCTGAGACAACCTAACATGTCGAATATAATATTTTACAATATTCCTGGCGCGTCGGCAACTACTTCTCGGTGGGAACATTATATACGTCTATAAAGTTATATATCCTAGCCTAAGGCAAAATAACATACCGGATGTAATATTTTACCACATTCCTGGCGCCCCGGCCCCTACATCTCGGTGGGAACATTATATACGTCTATAACGTTATATATCCTAGCCTAAGGCAATCCTAACATCTCGGATGTAATATTTTACAACATTCCTGGCTCGTCGGCCCCTACTTCTCGGTGGGAACATTATATACGTCTATAACGTTATATATTCTAACCTTATGGAACCTAACACCTCGGTTGTAATGTTTTGCAACATTCCTGGCGTGTAGGCCCGTAGTTCTCGGTGGGAATATCATATACGTCTATAACGTTATATATCCTAGCCTAAGGCAATCCTAACATGTCGAATGTAATATTTTACAGCATTCCTGGCGCGTCGGCCCCTACCTCTCGGGTGGAACATTATATACGTCTATAACGTTATATATCCTAGCCTAAGGCAATCCTAACATCTCGGATGAAATATTTTACCACATTCCTGGCTCGTTGGCCCCTACTTCTCGGTAGGAACATTATATACGTCTATAACGTTATATATCCTAACCTAAGGGAACCTAACATCTCGGATGTAATATTTTACAACATTCCTGGCGTGTCGGCCCCTATTTCTCGGTGGGAATATTGTATATGTCTATAACGTGATATGTCCTAGCCTGAGACAACCTAACATGTCGAATATAATATTTTACAATATTCCTGGCGCGTCGGCAACTACTTCTCGGTGGGAACGGTATATACGACTATAACGTTATATATCCTAACCTAAGGGAACCTAACATTTCGGATGTAATATTTTACAACATTCCTGGCGTGTCGGCCCCTATTTCTCGGTGGGAACATTATATACGTCTTTTACGCTATATATCCTAGCCTAAGGGAACCTAACATCTTGGAAGTAATATTTGATAACATTCCTGGCGTGTAGGGCCGTAGTTCTCGGTGGGAATATCATATACGTCTATAACGTTATATATCCTAGCCTAAGGCAATCCTAACATGTCGAATGTAATATTTTACAGCATTCCTGGCGCGTCGGCCCCTTCTTCTCGGGTGGAACATTATATACGTCTATAACGTTATATATCCTAACCTAAGGCAACCTAACATCTCGGATGTAATATTTTACTACATTCCTGGCACGTCGGACCCTACTTCTCGGTGGGAACATTATATACGTCTATAACGCTATATATCCTAACCTAAGGCAACCTAACATCGCGGATGTAATATTTTACTACATTCCTGGCTCGTCGGCCCCTACTCCTCGGTGGGAACATTATATACGTCTATAACGTTACTTATTCTAGCCTAAGGCAACCTAACTTCTCGAATGTTATATTTTACTACATTCCTGGCGCGCCGGCCCCTACTTCTCGGTGGGAACATTATATACGTCTATAATGCTACATATGCTTGCTTAAGGCAAACTAACATCTCGGATGTAATATTTTACTACATTCCTTGCGCGCCGGCCCCTACTTCTCGGTGGGAACATTATATACGTCTATATCGCTATATATCATGACGTAAGGCAACCTAACATGTCGAGCGTAATATTTTACAACATTCCTGGCGTGTGGGCCCCTATTTCCCGGTGGGAACATTATATACGTATATAACGTTATATATCCTAGTCTAAGGCAACCTAACATCTCGGATGTAATATTTTACCACATTCCTGGCGCGTCGGCACCTACTTCTCGGTGGGAACAGTATATATGTCTATAACGTTATATATCCTAACCTAAGGCAACCTAACATCGCGGATGTAATATTTTACTACATTCCTGGCTCGTCGGCCCCTATTTCTCGGTGGGAACATTATATAAGTCAATAACGTTACATATCCTAACCTAAGGCAACCTAACATCTCGGATGTAATATTTTAGAACATTCCCGTCACTTCGGCCCCTACTTCTCGGTGGGAACATTTTATACGTCTATAACGTTATATATCCTAGCCTAAGGCAATCCTAACATCTCGGATGTAATATTTTACAACATTCCTGGCGCTCCGGCCCCTACTTCTCGGTGGGAACATTATATACGTCTATATCGCTATATATCATAACGTAAGGCAACCTAACATGTCGAGCGTAATATTTTACAACATTCCTGGTTCGTCGGCCCCTACTTCTCGGTGGGAACATTATATACGTCTATAACGTTACTTATTCTAGCCTAAGGCAACCTAACTTCTCGGATGTTATATTTTACTACATTCCTGGCGCGCCGGCCCCTACTTCTCGGTGGGAACATTATATACGTCTTTAACGCTATATATCCTAGCCTAAGGCAACCTAACTTGTCGAGCGTAATATTTTACAACATTCCTGGCGCGTCGGCACCTACTTTTCGGTGGGAATATTATATACGTCTATAAAGTTATATATCCTAGCCTAAGGCAACCTAACATACCGGATGTAATATTTTACCACATTCCTGGCGCGCTGGCCCGTACATCTCGGTGGGAACATTATATACGTCTAGAACGCCATATATCGTAACTTAAGTCAATCCTCATATCTCGGATGTAATATTTTACAACATTTCTGGCGCGCCGGCCCCTACTTCTCGGTGGGAACATTATATACGTCTATAACGTTACTTATTCTAGCCTAAGGCAACCTAACATCTCGGATGTTATATTTTACTACATTCCTGGCGCGCCGGGCCCTACTTCTCGGTGGGAACATTATATACGTCTATAATGCTACATATCCTTGCCTAAGGCAACCTAACATCTCGGATGTAATATTTTACTACATCCCTGGCGCGCCGGCCCCTACTTCTCCGTGGGAACATTATATACGTCTATAACGCTATATATCATGACGTAAGGCAACTTAACATGTCGAATGTAATATTTTACCACATTCCTGGCTCGTTGGCCCCTACTTCTCGGTGGGAACATTATATACGTCTATAACGTTATATATCCTAACCTAAGGGAACCTAACATCTCGGAAGTAATATTTGATAACATTCCTGGCGTGTAGGCCCGTAGTTCTCGGTGGGAAGATCATTTACGTCTATAACGTTATATATCCTATCCTAAGGCAATCCTAACATCTCGGATGAAATATTTTACAACATTCCTGGCGCGTCGGCACCTACTTCTCGGTGGAAACATTATATACGTCTATAACGTTATATATCCTAACCTAAGGGAACCTAACATCTCGGATGTAATATTTTACTACATTCCTGGCTCGTCGGACCCTACTTCTCGGTGGGAACATTATATACGTCTATATCGCTATATATCATAGCCCAAGGCAACCTAACATGTCGAGTGTAATATTTTACAACATTCCTGGCTCCTCGGCCCCTACTTCTCGGTAGGAACATTATATACGTCTATAACGTTATATATCCTAACCTAAGGGAACCTAACATCTCGGATGTAATATTTTACAACATTCCTGGCGTGTCGGCCCCTATTTCTCGGTGGGAACATTATATACGTCTTTTACGCTATATATCCTAGCCTAAGGCAACCTAACTTGTCGAGCGTAATATTTTACAACATTCCTGGCGCGCCGGCCCCTACTTCTCGGTGGGAACATTATATACGTCTATAATGCTACATATGCTTGCTTAAGGCAAACTAACATCTCGGATGTAATATTTTACTACATTCCTTGCGCGCCGGCCCCTACTTCTCGGTGGGAACATTATATACGTCTATATCGCTATATATCATGACGTAAGGCAACCTAACATGTCGAGCGTAATATTTTACAACATTCCTGGCGTGTGGGCCCCTATTTCCCGGTGGGAACATTATATACGTATATAACGTTATATATCCTAGTCTAAGGCAACCTAACATCTCGGATGTAATATTTTACTACGTTCGTGGCGCACCGGCCCCTACTTCTTGGTGGGAACATTATATACGTCTATAACGTTATATATCCTAGCCTAAGGCAATCCTAACATCTCGGATGTAATATTTTACCACATTCCTGGCGCGTCGGCACCTACTTCTCGGTGGGAACAGTATATATGTCTATAACGTTATATATCCTAACCTAAGGCAACCTAACATCGCGGATGTAATATTTTACTACATTCCTGGCTCGTCGGCCCCTATTTCTCGGTGGGAACATTATATAAGTCAATAACGTTACATATCCTAACCTAAGGCAACCTAACATCTCGGATGTAATATTTTAGAACATTCCCGTCACTTCGGCCCCTACTTCTCGGTGGGAACATTTTATACGTCTATAACGTTACTTATTCTAGCCTAAGGCAACCTAACATCTCGGATGTTATATTTTACTACATTCCTGGCGCGCCGGCCCCTACTTCTCGGTGGGAACATTATATACGTCTATAATGCTACATATCCTTGCCTAAGGCAACCTAACATCTCGGATGTAATATTTTACTACATTCCTGGCGCGCCGGCCCCTACTTCTCGGTGGGAACATTATATACGTCTATAACGCTATATATCATGACGTAAGGCAACTTAATATGTCGAATGTAATATTTTACCACATTCCTGGCTCGTTGGCCCCTACTTCTCGGTGGGAACATTATATACGTCTATAACATTATATATCCTAACCTAAGGGAACCTAACATCTCGGAAGTAATATTTGAT
Source organism: Xylocopa violacea (assembly GCA_963969225.1). NCBI lineage: Eukaryota > Metazoa > Arthropoda > Insecta > Hymenoptera > Apidae > Xylocopa > Xylocopa violacea. The sequence goes on from CAXAJV010000835.1 coordinate 613,453, forward strand.
AATATTCCTGGCGTGTAGGCCCGTAGTTCTCGGTGGGAAGATCATTTACGTCTATAACGTTATATATCCTATCCTAAGGCAATCCTAACATCTCGGATGAAATATTTTACAACATTCCTGGCGCGTCGGCACCTACTTCTCGGTGGAAACATTATATACGTCTATAACGTTATATATCCTAACCTAAGGGAACCTAACACCTCGGATGTAATGTTTTACAACATTCCTGGCGTGTCGGCCCCTATTTCTCGGTGGGAACATTATATAAGTCTAGAACGCTATATATCCTAGCCTAAGGCAAACTAACATGTCAAATGTAATATTTTACAACATTCCCGTCACTTCCGCACCAACTTCTTGGTGGGAACATTATATACGTCTATAACGTTATATATCCTAGCCTAAGGCAACCTAACATCACGGATGTTATATTTTACTACATTCCCGGCGCGCCGGCCCCTACTTCTCGGTGGGAACACTACATACGTCTATAACGTTATATATCCTAGCCTAAGGTAATCCTAACATCTCGGATGTAATATTTTACAACATTCCTGGCGCGTCGGCACCTACTTCTCGGTGGGAACAGTATATATGTCTATAACGTTAAATATCCTAACCTAAGGCAACCTAACATCTCGGATGTAATATTTTACTACATTCCTGGCTCGTCGGCCCCTACTTCTCGGTGGGAACATTATATACGTCTATATCGCTATATATCATAGCCCAAGGCAACCTAACATGTCGAGTGTAATATTTTACAACATTCCTGGCTCGTCGACCCCTACTTCTCGGTAGGAACATTATATACGTCTATAACGTTATATATCCTAACCTAAGGGAACCTAACATCTCGGATGTTATATTTTACTACATTCCTGGCGCGCCGGCCCCTACTTCTCGGTGGGAACATTATATACGTCTATAATGCTACATATGCTTGCTTAAGGCAAACTAACATCTCGGATGTAATATTTTACTACATTCCTTGCGCGCCGGCCCCTACTTCTCGGTGGGAAAATTATATACGTCTATATCGCTATATATCATGACGTAAGGCAACCTAACATGTCGAGCGTAATATTTTACAACATTCCTGGCGTGTGGGCCCCTATTTCCCGGTGGGAACATTATATACGTATATAACGTTATATATCCTAACCTAAGGCAACCTAACATCTCGTATGTAATATTTTACTACATTCCTGGTGCGTCGGCCCCTATTTCTCGGTGGGAACATTATATAAGTCAATAACGTTACATATCCTAACCTAAGGCAACCTAACATCTCGGATGTAATATTTTAGAACATTCCCGTCACTTCGGCCCCTACTTCTCGGTGGGAACATTTTATACGTCTATAACGTTATATATCCTAGCCTAAGGCAATCCTAACATCTCGGATGTAATATTTTACAACATTCCTGGCGCTCCGGCCCCTACTTCTCGGTGGGAACATTATATACGTCTATAATGCTACATATCCTTGCCTAAGGCAACCTAACTTCTCGGATGTAATATTTTACGACATTCCTGGCGCGCCGGCCCCTACTTCTCGATGGGAACATTATATACGTCTATATCGCTATATATCATAACGTAAGGCAACCTAACATGTCGAGCGTAATATTTTACAACATTCCTGGTTCGTCGGCCCCTACTTCTCGGTGGGAACATTATATACGTCTATAACGTTACTTATTCTAGCCTAAGGCAACCTAACATGTCGAGCGTAATATTTTACAACATTCCTGGCTCGTCGGCCCCTGCTTCTCGGTGGGAACATTATATACGTCTATAACGTTATATATCCTAACCTAAGGGAACCTAACATCTCGGAAGTAATATTTGATAACATTCCTGGCGTGTAGGCCCGTAGTTCTCGGTGGGAATATCATATACGTCTATAACGTTATATATCCTAGCCTAAGGCAATCCTAACATGTCGAATGTAATATATTACAGCATTCCTGGCGCGTCGGCCTCTACTTCTCGGGTGGAACATTATATACGTCTTTAACGTTATATATCCTAACCTAAGGTAACCTAACATCTCGGATGTAATATTTTACTACATTCCTGGCATGTCGGCCACTACTTCTCGGTGGGAACATTATATAAGTCTAGTACGCTATATATCCTAGCCTAAGGCAAACTTACATGTCGAATGTCATATTTTACAACATTCCCGTCACTTCGGCACCTACATCTCGGTGGGAACATTATATACGTCTATAACGTTATATAACCTAGCCTAAGGCAACCTAACATCTCGGATGTTATATTTTACTACATTCCCGGCGCGCCGGCCCTTACTTCTCGGTGGGAACATTATATACGTCTATATCGCTATATATCATGACGTAAGGCAACCTAACATGTCGAGCGTAATATTTTACAACATTCCTGCCGTGTCGGCCCCTATTTCTCGGTGGGAACATTATATACGTCTATAATGCTACATATCCTTGCCTAAGGCAACCTAACATACCGGATGTAATATTTTACCACATTCCTGGCGCGCTGGACCCTACATCTCGGTGGGAACATTATATACGTCTATAACGCCATATATCGTAACTTAAGGCAATCCTCATATCTCGGATGTAATATTTTACAACATTCCTGGCGCGCCGGCCCCTACTTCTCGGTGGGAACATTATATACGTAAATAACGTTACTTATTCTAGCCTAGGGCAACCTAACATCTCGGATGTTATATTTTACTACATTCCTGGCGCGCCGGCCCCTACTTCTCGGTGGGAACATTATATACGTCTATAATGCTACATATCCTTGCCTAAGGCAACCTAACATCTCGGATGTAATATTTTACTACATTCCTGGCTCGTCGGCCCCTACTTCTCGGTGGGAACATTATATACGTCTATAACGTTACTTATTCTAGTCTAAGGCAACCTAACATCTCGGATGTAATATTTTACTACGTTCGTGGCGCACCGGCCCCTACTTCTTGGTGGGAACATTATATACGTCTATAACGTTATATATCCTAGCCTAAGGCAATCCTAACATCTCGGATGTAATATTTTACCACATTCCTGGCGCGTCGGCACCTACTTCTCGGTGGAAACATTATATACGTCTATAACGTTATATATCCTAACCTAAGGGAACCTAACACCTCGGATGTAATGTTTTACCACATTCCTGGCGCGTCGGCACCTACTTCTCGGTGCGAACATTATATACGTCTATAACGTTATATATCCTAACCTAAATGAACCTAACACCTCGGATGCAATGTTTTACAACATTCCTGGCGTGTCGGCCCCTATTTCTCGGTGGGAACATTATATAAGTCTACAACGCTATATATCCTAGCCTAAGGCAAACTAACATGTCGAATGTAATATTTTACAACATTCCCGTCACGTCGGCACCTACTTCTCGGTGGGAACATTATATACGTCTATAACGTTATATATCCTAGCCTAAGGCAACCTAACATCACGGATGTTATATTTTACTACATTCCCGGCGCGCCGGCCCCTACTTCTCGGTGGGAACATTACATACGTCTATAACGTTATATATCCTAGCCTAAGGTAATCCTAACATCTCGGATGTAATATTTTACAACATTCCTGGCGCGTCGGCACCTACTTCTCGGTGGGAACAGGATATAAGTCTATAACGTTATATATCCTAACCTAAGGCAACCTAACATCTCGGATGTAATATTTTACTACATTCCTGGTGCGTCGGCCCCTATTTCTCGGTGGGAACATTATATAAGTCAATAACGTTACATATCCTAACCTAAGGCAACCTAACATCTCGGATGTAATATTTTAGAACATTCCCGTCACTTCGGCCCCTACTTCTCGGTGGGAACATTATATACGTCTATAATGCTACATATCCTTGCCTAAGGCAACCTAACATCTTGGATGTAATATTTTACTACATTCCTAGCGCGCCGGCCCCTACTTCTCGGTGGGAACATTATATACGTCTATATCGCTATATATCATGACGTAAGGCAACCTAACATCTCGGATGTAATATTTTACAACATTCCTGGCGCGTCGGCACCTACTTCTCGGTGGGAACAGGATATAAGTCTATAACGTTATATATCCTAACCTAAGGCAACCTAACATCTCGTATGTAATATTTTACTACATTCCTGGTGCGTCGGCCCCTATTTCTCGGTGGGAACATTATATAAGTCAATAACGTTACATATCCTAACCTAAGGCAACCGAACATCTCGGATGTAACATTTTAGAACATTCCCGTCACTTCGGCCCCTATTTCTCGGTGGGAACATTTTATACGTCTATAACGTTATATATCCTAGCCTAAGGCAATCCTAACATCTCGGATGTAATATTTTACAACATTCCTGGCGCTCCGGCCCCTACTTATCGGTGGGAACATTATATACGTCTATAATGCTACATATCCTTGCCTAAGGCAACCTAACATCTCGGATGTAATATTTTACTACATTCCTGGCGCGCCGGCCCCTACTTCTCGGTGGGAACATTATATACGTCTATATCGCTATATATCATGACGTAAGGCAACCTAACATGTCGAGCGTAATATTTTACAACATTCCTGGCGTGTCGGCCCCTATTTCTCGGTGGGAACATTATATACGTCTATAATGCTACATATCCTTGCCTAAGGCAACCTTACAAACCGGATGTAATATTTTACCACATTCCTGGCGCGCTGGACCCTACATCTCGGTGGGAACATTATATACGTCTATAACGCCATATATCGTAACTTAAGGCAATCCTCATATCTCGGATGTAATATTTTACAACATTCCTGGCGCGTCGGCCCCTACTTCTCGGTGGGAACATTATATACGTCTATAACGTTACTTATTCTAGCCTAGGGCAACCTAGCATCTCGGATGTTATATTTTACTACATTCCTGGCGCGCCGGCCCCTACTTCTCGGTGGGAACATTATATACGTCTATAATGCTACATATCCTTGCCTAAGGCAACCTAACATCTCGGATGTAATATTTTACTACATTCCTGGCGCGCCGGCCCCTACTTCTCGGTGGGAACATTATATACGTCTATATCGCTATATATCATGACGTAAGGCAACCTAACATGTCGAGCGTAATATTTTACAACATTCCTGGCGTGTCGGCCCCTATTTCTCGGTGGGAACATTATATAAGTCAATAACGTTACATATCCTAACCTAAGGCAACCTAACATCTCGGATGTAATATTTTAGAACATTCCTGGCGTGTCGGCCCCTACTTCTCGTTGGGAACATTATATACGTCTATAAAGTTATATATCCTAACCTAAGGGAACCTAACACCTCGGATGTAATGTTTTACAACATTCCTGGCGTGTCGGCCCCTATTTCTCGGTGGGAATATTGTATATGTCTATAACGTTATATGTCCTAGCCTGAGACAACCTAACATGTCGAATATAATATTTTACAATATTCCTGGCGCGTCGGCAACTACTTCTCGGTGGGAACTGTATATACGACTATAACGTTATATATCCTAACCTAAGACAACTTAACATGTCGAATGTAATATTTTACCACATTCCTGGCTCGTTGGCCCCTACTTCTCGGTGGGAACATTATATACGTCTATAACGTTACATATCCTAACCTAAGGCAACCTAACATCTCGGATGTAATATTTTAGAACATTCCCGTCACTTCGGCCCCTACTTCTCGGTGGGAACATTTTATACGTCTATAACGTTATATATCCTAGCCTAAGGCAATCCTAACATCTCGGATGTAATATTTTACAACATTCCTGGCGCTCCGGCCCCTACTTATCGGTGGGAACATTATATACGTCTATAATGCTACATATCCTTGCCTAAGGCAACCTAACTTCTCGGATGTAATATTTTACTACATTCCTGGCGCGCCGGCCCCTACTTCTCGGTGGGAACATTATATACGTCTATATCGCTATATATCATAACGTAAGGCAACCTAACATGTCGAGCGTAATATTTTACAACATTCCTGGTTCGTCGGCCCCTACTTCTCGGTGGGAACATTATATAGGTCTATAACGTTACTTATTCTAGCCTAAGGCAACCTAACTTCTCGGATGTTATATTTTACTACATTCCTGGCGCGCCGGCCCCTACTTCTCGGTGGGAACATTATATACGTCTATAACGTTACTTATTCTAGCCTAAGGCAACCTAACATCTCGGATGTTATATTTTACTACATTCCTGGCGCGTCGGCCCCTATTTCTCGGTGGGAACATTATATAAGTCAATAACGTTACATATCCTAACCTAAGGCAACCTAACATCTCGGATGTAATATTTTAGAACATTCCCGTCACTTCGGCCCCTACTTCTCGGTGGGAACATTATATACGTCTATAATGCTACATATCCTTGCCTAAGGCAACCTAACATCTTGGATGTAATATTTTACTACATTCCTAGCGCGCCGGCCCCTACTTCTCGGTGGGAACATTATATACGTCTATATCGCTATATATCATGACGTAAGGCAACCTAACATCTCGGATGTAATATTTTACAACATTCCTGGCGCGTCGGCACCTACTTCTCGGTGGGAACAGGATATAAGTCTATAACGTTATATATCCTAACCTAAGGCAACCTAACATCTCGTATCTAATATTTTACTACATTCCTGGTGCGTCGGCCCCTATTTCTCGGTGGGAACATTATATAAGTCAATAACGTTACATATCCTAACCTAAGGCAACCGAACATCTCGGATGTAATATTTTAGAACATTCCCGTCACTTCGGCCCCTATTTCTCGGTGGGAACATTTTATACGTCTATAACGTTATATATCCTAGCCTAAGGCAATCCTAACATCTCGGATGTAATATTTTACAACATTCCTGGCGCTCCGGCCCCTACTTATCGGTGGGAACATTATATACGTCTATAATGCTACATATCCTTGCCTAAGGCAACCTAACATCTCGGATGTAATATTTTACTACATTCCTGGCGCGCCGGCCCCTACTTCTCGGTGGGAACATTATATACGTCTATATCGCTATATATCATGACGTAAGGCAACCTAACATGTCGAGCGTAATATTTTACAACATTCCTGGCGTGTCGGCCCCTATTTCTCGGTGGGAACATTATATACGTCTATAATGCTACATATCCTTGCCTAAGGCAACCTTACAAACCGGATGTAATATTTTACCACATTCCTGGCGCGCTGGACCCTACATCTCGGTGGGAACATTATATACGTCTATAACGCCATATATCGTAACTTAAGGCAATCCTCATATCTCGGATGTAATATTTTACAACATTCCTGGCGCGTCGGCCCCTACTTCTCGGTGGGAACATTATATACGTCTATAACGTTACTTATTCTAGCCTAGGGCAACCTAGCATCTCGGATGTTATATTTTACTACATTCCTGGCGCGCCGGCCCCTACTTCTCGGTGGGAACATTATATACGTCTATAATGCTACATATCCTTGCCTAAGGCATCCTAACATCTCGGATGTAATATTTTACTACATTCCTGGCGCGCCGGCCCCTACTTCTCGGTGGGAACATTATATACGTCTATATCGCTATATATCATGACGTAAGGCAACCTAACATGTCGAGCGTAATATTTTACAACATTCCTGGCGTGTCGGCCCCTATTTCTCGGTGGGAACATTATATAAGTCAATAACGTTACATATCCTAACCTAAGGCAACCTAACATCTCGGATGTAATATTTTAGAACATTCCTGGCGTGTCGGCCCCTACTTCTCGTTGGGAACATTATATACGTCTATAAAGTTATATATCCTAACCTAAGGGAACCTAACACCTCGGATGTAATGTTTTACAACATTCCTGGCGTGTCGGCCCCTATTTCTCGGTGGGAATATTGTATATGTCTATAACGTTATATGTCCTAGCCTGAGACAACCTAACATGTCGAATATAATATTTTACAATATTCCTGGCGCGTCGGCAACTACTTCTCGGTGGGAACTGTATATACGACTATAACGTTATATATCCTAACCTAAGACAACTTAACATGTCGAATGTAATATTTTACCACATTCCTGGCTCGTTGGCCCCTACTTCTCGGTGGGAACATTATATACGTCTATAACGTTACATATCCTAACCTAAGGCAACCTAACATCTCGGATGTAATATTTTAGAACATTCCCGTCACTTCGGCCCCTACTTCTCGGTGGGAACATTTTATACGTCTATAACGTTATATATCCTAGCCTAAGGCAATCCTAACATCTCGGATGTAATATTTTACAACATTCCTGGCGCTCCGGCCCCTACTTATCGGTGGGAACATTATATACGTCTATAATGCTACATATCCTTGCCTAAGGCAACCTAACTTCTCGGATGTAATATTTTACTACATTCCTGGCGCGCCGGCCCCTACTTCTCGGTGGGAACATTATATACGTCTATATCGCTATATATCATAACGTAAGGCAACCTAACATGTCGAGCGTAATATTTTACAACATTCCTGGTTCGTCGGCCCCTACTTCTCGGTGGGAACATTATATACGTCTATAACGTTACTTATTCTAGCCTAAGGCAACCTAACTTCTCGGATGTTATATTTTACTACATTCCTGGCGCGCCGGCCCCTACTTCTCGGTGGGAACATTATATACGTCTATAACGTTACTTATTCTAGCCTAAGGCAACCTAACATCTCGGATGTTATATTTTACTACATTCCTGGCGCGCCGGCCCCTACTTCTCGGTGGGAACATTATATACGTCTATAATGCTACATATCCTTGCCTAAGGCAACCTAACATCTCGGATGTAATATTTTACAACATTCCTGGCGTGTCGGCCCCTATTTCTCGGTGGGAACATTATATACGTCTTTAACGCTATATATCCTAACTTAAGGCAATCCTCATATCTCGGATGTAATATCTTACAACATTCCTGGCGCCCCGGCACCTATTTCTCGGTGGGAACATTATATACGTCTATAACTTTACATATCCTATCCTAAGGCAACCTAACATGTCGAGCGTAATATTTTACAACATTCCTGGCTCGTCGGCCCCTGCTTCTCGGTGGGAACATTATATACGTCTATAACGTTATATATCCTAACCTAAGGGAACCTAACATCTCGGAAGTAATATTTGATAACATTCCTGGCGTGTAGGCCCGTAGTTCTCGGTGGGAATATCATATACGTCTATAACGTTATATATCCTAGCCTAAGGCAATCCTAACATGCCGAATGTAATATGTTACAGCATTCCTGGCGCGTCGGCCTCTACTTCTCGGGTGGAACATTATATACGTCTTTAACGTTATATATCCTAACCTAAGGTAACCTAACATCTCGGATGTAATATTTTACTACATTCCTGGCACGTCGGCCACTACTTCTCGGTGGGAACATTATATAAGTCTAGTACGCTATATATCCTAGCCTAAGGCAAACTAACATGTCGAATGTCATATTTTACAACATTCCCGTCACTTCGGCACCTACATCTCGGTGGGAACATTATATACGTCTATAACGTTATATATCCTAGCCTAAGGCAACCTAACATCTCGGATGTAATATTTTACTACATTCCTGGCTCGTCGGCCCCTATTTCTCGGTGGGAACATTATATACGTCTATAACGTTACTTATTCTAGCCTAAGGCAACCTAACATCTCGGATGTTATATTTTACTACATTCCTGGCGCGCTGGCTCCTACTTCTCGGTGGGAACATTATATACGTCTATAATGCTACATATCCTTGCCTAAGGCAACCTAACATCTCGGATGTAATATTTTACTACATTCCTGGCGCGCCGGCCCCTACTTCTCGGTGGGAACATTATATACGTCTATATCGCTATATATCATGACGTAAGGCAACCTAACATGTCGAGCGTAATATTTTACAACATTCCTGGCGTGTCGGCCCCTATTTCTCGGTGGGAACATTATATACGTATATAATGCTACATATCCTTGCCTAAGGCAACCTTACATACCGGATGTAATATTTTACCACATTCCTGGCGCGCTGGACCCTACATCTCGGTGGGAACATTATATACGTCTATAACGCCATATATCGTAACTTAAGGCAATCCTCATATCTCGGATGTAATATTTTACAACATTCCTGGCGCGTCGGCCCCTACTTCTCGGTGGGAACATTATATACGTCTATAACGTTACTTATTCTAGCCTAGGGCAACCTAACATCTCGGATGTTATATTTTACTACATTCCTGGCGCGCCGGCCCCTACTTCTCGGTGGGAACATTATATACGTCTATAATGCTACATATCCTTGCCTAAGGCAACCTAACATCTCGGATGTAATATTTTACTACATTCCTGGCGCGCCGGCCCCTACATCTCGGTGGGAACATTATATACGTCTATATCGCTATATATCATGACGTAAGGCAACCTAACATGTCGAGCGTAATATTTTACAACATTCCTGGCGTGTCGGCCCCTATTTCTCGGTGGGAACATTATATAAGTCAATAACGTTACATATCCTAACCTAAGGCAACCTAACATCTCGGATGTAATATTTTAGAACATTCCTGGCGTGTCGGCCCCTACTTCTCGTTGGGAACATTATATACGTCTATAACGTTATATATCCTAACCTAAGGGAACCTAACACCTCGGATGTAATGTTTTACAACATTCCTGGCGTCTCGGCCCCTATTTCTCGGTGGGAATATTGTATATGTCTATAACGTTATATGTCCTAGCCTGAGACAACCTAACATGTCGAATATAATATTTTACAATATTCCTGGCGCGTCGGCAACTACTTCTCGGTGGGAACTGTATATACGACTATAACGTTATATATCCTAACCTAAGACAACTTAACATGTCGAATGTAATATTTTACCACATTCCTGGCTCGTTGGCCCCTACTTCTCGGTGGGAACATTATATACGTCTATAACGTTATATATCCTAACCTAAGGGAACCTAACATCTCGGATGTAATATTTTACAACATTCCTGGCGTGTCGGCCCCTATTTCTCGGTGGGAACATTATATACGTCTTTAACGCTATATATCCTAGCTTAAGGCAACCTAACTTGTCGAGCGTAATATTTTACAACATTCCTGGTGCGTCGGCCCCTATTTCTCGGTGGGAACATTATATAAGTCAATAACGTTACATATCCTAACCTAAGGCAACCTAACATCTCGGATGTAATATTTTAGAACATTCCCGTCACTTCGGCCCCTACTTCTCGGTGGGAACATTTTATACGTCTATAACGTTATACATCCTAGCCTAAGGCAATCCTAACTTCTCGGATGTAATATTTTACAACATTCCTGGCGCTCCGGCCCCTACTTATCGGTGGGAACATTATATACGTCTATAATGCTACATATCCTTGCCTAAGGCAACCTAACTTCTCGGATGTAATATTTTACTACATTCCTGGCCCGCCGGCCCCTACTTCTCGGTGGGAACATTATATACGTCTATATCGCTATATATCATAACGTAAGGCAACCTAACATGTCGAGCGTAATATTTTACAACATTCCTGGTTCGTCGGCCCCTACTTCTCGGTGGGAACATTATATACGTCTATAACGTTACTTATTCTAGCCTAAGGCAACCTAACTTCTCGGATGTTATATTTTACTACATTCCTGGCGCGCCGGCCCCTACTTCTCGGTGGGAACATTATATACGTCTATGACGTTACTTATTCTAGCCTAAGGCAACCTAACATCTCGGATGTTATATTTTACTACATTCCTGGCGCGCCGGCCCCTACTTCTCGGTGGGAACATTATATACGTCTATAATGCTACATATCCTTGCCTAAGGCAACCTAACATCTCGGATGTAATATTTTACAACATTCCTGGCGTGTCGGCCCCTATTTCTCGGTGGGAACATTATATACGTCTTTAACGCTATATATCCTAACTTAAGGCAATCCTCATATCTCGGATGTAATATCTTACAACATTCCTGGCGCCCCGGCACCTATTTCTCGGTGGGAACATTATATACGTCTATAACTTTACATATCCTATCCTAAGGCAACCTAACATGTCGAGCGTAATATTTTACAACATTCCTGGCTCGTCGGCCCCTGCTTCTCGGTGGGAACATTATATACGTCTATAACGTTATATATCCTAACCTAAGGGAACCTAACATCTCGGAAGTAATATTTGATAACATTCCTGGCGTGTAGGCCCGTAGTTCTCGGTGGGAATATCATATACGTCTATAACGTTATATATCCTAGCCTAAGGCAATCCTAACATGCCGAATGTAATATATTACAGCATTCCTGGCGCGTCGGCCTCTACTTCTCGGGTGGAACATTATATACATCTTTAACGTTATATATCCTAACCTAAGGTAACCTAACATCTCGGATGTAATATTTTACTACATTCCTGGCACGTCGGCCACTACTTCTCGGTGGGAACATTATATAAGTCTAGTACGCTATATATCCTAGCCTAAGGCAAACTAACACGTCGAATGTCATATTTTAAAACATTCCCGTCACTTCGGCACCTACATCTCGGTGGGAACATTATATACGTCTATAACGTTATATATCCTAGCCTAAGGCAACCTAACATCTCGGATGTAATATTTTACTACATTCCTGGCTCGTCGGCCCCTATTTCTCGGTGGGAACATTATATACGTCTATAACGTTACTTATTCTAGCCTAAGGCAACCTAACATCTCGGATGTTATATTTTACTACATTCCTGGCGCGCCGGCCCCTACTTCTCGGTGGGAACATTATATACGTCTATAATGCTACATATCCTTGCCTAAGGCAACCTAACATCTCGGATGTAATATTTTACTACATTCCTGGCGCGCCAGCCCCTACTTCTCGGTGGGAACATTATATACGTCTATATCGCTATATATCATGACGTAAGGCAACCTAACATGTCGAGCGTAATATTTTACAACATTCCTGGCGTGTCGGCCCCTATTTCTCGGTGGGAACATTATATACGTCTATAATGCTACATATCCTTGCCTAAGGCAACCTTACATACCGGATGTAATATTTTACCACATTCCTGGCGCGCTGGACCCTACATCTCGGTGGGAACATTATATACGTCTATAACGCCATATATCGTAACTTAAGGCAATCCTCATATCTCGGATGTAATATTTTACAACATTCCTGGCGCGTCGGCCCCTACTTCTCGGTGGGAACATTATATACGTCTATAACGTTACTTATTCTAGCCTAGGGCAACCTAACATCTCGGATGTTATATTTTACTACATTCCTGGCGCGCCGGCCCCTACTTCTCGGTGGGAACATTATATACGTCTATAATGCTACATATCCTTGCCTAAGGCAACCTAACATCTCGGATGTAATATTTTACTACATTCCTGGCGCGCCGGCCCCTACTTCTCGGTGGGAACATTATATACGTCTATATCGCTATATATCATGACGTAAGGCAACCTAACATGTCGAGCGTAATATTTTACAACATTCCTGGCGTGTCGGCCCCTATTTCTCGGTGGGAACATTATATAAGTCAATAACGTTACATATCCTAACCTAAGGCAACCTAACATCTCGGATGTAATATTTTAGAACATTCCTGGCGTGTCGGCCCCTACTTCTCGGTGGGAACATTATATACGTCTATATCGCTATATATCATGACGTAAGGCAACCTAACATGTCGAGCGTAATATTTTACAACATTCCTGGCGTGTCGGCCCCTATTTCTCGGTGGGAATATTGTATATGTCTATAACGTTATATGTCCTAGCCTGAGACAACCTAACATGTCGAATATAATATTTTACAATATTCCTGGCGCGTCGGCAACTACTTCTCGGTGGGAACTGTATATACGACTATAACGTTATATATCCTAACCTAAGACAACTTAACATGTCGAATGTAATATTTTACCACATTCCTGGCTCGTTGGCCCCTACTTCTCGGTGGGAACATTATATACGTCTATAACGTTATATATCCTAACCTAAGGGAACCTAACATCTCGGATGTAATATTTTACAACATTCCTGGCGTGTCGGCCCCTATTTCTCGGTGGGAACATTATATACGTCTTTAACGCTATATATCCTAGCTTAAGGCAACCTAACTTGTCGAGCGTAATATTTTACAACATTCCTGGTGCGTCGGCCCCTATTTCTCGGTGGGAACATTATATAAGTCAATAACGTTACATATCCTAACCTAAGGCAACCTAACATCTCGGATGTAATATTTTAGAACATTCCCGTCACTTCGGCCCCTACTTCTCGGTGGGAACATTTTATACGTCTATAACGTTATATATCCTAGCCTAAGGCAATCCTCATATCTCGGATGTAATATTTTACAACATTCCTGGCGCGCCGGCCCCTACTTCTCGGTGGGAACATTATATACGTCTATAACGTTACTTATTCTAGCCTAAGGCAACCTAACATCTCGGATGTTATATTTTACTACATTCCTGGCGCGCCGGCCCCTACTTCTCGGTGGGAACATTATATACGTCTATAATGCTACATACCCTTGCCTAAGGCAACCTAACATCTCGGATGTAATATTTTACTACATTCCTGGCGCGCCGGCCCCTACTTCTCGGTGGGAACATTATATACGTCTATATCGCTATATATCATGACGTAAGGCAACCTAACATGTCGAGCGTAATATTTTACAACATTCCTGGCGTGTCGGCCCCTATTTCTCGGTGGGAACATTATATAAGTCAATAACGTTACATATCCTAACCTAAGGCAACCTAACATCTCGGATGTAATATTTTAGAACATTCCTGGCACGTCGGCACCTACTTCTCGGTGGGAACATTATATACGTCTATAACGTTATATATCCTAACCTAAGGGAACCTAACACCTCGGATGTAATGTTTTACAACATTCCTGGCGTGTCGGCACCTACTTCTCGGTGGGAACATTATATACGTCTATAACGTTATATATCCTAACCTAAGGGAACCTAACACCTCGGATGTAATGTTTTACAACATTCCTGGCGTGTCGGCCCCTATTTCTCGGTGGGAATATTGTATATGTCTATAACGTTATATGTCCTAGCCTGAGACAACCTAACATGTCGAATATAATATTTTACAATATTCCTGGCGCGTCGGCAACTACTTCTCGGTGGGAACATTATATACGTCTATAACGTTACTTATTCTAGCCTAAGGCAACCTAACATCTCGGATGTTATATTTTACTACATTCCTGGCGCGCCGGCCCCTACTTCTCGGTGGGAACATTATATACGTCTATAATGCTACATATGCTTGCCTAAGGCAACCTAACATCTCGGATGTAATATTATACTACATTCCTGGCGCGCGGGCCCCTACTTCTCGGTGGGAACATTATATACGTCTATATCGCTATATATCATGACGTAGGGCAACCTAACATGTCGAGCGTAATATTTTACAACATTCCTGGCGTGTCGGCCCCTATTTCTCGGTGGAAACATTATATACGTCTATAACGTTATATATCCTAGTCTAAGGCAACCTAGCATCTCGGATGTAATATTTTACTACCTTCGTGGCGCACCGGATCCTACTTCTTGGTGGAAACATTATATACGTCTATAACGTTATATATCCTAGCCTAAGGCAATCCTAACATCTCGGATGTAATAATTTACAACATTCCTGGCGCGTCGGCACCTACTTCTCGGTGGGAACATTATATACGTCTATAACGTTATATATCCTAACCTAAGGGAACCTAACATCTCGGAAGTAATATTTGATAACATTCCTGGCGTGTAGGCCCGTAGTTCTCGGTGGGAATATCATATACGTCTATAACGTTATATATCCTAGCCTAAGGCAATCCTAACATGTCGAATGTAATATATTACAGCATTCCTGGCGCGTCGGCCTCTACTTCTCGGGTGGAACATTATATTCGTCTATAATGCTACATATCCTTGCCTAAGGCAACCTAACATCTCGGATGTAACATTTTACAACATTCCTGGCGCGTCGGCACCTACTTCTCGGTGGGAACATTATATACGTCTATATCGCTATATATCATATCGTAAGGCAACCTAACATGTCGAGCGTAATATTTTACTACATTCCTGGCACGTCCGCCCCTACTTCTCGGTGGGAACTTTATATACGTCTATAATGCCATATATCCTAACCTAAGGCAACCAAAAATGTCGAAAGTAATATTTTATAACATTCCTGGCTCGTCGGCCCCCACTTCTCGGTGGGAACATTATATACGTCTATAACGTTACTTATCCTAGCCTAAGGCAACCTAACATCTCGGATGTTATAATTTACTATTTTCCCGTCGCGCCGGGCCCTACTTCTCGGTGGGAACATTATATACGTCTATAACGTTATATATCATAACCTAAGGCAACCTAGCATCTCAGGTGTAATATTTTACAACATTCCTGACGCTTCGGGCCCTATTTCTCGGTGGGAACATTATATACGTCTATAACGTTATATATCCTAGCCTAAGGCGACCTAACATGTCGAATATAATATTTTACAACATTCCTGGCGTGTCGTCGCCTACTTCTCGATGGGGACATTATATACGTCTATAACGTTGTATATCCTAACCTAACGCAACCTAACATTTCGGATGTAATATTTGACACCATTCCTGGCGTGTCGGACCGTACTTCTCGGTGGGAGCATCATATACGTCTATAACGTCATATATCCTAACCTAAGGCAACCTAACATCTCGGATGTAATATTCTACAACATTCCTGGCGTGTCGTCGCCTACTTCTCGATGGGGACATTATATACGTCTATAACGTTATTTATTCTAACGTAAGGCAAGATAACATCTCCACCGTAATATTTTACAACATTCTTGGCATGCCGGTACCTACTTCTCTGTGGTAACGTTATATACGTCTATAACATTACATATCCTAGCCTAAGGCAACCTAACATCTCGGATGTAATATTTTACTACATTCCTGGCGCGCCGGCCCCTACTTCTCGGTGGGAACATTATATACGTCTATATCGATATATATCATACCGTAAGGCAACCTAACATGTCGAGCGTAATATTTTACTACATTCCTGGCACGTCCGCCCCTACTTCTCCGTGAGAACATTATATACATCTATATCGCTATATATCATAACGTAAGGCAACCTAACATGTCGAGCGTAATATTTTACAACATTCCTGGCTCGTCGGCCCCTACTTCTCGGGGGGAACATTATATACGTCTATAACGTTATATATCCTAACCTAAGGGAACCTAACACCTCGGATGTAATGTTTTACAACATTCCTGGCGTGTCGGCCCCTATTTCTCGGTGGGAATATTGTATATGTCTATAATGTTATATGTCCTAGCCTGAGACAACCTAACATGTCGAATATAATATTTTACAATATTCCTGGCGCGTCGGCAACTACTTCTCGGTGGGAACTGTATATACGACTATAACGTTATATATGCTAACCTAAGACAACTTAATATGTCGAATGTAATATTTTACCACATTCCTGGCTCGTTGGCCCCTACTTCTCGGTGGGAACATTATATACGTCTATAACGTTATATATTCTAACCTAAGGGAACCTAACATCTCGGATGTAATATTTTACAACATTCCTGGCGCGTCGGCACCTACTTCTCGGTGGGAACATTATATACGTCTATAACGTTATATATCCTAGCCTAAGGCAATCCTCATATCTCGGATGTAATATTTTACAACATTCCTGGCGCGCCGGCCCCTACTTCTCGGTGGGAACATTATATACGTCTATAACGTTACTTATTCTAGCCTAAGGCAACCTAACATCTCGAATGTTATATTTTACTACATTCCTGGCGCGCCGGCCCCTACTTCTCGGTGGGAACATTATATACGTCTATAATGCTACATATCCTTGCCTAAGGCAACCTAACATCTCGGATGTAATATTTTACTACATTCCTGGCGCGCCGGCCCCTACTTCTCGGTGGGAACATTATATACGTCTATATCGCTATATATCATGATGTAAGGCAACCTAACATGTCGAGCGTAATATTTTACAACATTCCTGGCGTGTCGGCCCCTATTTCTCGGTGGAAACATTATATACGTCTATAACGTTATATATCCTAGTCTAAGGCAACCTAGCATCTCGGATGTAATATTTTACTACCTTCGTGGCGCACCGGACCCTACTTCTTGGTGGGAACATTATATACGTCTATAACGTTATATATCCTAGCCTAAGGCAATCCTAACATCTCGGATGTAATAATTTACAACATTCCTGGCGCGTCGGTACCTACTTCTCGGTGGGAACATTATATACGTCTATAACGTTATATATCCTAACCTAAGGGAACCTAACATCTCGGATGTAATATTTTACAACATTCCTGGCGTGTCGGCCCCTATTTCTCGGTGGGAACATTATATACGTCTTTAACGCTATATATCCTAACTTAAGGCAATCCTCATATCTCGGATGTAATATTTTACAACATTCCTGGCGCGCCGGCACCTATTTCTCGGTGGGAACATTATATACGTCTATAACTTTACATATCCTAGCCTAAGGCAACCTAACATGTCGAGCGTAATATTTTACAACATTCCTGGCTCGTCGGCCCCTGCTTCTCGGTGGGAACATTATATACGTCTATAACGTTATATATCCTAGCCTAAGGCAACCTAACATCTCGGATGTTATATTTTACTACATTCCCGGCGCGCCGGCCCTTACTTCTCGGTGGGAACATTATATACGTCTATAACGTTATATATCCTAGCCTAAGGTAATCCTAACATCTCGGATGTAATATTTTACAACATTCCTTGCGCGTCGGCACCTACTTCTCGGTGGGAACATTATATACGTCTATATCGCTATATATCATATCGTAAGGCAACCTAACATGTCGAGCGTAATATTTTACAACATTCCTGGCGTGTCGGCCCCTATTTCTCGGTGGAAACATTATATACGTCTATAACGTTATATATCCTAGTCTAAGGCAACCTAGCATCTCGGATGTAATATTTTACTACCTTCGTGGCGCACGGGACCCTACTTCTTGGTGGGAACATTATATACGTCTATAACGTTATATATCCTAGCCTAAGGCAATCCTAACATCTCGGATGTAATAATTTACAACATTCCTGGCGCGTCGGTACCTACTTCTCGGTGGGAACATTATATACGTCTATAACGTTATATATCCTAGCCTAAGGCGACCTAACATGTCGAATATAATATTTTACAACATTCCTGGCGTGTCGTCGCCTACTTCTCGATGGGGACATTATATACGTCTATAACGTTGTATATCCTAACCTAACGCAACCTAACATTTCGGATGTAATATTTGACACCATTCCTGGCGTGTCGGACCGTACTTCTCGGTGGGAGCATCATATACGTCTATAACGTCATATATCCTAACCTAAGGCAACCTAACATCTCGGATGTAATATTCTACAACATTCCTGGCGTGTCGTCGCCTACTTCTCGATGGGGACATTATATACGTCTATAACGTTATTTATTCTAACGTAAGGCAAGATAACATCTCCACCGTAATATTTTACAACATTCTTGGCATGCCGGTACCTACTTCTCTGTGGTAACGTTATATACGTCTATAACATTACATATCCTAGCCTAAGGCAACCTAACATCTCGGATGTAATATTTTACTACATTCCTGGCGCGCCGGCCCCTACTTCTCGGTGGGAACATTATATACGTCTATATCGATATATATCATACCGTAAGGCAACCTAACATGTCGAGCGTAATATTTTACTACATTCCTGGCACGTCCGCCCCTACTTCTCCGTGAGAACATTATATACATCTATATCGCTATATATCATAACGTAAGGCAACCTAACATGTCGAGCGTAATATTTTACAACATTCCTGGCTCGTCGGCCCCTACTTCTCGGGGGGAACATTATATACGTCTATAACGTTATATATCCTAACCTAAGGGAACCTAACACCTCGGATGTAATGTTTTACAACATTCCTGGCGTGTCGGCCCCTATTTCTCGGTGGGAATATTGTATATGTCTATAATGTTATATGTCCTAGCCTGAGACAACCTAACATGTCGAATATAATATTTTACAATATTCCTGGCGCGTCGGCAACTACTTCTCGGTGGGAACTGTATATACGACTATAACGTTATATATGCTAACCTAAGACAACTTAATATGTCGAATGTAATATTTTACCACATTCCTGGCTCGTTGGCCCCTACTTCTCGGTGGGAACATTATATACGTCTATAACGTTATATATTCTAACCTAAGGGAACCTAACATCTCGGATGTAATATTTTACAACATTCCTGGCGCGTCGGCACCTACTTCTCGGTGGGAACATTATATACGTCTATAACGTTATATATCCTAGCCTAAGGCAATCCTCATATCTCGGATGTAATATTTTACAACATTCCTGGCGCGCCGGCCCCTACTTCTCGGTGGGAACATTATATACGTCTATAACGTTACTTATTCTAGCCTAAGGCAACCTAACATCTCGAATGTTATATTTTACTACATTCCTGGCGCGCCGGCCCCTACTTCTCGGTGGGAACATTATATACGTCTATAATGCTACATATCCTTGCCTAAGGCAACCTAACATCTCGGATGTAATATTTTACTACATTCCTGGCGCGCCGGCCCCTACTTCTCGGTGGGAACATTATATACGTCTATATCGCTATATATCATGATGTAAGGCAACCTAACATGTCGAGCGTAATATTTTACAACATTCCTGGCGTGTCGGCCCCTATTTCTCGGTGGAAACATTATATACGTCTATAACGTTATATATCCTAGTCTAAGGCAACCTAGCATCTCGGATGTAATATTTTACTACCTTCGTGGCGCACCGGACCCTACTTCTTGGTGGGAACATTATATACGTCTATAACGTTATATATCCTAGCCTAAGGCAATCCTAACATCTCGGATGTAATAATTTACAACATTCCTGGCGCGTCGGTACCTACTTCTCGGTGGGAACATTATATACGTCTATAACGTTATATATCCTAACCTAAGGGAACCTAACATCTCGGATGTAATATTTTACAACATTCCTGGCGTGTCGGCCCCTATTTCTCGGTGGGAACATTATATACGTCTTTAACGCTATATATCCTAACTTAAGGCAATCCTCATATCTCGGATGTAATATTTTACAACATTCCTGGCGCGCCGGCACCTATTTCTCGGTGGGAACATTATATACGTCTATAACTTTACATATCCTAGCCTAAGGCAACCTAACATGTCGAGCGTAATATTTTACAACAT
Source organism: Xylocopa violacea (assembly GCA_963969225.1). Lineage (NCBI taxonomy): Eukaryota > Metazoa > Arthropoda > Insecta > Hymenoptera > Apidae > Xylocopa > Xylocopa violacea. The sequence goes on from CAXAJV010000835.1 coordinate 634,853, forward strand.
TCCTGGCTCGTCGGCCCCTGCTTCTCGGTGGGAACATTATATACGTCTATAACGTTATATATCCTAGCCTAAGGCAACCTAACATCTCGGATGTTATATTTTACTACATTCCCGGCGCGCCGGCCCTTACTTCTCGGTGGGAACATTATATACGTCTATAACGTTATATATCCTAGCCTAAGGTAATCCTAACATCTCGGATGTAATATTTTACAACATTCCTTGCGCGTCGGCACCTACTTCTCGGTGGGAACATTATATACGTCTATATCGCTATATATCATATCGTAAGGCAACCTAACATGTCGAGCGTAATATTTTACAACATTCCTGGCGTGTCGGCCCCTATTTCTCGGTGGAAACATTATATACGTCTATAACGTTATATATCCTAGTCTAAGGCAACCTAGCATCTCGGATGTAATATTTTACTACCTTCGTGGCGCACGGGACCCTACTTCTTGGTGGGAACATTATATACGTCTATAACGTTATATATCCTAGCCTAAGGCAATCCTAACATCTCGGATGTAATAATTTACAACATTCCTGGCGCGTCGGTACCTACTTCTCGGTGGGAACATTATATACGTCTATAACGTTATATATCCTAACCTAAGGGAACCTAACATCTCGGATGTAATATTTTACAACATTCCTGGCGTGTCGGCCCCTATTTCTCGGTGGGAACATTATATACGTCTTTAACGCTATATATCCTAACTTAAGGCAATCCTCATATCTCGGATGTAATATTTTACAACATTCCTGGCGCGCCGGCACCTATTTCTCGGTGGGAACATTATATACGTCTATAACTTTACATATCCTAGCCTAAGGCAACCTAACATGTCGAGCGTAATATTTTACAACATTCCTGGCTCGTCGGCCCCTGCTTCTCGGTGGGAACAGTATATACGTCTATAACGTTATATATCATAACCTAAGGCAACCTAACATCTCGGTTGTAATATTTGACACCATTCCTGTCGTGTCGGACCGTACTTCTCGGTGGGAACATCATATACGTCTATAACGTTATATATCCTAACCTAAGGCAACCTAACATATCGGATGTAATATTTTACAACATTCCTGTCGTGTCGGTTCTTACTTCTTGGTGGGAACTTCATATACGTCTATAGCGATATTTATCCTAACCGAAGGCAACCTAACACCTCGGATGTAATGTTTTACAACATTCCTGGCGCGTCTGCCCCTATTTCTCGGTGCTAACATTAAATACGTCTTTAGCGCTATATATCCCACCCTAAGGCAACCTAACATGTCGTATGTAATATTTAACAACATTGCTGACGCGTCGGCACCTACTTCTCGGTGGGAACATTATATACGTCTACAACGCCATATATCCTAACCTAAGGCAACCTAAAATGACGAGCGTAATATTTTACAACATTCCTGGCTCGTCGGCCCCTACTTCTCGGTGGGAACATTATATACGTCTATAATGTTATATATACTACCCTAAGGGAACCTAACATCTCGGATGTAATATTTGACAACATTCCTGGCGTGTCGACCCGTACTTCTCGGTGGGAATATCATATACGTCTATAACGTTATATATCCTAGCCTAAGGCAATCCTAACATGTCGAGCGTAATATTTTACAACATTCCTGGCTCGTCGGCGCCTACTTCGTGGTGGTAACATTAATTACGTCTTTAACGTTATATATCCTAGCCTAAGGCAACCTAACATCTCGGATGTATTATTTTACAACGTTCCTGGCATGTCGGTCCCTACTTCTCGGTGGGAACATTATATACGTCTATAACGTTATATATCATAACCTAAGGGAACCTAACATCCCGGGTGTAATATTTTACTACATTCCTGGCGCGCCGGCCCCTACTTCTCGGAGGGAACATTGTATACGTCTATTACGTTACATATCCTAGCCTAAGGCAACCTAACATCTCGGATGTAATATTTTACTACATTCCTGGCGCGCCGGCCCCTACTTCTCGGTGGGAACATTATATACGTCTATTTCGATATATATCATACCGTAAGGCAACCTAACATGTCGAGCGTAATATTTTACTACATTCCTGGCACGTCGGCGACTACTTCTCGGTGGGAACATTATATAAGTCTATAACGCTATATATCCTAGCCTAAGGCAAACTAACATGTCGAATGTAATATTTTACAATATTCCTGGCGCGTCGGCATCTACTTCTCGGTGGGAACAGTATATAAGTCTATATCGTTATATATCCTAACCTAAGGCAACCTAACATCACGGATGTAATATTTTACTACATTCCTGGCTCGTCGGCCCCTACTTCTCGGTGGGAACATTATATACGTCTATAACGTTACTTATCCTAGCCCAAGGCAACCTAACTTCTCGGATGTAATATTTTACTACATTCCTGGCGCGCCAGCCCCTACTTCTCGGTGGGAACATTATATATATCTATATCGCTATATATCATAACGTAAGGCAACCTAACATGTCGAGCATAATATTTTACAACATTCCTGGCGCGTCGGCATCTACTTCTCGGAGGGAACAGTATATAAGTTTATAACGCTATATATCCTAGCCTAAGGCAACCTAACATGTCGAATGTAATATTTTACAACATTCCTGGCGCGTCGGCACCTACTTCTCGGTGGGAACGTTATATACGTCTATAACGTTATATATCATAACCTAAGGCAACCTAACACGTCGAATGTAATATTTTATAACATTCCTGGCGCGGCGTCGCCTACTTCACGATGGGGACATTATATACATCTATAACGTTTTATATCCTAACCTAAGGCAACCTAACATCTCGGATGTATTATTTTACAACACTCCTGGCATGTCGGTCCCTACTTCTCGGTGGGAACATTATATACGTCTATGTCGTTATATATCCTAACCTAAGGCAAACTAACCCCTCTACCGTAATATTTTACAACATTCCTGGCATGACGGCGCCTACTTTTCGGTGGGAACATTATATACGTCTATAACGTTATATATCCTAGCCTAAGGCAACCTAACATGTTGAACGTAATATTTTACAACATTCCTGGCTCGCTGACCCCCACTTCTCTGTCGTAACATGACATACGTCTATAACGTTAAATATCCTAGCTTAAGGCAAAAAACACCTCGGATGTAATGTTTTACAACATTCCTGGCGTGTAGGAGCCTACATCTCGGTTGGAACATTATATACGTCTATAACGTAATATAACCTAACCTGACCAATCTAGAACCTCGGTGGTAATGTTTTACAGAATCCCGGGCGTGACGGCCCGTACTTCTCGGTGGGGACATTATATACGTCTACTACGTTATATATCCTAACCTAAGGCAACTTAACATCTCGGATGTAGTATTTTCCAACATTCCTGGCGGGTCGCCCCTATTTCTCGGTGGGCACATTATATACGACCATAACGTAATATAACCTAACCTGACCCATCTAGACCCTCGCTGGTAATGTTTTACAGAATCCCGTTCGTGTGGTCCCGTACGTCTCGGTGCGGACATTATATACGTCTATAACGTGATATTTCCTTTCCTAAGCCAACCCAACATTTCGAATGTAGTATTTTACAACATTCCAGGCGGGACGGCCCCTACTTCTCGGTGGGAACATTATATACTTCTATAACGTAATGTAACCTAAGCTAACCCAGCTAGACCCTCGCTGGTAATGTTTCACAGAGTGCCGTACGTGTCGTCCCGTACATCTCGGCGCTGACATTATACACGTCTATGACGTTATATATCATAACGTAATGCATCCTAACATCTCGGATGTATTATTTTCCAACATTCCTGGCGGGTCGGCCCCTACTTCTCGGTGGGAACATTATATACGTCTATAACGCAATAGAACCTAACCTAAACCATCTAGACCCTCGCTGGTAATGTTTTACAGAATTCCGGGCGTGTCGGCCCGTACTTCTCGGTGGGGACATTATGTACGTCTACTACGTTATATATCCTAACCTAAGGCAACTTAACATCTCGGAAGTAGTATTTTCCAACATTCCTAGCGGGTCGGCCCTTACTTCTCGGTGGGCACATTATATCCGTCTATATCGTAATATAACCTAACCTAACACATCACGACCCTCGCTGGTAATGTTTTACAGAATTTCGTTCGTGTCGTCCTGTACATCTAGGTGGGGACATTATGTACGTCTACAACGTTATATATCCTAATCTAAGGCAACTTAACATCTCGGATGTATTATTCTCAACATTCCAGGCGGGTCGGCCCCTACTTCTCGGTGGGAACATTATATACGTCTATAACGTAATATAACCTAACCTAACCCAGCTAGACCCTCGCCGGTAATGTTTTACAGAATCCCGTTCGTGTCGTCCCGTACGTCTCGGTGCGGACATTATATACGTATATAACGTGATATTTCCTTTCCTAATCCAACCCAACATTTCGAATGTAGTATTTTACAACATTCCAGGCGGGACGGTCCCTACTTCTCGGTGGGAACATTATATACGTCTATATCGTAATATAACATAACCTAACCCATCTTGCCCCTCGGTGGTAATGTTTTACAGAATACCAGGCATGTCGGCCCGTACTTCTGGGTGGGGACATTATGTACGTCTACTACGTTATAAATCCTAACCTAAGGCAACTTAACATCTCGGGTGTAGTATTTTCCAACATTCCTGGCGGATCGGCCCCTACTTCTCGGTGCGAACATTATATACGTCTATAACGCAATAGAACCTAACCTAAACCATCTAGACCCTCGCTGGTAGTGTTTTACAGAATCCCGTTCGTGTCTACCCGTACGTCTCGGTGCGGACATTATATACGTCTATAACGTTATATTTCCTATCCTAAGGCAACCTAACATCTCGAATGTAGTATTTTCCAACATTTCTGGCGGGTCGGGCCCTACTTCTCGGTGGGAACATTATATACGTCTATAACGTAATAGAACCTATCCTAACCCATCTAGACCCTCGCTGGTAATGTTTTACAGAAACCGTTCGTGTCTACCCGTACGTCTCGGTGCGGACGTTATATACGTCTATAACGTTATATATTCTAACCTAAGACATCCTAACATCTCGGATGTAGTATTTTCCAACATTCATGGCGGGACGGCCCCTACATCTCGGTGGGAACATTATATACTTCTATAACGTAACGTAACCTAACCTAAGCCAGCTAGACCCTCGCTAGTAATGTTTCACAGAATCCCGTTCGTGTCGTCCCGTACATCTCGACGCGGATATTATATACGTCTACTACGTTATAAATCCTAACCTAAGGCAACTTAACATCTCGGATGTAGTATTTTCCAACATTCCTGGCGTGTCGGCCCCTACTTCTCGGTGGGGACATTATATACGACTATAACGTAATATAACCTAACCTGTCCCATCTAGACCCTCGCTGGTAGTGTTTTACAGAATCCCGTTCGTGTCTACCCGTACGTCTCCGTGCGGACATTATATACATCTGTAACGTTATATTTCCTATCCTAAGCCAACTTAACATCTCGAATGTAGTATTTTCCAACATTTCTGGCGTGTCGGCCCCTACTTCTCGGTGGGAACATTATATACGTCTATAACGTAATAGAACCTAACCTAACCCATCTAGGACCTCGCTGGTAATGTTTTACAGAATCCCGTTCGTGTGGTCCCGTACGTCTCGGTGCGGACATTATATACGTCTATAACGTGATATTTCCTTTCCTAAGCCAACCCAACATTTCGAATGTAGTATTTTACAACATTCCAGGCGGGACGGCCCCTACTTCTCGGTGGGAACATTATATACTTCTATAACGTAATGTAACCTAAGCTAACCCAGCTAGACCCTCGCTGGTAATGTTTCACAGAGTGCCGTACGTGTCGTCCCGTACATCTCGGCGCTGACATTATACACGTCTATGACGTTATATATCATAACGTAATGCATCCTAACATCTCGGATGTATTATTTTCCAACATTCCTGGTGGGTCGGCCCCTATTTCTCGGTGGGCACATTATATACGTCTATAACGTAATATAACCTAACCTGACCAACCTAGAACCTCGGTGGTAGTGTTTTACAGAATCCCGTTCGTGTCTACCCGTACGTCCCGGTGCGGACATTATATACGTCTATAACGTTATATATTCTAACCTAAGACATCCTAACATCTCGGATGTAGTATTTTCCAACATTCATGGCGGGTCGGCCGCTACTTCTCGGTGGAAACAATATATACGTCTATAACGTAATAGATCCTAACCTAACCCATCTATACCCTCGCCGGTAATGTTTTACATAATCCCGTTCGTGTCGTCCCGTATGTCTCGGTGCGGACATTACATACGTCTATAACGTTATATTTCCTATCCTAAGGCAACCTAACATCTCGAATGTAGTATTTTCCAACATTTCTGCCCGCTCGGCCCCTACTTCTCGGTGGGAACATTATAAACATTTATAACGTAATGTAACCTAACCTGACCCAGCTAGACCTTCGCTGGTAATGTTTCACAGAATCCCGTTCGTGTCGTCCCGTACATCTCGACGCGGATATTATATACGTCTACTACGTTATATATCCTAACCTAAGGCAACTTAACATCTCGGATGTAGTATTTTCCAACATTCCTGGCGTGTCGGCCCCTACTGCTCCGTGAGATCATTAGATACGTCTATATCGTAATATAACCTAACCTAACCCATCACGACCCTCGCTGGTAATGTCTTACAGAATCCCGTTCGTGTGGTCCCGTACGTCTCGGTGCGGACATTATATACGTCTATAACGTGATATTTCCTTTCCTAAGCCGACCCAACATTTCGAATGTAGTATTTTACAACATTCCAGGCAGGACGGCACCTACTTCTCGATGGGGACATTATATACGTCTATAACGTTGTATATCCTAACCTAATGGAACCTAACATCTCGGGTGTAATGTTTTACATCATTCCTGGCGTGTCGGCCCGTATTTCGCGGCGGTAACATTATATACGTCTATAGCGTTATATATCCTAGCCTAAGGCAACCTAACATGTCGAATGTAATATTTTACAACATTCCTGGCGCGTCGGCCGCTACTTCTCGGTGGGAACATTATATACGTGTATATCGTAATATAACCTAACCTAACCCATCTAGACCCTCGGTGATAATGTTTTACAGAATCCCGGTCTTGTCGGTCCGTCCTTCTCGGTGCGGACATTATATACGTCTATAACGATATATATCCCAACCTAAGGCAATCTAACATCTCGGATGTAGTATTCTCCAACATTCCTGGCGGGTCGGCCCCTACTTCTCGGTGGGAACATTATATACGTCTATAACGTAATATAACCTAACTTAACCCATCTAGCCCATCGCCGGTAATATTTTACAGAATCCCGTTCGTGTCGTCCCGTACGTCTCGCTGGGGACATTATATATGTCTATAACGATATATATCCTTTTTTTCCTTTTTTTTATCGTGGGGAAACCCTCATGGGTACCTCGGACTTTGGGGACTATCCGAGGTTATGTCGGACTCTTGCCGACTAAAGCCCCACGGTGGCCATCATCTGCGCGTGTCGGACGGGAGCCGGGAACCCTTAACGATCGACGATCGGCATCCTCCTTCGCTGGGGTCTCCAGTTGACCCTCTGCTCGGCTACTCTTGCCTGTAGCCTGATCTTCTACCATGGTGACGCGCAAAGATATCTGTGTGCGCCAAGCGCCGCTCGTGAGCCACTCACGAGCGGCGCTACGTCAAAGGTACACGTGCAATCACGATCGCAAGCCCAAACATGTGACCATCTGTGCTTACCTTGACGCACAGCTGCCATACTCCTGTCTGCTGCCGTTGCAGCTGCGAGTCTTTCGCAGCTGTGCATCCTTCCGGTCCTGGCCGTCTTGGCCTCTTGTGACGGTACAGCTGCAAGTCTTTCGCAACTGGTAGTCCTGTCCAATCCCGGTCCTCTTGACCTCTTCGCCGTCTTGGCATCCACTTCGGTCGTCTTGACCTCTTCATCTCTTCGGGCTCTTCTTCGCCCATCTTCCGGATGAAGATAGCCTTTGAGATGAGGTGGTTGGCGGCGAAGTTCCGTTCCCCGATGGGATCTTGGAAGTGACCCCCGTCCGATAACGGGAGTCCTCTATCTTGAAAGGGAACGGGGCAAACGTCAAGGACGCCGACCCCGTAGGCAGCGTTGAGCAGGGACACCGCGCTCCCTTTCGCGCTCGGCGGCCTCCTTCGCGGCCATGACTTTGTCGCAAAACGCCGTCACGGCCCGCCAGTATCTCTCACCTTCGAGCATCTTTGACATGATGCTCTTCAGTGAGAGATTCGACCCTACCTCGACTATCAGTAGTCGATACAGCCGTTCCCACGCTGGACACCTCTCCAGTGTGTGCTGCGCCGTGTCGTCCTCTTCGCCACAGTGTGGGATGCAGCCGTGTCTTCCTTGCCAATCCTCTGCAGGTACTGACCGAAGCATCCATGTCCGGTCAGTATCTGCGTGGTTCTAAAGCTAAGTATCCCTCTCCGGCGGTCCACCCACTTATCTAGGATGGTTAGGACCGCTCCGATCGTCCTGTGTTCGGAGCGAGTGGAGAGGTGTCCCTTCCACTCCTATATCGAAGCCGATCTTACCGCGTCCCTGAGTTCTTTTTTACTCAGGGCTGGTGCGTCATCGTCATCTTCCTGGTCCACGTTTCGAAGCGAATGGTAGACGAACGCATCCTCGCTGACCATGTATTCGATAGGCACCAGCCCAGCAAGCGCGGTGGCCACATCGTGTGATACCGTCCTGTATCCTCATATCGCACGAATGGCCATCCTCCTCCACGCGCTGCGCAGGGACGAGATCCTCTTGTCGGTGTGTCTCCGCTCCGCGATGGAGCTGTACCACATCGGAGCTCCGTACAATGCTATGCTACGGATCACCCCGGCGTATAGTCTTCGCGCCCCCTCGTTTGGGCCCTTCAGGTTGGGCATTATGCGGCTTAGCTTGAGTGCCGCTGTCTCCAACCTGCCGGCAAGTTTCTCTATGTGGCTAGAGAATCTCCAGTCCTCGTCGAGCCGAAGGCCGAGGTAGTTGATGTCTCGGCCCGGCTCGATCCTTGCCGGTCCCACACTTACCGCCACGCGAGGTGTTCCTCTTGTGGGTCTCCTCCGGGTCCGTCTGCTGAAGCACACGATCTCCGTCTTCTGCGGAGCCAGCTCGAGGCCCATCTTCCGGATGCGGTTAGCCACGACTGCCTTTCCCAATTCTGCCCGGCAGGCAGCTCGCGTATCTGTCTTACCGGCGGCGAACACAAACGTGTCGTCTGCGTAGCGTATCAGGCGCACGCCCGCCGGCATTTCTGCTGTCAACGTGGCATTGTACCCGATGTTCCACAGGAGCGGTCCTAGCACCGATCCCTGGGGTACGCCACGGTTGACAGGTCTGCTTTGTGGCCCATCCTGGCTATCGTAGACTATCGCCCTGTCGCTGAGATAGTCTACCACCACGTTCCTGATGTGTGGTGGGATTCCATGCCTGTCCAGGGCTGCGTAAATAGCTGGCCATTGCAGGGAGTTGAACGCGTTCTTGATGTCTAACGAGACAGCGTATGTAACTCCCACCCTCGACACAACCATCTCGGTGAGTCTCTTGACTTCACTCACCGCGTCGATCGTGCGTCGACCTGCCCGCCCTGAATCCGTACTGGCAGTCCGCCAGTGCAGGTCCGACGCGCGACAGGTGCTGGACGATTCGTTCGTGTATTATTCTTTCGAACAGCTTTCCTACCTCGTCCTGCAACACTATGGGCCGGAACGCTGATGGTGAATCCTCCGGTTTGCCTTCCTTTCGGAGGAGCACCAACCTGCCGGACTTCCATCTTCGAGGTAGCGTCCCCGCCTTGATGCAGGCTGAGAACAGTCTTCTCAGTCTCGAACCAAGGACGCTCAGCGCCATCGTTCAGACACGGCCGGGTATTCCATCCCGGCCGGGGGCTGTGTTCTTCTTCGCCATCCTCTTGACGGCCCCGGCCAGTTCCTCTTCGGAAACCTCCAACTCCGGTGTCCACCCGTATCGGGCCGCTGCAGGGGGCTCTTCGTTGCCTCCCACGGGAAAGAGGTCGTCCAATACCCTCTCCAGCAGCGGGACCTCTAAGGTTTCCGTCAACGGGGGCGCCCATGGTCGCAGTTTGTCCATCACTATCTTGTAGGGACGCCCCCATGGATCCTCTTCGAGAGTTTGGAGGAGTCCATCCAATGCGCGTGCCTTGGACTTCCTGATGGCAGCGTGCAGCTCCTTCTTCTTGTCCCTGTAGCTGTTGTACAGCTGCAAAGTCCTCGTCGCGTCCGAGTTCCTTTTTCTTCTCTCTCTGGTGTACTGGCGGCGCCCAACGGTGCAAGTTGCACGGAGCTGCGCGATCTCTGCGTTCCACCAGTATACTGGACGCTTCGGCGCACTGCCGCGGGCTCTTGGCATGCCCGTGTCGCATACCGCTGTCATCGCGTTGACAAACCAGTCCGCCTCGGTGTTGACATCTTCTATCGGGCTGACCGGCGTCTCCTGCCAGCCTACCGCGAGGATTGCTGCCATCAGGTGGTCTTCCTCGATTCTCCTCAGCGACCACTTCTGGCGGTGGTGATTAGCCTGCCGGGCCGTGTGTGGGACGGAGACATCCATGGAGATGTACAGATGATCGGGCAGTGTCTCCTTCTCTTCCACCCTCCATTCTCTAATTTGCCGTGCTGCCTTGCGGTTACCAAAGGAGAGGTCCACGATGCTTTCTCCCTGGTACAGCACGCATGTGCTGGCTGAGCCTTCGTTTTGTAGCGTCAGGCCCAGGCCAGACGCCCAGTCTAGCGTGGCGTGGCCTCTTGCGTCCGTCCTAGATCATCCCCACGCCGTCACGTGCGCATTATAGTCTCCTAGCACTAGGACGGGCGACTCTGCATATCTCGCAACTGTCCGTCCCGTCCTGTCCAACAGGTCTTCGTACTTGCTGATGGACCACCTGGGAGGGGCGTATAGTCCGATAACGGTGAGTCCCGCCCAGGTTATCGCGACGAATCCTTCCTCGCGTGCGACCGTCTTGATTGGTCGTACACGTGTCCGTGCAGACTGCGCGATCACCACCGAGCCGTCTCTATCTCCTATCCACGCTCGATTGTCGCGGATGGAGTACGGCTCCGCTATCACTGCCAACTCGAAATCGCCGCCCTGTAGTCTTGCTACTACCAGGTCTTGGGCACGGGCAGCATGATTCGAGTTAGTCTGCAGGATACGGCATGACGTGAATTTTATGCCGTATCCATGGCTTCCTCCTGGCCCTTACCTGCTGGAGTCGTTGTTGCCGGCTCCACGGTCTTTCCTTCTTCCAGAGCGGTCGCTGGTTCCTTCCTACATGCCGCTGCCGTTACGGCTTCTACAGCCGGCTTGCTGCTCTTTTTCGTAGCTTTAGGCGCCTTGCACACTTCCCCACCAGCCTTGTGGTGTGCTCGTCTGCCTGCAGCCTTGCAGACGATGCATGTGGGCGCGGTTTGCCTGCACTCACTTGCTCTGTGGCCGGACTCACCGCACCTGTAACACAGGTTGCGCCGATCCACTTTGCTGATACAGCTTTGCTGTACGTGGACAGTTTCCCAGCATTTGAAGCATCGATCCGGTCTCGGCTTTAAAGCCGCCACCCGGATCAAGGACCAACCGATTCTTATTCTGCCGGCATATGCCACTTTCGTGGCAGCGGCGAGGGGACACTGCACCCACATGGTGCCCAGCCCGTTTGACGAGTCCCGTCGTATCCCGGTCCGTATTTCCTCGGCCTTGCATCCTCCTGCGGATGCGATGGCTTCCGCCACTTCTTGTGGCATTATGGAGCCCTCGAGCCCGTAGACCCTCGGGTCTGCCCTCTTGTGAAGCGTCGCGACATATACCTCTCTGTCGCCCAACGCCTCCCTGAGTTTGCCGGCAAGGGCAGCCGCTTTGGCCTCCTTCTCCTTGCCGGTAATTTCTAGGATCAGTCCGCCCGTTCTGGCCTTTTTCGGGCGGACCTCTTCTATGCCCACCTCTGCGAGCTTTACTCGCTGCCGGGCAGCTGTCATCACCTCAGCGAACGTGGCTTTGCTATCCTGAGGGATGGTGAGGACGACGGCTGCTGTTCTGGGAACCTTTCCCAGTGTCGTCCTTGCGTTGCGTTTCGCTGCGCTGACGCGCACCTGCCTCCTTTCCTTCTCAGCGGCGGCCTTTGATGGCTTGCCAGCCGCCGTTTTCTTTCCCCTTCTGCCCAGGACCTTTGTCCAGGGGAGCTCCACCTGCGTGGTTTTCTTCTCCGCAGGGGGGGGGGGCAGGGCGGAGTGCTGCCTGCCACTCGTTTTCCGTCCTCACGGATTCCTCGCGTATCCTCTTCATACGCGCCTCCAAGGAGGACTCGGTTTTCGCAGGTGCCGTTGTTCCTGTTGCGGGTGGGAGGGCTGTCCGTTTGCCCTTAGCGGACTTTAAGGGGGCCTTCCCCTTTTCGACGTCCGTCGTCGTCTCCCCCGTTTTTCTTACCTTTACGAGGAAGGCACGTTTCGCCGCGGTGGGGCGCTCTTTTACGATCATTGCAGTTGTCTGATCCTTCTTCTTCGGAGGGAGTCTCTCCTTAATTCTCCCCCAGATCTTCTCGATCCGTCGATCGAATATTTCCTCGAGGCTTGAAAGGATATTCTTGAGTCCAACCTGTAGGATATCCTCTCTTGCCTCCGTTGTAGGCGGTTCTTCTCGCCTTTCTGGCACCGGGCTCCTCCTCGCCGCTGGTTGGGGGGAAACCCGCTCCTCCACGGCTGCCAGCTTCCTCTTTAGCTTCTCGTTCTCGAGGCGCAGGCTTTCTGCCTGCAGCCTCCACTCTTGGGCTTCAGAGCTCACCGCAGCGGGGTTGCCCTTCGCTCGCTCTGCGAGCTCCAAGAGAGTGGCGCGCAGCGTTCTTGCGCCTACGCGTACTGCCCTCTACATTGAGCCTTGTAGGTTGCGCGATTTTGCTGCAATCCATTCGATCTTGTTCGCCTCTTTCAAGGCGGTCAGTCCAAGATCTGGCAGGGGGGCCCTTCTAGCCTCCGCCTGCAGCTCCTCGTCTGTCGGCACAGGCTTTGTCGACCTTGCCGGTCGAGGGGGGACGACTGTTGCCCAGTCGATCTCTTCGTCCTCCAGGGCGCTGTCTACGTCAGCGGTGGCAGCTTTCCTTTGCCAGCGCCTTGCGCACTTCGTGGCTCTCTCGGACAAGGTCGACACCATCGATGTCACAGAGGCGTCCGTGTCATACGCCTCCGTGGTCTGCCTTGCCTCCTTCTGTCCTTTGCTGGACTTAGGGCATGGCCTCGTCGTCATGGATATGATGGAGGCGAGCGACTCATCGGAGTCGCCTCCAACGCTGGACGGATCTCCTGCGCGCCTCTTCTTAGCCGCGAGGCGGCTGTTTCGCCTGTTGAGGGATCGCTCTTCCATCTCGGATGTCGAGTGGTCCTCCGATCTTGCCGAGAATAGACAGCTGGGGCCTGCCCCTTTTCCACAGGCTGGAGCCTGTGGCTGTATGAAATAGTCGGCGTAGTCCATTTTGGGATTACCCCTGCCAGACATGTTCGTTTCCCTCTTCGTGTTTCTGTTCGTGTTCGTGTTCCTCAGTTTTGCACGAAACTTCACGAAAAACACATTTGTTTGTCGCGTAGGTATTATTGAACCGTCGGTAAGTTACCGGCACACTCCTCCGCCGAGTGGCCTGGTTTGCCCTGTGCACGGTCCGACAGTCGCTAAATGTACGCGCGCACTCTTTACCAACACTCGGTCCGCGAATTTTGCGGTTACCTATCGAAGGTTATCGAGGGTGGATGTACTTTTCGACCGTCGATAAGTCACCACCTGGTGCCTGTTCGCAGAGACCGAGGAGGTGTCAATTATAGTTTATCGGCCACCGATAGACACCACGCACACAAAAAAATCACCCTCGGTCGGAAATTGTCCGGTTACCGACCGTTCAGTTACCGACAGCAGAGCTGTCGGTAAGTTACCACGTACTGCACTCACTCGTTTCGACCGAGGAACTGTCAGTTACTGTTTATTGGCCGTCGATGAGTACGCAAAACGCTGCAGTTTAATCCGCGGCCGGCAATTGTTAAGTTACCGACTGCCCGGTTACCGATGCTGGGTTCGCCCGACCGTCGGTAATGCCTCCGTTTCAAAACCCGACTTCCGGGTTGTTGCTTGGTTTGTTTTAACCAACAATACCCTAAACTAACAACCAATATCGTGGCAATCGGTGTTTTTGCAAAATTACCAACCGCACGGTTATCGAGCGCAGGTGGTACCGCTGCTGTCGGTAATTCGAAATTTTTCAGTTCCCGCTGCGTTTATTTCAGTTATTATTTGTTGAAAACGCACTACACCTTCGTCAACGATCAATTTCGCACGGCTGGCAGGAAAAAACGGCGAGAAATTCCAATTCGTGCGACCGGAATGTTACCTACGACGGTCGGCAAACTTTACCGACCGTGAGCTGTCAAACTCTTGCAAGAATTGATTTTTGACTGGTTTATTACCGCATGCACTGTTTCTACGTGTCCAATAAACAATTCTACGTCCACTCACTGGCACACGGTGCAACCTTGGTAGAGTTGCTGCAAAATTTTCACCGCCGTCAACTATGTTCCGTGGTGGCAGCACTACTCGGTTCCACTTCGCCAAAATTTACTGTTTTTTACTGTTTTTAACAGTTTTTCCGCCTCGTAATTGCACAAAATCAGTGTCTATTGTCACTTCACACCCGATTATGGCAATTTCCGCACCGAAAAAGGCCTATTTAAAATTCTTGATTTTTCGCCACGTGCACGTTTTCCCACATAAAGGAGTGACGTCACACGTCACTCCTATTTCACTTAAAATCGCTTATTTTCACTTTTTTAAGCGTTTTTTCACCACGAATAAATTTACTTCTAGTGTCTGTGGTCACTTTACACATTCTCGTCGTAAATTCACACGCACAAACGGTCAATTTTCAAAGTTTATTGCCGTATATGACAACACGTGTTTTCACGCAGCAAAACAAAGTGTTACACTTTTTCACCGTTTTTCCACCTTTTCACTGAACTTCACTTCACTACACTTACCTAGCGGATCCTCTTCACCTCCTGCAACACCCTCAGCTCCGCTCAAACCCTGAAATTCGCGAAACGTGCCCCGAAGCGCGTACCGTACGGCAGCAAACGCGTCACCACGTGCAAATCGAACAAAGACGCGAACGTATTATGCTCGATTTGCCTCCTACTCGCGACTTTCACGTGAGATTTTCGTCTCAACGCGTAGTTTCGCGTACCCGTAACGTGCCAAAAACAAGTTTTGACACGAAACTCGCCATCTTCCTCGAAAATTAGAACGGATTTCAGAGAGCTATCGTACGCACGTCCGTCAGCTTACTCGTCCGCCATGCGAATCTCTCATAACGTTATATATCCTAACCTAAGGCAACCTAACATCTCGAATGTAGTGTTTTAGAACATTCCAGGCGGGTCGGCCCCTACTTCTCGGTGGGAACATTATATACGTCATTACCGCAATATAACCTAACCTAACCCATCTACACCCTAGGTGATAATGTTTTACAGAATCCCGGTCTTGTCGGCCCCCACATCTCGGTGGTAACATTAAATACGTCTATAACGATATATATCCAAACCTAAGGGAACCTAACATCTCGGATGTAATATTTTACAACATTCCTGGCATGTCGGTCCCTACTTCTCGGTGGGAATATTATATACGTCTATAACGTTATATATCATAACCTAAGGCAACCTAACATCCCGGATGTAATATTTTACAACATTCCTGGCATGTCGGTGCCTACGTCTCGGTGGGAACATTATATACGTCTATAACGATATATATCCTAACCTAAGGCAACCTAACACCTCGGATGTAATAGTTGACAACATTCCTGGCGTGTAGGCCCGTACTTCTGGGTGGGAACATTGTATACGTCTATAACGTTATACATCCTAACGTAAGGCAACTTAACATCTCGGATGTAATATTTTACAACATTCCTGGCGTGTCGTCGCCTGCTTCTCGATGGGAACATACTATACGTCTATAACGTTGTATATCCTAACCTAAGGGAACCTAACATCTCGGGTGTAATATTTTACAACATTGATGACGCGACGGCCCCTATTTCTCGGTGGGAACATAATATACGTCTATAACGTTAGATATCCTAGCCTAAGGTAACCTAACATCTCGGATGTAATATTTTACAACATTCCTGGCGTGTCGTCGCCTGCTTCTCGATGGGGACATTATATACATCTATAACGTTATATATCCTAACCTAACGCAACCTAACATCTGGGATGTAATATTTTACAACATTCCTGGCGTGTCGTCGCCTGCTTCTCGATGGGGACATTATATACCTCTATAATGTTGCATATCCTAACCTAACGCAACCTAACATCTGGGATGTAATATTTTACAAGATTCCTGGCATGTCGGGCCCCAAGTCTCGGTAGGAACATTATATACGTCTATAACGATATATATCCAAACCTAAGGGAACCTAACATCTCGGATGTAATATTTTACAACATTCCTGGCATGTCGGTCCGTACATCTCGGTGGGAACATACTATACGTCTATAACGTTCTATATCCTAACCTAAGGGAACCTAACATCTCGGGTGTAATATTTTACAACATTCCTGACGCGTCGGCCCCTATTTTTCGGTGGGAACATTATATACGTCTATAACGTTATATATCCTAGCCTAAGGCGACCTAACATGTCGAATGTAATATTTTACAACATTCATGGCGTGTCGTCCCCTGCTTCTCGATGGGGACATTATATACGTCTATAATGTTGTATATCCTAACCTAACGCAACCTAACATCTGGGATGTAATATTTTACAACACTCCTGGCGTGTCGTCGCCTACTTCTGGATGGGGTCATTATATACATCTATAACGTTGTATATCTTAACCTAAGGGAACCTAACATCTCGGGTGTAATATTTTACAACATTCCTGACGCGTCGGCCCCTATTTTTCGGTGGGAACATTATATACGTCTATAACGGTATATATCCTAGCCTAAGGCAACCTAACATGTCGAATGTAATATTTCACAACATTCCTGGCGTGTCGTCGCCTACTTCTCGATGGGGACATTATATACATCTATAACATTGTATATCGTAACCTAAGGCAACCTATCATCTCGGATGTAATATTTTACAACATTCCTGGCATGTCGGTGCCTACGTCTCGGTGGGAACATTATATACGTCTATAACGATATATATCCTAACCTAAGGCAACCTAACACCTCGGTTGTAATAGCTGACAGCATTGCTGGCGTGTAGGCCCGTACTTCTCGGTGGGAACATTGTATACGTCTATAACGTTATATATCCTAGCCTAAGGCGACCTAACATGTCGAATGTAATATTTTACAACATTCCTGGCGTGTCGTCGCCTGCTTCTCGATGGGGACATTATATACCTCTATATCGTTGTATATCCTAACCTAACGCAACCTAACATCTCGGATGTAATATTTTACAACATTTCTGACACGTCGGCCCCTATTTTACAGTGAGAACATTATATACGTCTATAACGTTATATATCCTAGCCTAAGGCGACCTAACATGTCGAATGTAATATTTTACAACATTCCTGGCGTGTCGTCTCCTGCTTCTCGATGGGGACATTATATACCTCTATAATGTTGCATATCCTAACCTAACGCAACCTAACATCTGGGATGTAATATTTTACAAGATTCCTGGCATGTCGGGCCCCAAGTCTCGGTAGGAACATTATATACGTCTATAACGATATATATCCAAACCTAAGGCAACCTAACGCCTCGGATGTAATAGTTGACAACATTCCTGGCGTGTAGGCCCGTACTTCTCGGTGGGAACATTGTATATGTCTATAACGTTATATATCCTAGCCTACAGCGACCTAACATGTCGAATGTAATATTTTACATCATTCCTGGCGTGTCGTCGCCTGCTTCTCGATGGGAACATTATATACGTCTATAACGTTATATATCCTAGCCTAAGGCCACATAACATGTCGAATGTAATATTTTACAACATTCCTGGCGTGTCGTCGCCTGCTTCTCGATGGGGACATTATATACGTCTATATCGTTGTATATCCTAACCTAAAGCAACCTAACATCTGGGATGTAATATTTTACAAGATTCCTGGCATGTCGGTCCCCAAGTCTCGGTAGGAATATTATATACGTCTATAACGATATATATCCAAACCGAAGGGAACCTAACATCTCGGATGTAATATTTTACAACATTCCTGGCGTGTCGTCGCCTGCTTCTCGATGGGGCCTAATATACGTCTATAACGTTGTATATCCTAACCTAACGCAACCTAACATCTGGGATGTAATATTTTACAACATTCCTGGCGTGTCGCCGCCTGCTTCCCGACGGGGACATAATATACGTCTATAACGTTGTATATCCTTAACTGACGCAACCTAACATCTGGGATGTAATATTTTACAACATTCCTGGAGTGTCGTCGCCTACTTCTGGATAGGGTCATTATATACATCTATAACATTGTATATCCTAACCTAAGGCAACCTAACATCTCTACCGTAATATTTTACAACATTCCTGGCGTGACGGCCCCTACTTCCCGATGGGGACATTATATACGTCCATAACGTTGTATACCCTATCCTAAGGCAATCTAACATCTCGGATGTAATAGTTGATAACATTCCTGGCGTGTCGGCCCGAACTTCTCGGTGGGAACATTATATACGTCTATAACGATACATATCCTAACGTAAGGCAACATGACATCTCGGATGTAATATTTTACAACATTCCTGGCGTGTCGTCGCCTCCTTCTCGATGGGGACACTATATACGTCTATAACGATATATATCCTAACCTAAAGCAACCTAACATCTCGGGTGTAATATTTTACAACATTCCTGACGCGTCGGCACCTATTTCTCGGTGGGAACATAATATACGTCTATAACGTTATATATCCTAGCCTAAGGTAACCTAACATCTCGGATGTAATGTTTTACAACATTCCTGGCGTGTCGTCGCCTGCTTCTCGATGGGGACATTATATACCTCTATATCGTTGTATATCCTAACCTAACGCAACCTAACATCTCGGATGTAATATTTTACAACATTTCTGACACGGCGGCCCCTATTTTACAGTGAGAACATTATATACGTCTATAACGTTATATATCCTAGCCTAAGGCGACCTAACATGTCGAATGTAATATTTTACAACATTCCTGGCGTGTCGTCTCCTGCTTCTCGATGGGGACATTATATACCTCTATAATGTTGCATATCCTAACCTAACGCAACCTAACATCTGGGATGTAATATTTTACAAGATTCCTGGCATGTCGGGCCCCAAGTCTCGGTAGGAACATTATATACGTCTATAACGATATATATCCAAACCTAAGGCAACCTAACGCCTCGGATGTAATAGTTGACAACATTCCTGGCGTGTAGGCCCGTACTTCTCGGTGGGAACATTGTATATGTCTATAACGTTATATATCCTAGCCTACAGCGACCTAACATGTCGAATGTAATATTTTACATCATTCCTGGCGTGTCGTCGCCTGCTTCTCGATGGGAACATTATATACGTCTATAACGTTATATATCCTAGCCTAAGGCCACATAACATGTCGAATCTAATATTTTACAACATTCCTGGCGTGTCGTCGCCTACTTCTCGATGGGGACATTATATACGTCTATGACGTTGTATATCCTAACCTAACGCAACCTAACAACTGGGATATATTATTTTACAACATTCTTTGCATGTCGGTCCCTGCGTCTCGGTGGGAACATTCTATACGTCTATAACGTTGCATATCCTAACCTAAGGGAACCTAACATCTCGGGTGTAACATTTTACAACATTCCTGACGCGTCGGCCCCTATTTCTCGGTGGGTACATTATATACGTCTATAACGTTATATATCCTAGCCTAAGGCGACCTAACATGTCGGATGTAATAGTTGATAACATTCCTGGCGTGTCGGCCCGTACTTCTCGGTGGTAACATTACATACGTCTATAACGTTATATATCCTAGCCTAAGGCAACCTAACATGTCGAATGTAATATTTTACAACATTCCTGGCGTGTCGTCGCCTGCTTCTCGGTGGGGACATTATATACGTCTATAACGTTGTATATCCTAACCTAACGCAACCAAACATCTGGGATATAATATTTTACAACATTCCTGGCGTGTCGTCGCCTGCTTCTCGATGGGGACATTATATACGTCTATAACGTTCTATATCCTAACCTAAGGGAACCTAACATCTCGGGTGTAATATTTTACAACATTCCTGACGCGTCGGCCCCTATTTTTCGGTGGGAACATTATATACGTCAATAACGTTATATATCCTAGCCTAAGGCGACCTAACATGTCGAATGTAATATTTTACAACATTCATGGCGTGTCGTCTCCTGCTTCTCGATGGGGACATTATATACGTCTATAATGTTGTATATCCTAACCTAACGCAACCTAACATCTGGGATGTAATATTTTACAAGATTCCTGGCATGTCGGTCCCCAAGTCTCGGTAGGAACATTATATACGTCTATAACGATATATATCCAAACCGAAGTGAACCTAACATCTCGGATGTAATATTTTACAACATTCCTGGCGTGTCGTCTCCTGCTTCTCGATGGGGACATTATATACCTCTATAATGTTGCATATTCTAACCTAACGCAACCTAACATCTGGGATGTAATATTTTACAAGATTCCTGGCATGTCGGGCCCCAAGTCTCGGTAGGAACATTATATACGTCTATAACGATATATATCCAAACCTAAGGGAACCTAACATCTCGGATGTAATATTTTACAACATTCCTGTCATGTCGGTGCCTACTTCTGGATGGGGACATTATATACGTCTATAACGTTATATATCCTATCCTAAGGCAACCTAACATCTCGGATGTAATAGTTGACAACATTCCTGGCGTGTCCGCCCGTACTTCTCGGTGGGAACATTATATACGTCTATAACGTTATATATCCTAGCCTAAGGCCACCTAACATGTCGAATGTAATATTTTACAACATTCCTGACGCGTCGGCCCCTATTTTTCATGTGGAAACATTATATACGTCTACAACGTTATATACCCTAGTCTAAGGCAAACTAACATGTCGAATGTAATACTTTACAACATTCCTGGCGTGTCGTCGCCTACTTCTCGATGGGTACATTATATACATCTATAACCTTGTATATCCTAACCTAAGGCAGCCTAACATCTCGGATGTAATATTTTACAACATTCCTGGCATGTCGGTCCCTACATCTCGGTGGGAACATACTATACGTCTATAACGTTCTATATCCTAACCGAAGGGAACCTAACATCTCGGATGTAATATTTTACAACATTCCTGGCATGTCGGTCCGTACATCTCGGTGGGAACATACTATACGTCTATAACGTTCTATATCCTAACCTAAGGGAACCTAACATCTCGGGTGTAATATTTTACAACATTCCTGACGCGTCGGCCCCTATTTTTCGGTGGGAACATTATATACGTCTATAACGTTATATATCCTAGCCTAAGGCGACCTAACATGTCGAATGTAATATTTTACAACATTCATGGCGTGTAGGCCCGTACTTCTAGGTGGGAACATTGTATACGTCTATAACGTTATATATCCTAGCCTAAGGCCACATAACATGTCGAATCTAATATTTTACAACATTCCTGGCGTGTCGTCGCCTGCTTCTCGATGGGGACATTATATACGTCTATATCGTTGTATATCCTAACCTAAAGCAACCTAACATCTGGGATGTAATATTTTACAAGATTCCTGGCATGTCGGTCCCCAAGTCTCGTTAGGAACATTATATACGTCTATAACGATATATATCCAAACCGAAGGGAACCTAACATCTCGGATGTAATATTTTACAACATTCCTGGCGTGTCGCCGCCTGCTTCTCGATGGGGACACTATATACGTCTATAACGATATATATCCTAACCTAAAGCAACCTAACATCTCGGATGTAATATTTTACAACATTTCTGACACGTCGGCCCCTATTTTACGGTGGGAACATTATATACGTCTATAACGTTATATATCCTAGCCTAAGGCGACCTAACATGTCGAATGTAATATTTTACATCATTCCTGGCGTGTCGGCCCGTAGTTCTCGGTAGTAACAATATATTCATCTATAACGTTATGTATCCTAGCCTAAGGCAACCTAACATGCCGAATGTAATATTGTACAACATTCCTGGCGTGTCGTCGCCTACTTCTCGATGGGGACATTATATACGTCTATGACGTTGTATATCCTAACCTAACGCAACCTAACAACTGGGATGTATTATTTTACAACATTCTTTGCATGTCGGTCCCTGCGTCTCGGTGGGAACATTCTATACGTCTATAACGTTGCATATCCTAACCTAAGGGAACCTAACATCTCGGGTGTAACATTTTACAACATTCCTGACGCGTCGGCCCCTATTTCTCGGTGGGAACATTATATACGTCTATAACGTTATATATCCTAGCCTAAGGCGACCTAACATGTCGGATGTAATAGTTGATAACATTCCTGGCGTGTCGGCCCGTACTTCTCGGTGGTAACATTACATACGTCTATAACGTTATATATCCTAGCCTAAGGCAACCTAACATGTCGAATGTAATATTTTACAACATTCCTGGCGTGTCGTCGCCTGCTTCTCGGTGGGGACATTATATACGTCTATAACGTTGTATATCCTAACCTAACGCAACCAAACATCTGGGATATAATATTTTACAACATTCCTGGCGTGTCGTCGCCTGCTTCTCGATGGGGACATTATATACGTCTATATCGTTGTATATCCTAACCTAACGCAACCTAACGCCTGGGATGTAATATTTTACAACATTCCTGGCATGTCGGTCCCAACGTCTCGGTGGGAACATTATATACGTCTATAACGATATATGTCCTAACCTAAGGCAACCTAACATCTCAGAAGTAATAGTTAACAACTTTCCTGGCGTGTCCGCCCGTACTTCTCGGTGGCAACATTATATACATCTATAACGTTATATATCCTAGCCTAAGGCGACCTAACATGTCGAATATAATATTTTACAACATTCCTGGCGTGTCGTCTCCTGCTTCTCGATGGGGACACTATATACCTCTATAATGTTGCATATCCTAACCTAACGCAACCTAACATCTGGGATGTAATATTTTACAAGATTCCTGGCATGTCGGGCCCCAAGTCTCGGTAGGAACATTATATACGTCTATAACGATATATATCCAAACCTAAGGGAACCTAACATCTCGGATGTAATATTTTACAACATTCCTGTCATGTCGGTGCCTACTTCTGGATGGGGACATTATATACGTCTATAACGTTATATATCCTAACCTAAGGCAACCTAACATCTCGGATGTAATAGTTGACAACATTCCTGGCGTGTCCGCCCGTACTTCTCGGTGGGAACATTATATACGTATATAACGATATATATCCTAGCCTAAGGCCACCTAACATGTCGAATGTAATATTTTACAACATTCCTGACGCGTCGGCCCCTATTTTTCATGTGGAAACATTATATACGTCTACAACGTTATATATCCTAGTCTAAGGCAACCTAACATGTCGAATGTAATACTTTACAACATTCCTGGCGTGTCGTCGCCTACTTCTCGATGGGGACATTATATACATCTATAACCTTGTATATCCTAACCTAAGGCAGCCTAACATCTCGGATGTAATATTTTACAACATTCCTGACATGTCGGTCCCTACATCTCGGTGGGAACATACTATACGTCTATAACGTTCTATATCCTAACCTAAGGGAACCTAACATCTCTGGTGTAATATTTTACAACATTCCTGACGCGTCGGCCCCTATTTTTCGGTGGGAACATTATATACGTCAATAACGTTATATATCCTAGCCTAAGGCGACCTAACATGTCGAATGTAATATTTTACAACATTCATGGCGTGTCGTCTCCTGCTTCTCGATGGGGACATTATATACGTCTATAATGTTGTATATCCTAACCTAACGCAACCTAACATCTGGGATGTAATATTTTACAAGATTCCTGGCATGTCGGTCCCCAAGTCTCGGTAGGAACATTATATACGTCTATAACGATATATATCCAAACCGAAGTGAACCTAACATCTCGGATGTAATATTTTACAACATTCCTGGCGTGTCGTCTCCTGCTTCTCGATGGGGACATTATATACCTCTATAATGTTGCATATTCTAACCTGACGCAACCTAACATCTGGGATGTAATATTTTACAAGATTCCTGGCATGTCGGGCCCCAAGTCTCGGTAGGAACATTATATACGTCTATAACGATATATATCCAAACCTAAGGGAACCTAACATCTCGGATGTAATATTTTACAACATTCCTGTCATGTCGGTGCCTACTTCTGGATGGGGACATTATATACGTCTATAACGTTATATATCCTATCCTAAGGCAACCTAACATCTCGGATGTAATAGTATGTAATAGTTGACAACATTCCTGGCGTGTCCGCCCGTACTTCTCGGTGGGAACATTATATACGTCTATAACGTTATATATCCTAGCCTAAGGCCACCTAACATGTCGAATGTAATATTTTACAACATTCCTGACGCGTCGGCCCCTATTTTTCATGTGGAAACATTATATACGTCTACAACGTTATATACCCTAGTCTAAGGCAAACTAACATGTCGAATGTAATACTTTACAACATTCCTGGCGTGTCGTCGCCTACTTCTCGATGGGTACATTATATACATCTATAACCTTGTATATCCTAACCTAAGGCAGCCTAACATCTCGGATGTAATATTTTACAACATTCCTGGCATGTCGGTCCCTACATCTCGGTGGGAACATACTATACGTCTATAACGTTCTATATCCTAACCGAAGGGAACCTAACATTTCGGATGTAATATTTTACAACATTCCTGGCATGTCGGTCCGTACATCTCGGTGGGAACATACTATACGTCTATAACGTTCTATATCCTAACCTAAGGGAACCTAACATCTCGGGTGTAATATTTTACAACATTCCTGACGCGTCGGCCCCTATTTTTCGGTGGGAACATTATATACGTCTATAACGTTATATATCCTAGCCTAAGGCGACCTAACATGTCGAATGTAATATTTTACAACATTCATGGCGTGTAGGCCCGTACTTCTAGGTGGGAACATTGTATACGTCTATAACGTTATATATCCTAGCCTACGGCGACCTAACATGTCGAATGTAATATTTTACATCATTCCTGGCGTGTCGTCGCCTGCTTCTCGATGGGAACATTATATACGTCTATAACGTTATATATCCTAGCCTAAGGCCACATAACATGTCGAATGTAATATTTTACAACATTCCTGGCGTGTCGTCGCCTGCTTCTCGATGGGGACATTATATACGTCTATATCGTTGTATATCCTAACCTAAAGCAACCTAACATCTGGGATGTAATATTTTACAAGATTCCTGGCATGTCGGTCCCCAAGTCTCGGTAGGAACATTATATACGTCTATAACGATATATATCCAAACCGAAGGGAACCTAACATCTCGGATGTAATATTTTACAACATTCCTGGCGTGTCGTCGCCTGCTTCTCGATGGGGCCTAATATACGTCTATAACGTTGTATATCCTAACCTAACGCAACCCAACATCTGGGATGTAATATTTTACAACATTCCTGGCGTGTCGCCGCCTGCTTCCCGACGGGGACATAATATACGTCTATAACGTTGTATATCCTTAACTGACGCAACCTAACATCTGGGATGTAATATTTTACAACATTCCTGGAGTGTCGTCGCCTACTTCTGGATAGGGTCATTATATACATCTATAACCTTGTATATCCTAACCTAAGGCAACCTAACATCTCTACCGTAATATTTTACAACATTCCTGGCGTGACGGCCCCTACTTCCCGATGGGGACATTATATACGTCCATAACGTTGTATACCCTATCCTAAGGCAATCTAACATCTCGGATGTAATAGTTGATAACATTCCTGGCGTGTCGGCCCGAACTTCTCGGTGGGAACATTATATACGTCTATAACGATACATATCCTAACGTAAGGCAACATGACATCTCGGATGTAATATTTTACAATATTCCTGGCGTGTCGTCGCCTCCTTCTCGATGGGGACACTATATACGTCTATAACGATATATATCCTAACCTAAAGCAACCTAACATCTCGGGTGTAATATTTTACAACATTCCTGACGCGTCGGCACCTATTTTACAGTGAGAACATTATATACGTCTATAACGTTATATATCCTAGCCTAAGGCGACCTAACATGTCGAATGTAATATTTTACAACATTCCTGGCGTGTCGTCTCCTGCTTCTCGATGGGGACATTATATACCTCTATAATGTTGCATATCCTAACCTAACGCAACCTAACATCTGGGATGTAATATTTTACAAGATTCCTGGCATGTCGGGCCCCAAGTCTCGGTAGGAACATTATATACGTCTATAACGATATATATCCAAACCTAAGGCAACCTAACGCCTCGGATGTAATAGTTGACAACATTCCTGGCGTGTAGGCCCGTACTTCTCGGTGGGAACATTGTATATGTCTATAACGTTATATATCCTAGCCTACAGCGACCTAACATGTCGAATGTAATATTTTACATCATTCCTGGCGTGTCGTCGCCTGCTTCTCGATGGGAACATTATATACGTCTATAACGTTATATATCCTAGCCTAAGGCCACATAACATGTCGAATCTAATATTTTACAACATTCCTGGCGTGTCGTCGCCTGCTTCGCGATGGGGACATTATATACGTCTATATCGTTGTATATCCTAACCTAAAGCAACCTAACATCTGGGATGTAATATTTTACAAGATTCCTGGCATGTCGGTCCCCAAGTCTCGTTAGGAACATTATATACGTCTATAACGATATATATCCAAACCGAAGGGAACCTAACATCTCGGATGTAATATTTTACAACATTCCTGGCGTGTCGCCGCCTGCTTCTCGATGGGGACACTATATACGTCTATAACGATATATATCCTAACCTAAAGCAACCTAACATCTCGGATGTAATATTTTACAACATTTCTGACACGTCGGCCCCTATTTTACGGTGGGAACATTATATACGTCTATAACGTTATATATCCTAGCCTAAGGCGACCTAACATGTCGAATGTAATATTTTACATCATTCCTGGCGTGTCGGCCCGTAGTTCTCGGTAGTAACAATATATTCGTCTATAACGTTATGTATCCTAGCCTAAGGCAACCTAACATGCCGAATGTAATATTTTACAACATTCCTGGCGTGTCGTCGCCTACTTCTCGATGGGGACATTATATACGTCTATAACGTTGTATATCCTAACCTAACGCAACCTAACAACTGGGATGTATTATTTTACAACATTCCTTGCATGTCGGTCCCTGCGTCTCGGTGGGAACATTCTATACGTCTATAACGTTGCATATCCTAACCTAAGGGAACCTGACATCTCGGGTGTAACATTTTACAACATTCCTGACGCGTCGGCCCCTATTTCTCGGTGGGAACATTATATACGTCTATAACGTTATATATCCTAGCCTAAGGCGACCTAACATGTCGGATGTAATAGTTGACAACATTCCTGGCGTGTAGGCCCGTACTTCTCGGTGGGAAGATTGTATACGTCTATAACGTTATATATCCTAGCCTAAGGCGACCTAACATGTCGAATGTAATATTTTACATCATTCCTGGCGTGTCGTCGCCTGCTTCTCGATGGGAACATTATATACGCCTATAACGTTGTGTATCCTAACCTAACGCAACCTAACATCTGGGATGTAATATTCCTGGCGTGTCGTCTCCTACTTCTGGATGGGGAGATTATATACGTCTATAACGTTATATATCCCAACCTAAGGCAACCTAACATCTTGAATGTAATAGTTGACAACATTCCTGGCGTGTCCGCCCGTACTTCTCGGTGGGAACATTATATACGTCTATAACGTTATATATCCTAGCCTAAGGCCACATAACATGTCGAATGTAATATTTTACAACATTCCTGGCGTGTCGTCGCCTGCTTCTCGGTGGGGACATTATATACGTCTATAACGATATATATCTTAACCTAAGGCAACCTAACACCTCGGATGTAATAGTTGACAACATTCCTGGCGTGTAGGCCCGTACTTCTCGGTGGGAACATTGTATACGTCCATAACGTTATATATCCTAGCCTAAGGCGACCTAACATGTCGAATGTAATATTTTACATCATTCCTGGCGTGTCGTCGCCTGGTTCTCGATGGAAACATTATATAAGTCTATAACGTTGTGTATCCTAACCTAACGCAACCTAACATCTGGGATGTAATATTCCTGGCGTGTCGTCGCCTACTTCTGGATGGGGAGATTATATACGTCTATAACGTTATATATCCCAACCTAAGGCAACCTAACATCTCGGATGTAATATTTTACAACATTCTGGCGTGCCGTCGACTGCTTCTCGATGGGGAGATTATATACGTCTATAACGTTGTATATCCTAACCTAAGGCAACCTAACATCGCGGATGTAATATTTTGCAACATTCCTGGCATGTCGGTGCCTACGTCTCGGTGGGAACATTATATACGTCTATAACGATATATATCCTAACCTAAGGCAACCTAACACCTCGGATGTAATAGTTGACAACATTCCTGGCGTGTAAGCCCGTACTTCTCGGTGGGAACATTGTATACGTCTATAACGTTATATATCCTAGCCTAAGGCGACCTAACATGTCGAATGTAATATTTTACATCATTCCTGGCGTGTCGTCGCCTGCTTCTCGATGGGAACATTATATAAGTCTATAACGTTGTGTATCCTAACCTAACGCAACCTAACATCTGGGATGTAATATTCCTGGCGTGTCGTCGCCTACTTCTGGATGGGGAGATTATATACGTCTATAACGTTATATATCCCAACCTAAGGCAACCTAACATCTCGGATGTAATAGTTGACAACATTCCTGGCGTGTCCGCCCGTACTTCTCGGTGGGAACATTATATACGTCTATAACGTTATATATCCTAGCCTAAGGCCACATAACATGTCGAATGTAATATTTTACAACATTCCTGGCGTGTCGTCGCCTGCTTCTCGATGGGGACATTATATACGTCTATATCGTTGTATATCCTAACCTAAAGCAACCTAACATCTGGGATGTAATATTTTACAACATTCCTGGCATGTCGGTCCCTACATCTCGGTGGGAACATACTATACGTCTATAACGTTGTATATCCTAACCTAAGGGAACCTAACATCTCGGGTGTAATATTTTACAACATTCCTGACGCGTCGGCCCCTATTTTTCAGTGGGAACATTATATACGTCTATAACGTTATATATTCTAGCCTAAGGCAACCTAACATGTCGAATGTAAAATTTTACAACATTCCTGGCGTGTCGTCGACTGCTTCTCGATGGGGAGATTATATACGTCTATAACGTTGTATATCCTAACCTAACGCAACCTAACATTTGGGATGTAATATTTTACAACATTCCTTGCATGTCGGAACCTACTTCTCGGTGGAAACATTGTATACGTCTATAACGGTATATATCCTAACCTAAGGCAACCTAACATCTCGGATGTAATAGTTGACAACATTCCTGGCGTGTAGGCCCGTACTTCTTGGTGGGAACATTGTATACGTCTATAACGTTATATATCCTAGCCTAAGGCTACCTAACATGTTGAATGTAATATTTTACCACATTCCTGGCGTGTCGTCGCCCACTTCTCGATGGGAACATTATATACGTCTATAACGTTGTGTATCCTAACCTAACGCAACCTAACATCTGGGATGTAATATTCCTGGCGTGTCGTCGCCTACTTCTGGATGGGGAGATTATATACGTCTATAACGTTATATATCCTAACCTAAGGCAACCTAACATCTCGGATGTAATAGTTGACAACATTCCTGGCGTGTCCGCCCGTACTTCTCGGTGGGGACATTATATACGTCTATAACGTTGTATATCCTAACCTAAGGGAACCTAACATCTCGGGTGTAATATTTTACAACATTCCTGAATTGTCGGCCCCTATTTTTCGGTGGGAACATTATATACGTCTATAACGTTGTATATCCTAGCCTAAGGCGACCTAACATGTCGAATGTAATATTTTACAACATCCCTGTCGTGTCGTCGCCTGCTTCTCGATGGGGACATTATATACGTCTATATCGTTGTATATCCTAACATAAAGCAACCTAACATCTGGGATGTAATATTATACAAGATTCCTGGCATGTCGGTCCCCAAGTCTCGGTAGGAACATTATATACGTCTATAACGATATATATCCAAACCGAAGGGAACCTAACATCTCGGATGTAATATTTTACAACATTCCTGGCGTGTCGTCGCCTGCTTCTCCATGGGGACATTATATACGTCTATAACGTTGTATATCCTAACCTAACGCAACCTAACATCTCGGATGTAATATTTTACAACATTCCTGGCATGTCGGTCCCTACTTCTCGGTGGGAATATTATATACGTCTATAACGTTGTATATCCTAACCTAAGGCAACCTAACATCGCGGATGTAATATTTTGCAACATTCCTGGCATGTCGGTGCCTACGTCTCGGTGGGAACATTATATACGTCTATAACGTTGTATAACCTAACCTAACGCAACCTAACATCTCGGATGTAATATTTTACAACATTCCTGGCATGTCGGTCCCTACATCTCGGTGGGAACATACTATACGTCTATAACGTTGTATATCCTAACCTAAGGGAACCTAACATATCGGGTGTAATATTTTACAACATTCCTGACGCGTCGGCCCCTATTTTTTTAGTGGGAACATTATATACGTCTATAACGTTATATATTCTTGCCTAAGGCAACCAAACATGTCGAATGTAAAATTTTACAACATTCCTGGCGTGTCGTCGCCTACTTCTCGATGGGGACATTATATACATCTATAACATTGTATATCCTAACCTAAGGCAACCTAACATCTCGGATGTAATATTTTACAACATTCTGGCGTGTCGTCGACTGCTTCTCGATGCGGAGATTATATACGTCTATAACGTTGTATATCCTAACCTAACGCAACCTAACATTTGGGGTGTAATATTTTACAACATTCCTTGCATGTCGGTGCCTACATCTCGGTGGGAACATACTATACGTCTATAACGTTGTATATCCTAACCTAAGGGAACCTAACATCTCGGGTGTAATATTTTACAACATTCCTGACGCGTCGGTCCCTATTTTTTTAGTGGGAACATTATATACGTCTATAACGTTATATATTCTTGCCTAAGGCAACCAAACATGTCGAATGTAAAATTTTACAACATTCCTGGCTTGTCGTCGCCTACTTCTCGATGGGGACATTATATACATCTATAACATTGTATATCCTAACCTAAGGCAACCTAACATCTCGGATGTAATATTTTACAACATTCTGGCGTGTCGTCGACTGCTTCTCGATGGGGAGATTATATACGTCTATAACGTTGTATATCCTAACCTAACGCAACCTAACATTTGGGGTGTAATATTTTACAACATTCCTTGCATGTCGGTGCCTACATCTCGGTGGGAACATACTATACGTATATAACGTTGTATATCCTAACCTAAGGGAACCTAACATCTCGGGTGTAATATTTTACAACATTCCTGACGCGTCGGCCCCTAATTTTTCCATATCTTGGATGTAATAGTTGACCACATTCCTGGCGTGTAGGCCCGTACTTCTCGGTGGGAACATTGTATACGTCTATAACGTTATATATCCTAGCCTAAGGCGACCTAACATGTCGAATGTAATATTTTACCTCATTCCTGGCGTGTCGTCGCCTGCTTCTCGATGGGAACATTATATACGTCTATACCGTTGTATATCCTAACCTAAAGCAACCTAACATCTGGGATGTAATATTTTACAAGATTCCTGGCATGTCAGTCCCCAAGTCTCGGTAGGAACATTATATACGTCTATAACGATATATATCCAAACCTAAGGGAACCTAACATCTCGGATGTAATATTTTACAACATTCCTGTCATGTCGGTGCCTACTTCTGGATGGGGACATTATATACGTCTATAACGTTATATATCCTAACCTAAGGCAACCTAACATCTCGGATGTAATAGTTGACAACATTCCTGGCGTGTCCGCCCGTACTTCTCGGTGGGAACATTATATACGTCTATAACGTTATATATCCTAGCCTAAGGCCACCTAACATGTCGAATGTAATGTTTTACAACATTCCTGACGCGTCTGCCCCTATTTTTCATGTGGAAACATTATATACGTCTACAACCTTATATATCCTAGTCTAAGGCAACCTAACATGTCGAATGTAATACTTTACAACATTCCTGGCGTGTCGTCGCCTACTTCTCGATGAGGACATTATATACATCTATAACCTTGTATATCCTAACCTAAGGCAGCCTAACATCTCGGATGTAATATTTTACAACATTCCTGGCATGTCGGTCCCTACATCTCGGTGGGAACATACTATACGTCTATGACGATATATATCCTAACCTAAGGCAACCTAACGCCTCGGATGTAATAGTTGACAACATTCCTGGCGTGTAGGCCCGTACTTCTCGGTGGGAACATTGTATATGTCTATAACGTTATATATCCTAGCCTACGGCGACCTAACATGTCGAATGTAATATTTTACATCATTCCTGGCGTGTCGTCGCCTGCTTCTCGATGGGAACATTATATACGTCTATAACGTTATATATCCTAGCCTAAGGCCACATAACATCTGGGATGTAATATTCCCGGCGTGTCGTCGCCTACTTCTGGATGGGGACATTATATACGTCTATAACATTATATATCCTAACGTAAGGCAACCTAACATCTCGGATGTAATAGTTGACAACATTCCTGGCGTATCCGCCCGTACTTCTCGGTGGGAACATTGTATACGTCTACAACGTTATATATCCTAGCCTAAGGCGACCTAACATATCGAATTTAATATTTTACATCATTCCTGGCGTGTCGTCGCCTGCTTCTCGATGGGGACATAATATACGTCTATAACGTTGTATATCATAACCTAACGCAACCTAACATCTGGGATGTAATATTTTACAAGATTCCTGGCATGTCGGTCCCCAAGTCTCGGTAGGAACATTATATACGTCTATAACGATATATATCCAAACCGAAGGGAACCTAACATCTCGCATGTAATATTTTACAACTTTCCTGGCGTGTCGTCGCCTGCTTCTCCATGGGGACATTATATACGTCTATAACGTTGTATATCCTAACCTAACGCAACCGACATCTCGGATGTAATATTTTACAACATTCCTTGCATGTCGGTGCCTACGTCTCGGTGTGAACATTATATACGTCTATAACGATATATATCCTAACATAAGGCAACCTAACATATCGGATGTAATAGTTGACAACATTCCTGGCGTGTAGGCCCGAACTTTTCGGTGGGAACATTGTATACGTCTATAACGTTATATATCCTAGCCTAAGGCGACCTAACATATCGAATTTAATATTTTACATCATTCCTGGCGTGTCGTCGCCTGCTTCTCGATGGGAACATTATATACGTCTATAACTTTGTGTATCGTAACCTAACGCAACCTAACATCTGGGATGTAATATTCCCGGCGTGTCGTCGCCTACTTCTGGATGGGGACATTATATACGTCTATAACGTTATATATCCTATCCTAAGGCAACCTAACATCTCGAATGTAATAGTTGACAACATTCCTGGCGTGTCCGCCCGTACTTCTCGGTGGGAACATTATATACGTCTATAACGTTATATATCCTAGCCTAAGGCCACCTAACATGTCGAATGTAATATTTTACTACATTTTTGACGCGTCGGCCCCTATTTTTCAGTGGGAACATTATATACGTCTATAACGTAATATATTCTAGCCTAAGGCAACCTAACATGTCGAATGTAATATTTTACGACATTCCTGGCGTGTCGTCGGCTGCTTCTCGATGGGGACATTATATACGTCTATATCGTTGTATATCCTAACCTAAAGCAACCTAACATCTGGGATGTAATATTATACAAGATTCCTGGCATGTCGGTCCCCAAGTCTCGGTAGGAACATTATATACGTCCATAACGATATATATCCAAACAGAAGAGAACCTAACATCTCGGATGTAATATTTTACAACATTCATGGCGTGTCGTCGCCTGCTTCTCGATGGTGACATAATATACGTCTATAGCGTTGTATATCCTAACCTAACGCAACCTAACATCTGGGATGTAATATTTTACAACATTCTTGGCGTGTCGTCGCCTACTTCTCGATGGGAACATTATATACGTCTATAACGTTGTGTATCCTAACCTAACGCAACCTAACATTTGGGATGTAATATTCCTGGCGTGTCGTCGCCTACTTCTCGATGGGGACATTATATACATCAATAACCTTGTATATCCTAACCTAAGGCAGCCTAACATCTCGGATGTAATATTTTACAACATTCCTGGCATGTCGGTCCCTACATCTCCGTGGGAACATACTATACGTCTATAACGTTGTATATCCTAACCTAAGGGAACCTAACATCTCGGATGTAATAGTTGACAACATTCCTGACGCGTAGGCCCGTACTTCTCGGTGGGAACATTGTATACGTCTATAACGTTATATATCCTAGCCTAAGGCGACCTAGCATGTCGAAGGTAATATTTTACATCATTCCTGGCGTGTCGTCGCCTGCTTCTCGATGGGAACATTATATACGTCTATAACGTTATGTATCCTAACCTAACGCAACCTAACATCTGGGATGTAATATTCCTGGCGTGTCGTCGCCTACTTCTGGATGGTGAGATTATATACGTCTATAACGTTATATATCCTAACCTAAGGCAACCTAACATCTCGGATGTAATAGTTGACAACATTCCTGGCGTGTCCGCCCGTACTTCTCGGTGGGAACATTATATACGTCTATAACGTTATATATCCTAGCCTAAGTCCACATAACATGTCGAATGTAATATTTTACAACATTCCGGGCGTGTCGTCGCCTGCTTCTCGATGGGGACATAATGTACGTCTATAACGTTGTATATCCTAACATAACGCAACCTAACATCTGGGATGTAATATTTTACAACATTCCTGGCGTGTCGTCGCCTGCTTCTCGATGGGGACATAATATACGTCTATAACGTTGTATATCCTTACCTAACGTAACCTAACATCTGGGATGTAATACTTTGCAACATTCCTGGCGTGTCGTCGCCTACTTCTCGATGGGGACATTATATACATCTATAACCTTGTATATCCTAACCTAAGGCAGCCTAACATGTCGGATGTAAAATTTTACAACATTCCTGGCATGTCGGTCCCTACATCTCGGTGGGAACATACTATACGTCTATAACGTTGTATATCCTAACCTAAGGGAACCTAACATTTCGGGTGTAATATTTTACAACATTCCTGACGCGTCGGCCCCTATTTTTCAGTGGGAACATTATATACGTCTATAACGTAATATATTCTAGCCTAAGGCAACCTAACATGTCGAATGTAATATTTTACGACATTCCTGGCGTGTCGTCGGCTGCTTCTCGATGGGGACATTATATACGTCTATATCGTTGTATATCCTAACCTAAAGCAACCTAACATCTGGGATGTAATATTATACAAGATTCCTGGCATGTCGGTCCCCAAGTCTCGGTAGGAACATTATATACGTCCATAACGATATATATCCAAACCGAAGAGAACCTAACATCTCGGATGTAATATTTTACAACATTCATGGCGTGTCGTCGCCTGCTTCTCGATGGTGACATAATATACGTCTATAGCGTTGTATATCCTAACCTAACGCAACCTAACATCTGGGATGTAATATTTTACAACATTCTTGGCGTGTCGTCGCCTACTTCTCGATGGGAACATTATATACGTCTATAACGTTGTGTATCCTAACCTAACGCAACCTAACATTTGGGATGTAATATTCCTGGCGTGTCGTCGCCTACTTCTCGATGGGGACATTATATACATCAATAACCTTGTATATCCTAACCTAAGGCAGCCTAACATCTCGGATGTAATATTTTACAACATTCCTGGCATGTCGGTCCCTACATCTCCGTGGGAACATACTATACGTCTATAACGTTGTATATCCTAACCTAAGGGAACCTAACATCTCGGATGTAATAGTTGACAACATTCCTGACGCGTAGGCCCGTACTTCTCGGTGGGAACATTGTATACGTCTATAACGTTATATATCCTAGCCTAAGGCGACCTAGCATGTCGAAGGTAATATTTTACATCATTCCTGGCGTGTCGTCGCCTGCTTCTCGATGGGAACATTATATACGTCTATAACGTTATGTATCCTAACCTAACGCAACCTAACATCTGGGATGTAATATTCCTGGCGTGTCGTCGCCTACTTCTGGATGGGGAGATTATATACGTCTATAACGTTATATATCCTAACCTAAGGCAACCTAACATCTCGGATGTAATAGTTGACAACATTCCTGGCGTGTCCGCCCGTACTTCTCGGTGGGAACATTATATACGTCTATAACGTTATATATCCTAGCCTAAGTCCACATAACATGTCGAATGTAATATTTTACAACATTCCGGGCGTGTCGTCGCCTGCTTCTCGATGGGGACATAATGTACGTCTATAACGTTGTATATCCTAACATAACGCAACCTAACATCTGGGATGTAATATTTTACAACATTCCTGGCGTGTCGTCGCCTGCTTCTCGATGGGGACATAATATACGTCTATAACGTTGTATATCCTTACCTAACGTAACCTAACATCTGGGATGTAATACTTTGCAACATTCCTGGCGTGTCGTCGCCTACTTCTCGATGGGGACATTATATACATCTATAACCTTGTATATCCTAACCTAAGGCAGCCTAACATGTCGGATGTAAAATTTTACAACATTCCTGGCATGTCGGTCCCTACATCTCGGTGGGAACATACTATACGTCTATAACGTTGTATATCCTAACCTAAGGGAACCTAACATTTCGGGTGTAATATTTTACAACATTCCTGACGCGTCGGCCCCTATTTTTCAGTGGGAACATTATATACGTCTATAACGTTATATATTCTAGCCTAAGGCACGCTAACGTGTCGAATGTAAAATTTTACAACATTCCTGGCGTGTCTTCGCCTACTTCTCGATGGGGACATTATATACATCTATAACATTATATATCCTAGTCTAAGGCAACCTAACATGTCGAATGTAATACTTTACAACGTTCCTGGCGTATCGTCGCCTACTTCTCGATGGGGACATTATATACATCTATAACCTTGTATATCCTAAGCTAAGGCAGCCTAACATCTCGGATGTAATATTTTACAACATTCCTGGCATGTCGGTCCCTACATCTCCGTGGGAACATACTATACGTCTATAACGTTGTATATCCTAACCTAAGGGAACCTAACATCTCGGATGTAATAGTTGACAACATTCCTGACGTGTAGGCCCGTACTTCTCGGTGGGAACATTCTATACGTCTATAACGTTATATATCCTAGCCTAAGGCGACCTAGCATGTCGAAGGTAATATTTTACATCATTCCTGGCGTGTCGTCGCCTGCTTCTCGATGGGAACATTATATACGTCTATAACGTTGTGTATCCTAACCTAACGCAACCTAACATCTCGGGTGTAATATTTTACAACATTCCTGACGCGTCGGCCCCTATTTTTCGGTGGGAACATTATATACGTCTATAACGTTATATATTCTAGCCTAAGGCAACCTAACATGTCGAATGTAAAATTTTACAACATTCCTGGCGTGTGGTCTCCTACTTCTCGATGGGGACATTATATACATCTATAACGTTGTATATCCTAGTCTAAGGCAACCTAACATGTCGAATGTAATACTTTACAACATTCCAGGCGTGTCGTCGCCTACTTCTCGATGGGGACATTATATACATCTATAACCTTGTATATCCTAAGCTAAGGCAGCCTAACATCTCGGATGTAATATTTTACAACATTCCTGGCATGTCGGTCCCTACATCTCCGTGGGAACATACTATACGTCTATAACGTTGTATATCCTAACCTAAGGGAACCTAACATCTCGGATGTAATAGTTGACAACATTCCTGGCGTGTAGGCCCGTACTTCTAGGTGGGAACATTGTATACGTCTATAACGTTATATATCCTAGCCTAAGGCGACCTAGCATGTCGAAGGTAATATTTTACATCATTCCTGGCGTGTCGTCGCCTGCTTCTCGATGGGAACATTATATACGTCTATAACGTTGTGTATCCTAACCTAACGCAACCTAACATCTGGGATGTAATATTCCTGGCGTGTCGTCGCCTACTTCTGGATGGGGAGATTATATACGGCTATAACGTTATATATCCTAACCTAAGGCAACCTAACATCTCGGATGTAATAGTTGACAACATTCCTGGCGTGTAGGCCCGTACTTCTCGGTGGGAACATTGTATACGTCTATAACGTTATATATCCTAGCCTAAGGCGACCTAACATGTCGAATGTCATATTTTACAACATTCCTGGCGTGTCGTCGCCTACTTCTCGATGGGAACATTATATACGTCTATAACGTTGTGTATCCTAACCTAACGCAACCTAACATTGGGGATGTAATATTTTACAACATTCCTTGCATGTCGGTGCCTACGTCTCGGTGGGAACATTATATACGTCTATAACGATATATATCCTAACCTAAGGCAACCTAACATATCGGATGTAATAGTTGACAACATTCCTGGCGTGTAGGCCCGAACTTCTTGGTGGGAACATTGAATACGTCTATAACGATATATATCCTAACCTAAGGCAACCTAACATATCGCATGTAATAGTTGACAACATTCCTGACGCGTCGGCCCCTATTTTTTGGTGGAAACATTATATACGTCTACAACGTTATATATCCTAGCCTAAGGCGACCTAACATGTCGAATGTAATATTTTACATCATTCCTGGCGTGTCGTCGCCTGCTTCTCAATGGGAACATTATATACGTCTATAACGTTGTGTATCCTAACCTAACGCAACCTAACATCTGGGATGTAATATTCCTGGCGTGTCGTCGTCTACTTCTGGATGGGGAGATTATATACGTCTATAACGTTGTATATCCTAACCTAACGCAACCTAACATTTGGGATGTAATATTTTACAACATTCCTTGCATGTCGGTGCCTACGTCTCGGTGGGAACATTATATACGTCTATAACGATATATATCCTAACCTAAGGCAACCTAACATATCGCATGTAATAGTTGACAACATTCCTGACGCGTCGGCCCCTATTTTTTGGTGGAAACATTATATACGTCTATAACGTTATATATCCTAGTCTAAGGCAACCTAACATGTCGAATGTAATACTTTACAACATTCCTGGCGTGTCGTCGCCTACTTCTCGATGGGGACATTATATACATCTATAACCTTGTATATCCTAACCTAAGGCAGCCTAACATCTTGGATGTAATATTTTACAACATTCCTGGCGTGTCGTCGCCTGCTTCTCCATGGGGACATTATATACGTCTATAACGTTGTATATCCTAACCTAACGCAACCTAACATCTCGGATGTAATATTTTACAACATTCCTGGCATGTCGGTCCCTACATCTCGGTGGGAACATACTATACGTCTATAACGTTGTATATCCTAACCTAAGGGAACCTAACATTTCGGGTGTAATATTTTACAACATTCCTGACGCGTCGGCCCCTATTTTTCAGTGGGAACATTATATACGTCTATAACGTTATATATTCTAGCCTAAGGCAACCTAACATGTCGAATGTAAAATTTTACAACATTCCTGGCGTGTCGTCGCCTACTTCTCGATGGGGACATTATATACATCTATAACATTGTATATCCTAGTCTAAGGCAACCTAACATGTCGAATGTAATACTTTACAACATTCCTGGCGTGTCGTCGCCTGCTTCTCGATGGGGACATAATATACGTCTATAACGTTGTATATCCTTACCTAACGCAACCTAACATCTGGGATGTAATATTTTACAGCATTCCTGGAGTGTCGTCGCCTACCTCTGGATAGGGTCATTATATACATCTATAACATTGTATATCCTAACCTAAGGTAACCTATCATCTCGGATGTAATATTTTACATCATTCCTGGCGTGTCGTCGCCTGCTTCTCGATGGGAACATTATATACGTCTATAACGTTGTGTATCCTAACCTAACGCAACCTAACATCTGGGATGTAATATTCCTGGCGTGTCGTCGCCTACTTCTGTATGGGGAGATTATATACGTCTATAACGTTATATATCATAACCTAAGGCAACCTAACATCTCGGATGTAATAGTTGACAACATTCCTGGCGTGTCCGCCCGTACTTCTCGGTGGGAACATTATATACGTCTATAACGTTATATATCCTAGCCTAAGGCCACATAACATGTCGAATGTAATATTTTACAACATTCCTGGCGTGTCGTCGCCTACTTCTCGATGGGGACATTATATACATCTATAACATTGTATATCCTAACCTAAGGCAACCTAACATCTCGGATGTAGTATTTCACAACATTCTGGCGTGTCGTCGACTGCTTCTCGATGGGGAGATTATATACGTCTATAACGTTGTATATCCT
This sequence comes from Xylocopa violacea, assembly GCA_963969225.1. Classification (NCBI taxonomy): domain Eukaryota; kingdom Metazoa; phylum Arthropoda; class Insecta; order Hymenoptera; family Apidae; genus Xylocopa; species Xylocopa violacea. Next base: position 675,866 of record CAXAJV010000835.1, read on the forward strand.
AACCTAACGCAACCTAACATTTGGGATGTAATATTTTACAACATTCCTTGCATGTCGGTGCCTACATCTCGGTGGGAACATTATATATGTCTATAACGATGTATATCCTAACCTAAGGCAACCTAACACCTCGGATGTAATAGTTGACAACATTCCTGGCGTTTCCGTCCGTACTTCTCGGTGGGAACATTATATACGTCTATAACGTTATATATCCTAGCCTAAGGCAGCCTAACATCTCGGATGTAATATTTTACAACATTCCTGTCGCGTCGGCTCCTATTTTTCGGTGGGAACATTATATACGTCTATAACGTTATATATCCTAACCTAAGGGAACCTAACATCTCGGGTGTAATATTTTACAACATTCCTGACACGTCGTCGCCTGCTTCTCGACGGGGACATAATATACGTCTATAACGTTGGATATCCTTACCTAACGCAACCTAACATCTGGGATGTAATATTTTACAGCATTCCTGGAGTGTCGTCGCCTACCTCTGGATAGGGTCATTATATACATCTATAACATTGTATATACTAACCTAAGGCAACCTATCATCTCGGATGTAATATTTTATAACATTCCTGGCATGTCGGTCCCTACTTCTCGGTGGAAACATTGTATACGTCTATAACGGTATATATCCTAACCTAAGGCAACCTAACATCTCGGATGTAATAGTTGACAACATTCCTGGCGTGTAGGCCCGTACTTCTCGGTGGGAACATTGTATACGTCTATAACGTTATATATCCTAGCCTAAGGCGACCTAACATGTCGAATGTAATATTTTACAACATTCCTGGCTTGTCGTCGCCTACTTCTCGATGGGAACATTATATACGTCTATAACGTTGTGTATCCTAACCTAACGCAACCTAACATCTGGGATGTAATATTCCTGGCGTGTCGTCGCCTACTTCTGGATGGGGAGACTATATACGTCTATAACGTTATATATCATAACTTAAGGCAACCTAACATCTCGGATGTAATAGTTGACAACATTCCTGGCGTGTAGGCCCGTACTTCTCGGTGGGAACATTGTATACGTCTATAACGTCTTATATATCCTAGCCTAAGGCGACCTAACATGTCGAATGTAATATTTTACATCATTCCTGGCGTGTCGTCGCCTGCTTCTCGATGGGAACATTATATACGTTTATAACGTTGTGTATCCTTACCTAACGCAACCTAACATCTGGGATGTAATATTCCTGGCGTGTCGTCGCCTACTTCTGGATGGGGAGATTATATACGTCTATAACGTTATATATCATAACCTAAGGCAACCTAACATCTCGGATGTAATAGTTGACAACATTCCTTGCGTGTCCGCCCGTACTTCTCGGTGGGAACATTATATACGTCTATAACGTTATATATCCTAGCCTAAGGCCACATAACATGTCGAATGTAATACTTTATAACATTCCTGGCGTGTCGTCGCCTACTTCTCGATGGTGACATTATATACATCTATAACATTGTATATCCTAACCTAAGGCAACCTAACATCTCGGATGTAATATTTTACAACATTCTGGCGTGTCGTCGACAGCTTCCCGATGGGGAGATTATATACGTCTATAACGTTGTATATCCTAACCTAACGCAACCTAACATTTGGGATGTAATATTTTACAACATTCCTTGCATGTCGATGCCTACGTCTCGGTGGGAACATTATATACGTCTATAACGATATATATCCTAACCTAAGGCAACCTAACATATCGGATGTAATAGTTGACAACATTCCTGTCGCGTCGGCTCCTATTTTTCGGTGGGAACATTATATACGCCTATAACGTTATATATCCTAACCTAAGGGAACCTAACATCTCGGGTGTAATATTTTACAACATTCCTGACACGTCGTCGCCTGCTTCTCGATGGCGACATTATATAAGTCTATAACGTTGTATATCCTAACCTAACACAACCTAACATCTGGGATGTAATATTCCCGGCGTGTCGTCGCCTACTTCAGGATGGGGACATTATATACGTCTATAACGTTATATATCCTAACCTAAGGCAACCTAAGATCTCGGATGTAATAGTTGACAACATTCCTGGCGTGTCCGCCCGTTCTTCTCGGTGGGAACATTATATACGTCTATAACGTTATATATCCTAGCCTAAGGCCACCTAACATGTCGAATGTAATATTTTACAACATTCCTGACGCGTCGGCCCCTATTTTTCGGTGGGAACATTATATACGTCTATAACGTTATATATCCTAGTCTAAGGCAACCTAACATGTCGAATGTAATACTTTACAACATTCCTGGCGTGTCGTCGCCTACTTCTCGATGGGGACATTATATACATCTATAACCTTGTATATCCTAACCTAAGGCAGCCTAACATCGTGGATGTAATATTCCTGGCGTGTCGTCGCCTACTTCTGGATGGGGAGATTATATACGTCTATAACGTTATATATCCCAAACTAAGGCAACCTAACATCTCGGATGTAATAGTTGACAAACATTGCTTGCGTGTCCGCCCGTACTTCTCCGTGGCAACATTATATACGTCTATAACGTTATATATCCTAGCCTAAGGCCACATAACATGTCGAATGTAATATTTTACAACATTCCTGGCGTGTCGTCGCCTACTTCTCGATGGGGACATTATATACATCTATAACATTGTATATCCTAACCTAACGCAACCTAACATCTCGGATGTAATATTTTACAACATTCTGGCGTGTCGTCGACTGCTTCTCGATGGGGAGATTATATACGTCTATAACGTTGTATATCCTAACCTAACGCAACCTAACATTTGGGATGTAATATTTTACAACATTCCTTGCATGTCGGTGCCTACATCTCGGTGGGAACATTATATATGTCTATAACGATATATATCCTAACCTAAGGCAACCTAACACCTCGGATGTAATAGTTGACAACATTCCTGGCGTTTCCGTCCGTACTTCTCGGTGGGAACATTATATACGTCTATAACGTTATATATCCTAGCCTAAGGCAGCCTAACATCTCGGATGTAATATTTTACAACATTCCTGTCGCGTCGGCTCCTATTTTTCGGTGGGAACATTATATACGTCTATAACGTTATATATCCTAACCTAAGGCAACCTAACATCTCGGATGTAATAGTTGACAACATTCCTTGCGTGTCCGCCCGTACTTCTCGGTGGGAACATTATATACGTCTATAACGTTATATATCCTAGCCTAAGGCCACATAACATGTCGAATGTAATACTTTATAACATTCCTGGCGTGTCGTCGCCTACTTCTCGATGGTGACATTATATACATCTATAACATTGTATATCCTAACCTAAGGCAACCTAACATCTCGGATGTAATATTTTACAACATTCTGGCGTGTCGTCGACAGCTTCCCGATGGGGAGATTATATACGTCTATAACGTTGTATATCCTAACCTAACGCAACCTAACATTTGGGATGTAATATTTTACAACATTCCTTGCATGTCGATGCCTACGTCTCGGTGGGAACATTATATACGTCTATAACGATATATATCCTAACCTAAGGCAACCTAACATATCGGATGTAATAGTTGACAACATTCCTGTCGCGTCGGCTCCTATTTTTCGGTGGGAACATTATATACGCCTATAACGTTATATATCCTAACCTAAGGGAACCTAACATCTCGGGTGTAATATTTTACAACATTCCTGACACGTCGTCGCCTGCTTCTCGATGGCGACATTATATAAGTCTATAACGTTGTATATCCTAACCTAACACAACCTAACATCTGGGATGTAATATTCCCGGCGTGTCGTCGCCTACTTCAGGATGGGGACATTATATACGTCTATAACGTTATATATCCTAACCTAAGGCAACCTAAGATCTCGGATGTAATAGTTGACAACATTCCTGGCGTGTCCGCCCGTTCTTCTCGGTGGGAACATTATATACGTCTATAACGTTATATATCCTAGCCTAAGGCCACCTAACATGTCGAATGTAATATTTTACAACATTCCTGACGCGTCGGCCCCTATTTTTCGGTGGGAACATTATATACGTCTATAACGTTATATATCCTAGTCTAAGGCAACCTAACATGTCGAATGTAATACTTTACAACATTCCTGGCGTGTCGTCGCCTACTTCTCGATGGGGACATTATATACATCTATAACCTTGTATATCCTAACCTAAGGCAGCCTAACATCGTGGATGTAATATTCCTGGCGTGTCGTCGCCTACTTCTGGATGGGGAGATTATATACGTCTATAACGTTATATATCCCAAACTAAGGCAACCTAACATCTCGGATGTAATAGTTGACAAACATTGCTTGCGTGTCCGCCCGTACTTCTCCGTGGCAACATTATATACGTCTATAACGTTATATATCCTAGCCTAAGGCCACATAACATGTCGAATGTAATATTTTACAACATTCCTGGCGTGTCGTCGCCTACTTCTCGATGGGGACATTATATACATCTATAACATTGTATATCCTAACCTAACGCAACCTAACATCTCGGATGTAATATTTTACAACATTCTGGCGTGTCGTCGACTGCTTCTCGATGGGGAGATTATATACGTCTATAACGTTGTATATCCTAACCTAACGCAACCTAACATTTGGGATGTAATATTTTACAACATTCCTTGCATGTCGGTGCCTACATCTCGGTGGGAACATTATATATGTCTATAACGATATATATCCTAACCTAAGGCAACCTAACACCTCGGATGTAATAGTTGACAACATTCCTGGCGTTTCCGTCCGTACTTCTCGGTGGGAACATTATATACGTCTATAACGTTATATATCCTAGCCTAAGGCAGCCTAACATCTCGGATGTAATATTTTACAACATTCCTGTCGCGTCGGCTCCTATTTTTCGGTGGGAACATTATATACGTCTATAACGTTATATATCCTAACCTAAGGGAACCTAACATCTCGGGTGTAATATTTTACAACATTCCTGACACGTCGTCGCCTGCTTCTCAACGGGGACATAATATACGTCTATAACGTTGTATATCCTTACCTAATGCAACCTAACATCTGGGATGTAATATTTTACAACATTCCTGGAGTGTCGTCGCCTACTTCTGGATAGGGTCATTATATACATCTATAACCTTGTATATCCTAACCTAAGGCAACCTAACATCTCGGATGTAATATTTTATAACATTCCTGGCGTGTCGTCGCCTGCTTCTCCATGGGGACATTATATACGTCTATAACGTTGTATATCCTAACCTACCGCAACCTAACATCTCGGATGTAATATTTTACAACATTCCTGGCATGTCGGTCCCTACATCTCGGTGGGTACATTCTATACGTCTATAACGTTATATATCCTAGCCTAAGGCCACATAACATGTCGAATGTAATATTTTACAACATTCCGGGCGTGTCGTCGCCTGCTTCTCGATGGGGACATAATATACGTCTATAACGTTGTATATCCTAACATAACGCAACCTAACATCTGGGATGTAATATTTTACAACATTCCTGGAGTGTCGTCGCCTACTTCTGGATAGGGTCATTATATACATCTATAACCTTGTATATCCTAACCTAAGGCAACCTAACATCTCGGATGTAATATTTTATAACATTCCTGGCGTGTCGTCGCCTGCTTCTCCATGGGGACATTATATACGTCTATAACGTTGTATATCCTAACCTACCGCAACCTAACATCTCGGATGTAATATTTTACAACATTCCTGGCATGTCGGTCCCTACATCTCGGTGGGTACATTCTATACGTCTATAACGTTATATATCCTAGCCTAAGGCCACATAACATGTCGAATGTAATATTTTACAACATTCCGGGCGTGTCGTCGCCTGCTTCTCGATGGGGACATAATATACGTCTATAACGTTGTATATCCTAACATAACGCAACCTAACATCTGGGATGTAATATTTTACAACATTCCTGGAGTGTCGTCGCCTACTTCTGGATAGGGTCATTATATACATCTATAACCTTGTATATCCTAACCTAAGGCAACCTAACATCTCGGATGTAATATTTTATAACATTCCTGGCGTGTCGTCGCCTGCTTCTCCATGGGGACATTATATACGTCTATAACGTTGTATATCCTAACCTAACGCAACCTAACATCTGGGATGTAATATTCCTGGTGTGTCGTCGCCTACTTCTGGATGGGGAGATTATATACGTCTATAACGTTATATATCCTAACCTAAGGCAACTTAACATCTCGGATGTAATAGTTGACAACATTCCTGGCGTGTCCGCCCGTACTTCTCGGTGGGAACATTATATACGTCTATAACGTTATATATCCTAGCCTAAGGCCACATAACATGTCGAATGTAATATTTTACAACATTCCGGGCGTGTCGTCGCCTGCTTCTCGATGGGGACATAATATACGTCTATAACGTTGTATATCCTAACATAACGCAACCTAACATCTGGGATGTAATATTTTACAACATTCCTGGAGTGTCGTCGCCTACTTCTGGATAGGGTCATTATATACATCTATAACCTTGTATATCCTAACCTAAGGCAGCCTAACATCTCGGATGTAATATTTTACAACATTCCTGGCATGTCGGTCCCTACATCTCGGTGGGAACATACTATACGTCTATAACGTTGTGTATCCTAACCTAAGGGAACCTAACATCTCGGGTGTAATATTTTACAACATTCCTGACGCGTCGGCCCCTATTTTTCGGTGGGAACATTATATACGTCTATAACGTTATATATCCTAGCCTAGGGCGACCTAACATGTCGAATGTAATATTTTACAACATTCCTGGCGTGTCGTCGCCTGCTTCTGGATGGGGATATTATATACGTCTATAACGTTATATATCCTATCCTAAGGCAACCTAACATCTCGAATGTAATAGTTGACAACATTCCTGGCGTGTCCGCCCGTACTTCTCGGTGGGAACATTATATACGTCTATAACGTTATATATCCTAGCCTAAGGCGACCTAACATGTCGAATGTAATATTTTACAACATTCCTGACGCGTCGGCCCCTATTTTTCGGTGGAAACATTATATACGTCTATAACGTTATATATCCTAGTCTAAGGCAACCTAACATGTCGAATGTAATACTTTACAACATTCCTGGCGTGTCGTCGCCTACTTCTCGATGGGGACATTATATACATCTATAACCTTGTATATCCTAACCTAAGGCAGCCTAACATCTTGGATGTAATATTTTACAACATTCCTGGCGTGTCGTCGCCTGCTTCTCCATGGGGACATTATATACGTCTATAACGTTGTATATCCTAACCTAACGCAACCTAACATCTCGGATGTAATATTTTACAACATTCCTGGCATGTCGGTCCCTACATCTCGGTGGGAACATACTATACGTCTATAACGTTGTATATCCTAACCTAAGGGAACCTAACATTTCGGGTGTAATATTTTACAACATTCCTGACGCGTCGGCCCCTATTTTTCAGTGGGAACATTATATACGTCTATAACGTTATATATTCTAGCCTAAGGCAACCTAACATGTCGAATGTAAAATTTTACAACATTCCTGGCGTGTCGTCGCCTACTTCTCGATGGGGACATTATATACATCTATAACATTGTATATCCTAGTCTAAGGCAACCTAACATGTCGAATGTAATACTTTACAACATTCCTGGCGTGTCGTCGCCTGCTTCTCGATGGGGACATAATATACGTCTATAACGTTGTATATCCTTACCTAACGCAACCTAACATCTGGGATGTAATATTTTACAGCATTCCTGGAGTGTCGTCGCCTACCTCTGGATAGGGTCATTATATACATCTATAACATTGTATATCCTAACCTAAGGTAACCTATCATCTCGGATGTAATATTTTACATCATTTCTGGCGTGTCGTCGCCTGCTTCTCGATGGGAACATTATATACGTCTATAACGTTGTGTATCCTAACCTAACGCAACCTAACATCTGGGATGTAATATTCCTGGCGTGTCGTCGCCTACTTCTGTATGGGGAGATTATATACGTCTATAACGTTATATATCATAACCTAAGGCAACCTAACATCTCGGATGTAATAGTTGACAACATTCCTGGCGTGTCCGCCCGTACTTCTCGGTGGGAACATTATATACGTCTATAACGTTATATATCCTAGCCTAAGGCAGCCTAACATCTCGGATGTAATATTTTACAACATTCCTGTCGCGTCGGCTCCTATTTTTCGGTGGGAACATTATATACGTCTATAACGTTATATATCCTACCCTAAGGGAACCTAACATCTCGGGTGTAATATTTTACAACATTCCTGACACGTCGTCGCCTGCTTCTCGACGGGGACATAATATACGTCTATAACGTTGGATATCCTTACCTAACGCAACCTAACATCTGGGATGTAATATTTTACAGCATTCCTGGAGTGTCGTCGCCTACCTCTGGATAGGGTCATTATATACATCTATAACCTTGTATATCCTAACCTAAGGCAACCTAACATCTCGGATGTAATATTTTATAACATTCCTGGCGTGTCGTCGCCTGCTTCTCCATGGGGACATTATATACGTCTATAACGTTGTATATCCTAACCTAACGCAACCTAACATCTGGGATGTAATATTCCTGGTGTGTCGTCGCCTACTTCTGGATGGGGAGATTATATACGTCTATAACGTTATATATCCTAACCTAAGGCAACTTAACATCTCGGATGTAATAGTTGACAACATTCCTGGCGTGTCCGCCCGTACTTCTCCGTGGCAACATTATATACGTCTATAACGTTATATATCCTAGCCTAAGGCCACATAACATGTCGAATGTAATATTTTACAACATTCCTGGCGTGTCGTCGCCTACTTCTCGATGGGAACATTATATACGTCTATAACGTTGTGTATCCTAACCTAACGCAACCTAACATCTGGGATGTAATATTCCTGGCGTGTCGTCGCCTACTTCTGGATGGGGAGACTATATACGTCTATAACGTTATATATCATAACTTAAGGCAACCTAACATCTCGGATGTAATAGTTGACAACATTCCTGGCGTGTAGGCCCGTACTTCTCGGTGGGAACATTGTATACGTCTATAACGTCTTATATATCCTAGCCTAAGGCGACCTAACATGTCGAATGTAATATTTTACATCATTCCTGGCGTGTCGTCGCCTGCTTCTCGATGGGAACATTATATACGTTTATAACGTTGTGTATCCTTACCTAACGCAACCTAACATCTGGGATGTAATATTCCTGGCGTGTCGTCGCCTACTTCTGGATGGGGAGATTATATACGTCTATAACGTTATATATCATAACCTAAGGCAACCTAACATCTCGGATGTAATAGTTGACAACATTCCTTGCGTGTCCGCCCGTACTTCTCGGTGGGAACATTATATACGTCTATAACGTTATATATCCTAGCCTAAGGCCACATAACATGTCGAATGTAATACTTTATAACATTCCTGGCGTGTCGTCGCCTACTTCTCGATGGTGACATTATATACATCTATAACATTGTATATCCTAACCTAAGGCAACCTAACATCTCGGATGTAATATTTTACAACATTCTGGCGTGTCGTCGACAGCTTCCCGATGGGGAGATTATATACGTCTATAACGTTGTATATCCTAACCTAACGCAACCTAACATTTGGGATGTAATATTTTACAACATTCCTTGCATGTCGATGCCTACGTCTCGGTGGGAACATTATATACGTCTATAACGATATATATCCTAACCTAAGGCAACCTAACATATCGGATGTAATAGTTGACAACATTCCTGTCGCGTCGGCTCCTATTTTTCGGTGGGAACATTATATACGCCTATAACGTTATATATCCTAACCTAAGGGAACCTAACATCTCGGGTGTAATATTTTACAACATTCCTGACACGTCGTCGCCTGCTTCTCGATGGCGACATTATATAAGTCTATAACGTTGTATATCCTAACCTAACACAACCTAACATCTGGGATGTAATATTCCCGGCGTGTCGTCGCCTACTTCAGGATGGGGACATTATATACGTCTATAACGTTATATATCCTAACCTAAGGCAACCTAAGATCTCGGATGTAATAGTTGACAACATTCCTGGCGTGTCCGCCCGTTCTTCTCGGTGGGAACATTATATACGTCTATAACGTTATATATCCTAGCCTAAGGCCACCTAACATGTCGAATGTAATATTTTACAACATTCCTGACGCGTCGGCCCCTATTTTTCGGTGGGAACATTATATACGTCTATAACGTTATATATCCTAGTCTAAGGCAACCTAACATGTCGAATGTAATACTTTACAACATTCCTGGCGTGTCGTCGCCTACTTCTCGATGGGGACATTATATACATCTATAACCTTGTATATCCTAACCTAAGGCAGCCTAACATCGTGGATGTAATATTCCTGGCGTGTCGTCGCCTACTTCTGGATGGGGAGATTATATACGTCTATAACGTTATATATCCCAAACTAAGGCAACCTAACATCTCGGATGTAATAGTTGACAAACATTGCTTGCGTGTCCGCCCGTACTTCTCCGTGGCAACATTATATACGTCTATAACGTTATATATCCTAGCCTAAGGCCACATAACATGTCGAATGTAATATTTTACAACATTCCTGGCGTGTCGTCGCCTACTTCTCGATGGGGACATTATATACATCTATAACATTGTATATCCTAACCTAACGCAACCTAACATCTCGGATGTAATATTTTACAACATTCTGGCGTGTCGTCGACTGCTTCTCGATGGGGAGATTATATACGTCTATAACGTTGTATATCCTAACCTAACGCAACCTAACATTTGGGATGTAATATTTTACAACATTCCTTGCATGTCGGTGCCTACATCTCGGTGGGAACATTATATATGTCTATAACGATATATATCCTAACCTAAGGCAACCTAACACCTCGGATGTAATAGTTGACAACATTCCTGGCGTTTCCGTCCGTACTTCTCGGTGGGAACATTATATACGTCTATAACGTTATATATCCTAGCCTAAGGCAGCCTAACATCTCGGATGTAATATTTTACAACATTCCTGTCGCGTCGGCTCCTATTTTTCGGTGGGAACATTATATACGTCTATAACGTTATATATCCTAACCTAAGGCAACCTAACATCTCGGATGTAATAGTTGACAACATTCCTTGCGTGTCCGCCCGTACTTCTCGGTGGGAACATTATATACGTCTATAACGTTATATATCCTAGCCTAAGGCCACATAACATGTCGAATGTAATACTTTATAACATTCCTGGCGTGTCGTCGCCTACTTCTCGATGGTGACATTATATACATCTATAACATTGTATATCCTAACCTAAGGCAACCTAACATCTCGGATGTAATATTTTACAACATTCTGGCGTGTCGTCGACAGCTTCCCGATGGGGAGATTATATACGTCTATAACGTTGTATATCCTAACCTAACGCAACCTAACATTTGGGATGTAATATTTTACAACATTCCTTGCATGTCGATGCCTACGTCTCGGTGGGAACATTATATACGTCTATAACGATATATATCCTAACCTAAGGCAACCTAACATATCGGATGTAATAGTTGACAACATTCCTGTCGCGTCGGCTCCTATTTTTCGGTGGGAACATTATATACGCCTATAACGTTATATATCCTAACCTAAGGGAACCTAACATCTCGGGTGTAATATTTTACAACATTCCTGACACGTCGTCGCCTGCTTCTCGATGGCGACATTATATAAGTCTATAACGTTGTATATCCTAACCTAACACAACCTAACATCTGGGATGTAATATTCCCGGCGTGTCGTCGCCTACTTCAGGATGGGGACATTATATACGTCTATAACGTTATATATCCTAACCTAAGGCAACCTAAGATCTCGGATGTAATAGTTGACAACATTCCTGGCGTGTCCGCCCGTTCTTCTCGGTGGGAACATTATATACGTCTATAACGTTATATATCCTAGCCTAAGGCCACCTAACATGTCGAATGTAATATTTTACAACATTCCTGACGCGTCGGCCCCTATTTTTCGGTGGGAACATTATATACGTCTATAACGTTATATATCCTAGTCTAAGGCAACCTAACATGTCGAATGTAATACTTTACAACATTCCTGGCGTGTCGTCGCCTACTTCTCGATGGGGACATTATATACATCTATAACCTTGTATATCCTAACCTAAGGCAGCCTAACATCGTGGATGTAATATTCCTGGCGTGTCGTCGCCTACTTCTGGATGGGGAGATTATATACGTCTATAACGTTATATATCCCAAACTAAGGCAACCTAACATCTCGGATGTAATAGTTGACAAACATTGCTTGCGTGTCCGCCCGTACTTCTCCGTGGCAACATTATATACGTCTATAACGTTATATATCCTAGCCTAAGGCCACATAACATGTCGAATGTAATATTTTACAACATTCCTGGCGTGTCGTCGCCTACTTCTCGATGGGGACATTATATACATCTATAACATTGTATATCCTAACCTAACGCAACCTAACATCTCGGATGTAATATTTTACAACATTCTGGCGTGTCGTCGACTGCTTCTCGATGGGGAGATTATATACGTCTATAACGTTGTATATCCTAACCTAACGCAACCTAACATTTGGGATGTAATATTTTACAACATTCCTTGCATGTCGGTGCCTACATCTCGGTGGGAACATTATATATGTCTATAACGATATATATCCTAACCTAAGGCAACCTAACACCTCGGATGTAATAGTTGACAACATTCCTGGCGTTTCCGTCCGTACTTCTCGGTGGGAACATTATATACGTCTATAACGTTATATATCCTAGCCTAAGGCAGCCTAACATCTCGGATGTAATATTTTACAACATTCCTGTCGCGTCGGCTCCTATTTTTCGGTGGGAACATTATATACGTCTATAACGTTATATATCCTAACCTAAGGGAACCTAACATCTCGGGTGTAATATTTTACAACATTCCTGACACGTCGTCGCCTGCTTCTCAACGGGGACATAATATACGTCTATAACGTTGTATATCCTTACCTAATGCAACCTAACATCTGGGATGTAATATTTTACAACATTCCTGGAGTGTCGTCGCCTACTTCTGGATAGGGTCATTATATACATCTATAACCTTGTATATCCTAACCTAAGGCAACCTAACATCTCGGATGTAATATTTTATAACATTCCTGGCGTGTCGTCGCCTGCTTCTCCATGGGGACATTATATACGTCTATAACGTTGTATATCCTAACCTACCGCAACCTAACATCTCGGATGTAATATTTTACAACATTCCTGGCATGTCGGTCCCTACATCTCGGTGGGTACATTCTATACGTCTATAACGTTATATATCCTAGCCTAAGGCCACATAACATGTCGAATGTAATATTTTACAACATTCCGGGCGTGTCGTCGCCTGCTTCTCGATGGGGACATAATATACGTCTATAACGTTGTATATCCTAACATAACGCAACCTAACATCTGGGATGTAATATTTTACAACATTCCTGGAGTGTCGTCGCCTACTTCTGGATAGGGTCATTATATACATCTATAACCTTGTATATCCTAACCTAAGGCAACCTAACATCTCGGATGTAATATTTTATAACATTCCTGGCGTGTCGTCGCCTGCTTCTCCATGGGGACATTATATACGTCTATAACGTTGTATATCCTAACCTACCGCAACCTAACATCTCGGATGTAATATTTTACAACATTCCTGGCATGTCGGTCCCTACATCTCGGTGGGTACATTCTATACGTCTATAACGTTATATATCCTAGCCTAAGGCCACATAACATGTCGAATGTAATATTTTACAACATTCCGGGCGTGTCGTCGCCTGCTTCTCGATGGGGACATAATATACGTCTATAACGTTGTATATCCTAACATAACGCAACCTAACATCTGGGATGTAATATTTTACAACATTCCTGGAGTGTCGTCGCCTACTTCTGGATAGGGTCATTATATACATCTATAACCTTGTATATCCTAACCTAAGGCAACCTAACATCTCGGATGTAATATTTTATAACATTCCTGGCGTGTCGTCGCCTGCTTCTCCATGGGGACATTATATACGTCTATAACGTTGTATATCCTAACCTAACGCAACCTAACATCTGGGATGTAATATTCCTGGTGTGTCGTCGCCTACTTCTGTATGGGGAGATTATATACGTCTATAACGTTATATATCATAACCTAAGGCAACCTAACATCTCGGATGTAATAGTTGACAACATTCCTGGCGTGTCCGCCCGTACTTCTCGGTGGGAACATTATATACGTCTATAACGTTATATATCCTAGCCTAAGGCAGCCTAACATCTCGGATGTAATATTTTACAACATTCCTGTCGCGTCGGCTCCTATTTTTCGGTGGGAACATTATATACGTCTATAACGTTATATATCCTACCCTAAGGGAACCTAACATCTCGGGTGTAATATTTTACAACATTCCTGACACGTCGTCGCCTGCTTCTCGACGGGGACATAATATACGTCTATAACGTTGGATATCCTTACCTAACGCAACCTAACATCTGGGATGTAATATTTTACAGCATTCCTGGAGTGTCGTCGCCTACCTCTGGATAGGGTCATTATATACATCTATAACATTGTATATACTAACCTAAGGCAACCTATCATCTCGGATGTAATATTTTATAACATTCCTGGCATGTCGGTCCCTACTTCTCGGTGGAAACATTGTATACGTCTATAACGGTATATATCCTAACCTAAGGCAACCTAACATCTCGGATGTAATAGTTGACAACATTCCTGGCGTGTAGGCCCGTACTTCTCGGTGGGAACATTGTATACGTCTATAACGTTATATATCCTAGCCTAAGGCGACCTAACATGTCGAATGTAATATTTTACAACATTCCTGGCTTGTCGTCGCCTACTTCTCGATGGGAACATTATATACGTCTATAACGTTGTGTATCCTAACCTAACGCAACCTAACATCTGGGATGTAATATTCCTGGCGTGTCGTCGCCTACTTCTGGATGGGGAGATTATATACGTCTATAACGTTATATATCCCAACCTAAGGCAACCTAACATCTCGGATGTAATAGTTGACAACATTCCTGGCGTGTCCGCCCGTACTTCTCGGTGGGAACATTATATACGTCTATAACGTTATATATCCTAGCCTAAGGCCACAGAACATGTCGAATGTAATATTTTACAACATTCCGGGCGTGTCGTCGCCTGCTTCTCGATGGGGACATAATATACGTCTATAACGTTGTATATCGTTACCTAACGCAACCTAACATTTGGGATGTAAAATTTTACAACATTCCTTGCATGTCGGTCCCTACATCTCGGTGGGGACATACTATACGTCTATAACGTTGTATATCCTAACCTAGGGGAACCTAACATCTCGGATGTAATAGTTGACAACATTCCTGGCGTGTAGGCCCGTACTTCTCGGTGGGAACATTGTATACGTCTATAACGTCGTATATATCCTAGCCTAAGGCAACCTAACATATCGGATGTAATAGTTGACAACATTCCTGTCGCGTCGGCTCCTATTTTTCGGTGGGAACATTATATACGTCTATAACGTTATATATCCTAACCTAAGGGAACCTAACATCTCGGGTGTAATATTTTACAACATTCCTGACACGTCGTCGCCTGCTTCTCGATGGCGACATTATATAAGTCTATAACGTTGTATATCCTAACCTAACACAACCTAACATCTGGGATGTAATATTCCCGGCGTGTCGTCGCCTACTTCAGGATGGGGACATTATATACGTCTATAACGTTATATATCCTAACCTAAGGCAACCTAAGATCTCGGATGTAATAGTTGACAACATTCCTGGCGTGTCCGCCCGTTCTTCTCGGTGGGAACATTATATACGTCTATAACGTTATATATCCTAGCCTAAGGCCACCTAACATGTCGAATGTAATATTTTACAACATTCCTGACGCGTCGGCCCCTATTTTTCGGTGGGAACATTATATACGTCTATAACGTTATATATCCTAGTCTAAGGCAACCTAACATGTCGAATGTAATACTTTACAACATTCCTGGCGTGTCGTCGCCTACTTCTCGATGGGGACATTATATACATCTATAACCTTGTATATCCTAACCTAAGGCAGCCTAACATCGTGGATGTAATATTCCTGGCGTGTCGTCGCCTACTTCTGGATGGGGAGATTATATACGTCTATAACGTTATATATCCCAACCTAAGGCAACCTAACATCTCGGATGTAATAGTTGACAACATTGCTTGCGTGTCCGCCCGTACTTCTCCGTGGCAACATTATATACGTCTATAACGTTATATATCCTAGCCTAAGGCCACATAACATGTCGAATGTAATATTTTACAACATTCCTGGCGTTTCGTCGCCTGCTTCTCGATGGGGACATTATATACGTCTATATCGTTGTATATCCTAACCTAAGGCAACCTAACATCTGGGATGTAATATTATACAGGATTCCTGGCATGTCGGTCCCCAAGTCTCGGTAGGAACATTATATACGTCTATAACGATATATATCCAAACCGAAGGGAACCTAACATCTCGGATGTAATATTTTACATCATTCCTGGCGTGTCGTCGCCTGCTTCTGGATGGGGACATAATATACGTCTATAACGTTGTATATGCTAACCTAACGCAACCTAACATGTGGGATGTAATATTTTACAACATTCCTGGCGTGTCGTCGCCTGCTTCTCGATGGGGACATAATATACGTCTATAACGTTGTATATCCTTACCTAACGCAACCTAACATCCGGGATGTAATATGTTACAACAATCCTGGAGTGTCGTCGCCTACTTCTGGATAGGGTCATGATGTACATCTATAACCTTGTATATCCTAACCTAAGGCAACCTAACATCTCGGATGTAATATTTTATAACATTCCTGGCATGTCGGTCCCTACATCTCGCTGGGAACATACAATACGTCTATAACGTTGTATATCCTAACCAACGGCAACGTAACATCTCGGATGTAATATTTTACAACATTCTGGCGTTTCGTCGCCTGCTTCTCGATGGGGACATTATATACGTCTATAACGTTGTATATCCTAACCAAAAGCAACCTAACATCTGGGATGTAATATTTTACAAGATTCCTGGCATGTCGTCGCCTACTTCTGGATAGGGTCATTATATACATCTATAACCTTGTATATCCTAACCTAAGGCAACCTAACATCTCGGATGTAATATTTTATAACATTCCTGGCGTGTCGTCGCCTGCTTCTCCATGGGGACATTATATACGTCTATAACGTTGTATATCCTAACCTAACGCAACCTAACATCTCGGATGTAATATTTTACAACATTCCTGGCATGTCGGTCCCTACATCTCGGTGGGTACATACTATACGTCTATACCGTTATATATCCTAGCCTAAGGCCACATAACATGTCGAATGTAATATTTTACAACATTCCGGGCGTGTCGTCGCCTGCTTCTCGATGGGGACATAATATACGTCTATAACGTTGTATATCCTAACATAACGCAACCTAACATCTGGGATGTAATATTCCTGGCGTGTCGTCGCCTACTTCTGGATGGGGAGATTATATACGTCTATAACGTTATATATCATAACCTAAGGCAACCTAACATCTCGGATGTAATAGTTGACAACATTCCTTGCGTGTCCGCCCGTACTTCTCGGTGGGAACATTATATACGTCTATAACGTTATATATCCTAGCCTAAGGCCACATAACATGTCGAATGTAATACTTTATAACATTCCTGGCGTGTCGTCGCCTACTTCTCGATGGGGACATTATATACATCTATAACATTGTATATCCTAACCTAAGGCAACCTAACATCTCGGATGTAATATTTTACAACATTCTGGCGTGTCGTCGACAGCTTCCCGATGGGGAGATTATATACGTCTATAACGTTGTATATCCTAACCTAACGCAACCTAACATTTGGGATGTAATATTTTACAACATTCCTTGCATGTCGGTGCCTACGTCTCGGTGGGAACATTATATACGTCTATAACGATATATATCCTAACCTAAGGCAACCTAACATATCGGATGTAATAGTTGACAACATTCCTGTCGCGTCGGCTCCTATTTTTCGGTGGGAACAATATATACGTCCATAACGTTATATATCCTAACCTAAGGGAACCTAACATCTCGGGTGTAATATTTTACAACATTCCTGACACGTCGTCGCCTGCTTCTCGATGGCGACATTATATAAGTCTATAACGTTGTATATCCTAACCTAACACAACCTAACATCTGGGATGTAATATTCCCGGCGTGTCGTCGCCTACTTCAGGATGGGGACATTATATACGTCTATAACGTTATATATCCTAACCTAAGGCAACCTAAGATCTCGGATGTAATAGTTGACAACATTCCTGGCGTGTCCGCCCGTACTTCTCGGTGGGAACATTGTATACGTCTATAACGTTATATATCCAAGCCTAAGGCGACCTAACATGTCGAATGTAATATTTTACATCATTCCTGGCGTGTCGTTGCCTACTTCTCGATGGGGATATTATATACGTCTATAACGTTGTATATCCTAAACTAACGCAACCTAACATCTCGGATGTAATATTTTACATCATTCCTGGCGTGTCGTCGCCTGCTTCTGGATGGGGACATAATATACGTCTATAACGTTGTATATCCTAACCTAACGCAACCTAACATCTGGGATGTAATATTTTACAACATTCCTGGCGTGTCGTCGCCTGCTTCTCGATGGGGACATAATATACGTCTATAACGTTGTATATCCTTACCTAACGCAACCTAACATCCGGGATGTAATATGTTACAACAATCCTGGAGTGTCGTCGCCTACTTCTGGATAGGGTCATTATGTACATCTATAACCTTGTATATCCTAACCTAAGGCAACCTAACATCTCGGATGTAATATTTTATAACATTCCTGGCATGTCGGTCCCTACATCTCGCTGGGAACATACAATACGTCTATAACGTTGTATATCCTAACCAACGGCAACGTAACGTCTCGGATGTAATATTTTACAACATTCTGGCGTTTCGTCGCCTGCTTCTCGATGGGAACATTATATACGTCTATAACGTTGTGTATCCTAATCTAACGCAACCAAATATCTGGGATGTAATATTCCTGGCGTGTCGTCGCCTACTTCTGGATGGGGACATTATATACGTCTATAACGTTATATATCCTAGCCTAAGGCCACATAACATGTCGAATGTAATATTTTACAACATTCCTGGCGTTTCGTCGCCTGCTTCTCGATGGGGACATTATATACGTCTATATCGTTGTATATCCTAACCTAAGACAACCTAACATCTGGGATGTAATATTATACAAGATTCCTGGCATGTCGGTCCCCAAGTCTCGGTAGGAACATTATATACGTCTATAACGACATATATCCAAACCGAAGGGAACCTAACATCTCGGATGTAATATTTTACAACATTCCTGGCGTGTCGTCTCCTGCTTCTCGATGGGGACATTATATACGTCTATAATAATATATATCCTAACCTAACGCAACCTAACATCTGGGATGCAATATTTTACAACTTTCCTGGCGTGTCGTCGCCTGCTTCTCGATGGGGACTTAATATACGTCTATAACGTTGTATATCCTAACCCAACGCAACCTAACATCTGGGATGTAATATTTTACAACATTCCTGGCGTGTCGTCGCCTACTTCTGGATGGGGTCATTATATACCTCTATAACGTTATATATCCTAGCCTAAGGCCACCTAACATGTCGAATGTAATATTTTACAACATTCCTGGCGTGTCGTCGCCTGCTTCTCGATGGGGACGTTATATACGTCTATAACGTTGTATATCCTAACCTAAAGCAACCTAACATCTGGGTTGTAATATTTTACAAGATTCCTGGCATGTCGGTCCCTACTTCGCGGGGGAAACATTGTATACGTCTATAACGATATATATCCTAACCTAGGGCAGCCTAACATCTCGGATGTAATATTTTACAACATTCCTGGCAGGTCGGTCCCTACATCTCGGTGGGAACATTCTTTACGTCTATAACGTTGTATATCCTAACCTAAGGGAACCTAACATCTCGGGTTTAATATTTTACAACATTCCTGACGCGTCAGCCCCTATTATTCGGTGGGAACATTATATAAGTCTATAACGTTATATATCCTAGTCTAAGGCAACCTAGCATGGCGAATGTAATATTTTACAACATTCCTGGCGTGTCGTCCCCTACTTTTCGATGGGGACATTATATACATCTATAACCTTGTATATCCCAACCTAAGGCAGCCTAATATCTCGGATGTAATATTTTACAACATTCCTGGCATGTCGGTCCCTACTTCTCGGTGCACACATTGTATACGTCTATAACGGTATATATCCTAACCTAAGGCAACCTAACATCTCGGATGTAATAGTTGACAACATTCCTGGCGTGTAGGCCCGTACTTCTCGGTGGGAACATTGTATACGTCTATAACGTTATATATCCTAGCCTAAGGCGACCTAATATGTCGAATGTATTATTTTACAACATTCCTGGCGTGTCGTTGCCTACTTCTCGATGGGGACATTATATACGTCTATATCGTTGTATATCCTAACCTAAGACAACCTAACATCTGGGATGTAATATTATACAAGATTCCTGGCATGTCGGTCCCCAAGTCTCGGTAGGAACATTATATACGTCTATAACGATATATATCCAAACCGAAGGGAACCTAACATCTCGGATGTAATATTTTACAACATTCCTGGCGTGTCGTCTCCTGCTTCTCGATGGGGACATTATATACGTCTATAATAATATATATCCTAACCTAACGAAACCTAACATCTGGGATGCAATATTTTACAACTTTCCTGGCGTGTCGTCGCCTGCTTCTCGATGGGGACTTAATATACGTCTATAACGTTGTATATCCTAACCCAACGCAACCTAACATCTGGGATGTAATATTTTACAAACATTCCTGGCGTGTCGTCGCCTGCTTCTCGATGGGGACGTTATATACGTCTATAACGTTGTATATCCTAACCTAAAGCAACCTAACATCTGGGTTGTAATATTTTACAAGATTCCTGGCATGTCGGTCCCTTCTTCGCGGGGGAAACATTGTATACGTCTATAACGATATATATCCTAACCTAGGGCAGCCTAACATCTCGGATGTAATATTTTACAACATTCCTGGCAGGTCGGTCCCTACATCTCGGTGGGAACATTCTTTACGTCTATAACGTTGTATATCCTAACCTAAGGTAACCTAACATCTCGGGTTTAATATTTTACAACATTCCTGACGCGTCAGCCCCTATTATTCGGTGGGAACATTATATAAGTCTATAACGTTATATATCCTAGTCTAAGGCAACCTAGCATGGCGAATGTAATATTTTACAACATTCCTGGCGTGTCGTCGCCTACTTTTCGATGGGGACATTATATACATCTATAACCTTGTATATCCCAACCTAAGGCAGCCTAATATCTCGGATGTAATATTTTACAACATTCCTGGCATGTCGGTCCCTACTTCTCGGTGCACACATTGTATACGTCTATAACGGTATATATCCTAACCTAAGGCAACCTAACATCTCGGATGTAATAGTTGACAACATTCCTGGCGTGTAGGCCCGTACTTCTCGGTGGGAACATTGTATACGTCTATAACGTTATATATCCTAGCCTAAGGCGACCTAATATGTCGAATGTATTATTTTACAACATTCCTGGCGTGCCGTTGCCTACTTCTCGATGGGGACATTATATACGTCTATATCGTTGTATATCCTAACCTAAGACAACCTAACATCTGGGATGTAATATTATACAAGATTCCTGGCATGTCGGTCCCCAAGTCTCGGTAGGAACATTATATACGTCTATAACGATATATATCCAAACCGAAGGGAACCTAACATCTCGACTGTAATATTTGACAACATTCCTGGCGTGTCGGCCCGTACTTCTCGGTGGTAACATTATATACGTCTATAACGTTATATATCCTAACCTAAGGCAACCTAACATCTCGGATGTAATATTTGACAACATTCTAGGCATGTCGGTCCCTACTTCTCTGTGGGAACATTGTTTACGTCTATAACGATATATTTCCTAGCCTAAGGCGACCTAACATGTCGAATGTAATATTTTACATCATTCCTGGCGTGTCGTCGCCTGCTTCTCGATGGGAACATTATATACGTCTATAACGTTGTGTATCCTAATCTAACGCAACCAAATATCTGGGATGTAATATTCCTGGCGTGTCGTCGCCTACTTCTGGATGGAGACATTATATACGTCTATAACGTTATATATCCTAACCTAAGGCAACCTAACATCTCGGATGTAATAGTTGACAACGTTCCTAGCGTGTCCGCCCGTACTTCTCGGTGGCAACATTATATACGTCTATAACGTTATATATCCTAGCCTAAGGCCACATAACATCTCGGATGTAATATTTTACAACATTCCTGGCGTGTCGTCGCCTGCTTCTCGATGGAGACATAATATACGTCTATAACGTTGTATATCCTAACCTAACGCAACCTAACATCTGGGATGTAATATTTTACAAACATTCCTGGCGTGTCGTCGTCTACTTCTGGATGGGGTCATTATATACCTCTATAACGTTATATATCCTAGCCTATGGCCACCTAACATGTCGAATGTAATATTTTACAACATTCCTGGCGTGTCGTCGCCTGCTTCTCGATGGGGACTTAATATACGTCTATAACGTTGTATATCCTAACCCAACGCAACCTAACATCTGGGATGTAATATTTTACAACATTCCTGGCGTGTCGTCGCCTATTTCTGGATGGGGTCATTATATACCTCTATAACGTTATATATCCTAGCCTAAGGCCACCTAACATGTCGAATGTAATATTTTACAACATTCCTGGCGTGTCGTCGCCTGCTTCTCGATGGGGACCTTATATACGTCTATAACGTTGTATATCCTAACCTAAAGCAACCTAACATCTGGGTTGTAATATTTTACAAGATTCCTGGCATGTCGGTCCTCAAGTCTCGGTAGGAACATTACATACGTCTATAACGATATATATCCTAACCTAAAGCAACCTAACATCTCGGATGTAATATTTTACAACATTCCTGGCATGTCGGTCCCTACATCTCGGTGGTATCATACTCTAAGTCTATAACGTTGTATATCCTAACCTAAGGGAACCTAACATCTCGGGTGTAAACTTTTACAACATTCCTGACGCGTCGGGTCCTATTTTTCGGTGGGAACATTATATACGTCTATAACGTTATATATCCTAGCCTAAGGCAAACTAACATGTCGAATGTAATATTTTATAACATTCATGGTGTGTCGTCGCGTGCTTCTCGATGGGGACATTATATACGTCTATAACGTTGTATATCCTAACCTAACGCAACCTAACATCTCGGATGTAATATTTTACAACATTCCTGGCGTGTCGTCGCCTACCTCTGGATGGGGACAATATATACATCTATAACGTTGTATATCCTCACCTAAGGCAACCTAACATCTCGACTGTAATATTTGACAACATTCCTGGCGTGTCGGCCCGTACTTCTCGGTGGTAACATTATATACGTCTATAACGTTATATATCCTAACCTAAGGCAACCTAACATCTCGGATGTAATATTTGACAACATTCTAGGCATGTCGGTCCCTACTTCTCTGTGGGAACATTGTTTACGTCTATAACGATATATTTCCTAGCCTAAGGCGACCTAACATGTCGAATGTAATATTTTACATCATTCCTGGCGTGTCGTCGCCTGCTTCTCGATGGGAACATTATATACGTCTATAACGTTGTGTATCCTAATCTAACGCAACCAAATATCTGGGATGTAATATTCCTGGCGTGTCGTCGCCTACTTCTGGATGGAGACATTATATACGTCTATAACGTTATATATCCTAACCTAAGGCAACCTAACATCTCGGATGTAATAGTTGACAACGTTCCTAGCGTGTCCGCCTGTACTTCTCGGTGGCAACATTATATACGTCTATAACGTTATATATCCTAGCCTAAGGCCACATAACATCTCGGATGTAATATTTTACAACATTCCTGGCGTGTCGTCGCCTGCTTCTCGATGGAGACATAATATACGTCTATATCGTTGTATATCCTAACCTAACGCAACCTAACATCTCGGATGTAATATTTTACAACATTCTTGGCGTGTCGGTCCCTACATCTCGGTGGGAACATACTATACGTCTATAACGTTGTATATCCTAACATAACGCAACCTAACATTTGGGATGTAATATTTTACAATATTCCAGGCGTGTCGGTCCCTACGTCTCGGTGGGATCATTATATACGTCTATAACCATATATATCCTAACCTAAGGCAACCTAACATCGCGGATGTAATAGTTGACAGCATTCCTGGCGTGTAGGTCCGTACTTCTCGGTGGGAACATTATATACGTCTATAACGTTATATATCCTAGCCTAAGGCGACCTAACATGTCGAATGTAATATTTTACATCGTTCCTGACGTGTCTGCCCGTAGTTCTCGGTGGTAACATTATATACGTCTATAACGTTATATATCCTAGCCTAAGGCAACCTAACATCTCGGATGTAATATTTGACAACATTTCTGGCATGTCGGTCCCTACTTCTCTGTGGGAACATTGTATACGTCTATAACGATATATATCCTAGCCTAAGGCAACCTAACATCTCGGATGTAATAGTTGACAACATTCCTGGCATGTCGGTCCCTACTTCTCTGTGGGAACATTGTATACGTCTAAAACGATATATGTCCTAGCCTAAGGCGACCTAACATGTCGAATGTAATATTTTACAACATTCCTGGCGTGTCGTCGCCTGCTTCTCGATGGGGACATTATATACGTCTATAACGTTGTATATCCTAACCTAAAGCAACCTAACATCTAGGATGTAATATTTTACAACATTCCTGGCGTGTCGGTCCCTACACCTCGGTGGGGACATTATATACGTCTATAACGTTGTATAAACTAACCTAAAGCAACCTAACATCTCGGATGTAATATTTTACAACATTCCTGGCATTTCTGTCCCTACATCTCGGTGGGAACGTACTATACGCCTATAACGTTGTATATCCTAACCTAAGGGAACCTAACATCTCGGGTGTAATATTTTACAACATTCCTGACGCGTCGGCCCCTATTTTTCGGTGGGAACATTATATACATTTATAACGGTATATATCCTAGCCTAAGGCAACCTAACATGTCGGATGTAATATTTTACAACATTCCTGGCATATCGGTCCCTACTTCTCGGTGGAAACATTGTATACGTCTATAACGTTATATATCCTAACGTAAGGCAACCTAACATCTCGGATGTAATAGTTGACAACATTCCTGGCGTGTCCGCCCGTACTTCTCGGTGGGAACAGTATATACGTCTATAACCTTATATATCCTAGCCTAAGGCCACATAACATGTCGAATGTAATATTTTACAACATTCCTGGCGTGTCGTCGCCTGCTTGTCGTTGGGGACATTATATACGTCTATAACTTTGTATATCCTAACCTATGGCAACCTAACATCTCGGATGTAATATTTTACAACATTCCTGGCGTGTCGGCCCGTACTTCTCGGTGGGAACATCATATGCGTCTATAGCGATATATATCCTAACCGAAGGCAACCTAACATCTCGGATGTGATTTTTTGCACCATTCCTGGCGCGTCGGCTCCTATTTTTCGGTGGGAATATTATATACGTCTATAACGTTATATATCCTAACCTAAGGGAACCTTACATCTCGGGTGTAATATTTTACAACAATCCTGGCATGTCGGTCTCTACGTCCCGATGGGGACATTATATACGTCTATAACGTTGTATATCCTAACCTAACGCAACCTAACATTTGGGATGTAATGTTTTACAATATTCCTGGCGTGTCGGTCCCTACGTCTCGGTGGGATCATTATATACGTCTATAACGATATATATCCTAACCTAAGGCAACCTAACATCTCGGATGTAATATTTTACAACATTCCTCGCATTTCGGTCCCTACTTCTCTGTGGGAACATTGTATACGTCTATAACGTTATATATCCTAGCCTAAGGCAAACTAACATGTAGAATGTAATATTTTGTAACATTCATGGAGTGTCGTCGCGTGCTTCTCGATGGGGACATTATATACCTCTATAACGTTGTATATCCTAACCTAACGCAACCTAACATCTCGGATGTAATATTTTACAACATTCCTGGCATGTCGGTTCCTACTTCTCTGTGGGAATATTGTATACGTCTATAACGATATATGTCCTAGCCTAAGGCAACCTAACATCTCGGATGTGATATTTTACAGCATTCCTGGCGTGTCGTCGCCTGCTTCTCGATGGGAACACTATATACATCTATAACGTTGTATATCCTAACCTAAGGCAACCTAACACCTCGGATGTAATATTTTACAACATTCTTGGCATGTCGGTCCCTACTTCTCGGTAGGAACATTGTATACGTCTATAACGATATATATCCTAGCCTAAGGCAACCTAACATGTCGAATGTAATATTTTATAACATTCATGGAGTGTCGTCGCGTGCTTCTCGATGGGGACATTATATACGTCTATAACGTTGTATATCCTAACCTAACGCAACCTAACATCTAGGATGTAATACTTTACAACATTCCTGGCGTGTCGGTCCCTACATCTCGGTGGGAACATACTATACGTCTATAACGTTGTATATCCTAACCTAAGGAAACCTAACATCTCGGGTGTAATATTTTACAACATTCCTGACGCGTCGGCCCCTATTTTTCGGTGGGAACATTGTACACGTCTATAACGATATATATCCTAACCTAAGACAACCTAACATCTCGGATGTAATAGTTGACAACATTCCTGGCGTGTAGGCCCGTACTTCTCGGTGAGAACATTGTATACGTCTATAACGTTATATATCCTAGCCTAAGGCGACCTAACATCTCGGATGTAACATTTTATAACATTCCTGGCGTGTCGTCGCCTGCTTCTCGATGGGAACATTATATACGTCTACAACGTTGTATATATTAACCCAACGCAACCTAACATCTCGGATGTAATATTTTACAACATTCCTGGCGTGTCGTCGCCTGCTTCTCGATGGGGACGTTATATACGTCTATAACGTTGTATATCCTAACCTAAAGCAACCTAACATCTCGAATGTAATATTCCTGGCGTGTCGTCGCCTACTTCTGGATGGGGAGATTATATACGTCTATAACGTTATATATCCTAACCTAAGGCAACCTAACATCTCGGATGTAATCGTTGACAACATTCCTGGCGTGTCCGCCCGTACTTCTCGGTGGGAACATTATATACGTCTATAACCTTATATATCCTAGCCTAAGGCCACATAACATATCGAATGTAATATTTTACAACATTCCTGGCGTGTCGTCGCCTGCTTCTCGATGGGGACATTATATACGTCTATAACGTTGTATAACCTAACCTAAAGCAACCTAACATCTCGGATGTAATATTTTACAACATTCCTGGCATGTCGGTCCCTACATCTCGGTGGGAACATACTATACGTCTATAACGTTGTATATCCTAACCTAAGGAAACCTAACATCTCGGGTGTAATATTTTACAACATTCCTGACGCGTCGGCCCCTATTTTTCGGTGGGAACATTGTATACGTCTATAACGATAAATATCCTAACCTAGGGCAACCTAACATCTCGGATGTAATAGTTGACAACATTCCTGGCGTGTAGGCCCGTACCTCTCGGTGAGAACATTGTATACGTCTATAACGTTATATATCCTAGCCTAAGGCGACCTAACATGTTGATTGTAATATTTTACATCATTCCTGGCGTGTCGTCGCCTGCTTCTCGATGGGAACATTATATACGTCTATAACGTTGTGTATCCTAACCTAACGCAACCTAACATCTGGGATGTAATATTCCTGGCGTGTCGTCGCCTACTTCTGGATGGGGACATTATATACGTCTATAACGTTCTATATCCTAACCTAAGACAACCTAACATCTCGGATGTAATAGTTGACAACATTCCTGGCGTGTCCGCCCGTACTTCTGGGTGGGAACATTCTATACGTCTATAACGATAAATATCCTAACCTAAGGCAAACTAACATCTCGGATGTAATAGTTGACAACATTCCAGGCGTGTCAGCCCGTACTTCTCGGTGGGAATATTATATACGTCAATAACGTTATATATCCTTGCCTAAGGCGACCTAACATTTCGAATGTAATATATTACAAGATTCCTGTCGTGTCGTCTCCTGCTTCTCGTTGGGGACATTATATACGTCTGTAATGTTGTATATCCTAACCTAACGCAACCTAACATCTGGGATGTAATATTTTACAACATTCCTAGCGTGTCGTCGCCTGCTTCTCGATGGGGACATAATATACGTCTATAACGTTGTATATCCTAACCCAACGCAACCTAACATCTGGGATGTAATATTTTACAACATTCCTGGCGTGTCGTCGCCTACTTCTGGATGGCGTCATTATATACATCTATAACGTTGTATATCCTAACGTAAGGCAACCTAACATCTCGAATGTAGTATTTTACAACATTCCAGGCGGGTCGGCCCCTACTTCTCGGCGGGCACATTATATACGTCTGTAACCCAATATAACCTAACCTAACCCATCTAGAATCTCGCTGGTAATGTTTTACAGAATCTCCGTCGTGTCGGCCCGTACTTCTCGGTGTGGACATTATACACGTCTATAACGTTATATATCCCAATCTAAGGCAACCTAAGATCTCGGATGTAGTATTTTCCAACATTCCTGGCGGGCCGCCCTCTACTTCTCGGTGGGCACATTATATACGTGTATCACGTAATATAACCTAACCTAACCCATTTTGCCCCTCGGTGATAATGTTTTACAGAATACCGGTCGTGTCGGCCCGTACTTCTCGGTGGGGACACTATAAACGTCTATAACGTTATATATCACAACCTAAGGCAACCTAACATCTCGGATGTAGTATTGTCCAACATTCCTGGCGCGGTGGGCCCCTACTTCTCGGTGGGAACGTTATATACGTCTATAACGTAACCTAACCTAACCTAACCCAGCAAGACCCTCGCTGGTAATGTTTTACAGAATCCCGTTCGTGTCGTCCCGTACGTCTCGGTGCGGACATTATATACGTCTATAACGTTATACATCCTGACCTAAGCTAACCTAACATCTCGGATGTATTATTTTCCAACATTCCTGGCGGGTCGGCTCCTATTTCTCGGTGGGAACACTATAAGCGTCTATAACGTAATAATGCCTAACCTAACCCGTATAGACCCTCGCTGGTAATGTTTTACAGAATCTCGTTCGTGTCTTTCCGTACGTCTGGGTGCGGACATTATATACGTCTATAACGTTATATGTCCTAACGTAAGGCAACCTAACATCTCGAATGTAGTATTTTACAACGTTCCAGGCGGGTCGGCCCCTACTTCTCGGTGGGAACATTATAAACGTCTATTACGTAATATAACCTAACCTAACCAAGCTAGACCCTAGCTGCTAATGTTTCACAGAGTCCCGTTCGTGTCGTCCCGTACGTCTCGCTGGGGACATTATATACGTCTATAACGTTATATATCCTTTTTTTTCTTTTTTTTTATCGTGGGGAAACCCTCATGGGTACCTCGGACTTTGGGGACTATCCGAGGTTATGTCAGACTCTTACCGACTAAAGCCCCACGGTGGCCATCATCTGCGCGTGTCGGACGGGAGCCGGGAACTCTTAACGATCGACGACCGGCATCCTCCTGCGCTGGGGTCTCCAGTTGACCCTCTGCTCGGCTACTCTTGCCTGTAGCCTGATCTTCTACCATGGTGACGCGCAAAGATATCTGTGTGCACCAAGCGCCGCTCGTGAGCCACTCACGAGCGGCGCTACGTCAAAGGTACACGTGCAATCACGATCGCAAGCCCAAACATGTGACCATCTGTGCTTACCTTGACGCACAGCTGGCAAACTCCTGTTTGCTGCCGTTGCAGCTGCGAGTCTTTCGCAGCTGTGCATCCTTCCGGTCCTGGCCGTCTTGGCCTCTTGTGACGGTACGGCTGCAAGTCTTTCGCAGCTGGTCGTCCTGTCCAATCCCGGTCTTCTTGACCTCTTCGCCGTCTTGGCATCCACTTCGTTCGTCTTGACCTCTTTATCTCTTCGGGCTCTTCTTCGCCCATCTTCCGGATGAAGATAGCCTTTGAGATGAGGTGGTTGGCGGCGAAGTTCCGTTCCCCGATGGGATCTTGGAAGTGACCCCCGTCCGATAACGGGAGTCCTCTATCTTGAAAGGGAACGGGGCAAACGTCAAGGACGCCGACCCCGTAGGCAGCGTTGAGCAGGGACACCGCGCTCCCTTTCGCGCTCGGCGGCCTCCTTCGCGGCCCTGACTTTGTCGCAAAACGCCGCCACGGCCCGCCAGTATCTCTCACCTTCGAGCATCTTTGACATGATGTTCTTCAGTGAGAGATTCGACTCTACCTCGACTATCAGTGGTCGATGCAGCCGTTCCCACGCTGGACACCTCTCCAGTGTGTGCTGCGCCGTGTCGTCCTCTTCGCCACAGTGCGGCATGCAGCCGTGGCTTCCTTGCCAATCCTCTGCAGGTACTGACCGAAGCATCCATATCCGGTCAGTATCTGCGTGGTTCTAAAGCTAAGTAGCCCTCTTCGGCGGTCCACCCACTTATCTAGGATGGTTAGGACCGCTCCGATCGTCCTGTGTTCGGAGCGAGTGGAGAGGTGTCTCTTCCACTCCTCTATCGAAGCCGATCTTACCGCGTCCCTGAGTTCTTTTCTACTCAGGGCTGGTGCGTCATCGTCATCTTCCTGGTCCGCGTTTCGAAGCGAATGGTAGACGAACGCATCCTCGCTGACCATGTATTCGATAGGCACCAGCCCAGCAAGCGCGGTGAACACATCGTGTGATACCGTCCTGTATCCTCGTATCGCACGAATGGCCATCCTCCTCCACGCGCTGCGCAGGGACGAGATCCTCTTGTTGGTGTGTCTCCGCTCCGCGATGGAGCTGTACCACACCGGGGTTCCGTACAATGCTATGCCACGGATTACCCCGGCGTATAGTCTTCGCGCCCTCTCGTTAGGGCCCTTCAGGTTGGGCATTATGCAGCTTAGCTTGAGTGCCGCTGTCTCCAACCTGCCCGCAAGTTTCTCTATGTGGCTAGAGAATCTCCAGTCCTCGTCGAGCCGAAGGCCGAGGTAGTTGATGTCTCGGCCCGGCTCGATCCTTGCCGGTCCCACACTTACCGCCACGCGAGGTGTTCCTCTTGTGGGTCTCCTCCGGCTCCGTCTGCTGAAGCACACGATCTCCGTCTTCTGCGGAGCCAGCTCGAGGCCCATCTTCCGGATGCGGTTATCCACGACTGCCTTTCCCAATTCTGCCCGGCAGGCAGCTCGCGTATCTGTCTTACCGGCGGCGAACACAAACGTGTCGTCTGCGTAGCATATCAGGCGCACGCCCGCCGGCATTGCTGCTGTCAACGCGGCATTGTACCCGATGTTCCACAGGAGCGGTCCTAGCACCGATCCCTGGGGTACGCCACGGTTGACAGGTCTGCTTTGTGGCCCATCCTGGCTATCGTAGACTATTGCCCTGTCGCTGAGATAGTCTACCACCACGTTCCTGATGTGTGGTGGGATTCCATGCCTGTCCAGGGCTGTGTAAATAGCTGGCCACTGCAGGGAGTTGAACGCGTTCTTGATGTCTAACGAGACAGCGTATGTAACTCCCACCCTCGACACAACCATCTCGGTGAGTCTCTTGACTTCACTCACCGCGTCGATCGTGCGTCGACCTGCCCGCCCTGAATCCGTACTGGCAGTCTGCCCGTGCAGGTCCGACGCGCGACAGGTGCTGGACGATTCGTTCGTGTATTATTCTTTCGAACAGCTTTCCTACCTGGTCCTGCAACACTATGGGCCGGAACGCTGATGGTGAATCCTCCGGTTTGCTTTCCTTTCGGAGGAGCACCAACCTGCCGGACTTCCATCTTCGAGGGAGCGTCCCCGCCTTGATGCAGGCTGAGAACAGTCTTCTCAGTCTCGAACCAAGGACGCTCAGCGCCATCGTCCAGACACGGCCGGGTATTCCATCCGGGCCGGGGGCTGTGTTCTTCTTCGCCATCCTCTTGACGGCCCCGGCCAGTTCCTCTTCGGAAACCTCCAACTCCGGTGTCCACCCGTATCGGGCCGCTGCTGGGGGCTCTTCGTTCCCTCCCTCGGGAAAGAGGTCGTCCAATACCCTCTCCAGCAGCGGGACCTCTAATGTTTCCGTCAACGGGGGCGCCCATGGTCGCAGTTTGTCCATCACTATCTTGTAGGGACGCCCCCATGGATCCTCTTCGAGAGTTTGGAGGAGTCCATCCAATGCGCGTGCCTTGGACTTCCTGATGGCAGCCTGCAGCTCCTTCTTCTTGTCCCTGTAGCTGTTGTACAGCTGCAAAGTCCTCGTCGCGTCCGAGTTCCTTTTTCTTCTCTCTCTGGTGTACTGGCGGCGCCCAACGGTGCAAGTTGCACGGAGCTGCGCGATCTCTGCGTTCCACCAGTATACTGGACGCTTCGGCGCACTGCCGCGGGCTCTTGGCATGCCCGTGTCGCATACCGCTGTCATCGCGTTGACAAACCAGTCCGCCTCGGTGTTGACATCTTCTGTCGGGCTGACCGGCGTCTCCTGCCAGCCTACCGCGAGGATTGCTGCCATCAGGTGGTCTTCCTCGATTCTCCTCAGCGACCACTTCTGGCGGTGGTGATTAGCCTGCCGGGCCGTGTGTGGGACGGAGACATCCATGGAGATGTACAGATGATCGGACAGTGTCTCCTTCTCTTCCACCCTCCATTCTCTAATTTGCCGTGCTGCCTTGCGGTTACCAAAGGAGAGGTCCACGATGCTTTCTCCCTGGTACAGCACGCATGTGCTGGCTGAGCCTTCGTTTTGTAGCGTCAGGCCCAGGCCAGACGCCCAGTCTAGCGTGGCGTGGCCTCTTGCGTCCGTCCTAGATCATCCCCACGCCGTCACGTGCGCATTATAGTCTCCTAGCACTAGGACGGGCGACTCTGCATATCTCGCAACTGTCCGTCCCGTCCTGTCCAACAGGTCTTCGTACTTGCTGATGGACCACCTGGGAGGGGCGTATAGTCCGATAACGGTGAGTCCCGCCCAGGTTATCGCGACGAATCCTTCCTCGCGTGCGACCGTCTTGATTGGTCGTACACGTGTCCGTGCAGACTGCGCGATCACCACCGAGCCGTCTCTATCTCCTATCCACGCTCGATTGTCGCGGATGGAGTACGGCTCCGCTATCACTGCCAACTCGAAATCGCCGCCCTGTAGTCTTGCTACTACCAGGTCTTGGGCACGGGCAGCATGATTCGAGTTAGTCTGCAGGATACGGCATGACGTGAATTTTATGCCGTATCCATGGCTTCCTCCTGGCCCTTACCTGCTGGAGTCGTTGTTGCCGGCTCCACGGTCTTTCCTTCTTCCAGAGCGGTCGCTGGTTCCTTCCTACATGCCGCTGCCGTTACGGCTTCTACAGCCGGCTTGCTGCTCTTTTTCGTAGCTTTAGGCGCCTTGCACACTTCCCCACCAGCCTTGTGGTGTGCTCGTCTGCCTGCAGCCTTGCAGACGATGCATGTGGGCGCGGTTTGCCTGCACTCACTTGCTCTGTGGCCGGACTCACCGCACCTGTAACACAGGTTGCGCCGATCCACTTTGCTGATACAGCTTTGCTGTACGTGGACAGTTTCCCAGCATTTGAAGCATCGATCCGGTCTCGGCTTTAAAGCCGCCACCCGGATCAAGGACCAACCGATTCTTATTCTGCCGGCATATGCCACTTTCGTGGCAGCGGCGAGGGGACACTGCACCCACATGGTGCCGAGCCCGTTTGACGAGTCCCGTCGTATCCCGGTCCGTATTTCCTCGGCCTTGCATCCTCCTGCGGATGCGATGGCTTCCGCCACTTCTTGTGGCATTATGGAGCCCTCGATCCCGTAGACCCTCGGGTCTGCCCTCTTGTGAAGCGTCGCGACATATACCTCTCTGTCGCCCAACGCCTCCCTGAGTTTGCCGGCAAGGGCAGCCGCTTTGGCCTCCTTCTCCTTGCCGGTAATTTCTAGGATCAGTCCGCCCGTTCTGGCCTTTTTCGGGCGGACCTCTTCTATGCCCACCTCTGCGAGCTTTACTCGCTGCCGGGCAGCTGTCATCACCTCAGCGAACGTGGCTTTGCTATCCTGAGGGATGGTGAGGACGACGGCTGCTGTTCTGGGAACCTTTCCCAGTGTCGTCCTTGCGTTGCGTTTCGCTGCGCTGACGCGCACCTGCCTCCTTTCCTTCTCAGCGGCGGCCTTTGATGGCTTGCCAGCCGCCGTTTTCTTTCCCCTTCTGCCCAGGACCTTTCTCCAGGGGAGCTCCACCTGCGTGGTTTTCTTCTCCGCAGGGGGGGGGGCAGGGCGGAGTGCTGCCTGCCACTCGTTTTCCTTCCTCACGGATTCCTCGCGTATCCTCTTCATACGCGCCTCCAAGGAGGACTCGGTTTTCGCAGGTGCCGTTGTTCCTGTTGCGGGTGGGAGGGCTGTCCGTTTGCCCTTAGCGGACTTTAAGGGGGCCTTCCCCTTTTCGACGTCCGTCGTCGTCTCCCCCGTTTTTCTTACCTTTACGAGGAAGGCACGTTTCGCCGCGGTGGGGCGCTCTTTTACGATCATTGCAGTTGTCTGATCCTTCTTCTTCGGAGGGAGTCTCTCCTTAATTCTCCCCCAGATCTTCTCGATCCGTCGATCGAATATTTCCTCGAGGCTTGAAAGGATATTCTTGAGTCCAACCTGTAGGATATCCTCTCTTGCCTCCGTTGTAGGCGGTTCTTCTTGCCTTTCTGGCACCGGGCTCCTCCTCGCCGCTGGTTGGGGGGAAACCCGCTCCTCCACGGCTGCCAGCTTCCTCTTTAGCTTCTCGTTCTCGAGGCGCAGGCTTTCTGCCTGCAGCCTCCACTCTTGGGCTTCAGAGCTCACCGCAGCGGGGTTGCCCTTCGCTCGCTCTGCGAGCTCCAAGAGAGTGGCGCGCAGCGTTCTTGCGCCTACGCGTACTGCCCTCTACATTGAGCCTTGTAGGTTGCGCGATTTTGCTGCAATCCATTCGATCTTGTTCGCCTCTTTCAAGGCGGTCAGTCCAAGATCTGGCAGGGGGGCCCTTCTAGCCTCCGCCTGCAGCTCCTCGTCTGTCGGCACAGGCTTTGTCGACCTTGCCGGTCGAGGGGGGACGACTGTTGCCCAGTCGATCTCTTCGTCCTCCAGGGCGCTGTCTACGTCAGCGGTGGCAGCTTTCCTTTGCCAGCGCCTTGCGCACTTCGTGGCTCTCTCGGACAAGGTCGACACCATCGATGTCACAGAGGCGTCCGTGTCATACGCCTCCGTGGTCTGCCTTGCCTCCTTCTGTCCTTTGCTGGACTTAGGGCATGGCCTCGTCGTCATGGATATGATGGAGGCGAGCGACTCATCGGAGTCGCCTCCAACGCTGGACGGATCTCCTGCGCGCCTCTTCTTAGCCGCGAGGCGGCTGTTTCGCCTCTTGAGGGATCGCTCTTCCATCTCGGATGTCGAGTGGTCCTCCGATCTTGCCGAGAATAGACAGCTGGGGCCTGCCCCTTTTCCACAGGCTGGAGCCTGTGGCTGTATGAAATAGTCGGCGTAGTCCATTTTGGGATTACCCCTGCCAGACATGTTCGTTTCCCTCTTCGTGTTTCTGTTCGTGTTCGTGTTCCTCAGTTTTGCACGAAACTTCACGAAAAACACATTTGTTTGTCGCGTAGGTATTATTGAACCGTCGGTAAGTTACCGGCACACTCCTCCGCCGAGTGGCCTGGTTTGCCCTGTGCACGGTCCGACAGTCGCTAAATGTACGCGCGCACTCTTTACCAACACTCGGTCCGCGAATTTTGCGGTTACCTATCGAAGGTTATCGAGGGTGGATGTACTTTTCGACCGTCGATAAGTCACCACCTGGTGCCTGTTCGCAGAGACCGAGGAGGTGTCAATTATAGTTTATCGGCCACCGATAGACACCACGCACACAAAAAAATCACCCTCGGTCGGAAATTGTCCGGTTACCGACCGTTCAGTTACCGACAGCAGAGCTGTCGGTAAGTTACCACGTACTGCACTCACTCGTTTCGACCGAGGAACTGTCAGTTACTGTTTATTGGCCGTCGATGAGTACGCAAAACGCTGCAGTTTAATCCGCGGCCGGCAATTGTTAAGTTACCGACTGCCCGGTTACCGATGCTGGGTTCGCCCGACCGTCGGTAATGCCTCCGTTTCAAAACCCGACTTCCGGGTTGTTGCTTGGTTTGTTTTAACCAACAATACCCTAAACTAACAACCAATATCGTGGCAATCGGTGTTTTTGCAAAATTACCAACCGCACGGTTATCGAGCGCAGGTGGTACCGCTGCTGTCGGTAATTCGAAATTTTTCAGTTCCCGCTGCGTTTATTTCAGTTATTATTTGTTGAAAACGCACTACACCTTCGTCAACGATCAATTTCGCACGGCTGGCAGGAAAAAACGGCGAGAAATTCCAATTCGTGCGACCGGAATGTTACCTACGACGGTCGGCAAACTTTACCGACCGTGAGCTGTCAAACTCTTGCAAGAATTGATTTTTGACTGGTTTATTACCGCATGCACTGTTTCTACGTGTCCAATAAACAATTCTACGTCCACTCACTGGCACACGGTGCAACCTTGGTAGAGTTGCTGCAAAATTTTCACCGCCGTCAACTATGTTCCGTGGTGGCAGCACTACTCGGTTCCACTTCGCCAAAATTTACTGTTTTTTACTGTTTTTAACAGTTTTTCCGCCTCGTAATTGCACAAAATCAGTGTCTATTGTCACTTCACACCCGATTATGGCAATTTCCGCACCGAAAAAGGCCTATTTAAAATTCTTGATTTTTCGCCACGTGCACGTTTTCCCACATAAAGGAGTGACGTCACACGTCACTCCTATTTCACTTAAAATCGCTTATTTTCACTTTTTTAAGCGTTTTTTCACCACGAATAAATTTACTTCTAGTGTCTGTGGTCACTTTACACATTCTCGTCGTAAATTCACACGCACAAACGGTCAATTTTCAAAGTTTATTGCCGTATATGACAACACGTGTTTTCACGCAGCAAAACAAAGTGTTACACTTTTTCACCGTTTTTCCACCTTTTCACTGAACTTCACTTCACTACACTTACCTAGCGGATCCTCTTCACCTCCTGCAACACCCTCAGCTCCGCTCAAACCCTGAAATTCGCGAAACGTGCCCCGAAGCGCGTACCGTACGGCAGCAAACGCGTCACCACGTGCAAATCGAACAAAGACGCGAACGTATTATGCTCGATTTGCCTCCTACTCGCGACTTTCACGTGAGATTTTCGTCTCAACGCGTAGTTTCGCGTACCCGTAACGTGCCAAAAACAAGTTTTGACACGAAACTCGCCATCTTCCTCGAAAATTAGAACGGATTTCAGAGAGCTATCGTACGCACGTCCGTCAGCTTACTCGTCCGCCATGCGAATCTCTCATAACGTTATATATCCTAACCTAAGGCAACCTAACATATCGAATGTAGTGTTTTAGAACATTCCAGGCGGGTCGGCCCCTACTTCTCGGTGGGAACATTATATACGTCATTACCGCAATATAACCTAACCTAACCCATCTACACCCTAGGTGATAATGTTTTACAGAATCCCGGTCTTGTCGGCCCCCACATCTCGGTGGTAACATTAAATACGTCTATAACGATATATATCCAAACCTAAGGGAACCTAACATCTCGGATGTAATATTTTACAACATTCCTGGCATGTCGGTCCCTACTTCTCGGTGGGAATATTATATACGTCTATAACGTTATATATCATAACCTAAGGCAACCTAACATCCCGGATGTAATATTTTACAACATTCCTGGCATGTCGGTGCCTACGTCTCGGTGGGAACATTATATACGTCTATAACGATATATATCCTAACCTAAGGCAACCTAACACCTCGGATGTAATAGTTGACAACATTCCTGGCGTGTAGGCCCGTACTTCTGGGTGGGAACATTGTATACGTCTATAACGTTATACATCCTAACGTAAGGCAACTTAACATCTCGGATGTAATATTTTACAACATTCCTGGCGTGTCGTCGCCTGCTTCTCGATGGGAACATACTATACGTCTATAACGTTGTATATCCTAACCTAAGGGAACCTAACATCTCGGGTGTAATATTTTACAACATTGATGACGCGACGGCCCCTATTTCTCGGTGGGAACATAATATACGTCTATAACGTTAGATATCCTAGCCTAAGGTAACCTAACATCTCGGATGTAATATTTTACAACATTCCTGGCGTGTCGTCGCCTGCTTCTCGATGGGGACATTATATACATCTATAACGTTATATATCCTAACCTAACGCAACCTAACATCTGGGATGTAATATTTTACAACATTCCTGGCGTGTCGTCGCCTGCTTCTCGATGGGGACATTATATACCTCTATAATGTTGCATATCCTAACCTAACGCAACCTAACATCTGGGATGTAATATTTTACAAGATTCCTGGCATGTCGGGCCCCAAGTCTCGGTAGGAACATTATATACGTCTATAACGATATATATCCAAACCTAAGGGAACCTAACATCTCGGATGTAATATTTTACAACATTCCTGGCATGTCGGTCCGTACATCTCGGTGGGAACATACTATACGTCTATAACGTTCTATATCCTAACCTAAGGGAACCTAACATCTCGGGTGTAATATTTTACAACATTCCTGACGCGTCGGCCCCTATTTTTCGGTGGGAACATTATATACGTCTATAACGTTATATATCCTAGCCTAAGGCGACCTAACATGTCGAATGTAATATTTTACAACATTCATGGCGTGTCGTCCCCTGCTTCTCGATGGGGACATTATATACGTCTATAATGTTGTATATCCTAACCTAACGCAACCTAACATCTGGGATGTAATATTTTACAACACTCCTGGCGTGTCGTCGCCTACTTCTGGATGGGGTCATTATATACATCTATAACGTTGTATATCTTAACCTAAGGGAACCTAACATCTCGGGTGTAATATTTTACAACATTCCTGACGCGTCGGCCCCTATTTTTCGGTGGGAACATTATATACGTCTATAACGGTATATATCCTAGCCTAAGGCAACCTAACATGTCGAATGTAATATTTCACAACATTCCTGGCGTGTCGTCGCCTACTTCTCGATGGGGACATTATATACATCTATAACATTGTATATCGTAACCTAAGGCAACCTATCATCTCGGATGTAATATTTTACAACATTCCTAGCATGTCGGTGCCTACGTCTCGGTGGGAACATTATATACGTCTCTAACGATATATATCCTAACCTAAGGCAACCTAACACCTCGGTTGTAATAGCTGACAGCATTGCTGGCGTGTAGGCCCGTACTTCTCGGTGGGAACATTGTATACGTCTATAACGTTATATATCCTAGCCTAAGGCGACCTAACATGTCGAATGTAATATTTTACAACATTCCTGGCGTGTCGTCGCCTGCTTCTCGATGGGGACATTATATACCTCTATATCGTTGTATATCCTAACCTAACGCAACCTAACATCTCGGATGTAATATTTTACAACATTTCTGACACGTCGGCCCCTATTTTACAGTGAGAACATTATATACGTCTATAACGTTATATATCCTAGCCTAAGGCGACCTAACATGTCGAATGTAATATTTTACAACATTCCTGGCGTGTCGTCTCCTGCTTCTCGATGGGGACATTATATACCTCTATAATGTTGCATATCCTAACCTAACGCAACCTAACATCTGGGATGTAATATTTTACAAGATTCCTGGCATGTCGGGCCCCAAGTCTCGGTAGGAACATTATATACGTCTATAACGATATATATCCAAACCTAAGGCAACCTAACGCCTCGGATGTAATAGTTGACAACATTCCTGGCGTGTAGGCCCGTACTTCTCGGTGGGAACATTGTATATGTCTATAACGTTATATATCCTAGCCTACAGCGACCTAACATGTCGAATGTAATATTTTACATCATTCCTGGCGTGTCGTCGCCTGCTTCTCGATGGGAACATTATATACGTCTATAACGTTATATATCCTAGCCTAAGGCCACATAACATGTCGAATGTAATATTTTACAACATTCCTGGCGTGTCGTCGCCTGCTTCTCGATGGGGACATTATATACGTCTATATCGTTGTATATCCTAACCTAAAGCAACCTAACATCTGGGATGTAATATTTTACAAGATTCCTGGCATGTCGGTCCCCAAGTCTCGGTAGGAACATTATATACGTCTATAACGATATATATCCAAACCGAAGGGAACCTAACATCTCGGATGTAATATTTTACAACATTCCTGGCGTGTCGTCGCCTGCTTCTCGATGGGGCCTAATATACGTCTATAACGTTGTATATCCTAACCTAACGCAACCTAACATCTGGGATGTAATATTTTACAACATTCCTGGCGTGTCGCCGCCTGCTTCCCGACGGGGACATAATATACGTCTATAACGTTGTATATCCTTAACTGACGCAACCTAACATCTGGGATGTAATATTTTACAACATTCCTGGAGTGTCGTCGCCTACTTCTGGATAGGGTCATTATATACATCTATAACCTTGTATATCCTAACCTAAGGCAACCTAACATCTCTACCGTAATATTTTACAACATTCCTGGCGTGACGGCCCCTACTTCCCGATGGGGACATTATATACGTCCATAACGTTGTATACCCTATCCTAAGGCAATCTAACATCTCGGATGTAATAGTTGATAACATTCCTGGCGTGTCGGCCCGAACTTCTCGGTGGGAACATTATATACGTCTATAACGATACATATCCTAACGTAAGGCAACATGACATCTCGGATGTAATATTTTACAACATTCCTGGCGTGTCGTCGCCTCCTTCTCGATGGGGACACTATATACGTCTATAACGATATATATCCTAACCTAAAGCAACCTAACATCTCGGGTGTAATATTTTACAACATTCCTGACGCGTCGGCACCTATTTCTCGGTGGGAACATAATATACGTCTATAACGTTATATATCCTAGCCTAAGGTAACCTAACATGTCGAATGTAATACTTTACAACATTCCTGGCGTGTCGTCGCCTACTTCTCGATGGGTACATTATATACATCTATAACCTTGTATATCCTAACCTAAGGCAGCCTAACATCTCGGATGTAATATTTTACAACATTCCTGGCATGTCGGTCCCTACATCTCGGTGGGAACATACTATACGTCTATAACGTTCTATATCCTAACCGAAGGGAACCTAACATCTCGGGTGTAATATTTTACAACATTGCTGACGCGTCGGCCCCTATTTTTCGGTGGGAACATTATATACGTCTATAACGTTATATATCCTAGCCTAAGGCGACCTAACATGTCGAATGTAATATTTTACAACATTCATGGCGTGTAGGCCCGTACTTCTAGGTGGGAACATTGTATACGTCTATAACGTTATATATCCTAGCCTACGGCGACCTAACATGTCGAATGTAATATTTTACATCATTCCTGGCGTGTCGTCGCCTGCTTCTCGATGGGAACATTATATACGTCTATAACGTTATATATCCTAGCCTAAGGCCACATAACATGTCGAATCTAATATTTTACAACATTCCTGGCGTGTCGTCGCCTGCTTCTCGATGGGGACATTATATACGTCTATATCGTTGTATATCCTAACCTAAAGCAACCTAACATCTGGGATGTAATATTTTACAAGATTCCTGGCATGTCGGTCCCCAAGTCTCGGTAGGAACATTATATACGTCTATAACGATATATATCCAAACCGAAGTGAACCTAACATCTCGGATGTAATATTTTACAACATTCCTGGCGTGTCGTCTCCTGCTTCTCGATGGGGACATTATATACCTCTATAATGTTGCATATTCTAACCTAACGCAACCTAACATCTGGGATGTAATATTTTACAAGATTCCTGGCATGTCGGGCCCCAAGTCTCGGTAGGAACATTATATACGTCTATAACGATATATATCCAAACCTAAGGGAACCTAACATCTCGGATGTAATATTTTACAACATTCCTGTCATGTCGGTGCCTACTTCTGGATGGGGACATTATATACGTCTATAACGTTATATATCCTATACTAAGGCAACCTAACATCTCGGATGTAATAGTTGACAACATTCCTGGCGTGTCCGCCCGTACTTCTCGGTGGGAACATTATATACGTCTATAACGTTATATATCCTAGCCTAAGGCCACCTAACATGTCGAATGTAATATTTTACAACATTCCTGACGCGTCGGCCCCTATTTTTCATGTGGAAACATTATATACGTCTACAACGTTATATACCCTAGTCTAAGGCAAACTAACATGTCGAATGTAATACTTTACAACATTCCTGGCGTGTCGTCGCCTACTTCTCGATGGGTACATTATATACATCTATAACCTTGTATATCCTAACCTAAGGCAGCCTAACATCTCGGATGTAATATTTTACAACATTCCTGGCATGTCGGTCCCTACATCTCGGTGGGAACATACTATACGTCTATAACGTTCTATATCCTAACCGAAGGGAACCTAACATTTCGGATGTAATATTTTACAACATTCCTGGCATGTCGGTCCGTACATCTCGGTGGGAACATACTATACGTCTATAACGTTCTATATCCTAACCTAAGGGAACCTAACATCTCGGGTGTAATATTTTACAACATTCCTGACGCGTCGGCCCCTATTTTTCGGTGGGAACATTATATACGTCTATAACGTTATATATCCTAGCCTAAGGCGACCTAACATGTCGAATGTAATATTTTACAACATTCATGGCGTGTAGGCCCGTACTTCTAGGTGGGAACATTGTATACGTCTATAACGTTATATATCCTAGCCTACGGCGACCTAACATGTCGAATGTAATATTTTACATCATTCCTGGCGTGTCGTCGCCTGCTTCTCGATGGGAACATTATATACGTCTATAACGTTATATATCCTAGCCTAAGGCCACATAACATGTCGAATGTAATATTTTACAACATTCCTGGCGTGTCGTCGCCTGCTTCTCGATGGGGACATTATATACGTCTATATCGTTGTATATCCTAACCTAAAGCAACCTAACATCTGGGATGTAATATTTTACAAGATTCCTGGCATGTCGGTCCCTAAGTCTCGGTAGGAACATTATATACGTCTATAACGATATATATCCAAACCGAAGGGAACCTAACATCTCGGATGTAATATTTTACAACATTCCTGGCGTGTCGTCGCCTGCTTCTCGATGGGGCCTAATATACGTCTATAACGTTGTATATCCTAACCTAACGCAACCTAACATCTGGGATGTAATATTTTACAACATTCCTGGCGTGTCGCCGCCTGCTTCCCGACGGGGACATAATATACGTCTATAACGTTGTATATCCTTAACTGACGCAACCTAACATCTGGGATGTAATATTTTACAACATTCCTGGAGTGTCGTCGCCTACTTCTGGATAGGGTCATTATATACATCTATAACCTTGTATATCCTAACCTAAGGCAACCTAACATCTCTACCGTAATATTTTACAACATTCCTGGCGTGACGGCCCCTACTTCCCGATGGGGACATTATATACGTCCATAACGTTGTATACCCTATCCTAAGGCAATCTAACATCTCGGATGTAATAGTTGATAACATTCCTGGCGTGTCGGCCCGAACTTCTCGGTGGGAACATAATATACGTCTATAACGTTATATATCCTAGCCTAAGGTAACCTAACATCTCGGATGTAATGTTTTACAACATTCCTGGCGTGTCGTCGCCTGCTTCTCGATGGGGACATTATATACCTCTATATCGTTGTATATCCTAACCTAACGCAACCTAACATCTCGGATGTAATATTTTACAACATTTCTGACACGTCGGCCCCTATTGTACAGTGAGAACATTATATACGTCTATAACGTTATATATCCTAGCCTAAGGCGACCTAACATGTCGAATGTAATATTTTACAACATTCCTGGCGTGTCGTCTCCTGCTTCTCGATGGGGACATTATATACCTCTATAATGTTGCATATCCTAACCTAACGCAACCTAACATCTGGGATGTAATATTTTACAAGATTCCTGGCATGTCGGGCCCCAAGTCTCGGTAGCAACATTATATACGTCTATAACGATATATATCCAAACCTAAGGCAACCTAACGCCTCGGATGTAATAGTTGACAACATTCCTGGCGTGTAGGCCCGTACTTCTCGGTGGGAACATTGTATATGTCTATAACGTTATATATCCTAGCCTACAGCGACCTAACATGTCGAATGTAATATTTTACATCATTCCTGGCGTGTCGTCGCCTGCTTCTC
Organism: Xylocopa violacea; assembly: GCA_963969225.1. Lineage (NCBI taxonomy): Eukaryota > Metazoa > Arthropoda > Insecta > Hymenoptera > Apidae > Xylocopa > Xylocopa violacea. Next base: position 720,737 of record CAXAJV010000835.1, read on the forward strand.
GATGGGGACATTATATACGCCTATAACGTTGTGTATCCTAACCTAACGCAACCTAACATCTGGGATGTAATATTCCTGGCGTGTCGTCTCCTACTTCTGGATGGGGAGATTATATACGTCTATAACGTTATATATCCCAACCTAAGGCAACCTAACATCTTGAATGTAATAGTTGACAACATTCCTGGCGTGTCCGCCCGTACTTCTCGGTGGGAACATTATATACGTCTATAACGTTATATATCCTAGCCTAAGGCCACATAACATGTCGAATGTAATATTTTACAACATTCCTGGCGTGTCGTCGCCTGCTTCTCGGTGGGGACATTATATACGTCTATAACGATATATATCCTAACCTAAGGCAACCTAACACCTCGGATGTAATAGTTGACAACATTCCTGGCGTGTAGGCCCGTACTTCTCGGTGGGAACATTGTATACGTCCATAACGTTATATATCCTAGCCTAAGGCGACCTAACATGTCGAATGTAATATTTTACATCATTCCTGGCGTGTCGTCGCCTGGTTCTCGATGGAAACATTATATAAGTCTATAACGTTGTGTATCCTAACCTAACGCAACCTAACATCTGGGATGTAATATTCCTGGCGTGTCGTCGCCTACTTCTGGATGGGGAGATTATATGCGTCTATAACGTTATATATCCCAACCTAAGGCAACCTAACATCTCGGATGTAATAGTTGACAACATTCCTGGCGTGTCCGCCCGTACTTCTCGGTGGGAACATTATATACGTCTATAACGTTATATATCATAACCTAAGGCAACCTAACATCTCGGATGTAATATTTTACAACATTCCTGGCATGTCGGTGCCTACGTCTCGGTGGGAACATTATATACGTCTATAACGATATATATCCTAACCTAAGGCAACCTAACACCTCGGATGTAATATTTGACAACATTCCTGGCGTGTAGGCCCGTACTTCTCGGTGGGAACATTGTATACGTCTATAACGTTATATATCCTAACCTAAGGCGACCTAACTTGTCGAATGTAATATTTTACATCATTCCTGGCGTGTCGTCGCCTGCTTCTCGATGGGAACATTATATACGTCTATAACGTTGTGTATCCTAACATAACGCAACCTAACATCTGGGATGTAATATTCCTGGCGTGTCGTCTCCTACTTCTGGATGGGGAGATTATATACGTCTATAACGTTATATATCCCAACCTAAGGCAACCTAACATCTTGGATGTAATAGTTGACAACATTCCTGGCGTGTCCGCCCGTACTTCTCGGTGGGAACATTATATACGTCTATAACGTTATATATCCTAGCCTAAGGCCACATAACATGTCGAATGTAATATTTTACAACATTCCTGGCGTGTCGTCGCCTGCTTCTCGATGGGGACATTATATACGTCTATATAGTTGTATATCCTAACCTAAAGCAACCTAACATCTGGGATGTAATATTTTATAACATTCCTGGCATGTCGGTCCCTACATCTCGGTGGGAACATACTATACGTCTATAACGTTGTATATCCTAACCTAAGGGAACCTAACACCTCGGATGTAATAGTTGACAACATTCCTGGCGTGTAGGCCCGTACTTCTCGGTGGGAACATTGTATACGTCTATAACGTTATATATCCTAGCCTGAGGCGACCTAACATGTCGAATGTAATATTTTACATCATTCCTGGCGTGTCGTCGCCTGCTTCTCGATGGGAACATTATATAAGTCTATAACGTTGTGTATCCTAACCTAACGCAACCTAACATCTGGGATGTAATATTCCTGGCGTGTCGTCGCCTACTTCTGGATGGGGAGATTATATACGTCTATAACGTTATATATCCCAACCTAAGGCAACCTAACATCTCGGATGTAATATTTTACAACATTCTGGCGTGCCGTCGACTGCTTCTCGATGGGGAGATTATATACGTCTATAACGTTGTATATCCTAACCTAAGGCAACCTAACATCGCGGATGTAATATTTTGCAACATTCCTGGCATGTCGGTGCCTACGTCTCGGTGGGAACATTATATACGTCTATAACGATATATATCCTAACCTAAGGCAACCTAACACCTCGGATGTAATAGTTGACAACATTCCTGGCGTGTAAGCCCGTACTTCTCGGTGGGAACATTGTATACGTCTATAACGTTATATATCCTAGCCTAAGGCGACCTAACATGTCGAATGTAATATTTTACATCATTCCTGGCGTGTCGTCGCCTGCTTCTCGATGGGAACATTATATAAGTCTATAACGTTGTGTATCCTAACCTAACGCAACCTAACATCTGGGATGTAATATTCCTGGCGTGTCGTCGCCTACTTCTGGATGGGGAGATTATATACGTCTATAACGTTATATATCCCAACCTAAGGCAACCTAACATCTCGGATGTAATAGTTGACAACATTCCTGGCGTGTCCGCCCGTACTTCTCGGTGGGAACATTATATACGTCTATAACGTTATATATCCTAGCCTAAGGCCACATAACATGTCGAATGTAATATTTTACAACATTCCTGGCGTGTCGTCGCCTGCTTCTCGATGGGGACATTATATACGTCTATATCGTTGTATATCCTAACCTAAAGCAACCTAACATCTGGGATGTAATATTTTACAACATTCCTGGCATGTCGGTCCCTACATCTCGGTGGGAACATACTATACGTCTATAACGTTGTATATCCTAACCTAAGGGAACCTAACATCTCGGGTGTAATATTTTACAACATTCCTGACGCGTCGGCGCCTATTTTTCAGTGGGAACATTATATACGTCTATAACGTTATATATTCTAGCCTAAGGCAACCTAACATGTCGAATGTAAAATTTTACAACATTCCTGGCATGTCGTCGACTGCTTCTCGATGGGGAGATTATATACGTCTATAACGTTGTATATCCTAACCTAACGCAACCTAACATTTGGGATGTAATATTTTACAACATTCCTTGCATGTCGGAACCTACTTCTCGGTGGAAACATTGTATACGTCTATAACGGTATATATCCTAACCTAAGGCAACCTAACATCTCGGATGTAATAGTTGACAACATTCCTGGCGTGTAGGCCCGTACTTCTTGGTGGGAACATTGTATACGTCTATAACGTTATATATCCTAGCCTAAGGCTACCTAACATGTTGAATGTAATATTTTACCACATTCCTGGCGTGTCGTCGCCCACTTCTCGATGGGAACATTATATACGTCTATAACGTTGTGTATCCTAACCTAACGCAACCTAACATCTGGGATGTAATATTCCTGGCGTGTCGTCGCCTACTTCTGGATGGGGAGATTATATACGTCTATAACGTTATATATCCTAACCTAAGGCAACCTAACATCTCGGATGTAATAGTTGACAACATTCCTGGCGTGTCCGCCCGTACTTCTCGGTGGGGACATTATATACGTCTATAACGTTGTATATCCTAACCTAAGGGAACCTAACATCTCGGGTGTAATATTTTACAACATTCCTGACTTGTCGGCCCCTATTTTTCGGTGGGAACATTATATACGTCTATAACGTTGTATATCCTAGCCTAAGGCGACCTAACATGTCGAATGTAATATTTTACAACATCCCTGTCGTGTCGTCGCCTGCTTCTCGATGGGGACATTATATACGTCTATATCGTTGTATATCCTAACATAAAGCAACCTAACATCTGGGATGTAATATTATACAAGATTCCTGGCATGTCGTCCCCAAGTCTCGGTAGGAACATTATATACGTCTATAACGATATATATCCAAACCGAAGGGAACCTAACATCTCGGATGTAATATTTTACAACATTCCTGGCGTGTCGTCGCCTGCTTCTCCATGGGGACATTATATACGTCTATAACGTTGTATATCCTAACCTAACGCAACCTAACATCTCGGATGTAATATTTTACAACATTCCTGGCATGTCGGTCCCTACTTCTCGGTGGGAATATTATATACGTCTATAACGTTGTATATCCTAACCTAAGGCAACCTAACATCGCGGATGTAATATTTTGCAACATTCCTGGCATGTCGGTGCCTACGTCTCGGTGGGAACATTATATACGTCTATAACGTTGTATAACCTAACCTAACGCAACCTAACATCTCGGATGTAATATTTTACAACATTCCTGGCATGTCGGTCCCTACATCTCGGTGGGAACATACTATACGTATATAACGTTGTATATCCTAACCTAAGGGAACCTAACATCTCGGGTGTAATATTTTACAACATTCCTGACGCGTCGGCCCCTAATTTTTCCATATCTTGGATGTAATAGTTGACAACATTCCTGGCGTGTAGGCCCGTACTTCTCGGTGGGAACATTGTATACGTCTATAACGTTATATATCCTAGCCTAAGGCGACCTAACATGTCGAATGTAATATTTTACCTCATTCCTGGCGTGTCGTCGCCTGCTTCTCGATGGGAACATTATATACGTCTATACCGTTGTATATCCTAACCTAAAGCAACCTAACATCTGGGATGTAATATTTTACAAGATTCCTGGCATGTCAGTCCCCAAGTCTCGGTAGGAACATTATATACGTCTATAACGATATATATCCAAACCTAAGGGAACCTAACATCTCGGATGTAATATTTTACAACATTCCTGTCATGTCGGTGCCTACTTCTGGATGGGGACATTATATACGTCTATAACGTTATATATCCTAACCTAAGGCAACCTAACATCTCGGATGTAATAGTTGACAACATTCCTGGCGTGTCCGCCCGTACTTCTCGGTGGGAACATTATATACGTCTATAACGTTATATATCCTAGCCTAAGGCCACCTAACATGTCGAATGTAATGTTTTACAACATTCCTGACGCGTCTGCCCCTATTTTTCATGTGGAAACATTATATACGTCTACAACCTTATATATCCTAGTCTAAGGCAACCTAACATGTCGAATGTAATACTTTACAACATTCCTGGCGTGTCGTCGCCTACTTCTCGATGAGGACATTATGTACATCTATAACCTTGTATATCCTAACCTAAGGCAGCCTAACATCTCGGATGTAATATTTTACAACATTCCTGGCATGTCGGTCCCTACATCTCGGTGGGAACATACTATACGTCTATGACGATATATATCCTAACCTAAGGCAACCTAACGCCTCGGATGTAATAGTTGACAACATTCCTGGCGTGTAGGCCCGTACTTCTCGGTGGGAACATTGTATACGTCTATAACGTTATATATCCTAGCCTAAGGCGACCTAACATGTCGAATGTAATATTTTACAACATCCCTGTCGTGTCGTCGCCTGCTTCTCGATGGGGACATTATATACGTCTATATCGTTGTATATCCTAACATAAAGCAACCTAACATCTGGGATGTAATATTATACAAGATTGCTGGCATGTCGGTCCCCAAGTCTCGGTAGGAACATTATATACGTCTATCACGATATATATCCAAACCGAAGGGAACCTAACATCTCGGATGTAATATTTTACAACATTCCTGGCGTGTCGTCGCCTGCTTCTCCATGGGGACATTATATACGTCTATAACGTTGTATATCCTAACCTAACGCAACCTAACATCTCGGATGTAATATTTTACAACATTCCTGGCATGTCGGTCCCTACTTCTCGGTGGGAATATTATATACGTCTATAACGTTGTATATCCTAACCTAAGGCAACCTAACATAGCGGATGTAATATTTTGCAACATTCCTGGCATGTCGGTGCCTACGTCTCGGTGGGAACATTATATACGTCTATAACGTTGTATAACCTAACCTAACGCAACCTAACATCTCGGATGTAATATTTTACAACATTCCTGGCATGTCGGTCCCTACATCTCGGTGGGAACATACTATACGTCTATAACGTTGTATATCCTAACCTAAGGGAACCTAACATATCGGGTGTAATATTTTACAACATTCCTGACGCGTCGGCCCCTATTTTTTTAGTGGGAACATTATATACGTCTATAACGTTATATATTCTTGCCTAAGGCAACCAAACATGTCGAATGTAAAATTTTACAACATTCCTGGCGTGTCGTCGCCTACTTCTCGATGGGGACATTATATACATCTATAACATTGTATATCCTAACCTAAGGCAACCTAACATCTCGGATGTAATATTTTACAACATTCTGGCGTGTCGTCGACTGCTTCTCGATGCGGAGATTATATACGTCTATAACGTTGTATATCCTAACCTAACGCAACCTAACATTTGGGGTGTAATATTTTACAACATTCCTTGCATGTCGGTGCCTACATCTCGGTGGGAACATACTATACGTCTATAACGTTGTATATCCTAACCTAAGGGAACCTAACATCTCGGGTGTAATATTTTACAACATTCCTGACGCGTCGGTCCCTATTTTTTTAGTGGGAACATTATATACGTCTATAACGTTATATATTCTTGCCTAAGGCAACCAAACATGTCGAATGTAAAATTTTACAACATTCCTGGCTTGTCGTCGCCTACTTCTCGATGGGGACATTATATACATCTATAACATTGTATATCCTAACCTAAGGCAACCTAACATCTCGGATGTAATATTTTACAACATTCTGGCGTGTCGTCGACTGCTTCTCGATGGGGAGATTATATACGTCTATAACGTTGTATATCCTAACCTAACGCAACCTAACATTTGGGGTGTAATATTTTACAACATTCCTTGCATGTCGGTGCCTACATCTCGGTGGGAACATACTATACGTATATAACGTTGTATATCCTAACCTAAGGGAACCTAACATCTCGGGTGTAATATTTTACAACATTCCTGACGCGTCGGCCCCTAATTTTTCCATATCTTGGATGTAATAGTTGACAACATTCCTGGCGTGTAGGCCCGTACTTCTCGGTGGGAACATTGTATACGTCTATAACGTTATATATCCTAGCCTAAGGCGACCTAACATGTCGAATGTAATATTTTACCTCATTCCTGGCGTGTCGTCGCCTGCTTCTCGATGGGAACATTATATACGTCTATACCGTTGTATATCCTAACCTAAAGCAACCTAACATCTGGGATGTAATATTTTACAAGATTCCTGGCATGTCGGTCCCCAAGTCTCGGTAGGAACATTATATACGTCTATAACGATATATATCCAAACCGAAGGGAACATAACATCTCGGATGTAATACTTTACAACATTCCTGGCGTGTCGTCGCCTGCTTCTCGATGGGGCATAATATACGTCTATAACGTTGTATATCCTAACCTAACGCAACCTAACATCTGGGATGTAATATTTTACAACATTCCTGGCGTGTCGCCGCCTGCTTCTCGACGGGGACATCATATACGTCTATAACGTTGTATATCCTTACCTAACGCAACCTAACATCTGGGATGTAATATTTTACAACATTCCTGGAGTGTCGTCGCCTACTTCTGGATAGGGTCATTATATACATCTATAACCTTGTATATCCTAACCTAAGGCAACCTAACATCTCTACCGTAATATTTTACAACATTCCTGGCGTGACGGCCCCTACTTCACGATGGGGACATTATATACGTCCATAACGTTGTATACCCTATCCTAAGGCAATCTAACATCTCGGATGTAATAGTTGATAACATTCCTGGCGTGTCGGCCCGAACTTCTCGGTGGGAACATTATATACGTCTATAACGATACATATCCTAACGTAAGGCAACATGACATCTCGGATGTAATATTTTACAACATTCCTGGCGTGTCGTCGCCTGCTTCTCGATGGGGACACTATATACGTCTATAACGATATATATCCTAACCTAAAGCAACCTAACATCTCGGATGTAATATTTTACAACATTTCTGACACGTCGGCCCCTATTTTACGGTGGGAACATTATATACGTCTATAACGTTATATATCCTAGCCTAAGGCGACCTAACATGTCGAATGTAATATTTTACAACATTCCTGGCGTGTCGTCGCCTACTTCTCGATGGGGACATTATATACGTCTATAACGTTGTATATCCTAACCTAACGCAACCTAACAACTGGGATGTATTATTTTACAACATTCCTGGCGTGTCGTCGCCTGCTTCTCGGTGGGGACATTATATACGTCTATAACGTTGTATATCCTAACCTAACGCAACCTAACATCTGGGATGTAATATTTTACACCATTCCTGGCGTGTCGTCGCCTACTTCTCGATGGGGATATTATATACATCTATAACCTTGTATATCCTAACCTAAGGCAGCCTAACATCTCGGATGTAATATTTTACAACATTCCTGGCATGTCGGTCCCTACATCTCGGTGGGAACATACTATACGTCTATAACGTTCTATATCCTAACCTAAGGGAACCTAACATCTCGGGTGTAATATTTTACAACATTCCTGACGCGTCGGCCCCTATTTTTCGGTGGGAACATTATATACGTCTATAACGTTATATATCCTAGCCTAAGGCGACCTAACATGTCGAATGTAATATTTTACAACATTCATGGCGTGTCGTCTCCTGCTTCTCGATGGGGACATTATATACGTCTATAATGTTGTATATCCTAACCTAACGCAACCTAACAACTGGGATGTATTATTTTACAACATTCCTTGCATGTCGGCCCCTGCGTCTCGGTGGGAACATTCTATACGTCTATAACGTTGCATATCCTAACCTAAGGGAACCTAACATCTCGGGTGTAATATTTTACAACATTCCTGACGCGTCGGCCCCTATTTCTCGGTGGGAACATTATATACGTCTATAACGTTATATATCCTAGCCTAAGGCGACCTAACATGTCGAATGTAATATTTTACAACATCCCTGTCGTGTCGTCGCCTGCTTCTCGATGGGGACATTATATACGTCTATATCGTTGTATATCCTAACCTAAAGCAACCTAACATCTGGTATGTAATATTATACAAGATTCCTGGCATGTCGGTCCCCAAGTCTCGGTACGAACATTAGATACGTCTATAACGATATATATCCAAACCGAAGGGAACCTAACATCTCGGATGTAATATTTTACAACATTCCTGGCGTGTCGTCGCCTGCTTCTCGATGGGGACATAATATACGTCTATAACTTTGTATATCCTAACCTAACGCAACCTAACATCTGGGATGTAATATTTTACAACATTCCTGGCGTGTCGTCGCCTGCTTCTCGACGGGGACATAATATACGTCTATAACGTTGTATATCCTTACCTAACGCAACCTAACAATTGGCATGTAATATTTTACAACATTCCTTGCATGTCGGTGCCTACGTCTCGGTGGGAACATTATATACGTCTATAACGATATATATCCTAACCTAAGGCAACCTAACATATCGGATGTAATAGTTGACAACATTCCTGGCGTGTAGGTTTGAACTTCTCGGTGGGAACATTGTATACGTCTATAACGTTATATATCCTAGCCTAAGGCCACCTAACATGTCGAATGTAATATTTTACAACATTCCTGACGCGTCGGCCCCTATTTTTCGGTGGCAACATTATATACGTCTATAACGTTATATATCCCAGTCTAAGGCAACCTAACATGTTGAATGTAATACTTTACAACATTCCTGGCGTGTCGTCGCCTACTTCTCGATGGGGACATTATATACGTCTATAACGTTTTGTATCCTAACCTAACGCAACCTAACATCTGGGATGTAATATTCCCGGCGTGTCGTCGCCTACTTCTGGATGGGGACATTATATACGTCTATAACGTTGTGTATCCTAACCTAACGCAACCTAACATCTGGGATGTAATATTCCCGGCGTGTCGTCGCCTACTTCTGGATGGGGACATTATATACGTCTATAACATTATATATCCTAACGTAAGGCAACCTAACATCTCGGATGTAATAGTTGACAACATTCCTGGCGTATCCGCCCGTACTTCTCGGTGGGAACATTGTATACGTCTACAACGTTATATATCCTAGCCTAAGGCGACCTAACATATCGAATTTAATATTTTACATCATTCCTGGCGTGTCGTCGCCTGCTTCTCGATGGGGACATAATATACGTCTATAACGTTGTATATCATAACCTAACGCAACCTAACATCTGGGATGTAATATTTTACAAGATTCCTGGCATGTCGGTCCCCAAGTCTCGGTAGGAACATTATATACGTCTATAACGATATATATCCAAACCGAAGGGAACCTAACATCTCGGATGTAATATTTTACAACTTTCCTGGCGTGTCGTCGCCTGCTTCTCCATGGGGACATTATATACGTCTATAACGTTGTATATCCTAACCTAACGCAACCGACATCTCGGATGTAATATTTTACAACATTCCTTGCATGTCGGTGCCTACGTCTCGGTGTGAACATTATATACGTCTATAACGATATATATCCTAACATAAGGCAACCTAACATATCGGATGTAATAGTTGACAACATTCCTGGCGTGTAGGCCCGAACTTTTCGGTGGGAACATTGTATACGTCTATAACGTTATATATCCTAGCCTAAGGCGACCTAACATATCGAATTTAATATTTTACATCATTCCTGGCGTGTCGTCGCCTGCTTCTCGATGGGAACATTATATACGTCTATAACTTTGTGTATCGTAACCTAACGCAACCTAACATCTGGGATGTAATATTCCCGGCGTGTCGTCGCCTACTTCTGGATGGGGACATTATATACGTCTATAACGTTATATATCCTATCCTAAGGCAACCTAACATCTCGAATGTAATAGTTGACAACATTCCTGGCGTGTCCGCCCGTACTTCTCGGTGGGAACATTATATACGTCTATAACGTTATATATCCTAGCCTAAGGCCACCTAACATGTCGAATGTAATATTTTACTACATTTCTGACGCGTCGGCCCCTATTTTTCAGTGGGAACATTATATACGTCTATAACGTAATATATTCTAGCCTAAGGCATCCTAACATGTCGAATGTAATATTTTACGACATTCCTGGCGTGTCGTCGGCTGCTTCTCGATGGGGACATTATATACGTCTATATCGTTGTATATCCAAACCTAAAGCAACCTAACATCTGGGATGTAATATTATACAAGATTCCTGGCATGTCGGTCCCCAAGTCTCGGTAGGAACATTATATACGTCCATAACGATATATATCCAAACCGAAGAGAACCTAACATCTCGGATGTAATATTTTACAACATTCATGGCGTGTCGTCGCCTGCTTCTCGATGGTGACATAATATACGTCTATAGCGTTGTATATCCTAACCTAACGCAACCTAACATCTGGGATGTAATATTTTACAACATTCTTGGCGTGTCGTCGCCTACTTCTCGATGGGAACATTATATACGTCTATAACGTTGTGTATCCTAACCTAACGCAACCTAACATCTGGGATGTAATATTCCTGGCGTGTCGTCGCCTACTTCTCGATGGGGACATTATATACATCAATAACCTTGTATATCCTAACCTAAGGCAGCCTAACATCTCGGATGTAATATTTTACAACATTCCTGGCATGTCGGTCCCTACATCTCCGTGGGAACATACTATACGTCTATAACGTTGTATATCCTAACCTAAGGGAACCTAACATCTCGGATGTAATAGTTGACAACATTCCTGACGCGTAGGCCCGTACTTCTCGGTGGGAACATTGTATACGTCTATAACGTTATATATCCTAGCCTAAGGCGACCTAGCATGTCGAAGGTAATATTTTACATCATTCCTGGCGTGTCGTCGCCTGCTTCTCGATGGGAACATTATATACGTCTATAACGTTACGTATCCTAACCTAACGCAACCTAACATCTGGGATGTAATATTCCTGGCGTGTCGTCGCCTACTTCTGGATGGGGAGATTATATACGTCTATAACGTTATATATCCTAACCTAAGGCAACCTAACATCTCGGATGTAATAGTTGACAACATTCCTGGCGTGTCCGCCCGTACTTCTCGGTGGGAACATTATATACGTCTATAAGGTTATATATCCTAGCCTAAGTCCACATAACATGTCGAATGTAATATTTTACAACATTCCGGGCGTGTCGTCGCCTGCTTCTCGATGGGGACATAATGTACGTCTATAACGTTGTATATCCTAACATAACGCAACCTAACATCTGGGATGTAATATTTTACAACATTCCTGGCGTGTCGTCGCCTGCTTCTCGATGGGGACATAATATACGTCTATAACGTTGTATATCCTTACCTAACGTAACCTAACATCTGGGATGTAATACTTTGCAACATTCCTGGCGTGTCGTCGCCTACTTCTCGATGGGGACATTATATACATCTATAACCTTGTATATCCTAACCTAAGGCAGCCTAACATGTCGGATGTAAAATTTTACAACATTCCTGGCATGTCGGTCCCTACATCTCGGTGGGAACATACTATACGTCTATAACGTTGTATATCCTAACCTAAGGGAACCTAACATTTCGGGTGTAATATTTTACAACATTCCTGACACGTCGGCCCCTATTTTTCAGTGGGAACATTATATACGTCTATAACGTTATATATTCTAGCCTAAGGCACGCTAACGTGTCGAATGTAAAATTTTACAACATTCCTGGCGTGTCGTCGCCTACTTCTCGATGGGGACATTATATACATCTATAACATTATATATCCTAGTCTAAGGCAACCTAACATGTCGAATGTAATACTTTACAACGTTCCTGGCGTATCGTCGCCTACTTCTCGATGGGGACATTATATACATCTATAACCTTGTATATCCTAAGCTAAGGCAGCCTAACATCTCGGATGTAATATTTTACAACATTCCTGGCATGTCGGTCCCTACATCTCCGTGGGAACATACTATACGTCTATAACGTTGTATATCCAAACCTAAGGGAACCTAACATCTCGGATGTAATAGTTGACAACATTCCTGACGTGTAGGCCCGTACTTCTCGGTGGGAACATTCTATACGTCTATAACGTTATATATCCTAGCCTAAGGCGACCTAGCATGTCGAAGGTAATATTTTACATCATTCCTGGCGTGTCGTCGCCTGCTTCTCGATGCGAACATTATATACGTCTATAACGTTGTGTATCCTAACCTAACGCAACCTAACATCTGGGATGTAATATTCCTGGCGTGTCGTCGCCTACTTCTGGATGGGGAGATTATATACGTCTATAACGTTATATATCCTAACCTAAGGCAACCTAACATCTCGGATGTAGTAGTTGACAACATTCCTGTCGTGTACGCCCGTACTTCTCGGTGGGAACATTATATACGTCTATAACGTTATATATCCTAGCCTAAGGCCACATAACATGTCGAATGTAATATTTTACAACATTCCGGGCGTGTCCTCGCCTGCTTCTCGATGGGGACATAATATACGTCTATAACGTTGTATATCCTAACCTAAGGGAACCTAACATCTCGGGTGTAATATTTTACAACATTCCTGACGCGTCGGCCCCTATTTTTCGGTGGGAACATTATATACGTCTATAACGTTATATATTCTAGCCTAAGGCAACCTAACATGTCGAATGTAAAATTTTACAACATTCCTGGCGTGTGGTCTCCTACTTCTCGATGGGGACATTATATACATCTATAACGTTGTATATCCTAGTCTAAGGCAACCTAACATGTCGAATGTAATACTTTACAACATTCCAGGCGTGTCGTCGCCTACTTCTCGATGGGGACATTATATACATCTATAACCTTGTATATCCTAAGCTAAGGCAGCCTAACATCTCGGATGTAATATTTTACAACATTCCTGGCATGTCGGTCCCTACATCTCCGTGGGAACATACTATACGTCTATAACGTTGTATATCCTAACCTAAGGGAATCTAACATCTCGGATGTAATAGTTGACAACATTCCTGGCGTGTAGGCCCGTACTTCTAGGTGGGAACATTGTATACGTCTATAACGTTATATATCCTAGCCTAAGGCGACCTAGCATGTCGAAGGTAATATTTTACATCATTCCTGGCGTGTCGTCGCCTGCTTCTCGATGGGAACATTATATACGTCTATAACGTTGTGTATCCTAACCTAACGCAACCTAACATCTGGGATGTAATATTCCTGGCGTGTCGTCGCCTACTTCTGGATGGGGAGATTATATACGGCTATAACGTTATATATCCTAACCTAAGGCAACCTAACATCTCGGATGTAATAGTTGACAACATTCCTGGCGTGTAGGCCCGTACTTCTCGGTGGGAACATTGTATACGTCTATAACGTTATATATCCTAGCCTAAGGCGACCTAACATGTCGAATGTCATATTTTACAACATTCCTGGCGTGTCGTCGCCTACTTCTCGATGGGAACATTATATACGTCTATAACGTTGTGTATCCTAACCTAACGCAACCTAACATTGGGGATGTAATATTTTACAACATTCCTTGCATGTCGGTGCCTACGTCTCGGTGGGAACATTATATACGTCTATAACGATATATATCCTAACCTAAGGCAACCTAACATATCGGATGTAATAGTTGACAACATTCCTGGCGTGTAGGCCCGAACTTCTTGGTGGGAACATTGTATACGTCTATAACGTTATATATCCCAGCCTAAGGCGACCTAACATGTCGAATGTAATATTTTACAACATTCCTGACGCGTCGGCCCGTATTTTTCGGTGGGAACATTATATACGTCTATAACGTTATATATTCTAGCCTAAGGCAACCTAACATGTCGAATGTAAAATTTTACAGCATTCCTGGCGTGTCGTCGCCTACTTCTCGATGGGTACATTATATACATCTATAACATTGTATATCCTAACCTAAGGCAACCTAACATCTCGGATGTAATATTTTACAACATTCTGGCGTGTCGTCGACTGCTTCTCGATTGGGAGATTATATACGTCTATAACGTTGTATATCCTAACCTAACGCAACCTAACATTTGGGATGTAATATTTTACAACATTCCTTGCATGTCGGTGCCTACGTCTCGGTGGGAACATTATATACGTCTATAACGATATATATCCTAACCTAAGGCAACCTAACATATCGGATGTAAAGTTGATAACATTCCTGGCGTGTAGGCCCGAACTTCTCGGTGGGAACATTGTATACGTCTATAACGTTATATATCCTAGCCTAAGGCGTCCTAACATATCGAATTTAATATATTACATCATTCCTGGCGTGTCGTCGCCAGCTTCTCGATGGGAACATTATATACGTCTATAACTTTGTGTATCCTAACCTAACGCAACCTCACATCTGGGATGTAATATTCCCGGCGTGTCGTCGCCTACTTCTGGATGGGGATATTATATACGTCTATAACGTTATATATCCTATCCTAAGGCAACCTAACATCTCGAATGTAATAGTTGACAGCATTCCTGGCGTGTCCGCCCGTACTTCTCGGTGGGAACATTATATATGTCTATAACGTTATATATCCTAGCCTAAGGCGACCTAACATGTCGAATGTAATATTTTACAACATTCCTGACGCGGCGGCCCCTATTTTTTGGTGGGAACATTATATACGTCTATAACGTTATATATCCTAGACTAAGGCAACCTAACATGTCGAATGTAATACTTTACAACATTCCAGGCGTGTCGTCGCCTACTTCTCGATGGGGACATTATATACATCTATAACCTTGTATATCCTAACCTAAGGCAGCCTAACATCTCGGATGTAATATTTTACAACATTCCTGGCATGTCGGTCCCTACATCTCGGTGGGGACATACTATGCGTCTATAACGTTGTATATCCTAACCTAGGGGAACCTAACATCTCGGATGTAATAGTTGACAACATTCCTGGCGTGTAGGCCCGTACTTCTCGGTGGGAACATTGTATACGTCTATAACGTCTTATATATCCTAGCCTAAGGCGACCTAACATGTCGAATGTAATATTTTACATCACTCCTGGCGTGTCGTCGCCTGCTTCTCGATGGGAACATTATATACGTCTATAACGTTGTGTATCCTAACCTAACGCAACCTAACATCTGGGATGTAATATTCCTGGCGTGTCGACGCCTACTTCTGGATGGGAGATTATATACGTCTATAACGTTATATATCATAACTTAAGGCAACCTAACATCTCGGATGTAATAGTTGACAACATTCCTGGCGTGTAGGCCCGTACTTCTCGGTGGGAACATTGTATACGTCTATAACGTCTTATATATCCTAGCCTAAGGCGACCTAACATGTCGAATGTAATATTTTACATCATTCCTGGCGTGTCGTCGCCTGCTTCTCAATGGGAACATTATATACGTCTATAACGTTGTGTATCCTAACCTAACGCAACCTAACATCTGGGATGTAATATTCCTGGCGTGTCGTCGTCTACTTCTGGATGGGGAGATTATATACGTCTATAACGTTGTATATCCTAACCTAACGCAACCTAACATTTGGGATGTAATATTTTACAACATTCCTGGCGTGTCGTCGCCTGCTTCTCCATGGGGACATTATATACGTCTATAACGTTGTATATCCTAACCTAACGCAACCTAACATCTCGGATGTAATATTTTACAACATTCCAGGCATTTCGGGCCCTACATCTCGGTGGGAACATACTATACGTCTATAACGTTGTATATCCTAACCTAAGGGAACCTAACATTTCGGGTGTAATATTTTACAACATTCCTGACGCGTCGGCCCCTATTTTTCAGTGGGAACATTATATACGTCTATAACGTTATATATTCTAGCCTAAGGCAACCTAACATGTCGAATGTAAAATTTTACAACATTCCTGGCGTGTCGTCGCCTACTTCTCGATGGGGACATTATATACATCTATAACATTGTATATCCTAGTCTAAGGCAACCTAACATGTCGAATGTAATACTTTACAACATTCCTGGCGTGTCGTCGCCTGCTTCTCGATGGGGACATAATATACGTCTATAACGTTGTATATCCTTACCTAACGCAACCTAACATCTGGGATGTAATATTTTACAGCATTCCTGGAGTGTCGTCGCCTACCTCTGGATAGGGTCATTATATACATCTATAACATTGTATATCCTAACCTAAGGTAACCTATCATCTCGGATGTAATATTTTACATCATTCCTGGCGTGTCGTCGCCTGCTTCTCGATGGGAACATTATATACGTCTATAACGTTGTGTATCCTAACCTAACGCAACCTAACATCTGGGATGTAATATTCCTGGCGTGTCGTCGCCTACTTCTGTATGGGGAGATTATATACGTCTATAACGTTATATATCATAACCTAAGGCAACCTAACATCTCGGATGTAGTAGTTGACAACATTCCTGGCGTGTCCGCCCGTACTTCTCGGTGGGAACATTATATACGTCTATAACGTTATATATCCTAGCCTAAGGCCACATAACATGTCGAATGTAATATTTTACAACATTCCTGGCGTGTCGTCGCCTACTTCTCGATGGGGACATTATATACATCTATAACATTGTATATCCTAACCTAAGGCAACCTAACATCTCGGATGTAATATTTTACAACATTCTGGCGTGTCGTCGACAGCTTCCCGATGGGGAGATTATATACGTCTATAACGTTGTATATCCTAACCTAACGCAACCTAACATTTGGGATGTAATATTTTACAACATTCCTTGCATGTCGATGCCTACGTCTCGGTGGGAACATTATATACGTCTATAACGATATATATCCTAACCTAAGGCAACCTAACATATCGGATGTAATAGTTGACAACATTCCTGTCGCGTCGGCTCCTATTTTTCGGTGGGAACATTATATACGCCTATAACGTTATATATCCTAACCTAAGGGAACCTAACATCTCGGGTGTAATATTTTACAACATTCCTGACACGTCGTCGCCTGCTTCTCGATGGCGACATTATATAAGTCTATAACGTTGTATATCCTAACCTAACACAACCTAACATCTGGGATGTAATATTCCCGGCGTGTCGTCGCCTACTTCAGGATGGGGACATTATATACGTCTATAACGTTATATATCCTAACCTAAGGCAACCTAAGATCTCGGATGTAATAGTTGACAACATTCCTGGCGTGTCCGCCCGTTCTTCTCGGTGGGAACATTATATACGTCTATAACGTTATATATCCTAGCCTAAGGCCACCTAACATGTCGAATGTAATATTTTACAACATTCCTGACGCGTCGGCCCCTATTTTTCGGTGGGAACATTATATACGTCTATAACGTTATATATCCTAGTCTAAGGCAACCTAACATGTCGAATGTAATACTTTACAACATTCCTGGCGTGTCATCGCCTACTTCTCGATGGGGACATTATATACATCTATAACCTTGTATATCCTAACCTAAGGCAGCCTAACATCGTGGATGTAATATTCCTGGCGTGTCGTCACCTACTTCTGGATGGGGAGATTATATACGTCTATAACGTTATATATCCCAAACTAAGGCAACCTAACATCTCGGATGTAATAGTTGACAAACATTGCTTGCGTGTCCGCCCGTACTTCTCCGTGGCAACATTATATACGTCTATAACGTTATATATCCTAGCCTAAGGCCACATAACATGTCGAATGTAATATTTTACAACATTCCTGGCGTGTCGTCGCCTACTTCTCGATGGGGACATTATATACATCTATAACATTGTATATCCTAACCTAACGCAACCTAACATCTCGGATGTAATATTTTACAACATTCTGGCGTGTCGTCGACTGCTTCTCGATGGGGAGATTATATACGTCTATAACGTTGTATATCCTAACCTAACGCAACCTAACATTTGGGATGTAATATTTTACAACATTCCTTGCATGTCGGTGCCTACATCTCGGTGGGAACATTATATATGTCTATAACGATATATATCCTAACCTAAGGCAACCTAACACCTCGGATGTAATAGTTGACAACATTCCTGGCGTTTCCGTCCGTACTTCTCGGTGGGAACATTATATACGTCTATAACGTTATATATCCTAGCCTAAGGCAGCCTAACATCTCGGATGTAATATTTTACAACATTCCTGTCGCGTCGGCTCCTATTTTTCGGTCGGAACATTATATACGTCTATAACGTTATATATCCTAACCTAAGGGAACCTTACATCTCGGGTGTAATATTTTACAACATTCCGGGCGTGTCGTCGCCTGCTTCTCGATGGGGACATAATATACGTCTATAACGTTGTATATCCTAACATAACGCAACCTAACATCTGGGATGTAATATTTTACAACATTCCTGGAGTGTCGTCGCCTACTTCTGGATAGGGTCATTATATACATCTATAACCTTGTATATCCTAACCTAAGGCAACCTAACATCTCGGATGTAATATTTTATAACATTCCTGGCGTGTCGTCGCCTGCTTCTCCATGGGGACATTATATACGTCTATAACGTTGTATATCCTAACCTAACGCAACCTAACATCTGGGATGTAATATTCCTGGTGTGTCGTCGCCCACTTCTGGATGGGGAGATTATATACGTCTATAACGTTATATATCCTAACCTAAGGCAACTTAACATCTCGGATGTAATAGTTGACAACATTCCTGGCGTGTCCGCCCGTACTTCTCGGTGGGAACATTATATACGTCTATAACGTTATATATCCTAGCCTAAGGCCACATAACATGTCGAATGTAATATTTTACAACATTCCGGGCGTGTCGTCGCCTGCTTCTCGATGGGGACATAATATACGTCTATAACGTTGTATATCCTAACATAACGCAACCTAACATCTGGGATGTAATATTTTACAACATTCCTGGAGTGTCGTCGCCTACTTCTGGATAGGGTCATTATATACATCTATAACCTTGTATATCCTAACCTAAGGCAGCCTAACATCTCGGATGTAATATTTTACAACATTCCTGGCATGTCGGTCCCTACATCTCGGTGGGAACATACTATACGTCTATAACGTTGTGTATCCTAACCTAAGGGAACCTAACATCTCGGGTGTAATATTTTACAACATTCCTGACGCGTCGGCCCCTATTTTTCGGTGGGAACATTATATACGTCTATAACGTTATATATCCTAGCCTAGGGCGACCTAACATGTCGAATGTAATATTTTACAACATTCCTGGCGTGTCGTCGCCTGCTTCTGGATGGGGATATTATATACGTCTATAACGTTATATATCCTATCCTAAGGCAACCTAACATCTCGAATGTAATAGTTGACAACATTCCTGGCGTGTCCGCCCGTACTTCTCGGTGGGAACATTATATACGTCTATAACGTTATATATCCTAGCCTAAGGCGACCTAACATGTCGAATGTAATATTTTACAACATTCCTGACGCGTCGGCCCCTATTTTTCGGTGGAAACATTATATACGTCTATAACGTTATATATCCTAGTCTAAGGCAACCTAACATGTCGAATGTAATACTTTACAACATTCCTGGCGTGTCGTCGCCTACTTCTCGATGGGGACATTATATACATCTATAACCTTGTATATCCTAACCTAAGGCAGCCTAACATCTTGGATGTAATATTTTACAACATTCCTGGCGTGTCGTCGCCTGCTTCTCCATGGGGACATTATATACGTCTATAACGTTGTATATCCTAACCTAACGCAACCTAACATCTCGGATGTAATATTTTACAACATTCCTGGCATGTCGGTCCCTACATCTCGGTGGGAACATACTATACGTCTATAACGTTGTATATCCTAACCTAAGGGAACCTAACATTTCGGGTGTAATATTTTACAACATTCCTGACGCGTCGGCCCCTATTTTTCAGTGGGAACATTATATACGTCTATAACGTTATATATTCTAGCCTAAGGCAACCTAACATGTCGAATGTAAAATTTTACAACATTCCTGGCGTGTCGTCGCCTACTTCTCGATGGGGACATTATATACATCTATAACAGTGTATATTCTAGTCTAAGGCAACCTAACATGTCGAATGTAATACTTTACAACATTCCTGGCGTGTCGTCGCCTGCTTCTCGATGGGGACATAATATACGTCTATAACGTTGTATATCCTTACCTAACGCAACCTAACATCTGGGATGTAATATTTTACAGCATTCCTGGAGTGTCGTCGCCTACCTCTGGATAGGGTCATTATATACATCTATAACATTGTATATCCTAACCTAAGGTAACCTATCATCTCGGATGTAATATTTTACATCATTTCTGGCGTGTCGTCGCCTGCTTCTCGATGGGAACATTATATACGTCTATAACGTTGTGTATCCTAACCTAACGCAACCTAACATCTGGGATGTAATATTCCTGGCGTGTCGTCGCCTACTTCTGTATGGGGAGATTATATACGTCTATAACGTTATATATCATAACCTAAGGCAACCTAACATCTCGGATGTAATAGTTGACAACATTCCTGGCGTGTCCGCCCGTACTTCTCGGTGGGAACATTATATACGTCTATAACGTTATATATCCTAGCCTAAGGCAGCCTAACATCTCGGATGTAATATTTTACAACATTCCTGTCGCGTCGGCTCCTATTTTTCGGTGGGAACATTATATACGTCTATAACGTTATATATCCTACCCTAAGGGAACCTAACATCTCGGGTGTAATATTTTACAACATTCCTGACACGTCGTCGCCTGCTTCTCGACGGGGACATAATATACGTCTATAACGTTGGATATCCTTACCTAACGCAACCTAACATCTGGGATGTAATATTTTACAGCATTCCTGGAGTGTCGTCGCCTACCTCTGGATAGGGTCATTATATACATCTATAACATTGTATATACTAACCTAAGGCAACCTATCATCTCGGATGTAATATTTTATAACATTCCTGGCATGTCGGTCCCTACTTCTCGGTGGAAACATTGTATACGTCTATAACGGTATATATCCTAACCTAAGGCAACCTAACATCTCGGATGTAATAGTTGACAACATTCCTGGCGTGTAGGCCCGTACTTCTCGGTGGGAACATTGTATATGTCTATAACGTTATATATCCTAGCCTAAGGCGACCTAACATGTCGAATGTAATATTTTACAACATTCCTGGCTTGTCGTCGCCTACTTCTCGATGGGAACATTATATACGTCTATAACGTTGTGTATCCTAACCTAACGCAACCTAACATCTGGGATGTAATATTCCTGGCGTGTCGTCGCCTACTTCTGGATGGGGAGATTATATACGTCTATAACGTTATATATCCCAACCTAAGGCAACCTAACATCTCGGATGTAATAGTTGACAACATTCCTGGCGTGTCCGCCCGTACTTCTCGGTGGGAACATTATATACGTCTATAACGTTATATATCCTAGCCTAAGGCCACAGAACATGTCGAATGTAATATTTTACAACATTCCGGGCGTGTCGTCGCCTGCTTCTCGATGGGGACATAATATACGTCTATAACGTTGTATATCGTTACCTAACGCAACCTAACATTTGGGATGTAAAATTTTACAACATTCCTTGCATGTCGGTCCCTACATCTCGGTGGGGACATACTATACGTCTATAACGTTGTATATCCTAACCTAGGGGAACCTAACATCTCGGATGTAATAGTTGACAACATTCCTGGCGTGTAGGCCCGTACTTCTCGGTGGGAACATTGTATACGTCTATAACGTCGTATATATCCTAGCCTAAGGCAACCTAACATATCGGATGTAATAGTTGACAACATTCCTGTCGCGTCGGCTCCTATTTTTCGGTGGGAACATTATATACGTCTATAACGTTATATATCCTAACCTAAGGGAACCTAACATCTCGGGTGTAATATTTTACAACATTCCTGACACGTCGTCGCCTGCTTCTCGATGGCGACATTATATAAGTCTATAACGTTGTATATCCTAACCTAACACAACCTAACATCTGGGATGTAATATTCCCGGCGTGTCGTCGCCTACTTCAGGATGGGGACATTATATACGTCTATAACGTTATATATCCTAACCTAAGGCAACCTAAGATCTCGGATGTAATAGTTGACAACATTCCTGGCGTGTCCGCCCGTTCTTCTCGGTGGGAACATTATATACGTCTATAACGTTATATATCCTAGCCTAAGGCCACCTAACATGTCGAATGTAATATTTTACAACATTCCTGACGCGTCGGCCCCTATTTTTCGGTGGGAACATTATATACGTCTATAACGTTATATATCCTAGTCTAAGGCAACCTAACATGTCGAATGTAATACTTTACAACATTCCTGGCGTGTCGTCGCCTACTTCTCGATGGGGACATTATATACATCTATAACCTTGTATATCCTAACCTAAGGCAGCCCAACATCGTGGATGTAATATTCCTGGCGTTTCGTCGCCTGCTTCTCGATGGGGACATTATATACGTCTATATCGTTGTATATCCTAACCTAAGGCAACCTAACATCTGGGATGTAATATTATACAGGATTCCTGGCATGTCGGTCCCCAAGTCTCGGTAGGAACATTATATACGTCTATAACGATATATATCCAAACCGAAGGGAACCTAACATCTCGGATGTAATATTTTACATCATTCCTGGCGTGTCGTCGCCTGCTTCTGGATGGGGACATAATATACGTCTATAACGTTGTATATCCTAACCTAACGCAACCTAACATCTGGGATGTAATATTTTACAACATTCCTGGCGTGTCGTCGCCTGCTTCTCGATGGGGACATAATATACGTCTATAACGTTGTATATCCTTACCTAACGCAACCTAACATCCGGGATGTAATATGTTACAACAATCCTGGAGTGTCGTCGCCTACTTCTGGATAGGGTCATTATGTACATCTATAACCTTGTATATCCTAACCTAAGGCAACCTAACATCTCGGATGTAATATTTTATAACATTCCTGGCATGTCGGTCCCTACATCTCGCTGGGAACATACAATACGTCTATAACGTTGTATATCCTAACCAACGGCAACGTAACGTCTCGGATGTAATATTTTACAACATTCTGGCGTTTCGTCGCCTGCTTCTCGATGGGAACATTATATACGTCTATAACGTTGTGTATCCTAATCTAACGCAACCAAATATCTGGGATGTAATATTCCTGGCGTGTCGTCGCCTACTTCTGGATGGGGACATTATACACGTCTACAACGTTATATATCCTAACCTAAGGCAACCTAACATCTCGGATGTAATAGTTGACAACGTTCCTAGCGTGTCCGCCCGTACTTCTCGGTGGGAACATTATATACGTCTATAACGTTATATATCCTAGCCTAAGGCCACATAACATGTAGAATGTAATACTTTATAACATTCCTGGCGTGTCGTCGACAGCTTCCCGATGGGGAGATTATATACGTCTATAACGTTGTATATCCTAACCTAACGCAACCTAACATTTGGGATGTAATATTTTACAACATTCCTTACATGTCGGTGCCTACGTCTCGGTGGGAACATTATATACGTCTATAACGATATATATCCTAACCTAAGGCAACCTAACATATCGGATGTAATAGTTGACAACATTCCTGTCGCGTCGGCTCCTATTTTTCGGTGGGAACATTATATACGTCTATAACGTTATATATCCTAGTCTAAGGCAACCTAACATGTCGAATGTAATACTTTACAACATTCCTGGCGTGTCGTCGCCTACTTCTCGATGGGGACATTATATACATCTATAACCTTGTATATCCTAACCTAAGGCAGCCTAACATCTTGGATGTAATATTCCTGGCGTGTCGTCGCCTACTTCTGGATGGGCAGATTATATACGTCTATAACGTTATATATCCCAACCTAAGGCAACCTAACATCTCGGATGTAATAGTTGACAACATTCCTTGCGTGTCCGCCCGTACTTCTCGGTGGGAACATTATATACGTCTATAACGTTATATATCCTAGCCTAAGGCCACATAACATGTCGAATGTAATATTTTACAACATTCCTGGCGTTTCGTCGCCTGCTTCTCGATGGGGACATTATATACGTCTATATCGTTGTATATCCTAACCTAAGACAACCTAACATCTGGGATGTAATATTATACAAGATTCCTGGCATGTCGGTCCCCAAGTCTCGGTAGGAACATTATATACGTCTATAACGACATATATCCAAACCGAAGGGAACCTAACATCTCGGATGTAATATTTTACAACATTCCTGGCGTGTCGTCTCCTGCTTCTCGATGGGGACATTATATACGTCTATAATAATATATATCCTAACCTAACGCAACCTAACATCTGGGATGCAATATTTTACAACTTTCCTGGCGTGTCGTCGCCTGCTTCTCGATGGGGACTTAATATACGTCTATAACGTTGTATATCCTAACCCAACGCAACCTAACATCTGGGATGTAATATTTTACAACATTCCTGGCGTGTCGTCGCCTACTTCTGGATGGGGTCATTATATACCTCTATAACGTTATATATCCTAGCCTAAGGCCACCTAACATGTGGAATGTAATATTTTACAACATTCCTGGCGTGTCGTCGCCTGCTTCTCGATGGGGACGTTATATACGTCTATAACGTTGTATATCCTAACCTAAAGCAACCTAACATCTGGGTTGTAATATTTTACAAGATTCCTGGCATGTCGGTCCCTACTTCGCGGGGGAAACATTGTATACGTCTATAACGATATATATCCTAACCTAGGGCAGCCTAACATCTCGGATGTAATATTTTACAACATTCCTGGCAGGTCGGTCCCTACATCTCGGTGGGAACATTCTTTACGTCTATAACGTTGTATATCCTATCCTAAGGGAACCTAACATCTCGGGTTTAATATTTTACAACATTCCTGACGCGTCAGCCCCTATTATTCGGTGGGAACATTATATAAGTCTATAACGTTATATATCCTAGTCTAAGGCAACCTAGCATGGCGAATGTAATATTTTACAACATTCCTGGCGTGTCGTCCCCTACTTTTCGATGGGGACATTATATACATCTATAACCTTGTATATCCCAACCTAAGGCAGCCTAATATCTCGGATGTAATATTTTACAACATTCCTGGCATGTCGGTCCCTACTTCTCGGTGCACACATTGTATACGTCTATAACGGTATATATCCTAACCTAAGGCAACCTAACATCTCGGATGTAATAGTTGACAACATTCCTGGCGTGTAGGCCCGTACTTCTCGGTGGGAACATTGTATACGTCTATAACGTTATATATCCTAGCCTAAGGCGACCTAATATGTCGAATGTATTATTTTACAACATTCCTGGCGTGTCGTTGCCTACTTCTCGATGGGGACATTATATACGTCTATATCGTTGTATATCCTAACCTAAGACAACCTAACATCTGGGATGTAATATTATACAAGATTCCTGGCATGTCGGTCCCCAAGTCTCGGTAGGAACATTATATACGTCTATAACGATATATATCCAAACCGAAGGGAACCTAACATCTCGGATGTAATATTTTACAACATTCCTGGCGTGTCGTCTCCTGCTTCTCGATGGGGACATTATATACGTCTATAATAATATATATCCTAACCTAACGCAACCTAACATCTGGGATGCAATATTTTACAACTTTCCTGGCGTGTCGTCGCCTGCTTCTCGATGGGGATTTAATATACGTCTATAACGTTGTATATCCTAACCCAACGCAACCTAACATCTGGGATGTAATATTTTACAAACATTCCTGGCGTGTCGTCGTCTACTTCTGGATGGGGTCATTATATACATCTATAACGTTATATATCCTAGCCTATGGCCACCTAACATGTCGAATGTAATATTTTACAACATTCCTGGCGTGTCGTCGCCTGCTTCTCGATGGGGACTTAATATACGTCTATAACGTAGTATATCCTAACCCAACGCAACCTAACATCTGGGATGTAATATTTTACAACATTCCTGGCGTGTCGTCGCCTACTTCTGGATGGGGTCATTATATACCTCTATAACGTTATATATCCTAGCCTAAGGCCACCTAACATGTCGAATGTAATATTTTACAACATTCCTGGCGTGTCGTCGCCTGCTTCTCGATGGGGACGTTATATACGTCTATAACGTTGTATATCCTAACCTAAAGCAACCTAACATCTGGGTTGTAATATTTTACAAGATTCCTGGCATGTCGGTCCCTACTTCGCGGGGGAAACATTGTATACGTCTATAACGATATATATCCTAACCTAGGGCAGCCTAACATCTCGGATGTAATATTTTACAACATTCCTGGCAGGTCGGTCCCTACATCTCGGTGGGAACATTCTTTACGTCTATAACGTTGTATATCCTAACCTAAGGGAACCTAACATCTCGGGTTTAATATTTTACAACATTCCTGACGCGTCAGCCCCTATTATTCGGTGGGAACATTATATAAGTCTATAACGTTATATATCCTAGTCTAAGGCAACCTAGCATGGCGAATGTAATATTTTACAACATTCCTGGCGTGTCGTCGCCTACTTTTCGATGGGGACATTATATACATATATAACCTTGTATATCCCAACCTAAGGCAGCCTAATATCTCGGATGTAATATTTTACAACATTCCTGGCATGTCGGTCCCTACTTCTCGGTGCACACATTGTATACGTCTATAACGGTATATATCCTAACCTAAGGCAACCTAACATCTCGGATGTAATAGTTGACAACATTCCTGGCGTGTAGGCCCGTACTTCTCGGTGGGAACATTGTATACGTCTATAACGTTATATATCCTAGCCTAAGGCGACCTAACATGTCGAATGTATTATTTTACAACATTCCTGGCGTGTCGTTGCCTACTTCTCGATGGGGACATTATATACGTCTATAACGTTGTATATCCTAACCTAAGGCAACCTAACATCTGGGATGTAATATTTTACAAGATTTCTGGCATGTCGGTCCTCAAGTCTCGGTAGGAACATTATATACGTCTATAACGATATATATCCTAACCTAAAGCAACCTAACATCTCGGATGTAATAGATGACAACGTTCCTAGCGTGTCCGCCCGTACTTCTCGGTGGGAACATTATATACCTCTATAACGTTATATATCCTAGCCTAAGGCCACCTAACATGTCGAATGTAATATTTTACAACATTCCTGGCGTGTCGTCGCCTGCTTCTCGATGGGGACCTTATATACGTCTATAACGTTGTATATCCTAACCTAAAGCAACCTAACATCTGGGTTGTAATATTTTACAAGATTCCTGGCATGTCGGTCCTCAAGTCTCGGTAGGAACATTACATACGTCTATAACGATATATATCCTAACCTAAAGCAACCTAACATCTCGGATGTAATATTTTACAACATTCCTGGCATGTCGGTCCCTACATCTCGGTGGTAACATACTCTAAGTCTATAACGTTGTATATCCTAACCTAAGGGAACCTAACATCTCGGGTGTAAACTTTTACAACATTCCTGACGCGTCGGGTCCTATTTTTCGGTGGGAACATTATATACGTCTATAACGTTATATATCCTAGCCTAAGGCAAACTAACATGTCGAATGTAATATTTTATAACATTCATGGTGTGTCGTCGCGTGCTTCTCGATGGGGACATTATATACGTCTATAACGTTGTATATCCTAACCTAACGCAACCTAACATCTCGGATGTAATATTTTACAACATTCCTGGCGTGTCGTCGCCTACCTCTGGATGGGGACAATATATACATCTATAACGTTGTATATCCTCACCTAAGGCAACCTAACATCTCGACTGTAATATTTGACAACATTCCTGGCGTGTCGGCCCGTACTTCTCGGTGGTAACATTATATACGTCTATAACGTTATATATCCTAACCTAAGGCAACCTAACATCTCGGATGTAATATTTGACAACATTCTAGGCATGTCGGTCCCTACTTCTCTGTGGGAACATTGTATACGTCTATAACGATATATTTCCTAGCCTAAGGCGACCTAACATGTCGAATGTAATATTTTACATCATTCCTGGCGTGTCGTCGCCTGCTTCTCGATGGGAACATTATATACGTCTATAACGTTGTGTATCCTAATCTAACGCAACCAAATATCTGGGATGTAATATTCCTGGCGTGTCGTCGCTTACTTCTGGATGGAGACATTATATACGTCTATAACGTTATATATCCTAACCTAAGGCAACCTAACATCTCGGATGTAATAGTTGACAACGTTCCTAGCGTGTCCGCCCGTACTTCTCGGTGGCAACATTATATACGTCTATAACGTTATATATCCTAGCCTAAGGCCACATAACATCTCGGATGTAATATTTTACAACATTCCTGGCGTGTCGTCGCCTGCTTCTCGATGGAGACATAATATACGTCTATAACGTTGTATATCCTAACCTAACGCAACCTAACATCTCGGATGTAATATTTTACAACATTCTTGGCGTGTCGGTCCCTACATCTCGGTGGGAACATACTATACGTCTATAACGTTGTATATCCTAACATAACGCAACCTAACATTTGGGATGTAATATTTTACAATATTCCAGGCGTGTCGGTCCCTACGTCTCGGTGGGATCATTATATACGTCTATAACCATATATATCCTAACCTAAGGCAACCTAACATCGCGGATGTAATAGTTGACAGCATTCCTGGCGTGTAGGTCCGTACTTCTCGGTGGGAACATTATATACGTCTATAACGTTATATATCCTAGCCTAAGGCGACCTAACATGTCGAATGTAATATTTTACATCGTTCCTGACGTGTCTGCCCGTAGTTCTCGGTGGTAACATTATATACGTCTATAACGTTATATATCCTAGCCTAAGGCAACCTAACATCTCGGATGTAATATTTGACAACATTTCTGGCATGTCGGTCCCTACATCTCGGTGGGATCATTCTATGCGTCTATAACGTTGTATATCCTAACCTAAGGCAGCCTAACATCTTGGATGTAATATTCCTGGCGTGTCGTCGCCTACTTCTGGATGGGCAGATTATATACGTCTATAACGTTATATATCCCAACCTAAGGCAACCTAACATCTCGGATGTAATAGTTGACAACATTCCTTGCGTGTCCGCCCGTACTTCTCGGTGGGAACATTATATACGTCTATAACGTTATATATCCTAGCCTAAGGCCACATAACATGTCGAATGTAATATTTTACAACATTCCTGGCGTTTCGTCGCCTGCTTCTCGATGGGGACATTATATACGTCTATATCGTTGTATATCCTAACCTAAGACAACCTAACATCTGGGATGTAATATTATACAAGATTCCTGGCATGTCGGTCCCCAAGTCTCGGTAGGAACATTATATACGTCTATAACGACATATATCCAAACCGAAGGGAACCTAACATCTCGGATGTAATATTTTACAACATTCCTGGCGTGTCGTCTCCTGCTTCTCGATGGGGACATTATATACGTCTATAATAATATATATCCTAACCTAACGCAACCTAACATCTGGGATGCAATATTTTACAACTTTCCTGGCGTGTCGTCGCCTGCTTCTCGATGGGGACTTAATATACGTCTATAACGTTGTATATCCTAACCCAACGCAACCTAACATCTGGGATGTAATATTTTACAACATTCCTGGCGTGTCGTCGCCTACTTCTGGATGGGGTCATTATATACCTCTATAACGTTATATATCCTAGCCTAAGGCCACCTAACATGTGGAATGTAATATTTTACAACATTCCTGGCGTGTCGTCGCCTGCTTCTCGATGGGGACGTTATATACGTCTATAACGTTGTATATCCTAACCTAAAGCAACCTAACATCTGGGTTGTAATATTTTACAAGATTCCTGGCATGTCGGTCCCTACTTCGCGGGGGAAACATTGTATACGTCTATAACGATATATATCCTAACCTAGGGCAGCCTAACATCTCGGATGTAATATTTTACAACATTCCTGGCAGGTCGGTCCCTACATCTCGGTGGGAACATTCTTTACGTCTATAACGTTGTATATCCTATCCTAAGGGAACCTAACATCTCGGGTTTAATATTTTACAACATTCCTGACGCGTCAGCCCCTATTATTCGGTGGGAACATTATATAAGTCTATAACGTTATATATCCTAGTCTAAGGCAACCTAGCATGGCGAATGTAATATTTTACAACATTCCTGGCGTGTCGTCCCCTACTTTTCGATGGGGACATTATATACATCTATAACCTTGTATATCCCAACCTAAGGCAGCCTAATATCTCGGATGTAATATTTTACAACATTCCTGGCATGTCGGTCCCTACTTCTCGGTGCACACATTGTATACGTCTATAACGGTATATATCCTAACCTAAGGCAACCTAACATCTCGGATGTAATAGTTGACAACATTCCTGGCGTGTAGGCCCGTACTTCTCGGTGGGAACATTGTATACGTCTATAACGTTATATATCCTAGCCTAAGGCGACCTAATATGTCGAATGTATTATTTTACAACATTCCTGGCGTGTCGTTGCCTACTTCTCGATGGGGACATTATATACGTCTATATCGTTGTATATCCTAACCTAAGACAACCTAACATCTGGGATGTAATATTATACAAGATTCCTGGCATGTCGGTCCCCAAGTCTCGGTAGGAACATTATATACGTCTATAACGATATATATCCAAACCGAAGGGAACCTAACATCTCGGATGTAATATTTTACAACATTCCTGGCGTGTCGTCTCCTGCTTCTCGATGGGGACATTATATACGTCTATAATAATATATATCCTAACCTAACGCAACCTAACATCTGGGATGCAATATTTTACAACTTTCCTGGCGTGTCGTCGCCTGCTTCTCGATGGGGACTTAATATACGTCTATAACGTTGTATATCCTAACCCAACGCAACCTAACATCTGGGATGTAATATTTTACAAACATTCCTGGCGTGTCGTCGTCTACTTCTGGATGGGGTCATTATATACCTCTATAACGTTATATATCCTAGCCTATGGCCACCTAACATGTCGAATGTAATATTTTACAACATTCCTGGCGTGTCGTCGCCTGCTTCTCGATGGGGACTTAATATACGTCTATAACGTAGTATATCCTAACCCAACGCAACCTAACATCTGGGATGTAATATTTTACAACATTCCTGGCGTGTCGTCGCCTACTTCTGGATGGGGTCATTATATACCTCTATAACGTTATATATCCTAGCCTAAGGCCACCTAACATGTCGAATGTAATATTTTACAACATTCCTGGCGTGTCGTCGCCTGCTTCTCGATGGGGACGTTATATACGTCTATAACGTTGTATATCCTAACCTAAAGCAACCTAACATCTGGGTTGTAATATTTTACAAGATTCCTGGCATGTCGGTCCCTACTTCGCGGGGGAAACATTGTATACGTCTATAACGATATATATCCTAACCTAGGGCAGCCTAACATCTCGGATGTAATATTTTACAACATTCCTGGCAGGTCGGTCCCTACATCTCGGTGGGAACATTCTTTACGTCTATAACGTTGTATATCCTAACCTAAGGGAACCTAACATCTCGGGTTTAATATTTTACAACATTCCTGACGCGTCAGCCCCTATTATTCGGTGGGAACATTATATAAGTCTATAACGTTATATATCCTAGTCTAAGGCAACCTAGCATGGCGAATGTAATATTTTACAACATTCCTGGCGTGTCGTCGCCTACTGTTCGATGGGGACATTATATACATCTATAACCTTGTATATCCCAACCTAAGGCAGCCTAATATCTCGGATGTAATATTTTACAACATTCCTGGCATGTCGGTCCCTACTTCTCGGTGCACACATTGTATACGTCTATAACGGTATATATCCTAACCTAAGGCAACCTAACATCTCGGATGTAATAGTTGACAACATTCCTGGCGTGTAGGCCCGTACTTCTCGGTGGGAACATTGTATACGTCTATAACGTTATATATCCTAGCCTAAGGCGACCTAACATGTCGAATGTATTATTTTACAACATTCCTGGCGTGTCGTTGCCTACTTCTCGATGGGGACATTATATACGTCTATAACGTTGTATATCCTAACCTAAGGCAACCTAACATCTGGGATGTAATATTTTACAAGATTTCTGGCATGTCGGTCCTCAAGTCTCGGTAGGAACATTATATACGTCTATAACGATATATATCCTAACCTAAAGCAACCTAACATCTCGGATGTAATAGATGACAACGTTCCTAGCGTGTCCGCCCGTACTTCTCGGTGGGAACATTATATACCTCTATAACGTTATATATCCTAGCCTAAGGCCACCTAACATGTCGAATGTAATATTTTACAACATTCCTGGCGTGTCGTCGCCTGCTTCTCGATGGGGACCTTATATACGTCTATAACGTTGTATATCCTAACCTAAAGCAACCTAACATCTGGGTTGTAATATTTTACAAGATTCCTGGCATGTCGGTCCTCAAGTCTCGGTAGGAACATTACATACGTCTATAACGATATATATCCTAACCTAAAGCAACCTAACATCTCGGATGTAATATTTTACAACATTCCTGGCATGTCGGTCCCTACATCTCGGTGGTAACATACTCTAAGTCTATAACGTTGTATATCCTAACCTAAGGGAACCTAACATCTCGGGTGTAAACTTTTACAACATTCCTGACGCGTCGGGTCCTATTTTTCGGTGGGAACATTATATACGTCTATAACGTTATATATCCTAGCCTAAGGCAAACTAACATGTCGAATGTATGATTTTATAACATTCATGGTGTGTCGTCGCGTGCTTCTCGATGGGGACATTATATACGTCTATAACGTTGTATATCCTAACCTAACGCAACCTAACATCTCGGATGTAATATTTTACAACATTCCTGGCGTGTCGTCGCCTACCTCTGGATGGGGACAATATATACATCTATAACGTTGTATATCCTCACCTAAGGCAACCTAACATCTCGACTGTAATATTTGACAACATTCCTGGCGTGTCGGCCCGTACTTCTCGGTGGTAACATTATATACGTCTATAACGTTATATATCCTAACCTAAGGCAACCTAACATCTCGGATGTAATATTTGACAACATTCTAGGCATGTCGGTCCCTACTTCTCTGTGGGAACATTGTATACGTCTATAACGATATATTTCCTAGCCTAAGGCGACCTAACATGTCGAATGTAATATTTTACATCATTCCTGGCGTGTCGTCGCCTGCTTCTCGATGGGAACATTATATACGTCTATAACGTTGTGTATCCTAATCTAACGCAACCAAATATCTGGGATGTAATATTCCTGGCGTGTCGTCGCCTACTTCTGGATGGAGACATTATATACGTCTATAACGTTATATATCCTAACCTAAGGCAACCTAACATCTCGGATGTAATAGTTGACAACGTTCCTAGCGTGTCCGCCCGTACTTCTCGGTGGCAACATTATATACGTCTATAACGTTATATATCCTAGCCTAAGGCCACATAACATCTCGGATGTAATATTTTACAACATTCCTGGCGTGTCGTCGCCTGCTTCTCGATGGAGACATAATATACGTCTATAACGTTGTATATCCTAACCTAACGCAACCTAACATCTCGGATGTAATATTTTACAACATTCTTGGCGTGTCGGTCCCTACATCTCGGTGGGAACATACTATACGTCTATAACGTTGTATATCCTAACATAACGCAACCTAACATTTGGGATGTAATATTTTACAATATTCCAGGCGTGTCGGTCCCTACGTCTCGGTGGGATCATTATATACGTCTATAACCATATATATCCTAACCTAAGGCAACCTAACATCGCGGATGTAATAGTTGACAGCATTCCTGGCGTGTAGGTCCGTACTTCTCGGTGGGAACATTATATACGTCTATAACGTTATATATCCTAGCCTAAGGCGACCTAACATGTCGAATGTAATATTTTACATCGTTCCTGACGTGTCTGCCCGTAGTTCTCGGTGGTAACATTATATACGTCTATAACGTTATATATCCTAGCCTAAGGCAACCTAACATCTCGGATGTAATATTTGACAACATTTCTGGCATGTCGGTCCCTACATCTCGGTGGGATCATTCTATGCGTCTATAACGTTGTATATCCTAACCTAAGGCATTCTAACATCTCGGATGTAATATTTTACAACATTCCTGTCATTTCGGTCCCTACTTCTCTGTGGGAACATTGTATACAGCTATAACGTTATATACCCTAGCCTAAGGCAAACTAACATGTCGAATGTAAAATTTTGTAACATTCATGGAGTGTCGTCGCGTGCTTCTCGATGGGGACATTATATACCTCTATAACGTTGTATATCCTAACCTAAGGCAACCTAACATCTCGACTGTAATATTTTACAACATTCCTGGCATGTCGGTCCCTACTTCTCTGTGGGAATATTGTATACGTCTATAACGTTATATATCCTAGTCTAAGGCAACCTAGCATGGCGAATGTAATATTTTACAACATTCCTGGCGTGTCGTCGCCTACTTCTCGATGGGGACATTATATACATCTATAACCTTGTATATCCCAACCTAAGGCAGCCTAATATCTCGGATGTAATATCTTACAACATTCCTGGCATGTCGGTCCCTACTTCTCGGTGCACACATTGTATACGTCTATAACGGTATATATCCTAACCTAAGGCAACCTAACATCTCGGATGTAATAGTTGATAACATTCCTGGCGTGTAGGCCCGTACTTCTCGGTGGGAACATTGTATACGTCTATAACGTCATATATCCTAGCCTAAGGCGACCTAACATGTCGAATGTATTATTTTACAACATTCCTGGCGTGTCGTTGCCTACTTCTCGATGGGGACATTATATACGTCTATAACGTTGTATATCCTAACCTAAGGCAACCTAACATCTGGGATGTAATATTTTACAAGATTTCTGGCATGTCGGTAATCAAGTCTCGGTAGTAACATTATATACGTCTATAACGATATATATCCTAACCTAAAGCAACCTAACATCTCGGATGTAATAGATGACAACGTTCCTAGCGTGTCCGCTCGTACTTCTCGGTGGGAACATTATATACCTCTATAACGTTATATATCCTAGCCTAAGGCGACCTAACATGTCGAATGTAATATTTTACATCGTTCCTGACGTGTCGGCCCGTAGTTCTCGGTGGTAACATTATATACGTCTATATCGTTATATATCCTAGCCTAAGGCAACCTAACATCTCGGATGTAATATTTGACAACATTTCAAGCATGTCGGTCCCTACATCTCGGTGGGATCATTCTATGCGTCTATAACGTTGTATATCCTAACCTAAGGCATCCTAACATCTCGGATGTAATATTTTACAACATTCCTGGCATTTCGGTCCCTACTTCTCTGTGGGAACATTGTATACGTCTATAACGTTATATATCCTAGCCTAAGGCAAACTAACATATAGAATGTAATATTTTGTAACATTCATGGAGTGTCGTCGCGTGCTTCTCGATGGGGACATTATATACCTCTATAACGTTGTATATCCTAACCTAACGCAACCTAACATCTCGGATGTAATATTTTACAACATTCCTGGCGTGTCGTCGCCTGCTTCTCGATGGGGACATTATATACATCTATAACGTTGTATATGCTAACCTAAGGCAACCTAACATCTCGACTGTAATATTTTACAACATTCCTGGCATGTCGGTCCCTACTTCTCTGTGGGAACATTGTATACGTCTATAACGATATATATCCTAGCCTAAGGCAACCTAACATCTCGGATGTAATAGTTGACAACATTCCTGGCATGTCGGTCCCTACTTCTCTGTGGGAACATTGTATACGTCTAAAACGATATATGTCCTAGCCTAAGGCGACCTAACATGTCGAATGTAATATTTTACAACATTCCTGGCGTGTCGTCGCCTGCTTCTCGATGGGGACATTATATACGTCTATAACGTTGTATATCCTAACCTAAAGCAACCTAACATCTAGGATGTAATATTTTACAACATTCCTGGCGTGTCGGTCCCTACACCTCGGTGGGGACATTATATACGTCTATAACGTTGTATAAACTAACCTAAAGCAACCTAACATCTCGGATGTAATATTTTACAACATTCCTGGCATTTCTGTCCCTACATCTCGGTGGGAACGTACTATACGTCTATAACGTTGTATATCCTAACCTAAGGGAACCTAACATCTCGGGTGTAATATTTTACAACATTCCTGACGCGTCGGCCCCTATTTTTCGGTGGGAACATTATATACATTTATAACGGTATATATCCTAGCCTAAGGCAACCTAACATGTCGGATGTAATATTTTACAACATTCCTGGCATATCGGTCCCTACTTCTCGGTGGAAACATTGTATACGTCTATAACGTTATATATCCTAACGTAAGGCATCCTAACATCTCAGATGTAATATTTTACAACATTCCTGGCATTTTGGTCCCTACTTCTCTGTGGGAACATTGTATACAGCTATAACGTTATATATCCTAGCCTAAGGCAACGTAACATGTCGAATGTAATATTTTATAACATTCATGGGGTGTCGTCGCGTGCTTCTCGATGGGGACATTATATACGTCTATAACGTTGTATATCCTAACCTAACGCAACCTAACATCTCGGATGTAATATTTTGCAAAACATTCCTGGCATATCGGTCCCTACTTCTCGGTGGAAACATTGTATACGTCTATAACGATATATATCCTAGCCTAAGGCAACCTAACATCTCGGATGTAATATTTTACAACATTCCTGGCGTGTCGTCGCCTACTTCTCGATGGGGACATTATATACATCTATAACTTTGTATATCCTAACCTAAGGCAACCTAACATCTCGAATGTAATATTCCTGGCGTGTAGTCGCCTACTTCTGGATGGGGAGATTATATATGTCTATAACGTTATATATCCTAACCTAAGGCAACCTAACATCTCGGATGTAATAGTTGACAACATTCCTGGCGTGTCCGCCCGTACTTCTCGGTGGGAACAGTATATACGTCTATAACCTTATATATCCTAGCCTAAGGCCACATAACATGTCGAATGTAATATTTTACAACATTCCTGGCGTGTCGTCGCCTGCTTGTCGTTGGGGACATTATATACGTCTATAACTTTGTATATCCTAACCTATGGCAACCTAACATCTCGGATGTAATATTTTACAACATTCCTGGCGTGTCGGCCCGTACTTCTCGGTGGGAACATCATATGCGTCTATAGCGATATATATCCTAACCGAAGGCAACCTAACACCTCGGATGTGATTTTTTGCACCATTCCTGGCGCGTCGGCTCCTATTTTTCGGTGGGAATATTATATACGTCTATAACGTTATATATCCTAACCTAAGGGAACCTTACATCTCGGGTGTAATATTTTACAACAATCCTGGCATGTCGGTCTCTACGTCCCGATGGGGACATTATATACGTCTATAACGTTGTATATCCTAACCTAACGCAACCTAACATTTGGGATGTAATGTTTTACAATATTCCTGGCGTGTCGGTCCCTACGTCTCGGTGGGATCATTATATACGTCTATAACGATATATATCCTCACCTAAGGCAACCTAACATCTCGGATGTAATATTTTACAACATTCCTCGCATTTCGGTCCCTACTTCTCTGTGGGAACATTGTATACGTCTATAACGTTATATATCCTAGCCTAAGGCAAACTAACATGTAGAATGTAATATTTTGTAACATTCATGGAGTGTCGTCGCGTGCTTCTCGATGGGGACATTATATACCTCTATAACGTTGTATATCCTAACCTAACGCAACCTAACATCTCGGATGTAATATTTTACAACATTCCTGGCATGTCGGTTCCTACTTCTCTGTGGGAATATTGTATACGTCTATAACGATATATGTCCTAGCCTAAGGCAACCTAACATCTCGGATGTGATATTTTACAGCATTCCTGGCGTGTCGTCGCCTGCTTCTCGATGGGAACACTATATACATCTATAACGTTGTATATCCTAACCTAAGGCAACCTAACACCTCGGATGTAATATTTTACAACATTCTTGGCATGTCGGTCCCTACTTCTCGGTAGGAACATTGTATACGTCTATAACGATATATATCCTAGCCTAAGGCAACCTAACATGTCGAATGTAATATTTTATAACATTCATGGAGTGTCGTCGCGTGCTTCTCGATGGGGACATTATATACGTCTATAACGTTGTATATCCTAACCTAACGCAACCTAACATCTAGGATGTAATACTTTACAACATTCCTGGCGTGTCGGTCCCTACATCTCGGTGGGAACATACTATACGTCTATAACGTTGTATATCCTAACCTAAGGAAACCTAACATCTCGGGTGTAATATTTTACAACATTCCTGACGCGTCGGCCCCTATTTTTCGGTGGGAACATTGTATACGTCTATAACGATATATATCCTAACCTAAGACAACCTAACATCTCGGATGTAATAGTTGACAACATTCCTGGCGTGTAGGCCCGTACTTCTCGGTGAGAACATTGTATACGTCTATAACGTTATATATCCTAGCCTAAGGCGACCTAACATCTCGGATGTAACATTTTATAACATTCCTGGCGTGTCGTCGCCTGCTTCTCGATGGGAACATTATATACGTCTACAACGTTGTATATATTAACCCAACGCAACCTAACATCTCGGATGTAATATTTTACAACATTCCTGGCGTGTCGTCGCCTGCTTCTCGATGGGGACGTTATATACGTCTATAACGTTGTATATCCTAACCTAAAGCAACCTAACATCTCGAATGTAATATTCCTGGCGTGTCGTCGCCTACTTCTGGATGGGGAGATTATATACGTCTATAACGTTATATATCCTAACCTAAGGCAACCTAACATCTCGGATGTAATCGTTGACAACATTCCTGGCGTGTCCGCCCGTACTTCTCGGTGGGAACATTATATACGTCTATAACCTTATATATCCTAGCCTAAGGCCACATAACATATCGAATGTAATATTTTACAACATTCCTGGCGTGTCGTCGCCTGCTTCTCGATGGGGACATTATATACGTCTATAACGTTGTATAACCTAACCTAAAGCAACCTAACATCTCGGATGTAATATTTTACAACATTCCTGGCATGTCGGTCCCTACATCTCGGTGGGAACATACTATACGTCTATAACGTTGTATATCCTAACCTAAGGAAACCTAACATCTCGGGTGTAATATTTTACAACATTCCTGACGCGTCGGCCCCTATTTTTCGGTGGGAACATTGTATACGTCTATAACGATAAATATCCTAACCTAGGGCAACCTAACGTCTCGGATGTAATAGTTGACAACATTCCTGGCGTGTAGGCCCGTACCTCTCGGTGAGAACATTGTATACGTCTATAACGTTATATATCCTAGCCTAAGGCGACCTAACATGTTGATTGTAATATTTTACATCATTCCTGGCGTGTCGTCGCCTGCTTCTCGATGGGAACATTATATACGTCTATAACGTTGTGTATCCTAACCTAAAGCAACCTAACATCTGGGATGTAATATTCCTGGCGTGTCGTCGCCTACTTCTGGATGGGGACATTATATACGTCTATAACGTTCTATATCCTAACCTAAGACAACCTAACATCTCGGATGTAATAGTTGACAACATTCCTGGCGTGTCCGCCCGTACTTCTGGGTGGGAACATTCTATACGTCTATAAGGATAAATATCCTAACCTAAGGCAAACTAACATCTCGGATGTAATAGTTGACAACATTCCAGGCGTGTCAGCCCGTACTTCTCGGTGGGAATATTATATACGTCAATAACGTTATATATCCTTGCCTAAGGCGACCTAACATTTCGAATGTAATATATTACAAGATTCCTGTCGTGTCGTCTCCTGCTTCTCGATGGGGACATTATATACGTCTGTAATGTTGTATATCCTAACCTAACGCAACCTAACATCTGGGATGTAATATTTTACAACATTCCTAGCGTGTCGTCGCCTGCTTCTCGATGGGGACATAATATACGTCTATAACGTTGTATATCCTAACCCAACGCAACCTAACATCTGGGATGTAATATTTTACAACATTCCTGGCGTGTCGTCGCCTACTTCTGGATGGCGTCATTATATACATCTATAACGTTGTATATCCTAACGTAAGGCAACCTAACATCTCGAATGTAGTATTTTACAACATTCCAGGCGGGTCGGCCCCTACTTCTCGGCGGGCACATTATATACGTCTGTAACCCAATATAACCTAACCTAACCCATCTAGAATCTCGCTGGTAATGTTTTACAGAATCTCCGTCGTGTCGGCCCGTACTTCTCGGTGTGGACATTATACACGTCTATAACGTTATATATCCCAATCTAAGGCAACCTAAGATCTCGGATGTAGTATTTTCCAACATTCCTGGCGGGCCGCCCTCTACTTCTCGGTGGGCACATTATATACGTGTATCACGTAATATAACCTAACCTAACCCATTTTGCCCCTCGGTGATAATGTTTTACAGAATACCGGTCGTGTCGGCCCGTACTTCTCGGTGGGGACACTATAAACGTCTATAACGTTATATATCACAACCTAAGGCAACCTAACATCTCGGATGTAGTATTGTCCAACATTCCTGGCGCGGTGGGCCCCTACTTCTCGGTGGGAACATTATATACGTCATTACCGCAATATAACCTAACCTAACCCATCTACACCCTCGGTGATAATGTTTTACAGAATCCCGGTCTTGTCGGCCCCCACATCTCGGTGGTAACATTAAATACGTCTATAACGATATATATCCAAACCTAAGGGAACCTAACATCTCGGATGTAATATTTTACAACATTCCTGGCATGTCGGTCCCTACTTCTCGGTGGGAATATTATATACGTCTATAACGTTATATATCATAACCTAAGGCAACCTAACATCCCGGATGTAATATTTTACAACATTCCTGGCATGTCGGTGCCTACGTCTCGGTGGGAACATAATATACGTCTATAACGTTTTATATCATAACCTAACGCAACCTAACATCTGGGATGTAATATTTTACAAGATTCCTGGCATGTCGGTCCCAAGTCTCGCTAGGAACATTATATACGTCCATAACGATATATATCCAAACCTAAGGGAACCTAACATCTCGGGTGTAATATTTTACAACATTCCTGGCATGTCGGTCCCTACTTCTCGGTGGGAATATTATATACGTCTATAACGTTATATATCATAACCTAAGGCAACCTAACATCTCGGATGTAATATTTTACAACATTCCTGGCATGTCGGTGCCTACGTCTCGGTGGGAACATTATATACGTCTATAACGATATATATCCTAACCTAAGGCAACCTAACACCTCGCATGTAATAGTTGACAACATTCCTGGCGTGTAGCCCCGTACTTCTCGGTGGGAACATTATATACGTCTATAACGTTATATATCCTAGCCTAAGGCGACCTAACATGTCGAATGTAATATTTTACATCGTTCCTGACGTGTCGGCCCGTAGTTCTCTGTGGTAACATTATATACGTCTATATCGTTATATATCCTAGCCTAAGGCAACCTAACATCTCGGATGTAATATTTGACAACATTTCAAGCATGTCGGTCCCTACATCTCGGTGGGATCATTCT
This sequence comes from Xylocopa violacea, assembly GCA_963969225.1. Classification (NCBI taxonomy): domain Eukaryota; kingdom Metazoa; phylum Arthropoda; class Insecta; order Hymenoptera; family Apidae; genus Xylocopa; species Xylocopa violacea. The sequence goes on from CAXAJV010000835.1 coordinate 763,488, forward strand.
ATGCGTCTATAACGTTGTATATCCTAACCTAAGGCATCCTAACATCTCGGATGTAATATTTTGTAACATTCATGGAGTGTCGTCGCGTGCTTCTCGATGGGGACATTATATACCTCTATAACGTTGTATATCCTAACCTAACGCAACCTAACATCTCGGATGTAATATTTTACAACATTCCTGGCATGTCGGTTCCTACTTCTCTGTGGGAATATTGTATACGTCTATAACGATATATGTCCTAGCCTAAGGCAACCTAACATCTCGGATGTGATATTTTACAGCATTCCTGGCGTGTCGTCGCCTGCTTCTCGATGGGAACACTATATACATCTATAACGTTGTATATCCTAACCTAAGGCAACCTAACACCTCGGATGTAATATTTTACAACATTCTTGGCATGTCGGTCCCTACTTCTCGGTGGGAACATTGTATACGTCTATAACGATATATATCCTAGCCTAAGGGGACCTAACATGTCGAATGTAATATTTTACATCGTTCCTGACGTGTCGGCCCGTAGTTCTCTGTGGTAACATTATATACGTCTATATCGTTATATATCCTAGCCTAAGGCAACCTAACATCTCGGATGTAATATTTGACAACATTTCAAGCATGTCGGTCCCTACATCTCGGTGGGATCATTCTATGCGTCTATAACGTTGTATATCCTAACCTAAGGCATCCTAACATCTCGGATGTAATATTTTACAACATTCTTGGCATGTCGGTCCCTACTTCTCGGTGGGAACATTGTATACGTCTATAACGATATATATCCTAGCCTAAGGCAACCTAACATGTCGAATGTAATATTTTATAACATTCATGGAGTGTCGTCGCCTGCTTCTCGATGGGAACATTATATACGTCTATAACGTTGTGTATCCTAACCTAACGCAACCTAACATCTGGGATGTAATATTCCTGGCGTGTCGTCGCCTACTTCTGGATGGGGACATTATATACATCTATAACGTTCTATATCCTAACCTAAGACAACCTAACATCTCGGATGTAATAGTTGACAACATTCCTGGCGTGTCCGCCCGTACTTCTGGGTGGGAACATTCTATACGTCTATAACGATAAATATCCTAACCTAAGGCAAACTAACATCTCGGATGTAATAGTTGACAACATTCCAGGCGTGTCAGCCCGTACTTCTCGGTGGGAATATTATATACGTCAATAACGTTATATATCCTTGCCTAAGGCGACCTAACATTTCGAATGTAATATATTACAAGATTCCTGTCGTGTCGTCTCCTGCTTCTGGATGGGGACATTATATACGTCTGTAATGTTGTATATCCTAACCTAACGCAACCTAACATCTGGGATGTAATATTTTACAACATTCCTAGCGTGTCGTCGCCTGCTTCTCGATGGGGACATAATATACGTCTATAACGTTGTATATCCTAACCCAACGCAACCTAACATCTGGGATGTAATATTTTACAACATTCCTGGCGTGTCGTCGCCTACTTCTGGATGGCGTCATTATATACATCTATAACGTTGTATATCCTAACGTAAGGCAACCTAACATCTCGAATGTAGTATTTTACAACATTCCAGGCGGGTCGGCCCCTACTTCTCGGCGGGCACATTATATACGTCTGTAACCCAATATAACCTAACCTAACCCATCTAGAATCTCGCTGGTAATGTTTTACAGAATCTCCGTCGTGTCGGCCCGTACTTCTCGGTGTGGACATTATACACGTCTATAACGTTATATATCCCAATCTAAGGCAACCTAAGATCTCGGATGTAGTATTTTCCAACATTCCTGTCATGTCGGTGCCTACTTCTGGATGGGGACATTATATACGTCTATAACGTTATATATCATAACCTAAGGCAACCTAACATCGCGGATGTAATATTTTGCAACATTCCTGGCATGTCGGTGCCTACGTCTCGGTGGGAACATTATATACGTCTATAACGTTATATATCCTAGCCTAAGGCCACCTAACATGTCGAATGTAATATTTTACAACATTCCTGACGCGTCGGCCCCTATTTTTCGGTGGGAACATTATATACGTCTATAACGTTATATATCCTAGCCTAAGGCGACCTAACATGTCGAATGTAATATTTTACAACATTCATGGCGTGTCGTCTCCTGCTTCTCGATGGGGACATTATATACGTCTATAATGTTGTATATCCTAACCTAACGCAACCTAACATCTGGGATGTAATATTTTACAACACTCCTGGCGTGTCGTCGCCTACTTCTGGATGGGGTCATTATATACATCTATAACGTTGTATATCTTAACCTAAGGGAACCTAACATCTCGGGTGTAATATTTTACAACATTCCTGACGCGTCGGCTCCTATTTTTCGGTGGGAACATTATATACGTCTATAACGTTATATATCCTAGCCTAAGGCAACCTAACATGTCGAATGTAATATTTCACAACATTCCTGGCGTGGCGTCGCCTACTTCTCGATGGGGACATTATATACATCTATAACATTGTATATCGTAACCTAAGGCAACCTAACATCTGGGATGTAATATTTTACAAGATTCCTGGCATGTCAGTCCCCAAGTCTCGGTCGGAACATTATATACGTCTATAACGATATATATCCAAACCTAAGGGAACCTAACATCTCGGGTGTAATATTTTACAACATTCCTGGCATGTCGGTCCCTACTTCTCGGTGGGAATATTATATACGTCTATAACGGTATATATCCTAACCTAAGGCAACCTAACACCTCGGATGTAATAGTTGACAACATTCCTGGCGTGTAGGACCGTACTTCTCGGTGGGAACATTGTATACGTCTATAACGTTATATATCCTAGCCTAAGGCGACCTAACATGTCGAATGTAATATTTTACATCATTCCTGGCGTGTCGTCGCCTGCTTCTCGATGGGAACATAATATACGTCTATAACGTTGTATATCATAACCTAACGCAACCTAACATCTGGGATGTAATATTTTACAAGATTCCTGGCATGTCGGTCCCCAAGTCTCGCTAGGAACATTATATACGTCCATAACGATATATATCCAAACCTAAGGGAACCTAACATCTCGGGTGTAATATTTTACAACATTCCTGGCATGTCGGTCCCTACTTCTCGGTGGGAATATTATATACGTCTATAACGTTATATATCATAACCTAAGGCAACCTAACATCTCGGATGTAATATTTTACAACATTCCTGGCATGTCGTTGCCTACGTCTCGGTGGGAACATTATATACGTCTATAACGATATATATCTTAACCTAAGGCAACCTAACACCTCGGATGTAATAGTTGACAACATTCCTGGCGTGTAGGCCGGTACTTCTCGGTGGGAACATTGTATACGTCTATAACGTTATATATCCTAGCCTACGGCGACCTAACATGTCGAATGTAATATTTTACATCATTCCTGGCGTGTCGTCGCCTGCTTATCGATGGGAACATTATATACGTCTATAACGTTATATATCCTAGCCTAAGGCCACATAACATGTCGAATGTAATGTTTTACAACATTCCTGGCTTGTCGTCGCCTGCTTCTCGATGGGGACATTATATACGTCTATATCGTTGTATATCCTAACCTAACGCAACCTAACGTCTGGGATGTAATATTTTACAACATTCCTGGCATGTCGGTCCCTACGTCTCGGTGGGAACATTATATACGTCTATAACGATATATGTCCTAACCTAAGGCAACCTAACACCTCAGAAGTAATAGTTGACAACTTTCCTGGCGTGTCCGCCCGTACTTCTCGGTGGCAACATTATATACATCTATAACGTTATATATCCTAGCCTAAGGCGACCTAACATGTCGAATGTAATATTTTACAACATTCCTGGCGTGTCGTCTCCTGCTTCTCGATGGGGACATTATATACCTCTATAATGTTGCATATCCTAACCTAACGCAACCTAACATTTGGGATGTAATATTTTAGAAGATTCCTGGCATGTCGGGCCCCAAGTCTCGGTAGGAACATTATATACGTCTATAACGATATATATCCAAACCTAAGGGAACCTAACATCTCGGATGTAATATTTTACAACATTCCTGTCATGTCGGTGCCTACTTCTGGATGGGGACATTATATACGTCTATAACGTTATATATCCTAACCTAAGGCAACCTAACATCTCGGATGTAATAGTTGACAACATTCCTGGCGTGTCCGCCCGTACTTCTCGGTGGGAACATTATATACGTATATAACGTTATATATCCTAGCCTAAGGCCACCTAACATGTCGAATGTAATATTTTACAACATTCCTGACGCGTCGGCCCCTATTTTTCATGTGGAAACATTATATACGTCTACAACGTTATATATCCTAGTCTAAGGCAACCTAACATGTCGAATGTAATACTTTACAACATTCCTGGCGTGTCGTCGCCTGCTTCTCGATGGGGACATTATATACATCTATAACCTTGTATATCCTAACCTAAGGCAGCCTAACATCTCGGATGTAATATTTTACAACATTCCTGGCATGTCGGTCCCTACATCTCGGTGGGAACATACTATACGTCTATAACGTTCTATATCCTAACCTAAGGGAACCTAACATCTCGGGTGTAATATTTTACAACATTCCTGACGCGTCGGCCCCTATTTTTCGGTGGGAACATTATATACGTCTATAACGTTATATATCCTAGCCTAAGGCGACCTAACATGTCGAATGTAATATTTTACAACATTCATGGCGTGTCGTCTCCTGCTTCTCGATGGGGACATTATATACGTCTATAATGTTGTATATCCTAACCTAACGCAACCTAACATCTGGGATGTAATATTTTACAACACTCCTGGCGTGTCGTCGCCTACTTCTGGATGGGGTCATTATATACATCTATAACGTTGTATATCTTAACCTAAGGGAACCTAACATCTCGGGTGTAATATCTTACAACATTCCTGACGCGTCGGCCCCTATTTTTTCCATATCTTGGATGTAATAGTTGACAACATTCCTGGCGTGTCCGCCCGTACATCTCGGTGGGAACATTATATACGTCTATGACGATATATATCCTAACCTAAGGCAACCTAACGCCTCGGATGTAATAGTTGACAACATTCCTGGCGTGTAGGCCCGTACTTCTCGGTGGGAACATTGTATATGTCTATAACGTTATATATCCTAGCCTACGGCGACCTAACATGTCGAATGTAATATTTTACATCATTCCTGGCGTGTTGTCGCCTGCTTCTAGATGGGAACATTATCTACGTCTATAACGTTATATATCCTAGCCTAAGGCCACATAACATGTCGAATGTAATATTTTACAACATTCCTGGCGTGTCGTCGCCTGCTTCTCGATGGGGACATTATATACGTCTATATCGTTGTATATCCTAACCTAACGCAACCTAACAACTGGGATGTATTATTTTACAACATTCCTTGCATGTCGGTCCCCAAGTCTCGGTAGGAACATTATATACGTCTATAACGTTGCATATCCTAACCTAAGGGAACCTAACATCTCGGGTGTAATATTTTACATCATTCCTGACGCGTCGGCCCCTATTTCTCGGTGGGAACATTATATCCGTCTATAACGTTATATATCCTAGCCTAAGGCGACCTAACATGTCGGATGTAATAGTTGATAACATTCCTGGCGTGTCGGCCCGTACTTCTCGGTGGTAACATTACATACGTCTATAACGTTATATATCCTAGCCTAAGGCAACCTAACATGTCGAATGTAATATTTTACAACATTCCTGGCGTGTCGTCGCCTGCTTCTCGGTGGGGACATTATATACGTCTATAACGTTGTATATCCTAACCTAACGCAACCTAACATCTGGGATGTAATATTTTACAACATTCCTGGCGTGTCGTCGCCTGCTTCTCGATGGGGACATTATATACGTCTATATCGTTGTATATCCTAACCTAACGCAACCTAACGTCTGGGATGTAATATATTACAACATTCCTGGCATGTCGGTCCCTACGTCTCGGTGGGAACATTATATACGTCTATAACGATATATGTCCTAACCTAAGGCAACCTAACATGTCAGAAGTAATAGTTGACAACTTTCCTGGCGTGTCCGCACGTACTTCTCGGTGGGAACATTATATACGTCTATAACGTTATATATCCTAGCCTAAGGCCACCTAACATGTCGAATGTAATATTTTACAACATTCCTGACGCGTCGGCCCCTATTTTTCATGTGGAAACATTATATACGTCTACAACGTTATATATCCTAGTCTAAGGCAACCTAACATGTCGAATGTAATACTTTACAACATTCCTGGCGTGTCGTCGCCTACTTCTCGATGGGGACATTATATACATCTATAACCTTGTATATCCTAACCTAAGGCAGCCTAACATCTCGGATGTAATATTTTACAACATTCCTGGCATGTCGGTCCCTACATCTCGGTGGGAACATACTATACGTCTATAACGTTCTATATCCTAACCTACGGGAATCTAACATCTCGGGTGTAATATTTTACAACATTCCTGAAGCGTCGGCCGCTATTTTTCGGTGGGAACATTATATACGTCTATAACGTTATATATCCTAGCCTAAGGCGACCTAACATGTCGAATGTAATATTTTACAACATTCATGGCGTGTCGTCTCCTGCTTCTCGATGGGGACATTATATACGTCTATAATGTTGTATATCCTAACCTAACGCAACCTAACATCTGGGATGTAATATTTTACAACACTCCTGGCGTGTCGTCGCCTACTTCTGGATGGGGTCATTATATACATCTATAACGTTGTATATCTTAACCTAAGGGAACCTAACATCTCGGGTGTAATATTTTACAACATTCCTGACGCGTCGGCCCCTATTTTTCGGTGGGAACATTATATACGTCTATAACGTTATATATCCTAGCCTAAGGCAACCTAACATGTCAAATGTAATATTTCACAACATTCCTGGCGTGTCGTCGCCTACTTCTCGATGGGGACATTATATACATCTATAACATTGTATATCGTAACCTAAGGCAACATATCATCTCGGATGTAATATTTTACAACATTTCTGGCGTGTCGTCGCCTGCTTCTCGATGGGGACATTATATACGTCTATATCGTTGTATATCCTAACCTAAAGCAACCTAACATCTGGGATGTAATATTTTACAAGATTCCTGGCATGTCTATCCCCAAGTCTCGGTAGGAACGTTATATACGTCTATAACGATATATATCCAAACCGAAGGGAACCTAACATCTCGGATGTAATATTTTACAACATTCCTGGCGTGTCGTAGCCTGCTTCTCGATGGGGACATTATATACGTCTATATCGTTGTATATCCTAACCTAAAGCAACCTAACATCTGGGATGTAATATTTTACAAGATTCCTGGCATGTCTATCCCCAAGTCTCGGTAGGAACGTTATATACGTCTTTAACGATATATATCCAAACCGAAGGGAACCTAACATCTCGGATGTAATATTTTACAACATTCCTGGCGTGTCGTCGCCTACTTCTCGATGGGGATATTATATACATCTATAACCTTGTATATCCTAACCTAAGGCAGCCTAACATCTCGGATGTAATATTTTACAACATTCCTATCATGTCGGTCCCTACATCTCTGTGGGAACATACTATACGTCTATAACGTTGTATATCCTAACCTAAGGGAACCTAACATCTCGGGTGTAATATTTTACAACATTCCCGGCATGTCACTCCCTACTTCTCGGTGGGAATATTATATACGTCTATAACGTTGTATATCCTAACCTAAGGGAACCTAACATCTCGGGTGTAATATTTTACAACATTCCTGACGCGTCGGCCCCTATTTTTTCCATATCTTGGATGTAATAGTTGACAACATTCCTAGCGTGTCCGCCCATACTTCTCGGTGGGAACATTATATACGTCTATAACGATATATATCCTAACCTAAGGCAACCTAACACCTCGGATGTAATAGTTGACAACATTCCTGGCGTGTAGGCCCGTACTTCTCGGTGGGAACATTGTATACGTCTATAACGTTATATATCCTAGCCTAAGGCGACGTAACATGTCGAATGTAATATTTTACATCATTCCTGGCGTGTCGTCGCCTGCTTCTCGATGGGAACATTATATACGTCTATAACGTTGTGTATCCTAACCTAACGCAACCTAACATCTGGGATGTAATATTCCTGGCGTGTCGTCTCCTACTTCTGGATGGGGAGATTATATACGTCTATAACGTTATATATCCCAACCTAAGGCAACCTAACATCTTGGATGTAATAGTTGACAACATTCCTGGCGTGTCGTCGCCTACTTCTCGATGGGGACATTATATACATCTATAACATTGTATATCCTAACCTAAGGCAACCTAACATCTCGGATGTAATATTTTACAACATTCTGGCGTGTCGTCGACTGCTTCTCGATGGGGAGATTATATACGTCTATAACGTTGTACATCCTAACCTAAGGCAACCTAACATCGCGGATGTAATATTTTGCAACATTCCTGGCATGTCGGTGCCTACGTCTCGGTGGGAACATTATATACGTCTATAACGATATATATCCTAACTTAAGGCAACCTAACACCTCGGATGTAATAGTTGACAACATTCCTGGCGTGTAGGCCCGTACTTCTCGGTGGGAACATTGTATACGTCTATAACGTTATATATCCTAGGCTAAGGCGACCTAACATGTCGAATGTAATATTTTACATCATTCCTGGCGTGTCGTCGCCTGCTTCTCGATGGGAACATTATATAAGTCTATAACGTTGTGTATCCTAACCTAACGCAACCTAACATCTGGGATGTAATATTCCTGGCGTGTCGTCGCATACTTCTGGATGGGGAGATTATATACGTCTATAACGTTATATATCCCAACCTAAGGCAACCTAACATCTCGGATGTAATAGTTGACAACATTCCTGGCGTGTCCGCCCGTACTTCTCGGTGGGAACATTATATACGTCTATAACGTTATATATTCTAGCCTAAGGCCACGTAACATGTCGAATGTAATATTTTACAACATTCCTGGCGTGTCGTCGCCTGCTTCTCGATGGGGACATTATATACGTCTATATCGTTGTATATCCTAACCTAAAGCAACCTAACGTCTGGGATGTAATATTTTACAAGATTCCTGGCATGTCGGTCCCCAAGTCTCGGTAGGAACATTATATACGTCTATAACGATATATATCCAAACCGAAGGGAAACTAACATCTCGGATGTAATATTTTACAACATTCCTGGCGTGTCGTCGCCTACTTCTCGATGGGGACATTATATACATCTATAACCTTGTATATCCTAACCTAAGGCAGCCTAACATCTCGGATGTAATATTTTACAACATTCCTGGCATGTCGGTCCCTACATCTCTGTGGGAACATACTATACGTCTATAACGTTGTATATCCTAACCTAAGGGAACCTAACATCTCGGGTGTAATATTTTACAACATTACCGGCATGTCGGTCCCTACTTCTCGGTGGGAATATTATATACGTCTATAACGTTATATATCATAACCTAAGGCAACCTAACATCTCGGATGTAATATTTTACAACATTCCTGGCATGTCGGTGCCTACGTCTCGGTGGGAACATTATATACGTCTATAACGATATATATCCCAACCTAAGTCAACCTAACACCTCGGATATAATAGTTGACAACATTCCTGGCGTGTAGGCCCGTACTTCTCGGTGGGGGCATTGTATACGTCTATAACGTTATATATCCTAGCCTAAGGCGACCTAACATGTCGAATGTAATATTTTACATCATTCCTGGCGTTTCGTCGCCTGCTTCTCGATGGGGACATTATATACGTCTATATCGTTGTATATCCTAACCTAAAGCAACCTAACATCTGGGATGTAATATTATACAACATTCCTGGCGTGTCGTCGCCTGCTTCTCGATGGGGACATAATATACGTCTATAACGTTGTATATCGTTACCTAACGCAACCTAACATTTGGGATGTAAAATTTTACAACATTCCTTGCATGTCGGTGCCAACGTCTCGGTGTGAACATTATATACGTCTATAACGATATATATCCTAACATAAGGCAACCTAACATATCGGATGTAACAGTTGACAACATTCCTGGCGTGTAGGCCCGAACTTCTCGGTGGGAACATTGTATACGTCTATAACGTTATATATCCTAGCCTAAGGCTACCTAACATGTCGAATGTAATATTTTACAACATTCCTGACGCGTCGGCCCCTATTTTTCGGTGGGAACATTATATACGTCTATAACGTTATATATCCTAGTCTAAGGCAACCTAACATGTCGAATGTAAAATTTTACAACATTCCTGGCGTGTCGTCGCCTACTTCTCGATGGGGACATTATATACATCTATAACATTGTATATCCTAACCTAAGGCAACCTAACATCTCGGATGTAATATTTTACAACATTCTGGCGTGTCGTCGACTGCTTCTCGATGGGGAGATTATATACGTCTATAACGTTGTATATCCTAACCTAACGCAACCTAACGTTTGGGATGTAATATTTTACAACATTCCTTGCACGTCGGTGCCTACGTCTCGGTGGGAACATTATATACGTCTATAACGATATATATCCTAACCTAAGGCAAACTAACATATCGGATGTAATAGTTGACAACATTCCTGGCGTGTAGGCCCGAACTTCTCGGTGGGAACATTGTATACGTCTATAACGTTATATATCCTAGCCTAAGGCGACCTAACATATCGAATTTAATATTTTACATCATTCCTGGCGTGTCGTCGCCTGCTTCTCGATGGGGACATAATATACGTCTATAAGGTTGTATATCCTAACATAACGCAACCTAACATCTGGGATGCAATATTTTACAACATTCCTGGCGTGTCGTCGCCTGCTTCTCGATGGGGACATAATATACGTCTATAACGTTGTATATCGTTACCTAACGCAACCTAACATTTGGGATGTAAAATTTTACAACATTCCTTGCATGTCGGTGCCTACGTCTCGGTGGGAACATTATATACGTCTATAACGATATATATCCTAACCTAAGGCAACCTAACATATCGGATGTAATAGTTGACAACATTCCTGGCGTGTAGGCCCGAACTTCTCGGTGGGAACATTGTATACGTCTATAACGTTATATATCCTAGGCTAAGGCAACCTAACATCTCGGATGTAATATTTTACAACATTGTGGCGTGTCGTCGACTGCTTCTCGATGGGGAGATTATATACGTCTATAACGTTGTATATCCTAACCTAACGCAACCTAACATTATGGATGTAATATTTTACAACATTCCTTGCATGTCGTTGCCTACGTCTCGGTGGGAACATTATATACGTCTATAACGATATATATCCTAACCTAAGGCAACCTAACATATCGGATCTAATAGTTGACAACATTCCTGGCGTGTATACCCGAACTTCTGGGTGGGAACATTGTATACGTCTATAACGTTATATATCCTAGCCTAAGGCGACCTAACATATCGAATTTAATATTTTACACCATTCCTGGCGTGTCGTCGCCTGCTTCTCGATGGGAACATTATATACGTCTATAACTTTGTGTATCCTAACCTAACGCAACCTAACATCTGGGATGTAATATTTTACAAAATTCCTGGCATGTCGGTCCCCAAGTCTCGGTAGGAACATTATATACGTCTATAACGATATATATCCAAACCGAAGAGAACCTAACATCTCGGATGTAATATTTTACAACTTTCCTGGCGTGTCGTCGCCTGCTTCTCGATGGGGACATAATATACGTCTATAACGTTGTATATCGTAACCTAACGCAACCTAACATCTGGGATGTAATATTTTGCAACATTCCTGGCGTGTCGTCGCCTGCTTCTCGACGGGGACATAATATACGTCTATAACGTTGTATATCCTTACCTAACGCAACCTAACATCTGGGATGTAATATTTTACAACATTCCTGGAGTGTCGTCGCCTACTTCTGGATAGGGTCATTATATACATCTATAACCTTGTATATTCTAACCTAAGGCAACCTAACATCTCGGATGTAATATTTTATAACTTTCCTGGCGTGTCGTCGCCTGCTTCTCCATGGGGAAATTATATACGTCTATAACGTTGTATATCCTAACCTAACGCAACCGAACATCTCGGATGTAATATTTTACAACATTCCTTGCATGTCGGTGCCTACGTCTCGGTGTGAACATTATATACGTCTATAACGATATATATCCTAACATAAGGCAACCTAACATATCGGATGTAACAGTTGACAACATTCCTGGCGTGTAGGCCCGAACTTCTCGGTGGGAACATTGTATACGTCTATAACGTTATATATCCTAGCCTAAGGCGACCTAACATCTCGAATGTAATAGTTGACAACATTCCTGGCGTGTCCGCCCGTACTTCTCGGTGGGAACATTATATACGTCTATAACGTTATATATCCTAGCCTAAGGCCACCTAACATGTCGAATGTAATATTTTACAACATTCCTGACGCGTCGGCCCCTATTTTTCGGTGGGAACATTATATACGTCTATAACGTTATATATCCTAGTCTAAGGCAACCTAACATGTCGAATGTAAAATTTTACAACATTCCTGGCGTGTCGTCGCCTACTTCTCGATGGGGACATTATATACATCTATAACATTGTATATCCTAACCTAAGGCAACCTAACATCTCGGATGTAATATTTTACAACATTCTGGCGTGTCGTCGACTGCTTCTCGATGGGGAGATTATATACGTCTATAACGTTGTATATCCTAACCTAACGCAACCTAACGTTTGGGATGTAATATTTTACAACATTCCTTGCATGTCGGTGCCTACGTCTCGGTGGGAACATTATATACGTCTATAACGATATATAACCTAACCTAAGGCAAACTAACATATCGGATGTAATAGTTGACAACATTCCTGGCGTGTAGGCCCGAACTTCTCGGTGGGAACATTGTATACGTCTATAACGTTATATATCCTAGCCTAAGGCAACCTAACATCTCGGATGTAATATTTTACAACATTCTGGCGTGTCGTCGACTGCTTCTCGATGGGGAGATTATATACGTCTATAACGTTGTATATCCTAACCTAACGCAACCTAACGTTTGGGATGTAATATTTTACAACATTCCTTGCATGTCGGTGCCTACGTCTCGGTGGGAACATTATATACGTCTATAACGATATATATCCTAACCTAAGGCAAACTAACATATCGGATGTAATAGTTGACAACATTCCTGGCGTGTAGGCCCGAACTTCTCGGTGGGAACATTGTATACGTCTATAACGTTATATATCCTAGCCTAAGGCGACCTAACATATCGAATTTAATATTTTACATCATTCCTGGCGTGTCGGTCGCCTGCTTCTCGATGGGAACATTATATACGTCTATAACTTTGTGTATCCTAACCTAACGCAACCTAACATCTGGGATGTAATATTCCCGGCGTGTCGTCGCCTACTTCTGGATGGGGACATTATATACGTCTATAACCTTATATATCCTATCCTAAGGCAACCTAACATCTCGAATGTAATAGTTGACAACATTCCTGGCGTGTCCGCCCGTACTTCTCGGTGGGAACATTATATACGTCTATAACGTTATATATCCTAGCCTATGGCCACCTAACATGTCGAATGCAATATTTTACAACATTCCTGACACGTCGGCCCCTATTTTTCGGTGGGAACATTATATACGTCTATAACGTTATATATCCTAGTCTAAGGCAACCTAACATGTCGAATGTAATACTTTACAACATTCCTGGCGTATCGTCGCCTACTTCTCGATGGGGACATTATATACATCTATAACCTTGTATATCCTAAGCTAAGGCAGCCTAACATCTCGGATGTAATATTTTACAACATTCCTGGCATGTCGGTCCCTACATCTCCGTGGGAACATACTATACGTCTATAACGTTGTATATCCTAACCTAAGGGAACCTAACATCTCGGATGTAATAGTTGACAACATTCCTGACGTGTCCGCCCGTACTTCTCGGTGGGAACATTATATACGTCTATAACGTTATATATCCTAGCCTAAGGCCACATAACATGTCGAATGTAATATTTTACAACATTCCGGGCGTGTCGTCGCCTGCTTCTCGATGGGGACATAACATACGTCTATAACGTTTTATATCCTTACCTAACGCAACCTAACATCTGGGATGTAATATTTTACAACATTCCTGGAGTGTCGTCGCCTACTTCTGGATAGGGTCATTATATACATCTATAACATTGTATATCCTAACCTAAGGCAACCTATCATCTCGGATGTAATGTTTTATAACATTCCTGGCATGTCGGTCCCTACTTCTCGGTGGAAACATTGTATACGTCTATAACGGTATATATCCTAACCTAAGGCAACCTAACATCTCGGATGTAATAGTTGACAACATTCCTGGCGTGTAGGCCCTACTTCTCGGTGGGAACATTGTATACGTCTATAACGTTATATATCCTAGCCTAAGGCGACCTAACATGTCGAATGTAATATTTTACAACATTCCTGGCGTGTCGTCGCCTACTTCTCGATGGGAACATTATATACGTCTATAACGTTGTGTATCCTAACCTAACAAACCTAACATCTGGGATGTAATATTATACAAGATTCCTGGCATGTCGGTCCCCAAGTCTCGGTAGGAACATTATATACGTCTATAACGATATATATACAAACCGAAGAGAACCTAACATCTCGGATGTAATATTTTACAACATTCCTGGCGTGTCGTCGCCTGCTTCTCGATTGGGACATAATATACGTCTATAACGTTGTATATCCTAACCTAACGCAACCTAACATCTGGGATGTAATATTATACAACATTCCTGGCGTGTCGTCGCCTACTTCTCGATGGGAACATTATATACGTCTATAACGTTGTGTATCCTAACCTAACGCAACCTAACATCTGGGATGTAATATTCCTGGCGTGTCGTCGCCTACTTCTCGATGGGGGCATTATATACATCAATAACCTTGTATATCCTAACCTAAGGCAGCCTAACATCTCGGATGTAATATTTTACAACATTCCTGGCATGTCGGTCCCTACATCTCGGTGGGAACATACTATACGTCTATAACGTTGTGTATCCTAACCTAAGGGAACCTAACATCTCGGATGTAATAGTTGACAACATTCCTGACGTGTCCGCCCGTACTTCTCGGTGGGAACATTATATACGTCTATAACGTTATATATCCTAGCCTAAGGCCACATAACATGTCGAATGTAATATTTTACAACATTCCGGGCGTGTCGTCGCCTGCTTCTCGATGGGGACATAATATACGTCTATAACGTTGTATATCCTAACATAACGCAACCTAACATCTGGGATGTAATATTTTACAACATTCCTGGCGTGTCGTCGCCTGCTTCTCGATGGGGACATAACATACGTCTATAACGTTGTATATCCTTACCTAACGCAACCTAACATCTGGGATGTAATATTTTACAACATTCCTGGAGTGTCGTCGCCTACTTCTGGATAGGGTCATTATATACATCTATAACATTGTATATCCTAACCTAAGGCAACCTATCATCTCGGATGTAATGTTTTATAACATTCCTGGCATGTCGGTCCCTACTTCTCGGTGGAAACATTGTATACGTCTATAACGGTATATATCCTAACCTAAGGCAACCTAACATCTCGGATGTAATAGTTGACAACATTCCTGGCGTGTAGGCCCTACTTCTCGGTGGGAACATTGTATACGTCTATAACGTTATATATCCTAGCCTAAGGCGACCTAACATGTCGAATGTAATATTTTACAACATTCCTGGCGTGTCGTCGCCTACTTCTCGATGGGAACATTATATACGTCTATAACGTTGTGTATCCTAACCTAACAAACCTAACATCTGGGATGTAATATTATACAAGATTCCTGGCATGTCGGTCCCCAAGTCTCGGTAGGAACATTATATACGTCTATAACGATATATATCCAAACCGAAGAGAACCTAACATCTCGGATGTAATATTTTACAACATTCCTGGCGTGTCGTCGCCTGCTTCTCGATTGGGACATAATATACGTCTATAACGTTGTATATCCTAACCTAACGCAACCTAACATCTGGGATGTAATATTATACAACATTCCTGGCGTGTCGTCGCCTACTTCTCGATGGGAACATTATATACGTCTATAACGTTGTGTATCCTAACCTAACGCAACCTAACATCTGGGATGTAATATTCCTGGCGTGTCGTCGCCTACTTCTCGATGGGGGCATTATATACATCAATAACCTTGTATATCCTAACCTAAGGCAGCCTAACATCTCGGATGTAATATTTTACAACATTCCTGGCATGTCGGTCCCTACATCTCGGTGGGAACATACTATACGTCTATAACGTTGTGTATCCTAACCTAAGGGAACCTAACATCTCGGGTGTAATATTTTACAACATTCCTGACGCGTCGGCCGCTATTTTTCGGTGAGCACATTATATACGTCTATAACGTTATATATCCTAGCCTAAGGCGACCTAACATGTCGAATGTAATATTTTGCAACATTCCTGGCGTGTCGTCGCCTGCTTCTCGATGGGGACATTATATACGTCTATATCGTTGTATATCCTAACCTAAAGCAACCTAACATCTGGGATGTAATATTATACAAGATTCCTGGCATGTCGGTCCCTAAGTCTCGGTAGGAACATTATATACGTCTATAACGATATATATCCAAACCGAAGAGAACCTAACATCTCGGATGTAATATTTTACAACATTCCTGCCGTGTCGTCGCCTGCTTCTCGATGGGGACATAATATACGTCTATAACGTTGTATATCCTAACCTAACGCAACCTAACATCTGGGATGTAATATTCCTGGCGTGTCGTCGCCTACTTCTGGATGGGGAGATTATATACGTCTATAACGTTATATATCCCAACCTAAGGCAACCTAACATCTCGGATGTAATAGTTGACAACATTCCTGGCGTGTCCGCCCGTACTTCTCGGTGGGAACATTATATACGTCTATAACGTTATATATCCTAGCCTAAGGCCACATAACATGTCGAATGTAATACTTTACAACATTCCTGGCGTGTCGTCGCCTACTCCTCGATGGGGACATTATATACATCTATAACCTTGTATATCCTAACCTAAGGCAGCCTAACATCTCGGATGTAATATTTTACAACATTCCTGGCTTGTCGGTCCCTACATCTCGGTGGGAACATACTATACGTCTATAACGTTGTATATCCTAACCTAAGGGAACCTAACATCTCGGGTGTAATATTTTACAACATTCCTGACGCGTCGGCCCCTATTTTTCGGTGGGAACATTATATACGTCAATAACGTTATATATTCTAGCCTAAGGCAACCAAACATGTCGAATGTAAAATTTTACAACATTCCTGGCGTGTCGTCGCCTACTTCTCGATGGGGACATTATATACATCTATAACATTGTATATCCTAACCTAAGGCAACCTAACATCTCGGATGTAATATTTTACAACATTCTGGCGTGTCGTCGACTGCTTCTCGATTGGGAGATTATATACGTCTATAACGTTGTATATCCTAACCTAAGGGAACCTAACATCTCGGATGTAATAGTTGACAACATTCCTGACGTGTAGGCCCGTACTTCTCGGTGGGAACATTGTATACGTCTATAACGTTATATATCCTAGACTAAGGCGACCTAGCATGTCGAAGGTAATATTTTACATCATTCCTGGCGTGTCGTCGCCTGCTTCTCGATGGGGACATAATGTACGTCTATAACGTTGTATATCCTAACATAACGCAACCTAACATCTGGGATGTAATATTTTACAACATTCCTGGCGTGTCGTCGCCTGCTTCTCGATGGGGACATAATATACGTCTATAACGTTGTATATCCTTACCTAACGCAACCTAACATCTGGGATGTAATACTTTACAACATTTCTGGCGTGTCGTCGCCTACTTCTCGATGGGGACATTATATACATCTATAACCTTGTATATCCTAACCTAAGGCAGCCTAACATGTCGGATGTAAAATTTTACAACATTCCTGGCATGTCGGTCCCTACATCTCGGTGGGAACATACTATACGTCTATAACGTTATATATCCTAGTCTAAGGCAACCTAACATGTCGAATGTAATACTTTACAACATTCCTGGCGTATCGTCGCCTACTTCTCGATGGGGACATTATATACATCTATAACCTTGTATATCCTAAGCTAAGGCAGCCTAACATCTCGGATGTAATATTTTACAACATTCCTGGCATGTCGGTCCCTACATCTCCGTGGGAACATACTATACGTCTATAACGTTGTATATCCTAACCTAAGGGAACCTAACATCTCGGATGTAATAGTTGACAACATTCCTGACGTGTCCGCCCGTACTTCTCGGTGGGAACATTATATACGTCTATAACGTTATATATCCTAGCCTAAGGCCACATAACATGTCGAATGTAATATTTTACAACATTCCGGGCGTGTCGTCGCCTGCTTCTCGATGGGGACATAACATACGTCTATAACGTTTTATATCCTTACCTAACGCAACCTAACATCTGGGATGTAATATTTTACAACATTCCTGGAGTGTCGTCGCCTACTTCTGGATAGGGTCATTATATACATCTATAACATTGTATATCCTAACCTAAGGCAACCTATCATCTCGGATGTAATGTTTTATAACATTCCTGGCATGTCGGTCCCTACTTCTCGGTGGAAACATTGTATACGTCTATAACGGTATATATCCTAACCTAAGGCAACCTAACATCTCGGATGTAATAGTTGACAACATTCCTGGCGTGTAGGCCCTACTTCTCGGTGGGAACATTGTATACGTCTATAACGTTATATATCCTAGCCTAAGGCGACCTAACATGTCGAATGTAATATTTTACAACATTCCTGGCGTGTCGTCGCCTACTTCTCGATGGGAACATTATATACGTCTATAACGTTGTGTATCCTAACCTAACAAACCTAACATCTGGGATGTAATATTATACAAGATTCCTGGCATGTCGGTCCCCAAGTCTCGGTAGGAACATTATATACGTCTATAACGATATATATACAAACCGAAGAGAACCTAACATCTCGGATGTAATATTTTACAACATTCCTGGCGTGTCGTCGCCTGCTTCTCGATTGGGACATAATATACGTCTATAACGTTGTATATCCTAACCTAACGCAACCTAACATCTGGGATGTAATATTATACAACATTCCTGGCGTGTCGTCGCCTACTTCTCGATGGGAACATTATATACGTCTATAACGTTGTGTATCCTAACCTAACGCAACCTAACATCTGGGATGTAATATTCCTGGCGTGTCGTCGCCTACTTCTCGATGGGGGCATTATATACATCAATAACCTTGTATATCCTAACCTAAGGCAGCCTAACATCTCGGATGTAATATTTTACAACATTCCTGGCATGTCGGTCCCTACATCTCGGTGGGAACATACTATACGTCTATAACGTTGTGTATCCTAACCTAAGGGAACCTAACATCTCGGATGTAATAGTTGACAACATTCCTGACGTGTCCGCCCGTACTTCTCGGTGGGAACATTATATACGTCTATAACGTTATATATCCTAGCCTAAGGCCACATAACATGTCGAATGTAATATTTTACAACATTCCGGGCGTGTCGTCGCCTGCTTCTCGATGGGGACATAATATACGTCTATAACGTTGTATATCCTAACATAACGCAACCTAACATCTGGGATGTAATATTTTACAACATTCCTGGCGTGTCGTCGCCTGCTTCTCGATGGGGACATAACATACGTCTATAACGTTGTATATCCTTACCTAACGCAACCTAACATCTGGGATGTAATATTTTACAACATTCCTGGAGTGTCGTCGCCTACTTCTGGATAGGGTCATTATATACATCTATAACATTGTATATCCTAACCTAAGGCAACCTATCATCTCGGATGTAATGTTTTATAACATTCCTGGCATGTCGGTCCCTACTTCTCGGTGGAAACATTGTATACGTCTATAACGGTATATATCCTAACCTAAGGCAACCTAACATCTCGGATGTAATAGTTGACAACATTCCTGGCGTGTAGGCCCTACTTCTCGGTGGGAACATTGTATACGTCTATAACGTTATATATCCTAGCCTAAGGCGACCTAACATGTCGAATGTAATATTTTACAACATTCCTGGCGTGTCGTCGCCTACTTCTCGATGGGAACATTATATACGTCTATAACGTTGTGTATCCTAACCTAACAAACCTAACATCTGGGATGTAATATTATACAAGATTCCTGGCATGTCGGTCCCCAAGTCTCGGTAGGAACATTATATACGTCTATAACGATATATATCCAAACCGAAGAGAACCTAACATCTCGGATGTAATATTTTACAACATTCCTGGCGTGTCGTCGCCTGCTTCTCGATTGGGACATAATATACGTCTATAACGTTGTATATCCTAACCTAACGCAACCTAACATCTGGGATGTAATATTATACAACATTCCTGGCGTGTCGTCGCCTACTTCTCGATGGGAACATTATATACGTCTATAACGTTGTGTATCCTAACCTAACGCAACCTAACATCTGGGATGTAATATTCCTGGCGTGTCGTCGCCTACTTCTCGATGGGGGCATTATATACATCAATAACCTTGTATATCCTAACCTAAGGCAGCCTAACATCTCGGATGTAATATTTTACAACATTCCTGGCATGTCGGTCCCTACATCTCGGTGGGAACATACTATACGTCTATAACGTTGTGTATCCTAACCTAAGGGAACCTAACATCTCGGGTGTAATATTTTACAACATTCCTGACGCGTCGGCCGCTATTTTTCGGTGAGCACATTATATACGTCTATAACGTTATATATCCTAGCCTAAGGCGACCTAACATGTCGAATGTAATATTTTGCAACATTCCTGGCGTGTCGTCGCCTGCTTCTCGATGGGGACATTATATACGTCTATATCGTTGTATATCCTAACCTAAAGCAACCTAACATCTGGGATGTAATATTATACAAGATTCCTGGCATGTCGGTCCCTAAGTCTCGGTAGGAACATTATATACGTCTATAACGATATATATCCAAACCGAAGAGAACCTAACATCTCGGATGTAATATTTTACAACATTCCTGCCGTGTCGTCGCCTGCTTCTCGATGGGGACATAATATACGTCTATAACGTTGTATATCCTAACCTAACGCAACCTAACATCTGGGATGTAATATTCCTGGCGTGTCGTCGCCTACTTCTGGATGGGGAGATTATATACGTCTATAACGTTATATATCCCAACCTAAGGCAACCTAACATCTCGGATGTAATAGTTGACAACATTCCTGGCGTGTCCGCCCGTACTTCTCGGTGGGAACATTATATACGTCTATAACGTTATATATCCTAGCCTAAGGCCACATAACATGTCGAATGTAATACTTTACAACATTCCTGGCGTGTCGTCGCCTACTCCTCGATGGGGACATTATATACATCTATAACCTTGTATATCCTAACCTAAGGCAGCCTAACATCTCGGATGTAATATTTTACAACATTCCTGGCTTGTCGGTCCCTACATCTCGGTGGGAACATACTATACGTCTATAACGTTGTATATCCTAACCTAAGGGAACCTAACATCTCGGGTGTAATATTTTACAACATTCCTGACGCGTCGGCCCCTATTTTTCGGTGGGAACATTATATACGTCAATAACGTTATATATTCTAGCCTAAGGCAACCAAACATGTCGAATGTAAAATTTTACAACATTCCTGGCGTGTCGTCGCCTACTTCTCGATGGGGACATTATATACATCTATAACATTGTATATCCTAACCTAAGGCAACCTAACATCTCGGATGTAATATTTTACAACATTCTGGCGTGTCGTCGACTGCTTCTCGATTGGGAGATTATATACGTCTATAACGTTGTATATCCTAACCTAAGGGAACCTAACATCTCGGATGTAATAGTTGACAACATTCCTGACGTGTAGGCCCGTACTTCTCGGTGGGAACATTGTATACGTCTATAACGTTATATATCCTAGACTAAGGCGACCTAGCATGTCGAAGGTAATATTTTACATCATTCCTGGCGTGTCGTCGCCTGCTTCTCGATGGGGACATAATGTACGTCTATAACGTTGTATATCCTAACATAACGCAACCTAACATCTGGGATGTAATATTTTACAACATTCCTGGCGTGTCGTCGCCTGCTTCTCGATGGGGACATAATATACGTCTATAACGTTGTATATCCTTACCTAACGCAACCTAACATCTGGGATGTAATACTTTACAACATTTCTGGCGTGTCGTCGCCTACTTCTCGATGGGGACATTATATACATCTATAACCTTGTATATCCTAACCTAAGGCAGCCTAACATGTCGGATGTAAAATTTTACAACATTCCTGGCATGTCGGTCCCTACATCTCGGTGGGAACATACTATACGTCTATAACGTTATATATCCTAGCCTAAGGCGACCTAACATGTCGAATGTAATATTTTGCAACATTCCTGGCGTGTCGTCGCCTGCTTCTCGATGGGGACATTATATACGTCTATATCGTTGTATATCCTAACCTAAAGCAACCTAACATCTGGGATGTAATATTATACAAGATTCCTGGCATGTCGGTCCCTAAGTCTCGGTAGGAACATTATATACGTCTATAACGATATATATCCAAACCGAAGAGAACCTAACATCTCGGATGTAATATTTTACAACATTCCTGGCGTGTCGTCGCCTGCTTCTCGATGGGGACATAATATACGTCTATAACGTTGTATATCCTAACCTAACGCAACCTAACATCTGGGATGTAATATTTTACAACATTCCTGGCGTGTCGTCGCCTACTTCTCGATGGGAACATTATATACGTCTATAACGTTGTGTATCCTAACCTAACGCAACCTAACATCTGGGATGTAATATTCCTGGCGTGTCGTCGCCTACTTCTGGATGGGGAGATTATATACGTCTATAACGTTATATATCCCAACCTAAGGCAACCTAACATCTCGGATGTAATAGTTGACAACATTCCTGGCGTGTCCGCCCGTACTTCTCGGTGGGAACATTATATACGTCTATAACGTTATATATCCTAGCCTAAGGCCACATAACATGTCGAATGTAATACTTTACAACATTCCTGGCGTGTCGTCGCCTACTCCTCGATGGGGACATTATATACATCTATAACCTTGTATATCCTAACCTAAGGCAGCCTAACATCTCGGATGTAATATTTTACAACATTCCTGGCTTGTCGGTCCCTACATCTCGGTGGGAACATACTATACGTCTATAACGTTGTATATCCTAACCTAAGGGAACCTAACATCTCGGGTGTAATATTTTACAACATTCCTGACGCGTCGGCCCCTATTTTTCGGTGGGAACATTATATACGTCAATAACGTTATATATTCTAGCCTAAGGCAACCAAACATGTCGAATGTAAAATTTTACAACATTCCTGGCGTGTCGTCGCCTACTTCTCGATGGGGACATTATATACATCTATAACATTGTATATCCTAACCTAAGGCAACCTAACATCTCGGATGTAATATTTTACAACATTCTGGCGTGTCGTCGACTGCTTCTCGATTGGGAGATTATATACGTCTATAACGTTGTATATCCTAACCTAAGGGAACCTAACATCTCGAATGTAATAGTTGACAACATTCCTGACGTGTAGGCCCGTACTTCTCGGTGGGAACATTGTATACGTCTATAACGTTATATATCCTAGACTAAGGCGACCTAGCATGTCGAAGGTAATATTTTACATCATTCCTGGCGTGTCGTCGCCTGCTTCTCGATGGGGACATAATGTACGTCTATAACGTTGTATATCCTAACATAACGCAACCTAACATCTGGGATGTAATATTTTACAACATTCCTGGCGTGTCGTCGCCTGCTTCTCGATGGGGACATAATATACGTCTATAACGTTGTATATCCTTACCTAACGCAACCTAACATCTGGGATGTAATACTTTACAACATTTCTGGCGTGTCGTCGCCTACTTCTCGATGGGGACATTATATACATCTATAACCTTGTATATCCTAACCTAAGGCAGCCTAACATGTCGGATGTAAAATTTTACAACATTCCTGGCATGTCGGTCCCTACATCTCGGTGGGAACATACTATACGTCTATAACGTTATATATCCTAGCCTAAGGCGACCTAACTTGTCGAATGTAATATTTTACTACATTCCTGGCGTGTCGTCGCCTGCTTCTCGATGGGGACATTATATACGTCTATATCGTTGTATATCCTAACCTAAAGCAACCTAACATCTCGGATGTAATATTTTACAACATTCCTGGCAAGTCGGTCCCTACATCTCCGTGGGAACATACTATACGTCTATAACGTTGTATATCCTAATCTAAGGGAACCTAACATCTCGGATGTAATAGTTGACGACATTCCTGGCGTGTAGGCCCGTACTTCTCGGTGGGAACATTCTATACGTCTATAACGTTATATATCCTAACCTAAGGCGACCTAGCTTGTCGAATGTAATATTTTACATCATTCCTGGCGTGTCGTCGCCTGCTTCTCGATGGGAACATTATATACGTCTATAACGTTGTGTATCCTAACCTAACGCAACCTAACATCTGGGATGTAATATTCCTGGCGTGTCGTCGCCTACTTCTGGATGGGGAGATTATATACGTCTATAACGTTATATATCCCAACCTAAGGCAACCTAACATCTGGGATGTAATACTTTACAACATTTCTGGCGTGTCGTCGCCTACTTCTCGATGGGGACATTATATACATCTATAACCTTGTATATCCTAACCTAAGGCAGCCTAACATGTCGGATGTAAAATTTTACAACATTCCTGGCATGTCGGTCCCTACATCTCGGTGGGAACATACTATACGTCTATAACGTTATATATCCTAGCCTAAGGCGACCTAACTTGTCGAATGTAATATTTTACTACATTCCTGGCGTGTCGTCGCCTGCTTCTCGATGGGGACATTATATACGTCTATATCGTTGTATATCCTAACCTAAAGCAACCTAACATCTGGGATGTAATATTATACAAGATTCCTGGCATGTCGGTCCCCAAGTCTCGGTAGGAACATTATATACGTCTATAACGATATATATCCAAACCGAAGAGAACCTTAGATCTCGGATGTAATATTTTACATCATTCCTGGCGTGTCGTCGCCTGCTTCTCGATGGGAACATTATATAAGTCTATAACGTTGTGTATCCTAACCTAACGCAACCTAACATCTGGGATGTAATATTCCTGGCGTGTCGTCGCCTACTTCTGGATGGGGAGATTATATACGTCTATAACGTTATATATCCCAACCTAAGGCAACCTAACATCTCGGATGTAATAGTTGACAACATTCCTGGCGTGTCCGCCCGTACTTCTCGGTGGGAACATTATATACGTCTGTAACGTTATATATCCTAGCCTAAGGCCACATAACATGTCGAATGTAATATTTTACAACATTCCTGGCGTGTCGTCGCCTGCTTCTCGATGGGGACATTATATACGTCTATATCGTTGTATATCCTAACCTAAAGCAACCTAACGTCTGGGATGTAATATTTTACAAGATTCCTGGCATGTCGGTCCCCAAGTCTCGGTAGGAACATTATATACGTCTATAACGATATATATCCAAACCGAAGGGAAACTAACATCTCGAATGTAATATTTTACAACATTCCTGGCGTGTCGTCGCCTACTTCTCGATGGGGACATTATATACATCTATAACCTTGTATATCCTAACCTAAGGCAGCCTAACATCTCGGATGTAATATTTTACAACATTCCTGGCATGTCGGTCCCTACATCTCTGTGGGAACATACTATACGTCTATAACGTTGTATATCCTAACCTAAGGGAACCTAACATCTCGGGTGTAATATTTTACAACATTACCGGCATGTCGGTCCCTACTTCTCGGTGGGAATATTATATACGTCTATGACGTTATATATCATAACCTAAGGCAACCTAACATCTCGGATGTAATATTTTACAACATTCCTGGCATGTCGGTGCCTACGTCTCGGTGGGAACATTATATACGTCTATAACGATATATATCCCAACCTAAGTCAACCTAACACCTCGGATGTAATAGTTGACAACATTCCTGGCGTGTAGGCCCGTACTTCTCGGTGGGAACATTATATACGTCTATAACGTTATGTATCCTAGCCTAAGGCGACCTAACATGTCGAATGTAATATTTTACAACATCCCTGTCGTGTCGTCGCCTGCTTCTCGATGGGGACATTATATACGTCTATATCGTTGTATATCCTAACCTAAAGCAACCTAACATCTGGGATGTAATATTATACAACATTCCTGGCGTGTCGTCGCCTGCTTCTCGATGGGGACATAATATACGTCTATAACGTTGTATATCGTTACCTAACGCAACCTAACATTTGGGATGTAAAATTTTACAACATTCCTTGCATGTCGGTGCCTACGTCTCGGTGGGAACATTATATACGTCTATAACGATATATATCCTAACCTAAGGCAACCTAACATATCGGATGTAATAGTTGACAACATTCCTGGCGTGTAGGCCCGAACTTCTCGGTGGGAACATTATATACGTCTATAACGTTATATATCCTAGCCTAAGGCCACATAACATGTCGAATGTAATATTTTACAACATTCCTGGCGTGTCGTCGCCTGCTTCTCGATGGGGACATTATATACGTCTATATCGTTGTATATCCTAACCTAAAGCAACCTAACGTCTGGGATGTAATATTTTACAAGATTCCTGGCATGTCGGTCCCCAAGTCTCGGTAGGAACATTATATACGTCTATAACGATATATATCCAAACCGAAGGGAAACTAACATCTCGAATGTAATATTTTACAACATTCCTGGCGTGTCGTCGCCTACTTCTCGATGGGGACATTATATACATCTATAACCTTGTATATCCTAACCTAAGGCAGCCTAACATCTCGGATGTAATATTTTACAACATTCCTGGCATGTCGGTCCCTACATCTCTGTGGGAACATACTATACGTCTATAACGTTGTATATCCTAACCTAAGGGAACCTAACATCTCGGGTGTAATATTTTACAACATTACCGGCATGTCGGTCCCTACTTCTCGGTGGGAATATTATATACGTCTATAACGTTATATATCATAACCTAAGGCAACCTAACATCTCGGATGTAATATTTTACAACATTCCTGGCATGTCGGTGCCTACGTCTCGGTGGGAACATTATATACGTCTATAACGATATATATCCCAACCTAAGTCAACCTAACACCTCGGATGTAATAGTTGACAACATTCCTGGCGTGTAGGCCCGTACTTCTCGGTGGGAACATTATATACGTCTATAACGTTATATATCCTAGCCTAAGGCGACCTAACATGTCGAATGTAATATTTTACAACATCCCTGTCGTGTCGTCGCCTGCTTCTCGATGGGGACATTATATACGTCTATATCGTTGTATATCCTAACCTAAAGCAACCTAACATCTGGGATGTAATATTATACAACATTCCTGGCGTGTCGTCGCCTGCTTCTCGATGGGGACATAATATACGTCTATAACGTTGTATATCGTTACCTAACGCAACCTAACATTTGGGATGTAAAATTTTACAACATTCCTTGCATGTCGGTGCCTACGTCTCGGTGGGAACATTATATACGTCTATAACGATATATATCCTAACCTAAGGCAACCTAACATATCGGATGTAATAGTTGACAACATTCCTGGCGTGTAGGCCCGAACTTCTCGGTGGGAACATTATATACGTCTATAACGTTATATATCCTAGCCTAAGGCCACATAACATGTCGAATGTAATATTTTACAACATTCCTGGCGTGTCGTCGCCTGCTTCTCGATGGGGACATTATATACGTCTATATCGTTGTATATCCTAACCTAAAGCAACCTAACGTCTGGGATGTAATATTTTACAAGATTCCTGGCATGTCGGTCCCCAAGTCTCGGTAGGAACATTATATACGTCTATAACGATATATATCCAAACCGAAGGGAAACTAACATCTCGAATGTAATATTTTACAACATTCCTGGCGTGTCGTCGCCTACTTCTCGATGGGGACATTATATACATCTATAACCTTGTATATCCTAACCTAAGGCAGCCTAACATCTCGGATGTAATATTTTACAACATTCCTGGCATGTCGGTCCCTACATCTCTGTGGGAACATACTATACGTCTATAACGTTGTATATCCTAACCTAAGGGAACCTAACATCTCGGGTGTAATATTTTACAACATTACCGGCATGTCGGTCCCTACTTCTCGGTGGGAATATTATATACGTCTATAACGTTATATATCATAACCTAAGGCAACCTAACATCTCGGATGTAATATTTTACAACATTCCTGGCATGTCGGTGCCTACGTCTCGGTGGGAACATTATATACGTCTATAACGATATATATCCCAACCTAAGTCAACCTAACACCTCGGATGTAATAGTTGACAACATTCCTGGCGTGTAGGCCCGTACTTCTCGGTGGGAACATTATATACGTCTATAACGTTATATATCCTAGCCTAAGGCGACCTAACATGTCGAATGTAATATTTTACAACATCCCTGTCGTGTCGTCGCCTGCTTCTCGATGGGGACATTATATACGTCTATATCGTTGTATATCCTAACCTAAAGCAACCTAACATCTGGGATGTAATATTATACAACATTCCTGGCGTGTCGTCGCCTGCTTCTCGATGGGGACATAATATACGTCTATAACGTTGTATATCGTTACCTAACGCAACCTAACATTTGGGATGTAAAATTTTACAACATTCCTTGCATGTCGGTGCCTACGTCTCGGTGGGAACATTATATACGTCTATAACGATATATATCCTAACCTAAGGCAACCTAACATATCGGATGTAATAGTTGACAACATTCCTGGCGTGTAGGCCCGAACTTCTCGGTGGGAACATTGTATACGTCTATAACGTTATATATCCTAGCCTAAGGCGACCTAACATATCGAATTTAATGTTTTACATCATTCCTGGCGTGTCGTCGCCTGCTTCTCGATGGGGACATAATATACGTCTATAACGTTGTATATCATAACCTAACGCAACCTAACATCTGGGATGTAATATTTTACAAGATTCCTGGCATGTCGGTCCCCAAGTCTCGGTAGGAACATTATATACGTCTATAACGATATATATCCAAACCGAAGAGAACCTAACATCTCGGATGTAATATTTTACAACTTTCCTGGCGTGTCGTCGCCTGCTTCTCGATGGGGACATAATATACGTCTATAACGTTGTATATCGTAACCTAACGCAACCTAACATCTGGGATGTAATATTTTGCAACATTCCTGGCGTGTCGTCGCCTGCTTCTCGACGGGGACATAATATACGTCTATAACGTTGTATATCCTTACCTAACGCATCCTAACATCTGGGATGTAATATTTTACAACATTCCTGGAGTGTCGTCGCCTACTTCTGGATAGGGTCATTATATACATCTATAACCTTGTATATTCTAACCTAAGGCAACCTAACATCTCGGATGTAATATTTTATAACTTTCCTGGCGTGTCGTCGCCTGCTTCTCCATGGGGAAATTATATACGTCTATAACGTTGTATATCCTAACCTAACGCAACCGAACATCTCGGATGTAATATTTTACAACATTCCTTGCATGTCGGTGCCTACGTCTCGGTGTGAACATTATATACGTCTATAACGATATATATCCTAACATAAGGCAACCTAACATATCGGATGTAACAGTTGACAACATTCCTGGCGTGTAGGCCCGAACTTCTCGGTGGGAACATTGTATACGTCTATAACGTTATATATCCTAGCCTAAGGCGACCTAACATCTCGAATGTAATAGTTGACAACATTCCTGGCGTGTCCGCCCGTGCTTCTCGGTGGGAACATTATATACGTCTATAACGTTATATATCCTAGCCTAAGGCCACCTAACATGTCGAATGTAATATTTTACAACATTCCTGACGCGTCGGCCCCTATTTTTCGGTGGGAACATTATATACGTCTATAACGTTATATATCCTAGTCTAAGGCAACCTAACATGTCGAATGTAAAATTTTACAACATTCCTGGCGTGTCGTCGCCTACTTCTCGATGGGGACATTATATACATCTATAACATTGTATATCCTAACCTAAGGCAACCTAACATCTCGGATGTAATATTTTACAACATTCTGGCGTGTCGTCGACTGCTTCTCGATGGGGAGATTATATACGTCTATAACGTTGTATATCCTAACCTAACGCAACCTAACGTTTGGGATGTAATATTTTACAACATTCCTTGCATGTCGGTGCCTACGTCTCGGTGGGAACATTATATTCGTCTATAACGATATATATCCTAACCTAAGGCAAACTAACATATCGGATGTAATAATTGACAACATTCCTGGCGTGTAGGCCCGAACTTCTCGGTGGGAACATTGTATACGTCTATAACGTTATATATCCTAGCCTAAGGCGACCTAACATATCGAATTTAATATTTTACATCATTCCTGGCGTGTCGTCGCCTGCTTCTCGATGGGGACATAATATACGTCTATAACGTTGTATATCATAACCTAACGCAACCTAACATCTGGGATGTAATATTTTACAAGATTCCTGGCATGTCGGTCCCCAAGTCTCGGTAGGAACATTATATACGTCTATAACGATATATATCCAAACCGAAGGGAACCTAACATCTCGGATGTAATATTTTACAACTTTCCTGGCGTGTCGTCGCCTGCTTCTCGATGGGGACATAATATACGTCTATAACGTTGTATATCGTAACCTAACGCAACCTAACATCTGGGATGTAATATTTTGCAACATTCCTGGCGTGTCGTCGCCTGCTTCTCGACGGGGACATAATATACGTCTATAACGTTGTATATCCTTACCTAACGCAACCTAACATCTGGGATGTAATATTTTACAACATTCCTGGAGTGTCGTCGCCTACTTCTGGATAGGGTCATTATATACATCTATAACCTTGTATATTCTAACCTAAGGCAACCTAACACCTCGGATGTAATATTTTACAACATTCCGGGCGTGTCGTCGCCTGCTTCTCGATGGGGACATAATATACGTCTATAAGGTTGTATATCCTAACATAACGCAACCTAACATCTGGGATGTAATATTTTACAACATTCCTGGCGTGTCGTCGCCTGCTTCTCGATGGGGACATAATATACGTC
Source organism: Xylocopa violacea (assembly GCA_963969225.1). Lineage (NCBI taxonomy): Eukaryota > Metazoa > Arthropoda > Insecta > Hymenoptera > Apidae > Xylocopa > Xylocopa violacea. The sequence continues at coordinate 795,072 of CAXAJV010000835.1, forward strand.
TATAACGTTGTATATCGTTACCTAACGCAACCTAACATTTGGGATGTAAAATTTTACAACATTCCTTGCATGTCGGTGCCTACGTCTCGGTGGGAACATTATATACGTCTATAACGATATATATCCTAACCTAAGGCAACCTAACATATCGGATGTAATAGTTGACAACATTCCTGGCGTGTAGGCCCGAACTTCTCGGTGGGAACATTGTATACGTCTATAATGTTATATATCCTAGCCTAAGGCAACCTAACATCTCGGATGTAATATTTTACAACATTCTGGCGCGTCGTCGACTGCTTCTCGATGGGGAGATTATATACGTCTATAACGTTGTATATCCTAACCTAACGCAACCTAACGTTTGGGATGTAATATTTTACAACATTCCTTGCATGTCGGTGCCTACGTCTCGGTGGGAACATTATATACGTCTATAACGATATATATCCTAACCTAAGGCAAACTAACATATCGGATGTAATAGTTGACAACATTCCTGGCGTGTAGGCCCGAACTTCTCGGTGGGAACATTGTATACGTCTATAACGTTATATATCCTAGCCTAAGGCGACCTAACATATCGAATTTAATATTTTACAACATTCCTGACGCGTCGGCCCCTATTTTTCGGTGGGAACATTATATACGTCTATAACGTTATATATCCTAGTCTAAGGCAACCTAACATGTCGAATGTAATACTTTACAACATTCCTGGCGTGTCGTCGCCTACTTCTCGATGGGGACATTATATACATCTATAACCTTGTATATCCTAACCTAAGGCAGCCTAACACCTTGGATGTAATATTTTACAACATTCCTGGCGTGTCGTCGCCTGCTTCTCCATGGGGACATTATATACGTCTATAACGTTGTATATCCTAACCTAACGCAACCTAACATCTCGGATGTAATATTTTACAACATTCCTGGCATGTCGGTCCCTACATCTCGGTGGGAACATACTATACGTCTATAAAGTTGTATATCCTAACCTAAGGGAACCTAACATTTCGGGTGTAATATTTTACAACATTCCTGACGCGTCGGCCCCTATTTTTCAGTGGGAACATTATATACGTCTATAACGTTATATATTCTAGCCTAAGGCAACCAAACATGTCGAATGTAAAATTTTACAACATTCCTGGCGTGTCGTCGCCTACTTCTCGATGGGGACATTATATACATCTATAACATTGTATATCCTAACCTAAGGCAACCTAACATCTCGGATGTAATATTTTACAACATTCTGGCGTGTCGTCGACTGCTTCTCGATTGGGAGATTATATACGTCTATAACGTTGTATATCCTAACCTAAGGGAACCTAACATCTCGGATGTAATAGTTGACAACATTCCTGACGTGTAGGCCCGTACTTCTCGGTGGGAACATTGTATACGTCTATAACGTTATATATCCTAGACTAAGGCGACCTAGCATGTCGAAGGTAATATTTTACATCATTCCTGGCGTGTCGTCGCCTGCTTCTCGATGGGGACATAATGTACGTCTATAACGTTGTATATCCTAACATAACGCAACCTAACATCTGGGATGTAATATTTTACAACATTCCTGGCGTGTCGTCGCCTGCTTCTCGATGGGGACATAATATACGTCTATAACGTTGTATATCCTTACCTAACGCAACCTAACATCTGGGATGTAATACTTTACAACATTTCTGGCGTGTCGTCGCCTACTTCTCGATGGGGACATTATATACATCTATAACCTTGTATATCCTAACCTAAGGCAGCCTAACATGTCGGATGTAAAATTTTACAACATTCCTGGCATGTCGGTCCCTACATCTCGGTGGGAACATACTATACGTCTATAACGTTATATATCCTAGCCTAAGGCGACCTAACATGTCGAATGTAATATTTTGCAACATTCCTGGCGTGTCGTCGCCTGCTTCTCGATGGGGACATTATATACGTCTATATCGTTGTATATCCTAACCTAAAGCAACCTAACATCTGGGATGTAATATTATACAAGATTCCTGGCATGTCGGTCCCTAAGTCTCGGTAGGAACATTATATACGTCTATAACGATATATATCCAAACCGAAGAGAACCTAACATCTCGGATGTAATATTTTACAACATTCCTGGCGTGTCGTCGCCTGCTTCTCGATGGGGACATAATATACGTCTATAACGTTGTATATCCTAACCTAACGCAACCTAACATCTGGGATGTAATATTTTACAACATTCCTGGCGTGTCGTCGCCTACTTCTCGATGGGAACATTATATACGTCTATAACGTTGTGTATCCTAACCTAACGCAACCTAACATCTGGGATGTAATATTCCTGGCGTGTCGTCGCCTACTTCTGGATGGGGAGATTATATACGTCTATAACGTTATATATCCCAACCTAAGGCAACCTAACATCTCGGATGTAATAGTTGACAACATTCCTGGCGTGTCCGCCCGTACTTCTCGGTGGGAACATTATATACGTCTATAACGTTATATATCCTAGCCTAAGGCCACATAACATGTCGAATGTAATACTTTACAACATTCCTGGCGTGTCGTCGCCTACTCCTCGATGGGGACATTATATACATCTATAACCTTGTATATCCTAACCTAAGGCAGCCTAACATCTCGGATGTAATATTTTACAACATTCCTGGCTTGTCGGTCCCTACATCTCGGTGGGAACATACTATACGTCTATAACGTTGTATATCCTAACCTAAGGGAACCTAACATCTCGGGTGTAATATTTTACAACATTCCTGACGCGTCGGCCCCTATTTTTCGGTGGGAACATTATATACGTCAATAACGTTATATATTCTAGCCTAAGGCAACCAAACATGTCGAATGTAAAATTTTACAACATTCCTGGCGTGTCGTCGCCTACTTCTCGATGGGGACATTATATACATCTATAACATTGTATATCCTAACCTAAGGCAACCTAACATCTCGGATGTAATATTTTACAACATTCTGGCGTGTCGTCGACTGCTTCTCGATTGGGAGATTATATACGTCTATAACGTTGTATATCCTAACCTAAGGGAACCTAACATCTCGGATGTAATAGTTGACAACATTCCTGACGTGTAGGCCCGTACTTCTCGGTGGGAACATTGTATACGTCTATAACGTTATATATCCTAGACTAAGGCGACCTAGCATGTCGAAGGTAATATTTTACATCATTCCTGGCGTGTCGTCGCCTGCTTCTCGATGGGGACATAATGTACGTCTATAACGTTGTATATCCTAACATAACGCAACCTAACATCTGGGATGTAATATTTTACAACATTCCTGGCGTGTCGTCGCCTGCTTCTCGATGGGGACATAATATACGTCTATAACGTTGTATATCCTTACCTAACGCAACCTAACATCTGGGATGTAATACTTTACAACATTTCTGGCGTGTCGTCGCCTACTTCTCGATGGGGACATTATATACATCTATAACCTTGTATATCCTAACCTAAGGCAGCCTAACATGTCGGATGTAAAATTTTACAACATTCCTGGCATGTCGGTCCCTACATCTCGGTGGGAACATACTATACGTCTATAACGTTATATATCCTAGCCTAAGGCGACCTAACTTGTCGAATGTAATATTTTACTACATTCCTGGCGTGTCGTCGCCTGCTTCTCGATGGGGACATTATATACGTCTATATCGTTGTATATCCTAACCTAAAGCAACCTAACATCTCGGATGTAATATTTTACAACATTCCTGGCAAGTCGGTCCGTACATCTCCGTGGGAACATACTATACGTCTATAACGTTGTATATCCTAATCTAAGGGAACCTAACATCTCGGATGTAATAGTTGACGACATTCCTGGCGTGTAGGCCCGTACTTCTCGGTGGGAACATTCTATACGTCTATAACGTTATATATCCTAACCTAAGGCGACCTAGCTTGTCGAATGTAATATTTTACATCATTCCTGGCGTGTCGTCGCCTGCTTCTCGATGGGAACATTATATACGTCTATAACGTTGTGTATCCTAACCTAACGCAACCTAACATCTGGGATGTAATATTCCTGGCGTGTCGTCGCCTACTTCTGGATGGGGAGATTATATACGTCTATAACGTTATATATCCCAACCTAAGGCAACCTAACATCTGGGATGTAATACTTTACAACATTTCTGGCGTGTCGTCGCCTACTTCTCGATGGGGACATTATATACATCTATAACCTTGTATATCCTAACCTAAGGCAGCCTAACATGTCGGATGTAAAATTTTACAACATTCCTGGCATGTCGGTCCCTACATCTCGGTGGGAACATACTATACGTCTATAACGTTATATATCCTAGCCTAAGGCGACCTAACTTGTCGAATGTAATATTTTACTACATTCCTGGCGTGTCGTCGCCTGCTTCTCGATGGGGACATTATATACGTCTATATCGTTGTATATCCTAACCTAAAGCAACCTAACATCTGGGATGTAATATTATACAAGATTCCTGGCATGTCGGTCCCCAAGTCTCGGTAGGAACATTATATACGTCTATAACGATATATATCCAAACCGAAGAGAACCTTAGATCTCGGATGTAATATTTTACATCATTCCTGGCGTGTCGTCGCCTGCTTCTCGATGGGAACATTATATAAGTCTATAACGTTGTGTATCCTAACATAACGCAACCTAACATCTGGGATGTAATATTCCTGGCGTGTCGTCGCCTACTTCTGGATGGGGAGATTATATACGTCTATAACGTTATATATCCCAACCTAAGGCAACCTAACATCTCGGATGTAATAGTTGACAACATTCCTGGCGTGTCCGCCCGTACTTCTCGGTGGGAACATTATATACGTCTATAACGTTATATATCCTAGCCTAAGGCCACATAACATGTCGAATGTAATATTTTACAACATTCCTGGCGTGTCGTCGACTGCTTCTCGATGGGGACATTATATACGTCTATATCGTTGTATATCCTAACCTAAAGCAACCTAACGTCTGGGATGTAATATTTTACAAGATTCCTGGCATGTCGGTCCCCAAGTCTCGGTAGGAACATTATATACGTCTATAACGATATATATCCAAACCGAAGGGAAACTAACATCTCGAATGTAATATTTTACAACATTCCTGGCGTGTCGTCGCCTACTTCTCGATGGGGACATTATATACATCTATAACCTTGTATATCCTAACCTAAGGCAGCCTAACATCTCGGATGTAATATTTTACAACATTCCTGGCATGTCGGTCCCTACATCTCTGTGGGAACATACTATACGTCTATAACGTTGTATATCCTAACCTAAGGGAACCTAACATCTCGGGTGTAATATTTTACAACATTACCGGCATGTCGGTCCCTACTTCTCGGTGGGAATATTATATACGTCTATAACGTTATATATCATAACCTAAGGCAACCTAACATCTCGGATGTAATATTTTACAACATTCCTGGCATGTCGGTGCCTACGTCTCGGTGGGAACATTATATACGTCTATAACGATATATATCCCAGCCTAAGTCAACCTAACACCTCGGATGTAATAGTTGACAACATTCCTGGCGTGTAGGCCCGTACTTCTCGGTGGGAACATTATATACGTCTATAACGTTATATATCCTAGCCTAAGGCGACCTAACATGTCGAATGTAATATTTTACAACATCCCTGTCGTGTCGTCGCCTGCTTCTCGATGGGGACATTATATACGTCTATATCGTTGTATATCCTAACCTAAAGCAACCTAACATCTGGGATGTAATATTATACAACATTCCTGGCGTGTCGTCGCCTGCTTCTCGATGGGGACATAATATACGTCTATAACGTTGTATATCGTTACCTAACGCAACCTAACATTTGGGATGTAAAATTTTACAACATTCCTTGCATGTCGGTGCCTACGTCTCGGTGGGAACATTATATACGTCTATAACGATATATATCCTAACCTAAGGCAACCTAACATATCGGATGTAATAGTTGACAACATTCCTGGCGTGTAGGCCCGAACTTCTCGGTGGGAACATTATATACGTCTATAACGTTATATATTCTAGCCTAAGGCCACATAACATGTCGAATGTAATATTTTACAACATTCCTGGCGTGTCGTCGCCTGCTTCTCGATGGGGACATTATATACGTCTATATCGTTGTATATCCTAACCTAAAGCAACCTAACGTCTGGGATGTAATATTTTACAAGATTCCTGGCATGTCGGTCCCCAAGTCTCGGTAGGAACATTATATACGTCTATAACGATATATATCCAAACCGAAGGGAAACTAACATCTCGAATGTAATATTTTACAACATTCCTGGCGTGTCGTCGCCTACTTCTCGATGGGGACATTATATACATCTATAACCTTGTATATCCTAACCTAAGGCAGCCTAACATCTCGGATGTAATATTTTACAACATTCCTGGCATGTCGGTCCCTACATCTCTGTGGGAACATACTATACGTCTATAACGTTGTATATCCTAACCTAAGGGAACCTAACATCTCGGGTGTAATATTTTACAACATTACCGGCATGTCGGTCCCTACTTCTCGGTGGGAATATTATATACGTCTATAACGTTATATATCATAACCTAAGGCAACCTAACATCTCGGATGTAATATTTTACAACATTCCTGGCATGTCGGTGCCTACGTCTCGGTGGGAACATTATATACGTCTATAACGATATATATCCCAACCTAAGTCAACCTAACACCTCGGATGTAATAGTTGACAACATTCCTGGCGTGTAGGCCCGTACTTCTCGGTGGGAACATTATATACGTCTATAACGTTATATATCCTAGCCTAAGGCGACCTAACATGTCGAATGTAATATTTTACAACATCCCTGTCGTGTCGTCGCCTGCTTCTCGATGGGGTCATTATATACGTCTATATCGTTGTATATCCTAACCTAAAGCAACCTAACATCTGGGATGTAATATTATACAACATTCCTGGCGTGTCGTCGCCTGCTTCTCGATGGGGACATAATATACGTCTATAACGTTGTATATCGTTACCTAACGCAACCTAACATTTGGGATGTAAAATTTTACAACATTCCTTGCATGTCGGTGCCTACGTCTCGGTGGGAACATTATATACGTCTATAACGATATATATCCTAACCTAAGGCAACCTAACATATCGGATGTAATAGTTGACAACATTCCTGGCGTGTAGGCCCGAACTTCTCGGTGGGAACATTGTATACGTCTATAACGTTATATATCCTAGCCTAAGGCGACCTAACATATCGAATTTAATGTTTTACATCATTCCTGGCGTGTCGTCGCCTGCTTCTCGATGGGGACATAATATACGTCTATAACGTTGTATATCATAACCTAACGCAACCTAACATCTGGGATGTAATATTTTACAAGATTCCTGGCATGTCGGTCCCCAAGTCTCGGTAGGAACATTATATACGTCTATAACGATATATATCCAAATCGAAGAGAACCTAACATCTCGGATGTAATATTTTACAACTTTCCTGGCGTGTCGTCGCCTGCTTCTCGATGGGGACATAATATACGTCTATAACGTTGTATATCGTAACCTAACGCAACCTAACATCTGGGATGTAATATTTTGCAACATTCCTGGCGTGTCGTCGCCTGCTTCTCGACGGGGACATAATATACGTCTATAACGTTGTATATCCTTACCTAACGCATCCTAACATCTGGGATGTAATATTTTACAACATTCCTGGAGTGTCGTCGCCTACTTCTGGATAGGGTCATTATATACATCTATAACCTTGTATATTCTAACCTAAGGCAACCTAACATCTCGGATGTAATATTTTATAACTTTCCTGGCGTGTCGTCGCCTGCTTCTCCATGGGGAAATTATATACGTCTATAACGTTGTATATCCTAACCTAACGCAACCGAACATCTCGGATGTAATATTTTACAACATTCCTTGCATGTCGGTGCCTACGTCTCGGTGTGAACATTATATACGTCTATAACGATATATATCCTAACATAAGGCAACCTAACATATCGGATGTAACAGTTGACAACATTCCTGGCGTGTAGGCCCGAACTTCTCGGTGGGAACATTGTATACGTCTATAACGTTATATATCCTAGCCTAAGGCGACCTAACATCTCGAATGTAATAGTTGACAACATTCCTGGCGTGTCCGCCCGTACTTCTCGGTGGGAACATTATATACGTCTATAACGTTATATATCCTAGCCTAAGGCCACCTAACATGTCGAATGTAATATTTTACAACATTCCTGACGCGTCGGCCCCTATTTTTCGGTGGGAACATTATATACGTCTATAACGTTATATATCCTAGTCTAAGGCAACCTAACATGTCGAATGTAAAATTTTACAACATTCCTGGCGTGTCGTCGCCTACTTCTCGATGGGGACATTATATACATCTATAACATTGTATATCCTAACCTAAGGCAACCTAACATCTCGGATGTAATATTTTACAACATTCTGGCGTGTCGTCGACTGCTTCTCGATGGGGAGATTATATACGTCTATAACGTTGTATATCCTAACCTAACGCAACCTAACGTTTGGGATGTAATATTTTACAACATTCCTTGCATGTCGGTGCCTACGTCTCGGTGGGAACATTATATTCGTCTATAACGATATATATCCTAACCTAAGGCAAACTAACATATCGGATGTAATAGTTGACAACATTCCTGGCGTGTAGGCCCGAACTTCTCGGTGGGAACATTGTATACGTCTATAACGTTATATATCCTAGCCTAAGGCGACCTAACATATCGAATTTAATATTTTACATCATTCCTGGCGTGTCGTCGCCTGCTTCTCGATGGGGACATAATATACGTCTATAACGTTGTATATCGTTACCTAACGCAACCTAACATTTGGGATGTAAAATTTTACAACATTCCTTGCATGTCGGTGCCTACGTCTCGGTGGGAACATTATATACGTCTATAACGATATATATCCTAACCTAAGGCAACCTAACATATCGGATGTAATAGTTGACAACATTCCTGGCGTGTAGGCCCGAACTTCTCGGTGGGAACATTGTATACGTCTATAACGTTATATATCCTAGCCTAAGGCAACCTAACATCTCGGATGTAATATTTTACAACATTCTGGCGTGTCGTCGACTGCTTCTCGGTGGGGAGATTATATACGTCTATAACGTTGTATATCCTAACATAACGCAACCTAACATCTGGGATGTAATATTTTACAACATTCCTGGCGTGTCGTCGCCTGCTTCTCGATGGGGACATAATATACGTCTATAACGTTGTATATCCTTACCTAACGCAACCTAACATCTGGGATGTAATACTTTACAACATTCCTGGCGTGTCGTCGCCTACTTCTCGATGGGGACATTATATACATCTATAACATTGTATATCCTAGTCTAAGGCAACCTAACATGTCGAATGTAATACTTTACAACATTCCAGGCGTGTCGTCGCCTACTTCTGGATGGGGAGATTATATACGTCTATAACGTTATATATCCTAACCTAAGGCAACCTAACATCTCGGATGTAATAGTTGACAACATTCGTGGCGTGTCCGCCCGTACTTCTCGGTGGGAACATTATATACGTCTATAACGTTATATATCCTAGCCTAAGGCCACATAACATGTCGAATGTAATATTTTACAACATTCCGGGCGTGTCGTCGCCTGCTTCTCGATGGGGACATAATATACGTCTATAACGTTGTATATCCTAACATAACGCAACCTAACATCTGGGATGTAATATTTTACAACATTCCTGGCGTGTCGTCGCCTGCTTCTCGATGGGGACATTATATACGTCTATAACGTTGTGTATCCTAACCTAACGCAACCTAACATCTGGGATGTAATATTCCTGGCGTGTCGTCGCCTACTTCTCGATGGGGGCATTATATACATCAATAACCATGTATATCCTAACCTAAGGCAGCCTAACATCTCGGATGTAATATTTTACAACATTCCTGGCATGTCGGTCCCTACATCTCGGTGGGAACATACTATACGTCTATAACGTTGTGTATCCTAACCTAAGGGAACCTAACATCTCGGGTGTATTATTTTACAACATTCCTGACGCGTCGGCCGCTATTTTTCGGTGAGCACATTATATACGTCTATAACGTTATATATCCTAGCCTAAGGCGACCTAACATGTCGAATGTAATATTTTGCAACATTCCTGGCGTGTCGTCGCCTGCTTCTCGATGGGGACATTATATACGTCTATATCGTTGTATATCCTAACCTAAAGCAACCTAACATCTGGGATGTAATATTATACAAGATTCCTGGCATGTCGGTCCCTAAGTCTCGGTAGGAACATTATATACGTCTATAACGATATATATCCAAACCGAAGAGAACCTAACATCTCGGATGTAATATTTTACAACATTCCTGGCGTGTCGTCGCCTGCTTCTCGATGGGGACATAATATACGTCTATAACGTTGTATATCCTAACCTAACGCAACCTAACATCTGGGATGTAATATTTTACAACATTCCTGGCGTGTCGTCGCCTACTTCTCGATGGGAACATTATATACGTCTATAACGTTGTGTATCCTAACCTAACGCAACCTAACATCTGGGATGTAATATTCCTGGCGTGTCGTCGCCTACTTCTGGATGGGGAGATTATATACGTCTATAACGTTATATATCCCAACCTAAGGCAACCTAACATCTCGGATGTAATAGTTGACAACATTCCTGGCGTGTCCGCCCGTACTTCTCTGTGGGAACATTATATACGTCTATAACGTTATATATCCTAGCCTAAGGCCACATAACATGTCGAATGTAATACTTTACAACATTCCTGGCGTGTCGTCGCCTACTCCTCGATGGGGACATTATATACATCTATAACCTTGTATATCCTAACCTAAGGCAGCCTAACATCTCGGATGTAATATTTTACAACATTCCTGGCTTGTCGGTCCCTACATCTCGGTGGGAACATACTATACGTCTATAACGTTGTATATCCTAACCTAAGGGAACCTAACATCTCGGGTGTAATATTTTACAACATTCCTGACGCGTCGGCCCCTATTTTTCGGTGGGAACATTATATACGTCAATAACGTTATATATTCTAGCCTAAGGCAACCAAACATGTCGAATGTAAAATTTTACAACATTCCTGGCGTGTCGTCGCCTACTTCTCGATGGGGACATTATATACATCTATAACATTGTATATCCTAACCTAAGGCAACCTAACATCTCGGATGTAATATTTTACAACATTCTGGCGTGTCGTCGACTGCTTCTCGATTGGGAGATTATATACGTCTATAACGTTGTATATCCTAACCTAACGCAACCTAACATTTGGGATGTAATATTTTACAACATTCCTTGCATGTCGGTGCCTACGTCTCGGTGGGAACATTATATACGTCTATAACGATATATATCCTAACCTAAGGCAACCTAACATATCGGATGTAATAGTTGACAACATTCCTGGCGTGTAGGGCCGAACTTCTTGGTGGGAACATTGTATATGTCTATAACGTTATATATCCTAGCCTAAGGCGACCTAACATATCGAATTTAATATATTACATCACTCCTGGCGTGTCGTCGCCTGCTTCTCGATGGGAACATTATATACGTCTATAACTTTGTGTATCCTAACCTAACGCAACCTAACATCTGGGATGTAATATTCCCGGCGTGTCGTCGCCTACTTCTGGATGGGGATATTATATACGTCTATAACGTTATATATCCTATCCTAAGGCAACCTAACATCTCGAATGTAATAGTTGACAACATTCCTGGCGTGTCGTCGCCTACTTCTCGATGGGGACATTATATACATCTATAACATTGTATATGCTAGTCTAAGGCAACCTAACATGTCGAATGTAATACTTTACAACATTCTTGGCGTGTCGTCGCCTACTTCTCGATGGGGACATAATATACATCTATAACCTTGTATATCCTAAGCTAAGGCAGCCTAACATCTCGGATGTAATATTTTACAACATTCCTGGCATGTCGGTCCCTACATCTCCGTGGGAACATACTATACGTCTATAACGTTGTATATCCTAACCTAACGCAACCTAACATCTCGGATGTAATAGTTGACAACATTCCTGGCGTGTAGGCCCGTACTTCTCGGTGGGAACATTGTATACGTCTATAACGTTATATATCCTAACCTAAGGCGACCTAGCATGTCGAAGGTAATATTTTACATCATTCCTGGGGTGTCGTCGCCTGCTTCTCGATGGGAACATTATATACGTCTATAACGTTGTGTATCCTAACCTAACGCAACCTAACATCTGGGATGTAATATTCCTGGCGTGTCGTCGCCTACTTCTGGATGGGGAGATTATATACGTCTATAACGTTATATATCCTAACCTAAGGCAACCTAACATCTCGGATGTAATAGTTGACAACATTCGTGGCGTGTCCGCCCGTACTTCTCGGTGGGAACATTATATACGTCTATAACGTTATATATCCTAGCCTAAGGCCACATAACATGTCGAATGTAATATTTTACAACATTCCGGGCGTGTCGTCGCCTGCTTCTCGATGGGGACATAATATACGTCTATAACGTTGTATATCCTAACATAACGCAACCTAACATCTGGGATGTAATATTTTACAACATTCCTGGCGTGTCGTCGCCTGCTTCTCGATGGGGACATAACATACGTCTATAACGTTGTATATCCTTACCTAACGCAACCTAACATCTGGGATGTAATATTTTACAACATTCCTGGAGTGTCGTCGCCTACTTCTGGATAGGGTCATTATATACATCTATAACATTGTATATCCTAACCTAAGGCAACCTATCATCTCGGATGTAATATTTTATAACATTCCTGGCATGTCGGTCCCTACTTCTCGGTGGAAACATTGTATACGTCTATAACGGTATATATCCTAACCTAAGGCAACCTAATATCTCGGATGTAATAGTTGACAACATTCCTGGCGTGTAGGCCCGTACTTCTCGGTGGGAACATTGTATACGTCTATAACGTTATATATCCTAGCCTAAGGCGACCTAACATGTCGAATGTAATATTTTACAACATTCCTGGCGTGTCGTCGCCTGCTTCTCGATCGGGACACTATATACGTCTATATCGTTGTATATCCTAACCTAAAGCAACCTAACATCTGGGATGTAATATTATACAAGATTCCTGGCATGTCGGTCCCCCAATCCTCGGTAGGAACATTATATACGTCTACAACGATATATATCCAAACCGAAGAGAACTTTAACATCTCGGATGTAATATTTTACAACATTCCTGGCGTGTCGTCGCCTGCTTCTCTATTGGGACATAATATACGTCTATAACGTTGTATATCCTAACCTAACGCAACCTAACATCTGGGATGTAATATTTTACAACATTCCTGGCGTGTCGTCGCCTACTTCTCGATGGGAACATTATATACGTCTATAACGTTGTGTATCCTAACCTAACGCAACCTAACATCTGGGATGTAATATTCCTGGCGAGTCGTCGCCTACTTCTGGATGGGGAGATTATATACGTCTATAACGTTATATATCCCAACCTAAGGCAACCTAACATCTCGGATGTAATAGTTGACAACATTCCTGGCGTGTCCGCCCGTACTTCTCGGTGGGAACATTATATACGTCTATAACGGTATATATCCTAGCCTAAGGCCACATAACATGTCGAATATAATACTTTACAACATTCCTGGCGTGTCGTCGCCTACTCCTCGATGGGGACATTATATACATCTATAACCTTGTATATCCTAACCTAAGGCAGCCTAACATCTCGGATGTAATATTTTACAACATTCCTGGCTTGTCGGTCCCTACATCTCGGTGGGAACATACTATACGTCTATAACGTTGTATATCCTAACCTAAGGGAACCTAACATCTCGGGTGTAATATTTTACAACATTCCTGACGCGTCGGCCCCTATTTTTCGGTGGGAACATTATATATGTCTATAACGTTATATATTCTAGCCTAAGGCAACCAAACATGTCGAATTTAAAATTTTACAACATTCCTGGCGTGTCGTCGCCTACTTCTCGATGGGGACATTATATACATCTATAACATTGTATATCCTAACCTAAGGCAACCTAACATCTCGGATGTAATATTTTACAACATTCTGGCGTGTCGTCGACTGCTTCTCGATTGGGAGATTATATACGTCTATAACGTTGTATATCCTAACCTAACGCAACCTAACATTTGGGATGTAATATTTTACAACATTCCTTGCATGTCGGTGCCTACGTCTCGGTGGGAACATTATATACGTCTATAACGATATATATCCTAACCTAAGGCAACCTAACATATCGGATGTAATAGTTGACAACATTCCTGGCGTGTAGGCCCGAACTTCTTGGTGGGAACATTGTATATGTCTATAACGTTATATATCCTAGCCTAAGGCGACCTAACATATCGAATTTAATATATTACATCACTCCTGGCGTGTCGTCGCCTGCTTCTCGATGGGAACATTATATACGTCTATAACTTTGTGTATCCTAACCTAACGCAACCTAACATCTGGGATGTAATATTCCCGGCGTGTCGTCGCCTACTTCTGGATGGGGATATTATATACGTCTATAACGTTATATATCCTATCCTAAGGCAACCTAACATCTCGAATGTAATAGTTGACAACATTCCTGGCGTGTCCGCCCGTACTTCTCGGTGGGAACATTATATACGTCTATAACGTTATATATCCTAGCCTAAGGCCACATAACATGTCGAATGTAATACTTTACAACATTCCTGGCGTGCCGTCGCCTACTTCTCGATGGGAACATTATATACGTCTATAACGTTGTGTATCCTAACCTAACGCAATCTAACATTTGGGATGTAATATTATACAAGATTCCTGGCATGTCGGTCCCCAAGTCTCGGTAGGAACATTATATACGTCTATAACGATATATATCCAAACCGAAGGGAACCTAACATCTCGGATGTAATATTTTACAACATTCCTGGCGTGTCGTCGCCTGCTTCTCGATTGGGACATAATATACGTCTATAACGTTGTATATCCTAACCTAACGCAACCTAACATCTGGGATGTAATATTTTACAACATTCCTGGCGTGTCGTCGCCTACTTCTCGATGGGAACATTATATACGTCTATAACGTTGTGTATCCTAACCTAACGCAACCTAACATCTGGGATGTAATATTCCTGGCATGTCGTCGCCTACTTCTCGATGGGGACATTATATACATCAATAACCGTGTATATCCTAACCTAAGGCAGCCTAACATCTCGGATGTAATATTTTACAACATTCCTGGCATGTCGGTCCCTACATCTCGGTGGGATCATACTATACGTCTATAACGTTGTGTATCCTAACCTAAGGGAACCTAACATCTCGGGTGTAATATTTTACAACATTCCTGACGCGTCGGCCCCTATTTTTCGGTGAGAACATTATATACGTCTATAACGTTATATATTCTAGCCTAAGGCAACCTAACATGTCGAATGTAAAATTTTACAACATTCCTGGCGTGTCGTCGCCTGCTTCTCCATGGGGACATTATATACGTCTATAACGTTGTATATCCTAACCTAACGCAACCAAACATCTCGGATGTAATATTTTACAACATTCCTGGCATGTCGGTCCCTACATCTCGGTGGGAACATACTATACGTCTATAACGTTGTATATCCTAACCTAAGGGAACCTAACATTTCGGGTGTAATATTTTACAACATTCCTGACGCGTCGCCCCTATTTTTCAGTGGGTACATTATATACGTCTATAACGTTATATATTCTAGCCTAAGGCAACCTAACATGTCGAATGTAAAATTTTACAACATTCCTGGCATGTCGGTCCCCAAGTCTCGGTAGGAATATTATATACGTCTATAACGATATATATCCAAACGGAAGAGAACCTAACATCTCGGATGTAATATTTTACAACATTCCTGGCGTGTCGTCGCCTGCTTCTCGATTGGGACATAATATACGTCTATAACGTTGTATATCCTAACCTAACGCAACCTAACATCTGGGATGTAATATTTTACAACATTCCTGGCGTGTCGTCGCCTACTTCTCGATGGGAACATTATATACGTCTATAACGTTGTGTATCCTAACCTAACGCAACCTAACATCTGGGATGTAATATTCCTGGCGTGTCGTCGCCTACTTCTGGATGGGGAGATTATATATGTCTGTAACGTTATATATCCTAACCTAAGGCAACCTAACATCTCGGATGTAATAGTTGACAACATTCGTGGCGTGTCCGCCCGTACTTCTCGGTGGGAACATTATATACGTCTATAACGTTATATATCCTAGCCTAAGGCCACATAACATGTCGAATGTAATATTTTACAACATTCCGGGCGTGTCGTCGCCTGCTTCTCGATGGGGACATAATATACGTCTATAACGTTGTATATCCTAACCTAACGCAACCTAACATCTGGGATGTAATATTTTACAACATTCCTGGCGTGTCGTCGCCTACTTCTCGATGGGAACATTATATACGTCTATAACGTTGTGTATCCTAACCTAACGCAACCTAACATCTGGGATGTAATATTCCTGGCGAGTCGTCGCCTACTTCTGGATGGGGAGATTATATACGTCTATAACGTTATATATCCCAACCTAAGGCAACCTAACATCTCGGATGTAATAGTTGACAACATTCCTGGCGTGTCCGCCCGTACTTCTCGGTGGGAACATTATATACGTCTATAACGTTATATATCCTAGTCTAAGGCAACCTAACATGTCGAATGTAATACTTTACAACATTCCTGGCGTGTCGTCGCCTACTTCTCGATGGGGACATTATATACATCTATAACCTTGTATATCCTAAGCTAAGGCAGCCTAACATCTCGGATATAATATTTTACAACATTCCTGGCATGTCGGTCCCTACATCCCCGTGGGAACATACTATACGTCTATAACGTTGTATATCCTAACCTAACGCAACCTAACATCTCGGATGTAATAGTTGACAACATTCCTGGCGCGTAGGCCCGTACTTCTCGGTGGGAACATTGTATACGTCTATAACGTTATATATCCTAGCCTAAGACGACCTAGCATGTCGAAGGTAATATTTTACATCATTCCTGGGGTGTCGTCGCCTGCTTCTCGATGGGAACATTATATACGTCTATAAAGTTGTGTATCCTAACCTAACGCAACCTAACATCTGGGATGTAATATTCCTGGCGTGTCGACGCCTACTTCTCGATGGGGACATTATATACATCAATAACCTTGTATATCCTAACCTAAGGCAGCCTAACATCTCGGATGTAATATTTTACAACATTCCTGGCATGTCGGTCCCTACATCTCGGTGGGAACATACTATACGTCTATAACGTTGTGTATCCTAACCTAAGGGAACCTAACATCTCGGGTGTAATATTTTACAACATTCCTGACGCGTCGGCCGCTATTTTTCGGTGAGAACATTATATACGTCTATAACGTTATATATCCTAGCCTAAGGCGACCTAACATGTCGAATGTAATATTTTACAACATTCCTGGCGTGTCGTCGCCTGCTTCTCGATGGGGACATTATATACGTCTATATCGTTGTATATCCTAACCTAAAGCAACCTAACATCTGGGATGTAATATTATACAAGATTCCTGGCATGTCGGTCCCTAAGTGTCGGTAGGAACATTATATACGTCTATAACGATATATATCCAAACCGAGGAGAACCTAACATCTCGGATGTAATATTTTACAACATTCCTGGCGTGTCGTCGCCTGCTTCTCGATTGGGACATAATATACGTCTATAACGTTGTGTATCCTAACCTAACGCAACCTAACATGTGGGATATAATATTCCTGGCGTGTCGACGCCTACTTCTCGATGGGGTCATTATATACATCAATAACCTTGTATATCCTAACCTAAGGCAGCCTAACATCTCGGATGTAATATTTTACAACATTCCTGGCATGTCGGTCCCTACATCTCGATGGGAACATACTATACGTCTATAACGTTGTGTATCCTAACCTAAGGGAACCTAACATCTCGGGTGTAATATTTTACAACATTCCTGACGCGTCGGCCCCTATTTTTCGGTGAGAACATTATATACGTCTATAACGTTATATATTCTAGCCTAAGGCAACCTAACATGTCGAATGTAAAATTTTACAACATTCCTGGCGTGTCGTCGCCTGCTTCTCCATGGGGACATTATATACGTCTATAACGTTGTATATCCTAACCTAACGCAACCAAACATCTCGGATGTAATATTTTACAACATTCCTGGCATGTCGATCCATACATCTCGGTGGGAACATACTATACGTCTATAACGTTGTATATCCTAACCTAAGGGAACCTAACATTTCGGGTGTAATATTTTACAACATTCCTGACGCGTCGGCCCCTATTTTTCAGTGGGAACATTATATACGTCTATAACGTTATATATTCTAGCCTAAGGCAACCTAACATGTCGAATGTAAAATTTTACAACATTCCTGGCGTGTCGTCGCCTACTTCTCGATGGGGACATTATATACATCTATAACATTGTATATCCTATTCTAAGGCAACCTAACATGTCGAATGTAATACCTTACAACATTCCTGGCGTGTCGTCGCCTACTTCTCGATGGGGACATTATATACATCTATAACCTTGTATATCCTAAGCTAAGGCAGCCTAACATCTCGGATGTAATATTTTACAACATTCCTGGCATGTCGGTCCCTACATCTCCGTGGGAACATACTATACGTCTATAACGTTGTATATCCTAACCTAACGCAACCTAACATCTCGGATGTAATAGTTGACAACATTCCTGGCGTGTAGGCCCGTACTTCTCGGTGGGAACATTGTATACGTCTATAACGTTATATATCCTAACCTAAGGCGACCTAGCATGTCGAAGGTAATATTTTACATCATTCCTGGGGTGTCGTCGCCTGCTTCTCGATGGGAACATTATATACGTCTATAACGTTGTGTATCCTAACCTAACGCAACCTAACATCTGGGATGTAATATTCCTGGCGTGTCGTCGCCTACTTCTGGATGGGGAGATTATATACGTCTATAACGTTATATATCCTAACCTAAGGCAACCTAACATCTCGGATGTAATAGTTGACAACATTCGTGGCGTGTCCGCCCGTACTTCTCGGTGGGAACATTATATACGTCTATAACGTTATATATCCTAGCCTAAGGCCACATAACATGTCGAATGTAATATTTTACAACATTCCGGGCGTGTCGTCGCCTGCTTCTCGATGGGGACATAATATACGTCTATAACGTTGTATATCCTAACATAACGCAACCTAACATCTGGGATGTAATATTTTACAACATTCCTGGCGTGTCGTCGCCTGCTTCTCGATGGGGACATAACATACGTCTATAACGTTGTATATCCTTACCTAACGCAACCTAACATCTGGGATGTAATATTTTACAACATTCCTGGAGTGTCGTCGCCTACTTCTGGATAGGGTCATTATATACATCTATAACATTGTATATCCTAACCTAAGGCAACCTATCATCTCGGGTGTAATATTTTACAACATTCCTGACGCGTCGGCCCCTATTTTTCGGTGGGAACATTATATACGTCAATAACGTTATATATTCTAGCCTAAGGCAACCAAACATGTCGAATGTAAAATTTTACAACATTCCTGGCGTGTCGTCGCCTACTTCTCGATGGGGACATTATATACATCTATAACATTGTATATCCTAACCTAAGGCAACCTAACATCTCGGATGTAATATTTTACAACATTCTGGCGTGTCGTCGACTGCTTCTCGATTGGGAGATTATATACGTCTATAACGTTGTATATCCTAACCTAACGCAACCTAACATTTGGGATGTAATATTTTACAACATTCCTTGCATGTCGGTGCCTACGTCTCGGTGGGAACATTATATACGTCTATAACGATATATATCCTAACCTAAGGCAACCTAACATATCGGATGTAATAGTTGACAACATTCCTGGCGTGTAGGCCCGAACTTCTTGGTGGGAACATTGTATATGTCTATAACGTTATATATCCTAGCCTAAGGCGACCTAACATATCGAATTTAATATATTACATCACTCCTGGCGTGTCGTCGCCTGCTTCTCGATGGGAACATTATATACGTCTATAACTTTGTGTATCCTAACCTAACGCAACCTAACATCTGGGATGTAATATTCCCGGCGTGTCGTCGCCTACTTCTGGATGGGGATATTATATACGTCTATAACGTTATATATCCTATCCTAAGGCAACCTAACATCTCGAATGTAATAGTTGACAACATTCCTGGCGTGTCGTCGCCTACTTCTCGATGGGGACATTATATACATCTATAACATTGTATATGCTAGTCTAAGGCAACCTAACATGTCGAATGTAATACTTTACAACATTCCTGGCGTGTCGTCGCCTACTTCTCGATGGGGACATAATATACATCTATAACCTTGTATATCCTAAGCTAAGGCAGCCTAACATCTCGGATGTAATATTTTACAACATTCCTGGCATGTCGGTCCCTACATCTCCGTGGGAACATACTATACGTCTATAACGTTGTATATCCTAACCTAACGCAACCTAACATCTCGGATGTAATAGTTGACAACATTCCTGGCGTGTAGGCCCGTACTTCTCGGTGGGAACATTGTATACGTCTATAACGTTATATATCCTAACCTAAGGCGACCTAGCATGTCGAAGGTAATATTTTACATCATTCCTGGGGTGTCGTCGCCTGCTTCTCGATGGGAACATTATATACGTCTATAACGTTGTGTATCCTAACCTAACGCAACCTAACATCTGGGATGTAATATTATACAAGATTCCTGGCATGTCGGTCCCCAAGTCTCGGTAGGAACATTATATACGTCTATAACGATATATATCCAAACCGAAGAGAACCTAACATCTCGGATGTAATATTTTACAACATTCCTGGCGTGTCGTCGCCTGCTTCTCTATTGGGACATAATATACGTCTATAACGTTGTATATCCTAACCTAACGCAACCTAACATCTGGGATGTAATATTTTACAACATTCCTGGCGTGTCGTCGCCTACTTCTCGATGGGAACATTATATACGTCTATAACGTTGTGTATCCTAACCTAACGCAACCTAACATCTGGGATGTAATATTCCTGGCGAGTCGTCGCCTACTTCTGGATGGGGAGATTATATACGTCTATAACCTTGTATATCCTAACCTAAGGCAGCCTAACATCTCGGATGTAATATTTTACAACATTCCTGGCTTGTCGGTCCCTACATCTCGGTGGGAACATACTATACGTCTATAACGTTGTATATCCTAACCTAAGGGAACCTAACATCTCGGGTGTAATATTTTACAACATTCCTGACGCGTCGGCCCCTATTTTTCGGTGGGAACATTATATACGTCTATAACGTTATATATTCTAGCCTAAGGCAACCAAACATGTCGAATGTAAAATTTTACAACATTCCTGGCGTGTCGTCGCCTACTTCTCGATGGGGACATTATATACATCTATAACATTGTATATCCTAACCTAAGGCAACCTAGCATCTCGGATGTAATATTTTACAACATTCTGGCGTGTCGTCGACTGCTTCTCGATTGGGAGATTATATACGTCTATAACGTTGTATATCCTAACCTAACGCAACCTAACATTTGGGATGTAATATTTTACAACATTCCTTGCATGTCGGTGCCTACATCTCGGTGGGAACATTATATACGTCTATAACGATATATATCCTAACCTAAGGCAACCTAACATATCGGATGTAATAGTTGACAACATTCCTGGCGTGTAGGCCCGAACTTCTTGGTGGGAACATTGTATATGTCTATAACGTTATATATCCTAGCCTAAGGCGACCTAACATATCGAATTTAATATATTACATCACTCCTGGCGTGTCGTCGCCTGCTTCTCGATGGGAACATTATATACGTCTATAACTTTGTGTATCCTAACCTAACGCAACCTAACATCTGGGATGTAATATTCCCGGCGTGTCGTCGCCTACTTCTGGATGGGGATATTATATACGTCTATAACGTTATATATCCTATCCTAAGGCAACCTAACATCTCGAATGTAATAGTTGACAACATTCCTGGCGTGTCCGCCCGTACTTCTCGGTGGGAACATTATATACGTCTCTAACGTTATATATCCTAGCCTAAGGCAACCTAACATGTCGAATGTAATACTTTACAACATTCCCGGCGTGTCGTCGCCTACTTCTCGATGGGGACATTATATACATCTATAACCTTGTATATCCTAACCTAAGGCAGCCTAACATCTTGGATGTAATATTTTACAACATTCCTGACGCGTCGACCCCTATTTTTCGGTGGGAACATTATATACGTCTATAACTTTATATATTCTAGCCTAAGGCAACCTAACATGTCGAATGTAAAATTTTACAACATTCCTGGCGTGTCGTCGCCTACTTCTCGATGGGGACATTATATACATCTATAACATTGTATATCCTAGTCTAAGGCAACCTAACATGTCGAATGTAATACTTTACAACATTCCTGGCGTGTCGTCGCCTACTTCTCGATGGGGACATAATATACGTCTATAACGTTGTATATCCTAACCTAACGCAACCTAACATCTGGGATGTGATATTTTACAACATTCCTGGCGTGTCGTCGCCTGCTTCTCGACGGGGACATAATATACGTCTATAACGTTGTATATCCTTACCTAACGCAACCTAACATCTGGGATGTAATATTTTACATCATTCCTGGAGTGTCGTCGCCTACTTCTGGATAGGGTCATTATATACATCTATAACCTTGTATATCCTAACCTAAGGCAACCTAACATCTCGGATGTAATATTTTATAACATTCCTGGCGTGTCGTCGCCTGCTTCTGCATGGGGACATTATATACGTCTATAACGTTGTATATCCTAACCTAACGCAACCTAACATCTCGGATGTAATATTTCACAACATTCCTGGCATGTCGGTCCCTACATCTCGGTGGGAACATACTATACGTCTATAACGTTGTATATCCTAACCTAAGGGAACCTAACATTTCGGGTGTAATATTTTACAACATTCCTGACGCGTCGGCCCCTATTTTTCAGTGGGAACATTATATACGTCTATAACGTTATATATTCTAGCCTAAGGCAAACTAACATGTCGAATGTAAAATTTTACAACATTCCTGGCGTGTCGTCGCCTACTTCTCGATGGGGACTTTATATACATCTATAACATTGTATATCCTAGTCTAAGGCAACCTAACATGTCGAATGTAATACTTTACAACATTCCTGGCGTGTCGTCGCCTGCTTCTCGATGGGGACATAATATACGTCTATAACGTTGTATATCCTTACCTAACGCAACCTAACATCTGGGATGTAATATTTTACAGCATTCCTGGAGTGTCGTCGCCTACCTTTGGATAGGGTCATTATATACATCTATAACATTGTATATCCTAACCTAAGGCAACCTATCATCTCGGATGTAATATTTTATAACATTCCTGGCATGTCGGTCCCTACTTCTCGGTGGAAACATTGTATACGTCTATAACGGCATATATCCTAACCTAAGGCAACCTAACATCTCGGATGTAATAGTTGACAACATTCCTGGCGTGTAGGCCCGTACATCTCGGTGGGAACATTGTATACGTCCATAACGTTATATATCGTAGCCTAAGGCGATCTAACATGTCGAATGTAATATTTTACAACATTCCTGGCGTGTCGTCGCCTACTTCTCGATGGGAACATTATATACGTCTATAACGTTGTGTATCCTAACCTAACGCAACCTAACATCTGGGATGTAATATTCCTGGCGTGTCGTCGCCTACTTCTGGATGGGGAGATTATATACGTCTATAACGTTAAATATCCCAACCTAAGGCAACGTAACATTTCGGATGTAATAGTTGACAACATTCCTGGCGTGTCCGCCCGTACTTCTCGGTGGGAACATTATATACGTCTATAACGTTATATATCCTAGCCTAAGGCCACAGAACATGTCGAATGTAATATTTTACAACATTGCTGGCGTTTCGTCGCCTGCTTCTCGATGGGGACATTATATACGTCTATATCGTTGTATATCCTAACCTAAGACAACCTAACATCTGGGATGTAATATTATACAAGATTCCTGGCATGTCGGTCCCCAA
Source organism: Xylocopa violacea (assembly GCA_963969225.1). Classification (NCBI taxonomy): domain Eukaryota; kingdom Metazoa; phylum Arthropoda; class Insecta; order Hymenoptera; family Apidae; genus Xylocopa; species Xylocopa violacea. The sequence goes on from CAXAJV010000835.1 coordinate 819,482, forward strand.
GTCTCGGTAGGAACATTATATACGTCTATAACGATATATATCCAAACCGAAGGGAACCTAACATCTCGGATGTAATATTTTACAACATTCCTGGCGTGTCGTCGCCTGCTTCTCGATGGGGACATAATATACGTCTATAACGTTGTATATCCTAACCTAACGCAACCTAACATCTGGGATGTAATATTTTACAACATTCCTGGCGTGTCGTCGCCTGCTTCTCGATGGGGACATAATATACGTCTATAACGTTGTATATCCTTACCTAACGCAACCTAACATCCGGGATGTAATATGTTACAACATTCCTGGAGTGTCGTCGCCTACTTCTGGATAGGGTCATTATGTACATCTATAACCTTGTATATCCTAACCTAAGGCAACCTAACATCTCGGATGTAATATTTTATAACATTCCTGGCATGTCGGTCCCTACATCTCGCTGGGAACATACAATACGTCTATAACGTTGTATATCCTAACCTACGGCAACGTAACATCTCGGATGTAATATTTTACAACATTCTGGCGTTTCGTCGCCTGCTTCTCGATGGGGACATTATATACGTCTATAACGTTGTATATCCTAACCTAACGCAACCTAACATTTGGGATGTAATATTTTACAACATTCCTGGCATGTCGGTCCCTACTTCTCGGTGCAAACATTGTATACGTCTATAACGGTATATATCCTAACCTAAGGCAACCTAACATCTCGGATGTAATAGTTGACAACGTTCCTAGCGTGTCCGCCCCTACTTCTCGGTGGGAACATTGTATACGTCTATAACGTCTTATATATCCTAGCCTAAGGCGACCTAACATGTCGAATGTAATATTTTACATCATTCCTGGCGTGTCGTCGCCTGCTTCTCGATGGGAACATTATATACATCTATAACATTGTATATCCTAACCTAAGGCAACCTAACATTTCGGATGTAATATTTTACAACATTCTGGCGTGTCGTCGACTGCTTCTCGATGGGGAGATTATATACGTCCATAACGTTGTATATCCTAACCTAACGCAACCTAACATCGCGGATGTAATATTTTGCAACATTCCTGGCATGTCGGTGCCTACGTCTCGCTGGGAACATTATATACGTCTATAACGATATATATCCTAACCTAAGGCAACCTAACATATCGCATGTAATAGTTGACAACATTCCTGTCGCGTCGGCTCCTATTTTTCGGTGGGAACATTATATACGTCTATAAAGTTATATATCCTAACCTAAGGGAACCTAACATCTCGGGTGTAATATTTTACAACATTCCTGACACGTCGTCGCCTGCTTCTCGATGGCGACATTATATAAGTCTATAACGTTGTATATCCTAACCTAACACAACCTAACATCTGGGATGTAATATTCCTGGCGTGTCGTCGCCTGCTTCTCGATGGGGACATAATATACGTCTATAACGTTGTATATCCTAACCTAACGCAACCTAACATCTCGGATGTAATATTTCACAACATTCCTCGCATGTCGGTCCCTACATCTCGGTGGGAACATACTATACGTCTATAACGTTATATATCCTAGCCTAAGGCCACATAACATGTCGAATGTAATACTTTATAACATTCCTGGCGTGTCGTCGCCTACTTCTCGATGGGGACATTATATACATCTATAACATTGTATATCCTAACCTAAGGCAACCTAACATCTCGGATGTAATATTTTACAACATTCTGGCGTGTCGTCGACTGCTTCCCGATGGGGACATAATATACGTCTATAACGTTGTATATCCTTACCTAACGCAACCTATCATCTGGGATGTAATATTTTACAGCATTCCTGGAGTGTCGTCGCCTACCTCTGGATAGGGTCATTATATACATCTATAACATTGTATATCCTAACCTAAGGCAACCTATCATCTCGGATGTAATATTTTATAACATTCCTGGCATGTCGGTCCCTACTTCTCGGTGGAAACATTGTATACGTCTATAACGGTATATATCCTAACCTAAGGCAACCTAACATCTCGGATGTAATAGTTGACAACATTCCTGGCGTGTAGGCCCGTACTTCTCGGTGGGAACATTGTATACGTCTATAACGTTATATATCCTAGCCTAAGGCGACCTAACATGTCGAATGTAATATTTTACAACATTCCTGGCGTGTCGTCGCCTACTTCTCGATGGGAACATTATATACGTCTATAACGTTGTGTATCCTAACCTAACGCAACCTAACATCTGGGATGTAATATTCCTGGCGTGTCGTCGCCTACTTCTGGATGGGGAGATTATATACGTCTATAACGTTATATATCATAACCTAAGGCAACCTAACATCTCGGATGTAATAGTTGACAACATTCCTTGCGTGTCCGCCCGTACTTCTCGGTGGGAACATTATATACGTCTATAACGTTATATATCCTAGCCTAAGGCCACATAACATGTCGAATGTAATACTTTATAACATTCCTGGCGTGTCGTCGCCTACTTCTCGATGGGGACATTATATACATCTATAACATTGTATATCCTAACCTAAGGCAACCTAACATTTCGGATGTAATATTTTACAACATTCTGGCGTGTCGTCGACTGCTTCTCGATGGGGAGATTATATACGTCTATAACGTTGTATATCCTAACCTAACGCAACCTAACATCGCGGATGTAATATTTTGCAACATTCCTGGCATGTCGGTGCCTACGTCTCGGTGGGAACATTATATACGTCTATAACGATATATATCCTAACCTAAGGCAACCTAACATATCGCATGTAATAGTTGACAACATTCCTGTCGCGTCGGCTCCTATTTTTCGGTGGGAACATTATATACGTCTATAACGTTATATATCCTAACCTAAGGGAACCTAACATCTCGGGTGTAATATTTTACAACATTCCTGACACGTCGTCGCCTGCTTCTCGATGGCGACATTATATAAGTCTATAACGTTGTATATCCTAACCTAACACAACCTAACATCTGGGATGTAATATTCCTGGCGTGTCGTCGCCTGCTTCTCGATGGGGACATAATATACGTCTATAACGTTGTATATCCTTACCTAACGCAACCTAACATCCGGGATGTAATATGTTACAACATTCCTGGAGTATCGTCGCCTACTTCTGGATAGGATCATTATGTACATCTATAACCTTGTATATCCTAACCTAAGGCAACCTAACATCTCGGATGTAATATTTTATAACATTCCTGGCATGTCGGTCCCTACATCTCGCTGGGAACATACAATACGTCTATAACGTTGTATATCCTAACCTACGGCAACGTAACATCTCGGATGTAATATTTTACAACATTCTGGCGTTTCGTCGCCTGCTTCTCGATGGGGACATTATATACGTCTATAACGTTGTATATCCTAACCTAACGCAACCTAACATATGGGATGTAATATTTTACAACATTCCTGGCATGTCGGTCCCTACTTCTCGGTGCAAACATTGTATACGTCTATAACGGTATATATCCTAACCTAAGGCAACCTAACATCTCGGATGTAATAGTTGACAACATTCTTGGCGTGTAGGCCCGTACTTCTCGGTGGGAACATTGTATACGTCTATAACGTTATATATCCTAGCCTAAGGCGACCTAACATGTCGAATGTAATATTTTACATCATTCCTGGCGTGTCGTCGCCTGCTTCTCGATGGGAACATTATATACGTCTATAACGTTGTGTATCCTAATTTAACGCAACCAAATATCTGGGATGTAATATTCCTGGCGTGTCGTCGCCAACTTCTGGATGGGGACATTATATACGTCTATAACGTTATATATCCTAACCTAAGGCAACCTAACATCTCGGATGTAATAGTTGACAACGTTCCTAGCGTGTCCGCCCCTACTTCTCGGTGGGAACATTGTATACGTCTATAACGTCTTATATATCCTAGCCTAAGGCGACCTAACATGTCGAATGTAATATTTTACATCATTCCTGGCGTGTCGTCGCCTGCTTCTCGATGGGAACATTATATACGTCTATAACGTTGTGTATCCTTACCTAACGCAACCTAACATCTGGGATGTAATATTCCTGGCGTGTCGTCGCCTACTTCTGGATGGGGAGATTATATACGTCTATAACGTTATATATCATAACCTAAGGCAACCTAACATCTCGGATGTAATAGTTGACAACATTCCTTGCGTGTCCGCCCGTACTTCTCGGTGGGAACATTATATACGTCTATAACGTTATATATCCTAGCCTAAGGCCACATAACATGTCGAATGTAATACTTTATAACATTCCTGGCGTGTCGTCGCCTACTTCTCGATGGGGACATTATATACATCTATAACATTGTATATCCTAACCTAAGGCAACCTAACATCTCGGATGTAATATTTTACAACATTCTGGCGTGTCGTCGACTGCTTCCCGATGGGGACATTATATACGTCTATAACGTTGTATATCCTAACCTAACGCAACCTAACATCTCGGATGTAATATTTTACAACATTCCTGGCATGTCGGTCCCTACATCTCGGTGGGAACATACTATACGTCTATAACGTTATATATCCTAGCCTAAGGCCACATAACATGTCGAATGTAATATTTTACAACATTCCGGGCGTGTCGTGGCCTGCTTCTCGATGGGGACATAATATACGTCTATAACGTTGTATATCCTAACATAACGCAACCTAACATCTGGGATGTAATATTTTACAACATTCCTGGCGTGTCGTCGCCTGCTTCTCGATGGGGACATAATATACGTCTATAACGTTGTATATCCTTACCTAACGCAACCTAACATCTGGGATGTAATATTTTACAGCATTCCTGGAGTGTCGTCGCCTACCTCTGGATAGGGTCATTATATACATCTATAACATTGTATATCCTAACCTAAGGCAACCTAACATCTCGGATGTAATATTTTATAACATTCCTGGCATGTCGGTCCCTACATCTCGCTGGGAACATACAATACGTCTATGACGTTGTATATCCTAACCTACGGCAACGTAACATCTCGGATGTAATATTTTACAACATTCTGGCGTTTCGTCGCCTGCTTCTCGATGGGGACATTATATACGTCTATAACGTTGTATATCCTAACCTAACGCAACCTAACATCTGGGATGTAATATTTTACAACATTCCTGGCGTGTCGTCGCCTGCTTCTCGATGGGGACATAATATACGTCTATAACGTTGTATATCCTTACCTAACGCAACCTAACATCCGCGATGTAATATGTTACAACATTCCTGGAGTGTCGTCGCCTACTTCTGGATAGGGTCATTATGTACATCTATAACCTTGTATATCCTAACCTAAGGCAACCTAACATCTCGGATGTAATATTTTATAACATTCCTGGCATGTCGGTCCCTACATCTCGCTGGGAACATACAATACGTCTATAACGTTGTATATCCTAACCTACGGCAACGTAACATCTCGGATGTAATATTTTACAACATTCTGGCGTTTCGTCGCCTGCTTCTCGATGGGGACATTATATACGTCTATAACGTTGTATATCCTAACCTAACGCAACCTAACATTTGGGATGTAATATTTTACAACATTCCTGGCATGTCGGTCCCTACTTCTCGGTGCAAACATTGTATACGTCTATAACGGTATATATCCTAACCTAAGGCAACCTAACATCTCGGATGTAATGGTTGACAACACTCTTGGCGTGTAGGACCGTACTTCTCGGTGGGAACATTGTATACGTCTATAACGTTATATATCCTAGCCTAAGGCGACCTAACATGTCGAATGTAATATTTTACATCATTCCTGGCGTGTCGTCGCCTGCTTCTCGATGGGAACATTATATACGTCTATAACGTTGTGTATCCTAATTTAACGCAACCAAATATCTGGGATGTAATATTCCTGGCGTGTCGTCGCCAACTTCTGGATGGGGACATTATATACGTCTATAACGTTATATATCCTAACCTAAGGCAACCTAACATCTCGGATGTAATAGTTGACAACGTTCCTAGCGTGTCCGCCCCTACTTCTCGGTGGGAACATTGTATACGTCTATAACGTTATATATCCTAGCCTAAGGCGACCTAACATGTCGAATGTAATATTTTACAACATTCCTGGCGTGTCGTCGCCTACTTCTCGATGGGAACATTATATACGTCTATAACGTTATATATCCCAACCTAAGGCAACCCAACATCTCGGATGTAATAGTTGACAACATTCCTTGCGTGTCCGCCCGTACTTCTCGGTGGGAACATTATATACGTCTATAACGTTATATATCCTAGCCTAAGGCCACAGAACATGTCGAATGTAATATTTTACAACATTCCTGACGCGTCGGCCCCTATTTTTTGGTGGGAACATTATATACGTCTATAACGTTATATATCCTAGTCTAAGGCAACCTAACATGTCGAATGTAATACTTTACAACATTCCTGTCGTGTCGTCGCCTACTTCTCGATGGGGACATTATATACATCTATAACATTGTATATCCTAACCTAAGGCAGCCTAACATCTCGGATGTAATATTTTACAACATTCCTGGCGTGTCGTCGGCTGCTTCTCGATGGGGACATAATATACGTCTATAACGTTGTATATCCTAACCTAACGCAACCTAACATCTGGGATGTAATATTTTACAACATTCCTGGCGTGTCGTCGCCTGCTTCTCGATGGGGACATAATATACGTCTATTACGTTGTATATCCTTACCTAACGCAACCTAACATCCGGGATGTAATATGTTACAACATTCCTGGAGTGTCGTCGCCTACTTCTGGATAGGGTCATTATGTACATCTATAAACTTGTATATCCTAACCTAAGGCAACCTAACATCTCGGATGTAATATTTTATAACATTCCTGGCATGTCGGTCCCTACATCTCGCTGGGAACATACAATACGTCTATAACGTTGTATATCCTAAACTACGGCAACGTAACATCTCGGATGTAATATTTTACAACATTCTGGCGTTTCGTCGCCTGCTTCTCGATGGGGACATTATATACGTCTATAACGTTTTATATCCTAACCTAACGCAACCTAACATTTGGGATGTAATATTTTACAACATTCCTGGCATGTCGGTCCCTACTTCTCGGTGCAAACATTGTATACGTCTATAACGGTATATATCCTAACCTAAGGCAACCTAACATCTCCGATGTAATAGTTGACAACATTCTTGGCGTGTAGGCCCGTACTTCTCGGTGGGAACATTGTATACGTCTATAACGTTATATATCCTAGCCTAATTCGACCTAACATGTCGAATGTAATATTTTACATCAGTCCTGGCGTGTCGTCGCCTGCTTCTCGAAGGGAACATTATATACGTCTATAACGTTGTGTATCCTAATCTAACGCAACCAAATATCTGGGATGTAATATTCCTGGCGTGTCGTCGCCTACTTCTGGATGGGGAGATTATATACGTCTATAACGTTATATATCATAACCTAAGGCAACCTAACATCTCGGATGAAATAGTTGACAACATTCCTTGCGTGTCCGCCCGTACTTCTCGGTGGGAACATTATATACGTCTATAACGTTATGTATCCTAGCCTAAGGCCACATAACATGTCGAATGTAATACTTTATAACATTCCTGGCGTGTCGTCGCCTACTTCTCGATGGGGACATTATATACATCTATAACATTGTATATCCTAACCTAAGGCAACCTAACATCTCGGATGTAATATTTTACTACATTCTGGCGTGTCGTCGACTGCTTCCCGATGGGGAGATTATATACGTCTATAACGTTGTATTTCCTAACCTAACGCAACCTAACATTTGGGATGTAATATTTTACAACATTCCTTGCATGTCGGTGCCTACGTCTCGGTGGGAACATTATATACGTCTATAACGATATATATATCCTAACCTAAGGCAACCTAACATATCGCATGTAATAGTTGACAACATTCCTGTCGCGACGACTCCTATTTTTCGGTGGGAACATTATATACGTCTATAACGTTATATATCCTAACCTAAGGGAACCTAACATCTCGGGTGTAATATTTTACAACATTCCTGACACGTCGTCGCCTGCTTCTCGATGGCGACATTATATAAGTCTATAACGTTGTATATCCTAACCTAACACAACCTAACATCTGGGATGTAATATTCCTGGCGTGTCGTCGCCTACTTCTGGATGGGGAGATTATATACGTCTATATCGTTGCATATCCTAACCTAAGACAACCTAACATCTGGGATGTAATATTATACAAGATTCCTGGCATGTCGGTCCCCAAGTCTCGGTAGGAACATTATACACGTCCATAACGATATATATCCAAACCGAAGGGAACCTAACATCTCGGATGTAATATTTTACAACATTCCTGGCGTGTCGTCGCCTGCTTCTCGATGGGGACATAATATACGTCTATAACGTTGTATATCCTAACCTAACGCAACCTAACATCTGGGATGTAATATTTTACAACATTCCTTGCGTGTCGTCTCCTGCTTCTCGATGGGGACATTATATACGTCTATAATAATATATATCCTAACCTAACGCAACCTAACATCTGGGATGCAATATCTTACAACTTTCCTGGCGTGTCGTCGCCTGCTTCTCGATGGGGACTTAATATACGTCTATAACGTTGTATATCCTAACCCAACGCAACCTAACATCTGGGATGTAATATTTTACAACATTCCTGGCGTGTCGTCGCCTACGTCTGGATGGGGTCATTATATACCTCTATAACGTTATATATCCTAGCCTAAGGCCACCTAACATGTCGAATGTAATATTTTACAACATTCCTGGAGTGTCGTCGCCTGCTTCTCGATGGGGACGCTATATACGTCTATAACGTTGTATATCCTAACCTAAAGCAACCTAACATCTGGGTTGTAATATTTTACAAGATTCCTGGCATGTCGGTCCCTACTTCTCGGGGGAAACATTATATACGTCTATAACGTTATATATCCTAGTCTAAGGCAACCTAACATGTCGAATGTAATACTTTACAACATTCCTGGCGTGTCGTCGCCTACTTCTCGATGGGGACATTATATACATCTATAACCTTGTATATCCTAACCTAAGGCAGCCTAACATCTTGGATGTAATATTCCTGGCGTGTCGTCGCCTACTTCTGGATGGGGAGATTATATACGTCTATAACGTTATATATCCCAACCTAAGGCAACCTAACATCTCGGATGTAATAGTTGACAACATTCCTTGCGTGTCCGCCCGTACTTCTCGGTGGCAACATTATATACGTCTATAACGTTATATATCCTAGCCTAAGGCCACATAACATGTCGAATGTAATATTTTACAACATTCCTGGCGTTTCGTCGCCTGCTTCTCGATGGGGACATTATATACGTCTATATCGTTGTATATCCTAACCTAAGGCAGCCTAATATCTCGGATGTAATATTATACAAGATTCCAGGCATGTCGGTCCCCAAGTCTCGGTAGGAACATTATATACGTCAATAACGATATATATCCAAACCGAAGGGAACCTAACATCTCGGATATAATATTTTACAACATTCCTGGCGTGTCGTCGCCTGCTTCTCGATGGAGACATAATATACGTCTATAACGTTGTATATCCTAACCTAACGCAACCTAACATCTGGGATGTAATATCTTACAACATTCCTGGCGTGTCGTCGCTTGCTACTCGGTGGAAACATTGTATACGTCTATAACGATATATATCCTAACCCAACGCAACCTAACATCTGGGATGTAATATTTTACAACATTCCTGGCGTGTCGTCGCCTACTTCTGGATGGGGTCATTATATACCTCTATAACGTTATATATCCTAGCTTAAGGCCACCTAACATGTCGAATGTAATATTTTACATCATTCCTGGCGTGTCGTCGCCTGCTTCTCGATGGGGACGTTATATACGTCTATAACGTTGTATATCCTAACCTAAAGCAACCTAACATCTGGGTTGTAATATTTTACAAGATTCCTGGCGTGTCGTCGCCTGCTTCTCGATGGGGACTTAATATACGTCTATAACGTTGTATATCCAAACCCAACGCAACCTAACATCTGGGATGTAATATTTTACAACATTCCTGGCGTGTCGTCGCCTACATCTGGATGGGGTCATTATATACCTCTATAACGTTATATATCCTAGCCTAAGGCCACCTAACATGTCGAATGTAATATTTTACATCATTCCTGGCGTGTCGTCGCCTGCTTCTCGATGGGGACGTTATATACGTCTATAACGTTGTATATCCTAACCTAAAGCAACCTAACATCTGGGTTGTAATATTTTACAAGATTCCTGGCATGTCGGTCCCTACTTCTCGGGGGAAACATTGTATACGTCTATAACGATATATATCCTAACCTAGGGCAACCTAACATCTCGGATGTAATATTTTACAACATTCCTGGCAGGTCGGTCCCTACATCTCGGTGGGAACATTCTATACGTCTATAACGTTGTATATCCTAACCTAAGGGAATCTAACATCTCGGGATTAATATTTTACAACATTCCTGACGCGTCAGCCCCTATTATTCGGTGGGAACATTATATAAGTCTATAACGTTATATATCCTAGTCTAAGGCAACCTAGCATGGCGAATGTAATATTTTACAACATTCCTGGCGTGTCGTCGCCTACTTCTCGATGGGGACATTATATACATCTATAACCTTGTATATCCCAACCTAAGGCAGCCTAATATCTCGGATGTAATATTTTACAACATTCCTGGCATGTCGGTCCCTACTTCTCGGGGGAAACATTGTATACATCTATAACGATATATATCCTAACCTAGGGCAACCTAACATCTCGGATGTAATAGTTGACAACATTCCTGGCGTGTCCGCACGTACTTCTCGGTGGGAACATTATATACGCCTATAACGTTATATATCCTAGCCTAAGGCCACCTAACATGTCGAATATAATATTTTACAACATTCCTGGCGTGTCGTCTCCTGCTTCTCAATGGGGACATTACATACGTCTATATCGTTGTATATCCTAACCTAAGGCAACCTAACATCTGGGATGTAATATTATACAAGATTCCTGGCATGTCGGTCCCCAAGTCTCGGTAGGAACATTATATACGTCTATAACGATATATATCCTATCCGAAGGGAACCTAACATCTCGGATGTAATATTTTACAACATTCCTGGCGTGTCGTCGCCTGCTTCTCGATGGGGACATAATATACGTCTATAACGTTGTATATCCTATCCTAACGCAACCTAACATCTGGGATGTAATATTTTACAACATTCCTGGCATGTCGGTCCCTACATCTCGCTGGGAACATACAATACGTCTATAACGTTGTATATCCTAACCTACGGCAACGTAACATCTCGGATGTAATATTTTACAACATTCTGGCGTTTCGTCGCCTGCTTCTCGATGGGGACATTATATACGTCTATAACGTTGTATATCCTAACCTAACGCAACCCAACATTTGGGATGTAATATTTTACAACATTCCTGGCATGTCGGTCCCTACTTCTCGGTGGAAACATTGTATACGTCTATAACGGTATATATCCTAACCTAAGGCAACCTAACATCTCGGATGTAATATTTTTTAACATTCCTGGCATGTCGTCGCCTACTTCTCGATGGGGACATTATATACGTCTATAACGTTGTATATCCTAACCTAAGGCAACCTAACGTCTGGGATGTAATATTTTACAAGATTCCTGGCATGTCGGTCCTCAAGTCTCGGTAGGAACATTATATACGTCTATAACGATATATATCCTAAGCTAAAGCAACCTAACATCTCGGATGTAATCGTTGACAACGTTCCTAGCGTGTCCGCACGTACTTCTCGGTGGGAACATTATATACATCTATAACGTTATATATCCTAGCCTAAGGCCACCTAACATGTCGAATGTAATATTTTACAACATTCCTGGCGTGTCGTCGCCTGCTTCTCGATGGGGACGTTATATACGTCTATAACGTTGTATATCCTAACCTAAAGCAACCTAACATCTGGGTTGCAATATTTTACAAGATTCCTGGCATGTCGGTCCTCAAGTCTCGGTAGGAACATTACATACGTCTATAACGATATATATCCTAACCTAAAGCAACCTAGCATCTCGGATGTAATATTTTACAAAATTCCTGGCATGTCGGTCCCTACATCTCGGTGGGATCATTCTATGCCTCTATCACGTTGTATATCCTAACCTAAGGGAACCTAACATCTCGGGTTTAATATTTTACAACATTCCTGACGCGTCGGCCCCTATTTTTTGGTGGGAACATTATATACGTCTATAACGTTATATATCCTAGTCTAAGGCAACCTAACATGGCGAATGTAATATTTTACAACATTCCTGGCGTGTCGTCGCCTACTTCTCGATGGGGACATTATATACATCTATAACCTTGTATATCCCAACCTAAGGCAGCCTAACATCTCGGATGTAATATTTTACAACATTCCTGGCATGTCGGTCCCTACATCTCGCTGGGAACATACAATACGTCTATAACGTTGTATATCCTAACCTACGGCAACGTAACATCTCGGATGTAATATTTTACAACATTCTGGCGTTTCGTCGCCTGCTTCTCGATGGGGACATTATATACGTCTATAACGTTGTATATCCTAACCTAACGCAACCTAACATTTGGGATGTAATATTTTACAACATTCCTGGCATGTCGGTCCCTACTTCTCGGTGGAAACATTGTATACGTCTATAACGGTATATATCCTAACCTAAGGCAACCTAACATCTCGGATGTAATAGTTGACAACATTCCTGGCGTGTAGGCCCGTACTTCTCGGTGGGAACATTGTATACGTCTATAACGGTATATATCCTAGCCTAAGGCAAACCTAACATGTCGAATGTAATATTTTACAACATTCCTGGCGTATCGTTGCCTACTTCTCGATGGGGACATTATATACGTCTATAACGTTGTATATCCTAACCTAACGCAACCGAACATTTGGGATGTAATATTTTACAACATTCCTGGCATGTTGGTCCCTACGTCTAGGTGGGAACATTATATACGTCTATAACGATATATGTCCTAACCTAAGGCAACCTAACACCTCGGCTGTAATAGTTGACCACATTCCTGGCGTGTAGGCCCGTACTTCTTGGTGGGAACATTGTATACGTCTATAACGTTATATATCCTAGCCTAGGGCGACCTAACATGTCGAATGTAATATTTTACATCATTCCTGGCGTGTCGTCGCCTGCTTCTCGATGGGAACATTATATACGTCTATAACGTTGTGTATCCTAATCTAACGCAACCAAATATCTGGGATGTAATATTCCTGGCGTGTCGTCGCCTACTTCTGGATGGGGACATTATATACGTCTATAACGTTATATATCCTAACCTAAGGCAACCTAACATCTCGGATGTAATAGTTGACAACGTTCCTAGCGTGTCCGCCCGTACTTCTCGGTGGGAACATTATATACGTCTATAACGTTATATATCCTAGCCTAAGGCCACCTAACATGTCGAATGTAATATTTTACAACATTCCTGGCTTGTCGTCGCCTGCTTCTCGGTGGGGACATTATATACGTCTATAACGTTGTATATCCTAACCTAAAGCAACCTAACATCTGGGATGTAATATTTTACTAACCTAACCTAACCTAACCTAACATCTCGGATGTAATATTTGACAACATTTCTGGCATGTCGGTCCCTACATCTCGGTGGGATCATTCTATGCGTCTATAACGTTGTATATCCTAACCTAAGGCATCCTAACATCTCGGATGTAATATTTTACAACATTCCTGTCATTTCGGTCCCTACTTCTCTGTGGGAACATTGTATACAGCTATAACGTTATATATCCTAGCCTAAGGCAAACTAACATGTCGAATGTAATATTTTGTAACATTCATGGAGTGTCGTCGCGTGCTTCTCGATGGGGACATTATATACCTCTATAACGTTGTATATCCTAACCTAACGCAACCTAACATCTCGGATGTAATATTTTACATCATTCCTGGCATGTCGTCGCCTGCTTCTCGAAGGGGACATTATATACATCTATAACGTTGTATATGCTAACCTAAGGCAACCTAACATCTCGACTGTAATATTTTACAACATTCCTGGCATGTCGGTCCCTACTTCTCTGTGGGAACATTGTATACGTCTATAACGATATATATCCTAGCCTAAGGCAACGTAACATGTCGAATGTAATATTTTATAACATTCATGGAGTGTCGTCGCGTGCTTCTCGATGGGGACATTATATACGTCTATAACGTTGTATATCCTAACCTAAAGCAATCTAACATCTCGGATGTAATATTTTACAACATTCCTGGCATGTCGGTCCCTACATCTCGGTGGGAACATACTATACGTCTATAACGTTGTATATCCTAACCTAAGGAAACCTAACATCTCGGGTGTAATATTCTACAACATTCCTGACGCGTCGGCCCCTATTTTTCGGTGGGAACATTGTATACGTCTATAACGATATATATCCTAACCTAAAACAACCTAACATCTCGGATGTAATAGTTGACAACATTCCTGGCGTGTGGGCCCGTACTTCTCGGTGGGAACATTGTATACGTCTATAACGTTATATATCCTAGCCTAGGCAACCTAACATCTCGGATGTAATATTTTATAACATTCCTAGCGTGTCGTCGCCTGCTTCTCGATGGGAACATTATATACGTCTACAACGTTGTATATATTAACCCAACGCAACCTAACATCTCGGATGTAATATTTTACAACATTCCTGGCATGTCGGTCCCTACATCTCGGTGTGAACATACTATACGTCTATAACGTTGTACATCCTAACCTAAGGGAACCTAACATCTCGGGTGTAATATTTTACAACATGCCTGACGCGTCGGCCCCTATTTTTCGGTGGGAACATTGTATACGTCTATAACGATATATATCCTAGCCTAAGGCAAGCTAACATCTCGGATGTAATATTTTACAACATTCATGGCGTGTCGTCGCCTACTTCTCGATGGGGACATTATATACGTCTATAACATTGTATATCCTAACCTAAGGCAACCTAACATCTCGAATGTAATATTCCTGGCGTGTCGTCGCCTACTTCTGGATGGGGAGATTATATATGTCTATAACGTTATATATCCTAACCTAAGGCAACCTAACATCTCGGATGTGATATTTTACACCATTCCTGGCGCGTCCGCTCCTATTTTCCGGTGGGAACATTATATACGTCTATAACGTTATATATCCTAACATAAGGGAACCTAACATCTCGGATGTAATATTTTCCAACATTCTGGCGTGTCGTCGCCTGCTTCTCGATGGGGACATTATATACGTCCGTAACGTTCTATATCCTTACCTAACACAACCTAACATCTGGGATGTAATATTTTACAACATTCCTGGCATGTCGGTCCCTACTTCTCGGTGGGAACATTGTATACGTCTATAACGTTGTATATCCTAACCTAAGGCAACCTAACATCTCGGATGTAATATTTTACAACATTCTTGGCATGTCGGTCCCTACTTCTCGGTGGTAACATTATATACGTCTATAACGTTATATATCCTAGCCTAAGGCAACCTAACATCTCGGATGTAATATTTTACAACATTCCTGGCATGTCGGTCCCTACTTCTCTGTGGGAACATTGTATACGTCTATAACGATATATGTCCTAGCCTAAGGCGACCTAACGTGTCGAATGTAATATTTTACAACATTCCTGTCGTGTCGTCGCCTACTTCTCGATGGTGACATTATATACATCTATAACCTTGTATATCGTAACCTAAGGCAACCTAACATCTGGAATGTAATATTTTACAACATTCCTGGCGTGTCGTCGCCTACTTTGGATGGGGTCATTATATACATCTATAACGTTGTATATCCTAACCTAAGGCAACCCAACATCTCGGATGTAATATTTTACAACATTCCTGGCATGTCGGTCCCATCATCTCGGTGGGAACATACTATACGTCTATAACGTTGTACATCCTAACCTAAGGGAACCTAACATCTCGGGTGTAATATTTTACAACATGCCTGACGCGTCGGCCCCTATTTTTCGGTGGGAAAATTGTATACGTCTATAACGATATATATCCTAGCGTAAGGCAACCTAACATCTCGGATGTAATATTTTACAACATTCATGGCGTGTCGTCGCCTACTTCTCGATGGGCACATTATATACATCTATAACATTGTATATCCTATCCTAAGGCAACCTAACATCTGGAATGTAATATTTTACAACATTCCTGGCGTGTCCGCTCCTATTTTCCGGTGGGAACATTATATACGTCTATAACGTTATATATCCTAACATAAGGGAACCTAACATCTCGGATGTAATATTTTCCAACATTCTGGCGTGTCGTCGCCTGCTTCTCGATGGGGACATTATATACGTCCGTAACGTTCTATATCCTTACCTAACACAACCTAACATCTGGGATGTAATATTTTACAACATTCCTGGCATGTCGGTCCCTACTTCTCGGTGGGAACATTGTATACGTCTATAACGTTGTATATCCTAACCTAAGGCAACCTAACATCTCGGATGTAATATTTTACAACATTCTTGGCATGTCGGTCCCTACTTCTCGGTGGTAACATTATATACGTCTATAACGTTATATATCCTAGCCTAAGGCAACCTAACATCTCGGATGTAATATTTTACAACATTCCTGGCATGTCGGTCCCTACTTCTCTGTGGGAACATTGTATACGTCTATAACGATATATGTCCTAGCCTAAGGCGACCTAACGTGTCGAATGTAATATTTTACAACATTCCTGTCGTGTCGTCGCCTACTTCTCGATGGTGACATTATATACATCTATAACCTTGTATATCGTAACCTAAGGCAACCTAACATCTGGAATGTAATATTTTACAACATTCCTGGCGTGTCGTCGCCTACTTTGGATGGGGTCATTATATACATCTATAACGTTGTATATCCTAACCTAAGGCAACCCAACATCTCGGATGTAATATTTTACAACATTCCTGGCATGTCGGTCCCATCATCTCGGTGGGAACATACTATACGTCTATAACGTTGTATATCCTAACCTAAGGGAACCTAACATCTCGGGTGTAAACTTTTACAACATTCCTGACGCGTCGGGACCTATTTTTCGGTGGGAACACTATATACGTCTATAACGTTATATATCCTAGCTAAGGCGACCTAACATCTCGGATGTAATATTTTATAACATTCCTGGCGTGTCGTCGCCTGCTTCTCGATGGGGACATTATATACGTCTACAACGTTGTATATATTAACCCAACGCAACCTAACATCTCGGATGTAATATTTTACAACATTCCTGGCATGTCGGTCCCTACATCTCGGTGGGAACATACTATACGTCTATAACATTGTATATCCTAACCTAAGGGAACCTAACATCTCGAGTGTAATATTTTACAACATTCCTGACGCGTCGGCCCCTATTTTTCGGTGGGAACATTATATACATTTATAACGGTATATATCCTAGCCTAAGGCAACCTAACATCTCGGATGTAATATTTTACAACATTCCTGGCATATCGGTCCCTACTTCTCGGTGGAAACATTGTATACGTCTATAACGTTATATATCCTAACCTAAGGCAACCTAACATCTCGGATGTAATAGTTGACAACATTCCTGGCGTGTCCGCCCGTACTTCTCGGTGGGAACATTATATACGTCTATAGCGTTATATATCCTAGCCTAAGGCCACATAACATGTCGAATGTAATATTTTACAACATTCCTGGCGTGTCGTCGCCTGCTTCTCGATGGTGACATTATATACGTCTATAACGTTGTATATCCTAACCTAAAGCAATCTAACATCTCGGATGTAATATTTTACAACATGACTGGCATGTCGGTCCCTACATCTCGGTGGGAACATACTATAAGTCTATAACTTTGTATATCCTAACCTAAGGAAACCTAACATCTCGGGTGTAATATTTTACAACATTCCTGACGCGTCGGCCCCTATTTTTCGGTGGGAACATTGTATACGTCTATAACGATATATATCCTAACCTAAAACAACCTAACATCTCGGATGTAATAGTTGACAACATTCCTGGCGTGTGGGCCCGTACTTCCCGGTGAGAACATTGTATACGTCTATAACGTTATATATCCTAGCCTAAGGCAACCTAACATCTCGGATGTAATATTTTATAACATTCCTAGCGTGTCGTCGCCTACTTCTCGATGGGAACATTATATACGTCTACAACGTTGTATATATTAATCCAACGTAACCTAACATCTCGGATGTAATATTTTACAACATTCCTGGCATGTCGGTCCCTACATCTCGGTGTGAACATACTATACGTCTATAACGTTGTACATCCTAACCTAAGGGAACCTAACATCTCGGGTGTAATATTTTACAACATGCCTGACGCGTCGGCCCCTATTTTTCGGTGGGAAAATTGTATACGTCTATAACGATATATATCCTAGCGTAAGGCAACCTAACATCTCGGATGTAATATTTTACAACATTCATGGCGTGTCGTCGCCTACTTCTCGATGGGCACATTATATACATCTATAACATTGTATATCCTATCCTAAGGCAACCTAACATCTCGAATGTAATATTCCTGGCGTGTCGTCGCCTACTTCTGGATGGGGAGATTATATATGTCTATAACATTATATATCCTAACCTAAGGCAACCTAACATCTCGGATGTGATATTTTACACCATTCCTGGCGCGTCCGCTCCTATTTTTCGGTGGGAACATTATATACGTCTATAACGTTATATATCCTAACATAAGGGAACCTAACATCTCGAATGTAATATTTTACAACATTCTGGCATGTCGTCGCCTGCTTCTCGATGGGGACATTATATACGTCTATAACGATATATATCTTAACCTAAGGCAACCTAACACCTCGGATGTAATAGTTGACAACATTCCTGGCGTGTAGGCCCGTACTTCTCGGTGGGAACATTGTATACGTCTATAACGTTATATATCCTAGCCTACGGCGACCTAACATGTCGAATGTAATATTTTACATCATTCCTGGCGTGTCGTCGCCTGCTTATCGATGGGATCATTATATACGTCTATAACGTTATATATCCTAGCCTAAGGCCACATAACATGTCGAATGTAATATTTTACAACATTCCTGGCGTGTCGTCGCCTGCTTCTCGATGGGGACATTATATACGTCTATATCGTTGTATATCCTAACCTAAAGCAACCTAACATCTGGGATGTAATATTTTACAAGATTCCTGGCATGTCGGTCCCCAAGTCTCGGTAGGAACATTATATACGTCTATAACGTTGTATACCCTATCCTAAGGAAATCTAACATCTCGGATGTAATAGTTGATAACATTCCTGGCGTGTCGGCCCGAACTTCTCGGTGGGAACATTCTATACTTCTATAACGTTGCATATCCTAACCTAAGGGAACCTAACATCTCGGGTGTAATATTTTACAACATTCCTGACGCGTCGGCCCCTATTTCTCGGTGGGAACATTATATACGTCTATAACGTTATATATCCTAGCCTAAGGCGACCTAACATGTCGGATGTAATAGTTGATAACATTCCTGTCGTGTCGGCCCGTACTTCTCGGTGGTAACATTACATACGTCTATAACGTTATATATCCTAGCCTAAGGCAACCTAACATGTCGAATGTAATATTTTACAACATTCCTGGCGTGTCGTCGCCTGCTTCTCGGTGGGGACATTATATACGTTTATAACGTTGTATATCCTAACCTAACGCAACCTAACATCTGGGATGTAATATTTTACAACATTCCTGGCGTGTCGTCGCCTGCTTCTCGATGGGGACATTATATACGTCTATATCGTTGTATATCCTAACCTAACGCAACCTAACGTCTGGGATGTAATATTTTACAACATTCCTGGCATGTCGGTCCCCAAGTCTCGGTAGGAACATTATATACGTCTATAACGTTGTATACCCTATCCTAAGGAAATCTAACATCTCGGATGTAATAGTTGATAACATTCCTGGCGTGTCGGCCCGAACTTCTCGGTGGGAACATTCTATACTTCTATAACGTTGCATATCCTAACCTAAGGGAACATAACATCTCGGGTGTAATATTTTACAACATTCCTGACGCGTCGGCCCGTACTTCTCGGTGGGAACATTGTATACGTCTATAACGTTATATATCCTAGCCTACGGCGACCTAACATGTCGGATGTAATAGTTGATAACATTCCTGGCGTGTCGGCCCGTACTTCTCGGTGGTAACATTACATACGTCTATAACGTTATATATCCTAGCCTAAGGCAACCTAACATGTCGAATGTAATATTTTACAACATTCCTGGCGTGTCGTCGCCTGCTTCTCGATGGGGACATTATATACGTCTATATCGTTGTATATCCTAACCTAAAGCAACCTAACATCTGGGATGCAATATTTTACAAGATTCCTGGCATGTCGGTCCCCCACTCTCGGTAGGAACATTATATACGTCTATAACGATATATATCCAAACCGAAGGGAACCTAACATCTGGGATGTAATATTTTACAACATTCCTGGCGTGTCGCCGCCTGCTTCTCGACGGGGACGTAATATACGTCTATAACGTTGTATATCCTTACCTAATGCAACCTAACATCTGGGATGTAATATTTTACAACATTCCTGGAGTGTCGTCGCCTACTTCTGGATAGGGTCATTATATACATCTATAACCTTGTATATCCTAACCTAAGGCAACCTAACATCTCTACCGTAATATTTTACAACATTCCTGGCGTGACGGCCCCTACTTCCCGATGGGGACATTATATACGTCCATAACGTTGTATACCCTATCCTAAGGCAATCTAACATCTCGGATGTAATAGTTGATAACATTCCTGGCGTGTCGGCCCGAACTTCTCGGTGGGAACATTATATACGTCTATAACGATACATATCCTAACGTAAGGCAACATGACATCTCGGATGTAATATTTTACAACATTTCTGGCGTGTCGTCGCCTGCTTCTCGATGGGGACACTATATACGTCTATAACGATATATATCCTAACCTAAAGCAACCTAGCATCTCGGATGTAATATTTTACAACATTTCTGACACGTCGGCCCCTATTTTACGGTGGGAACATTATATACGTCTATAACGTTATATATCCTAGCCTAAGGCGACCTAACATGTCGAATGTAATATTTTACATCATTCCTGGCGTGTCGGCCCGTAGTTTACGGTAGTAACAATATATTCGTCTATAACGTTATGTATCCTAGCCTAAGGCAACCTAACATGCCGAATGTAATATTTTACAACATTCCTGGCGTGTCGTGGCCTACTTCTCGATGGGGACATTATATACGTCTATAACGTTGTATATCCTAACCTAACGCAACCTAACAACTGGGATGTATTATTTTACAACATTCCTTGCATGTCGGTCCCTGCGTCTCGGTGGGAACACTCTATACGTCTATAACGTTGCATATCCTAACCTAAGGGAACCTAACATCTCGGGTGTAATATTTTACATCATTCCTGACGCGTCGGCCCCTATTTCTCGGTGGGAACATTATATACGTCTATAACGTTATATATCCTAGCCTAAGGCGACCTAACATGTCGGATGTAATAGTTGATAACATTCCTGGCGTGTCGGCCCGTACTTCTCGGTGGTAACATTACATACGTCTATAACGTTATATATCCTAGCCTAAGGCAACCTAACATGTCGAATGTAATATTTTACAACATTCCTGGCGTGTCGTCGCGTGCTTCTCGGTGGGGACATTATATACGTCTATAACGTTGTATATCCTAACCTAACGCAACCTAACATCTGGGATGTAATATTTTACAACATTCCTGGCGTGTCGTCGCCTGCTTCTCGATGGGGACATTATATACGTCTATATCGTTGTATATCCTAACCTAACGCAACCTAACGTCTGGGATGTAATATATTACAACATTCCTGGCATGTCGGTCCCTACGTCTCGGTGGGAACATTATATACGTCTATAACGATATATGTCCTAACCTAAGGCAACCTAACATCTCAGAAGTAATAGTTGACAACTTTCCTGGCGTGTCCGCACGTACTTCTCGGTGGGAACATTATATACGTCTATAACGTTATATATCCTAGCCTAAGGCCACCTAACATGTCGAATGTAATATTTTACAACATTCATGGCGTGTCGTCTCCTGCTTCTCGATGGGAACATAATATACGTCTATAATGTTGTATATCCTAACCTAACGCAACCTAACATCTGGGATGTAATATTTTACAAGATTCCTGGCATGTCGGTCCCCAAGTCTCGGTAGGAACATTATATACGTCTATAACGATATATATCCAAACCGAAGGGAACCTAACATCTCGGATGTAATATTTTACAACATTCCTGGCGTGTCGTCGCCTACTTCTCGATGGGGACATTATATACGTCTATAACCTTGTATATCCTAACCTAAGGCAGCCTAACATCTCGGATGTAATATTTTACAACATTCCTGGCATGTCGGTCCCTACATCTCTGTGGGAACATACTATACGTCTATAACGTTGTATATCCTAACCTAAGGGAACCTAACATCTCGGGTGTAATATTTTACAACATTACCGGCATGTCGGTCCCTACTTCTCGGTGGGAATATTATATACGTCTATAACGTTATATATCATAACCTAAGGCAACCTAACATCTCGGATGTAAATATTTTACAACAGTCCTGGCATGTCGGTGCCTACGTCTCGGTGGGAACATTATATACGTCTATAACGATATATATCCCAACCTAAGTCAACCTAACACCTCGGATGTAATAGTTGACAACATTCCTGGCGTGTAGGCCCGTACTTCTCGGTGGGAACATTGTATACGTCTATAACGTTATATATCCTAGCCTAAGGCGACCTAACATGTCGAATGTAATATTTTACATCATTCCTGGCGTGTCGTCGCCTGCTTCTCGATGGGAACATTATATGCGTCTATAACGTTGTGTATCCTAACCTAACGCAACCTAACATCTGGGATGTTATATTCCTGGCGTGTCGTCTCCTACTTCTGGATGGGGAGATTATATACGTCTATAACGTTATATATCCCAAACTAAGGCAACCTAACATCTTGGATGTAATAATTGACAACATTCCTGGCGTGTCCGCCCGTACTTCTCGGTGGGAACATTATATACGTATATAACGTTATATATCCTAGCCTAAGGCCACATAACATGTCGAATGTAATATTTTACAACATTCCTGGCGTGTCGTCGCCTTCTTCTCGATGGGGACATTATATACGTCTATATCGTTGTATATCCTAACCTAAAGCAACCTAACGTCTGGGATGTAATATTTTACAACATTCCTGGAGTGTCGTCGCCTACTTCTGGATAGGGTCATTATATACATCTATAACATTGTATATCCTAACCTAAGGCAACCTATCATCTCGGATGTAATATTTTATAACATTCCTGGCAGGTCGGTCCCTACTGCTCGGTGGAAACATTGTATACGTCTATAACGGTATATATCCTAACCTAAGGCAACGTAACATCTCGGATGTAATAGTTGACAACATTCCTGGCGTGTAGGCCCGTACTTCTCGGTGGGAACATTGTATACGTCTATAACGTTATATATCCTAGCCTAAGGCGACCTAACATGTTGAATGTAATATTTTACAACATTCCTGGCGTGTCGTCGCCTGCTTCTCGATGGGGACATTATATACGTCTATATCGTTGTATATCCTAACCTAAAGCAACCTAACATCTGGGATGTAATATTATACAAGATTCCTGGCATGTCGGTCCCCAAGTCTCGGTAGGAACATTATATACGTCTATAACGATATATATCGAAACCGAAGAGAACCTTACATCTCGGATGTAATATTTTACAACATTCCTGGCGTGTCGTCGCCTGCTTCTCGATGGGGACATAATATACGTCTATAACGTTGTATATCCTAACCTAACGCAACCTAACATCTGGGATGTAATATTTTACAACATTCTTGGCGTGTCGTCGCCTACTTCTCGATGGGAACATTATATACGTCTATAACGTTGTGTATCCTAACCTAACGCAACCTAACATCTGGGATGTAATATTCCTGGCGTGTCGTCGCCTACTTCTCGATGGGGACATTATATACATCTATAACATTGTATATCCTAACCTAAGGGAACCTAACATCTCGGGTGTAATATTTTACAACATTCCTGACGCGTCGGACCCTATTTTTCGGTGGGAACATTATATACGTCTATAACGTTATATATCCTAGCCTAAGGCGACCTAACATGCCGAATGTAATATTTTACACCATTCCTGGCGTGTCGTCGCCTGCTTCTCGACGGGGACATAATATACGTCTATAAAGTTGTATATCCTTACCTAACGCAACCTAACATCTGGGATGTAATATTTTACAACATTCCTGGAGTGTCGTCGCCTACTTCTGGATAGGGTCATTATATACATCTATAACCTTGTATATCCTAACTTAAGGCAACCTAACATCTCGGATGTAATATTTTATAACATTCCTGGCGTGTCGTCGCCTGCTTCTCCATGGGGACATTATATACGTCTATAACGTTGTATATCCTAACCTAACGCAACCTAACATCTCGGATGTAATATTTTACAACATTCCTGGCATGTCGGTCCCTACATCTCGGTGGGAACATACTATACGTCTATAACGTTGTATATCCTAACCTAAGGGAACCTAACATTTCGGGTGTAATATTTTACAACATTCCTGACGCGTCGGCCCCTATTCTTCAGTGGGGACATTATATACGTCTATAACGTTATATATTCTAGCCTAAGGCAACCTAACATGTCGAATGTAAAATTTTACAACATTCCTGGCGTGTCGTCGCCTACTTCTCGATGGGGACATTATATACATCTATAACATTGTATATCCTAGTCTAAGGCAACCTAACATGTCGAATGTAATACTTTACAACATTCCTGGCGTGTCGTCGCCTGCTTCTCGATGGGGACATTATATACATCTATAACCTTGTATATCCTAAGCTAAGGCAGCCTAACATCTCGGATGTAATATTTTACAACATTCCTGGCATGTCGGTCCCTACATCTCCGTGGGAACATACTATACGTCTATAACGTTGTATATCCTAACCTAAGGGAACCTAGCATCTGGGATGTAATAGCTGACAACATTCCTGACGTGTAGGCCCGTACTTCTCGGTGGGAACATTGTATACGTCTATAACGTTATATATCCTAGCCTAAGGCGACCTAGCATGTCGAAGGTAATATTTTACATCATTCCTGGCGTGTCGTCGCCTGCTTCTCGATGGGAACATTATATACGTCTATAACGTTGTGTATCCTAACCTAACGCAACCTAACATCTGGGATGTAATATTCCTGGCGTGTCGTCGCCTACTTCTGGATGGGGAGATTATATACGTCTATAACGTTATATATCCTAACCTAAGGCAACCTAACATCTCGGATGTAGTAGTTGACAACATTCCTGGCGTGTCCGCCCGTACTTCTCGGTGGGAACATTATATACGTCTATAACGTTATATATCCTAGCCTAAGGCCACATAACATGTCGAATGTAATATTTTACAACATTCCGGGCGTGTCGTCGCCTGCTTCTCGATGGGGACATAATATACGTCTATAACGTTGTATATCCTAACCTAAGGGAACCTAACATCTCGGGTGTAATATTTTACAACATTCCTGACGCGTCGGACCCTATTTTTCGGTGGGAACATTATATACGTCTATAACGTTATATATCCTAGCCTAAGGCGACCTAACATGTCGAATGTAATATTTTACAACATTCCTGGCGTGTCGTCGCCTGCTTCTCGACGGGGATATAATATACGTCTATAACGTTGTATATCCTTACCTAACGCAACCTAACATCTGGGATGTAATATTTTACAAGATTCCTGGAGTGTCGTCGCCTACTTCTGGATAGGGTCATTATATACATCTATAACCTTGTATATCCTAACCTAAGGCAACCTAACATCTCGTATGTAATATTTTATAACATTCCTGGCGTGTCTTCGCCTGCTTCTCCATGGGGACATTATATACGTCTATAACGTTGTATATCCTAATCTAACGCAACCTAACATCTCGGATGTAATAGTTGACAACATTCCTGGCGTGTCCGCCCGTACTTCTCGGTGGGAACATTATATACGTCTATAACGTTATATATCCTAGCCTAAGGCCACATAACATGTCGAATGTAATACTTTACAACATTCCTAGCGTGTCGTCGCCTGCTTCTCCATGGGGACGTTATATACGTCTATAACGTTGTATATCCTAACCTAACGCAACCTAACATCTCGGATGTAATATTTTACAACATTCCTGGCATGTCGGTCCCTACATCTCGGTGGGAACATACTATACGTCTATAACGTTGTATATCCTAACCTAAGGGAACCTAACATTTCGGGTGTAATATTTTACAACATTCCTGACGCGTCGGCCCCTATTTTTCAGTGGGAACATTATATACGTCTATAACGTTATATATTCTAGCCTAAGGCAACTTAACATGTCGAATGTAAAATTTTACAACATTCCTGGCGTGTCGTCGCCTACTTCTCGATGGGGACATTATATACATCTATAACATTGTATATCCTAGTCTAAGGCAACCTAACATGTCGAATGTAATACTTTACAACATTCCTGGCGTGTCGTCGCCTACTTCTCGATGGGGACATTATATACATCTATAACCTTGTATATCCTAAGCTAAGGCAGCCTAACATCTCGGATGTAATATTTTACAACATTCCTGGCATGTCGGTCCCTACATCTCCGTGGGAACATACTATACGTCTATAACGTTGTATATCCTAACCTAAGGGAACCTAACATCTCGGATGTAATAGTTGACAACATTCCTGGCGTGTAGGCCCGTACTTCTCGGTGGGAACATTATATACGTCTATAACGTTATATATCCTAGCCTAAGGCGACCTAACATGTCGAATGTAATATTTTACCACATTCCTGGCGTGTCGTCGCCTGCTTCTCGATGGGGACATTATATACGTCTATAACGTTATATATCCTAGTCTAAGGCAACCTAACATGTCGAATGTAAAATTTTACAACATTCCTGGCCTGTCGTCGCCTACTTCTCGATGGGGACATTATATGCATCTATAACATTGTATATGCTAACCTAAGGCAACCTAACATCTCGGATGTAATAGTTGACAACATTCCTGGCGTGTCCGCCCGTACTTCTCGGTGGGAACATTATATACGTCTATAACGTTATATATCCTAGCCTAAGGCCACCTAACATGTCGAATGTAATATTTTACAACATTCCTGACGCGTCGGCCCCTATTTTTCGGTGGGAACATTATATACGTCTATAACGTTATATATCCTAGTCTAAGGCAACCTAACATCTGGGATGTAATATTCCTGGCGTGTCGTCGCCTACTTCTGGATGGGGCGATTATATGCGTCTATAACGTTATATATCCTAACCTAAGGCAACCTAACATCTCGGATGTAATAGTTCACAACATTCCTGGCGTGTCCGCCCGTACTTCTCGGTGGGAACATTATATACGTCTATAACGTTATATGTCCTAGCCTAAGGCCACCTAACATGTCGAATGTAATATTTTACAACATTCCGGGCGTGTCGTCGCCTGCTTCTCGATGGGGACATAATATACGTCTATAAGGTTGTATATCCTAACATAACGCAACCTAACATCTGGGATGTAATATTTCACAACATTCCTGGCGTGTCGTCGCCTGCTTCTCGATGGGGACATAATATACGTCTATAACGTTGTATATCGTTACCTAACGCAACCTAACATTTGGGATGTAAAATTTTACAACATTCCTTGCATGTCGGTGCCTACGTCTCGGTGGGAACATTATATACGTCTATAACGATATATATCCTGACCTAAGGCAACCTAACATATCGGATGTAATAGTTGACAACATTCCTGGCGTGTAGGCCCGAACTTCTCGGTGGGAACATTGTATACGTCTATAACGTTATATATCCTAGCCTAAGGCGACCTAACATATCGAATTTAATATTTTACATCATTCCTGGCGTGTCGTCGCCTGCTTCTCGATGGGGACATAATATACGTCTATAACGTTGTATATCATAACCTAACGCAACCTAACATCTGGGATGTAATATTTTACAAGATTCCTGGCATGTCGGTCCCCAAGTCTCGGTAGGAACATTATATACGTCTATAACGATATATGTCCAAACCGAAGGGAACCTAACATCTCGGGTGTAATATTTTACAACATTCCTGACGCGTCGGACCCCATTTTTCGGTGGGAACATTATATACGTCTATAACGTTATATATCCTAGCCTAAGGCGACCTAACATGTCGAATGTAATATTTTACACCATTCCTGGCGTGTCGTCGCCTGCTTCTCGACGGGGACATAATATACGTCTATAAAGTTGTATATCCTTACCTAACGCAACCTAACATCTGGGATGTAATATTTTACAACATTCCTGGAGTGTCGTCGCCTACTTCTGAATAGGGTCATTATATACATCTATAACCTTGTATATCCTAACTTAAGGCAACCTAACATCTCGGATGTAATATTTTATAACATTCCTGGCGTGTCGTCGCCTGCTTCTCCATGGGGACATTATATACGCCTATAACGTTGTATATCCTAACCTAACGCAACCTAACATCTCGGATGTAATATTTTACAACATTCCTGGCATGTCGGTCCCTACATCTCGGTGGGAACATACTATACGTATATAACGTTGTATATCCTAACCTAAGGGAACCTAACATTTCGGGTGTAATATTTTACAACATTCCTGACGCGTCGGCCCCTATTTTTCAGTGGGAACATTATATACGTCTATAACGTTATATATTCTAGCCTAAGGCAACTTAACATGTCGAATGTAAAATTTTACAACATTCCTGGCGTGTCGTCGCCTACTTCTCGATGGGGACATTATATACATCTATAACATTGTATATCCTAGTCTAAGGCAACCTAACATGTCGAATGTAATACTTTACAACATTCCTGGCGTGTCGTCGCCTACTTCTCGATGGGGACATTATATACATCTATAACCTTGTATATCCTAAGCTAAGGCAGCCTAACATCTCGGATGTAATATTTTACAACATTCCTGGCATGTCGGTCCCTACATCTCCGTGGGAACATACTATACGTCTATAACTTTGTATATCCTAACCTAAGGGAACCTAACATCTCGGATGTAATAGTTGACAACATTCCTGGCGTGTAGGCCCGTACTTCTCGGTGGGAACATTATATACGTCTATAACGTTATATATCCTAGCCTAAGGCGACCTAACATGTCGAATGTAATATTTTACAACATTCCTGGCGTGTCGTCGCCTGCTTCTCGATGGGGACATTATATACGTCTATAACGTTATATATCCTAGTCTAAGGCAACCTAACATGTCGAATGTAAAATTTTACAACATTCCTGGCCTGTCGTCGCCTACTTCTCGATGGGGACATTATATGCATCTATAACATTGTATATCCTAACCTAAGGCAACCTAACATCTCGGATGTAATATTTTACAACATTCTGGCGTGTCGTCGACTGCTTCTCGATGGGGAGATTATATACGTCTATAACGTTGTATATCCTTACCTAACGCAACCTAACATTTGGGATGTAATATTTTACAACATTCCTTGCATGTCGGTGCCTACGTCTCGGTGGGAACATTATATACGTCTATAACGATATATATCCTAACCTAAGGCAACCTAACATATCGGATGTAATAGTTGACAACATTCCTGGCGTGTAGGCCCGAACTTCTCGGTGGGAACATTGTATACGTCTATAACGTTATATATCCTAGCCTAAGGCCACCTAACATGTCGAATGTAATATTTTACAACATTCCTGACGCGTCGGCCCCTATTTTTCGGTGGGAACATTATATACGTCTATAACGTTATATATCCTAGTCTAAGGCAACCTAACATCTGGGATGTAATATTCCTGGCGTGTCGTCGACTACTTCTGGATGGGGAGATTATATGCGTCTATAACGTTATATATCCTAACCTAAGGCAACCTAACATCTCGGATGTAATAGTTGACAACATTCCTGGCGTGTCCGCCCGAACTTCTCGGTGGGAACATTCTATACTTCTATAACGTTGCATATCCTAACCTAAGGGAACCTAACATCTCGGGTGTAATATTTTACAACATTCCTGACGCGTCGGCCCCTATTTCTCGGTGGGAACATTATATACGTCTATAACGTTATATATCCTAGCCTAAGGCGACCTAACATGTCGGATGTAATAGTTGATAACATTCCTGGCGTGTCGGCCCGTACTTCTCGGTGGGAACATTATATACGTCTATAACGTTATATATCCTAGCCTAAGGCCACCTAACATGTCGAATGTAATATTTTACAACATTCCTGACGCGTCGGCCCCTATTTTTCATGTGGAAACATTATATACGTCTACAACGTTATATATCCTAGCCTAAGGCGACCTAACATGTCGAATGTAATATTTTACAACATTCATGGCGTGTCGTCTCCTGCTTCTCGATGGGGACATTATATACATCTATAACCTTGTATATCCTAACCTAAGGCAGCCTAACATCTCGGATGTAATATTTTACAACATTCCTGGCATGTCGGTCCCTACATCTCGGTGGGAACATACTATACGTCTATAACGTTGTATATCCTAACCTAAGGGAACCTAACATCTCGGGTGTAATATTTTACAACATTCCTGACGCGTCGGCCCCTATTTTTCAGTGGGAACATTATATACGTCTATAACGTTATATATTCTTGCCTAAGGCAACCAAACGTGTCGAATGTAAAATTTTACAACATTCCTGGCGTGTCGTCGCCTACTTCTCGATGGGGACATTATATACATCTATAACATTGTATATCCTAACCTAAGGCAACCTAACATCTCGGATGTAATATTTTACAACATTCTTTCGTGTCGTCGACTGCTTCTCGATGGGGAGATTATATACGTCTATAACGTTGTATATCCTAACCTAACGCAACCTAACATTTGGGATGTAATATTTTACAACATTCCTTGCATTTCGGTGCCTACATCTCGGTGGGAACATACTATACGTCTATAACGTTGTATATCCTAACCTAAGGGAACCTAACATCTCGTGTGTAATATTTTACAACATTCCTGACGCGTCGGCCCCTATTTTTTCCATATCTTGGATGTAATAGTTGACAACATTCCTGGCGTGTCCGCCCGTACTTCTCGGTGGGAACATTATATACGTCTATAACGATATATATCCTAACCTAAGGCAACCTATCACCTCGGATGTAATAGTTGACAACATTCCTGGCGTGTAGGCCCGTACTTCTCGGTGGGAACATTGTATACGTCTATAACGTTATATATCCTAGCCTAAGGCGACCTAACATGTCGAATGTAATATTTTACATCATTCCTGGCGTGTCGTCGCCTGCTTCTCGATGGGAACATTATATACGTCTATAACGTTGTGTATCCTAACCTAACGCAACCTAACATCTGGGATGTAATATTCCTGGCGTGTCGTCTCCTACTTCTGGATGGCGAGATTATATACGTCTATAACGTTATATATCCCAACCTAAGGCAACCTAACATCTTGGATGTAATAGTTGACAACATTCCTGGCGTGTCCGCCCGTACTTCTCGGTGGGAACATTATATACGTCTGTAACGTTATATATCCTAGCCTAAGGCCACATAACATGTCGAATGTAATATTTTACATCATTCCTGGCGTGTCGTCGCCTGCTTCTCGATGGGAACATTATATGCGTCTATAACGTTGTGTATCCTAACCTAACGCAACCTAACATCTGGGATGTTATATTCCTGGCGTGTCGTCTCCTACTTCTGGATGGGGAGATTATATACGTCTATAACGTTATATATCCCAACCTAAGGCAACCTAACATCTTGGATGTAATAGTTGACAACATTCCTGGCGTGTCCGCCCGTACTTCTCGGTGGGAACATTATATGCGTCTATAACGTTATATATCCTAGCCTAAGGCCACATAACATGTCGAATGTAATATTTTACAACATTCCTTGCATGTCGGTCCCTGCGTCTCGGTGGGAACATTCTATACGTCTATAACGGTGCATATCCTAACCTAAGGGAACCTAACATCTCGGGTGTAATATTTTACAGCATTCCTGACGCGTCGGCCCCTATTTCTCGGTGGGAACATTATATACGTCTATAACGTTATATATCCTAGCCTAAGGCGACCTAACATGTCGGATGTAATAGTTGATAACATTCCTGACGTGTCGGCCCGTACTTCTCGGTGGTAACATTACATACGTCTATAACGTTATATATCCTAGCCTAAGGCAACCTAACATGTCGAATGTAATATTTTACAACATTCCTGGCGTGTCGGTGCCTACGTCTCGGTGGGAACATTATATACCTCTATAACGTTGTATATCCTAACCTAACGCAACCTAACATCTCGGATGTAATATTTTACAACATTCCTGGCATGTCGGTCCCTACATCTCGGTGGGAACATACTATACGTCTATAACGTTGTATATCCTAACCTAAGGGAACCTAACATCTCGGGTGTAATATTTTACAACATTCCTGACGCGTCGGCCCCTATTTTTCAGTGGGAACATTATATACGTCTATAACGTTATATATTCTTGCCTAAGGCAACCAAACGTGTCGAATGTAAAATTTTACAACATTCCTGGCGTGTCGTCGCCTACTTCTCGATGGGGACATTATATACATCTATAACATTGCATATCCTAACCTAAGGCAACCTAACATCTCGGATGTAATATTTTACAACATTCTTTCGTGTCGTCGACTGCTTCTCGATGGGGAGATTATATACGTCTATAACGTTGTATATCCTAACCTAACGCAACCTAACATTTGGGATGTAATATTTTACAACATTCCTTGCATTTCGGTGCCTACATCTCGGTGGGAACATACTATACGTCTATAACGTTGTATATCCTAACCTAAGGGAACCTAACATCTCGTGTGTAATATTTTACAACATTCCTGACGCGTCGGCCCCTATTTTTTCCATATCTTGGATGTAATAGTTGACAACATTCCTGGCGTGTAGGCCCGTACTTCTCGGTGGGAACATTATATGCGTCTATAACGTTATATACCCTAGCCTAAGGCCACCTAACATGTCGAATGTAATATTTTACAACATTCCTGACGCGTCGGCCCCTATTTTTCGGTGGGACATTATATACGTCTATAACGTTATATATCCTAGCCTAAAGCGACCTAACATGTTGAATGTAATAATTTACCACATTCCTGGCGTGTCGTCGCCCACTTCTCGATGGGAACATTATATACATCTATAAAATTGTATATCCTAACCTAAGGCAGCCTAACATCTCGGATGTAATATTTTACAACATTCCTGGCATGTCGGTCCCTACATCTCGGTGGGAACATACTATACGTCTATAACGTTGTATATCCTAACCTAAGGGAACCTAACATCTCGGGTGTAATATTTTACAACTTTCCTGACTTGTCGGCCCCTATTTTTCGGTGGGAACATTATATACGTCTATAACGTTGTATATCCTAGCCTAAGGCGACCTAACATGTCGAATGTAATATTTTACAACATCCCTGTCGTGTCGTCGCCTGCTTCTCGATGGGGACATTATATACGTCTATATCGTTGTATATCCTAACCTAAAGCAACCTAACATCTGGGATGTAATATTATACAAGATTCCTGGCATGTCGGTCCCCAAGTCTCGGTAGGAACATTATATACGTCTATAAGGATATATATCCAAACCGAAGGGAACCTAACATCTCGGATGTAATATTTTACAACATTCTTGTCGTGTCGTCGCCTGCTTCTCGATGGGGACATAATATACGTCTATAACGTTGTATATCCTAACCTAACGCAACCTAACATCTGGGATGTAATATTTTACAACATTCCTGGCGTGTCGTCGCCTGCTTCTCGACGGGGACATAATATACGTCTATAACGTTGTATACCCTTACCTAACGCAACCTAACATCTGGGATGTAATATTTTACAACATTCCTGGAGTGTCGTCGCCTACTTCTGGATAGGGTCATTATACACATCTATAACCTTGTATATTCTAACCTAAGGCAACCTAACATCTCGGATGTAATATTTTATAACATTCCTGGCGTGTCGTCGCCTGCTTCTCCATGGGGAAATTATATACGTCTATAACGTTGTATATCCTAACCTAACGCAACCGAACATCTCGGATGTAATATTTTACAACATTCCTTGCATGTCGGTGCCTACGTCTCGGTGTGAACAGTATATATGTCTATAACGATATATATCCTAACATAAGGCAACCTAACATATCGGATGTAACAGTTGACAACATTCCTGGCGTGTAGGCCCGAACTTCTCGGTGGGAACATTGTATACGTCTATAACGTTATATATCCAAGCCTAAGGCGACCTAACATCTCGAATGTAATAGTTGACAACATTCCTGGCGTGTCCGCCCGTACTTCTCGGTGGGAACATTATATACGTCTATAACGATATATATCCTAACCTAAGGCAACCTATCACCTCGGATGTAATAGTTGACAACATTCCTGGCGTGTAGGCCCGTACTTCTCGGTGGGAACATTGTATACGTCTATAACGTTATATATCCTAGCCTAAGGCGACCTAACATGTCGAATGTAATATTTTACATCATTCCTGGCGTGTCGTCGCCTGCTTCTCGATGGGAACATTATATACGTCTATAACGTTGTGTATCCTAACCTAACGCAACCTAACATCTGGGATGTAATATTCCTGGCGTGTCGTCTCCTACTTCTGGATGGCGAGATTATATACGTCTATAACGTTATATATCCCAACCTAAGGCAACCTAACATCTTGGATGTAATAGTTGACAACATTCCTGGCGTGTCCGCCCGTACTTCTCGGTGGGAACATTATATACGTCTGTAACGTTATATATCCTAGCCTAAGGCCACATAACATGTCGAATGTAATATTTTACATCATTCCTGGCGTGTCGTCGCCTGCTTCTCGATGGGAACATTATATGCGTCTATAACGTTGTGTATCCTAACCTAACGCAACCTAACATCTGGGATGTTATATTCCTGGCGTGTCGTCTCCTACTTCTGGATGGGGAGATTATATACGTCTATAACGTTATATATCCCAACCTAAGGCAACCTAACATCTTGGATGTAATAGTTGACAACATTCCTGGCGTGTCCGCCCGTACTTCTCGGTGGGAACATTATATGCGTCTATAACGTTATATATCCTAGCCTAAGGCCACATAACATGTCGAATGTAATATTTTACAACATTCCTTGCATGTCGGTCCCTGCGTCTCGGTGGGAACATTCTATACGTCTATAACGGTGCATATCCTAACCTAAGGGAACCTAACATCTCGGGTGTAATATTTTACAGCATTCCTGACGCGTCGGCCCCTATTTCTCGGTGGGAACATTATATACGTCTATAACGTTATATATCCTAGCCTAAGGCGACCTAACATGTCGGATGTAATAGTTGATAACATTCCTGACGTGTCGGCCCGTACTTCTCGGTGGTAACATTACATACGTCTATAACGTTATATATCCTAGCCTAAGGCAACCTAACATGTCGAATGTAATATTTTACAACATTCCTGGCGTGTCGGTGCCTACGTCTCGGTGGGAACATTATATACCTCTATAACGTTGTATATCCTAACCTAACGCAACCTAACATCTCGGATGTAATATTTTACAACATTCCTGGCATGTCGGTCCCTACATCTCGGTGGGAACATACTATACGTCTATAACGTTGTATATCCTAACCTAAGGGAACCTAACATCTCGGGTGTAATATTTTACAACATTCCTGACGCGTCGGCCCCTATTTTTCAGTGGGAACATTATATACGTCTATAACGTTATATATTCTTGCCTAAGGCAACCAAACGTGTCGAATGTAAAATTTTACAACATTCCTGGCGTGTCGTCGCCTACTTCTCGATGGGGACATTATATACATCTATAACATTGCATATCCTAACCTAAGGCAACCTAACATCTCGGATGTAATATTTTACAACATTCTTTCGTGTCGTCGACTGCTTCTCGATGGGGAGATTATATACGTCTATAACGTTGTATATCCTAACCTAACGCAACCTAACATTTGGGATGTAATATTTTACAACATTCCTTGCATTTCGGTGCCTACATCTCGGTGGGAACATACTATACGTCTATAACGTTGTATATCCTAACCTAAGGGAACCTAACATCTCGTGTGTAATATTTTACAACATTCCTGACGCGTCGGCCCCTATTTTTTCCATATCTTGGATGTAATAGTTGACAACATTCCTGGCGTGTAGGCCCGTACTTCTCGGTGGGAACATTATATGCGTCTATAACGTTATATACCCTAGCCTAAGGCCACCTAACATCTCGGGTGTAATATTTTACAACTTTCCTGACTTGTCGGCCCCTATTTTTCGGTGGGAACATTATATACGTCTATAACGTTGTATATCCTAGCCTAAGGCGACCTAACATGTCGAATGTAATATTTTACAACATCCCTGTCGTGTCGTCGCCTGCTTCTCGATGGGGACATTATATACGTCTATATCGTTGTATATCCTAACCTAAAGCAACCTAACATCTGGGATGTAATATTATACAAGATTCCTGGCATGTCGGTCCCCAAGTCTCGGTAGGAACATTATATACGTCTATAACGTTGTATATCCTAACCTAACGCAACCTAACATCTGGGATGTAATATTTTACAACATTCCTGGCGTGTCGTCGCCTGCTTCTCGACGGGGACATAATATACGTCTATAACGTTGTATACCCTTACCTAACGCAACCTAACATCTGGGATGTAATATTTTACAACATTCCTGGAGTGTCGTCGCCTACTTCTGGATAGGGTCATTATACACATCTATAACCTTGTATATTCTAACCTAAGGCAACCTAACATCTCGGATGTAATATTTTATAACATTCCTGGCGTGTCGTCGCCTGCTTCTCCATGGGGAAATTATATACGTCTATAACGTTGTATATCCTAACCTAACGCAACCGAACATCTCGGATGTAATATTTTACAACATTCCTTGCATGTCGGTGCCTACGTCTCGGTGTGAACAGTATATATGTCTATAACGATATATATCCTAACATAAGGCAACCTAACATATCGGATGTAACAGTTGACAACATTCCTGGCGTGTAGGCCCGAACTTCTCGGTGGGAACATTGTATACGTCTATAACGTTATATATCCAAGCCTAAGGCGACCTAACATCTCGAATGTAATAGTTGACAACATTCCTGGCGTGTCCGCCCGTACTTCTCGGTGGGAACATTATATACGTCTATAACGTTATATATCCTAGCCTAAGGCCACCTAACATGTCGAATGTAATATTTTACAACATTCCTGACGCGTCGGCCCCTATTTTTCGGTGGGAACATTATATACGTCTATAACGTTATATATCCTAGTCTAAGGCAACCTAACATGTCGAATGTAAAATTTTACAACATTCCTGGCGTGTCGTCGCCTACTTCTCGATGGGGACATTATATACATCTATAACATTGTATATCCTAACCTAAGGCAACCTAACATCTCGGATGTAATATTTTACAACCTTCTGGCGTGTCGTCGACTGCTTCTCGATGGGGAGATT
Source organism: Xylocopa violacea (assembly GCA_963969225.1). Classification (NCBI taxonomy): domain Eukaryota; kingdom Metazoa; phylum Arthropoda; class Insecta; order Hymenoptera; family Apidae; genus Xylocopa; species Xylocopa violacea. The sequence continues at coordinate 857,527 of CAXAJV010000835.1, forward strand.
ATATACGTCTATAACGTTGTATATCCTAACCTAACGCAACCTAACATTTGGGATGTAATATTTTACAACATTCCTTGCATGTCGGTGCCTACGTCTCGGTGGGAACATTATATTCGTCTATAACGATATATATCCTAACCTAAGGCAACCTAACATATCGGATGTAATAGTTGACAACATTCCTGGCGTGTAGGCCCGAACTTCTCGGTGGGAACATTGTATACGTCTATAACGTTATATATCCTAGCCTAAGGCGACCTAACATATCGAATTTAATATTTTACATCATTCCTGGCGTGTCGTCGCCTGCTTCACGATGGGAACATTATATACGTCTATAACGTTGTGTATCCTAACCTAACGCAACCTAACATCTGGGATGTAATATTCCCGGCGTGTCGTCGCCTACTTCTGGATGGGGACATTATATACGTCTATAACATTATATATCCTAACGTAAGGCAACCTAACATCTCGGATGTAATAGTTGACAACATTCCTGGCGTATCCGCCCGTACTTCTCGGTGGGAACATTATATACGTCTATAACGTTATATATCCTAGCCTAAGGCCACCTAACATGTCGAATGTAATATTTTACAACATTCCGGGCGTGTCGTCGCCTGCTTCTCGATGGGGACATAATATACGTCTATAAGGTTGTATATCCTAACATAACGCAACCTAACATCTGGGATGTAATATTTTACAACATTCCTGGCGTGTCGTCGCCTGCTTCTCGATGGGGACATAATATACGTCTATAACGTTGTATATCGTTACCTAACGCAACCTAACATTTGGGATGTAAAATTTTACAACATTCCTTGCATGTCGGTGCCTACGTCTCGGTGGGAACATTATATACGTCTATAACGATATATATCCTAACATAAGGCAACCTAACATATCGGATGTAATAGTTGACAACATTCCTGGCGTGTAGGCCCGAACTTCTCGGTGGGAACATTGTATACGTCTATAACGTTATATATCCTAGCCTAAGGCAACCTAACATCTCGGATGTAATATTTTACAACATTGTGGCGTGTCGTCGACTGCTTCTCGATGGGGAGATTATATACGTCTATAACGTTGTATATCCTAACCTAACGCAACCTAACATTTGGGATGTAATATTTTACAACATTCCTTGCATGTCGGTGCCAACGTCTCGGTGGGAACATTATATACGTCTATAACGATATATATCCTAACCTAAGGCAACCTAACATATCGGATGTAATAGTTGACAACATTCCTGGCGTGTAGGCCCGAACTCTCGGTGGGAACATTGTATACGTTTATAACGTTATATATCCTAGCCTAAGGCGACCTAACATCTGGGATGTAATATTTTACAAGATTCCTGGCATGTCGGTCCCCAAGTCTCGGTAGGAACATTATATACGTCTATAACGATATATATCCAAACCGAAGGGAACCTAACATATCGGATGTAATATTTTACAAAATTCCCGGCGTGTCGTCGCCTGCTTCTCGATGGGGACATAATATACGTCTATAACGTTGTATATCCTAACCTAACGCAACCTAACATCTGGGATGTAATATTTTACAACATTCCTGGCGTGTCGTCGCCTGCTTCTCGACGGGGACATAATATACGTCTATAACGTTGTATATCCTTACCTAACGCAACCTAACATCTGGGATGTAATATTTTACAACATTCCTGGAGTGTCGTCGCCTACTTCTGGATAGGGTCATTATATACATCTATAACCTTGTATATTCTAACCGAAGGCAACCTAACATCTCGGATGTAATATTTTACAACATTCTGGCGTGTCGTCGCCTGCTTCTCGATGGGGAGCTTATATACGCCTATAACGTTGTATATCCTAACCTAACGCAACCTAACATTATGGATGTAATATTTTACAACATTCCTTGCATGTCGGTGCCTACGTTTCGGTGGGAATATTATATACGTCTATAAGGATATATATCCTAACCTAAGGCAACCTAACATATCGGATGTAATAGTTGACAACATTCCTGGCGTGTATACCCGAACTTCTGGGTGGGAACATTGTATACGTCTATAACGTTATATATCCTAGCCTAAGGCGACCTAACATATCGAATTTAATATTTTACATCATTCCTGGCGTGTCGTCGCCTGCTTCTCGATGGGAACATTATATAAGTCTATAACGTTGTGTATCCTAACCTAACGCAACCTAACATCTGGGATGTAATATTCCTGGCGTGTCGTCGCCTACTTCTGGATGGCGAGATTATATACGTCTATAACGTTATATATCCTAACCTAAGGCACCCTAACATTTCGGATGTAATAGTTGACAACATTCCTGGCGTGTCCGCCCGTACTTCTCGGTGGGAACATTATATACGTCTATAACGTTATATATCCTAGCCTAAGCCCACATAACATGTCGAATGTAATATTTTACAACATTCCGGGCGTGTCGTCGCCTGCTTCTCGATGGGGACATAATATACGTCTATAACGTTGTATATCCTAACATAACGCAACCTAACATCTGGGATGTAATATTCTACAACATTCCTGGCGTGTCGTCGCCTGCTTCTCGATGGGGACATAATATACGTCTATAACGTTGTATATCCTAACCTAACTCAACCTAACATCTGGGATGTAATATTTTACAACATTCCTGGCGTGTCGTCGCCTACTTCTCGATGGGAACATTATATACGTCTATAACGTTGTGTATCCTAACCTAACGCAACCTAACATCTGGGATGTAATATTCCTGGCGTGTCGTCGCCTACTTCTCGATGGGGACATTATATACATCTATAACATTGTATATCCTAACCTAAGGCAACCTATCATCTCGGATGTAATATTTTATAACATTCCTGGCATGTCGGTCCCTACTTCTCGGTGGAAACATTGTATACGTCTATAACGGTATATATCCTAACCTAAGGCAACCTAACATCTCGGATGTAATAGTTGACAACATTCCTGGCGTGTAGGCCCGTACTTCTCGGTGGGAACATTGTATACGTCTATAACGTTATATATCCTAGCCTAAGGCGACCTAACATGTCGAATGTAATATTTAACAACATTCCTGGCGTGTCGTCGCCTACTTCTCGATGGGAACATTATATACGTCTATAACGTTATGTATCCTAACCTAACGCAACCTAACATCTGGGATGTAATATTATACAAGATTCCTGGCATGTCGGTCCCCAAGTCTCGGTAGGAACATTATATACGTCTATAACGATATATATCCAAACCGAAGAGAACCTAACATCTCGGATGTAATATTTTACAACATTCCTGGCGTGTCGTCGCCTGCTTCTCGATTGGGACATAATATACGTCTATAACGTTGTATATCCTAACCTAACGCAACCTAACATCTGGGATGTAATATTCCTGGCGTGTCGTCGCCTACTTCTGGATGGGGAGATTATATACGTCTATAATGTTATATATCCCAACCTAAGGCAACCTAACATCTCGGATGTAATAGTTGACAATATTCCTGGCGTGTCCGCCCGTACTTCTCGGTGGGAACATTATATACGTCTATAACGTTATATATCCTAACCTAAGGCAACCTAACATCTCGGATGTAATAGTTGACAACATTCCTGGCGTGTAGGCCCGTACTTCTCGGTGGGAACATTGTATACGTCTATAACGTTATATATCCTAGCCTAAGGCGACCTAACATGTCGAATGTAATATTTAACAACATTCCTGGCGTGTCGTCGCCTACTTCTCGATGGGAACATTATATACGTCTATAACGTTGTGTATCCTAACCTAACGCAACCTAACATCTGGGATGTAATATTATACAAGATTCCTGGCATGTCGGTCCCCAAGTCTCGGTAGGAACATTATATACGTCTATAACGATATATATCCAAACCGAAGAGAACCTAACATCTCGGATGTAATATTTTACAACATTCCTGGCGTGTCGTCGCCTGCTTCTCGATTGGGACATAATATACGTCTATAACGTTGTATATCCTAACCTAACGCAACCTAACATCTGGGATGTAATATTTTACAACATTCCTGTCGTGTCGTCGCCCACTTCTCGATGGGAACATTATATACGTCTATAACGTTGTGTATCCTAACCTAACGCAACCTAACATCTGGGATGTAATATTCCTGGCGTGTCGTCGCCTACTTCTGGATGGGGAGATTATATACGTCTATAACGTTATATATCCCAACCTAAGGCAACCTAACATCTCGGATGTAATAGTTGACAACATTCCTGGCGTGTCCGCCCGTACTTCTCGGTGGGAACATTATATACGTCTATAACGTTATATACCCTAGCCTAAGGCCACATAACATGTCGAATGTAATACTTTACACCATTCCTGGCGTGTCGTCGCCTACTCTTCGATGGGGACATTATATACATCTATAACCTTGTACATCCTAACCTAAGGCAGCCTAACATCTCGGATGTAATATTTTACAACATTCCTGGCATGTCGGTCCTTACATCTCGGTGGGAACATACTATACGTCTATAACGTTGTATATCCTAACCTAAGGGAACCTAACATCTCGGGTGTAATATTTTACAACATTCCTGACGCGTCGGCCCCTATTTTTCGGTGGGAACATTATATACGTCTATAACGTTATATCTTCTAGCCTAAGGCAACCAAACATGTCGAATATAAAATTTTACAACATTCCTGGCGTGTCGTCGCCTACTTCTCGATGGGGACATTATATACATCTATAACATTGTATATCCTAACCTAAGGCAACCTAACATCTCGGATGTAATATTTTACAACATTCTGGCGTGTCGTCGACTGCTTCTCGATTGGGAAATAATATACGTCTATAACGTTGTATATCCTAACCTAACGCAACCTAACATTTGGGATGTAATATTTTACAACATTCCTTGCATGTCGGTGCCTACGTCTCGGTGGGAACATTATATACGTCTATAACGATATATATCCTAACCTAAGGCAACCTAACATATCGGATGTAATAGTTGACAACATTCCTGGCGTGTAGGCCCGAACTTCTTGGTGGGAACATTGTATACGTCTATAACGTTATATATCCTAGCCTAAGGCGACCTAACATATCGAATTTAATATATTACATCATTCCTGGCGTGTCGTCGCCTGCTTCTCGATGGGAACATTATATACGTCTATAACTTTGTGTATCCTAACCTAACGCAACCTAACATCTGGGATGTAATATTCCCGGCGTGTCGTCGCCTACTTCTGGATGGGGATATTATATACGTCTATAACGATATATATCCTAACCTAAGGCAACCTAACATCTCGGATGTAATAGTTGACAACATTCCTGGCGTGTAGGCCCGTACTTCTCGGTGGGAACATTGTATACGTCTATAACGTTATATATCCTAGCCTAAGGCGACCTAACATGTCGAATGTAATATTTAACAACATTCCTGGCGTGTCGCCGCCTACTTCTCGATGGGAACATTATATACGTCTATAACGTTGTGTATCCTAACCTAACGCAACCTAACATCTGGGATGTAATATTTTACAACATTCCTGGCGTGTCGTCGCCTGCTTCTCGATGGGGACATAATATACGTCTATAACGTTGTATATCCTTACCTAACGCAACCTAACATCTGGGATGTAATATTTTACAACATTCCTGGAGTGTCGTCTCCTACTTCTGGATAGGGTCATTATATACATCTATAACATTGTATATCCTAACCTAAGGCAACCTATCATCTCGGATGTAATATTTTATAACATTCCTGGCATGGCGGTCCCTACATCTCGGTAGGAACATACTATACGTCTATAACGTTGTATATCCTAACCTAAGGGAACCTAACATCTCGGGTGTAATATTTTACAACATTCCTGACGCGTCGGCCCCTATTTTTCGGTGGGAACGTTATATACGTCTATAACGTTATATATCCTAGCCTAAGGCGACCTAACATGTCGAATGTAATATTTTACTACATTCCTGGCGTGTCGTCGGCTGCTTCTCGATGGGGACATTATATACGTCTATATCGTTGTATATCCTAACCTAAAGCAACCTAACATCCGTGATGTAATATTATACAAGATTCCTGGCATGTCGGTCCCCAAGTCTCGGTAGGAACATTATATACGTCTATAACGATATATATCCAAACCGAAGAGAACCTAACATCTCGGATGTAATATTTTACAACATTCCTGGCGTGTCGTCGCCTGCTTCTCGATGGGAACATTATATACGTCTATAACGTTGTGTATCCTAACCTAACGCAACCTAACATCTGGGATGTAATATTCCTGGCGTGTCGTCGCCTACTTCTCGATGGGGACATTATATACATCTATAACATTGTATATCCTAACCTAAGGCAACCTATCATCTCGGATGTAATATTTTATAACATACCTGGCATGTCGGTCCCTACTTCTCGGTGGAAACATTGTATACGTCTATAACGGTATATATCCTAACCTAAGGCAACCTAACATCTCGGATGTAATAGTTGACAACATTCCTGGCGTGTAGGCCCGAACTTCTTGGTGGGAACATTGTATACGTCTATAACGTTATATATCCTAGCCTAAGGCGACCTAACATATCGAATTTAATATATTACATCATTCCTGGCGTGTCGTCGCCTGCTTCTCGATGGGAACATTATATACGTCTATAACGTTGTGTATCCTAACCTAACGCAACCTAACATCTGGGATGTAATATTATACAAGATTCCTGGCATGTCGGTCCCCAAGTCTCGGTAGGAACATTATATACGTCTATAACGATATATATCCAAACCGAAGAGAACCTAACATCTCGGATGTAATATTTTACAACATTCCTGGCGTGTCGTCGCCTGCTTCTCGATTGGGACATAATATACGTCTATAACGTTGTATATCCTAACCTAACGCAACCTAACATCTGGGATGTAATATTTTACAACATTCCTGGCGTGTCGTCGCCCACTTCTCGATGGGAACATTATATACGTCTATAACGTTGTGTATCCTAACCTAACGCAACCTAACATCTGGGATGTAATATTCCTGGCGTGTCGTCGCCTACTTCTGGATGGGGAGATTATATACGTATATAACGTTATATATCCCAACCTAAGGCAACCTAACATCTCGGATGTAATAGTTGACAACATTCCTGGCGTGTCCGCCCGTACTTCTCGGTGGGAACATTATATACGTCTATAACGTTATATACCCTAGCCTAAGGCCACATAACATGTCGAATGTAATACTTTACAACATTCCTGGCGTGTCGTCGCCTACTTCTCGATGGGGACATTATATACATCTATAACATTGTATATCCTAACCTAAGGCAACCTAACATCTCGGATGTAATATTTTACAACATTCTGGCGTGTCGTCGACTGCTTCTCGATTGGGAGATAATATACGTCTATAACGTTGTATATCCTAACCTAACGCAACCTAACATTTGGGATGTAATATTTTACAACATTCCTTGCATGTCGGTGCCTACGTCTCGGTGGGAACATTATATACGTCTATAACGATATATATCCTAACCTAAGGCAACCTAACATATCGGATGTAATAGTTGACAACATTCCTGGCGTGTAGGCCCGAACTTCTTGGTGGGAACATTGTATACGTCTATAACGTTATATATCCTAGCCTAAGGCGACCTAACATATCGAATTTAATATATTACATCATTCCTGGCGTGTCGTCGCCTGCTTCTCGATGGGAACATTATATACGTCTATAACTTTGTGTATCCTAACCTAACGCAACCTAACATCTGGGATGTAATATTCCCGGCGTGTCGTCGCCTACTTCTGGATGGGGATATTATATACGTCTATAACGATATATATCCTAACCTAAGGCAACCTAACATCTCGGATGTAATAGTTGACAACATTCCTGGCGTGTAGGCCCGTACTTCTCGGTGGGAACATTGTATACGTCTATAACGTTATATATCCTAGCCTAAGGCGACCTAACATGTCGAATGTAATATTTAACAACATTCCTGGCGTGTCGCCGCCTACTTCTCGATGGGAACATTATATACGTCTATAACGTTGTGTATCCTAACCTAACGCAACCTAACATCTGGGATGTAATATTATACAAGATTCCTGGCATGTCGGTCCCCAAGTCTCGGTAGGAACATTATATACGTCTATAACGATATATATCCAAACCGAAGAGAACCTAACATCTCGGATGTAATATTTTACAACATTCCTGGCGTGTCGTCGCCTGCTTCTCGATTGGGACATAATATACGTCTATAACGTTGTATATCCTAACCTAACGCAACCTAACATCTGGGATGTAATATTTTACAACATTCCTGGCGTGTCGTCGCCCACTTCTCGATGGGAACATTATATACGTCTATAACGTTGTGTATCCTAACCTAACGCAACCTAACATCTGGGATGTAATATTCCTGGCGTGTCGTCGCCTACTTCTGGATGGGGAGATTATATACGTCTATAACGTTATATATCCCAACCTAAGGCAACCTAACATCTCGGATGTAATAGTTGACAACATTCCTGGCGTGTCCGCCCGTACTTCTCGGTGGGAACATTATATACGTCTATAACGTTATATATCCTAGCCTAAGGCCACATAACATGTCGAATGTAATACTTTAAAACATTCCTGGCGTGTCGTCGCCTACTCCTCGATGGGGACATTATATACATCTATAACCTTGTATATCCTAACCTAAGGCAGCCTAACATCTCGGATGTAATATTTTACAACATTCCTGGCATGTCGGTCCCTACATCTCGGTGGGAACATACTATACGTCTATAACGTTGTATATCCTAACCTAAGGGAACCTAACATCTCGGGTGTAATATTTTACAACATTCCTGACGCGTCGGCCCCTATTTTTCGGTGGGAACATTATATACGTCTATAACGTTATATATTCTAGCCTAAGGCAACCAAACATGTCGAATATAAAATTTTACAACATTCCTGGCGTGTCGTCGCCTACTTCTCGATGGGGACATTATATACATCTATAACATTGTATATCCTAACCTAAGGCAACCTAACATCTCGGATGTAATATTTTACAACTTTCTGGCGTGTCGTCGACTGCTTCTCGATTGGGAGATAATATACGTCTATAACGTTGTATATCCTAACCTAACGCAACCTAACATTTGGGATGTAATATTTTACAACATTCCTTGCATGTCGGTGCCTACGTCTCGGTGGGAACATTATATACGTCTATAACGATATATATCCTAACCTAAGGCAACCTAACATATCGGATGTAATAGTTGACAACATTCCTGGCATGTAGGCCCGAACTTCTTGGTGGGAACATTGTATACGTCTATAACGTTATATATCCTAGCCTAAGGCGACCTAACATATCGAATTTAATATATTACATCATTCCTGGCGTGTCGTCGCCTGCTTCTCGATGGGAACATTATATACGTCTATAACTTTGTGTATCCTAACCTAACGCAACCTAACATCTGGGATGTAATATTCCCGGCGTGTCGTCGCCTACTTCTGGATGGGGATATTATATACGTCTATAACGTTATATATCCTATCCTAAGGCAACCTAACATCTCGAATGTAATAGTTGACAACATTCCTGGCGTGTCCGCCCGTACATCTCGGTGGGAACATTATATACGTCTCTAACGTTATATATCCTAGCCTAAGGCGACCTAACATGTCGAATGTAATATTTTACAACATTCCTGACGCGTCGGCCCCTTTTTTTCGGTGGGAACATTATATACGTCTATAACGTTATATATCCTAGTCTAAGGCAACCTAACATGTCGAATGTAATACTTTACAACATTCCTGGCGTGTCGTCGCCTACTTCTCGATGGGGACATTATATACATCTATAACCTTGTATATCCTAACCTAAGGCAGCCTAACATCTTGGATGTAATATTTTACAACATTCCTGACGCGTCGGCCCCTATTTTTCGGTGGGAACATTATATACGTATATAACGTTATATATCCTAGCCTAAGGCGACCTAACATGTCGAATGTAATATTTTATATCATTCCTGGCGTGTCGTCGCCTGCTTCTCGATGGGGACATTATATACGTCTATATCGTTGTATATCCTAACCTAAAGCAACCTAACATCTCGGATGTAATATTATACAAGATTCCTGGCATGTCGGTCCCCAAGTCTCGGTAGGAACATTATATACGTCTATAACGATATATATCCAAACCGAAGAGAACCTAACATCTCGGATGTAATATTTTACAACATTCCTGGCGTGTCGTCGCCTGCTTCTCGATTGGGACATAATATACGTCTATAACGTTGTATATCCTAACCTAACGCAACCTAACATCTGGGATGTAATATTTTACAACATTCCTGGCGTGTCGTCGCCTACTTCTCGATGGGAACATTAAATACGTCTATAACGTTGTGTATCCTAACCTAACGCAACCTAACATCTGGGATGTAATATTCCTGGCGTGTCGTCGCCTACTTCTGGATGGGGAGATTATATACGTCTATAACGTTATATATCCCAACCTAAGGCAACCTAACATCTCGGATGTAATAGTTGACAACATTCCTCGCGTGTCCGCCCGTACTTCTCGGTCGGAACATTATATACGTCTATAACGTTATATATCCTAGCCTAAGGCCACATAACATGTCGAATGTAATACTTTACAACATTCCTGACGTGTCGTCGCCTACTCCTCGATGGGGACATTATATACATCTATAACCTTGTATATCCTAACCTAAGGCAGCCTAACATCTCGGATGTAATATTTTACAACATTCCTGGCATGTCGGTCCCTACATCTCGGTGGGAACATACTATACGTCTATAACGTTGTATATCCTAACCTAAGGGAACCTAACATCTCGGGTGTAATATTTTACAACATTCCTGACGCGTCGGCTCCTATTTTTCGGTGGGAACATTATATACGTCTATAACGTTATATATTCTAGCCTAAGGCAACCAAACATGTCGAATATAAAATTTTACAACATTCCTGGCGTGTCGTCGCCTACTTCTCGATGGGGACATTATATACATCTATAACATTGTATATCCTAACCTAAGGCAAACTAACATCTCGTATGTAATATTTTATAACATTCCTGGCGTGTCGTCGCCTGCTTCTCCATGGGGACATTATATACGTCTATAACGTTGTATATCCTAATCTAACGCAACCTAACATCTCGGATGTAATATTTTACAACATTCCTGGCATGTCGGTCCCTACATCTCGGTGGGAACATACTATACGTCTATAACGTTGTATATCCTAACCTAAGGGAACCTAACATCTCGGGTGTAATATTTTACAACATTCCTGACGCGTCGGCTCCTATTTTTCGGTGGGAACATTATATACGTCTATAACGTTATATATTCTAGCCTAAGGCAACCAAACATGTCGAATATAAAATTTTACAACATTCCTGGCGTGTCGTCGCCTACTTCTCGATGGGGACATTATATACATCTATAACATTGTATATCCTAACCTAAGGCAACCTAACATCTCGTATGTAATATTTTATAACATTCCTGGCGTGTCGTCGCCTGCTTCTCCATGGGGACATTATATACGTCTATAACGTTGTATATCCTAATCTAACGCAACCTAACATCTCGGATGTAATATTTTACAACATTCCTGGCATGTCGGTCCCTACATCTCCGTGCGAACATACTATACGTCTATAACGTTGTATATCCTAACCTAAGGGAACCTAACATCTCGGGTGTAATATTTTACAACATTCCTGACGCGTCGGCTCCTATTTTTCGGTGGGAACATTATATACGTCTATAACGTTATATATTCTAGCCTAAGGCAACCAAACATGTCGAATATAAAATTTTACAACATTCCTGGCGTGTCGTCGCCTACTTCTCGATGGGGACATTATATACATCTATAACATTGTATATCCTAACCTAAGGCAACCTAACATCTCGTATGTAATATTTTATAACATTCCTGGCGTGTCGTCGCCAGCTTCTCGATGGGGACATTATATACGTCTATATCGTTGTATATCCTAACCTAAAGCAACCTAACATCTGGGATGTAATATTATACAAGATTCCTGGCATGTCGGTCCCCAAGTCTCGGTAGGAACATTATATACGTCTATAACGATATATATCCAAACCGAAGAGAACCTAACACCTCGGATGTAATATTTTACAACATTCCTGGCGTGTCGTCGCCTGCTTCTCGATTGGGACATAATATACGTCTATAACGTTGTATATCCTAACCTAACTCAACCTAACATCTGGGATGTAATATTTTACAACATTCCTGGCGTGTCGTCGCCTACTTCTCGATGGGAACATTATATACGTCTATAACGTTGTGTATCCTAACCTAACGCAACCTAACATCTGGGATGTAATATTCCTGGCGTGTCGACGCCTACTTCTCGATGGGGACATTATATACATCAATAACCTTATATATCCTAACCTAAGGCAGCCTAACATCTCGGATGTAATATTTTACAACATTCCTGGCATGTCGGTCCCTACATCTCCGTGGGAACATACTATACGTCTATAACGTTGTATATCCTAACCTAACGCAACCTGACATCTCGGATGTAATAGTTGACAACTTTCCTGGCGTGTAGGCCCGTACTTCCCGGTGGGAACATTACATACGTCTATAACGTTATATATCCTAGCCTAAGGCCACATAACATGTCGAATGTAATATTTTACAACATTCCGGGCGTGTCGTCGCCTGCTTCTCGATGGGGACATAATATACGTCTATAACGTTTTATATCCTAACATAACGCAACCTAACATCTGGGATGTAATATTTTACAACATTCCTGGCGTGTCGTCGCCTGCTTCTCGATGGGGACATAACATACGTCTATAACGTTGTATATCCTTACCTAACGCAACGTAACATCTGGGATGTAATATTTTACAACATTCCTGGAGTGTCGTCGCCTACTTCTGGATAGGGTCATTATATACATCTATAACCTTGTATATCCTAACCTAAGGCAGCCTAACATCTCGGATGTAATATTTTACAACATTCCTGGCATGTCGGTCCCTACATCTCGGTGGGAACATACTATACGTCTATAACGTTGTGTATCCTAACCTAAGGGAACCTAACATCTCGGGTGTAATATTTTACAACATTCCTGACGCGTCGGCCCCTATTTTTCGGTGGGAACATTATATACGTCTATAACGTTATATATCCTAGCCTAAGGCGACCTAACATGTCGAATGTAATATTTTACAACATTCCTGGCGTGTCGTCGCCTGCTTCTCGATGGGGACATTATATACGTCTATATCGTTGTATATCCTAAACTAATGCAACCTAACATCTGGGATGTAATATTATACAAGATTCCTGGCATGTCGGTCCCCAAGTCTCGGTAGGAACATTATATACGTCTATAACGATATATATCCAAACCGAAGAGAACCTTACATCTCGGATGTAATATTTTACAACATTCCTGGCGTGTCGTCGCCTGCTTCTGGATGGGGATGTTATATACGTCTATAACGTTGTATATCCTAACCTAACGCAACCTAACATCTGGGATGTGATATTTTACAACATTCCTGGTGTGTCGTCGCCTGCTTCTCGACGGGGACATAATATACGTCTATAACGTTGTATATCCTTACCTAACGCAACCTAACATCTGGGATGTAATATTTTACAACATTCCTGGAGTGTCGTCGCCTACTTCTGGATAGGGTCATTATATACATCTATAACCTTGTATATCCTAACCTAAGGCAACCTAACATCTGGGATGTAATATTTTATAACATTCCTGGCGTGTCGTCGCCTGCTTCTCCATGGGGACATTATATACGTCTATAACGTTGTGTATCCTAACCTAACGCAACCTAACATCTGGGATGTATTATTCCTGGCGTGTCGTCGCCTACTTCTGGATGGGGAGATTATATACGTCTATAACGTTATATATCCTAACCTAAGGCAACCTAACATCTCGGATATAATAGTTGACAACATTCCTGGCGTGTCCGCCCGTACTTCTCGGTGGGAACGTTATATACGTCTATAACGTTATATATCCTAGCCTAAGGCCACCTAACATGTCGGATTTAATATTTTACAACATTCCTTGCATTTCGGTCCCTACTTCTCGGTGGGAACATTGTATACGTCTATAACGATATATATCGTAGCATAAGGCAACCTAACATATCAGATGTAATATTTGGCAAAATTAATGGCGCGTCGTCGCCTGCTTCTCGGTGGGAAAATTCTATATGTCTATAACGTTGTATATCCTAACCTAAGGCAACCTAACATCTCGGATGTATTATTTTACAACATTCCTGGCATGTCGGTCCCTACATCTCGGTGGGAACATTCTGTACGTCTATAACGTTGTATATCCTAACCTACGGGAACCTAACATCTCGGGTGTAATATTTTACAACATTCCTGACGCGTCGGCCCCTATTTCTCGTTGGGAACATTATATACGTCTATAACGTTATATATCCTAGCCTAAGGCAACCTAACATCACGAATGTAATATTCTACAATATTCCAGGCGGGTCGGCCACTACTTCTCGGTGGAAACATTATATACGTCTATAACGTTATATATCCCAACCTAAGGCAACCTAACATCTCGGATGTAATATTTTACACCATTCCTGGCATGTCGGTCCCTACGTCCCGGCGGGAACATTATATACGTCTATAACGATATATACCCTAACCAAAGGCAACCTAACATCTCGGATGTATTATTTAACAACATTCCTTGCATCTCGGTCCCTACTTCTCGGTGGGAACATTATATACGTCTATAACGATATATATCCTAACCTAAGGCAACCTAACATCTCGAATGTAGTATTTTACCACATTCAAGGAGGGTCGCCTCCTACTTCGCGGTGGGAACATTATATACGTCTATAATGTAACATAACCTAACCTAACCCATTTAACCCCTCGCTGGTAATGTATTGCAGATTCCAGCTCGTGTCGTCCCGTACGCCTCGGTGGGAACATTGTATGCGTCTACAACGTTATATATCCTAACCTAAGGCAACCTAACATCTCGGATGTAGTATTTTACAACATTCCTGGCGGGTCGGAACCTACTTATCGGTGGGAACATTATGTACGTCTGTAACGTAATATAACCTAACCTAACACATCTAGCCCCTCGCTGGTAATGTTTTGCAGAATCTCGCTCGTGTCGTTCCGTACGTCTCGGTGCGGAAATCATATACGTCTCTAACGTTACACATCCTAACCTAAGGCAACCTAACATCTCGAATGTAATATTTTACAACATTCGAGGCGGGTCGGCCCCTACTTCTAAGTGGGAACATTGTATACGTCTATATCGTAATATAATCTAACCTAACCCATTTTGCCCCTCGGTGATAATGTTTTACAGAAGCCCGTTCGTGTCGTCCCGTACGTCTCGGTGCGGACATTATATACGTCTATAACGTTACATATCGTAACCTTAGGCAACCTAACATCTCCGATGTAGTATTTTGCAACATTCCTGGCCGGTCTGCCCCTACTTCTCGGTGATAACATTTTATACGTCTAGAACATTATATACCCCAACCTAAGGCAACCTAAAATCTCGGGTGTAGTATCTTCCAACATTCCTGGCGGGACGGCCTCTACTTCTCGGTGGGAATATTATATACGACTATAACGTAATGTAACCTAACCTAACCCAACCAGACCCTCGCTCTTATTGTTTTACAGAATCTCGTTCGTGTCGTCCCGCATATCTCGATGGGGACATTATATGCATCTATAACGTTATATATCCTAACCTAGGGCAACCTATCATCTCGGATGTAGTATTTTACAACAATCCTGGCGTGTCGGAACCTACTTCTCGGTGGGAACATTATGTACGTCTATAACGTAATATAACCTAACCTAACCCATCTAGAATCTCGCTGGTAATGTTTTACAGAATCTCGTTCATGTCGTCCCGTACGTCTCTGTGCGGACATTATATACGTCTATATCGTTATATATCCTAACCTAGGGCAACCTAACATCTCGAATGTTGTATTTTACTACATTCCTGGCGCGCCGGCCCCTACTTCTCGGTGGGAACATTATATATGTTTATAACGCTATATATCCTAGCTTAAGGCAACCTAACATGTCGAATGTAATATTTTATAACATTCCTGGCGCGTTGGCCCCTACTTCTCTGTGGTAACATAATATACGTCTATAACGCTGTATATCCTCGCCTAAGGCAACCTAACATTTCGAATGTAATATTTTACAACATTCCTGTCACTTCGGCACCTACTTCTCGGTGGGAACAGTATATACGTCTATAACGCTATATATCCTAGCCTAAGGCAACCTAACATCTCTACCGTAATATTTTACAACATTCCCGCCGCTTCGGTCCCTACTTCTCTGTGGTAAGATTATATACGTCTATAACGTTATATATCCTGGCCTGAGGCAACCTAACATCTCGGATGTAATATTTTACTACATTCCTGGCTCGTTGGCCAGGAATACTTCTCGGAGGGAACATTATGTACGTCTATAACGTTATATATCCTAACCTGAGGCAACCTAACTTTTCGAACGTAATATTTTACAACATTCCTGGCTCATCGGCCCCTACTTCTCGGTGGCAACACTATATACGTCTATAACGTTATATATCCTAACCTAAGGCAACCTAACATCTCGGATGTAATATTTTACTACATTCCTGGCGCGTCGGCCCCTACTTCTCGGTGGGAACATTATATACGTCTATAACGCTATATATCCTAGCCTAAGGCACGCTAACGTGTCGAATGTAATATTTTACATCATTCCCGGCGCTTCGGCCCCTACATCTCGGTGGGAACATTATATACGTCTATAACGCTATATATCCTAGCCTAAGGCAACATAACATGTCGAATGTAATATTTTACAACATTCCCGGCGCTTCGGCCCCTACTTCTCGGTGGGAACATTATATACGTCTATAACGCTATATATCCTAGCTTAAGGCAACCTAACGTCTCTACCGTAATATTTTACAACATTCCTGGCTCGACGGCTGCTACTTCTCGGTGGAAACATTATATACGTCTATAACGTATTTCTATCCTACCCTAAGGCAACCTAACATGTCGAGCGTAATATTTTACAACATTCCTGGCGTGTCGGCCAGTACTTCTCGGTGGGAATATCATATACGTCTATAACGTTATATATCCTAACCTAAGAGCAACATAACATGTTGAATGTAATATTTTACAACGGCGCATCGGTACCTACTTCTCTGTGGTAACATTATATACGTCTATAACGTTATATATCCTAGCCTAAGGCAATCTAATATCTCGGATGTAATATTTTACTACATTCCTGTCTCGTCGGACCCTACCTCCGGGTGGGAAAATTATATACTTCTATAACGTTATATATCCTAACCTGAGGCAACCTAACTTGCGGAACGTAATATTTTACAACATTCCTGGCTCATCGGCCCCTACTTCTCGGTGGCAACACTATATACGTCTATAACGTTATATATCCTAACCTAAGGCAACCTAACATCTCGGATGTGATATTTTACTATATTCCTGGCACGTCGGCCGCTACTTCTCGGTGGGAATATTATATACGTCTATAACGCTATATATCCTAGCTTACGGCAACCTAACATGTCGAATGTAATATTTTCCAACATTCCTGGCGCGTCGGCCGCTACTTCTCGGTGGGAACATTATATACGTCTATAACGCTATATATCCTAGCCTAAGGCACGCTAACGTGTCGAATGTAATATTTTACATCATTCCCGGCGCTTCGGCCCCTACTTCTCGGTGGGAACATTATATACGTCTATAACGATATATATCCTAGCCTGAGGCATCCTAACATGTCGAATGTAATATTTTACAACATTCCTGGCACGTCGGCCGTTACTTCTCGGTGGCAATATTATATACGTCCATAACGCTATATATCCTAGCTTAAGGCAACCTAACATGTCGAATGTAATATTTTACAACATTCCTAACGTGTCGGCTCGTAGTTCTCGGTGGTAACATTATATACGTCTATAACGCTAAATATCCTTGCCTAAGGCAACCTAACATGTCGAACGTAATATTTTACAACATTCCTGGCATGCAAGTCCCTACTTCTCTGTGGTAACATTATATACGTCTATAACGTTATATATCCTGGCCTGAGGCAACCTAATATCTCGGATGTAATATTTTACTCCATTCCTGGCATGTCGGTCCCTACATCCCGGTGGGAACATTGTATACGTCCATAACGTTATATATCCTAGCCTAAGGCCACCTAACGTGTCGAATGTAATATTTTACAACATACCTGGCGTGTCGTCGCATGCTTCTCGATGGGGACATTATATACGTCTATAACGTTGTATATCCTAACCTAAGGCAACCTTACATCTCGGATGTAATATTTTACAACATTCGTGACGCGTCAGCCCCTATTTCTCGGTGGAAACATTATATACGTCTATATCGTTATATATCCTAGCCTAAGGAGACCTAACATGTCGAATGTAATATTTTTCAACATTCCTGGCATGTCGGTCCCCACGTCTCGTTGGGAACATTATATACTTCTATAACGATATATGTCCTAACCGAAAGCAACCTAACATCTTGGATGTAATATTTTACAACATTCCTGGCATATCGGTCGCTACTTCTCGGCGGAAACATTATATACGTCTATATAATTATATATCCTAGCCTAGGACAACCTAACATGTCGAATGTAATATTTCACAACATTCCTGACGCGTCGGCCCCTACTTCTCGGTGGGAACATTATGTACGTCTATAACGCAATATAACCTAACCTGACCCATTTAACCCCTCGCTGGTAATGTTTTACAGAATCTCGCTCGTGTCGTCCCGTACGTCTCGGTGCGGAAATTATACACGTCTGTAACGTTATACATCCTAACCTAAGGCAACCTAAAATCTCGAATGTAGTATTTTACAACATTCCAGGCGGGTCGGCCCCTACTTCTGAGTGGGAGCATTATATACGTCTATATCGTAATATAACCTAACCTATCCCATTTTGCCTCTCGGTGATAATGTTTTACAGAATTCCGTTCGTGTCGTCCCGTACGTCCCGGTGCGGACATTATATAAGTCTATAACGTTATATATCCTAACCTAAGGCAACCTAACATCTCGAATGTGGTATTTTACCACATTCAAGGAGAGTCGGCTCCTACTTCTCGGTGGGAACATTATATACGTCTATAATGTAACATAACCTAACCTAACCCATTTAGCCCCTCGCTGGTAATGTATTACAGATTCCAGCTCATGTCGTCCCGTACGTCTCGGTGGGAACATTGTATGCGTCTACAACGTTATATATCCTATCCTAAGGCAACCCAACATCTCGGATGTAGTATTTTACTACATTCCTGGCGGGTCGGAACCTACTTCTCGGTGAGAACATTATATACGTCTGTAACGTAATATAACCTAACGTATCCCATCTAGCGCCTCGGTGGTAATGTTTTGCAGAATCACGTCCGTGTCGTCCCGTACGTCTCGGTGCGGACATTATATAAGTCTATAACATTATATATCCTAACCTAAGGCAACCTAACATCTCGTATGTAGTATTTTGCAACATTCCCGCCGCTTCGGTCCATACTTCTCGGTGGTAACATTATATACGTCTATAACGTTATATATCCTAGCCTAAGGCATTCTAACATCTCGAGTGTAATATTTTACAACATTCCCGTCACCTCGGCCCCTATTTCTCGGTGGGAACATTATATACGTCTATAACGCTGTATATCCTCGCCTAAGGCAACCTAACATCTCGGATGTAATATTTTACTACATTCCTGGCTCGTTGGCCAGGAATACTTCTCGGAGGGAACATTATGTACGTCTATAACGTTATATATCCTAACCTGAGGCAACCTAACTTTTCGAACGTAATATTTTACAACATTCCTGGCTCATCGGCCCCTACTTCTCGGTGGCAACACTATATACGTCTATAACGTTATATATCCTAACCTAAGGCAACCTAACATCTCGGATGTAATATTTTACTACATTCCTGGCGCGTCGGCCCCTATTTCTCGGTGGGAACATTATATACGTCTATAACGCTATATATCCTAGCCTAAGGCGACCTAACATGTCGAATGTAATATTTTACAACATTCCTGACGTGTCGGCTCGTAGTTCTCGGTGGTAACATTATATACGTCTATAACGCTAAATATCCTTGCCTAAGGCAACCTAACATGTCGAATGTAATATTTTACAACATACCTGGCGCGTCGGCACCTACTTCTCGGTGGGAACAATATATACATCTTTAACATTATATATCCTAACCTAAGGCAACCTAACATATCGGATGTAATACTTTACTACATTTCTGGCACGTCGGCCCGTACCAATTGGCGGGAACATTATATAAGTCAAGAACGTTATATATCCTAACCTAAGGCAACGTCTATAACGTTATATATCCTAACCTAAGGCAACCAGCACTTCTGATGTAATGTTCTACAACATTCCTGGCGCGTCGGCCCCTATTTCTCGGTGGGAACATTATATACGTCTATAACGATATATATCCTAGCCTAAGGCAACCTAACGTCTCTACCGTAATATTTTACAACATTCCTGGCTCGACGGCTGCTACTTCTCGGTGGAAACATTATATACGACTATAACGTATTTACATCCTAACCTAAGGCAACCTAACATTTCGAATGTAATATTTTACAACATTCCTGGCGTGTCGTCGCCTAGTTCTCGATGGGGACATTATATACATCTATAACGTTGTATATCCTATCCTAAGGCAACCTAACTTCTCGGATGTAATATTTTACAACATTCCAGGCACCTCGGTCCCTACTTCTCGGTGGGAACATTCTATACGTCTATAACGTTGTATATCCTGACCTAAGGGAACCTAACATCTCGGGTGTAATATTTTACAACATTCCTGGCGTGTCGGCCCCTAATTCTCGATGGGATCATTATATACGTCTATAACGTAATATAACCTAACCTAACCCATCTAGAACTTCGCTGGTAATGTTTTACAGAATCCCGTTCGTGTCGTCCCGTACGTCACGGTGCTGACATTATATAGGTCTATAACGTTATATATCTCAACCTAAGGCAACCTAACATCTCGGATGCAGTATTTGACAACATTCCTGGCGGGTCGGACTCTACTTCTCGGTGGGAACATTATATACGTCCATAACGTAATATAACCTAACCTAACCCATCTAGCCCCTCAGCGGTAATGTTTTACAGAATCCCGTTCTTGTCTTCCCGCACGTCTCGGTGCGGACATTATATAGGTCTATAACGTTATATATCCCAACCTAAGGCAACCTAACATCTCGGATGTAATATTTTACAACATTCCTGACATGTCGGTCCCTACGTCCAGGGGGGAACATTATATACGTCTATAACGATATATATACTAACCCAAGGCAACCAAACATCTCGTATGTAATATTATACAACATTCCTGGCATGTCGGTCCCTACGTCCCGGCGGGAACATTATATACGTCTATAACGTTGTATATCCTAACCTAAGGCAACCTAACATCTCGGATGTAATATTTGACAATATTCCTGGCGTGTCGGCCCCTATTTCTCGGTGGGAACATTATATACGTCTATAACCATATATATCCTAACCTAAGCCAACCAAACATCTCGTATGTAATATTTTAAAACAATCCTCGCATATCGGTTCCGACGTGCCGACGGGAACATTATATACGTCTATAACGATATATATCCTAACCTAAGGCAACCTAACATCTCGGATGTATTATTTTACAACATTCCTGGCGTGTCGTCGCCTACTTCTTGATGGGGACATTATATACGTCTATAACGTTATATATCCTAACGTAAGGCAAGATAACATCTCGTATGTAATATTTTACAACATTCCTGGCATGTCGGTCCCTACATCTCGGTGGGAACACTCTATACCTCTATAACGTTGTATATCCTAACGTAAGGCAACATAACATCTCGGATGTAATATTGTACACCATTCCTGGCGTGTCGCCGCGTACTTCTCGATGGGGACATTATATACGTCTATAACTTTATACATCCTAACCTAAGGCAACCTAACACCTCGAATGTAGTATTTTACAACATTGCAGGCGGTTCCGCCCCTAATTCTCGGTGGGATCATTATATTCGTCTATAACGTAATATAACCTAACCTAACCCATCTAGACCTTCGCTGGTAATGTTTTACAGATTGTCGTTCGTGTCGTCCCATACGTCTCGGTGCGGTGGCCTACTATATCGTAACGCAAGGCAGCATAACATCTCGGATGTAATATTTCACAACATTCCTGGCATTTCGTCGCCTGCTTCTCGATGGGGACGTTGTATACGTCTATAGCTTTGTATATCCTAACCTAACGCAACCTAACATGTCGAATCTAATACTTTACACAATACTGTGCGGAAATTATATACGTCTGTAACGTTATACATCCTAACCTAAGGCAACCTAACATCTCGAATGTAGTATTTTACAACATTCCAGGCGGGTCGGCCCCTACTTCTGAGTGGGAGCATTATATACGTCTATATCGTAATATAGCCTAACCTATCCCATTTTGCGTCTCGGTGATAATGTTTTACAGAATTCCGTTCGTGTCGTCCCGTACGTCCCGGTGCGGACATTATATAAGTCTATAACGTTATATATCCTAACCTAAGGCAACCTAACATCTCGAATGTGGTATTTTACCACATTCAAGGAGAGTCGGCTCCTACTTCTCGGTGGGAACATTATATACGTCTATAATGTAACATAACCTAACCTAACCCATTTATCCCCTCGCTGGTAATGTATTACAGATTCCAGCTCATGTCGTCCCGTACGTCTCGGTGGGAACATTGTATGCGTCTACAACGTTATATATCCTATCCTAAGGCAACCCAACATCTCGGATGTAGTATTTTACTACATTCCTGGCGGGTCGGAACCTACTTCTCGGTGAGAACATTATATACGTCTGTAACGTAATATAACCTAACGTATCCCATCTAGTGCCTCGGTGGTAATGTTTTGCAGAATCACGTCCGTGTCGTCCCGTACGTCTCGGTGCGGACATTATATAAGTCTATAACGTTATATATCCTAACCTAAGGCAACCTAACATCTCGAATGTAGTATTTTGCAACATTCCCGCCGCTTCGGTCCCTACTTCTCGGTGGTAACATTATATACGTCTATAACGCTATATATCCTAGCTTAAGGCAACCTAACGTCTCTACCGTAATATTTTACAACATTCCTGGCTCGACGGCTGCTACTTCTCGGTGGAAACATTATATACGTCTATAACGTATTTCTATCCTAACCTAAGGCAACCTAACATGTCGAGCGTAATATTTTACAACATTCCTGGCGTGTCGGCCAGTACTTCTCGGTGGGAATATCATATACGTCTATAACGTTATATATCCTAACCTAAGAGCAACCTAACATGTCGAATGCAATATTTTACAACGGCGCATCGGTACCTAGTTCTCTGTGGTAACATTATATACGTCTATAACGTTATATATCCTAGCCTAAGGCAATCTAATATCTCGGATGTAATATTTTACTACATTCCTGTCTCGTCGGCCCCTACTTCCGGGTGGGAAAATTATATACGTCTATAACGTTATATATCATAACCTGAGGCAACCTAACATGTCGAACGTAATATTTTACAACATTCCTGGCATGCAAGTCCCTACTTCTCTGTGGTAGCATTATATACGTCTATAACGTTATATATCCTAGCCTGAGGCAACCTAACATCTCGGATGTAATATATTACTACATTCCTGGCACGTCGGCCGCCACTTCTCGGTGGTAACATTATATACGTCAATAACGCTATATATACTAGCGTAAGGCAACCTAACATGTCGAATGTAATATTTTCCAACATTCCTTGTGCGTCGCCCCCTCCTTCTCGGTGGGAACATTATGTACGTCTATAACGCTATATATCCTAGCCTAAGGCAGGCTAACATGTCGAATGTAATATTTTACTACATTCCTGGCTCGTCGGCCCCTACTTCCGGGTGGGAAAATTATATACGTATATAACGTTATATATCCTAACCTGAGGCAACCTAACATGTCGAACGTAATATTTTACAACATTCCTGGCATGCCAGTCCCTACTTCTCTGTGGCAACATTATATACGTCTATAACGTTATATATCCTGGCCTGAGGCAACCTAACATCTCGGATGTAATATTTTACTACATTCCTGGCACGTCGGCCGCTACTTCTCGGTGGGAACATTATATACGTCTATAACGCTATATATCCTAGCCTAAGGCAACATAACATGTCGAATGTAATATTTTACAACATTCCCGGCGCTTCGGCCCCTACTTCTCGGTGGGAACATTATATACGTCTATAACGCTATATATCCTAGCTTAAGGCAACCTAACGTCTCTACCGTAATATTTTACAACATTCCTGGCTCGACGGCTGCTACTTCTCGGTGGAAACATTATATACGTCTATAACGTATTTCTATCCTAACCTAAGGCAACCTAACATGTCGAGCGTAATATTTTACAACATTCCTGGCGTGTCGGCCAGTACTTCTCGGTGGGAATATCATATACGTCTATAACGTTATATATCCTAACCTAAGAGCAACCTAACATGTTGAATGTAATATTTTACAACGGCGCATCGGTACCTACTTCTCTGTGGTAACATTATATACGTCTATAACGTTATATATCCTAGCCTAAGGCAATCTAATATCTCGGATGTAATATTTTACTACATTCCTGTCTCGTCGGACCCTACCTCCGGGTGGGAAAATCATATACTTCTATAACGTTATATATCCTAACCTGAGGCAACCTAACTTGCGGAACGTAATATTTTACAACATACCTGGCTCATCGGCCCCTACTTCTCGGTGGCAACACTATATACGTCTATAACGTTATATATCCTAACCTAAGGCAACCTAACATCTCGGATGTGATATTTTACTATATTCCTGGCACGTCGGCCGCTACTTCTCGGTGGGAATATTATATACGTCTATAACGCTATATATCCTAGCTTACGGCAACCTAACATGTCGAATGTAATATTTTCCAACATTCCTGGCGCGTCGGCCGCTACTTCTCGGTGGGAACATTATATACGTCTATAACGCTATATATCCTAGCCTAAGGCACGCTAACGTGTCGAATGTAATATTTTACATCATTCCCGGCGCTTCGGCCCCTACTTCTCGGTGGGAACATTATATACGTCTATAACGATATATATCCTAGCCTGAGGCATCCTAACATGTCGAATGTAATATTTTACAACATTCCTGGCACGTCGGCCGTTACTTCTCGGTGGCAATATTATATACGTCCATAACGCTATATATCCTAGCTTAAGGCAACCTAACATGTCGAATGTAATATTTTACAACATTCCTAACGTGTCGGCTCGTAGTTCTCGGTGGTAACATTATATACGTCTATAACGCTAAATATCCTTGCCTAAGGCAACCTAACATGTCGAACGTAATATTTTACAACATTCCTGGCATGCAAGTCCCTACTTCTCTGTGGTAACATTATATACGTCTATAACGTTATATATCCTGGCCTGAGGCAACCTAATATCTCGGATGTAATATTTTACTCCATTCCTGGCATGTCGGTCCCTACATCCCGGTGGGAACATTGTATACGTCCATAACGTTATATATCCTAGCCTAAGGCCACCTAACGTGTCGAATGTAATATTTTACAACATACCTGGCGTGTCGTCGCATGCTTCTCGATGGGGACATTATATACGTCTATAACGTTGTATATCCTAACCTAAGGCAACCTTACATCTCGGATGTAATATTTTACAACATTCGTGACGCGTCAGCCCCTATTTCTCGGTGGAAACATTATATACGTCTATATCGTTATATATCCTAGCCTAAGGAGACCTAACATGTCGAATGTAATATTTTTCAACATTCCTGGCATGTCGGTCCCCACGTCTCGTTGGGAACATTATATACGTCTATAACGATATATGTCCTAACCGAAAGCAACCTAACATCTTGGATGTAATATTTTACAACATTCCTGGCATATCGGTCGCTACTTCTCGGCGGAAACATTATATACGTCTATATAATTATATATCCTAGCCTAGGACAACCTAACATGTCGAATGTAATATTTCACAACATTCCTGACGCGTCGGCCCCTACTTCTCGGTGGGAACATTATGTACGTCTATAACGCAATATAACCTAACCTGACCCATTTAACCCCTCGCTGGTAATGTTTTACAGAATCTCGCTCGTGTCGTCCCGTACGTCTCGGTGCGGAAATTATATACGTCTGTAACGTTATACATCCTAACCTAAGGCAACCTAAAATCTCGAATGTAGTATTTTACAACATTCCAGGCGGGTCGGCCCCTACTTCTGAGTGGGAGCATTATATACGTCTATATCGTAATATAACCTAACCTATCCCATTTTGCCTCTCGGTGATAATGTTTTACAGAATTCCGTTCGTGTCGTCCCGTACGTCCCGGTGCGGACATTATATAAGTCTATAACGTTATATATCCTAACCTAAGGCAACCTAACATCTCGAATGTGGTATTTTACCACATTCAAGGAGAGTCGGCTCCTACTTCTCGGTGGGAACATTATATACGTCTATAATGTAACATAACCTAACCTAACCCATTTAGCCCCTCGCTGGTAATGTATTACAGATTCCAGCTCATGTCGTCCCGTACGTCTCGGTGGGAACATTGTATGCGTCTACAACGTTATATATCCTATCCTAAGGCAACCCAACATCTCGGATGTAGTATTTTACTACATTCCTGGCGGGTCGGAACCTACTTCTCGGTGAGAACATTATATACGTCTGTAACGTAATATAACCTAACGTATCCCATCTAGCGCCTCGGTGGTAATGTTTTGCAGAATCACGTCCGTGTCGTCCCGTACGTCTCGGTGCGGACATTATATAAGTCTATAACATTATATATCCTAACCTAAGGCAACCTAACATCTCGTATGTAGTATTTTGCAACATTCCCGCCGCTTCGGTCCATACTTCTCGGTGGTAACATTATATACGTCTATAACGTTATATATCCTAGCCTAAGGCATTCTAACATCTCGAGTGTAATATTTTACAACATTCCCGTCACCTCGGCCCCTATTTCTCGGTGGGAACATTATATACGTCTATAACGCTGTATATCCTTGCCTAAGGCAACCTAACATCTCGGATGTAATATTTTACTACATTCCTGGCTCGTTGGCCAGGAATACTTCTCGGAGGGAACATTATGTACGTCTATAACGTTATATATCCTAACCTGAGGCAACCTAACTTTTCGAACGTAATATTTTACAACATTCCTGGCTCATCGGCCCCTACTTCTCGGTGGCAACACTATATACGTCTATAACGTTATATATCCTAACCTAAGGCAACCTAACATCTCGGATGTAATATTTTACTACATTCCTGGCGCGTCGGCCCCTATTTCTCGGTGGGAACATTATATACGTCTATAACGCTATATATCCTAGCCTAAGGCGACCTAACATGTCGAATGTAATATTTTACAACATTCCTGACGTGTCGGCTCGTAGTTCTCGGTGGTAACATTATATACGTCTATAACGCTAAATATCCTTGCCTAAGGCAACCTAACATGTCGAATGTAATATTTTACAACATACCTGGCGCGTCGGCACCTACTTCTCGGTGGGAACAATATATACATCTTTAACATTATATATCCTAACCTAAGGCAACCTAACATATCGGATGTAATACTTTACTACATTTCTGGCACGTCGGCCCGTACCAATTGGCGGGAACATTATATAAGTCAAGAACGTTATATATCCTAACCTAAGGCAACGTCTATAACGTTATATATCCTAACCTAAGGCAACCAGCACTTCTGATGTAATGTTCTACAACATTCCTGGCGCGTCGGCCCCTATTTCTCGGTGGGAACATTATATACGTCTATAACGATATATATCCTAGCCTAAGGCAACCTAACGTCTCTACCGTAATATTTTACAACATTCCTGGCTCGACGGCTGCTACTTCTCGGTGGAAACATTATATACGTCTATAACGTATTTACATCCTAACCTAAGGCAACCTAACATTTCGAATGTAATATTTTACAACATTCCTGGCGTGTCGTCGCCTAGTTCTCGATGGGGACATTATATACATCTATAACGTTGTATATCCTATCCTAAGGCAACCTAACTTCTCGGATGTAATATTTTACAACATTCCAGGCACCTCGGTCCCTACTTCTCGGTGGGAACATTCTATACGTCTATAACGTTGTATATCCTGACCTAAGGGAACCTAACATCTCGGGTGTAATATTTTACAACATTCCTGGCGTGTCGGCCCCTAATTCTCGATGGGATCATTATATACGTCTATAACGTAATATAACCTAACCTAACCCATCTAGAACTTCGCTGGTAATGTTTTACAGAATCTCGTTCGTGTCGTCCCGTACGTCACGGTGCTGACATTATATAGGTCTATAACGTTATATATCTCAACCTAAGGCAACCTAACATCTCGGATGCAGTATTTGACAACATTCCTGGCGGGTCGGACTCTACTTCTCGGTGGGAACATTATATACGTCCATAACGTAATATAACCTAACCTAACCCATCTAGCCCCTCAGCGGTAATGTTTTACAGAATCCCGTTCTTGTCTTCCCGCACGTCTCGGTGCGGACATTATATAGGTCTATAACGTTATATATCCCAACCTAAGGCAACCTAACATCTCGGATGTAATATTTTACAACATTCCTGACATGTCGGTCCCTACGTCCAGGGGGGAACATTATATACGTCTATAACGATATATATACTAACCCAAGGCAACCAAACATCTCGTATGTAATATTATACAACATTCCTGGCATGTCGGTCCCTACGACCCGGCGGGAACATTATATACGTCTATAACGTTGTATATCCTAACCTAAGGCAACCTAACATCTCGGATGTAATATTTGACAATATTCCTGGCGTGTCGGCCCCTATTTCTCGGTGGGAACATTATATACGTCTATAACCATATATATCCTAACCTAAGCCAACCAAACATCTCGTATGTAATATTTTAAAACAATCCTGGCATATCGGTTCCGACGTGCCGACGGGAACATTATATACGTCTATAACGATATATATCCTAACCTAAGGCAACCTAACATCTCGGATGTATTATTTTACAACATTCCTGGCGTGTCGTCGCCTACTTCTTGATGGGGACATTATATACGTCTATAACGTTATATATCCTAACGTAAGGCAAGATAACATCTCGTATGTAATATTTTACAACATTCCTGGCATGTGGGTCCCTACATCTCGGTGGGAACACTCTATACCTCTATAACGTTGTATATCCTAACGTAAGGCAACATAACATCTCGGATGTAATATTGTACACCATTCCTGGCGTGTCGCCGCGTACTTCTCGATGGGGACATTATATACGTCTATAACTTTATACATCCTAACCTAAGGCAACCTAACACCTCGAATGTGGTATTTTACCACATTCAAGGAGAGTCGGCTCCTACTTCTCGGTGGGAACATTATATACGTCTATAATGTAACATAACCTAACCTAACCCATTTATCCCCTCGCTGGTAATGTATTACAGATTCCAGCTCATGTCGTCCCGTACGTCTCGGTGGGAACATTGTATGCGTCTACAACGTTATATATCCTATCCTAAGGCAACCCAACATCTCGGATGTAGTATTTTACTACATTCCTGGCGGGTCGGAACCTACTTCTCGGTGAGAACATTATATACGTCTGTAACGTAATATAACCTAACGTATCCCATCTAGTGCCTCGGTGGTAATGTTTTGCAGAATCACGTCCGTGTCGTCCCGTACGTCTCGGTGCGGACATTATATAAGTCTATAACGTTATATATCCTAACCTAAGGCAACCTAACATCTCGAATGTAGTATTTTGCAACATTCCCGCCGCTTCGGTCCCTACTTCTCGGTGGTAACATTATATACGTCTATAACGCTATATATCCTAGCTTAAGGCAACCTAACGTCTCTACCGTAATATTTTACAACATTCCTGGCTCGACGGCTGCTACTTCTCGGTGGAAACATTATATACGTCTATAACGTATTTCTATCCTAACCTAAGGCAACCTAACATGTCGAGCGTAATATTTTACAACATTCCTGGCGTGTCGGCCAGTACTTCTCGGTGGGAATATCATATACGTCTATAACGTTATATATCCTAACCTAAGAGCAACCTAACATGTCGAATGCAATATTTTACAACGGCGCATCGGTACCTACTTCTCTGTGGTAACATTATATACGTCTATAACGTTATATATCCTAGCCTAAGGCAATCTAATATCTCGGATGTAATATTTTACTACATTCCTGTCTCGTCGGACCCTACCTCCGGGTGGGAAAATTATATACTTCTATAACGTTATATATCCTAACCTGAGGCAACCTAACTTGCGGAACGTAATATTTTACAACATTCCTGGCTCATCGGCCCCTACTTCTCGGTGGCAGCACTATATACGTCTATAACGTTATATATCCTAACCTAAGGCAACCTAACATCTCGGATGTGATATTTTACTATATTCCTGGCACGTCGGCCGCTACTTCTCGGTGGGAATATTATATACGTCTATAACGCTATATATCCTAGCTTACGGCAACCTAACATGTCGAATGTAATATTTTCCAACATTCCTGGCGCGTCGGCCGCTACTTCTCGGTGGGAACATTATATACGTCTATAACGCTATATATCCTAGCCTAAGGCAGGCTAACATGTCGAATGTAATATTTTACAACATTCCTGGCTCATCGGCCCCTACATCTCGGTGGGAACAATATATACGTCTATAGCGTTATATATCCTAACCTAAGGCAACCTAACACCTCGGATGTAATGTTTTACAACATTCCTGGCTCATCGGCCCCTACTTCTCGGTGGCAACACTGTATACGTCTATAACGTTTTATATCCAATCCTAAGGCAACCTAACGTCTCGGATGTAATATTTTACTACATTCCTGGCACGTCGGCCGTTACTTCTCGGTGGGAATATTATATACGTCTATAACGCTATATATCCTAGCTTAAGGCGACCTAACATGTCGAGTGTAATATTTTACAACATTCCCGTCACTTCGGCTCCTACTTCTCGGTGGGAACATTATATATGTCTATAACGCTATATATCCTTGCTTAAGGCAACCTAACGTGTCGAATGTAACATTTTATAACATTCCTGGCGCGTCGGCACCTGCTTCTCAGTGGGAACATTATATACGTCTATAACGCTATATATCCTAGCCTAAGGCAACCTAACATCTCTACCGTAATATTTTACAACATTCCTGGCATGCAAGTCCCTACTCCTCGGTGGGAACATTATATACGTCTATAACGCTATATATGCAAGCCTAAGGCAATCCTAACATGTCGAATGTAATATTTTCCAACATTCCTGGCGCCTCGGCCCCTACTTCTCGGTGGGAACATTATATACGTCTGTAACGTTATATATCCTAACATAAGGCAACCTAACACCTCGGATGTAATGTTTAACAACATTCCTGGCTCATCGGCCCCTACTTCTCGGTGGCAACACTATATACGTCTATAACGTTATATATCCTAACCTAAGGCAACCTAACACCTCGTATGTAATGTTTAACAACATTCCTGGCTCATCGGCCCCTACTTCTCGGTGGCAACACTATATACGTCTATAACGTTATATATCCTAACCTAAGGCAACCCAACATCTCGGATGTAATATTTTACTACATTCCTGGCACGTCGGGCCCTACTTCTCGGTGGGGACATTATATACGTCTATAACGCTATATATCCTAGCCCAAGGTAACCTAACATGTCGAGCGTAATGTTCTACAACATTCCTGGCTCATCGGCCCCTCCTTCTCGGTCGCAACACTATATACGTCTATAACGTTATATATACTAACTTAAGGCAACCTAACATCTCTACCGTAATATATTACAACATTCCTGGCATGGAAGTCCCTACTTCTCTGTGGTAACATTATATACGGCTATAACGTTATATATCCTAGCCTAAGGAAACCTAACATCTCGGATGTAATATGTTACAACATTCCCCGCGCGTCGGCCCCTACTTCTTTGTCGGAACATTGTATACGTCTATAACGCTATATATCCTAGCTTAGGGTAACCTAACATGTCGAACGTAATATTTTACAACATTCCTGGCTCGTCGGCCCCTACTTCTCGGTGGGAACATTATATACGTCTATAACGTTATATATCCTAACCTAAGGCAACCTAACATGTCGAACGTAATATTTTACAACATTCCTGGCTCAGGGGCCCCTAATTCTCGGTGGGAACAATATACACGTCTATAACGTTATACATCCTAACCTATGGCAACCTAACACCTCGGATGGTACGTTTTACAACATTCCTGGCTCATCAGCCCCTACTTCTCGGTGGCAACACTATATACGTCTATAACGTTATATATACTAACCTAAAGATACCTAACATGTCGGATGTAATATTTTACTACATTCCTGGCACGTCGGCCCCTACTTCTCGGTGGGAACATTATATACGTCTATAACGTTATATTTGCAAGCCTAAGGCAATCCTAACATGTCGAATGTAATATTTTCCAACATTCCTGGCGCCTCGGCCCCTACTTCTCGGTGGGAACATTATATACGTCTATAACGTTATATATCCTAGCCTGAGGCAACCTAACATCTCGGATGTAATATTTTACAACATTCCTGGCTCATCGGCCCCTACTTCTCGGTGGGAACAATATATACGTCTATAACGTCATATATCCTAACCTAAGGCAACCTAACACCTCGGATGTAATGTTTAACAACATTCCTGGCTCATCGGCACCTACTTCTCGGTGGCAACACTATATACGTCTATAACGTTATATATCCTAACCTAAGGCAACCTAACACCTCGGATGTAATGTTTAACAACATTCCTGGCTCATCGGCCCCTACTTCTCGGTGGCAACACTATATACGTCTATAACGTTGTATATCCTAACCTAAGGCAACCTAACATGTCGAACGTAATATTTTACAACATTCCTGGCTCATCGGTCCCTCCTTCTCGGTGGCAACACTATATACGTCTATAACGTTATATATACTAACTTAAGGCAACCTAACATCTCTACCGTAATATTTTACAACATTCCTGGCATGCAAGTCCCTACTTCTCTGTGGTAACATTATATACGGCTATAACGTTATATTTCCTAGCCTAAGGAAACCTAACATCTCGGATGTAATATGTTACAACATTCCCCGCGCGTCGGCCCCTACTTCTTTGTCGGAACATTGTATACGTCTATAACGCTATATATCCTAGCTTAGGGTAACCTAACATGTCGAGCGTAATATTCTACAACATTCCTGGCACGTCGGCCCCTACCTCTCGGTGGGAACATTATATACGTCTATAACGCTATTTATGCAAGCCTAAGGCAATCCTAACATGTCGAATGTAATATTTTCCAACATTCCTGGCGCGTCGACCCCTACTTCTCGGTGGGAACATTATATACGTCTATAACGTTATATATCCTAGCCTGAGGCAACCTAACACCTCGGATGTAATGTTTAACAACATTCCTGGCTCATCGGACCCTACTTCTCGGTGGCAACACTATATACGTCTATAGCGTTATATATCCTAACCTAAGGCAACCTAACATCTCGGATGTAATATTTTACTACATTCCTGGCACGTCGGGCCCTACTTCTCGGTGGGGACATTATATACGTCTATAACGCTATATATCCTAGCCTAAGGTAACCTAACATGTCGAGCGTAATGTTCTACAACATTCCTGGCCCATCGGCCCCTCCTTCTCGGTGGCAACACTATATACGTCTATAACGTTATATATACTAACTTAAGGCAACCTAACATCTCTACCGTAATATTTTACAACATTCCTGGCATGCAAGTCCCTACTTCTCTGTGGTAACATTATATACGGCTATAACGTTATATATCCTAGCCTAAGGAAACCTAACATCTCGGATGTAATATGTTACAACATTCCCCGCGCGTCGGCCCCTACTTCTTTGTCGGAACATTGTATACGTCTATAACGCTATATATCCTAGCTTAGGGTAACCTAACATGTCGAGCGTAATATTCTACAACATTCCTGGCTCGTCGGCCCCTACTTCTCGGTGGGTACATTATATACGTCTATAACGTTATATATGCAAGCCTAAGGCAATCCTAACATGTCGAATGTAATATTTTCCAACATTCCTGACGCCTCGGCCCCAACTTCTCGGTGGGAACATTATATACGTCTATAACGTTATATATCCTAGCCTGAGGCAACCTAACATCTCGGATGTAATATTTTACAACATTCCTGGCTCATCGGCCCCTACTTCTCGGTGGGAACAATATATACGTCTGTAATGTTATATATCCTAGCCTAAGGCAACCTAACATGTCGGATGTAATATTTTACTACATTCCTGGCACGTCGGCCCCTACCTCTCGGTGGGAACATTATATACGTCTATAACGCTATTTATGCAAGCCTAAGGCAATCCTAACATGTCGAATGTAATATTTTCCAACATTCCTGGCGCGTCGACCCCTACTTCTCGGTGGGAACATTATATACGTCTATAACGCTATATATCCTACCTTAAGGAAACCTAACATCTCGGTGTAATATTTTACAACATTCCTGTCTCGTCGGCCCCTACTTCTCGGTGGGAACATTATATACGTGTATAACGTTATATACCCTAACCTGAGGCAACCTAACTTGTCGAACGTAATATTTTACAACATTCCTGGCGCATCGGCCCCTACTTCTCGGTGGGAACAATATATACGTCTATAACGTTATATATCCTGACCTAAGGCAACCTAACACCTCGGATGTAATGTTCTACAACATTCCTGGCTTATCGGCCCCCACTTCTCGGTGGCAACACTATATACGTCTATAACGTTGTATATCCTAACCTAAGGCAACCTAACATCTCGGATGTAATATTTAACTACATTCCTGGCACGTCGGGCCCTACTTCTCGGTGGGGACATTATATACGTCTATAACGCTATATATCCTAGCCCAAGGTAACCTAACATGTCGAGCGTAATGTTCTACAACATTCCTGGCTCATCGGCCCCTCCTTCTCGGTGGCAACACTATATACGTCTATAACGTTATATATACTAACTTAAGGCAACCTAACATCTCTACCGTAATATATTACAACATTCCTGGCATGGAAGTCCCTACTTCTCTGTGGTAACATTATATACGGCTATAACGTTATATATCCTAGCCTAAGGAAACCTAACATCTCGGATGTAATATGTTACAACATTCCCCGCGCGTCGGCCCCTACTTCTTTGTCGGAACATTGTATACGTCTATAACGCTATATATCCTAGCTTAGGGTAACCTAACATGTCGAACGTAATATTTTACAACATTCCTGGCTCGTCGGCCCCTACTTCTCGGTGGGAACATTATATACGTCTATAACGTTATATATGCAAGCCTAAGGCAATCCTAACATGTCGAATGTAATATTTTCCAACATTCCTGGGGCCTCGGCCCCTACTTCTCGGTGGGAACATTATATACGTCTATAACGTTATATATGCAAGCCTAAGGCAATCCTAACATGTCGAATGTAATATTTTCCAACATTCCTGGCGCCTCGGCCCCTACTTCTCGGTGGGAACATTATATACGTCTATAACGTCATATATCCTAACCTAAGGCAACCTAACACCTCGGATGTAATGTTTAAAAACATTCCTGGCTCATCGGCCCCTACTTCTCGGTGGCAAAACTATATACGTCTATAACGTTATATATCCTAACCTAAGGCAACCTAACACCTCGGATGTAATGTTTAACAACATTCCTGGCTCATCGGCCCCTACTTCTCGGTGGCAACACTATATACGTCTATAACGTTATATATCCTAACCTAAGGCAACCTAACATCTCGGATGTAATGTTTAACAACATTCCTGGCTCATCGGCCCCTACTTCTCGGTGGCAACACTATATACGTCTATAACGTTATATAACCTAACCTAAGGCAACCTAACATCTCGGATGTAATATTTTACTACATTCCTGGCACGTCGGCCGTTACTTCTCGGTGGCAATATTATATACGTCCATAACGCTATATATCCTAGCTTAAGGCAACCTAACATGTCGAATGTAATATTTTACAACATTCTTGGCGCGTCGGCACCTACTTCTCGGTGGGAACAGTATATACGTCTATATCGTTATATATCCTAGCCTAAGGCAACCTAACTTCTCGGATGTAATATTTTACTACATTCCTGGTACGTCGACCACTACATCTCGGTGGGAACATTATATACGTCTACAACGCTATATATCATACCCTAAGGCAACCTAACATGTGGAGCGTAATATTTTACAACATTCCTGGCTCATTGGCCCAAACATCTCGGTGGAAGCATTATATACGTCTATAACGTTATATATCCTAGCCTAAGGCAACCTAACGTGTCGAATGTAATATTTTACAACATTCCTGGCGCGACGGCCGCTACTTCTCGGTGGAAACATTATATACGTCTATAACGTTATATATCCTAGCCTAAGGCAACCTAACGTGTCGAATGTAATATTTTACAACATTCCTGGCGCGACGGCCGCTACTTCTCGGTGGGAACATTATATACGTCTATAACGCTATATATCCTAGCCTAAGGCAACCTAACATGTAGAATGTTATATTTTACAACATTCCCGGCGCTTCGGCCCCTACTTGTCGGTGGGAACATTATATACGTCTATAACGCTATATATCCTACCCTAAGGAAACCTAACATCTCGGTGTAATATTTTACAACATTCCTGTCTCGTCGGCCCCTACTTCTCGGTCGGAACATTATATACGTGTATAACGTTATATATCCTAACCTGAGGCAACCTAACTTGTCGAACGTCATATTTTACAACATTCCTGGCTCATCGGCCCCTACTTCTCGGTGGGAACAATATATACGTCTATAACGTTATATATCCTAACCTAAGGCAACCTAACACCTCGGATGTAATGTTCTACAACATTCCTGGCTTATCGGCCCCCACTTCTCGGTGGCAACACTATATACGTCTATAACGTTGGATATCCTAACCTAAGGCAACCTAACATCTCGGATGTAATATTTTACTACATTCCTGGCAGGTCGGCCGCTACTTCTCGGTGGGAATATTATATACGTCTATAAGGCTATATATCCTAGCTTAAGGCAACCTAACATGTCTAATGTAATATTTCACAACATTCCTGGCGCGTCGGTACCTCCTTCTCGGTGGGAACAGTATATAAGTCAATAACGTTATATATCCTAAACTAAGGCAACCTAACATGTCGAATGTAATATTGGACAACATTCCTTTCGTGTCGGCCCGTACTTCTCGGTGGGAATATCATATACGTCTATAACGTTATATATCCTAGCCTACGGCAATCCTAACATGTCGAATGTACTATTTTACAACATTCCAGGAGCGTCGGCCCCTACTTCCTTGTCGGAACATTGTATACGTCTATAACGCTATATATCCTAGCTTAGGGTAACCTAACATGTCGAACGTAATATTTTACAACATTCCTGGCTCGTCGGCCCCTACTTCTCGGTGGGAACATTATATACGTCTATAACGTTATATATCCTAACCTAAGGCAATCTAACATGTCGAACGTAATATTTTACAACATTCCTGGCTCAGGGGCCACTAATTCTCGGTGGGAACACTATATACGTCTATAACGTTATATATACTAACCTAAAGATACCTAACATGTCGGATGTAATATTTTACTACATTCCTGGCACGTCGGCCCCTACTTCTCGGTGGGAACATTATATACGTCTATAACGTTATATATGCAAGCCTAAGGCAATCCTAACATGTCGAATGTAATATTTTCCAACATTCCTGGCGCCTCGGCCCCTACTTCTCGGTGGGAACATTATATACGTCTATAACGTTATATATCCTAGCCTGAGGCAACCTAACATCTCGGATGTAATATTTTACAACATTCCTGGCTCATCGGCCCCTACTTCTCGGTGGGAACAATATATACGTCTATAACGTCATATATCCTAACCTAAGGCAACCTAACACCTCGGATGTAATGTTTAAAAACATTCCTGGCTCATCGGCCCCTACTTCTCGGTGGCAAAACTATATACGTCTATAACGTTATATATCCTAACCTAAGGCAACCTAACATCTCGGATGTAATATTTTACTACATTCCTGGCACGTCGGGCCCTACTTTTCGGTGGGGACATTATATACGTCTATAACGCTATATATCCTAGCCTAAGGTAACCTAACATGTCGAGCGTAATGTTCTACAACATTCCTGGCCCATCGGCCCCTCCTTCTCGGTGGCAACACTATATACGTCTATAACGTTATATATACTAACTTAAGGCCACCTAACATCTCTACCGTAATATTTTACAACATTCCTGGCATGCAAGTCCCTACTTCTCTGTGGTAACATTATATACGGCTATAACGTTATATATCCTAGCCTAAGGAAACCTAACATCTCGGATGTAATATGTTACAACATTCCCCGCGCGACGGCCCCTACTTCTTTGTCGGAACATTGTATACGTCTATAACGCTATATATCCTAGCTTAGGGTAACCTAACATGTCGAGCGTAATATTCTACAACATTCCTGGCCCGTCGGCCCCTACTTCTCGGTGGGTACATTATATACGTCTATAACGTTATATATGCAAGCCTAAGGCAATCCTAACATGTCGAATGTAATATTTTCCAACATTCGAGGCGCCTCGGCCCCTACTTCTCGGTGGGAACATTATATACGTCTATAACGTTATATATCATAGCCTGAGGCAAGCTAACATCTCGGATGTAATATTTTACAACATTCCTGGCTCATCGGCCCCTACTTCTCGGTGGGAACAATATATACGTCTATAACGTTATATATCCTAACCTAAGGCAACCTAACACCTCGGATGTAATGTTTAACAACATTCCTGGCTCATCCGCCCCTACTTCTCGGTGGCAACACTATATACGTCTATAACGTTATATATCCTAACCTAAGGCAACCTAACGTCTCGGATGTAATATTTTACTACATTCCTGGCACGTCGGCCGTTACTTCTCGGTGGCAATATTATATACGTCCATAACGCTATATATCCTAGCTTAAGGCAACCTAACATGTCGAATGTAATATTTTACAACATTCTTGGCGCGTCGGCACCTACTTCTCGGTGGGAACAGTATATACGTCTATATCGTTATATATCCTAGCCTAAGGCAACCTCACTTCTCGGATGTAATATTTTACTACATTCCTGGCACGTCGGCCACTACATCTCGGTGGGAACATTATATACGTCTACAACGCTATATATCATAGCCTAAGGCAACCTAACATGTGGAGCGTAATATTTTACAACATTCCTGGCTCGTCGGCCCAAACTTCTCGGTGGAAGCATTATATACGTCTATAACGTTATATATCCTAGCCTAAGGCAACCTAACGTGTCGAATGTAATATTTTACAACATTCCTGGCGCGACGGCCGCTACTTCTCGGTGGAAACATTATATACGTCTATAACGTTATATATCCTAGCCTAAGGCAACCTAACGTGTCGAATGTAATATTTTACAACATTCCTGGCGCGACGGCCGTTACTTCTCGGTGGGAACATTATATACGTCTATAACGCTATATATCCTAACCTAAGGCAACCTAACATGTCGAACGTAATATTTTACAACATTCCTGGCTCAGGGGCCCCTAATTCTCGGTGGGAACAATATACACGTCTATAACGTTATATATCCTAACCTATGGCAACCTAATACCTCGGATGGTACGTTTTACAACATTCCTGGCTCATCAGCCCCTACTTCTCGGTGGCAACACTATATACGTCTATAACGTTATATATACTAACCTAAAGATACCTAACATCTCGGATGTAATATTTTACTACATTCCTGGCTCATCGGCCCCTACATCTCGGTGGGAACAATATATACGTCTATAACGTTATATATCCTAGCCTAAGGCAACCTAACATGTCGGATGTAATATTTTACTACATTCCTGGCACGTCGGCCCCTACCTCTCGATGGGAACATTATATACGTCTATAACGCTATATATGCAAGCCTAAGAGAATCCTAACATGTCGAATGTAATATTTTCCAACATTCCTGGCGCGTCGACCCCTACTTCTCGGTGAGAACATTATATACGTCTATAACGTTATATATCCTAGCCTGAGGCAACCTAACATCTCGGATGTAATATTTTACTACATTCCTGGCACGTCGGGCCCTACTTCTCGGTGGGGACATTATATACGTCTATAACGCTATATATCCTAGCCTAAGGTAACGTAACATGTCGAGCGTAATGTTCTACAACATTCCTGGCCCATCGGCCCCTCCTTCTCGGTGGCAACACTATATACGTCTATAACGTTATATATACTAACTTAAGGCAACCTAACATCTCTACCGTAATATTTTACAACATTCCTGGCATGCAAGTCCCTACTTCTCTGTGGTAACATTATATACGGCTATAACGTTATATATCCTAGCCTAAGGAAACCTAACATCTCGGATGTAATATGTTACAACATTCCCCGCGCGTCGGCCCCTACTTCTTTGTCGGAACATTGTATACGTCTATAACGCTATATATCCTAGCTTAGGGTAACCTAACATGTCGAGCGTAATATTCTACAACATTCCCGGCCCGTCGGCCCCTACTTCTCGGTGGGTACATTATATACGTCTATAACGTTATATATGCAAGCCTAAGGCAATCCTAACATGTCGAATGTAATATTTTCCAACATTCCAGGCGCCTCGGCCCCTACTTCTCGGTGGCAATATTATATACGTCCATAACGCTATATATCCTAGCTTAAGGCAACCTAACATGTCGAATGTAATATTTTACAACATTCCTGGCTCATTGGCCCAAATATCTCGGTGGAAGCATTATATACGTCTATAACGTTATATATCCTAGCCTAAGGCAACCTAACGTGTCGAATGTAATATTCTACAACATTCCCGGCCCGTCGGCCCCTACTTCTCGGTGGGAACATTATATACGTCTATAACGCTATATATCCTAGCCTAAGGCAACCTAACATGTAGAATGTAATATTTTACAACATTCCCGGCGCTTCGGCCCCTACTTGTCGGTGGGAACATTATATACGTCTATAACGCTATATATCCTACCTTAAGGCAACCTAACATCTCGGTGTAATATTTTACAACATTCCTGTCTCGTCGGCCCCTACTTCTCGGTGGGAACAATATATACGTCTATAACGTTATATATCCTAACCTAAGGCAACCTAACACCTCGGATGTAATGTTCTACAACATTCCTGGCTTATCGGCCCCCACTTCTCGGTGGCAACACTATATACGTCTATAACGTTGTATATCCTAACCTAAGGCAACCTAACATCTCGGATGTAATATTTTACTGCATTCCTGGCACGTCGGCCGCTACTTCTCGGTGGGAATATTATATACGTCTATAAGGCTATATATCCTAGCTTAAGGCAACCTAACATGTCTAATGTAATATTTCACAACATTCCTGGCGCGTCGGTACCTCCTTCTCGGTGGGAACAGTATATAAGTCTATAACGTTATATATCCTATCCTAAGGCAACCTAACATGTCCAATGTAATATTGGACAACATTCCTTTCGTGTCGGCCCGTACTTCTCGGTGGGAAAATCATATACGTCTATAACGTTATATATCCTAGCCTACGGCAATCCTAACATGTCGAATGTACTATTTTACAACATTCCAGGCGCGTCAGGGACTACTTCTCCGCGGGAAAATTATATAAGTCAATAACGTTATATATCCTAAACTAAGGCAACCTAGCCCCTCGGGTGTAATATTTTACTACATTCCTGGCTCATCGGCCCCTACTTCTCGGTGGGAACAATATATACGTCTATAACGTCATATATCCTAACCTAAGGCATCCTAAAACCTCGGATGTAATGTTTAACACCATTCCTGGCTCATCGGCCCCTACTTCTCGGTGGCAACACTATATACGTCTATAACGTTATGTATCCTAGCCTAAGGCAACCTAACTTCTCGGATGTAATATTTTACTACATTCCTGGCACGTCGGCCACTACATCTCGGTGGGAACATTATATACGTCTACAACGCTATATATCATAGCCTAAGGCAACCTAACATGTGGAGCGTAATATTTTACAACATTCCTGGCTCGTCGGCCCAAACTTCTCGGTGGAAGCATTATATACGTCTATAACGTTATATATCCTAGCCTAAGGCAACCTAACGTGTCGAATGTAATATTTTACAACATTCCTGGCGCGACGGCCGTTACTTCTGGGTGGGAACATTATATACGTCTATAACGTTATATATCCTAGCCTAAGGCAACCTAACGTGTCGAATGTAATATTTTACAACATTCCTGGCGCGACGGCCGCTACTTCTCGGTGGGAACATTATATACGTCTATAACGCTATATATGCAAGCCTAAGAGAATCCTAACATGTCGAATGTAATATTTTCCAACATTCCCGGCGCGTCGACCCCTACTTCTCGGTGGGAACATTATATACGTCTATAACGTTATATATCCTAGCCTGAGGCAACCTAACATCTCGGATGTAATATTTTACAACATTCCTGGCTCATCGGCCCCTACTTCTCGGTGGGAACAATATATACGTCTATAACGTTATATATCCTAACCTAAGGCAACCTAACACCTCGGATGTAATGTTTAACAACATTCCTGGCTCATCGGCCCCTACTTCTCGGTGGCAACACTATATACGTCTATAACGTTATATATCCTAACCTAAGGCAACCTAACATCTCGGATGTAATATTTTACAACATTCCTGGCGCGACGGCCGTTACTTCTCGGTGGGAACATTATATACGTCTATAACGCTATATATCCTAACCTAAGGCAACCTAACATGTCGAACGTAATATTTTACAACATTCCTGGCTCAGGGGCCCCTAATTCTCGGTGGGAACAATATACACGTCTATAACGTTATATATCCTAACCTATGGCAACCTAATACCTCGGATGGTACGTTTTAGAACATTCCTGGCTCATCAGCCCCTACTTCTCGGTGGCAACACTATATACGTCTATAACGTTATATATACTAACCTAAAGATACCTAACATCTCGGATGTAATATTTTACTACATTCCTGGCTCATCGGCCCCTACATCTCGGTGGGAACAATATATACGTCTATAACGTTATATATCCTAGCCTAAGGCAACCTGACATGTCGGATGTAATATTTTACTACATTCCTGG
Organism: Xylocopa violacea; assembly: GCA_963969225.1. NCBI lineage: Eukaryota > Metazoa > Arthropoda > Insecta > Hymenoptera > Apidae > Xylocopa > Xylocopa violacea. The sequence continues at coordinate 901,285 of CAXAJV010000835.1, forward strand.
CACGTCGGCCCCTACCTCTCGATGGGAACATTATATACGTCTATAACGCTATATATGCAAGCCTAAGAGAATCCTAACATGTCGAATGTAATATTTTCCAACATTCCTGGCGCGTCGACCCCTACTTCTCGGTGGGAACATTATATACGTCTATAACGTTATATATCCTAGCCTGAGGCAACCTAACATCTCGGATGTAATATTTTACAACATTCCTGGCTCATCGGCCCCTACTTCTCGGTGGGAACAATATATACGTCTATAACGTTATATATCCTAACCTAGGGCAACCTAACACCTCGGATGTAATGTTTAACAACATTCCTGGCTCATCGGCCCCTACTTCTCGGTGGGAACATTACATACGTGTATAACGTTATATATCCTAACCTGAGGCAACCTAACTTGTCGAACGTTATATTTTACAACATTCCTGGCTCATCGGCCCCTACTTCTCGGTGGGAACAATATATACGTCTATAACGTTATATATCCTAACCTAAGGCAACCTAACACATCGGATGTAATGTTTAACAACATTCCTGGCTCATCAGCCCCTACTTCTCGGTGGCAACACTATATACGTCTATAACGTTATATATCCTAACCTAAGGCAACCTAACATCTCGGATGTAATATTTTACTACATTCCTGGCACGTCGGCCGTTACTTCTCGGTGGCAATATTATATACGTCCATAACGCTATATATCCTAGCTTAAGGCAACCTAACATGTCGAATGTAATATTTTACAACATTCCTGGCTCATTGGCCCAAACATCTCGGTGGAAGCATTATATACGTCTATAACGTTATATATCCTAGCCTAAGGCAACCTAACGTGTCGAATGTAATATTTTACAACATTCCTGGCGCGACGGCCGCTACATCTCGGTGGAAACATTATATACGTCTATAACGTTATATATCCTAGCCTAAGGCAACCTAACGTGTCGAATGTAATATTTTACAACATTCCTGGCGCGACGGCCGCTACTTCTCGGTGGGAACATTATATACGTCTATAACGCTATATATCCTAGCCTAAGGCAACCTAACATGTAGAATGTAATATTTTACAACATTCCCGGCGCTTCGGCCCCTACTTGTCGGTGGGAACATTATATACGTCTATAACGCTATATATCCTACCTTAAGGCAACCTAACATCTCGGTGTAATATTTTACAACATTCCTGTCTCGTCGGCCCCTACTTCTCGGTGGGAACAATATATACGTCTATAGCGTTATATATCCTAACCTAAGGCAACCTAACACCTCGGATGTAATGTTCTACAACATTCCTGGCTTATCGGCCCCCACTTCTCGGTGGCAACACTATATACGTCTATAACGTTGTATATCCTAACCTAAGGCAACCTAACATCTCGGATGTAATATTTTACTGCATTCCTGGCACGTCGGCCGCTACTTCTCGGTGGGAATATTATATACGTCTATAAGGCTATATATCCTAGCTTAAGGTAACCTAACATGTCTAATGTAATATTTCACAACATTCCTGGCGCGTCGGTACCTCCTCCTCGGTGGGAACAGTATATAAGTCTATAACGTTATATATCCTATCCTAAGGCAACCTAACATGTCGAATGTAATATTGGACAACATTCCTTTCGTGTCGGCCCGTACTTCTCGGTGGGAATATCATATACGTCTATAACGTTATATATCCTAGCCTACGGCAATCCTAACATGTCGAATGTACTATTTTACAACATTCCAGGCGCGTCAGGGACTACTTCTCCGCGGGAACATTATATAAGTCAATAACGTTATATATCCTAAACTAAGGCAACCTAGCCCCTCGGGTGTAATATTTTACAACATTCCTGGCATATCGGTCCCTACTTCTCGGTGGGAACATTACATACGTGTATAACGTTATATATCCTAACCTGAGGCAACCTAACTTGTCGAACGTTATATTTTACAACATTCCTGGCTCATCGGCCCCTACTTCTCGGTGGGAACAATATATACGTCTATAACGTTATATATCCTAACCTAAGGCAACCTAACACATCGGATGTAATGTTTAACAACATTCCTGGCTCATCAGCCCCTACTTCTCGGTGGCAACACTATATACGTCTATAACGTTATATATCCTAACCTAAGGCAACCTAACATCTCGGATGTAATATTTTACTACATTCCTGGCACGTCGGCCGTTACTTCTCGGTGGCAATATTATATACGTCCATAACGCTATATATCCTAGCTTAAGGCAACCTAACATGTCGAATGTAATATTTTACAACATTCCTGGCTCATTGGCCCAAACATCTCGGTGGAAGCATTATATACGTCTATAACGTTATATATCCTAGCCTAAGGCAACCTAACGTGTCGAATGTAATATTTTACAACATTCCTGGCGCGACGGCCGCTACATCTCGGTGGAAACATTATATACGTCTATAACGTTATATATCCTAGCCTAAGGCAACCTAACGTGTCGAATGTAATATTTTACAACATTCCTGGCGCGACGGCCGCTACTTCTCGGTGGGAACATTATATACGTCTATAACGCTATATATCCTAGCCTAAGGCAACCTAACATGTAGAATGTAATATTTTACAACATTCCCGGCGCTTCGGCCCCTACTTGTCGGTGGGAACATTATATACGTCTATAACGCTATATATCCTACCTTAAGGCAACCTAACATCTCGGTGTAATATTTTACAACATTCCTGTCTCGTCGGCCCCTACTTCTCGGTGGGAACAATATATACGTCTATAACGTTATATATCCTAACCTAAGGCAACCTAACACCTCGGATGTAATGTTCTACAACATTCCTGGCTTATCGGCCCCCACTTCTCGGTGGCAACACTATATACGTCTATAACGTTGTATATCCTAACCTAAGGCAACCTAACATCTCGGATGTAATATTTTACTGCATTCCTGGCACGTCGGCCGCTACTTCTCGGTGGGAATATTATATACGTCTATAAGGCTATATATCCTAGCTTAAGGCAACCTAACATGTCTAATGTAATATTTCACAACATTCCTGGCGCATCGGTACCTCCTCCTCGGTGGGAACAGTATATAAGTCTATAACGTTATATATCCTATCCTAAGGCAACCTAACATGTCGAATGTAATATTGGACAACATTCCTTTCGTGTCGGCCCGTACTTCTCGGTGGGAATATCATATACGTCTATAACGTTATATATCCTAGCCTACGGCAATCCTAACATGTCGAATGTACTATTTTACAACATTCCAGGCGCGTCAGGGACTACTTCTCCGCGGGAACATTATATAAGTCAATAACGTTATATATCCTAAACTAAGGCAACCTAGCCCCTCGGGTGTAATATTTTACTACATTCCTGGCTCATCGGCCCCTACTTCTGGGTGGGAACAATATATACGTCTATAACGTCATATATCCTAACCTAAGGCATCCTAACACCTCGGATGTAATGTTTAACACCATTCCTGGCTCATCGGCCCCTACTTCTCGGTGGGAACAATATATACGTCTATAACGTCATATATCCTAACCTAAGGCAACCTAACACCTCGGATGTAATGTTTAAAAACATTCCTGGCTCATCGGCCCCTACTTCTCGGTGGCAAAACTATATACGTCTATAACGTTATATATCCTAACCTAAGGCAACCTAACACCTCGGATGTAATGTTTAACAACATTCCTGGCTCATCGGCCCCTACTTCTCGGTGGCAACACTATATACGTCTATAACGTTATATATACTAACCTAAAGATACCTAACATGTCGGATGTAATATTTTACTACATTCCTGGCACGTCGGCCCCTACTTCTCGGTGGGAACATTATATACGTCTATAACGTTATATATGCAAGCCTAAGGCAATCCTAACATGTCGAATGTAATATTTTCCAACATTCCTGGCGCCTCGGCCCCTACTTCTCGGTGGGAACATTATATACGTCTATAACGTTATATATCCTAGCCTGAGGCAACCTAACATCTCGGATGTAATATTTTACAACATTCCTGGCTCATCGGTCCCTACTTCCCGGTGGGAACAATATATACGTCTATAACGTCATATATCCTAACCTAAGGCAACCTAACACCTCGGATGTAATGTTTAAAAACATTCCGGGCTCATCGGCCCCTACTTCTCGGTGGCAAAACTATATACGTCTATAACGTTATATATCCTAACCTAAGGCAACCTAACACCTCGGATGTAATGTTTAACAACATTCCTGGCTCATCGGCCCCTACTTCTCGGTGGCAACACTATATACGTCTATAACGTTATATATCCTAACCTAAGGCAACCTAACATCTCGGATGTAATATTTTACTACATTCCTGGCACGTCGGGCCCTACTTCTCGGTGGGGACATTATATACGTCTATAACGCTATATATCCTAGCCTAAGGTAACCTAACATGTCGAGCGTAATGTTCTACAACATTCCTGGCCCATCGGCCCCTCCATCTCGGTGGCAACACTATATACGTCTATAACGTTATATATACTAACTTAAGGCAACCTAACATCTCTACCGTAATATTTTACAACATTCCTGGCATGCAAGTCCCTACTTCTCTGTGGTAACATTATATAAGGCTATAACGTTATATATCCTAGCCTAAGGAAACCTAACATGTCGGATGTAATATGTTACAACATTCCCCGCGCGTCGGCCCCAACTTCTTTGTCGGAACATTGTATACGTCTATAACGCTATATATCCTAGCTTAGGGTAACCTAACATGTCGAGCGTAATATTTTACAACATTCCTGGCTCGTCGGCCCCTACTTCTCGGTGGGTACATTATATACGTCTATAACGCTATTTATGCAAGCCTAAGGCAATCCTAACATGTCGAATGTAATATTTTCCAACATTCCTGGCGCGTCGACCCCTACTTCTCGGTGGGAACATTATATACGTCTATAACGTTATATATCCTAGCCTGAGGCAACCTAACATCTCGGATGTAATATTTTACAACATTCCTGGCTCATCGGCCCCTACTTCTCGGTGGGAACAATATATACGTCTATAACGTTATATATCCTAAGCTAAGGCAACCTAACATGCCGAATGTAATATTTTACAACATTCCCGGCGCTTCGGTCCCTACTTCTCTGTGGTAACATTATATCCGTCTATAATGTTATATATACTAGCCTAAGGCAATCTAACATCTCGGATGTAATATTTTACTACTTTCCTGGCACGTCGGCACCTACTTCTCGGCGGGAACAGTATATACGTCTATAACGTTATATATCGTAAACTAAGGCAACCTATCATCCATACCGTAGAATTTTACAACATTCCTGGCATGCAAGTGCCTAGTTCTCTGTGGTAACATTATATACGTCTATAACGTTATATATCCTAACCTAAGGCAACCTAACATCTCTACCGTAATATTTTACAACATTCCTGGCGCGTCGGCACCTCCTCCTCGGTGGGAACAGTATATACGTCTATAACGTTATCTATCCTAGCCTAAGGCGACATAACATGTCGAATGTAATATTTTACATCATTCATGGCGTGTCGTCGCCTGCTTCTCGATGGGGACATTATATACATCTATAACGTTATATATGCTAACCTAAGGGAACCTATTACTTCGGGTGTAATATTTTACAACATTCCTGGCATGTCGGTCAATACGTCTCGGTGGGAACATTATATACGTCTGTAACGATATATACCCTAACCTAAGGCAACCTAACATCTCGGATGTAATATTTTACAACATTCCTGGCGTGTAGTCGCCTACTTCTCGATGGGGACATTATATACGTCTATAACGTTGTATATCCTAACCTAACTCAACCTAACATCTGGGATGTAATATTTTACAACATTCCTGGCATGTCGGTCCCTACATCTCCGTGGGTACATTATATACGTCTATAACGTTGTATACCCTAACCTAACGCAACCTAACATCTAGGATGTAATATTTTAAAACATTCCGGGCATGTCGGTCCCTGCGTCTCGGTGGGAACATTATATACGTCTATAACGATATATATCCTAACCTAAGGCAACCTAACATCTCGGATGTAATATTTTACAACATTCCTGGCGCTTCGGCTGCTACTTTTCGGTGGGAACATTATATACGTCTATAACGTTACATATCCTAACGTAAGGCAACATAACATCTCGGATGTTATATTTTATAACATTCCTGGCGTGTCGTCGCCTACTTCTGGATGGGGACATTACATACATCTATAGCGTTATATGTCCTAACCTAAGGGAACCTAAAATCTCGGGTGTAATATTTTACAACATTCCTGACGCGTCGGCCGCTATTTCTCGGTGGGAATATTGTATACGTCTATAACGTTATATATCCTAGCCTAAGGCAATATAACATCTCGGATGTAATATTTGACAACATTCCTGGCGTGTTAGACCGCACTTCTCGGTGGGAACATCATATACGTCTATAACGTTATATATCCTGTCGTAAGGCAACATAACATCTCGGATGTAATATTTTACAACATTCCTGGCATGTCGGTCCCTACTTCTCGGTGGGAACATTCTATACGTCTATAACGTTGTATATCCTAACCTAAGGGAATCTAACATCTCGGATATAATATTTTACAACATTCTGGCATGTCGGTCCCTACTTCTCGGTGGGAACATTCTATACGTCTATAACGTTGTATATCCTAACCTAAGGGAATCTAACATCTCGGATATAATATTATACAACATTCCTGGCATGTCGGTCCCTACTTCTCGGTGGGAACATTCTAGACGTCTATAACGTTCTATATCCTACCGTAAGGGAACCTAACATCTCGGGTGTAATATTTTACCACATTCCTGACGCGTTGGCCCCTATTTCTCGGTGGGAACATTATATACGTCTATAACGTTAGATATCCTAGCCTAAGGCGACCTAAAATGTCGAATGTAATGTTTTACATCATTCCCGCAGTGTCGGCCCGTAGTTCTCGGTGGTAACAATACATACGACTATAACGGTATATATCCTAGCCTAAGTCAACCTAACATCTCGAATGTAATATTTTACAACATTCCTGGCATGTCGGTCCCTACTTCTCTGTGGGAACATTGTATACGTCTAAAACGTTGTATATCCTAACCTAAAGCAAGCTAACATCTGGGATGTAATATTTTATAAGATTCCTGGCATGTCGGTACCCCACGTCTCGGTGGGAACATTATATACGTCTATAACGATATATATCCTAGCCTGAGGCAACCTAACATCTCGGATGTAATATTTTACAACATTCCTGGCGTGTCGTCGCCTACTTCTCGATGGGGACATTATATACATCTATAACGTTGTATATCCTAACCTAAGGCAACCTAACACCTCGGATGTAGAATTTTACAACATTCCTGGCATGTCGGACCCTACTTCTCGGTGGGAACATTCTATACGTCTGTAACGTTGTATATCTTAACCTAAGGGAACCTAACATCTCGGGTGTAATATTTTACAACATTCCTGACGCGTCGGCCCCTATTTCTCGGTGGGAACATTCTATACGTCTATAACATTGTATATCCTAACCTAAGAGTACCTAACATCTCGGGTGTAATATTTTAGAACATTCCTGACGCGTCGGTTCCTATTTCTCGGTGGGAACATTATATACGTCTATAACATTATATATCCTAGCCTAAAGCAACCTAACATGTCGAATGTAATATTTTACAACATTCCTGCCGTGTCGGCCCGTAGTTCACGGTGGTAACATTATATACGCCTACAACCTTATATATCCTAGCCTAAGGCAACCTGACATCTCGGATGTAATATTTGACAACATTCCTGCGTGTTAGCGCGTACTTCTCGGTGGGAACATCATATACGTCTATAACGTTATATATCCTGTCGTAAGGCAACATAACATCTCGGATGTAATATGTTAAAACATTCCGGGCATGTCGGTCCCTGCGTCTCGGTGGGAACATTATATACGTCTATAACGATATATATCCTAACCTAAGGCAACCTAACATCTCGGATATAATATTTTACAAAATTCCTGGCGCTTCGGCTGCTACTTTTCGGTGGGAACATTATACACGTCTATAACGTTACATATCCTAACGTAAGGCAACATAACATCTCGGATGTTATATTTTACAACATTCCTGGCGTGTCGTCGCCTGCTTCTCGGTGGGGACTATATATACGCCTATAACGTTATATATCCTAGCCTAAGGCAACCTAACATCTCGGATGTAATATTTGACAACATTCCTGGCATGTCGGTCCTTACTTCTCGGTGGAAACATTGTATACGTCTATAACGATATATATATTACTCTAAGGCAACCTAACATCTCGGATGTAATATTTTACAACATTCTGGCGTGTCGTCGCCTGCGTCTCGATGGGGACATTATATACGTCTATAACGTTGTATATCCTAGCCTAAGGCAACCTAACTTGTCGAATGTAATATTTTACAACATTCCTGGCGTGTCGTCGCCTGCTTCTGGATGGGGACATTATATACATCTCTAACGTTATATATCCTAACCTAAGGGAACGTAACATCTCGGGTGTAATATTTTACAAAATTCCTGACGCGTCGGCCACTATTTATCGGTGGGAACATTCTATATGTCTATAACGTTGTACATCCTAATCTAACGCAACCTAACATCTGGGATGTAATATTTTAAAACATTCCTGGCATGTCGGTCCCTACGTCTCGATGGGGACATTATATACGTCTATAACGTTGTATATCCTAGCCTAAGGCAACCTAACTTGTCGAATGTAATATTTTACAACATTCCTGGCGTGTCGTCGCCTGCTTCTGGATGGGGACATTATATACATCTCTAACGTTATATATCCTAACCTAAGGGAACGTAACATCTCGGGTGTAATATTTTACAAAATTCCTGACGCGTCGGCCACTATTTATCGGTGGGAACATTCTATACGTCTATAACGTTGTACATCCTAATCTAACGCAACCTAACATCTGGGATGTAATATTTTAAAACATTCCTGGCATGTCGGTCCCTACGTCTCGGTGGGAACATTATATACGTCTATAACGATATATATCCTAGCCTAAGGCAACCTAACATCTCGGATATAATATTTTACAACATTCTGGCGTGTCGTCGCCTACTTCTCGATGGGGACATTATATACATCTATAAAGTTGTATATCCTAACCTAAGGCAAGCTAACATCTCGGATGTAATATTCTACAACATTCTGGCGTGTCGTCGCCTGCTTCTCGATGGGGACATTATATAATTCTATAACGTTGTATATACTAACCTAACGCAACCTAACATCTGGGATGTAATATTTTGCAACATTCCTGGCACGTCGGACCCTACTTCTCGGTGGACACATTATATACGTCTATATCGCAATATAACCTAACCTAACCCACCTAGCACCTCGGTGTTAATGTTTTGCAGAATCCCGGTCGTGTCGGCCCGTACTTCTCGGTGGGGACATTATAAACGTATATAATCCTATATATCCCAACCTAAGGCAACCTTACATCTCGGATGTAGTATTTTCCAACATTCCTGGCGGGTCGGCCTCTACTTCTCGGTGGGAACATTATATACGTCTATAATGTATTATAACCTAACCTAACCCATGTAGCCCCTCGCTGGTAATGCTTAACAGATTCCCGGTCGTATCGGCCCGTACTACTCGGTGGGGACACTATATACGCCTATAACGTTATATATCACAACCTAAGGCAACCTAACATCTCGGATGTTGTATTTTCCTGTCGGGTCGGACTCTACTTCTCGGTCGGAACATTATATACGTATATAACGTAATATAACCTAACCTAACCCATCTAGCCCCTCGCTGGTAATGTTTTACAGAATCCCGGTCGTGTCGGCCCGTACTTCTCGGTGGGGACATTATATACGTCCGTAACGTTATACATCCTAACCTAGGGCAACCTAACATCTCGAATGTAGAATTTTACAACATTTCAGGCGGGTCGGCCCCTACTTCTGAGTGGGAACATTATATACGTCTACATCGTAATATAACCTAACCTAACCCATTTTGCCTCTCGGTGATAATGTTTTACAGAATCCCGGTCGTGTCGGTCCGTACTTCTCGGTGCGGACATTATATAAGTCTATAACTTTATATATCCTAACTTAATGCAACCTAACATCTCGATTGTAGTATTTTACAACATTCCAGGCGGGTGGGCACCTACTTCTCTGTGGCATGCATTATATACGTCTATAACATTATATATCCCAACTTAAGGCAACCTAACATCTCGAATGTAGTATTTTACGACATTGCAGGCGGCTCGGCCCCTACTTCTCGGTGGGAACATTATATACGTCTTTAATGTAACATAACCTAACCTAACCCATCTAGCCCCTCGCTGGTAATGTTTTACAGAATCCCTGTCGTGTCGTTCCGTACTTCTCGGAGGGGACACTATATACGTCTGTAACGTTATACATCCTAACCTAAGGCACCCTAACCTCTCGAATGTAGTATTTTACAACATTCCAGGCGGTTCCGCCCCTAATTCTGGGTGGGATCATTATATTCGTCTATAACGTAATATAACCTAACCTAACCCATCTAGACCTTCGCTGGTACTGTTTTACAGATTCTCGTTCGCGTCGTCCCATACGTCTCGGTGCGGAAATTATATACGTCTATAACGTTATACATCCTAACCTAAGGCAACCTAACATCTCGGAAGTAATATTTGATAACATTCCTGGCGTGTAGGCCCGTAGTTCTCGGTGGGAATATCATATACGTCTATAACCTTATATATCCTAACCTAAGGCAACCTGACATCTCGGATATAATATTTTACGACATTCCTGGCACGTCGGCCCCTACTTCTCGGTGGGAACATTACATACGTCTATAACGCCATATATCCTAACTTAAGGCAACCATAAATGTCGAGCGTAATATTTTACTACATTCCTGGCGTGTCGGCCCCTATTTCTCGGTGGGAATATTATATACGTCTTTAACGCTATATGTCCTAGCCTGAGACAACCTAACATGTCGAATGTAATATTTAAAAATATTCCTGGCGCGTCGGCAACTACTTCTCGGTGGGAACAGTATATACGTATATAACGTTATATATCCTAACCTAAGGCAATCCTAACATCTCGGATGTAATATTTTACAACATTCCTGGCGCGCCAGCCCCTACATCTCGGTGGGAACATTATATACGTCTATAATGCTACATATCCTTGCCTAAGGCAACCTAACATCTCGGATGTAATATTTTACTACATTCCTGGCGCGCTGGGCCCTACTTCTCGGTGGGAACATTATATACGTCTATAACGCCATATATCTTAACTTAAGGCAACCAAAAATGTCGAGCGTAATATTTTACTACATTCCTGGCGTGTCGGCCCCTATTTCTCGGTGGGAATATTATATACGTCCTTCACGCTATATGTCCTAGCCTGAGACAAACTAACATGTCGAATGTAATATTTTACAATATTCCTGGCGCGTCGGCAACTACTTCTCGGTGGGAACAGTATATACGTCTATAACGTTATATAGCCTAACCTAAGGCAACTTAACATGTCGGTTGTAATATTTTACAACATTCCTGGCGCGTCGGCACCTCCTTCTCGGTGGGAACATTATGTACTTCTGTAACGTTATATGTCCTAAGCTAAGGGAACCTAACACCTCGGATGTAATGTTTTACAACATTCCTGGCGTGTCGGCCCCTATTTCTAGGTGGGCACATTATATACGTCTATATCGTAATATAAACTAAACCTAACCCATTTAGCTCCTCGCGGGTAATGTTTTACAGAATCCAGTTCGTGTCGTTACGTACGTCTCTGTGGGGACATTGTATGCGTCCATAATGTTATATATCCTAACCTAAGGCAACCTAACATCTCGGATGTAGTATTTTCCAATATTCCTGGCGCGTCGGCAACTACTTCTCGGTGGGAACTGTATATACGTCGATAACGTTATATATCTTAACCTAAGACAACCTAACATGTCGAATGTATTATTTTACCACATTCCTGGCTCGTTGGCCCCTACTTCTCGGTGGGAACATTATATACGTCTATAACGTTATATATCCTAACCTAAGACAGCCTAACATGTCGAATGTATTATTTTACCACATTCCTGGCTCGTTGGCCCCTACTTCTCGGTGGGAACATTATATACGTCTATAACGTTATATATCCTAACCTAAGGGAACCTAACATCTCGGATGTAATATTATACAACATTCCTGGCGTGTCGGCCCCTATTTCTCGGTGGGAACATTATATACGTCTTTAACGCTATATATCCTATCCTAAGGCAACCTAACTTGTCGAGCGTAATATTTTACAACATTCCTGGGGCGTCGGCCCCTATTTCTCGGTGGGAACATTATATAAGTCAATAACGTTATATATCCTAACCTAAGGCAACCCAACATCCCGGATGTAGTATTTTCCAAAATACCTGGCGGGTTGGCCCCTACTTGTCGGTGGGAACATTATATACGTCTATAACGTAATATAACCTAACCTCAACCATCTAGCCCCTCGGCGGTAATGTCTCACAGAATCCCGTTCGTGTCGTCCCGTACGTCTCGGTGCGGACATTATATAAGTCTATAACGTTATATATCCTAACCTAACGCAACCTAACATCTCTAACGTAGTGTTTTACAACATTCCAGGCGGGTCGGCCCCTACTTCTCGGTCGGAACATTATATACGTATATAACGTAATATAACCTAACCTAACCCATCTAGCCCCTCGGTGGTAATATTTTACAGAATCCCGGTCGTGTCGTCCCGTACTTCTCGGTGGGGACATTATATACGTCTATAATGTTATATATCCCAACCAAAGGCAACCTAACACCTCGAATGTAGTACTTTACCACATTCCAGGCGGTTCCGCCCTTATTTCTCGGTGGGATCATTATATTCGTATATAACGTAATATAACCTAACCTAACCCATCTAGTTCCTTCACTGGTAATGTTTTACAGATTCTCGTTCGTGTCGTCCCGTACGTGTCGCTGCGGAAATTATATACGTCTATAACGTTATACATCCTAACCTAAGGCAACCTAACACCTCGAATGTAGTATTTTACAACATTGTGTACAGTATTATAACCTAACCTAACCCATGTAGCCCCTCGCTGGTAATGTTTTACAGAATCCCAGTCGTGTCGGCCCGTACCTCTCCGTGGGACATTATATAGGTCTATAACGTAATATATCCTAACCTAAGGCAACCTAACTCCTCGGATGTAGTATTTTACAAAATTCCTGGCGGGTCGGCCCATACTTCTCGGTGGGAACATTATATATGTCTGTAATGTAATATAACCTAACCTAACCCATCTAGCCCCTCGCTGGTAACATTTTACAGATTCCCGGTCGTATCGGCCCGTACTACTCGGTGGGGACACTATATACGTCTATAACGTTATATATCACAACCTAAGACACCCTAACATCTCGGATGTAGTATTTTCCAACATTCCTGGCGGGACGGTGCCTACTCCTCGGTGGGAACATTATATACGTCTATAACGTAATATAACCTAACATAAACCATCTAGCCCCTCGCTGGTAATGTTTTACAGAATCCCGGTCGCGGCGGCCCGTGCCTCTCGGTGGGAGCATTATATACGTCTATAGCGTTATATATCCTAACCTAAGGGAACCTAACATCTCGGTTGTAATATTTTACAACATTCCTGACGCGTCGCACCCTATATCTAGGTGGGCACATTATATACGTCTATATCGTAATATAAACTAAACCTAACCCATTTACCTCCTCGCGGGTAATGTTTTACAGAATCCAGTTCGTGTCGTCACGTACGTCTCTGTGGGGACAATGTATGCGTCAATAATGTTATATATCCTAACCTAAGGCAACCTAACATCTCGGATGTAGTATTTTCCAAAATACCTGGCGGATCGGCCCCTACTTCTCGGTGGGAACATTATATACGTCCATAACGTAATATAACGTAACCTAACCCATCTAGCCCCTCGGCGGTAATGTTTTACAGAATCCCGTTCGTGTCGTCCCGTACGTCTCGGTGCGGACATTATATAAGTCTATAACGTTATATATCCTAACCTAAGGCAACCTAACATCTCGGATGTAGTATTTTACAACATTCCTGGCGGGCTGAACCAACTTCTCGGTGGGAACATAATATAAGTCTATATCGTAATATAACCTAACCTAACCCATCTAGACCCTCGCTGGTAATGTTTCACAGAATTCCGTTCGTGTCGCCCCGTCCGTCACGGTGCGGACATTATATACGTCTATAACATTATATATCCTCACCTAAGGCAACCTAACATCTCGGATGTAGTATTTTCCAAAATACCTGGCGGGTTGGCCCCTACTTCTCGGTGGGAACATTATATACGTCTATAACGTAGTATAACCTAACCTCAACCATCTAGCCCCTCGGCGGTAATGTCTTACAGAATCCCGTTCGTGTCGTCCCGTACGTCTCGGTGCGGACATTATATAAGTCTATAACGTTATATATCCTAACCTAAGGCAACCTAACATCTCGGATGTAGTATTTTACAACATTCCTGGCGGGCTGAACCAACTTCTCGGTGGGAACATTATATAAGTCTATATCGTAATATAACCTGACCTAACCCATCTAGACCCTCGCTGGTAATGTTTCACAGAATTCCGTTCGTGTCGCCCCGTCCGTCACGGTGCGGACATTATATACGTCTATAACATTATATATCCTCACCCAAGGCAACGTAACATCTCGGATGTAGTATTTTCCAAAATACCTGGCGGGTTGGCCCCTACTTCTCGGTGGGAACATTATATACGTCTATAACGTAATATAACCTAACCTCAACCATCTAGCCCATCGGCGGTAATGTCTTACAGAATCCCGTTCGTGTCGTCCCGTACCTCTCGGTGCGGACATTATATAAGTCTATAACATTATATATCCTAACCTAACGCAACCTAACATCTCTAACGTAGTGTTTTACAACATTCCAGGCGGGTCGGCCCCTACTTCTCGGTGGACACATTATATACGTCTATATCGCAATATAACCTAACCTAACCCACCTAGCACGTCGGTGTTAAAGTTTTGCAGAATCCCGGTCGTGTCGGCCCGTACTTCTCGGTGGGGACATTATATACGTCTATAATGCTATATATCCCAACCTAAGGCAACCTTACATCTCGGATGTAGTATTTTACAACATTCCTGGCGGGTCGGCCTCTACTTCTCGGTGGGAACATTATATACGTCTATAATGTATTATAACCTAACCTAACCCATGTAGCCCCTCGCTGGTAATGCTTTACAGATTCCCGGTCGTATCGGCCCGTACTACTCTGTGGGGACACTATATACGCCTATAACGTTATATATCACAACCTAAGGCAACCTAACATCTCGGATGTTGTATTTTCCTGTCGGGTCGGACTCTACTTCTCGGTCGGAACATTATATACGTATATAACGTAATATAACCTAACCTAACCCATCTAGCCCCTCGCTGGTAATGTTTTACAGAATCCCGGTCGTGTCGGCCCGTACTTCTCGGTGGGGACATTATATACGTCCGTAACGTTATACATCCTAACCTAGGGCAACCTAACATCTCGAATGTAGAATTTTACAACATTTCAGGCGGGTCGGCCCCTACTTCTGAGTGGGAACATTATATACGTCTACATCGTAATATAACCTAACCTAACCCATTTTGCCTCTCGGTGATAATGTTTTACAGAATCCCGGTCGTGTCGGTCCGTACTTCTCGGTGCGGACATTATATAAGTCTATAACTTTATATATCCTAACTTAATGCAACCTAACATCTCGATTGTAGTATTTTACAACATTCCAGGCGGGTGGGCACCTACTTCTCTGTGGCATGCATTATATACGTCTATAACATTATATATCCCAACTTAAGGCAACCTAACATCTCGAATGTAGTATTTTACGACATTGCAGGCGGCTCGGCCCCTACTTCTCGGTGGGAACATTATATACGTCTTTAATGTAACATAACCTAACCTAACCCATCTAGCCCCTCGCTGGTAATGTTTTACAGAATCCCTGTCGTGTCGTTCCGTACTTCTCGGAGGGGACACTATATACGTCTGTAACGTTATACATCCTAACCTAAGGCACCCTAACCTCTCGAATGTAGTATTTTACAACATTCCAGGCGGTTCCGCCCCTAATTCTGGGTGGGATCATTATATTCGTCTATAACGTAATATAACCTAACCTAACCCATCTAGACCTTCGCTGGTACTGTTTTACAGATTCTCGTTCGCGTCGTCCCATACGTCTCGGTGCGGAAATTATATACGTCTATAACGTTATACATCCTAACCTAAGGCAACCTAACATCTCGGAAGTAATATTTGATAACATTCCTGGCGTGTAGGCCCGTAGTTCTCGGTGGGAATATCATATACGTCTATAACCTTATATATCCTAACCTAAGGCAACCTGACATCTCGGATATAATATTTTACGACATTCCTGGCACGTCGGCCCCTACTTCTCGGTGGGAACATTACATACGTCTATAACGCCATATATCCTAACTTAAGGCAACCATAAATGTCGAGCGTAATATTTTACTACATTCCTGGCGTGTCGGCCCCTATTTCTCGGTGGGAATATTATATACGTCTTTAACGCTATATGTCCTAGCCTGAGACAACCTAACATGTCGAATGTAATATTTAAAAATATTCCTGGCGCGTCGGCAACTACTTCTCGGTGGGAACAGTATATACGTATATAACGTTATATATCCTAACCTAAGGCAATCCTAACATCTCGGATGTAATATTTTACAACATTCCTGGCGCGCCAGCCCCTACATCTCGGTGGGAACATTATATACGTCTATAATGCTACATATCCTTGCCTAAGGCAACCTAACATCTCGGATGTAATATTTTACTACATTCCTGGCGCGCTGGGCCCTACTTCTCGGTGGGAACATTATATACGTCTATAACGCCATATATCTTAACTTAAGGCAACCAAAAATGTCGAGCGTAATATTTTACTACATTCCTGGCGTGTCGGCCCCTATTTCTCGGTGGGAATATTATATACGTCCTTCACGCTATATGTCCTAGCCTGAGACAAACTAACATGTCGAATGTAATATTTTACAATATTCCTGGCGCGTCGGCAACTACTTCTCGGTGGGAACAGTATATACGTCTATAACGTTATATAGCCTAACCTAAGGCAACTTAACATGTCGGTTGTAATATTTTACAACATTCCTGGCGCGTCGGCACCTCCTTCTCGGTGGGAACATTATGTACTTCTGTAACGTTATATGTCCTAAGCTAAGGGAACCTAACACCTCGGATGTAATGTTTTACAACATTCCTGGCGTGTCGGCCCCTATTTCTAGGTGGGCACATTATATACGTCTATATCGTAATATAAACTAAACCTAACCCATTTAGCTCCTCGCGGGTAATGTTTTACAGAATCCAGTTCGTGTCGTTACGTACGTCTCTGTGGGGACATTGTATGCGTCCATAATGTTATATATCCTAACCTAAGGCAACCTAACATCTCGGATGTAGTATTTTCCAATATTCCTGGCGCGTCGGCAACTACTTCTCGGTGGGAACTGTATATACGTCGATAACGTTATATATCTTAACCTAAGACAACCTAACATGTCGAATGTATTATTTTACCACATTCCTGGCTCGTTGGCCCCTACTTCTCGGTGGGAACATTATATACGTCTATAACGTTATATATCCTAACCTAAGACAGCCTAACATGTCGAATGTATTATTTTACCACATTCCTGGCTCGTTGGCCCCTACTTCTCGGTGGGAACATTATATACGTCTATAACGTTATATATCCTAACCTAAGGGAACCTAACATCTCGGATGTAATATTATACAACATTCCTGGCGTGTCGGCCCCTATTTCTCGGTGGGAACATTATATACGTCTTTAACGCTATATATCCTATCCTAAGGCAACCTAACTTGTCGAGCGTAATATTTTACAACATTCCTGGGGCGTCGGCCCCTATTTCTCGGTGGGAACATTATATAAGTCAATAACGTTATATATCCTAACCTAAGGCAACCCAACATCCCGGATGTAGTATTTTCCAAAATACCTGGCGGGTTGGCCCCTACTTGTCGGTGGGAACATTATATACGTCTATAACGTAATATAACCTAACCTCAACCATCTAGCCCCTCGGCGGTAATGTCTCACAGAATCCCGTTCGTGTCGTCCCGTACGTCTCGGTGCGGACATTATATAAGTCTATAACGTTATATATCCTAACCTAACGCAACCTAACATCTCTAACGTAGTGTTTTACAACATTCCAGGCGGGTCGGCCCCTACTTCTCGGTCGGAACATTATATACGTATATAACGTAATATAACCTAACCTAACCCATCTAGCCCCTCGGTGGTAATATTTTACAGAATCCCGGTCGTGTCGTCCCGTACTTCTCGGTGGGGACATTATATACGTCTATAATGTTATATATCCCAACCAAAGGCAACCTAACACCTCGAATGTAGTACTTTACCACATTCCAGGCGGTTCCGCCCTTATTTCTCGGTGGGATCATTATATTCGTATATAACGTAATATAACCTAACCTAACCCATCTAGTTCCTTCACTGGTAATGTTTTACAGATTCTCGTTCGTGTCGTCCCGTACGTGTCGCTGCGGAAATTATATACGTCTATAACGTTATACATCCTAACCTAAGGCAACCTAACACCTCGAATGTAGTATTTTACAACATTGTGTACAGTATTATAACCTAACCTAACCCATGTAGCCCCTCGCTGGTAATGTTTTACAGAATCCCAGTCGTGTCGGCCCGTACCTCTCCGTGGGACATTATATAGGTCTATAACGTAATATATCCTAACCTAAGGCAACCTAACTCCTCGGATGTAGTATTTTACAAAATTCCTGGCGGGTCGGCCCATACTTCTCGGTGGGAACATTATATATGTCTGTAATGTAATATAACCTAACCTAACCCATCTAGCCCCTCGCTGGTAACATTTTACAGATTCCCGGTCGTATCGGCCCGTACTACTCGGTGGGGACACTATATACGTCTATAACGTTATATATCACAACCTAAGACACCCTAACATCTCGGATGTAGTATTTTCCAACATTCCTGGCGGGACGGTGCCTACTCCTCGGTGGGAACATTATATACGTCTATAACGTAATATAACCTAACATAAACCATCTAGCCCCTCGCTGGTAATGTTTTACAGAATCCCGGTCGCGGCGGCCCGTGCCTCTCGGTGGGAGCATTATATACGTCTATAGCGTTATATATCCTAACCTAAGGGAACCTAACATCTCGGTTGTAATATTTTACAACATTCCTGACGCGTCGCACCCTATATCTAGGTGGGCACATTATATACGTCTATATCGTAATATAAACTAAACCTAACCCATTTACCTCCTCGCGGGTAATGTTTTACAGAATCCAGTTCGTGTCGTCACGTACGTCTCTGTGGGGACAATGTATGCGTCAATAATGTTATATATCCTAACCTAAGGCAACCTAACATCTCGGATGTAGTATTTTCCAAAATACCTGGCGGATCGGCCCCTACTTCTCGGTGGGAACATTATATACGTCCATAACGTAATATAACGTAACCTAACCCATCTAGCCCCTCGGCGGTAATGTTTTACAGAATCCCGTTCGTGTCGTCCCGTACGTCTCGGTGCGGACATTATATAAGTCTATAACGTTATATATCCTAACCTAAGGCAACCTAACATCTCGGATGTAGTATTTTACAACATTCCTGGCGGGCTGAACCAACTTCTCGGTGGGAACATAATATAAGTCTATATCGTAATATAACCTAACCTAACCCATCTAGACCCTCGCTGGTAATGTTTCACAGAATTCCGTTCGTGTCGCCCCGTCCGTCACGGTGCGGACATTATATACGTCTATAACATTATATATCCTCACCTAAGGCAACCTAACATCTCGGATGTAGTATTTTCCAAAATACCTGGCGGGTTGGCCCCTACTTCTCGGTGGGAACATTATATACGTCTATAACGTAGTATAACCTAACCTCAACCATCTAGCCCCTCGGCGGTAATGTCTTACAGAATCCCGTTCGTGTCGTCCCGTACGTCTCGGTGCGGACATTATATAAGTCTATAACGTTATATATCCTAACCTAAGGCAACCTAACATCTCGGATGTAGTATTTTACAACATTCCTGGCGGGCTGAACCAACTTCTCGGTGGGAACATTATATAAGTCTATATCGTAATATAACCTGACCTAACCCATCTAGACCCTCGCTGGTAATGTTTCACAGAATTCCGTTCGTGTCGCCCCGTCCGTCACGGTGCGGACATTATATACGTCTATAACATTATATATCCTCACCCAAGGCAACGTAACATCTCGGATGTAGTATTTTCCAAAATACCTGGCGGGTTGGCCCCTACTTCTCGGTGGGAACATTATATACGTCTATAACGTAATATAACCTAACCTCAACCATCTAGCCCATCGGCGGTAATGTCTTACAGAATCCCGTTCGTGTCGTCCCGTACCTCTCGGTGCGGACATTATATAAGTCTATAACATTATATATCCTAACCTAACGCAACCTAACATCTCTAACGTAGTGTTTTACAACATTCCAGGCGGGTCGGCCCCTACTTCTCGGTGGACACATTATATACGTCTATATCGCAATATAACCTAACCTAACCCACCTAGCACGTCGGTGTTAAAGTTTTGCAGAATCCCGGTCGTGTCGGCCCGTACTTCTCGGTGGGGACATTATATACGTCTATAATGCTATATATCCCAACCTAAGGCAACCTTACATCTCGGATGTAGTATTTTACAACATTCCTGGCGGGTCGGCCTCTACTTCTCGGTGGGAACATTATATACGTCTATAATGTATTATAACCTAACCTAACCCATGTAGCCCCTCGCTGGTAATGCTTTACAGATTCCCGGTCGTATCGGCCCGTACTACTCTGTGGGGACACTATATACGCCTATAACGTTATATATCACAACGTAAGGCAACCTAACATCTCGGATGTTGTATTTTCCTGGCGGGTCGGACTCTACTTCTCGGTCGGAACATTATATACGTATATAACGTAATATAACCTAACCTCAACCATCTAGCCCCTCGGCGGTAATGTCTTACAGAATCCCGTTCGTGTCGTCCCGTACGTCTCGGTGCGGACATTATATAAGTCTATAACATTATATATCCTAACCTAACGCAACCTAACATCTCTAACGTAGTGTTCTACAACATTCCAGGCGGGTCGGCCCCTACTTCTCGGTGGACACATTATATACGTCTATATCGCAATATAACCTAACCTAACCCACCTAGCACCTCCGTGTTAAAGTTTTGCAGAATCCCGGTCGTGTCGGCCCGTACTTCTCGGTGGGGACATTATATACGTCTATAATGCTATATATCCCAACCTAAGGCAACCTTACATCTCGGATGTAGTATTTTCCAACATTCCTGGCGGGTCGGCCTCTACTTCTCGGTGGGAACATTATATACGTCTATAATGTATTATAACCTAACCTAACCCATGTAGCCCCTCGCTGTTAATGCTTTACAGATTCCCGGTCGTATCGGCCCGTACTACTCTGTGGGGACACTATATACGCCTATAACGTTATATATCACAACCTAAGGCAACCTAACATCTCGGATGTTGTATTTTCCTGGCGGGTCGGACTCTACTGCTCGGTCGGAACATTATATACGTATATAACGTAATATAACCTAACCTAACCCATCTAGCCCCTCGCTGGTAATGTTTTACAGAATCCCGGTCGTGTCGGCCCGTACTTCTCGGTGCGAACATTATATAAGTCTATAACGTTATATATCCTAACCTAAGGCAACCTAACATCTCGAATGTAGTATTTTACAAGATTCCAGGCGGGTGGGCCCCTACTTCTCTGTGGGAACATTATATACGTCTATAACGTTATACATCCTAACCTAAGGCAACCTAATATCTCGAATGTAGTATTTTACACCATTCCTGGCGGGTCGGCCCCAACTTCTCGGTGGGAACATTATATACGTCTATATCGCCATATGACCTAACCTAACCCATCTAGCCCCTCGCTGGTAATATTTTACAGAATCCCGGTCGTGGCGTCCCGTACTTCTCGGTGGGAACATTATATACGTCTATAATGTATTATAACCTAACCTAACCCATGTAGCCCCTCGCTGTTAATGCTTTACAGATTCCCGGTCGTATCGGCCCGTACTACTCGGTGGGGACACTATATACGTCTATAACGTTATATATCACAACCTAAGGCAAACTAACTTCTCGGATATAGTATTTTCCTGGCGGGTCGGACTCTACTTCTCGGTCGGAACATTATATACGTATATAACGTAATATAACCTAACCTAACCCATCTAGCCCCTCGCTGGTAATGTTTTACAGAATCCCGGTCGCGTCGGCCCGTACTTCTCGGTGAGGACATTATACACGTCCGTAACGTTATACATCCTAACCTAGGGCAACCTAACATCTCGAATGTAGAATTTTACAACATTTCAGGCGGGTCGGCCCCTACTTCTGAGTGGGAACATTATATACGTCTACATCGTAATATAACCTAACCTAACCCATTTTGCCTCTCGGTGATAATGTTTTACAGAATCCCGGTCGTGTCGGCCCATACTTCTCGGTGGGAACATTATATACGTCTGTATCGCTATATATCATAACGTAAGGCAACCTAACATGTCGAGCGTAATATTTTGCAACATTCCTGGCTCGTCGGCCCCTACTTCTCGGTGGGTAACATTATATATGTCTATAACGTCATATATCCTAACCTAAGGGAACCTAACACCTCGGATGTAATGTTTTACAACATTCCTGGCGTGTCGGCCCCTTTTTCTCGGTGGGAACATTATATACGTCTTTAACGCTAGATACCCTAGCCTAAGGCAACCTAACTTGTCGAGCGTAATATTTTACAACATTCCTGGGGCGTCGGCCCCTATTTCTCGGTGGGAACATTATATAAGTCAATAACGTTATATATCCTAACCTAAGGCAACCTAACATCTCGGATGTAATATTTTACAACATTCCCGTCACTTCGGCCCCTACTTCTCGGTGGGAACATTATATACGTCTATAACGTTATATATCCTAACCTAAGGGAACCTAACATCTCGGATGTAATATTTTACAACATTCCTGGCGTGTCAGCCCCTATTTCTCGGTGGGAACATTATATACGTCTTTAACGCTAGATATCCTAGCCTAAGGCAACCTAACTTGTCGAGCGTAATATTTTACAACATTCCTGGGGTGTCGGCCCCTATTTCTCGGTGGGAACATTATATAAGTCAATAACGTTATATATCCTAACCTAAGGCAACCTAACATCTCGGATGTAATATTTTACAACATTCCTGGCGTGTCGGCCCCTATTTCTCGGTGGGAACATTATATCCGTCCTTAACGCTATATGTCCTAGCCTGAGACAACCTAACATGTCGAATTTAATATTTAAAAATATTCCTGGCGCGTCGGCAACTAATTCTCGGTGGGAACAGTATATACGTATATAACGTTATATATCCTAACCTAAGGCAACTTAACATGTCGGATGTAATATTTTACAATATTCCTGGCGCGTCGGCACCTCCTTCTCGGTGGGAACATTATGTACGTCTATAAAGTTATATGTCCTAACCTAAGGGAACCTAATACCTCGGATGTAATGTTTTACAACATTCCTGGCGTGTCGGCACCTATTTCTCGGTGGGAACATTATATACGTCTTTAACGCTATATATCCTAGCCTAAGGCAACCTAATTTGTCGAGCGTAATATTTTACAACATTCATGGGGCCTCGGCCCCTATTTCTCGGTGGGAACATTATATAAGTCAATAACGTTATATATCCTAACCTAAGGCAACCTAACAATTCGGATGTAATATTTTACATCATTCCCGCTACTTCGGCCCCTACTTCTCGGTGGGAACATTATATATGTCTATAAAGTTATATATCCTAGCCTAAGGCAACCTGACATACCGGATGTAATATTTTACCACATTCCTGGCGCGCTGGCCCCTACTTCTCGGTGGGAACATTATATACGTGTGTAACGCCATATATCCCAACTTAAGGCAACCAAAAATGTCGAGCGTAATATTTTACCACATTCCTGGCGTGTCGGCACCTACTTCTCGGTGGGAACATTCTATACGTCTATAGTGTTGTATATGTTAACCTAAGGGAACCTAACATCTCAGGTGTAATATTTTACAACATTCCTGACGCGTCGGCTCCAACTTTTCGGTGGGAACATTATATACGTCTATAACGTTATATATCATAACGTAAGGCAACATAATATCTCGGATGTAATATTTTACAACATTCCTGGCGTGTTATCACCTGCTTTTCAATGGGGACATTATATACGTCTATAACGTTGTATATCCTAACGTAAGGCAACATAACATCTCGGATGTAATATTTTACAACATTCCTGGCATGTCGTCGCCCGCTTCCCAATGGGGACATTATAAACGTCTATAACGTTGTATATCCTAACCTAACGCAACCTAACATCTGGTATGTAATATTTTACATCATTCCTGGCGTGTCGTCGCCTGCTTCTCGATGGGGACACTTCATACGTCTATAACGTTGTATATCCTAACCTAACGCATCCTAACATTTGGGATGTAATATTTTACAAAATTCCTGGCATGTCGGTCCCTACGTCTCGGTGGGAACATTCTATACGTCTACAGCGTTGTATATCCTAACCTAAGGGAACCTAACATCTCAGGTGAAATATTTTACAACATGCCTGACATGTCGGCCCCTATTTCTCGGTGGGAACATTATATACGTCTATAACGTTATTTATCCTAGCCTAAGGCGACCTACCATGTCGAATGTAATATTTTACAACATTCCTGGCGTGTCGTCGCCTACTTCTCGGTGGGAACATTGTATACGTCTATAACGATATATATCCTAGCCTAAGGCAACCTAACATCTTGGATATAATATTTTACAACATTCCCGGCGTGTCGTCGCCTGCTTCTCGATGGGGACATTATATACGTCTATAACGTTGTATATCCTAACCTAACGCGACCTAACATCTGGGATGTAATATTTTACATCATTCGTGGCATGTCGGTCCCTACGTCTCGGTGGGAACATTCTATACGTCTATAGCGTTGTATATGTTAACCTAAGGGAACCTAACATCTCAGGTGTAATATTTTACAACATTCCTGACGCGTCGGCTCCAACTTTTCGGTGGGAACATTATATACGTCTATAGTGTTATATATCCTAACGTAAGGCAACATAATATCTCGGATGTAATATTTTACAACATTCCTGGCGTGTTGTCGCCTGCTTTTCAATGGGGACATTATATACGTCTATAACGTTGTATATCCTAACCTAACGCAACCTAACATCTGGGATGTAATATTTTACATCATTCCTGTCATGTCGGTCCCTACGTCTCGGTGGGAACATTCTATACGTCTACAGCGTTGTATATCCTAACCTAAGGGAACCTAACATCTCAGGTGAAATGTTTTACAACATTCCTGACATGTCGGCCCCCATTTCTCGGTGGGAACATTATATACGTCTATAACGATATATATCCTAACCTAAGGCAACCTAACATCTCGGATGTAATATTTTACGACATTCCTGGCGTGTCGTCGCCTGCTTCTCGATGGGGACATTATATACGTCTATAACGTTGTATGTCCTAACCTAACGCAACCTAACATCTGGGATGTAATATTTTACATCATTCCTGTCATGTCGGTCCCTACGTCTCGGTGGGAACATTCTATACGTCTACAGCGTTGTATATCCTAACCTAAGGGAACCTAACATCTCAGGTGAAATGTTTTACAACATTCCTGACATGTCGGCCCCCATTTCTCGGTGGGAACATTATATACGTCTATAACGATATATATCCTAACCTAAGGGAACCTAACATCTCGGATGCTATATTTTACAACATTCCTGGCATGTCGGTCCCAACTTCTCGGTGGGAACATTGTATACGTCTATAACGATATATATCCTAGCCTAAGGCAACCTAACATCTCGGATGTAATATTTTACGACATTCCTGGCGTGTCGTCACCTGCTTCTCGATGGGGACATTATATACGTCTATAACGTTGTATGTCCTAACCTAACGCAACCTAGTATCTGGGATGTAATATTTTTGAACATTCCTGGCGTGTCGTCGCCAAATTCTGGATGGGGACATTATATACATCTATAACGTTATATATCCTAACCTAAGGCAACCTAACATCTCGGATGTAATAGTTGACAACATTCCTGGCGTGTCCGCCCGTACTTCTTGGTGGGAACATCATATGCGTCTATAGCGATATATATCCTAACCTAAGGGAACCTAACATCTCAGGTGAAATGTTTTACAACATTCCTGACATGTCGGCCCCTATTTCTCGGTGGGAACATTATATACGTCTATAACGATATATATCCTAACCTAACGAAACCTAACATCTCGGATATAATATTTTACAACATTCCTGGCGTTTCGTCGCCTGCTTCTCGATGGGGACATTATATACGTCTATAACGTTGTATATCCTAACCTAACGCTACCTAACATCTGGGATGTAATATTTTACATCATTCCTGGCATGTCGGTCCCTACGTCTCGGTCGGAACATTATATACGTCTACAGCGTTGTATATCCTAACCTAAGGGAACCTAACATCTCAGGTGAAATGTTTTACAAAATTCCTGACATGTCGGCCCCCATTTCTCGGTGGGAACATTATATACGTCTATAACGATATATATCCTAACCTAAGGAAACCTAACATCTCGGATGCTATATTTTACAACATTCCTGGCATGTCGGTCCCAACTTCTCGGTGGGAACATTGTATACGTCTATAACGATATATATCCTAGCCTAAGGTAACCTAACATCTCGGATGTAATATTTTACGACATTCCTGGCGTGTCGTCGCCTGCTTCTCGATGGGGACATTATATACGTCTATAACGTTGTATGTCCTAACCTAACGCAACCTAACATCTGGGATGTAATATTTGTGAACATTCCTGGCGTGTCGTCGCCAACTTCTGGATGGGGACATTATATACATCTATAACGTTATATATCCTAACCTAAGGGAACCTAACATCTGGGATGTAATATTTTACATCATTCCTGGCACGTCGGTCCCTACGTCTCGGTGGGAACATTCTATACGTCTACAGCGTTGTATATCCTAACCTAAGGGAACCTAACATCTCAGGTGAAATGTTTTACAACATTCCTGACATGTCGGCCCCCATTTCTCGGTGGGAACATTATATACGTCTATAACGATATATATCCTAGCCTAAGGCAACCTAACAACTCGGATGTAATATTTTACAACATTCCTGGCGTGACGTCACCTGCTTCTCGATGGGGACATTATATACGTCTATAACGTTGTATATCCTAACCTAACGCAACCTATCATCTGGGATGTAATATTTTACAACATTCCTGGCATGTCGGTCCCTACGTCTCGGTGGGATAATTCTATACGTCTACAGCGTTGTATATCCTAACCTAAGGGAACCTAACATCTCAGGTGAAATGTTTTACAACATTCCTGACATGTCGGCGACTATTTCTCGGTGGGAACATTATATACGTCTATAACGTTATATATCCTAGCCTAAGGCGACCTAACATGTCGAATGTAATATTTTACAACATTCCTGGCATGTCGGTCCCTACGTCTCGGCGGGTACATTATATACGTCTATAACGTTGCATATACTAACCTAACGCAACCTATCATCTGGGATGTAATATTTTACAACATTCCTGGCATGTCGGTCCCTACGTCTCGGTGGGAACATTATATACGTCTATAACGTAATATATCCTAACGCAAGGCAACATAACATCTCATATGTAATATTTTACAACATTCCTGGCGTGTCGTCGCCTGCTTCTCGATGGGGACATTATATACGTCTATAACGTTGTATATCCTAACCTAAGGCAACCTAACATCTCGGATGTAATATTTTACAACATTCCTGGCGTGTCGTCGCCTGCTTCCCGATGGGGACATTATAAACGCCTATAACGTTGTATATCCTAACCTAACGCAACCTAACATCTGGTATGTATTATTTTACATCATTCCTGGCGTGTCGTCGCCTGCTTCTTGATGGGGACGCTTCATACGTCTATAACGTTGTATATCCTAACCTAACGCATCCTAACATCTGGGATGTAATATTTTACAACATTCCTGGCATGTCGGTCCCTACGTCTCGGTGGGAACATTCTATACGTCTACAGCGTTGTATATCCTAACGAAAGGGAACCTAACATCTCAGGTGAAATATTTTACAACATGCCTGACATGTCGGCCCCTATTTCTCGGTGGGAACATTATATACGTCTATAACGATATATATCCTAACCTAAGGCAACCTAACATCTCGAATGTAGTATTTTACCACATTCAAGGAGGGTCGCCTCCTACTTCGCGGTGGGAACATTATATACGTCTATAATGTAACATAACCTAACCTAACCCATTTAACCCCTCGCTGGTAATGTATTGCAGATTCCAGCTCGTGTCGTCCCGTACGCCTCGGTGGGAACATTGTATGCGTCTACAACGTTATATATCCTAACCTAAGGCAACCTAACATCTCGGATGTAGTATTTTACAACATTCCTGGCGGGTCGGAACCTACATCTCGGTGGGAACATTATGAACGTCTGTAACGTAATATAACCTAACCTATCCCATCTAGCGCCTCGGTGGTAATGTTTTGCAGAATCTCGCTCGTGTCGTCCCTTACGTCTCGGTGCGGAAATTATATACGTCTCTAACGTTACACATCCTAACCTAAGACAACCTAACATCTCGAATGTATTATTTTACAACATTCGAGGCCGGTCGGCCCCTACTTCTAAGTGGGAACATTGTATACGTCTATATCGTAATATAATCTAACCTAACCCATTTTGCCCCTCGGTGATAATGTTTTACAGAATCCCGTTCGTGTCGTCCCTTACGTCTCGGTGCGGACATTATATACGTCTATAACGTTACATATCGTAACCTTAGGCAACCTAACATCTCCGATGTAGTATTTTGCAACATTCCTGGCCGGTCGGCCCCTACTTCTCGGTGATAACATTATATACGTCTAGAACATTATATACCCCAACCTAAGGCAACCTAAAATCTCGGGTGTAATATCTTCCAACATTCCTGGCGGGACGGCCTCTACTTCTCGGTGGGAATATTATATACGACTATAACGTAATATAACCTAACCTAACCCATCCAGACCCTCGCTCTTATTGTTTTACAGAATCTCGTTCGTGTCGTCCCGTACGTCTCGATGGGGACATTATATGCATCTATAACGTTATATATCCTAACCTAGGGCAACCTATCATCTCGGATGTAGTATTTTACAACAATCCTGGCGTGTCGGAACCTACTTCTCGGAGGGAACATTATATACGTCTAGAACGTTATATACCCCAACCCAAGGCAACCTAACATCTCGGGTGTAGTATTTTCCAACATTCCTGGCGGGTCGGCCTCTACTTCTCGGAGGGAACATTATATACGTCTATAACGTAATATAACCTAACCTAACCCATCTAGAATCTCGCTGGTAATGTTTTACATAATCTCGTTCGTGTCGTTCCGTACGTCTCTGTGCGGACATTATATACGTCTATATCGTTATATATCCTAACCTAAGGCAACCTAACATCTCGAATGTTGTATTTTACTACATTCCTGGCGCGCCGGCCCCTACTTCTCGGTGGGAACATTATATACGTCTGTAACGCTATATATCCTAGCCTAAGGCAGTCTAACATGTCGAATGTAATATTTTACAACATTCCCGTCACTTCGGCCCCTACTTCTCGGTGGTAACATTATATATGTCTATAACGCTATATACCCTAGCTTAAGGCAACCTAACATGTCGAATGTAATATGTTATGACATTCCTGGCTCGTTGGCCCCTACTTCTCTGTGGTAACATTATATACGTCTATCACGCTGTATATCCTCGCCTAAGGCAACCTAACGTGTCGAATGTAATATTTTACAACATTCCCGGCGCTTCGGCCCCTACTTGTCGGTGGGAACATTATATACGTCTATAACGCTATATATCCTACCTTAAGGCAACATAACATCTCGGATGTAATATTTTACAACATTCCTGTCTCGTTGGCCCCTACTTCTCGGTGGGAATATTATATACGTCTATAACATCATATACCATAACGTAAGGCAACATAACATCTCGGATGTAATATTTTACTACATTCCTGGCATGTTGGTCCCTAGTTCTCGGTGGGAACATTGTATACGTCTTTAACGATATATATCCTAGCCTAAGGCGACCTAAGATCTCGGATGTAGTATTTTACAACATTCCTGGCGTGTCGTCGCCTGCTTCTCGATGGGGACATTATATATGTCTATAACGTTGTATATCCTAACCTAAGACAACCTAACGTCTCTGATGTAATATTTTAATACATTCCTGGCACGTCGGCTCCTACTTCTCGGTGGGAACATTATATACGTCTATAACGTTATATATCCTAACGTAAATCAACATAACATCTCGGATGTAATATTCTACAACATTCCTGTCGCGTCGGCCCCTACTTCTCGGTGGGAACATTATATACGTCTATATCGCAATATAACCTAACCTAACCCATTTAGCCCCTCGCTGGTAATGTTTTACAGAATCCAGTTCTTGTCGTCCCGTACATCTCGGTGGGGACATTGTATGCGTCTGTGACGTTATATATCCTAACCTAAGGCAACTTAACATCTCGAATGTAGTATTTTACAACATTCCATGCAGGTCGGCCCCTACTTCTCGGTGGGCACACTATATACGTTTATATCGTAATATAACCTAACCTAACACATTTTGCCCCTCGGTGATAATGTTTTACAGAATCCCGGTCGTGTTGGCTCATACTTCTAGGTGGGGACATTATATACGTCTATAACGTTATATATCCTAACCTAACGCAACCTAACATCTCGGATGTAGTATTTTACAACATTCCAGGCGGGTCTGGACCTACTTCTCGGTGAGCACACTATATACGTCTATATCGTAATATAACCTAACCTAACCCATCCAGCCCCTCGGCGGTAATGTTTTACAGAATCCCGTTCGTGTCGTCCCGTACGTCTCGGTGCGAACATTATATAAGTCTATAACGTTATATATCCTAACGTAAGGCAACTTAACATATCGAACGTAGTATTTTACAACATTCCTGGCGGGCTGAACCTCCTTCTCGGTGGGAACATTATATAAGTCTATATCGTAATATAACCTATCCTAACCCATCTAGACCCTCGCTGGTAATGTTTCACAGAATCCCGTTCGTGTCGCTCCGTACGTCACGGTGCGGACATTGTATGCGTCTATAATGCTGTATATCCTAACCTAAGGCAACCTAAGATCTCGGATGTAGTATTTTCCAAAATTCCTGGCGGGTCGGCCCCTACTTCTCGGTGGGAACATTATATACGTCCATAACGTAATATAACCTAACCTGACCCATCTAGCCCCTCGCTGGTAATGTTTTACAGAATCCCGGTAGTGTCGGCCCGTACTTCACGGTGGGGACATTGTATGCGTCTATAACGATATATATCCTAACCTAAGGCAACCTAACATCTAGGATGTAATATTTTACAACATTCCTGACGCGTCGACCCCTATTTCTCGGTGGGAAAATTATATACGTCTATAACGTTATATATCCTAGCCTAAGGCAACCTAACATGACGAAAGTAATATTTTACAAGATTCCTAGCGTGTCGTCGCCTACTTCTCGATGGGGACATTATATACATCTATAACGTTGTATATCCTAATGTAAGGCAACCTAACATCTGGGATGTAATATTTTACACGTTTCCTGGCATGTCGGTCCCCACGTCTCGGTGGGAACATTATATACGTTTATAACGATATATATCCTAACCTAAAGCAACCTAACATCTCGGATGTAATATCTTACAACATTCCTGGCATGTCGGTCCCTATATCTCGGTGAGAACATTATATACGTCTGCAAGGTTATATATCATAACCTAAGGCAACCTAACCTCTCTACCGTAATATTTTACAGCATTCCTGGCGTGACGGCGCCTACTTCGCGATGGGGACATCATATACGTCTATAACGTTGTATATCCTAACCTAAGGCAACCTAACATCTCGGATGTAATATCTTACAACATTCCTGGCATGTCGGTCCCTATATCTCGGTGAGAACATTATATACGTCTGCAAGGTTATATATCATAACCTAAGGCAACCTAACCTCTCTACCGTAATATTTTACAGCATTCCTGGCGTGACGGCGCCTACTTCGCGTTGGGAACATTATATAAGTCTATAACGATATATATCCTAACCTAAAGCAACCTAACATCTCGGATGTAATATATTACAACATTCCTGGCATGTCGGTCCCTATGTCTCGGTGGGAACAGTATATACGTCTATATCGTAAAATAACCTAACCTAACCCATTTTGCCCCTCGGTGATATTGTTTTGCAGAATCCCGTTCGTGTCGTCCCGTACGTCTCTGTGCGGACATTATATAAGTCTATAACGTTATATATCCTAACCTAAGGCAACATACATCTCGAATGTAGTATTTTACAACACTCCACTCGCTCCGGCCCCCAATTCTCGTTGGGTACATTATATACGTCTATAACGTAATATAACCTAACCTAACCCATCTAACCCCACTCTGGTAATGTTTTACACAATCCCGGTCGTGTCGGCCGGTACTACTCGGTCGGGACATTATATGCGTCTAGAACGTTATATATCCTAACCTAAGGCAACCTAACATCTCGGATGTAGTATTTTACAACATTCCTGGCGGGTCGGCCCCTAATTCTCGGTTGGAACATTATATACGTCTATAACGTAATAGATCATATCCTATCCCATCTAGCCCCTCGCTGGTAATGTTTCACAGAATCCAGTTCGTGTCGTCCCGTACGACCCGGTGGGGACATTGTATGCGTCTATAACGTTACATACCATACACTAAGGCACCCTAACATCTCGGAAGTAGTATGTTCCAACATTCCTGGCGGGTCGGAACCTACGTCTCGGTGGGAACATTATATGCGTCTATAATGTAATATAACCTAACCTAACCCATCTAGCACCTCGCTGGTAATGTTTTACAGAATCCCGTTCGTGTCGTCCCGCACGTCTCGGTGGGGACATTATATGCATCTATAACGTTATATATCCTAACATAAGGCAACCTAACATCTCGAATGTAATATTCTACAATATTCCAGGCGGGTCGGCCACTACTTCTCGGTGGAAACATTATATACGTCTATAACGTTATATATCCCAACCTAAGGCAACCTAACATCTCGGATGTAATATTTTACAACATTCCTGCCATGTTGGTCCCTACGTCCCGGGGGGAACATTATATACGTCTATAACGATATATATACTAACCCAAGGCAACCAAAAATCTCGTATGTAATATTATACAACATTCCTGGCATGTCGGTCCCTACGTCCCGGTGGGAACACTCTATACCTCTATAACGTTGTATATCCTAACGTAAGGCAACATAACATCTCGGATGTAATATTTTACACCATTCCTGGCGTGTCGTCGCGTACTTCTCGATGGGAACATTATATACGACTATAACGATATATATCCTAACCTAAGGCAACCTAACATCTCGGATGTAGTATTTTACAACATTCCTGGCGGGTCGGAACCTACTTATCGGTGGGAACATTATGTACGTCTGTAACGTAATATAACCTAACCTAACACATCTAGCCCCTCGCTGGTAATGTTTTGCAGAATCTCGCTCGTGTCGTTCCGTACGTCTCGGTGCGGAAATCATATACGTCTCTAACGTTACACATCCTAACCTAAGGCAACCTAACATCTCGAATGTAATATTTTACAACATTCGAGGCGGGTCGGCCCCTACTTCTAAGTGGGAACATTGTATACGTCTATATCGTAATATAATCTAACCTAACCCATTTTGCCCCTCGGTGATAATGTTTTACAGAAGCCCGTTCGTGTCGTCCCGTACGTCTCGGTGCGGACATTATATACGTCTATAACGTTACATATCGTAACCTTAGGCAACCTAACATCTCCGATGTAGTATTTTGCAACATTCCTGGCCGGTCTGCCCCTACTTCTCGGTGATAACATTTTATACGTCTAGAACATTATATACCCCAACCTAAGGCAACCTAAAATCTCGGGTGTAGTATCTTCCAACATTCCTGGCGGGACGGCCTCTACTTCTCGGTGGGAATATTATATACGACTATAACGTAATGTAACCTAACCTAACCCAACCAGACCCTCGCTCTTATTGTTTTACAGAATCTCGTTCGTGTCGTCCCGCATATCTCGATGGGGACATTATATGCATCTATAACGTTATATATCCTAACCTAGGGCAACCTATCATCTCGGATGTAGTATTTTACAACAATCCTGGCGTGTCGGAACCTACTTCTCGGTGGGAACATTATGTACGTCTATAACGTAATATAACCTAACCTAACCCATCTAGAATCTCGCTGGTAATGTTTTACAGAATCTCGTTCATGTCGTCCCGTACGTCTCTGTGCGGACATTATATACGTCTATATCGTTATATATCCTAACCTAAGGCAACCTAACATCTCGAATGTTGTATTTTACTACATTCCTGGCGCGCCGGCCCCTACTTCTCGGTGGGAACATTATATATGTTTATAACGCTATATATCCTAGCTTAAGGCAACCTAACATTTCGAATGTAATATTTTACAACATTCCTGTCACTTCGGCACCTACTTCTCGGTGGGAACAGTATATACGTCTATAACGCTATATATCCTAGCCTAAGGCAACCTAACATCTCTACCGTAATATTTTACAACATTCCCGCCGCTTCGGTCCCTACTTCTCTGTGGTAAGATTATATACGTCTATAACGCTATATATCCTAGCTTAAGGCAACCTAACGTCTCTACCGTAATATTTTACAACATTCCTGGCTCGACGGCTGCTACTTCTCGGTGGAAACATTATATACGTCTATAACGTATTTCTATCCTAACCTAAGGCAACCTAACATGTCGAGCGTAATATTTTACAACATTCCTGGCGTGTCGGCCAGTACTTCTCGGTGGGAATATCATATACGTCTATAACGTTATATATCCTAACCTAAGAGCAACCTAACATGTTGAATGTAATATTTTACAACGGCGCATCGGTACCTACTTCTCTGTGATAACATTATATACGTCTATAACGTTATATATCCTAGCCTAAGGCAATCTAATATCTCGGATGTGATATTTTACTATATTCCTGGCACGTCGGCCGCTACTTCTCGGTGGGAATATTATATACGTCTATAACGCTATATATCCTAGCGTACGGCAACCTAACATGTCGAATGTAATATTTTCCAACATTCCTGGCGCGTCGGCCGCTACTTCTCGGTGGGAACATTATATACGTCTATAACGCTATATATCCTAGCCTAAGGCACGCTAACGTGTCGAATGTAATATTTTACATCATTCCCGGCGCTTCGGCCCCTACTTCTCGGTGGGAACATTATATACGTCTATAACGATATATATCCTAGCCTGAGGCATCCTAACATGTCGAATGTAATATTTTACAACATTCCTGGCACGTCGGCCGTTACTTCTCGGTGGCAATATTATATACGTCCATAACGCTATATATCCTAGCTTAAGGCAACCTGACATGTCGAATGTAATATTTTACAACATTCCTAACGTGTCGGCTCGTAGTTCTCGGTGGTAACATTATATACGTCTATAACGCTAAATATCCTTGCCTAAGGCAACCTAACATGTCGAACGTAATATTTTACAACATTCCTGGCATGCAAGTCCCTACTTCTCTGTGGTAACATTATATACGTCTATAACGTTATATATCCTGGCCTGAGGCAACCTAATATCTCGGATGTAATATTTTACTCCATTCCTGGCATGTCGGTCCCTACATCCCGCTGGGAACATTGTATACGTCCATAACGTTATATATCCTAGCCTAAGGCCACCTAACGTGTCGAATGTAATATTTTACAACATACCTGGCGTGTCGTCGCATGCTTCTCGATGGGGACATTATATACGTCTATAACGTTGTATATCCTAACCTAAGGCAACCTTACATCTCGGATGTAATATTTTACAACATTCGTGACGCGTCAGCCCCTATTTCTCGGTGGAAACATTATATACGTCTATATCGTTATATATCCTAGCCTAAGGAGACCTAACATGTCGAATGTAATATTTTTCAACATTCCTGGCATGTCGGTCCCCACGTCTCGTTGGGAACATTATATACGTCTATAACGATATATGTCCTAACCGAAAGCAACCTAACATCTTGGATGTAATATTTTACAACATTCCTGGCATATCGGTCGCTACTTCTCGGCGGAAACATTATATACGTCTATATAATTATATATCCTAGCCTAGGACAACCTAACATGTCGAATGTAATATTTCACAACATTCCTGACGCGTCGGCCCCTACTTCTCGGTGGGAACATTATGTACGTCTATAACGCAATATAACCTAACCTGACCCATTTAACCCCTCGCTGGTAATGTTTTACAGAATCTCGCTCGTGTCGTCCCGTACGTCTCGGTGCGGAAATTATATACGTCTGTAACGTTATACATCCTAACCTAAGGCAACCTAAAATCTCGAATGTAGTATTTTACAACATTCCAGGCGGGTCGGCCCCTACTTCTGAGTGGGAGCATTATATACGTCTATATCGTAATATAACCTAACCTATCCCATTTTGCCTCTCGGTGATAATGTTTTACAGAATTCCGTTCGTGTCGTCCCGTACGTCCCGGTGCGGACATTATATAAGTCTATAACGTTATATATCCTAACCTAAGGCAACCTAACATCTCGAATGTGGTATTTTACCACATTCAAGGAGAGTCGGCTCCTACTTCTCGGTGGGAACATTATATACGTCTATAATGTAACATAACCTAACCTAACCCATTTAGCCCCTCGCTGGTAATGTATTACAGATTCCAGCTCATGTCGTCCCGTACGTCTCGGTGGGAACATTGTATGCGTCTACAACGTTATATATCCTATCCTAAGGCAACCCAACATCTCGGATGTAGTATTTTACTACATTCCTGGCGGGTCGGAACCTACTTCTCGGTGAGAACATTATATACGTCTGTAACGTAATATAACCTAACGTATCCCATCTAGCGCCTCGGTGGTAATGTTTTGCAGAATCACGTCCGTGTCGTCCCGTACGTCTCGGTGCGGACATTATATAAGTCTATAACATTATATATCCTAACCTAAGGCAACCTAACATC
This sequence comes from Xylocopa violacea, assembly GCA_963969225.1. Lineage (NCBI taxonomy): Eukaryota > Metazoa > Arthropoda > Insecta > Hymenoptera > Apidae > Xylocopa > Xylocopa violacea. Next base: position 938,986 of record CAXAJV010000835.1, read on the forward strand.
TCGTATGTAGTATTTTGCAACATTCCCGCCGCTTCGGTCCATACTTCTCGGTGGTAACATTATATACGTCTATAACGTTATATATCCTAGCCTAAGGCATTCTAACATCTCGAGTGTAATATTTTACAACATTCCCGTCACCTCGGCCCCTATTTCTCGGTGGGAACATTATATACGTCTATAACGCTGTATATCCTCGCCTAAGGCAACCTAACATCTCGGATGTAATATTTTACTACATTCCTGGCTCGTTGGCCAGGAATACTTCTCGGAGGGAACATTATGTACGTCTATAACGTTATATATCCTAACCTGAGGCAACCTAACTTTTCGAACGTAATATTTTACAACATTCCTGGCTCATCGGCCCCTACTTCTCGGTGGCAACACTATATACGTCTATAACGTTATATATCCTAACCTAAGGCAACCTAACATCTCGGATGTAATATTTTACTACATTCCTGGCGCGTCGGCCCCTATTTCTCGGTGGGAACATTATATACGTCTATAACGCTATATATCCTAGCCTAAGGCGACCTAACATGTCGAATGTAATATTTTACAACATTCCTGACGTGTCGGCTCGTAGTTCTCGGTGGTAACATTATATACGTCTATAACGCTAAATATCCTTGCCTAAGGCAACCTAACATGTCGAATGTAATATTTTACAACATACCTGGCGCGTCGGCACCTACTTCTCGGTGGGAACAATATATACATCTTTAACATTATATATCCTAACCTAAGGCAACCTAACATATCGGATGTAATACTTTACTACATTTCTGGCACGTCGGCCCGTACCAATTGGCGGGAACATTATATAAGTCAAGAACGTTATATATCCTAACCTAAGGCAACGTCTATAACGTTATATATCCTAACCTAAGGCAACCAGCACTTCTGATGTAATGTTCTACAATATTCCTGGCGCGTCGGCCCCTATTTCTCGGTGGGAACATTATATACGTCTATAACGATATATATCCTAGCCTAAGGCAACCTAACGTCTCTACCGTAATATTTTACAACATTCCTGGCTCGACGGCTGCTACTTCTCGGTGGAAACATTATATACGTCTATAACGTATTTACATCCTAACCTAAGGCAACCTAACATTTCGAATGTAATATTTTACAACATTCCTGGCGTGTCGTCGCCTAGTTCTCGATGGGGACATTATATACATCTATAACGTTGTATATCCTATCCTAAGGCAACCTAACTTCTCGGATGTAATATTTTACAACATTCCAGGCACCTCGGTCCCTACTTCTCGGTGGGAACATTCTATACGTCTATAACGTTGTATATCCTGACCTAAGGGAACCTAACATCTCGGGTGTAATATTTTACAACATTCCTGGCGTGTCGGCCCCTAATTCTCGATGGGATCATTATATACGTCTATAACGTAATATAACCTAACCTAACCCATCTAGAACTTCGCTGGTAATGTTTTACAGAATCTCGTTCGTGTCGTCCCGTACGTCACGGTGCTGACATTATATAGGTCTATAACGTTATATATCTCAACCTAAGGCAACCTAACATCTCGGATGCAGTATTTGACAACATTCCTGGCGGGTCGGACTCTACTTCTCGGTGGGAACATTATATACGTCCATAACGTAATATAACCTAACCTAACCCATCTAGCCCCTCAGCGGTAATGTTTTACAGAATCCCGTTCTTGTCTTCCCGCACGTCTCGGTGCGGACATTATATAGGTCTATAACGTTATATATCCCAACCTAAGGCAACCTAACATCTCGGATGTAATATTTTACAACATTCCTGACATGTCGGTCCCTACGTCCAGGGGGGAACATTATATACGTCTATAACGATATATATACTAACCCAAGGCAACCAAACATCTCGTATGTAATATTATACAACATTCCTGGCATGTCGGTCCCTACGTCCCGGCGGGAACATTATATACGTCTATAACGTTGTATATCCTAACCTAAGGCAACCTAACATCTCGGATGTAATATTTGACAATATTCCTGGCGTGTCGGCCCCTATTTCTCGGTGGGAACATTATATACGTCTATAACCATATATATCCTAACCTAAGCCAACCAAACATCTCGTATGTAATATTTTAAAACAATCCTGGCATATCGGTTCCGACGTGCCGACGGGAACATTATATACGTCTATAACGATATATATCCTAACCTAAGGCAACCTAACATCTCGGATGTATTATTTTACATCATTCCTGGCGTGTCGTCGCCTACTTCTTGATGGGGACATTATATACGTCTATAACGTTATATATCCTAACGTAAGGCAAGATAACATCTCGTATGTAATATTTTACAACATTCCTGGCATGTCGGTCCCTACATCTCGGTGGGAACACTCTATACCTCTATAACGTTGTATATCCTAACGTAAGGCAACATAACATCTCGGATGTAATATTGTACACCATTCCTGGCGTGTCGCCGCGTACTTCTCGATGGGGACATTATATACGTCTATAACTTTATACATCCTAACCTAAGGCAACCTAACACCTCGAATGTAGTATTTTACAACATTGCAGGCGGTTCCGCCCCTAATTCTCGGTGGGATCATTATATTCGTCTATAACGTAATATAACCTAACCTAACCCATCTAGACCTTCGCTGGTAATGTTTTACAGATTGTCGTTCGTGTCGTCCCATACGTCTCGGTGCGGTGGCCTACTATATCGTAACGCAAGGCAGCATAACATCTCGGATGTAATATTTCACAACATTCCTGGCATTTCGTCGCCTGCTTCTCGATGGGGACGTTGTATACGTCTATAGCTTTGTATATCCTAACCTAACGCAACCTAACATGTCGAATCTAATACTTTACACAATACTGTGCGTAAATTATATACGTCTGTAACGTTATACATCCTAACCTAAGGCAACCTAACATCTCGAATGTAGTATTTTACAACATTCCAGGCGGGTCGGCCCCTACTTCTGAGTGGGAGCATTATATACGTCTATATCGTAATATAGCCTAACCTATCCCATTTTGCCTCTCGGTGATAATGTTTTACAGAATTCCGTTCGTGTCGTCCCGTACGTCCCGGTGCGGACATTATATAAGTCTATAACGTTATATATCCTAACCTAAGGCAACCTAACATCTCGAATGTGGTATTTTACCACATTCAAGGAGAGTCGGCTCCTACTTCTCGGTGGGAACATTATATACGTCTATAATGTAACATAACCTAACCTAACCCATTTATCCCCTCGCTGGTAATGTATTACAGATTCCAGCTCATGTCGTCCCGTACGTCTCGGTGGGAACATTGTATGCGTCTACAACGTTATATATCCTATCCTAAGGCAACCCAACATCTCGGATGTAGTATTTTACTACATTCCTGGCGGGTCGGAACCTACTTCTCGGTGAGAACATTATATACGTCTGTAACGTAATATAACCTAACGTATCCCATCTAGTGCCTCGGTGGTAATGTTTTGCAGAATCACGTCCGTGTCGTCCCGTACGTCTCGGTGCGGACATTATATAAGTCTATAACGTTATATATCCTAACCTAAGGCAACCTAACATCTCGAATGTAGTATTTTGCAACATTCCCGCCGCTTCGGTCCCTACTTCTCGGTGGTAACATTATATACGTCTATAACGCTATATATCCTAGCTTAAGGCAACCTAACGTCTCTACCGTGATATTTTACAACATTCCTGGCTCGACGGCTGCTACTTCTCGGTGGAAACATTATATACGTCTATAACGTATTTCTATCCTAACCTAAGGCAACCTAACATGTCGAGCGTAATATTTTACAACATTCCTGGCGTGTCGGCCAGTACTTCTCGGTGGGAATATCATATACGTCTATAACGTTATATATCCTAACCTAAGAGCAACCTAACATGTCGAATGCAATATTTTACAACGGCGCATCGGTACCTACTTCTCTGTGGTAACATTATATACGTCTATAACGTTATATATCCTAGCCTAAGGCAATCTAATATCTCGGATGTAATATTTTACTACATTCCTGTCTCGTCGGCCCCTACTTCCGGGTGGGAAAATTATATACGTCTATAACGTTATATATCATAACCTGAGGCAACCTAACATGTCGAACGTAATATTTTATAACATTCCTGGCATGCAAGTCCCTACTTCTCTGTGGTAGCATTATATACGTCTATAACGTTATATATCCTAGCCTGAGGCAACCTAACATCTCGGATGTAATATATTACTACATTCCTGGCACGTCGGCCGCCACTTCTCGGTGGTAACATTATATACGTCAATAACGCTATATATACTAGCGTAAGGCAACCTAACATGTCGAATGTAATATTTTCCAACATTCCTTGTGCGTCGGCCCCTCCTTCTCGGTGGGAACATTATGTACGTCTATAACGCTATATATCCTAGCCTAAGGCAGGCTAACATGTCGAATGTAATATTTTACTACATTCCTGGCTCGTCGGCCCCTACTTCCGGGTGGGAAAATTATATACGTATATAACGTTATATATCCTAACCTGAGGCAACCTAACATGTCGAACGTAATATTTTACAACATTCCTGGCATGCCAGTCCCTACTTCTCTGTGGCAACATTATATACGTCTATAACGTTATATATCCTGGCCTGAGGCAACCTAACATCTCGGATGTAATATTTTACTACATTCCTGGCACGTCGGCCGCTACTTCTCGGTGGGAACATTATATACGTCTATAACGCTATATATCCTAGCCTAAGGCAACATAACATCTCGAATGTAGTATTTTGCAACATTCCCGCCGCTTCGGTCCCTACTTCTCGGTGGTAACATTATATACGTCTATAACGCTATATATCCTAGCTTAAGGCAACCTAACGTCTCTACCGTGATATTTTACAACATTCCTGGCTCGACGGCTGCTACTTCTCGGTGGAAAGATTATATACGTCTATAACGTATTTCTATCCTAACCTAAGGCAACCTAACATGTCGAGCGTAATATTTTACAACATTCCTGGCGTGTCGGCCAGTACTTCTCGGTGGGAATATCATATACGTCTATAACGTTATATATCCTAACCTAAGAGCAACCTAACATGTCGAATGCAATATTTTACAACGGCGCATCGGTACCTACTTCTCTGTGGTAACATTATATACGTCTATAACGTTATATATCCTAGCCTAAGGCAATCTAATATCTCGGATGTAATATTTTACTACATTCCTGTCTCGTCGGCCCCTACTTCCGGGTGGGAAAATTATATACGTCTATAACGTTATATATCATAACCTGAGGCAACCTAACATGTCGAACGTAATATTTTACAACATTCCTGGCATGCAAGTCCCTACTTCTCTGTGGTAGCATTATATACGTCTATAACGTTATATATCCTAGCCTGAGGCAACCTAACATCTCGGATGTAATATATTACTACATTCCTGGCACGTCGGCCGCCACTTCTCGGTGGTAACATTATATACGTCAATAACGCTATATATACTAGCGTAAGGCAACCTAACATGTCGAATGTAATATTTTCCAACATTCCTTGTGCGTCGGCCCCTCCTTCTCGGTGGGAACATTATGTACGTCTATAACGCTATATATCCTAGCCTAAGGCAGGCTAACATGTCGAATGTAATATTTTACTACATTCCTGGCTCGTCGGCCCCTACTTCCGGGTGGGAAAATTATATACGTATATAACGTTATATATCCTAACCTGAGGCAACCTAACATGTCGAACGTAATATTTTACAACATTCCTGGCATGCCAGTCCCTACTTCTCTGTGGCAACATTATATACGTCTATAACGTTATATATCCTGGCCTGAGGCAACCTAACATCTCGGATGTAATATTTTACTACATTCCTGGCACGTCGGCCGCTACTTCTCGGTGGGAACATTATATACGTCTATAACGCTATATATCCTAGCCTAAGGCAACATAACATGTCGAATGTAATATTTTACAACATTCCCGGCGCTTCGGCCCCTACTTCTCGGTGGGAACATTATATACGTCTATAACGTTATATATCCTAGCCTAAGGCAATCTAATATCTCGGATGTAATATTTTACTACATTCCTGTCTCGTCGGACCCTACCTCCGGGTGGGAAAATTATATACTTCTATAACGTTATATATCCTAACCTGAGGCAACCTAACTTGCGGAACGTAATATTTTACAACATTCCTGGCTCATCGGCCCCTACTTCTCGGTGGCAACACTATATACGTCTATAACGTTATATATCCTAACCTAAGGCAACCTAACATCTCGGATGTGATATTTTACTATATTCCTGGCACGTCGGCCGCTACTTCTCGGTGGGAATATTATATACGTCTATAACGCTATATATCCTAGCTTACGGCAACCTAACATGTCGAATGTAATATTTTCCAACATTCCTGGCGCGTCGGCCGCTACTTCTCGGTGGGAACATTATATACGTCTATAACGCTATATATCCTAGCCTAAGGCAGGCTAACATGTCGAATGTAATATTTTACAACATTCCTGGCTCATCGGCCCCTACATCTCGGTGGGAACAATATATACGTCTATAGCGTTATATATCCTAACCTAAGGCAACCTAACACCTCGGATGTAATGTTTTACAACATTCCTGGCTCATCGGCCCCTACTTCTCGGTGGCAACACTGTATACGTCTATAACGTTTTATATCCAATCCTAAGGCAACCTAACGTCTCGGATGTAATATTTTACTACATTCCTGGCACGTCGGCCGTTACTTCTCGGTGGGAATATTATATACGTCTATAACGCTATATATCATAGCTTAAGGCGACCTAACATGTCGAGTGTAATATTTTACAACATTCCCGTCACTTCGGCTCCTACTTCTCGGTGGGAACATTATATATGTCTATAACGCTATATATCCTTGCTTAAGGCAACCTAACGTGTCGAATGTAACATTTTATAACATTCCTGGCGCGTCGGCACCTGCTTCTCAGTGGGAACATTATATACGTCTATAACGCTATATATCCTAGCCTAAGGCAACCTAACATCTCTACCGTAATATTTTACAACATTCCTGGCATGCAAGTCCCTACTCCTAGGTGGGAACATTATATACGTCTATAACGCTATATATGCAAGCCTAAGGCAATCCTAACATGTCGAATGTAATATTTTCCAACATTCCTGGCGCCTCGGCCCCTACTTCTCGGTGGGAACATTATATACGTCTGTAACGTTATATATCCTAACATAAGGCAACCTAACACCTCGGATGTAATGTTTAACAACATTCCTGGCTCATCGGCCCCTACTTCTCGGTGGCAACACTATATACGTCTATAACGTTATATATCCTAACCTAAGGCAACCTAACACCTCGTATGTAATGTTTAACAACATTCCTGGCTCATCGGCCCCTACTTCTCGGTGGCAACACTATATACGTCTATAACGTTATATATCCTAACCTAAGGCAACCCAACATCTCGGATGTAATATTTTACTACATTCCTGGCACGTCGGGCCCTACTTCTCGGTGGGGACATTATATACGTCTATAACGCTATATATCCTAGCCCAAGGTAACCTAACATGTCGAGCGTAATGTTCTACAACATTCCTGGCTCATCGGCCCCTCCTTCTCGGTCGCAACACTATATACGTCTATAACGTTATATATACTAACTTAAGGCAACCTAACATCTCTACCGTAATATATTACAACATTCCTGGCATGGAAGTCCCTACTTCTCTGTGGTAACATTATATACGGCTATAACGTTATATATCCTAGCCTAAGGAAACCTAACATCTCGGATGTAATATGTTACAACATTCCCCGCGCGTCGGCCCCTACTTCTTTGTCGGAACATTGTATACGTCTATAACGCTATATATCCTAGCTTAGGGTAACCTAACATGTCGAACGTAATATTTTACAACATTCCTGGCTCGTCGGCCCCTACTTCTCGGTGGGAACATTATATACGTCTATAACGTTATATATCCTAACCTAAGGCAACCTAACATGTCGAACGTAATATTTTACAACATTCCTGGCTCAGGGGCCCCTAATTCTCGGTGGGAACAATATACACGTCTATAACGTTATACATCCTAACCTATGGCAACCTAACACCTCGGATGGTACGTTTTACAACATTCCTGGCTCATCAGCCCCTACTTCTCGGTGGCAACACTATATACGTCTATAACGTTATATATACTAACCTAAAGATACCTAACATGTCGGATGTAATATTTTACTACATTCCTGGCACGTCGGCCCCTACTTCTAGGTGGGAACATTATATACGTCTATAACGTTATATATGCAAGCCTAAGGCAATCCTAACATGTCGAATGTAATATTTTCCAACATTCCTGGCGCCTCGGCCCCTACTTCTCGGTGGGAACATTATATACGTCTATAACGTTATATATCCTAGCCTGAGGCAACCTAACATCTCGGATGTAATATTTTACAACATTCCTGGCTCATCGGCCCCTACTTCTCGGTGGGAACAATATATACGTCTATAACGTCATATATCCTAACCTAAGGCAACCTAACACCTCGGATGTAATGTTTAACAACATTCCTGGCTCATCGGCACCTACTTCTCGGTGGCAACACTATATACGTCTATAACGTTATATATCCTAACCTAAGGCAACCTAACACCTCGGATGTAATGTTTAACAACATTCCTGGCTCATCGGCCCCTACTTCTCGGTGGCAACACTATATACGTCTATAACGTTGTATATCCTAACCTAAGGCAACCTAACATGTCGAACGTAATATTTTACAACATTCCTGGCTCATCGGACCCTCCTTCTCGGTGGCAACACTATATACGTCTATAACGTTATATATACTAACTTAAGGCAACCTAACATCTCTACCGTAATATTTTACAACATTCCTGGCATGCAAGTCCCTACTTCTCTGTGGTAACATTATATACGGCTATAACGTTATATTTCCTAGCCTAAGGAAACCTAACATCTCGGATGTAATATGTTACAACATTCCCCGCGCGTCGGCCCCTACTTCTTTGTCGGAACATTGTATACGTCTATAACGCTATATATCCTAGCTTAGGGTAACCTAACATGTCGAGCGTAATATTCTACAACATTCCTGGCACGTCGGCCCCTACCTCTCGGTGGGAACATTATATACGTCTATAACGCTATTTATGCAAGCCTAAGGCAATCCTAACATGTCGAATGTAATATTTTCCAACATTCCTGGCGCGTCGACCCCTACTTCTCGGTGGGAACATTATATACGTCTATAACGTTATATATCCTAGCCTGAGGCAACCTAACACCTCGGATGTAATGTTTAACAACATTCCTGGCTCATCGGACCCTACTTCTCGGTGGCAACACTATATACGTCTATAGCGTTATATATCCTAACCTAAGGCAACCTAACATCTCGGATGTAATATTTTACTACATTCCTGGCACGTCGGGCCCTACTTCTCGGTGGGGACATTATATACGTCTATAACGCTATATATCCTAGCCTAAGGTAACCTAACATGTCGAGCGTAATGTTCTACAACATTCCTGGCCCATCGGCCCCTCCTTCTCGGTGGCAACACTATATACGTCTATAACGTTATATATACTAACTTAAGGCAACCTAACATCTCTACCGTAATATTTTACAACATTCCTGGCATGCAAGTCCCTACTTCTCTGTGGTAACATTATATACGGCTATAACGTTATATATCCTAGCCTAAGGAAACCTAACATCTCGGATGTAATATGTTACAACATTCCCCGCGCGTCGGCCCCTACTTCTTTGTCGGAACATTGTATACGTCTATAACGCTATATATCCTAGCTTAGGGTAACCTAACATGTCGAGCGTAATATTCTACAACATTCCTGGCTCGTCGGCCCCTACTTCTCGGTGGGTACATTATATACGTCTATAACGTTATATATGCAAGCCTAAGGCAATCCTAACATGTCGAATGTAATATTTTCCAACATTCCTGACGCCTCGGCCCCAACTTCTCGGTGGGAACATTATATACGTCTATAACGTTATATATCCTAGCCTGAGGCAACCTAACATCTCGGATGTAATATTTTACAACATTCCTGGCTCATCGGCCCCTACTTCTCGGTGGGAACAATATATACGTCTGTAATGTTATATATCCTAGCCTAAGGCAACCTAACATGTCGGATGTAATATTTTACTACATTCCTGGCACGTCGGCCCCTACCTCTCGGTGGGAACATTATATACGTCTATAACGCTATTTATGCAAGCCTAAGGCAATCCTAACATGTCGAATGTAATATTTTCCAACATTCCTGGCGCGTCGACCCCTACTTCTCGGTGGGAACATTATATACGTCTATAACGCTATATATCCTACCTTAAGGAAACCTAACATCTCGGTGTAATATTTTACAACATTCCTGTCTCGTCGGCCCCTACTTCTCGGTGGGAACATTATATACGTGTATAACGTTATATACCCTAACCTGAGGCAACCTAACTTGTCGAACGTAATATTTTACAACATTCCTGGCGCATCGGCCCCTACTTCTCGGTGGGAACAATATATACGTCTATAACGTTATATATCCTGACCTAAGGCAACCTAACACCTCGGATGTAATGTTCTACAACATTCCTGGCTTATCGGCCCCCACTTCTCGGTGGCAACACTATATACGTCTATAACGTTGTATATCCTAACCTAAGGCAACCTAACATCTCGGATGTAATATTTAACTACATTCCTGGCACGTCGGGCCCTACTTCTCGGTGGGGACATTATATACGTCTATAACGCTATATATCCTAGCCCAAGGTAACCTAACATGTCGAGCGTAATGTTCTACAACATTCCTGGCTCATCGGCCCCTCCTTCTCGGTGGCAACACTATATACGTCTATAACGTTATATATACTAACTTAAGGCAACCTAACATCTCTACCGTAATATATTACAACATTCCTGGCATGGAAGTCCCTACTTCTCTGTGGTAACATTATATACGGCTATAACGTTATATATCCTAGCCTAAGGAAACCTAACATCTCGGATGTAATATGTTACAACATTCCCCGCGCGTCGGCCCCTACTTCTTTGTCGGAACATTGTATACGTCTATAACGCTATATATCCTAGCTTAGGGTAACCTAACATGTCGAACGTAATATTTTACAACATTCCTGGCTCGTCGGCCCCTACTTCTCGGTGGGAACATTATATACGTCTATAACGTTATATATGCAAGCCTAAGGCAATCCTAACATGTCGAATGTAATATTTTCCAACATTCCTGGGGCCTCGGCCCCTACTTCTCGGTGGGAACATTATATACGTCTATAACGTTATATATGCAAGCCTAAGGCAATCCTAACATGTCGAATGTAATATTTTCCAACATTCCTGGCGCCTCGGCCCCTACTTCTCGGTGGGAACATTATATACGTCTATAACGTCATATATCCTAACCTAAGGCAACCTAACACCTCGGATGTAATGTTTAAAAACATTCCTGGCTCATCGGCCCCTACTTCTCGGTGGCAAAACTATATACGTCTATAACGTTATATATCCTAACCTAAGGCAACCTAACACCTCGGATGTAATGTTTAACAACATTCCTGGCTCATCGGCCCCTACTTCTCGGTGGCAACACTATATACGTCCATAACGTTATATATCCTAACCTAAGGCAACCTAACATCTCGGATGTAATGTTTAACAACATTCCTGGCTCATCGGCCCCTACTTCTCGGTGGCAACACTATATACGTCTATAACGTTATATATCCTAACCTAAGGCAACCTAACATCTCGGATGTAATATTTTACTACATTCCTGGCACGTCGGCCGTTACTTCTCGGTGGCAATATTATATACGTCCATAACGCTATATATCCTAGCTTAAGGCAACCTAACATGTCGAATGTAATATTTTACAACATTCTTGGCGCGTCGGCACCTACTTCTCGGTGGGAACAGTATATACGTCTATATCGTTATATATCCTAGCCTAAGGCAACCTAACTTCTCGGATGTAATATTTTACTACATTCCTGGTACGTCGACCACTACATCTCGGTGGGAACATTATATACGTCTACAACGCTATATATCATACCCTAAGGCAACCTAACATGTGGAGCGTAATATTTTACAACATTCCTGGCTCATTGGCCCAAACATCTCGGTGGAAGCATTATATACGTCTATAACGTTATATATCCTAGCCTAAGGCAACCTAACGTGTCGAATGTAATATTTTACAACATTCCTGGCGCGACGGCCGCTACTTCTCGGTGGAAACATTATATACGTCTATAACGTTATATATCCTAGCCTAAGGCAACCTAACGTGTCGAATGTAATATTTTACAACATTCCTGGCGCGACGGCCGCTACTTCTCGGTGGGAACATTATATACGTCTATAACGCTATATATCCTAGCCTAAGGCAACCTAACATGTAGAATGTTATATTTTACAACATTCCCGGCGCTTCGGCCCCTACTTGTCGGTGGGAACATTATATACGTCTATAACGCTATATATCCTACCCTAAGGAAACCTAACATCTCGGTGTAATATTTTACAACATTCCTGTCTCGTCGGCCCCTACTTCTCGGTCGGAACATTATATACGTGTATAACGTTATATATCCTAACCTGAGGCAACCTAACTTGTCGAACGTCATATTTTACAACATTCCTGGCTCATCGGCCCCTACTTCTCGGTGGGAACAATATATACGTCTATAACGTTATATATCCTAACCTAAGGCAACCTAACACCTCGGATGTAATGTTCTACAACATTCCTGGCTTATCGGCCCCCACTTCTCGGTGGCAACACTATATACGTCTATAACGTTGTATATCCTAACCTAAGGCAACCTAACATCTCGGATGTAATATTTTACTACATTCCTGGCAGGTCGGCCGCTACTTCTCGGTGGGAATATTATATACGTCTATAAGGCTATATATCCTAGCTTAAGGCAACCTAACATGTCTAATGTAATATTTCACAACATTCCTGGCGCGTCGGTACCTCCTTCTCGGTGGGAACAGTATATAAGTCAATAACGTTATATATCCTAAACTAAGGCAACCTAACATGTCGAATGTAATATTGGACAACATTCCTTTCGTGTCGGCCCGTACTTCTCGGTGGGAATATCATATACGTCTATAACGTTATATATCCTAGCCTACGGCAATCCTAACATGTCGAATGTACTATTTTACAACATTCCAGGAGCGTCGGCCCCTACTTCCTTGTCGGAACATTGTATACGTCTATAACGCTATATATCCTAGCTTAGGGTAACCTAACATGTCGAACGTAATATTTTACAACATTCCTGGCTCGTCGGCCCCTACTTCTCGGTGGGAACATTATATACGTCTATAACGTTATATATCCTAACCTAAGGCAATCTAACATGTCGAACGTAATATTTTACAACATTCCTGGCTCAGGGGCCACTAATTCTCGGTGGGAACACTATATACGTCTATAACGTTATATATACTAACCTAAAGATACCTAACATGTCGGATGTAATATTTTACTACATTCCTGGCACGTCGGCCCCTACTTCTCGGTGGGAACATTATATACGTCTATAACGTTATATATGCAAGCCTAAGGCAATCCTAACATGTCGAATGTAATATTTTCCAACATTCCTGGCGCCTCGGCCCCTACTTCTCGGTGGGAACATTATATACGTCTATAACGTTATATATCCTAGCCTGAGGCAACCTAACATCTCGGATGTAATATTTTACAACATTCCTGGCTCATCGGCCCCTACTTCTCGGTGGGAACAATATATACGTCTATAACGTCATATATCCTAACCTAAGGCAACCTAACACCTCGGATGTAATGTTTAAAAACATTCCTGGCTCATCGGCCCCTACTTCTCGGTGGCAAAACTATATACGTCTATAACGTTATATATCCTAACCTAAGGCAACCTAACATCTCGGATGTAATATTTTACTACATTCCTGGCACGTCGGGCCCTACTTTTCGGCGGGGACATTATATACGTCTATAACGCTATATATCCTAGCCTAAGGTAACCTAACATGTCGAGCGTAATGTTCTACAACATTCCTGGCCCATCGGCCCCTCCTTCTCGGTGGCAACACTATATACGTCTATAACGTTATATATACTAACTTAAGGCCACCTAACATCTCTACCGTAATATTTTACAACATTCCTGGCATGCAAGTCCCTACTTCTCTGTGATAACATTATATACGGCTATAACGTTATATATCCTAGCCTAAGGAAACCTAACATCTCGGATGTAATATGTTACAACATTCCCCGCGCGTCGGCCCCTACTTCTTTGTCGGAACATTGTATACGTCTATAACGCTATATATCCTAGCTTAGGGTAACCTAACATGTCGAGCGTAATATTCTACAACATTCCTGGCCCGTCGGCCCCTACTTCTCGGTGGGTACATTATATACGTCTATAACGTTATATATGCAAGCCTAAGGCAATCCTAACATGTCGAATGTAATATTTTCCAACATTCCAGGCGCCTCGGCCCCTACTTCTCGGTGGGAACATTATATACGTCTATAACGTTATATATCATAGCCTGAGGCAAGCTAACATCTCGGATGTAATATTTTACAACATTCCTGGCTCATCGGCCCCTACTTCTCGGTGGGAACAATATATACGTCTATAACGTTATATATCCTAACCTAGGGCAACCTAACACCTCGGATGTAATGTTTAACAACATTCCTGGCTCATCGGCCCCTACTTCTCGGTGGCAACACTATATACGTCTATAACGTTATATATCCTAACCTAAGGCAACCTAACGTCTCGGATGTAATATTTTACTACATTCCTGGCACGTCGGCCGTTACTTCTCGGTGGCAATATTATATACGTCCATAACGCTATATATCCTAGCTTAAGGCAACCTAACATGTCGAATGTAATATTTTACAACATTCTTGGCGCGTCGGCACCTACTTCTCGGTGGGAACAGTATATACGTCTATATCGTTATATATCCTAGCCTAAGGCAACCTCACTTCTCGGATGTAATATTTTACTACATTCCTGGCACGTCGGCCACTACATCTCGGTGGGAACATTATATACGTCTACAACGCTATATATCATAGCCTAAGGCAACCTAACATGTGGAGCGTAATATTTTACAACATTCCTGGCTCGTCGGCCCAAACTTCTCGGTGGAAGCATTATATACGTCTATAACGTTATATATCCTAGCCTAAGGCAACCTAACGTGTCGAATGTAATATTTTACAACATTCCTGGCGCGACGGCCGCTACTTCTCGGTGGAAACATTATATACGTCTATAACGTTATATATCCTAGCCTAAGGCAACCTAACGTGTCGAATGTAATATTTTACAACATTCCTGGCGCGACGGCCGTTACTTCTCGGTGGGAACATTATATACGTCTATAACGCTATATATCCTAACCTAAGGCAACCTAACATGTCGAACGTAATATTTTACAACATTCCTGGCTCAGGGGCCCCTAATTCTCGGTGGGAACAATATACACGTCTATAACGTTATATATCCTAACCTATGGCAACCTAATACCTCGGATGGTACGTTTTACAACATTCCTGGCTCATCAGCCCCTACTTCTCGGTGGCAACACTATATACGTCTATAACGTTATATATACTAACCTAAAGATACCTAACATCTCGGATGTAATATTTTACTACATTCCTGGCTCATCGGCCCCTACATCTCGGTGGGAACAATATATACGTCTATAACGTTATATATCCTAGCCTAAGGCAACCTAACATGTCGGATGTAATATTTTACTACATTCCTGGCACGTCGGCCCCTACCTCTCGATGGGAACATTATATACGTCTATAACGCTATATATGCAAGCCTAAGAGAATCCTAACATGTCGAATGTAATATTTTCCAACATTCCTGGCGCGTCGACCCCTACTTCTCGGTGGGAACACTATATACGTCTATAACGTTATATATCCTAGCCTGAGGCAACCTAACATCTCGGATGTAATATTTTACTACATTCCTGGCACGTCGGGCCCTACTTCTCGGTGGGGACATTATATACGTCTATAACGCTATATATCCTAGCCTAAGGTAACGTAACATGTCGAGCGTAATGTTCTACAACATTCCTGGCCCATCGGCCCCTCCTTCTCGGTGGCAACACTATATACGTCTATAACGTTATATATACTAACTTAAGGCAACCTAACATCTCTACCGTAATATTTTACAACATTCCTGGCATGCAAGTCCCTACTTCTCTGTGGTAACATTATATACGGCTATAACGTTATATATCCTAGCCTAAGGAAACCTAACATCTCGGATGTAATATGTTACAACATTCCCCGCGCGTCGGCCCCTACTTCTTTGTCGGAACATTGTATACGTCTATAACGCTATATATCCTAGCTTAGGGTAACCTAACATGTCGAGCGTAATATTCTACAACATTCCCGGCCCGTCGGCCCCTACTTCTCGGTGGGTACATTATATACGTCTATAACGTTATATATGCAAGCCTAAGGCAATCCTAACATGTCGAATGTAATATTTTCCAACATTCCAGGCGCCTCGGCCCCTACTTCTCGGTGGCAATATTATATACGTCCATAACGCTATATATCCTAGCTTAAGGCAACCTAACATGTCGAATGTAATATTTTACAACATTCCTGGCTCATTGGCCCAAATATCTCGGTGGAAGCATTATATACGTCTATAACGTTATATATCCTAGCCTAAGGCAACCTAACGTGTCGAATGTAATATTTTACAACATTCCTGGCGCGACGGCCGCTACATCTCGGTGGAAACATTATATACGTCTATAACGTTATATATCCTAGCCTAAGGCAACCTAACGTGTCGAATGTAATATTTTACAACATTCCTGGCGCGACGGCCGCTACTTCTCGGTGGGAACATTATATACGTCTATAACGCTATATATCCTAGCCTAAGGCAACCTAACATGTAGAATGTAATATTTTACAACATTCCCGGCGCTTCGGCCCCTACTTCTCGGTGGGAACAGTATATACGTCTATATCGTTATATATCCTAGCCTAAGGCAACCTCACTTCTCGGATGTAATATTTTACTACATTCCTGGCACGTCGGCCACTACATCTCGGTGGGAACATTATATACGTCTACAACGCTATATATCATAGCCTAAGGCAACCTAACATGTGGAGCGTAATATTTTACAACATTCCTGGCTCGTCGGCCCAAACTTCTCGGTGGAAGCATTATATACGTCTATAACGTTATATATCCTAGCCTAAGGCAACCTAACGTGTCGAATGTAATATTTTACAACATTCCTGGCGCGACGGCCGCTACTTCTCGGTGGAAACATTATATACGTCTATAACGTTATATATCCTAGCCTAAGGCAACCTAACGTGTCGAATGTAATATTTTACAACATTCCTGGCGCGACGGCCGTTACTTCTCGGTGGGAACATTATATACGTCTATAACGCTATATATCCTAACCTAAGGCAACCTAACATGTCGAACGTAATATTTTACAACATTCCTGGCTCAGGGGCCCCTAATTCTCGGTGGGAACAATATACACGTCTATAACGTTGTATATCCTAACCTATGGCAGCCTAATACCTCGGATGGTACGTTTTACAACATTCCTGGCTCATCAGCCCCTACTTCTCGGTGGCAACACTATATACGTCTATAACGTTATATATACTAACCTAAAGATACCTAACATCTCGGATGTAATATTTTACTACATTCCTGGCTCATCGGCCCCTACATCTCGGTGGGAACAATATATACGTCTATAACGTTATATATCCTAGCCTAAGGCAACCTAACATGTCGGATGTAATATTTTACTACATTCCTGGCACGTCGGCCCCTACCTCTCGATGGGAACATTATGTACGTCTATAACGCTATATATGCAAGCCTAAGAGAATCCTAACATGTCGAATGTAATATTTTCCAACATTCCTGGCGCGTCGACCCCTACTTCTCGGTGGGAACATTATATACGTCTATAACGTTATATATCCTAGCCTGAGGCAACCTAACATCTCGGATGTAATATTTTACAACATTCCTGGCTCATCGGCCCCTACTTCTCGGTGGGAACAATATATACGTCTATAACGTTATATATCCTAACCTAAGGCAACCTAACACATCGGATGTAATGTTTAACAACATTCCTGGCTCATCAGCCCCTACTTCTCGGTGGCAACACTATATACGTCTATAACGTTATATATCCTAACCTAAGGCAACCTAACATCTCGGATGTAATATTTTACTACATTCCTGGCACGTCGGCCGTTACTTCTCGGTGGCAATATTATATACGTCCATAACGCTATATATCCTAGCTTAAGGCAACCTAACATGTCGAATGTAATATTTTACAACATTCCTGGCTCATTGGCCCAAACATCTCGGTGGAAGCATTATATACGTCTATAACGTTATATATCCTAGCCTAAGGCAACCTAACGTGTCGAATGTAATATTTTACAACATTCCTGGCGCGACGGCCGCTACTTCTCGGTGGGAACATTATATACGTCTATAACGCTATATATCCTAGCCTAAGGCAACCTAACATGTAGAATGTAATATTTTACAACATTCCCGGCGCTTCGGCCCCTACTTGTCGGTGGGAACATTATATACGTCTATAACGCTATATATCCTACCTTAAGGCAACCTAACATCTCGGTGTAATATTTTACAACATTCCTGTCTCGTCGGCCCCTACTTCTCGGTGGGAACAATATATACGTCTATAACGTTATATATCCTAACCTAAGGCAACCTAACACCTCGGATGTAATGTTCTACAACATTCCTGGCTTATCGGCCCCCACTTCTCGGTGGCAACACTATATACGTCTATAACGTTGTATATCCTAACCTAAGGCAACCTAACATCTCGGATGTAATATTTTACTGCATTCCTGGCACGTCGGCCGCTACTTCTCGGTGGGAATATTATATACGTCTATAAGGCTATATATCCTAGCTTAAGGCAACCTAACATGTCTAATGTAATATTTCACAACATTCCTGGCGCGTCGGTACCTCCTTCTCGGTGGGAACAGTATATAAGTCTATAACGTTATATATCCTATCCTAAGGCAACCTAACATGTCGAATGTAATATTGGACAACATTCCTTTCGTGTCGGCCCGTACTTCTCGGTGGGAATATCATATACGTCTATAACGTTATATATCCTAGCCTACGGCAATCCTAACATGTCGAATGTACTATTTTACAACATTCCAGGCGCGTCAGGGACTACTTCTCCGCGGGAACATTATATAAGTCAATAACGTTATATATCCTAAACTAAGGCAACCTAGCCCCTCGGGTGTAATATTTTACTACATTCCTGGCTCATCGGCCCCTACTTCTGGGTGGGAACAATATATACGTCTATAACGTCATATATCCTAACCTAAGGCATCCTAACACCTCGGATGTAATGTTTAACACCATTCCTGGCTCATCGGCCCCTACTTCTCGGTGGGAACAATATATACGTCTATAACGTCATATATCCTAACCTAAGGCAACCTAACACCTCGGATGTAATGTTTAAAAACATTCCTGGCTCATCGGCCCCTACTTCTCGGTGGCAAAACTATATACGTCTATAACGTTATATATCCTAACCTAAGGCAACCTAACACCTCGGATGTAATGTTTAACAACATTCCTGGCTCATCGGCCCCTACTTCTCGGTGGCAACACTATATACGTCTATAACGTTATATATACTAACCTAAAGATACCTAACATGTCGGATGTAATATTTTACTACATTCCTGGCACGTCGGCCCCTACTTCTCGGTGGGAACATTATATACGTCTATAACGTTATATATGCAAGCCTAAGGCAATCCTAACATGTCGAATGTAATATTTTCCAACATTCCTGGCGCCTCGGCCCCTACTTCTCGGTGGGAACATTATATACGTCTATAACGTTATATATCCTAGCCTGAGGCAACCTAACATCTCGGATGTAATATTTTACAACATTCCTGGCTCATCGGTCCCTACTTCCCGGTGGGAACAATATATACGTCTATAACGTCATATATCCTAACCTAAGGCAACCTAACACCTCGGATGTAATGTTTAAAAACATTCCGGGCTCATCGGCCCCTACTTCTCGGTGGCAAAACTATATACGTCTATAACGTTATATATCCTAACCTAAGGCAACCTAACACCTCGGATGTAATGTTTAACAACATTCCTGGCTCATCGGCCCCTACTTCTCGGTGGCAACACTATATACGTCTATAACGTTATATATCCTAACCTAAGGCAACCTAACATCTCGGATGTAATATTTTACTACATTCCTGGCACGTCGGGCCCTACTTCTCGGTGGGGACATTATATACGTCTATAACGCTATATATCCTAGCCTAAGGTAACCTAACATGTCGAGCGTAATGTTCTACAACATTCCTGGCCCATCGGCCCCTCCTTCTCGGTGGCAACACTATATACGTCTATAACGTTATATATACTAACTTAAGGCAACCTAACATCTCTACCGTAATATTTTACAACATTCCTGGCATGCAAGTCCCTACTTCTCTGTGGTAACATTATATAAGGCTATAACGTTATATATCCTAGCCTAAGGAAACCTAACATGTCGGATGTAATATGTTACAACATTCCCCGCGCGTCGGCCCCAACTTCTTTGTCGGAACATTGTATACGTCTATAACGCTATATATCCTAGCTTAGGGTAACCTAACATGTCGAGCGTAATATTTTACAACATTCCTGGCTCGTCGGCCCCTACTTCTCGGTGGGTACATTATATACGTCTATAACGCTATTTATACAAGCCTAAGGCAATCCTAACATGTCGAATGTAATATTTTCCAACATTCCTGGCGCGTCGACCCCTACTTCTCGGTGGGAACATTATATACGTCTATAACGTTATATATCCTAGCCTGAGGCAACCTAACATCTCGGATGTAATATTTTACAACATTCCTGGCTCATCGGCCCCTACTTCTCGGTGGGAACAATATATACGTCTATAACGTTATATATCCTAAGCTAAGGCAACCTAACATGCCGAATGTAATATTTTACAACATTCCCGGCGCTTCGGTCCCTACTTCTCTGTGGTAACATTATATCCGTCTATAACGTTATATATCCTAACCTAAGGCAACCTAACATCTCTACCGTAATATTTTACAACATTCCTGGCGCGTCGGCACCTCCTCCTCGCTGGGAACAGTATATACGTCTATAACGTTATCTATCCTAGCCTAAGGCGACATAACATGTCGAATGTAATATTTTACATCATTCATGGCGTGTCGTCGCCTGCTTCTCGATGGGGACATTATATACATCTATAACGTTATATATGCTAACCTAAGGGAACCTATTACTTCGGGTGTAATATTTTACAACATTCCTGGCATGTCGGTCAATACGTCTCGGTGGGAACATTATATACGTCTGTAACGATATATACCCTAACCTAAGGCAACCTAACATCTCGGATGTAATATTTTACAACATTCCTGGCGTGTAGTCGCCTACTTCTCGATGGGGACATTATATACGTCTATAACGTTGTATATCCTAACCTAACTCAACCTAACATCTGGGATGTAATATTTTACAACATTCCTGGCATGTCGGTCCCTACATCTCCGTGGGTACATTATATACGTCTATAACGTTGTATACCCTAACCTAACGCAACCTAACATCTAGGATGTAATATTTTAAAACATTCCGGGCATGTCGGTCCCTGCGTCTCGGTGGGAACATTATATACGTCTATAACGATATATATCCTAACCTAAGGCAACCTAACATCTCGGATGTAATATTTTACAACATTCCTGGCGCTTCGGCTGCTACTTTTCGGTGGGAACATTATATACGTCTATAACGTTACATATCCTAACGTAAGGCAACATAACATCTCGGATGTTATATTTTATAACATTCCTGGCGTGTCGTCGCCTACTTCTGGATGGGGACATTACATACATCTATAGCGTTATATGTCCTAACCTAAGGGAACCTAAAATCTCGGGTGTAATATTTTACAACATTCCTGACGCGTCGGCCGCTATTTCTCGGTGGGAATATTGTATACGTCTATAACGTTATATATCCTAGCCTAAGGCAATATAACATCTCGGATGTAATATTTGACAACATTCCTGGCGTGTTAGACCGCACTTCTCGGTGGGAACATCATATACGTCTATAACGTTATATATCCTGTCGTAAGGCAACATAACATCTCGGATGTAATATTTTACAACATTCCTGGCATGTCGGTCCCTACTTCTCGGTGGGAACATTCTATACGTCTATAACGTTGTATATCCTAACCTAAGGGAATCTAACATCCCGGATATAATATTTTACAACATTCTGGCATGTCGGTCCCTACTTCTCGGTGGGAACATTCTATACGTCTATAACGTTGTATATCCTAACCTAAGGGAATCTAACATCTCGGATATAATATTATACAACATTCCTGGCATGTCGGTCCCTACTTCTCGGTGGGAACATTCTAGACGTCTATAACGTTCTATATCCTACCGTAAGGGAACCTAACATCTCGGGTGTAATATTTTACCACATTCCTGACGCGTTGGCCCCTATTTCTCGGTGGGAACATTATATACGTCTATAACGTTAGATATCCTAGCCTAAGGCGACCTAAAATGTCGAATGTAATGTTTTACATCATTCCCGCAGTGTCGGCCCGTAGTTCTCGGTGGTAACAATACATACGACTATAACGGTATATATCCTAGCCTAAGTCAACCTAACATCTCGAATGTAATATTTTACAACATTCCTGGCATGTCGGTCCCTACTTCTCTGTGGGAACATTGTATACGTCTAAAACGTTGTATATCCTAACCTAAAGCAAGCTAACATCTGGGATGTAATATTTTATAAGATTCCTGGCATGTCGGTACCCCACGTCTCGGTGGGAACATTATATACGTCTATAACGATATATATCCTAGCCTGAGGCAACCTAACATCTCGGATGTAATATTTTACAACATTCCTGGCGTGTCGTCGCCTACTTCTCGATGGGGACATTATATACATCTATAACGTTGTATATCCTAACCTAAGGCAACCTAACACCTCGGATGTAGAATTTTACAACATTCCTGGCATGTCGGACCCTACTTCTCGGTGGGAACATTCTATACGTCTGTAACGTTGTATATCTTAACCTAAGGGAACCTAACATCTCGGGTGTAATATTTTACAACATTCCTGACGCGTCGGCCCCTATTTCTCGGTGGGAACATTCTATACGTCTATAACATTGTATATCCTAACCTAAGAGTACCTAACATCTCGGGTGTAATATTTTAGAACATTCCTGACGCGTCGGTTCCTATTTCTCGGTGGGAACATTATATACGTCTATAACATTATATATCCTAGCCTAAAGCAACCTAACATGTCGAATGTAATATTTTACAACATTCCTGCCGTGTCGGCCCGTAGTTCACGGTGGTAACATTATATACGCCTACAACGTTATATATCCTAGCCTAAGGCAACCTGACATCTCGGATGTAATATTTGACAACATTCCTGCGTGTTAGCGCGTACTTCTCGGTGGGAACATCATATACGTCTATAACGTTATATATCCTGTCGTAAGGCAACATAACATCTCGGATGTAATATGTTAAAACATTCCGGGCATGTCGGTCCCTGCGTCTCGGTGGGAACATTATATACGTCTATAACGATATATATCCTAACCTAAGGCAACCTAACATCTCGGATATAATATTTTACAAAATTCCTGGCGCTTCGGCTGCTACTTTTCGGTGGGAACATTATACACGTCTATAACGTTACATATCCTAACGTAAGGCAACATAACATCTCGGATGTTATATTTTACAACATTCCTGGCGTGTCGTCGCCTGCTTCTCGGTGGGGACTATATATACGCCTATAACGTTATATATCCTAGCCTAAGGCAACCTAACATCTCGGATGTAATATTTGACCACATTCCTGGCATGTCGGTCCTTACTTCTCGGTGGAAACATTGTATACGTCTATAACGATATATATATTACTCTAAGGCAACCTAACATCTCGGATGTAATATTTTACAACATTCTGGCGTGTCGTCGCCTGCGTCTCGATGGGGACATTATATACGTCTATAACGTTGTATATCCTAGCCTAAGGCAACCTAACTTGTCGAATGTAATATTTTACAACATTCCTGGCGTGTCGTCGCCTGCTTCTGGATGGGGACATTATATACATCTCTAACGTTATATATCCTAACCTAAGGGAACGTAACATCTCGGGTGTAATATTTTACAAAATTCCTGACGCGTCGGCCACTATTTATCGGTGGGAACATTCTATACGTCTATAACGTTGTACATCCTAATCTAACGCAACCTAACATCTGGGATGTAATATTTTAAAACATTCCTGGCATGTCGGTCCCTACGTCTCGATGGGGACATTATATACGTCTATAACGTTGTATATCCTAGCCTAAGGCAACCTAACTTGTCGAATGTAATATTTTACAACATTCCTGGCGTGTCGTCGCCTGCTTCTGGATGGGGACATTATATACATCTCTAACGTTATATATCCTAATCTAAGGGAACGTAACATCTCGGGTGTAATATTTTACAAAATTCCTGACGCGTCGGCCACTATTTATCGGTGGGAACATTCTATACGTCTATAACGTTGTACATCCTAATCTAACGCAACCTAACATCTGGGATGTAATATTTTAAAACATTCCTGGCATGTCGGTCCCTACGTCTCGGTGGGAACATTATATACGTCTATAACGATATATATCCTAGCCTAAGGCAACCTAAC
This sequence comes from Xylocopa violacea, assembly GCA_963969225.1. Taxonomy (NCBI): domain Eukaryota; kingdom Metazoa; phylum Arthropoda; class Insecta; order Hymenoptera; family Apidae; genus Xylocopa; species Xylocopa violacea. The sequence continues at coordinate 964,047 of CAXAJV010000835.1, forward strand.
ATCTCGGATATAATATTTTACAACATTCTGGCGTGTCGTCGCCTACTTCTCGATGGGGACATTATATACATCTATAACGTTGTATATCCTAACCTAAGGCAAGCTAACATCTCGGATGTAATATTCTACAACATTCTGGCGTGTCGTCGCCTGCTTCTCGATGGGGACATTATATAATTCTATAACGTTGTATATACTAACCTAACGCAACCTAACATCTGGGATGTAATATTTTGCAACATTCCTGGCACGTCGGACCCTACTTCTCTGTGGACACATTATATACGTCTATATCGCAATATAACCTAACCTAACCCACCTAGCACCTCGGTGTTAATGTTTTGCAGAATCCCGGTCGTGTCGGCCCGTACTTCTCGGTGGGGACATTATAAACGTATATAATCCTATATATCCCAACCTAAGGCAACCTTACATCTCGGATGTAGTATTTTCCAACATTCCTGGCGGGTCGGCCTCTACTTCTCGGTGGGAACATTATATACGTCTATAATGTATTATAACCTAACCTAACCCATGTAGCCCCTCGCTGGTAATGCTTAACAGATTCCCGGTCGTATCGGCCCGTACTACTCGGTGGGGACACTATATACGCCTATAACGTTATATATCACAACCTAAGGCAACCTAACATCTCGGATGTTGTATTTTCCTGGCGGGTCGGACTCTACTTCTCGGTCGGAACATTATATACGTATATAACGTAATATAACCTAACCTAACCCATCTAGCCCCTCGCTGGTAATGTTTTACAGAATCCCGGTCGTGTCGGCCCGTACTTCTCGGTGGGGACATTATATACGTCCGTAACGTTATACATCCTAACCTAGGGCAACCTAACATCTCGAATGTAGAATTTTACAACATTTCAGGCGGGTCGGCCCCTACTTCTGAGTGGGAACATTATATACGTCTACATCGTAATATAACCTAACCTAACCCATTTTGCCTCTCGGTGATAATGTTTTACAGAATCCCGGTCGTGTCGGTCCGTACTTCTCGGTGCGGACATTATATAAGTCTATAACTTTATATATCCTAACTTAATGCAACCTAACATCTCGATTGTAGTATTTTACAACATTCCAGGCGGGTGGGCACCTACTTCTCTGTGGCATGCATTATATACGTCTATAACATTATATATCCCAACTTAAGGCAACCTAACATCTCGAATGTAGTATTTTACGACATTGCAGGCGGCTCGGCCCCTACTTCTCGGTGGGAACATTATATACGTCTTTAATGTAACATAACCTAACCTAACCCATCTAGCCCCTCGCTGGTAATGTTTTACAGAATCCCTGTCGTGTCGTTCCGTACTTCTCGGAGGGTACACTATATACGTCTGTAACGTTATACATCCTAACCTAAGGCACCCTAACCTCTCGAATGTAGTATTTTACAACATTCCAGGCGGTTCCGCCCCTAATTCTGGGTGGGATCATTATATTCGTCTATAACGTAATATAACCTAACCTAACCCATCTAGACCTTCGCTGGTACTGTTTTACAGATTCTCGTTCGCGTCGTCCCATACGTCTCGGTGCGGAAATTATATACGTCTATAACGTTATACATCCTAACCTAAGGCAACCTAACATCTCGGAAGTAATATTTGATAACATTCCTGGCGTGTAGGCCCGTAGTTCTCGGTGGGAATATCATATACGTCTATAACCTTATATATCCTAACCTAAGGCAACCTGACATCTCGGATATAATATTTTACGACATTCCTGGCACGTCGGCCCCTACTTCTCGGTGGGAACATTACATACGTCTATAACGCCATATATCCTAACTTAAGGCAACCATAAATGTCGAGCGTAATATTTTACTACATTCCTGGCGTGTCGGCCCCTATTTCTCGGTGGGAATATTATATACGTCTTTAACGCTATATGTCCTAGCCTGAGACAACCTAACATGTCGAATGTAATATTTAAAAATATTCCTGGCGCGTCGGCAACTACTTCTCGGTGGGAACAGTATATACGTATATAACGTTATATATCCTAACCTAAGGCAATCCTAACATCTCGGATGTAATTTTTACAACATTCCTGGCGCGCCAGCCCCTACATCTCGGTGGGAACATTATATACGTCTATAATGCTACATATCCTTGCCTAAGGCAACCTAACATCTCGGATGTAATATTTTACTACATTCCTGGCGCGCTGGGCCCTACTTCTCGGTGGGAACATTATATACGTCTATAACGCCATATATCTTAACTTAAGGCAACCAAAAATGTCGAGCGTAATATTTTACTACATTCCTGGCGTGTCGGCCCCTATTTCTCGGTGGGAATATTATATACGTCCTTCACGCTATATGTCCTAGCCTGAGACAAACTAACATGTCGAATGTAATATTTTACAATATTCCTGGCGCGTCGGCAACTACTTCTCGGTGGGAACAGTATATACGTCTATAACGTTATATATCCTAACCTAAGGCAACTTAACATGTCGGTTGTAATATTTTACAACATTCCTGGCGCGTCGGCACCTCCTTCTCGGTGGGAACATTATGTACTTCTGTAACGTTATATGTCCTAACCTAAGGGAACCTAACACCTCGGATGTAATGTTTTACAACATTCCTGGCGTGTCGGCCCCTATTTCTCGGTGGGAACATTATATACGTCTATAACGTAATATAACCTAACATAAACCATCTAGCCCCTCGCTGGTAATGTTTTACAGAATCCCGGTCGCGGCGGCCCGTGCCTCTCGGTGGGAGCATTATATACGTCTATAGCGTTATATATCCTAACCTAAGAGAACCTAACATCTCGGTTGTAATATTTTACAACATTCCTGACGCGTCGCACCCTATTTCTAGGTGGGCACATTATATACGTCTATATCGTAATATAAACTAAACCTAACCCATTTAGCTCCTCGCGGGTAATGTTTTACAGAATCCAGTTCGTGTCGTCACGTACGTCTCTGTGGGGACATTGTATGCGTCCATAATGTTATATATCCTAACCTAAGGCAACCTAACATCTCGGATGTAGTATTTTCCAATATTCCTGGCGCGTCGGCAACTACTTCTCGGTGGGAACTGTATATACGTCGATAACGTTATATATCTTAACCTAAGACAACCTAACATGTCGAATGTATTATTTTACCACATTCCTGGCTCGTTGGCCCCTACTTCTCGGTGGGAACATTATATACGTCTATAACGTTATATATCCTAACCTAAGACAGCCTAACATGTCGAATGTATTATTTTACCACATTCCTGGCTCGTTGGCCCCTACTTCTCGGTGGGAACATTATATACGTCTATAACGTTATATATCCTAACCTAAGGGAACCTAACATCTCGGATGTAATATTATACAACATTCCTGGCGTGTCGGCCCCTATTTCTCGGTGGGAACATTATATACGTCTTTAACGCTATATATCCTATCCTAAGGCAACCTAACTTGTCGAGCGTAATATTTTACAACATTCCTGGGGCGTCGGCCCCTATTTCTCGGTGGGAACATTATATAAGTCAATAACGTTATATATCCTAACCTAAGGCAACCCAACATCCCGGATGTAGTATTTTCCAAAATACCTGGCGGGTTGGCCCCTACTTGTCGGTGGGAACATTATATACGTCTATAACGTAATATAACCTAACCTCAACCATCTAGCCCCTCGGCGGTAATGTCTCACAGAATCCCGTTCGTGTCGTCCCGTACGTCTCGGTGCGGACATTATATAAGTCTATAACGTTATATATCCTAACCTAACGCAACCTAACATCTCTAACGTAGTGTTTTACAACATTCCAGGCGGGTCGGCCCCTACTTCTCGGTCGGAACATTATATACGTATATAACGTAATATAACCTAACCTAACCCATCTAGCCCCTCGGTGGTAATATTTTACAGAATCCCGGTCGTGTCGTCCCGTACTTCTCGGTGGGGACATTATATACGTCTATAATGTTATATATCCCAACCAAAGGCAACCTAACACCTCGAATGTAGTACTTTACCACATTCCAGGCGGTTCCGCCCTTATTTCTCGGTGGGATCATTATATTCGTATATAACGTAATATAACCTAACCTAACCCATCTAGTTCCTTCACTGGTAATGTTTTACAGATTCTCGTTCGTGTCGTCCCGTACGTGTCGCTGCGGAAATTATATACGTCTATAACGTTATACATCCTAACCTAAGGCAACCTAACACCTCGAATGAAGTATTTTACAACATTGTGTACAGTATTATAACCTAACCTAACCCATGTAGCCCCTCGCTGGTAATGTTTTACAGAATCCCAGTCGTGTCGGCCCGTACCTCTCCGTGGGACATTATATAGGTCTATAACGTAATATATCCTAACCTAAGGCAACCTAACTCCTCGGATGTAGTATTTTACAAAATTCCTGGCGGGTCGGCCCATACTTCTCGGTGGGAACATTATATATGTCTGTAATGTAATATAACCTAACCTAACCCATCTAGCCCCTCGCTGGTAACATTTTACAGATTCCCGGTCGTATCGGCCCGTACTACTCGGTGGGGACACTATATACGTCTATAACGTTATATATCACAACCTAAGACACCCTAACATCTCGGATGTAGTATTTTCCAACATTCCTGGCGGGACGGTGCCTACTCCTCGGTGGGAACATTATATACGTCTATAACGTAATATAACCTAACATAAACCATCTAGCCCCTCGCTGGTAATGTTTTACAGAATCCCGGTCGCGGCGGCCCGTGCCTCTCGGTGGGAGCATTATATACGTCTATAGCGTTATATATCCTAACCTAAGGGAACCTAACATCTCGGTTGTAATATTTTACAACATTCCTGACGCGTCGCACCCTATATCTAGGTGGGCACATTATATACGTCTATATCGTAATATAAACTAAACCTAACCCATTTACCTCCTCGCGGGTAATGTTTTACAGAATCCAGTTCGTGTCGTCACGTACGTCTCTGTGGGGACAATGTATGCGTCAATAATGTTATATATCCTAACCTAAGGCAACCTAACATCTCGGATGTAGTATTTTCCAAAATACCTGGCGGATCGGCCCCTACTTCTCGGTGGGAACATTATATACGTCCATAACGTAATATAACGTAACCTAACCCATCTAGCCCCTCGGCGGTAATGTTTTACAGAATCCCGTTCGTGTCGTCCCGTACGTCTCGGTGCGGACATTATATAAGTCTATAACGTTATATATCCTAACCTAAGGCAACCTAACATCTCGGATGTAGTATTTTACAACATTCCTGGCGGGCTGAACCAACTTCTCGGTGGGAACATAATATAAGTCTATATCGTAATATAACCTAACCTAACCCATCTAGACCCTCGCTGGTAATGTTTCACAGAATTCCGTTCGTGTCGCCCCGTCCGTCACGGTGCGGACATTATATACGTCTATAACATTATATATCCTCACCTAAGGCAACCTAACATCTCGGATGTAGTATTTTCCAAAATACCTGGCGGGTTGGCCCCTATTTCTCGGTGGGAACATTATATACGTCTATAACGTAGTATAACCTAACCTCAACCATCTAGCCCCTCGGCGGTAATGTCTTACAGAATCCCGTTCGTGTCGTCCCGTACGTCTCGGTGCGGACATTATATAAGTCTATAACGTTATATATCCTAACCTAAGGCAACCTAACATCTCGGATGTAGTATTTTACAACATTCCTGGCGGGCTGAACCAACTTCTCGGTGGGAACATTATATAAGTCTATATCGTAATATAACCTGACCTAACCCATCTAGACCCTCGCTGGTAATGTTTCACAGAATTCCGTTCGTGTCGCCCCGTCCGTCACGGTGCGGACATTATATACGTCTATAACATTATATATCCTCACCCAAGGCAACGTAACATCTCGGATGTAGTATTTTCCAAAATACCTGGCGGGTTGGCCCCTACTTCTCGGTGGGAACATTATATACGTCTATAACGTAATATAACCTAACCTCAACCATCTAGCCCCTCGGCGGTAATGTCTTACAGAATCCCGTTCGTGTCGTCCCGTACGTCTCGGTGCGGACATTATATAAGTCTATAACATTATATATCCTAACCTAACGCAACCTAACATCTCTAACGTAGTGTTCTACAACATTCCAGGCGGGTCGGCCCCTACTTCTCGGTGGACACATTATATACGTCTATATCGCAATATAACCTAACCTAACCCACCTAGCACCTCCGTGTTAAAGTTTTGCAGAATCCCGGTCGTGTCGGCCCGTACTTCTCGGTGGGGACATTATATACGTCTATAATGCTATATATCCCAACCTAAGGCAACCTTACATCTCGGATGTAGTATTTTCCAACATTCCTGGCGGGTCGGCCTCTACTTCTCGGTGGGAACATTATATACGTCTATAATGTATTATAACCTAACCTAACCCATGTAGCCCCTCGCTGTTAATGCTTTACAGATTCCCGGTCGTATCGGCCCGTACTACTCTGTGGGGACACTATATACGCCTATAACGTTATATATCACAACCTAAGGCAACCTAACATCTCGGATGTTGTATTTTCCTGGCGAGTCGGACTCTACTGCTCGGTCGGAACATTATATACGTATATAACGTAATATAACCTAACCTAACCCATCTAGCCCCTCGCTGGTAATGTTTTACAGAATCCCGGTCGTGTCGGCCCGTACTTCTCGGTGCGAACATTATATAAGTCTATAACGTTATATATCCTAACCTAAGGCAACCTAACATCTCGAATGTAGTATTTTACAAGATTCCAGGCGGGTGGGCCCCTACTTCTCTGTGGGAACATTATATACGTCTATAACGTTATACATCCTAACCTAAGGCAACCTAATATCTCGAATGTAGTATTTTACACCATTCCTGGCGGGTCGGCCCCAACTTCTCGGTGGGAACATTATATACGTCTATATCGCCATATAACCTAACCTAACCCATCTAGCCCCTCGCTGGTAATATTTTACAGAATCCCGGTCGTGTCGTCCCGTACTTCTCGGTGGGAACATTATATACGTCTATAATGTATTATAACCTAACCTAACCCATGTAGCCCCTCGCTGTTAATGCTTTACAGATTCCCGGTCGTATCGGCCCGTACTACTCGGTGGGGACACTATATACGTCTATAACGTTATATATCACAACCTAAGGCAAACTAACTTCTCGGATATAGTATTTTCCTGGCGGGTCGGACTCTACTTCTCGGTCGGAACATTATATACGTATATAACGTAATATAACCTAACCTAACCCATCTAGCCCCTCGCTGGTAATGTTTTACAGAATCCCGGTCGCGTCGGCCCGTACTTCTCGGTGAGGACATTATACACGTCCGTAACGTTATACATCCTAACCTAGGGCAACCTAACATCTCGAATGTAGAATTTTACAACATTTCAGGCGGGTCGGCCCCTACTTCTGAGTGGGAACATTATATACGTCTACATCGTAATATAACCTAACCTAACCCATTTTGCCTCTCGGTGATAATGTTTTACAGAATCCCGGTCGTGTCGGCCCATACTTCTCGGTGCGGACATTATATAAGTCTATAACGTTATATATCCTAACTTAATGCAACCTAACATCTCGATTGTAGTATTTTACAACATTCCAGGCGGGTGGGCCCCTACTTCTCTGTGGGAGCATTATATACGTCTATAACATTATATATCCTAACTTAAGGCAACCTAACATCTCGAATGTAGTATTTTACCACATTGCAGGCGGCTCGGCCCCTACTTCTCGGTGGGAACATTATATACGTCTTTAATGTAACATAACCTAACCTAACCCATCTAGCCCCTCGCTGGTAATGTTTTACAGAATCCCGGTCGTGTCGTTCCGTACTTCTCGGAGGGGACACTATATACGTCTGTAACGTTATACATCCTAACCTAAGGCACCCTAACCTCTCGAATGTAGTATTTTACAACATTCCAGGCGGGACGGCCCCTACTTCTGAGTGGGATCATTATATACTTCTATATCGTAATATAACCTAACCTAACCCATCTAGACCTTCGCTGGTAATGTTTTACAGATTCTCGTTCGCGTCGTCCCATACGTCTCGGTGCGGAAATTATATACGTCTATAACGTTATACATCCTAACCTAAGGCAACCTAACATCTCGGAAGTAATATTTGATAACATTCCTGGCGTGTAGGCCCGTAGTTCTCGGTGGGAATATCATATACGTCTATAACGTTATATTTCCTAGCCTAAGGCAATCCTAACATGTCGAATGCAATATTTTACAGCATTCCTGGCTCGTTGGCCCCTACTTCTCGGTGGGAACATTATATACGTCTATAACGTTATATATCCTAACCTAAGGGAACCTAACATCTCGGATGTAATATTTTACAACATTCCTGGCGTGCCGGAACCTATTTCTCGGTGGGAACATTATATACGTCTTTAACGCTAGATATCCTAGCCTAAGGCAACCTAACTTGTCGAGCGTAATATTTTACAACATTCCTGGAGTGTCGGCCCCTATTTCTCGGTGGGAACATTATATAAGTCAATAACGTTATATATCCTAACCTAAGGCAACCTAACATCTCGGATGTAATATTTTACAACATTCCCGTCACTTCGGCCCCTACTTCTCGGTGGGAACATTATATACGTCTATAACGTTATATATCCTAGCCTAAGGCAATCCTAACATATCGGATGTAATATTTTACAACATTCCTGGCGCGCCGGCCCCTACTTCTCGGTGGGAACATTATATACGTCTGTATCGCTATATATCAAAACGTAAGGCAACCTAACATGTCGAGCGTAATATTTTGCAACATTCCTGGCTCGTCGGCCCCTACTTCTCGGTGGGTAACATTATATATGTCTATAACGTCATATATCCTAACCTAAGGGAACCTAACACCTCGGATGTAATGTTTTACAACATTCCTGGCGTGTCGGCCCCTTTTTCTCGGTGGGAACATTATATACGTCTTTAACGCTAGATATCCTAGCCTAAGGCAACCTAACTTGTCGAGCGTAATATTTTACAACATTCCTGGGGCGTCGGCCCCTATTTCTCGGTGGGAACATTATATAAGTCAATAACGTTATATATCCTAACCTAAGGCAACCTAACATCTCGGATGTAATATTTTACAACATTCCCGTCACTTCGGCCCCTACTTCTCGGTGGGAACATTATATACGTCTATAACGTTATATATCCTAACCTAAGGGAACCTAACATCTCGGATGTAATATTTTACAACATTCCTGGCGTGTCAGCCCCTATTTCTCGGTGGGAACATTATATACGTCTTTAACGCTAGATATCCTAGCCTAAGGCAACCTAACTTGTCGAGCGTAATATTTTACAACATTCCTGGGGTGTCGGCCCCTATTTCTCGGTGGGAAAATTATATAAGTCAATAACGTTATATATCCTAACCTAAGGCAACCTAACATCTCGGATGTAATATTTTACAACATTCCTGGCGTGTCGGCCCCTATTTCTCGGTGGGAACATTATATACGTCTTTAACGCTATATATCCTAGCCTAAGGCAACCAAACATGTCGAGCGTAATATTTTACAACATTCCTAGCTCGTCCGCCCCTACTTCTCGGTGGGAACATTATATACGTCTATAAAGTTATATATCCTAGCCTAAGGCAACCTAACATACCGGATGTAATATTTTACCACATTCCTGGCGCGCTGGGCCCTACTTCTCGGTGGGAACATTATATACGTCTATAACGCCATATATCTTAAATTAAGGCAACCAAAAATGTCGAGCGTAATATTATACTACATTCCTGGCGTGTCGGCCCCTATTTCTCGATGGGAATATTATATCCGTCCTTAACGCTATATGTCCTAGCCTGAGACAACCTAACATGTCGAATGTAATATTTAAAAATATTCCTGGCGCGTCGGCAACTAATTCTCGGTGGGAAAAGTATATACGTATATAACGTTATATATCCTAACCTAAGGCAACTTAACATGTCGGATGTAATATTTTACAATATTCCTGGGGCGTCGGCACCTCCTTCTCGGTGGGAACATTATGTACGTCTATAACGTTATATGTCCTAACCTAAGGGAACCTAATACCTCGGATGTAATGTTTTACAACATTCCTGGCGTGTCGGCACCTATTTCTCGGTGGGAACATTATATACGTCTTTAACGCTATATATCCTAGCCTAAGGCAACCTAATTTGTCGAGCGTAATATTTTACAACATTCATGGGGCCTCGGCCCCTATTTCTCGGTGGGAACATTATATAAGTCAATAACGTTATATATCCTAACCTAAGGCAACCTAACAATTCGGATGTAATATTTTACATCATTCCCGTCACTTCGGCTCCTACTTCTCGGTGGGAACATTATATATGTCTATAAAGTTATATATCCTAGCCTAAGGCAACCTGACATACCGGATGTAATATTTTACCACATTCCTGGCGCGCTGGCCCCTACTTCTCGGTGGGAACATTATATACGTGTGTAACGCCATATATCCCAACTTAAGGCAACCAAAAATGTCGAGCGTAATATTTTACATCATTCCTGGCTCGTCGGCCCCTACTTCTCGGTGGGAACATTATATACGTCTATAACGTTATATATCCTAACCTAAGGGAACCTAACATCTCGGATGTAATATTTTACAACATTCCTGGCGTGTCGGCCCCTATTTCTCGGTGGGAACATTATATACGTCTTTAACGCTATATATCCTAGCCTAAGGCAAGCTAACATGTCGAGCGTAATATTTTACAACATTCCTGGCGCGTCGGCACCTACTTCTCGGTGGGAACATTATATACGTCTATAAAGTTATATATCCTAGCCTAAGGCAACCTAACATCTCGGATGTAATATTTTACAACATTTCTGGCGCGCCGGCCCCTACTTCTCGGTGGGAACATTATATACGTCTGTATCGCTACATATCATAACGTAAGGCAACCTAACATGTCGAGCGTAATATTTTGCAACATTCCTGGCTCGTCGGCCCCTACTTCTCGGTGGGTAACATTATATATGTCTATAACGTCATATATCCTAACCTAAGGGAACCTAACACCTCGGATGTAATGTTTTACAACATTCCTGGCGTGTCGGCCCCTTTTTCTCGGTGGGAACATTATATACGTCTTTAACGCTAGATACCCTAGCCTAAGGCAACCTAACTTGTCGAGCGTAATATTTTACAACATTCCTGGGGCGTCGGCCCCTATTTCTCGGTGGGAACATTATATAAGTCAATAACGTTATATATCCTAACCTAAGGCAACCTAACATCTCGGATGTAATATTTTACAACATTCCCGTCACTTCGGCCCCTACTTCTCGGTGGGAACATTATATACGTCTATAACGTTATATATCCTAACCTAAGGGAACCTAACATCTCGGATGTAATATTTTACAACATTCCTGGCGTGTCAGCCCCTATTTCTCGGTGGGAACATTATATACGTCTTTAACGCTAGATATCCTAGCCTAAGGCAACCTAACTTGTCGAGCGTAATATTTTACAACATTCCTGGGGTGTCGGCCCCTATTTCTCGGTGGGAACATTGTATAAGTCAATAACGTTATATATCCTATCCTAAGGCAACCTAACATCTCGGATGTAATATTTTACAACATTCCTGGCGTGTCGGCCCCTATTTCTCGGTGGGAACATTATATACATCTTTAACGCTATATATCCTAGCCTAAGGCAACCTAACATGTCGAGCGTAATATTTTACAACATTCCTGGCTCGTCCGCCCCTACTTCTCGGTGGGAACATTATATACGTCTATAAAGTTATATATCCTAGCCTAAGACAATCTAACATACCGGATGTAATATTTTACCACATTCCTGGCGCGCTGGGCCCTACTTCTCGGTGGGAACATTATATACGTCTATAACGCCATATATCTTAAATTAAGGCAACCAAAAATGTCGAGCGTAATATTTTACTACATTCCTGGCGTGTCGGCCCCTATTTCTCGATGGGAATATTATATCCGTCCTTAACGCTATATGTCCTAGCCTGAGACAACCTAACATGTCGAATGTAATATTTAAAAATATTCCTGGCGCGTCGGCAACTAATTCTCGGTGGGAACAGTATATACGTATATAACGTTATATATCCTAACCTAAGGCAACTTAACATGTCGGATGTAATATTTTACAACATTCCTGGCGCGTCGGCACCTCCTTCTCGGTGGGAACATTATGTACGTCTATAACGTTATATGTCCTAACCTAAGGGAACCTAATACCTCGGATGTAATGTTTTACAACATTCCTGGCGTGTCGGCACCTATTTCTCGGTGGGAACATTATATACGTCTTTAACGCTATATATCCTAGCCTAAGGCAACCTAATTTGTCGAACGTAATATTTTACAACATTCATGGGGCCTCGGCCCCTATTTCTCGGTGGGAACATTATATAAGTCAATAACGTTATATATCCTAACCTAAGGCAACCTAACAATTCGGATGTAATATTTTACATCATTCCCGTCACTTCGGCCCCTACTTCTCGGTGGGAACATTATATATGTCTATAAAGTTATATATCCTAGCCTAAGGCAACCTGACATACCGGATGTAATATTTTACCACATTCCTGGCGCGCTGGCCCCTACTTCTCGGTGGGAACATTATATACGTGTGTAACGCCATTTATCCCAACTTAAGGCAACCAAAAATGTCGAGCGTAATATTTTACTACATTCCTGGCGTGTCGGCCCCTATTTCTCGGTGGGAATATTATATACGTCTTTAACGCTATATGTCCTAGCCTGAGACAACCTAACATGTCGAATGTAATATTTTACAATATTCCTGGCGCGTCGGCAACTACTTCTCTGTGGGAACAGTATGTACGTCTATAACGTCATATATCCTAGCCTAAGGCAATCCTAACATCTCGGATGTAATATTTTACAACATTCCTGGCGCGCCGGCCCCTACTTCTCGGTGGGAACATTATATACGTCTATATCGCTATATATCATAACGTAAGGCAACCTAACATGTCGAGCGTAATATTTTACATCATTCCTGGCTCGTCGGCCCCTACTTCTCGGTGGGAACATTATATACGTCTATAACGTTATATATCCTAACCTAACGGAACCTAACATCTCGGATGTAATATTTTACAACATTCCTGGCGTGTCGGCCCCTATTTCTCGGTGGGAACATTATATACCTCTTTAACGCTATATATCCTAGCCTAAGGCAACCTAACATGTCGAGCGTAATATTTTACAATATTCCTGGGGCGTCGGCACCTCCTTCTCGGTGGGAACATTATGTACGTCTATAACGTTATATGTCCTAACCTAAGGGAACCTAATACCTCGGATGTAATGTTTTACAACATTCCTGGCGTGTCGGCACCTATTTCTCGGTGGGAACATTATATACGTCTTTAACGCTATATATCCTAGCCTAAGGCAACCTAATTTGTCGAGCGTAATATTTTACAACATTCATGGGGCCTCGGCCCCTATTTCTCGGTGGGAACATTATATAAGTCAATAACGTTATATATCCTAACCTAAGGCAACCTAACAATTCGGATGTAATATTTTACATCATTCCCGTCACTTCGGCTCCTACTTCTCGGTGGGAACATTATATATGTCTATAAAGTTATATATCCTAGCCTAAGGCAACCTGACATACCGGATGTAATATTTTACCACATTCCTGGCGCGCTGGCCCCTACTTCTCGGTGGGAACATTATATACGTGTGTAACGCCATATATCCCAACTTAAGGCAACCAAAAATGTCGAGCGTAATATTTTACATCATTCCTGGCTCGTCGGCCCCTACTTCTCGGTGGGAACATTATATACGTCTATAACGTTATATATCCTAACCTAAGGGAACCTAACATCTCGGATGTAATATTTTACAACATTCCTGGCGTGTCGGCCCCTATTTCTCGGTGGGAACATTATATACGTCTTTAACGCTATATATCCTAGCCTAAGGCAAGCTAACATGTCGAGCGTAATATTTTACAACATTCCTGGCGCGTCGGCACCTACTTCTCGGTGGGAACATTATATACGTCTATAAAGTTATATATCCTAGCCTAAGGCAACCTAACATCTCGGATGTAATATTTTACAACATTTCTGGCGCGCCGGCCCCTACTTCTCGGTGGGAACATTATATACGTCTGTATCGCTACATATCATAACGTAAGGCAACCTAACATGTCGAGCGTAATATTTTGCAACATTCCTGGCTCGTCGGCCCCTACTTCTCGGTGGGTAACATTATATATGTCTATAACGTCATATATCCTAACCTAAGGGAACCTAACACCTCGGATGTAATGTTTTACAACATTCCTGGCGTGTCGGCCCCTTTTTCTCGGTGGGAACATTATATACGTCTTTAACGCTAGATACCCTAGCCTAAGGCAACCTAACTTGTCGAGCGTAATATTTTACAACATTCCTGGGGCGTCGGCCCCTATTTCTCGGTGGGAACATTATATAAGTCAATAACGTTATATATCCTAACCTAAGGCAACCTAACATCTCGGATGTAATATTTTACAACATTCCCGTCACTTCGGCCCCTACTTCTCGGTGGGAACATTATATACGTCTATAACGTTATATATCCTAACCTAAGGGAACCTAACATCTCGGATGTAATATTTTACAACATTCCTGGCGTGTCAGCCCCTATTTCTCGGTGGGAACATTATATACGTCTTTAACGCTAGATATCCTAGCCTAAGGCAACCTAACTTGTCGAGCGTAATATTTTACAACATTCCTGGGGTGTCGGCCCCTATTTCTCGGTGGGAACATTGTATAAGTCAATAACGTTATATATCCTATCCTAAGGCAACCTAACATCTCGGATGTAATATTTTACAACATTCCTGGCGTGTCGGCCCCTATTTCTCGGTGGGAACATTATATACATCTTTAACGCTATATATCCTAGCCTAAGGCAACCTAACATGTCGAGCGTAATATTTTACAACATTCCTGGCTCGTCCGCCCCTACTTCTCGGTGGGAACATTATATACGTCTATAAAGTTATATATCCTAGCCTAAGACAACCTAACATACCGGATGTAATATTTTACCACATTCCTGGCGCGCTGGGCCCTACTTCTCGGTGGGAACATTATATACGTCTATAACGCCATATATCTTAAATTAAGGCAACCAAAAATGTCGAGCGTAATATTTTACTACATTCCTGGCGTGTCGGCCCCTATTTCTCGATGGGAATATTATATCCGTCCTTAACGCTATATGTCCTAGCCTGAGACAACCTAACATGTCGAATGTAATATTTAAAAATATTCCTGGCGCGTCGGCAACTAATTCTCGGTGGGAACAGTATATACGTATATAACGTTATATATCCTAACCTAAGGCAACTTAACATGTCGGATGTAATATTTTACAACATTCCTGGCGCGTCGGCACCTCCTTCTCGGTGGGAACATTATGTACGTCTATAACGTTATATGTCCTAACCTAAGGGAACCTAATACCTCGGATGTAATGTTTTACAACATTCCTGGCGTGTCGGCACCTATTTCTCGGTGGGAACATTATATACGTCTTTAACGCTATATATCCTAGCCTAAGGCAACCTAATTTGTCGAACGTAATATTTTACAACATTCATGGGGCCTCGGCCCCTATTTCTCGGTGGGAACATTATATAAGTCAATAACGTTATATATCCTAACCTAAGGCAACCTAACAATTCGGATGTAATATTTTACATCATTCCCGTCACTTCGGCCCCTACTTCTCGGTGGGAACATTATATATGTCTATAAAGTTATATATCCTAGCCTAAGGCAACCTGACATACCGGATGTAATATTTTACCACATTCCTGGCGCGCTGGCCCCTACTTCTCGGTGGGAACATTATATACGTGTGTAACGCCATTTATCCCAACTTAAGGCAACCAAAAATGTCGAGCGTAATATTTTACTACATTCCTGGCGTGTCGGCCCCTATTTCTCGGTGGGAATATTATATACGTCTTTAACGCTATATGTCCTAGCCTGAGACAACCTAACATGTCGAATGTAATATTTTACAATATTCCTGGCGCGTCGGCAACTACTTCTCTGTGGGAACAGTATGTACGTCTATAACGTCATATATCCTAGCCTAAGGCAATCCTAACATCTCGGATGTAATATTTTACAACATTCCTGGCGCGCCGGCCCCTACTTCTCGGTGGGAACATTATATACGTCTATATCGCTATATATCATAACGTAAGGCAACCTAACATGTCGAGCGTAATATTTTACATCATTCCTGGCTCGTCGGCCCCTACTTCTCGGTGGGAACATTATATACGTCTATAACGTTATATATCCTAACCTAACGGAACCTAACATCTCGGATGTAATATTTTACAACATTCCTGGCGTGTCGGCCCCTATTTCTCGGTGGGAACATTATATACCTCTTTAACGCTATATATCCTAGCCTAAGGCAACCTAACATGTCGAGCGTAATATTTTACAACATTCCTGGCGCGTCGGCACCTACTTCTCGGTGGGAACATTATATACGTCTATAAAGTTATATATCCTAGCCTAAGGCAACCTAACATCTCGGATGTAATATTTTACAACATTTCTGGCGCGCCGGCCCCTACTTCTCGGTGGGAACATTATATACGTCTGTATCGCTATATATCATAACGTAAGGCAACCTAACATGTCGAGCGTAATATTTTGCAACATTCCTGGCTCGTCGGCCCCTACTTCTCGGTGGGTAACATTATATATGTCTATAACGTCATATATCCTAACCTAAGGGAACCTAACACCTCGGATGTAATGTTTTACAACATTCCTGGCGTGTCGGCCCCTTTTTCTCGGTGGGAACATTATATACGTCTTTAACGCTAGATATCCTAGCCTAAGGCAACCTAACTTGTCGAGCGTAATATTTTACAACATTCCTGGGGCGTCGGCCCCTATTTCTCGGTGGGAACATTATATAAGTCAATAACGTTATATATCCTAACCTAAGGCAACCTAACATCTCGGATGTAATATTTTACAACATTCCCGTCACTTCGGCCCCTACTTCTCGGTGGGAACATTATATACGTCTATAACGTTATATATCCTAACCTAAGGGAACCTAACATCTCGGATGTAATATTTTACAACATTCCTGGCGTGTCAGCCCCTATTTCTCGGTGGGAACATTATATACGTCTTTAACGCTAGATATCCTAGCCTAAGGCAACCTAACTTGTCGAGCGTAATATTTTACAACATTCCTGGGGTGTCGGCCCCTATTTCTCGGTGGGAACATTATATAAGTCAATAACGTTATATATCCTAACCTAAGGCAACCTAACATCTCGGATGTAATATTTTACAACATTCCTGGCGTGTCGGCCCCTATTTCTCGGTGGGAACATTATATCCGTCCTTAACGCTATATGTCCTAGCCTGAGACAACCTAACATGTCGAATTTAATATTTAAAAATATTCCTGGCGCGTCGGCAACTAATTCTCGGTGGGAACAGTATATACGTATATAACGTTATATATCCTAACCTAAGGCAACTTAACATGTCGGATGTAATATTTTACAATATTCCTGGCGCGTCGGCACCTCCTTCTCGGTGGGAACATTATGTACGTCTATAAAGTTATATGTCCTAACCTAAGGGAACCTAATACCTCGGATGTAATGTTTTACAACATTCCTGGCGTGTCGGCACCTATTTCTCGGTGGGAACATTATATACGTCTTTAACGCTATATATCCTAGCCTAAGGCAACCTAATTTGTCGAGCGTAATATTTTACAACATTCATGGGGCCTCGGCCCCTATTTCTCGGTGGGAACATTATATAAGTCAATAACGTTATATATCCTAACCTAAGGCAACCTAACAATTCGGATGTAATATTTTACATCATTCCCGCTACTTCGGCCCCTACTTCTCGGTGGGAACATTATATATGTCTATAAAGTTATATATCCTAGCCTAAGGCAACCTGACATACCGGATGTAATATTTTACCACATTCCTGGCGCGCTGGCCCCTACTTCTCGGTGGGAACATTATATACGTGTGTAACGCCATATATCCCAACTTAAGGCAACCAAAAATGTCGAGCGTAATATTTTACCACATTCCTGGCGTGTCGGCACCTACTTCTCGGTGGGAACATTCTATACGTCTATAGTGTTGTATATGTTAACCTAAGGGAACCTAACATCTCAGGTGTAATATTTTACAACATTCCTGACGCGTCGGCTCCAACTTTTCGGTGGGAACATTATATACGTCTATAACGTTATATATCATAACGTAAGGCAACATAATATCTCGGATGTAATATTTTACAACATTCCTGGCGTGTTATCACCTGCTTTTCAATGGGGACATTATATACGTCTATAACGTTGTATATCCTAACGTAAGGCAACATAACATCTCGGATGTAATATTTTACAACATTCCTGGCATGTCGTCGCCCGCTTCCCAATGGGGACATTATAAACGACTATAACGTTGTATATCCTAACCTAACGCAACCTAACATCTGGTATGTAATATTTTACATCATTCCTGGCGTGTCGTCGCCTGCTTCTCGATGGGGACACTTCATACGTCTATAACGTTGTATATCCTAACCTAACGCATCCTAACATTTGGGATGTAATATTTTACAAAATTCCTGGCATGTCGGTCCCTACGTCTCGGTGGGAACATTCTATACGTCTACAGCGTTGTATATCCTAACCTAAGGGAACCTAACATCTCAGGTGAAATATTTTACAACATGCCTGACATGTCGGCCCCTATTTCTCGGTGGGAACATTATATACGTCTATAACGTTATTTATCCTAGCCTAAGGCGACCTACCATGTCGAATGTAATATTTTACAACATTCCTGGCGTGTCGTCGCCTACTTCTCGGTGGGAACATTGTATACGTCTATAACGATATATATCCTAGCCTAAGGCAACCTAACATCTTGGATATAATATTTTACAACATTCCCGGCGTGTCGTCGCCTGCTTCTCGATGGGGACATTATATACGTCTATAACGTTGTATATCCTAACCTAACGCGACCTAACATCTGGGATGTAATATTTTACATCATTCGTGGCATGTCGGTCCCTACGTCTCGGTGGGAACATTCTATACGTCTATAGCGTTGTATATGTTAACCTAAGGGAACCTAACATCTCAGGTGTAATATTTTACAACATTCCTGACGCGTCGGCTCCAACTTTTCGGTGGGAACATTATATACGTCTATAGTGTTATATATCCTAACGTAAGGCAACATAATATCTCGGATGTAATATTTTACAACATTCCTGGCGTGTTGTCGCCTGCTTTTCAATGGGGACATTATATACGTCTATAACGTTGTATATCCTAACCTAACGCAACCTAACATCTGGGATGTAATATTTTACATCATTCCTGTCATGTCGGTCCCTACGTCTCGGTGGGAACATTCTATACGTCTACAGCGTTGTATATCCTAACCTAAGGGAACCTAACATCTCAGGTGAAATGTTTTACAACATTCCTGACATGTCGGCCCCCATTTCTCGGTGGGAACATTATATACGTCTATAACGATATATATCCTAACCTAAGGCAACCTAACATCTCGGATGTAATATTTTACGACATTCCTGGCGTGTCGTCGCCTGCTTCTCGATGGGGACATTATATACGTCTATAACGTTGTATGTCCTAACCTAACGCAACCTAACATCTGGGATGTAATATTTTACATCATTCCTGTCATGTCGGTCCCTACGTCTCGGTGGGAACATTCTATACGTCTACAGCGTTGTATATCCTAACCTAAGGGAACCTAACATCTCAGGTGAAATGTTTTACAACATTCCTGACATGTCGGCCCCCATTTCTCGGTGGGAACATTATATACGTCTATAACGATATATATCCTAACCTAAGGGAACCTAACATCTCGGATGCTATATTTTACAACATTCCTGGCATGTCGGTCCCAACTTCTCGGTGGGAACATTGTATACGTCTATAACGATATATATCCTAGCCTAAGGCAACCTAACATCTCGGATGTAATATTTTACGACATTCCTGGCGTGTCGTCACCTGCTTCTCGATGGGGACATTATATACGTCTATAACGTTGTATGTCCTAACCTAACGCAACCTAGTATCTGGGATGTAATATTTTTGAACATTCCTGGCGTGTCGTCGCCAAATTCTGGATGGGGACATTATATACATCTATAACGTTATATATCCTAACCTAAGGCAACCTAACATCTCGGATGTAATAGTTGACAACATTCCTGTGTGTCCGCCCGTACTTCTTGGTGGGAACATCATATGCGTCTATAGCGATATATATCCTAACCTAAGGGAACCTAACATCTCAGGTGAAATGTTTTACAACATTCCTGACATGTCGGCCCCTATTTCTCGGTGGGAACATTATATACGTCTATAACGATATATATCCTAACCTAAGGGAACCTAACATCTCGGATGCAATATTTTACAACATTCCTGGCATGTCGGTCCCAACTTCTCGGTGGGAACATTGTATACGTCTATAACGTTATATATCCTAACGTAAGGCAACATAATATCTCGGATGTAATATTTTACAACATTCCTGGCGTGTTGTCGCCTGCTTTTCGATGGGGACATTATATATGTCTATAACGTTGTATATCCTAACCTAACGAAACCTAACATCTCGGATATAATATTTTACAACATTCCTGGCGTTTCGTCGCCTGCTTCTCGATGGGGACATTATATACGTCTATAACGTTGTATATCCTAACCTAACGCTACCTAACATCTGGGATGTAATATTTTACATCATTCCTGGCATGTCGGTCCCTACGTCTCGGTCGGAACATTATATACGTCTACAGCGTTGTATATCCTAACCTAAGGGAACCTAACATCTCAGGTGAAATGTTTTACAAAATTCCTGACATGTCGGCCCCCATTTCTCGGTGGGAACATTATATACGTCTATAACGATATATATCCTAACCTAAGGAAACCTAACATCTCGGATGCTATATTTTACAACATTCCTGGCATGTCGGTCCCAACTTCTCGGTGGGAACATTGTATACGTCTATAACGATATGTATCCTAGCCTAAGGTAACCTAACATCTCGGATGTAATATTTTACGACATTCCTGGCGTGTCGTCGCCTGCTTCTCGATGGGGACATTATATACGTCTATAACGTTGTATGTCCTAACCTAACGCAACCTAACATCTGGGATGTAATATTTTTGAACATTCCTGGCGTGTCGTCGCCAACTTCTGGATGGGGACATTATATACATCTATAACGTTATATATCCTAACCTAAGGCAACCTAACATCTCGGATGTAATAGTTGACAACATTCCTGGCGTGTCCGCCCGTACTTCTTGGTGGGAACATCATATGCGTCTATAGCGATATATATCCTAACCGAAGGCAACCTAACATCTCGGATGTAATATTTTACAACATTCCTGGCGCGTCGGCTCCTACTTTTCGGTGGGAACATTATATACGTCCATAACGTTATATATTCTAACCTAAGGGAACCTAACATCCCGGGTGTAATATTTTACAACATTCCTGACGCGTCGGCCCCTATTTCTCGGTGGGAACATTACATACGTCTATAACGTTATATATCCTAGCCTAAGGCAACCTAACATGTCGAATGTAATATTTTACAACATTCCTGGCGTTCCGTCGCCTACTTCTCGATCGGGACATTATATACATCTATAACGTTTTATATCCTAACGTAAGGAAACATAACATCTCGGATGTAATATTTTACAACATTCCTGGCGTGCCGTCGCCTGCTTCTCGATGGGGACATTATATAAGTCTATAACGTTGTATATCCTAACCTAAGGCAACCTAACATTTCGAATGTCATATTTTACAACATTCCTGGCATGTCGGCCCCTACTTCTCGGTGAGAACATTGTATACGTCTATAACGATATATATCCTAGCCTAAGGCAACCTAACATCTCGGATGTAATATTTTACAACATTCCTGGCGTGTCGTCGCCTGCTTCTCGATGGGGACATTATATACGTCTATAACGTTGTATGTCCTAACCTAACGCAACCTAACATCTGGGATGTAATATTTGTGAACATTCCTGGCGTGTCGTCGCCAACTTCTGGATGGGGACATTATATACATCTATAACGTTATATATCCTAACCTAAGGGAACCTAACATCTGGGATGTAATATTTTACATCATTCCTGGCACGTCGGTCCCTACGTCTCGGTGGGAACATTCTATACGTCTACAGCGTTGTATATCCTAACCTAAGGGAACCTAACATCTCAGGTGAAATGTTTTACAACATTCCTGACATGTCGGCCCCCATTTCTCGGTGGGAACATTATATACGTCTATAACGATATATATCCTAGCCTAAGGCAACCTAACAACTCGGATGTAATATTTTACAACATTCCTGGCGTGACGTCACCTGCTTCTCGATGGGGACATTATATACGTCTATAACGTTGTATATCCTAACCTAACGCAACCTATCATCTGGGATGTAATATTTTACAACATTCCTGGCATGTCGGTCCCTACGTCTCGGTGGGATAATTCTATACGTCTACAGCGTTGTATATCCTAACCTAAGGGAACCTAACATCTCAGGTGAAATGTTTTACAACATTCCTGACATGTCGGCGACTATTTCTCGGTGGGAACATTATATACGTCTATAACGTTATATATCCTAGCCTAAGGCGACCTAACATGTCGAATGTAATATTTTACAACATTCCAGGCATGTCGGTCCCTACGTCTCGGCGGGTACATTATATACGTCTATAACGTTGCATATACTAACCTAACGCAACCTATCATCTGGGATGTAATATTTTACAACATTCCTGGCATGTCGGTCCCTACGTCTCGGTGGAAACATTATATACGTCTATAACGTAATATATCCTAACGCAAGGCAACATAACATCTCATATGTAATATTTTACAACATTCCTGGCGTGTCGTCGCCTGCTTCTCGATGGGGACATTATATACGTCTATAACGTTGTATATCCTAACCTAAGGCAACCTAACATCTCGGATGTAATATTTTACAACATTCCTGGCGTGTCGTCGCCTGCTTCCCGATGGGGACATTATAAACGCCTATAACGTTGTATATCCTAACCTAACGCAACCTAACATCTGGTATGTATTATTTTACATCATTCCTGGCGTGTCGTCGCCTGCTTCTCGATGGGGACGCTTCATACGTCTATAACGTTGTATATCCTAACCTAACGCATCCTAACATCTGGGATGTAATATTTTACAACATTCCTGGCATGTCGGTCCCTACGTCTCGGTGGGAACATTCTGTACGTCTACAGCGTTGTATATCCTAACGAAAGGGAACCTAACATCTCAGGTGTAATATTTTACAACATTCCTGACGCGTCGGCTCCAACTTTTCGGTGGGAACATTATATACGTCTATAACGTTATATATCCTAACGTAAGGCAACATAACATCTCGGATGTAATATTTTACAACATTCCTGGCGTGTTGTCGCCTGCTTTTCGATGGGGACATTATATACGTCTATAACGTTGTATATCCTAACCTATCGAAACCTAACATCTGGGATGTAATATTTTACAACATTCCTGGCGTGTCGTCGCCTGCTTCTCGATGGGGACATTATATACGTCTATAACGTTGTATATCCTAACCTAACGCAACCTAACATCTGGAATGTAATATTTTACATCATTCCTGGCATGTCGGTCCGTACGTCTCGGTGGGAACATTCTATACGTCTACAGCGTTGTATATCCTAACCTAAGGGAACCTAACATCTCAGGTGAAATGTTTTACAACATTCCTGACATGTCGGCGCCTATTTCTCGGTGGGAACATTATAAACGTCTATAACGTTATATATCCTAGCCTAAGGCGACCTAACATGTCGAATGTAATATTTTACAACATTCCTGGCGTGCCGTCGTCTACTTCTCGATCGGGACATTATATACATCTATAACGTTATATATCCTAACGTAAGGCAACATAACATCTCGGATGTAATATTTTACAACATTCCTGGCATGTCGTCGCCCGCTTCCCGATGGGGACATTATAAACGTCTATAACGTTGTATATCCTAACCTAACGCAACCTAACATCTGGTATGTAATATTTTACATCATTCCTGGCGTGTCGTCGCCTGCTTCTCGATGGGGACACTTCATACGTCTATAACGTTGTATATCCTAACCTAACGCATCCTAACATTTGGGGTGTAATACTTTACATCATTCCTGGCATGTCGGTCCCTACGTCTCGGTGGGAACATTCTATACGTCTACAGCGTTGTATATCCTAACCTAAGGGAACCTAACATCTCAGGTGAAATGTTTTACAACATTCCTGACATGTCGGCGCCTATTTCTCGGTGGGAACATTATAAACGTCTATAACGATATATATCCTAGCCTAAGGCAACCTAACATCTCGGATGTAATATTTTACGACATTCCTGGCGTGTCGTCGCCTGCTTCTCGATGGGGACATTATATAAGTCTATAACGTTGTATGTCCTAACCTAACGCAACCTAACATCTGGGATGTAATATTTTTGAACATTCCTGGCGTGTCGTCGCCAACTTCTGGATGGGGACATTATATACATCTATAACGGTATATATCCTAACCTAAGGGAACCTAACATCTGGGATGTAATATTTTACATCATTCGTGGCATGTCGGTCCCTACGTCTCGGTGGGAACAGTCTATACGTCTATAGCGTTGTATATGTTAACCTAAGGGAACCTAACATCTCAGGTGTAATATTTTACAACATTCCTGACGCGTCGGCTCCAACTATTCGGTGGGAACATTATATACGTCTATAACGTTATGTATCCTAACGTAAGGCAACATAACATCTCGGATGTAATATTTTACAACATTCCTGGCGTGTTGTCGCCTGCTTCTCGATGGGGACATTATATACGTCCATAACGATATATATCCTAGCCTAAGGCAACCTAACTTCTTGGATGTAATGTTTTACAACATTCCCGGCGTGTCGTCGCCTGCTTCTCGATGGGGACATTAGATAAGTCTATAACGTTGTATATCCTAACCTAAGGCAACCTAACTTCTCGAATGTAATATTTTACAACATTCCTGGCATGTCGGCCCCTACTTCTCGGTGAGAACATTGTATACGTCTATAACGATATATATCCTAGCCTAAGGGAACCTAACATCTCAGGTGAAATATTTTACAACATGCCTGACATGTCGGCCCCTACTTCTCGGTGAGAACATTGTATACGTCTATAACGATATATATCCTAACCGAAGGCAACCTAACATCTCGGATGTAATATTTTACAACATTCCTGGCGCGCCGGCTCCTACTTCTCGGTGGGAACATTATATACGTCTATAACGTTGTATATGCTAACCTAAGGCAACCTTACATCTCGAATGTAATACCTTACAACATTCCTGGCATCTCAGAACCTACATCCCTGTGGGAACATTCTATACGCATATAACGTTGTATATCCTAACCTAACGCAACCTAATATCTGGGATGTAATATTTTACAACATTCCTGGCGTGTCGTCGCCTACTTCTGGATGGGGACATTATATACATCTATAACGTTGTATATGCTGACCTAAGGCAACCTAACATCTCGAATGTAATATTTTACAACATTCCTGGCATGTCAGAACCTACGTCCCGGTGGGAACATTCTATACGTCTATAACATTGTATATCCTAACCTAACGCAACCTAATATCTGGGATGTAATATTTTACAACATTCCTGGCGTGTCGTCGCCTACTTCTGGATGGGGACATTATATACATCTATAACGTTGTATATCCTAACCTAAGGCAACCTAACATCTCGGATGTAATATTTTACAACATTCCTGGCATGTCGGTCTCTACTTCTTGATGGGAACATTGTATACGTCTATAACGATATATGTCCTAGCCTAAGGCATCCTAACATGTCCAATTTAATGCTTTACAACATTCTGGCGTGTCGTCGCCTGCTTCTCGAAGGGGACATTATAAACGTCTATAACGTTGTATATCCTAACCTAACGCAACCTAATATCTGGGATGTAATATTTTACAAGATTCCTGGCATGTCGGTCCCTACATCTCGGCGGGTACATTATATACGTCTATAACGTTGTATATACTAACCTAACGCAACCTATCATCTGGGATGTATTATTTTACAACATTCCTGGCATGTCGGTCCCTACGTCTCGGTGGGAAGGTTATATACGTCTATAACGATATGTATCCTAACCTAAGGGAACCTAACATCTCGGATGTTATATTTTACAACATTCCTGGCGTGTCGTCGCCTACTTCTCGATGGGGACATTATATAAGTCTATAACGTTGTATATCCTAACCTAAGGCAACCTAACATTTCGAATGTCATATTTTACAACATTCCTGACGCGTCGGCTCCAACTTTTCGGTGGGAACATTATATACGTCTATAACGTTATATGTCCTGACGTAAGGCAACATAACATCTCGGATGTAATATTTTACAACATTCCTGGCATGTCGGTCTCTACTTCTTGGTGGGAACATTGTATACGTCTATAACGATATATGTCCTAGCCTAAGGCAACCAAACATGTTGAATGCAATGCTTTACAACATTCTGGCGTGTCGTAGCCTGCTTCTCGAAGGGGACATTATAAACGTCTATAACGTTGTATATCCTAACCTAACGCAACCTAACATCTGGGATGTAATATTTTACAACATTCCTGGCATGTCGGTCCCTACGTCTCGGCGGGTACATTATATACGTCTATAACATTGTATATACTAACCTAACGCAACCTATCATCTGGGATGTAATATTTTACAACATTCCTGGCATGTCGGTCCCTACATCTCGGTGGGAACGTTATATACGTCTATAACGATATGTATCCTAACCTAAGGGAACCTAACATCTCGGATGTTATATTTTACAACATTCCTGGCGTGGCGTCGCCTGCTTCTCGATGGGGACATTATATACGTCTATAACGTTGCATATCCTAACATAACGCAACCTAACATCTGGGATGTAATATTTTACAACATTCCTGGCATGTCGGTCCCTACGTCTCGGCGGGTACATTATATACGTCTATAACGTTGTATATACTAACCTAACGCAACCTATCATCTGGGATGTAATATTTTACAACATTCCTGACATGTCGGCCCCTATTTCTCGGTGGGAACATTATATACGTCTATAACGATATATATCCAAACCTAAGGGAACCTAACATCTCGGATGCAATATTTTACAACATTCCTGGCATGTCGGTCCCAACTTCTTGGTGGGAACATTGCATACGTCTATAACGATATATATCCTAGCCTGAGGCAACCTAACATCTCGGATGTAACATTTTACAACATTCCTGGCGTGTCGTCGCCTGCTTCTCGATGGGGACAATATATACGTCTATAACGTTGTATATCCTAACCTCACGCAACCTATCATCTGGGATGTAATATTTTACAACATTCCTGGCATGTCGGCCCCTATTTCTCGGTGGGAACATTAAATACGTCTATAACGTTATATATCCTAGCCTAAGGCGACCTAACATGTCGAATGTAATATTTTAAAACATTCCTAGCGTGTCGTCGCCTACTTCTCGGTGGGAACATTGTATACGTCTATACCGATATATATCCTAGCCTAAGGCAACCTAACATCTCGGATGTAATATTTTACAACATTCCTGGCGTGTCGTCGCCTGCTTCTCGATGGGGACATTATATACGTCTATAACGTTATATATCCTAGACTAAGGCAACCTAACATGTCGAATGTAATATTTTACTACATTCTGGCGTGTCGTCGCCTGCTTCTCGAAGGGGACATTATATACGTCTATAACGTTGTATATCCTAACCTAACGCAACCTAACATCTGGGATGTAATATTTTACATCATTCCTGGCATGTCGGTCCCTACGTATCGGTGGGAACATCCTATACGTCTACAGCGTTGTATATCCTAACCTAAGGGAACCTAACATCTCAGGTGAAATGTTTTACAACATTCCTGACATGTCGGCCAATATTTCTCGGTGGGAACATTATATACGTCTATAACGTTATATATCCTATCCTAAGGCGACCTAACATGTCGAATGTAATATTTTACAACATTCCTGGCGTGTCGTCGCCTGCTTCTCGATGGGGACATTATATACGTCTATAACGTTGTATGTCCTAACCTAACGCAACCTAACATCTGGTATGTAATATTTTACATCATTCCTGGCGTGTCGTCGGCTGCTTCTCGAAGGGGACATTATATACGTCTATAACGTTGTATATCCTAACCTAACGCAACCTAACATCTGGGATGTAATATTTTACATCATTCCTGGCGTACCGTCGCCTACTTCTCGATCGGGACATTATATACATCTATAACGTTTTATATCCTAACGTAAGGAATCATAACATCTCGGATGTAATATTTTACAACATTCCTGGCGTTTCGTCGCCTGCTTCTCGATGGGGACATTATATAAGTCTATAACGTTGTATATCCTAAGCTAAGGCAACCTAACATCTCAGGTGAAATATTGTACAACATGCCTGACATGTCGGCCGCTATTTCTCGGTGGGAGCATTATATACGTCTATAACGTTATATATCCTAGCCTAAGGCGACCTAACATGTCGAATGTAATATTTTACAACATTCCTGGCGTGCCGTCGCCTACTTCTCGATCGGGACATTATATACGTCTATAACGTTATATATCCTGACGTAAGGCAACATAACATCTCGGATGTAATATTTTACAACATTCCTGGCGTGTTGTCGCCTGCCTCTCGATGGGGACATTATATACGTCTATAACGTTGTATATCCTAACCTAACGAAACCTAACATCTGGGATGTAATATTTTACAACATTCCTGGCGTGTCGTCGCCTGCTTCCTGATGGGGACATTATATACGTCTATAACGTTGTATATCCTAACCTAACGCAACCTAACATCTGGGATGTAATATTTTACATCATTCCTGGCATGTCGGTCCCTACGTCTCGGTGGGAACATTCTATACGTCTACAGCGTTGTATATCCTAACCTAAGGGAACCTAATATCTCAGGTGAAATGTTTTACAACATTCCTGACATGTCGGCCCCTATTTCTCGGTGGGAACATTATATACGTCTATAACGATATATATCCTAACCTAAGGGAACCTAACATCTCGGATGCAATATTTTACAACATTCCTGGCATGTCGGTCCCAACTTCTCGGTGGGAACATTGTATACGTCTATAACGATATATATCCTAACCTAACGAAACCTAACATCTGGGATGTAATATTTTACAACATTCCTGGCGTGTCGTCGCCTGCTTCTCGTTGGGGACATTATATACGTCTATAACGTTGTATATGCTAACCTAAGGCAACCTTACATCTCGAATGTAATACCTTACAACATTCCTGGCATGTCAGAACCTACATCCCTGTGGGAACATTCTATACGCATATAACGTTGTATATCCTAACCTAACGCAACCTAATATCTGGGATGTAATATTCTACAACATTCCTGGCGTGTCGTCGCCTACTTCTGGATGGGGACATTATATACATCTATAACGTTGTATATGCTGACCTAAGGCAACCTAACATCTCGAATGTAATATTTTACAACATTCCTGGCATGTCGGTCTCTACTTCCTTGTGGGAACATTGTATACGTCTATAACGATATATGTCCTAGCCTAAGGCAACCAAACATGTCGAATGTAATGCTTTACAACATTCTGGCGTGTCGTAGCCTGCTTCTCGAAGGGGACATTATAAACGTCTATAACGTTGTATATCCTAACCTAACGCAACCTAACATCTGGGATGTAATATTTTACAACATTCCTGGCATGTCGGTCCCTACGTCTCGGCGGGTACATTATATACGTCTATAACGTTGTATATACTAACCTAACGCAACCTATCATCTGGGATGTAATATTTTACAACATTCCTGGCATGTCGGTCCCTACGTCTCGGTGGGAACGTTATATACGTCTATAACGATATGTATCCTAACCTAAGGGAACCTAACATCTCGGATGTTATATTTTACAACATTCCTGGCGTGGCGTCGCCTGCTCCTCGATGGGGAAATTATATACGTCTATAACGTTGCATATCCTAACATAACGCAACCTAACATCTGGGATGTAATATTTTACAACATTCCTGGCATGTCGATCCCTACGTCTCAGTGGGAAGATTCTATACGTCTACAGCGTTGTATATCCTAGCCTAAGGGAACCTAACATCTCAGGTGAAATATTTTACAACATGCCTGACATGTCGGCCCCTATTTCTCGGTGGGAACATTATATACGTCTATAACGATATATATCCTAACCTAAGGGAACCTAACATCTCGGATGCAATATTTTACAACATTCCTGGCATGTCGGTCCCAACTTCTCGGTGGGAACATTATATACGTCTATAACGTTGTATATCCTAACCTAACGAAACCTAACATCTGGGATGTAATATTTCACAACATTCCTGGCGTGGCGTCGCCTGCTTCTCGATGGGGACATTATATACGTCTATAACGTTGTATATCCTATCCTAACGCAACCTAACATCTGGGATGTAATATTTTACATCATTCCTGGCATGTCGGTCCCTACTTCTCGGTGGGAACATTGTATTCGTCTATAACGATATATATCCTAGCCTAAGGCAACCTAACATGTCGAATGTAATATTTTACAACATTCCTGGCATGTCGGTCCCTACGTCTCGGCGGGTACATTATATACGTCTATAACGTTGCATATACTAACCTAACGCAACCTATCATCTGGGATGTAATATTTTACAACATTCCTGGCATGTCGGTCCCTACGTCTCGGTGGGAACATTATATACGTCTATAACGTAATATATCCTAACGCAAGGCAACATAACATCTCATATGTAATATTTTACATCATTCCTGGCGTGTCGTCGCCTGCTTCTCGATGGGGACATTATATACGTCTATAACGTTGTATATCCTAACCTAAGGCAACCTAACATCTCGGATGTAATATTTTACAACATTCCTGGCGTGTCGTCGCCTGCTTCTCGATGGGGACATTATATACGTCTATAACGTTGTATATGCTAACCTAAGGCAACCTTACATCTCGAATGTAATACCTTACAACATTCCTGGCATGTCAGAACCTACATCCCTGTGGGAACATTCTATACGCATATAACGTTGTATATCCTAACCTAACGCAACCTAATATCTGGGATGTAATATTCTACAACATTCCTGGCGTGTCGTCGCCTACTTCTGGATGGGGACATTATATACATCTATAACATTGTATATGCTGACCTAAGGCAACCTAACATCTCGAATGTAATATTTTACAACATTCCTGGCATGTCGGTCTCTACTTCTTGGTGGGAACATTGTATACGTCTATAACGATATATGTCCTAGCCTAAGGCAACCAAACATGTCGAATGTAATGCTTTACAACATTCTGGCGTGTCGTAGCCTGCTTCTCGAAGGGGACATTATAAACGTCTATAACGTTGTATATCCTAACCTAACGCAACCTAACATCTGGGATGTAATATTTTACAACATTCCTGGCATGTCGGTCCCTACGTCTCGGCGGGTACATTATATACGTCTATAACGTTGTATATACTAACCTAACGCAACCTATCATCTGGGATGTAATATTTTACAACATTCCTGGCATGTCGGTCCCTACGTCTCGGTGGGAACGTTATATACGTCTATAACGATATGTATCCTAACCTAAGGGAACCTAACATCTCGGATGTTATATTTTACAACATTCCTGGCGTGGCGTCGCCTGCTTCTCGATGGGGACATTATATACGTCTATAACGTTGCATATCCTAACATAACGCAACCTAACATCTGGGATGTAATATTTTACAACATTCCTGGCATGTCGATCCCTACGTCTCAGTGGGAACATTCTATACGTCTACAGCGTTGTATATCCTAGCCTAAGGGAACCTAACATCTCAGGTGAAATATTTTACAACATGCCTGACATGTCGGCCCCTATTTCTCGGTGGGAACATTATATACGTCTATAACGATATATATCCTAACCTAAGGGAACCTAACATCTCGGATGCAATATTTTACAACATTCCTGGCATGTCGGTCCCAACTTCTCGGTGGGAACATTATATACGTCTATAACGTTGTATATCCTAACCTAACGAAACCTAACATCTGGGATGTAATATTTCACAACATTCCTGGCGTGTCGTCGCCTGCTTCTCGATGGGGACATTATATACGTCTATAACGTTGTATATCCTAACCTAACGCAACCTAACATCTGGGATGTAATATTTTACATCATTCCTGGCATGTCGGTCCCTACGTATCGGTGGGAACATTCTATACGTCTACAGCGTTGTATATCCTAACCTAAGGGAACCTAACATCTCAGGTGAAATGTTTTACAACATTCCTGACATGTCGGTCCCTACGTCTCGGTGGGAACGTTATATACGTCTATAACGATATGTATCCTAACCTAAGGGAACCTAACATCTCGGATGTTATATTTTACAACATTCCTGGCGTGGCGTCGCCTGCTTCTCGATGGGGACATTATATACGTCTATAACGTTGCATATCCTAACATAACGCAACCTAACATCTGGGATGTAATATTTTACATCATTCCTGGCATGTCGGTCCCTACGTCTCGGTGGGAACATTCTATATGTCTACAGCGTTGTATATCCTCACCTAAGGGAACCTAACATCTCAGGTGAAATGTTTTACAACATTCCTGACATGTCGGCCCCTATTTCTCGGTGGGAACATTATATACGTCTATAACGATATATATCCAAACCTAAGGGAACCTAACATCTCGGATGCAATATTTTACAACATTCCTGGCATGTCGGTCCCAACTTCTTGGTGGGAACATTGCATACGTCTATAACGATATATATCCTAGCCTGAGGCAACCTAACATCTCGGATGTAACATTTTACAACATTCCTGGCATGTTGGTCCCAACTTCTCGATGGGGACATTATATACATCTATAACGTTGTATATCCTAACCTAACGCAACCTAACATCTGGGATGTAATATTTTACATCATTCCTGGCATGTCGGTCCCTACGTCTCGGTGGGAACATTCTATACGTCTATAGCGTTGTATATGTTAACCTAAGGGAACCTAACATCTCAGATGTAATTTATTTACAACATTCCCGACGCGTCGGCTCCAACTTTTCGGTGGGAACATTATATACGTCTATAACGTTATGTATCCTAACGTAAGGCAACATAACATCTCGGATGCAATATTCTACAACATTCCTGGCATGTCGTCTCCCGCTTCCCGATGGGGACATTATATACGTCTATAACGTTGTATATCCTAACCTAACGCAACCTAACATCTGGTTTGTAATATTTTACATCATTCCTGGCGTGTCGTCGCCTGCTTCTCGATGGGGACACTTCATACGTCTATAACGTTGTGTATCCTAACCTAACGCATCCTAACATCTGGGATGTAATATTTTACAACATTCCTGGCATGTCGATCCGTTCGTCTCAGTGGGAACGTTATATACGTCTATAACGGTATATATCCTAACCTAAGGGAACTTAACATCTCGGATGTAATATTTTACAACATTCCTGGCATGTCGGTCCCTACTTCTCGGTGGGAACATTGTATTCGTCTATAACGATATATATCCTAGCCTAAGGCAACCTAACATGTCGAATGTAATATTTTACAACATTCCTGGCATGTCGGTCCCTACGTCTCGGCGGGTACATTATATACGTCTATAACGTTGCATATACTAACCTAACGCAACCTATCATCTGGGATGTAATATTTTACAACATTCCTGGCATGTCGATCCCTACGTCTCAGTGGGAACATTCTATACGTCTACAGCGTTGTATATCCTAGCCTAAGGGAACCTAACATCTCAGGTGAAATATTTTACAACATGCCTGACATGTCGGCCCCTATTTCTCGGTGGGAACATTATATACGTCTATAACGATATATATCCTAACCTAAGGGAACCTAACATCTCGGATGCAATATTTTACAACATTCCTGGCATGTCGGTCCCAACTTCTCGGTGGGAACATTATATACGTCTATAACGTTGTATATCCTAACCTAACGAAACCTAACATCTGGGATGTAATATTTCACAACATTCCTGGCGTGTCGTCGCCTGCTTCTCGATGGGGACATTATATACGTCTATAACGTTGTATATCCTAACCTAACGCAACCTAACATCTGGGATGTAATATTTTACATCATTCCTGGCATGTCGGTCCCTACGTACCGGTGGGAACATTCTATACGTCTACAGCGTTGTATATCCTAACCTAAGGGAACCTAACATCTCAGGTGAAATGTTTTACAACATTCCTGACATGTCGGCCCCTATTTCTCGGTGGGAACATTATATACGTCTATAACGATATATATCCTAACCTAAGGGAACCTAACATTTCGGATGCAATATTTTACAACATTCCTGGCATGTTGGTCCCAACTTCTCGGTGGGAACATTGTATACGTCTATAACGATATATATACTAGCCTAAGGCAACCTAACATCTCGGATGTAATATTTTACAACATTCCTGGCGTGTCGTCGCCTGCTTCTCGATGGGGACATTATATACGTCTATAACGTTGTATATCCTAACCTAACGCAACCTAACATCTGGGATGTAATATTTTACATCATTCCTGGCATGCCGGTCCCTACTTCTCGGTGGGAACATTGTATTCGTCTATAACGATATATATCCTAGCCTAAGGCAACCTAACATGTCGAATGTAATATTTTACAACATTCCTGGCATGTCGGTCCCTACGTCTCGGCGGGTACATTATATACGTCTATAACGTTGCATATACTAACCTAACGCAACCTATCATCTGGGATGTAATATTTTACAACATTCCTGGCATGTCGGTCCCTACGTCTCGGTGGGAACATTATATACGTCTATAACGTAATATATCCTAACGCAAGGCAACATAACATCTCATATGTAATATTTTACAACATTCCTGGCGTGTCGTCGCCTGCTTCTCGATGGGGACATTATATACGTCTATAACGTTGTATATCCTAACCTAAGGCAACCTAACATCTCGGATGTAATATTTTACAACATTCCTGGCGTGTCGTCGCCTGCTTCTCGTTGGGGACATTATATACGTCTATAACGTTGTATATGCTAACCTAAGGCAACCTTACATCTCGAATGTAATACCTTACAACATTCCTGGCATGTCAGAACCTACATCCCTGTGGGAACATTCTATACGCATATAACGTTGTATATCCTAACCTAACGCAACCTAATATCTGGGATGTAATATTCTACAACATTCCTGGCGTGTCGTCGCCTACTTCTGGATGGGGACATTATATACATCTATAACGTTGTATATGCTGACCTAAGGCAACCTAACATCTCGAATGTAATATTTTACAACATTCCTGGCATGTCGGTCTCTACTTCCTGGTGGGAACATTGTATACGTCTATAACGATATATGTCCTAGCCTAAGGCAACCAAACATGTCGAATGTAATGCTTTACAACATTCTGGCG
Source organism: Xylocopa violacea (assembly GCA_963969225.1). Classification (NCBI taxonomy): domain Eukaryota; kingdom Metazoa; phylum Arthropoda; class Insecta; order Hymenoptera; family Apidae; genus Xylocopa; species Xylocopa violacea. The sequence goes on from CAXAJV010000835.1 coordinate 999,954, forward strand.
TGTCGTAGCCTGCTTCTCGAAGGGGACATTATAAACGTCTATAACGTTGTATATCCTAACCTAACGCAACCTAACATCTGGGATGTAATATTTTACAACATTCCTGGCATGTCGGTCCCTACGTCTCGGCGGGTACATTATATACGTCTATAACGTTGTATATACTAACCTAACGCAACCTATCATCTGGGATGTAATATTTTACAACATTCCTGGCATGTCGGTCCCTACGTCTCGGTGGGAACGTTATATACGTCTATAACGATATGTATCCTAACCTAAGGGAACCTAACATCTCGGATGTTATATTTTACAACATTCCTGGCGTGGCGTCGCCTGCTTCTCGATGGGGAAATTATATACGTCTATAACGTTGCATATCCTAACATAACGCAACCTAACATCTGGGATGTAATATTTTACAACATTCCTGGCATGTCGATCCCTACGTCTCAGTGGGAACATTCTATACGTCTACAGCGTTGTATATCCTAGCCTAAGGGAACCTAACATCTCAGGTGAAATATTTTACAACATGCCTGACATGTCGGCCCCTATTTCTCGGTGGGAACATTATATACGTCTATAACGATATATATCCTAACCTAAGGGAACCTAACATCTCGGATGCAATATTTTACAACATTCCTGGCATGTCGGTCCCAACTTCTCGGTGGGAACATTATATACGTCTATAACGTTGTATATCCTAACCTAACGAAACCTAACATCTGGGATGTAATATTTCACAACATTCCTGGCGTGTCGTCGCCTGCTTCTCGATGGGGACATTATATACGTCTATAACGTTGTATATCCTAACCTAACGCAACCTAACATCTGGGATGTAATATTTTACATCATTCCTGGCATGTCGGTCCCTACTTCTCGGTGGGAACATTGTATTCGTCTATAACGATATATATCCTAGCCTAAGGCAACCTAACATGTCGAATGTAATATTTTACAACATTCCTGGCATGTCGGTCCCTACGTCTCGGCGGGTACATTATATACGTCTATAACGTTGCATATACTAACCTAACGCAACCTATCATCTGGGATGTAATATTTTACAACATTCCTGGCATGTCGGTCCCTACGTCTCGGTGGGAACATTATATACGTCTATAACGTAATATATCCTAACGCAAGGCAACATAACATCTCATATGTAATATTTTACAACATTCCTGGCGTGTCGTCGCCTGCTTCTCGATGGGGACATTATATACGTCTATAACGTTGTATATCCTAACCTAAGGCAACCTAACATCTCGGATGTAATATTTTACAACATTCCTGGCGTGTCGTCGCCTGCTTCTCGATGGGGACATTATATACGTCTATAACGTTGTATATGCTAACCTAAGGCAACCTTACATCTCGAATGTAATACCTTACAACATTCCTGGCATGTCAGAACCTACATCCCTGTGGGAACATTCTATACGCATATAACGTTGTATATCCTAACCTAACGCAACCTAATATCTGGGATGTAATATTCTACAACATTCCTGGCGTGTCGTCGCCTACTTCTGGATGGGGACATTATATACATCTATAACGTTGTATATGCTGACCTAAGGCAACCTAACATCTCGAATGTAATATTTTACAACATTCCTGGCATGTCGGTCTCTACTTCTTGGTGGGAACATTGTATACGTCTATAACGATATATGTCCTAGCCTAAGGCAACCAAACATGTCGAATGTAATGCTTTACAACATTCTGGCGTGTCGTAGCCTGCTTCTCGAAGGGGACATTATAAACGTCTATAACGTTGTATATCCTAACCTAACGCAACCTAACATCTGGGATGTAATATTTTACAACATTCCTGGCATGTCGGTCCCTACGTCTCGGCGGGTACATTATATACGTCTATAACGTTGTATATACTAACCTAACGCAACCTATCATCTGGGATGTAATATTTTACAACATTCCTGGCATGTCGGTCCCTACGTCTCGGTGGGAACGTTATATACGTCTATAACGATATGTATCCTAACCTAAGGGAACCTAACATCTCGGATGTTATATTTTACAACATTCCTGGCGTGGCGTCGCCTGCTTCTCGATGGGGACATTATATACGTCTATAACGTTGCATATCCTAACATAACGCAACCTAACATCTGGGATGTAATATTTTACAACATTCCTGGCATGTCGATCCCTACGTCTCAGTGGGAACATTCTATACGTCTACAGCGTTGTATATCCTAGCCTAAGGGAACCTAACATCTCAGGTGAAATATTTTACAACATGCCTGACATGTCGGCCCCTATTTCTCGGTGGGAACATTATATACGTCTATAACGATATATATCCTAACCTAAGGGAACCTAACATCTCGGATGCAATATTTTACAACATTCCTGGCATGTCGGTCCCAACTTCTCGGTGGGAACATTATATACGTCTATAACGTTGTATATCCTAACCTAACGAAACCTAACATCTGGGATGTAATATTTCACAACATTCCTGGCGTGTCGTCGCCTGCTTCTCGATGGGGACATTATATACGTCTATAACGTTGTATATCCTAACCTAACGCAACCTAACATCTGGGATGTAATATTTTACATCATTCCTGGCATGTCGGTCCCTACGTATCGGTGGGAACATTCTATACGTCTACAGCGTTGTATATCCTAACCTAAGGGAACCTAACATCTCAGGTGAAATGTTTTACAACATTCCTGACATGTCGGTCCCTACGTCTCGGTGGGAACGTTATATACGTCTATAACGATATGTATCCTAACCTAAGGGAACCTAACATCTCGGATGTTATATTTTACAACATTCCTGGCGTGGCGTCGCCTGCTTCTCGATGGGGACATTATGTACGTCTATAACGTTGCATATCCTAACATAACGCAACCTAACATCTGGGATGTAATATTTTACATCATTCCTGGCATGTCGGTCCCTACGTCTCGGTGGGAACATTCTATATGTCTACAGCGTTGTATATCCTCACCTAAGGGAACCTAACATCTCAGGTGAAATGTTTTACAACATTCCTGACATGTCGGCCCCTATTTCTCGGTGGGAACATTATATACGTCTATAACGATATATATCCAAACCTAAGGGAACCTAACATCTCGGATGCAATATTTTACAACATTCCTGGCATGTCGGTCCCAACTTCTTGGTGGGAACATTGCATACGTCTATAACGATATATATCCTAGCCTGAGGCAACCTAACATCTCGGATGTAACATTTTACAACATTCCTGGCATGTTGGTCCCAACTTCTCGATGGGGACATTATATACGTCTATAACGTTGTATGTCCTAACCTAACGCAACCTAACATCTGGTATGTAATATTTTACATCATTCCTGGCGTGTCGTTGGCTGCTTCTCGAAGGGGACATTATATACATCTATAACGTTGTATATCCTAACCTAACGCAACCTAACATCTGGGATGTAATATTTTACATCATTCCTGGCATGTCGGTCCCTACGTCTCGGTGGGAACATTCTATACGTCTATAGCGTTGTATATGTTAACCTAAGGGAACCTAACATCTCAGGTGTAATTTATTTACAACATTCCCGACGCGTCGGCTCCAACTTTTCGGTGGGAACATTATATACGTCTATAACGTTATGTATCCTAACGTAAGGCAACATAACATCTCGGATGCAATATTCTACAACATTCCTGGCATGTCGTCTCCCGCTTCCCGATGGGGACATTATATACGTCTATAACGTTGTATATCCTAACCTAACGCAACCTAACATCTGGTTTGTAATATTTTACATCATTCCTGGCGTGTCGTCGCCTGCTTCTCGATGGGGACACTTCATACGTCTATAACGTTGTGTATCCTAACCTAACGCATCCTAACATCTGGGATGTAATATTTTACAACATTCCTGGCATGTCGATCCGTACGTCTCAGTGGGAACGTTATATACGTCTATAACGGTATATATCCTAACCTAAGGGAACTTAACATCTCGGATGTAATATTTTACAACATTCCTGGCATGTCGGTCCCTACTTCTCGGTGGGAACATTGTATTCGTCTATAACGATATATATCCTAGCCTAAGGCAACCTAACATGTCGAATGTAATATTTTACAACATTCCTGGCATGTCGGTCCCTACGTCTCGGCGGGTACATTATATACGTCTATAACGTTGCATATACTAACCTAACGCAACCTATCATCTGGGATGTAATATTTTACAACATTCCTGGCATGTCGATCCCTACGTCTCAGTGGGAACATTCTATACGTCTACAGCGTTGTATATCCTAGCCTAAGGGAACCTAACATCTCAGGTGAAATATTTTACAACATGCCTGACATGTCGGCCCCTATTTCTCGGTGGGAACATTATATACGTCTATAACGATATATATCCTAACCTAAGGGAACCTAACATCTCGGATGCAATATTTTACAACATTCCTGGCATGTCGGTCCCAACTTCTCGGTGGGAACATTATATACGTCTATAACGTTGTATATCCTAACCTAACGAAACCTAACATCTGGGATGTAATATTTCACAACATTCCTGGCGTGTCGTCGCCTGCTTCTCGATGGGGACATTATATACGTCTATAACGTTGTATATCCTAACCTAACGCAACCTAACATCTGGGATGTAATATTTTACATCATTCCTGGCATGTCGGTCCCTACGTATCGGTGGGAACATTCTATACGTCTACAGCGTTGTATATCCTAACCTAAGGGAACCTAACATCTCAGGTGAAATGTTTTACAACATTCCTGACATGTCGGCCCCTATTTCTCGGTGGGAACATTATATACGTCTATAACGATATATATCCTAACCTAAGGGAACCTAACATTTCGGATGCAATATTTTACAACATTCCTGGCATGTTGGTCCCAACTTCTCGGTGGGAACATTGTATACGTCTATAACGATATATATACTAGCCTAAGGCAACCTAACATCTCGGATGTAATATTTTACAACATTCCTGGCGTGTCGTCGCCTGCTTCTCGATGGGGACATTATATACGTCTATAACGTTGTATATCCTAACCTAACGCAACCTATCATCTGGGATGTAATATTTTACAACATTCCTGGCATGTCAGTCCCTACGTCTCGGTGGGAACGTTATATACGTCTATAACGATATGTATCCTAACCTAAGGGAACCTAACATCTCGGATGTTATATTTTACAACATTCCTGGCGTGGCGTCGCCTGCTTCTCGATGGGGACATTATATACGTCTATAACGTTGCATATCCTAACATAACGCAACCTAACATCTGGGATGTAATATTTTACATCATTCCTGGCATGTCGGTCCCTACGTCTCGGTGGGAACATTCTATATGTCTACAGCGTTGTATATCCTCACCTAAGGGAACCTAACATCTCAGGTGAAATGTTTTACAACATTCCTGACATGTCGGCCCCTATTTCTCGGTGGGAACATTATATACGTCTATAACGATATATATCCAAACCTAAGGGAACCTAACATCTCGGATGCAATATTTTACAACATTCCTGGCATGTCGGTCCCAACTTCTTGGTGGGAACATTGCATACGTCTATAACGATATATATCCTAGCCTGAGGCAACCTAACATCTCGGATGTAACATTTTACAACATTCCTTTCGTGTCGTCGCCTGCTTCTCGATGGGGACATTATATACGTCTATAACGTTGTATATCCTAACCTCACGCAACCTATCATCTGGGATGTAATATTTTACAACATTCCTGGCATGTCGGCCCCTATTTCTCGGTGGGAACATTAAATACGTCTATAACGTTATATATCCTAGCCTAAGGCAACCTAACATGTCGAATGTAATATTTTACAACATTCCTAGCGTGTCGTCGCCTGCTTCTCGAAGGGGACATTATATACGTCTATAACGTTGCATATCCTAACATAACGCAACCTAACATCTGGGATGTAATATTTTACAACATTCCTGGCATGTCGGTCCCTACGTCTCGGTGGGAACATTATATACGTCTATAACGTAATATATCCTAACGCAAGGCAACATAACATCTCATATGTAATATTTTACAACATTCCTGGCGTGTCGTCGCCTGCTTCTCGATGGGGACATTATATACGTCTATAACGTTGTATATCCTAACCTAAGGCAACCTAACATCTCGGATGTAATATTTTACAACATTCCTGGCGTGTCGTCGCCTGCTTCTCGATGGGGATATTATATACGTCTATAACGTTGTATATGCTAACCTAAGGCAACCTTACATCTCGAATGTAATACCTTACAACATTCCTGGCATGTCAGAACCTACATCCCTGTGGGAACATTCTATACGCATATAACGTTGTATATCCTAACCTAACGCAACCTAATATCTGGGATGTAATATTCTACAACATTCCTGGCGTGTCGTCGCCTACTTCTGGATGGGGACATTATATACATCTATAACGTTGTATATGCTGACCTAAGGCAACCTAACATCTCGAATGTAATATTTTACAACATTCCTGGCATGTCGGACTCTACTTCTTGGTGGGAACATTGTATACGTCTATAACGATATATGTCCTAGCCTAAGGCAACCAAACATGTCGAATGTAATGCTTTACAACATTCTGGCGTGTCGTAGCCTGCTTCTCGAAGGGGACATTATAAACGTCTATAACGTTGTATATCCTAACCTAACGCAACCTAACATCTGGGATGTAATATTTTACAACATTCCTGGCATGTCGGTCCCTACGTCTCGGCGGGTACATTATATACGTCTATAACGTTGTATATACTAACCTAACGCAACCTATCATCTGGGATGTAATATTTTACAACATTCCTGGCATGTCGGTCCCTACGTCTCGGTGGGAACGTTATATACGTCTATAACGATATGTATCCTAACCTAAGGGAACCTAACATCTCGGATGTTATATTTTACAACATTCCTGGCGTGGCGTCGCCTGCTTCTCGATGGGGACATTATATACGTCTATAACGTTGCATATCCTAACATAACGCAACCTAACGTCTGGGATGTAATATTTTACAACATTCCTGGCATGTCGATCCCTACGTCTCAGTGGGAACATTCTATACGTCTACAGCGTTGTATATCCTAGCCTAAGGGAACCTAACATCTCAGGTGAAATATTTTACAACATGCCTGACATGTCGGCCCCTATTTCTCGGTGGGAACATTATATACGTCTATAACGATATATATCCTAACCTAAGGGAACCTAACATCTCGGATGCAATATTTTACAACATTCCTGGCATGTCGGTCCCAACTTCTCGGTGGGAACATTATATACGTCTATAACGTTGTATATCCTAACCTAACGAAACCTAACATCTGGGATGTAATATTTCACAACATTCCTGGCGTGTCGTCGCCTGCTTCTCGATGGGGACATTATATACGTCTATAACGTTGTATATCCTAACCTAACGCAACCTAACATCTGGGATGTAATATTTTACATCATTCCTGGCATGTCGGTCCCTACGTATCGGTGGGAACATTCTATACGTCTACAGCGTTGTATATCCTAACCTAAGGGAACCTAACATCTCAGGTGAAATGTTTTACAACATTCCTGACATGTCGGTCCCTACGTCTCGGTGGGAACGTTATATACGTCTATAACGATATGTATCCTAACCTAAGGGAACCTAACATCTCGGATGTTATATTTTACAACATTCCTGGCGTGGCGTCGCCTGCTTCTCGATGGGGACATTATATACATCTATAACGTTGTATATCCTAACCTAACGCAACCTAACATCTGGGATGTAATATTTTACATCATTCCTGGCATGTCGGTCCCTACGTCTCGGTGGGAACATTCTATACGTCTATAGCGTTGTATATGTTAACCTAAGGGAACCTAACATCTCAGGTGTAATTTATTTACAACATTCCCGACGCGTCGGCTCCAACTTTTCGGTGGGAACATTATATACGTCTATAACGTTATGTATCCTAACGTAAGGCAACATAACATCTCGGATGCAATATTCTACAACATTCCTGGCATGTCGTCTCCCGCTTCCCGATGGGGACATTATATACGTCTATAACGTTGTATATCCTAACCTAACGCAACCTAACATCTGGTTTGTAATATTTTACATCATTCCTGGCGTGTCGTCGCCTGCTTCTCGATGGGGACACTTCATACGTCTATAACGTTGTGTATCCTAACCTAACGCATCCTAACATCTGGGATGTAATATTTTACAACATTCCTGGCATGTCGATCCGTACGTCTCAGTGGGAACGTTATATACGTCTATAACGGTATATATCCTAACCTAAGGGAACTTAACATCTCGGATGTAATATTTTACAACATTCCTGGCATGTCGGTCCCTACTTCTCGGTGGGAACATTGTATTCGTCTATAACGATATATATCCTAGCCTAAGGCAACCTAACATGTCGAATGTAATATTTTACAACATTCCTGGCATGTCGGTCCCTACGTCTCGGCGGGTACATTATATACGTCTATAACGTTGCATATACTAACCTAACGCAACCTATCATCTGGGATGTAATATTTTACAACATTCCTGGCATGTCGATCCCTACGTCTCAGTGGGAACATTCTATACGTCTACAGCGTTGTATATCCTAGCCTAAGGGAACCTAACATCTCAGGTGAAATATTTTACAACATGCCTGACATGTCGGCCCCTATTTCTCGGTGGGAACATTATATACGTCTATAACGATATATATCCTAACCTAAGGGAACCTAACATCTCGGATGCAATATTTTACAACATTCCTGGCATGTCGGTCCCAACTTCTCGGTGGGAACATTATATACGTCTATAACGTTGTATATCCTAACCTAACGAAACCTAACATCTGGGATGTAATATTTCACAACATTCCTGGCGTGTCGTCGCCTGCTTCTCGATGGGGACATTATATACGTCTATAACGTTGTATATCCTAACCTAACGCAACCTAACATCTGGGATGTAATATTTTACATCATTCCTGGCATGTCGGTCCCTACGTATCGGTGGGAACATTCTATACGTCTACAGCGTTGTATATCCTAACCTAAGGGAACCTAACATCTCAGGTGAAATGTTTTACAACATTCCTGACATGTCGGCCCCTATTTCTCGGTGGGAACATTATATACGTCTATAACGATATATATCCTAACCTAAGGGAACCTAACATTTCGGATGCAATATTTTACAACATTCCTGGCATGTTGGTCCCAACTTCTCGGTGGGAACATTGTATACGTCTATAACGATATATATACTAGCCTAAGGCAACCTAACATCTCGGATGTAATATTTTACAACATTCCTGGCGTGTCGTCGCCTGCTTCTCGATGGGGACATTATATACGTCTATAACGTTGTATATCCTAACCTAACGCAACCTATCATCTGGGATGTAATATTTTACAACATTCCTGGCATGTCGGTCCCTACGTCTCGGTGGGAACGTTATATACGTCTATAACGATATGTATCCTAACCTAAGGGAACCTAACATCTCGGATGTTATATTTTACAACATTCCTGGCGTGGCGTCGCCTGCTTCTCGATGGGGACATTATATACGTCTATAACGTTGCATATCCTAACATAACGCAACCTAACATCTGGGATGTAATATTTTACATCATTCCTGGCATGTCGGTCCCTACGTCTCGGTGGGAACATTCTATATGTCTACAGCGTTGTATATCCTCACCTAAGGGAACCTAACATCTCAGGTGAAATGTTTTACAACATTCCTGACATGTCGGCCCCTATTTCTCGGTGGGAACATTATATACGTCTATAACGATATATATCCAAACCTAAGGGAACCTAACATCTCGGATGCAATATTTTACAACATTCCTGGCATGTCGGTCCCAACTTCTTGGTGGGAACATTGCATACGTCTATAACGATATATATCCTAGCCTGAGGCAACCTAACATCTCGGATGTAACATTTTACAACATTCCTTTCGTGTCGTCGCCTGCTTCTCGATGGGGACATTATATACGTCTATAACGTTGTATATCCTAACCTCACGCAACCTATCATCTGGGATGTAATATTTTACAACATTCCTGGCATGTCGGCCCCTATTTCTCGGTGGGAACATTAAATACGTCTATAACGTTATATATCCTAGCCTAAGGCAACCTAACATGTCGAATGTAATATTTTACAACATTCCTAGCGTGTCGTCGCCTGCTTCTCGAAGGGGACATTATATACGTCTATAACGTTGTATATCCTAACCTAACGCAACCTAACATCTGGGATGTAATATTTTACATCATTCCTGGCATGTCGGTCCCTACGTCTCGGTGGGAACATTCTATACGTCTACAGCGTTGTATATCCTAACCTAAGGGAACCTAATATCTCAGGTGAAATGTTTTACAACATTCCTGACATGTCGGCCCCTATTTCTCGGTGGGAACATTATATACGTCTATAACGATATATATCCTTACGTAAGGGAACCTAACATCTCGGATGCAATATTTTACAACATTCCTGGCATGTCGGTCCCAACTTCTCGGTGGGAACATTGTATACGTCTATAACGATATATATCCTAGCCTAAGGCAACCTAACATCTGGGATGTAATATTTTACAACATTCCTGGCATGTTGGTCCCAACTTCTCGATGGGGACATTATATACGTCTATAACGTTGTATGTCCTAACCTAACGCAACCTAACATCTGGTATGTAATATTTTACATCATTCCTGGCGTGTCGTCGGCTGCTTCTCGAAGGGGACATTATATACGTCTATAACGTTGTATATCCTAACCTAACGCAACCTAACATCTGGGATGTAATATTTTACATCATTCCTGGCATGTCGGTCCCTACGTCTCGGTGGGAACATTCTATACGTCTATAGCGTTGCATATGTTAACCTAAGGGAACCTAACATCTCAGGTGTAATTTATTTACAACATTCCCGACGCGTCGGCTCCAACTTTTCGGTGGGAACATTATATACGTCTATAACGTTATGTATCCTAACGTAAGGCAACATAACATCTCGGATGCAATCTTCTACAACATTCCTGGCATGTCGCCTCCCGCTTCCCGATGGGGACATTATATACGTCTATAACGTTGTATATGCTAACCTAACGCAACCTAACATCTGGTTTGTAATATTTTACATCATTCCTGGCGTGTCGTCGCCTGCTTCTCGATGGGGACACTTCATACGTCTATAACGTTGTGTATCCTAACCTAACGCATCCTAACATCTGGGATGTAATATTTTACAACATTCCTGGCATGTCGATCCCTACGTCTCAGTGGGAACGTTATATACGTCTATAACGATATATATCCTAACCTAAGGGAACTTAACATCTCGGATGTAATATTTTACAACATTCCTGGCATGTCGGTCCCTACTTCTCGGTGGGAACATTGTATTCGTCTATAACGATATATATCCTAGCCTAAGGCAACCTAACATGTCGAATGTAATATTTTACAACATTCCTGGCATGTCGGTCCCTACGTCTCGGCGGGTACATTATATACGTCTATAACGTCGCATATACTAACCTAACGCAACCTATCATCTGGGATGTAATATTTTACAACATTCCTGGCATGTCGGTCCCTACGTCTCGGTGGGAACATTATATACGTCTACAGCGTTGTATATCCTAACCTAAGGGAACCTAACATCTCAGGTGAAATGTTTTACAACATTCCTGACATGTCGGCCCCCATTTCTCGGTGGGAACATTATATACGTCTATAACGATATATATCCTAACCTAAGGGAACCTAACATCTCGGATGCTATATTTTACAACATTCCTGGCATGTCGGTCCCAACTTCTCGGTGGGAACATTGTATACGTCTATAACGATATATATCCTAGCCTAAGGCAACCTAACATCTCGGATGTAATATTTTACGACATTCCTGGCGTGTCGTCGCCTGCTTCTCGATGGGGACATTATATAAGTCTATAACGTTGTATGTCCTAACCTAACGCAACCTAACATCTGGGATGTAATATTTTTGAACATTCCTGGCGTGTCGTCGCCAACTTCTGGACGGGGACATTATATACATCTATAACGGTATATATCCTAACCTAAGGGAACCTAACATCTGGGATGTAATATTTTACATCATTCGTGGCATGTCGGCCCCTACTTCTCGGTGAGAACATTGTATACGTCTATAACGATATATATCCTAACCGAAGGCAACCTAACATCTCGGATGTAATATTTTACAACATTCCTGGCATGTCGGTCCCTACGTCTCGGTGGGAACATTCTATACGTCTAGAGCGTTGTATATCCTAACCTAAGGGAACCTAATATCTCAGGTGTAATATTTTACAACATTCCTGACGCGTCGGCCCCTATTTCTCGGTGGGAACATTACATACGTCTATAACGATATATATCCTAGCCTAAGGCAACCTAACATCTGGGATGTAATATTTTACAACATTCCTGGCGTGTCGTCGTCTGCTTCTCGATGGGGACATTATATACGTCTATAACGTTGTATATCCTAACCTAAGGCAACCTAACATCTCGGGTGTAATATTTTACAACATTCCTGGCGTGTCGTCGCCTGCTTCTCGATGGGGACATTATATACGTCTATAACGTTGTATATTCTAACCTAACGCAACCTAACATCTGGGATGTAATATTTTACATCATTCCTGGCATGTCGGTCCCTACGTATCGGTGGGAACATTCTATACGTCTACAGCGTTGTATATCCTAACCTAACGCAACCTAATATCTGGGATGTAATATTTTACAACATTCCTGGCGTGTCGTCGCCTACTTCTGGATGGGGACATTATATACATCTATAACGTTGTATATCCTGACGTAAGGCAACATAACATCTCGGATGTAATATTTTACAACATTCCTGGCATGTCGGTCTCTACTTCTTGGTGGGAACATTGTATACGTCTATAACGATATATGTCCTAGCCTAAGGCAACCAAACATGTCGAATGTAATGCTTTACAACATTCTGGCGTGTCGTAGCCTGCTTCTCGAAGGGGACATTATAAACGTCTATAACGTTGTATATCCTAACCTAACGCAACCTAACATCTGGGATGTAATATTTTACAACATTCCTGGCATGTCGGTCCCTACGTCTCGGTGGGAACGTTATATACGTCTATAACGATATGTATCCTAACCTAAGGGAACCTAACATCTCGGATGTTATATTTTACAACATTCCTGGCGTGGCGTCGCCTGCTTCTCGATGGGGACATTATATACGTCTATAACGTTGCATATCCTAACATAACGCAACCTAACATCTGGGATGTAATATTTTACATCATTCCTGGCATGTCGGTCCCTACGTCTCGGTGGGAACATTCTATATGTCTACAGCGTTGTATATCCTCACCTAAGGGAACCTAACATCTCAGGTGAAATGTTTTACAACATTCCTGACATGTCGGCCCCTATTTCTCGGTGGGAACATTATATACGTCTATAACGATATATATCCAAACCTAAGGGAACCTAACATCTCGGATGCAATATTTTACAACATTCCTGGCATGTCGGTCCCAACTTCTTGGTGGGAACATTGCATACGTCTATAACGATATATATCCTAGCCTGAGGCAACCTAACATCTCGGATGTAACATTTTACAACATTCCTTTCGTGTCGTCGCCTGCTTCTCGATGGGGACATTATATACGTCTATAACGTTGTATATCCTAACCTCACGCAACCTATCATCTGGGATGTAATATTTTACAACATTCCTGGCATGTCGGCCCCTATTTCTCGGTGGGAACATTAAATACGTCTATAACGTTATATATCCTAGCCTAAGGCAACCTAACATGTCGAATGTAATATTTTACAACATTCCTAGCGTGTCGTCGCCTGCTTCTCGAAGGGGACATTATATACGTCTATAACGTTGCATATCCTAACATAACGCAACCTAACATCTGGGATGTAATATTTTACAACATTCCTGGCATGTCGGTCCCTACGTCTCGGTGGGAACATTATATACGTCTATAACGTAATATATCCTAACGCAAGGCAACATAACATCTCATATGTAATATTTTACAACATTCCTGGCGTGTCGTCGCCTGCTTCTCGATGGGGACATTATATACGTCTATAACGTTGTATATCCTAACCTAAGGCAACCTAACATCTCGGATGTAATATTTTACAACATTCCTGGCGTGTCGTCGCCTGCTTCTCGATGGGGATATTATATACGTCTATAACGTTGTATATGCTAACCTAAGGCAACCTTACATCTCGAATGTAATACCTTACAACATTCCTGGCATGTCAGAACCTACATCCCTGTGGGAACATTCTATACGCATATAACGTTGTATATCCTAACCTAACGCAACCTAATATCTGGGATGTAATATTCTACAACATTCCTGGCGTGTCGTCGCCTACTTCTGGATGGGGACATTATATACATCTATAACGTTGTATATGCTGACCTAAGGCAACCTAACATCTCGAATGTAATATTTTACAACATTCCTGGCATGTCGGACTCTACTTCTTGGTGGGAACATTGTATACGTCTATAACGATATATGTCCTAGCCTAAGGCAACCAAACATGTCGAATGTAATGCTTTACAACATTCTGGCGTGTCGTAGCCTGCTTCTCGAAGGGGACATTATAAACGTCTATAACGTTGTATATCCTAACCTAACGCAACCTAACATCTGGGATGTAATATTTTACAACATTCCTGGCATGTCGGTCCCTACGTCTCGGCGGGTACATTATATACGTCTATAACGTTGTATATACTAACCTAACGCAACCTATCATCTGGGATGTAATATTTTACAACATTCCTGGCATGTCGGTCCCTACGTCTCGGTGGGAACGTTATATACGTCTATAACGATATGTATCCTAACCTAAGGGAACCTAACATCTCGGATGTTATATTTTACAACATTCCTGGCGTGGCGTCGCCTGCTTCTCGATGGGGACATTATATACGTCTATAACGTTGCATATCCTAACATAACGCAACCTAACGTCTGGGATGTAATATTTTACAACATTCCTGGCATGTCGATCCCTACGTCTCAGTGGGAACATTCTATACGTCTACAGCGTTGTATATCCTAGCCTAAGGGAACCTAACATCTCAGGTGAAATATTTTACAACATGCCTGACATGTCGGCCCCTATTTCTCGGTGGGAACATTATATACGTCTATAACGATATATATCCTAACCTAAGGGAACCTAACATCTCGGATGCAATATTTTACAACATTCCTGGCATGTCGGTCCCAACTTCTCGGTGGGAACATTATATACGTCTATAACGTTGTATATCCTAACCTAACGAAACCTAACATCTGGGATGTAATATTTCACAACATTCCTGGCGTGTCGTCGCCTGCTTCTCGATGGGGACATTATATACGTCTATAACGTTGTATATCCTAACCTAACGCAACCTAACATCTGGGATGTAATATTTTACATCATTCCTGGCATGTCGGTCCCTACGTATCGGTGGGAACATTCTATACGTCTACAGCGTTGTATATCCTAACCTAAGGGAACCTAACATCTCAGGTGAAATGTTTTACAACATTCCTGACATGTCGGTCCCTACGTCTCGGTGGGAACGTTATATACGTCTATAACGATATGTATCCTAACCTAAGGGAACCTAACATCTCGGATGTTATATTTTACAACATTCCTGGCGTGGCGTCGCCTGCTTCTCGATGGGGACATTATATACATCTATAACGTTGTATATCCTAACCTAACGCAACCTAACATCTGGGATGTAATATTTTACATCATTCCTGGCATGTCGGTCCCTACGTCTCGGTGGGAACATTCTATACGTCTATAGCGTTGTATATGTTAACCTAAGGGAACCTAACATCTCAGGTGTAATTTATTTACAACATTCCCGACGCGTCGGCTCCAACTTTTCGGTGGGAACATTATATACGTCTATAACGTTATGTATCCTAACGTAAGGCAACATAACATCTCGGATGCAATATTCTACAACATTCCTGGCATGTCGTCTCCCGCTTCCCGATGGGGACATTATATACGTCTATAACGTTGTATATCCTAACCTAACGCAACCTAACATCTGGTTTGTAATATTTTACATCATTCCTGGCGTGTCGTCGCCTGCTTCTCGATGGGGACACTTCATACGTCTATAACGTTGTGTATCCTAACCTAACGCATCCTAACATCTGGGATGTAATATTTTACAACATTCCTGGCATGTCGATCCGTACGTCTCAGTGGGAACGTTATATACGTCTATAACGGTATATATCCTAACCTAAGGGAACTTAACATCTCGGATGTAATATTTTACAACATTCCTGGCATGTCGGTCCCTACTTCTCGGTGGGAACATTGTATTCGTCTATAACGATATATATCCTAGCCTAAGGCAACCTAACATGTCGAATGTAATATTTTACAACATTCCTGGCATGTCGGTCCCTACGTCTCGGCGGGTACATTATATACGTCTATAACGTTGCATATACTAACCTAACGCAACCTATCATCTGGGATGTAATATTTTACAACATTCCTGGCATGTCGATCCCTACGTCTCAGTGGGAACATTCTATACGTCTACAGCGTTGTATATCCTAGCCTAAGGGAACCTAACATCTCAGGTGAAATATTTTACAACATGCCTGACATGTCGGCCCCTATTTCTCGGTGGGAACATTATATACGTCTATAACGATATATATCCTAACCTAAGGGAACCTAACATCTCGGATGCAATATTTTACAACATTCCTGGCATGTCGGTCCCAACTTCTCGGTGGGAACATTATATACGTCTATAACGTTGTATATCCTAACCTAACGAAACCTAACATCTGGGATGTAATATTTCACAACATTCCTGGCGTGTCGTCGCCTGCTTCTCGATGGGGACATTATATACGTCTATAACGTTGTATATCCTAACCTAACGCAACCTAACATCTGGGATGTAATATTTTACATCATTCCTGGCATGTCGGTCCCTACGTATCGGTGGGAACATTCTATACGTCTACAGCGTTGTATATCCTAACCTAAGGGAACCTAACATCTCAGGTGAAATGTTTTACAACATTCCTGACATGTCGGCCCCTATTTCTCGGTGGGAACATTATATACGTCTATAACGATATATATCCTAACCTAAGGGAACCTAACATTTCGGATGCAATATTTTACAACATTCCTGGCATGTTGGTCCCAACTTCTCGGTGGGAACATTGTATACGTCTATAACGATATATATACTAGCCTAAGGCAACCTAACATCTCGGATGTAATATTTTACAACATTCCTGGCGTGTCGTCGCCTGCTTCTCGATGGGGACATTATATACGTCTATAACGTTGTATATCCTAACCTAACGCAACCTATCATCTGGGATGTAATATTTTACAACATTCCTGGCATGTCGGTCCCTACGTCTCGGTGGGAACGTTATATACGTCTATAACGATATGTATCCTAACCTAAGGGAACCTAACATCTCGGATGTTATATTTTACAACATTCCTGGCGTGGCGTCGCCTGCTTCTCGATGGGGACATTATATACGTCTATAACGTTGCATATCCTAACATAACGCAACCTAACATCTGGGATGTAATATTTTACATCATTCCTGGCATGTCGGTCCCTACGTCTCGGTGGGAACATTCTATATGTCTACAGCGTTGTATATCCTCACCTAAGGGAACCTAACATCTCAGGTGAAATGTTTTACAACATTCCTGACATGTCGGCCCCTATTTCTCGGTGGGAACATTATATACGTCTATAACGATATATATCCAAACCTAAGGGAACCTAACATCTCGGATGCAATATTTTACAACATTCCTGGCATGTCGGTCCCAACTTCTTGGTGGGAACATTGCATACGTCTATAACGATATATATCCTAGCCTGAGGCAACCTAACATCTCGGATGTAACATTTTACAACATTCCTTTCGTGTCGTCGCCTGCTTCTCGATGGGGACATTATATACGTCTATAACGTTGTATATCCTAACCTCACGCAACCTATCATCTGGGATGTAATATTTTACAACATTCCTGGCATGTCGGCCCCTATTTCTCGGTGGGAACATTAAATACGTCTATAACGTTATATATCCTAGCCTAAGGCAACCTAACATGTCGAATGTAATATTTTACAACATTCCTAGCGTGTCGTCGCCTGCTTCTCGAAGGGGACATTATATACGTCTATAACGTTGTATATCCTAACCTAACGCAACCTAACATCTGGGATGTAATATTTTACATCATTCCTGGCATGTCGGTCCCTACGTCTCGGTGGGAACATTCTATACGTCTACAGCGTTGTATATCCTAACCTAAGGGAACCTAATATCTCAGGTGAAATGTTTTACAACATTCCTGACATGTCGGCCCCTATTTCTCGGTGGGAACATTATATACGTCTATAACGATATATATCCTTACGTAAGGGAACCTAACATCTCGGATGCAATATTTTACAACATTCCTGGCATGTCGGTCCCAACTTCTCGGTGGGAACATTGTATACGTCTATAACGATATATATCCTAGCCTAAGGCAACCTAACATCTGGGATGTAATATTTTACAACATTCCTGGCATGTTGGTCCCAACTTCTCGATGGGGACATTATATACGTCTATAACGTTGTATGTCCTAACCTAACGCAACCTAACATCTGGTATGTAATATTTTACATCATTCCTGGCGTGTCGTCGGCTGCTTCTCGAAGGGGACATTATATACGTCTATAACGTTGTATATCCTAACCTAACGCAACCTAACATCTGGGATGTAATATTTTACATCATTCCTGGCATGTCGGTCCCTACGTCTCGGTGGGAACATTCTATACGTCTATAGCGTTGCATATGTTAACCTAAGGGAACCTAACATCTCAGGTGTAATTTATTTACAACATTCCCGACGCGTCGGCTCCAACTTTTCGGTGGGAACATTATATACGTCTATAACGTTATGTATCCTAACGTAAGGCAACATAACATCTCGGATGCAATCTTCTACAACATTCCTGGCATGTCGCCTCCCGCTTCCCGATGGGGACATTATATACGTCTATAACGTTGTATATGCTAACCTAACGCAACCTAACATCTGGTTTGTAATATTTTACATCATTCCTGGCGTGTCGTCGCCTGCTTCTCGATGGGGACACTTCATACGTCTATAACGTTGTGTATCCTAACCTAACGCATCCTAACATCTGGGATGTAATATTTTACAACATTCCTGGCATGTCGATCCCTACGTCTCAGTGGGAACGTTATATACGTCTATAACGATATATATCCTAACCTAAGGGAACTTAACATCTCGGATGTAATATTTTACAACATTCCTGGCATGTCGGTCCCTACTTCTCGGTGGGAACATTGTATTCGTCTATAACGATATATATCCTAGCCTAAGGCAACCTAACATGTCGAATGTAATATTTTACAACATTCCTGGCATGTCGGTCCCTACGTCTCGGCGGGTACATTATATACGTCTATAACGTCGCATATACTAACCTAACGCAACCTATCATCTGGGATGTAATATTTTACAACATTCCTGGCATGTCGGTCCCTACGTCTCGGTGGGAACATTATATACGTCTACAGCGTTGTATATCCTAACCTAAGGGAACCTAACATCTCAGGTGAAATGTTTTACAACATTCCTGACATGTCGGCCCCCATTTCTCGGTGGGAACATTATATACGTCTATAACGATATATATCCTAACCTAAGGGAACCTAACATCTCGGATGCTATATTTTACAACATTCCTGGCATGTCGGTCCCAACTTCTCGGTGGGAACATTGTATACGTCTATAACGATATATATCCTAGCCTAAGGCAACCTAACATCTCGGATGTAATATTTTACGACATTCCTGGCGTGTCGTCGCCTGCTTCTCGATGGGGACATTATATAAGTCTATAACGTTGTATGTCCTAACCTAACGCAACCTAACATCTGGGATGTAATATTTTTGAACATTCCTGGCGTGTCGTCGCCAACTTCTGGACGGGGACATTATATACATCTATAACGGTATATATCCTAACCTAAGGGAACCTAACATCTGGGATGTAATATTTTACATCATTCGTGGCATGTCGGCCCCTACTTCTCGGTGAGAACATTGTATACGTCTATAACGATATATATCCTAACCGAAGGCAACCTAACATCTCGGATGTAATATTTTACAACATTCCTGGCATGTCGGTCCCTACGTCTCGGTGGGAACATTCTATACGTCTAGAGCGTTGTATATCCTAACCTAAGGGAACCTAATATCTCAGGTGTAATATTTTACAACATTCCTGACGCGTCGGCCCCTATTTCTCGGTGGGAACATTACATACGTCTATAACGATATATATCCTAGCCTAAGGCAACCTAACATCTGGGATGTAATATTTTACAACATTCCTGGCGTGTCGTCGTCTGCTTCTCGATGGGGACATTATATACGTCTATAACGTTGTATATCCTAACCTAAGGCAACCTAACATCTCGGGTGTAATATTTTACAACATTCCTGGCGTGTCGTCGCCTGCTTCTCGATGGGGACATTATATACGTCTATAACGTTGTATATTCTAACCTAACGCAACCTAACATCTGGGATGTAATATTTTACATCATTCCTGGCATGTCGGTCCCTACGTATCGGTGGGAACATTCTATACGTCTACAGCGTTGTATATCCTAACCTAACGCAACCTAATATCTGGGATGTAATATTTTACAACATTCCTGGCGTGTCGTCGCCTACTTCTGGATGGGGACATTATATACATCTATAACGTTGTATATCCTGACGTAAGGCAACATAACATCTCGGATGTAATATTTTACAACATTCCTGGCATGTCGGTCTCTACTTCTTGGTGGGAACATTGTATACGTCTATAACGATATATGTCCTAGCCTAAGGCAACCAAACATGTCGAATGTAATGCTTTACAACATTCTGGCGTGTCGTAGCCTGCTTCTCGAAGGGGACATTATAAACGTCTATAACGTTGTATATCCTAACCTAACGCAACCTAACATCTGGGATGTAATATTTTACAACATTCCTGGCATGTCGGTCCCTACGTCTCGGTGGGAACGTTATATACGTCTATAACGATATGTATCCTAACCTAAGGGAACCTAACATCTCGGATGTTATATTTTACAACATTCCTGGCGTGGCGTCGCCTGCTTCTCGATGGGGACATTATATACGTCTATAACGTTGCATATCCTAACATAACGCAACCTAACATCTGGGATGTAATATTTTACAACATTCCTGGCATGTCGATCCCTACGTCTCGGTGGGAACATTCTATACGTCTACAGCGTTGTATATCCTAGCCTAAGGGAACCTAACATCTCAGGTGAAATATTTTACAACATGCCTGACATGTCGGCCCCTATTTCTCGGTGGGAACATTATATACGTCTATAACGATATATATCCTAACCTAAGGGAACCTAACATCTCGGATGCAATATTTTACAACATTCCTGGCATGTCGGTCCCAACTTCTCGGTGGGAACATTATATACGTCTATAACGTTGTATATCCTAACCTAACGAAACCTAACATCTGGGATGTAATATTTCACAACATTCCTGGCGTGTCGTCGCCTGCTTCTCGATGGGGACATTATATACGTCTATAACGTTGTGTATCCTAACCTAACGCAACCTAACATCTGGGATGTAATATTTTACATCATTCCTGGCATGTCGGTCCCTACGTCTCGGTGGGAACATTCTATACGTCTACAGCGTTGTATATCCTAACCTAAGGGAACCTAATATCTCAGGTGAAATGTTTTACAACATTCCTGACATGTCGGCCCCTATTTCTCGGTGGGAACATTATATACGTCTATAACGATATATATCCTTACCTAAGGGAACCTAACATCTCGGATGCAATATTTTACAACATTCCTGGCATGTCGGTCCCAACTTCTCGGTGGGAACATTGTATACGTCTATAACGATATATATCCTAGCCTAAGGCAACCTAACATCTGGGATGTAATATTTTACAACATTCCTGGCGTGTCGTCGCCTGCTTCTCGATGGGGACATTATATACGTCTATAACGTTGTATATCCTAACCTAACGCAACCTAACATCTGGGATGTAATATTTTACATCATTCCTGGCATGTCGGTCCCTACGTATCGGTGGGAACGTTATATACGTCTATAACGATATGTATCCTAACCTAAGGGAACCTAACATCTCGGATGTTATATTTTACAACATTCCTGGCGTGGCGTCGCCTGCTTCTCGATGGGGACATTATATACGTCTATAACGTTGCATATCCTAACATAACGCAACCTAACATCTGGGATGTAATATTTTACATCATTCCTGGCATGTCGGTCCCTACGTCTCGGTGGGAACATTCTATATGTCTACAGCGTTGTATATCCTCACCTAAGGGAACCTAACATCTCAGGTGAAATGTTTTACAACATTCCTGACATGTCGGCCCCTATTTCTCGGTGGGAACATTATATACGTCTATAACGATATATATCCAAACCTAAGGGAACCTAACATCTCGGATGCAATATTTTACAACATTCCTGGCATGTCGGTCCCAACTTCTTGGTGGGAACATTGCATACGTCTATAACGATATATATCCTAGCCTGAGGCAACCTAACATCTCGGATGTAACATTTTACAACATTCCTGGCGTGTCGTCGCCTGCTTCTCGATGGGGACATTATATACGTCTATAACGTTGTATATCCTAACCTCACGCAACCTATCATCTGGGATGTAATATTTTACAACATTCCTGGCATGTCGGCCCCTATTTCTCGGTGGGAACATTAAATACGTCTATAACGTTATATATCCTAGCCTAAGGCGACCTAACATGTCGAATGTAATATTTTACAACATTCCTAGCGTGTCGTCGCCTGCTTCTCGAAGGGGACATTATATACGTCTATAACGTTGTATATCCTAACCTAACGCAACCTAACATCTGGGATGTAATATTTTACATCATTCCTGGCATGTCGGTCCCTACGTCTCGGTGGGAACATTCTATACGTCTACAGCGTTGTATATCCTAACCTAAGGGAACCTAATATCTCAGGTGAAATGTTTTACAACATTCCTGACATGTCGGCCCCTATTTCTCGGTGGGAACATTATATACGTCTATAACGATATATATCCTTACCTAAGGGAACCTAACATCTCGGATGCAATATTTTACAACATTCCTGGCATGTCGGTCCCAACTTCTCGGTGGGAACATTGTATACGTCTATAACGATATATATCCTAGCCTAAGGCAACCTAACATCTGGGATGTAATATTTTACAACATTCCTGGCATGTTGGTCCCAACTTCTCGATGGGGACATTATATACGTCTATAACGTTGTATGTCCTAACCTAACGCAACCTAACATCTGGTATGTAATATTTTACATCATTCCTGGCGTGTCGTCGGCTGCTTCTCGAAGGGGACATTATATACGTCTATAACGTTGTATATCCTAACCTAACGCAACCTAACATCTGGGATGTAATATTTTACATCATTCCTGGCATGTCGGTCCCTACGTCTCGGTGGGAACATTCTATACGTCTATAGCGTTGTATATGTTAACCTAAGGGAACCTAACATCTCAGGTGTAATTTATTTACAACATTCCCGACGCGTCGGCTCCAACTTTTCGGTGGGAACATTATATACGTCTATAACGTTATGTATCCTAACGTAAGGCAACATAACATCTCGGATGCAATATTCTACAACATTCCTGGCATGTCGTCTCCCGCTTCCCGATGGGGACATTATATACGTCTATAACGTTGTATATCCTAACCTAACGCAACCTAACATCTGGTTTGTAATATTTTACATCATTCCTGGCGTGTCGTCGCCTGCTTCTCGATGGGGACACTTCATACGTCTATAACGTTGTGTATCCTAACCTAACGCATCCTAACATCTGGGATGTAATATTTTACAACATTCCTGGCATGTCGATCCCTACGTCTCAGTGGGAACGTTATATACGTCTATAACGATATATATCCTAACCTAAGGGAACTTAACATCTCGGATGTAATATTTTACAACATTCCTGGCATGTCGGTCCCTACGTCTCGGTGGGAACATTATATACGTCTACAGCGTTGTATATCCTAACCTAAGGGAACCTAACATCTCAGGTGAAATGTTTTACAACATTCCTGACATGTCGGCCCCCATTTCTCGGTGGGAACATTATATACGTCTATAACGATATATATCCTAACCTAAGGGAACCTAACATCTCGGATGCTATATTTTACAACATTCCTGGCATGTCGGTCCCAACTTCTCGGTGGGAACATTGTATACGTCTATAACGATATATATCCTAGCCTAAGGCAACCTAACATCTCGGATGTAATATTTTACGACATTCCTGGCGTGTCGTCGCCTGCTTCTCGATGGGGACATTATATAAGTCTATAACGTTGTATGTCCTAACCTAACGCAACCTAACATCTGGGATGTAATATTTTTGAACATTCCTGGCGTGTCGTCGCCAAATTCTGGACGGGGACATTATATACATCTATAACGGTATATATCCTAACCTAAGGGAACCTAACATCTGGGATGTAATATTTTACATCATTCCTGGCATGTCGGTCCCTACGTCTCGGTGGGAACATTATATACGTCTACAGCGTTGTATATCCTAACCTAAGGGAACCTAACATCTCAGGTGAAATGTTTTACAACATTCCTGACATGTCGGCCCCCATTTCTCGGTGGGAACATTATATACGTCTATAACGATATATATCCTAACCTAAGGGAACCTAACATCTCGGATGCTATATTTTACAACATTCCTGGCATGTCGGTCCCAACTTCTCGGTGGGAACATTGTATACGTCTATAACGATATATATCCTAGCCTAAGGCAACCTAACATCTCGGATGTAATATTTTACGACATTCCTGGCGTGTCGTCGCCTGCTTCTCGATGGGGACATTATATAAGTCTATAACGTTGTATGTCCTAACCTAACGCAACCTAACATCTGGGATGTAATATTTTTGAACATTCCTGGCGTGTCGTCGCCAAATTCTGGACGGGGACATTATATACATCTATAACGGTATATATCCTAACCTAAGGGAACCTAACATCTGGGATGTAATATTTTACATCATTCGTGGCATGTCGGCCCCTACTTCTCGGTGAGAACATTGTATACGTCTATAACGATATATATCCTAACCGAAGGCAACCTAACATCTCGGATGTAATATTTTACAACATTCCTGGCATGTCGGTCCCTACGTCTCGGTGGGAACATTCTATACGTCTACAGCGTTGTATATCCTAACCTAAGGGAACCTAATATCTCAGGTGTAATATTTTACAACATTCCTGACGCGTCGGCCCCTATTTCTCGGTGGGAACATTACATACGTCTATAACGATATATATCCTAGCCTAAGGCAACCTAACATCTGGGATGTAATATTTTACAACATTCCTGGCGTGTCGTCGTCTGCTTCTCGATGGGGACATTATATACATCTATAACGTTATATATCCTGACGTAAGGCAACATAACATCTCGGATGTAATATTTTACAACATTCCTGGCATGTCGGTCCCTACGTCTCGGTGGGAACGTTATATACGTCTATAACGATATGTATCCTAACCTAAGGGAACCTAACATCTCGGATGTTATATTTTACAACATTCCTCGCGTGGCGTCGCCTGCTTCTCGATGGGGACATTATATACGTCTATAACGTTGCATATCCTAACATAACGCAACCTAACATCTGGGATGTAATATTTTACAACATTCCTGGCATGTCGATCCCTACGTCTCGGTGGGAACATTCTATACGTCTACAGCGTTGTATATCCTAGCCTAAGGGAACCTAACATCTCAGGTGAAATATTTTACAACATGCCTGACATGTCGGCCCCTATTTCTCGGTGGGAACATTATATACGTCTATAACGATATATATCCTAACCTAAGGGAACCTAACATCTCGGATGCAATATTTTACAACATTCCTGGCATGTCGGTCCCAACTTCTCGGTGGAAACATTATATACGTCTATAACGTTGTATATCCTAACCTAACGAAACCTAACATCTGGGATGTAATATTTCACAACATTCCTGGCGTGTCGTCGCCTGCTTCTCGATGGGGACATTATATACGTCTATAACGTTGTATATCCTAACCTAACGCAACCTAACATCTGGGATGTAATATTTTACATCATTCCTGGCATGTCGGTCCCTACGTCTCGGTGGGAACATTCTATACGTCTACAGCGTTGTATATCCTAACCTAAGGGAACCTAATATCTCAGGTGAAATGTTTTACAACATTCCTGACATGTCGGCCCCTATTTCTCGGTGGGAACATTATATACGTCTATAACGATATATATCCTTACCTAAGGGAACCTAACATCTCGGATGCAATATTTTACAACATTCCTGGCATGTCGGTCCCAACTTCTCGGTGGGAACATTGTATACGTCTATAACGATATATATCCTAGCCTAAGGCAACCTAACATCTGGGATGTAATATTTTACAACATTCCTGGCGTGTCGTCGCCTGCTTCTCGATGGGGACATTATATACGTCTATAACGTTGTATATCCTAACCTAACGCAACCTAACATCTGGGATGTAATATTTTACATCATTCCTGGCATGTCGGTCCCTACGTATCGGTGGGAACATTCTATACGTCTACAGCGCTGTATATCCTAACCTAAGGGAACCTAACATCTCAGGTGAAATGTTTTACAACATTCCTGACATGTCGGCCCCTATTTCTCGGTGGGAACATTATATACGTCTATAACGATATATATCCTAACCTAAGGGAACCTAACATCTCGGATGCAATATTTTACAACATTCCTGGCATGTTGGTCCCAACTTCTCGGTGGGAACATTGTATACGTCTATAACGATATATATACTAGCCTAAGGCAACCTAACATCTGGGATGTAATATTTTACAACATTCCTGGCGTGTCGTCGCCTGCTTCTCGATGGGGACATTATATACGTCTATAACGTTGTATATCCTAACCTAACGCAACCTATCATCTGGGATGTAATATTTTACAACATTCCTGGCATGTCGGTCCCTACGTCTCGGTGGGAACGTTGTATACGTCTATAACGATATGTATCCTAACCTAAGGGAACCTAACATCTCGGATGTTATATTTTACAACATTCCTGGCGTGGCGTCGCCTGCTTCTCGATGGGGACATTATATACGTCTATAACGTTGCATATCCTAACATAACGCAACCTAACATCTGGGATGAAATATTTTACATCATTCCTGGCATGTCGGTCCCTACGTCTCGGTGGGAACATTCTATATGTCTACAGCGTTGTATATCCTCACCTAAGGGAACCTAACATCTCAGGTGAAATGTTTTACAACATTCCTGACATGTCGGCCCCTATTTCTCGGTGGGAACATTATATACGTCTATAACGATATATATCCTTACCTAAGGGAACCTAACATCTCGGATGCAATATTTTACAACATTCCTGGCATGTCGGTCCCAACTTCTCGGTGGGAACATTGTATACGTCTATAACGATATATATCCTAGCCTAAGGCAACCTAACATCTGTGATGTAATATTTTACAACATTCCTGGCGTGTCGTCGCCTGCTTCTCGATGGGGACATTATATACGTCTATAACGTTGTATATCCTAACCTAACGCAACCTAACATCTGGGATGTAGTATTTTACATCATTCCTGGCATGTCGGTCCCTACGTATCGGTGGGAACATTCTATACGTCTACAGCGTTGTATATCCTAACCTAAGGGAACCTAACATCTCAGGTGAAATGTTTTACAACATTCCTGACATGTCGGCCCCTATTTCTCGGTGGGAACATTATATACGTCTATAACGATATATATCCTAACCTAAGGGAACCTAACATCTCGGATGCAATATTTTACAACATTCATGGCATGTTGGTCCCAACTTCTCGGTGGGAACATTGTATACGTCTATAACGATATATATACTAGCCTAAGGCAACCTAACATCTCGGATGTAATATTTTACAACATTCCTGGCGTGTCGTCGCCTGCTTCTCGATGGGGACATTATATACGTCTATAACGTTGTATATCCTAACCTCACGCAACCTATCATCTGGGATGTAATATATTACAACATTCCTGGCATGTCGGCCCCTATTTCTCGGTGGGAACATTAAATACGTCTATAACGTTATATATCCTAGCCTAAGGCGACCTAACATGTCGAATGTTATATTTTACAACATTCCTGGCGTGCCGTCGCCTACTTCTCGATCGGGACATTATATACATCTATAACGTTGTATATCCTAACCTAACGCAACCTAATATCTGGGATGTAATATTTTACATCATTCCTGGCATGTCGGTCCCTACGTCTCGGTGGGAACATTCTATACGTCTACAGCGTTGTATATCCTAACCTAAGGGAACCTAATATCTCAGGTGAAATGTTTTACAACATTCCTGACATGTCGGCCCCTATTTCTCGGTGGGAACATTATATACGTCTATAACGATATATATCCTTACCTAAGGGAACCTAACATCTCGGATGCAATATTTTACAACATTCCTGGCATGTCGGTCCCAACTTCTCGGTGGGAACATTGTATACGTCTATAACGATATATATCCTAGCCTAAGGCAACCTAACATCTGGGATGTAATATTTTACAACATTCCTGGCGTGTCGTCGCCTGCTTCTCGATGGGGACATTATATACGTCTATAACGTTGTATATCCTAACCTAACGCAACCTAACATCTGGGATGTAGTATTTTACATCATTCCTGGCATGTCGGTCCCTACGTATCGGTGGGAACATTCTATACGTCTACAGCGTTGTATATCCTAACCTAAGGGAACCAAACATCTCAGCTGAAATGTTTTACAACATTCCTGACATGTCGGCCCCTATTTCTCGGTGGGAACATTATATACGTCTATAACGATATATATCCTAACCTAAGGGAACCTAACATCTCGGATGCAATATTTTACAACATTCCTGGCATGTTGGTCCCAACTTCTCGGTGGGAACATTGTATACGTCTATAACGATATATATCCTAGCCTAAGGCAACCTAACATCTGGGATGTAATATTTTACAACATTCCTGGCGTGTCGTCGCCTGCTTCTCGATGGGGACATTATATACGTCTATAACGTTGTATATCCTAACCTAACGCAACCTAACATCTGGGATGTAATATTT
Organism: Xylocopa violacea; assembly: GCA_963969225.1. Lineage (NCBI taxonomy): Eukaryota > Metazoa > Arthropoda > Insecta > Hymenoptera > Apidae > Xylocopa > Xylocopa violacea. The sequence continues at coordinate 1,029,478 of CAXAJV010000835.1, forward strand.
TACATCATTCCTGGCATGTCGGTCCCTACGTATCGGTGGGAACATTCTATACGTCTACAGCGCTGTATATCCTAACCTAAGGGAACCTAACATCTCAGGTGAAATGTTTTACAACATTCCTGACATGTCGGCCCCTATTTCTCGGTGGGAACATTATATACGTCTATAACGATATATATCCTAACCTAAGGGAACCTAACATCTCGGATGCAATATTTTACAACATTCCTGGCATGTTGGTCCCAACTTCTCGGTGGGAACATTGTATACGTCTATAACGATATATATACTAGCCTAAGGCAACCTAACATCTGGGATGTAATATTTTACAACATTCCTGGCGTGTCGTCGCCTGCTTCTCGATGGGGACATTATATACGTCTATAACGTTGTATATCCTAACCTAACGCAACCTATCATCTGGGATGTAATATTTTACAACATTCCTGGCATGTCGGTCCCTACGTCTCGGTGGGAACGTTGTATACGTCTATAACGATATGTATCCTAACCTAAGGGAACCTAACATCTCGGATGTTATATTTTACAACATTCCTGGCGTGGCGTCGCCTGCTTCTCGATGGGGACATTATATACGTCTATAACGTTGCATATCCTAACATAACGCAACCTAACATCTGGGATGAAATATTTTACATCATTCCTGGCATGTCGGTCCCTACGTCTCGGTGGGAACATTCTATAGGTCTACAGCGTTGTATATCCTCACCTAAGGGAACCTAACATCTCAGGTGAAATGTTTTACAACATTCCTGACATGTCGGCCCCTATTTCTCGGTGGGAACATTATATACGTCTATAACGATATATATCCTTACCTAAGGGAACCTAACATCTCGGATGCAATATTTTACAACATTCCTGGCATGTCGGTCCCAACTTCTCGGTGGGAACATTGTATACGTCTATAACGATATATATCCTAGCCTAAGGCAACCTAACATCTGTGATGTAATATTTTACAACATTCCTGGCGTGTCGTCGCCTGCTTCTCGATGGGGACATTATATACGTCTATAACGTTGTATATCCTAACCTAACGCAACCTAACATCTGGGATGTAGTATTTTACATCATTCCTGGCATGTCGGTCCCTACGTATCGGTGGGAACATTCTATACGTCTACAGCGTTGTATATCCTAACCTAAGGGAACCTAACATCTCAGGTGAAATGTTTTACAACATTCCTGACATGTCGGCCCCTATTTCTCGGTGGGAACATTATATACGTCTATAACGATATATATCCTAACCTAAGGGAACCTAACATCTCGGATGCAATATTTTACAACATTCATGGCATGTTGGTCCCAACTTCTCGGTGGGAACATTGTATACGTCTATAACGATATATATACTAGCCTAAGGCAACCTAACATCTCGGATGTAATATTTTACAACATTCCTGGCGTGTCGTCGCCTGCTTCTCGATGGGGACATTATATACGTCTATAACGTTGTATATCCTAACCTCACGCAACCTATCATCTGGGATGTAATATATTACAACATTCCTGGCATGTCGGCCCCTATTTCTCGGTGGGAACATTAAATACGTCTATAACGTTATATATCCTAGCCTAAGGCGACCTAACATGTCGAATGTTATATTTTACAACATTCCTGGCGTGCCGTCGCCTACTTCTCGATCGGGACATTATATACATCTATAACGTTGTATATCCTAACCTAACGCAACCTAATATCTGGGATGTAATATTTTACATCATTCCTGGCATGTCGGTCCCTACGTCTCGGTGGGAACATTCTATACGTCTACAGCGTTGTATATCCTAACCTAAGGGAACCTAATATCTCAGGTGAAATGTTTTACAACATTCCTGACATGTCGGCCCCTATTTCTCGGTGGGAACATTATATACGTCTATAACGATATATATCCTTACCTAAGGGAACCTAACATCTCGGATGCAATATTTTACAACATTCCTGGCATGTCGGTCCCAACTTCTCGGTGGGAACATTGTATACGTCTATAACGATATATATCCTAGCCTAAGGCAACCTAACATCTGGGATGTAATATTTTACAACATTCCTGGCGTGTCGTCGCCTGCTTCTCGATGGGGACATTATATACGTCTATAACGTTGTATATCCTAACCTAACGCAACCTAACATCTGGGATGTAGTATTTTACATCATTCCTGGCATGTCGGTCCCTACGTATCGGTGGGAACATTCTATACGTCTACAGCGTTGTATATCCTAACCTAAGGGAACCAAACATCTCAGCTGAAATGTTTTACAACATTCCTGACATGTCGGCCCCTATTTCTCGGTGGGAACATTATATACGTCTATAACGATATATATCCTAACCTAAGGGAACCTAACATCTCGGATGCAATATTTTACAACATTCCTGGCATGTTGGTCCCAACTTCTCGGTGGGAACATTGTATACGTCTATAACGATATATATACTAGCCTAAGGCAACCTAACATCTCGGATGTAATATTTTACAACATTCCTGGCGTGTCGTCGCCTGCTTCTCGATGGGGACATTATATACGTCTATAACGTTGTATATCCTAACCTCACGCAACCTATCATCTGGGATGTAATATTTTACAACATTCCTGGCATGTCGGCCCCTATTTCTCGGTGGGAACATTAAATACGTCTATAACGTTATATATCCTAGCCTAAGGCGACCTAACATGTCGAATGTTATATTTTACAACATTCCTGGCGTGCCGTCGCCTACTTCTCGATCGGGACATTATATACATCTATAACGTTATATATCCTAACGTAAGGCAACATAACATCTCGGATGTAATATTTTACAACATTCCTGGCGTGTCGTCGCCTACTTCTCGATGGGGACATTATATAAGTCTATAACGTTGTATATCCTAACCTAAGGCAACCTAACATTTCGAATGTCATATTTTACAACATTCCTGACGCGTCGGCTCCAACTTTTCGGTGGGAACATTATATACGTCTATAACGTTATATATCCTGACGTAAGGCAACATAACATCTCGGATGTAATATTTTACAACATTCCTGGCGTGTTGTCGCCTGCCTCTCGATGGGGACATTATATACGTCTATAACGTTGTATATCCTAACCTAACGAAACCTAACATCTGGGATGTAATATTTTACAACATTCCTGGCGTGTCGTCGCCTGCTTCTCGATGGGGACATTATATACGTCTATAACGTTGTATATCCTAACCTAACGCAACCTAACATCTGGGATGTAATATTTTACATCATTCCTGGCATGTCGGTCCCTACGTCTCGGTGGGAACATTCTATACGTCTACAGCGTTGTATATCCTAACCTAAGGGAACCTAACATCTCAGGTGAAATGTTTTACAACATTCCTGACATGTCGGCCCCTATTTCTCGGTGGGAACATTATATACGTCTATAACGATATATATCCTAACCTAAGGGAACCTAACATCTCGGATGCAATATTTTACAACATTCCTGGCGTGTCGTCGCCTGCTTCTCGATGGGGACATTATATAAGTCTATAACGTTGTATATCCTAACCTAAGGCAACCTAACATTTCGAATGTCATATTTTACAACATTCCTGACGCGTCGGCTCCAATTTTTCGGTGGGAACATTATATACGTCTATAACGTTATATATCCTGACGTAAGGCAACATAACATCTCGGATGTAATATTTTACAACATTCCTGGCGTGGCGTCGCCTGCTTCTCGATGGGGACATTATATACGTCTATAACGTTGCATATCCTAACACAACGCAACCTAACATCTGGGATGAAATATTTTACATCATTCCTGGCATGTCGGTCCCTACGTCTCGGTGGGAACATTCTATATGTCTACAGCGTTGTATATCCTCACCTAAGGGAACCTAACATCTCAGGTGAAATGTTTTACAACATTCCTGACATGTCGGCCCCTATTTCTCGGTGGGAACATTATATACGTCTATAACGATATATATCCTTACCTAAGGGAACCTAACATCTCGGATGCAATATTTTACAACATTCCTGGCATGTCGGTCCCAACTTCTCGGTGGGAACATTGTATACGTCTATAACGATATATATCCTAGCCTAAGGCAACCTAACATCTGTGATGTAATATTTTACAACATTCCTGGCGTGTCGTCGCCTGCTTCTCGATGGGGACATTATATACGTCTATAACGTTGTATATCCTAACCTAACGCAACCTAACATCTGGGACGTAGTATTTTACATCATTCCTGGCATGTCGGTCCCTACGTATCGGTGGGAACATTCTATACGTCTACAGCGTTGTATATCCTAACCTAAGGGAACCTAACATCTCAGGTGAAATGTTTTACAACATTCCTGACATGTCGGCCCCTATTTCTCGGTGGGAACATTATATACGTCTATAACGATATATATCCTAACCTAAGGGAACCTAACATCTCGGATGCAATATTTTACAACATTCATGGCATGTTGGTCCCAACTTCTCGGTGGGAACATTGTATACGTCTATAACGATATATATACTAGCCTAAGGCAACCTAACATCTCGGATGTAATATTTTACAACATTCCTGGCGTGTCGTCGCCTGCTTCTCGATGGGGACATTATATACGTCTATAACGTTGTATATCCTAACCTCACGCAACCTATCATCTGGGATGTAATATATTACAACATTCCTGGCATGTCGGCCCCTATTTCTCGGTGGGAACATTAAATACGTCTATAACGTTATATATCCTAGCCTAAGGCGACCTAACATGTCGAATGTTATATTTTACAACATTCCTGGCGTGCCGTCGCCTACTTCTCGATCGGGACATTATATACATCTATAACGTTGTATATCCTAACCTAACGCAACCTAATATCTGGGATGTAATATTTTACATCATTCCTGGCATGTCGGTCCCTACGTCTCGGTGGGAACATTCTATACGTCTACAGCGTTGTATATCCTAACCTAAGGGAACCTAATATCTCAGGTGAAATGTTTTACAACATTCCTGACATGTCGGCCCCTATTTCTCGGTGGGAACATTATATACGTCTATAACGATATATATCCTTACCTAAGGGAACCTAACATCTCGGATGCAATATTTTACAACATTCCTGGCATGTCGGTCCCAACTTCTCGGTGGGAACATTGTATACGTCTATAACGATATATATCCTAGCCTAAGGCAACCTAACATCTGGGATGTAATATTTTACAACATTCCTGGCGTGTCGTCGCCTGCTTCTCGATGGGGACATTATATACGTCTATAACGTTGTATATCCTAACCTAACGCAACCTAACATCTGGGATGTAGTATTTTACATCATTCCTGGCATGTCGGTCCCTACGTATCGGTGGGAACATTATATACGTCTATAACGATATATATCCTTACCTAAGGGAACCTAACATCTCGGATGCAATATTTTACAACATTCCTGGCATGTTGGTCCCAACTTCTCGGTGGGAACATTGTATACGTCTATAACGATATATATACTAGCCTAAGGCAACCTAACATCTCGGATGTAATATTTTACAACATTCCTGGCGTGTCGTCGCCTGCTTCTCGATGGGGACATTATATACGTCTATAACGTTGTATATCCTAACCTCACGCAACCTATCATCTGGGATGTAATATTTTACAACATTCCTGGCATGTCGGCCCCTATTTCTCGGTGGGAACATTAAATACGTCTATAACGTTATATATCCTAGCCTAAGGCGACCTAACATGTCGAATGTTATATTTTACAACATTCCTGGCGTGCCGTCGCCTACTTCTCGATCGGGACATTATATACATCTATAACGTTATATATCCTAACGTAAGGCAACATAACATCTCGGATGTAATATTTTACAACATTCCTGGCGTGTCGTCGCCTACTTCTCGATGGGGACATTATATAAGTCTATAACGTTGTATATCCTAACCTAAGGCAACCTAACATTTCGAATGTCATATTTTACAACATTCCTGACGCGTCGGCTCCAACTTTTCGGTGGGAACATTATATACGTCTATAACGTTATATATCCTGACGTAAGGCAACATAACATCTCGGATGTAATATTTTACAACATTCCTGGCGTGTTGTCGCCTGCCTCTCGATGGGGACATTATATACGTCTATAACGTTGTATATCCTAACCTAACGAAACCTAACATCTGGGATGTAATATTTTACAACATTCCTGGCGTGTCGTCGCCTGCTTCTCGATGGGGACATTATATACGTCTATAACGTTGTATGTCCTAACCTAACGCAACCTAACATCTGGGATGTAATATTTTTGAACATTCCTGGCGTGTCGTCGCCAACTTCTGGATGGGGACATTATATACATCTATAACGTTATATATCCCAACCTAAGGGAACCTAACATCTGGAATGTAGTATTTTACATCATTCGTGGCATGTCGGTCCCTACGTCTCGGTGGGAACATTCTATACGTCTACAGCGTTGTATATCCTAACCTAAGGGAACCTAACATCTCAGGTGAAATGTTTTACAACATTCCTGACATGTCGGCCCCTATTTCTCGGTGGGAACATTATATACGTCTATAACGATATATATCCTAACCTAAGGGAACCTAACATCTCGGATGCAATATTTTACAACATTCCTGGCGTGTCGTCGCCTGCTTCTCGATGGGGACATTATATAAGTCTATAACGTTGTATATCCTAACCTAAGGCAACCTAACATTTCGAATGTCATATTTTACAACATTCCTGACGCGTCGGCTCCAATTTTTCGGTGGGAACATTATATACGTCTATAACGTTATATATCCTGACGTAAGGCAACATAACATCTCGGATGTAATATTTTACAACATTCCTGGCGTGTGGTCGCCGGCCTCTCGATGGGGACATTATATACGTCTATAACGTTGTATATCCTAACCTAACGCAACCTAACATCTGGGATGTAATATTTTACATCATTCCTGGCATGTCGGTCCCTACGTCTCGGTGGGAACATTCTATACGTCTATAGCGATATATATCCTAACCTAAGGGAACCTAACATCTCGGGTGTAATATTTTACAACATTCCTGACATGTCGGCCCCTATTTCTCGGTGGGAACATTACATACGTCTATAACGTTATATATCCTAGCCTAAGGCAACCTAACATGTCGAATGTAATATTTTACAACATTCCTGGCGTACCGTCGCCTACTTCTCGATCGGGACATTATATACATCTATAACGTTTTATATCCTAACGTAAGGAATCATAACATCTCGGATGTGATATTTTACAACATTCCTGGCGTTTCGTCGCCTGCTTCTCGATGGGGACATTATATAAGTCTATAACGTTGTATATCCTAACCTAAGGCAACCTAACTTCTCGAATGTAATATTTTACAACATTCCTGGCATGTCGGCCCCTACTTCTCGGTGAGAACATTGTATACGTCTATAACGATATATATCCTAGCCTAAGGCAACCTAACATGTCGAATGTAATATTTTACAACATTCCTGGCGTTCCGTCGCCTCCTTCTCGATCGGGACATTATATACATCTATAACGTTTTATATCCTAACGTAAGGAAACACAACATCTCGGATGTAATATTTTACAACATTCCTGGCGTGTCGTCGCCTGCTTCTCGATGGGGACAATGTATAAGTCTATAACGTTGTATATCCTAAGCTAAGGCAACCTAACATCTCAGGTGAAATATTGTACAACATGCCTGACATGTCGGCCCCTATTTCTCGGTGGGAACATTATATACGTCTATAACGTTATATATCCTAGCCTAAGGCGACCTAACATGTCGAATGTAATATTTTACAACATTCCTGGCGTGCCGTCGCCTACTTCTCGATCGGGACATTATATACGTCTATAACGTTATATATCCTGACGTAAGGCAACATAACATCTCGGATGTAATATTTTACAACATTCCTGGCGTGTTGTCGCCTGCCTCTCGATGGGGACATTATATACGTCTATAACGTTGCATATCCTAACCTAACGAAACCTAACATCTGGGATGTAATATTTTACAACATTCCTGGCATGTCGGTCCCTACGTCTCAGTGGGAACGTTATATACGTCTACAGCGTTGTATATCCTAACCTTAGGGAACCTAATATCTCAGGTGAAATGTTTTAGAACATTCCTGACATGTCGGCCCCTATTTCTCGGTGGGAACATTATATACGTCTATAACGATATATATCCTAACCTAAGGGAACCTAACATCTCGGATGCAATATTTTACAACATTCCTGGCATGTCGGTCCCAACTTCTCGGTGGGAACATTGTATACGTCTATAACGATATATATACTAGCCTAAGGCAACCTAACATCTGGGATGTAATATTTTACAACATTCCTGGCGTGTCGTCGCCTGCTTCTCGATGGGGACATTATATACGTCTATAACGTTGTATATCCTAACCTAACGCAACCTATCATCTGGGATGTAATATTTTACAACATTCCTGGCATGTCGGTCCCTACGTCTCGGTGGGAACGTTGTATACGTCTATAACGATATGTATCCTAACCTAAGGGAACCTAACATCTCGGATGTTATATTTTACAACATTCCTGGCGTGGCGTCGCCTGCTTCTCGATGGGGACATTATATACGTCTATAACGTTGCATATCCTAACATAACGCAACCTAACATCTGGGATGAAATATTTTACATCATTCCTGGCATGTCGGTCCCTACGTCTCGGTGGGAACATTCTATATGTCTACAGCGTTGTATATCCTCACCTAAGGGAACCTAACATCTCAGGTGAAATGTTTTACAACATTCCTGACATGTCGGCCCCTATTTCTCGGTGGGAACATTATATACGTCTATAACGATATATATCCTTACCTAAGGGAACCTAACATCTCGGATGCAATATTTTACAACATTCCTGGCATGTCGGTCCCAACTTCTCGGTGGGAACATTGTATACGTCTATAACGATATATATCCTAGCCTAAGGCAACCTAACATCTGTGATGTAATATTTTACAACATTCCTGGCGTGTCGTCGCCTGCTTCTCGATGGGGACATTATATACGTCTATAACGTTGTATATCCTAACCTAACGCAACCTAACATCTGGGATGTAGTATTTTACATCATTCCTGGCATGTCGGTCCCTACGTATCGGTGGGAACATTCTATACGTCTACAGCGTTGTATATCCTAACCTAAGGGAACCTAACATCTCAGGTGAAATGTTTTACAACATTCCTGACATGTCGGCCCCTATTTCTCGGTGGGAACATTATATACGTCTATAACGATATATATCCTAACCTAAGGGAACCTAACATCTCGGATGCAATATTTTACAACATTCATGGCATGTTGGTCCCAACTTCTCGGTGGGAACATTGTATACGTCTATAACGATATATATACTAGCCTAAGGCAACCTAACATCTCGGATGTAATATTTTACAACATTCCTGGCGTGTCGTCGCCTGCTTCTCGATGGGGACATTATATACGTCTATAACGTTGTATATCCTAACCTCACGCAACCTATCATCTGGGATGTAATATATTACAACATTCCTGGCATGTCGGCCCCTATTTCTCGGTGGGAACATTAAATACGTCTATAACGTTATATATCCTAGCCTAAGGCGACCTAACATGTCGAATGTTATATTTTACAACATTCCTGGCGTGCCGTCACCTACTTCTCGATCGGGACATTATATACATCTATAACGTTGTATATCCTAACCTAACGCAACCTAATATCTGGGATGTAATATTTTACATCATTCCTGGCATGTCGGTCCCTACGTCTCGGTGGGAACATTCTATACGTCTACAGCGTTGTATATCCTAACCTAAGGGAACCTAATATCTCAGGTGAAATGTTTTACAACATTCCTGACATGTCGGCCCCTATTTCTCGGTGGGAACATTATATACGTCTATAACGATATATATCCTTACCTAAGGGAACCTAACATCTCGGATGCAATATTTTACAACATTCCTGGCATGTCGGTCCCAACTTCTCGGTGGGAACATTGTATACGTCTATAACGATATATATCCTAGCCTAAGGCAACCTAACATCTGGGATGTAATATTTTACAACATTCCTGGCGTGTCGTCGCCTGCTTCTCGATGGGGACATTATATACGTCTATAACGTTGTATATCCTAACCTAACGCAACCTAACATCTGGGATGTAGTATTTTACATCATTCCTGGCATGTCGGTCCCTACGTATCGGTGGGAACATTCTATACGTCTACAGCGTTGTATATCCTAACCTAAGGGAACCAAACATCTCAGCTGAAATGTTTTACAACATTCCTGACATGTCGGCCCCTATTTCTCGGTGGGAACATTATATACGTCTATAACGATATATATCCTAACCTAAGGGAACCTAACATCTCGGATGCAATATTTTACAACATTCCTGGCATGTTGGTCCCAACTTCTCGGTGGGAACATTGTATACGTCTATAACGATATATATACTAGCCTAAGGCAACCTAACATCTCGGATGTAATATTTTACAACATTCCTGGCGTGTCGTCGCCTGCTTCTCGATGGGGACATTATATACGTCTATAACGTTGTATATCCTAACCTCACGCAACCTATCATCTGGGATGTAATATTTTACAACATTCCTGGCATGTCGGCCCCTATTTCTCGGTGGGAACATTAAATACGTCTATAACGTTATATATCCTAGCCTAAGGCGACCTAACATGTCGAATGTTATATTTTACAACATTCCTGGCGTGCCGTCGCCTACTTCTCGATCGGGACATTATATACATCTATAACGTTATATATCCTAACGTAAGGCAACATAACATCTCGGATGTAATATTTTACAACATTCCTGGCGTGTCGTCGCCTACTTCTCGATGGGGACATTATATAAGTCTATAACGTTGTATATCCTAACCTAAGGCAACCTAACATTTCGAATGTCATATTTTACAACATTCCTGACGCGTCGGCTCCAACTTTTCGGTGGGAACATTATATACGTCTATAACGTTATATATCCTGACGTAAGGCAACATAACATCTCGGATGTAATATTTTACAACATTCCTGGCGTGTTGTCGCCTGCCTCTCGATGGGGACATTATATACGTCTATAACGTTGTATATCCTAACCTAACGAAACCTAACATCTGGGATGTAATATTTTACAACATTCCTGGCGTGTCGTCGCCTGCTTCTCGATGGGGACATTATATACGTCTATAACGTTGTATATCCTAACCTAACGCAACCTAACATCTGGGATGTAATATTTTACATCATTCCTGGCATGTCGGTCCCTACGTCTCGGTGGGAATATTCTATACGTCTACAGCGTTGTATATCCTAACCTAAGGGAACCTAACATCTCAGGTGAAATGTTTTACAACATTCCTGACATGTCGGCCCCTATTTCTCGGTGGGAACATTATATACGTCTATAACGATATATATCCTAACCTAAGGGAACCTAACATCTCGGATGCAATATTTTACAACATTCCTGGCGTGTCGTCGCCTGCTTCTCGATGGGGACATTATATAAGTCTATAACGTTGTATATCCTAACCTAAGGCAACCTAACATTTCGAATGTCATATTTTACAACATTCCTGACGCGTCGGCTCCAATTTTTCGGTGGGAACATTATATACGTCTATAACGTTATATATCCTGACGTAAGGCAACATAACATCTCGGATGTAATGTTTTACAACATTCCTGGCGTGGCGTCGCCTGCTTCTCGATGGGGACATTATATACGTCTATAACGTTGCATATCCTAACATAACGCAACCTAACATCTGGGATGAAATATTTTACATCATTCCTGGCATGTCGGTCCCTACGTCTCGGTGGGAACATTCTATATGTCTACAGCGTTGTATATCCTCACCTAAGGGAACCTAACATCTCAGGTGAAATGTTTTACAACATTCCTGACATGTCGGCCCCTATTTCTCGGTGGGAACATTATATACGTCTATAACGATATATATCCTTACCTAAGGGAACCTAACATCTCGGATGCAATATTTTACAACATTCCTGGCATGTCGGTCCCAACTTCTCGGTGGGAACATTGTATACGTCTATAACGATATATATCCTAGCCTAAGGCAACCTAACATCTGTGATGTAATATTTTACAACATTCCTGGCGTGTCGTCGCCTGCTTCTCGATGGGGACATTATATACGTCTATAACGTTGTATATCCTAACCTAACGCAACCTAACATCTGGGATGTAGTATTTTACATCATTCCTGGCATGTCGGTCCCTACGTATCGGTGGGAACATTCTATACGTCTACAGCGTTGTATATCCTAACCTAAGGGAACCTAACATCTCAGGTGAAATGTTTTACAACATTCCTGACATGTCGGCCCCTATTTCTCGGTGGGAACATTATATACGTCTATAACGATATATATCCTAACCTAAGGGAACCTAACATCTCGGATGCAATATTTTACAACATTCATGGCATGTTGGTCCCAACTTCTCGGTGGGAACATTGTATACGTCTATAACGATATATATACTAGCCTAAGGCAACCTAACATCTCGGATGTAATATTTTACAACATTCCTGGCGTGTCGTCGCCTGCTTCTCGATGGGGACATTATATACGTCTATAACGTTGTATATCCTAACCTCACGCAACCTATCATCTGGGATGTAATATATTACAACATTCCTGGCATGTCGGCCCCTATTTCTCGGTGGGAACATTAAATACGTCTATAACGTTATATATCCTAGCCTAAGGCGACCTAACATGTCGAATGTTATATTTTACAACATTCCTGGCGTGCCGTCGCCTACTTCTCGATCGGGACATTATATACATCTATAACGTTGTATATCCTAACCTAACGCAACCTAATATCTGGGATGTAATATTTTACATCATTCCTGGCATGTCGGTCCCTACGTCTCGGTGGGAACATTCTATACGTCTACAGCGTTGTATATCCTAACCTAAGGGAACCTAATATCTCAGGTGAAATGTTTTACAACATTCCTGACATGTCGGCCCCTATTTCTCGGTGGGAACATTATATACGTCTATAACGATATATATCCTTACCTAAGGGAACCTAACATCTCGGATGCAATATTTTACAACATTCCTGGCATGTCGGTCCCAACTTCTCGGTGGGAACATTGTATACGTCTATAACGATATATATCCTAGCCTAAGGCAACCTAACATCTGGGATGTAATATTTTACAACATTCCTGGCGTGTCGTCGCCTGCTTCTCGATGGGGACATTATATACGTCTATAACGTTGTATATCCTAACCTAACGCAACCTAACATCTGGGATGTAGTATTTTACATCATTCCTGGCATGTCGGTCCCTACGTATCGGTGGGAACATTATATACGTCTATAACGATATATATCCTTACCTAAGGGAACCTAACATCTCGGATGCAATATTTTACAACATTCCTGGCATGTTGGTCCCAACTTCTCGGTGGGAACATTGTATACGTCTATAACGATATATATACTAGCCTAAGGCAACCTAACATCTCGGATGTAATATTTTACAACATTCCTGGCGTGTCGTCGCCTGCTTCTCGATGGGGACATTATATACGTCTATAACGTTGTATATCCTAACCTCACGCAACCTATCATCTGGGATGTAATATTTTACAACATTCCTGGCATGTCGGCCCCTATTTCTCGGTGGGAACATTAAATACGTCTATAACGTTATATATCCTAGCCTAAGGCGACCTAACATGTCGAATGTTATATTTTACAACATTCCTGGCGTGCCGTCGCCTACTTCTCGATCGGGACATTATATACGTCTATAACGATATATATCCTAACCTAAGGGAACCTAACATCTCGGATGCAATATTTTACAACATTCCTGGCGTGTCGTCGCCTGCTTCTCGATGGGGACATTATATAAGTCTATAACGTTGTATATCCTAACCTAAGGCAACCTAACATTTCGAATGTCATATTTTACAACATTCCTGACGCGTCGGCTCCAATTTTTCGGTGGGAACATTATATACGTCTATAACGTTATATATCCTGACGTAAGGCAACATAACATCTCGGATGTAATATTTTACAACATTCCTGGCGTGTGGTCACCGGCCTCTCGATGGGGACATTATATACGTCTATAACGTTGTATATCCTAACCTAACGCAACCTAACATCTGGGATGTAATATTTTACATCATTCCTGGCATGTCGGTCCCTACGTCTCGGTGGGAACATTCTATACGTGTACAGCGTTGTATATCCTAACCTAAGGGAACCTAACATCTCAGGTGAAATGTTTTACAACATTCCTGACATGTCGGCCCCTATTTCTCGGTGGGAACATTATATACGTCTATAACGATATATATCCTAGCCTAAGGCGACCTAACATGTCGAATGTAATATTTTACAACATTCCTGGCGTGCCGTCGCCTACTTCTCGATCGGGACATTATATACATCTATAACGTTTTATATCCTAACGTAAGGAATCATAACATCTCGGATGTGATATTTTACAACATTCCTGGCGTTTCGTCGCCTGCTTCTCGATGGGGACATTATATAAGTCTATAACGTTGTATATCCTAACCTAACGCAACCTAACATCTGGTATGTAATATTTTACAACATTCCTGGCGTGTCGTCGCCTGCTTCTCGATGGGGACACTTCATACGTCTATAACGTTGTATATCCTAACCTAGCGCATCCTAACATCTGGGATGTAATATTTTACAACATTCCTGGCATGTCGGTCCCTACGTCTCGGTGGGAACATTCTATACGTCTACAGCGTTGTATATCCTAACCTAAGGGAACCTAACATCTCAGGTGAAATATTTTACAACATGCCTGACATGTCGGCCCCTATTTCTCGGTGGGAACATTATATACGTCTATAACGTTATATATCCTAGCCTAAGGCGACCTAACATGTCGAATGTAATATTTTACAACATTCCTGGCGTGTCGTCGCCTACTTCTCGGTGGGAACATTGTATACGTCTATAACGATATATATCATAGCCTAAGGCAACCTAACATGTCGAATGTAATATTTTACAACATTCCTGGCATGTCGGTCCCTACTTCTCGGTGGGAACATTCTATACCTCTATAACGTTGTATATACTAACCTAAGGGAACCTAACATCTCGGGTGTAATATTTTACAACATTCCTGACGCGTCGGCCCCTATTTCTCGGGGGGAACATTCTATACCTCAATAACGTTGTATATCCTAACCTAAGGGAACCTAACAACTCGGGTGTAATATTTTACAACATTCCTGACGCGTCGGCCCCTATTTCTCGGCGGGAACATTCTATACGTCTATAACGTTGTATATGCTAACCTAAGGGAACCTAACATCTCGGGTGTATTATTTTACAACATTCCTGACGCGTCGGCCCCTATTTCTCGGTGGGAACATTATATACGTCTATAACGTTGTATATCCTAACCTAACGCAACCTAACATCTGGGATGTAATATTTTACATCATTCCTGGCACGTCGGTCCCTACGTCTCGGTGGGAACATTCTATACGTCTATAGCGTTGTATATGTTAACCTAAGGGAACCTAACATCTCAGGTGTAATATTTTACAACATTCCTGACGCGTCGGCACCAACTTTTCGGTGGGAACATTATATACGTCTATAACGTTATGTATCCTATCGTAAGGCAACATAACATCTCGGATGTAATATTTTACAACATTCCTGGCGTGTTGTCGCCTGATTCTCGATGGGGACATTATATACGTCTACAACGTTTTATATCCTAACCTAACGCAACCTAACATCTGGGATGTAATATTTTACATCATTCCTGGCATGTCGGTCCCTACGTCTCGGTGGGAACATTCTATACGTCTACAGCGTTGTATATCCTAACCTAAGGGAACCTAACATGTCAGGTGAAATATTTTACAACATGCCTGTCATGTCGGCCCCTATTTCTCGGTGGGAACATTATATACGTCTATAACGTTATATATCCTAGCCTAAGGCAAACCTAACATCTTGAATGTAATATTTTACAACATTCCCGGCGTGTCGTCGCCTGCTTCTCGATGGGGACATTATATATGTCTATAACGTTGTATATCCTAACCTAAGGCAACCTAACTTCTCGAATGTAATATTTTACAACGTACCTGGCATGTCGGCCCCTATTTCTCGGTGGGAACATTATATACGTCTATAACGTTATATATCCTAGCCTAAGGCGACCTAACATGTCGAATGTAATATTTTACAACATTCATGGCGTGTCGTCTCCTGCTTCTCGATGGGGACATTATATGCGTCTATAATGTTGTATATCCTAACCTAACGCAACCTAACATCTGGGATGTAATATTTTACAACATTCCTGGCTTGTCGGTCCCTACGTCTCGGTGGGAACGTTATATTCGTCTATAACGATATATATCCTAACCTAAGAGAACTTAACATCTCGGATGTAATATTTTACAACATTCCTGGCATGTCGCTCCCTACTTCTCGGTGGGAACATTGTATTCGTCTATAGCGATATATATCCTAGCCTAAGGCAACCTAACATGTCGAATGTAATATTTTACAACATTCCTGGCGTGTCGTCGCCTACTTCTGGATGGGGACATTATATACATCTATAACGTTGTATATGCTAACCTAAGGCAACCTAACATCTCGAATGTAATATCTTACAACATTCCCGGCATGTCAGAACCTACGTCCAGGTGGGAACATTCTATACGCATATAACGTTGTATATCCTAACCTAACGCAACCTAATATCTGGGATGTAATAGTTTACAACATTCCTGGCGTGTCGTCGCCTACTTCTGGTTGGGGACATTATATACATCTATAACGTTGTATATGCTGACCTAAGGCAACCTAACATCTCGAATGTAATATTTTACAACATTCCTGGCATGTCGGCCCCTATTTCTCGGTGGGAACATTAAATACGTCTATAACGTTATATATCCTAGCCTAAGGCGACCTAACATGTCGAATGTAATATTTTACAACATTCCTGGCGTGCCGTCGCCTACTTCTCGATCGGGACATTATATACATCTATAACGTTATATATCCTAACGTAAGGCAACATAACATCTCGGATGTAATATTTTACCACATTCCTGGCATGTCGTCGCCCGCTTCCCGATGGGGACATTATATACGTCTATAACGTTGTATATCCTAACCTAACGCAACCTAACATCTGGTATGTAATATTTTACAACATTCCTGGCGTGTCGTCGCCTGCTTCTCGATGGGGACACTTCATACGTCTATAACGTTGTATATCCTAACCTAGCGCATCCTAACATCTGGGATGTAATATTTTACAACATTCCTGGCATGTCGGTCCCTACGTCTCGGTGGGAACATTCTATACGTCTACAGCGTTGTATATCCTAACCTAAGGGAACCTAACATCTCAGGTGAAATATTTTACAACATGCCTGACATGTCGGCCCCTATTTCTCGGTGGGAACATTATATACGTCTATAACATTATATATCCTAGCCTAAGGCGACCTAACATGTCGAATGTAATATTTTACAACATTCCTGGCGTGTCGTCGCCTACTTCTCGGTGGGAACATTGTATACGTCTATAACGATATATATCATAGCCTAAGGCAACCTAACATCTTGGATGTAATATTTTACAACATTCCCGTTGTGTCGTCGCCTGCTCCTCGATGGGGTCATTATATAAGTCTATAACGTTGTATATCCTAACCTAAGGCAACCTAACTTCTCGAATGTAATATATTACAACATTCCTGGCATGTCGGCCCCTACTTCTCGGTGAGAACATTGTATACGTCTATAACGATATATATCCTAGCCTAAGGCAACCTAACATCTCGGATGTAATATTTTACAACATTCCTGGCGTGTCGTCGCCTGCTTCTCGATGGGGACATTATGTACGTCTATAACGTTGTATATCCTAACCTAACGCAACCTATCATCTGGGATGTAATATTTTATAACATTCCTGGCATGTCGGCCCCTATTTCTCGGTGGGAACATTAAATACGTCTATAACGTTATATATCCTAGCCTAAGGCGACCTAACATGTCGAATGTAATATTTTACAACATTCCTGGCGTGCCGTCGCCTACTTCTCGATCGGGACATTATATACATCTATAACGTTATATATCCTAACGTAAGGCAACATAACATCTCGGATGTAATATTTTACAACATTCCTGGCATGTCGTCGCCCGCTTCCCGATGGGGACATTATATACGTCTATAACGTTGTATATCCTAACCTAACGCAACCAAACATCTGGTATGTAATATCTTACAACATTCCTGGCGTGTCGTCGCCTGCTTCTCGATGGGGACACTTCATACGTCTATAACGTGGTATATCCTAACCTAACGCATCCTAACATCTGGGATGTAATATTTTACAACATTCCTGGCATGTCGGTCCCTACGTCTCGGTGGGAACATTCTATACGTCTACAGCGTTGTATATCCTATCCTAAGGGAACCTAACATCTCAGGTGAAATATTTTACAACATGCCTGACATGTCGGCCCCTATTTCTCGCTGGGAACATTATATACGTCTATAACGTTATATATCCTAGCCTAAGGCGACCTAACATGTCGAATGTAATATTTTACAACATTCCTGGCGTGTCGTCGCCTACTTCTCGGTGGGAACATTGTATACGTCTATAACGATATATATCCTAGCCTAAGGCAACCTAACATCTTGGATGTAATATTTTACAACATTCCCGGCGTGTCGTCGCCTGCTTCTCGATGGGGAGATTATATAAGTCTATAACGTTGTATATCCTAACCTAAGGCAACCTAACTTCTCGAATGTAATATATTACAACATTCCTGGCATGTCGGCCCCTACTTCTCGGTGAGAACATTGTATACGTCTATAACGATATATATCCTAGCCTAAGGCAACCTAACATCTCGGATGTAATATTTTACAACATTCCTGGCGTGTCGTCGCCTGCTTCTCGATGGGGACATTATATACGTCTATAACGTTGTATGTCCTAACCTAACGCAACCTAACATCTGGGATGTAATATTTTTGAACATTCCTGGCGTGTCGTCGCCAAATTCTGGATGGGGACATTATATACGTCTATAACGATATATATCCTAGCCTAAGGCAACCTAACATCTCGGATGTAATATTTTACAACATTCCTGGCGTGTCGTCGCCTGCTTCTCGATGGGGACATTATATACGTCTATAACGTTGTATGTCCTAACCTAACGCAACCTAACATCTGGGATGTAATATTTTTGAACATTCCTGGCGTGTCGTCGCCAACTTCTGGATGGGGACATTATATACATCTATAACGTTATATATCCTAACCTAAGGCAACCTAACATCTCGGATGTAATAGTTGACAACAATCCTGGCGTGTCCGCCCGTACTTCTTGGTGGGAACATCATATGCGTCTATAGCGATATATATCCTAACCGAAGGCAACCTAACATCTCGGATGTAATATCTTACAACATTCCTGGCGCGTCGGCTCCTACTTTTCGGTGGGAACATTATATACGTCTATAACGTTATATATCCTAACCTAAGGGAACCTAACATCTCGGGTGTAATATTTTACAACATTCCTGACGCGTGGGCCCCTATTTCTCGGTGGGAACATTACATACGTCTATAACGTTATATATCCTAGCCTAAGGCAACCTAACATGTCGAATGTAATATTCTACAACATTCCTGGCGTGCCGTCGCCTACTTCTCGATCGGGACATTATATACAACTATAACGTTTCATATCCTAACGTAAGGAAACATAACATCTCGGATGTAATATTTTACAACATTCCTGGCGTGTCGTCGCCTGCTTCTCGATGGGGACATTATATAAGTCTCTAACGTTGTATATCCTAACCTAAGGCAACCTAACATCTCGAATGTAATATTTTACAACATTCCTGGCATGTCGGCCCCTACTTCTCCGTGAGGACATTGTATACGTCTATAACGATATATATCCTAGCCTAAGGCAACCTAACATCTCGGATGTAATATTTTACAACATTCGTGGCGTGTCGTCGCCTGCTTCTCGATGGGGACATTATATACATCTATAACGTTGTATTTCCTAACCTAACGCAACCTAACATATGGGATGTAATATTTTTGTACATTCCTGGCTTGTCGTCGCCAACTTCTGGATGGGGACATTATATACATTTATAACGTTATATATCCTAACCTAAGGGAACCTAACATCTGGGATGTAATATTTTACATCATTCGTGGCATGTCGGTCCCTACGTCTCGGTGGGAACATTCTATACGTCTATAGCGTTGTATATGTTAACCTAAGGGAACCTAGCATCTCAGGTGTAATATTTTACAACATTCCTGACGCGTCGTCTCCAACTTTTCGGTGGGAACATTATATACGTCTATAACGTTATATATCCTAACGTAAGGCAACATAACATCTCGGATGTAATATTTGATAACATTCCTGGCGTGTCGGCCCGTACTTCTCGGTGGTAACATTACATACGTCTATAACGTTATATATCCTCGCCTAAGGCAACTTAACATGTCGAATGTAATATTTTACAACATTCCTGGCATGTCAGAACCAACGTCCCGGTGGGAACATTCTATACGCATATAACGTTGTATATCCTAACCTAACGCAACCTAATATCTGGGATGTAATATTTTATAACATTCCTGGCGTGTCGTCGCCTGCTTCTCGATGGGGACATTATATACGTCTATAACGTTGTATGTCCTAACCTAACGCAACCTAACATCTGGGATGTAATATTTTTGAACATTCCTGGCGTGTCGTCGCCTGCTTCTTGATGGGGACATTATATACATCTATAACGTTGTATTTCCTAACCTAACGCAACCTAACATCTGGGATGTAATATTATTGAACATGCCTGGCGTGTCGTCGCCAACTTCTGGATGGGGACATTATATACATTTATAACGTTATATATCCTAACCTAAGGGAACCTAACATCTGGGATGTAATATTTTACATCATTCGTGGCATGTCGGTCCCTACGTCTCGGTGGGAACATTCTATACGTCCACAGCGTTGTATATCCTAACCTGAGGGAACCTAACATATCAGGTGAAATGTTTTACAACATTCCTGACATATCGGCCCCTATTTCTCGGTGGGAACATTGTATACGTCTATAACGATATAAATCCTAACCTAAGGGAACCTAACATCTCGGATGCAATATTTTACAACATTCCTGGCATGTCGGTCCCAACTTCTCGGTGGGAACATTGTATACGTCTATAACGATATATATCCTAGCCTAAGGCAACCTAACATCTCGGATGTAATATTTTACAACATTCCTGGCGTGTCCTCGCCTGCTTCTCGATGGGGACATTATATACGTCTATAACGTTGTATATCCTAACCTAACGCAACCTATCATCTGGGATGTAATATTTTACAACATTCCTGGCATGTCGGCCCCTATTTCTCGGTGGGAACATTAAATACGTCTATAACGTTATATATCCTAGCCTAAGGCGACCTAACATGTGGAATGCAATATTTTACAACATTCCTGGCGTGCCGTCGCCTACTTCTCGATCGGGACATTATATACATCTATAACGTTATATATCCTAACGTAAGGCAACATAACATCTCGGATGTAATATTTTACAACATTCCTGGCGTGTCGTCGCCTGCTTCTCGATGGGGACACTTCATACGTCTATAACGTTGTATATCCTAACCTAACGCATCCTAACATCTGGGATGTAATATTTTACAACATTCCTGGCATGTCGGTCCCTACGTCTCGGTGGGAACATTCTATACGTCTACAGCGTTGTATATCCTAACCTAAGGGAACCTAATATCTCAGGTGAAATATTTTACAACATGCCTGACATGTCGGCCCCTATTTCTCGGTGGGAACATTATATACGTCTATAACGTTATATATCCTAGCCTAAGGCGACCTAACATGTCGAATGTAATATTTTACAACATTCCTGGCGTGTCGTCGCCTACTTCTCGGTGGGAAAATTGTATACGTCTATAACGATATATATCCTAGCCTAAGGCAACCTAACATCTTGGATGAAATATTTTACAACATTCCCGGCGTGTCGTCGCCTGCTTCTCGATGGGGACATTATATAAGTCTATAACGTTGTATATCCTAACCTAAGGCAACCTAACTTCTCGAATGTAATATTTTACAACATTCCTGGCATGTCGGCACCTACTTCTCGGTGAGAACATTGTATACGTCTATAACGATATATATCCTAGCCTAAGGCAACCTAACATCTCGAATGTAATATTTTACAACATTCCTGGCATGTCGGCCCCTACTTCTCCGTGAGGACATTGTATACGTCTATAACGATATATATCCTAGCCTAAGGCAACCTAACATCTCGGATGTAATATTTTACAACATTCCTGGCGTGTCGTCGCCTGCTTCTCGATGGGGACATTATATACATCTATAACGTTGTATTTCCTAACCTAACGCAACCTAACATCTGGGATGTAATATTATTGAACATGCCTGGCGTGTCGTCGCCAACTTCTGGATGGGGACATTATATACATTTATAACGTTATATATCCTAACCTAAGGGAACCTAACATCTGGGATGTAATATTTTACATCATTCGTGACATGTCGGTCCCTACGTCTCGGTGGGAACATTCTATACGTCTATAGCGTTGTATATGTTAACCTAAGGGAACCTAGCATCTCAGGTGTAATATTTTACAACATTCCTGACGCGTCGTCTCCAACTTTTCGGTGGGAACATTATATACGTCTATAACGTTATATATCCTAACGTAAGGCAACATAACATCTCGGATGTAATATTTTACAACATTCCTGGCGTGTTGTCGCCTGCTTCTCGATGGGGACATTATATACGTCTATAACGTTGTATATCCTAACCTAACGAAACCTAACATCTGGGATGTAATATTTTACAACATTCCTGGCGTGTCGTCGCCTGTTTCTCGATGGGGACATTATATACGTCTATAACGTTGTATATCCTAACCTAACGCAACCTAACATCTCGGATGTAATGTTTTACATCATTCCTGGCGTGTCGTAGCCTGCTTCTCGATGGGGACACTTCATACGTCTATAACGTTGTATATCCTAACCTAACGCATCCTAACATCTGGGATGTAATATTTTACAACATTCCTGGCATGTCGGTCCCTACGTCTCAGTGGGAACGTTATATACGTCTATAACGATATATATCCTAACCTAAGGGAACTTAACATCTCGGATGTAATATTTTACAACATTCCCGGCATGTCGGTCCCTACTTCTCGGTGGGAACATTGTATTCGTCTATAACGATATATATCCTAGCCTAAGGCAACCTAACATGTCGAATGTAATATTTTACAACATTCCTGGCATGTCGGTCCCTACGTCTCGGCGGGTACATTATATACGCATATAACGTTGTATATCCTAACCTAACGCAACCTAATATCTGGGATGTAATATTTTTGAACATGCCTGGCGTGTCGTCGCCAACTTCTGGATGGGGACATTATATACATTTATAACGTTATATATCCTAACCTAAGGGAACCTAACATCTGGGATGTAATATTTTACATCATTCGTGGCATGTCGGTCCCTACGTCTCGGTGGGAACATTCTATACGTCTATAGCGTTGTATATGTTAGCCTAAGGGAACCTAACATCTCAGGTGTAATATTTTACAACATTCCTGACGCGTCGGCTCCAACTATTCGGTGGAAACATTATATACGTCTATAACGTTATATATCCTAACGTAAGGCAACATAACATCTCGGATGTAATATTTTACAACATTTCTGGCGTGTTGTCGCCTGCTTTTCGATGGGGACATTATATACGTCTATAACGTTGTATATCCTAACCTAACGCAACATAACATCTGGTATGTAATATTTTACATCATTCCTGGCATGTCGGTCCCTACGTCTCGGTGGGAACATTCTATACGTCCACAGCGTTGTATATCCTAACCTAAGGGAACCTAACATCTCAGGTGAAATGTTTTACAACATTCCTGACATATCGGCCCCTATTTCTCGGTGGGAACATTGTATACGTCTATAACGATATAAATCCTAACCTAAGGGAACCTAACATCTCGGATGCAATATTTTACAACATTCCTGGCATGTCGGTCCCAACTTCTCGGTGGGAACATTGTATACGTCTATAACGTTATATATCCTAACCTAAGGGAACCTAACATCTGGGATGTAATATTTTACATCGTTCGTGGCATGTCGGTCCCTACGTCTCGGTGGGAACATTCTATACGTCCACAGCGTTGTATATCCTAACCTAAGGGAACCTAACATCTCAGGTGAAATGTTTTACAACATTCCTGACATATCGGCCCCTATTTCTCGGTGGGAACATTGTATACGTCTATAACGATATAAATCCTAACCTAAGGGAACCTAACATCTCGGATGCAATATTTTACAACATTCCTGGCATGTCGGTCCCAACTTCTCGGTGGGAACATTGTATACGTCTATAACGATATATATCCTAGCCTAAGGCAACCTAACATCTCGGATGTAATATTTTACAACATTCCTGGCGTGTCCTCGCCTGCTTCTCGATGGGGACATTATATACGTCTATAACGTTGTATATCCTAACCTAACGCAACCTATCATCTGGGATGTAATATTTTACAACATTCCTGGCATGTCGGCTCCTATTTCTCGGTGGGAACATTAAATACGTCTATAGCGTTATATATCCTAGCCTAAGGCGACCTAACATGTGGAATGCAATATTTTACAACATTCCTGGCGTGCCGTCGCCTACTTCTCGATCGGGACATTATATACATCTATAACGTTATATATCCTAACGTAAGGCAACATAACATCTCGGATGTAATATTTTACAACATTCCTGGCGTGTCGTCGCCTGCTTCTCGATGGGGACACTTCATACGTCTATAACGTTGTATATCCTAACCTAACGCATCCTAACATCTGGGATGTAATATTTTACAACATTCCTGGCATGTCGGTCCCTACGTCTCGGTGGGAACATTCTATACGTCTACAGCGTTGTATATCCTAACCTAAGGGAACCTAACATCTCAGGTGAAATATTTTACAACATGCCTGACATGTCGGCCCCTATTTCTCGGTGGGAACATTATATACGTCTATAACGTTATATATCCTAGCCTAAGGCGACCTAACATGTCGAATGTAATATTTTACAACATTCCTGGCGTGTCGTCGCCTACTTCTCGGTGGGAGAATTGTATACGTCTATAACGATATATATCCTAGCCTAAGGCAACCTAACATCTTGGATGAAATATTTTACAACATTCCCGGCGTGTCGTCGCCTGCTTCTCGATGGGGACATTATATAAGTCTATAACGTTGTATATCCTAACCTAAGGCAACCTAACTTCTCGAATGTAATATTTTACAACATTCCTGGCATGTCGGCACCTACTTCTCGGTGAGAACATTGTATACGTCTATAACGATATATATCCTAGCCTAAGGCAACCTAACAACTCGGATGTAATATTTTACAACATTCCTGGCGTGTCGTCGCCTGCTTCTCGATGGGGACATTATATACGTCTATAACGTTGTATGTCCTAACCTAACGCAACCTAACATCTGGAATGTAATATTTTTGAACATTCCTGGCGTGTCGTCGCCAACTTCTGGATGGGGACATTATATACATCTATAACGTTATATATCCTAACCTAAGGGAACCTAACATCTGGAATGTAGTATTTTACATCATTCGTGGCATGTCGGTCCCTACGTCTCGGTGGGAACATTCTATACGTCTATAGCGTTGAATATGTTAACCTAAGGGAACCTAACATCTCAGGTGTAATATTTTACAACATTCCTGACGCGTCGGCTCCAACTTTTCGGTGGGAACATTATATACGTCTATAACGTTATATATCCTAACGTAAGGCAACATAACATCTCGGATGTAATATTTTACAACATTCCTGGCGTGTTGTCGCCTGCTTCTCGATGGGGACATTATATACGTCTATAACGTTGTATATCCTAACCTAACGAAACCTAACATCTGGGATGTAATATTTTACAACATTCCTGGCGTGTCGTCGCCTGTTTCTCGATGGGGACATTATATACGTCTATAACGTTGTATATCCTAACCTAACGCAACCTAACATCTCGGATGTAATGTTTTACATCATTCCTGGCGTGTCGTAGCCTGCTTCTCGATGGGGACACTTCATACGTCTATAACGTTGTATATCCTAAACTAACGCCACCTAACATCTGGAATGTAATATTTTACAACATTCCTGGCATGTCGGTCCCAACGTCTCGGTGGGAACGTTATATTCGTCTATAACGATATATATCCTACCCTAAGAGAACTTAACATCTCGGATGTAATATTTTACAACATTCCTGGCATGTCGGTCCCTACTTCTCGGTGGGAACATTGTATTCGTCTATAACGATATATATCCTAGCCTAAGGCAGCCTAACATGTCGAATGTAATATTTTACAACATTCCTGGCATGTCGGTCCCTACGTCTCGGCGGGTACATTATATACGTCTATAACGTTGTATATACTAACCTAACGCAACCTATCATCTGGGATGTAATATTTTACAACATTCCTGGCATGTCGGTCCCTACGTCTCGGTGGGAACGTTATATACGTCTATAACGATATGTATCCTAACCTAAGGGAACCTAACATCTCGGATGTTATATTTTACAACATTCCTGGCGTGGCGTCGCCTGCTTCTCGATGGGGACATTATATACGTCTATAACGTTGTATATCCTAAATTAACGCCACCTAACATCTGGAATGTAATATTTTACAACATTCCTGGCATATCGGTCCCTACTGCTCGGTGGGAACATTGTATACGTCTATAACGATATATATCCTAGCCTAAGGCAACCTAACATCTCGGATGTAATATTTTACAACATTCCTGGCGTGCCGTCGCCTGCTTCTCGATGGGAACATTCTATTCGTCTATAACGATATATATCCTAGCCTAAGGCAACCTAACATGTCGAATGTAATATTTTACAACATTCCTGGCATGTCGGTCCCTACGTCTCAGTGGGAACGTTATATACGTCTATAACGATATATATCCTAACCTAAGGGAACTTAACATCTCGGATGTAATATTTTACAACATTCCTGGCATGTCGGTCCCAACTTCTCGGTGGGAACATTGTATACGTCTATAACGATATATATCCTAGCCTAAGGCAACCTAACATCTCGGATGTAATATTTTACAACATTCCTGGCGTGTCCTCGCCTGCTTCTCGATGGGGACATTATATACGTCTATAACGTTGTATATCCTTACCTAACGCAACCTATCATCTGGGATGTAATATTTTACAACATTCCTGGCATGTCGGCCCCTATTTCTCGGTGGGAACATTAAATACGTCTATAACGTTATATATCCTAGCCTAAGGCGACCTAACATGTGGATTGCAATATTTTACAACATTCCTGGCGTGCCGTCGCCTACTTCTCGATCGGGACATTATATACATCTATAACGTTATATATCCTAACGTAAGGCAACATAACATCTCGGATGTAATATTTTACAACATTCCTGGCATGTCGTCGCCCGCTTCCCGATGGGGACATTATATACGTCTATAACGTTGTATATCCTAACCTAACGCAACCTAACATCTGGTATGTAATATTTTACATCATTCCTGGCGTGTCGTAGCCTGCTTCTCGATGGGGACACTTCATACGTCTATAACGTTGTATATCCTAACCTAACGCATCCTAACATCTGGGATGTAATATTTTACAACATTCCTGGCATGTCGGTCCCTACGTCTCAGTGGGAACGTTATATACGTCTATAACGATATATATCCTAACCTAAGGGAACTTAACATCTCGGATGTAATATTTTACAACATTCCTGGCATGTCGGTCCCTACTTCTCGGTGGGAACATTCTATTCGTCTATAGCGATATATATCCTAGCCTAAGGCAACCTAACATGTCGAATGTATTATTTTACAACATTCCTGGCGTGTCGTCGCCTGCTTCTCGATGGGGACATTATATACGTCTATAATGTTGTATATCCTAACCTGAAGCAACCTAACATCTGGTATGTAATATTTTACAACATTTCTGTTATGTCGGTCCCTACTTCTCGGTGGGAACATTCTATTCGTCTATAACGATATATATCCTAGCCTAAGGCAGCCTAACATGTCGAATGTAATATTTTACAACATTCCTGGCATGTCGGTCCCTACGTCTCGGCGGGTACATTATATACGTCTATAACGTTGTATATACTAACCTAACGCAACCTATCATCTGGGATGTAATATTTTACAACATTCCTGGCATGTCGGTCCCTACGTCTCGGTGGGAACGTTATATACGTCTATAACGATATGTATCCTAACCTAAGGGAACCTAACATCTCGGATGTTATATTTTACAACATTCCTGGCGTGGCGTCGCCTGCTTCTCGATGGGGACATTATATACGTCTATAACGTTGTATATCCTAAACTAACGCCACCTAACATCTGGAATGTAATATTTTACAACATTCCTGGCATATCGGTCCCTACTGCTCGGAGGGAACATTGTATACGTCTATAACGATATATATCCTAGCCTAAGGCAACCTAACATCTCGGATGTAATATTTTACAACATTCCTGGCGTGCCGTCGCCTGCTTCTCGATGGGAACATTCTATTCGTCTATAACGATATATATCCTAGCCTAAGGCAACCTAACATGTCGAATGTAATATTTTACAACATTCCTGGCATGTCGGTCCCTACGTCTCAGTGGGAACGTTATATACGTCTATAACGATATATATCCTAACCTAAGGGAACTTAACATCTCGGATGTAATATTTTACAACATTCCTGGCATGTCGGTCCCAACTTCTCGGTGAGAACATTGTATACGTCTATAACGATATATATCCTAGCCTAAGGCAACCTAACATCTCGGATGTAATATTTTACAACATACCTGGCGTGTCCTCGCCTGCTTCTCGATGGGGACATTATATACGTCTATAACGTTGTATATCCTTACCTAACGCAACCTATCATCTGGGATGTAATATTTTACAACATTCCTGGCATGTCGGCCCCTATTTCTCGGTGGGAACATTAAATACGTCTATAACGTTATATATCCTAGCCTAAGGCGACCTAACATGTGGAATGCAATATTTTACAACATTCCTGGCGTGCCGTCGCCTACTTCTCGATCGGGACATTATATACATCTATAACGTTATATATCCTAACGTAAGGCAACATAACATCTCGGATGTAATATTTTACAACATTCCTGGCGTGTCGTCGCCTGCTTCTCGATGGGGACACTTCATACGTCTATAACGTTGTATATCCTAACCTAACGCATCCTAACATCTGGGATGTAATATTTTACAACATTCCTGGCATGTCGGTCCCTACGTCTCGGTGGGAACATTCTATACGTCTACAGCGTTGTATATCCTAACCTAAGGGAACCTAACATCTCAGGTGAAATATTTTACAACATGCCTGACATGTCGGCCCCTATTTCTCGGTGGGAACATTATATACGTCTATAACGTTATATATCCTAGCCTAAGGCGACCCAACATGTCGAATGTAATATTTTACAACATTCCTGGCGTGCCGTCGCCTACTTCTCGATCGGGACATTATATACATCTATAACGTTATATATCCTAACGTAAGGCAACATAACATCTCGGATGTAATATTTTACAACATTCCTGGCATGTCGTCGCCCGCTTCCCGATGGGGACATTATATACGTCTATAACGTTGTATATCCTAACCTAACGCAACCTAACATCTGGTATGTAATATTTTACATCATTCCTGGCGTGTCGTAGCCTGCTTCTCGATGGGGACACTTCATACGTCTATAACGTTGTATATCCTAACCTAACGCATCCTAACATCTGGGATGTATTATTTTACAACATTCCTGGCATGTCGGTCCCTACGTCTCAGTAGGAACGTTATATACGTCTATAACGATATATATCCTAACCTAAGGGAACTTAACATCTCGGATGTAATATTTTACAACATTCCTGGCATGTCGGTCCCTACTTCTCGGTGGGAACATTCTATTCGTCTATAGCGATATATATCCTAGCCTAAGGCAACCTAACATGTCGAATGTAATATTTTACAACATTCCTGGCATGTCGGTCCCTACGTCTCGGCGGGTACATTATATACGTCTATAACGTTGTATATACTAACCTAACGCAACCTATCATCTGGGATGTAATATTTTACAACATTCCTGGCATGTCGGTCCCTACGTCTCGGTGGGAACGTTATATACGTCTATAACGATATGTATCCTAACCTAAGGGAACCTAACATCTCGGATGTTATATTTTACAACATTCCTGGCGTGGCGTCGCCTGCTTCTCGATGGGGACATTATATACGTCTATAACGTTGTATATCCTAAACTAACGCCACCTAACATCTGGAATGTAATATTTTACAACATTCCTGGCATATCGGTCCCAACGTCTCGGTGGGAACGTTATATTCGTCTATAACGATATATATCCTAACCTAAGAGAACTTAACATCTCGGATGTAATATTTTACAACATTCCTGGCATGTCGGTCCCTACTTCTCGGTGGGAACATTGTATTCGTCTATAACGATATATATCCTAGCCTAAGGCAGCCTAACATGTCGAATGTAATATTTTACAACATTCCTGGCATGTCGGCCCCTATTTCTCGGTGGGAACATTATATACGTCTATAACGATATATATCCTAACCTAAGGGAACCTAACATCTTGGATGCAATATTTTACAACATTCCTGGCATGTCGGTCCCAACTTCTCGGTGGGAACATTGTATACGTCTATAACGTTATATATCCTAGCCTAAGGCGACCTAACATGTCGAATGTAATATTTTACAACATTCCTGGCGTGCCGTCGCCTACTTCTCGATCGGGACATTATATACATCTATAACGTTATATATCCTAACGTAAGGCAACATAACATCTCGGATGTAATATTTTACAACATTCCTGGCATGTCGTCGCCCGCTTCCCGATGGGGACATTATATACGTCTATAACGTTGTATATCCTAACCTAACGCAACCTAACATCTGGTATGTAATATTTTACATCATTCCTGGCGTGTCGTAGCCTGCTTCTCGATGGGGACACTTCATACGTCTATAACGTTGTATATCCTAACCTAACGCATCCTAACATCTGGGATGTAATTTTTTACAACATTCCTGGCATGTCGGTCCCTACGTCTCAGTGGGAACGTTATATACGTCTATAACGATATATATCCTAACCTAAGGGAACTTAACATCTCGGATGTAATATTTTACAACATTCCTGGCATGTCGGTCCCTACTTCTCGGTGGGAACATTCTATTCGTCTATAGCGATATATATCCTAGCCTAAGGCAACCTAACATGTCGAATGTATTATTTTACAACATTCCTGGCGTGTCGTCGCCTGCTTCTCGATGGGGACATTATATACGTCTATAATGTTGTATATCCTAACCTGAAGCAACCTAACATCTGGTATGTAATATTTTACAACATTCCTGTTATGTCGGTCCCTACTTCTCGGTGGGAACATTCTATTCGTCTATAACGATATATATCCTAGCCTAAGGCAGCCTAACATGTCGAATGTAATATTTTACAACATTCCTGGCATGTCGGTCCCTACGTCTCGGCGGGTACATTATATACGTCTATAACGTTGTATATACTAACCTAACGCAACCTATCATCTGGGATGTAATATTTTACAACATTCCTGGCATGTCGGTCCCTACGTCTCGGTGGGAACGTTATATACGTCTATAACGATATGTATCCTAACCTAAGGGAACCTAACATCTCGGATGTTATATTTTTCAACATTCCTGGCGTGGCGTCGCCTGCTTCTCGATGGGAACATTCTATTCGTCTATAACGATATATATCCTAGCCTAAGGCAACCTAACATGTCGAATGTAATATTTTACAACATTCCTGGCATGTCGGTCCCTACGTCTCAGTGGGAACGTTATATACGTCTATAACGATATATATCCTAACCTAAGGGAACTTAACATCTCGGATGTAATATTTTACAACATTCCTGGCATGTCGGTCCCAACTTCTCGGTGGGAACATTGTATACGTCTATAACGATATATATCCTAGCCTAAGGCAACCTAACATCTCGGATGTAATATTTTACAACATTCCTGGCGTGTCCTCGCCTGCTTCTCGATGGGGACATTATATACGTCTATAACGTTGTATATCCTTACCTAACGCAACCTATCATCTGGGATGTAATATTTTACAACATTCCTGGCATGTCGGCCCCTATTTCTCGGTGGGAACATTAAATACGTCTATAACGTTATATATCCTAGCCTAAGGCGACCTAACATGTGGATTGCAATATTTTACAACATTCCTGGCGTGCCGTCGCCTACTTCTCGATCGGGACATTATATACATCTATAACGTTATATATCCTAACGTAAGGCAACATAACATCTCGGATGTAATATTTTACAACATTCCTGGCATGTCGTCGCCCGCTTCCCGATGGGGACATTATATACGTCTATAACGTTGTATATCCTAACCTAACGCAACCTAACATCTGGTATGTAATATTTTACATCATTCCTGGCGTGTCGTAGCCTGCTTCTCGATGGGGACACTTCATACGTCTATAACGTTGTATATCCTAACCTAACGCATCCTAACATCTGGGATGTAATATTTTACAACATTCCTGGCATGTCGGTCCCTACGTCTCAGTGGGAACGTTATATACGTCTATAACGATATATATCCTAACCTAAGGGAACTTAACATCTCGGATGTAATATTTTACAACATTCCTGGCATGTCGGTCCCT
The DNA here is from genome assembly GCA_963969225.1 of Xylocopa violacea. NCBI lineage: Eukaryota > Metazoa > Arthropoda > Insecta > Hymenoptera > Apidae > Xylocopa > Xylocopa violacea. Next base: position 1,062,642 of record CAXAJV010000835.1, read on the forward strand.
ACTTCTCGGTGGGAACATTCTATTCGTCTATAGCGATATATATCCTAGCCTAAGGCAACCTAACATGTCGAATGTATTATTTTACAACATTCCTGGCGTGTCGTCGCCTGCTTCTCGATGGGGACATTATATACGTCTATAATGTTGTATATCCTAACCTGAAGCAACCTAACATCTGGTATGTAATATTTTACAACATTTCTGTTATGTCGGTCCCTACTTCTCGGTGGGAACATTCTATTCGTCTATAACGATATATATCCTAGCCTAAGGCAGCCTAACATGTCGAATGTAATATTTTACAACATTCCTGGCATGTCGGTCCCTACGTCTCGGCGGGTACATTATATACGTCTATAACGTTGTATATACTAACCTAACGCAACCTATCATCTGGGATGTAATATTTTACAACATTCCTGGCATGTCGGTCCCTACGTCTCGGTGGGAACGTTATATACGTCTATAACGATATGTATCCTAACCTAAGGGAACCTAACATCTCGGATGTTATATTTTACAACATTCCTGGCGTGGCGTCGCCTGCTTCTCGATGGGGACATTATATACGTCTATAACGTTGTATATCCTAAACTAACGCCACCTAACATCTGGAATGTAATATTTTACAACATTCCTGGCATATCGGTCCCTACTGCTCGGAGGGAACATTGTATACGTCTATAACGATATATATCCTAGCCTAAGGCAACCTAACATCTCGGATGTAATATTTTACAACATTCCTGGCGTGCCGTCGCCTGCTTCTCGATGGGAACATTCTATTCGTCTATAACGATATATATCCTAGCCTAAGGCAACCTAACATGTCGAATGTAATATTTTACAACATTCCTGGCATGTCGGTCCCTACGTCTCAGTGGGAACGTTATATACGTCTATAACGATATATATCCTAACCTAAGGGAACTTAACATCTCGGATGTAATATTTTACAACATTCCTGGCATGTCGGTCCCAACTTCTCGGTGAGAACATTGTATACGTCTATAACGATATATATCCTAGCCTAAGGCAACCTAACATCTCGGATGTAATATTTTACAACATACCTGGCGTGTCCTCGCCTGCTTCTCGATGGGGACATTATATACGTCTATAACGTTGTATATCCTTACCTAACGCAACCTATCATCTGGGATGTAATATTTTACAACATTCCTGGCATGTCGGCCCCTATTTCTCGGTGGGAACATTAAATACGTCTATAACGTTATATATCCTAGCCTAAGGCGACCTAACATGTGGAATGCAATATTTTACAACATTCCTGGCGTGCCGTCGCCTACTTCTCGATCGGGACATTATATACATCTATAACGTTATATATCCTAACGTAAGGCAACATAACATCTCGGATGTAATATTTTACAACATTCCTGGCGTGTCGTCGCCTGCTTCTCGATGGGGACACTTCATACGTCTATAACGTTGTATATCCTAACCTAACGCATCCTAACATCTGGGATGTAATATTTTACAACATTCCTGGCATGTCGGTCCCTACGTCTCGGTGGGAACATTCTATACGTCTACAGCGTTGTATATCCTAACCTAAGGGAACCTAACATCTCAGGTGAAATATTTTACAACATGCCTGACATGTCGGCCCCTATTTCTCGGTGGGAACATTATATACGTCTATAACGTTATATATCCTAGCCTAAGGCGACCTAACATGTCGAATGTAATATTTTACAACATTCCTGGCGTGCCGTCGCCTACTTCTCGATCGGGACATTATATACATCTATAACGTTATATATCCTAACGTAAGGCAACATAACATCTCGGATGTAATATTTTACAACATTCCTGGCATGTCGTCGCCCGCTTCCCGATGGGGACATTATATACGTCTATAACGTTGTATATCCTAACCTAACGCAACCTAACATCTGGTATGTAATATTTTACATCATTCCTGGCGTGTCGTAGCCTGCTTCTCGATGGGGACACTTCATACGTCTATAACGTTGTATATCCTAACCTAACGCATCCTAACATCTGGGATGTATTATTTTACAACATTCCTGGCATGTCGGTCCCTACGTCTCAGTAGGAACGTTATATACGTCTATAACGATATATATCCTAACCTAAGGGAACTTAACATCTCGGATGTAATATTTTACAACATTCCTGGCATGTCGGTCCCTACTTCTCGGTGGGAACATTCTATTCGTCTATAGCGATATATATCCTAGCCTAAGGCAACCTAACATGTCGAATGTAATATTTTACAACATTCCTGGCATGTCGGTCCCTACGTCTCGGCGGGTACATTATATACGTCTATAACGTTGTATATACTAACCTAACGCAACCTATCATCTGGGATGTAATATTTTACAACATTCCTGGCATGTCGGTCCCTACGTCTCGGTGGGAACGTTATATACGTCTATAACGATATGTATCCTAACCTAAGGGAACCTAACATCTCGGATGTTATATTTTACAACATTCCTGGCGTGGCGTCGCCTGCTTCTCGATGGGGACATTATATACGTCTATAACGTTGTATATCCTAAACTAACGCCACCTAACATCTGGAATGTAATATTTTACAACATTCCTGGCATATCGGTCCCAACGTCTCGGTGGGAACGTTATATTCGTCTATAACGATATATATCCTAACCTAAGAGAACTTAACATCTCGGATGTAATATTTTACAACATTCCTGGCATGTCGGTCCCTACTTCTCGGTGGGAACATTGTATTCGTCTATAACGATATATATCCTAGCCTAAGGCAGCCTAACATGTCGAATGTAATATTTTACAACATTCCTGGCATGTCGGCCCCTATTTCTCGGTGGGAACATTATATACGTCTATAACGATATATATCCTAACCTAAGGGAACCTAACATCTTGGATGCAATATTTTACAACATTCCTGGCATGTCGGTCCCAACTTCTCGGTGGGAACATTGTATACGTCTATAACGTTATATATCCTAGCCTAAGGCGACCTAACATGTCGAATGTAATATTTTACAACATTCCTGGCGTGCCGTCGCCTACTTCTCGATCGGGACATTATATACATCTATAACGTTATATATCCTAACGTAAGGCAACATAACATCTCGGATGTAATATTTTACAACATTCCTGGCATGTCGTCGCCCGCTTCCCGATGGGGACATTATATACGTCTATAACGTTGTATATCCTAACCTAACGCAACCTAACATCTGGTATGTAATATTTTACATCATTCCTGGCGTGTCGTAGCCTGCTTCTCGATGGGGACACTTCATACGTCTATAACGTTGTATATCCTAACCTAACGCATCCTAACATCTGGGATGTAATTTTTTACAACATTCCTGGCATGTCGGTCCCTACGTCTCAGTGGGAACGTTATATACGTCTATAACGATATATATCCTAACCTAAGGGAACTTAACATCTCGGATGTAATATTTTACAACATTCCTGGCATGTCGGTCCCTACTTCTCGGTGGGAACATTCTATTCGTCTATAGCGATATATATCCTAGCCTAAGGCAACCTAACATGTCGAATGTATTATTTTACAACATTCCTGGCGTGTCGTCGCCTGCTTCTCGATGGGGACATTATATACGTCTATAATGTTGTATATCCTAACCTGAAGCAACCTAACATCTGGTATGTAATATTTTACAACATTCCTGTTATGTCGGTCCCTACTTCTCGGTGGGAACATTCTATTCGTCTATAACGATATATATCCTAGCCTAAGGCAGCCTAACATGTCGAATGTAATATTTTACAACATTCCTGGCATGTCGGTCCCTACGTCTCGGCGGGTACATTATATACGTCTATAACGTTGTATATACTAACCTAACGCAACCTATCATCTGGGATGTAATATTTTACAACATTCCTGGCATGTCGGTCCCTACGTCTCGGTGGGAACGTTATATACGTCTATAACGATATGTATCCTAACCTAAGGGAACCTAACATCTCGGATGTTATATTTTTCAACATTCCTGGCGTGGCGTCGCCTGCTTCTCGATGGGGACATTATATACGTCTATAACGTTGTATATCCTAAACTAACGCCACCTAACATCTGGAATGTAATATTTTACAACATTCCTGGCATATCGGTCCCTACTGCTCGGAGGGAACATTGTATACGTCTATAACGATATATATCCTAGCCTAAGGCAACCTAACATCTCGGATGTAATATTTTACAACATTCCTGGCGTGCCGTCGCCTGCTTCTCGATGGGAACATTCTATTCGTCTATAACGATATATATCCTAGCCTAAGGCAACCTAACATGTCGAATGTAATATTTTACAACATTCCTGGCATGTCGGTCCCTACGTCTCAGTGGGAACGTTATATACGTCTATAACGATATATATCCTAACCTAAGGGAACTTAACATCTCGGATGTAATATTTTACAACATTCCTGGCATGTCGGTCCCAACTTCTCGGTGGGAACATTGTATACGTCTATAACGATATATATCCTAGCCTAAGGCAACCTAACATCTCGGATGTAATATTTTACAACATTCCTGGCGTGTCCTCGCCTGCTTCTCGATGGGGACATTATATACGTCTATAACGTTGTATATCCTTACCTAACGCAACCTATCATCTGGGATGTAATATTTTACAACATTCCTGGCATGTCGGCCCCTATTTCTCGGTGGGAACATTAAATACGTCTATAACGTTATATATCCTAGCCTAAGGCGACCTAACATGTGGAATGCAATATTTTACAACATTCCTGGCGTGCCGTCGCCTACTTCTCGATCGGGACATTATATACATCTATAACGTTATATATCCTAACGTAAGGCAACATAACATCTCGGATGTAATATTTTACAACATTCCTGGCGTGTCGTCGCCTGCTTCTCGATGGGGACACTTCATACGTCTATAACGTTGTATATCCTAACCTAACGCATCCTAACATCTGGGATGTAATATTTTACAACATTCCTGGCATGTCGGTCCCTACGTCTCGGTGGGAACATTCTATACGTCTACAGCGTTGTATATCCTAACCTAAGGGAACCTAACATCTCAGGTGAAATATTTTACAACATGCCTGACATGTCGGCCCCTATTTCTCGGTGGGAACATTATATACGTCTATAACGTTATATATCCTAGCCTAAGGCGACCTAACATGTCGAATGTAATATTTTACAACATTCCTGGCGTGCCGTCGCCTACTTCTCGATCGGGACATTATATACATCTATAACGTTATATATCCTAACGTAAGGCAACATAACATCTCGGATGTAATATTTTACAACATTCCTGGCATGTCGTCGCCCGCTTCCCGATGGGGACATTATATACGTCTATAACGTTGTATATCCTAACCTAACGCAACCTAACATCTGGTATGTAATATTTTACATCATTCCTGGCGTGTCGTAGCCTGCTTCTCGATGGGGACACTTCATACGTCTATAACGTTGTATATCCTAACCTAACGCATCCTAACATCTGGGATGTATTATTTTACAACATTCCTGGCATGTCGGTCCCTACGTCTCAGTAGGAACGTTATATACGTCTATAACGATATATATCCTAACCTAAGGGAACTTAACATCTCGGATGTAATATTTTACAACATTCCTGGCATGTCGGTCCCTACTTCTCGGTGGGAACATTCTATTCGTCTATAGCGATATATATCCTAGCCTAAGGCAACCTAACATGTCGAATGTAATATTTTACAACATTCCTGGCATGTCGGTCCCTACGTCTCGGCGGGTACATTATATACGTCTATAACGTTGTATATACTAACCTAACGCAACCTATCATCTGGGATGTAATATTTTACAACATTCCTGGCATGTCGGTCCCTACGTCTCGGTGGGAACGTTATATACGTCTATAACGATATGTATCCTAACCTAAGGGAACCTAACATCTCGGATGTTATATTTTACAACATTCCTGGCGTGGCGTCGCCTGCTTCTCGATGGGGACATTATATACGTCTATAACGTTGTATATCCTAAACTAACGCCACCTAACATCTGGAATGTAATATTTTACAACATTCCTGGCATGTCGGTCCCAACGTCTCGGTGGGAACGTTATATTCGTCTATAACGATATATATCCTAACCTAAGAGAACTTAACATCTCGGATGTAATATTTTACAACATTCCTGGCATGTCGGTCCCTACTTCTCGGTGGGAACATTGTATTCGTCTATAACGATATATATCCTAGCCTAAGGCAGCCTAACATGTCGAATGTAATATTTTACAACATTCCTGGCATGTCGGCCCCTATTTCTCGGTGGGAACATTATATACGTCTATAACGATATATATCCTAACCTAAGGGAACCTAACATCTTGGATGCAATATTTTACAACATTCCTGGCATGTCGGTCCCAACTTCTCGGTGGGAACATTGTATACGTCTATAACGTTATATATCCAAGCCTAAGGCGACCTAACATGTCGAATGTAATATTTTACAACATTCCTGGCGTGCCGTCGCCTACTTCTCGATCGGGACATTATATACATCTATAACGTTATATATCCTAACGTAAGGCAACATAACATCTCGGATGTAATATTTTACAACATTCCTGGCATGTCGTCGCCCGCTTCCCGATGGGGACATTATATACGTCTATAACGTTGTATATCCTAACCTAACGCAACCTAACATCTGGTATGTAATATTTTACATCATTCCTGGCGTGTCGTAGCCTGCTTCTCGATGGGGACACTTCATACGTCTATAACGTTGTATATCCTAACCTAACGCATCCTAACATCTGGGATGTAATTTTTTACAACATTCCTGGCATGTCGGTCCCTACGTCTCAGTGGGAACGTTATATACGTCTATAACGATATATATCCTAACCTAAGGGAACTTAACATCTCGGATGTAATATTTTACAACATTCCTGGCATGTCGGTCCCTACTTCTCGGTGGGAACATTCTATTCGTCTATAGCGATATATATCCTAGCCTAAGGCAACCTAACATGTCGAATGTATTATTTTACAACATTCCTGGCGTGTCGTCGCCTGCTTCTCGATGGGGACATTATATACGTCTATAATGTTGTATATCCTAACCTGAAGCAACCTAACATCTGGTATGTAATATTTTACAACATTCCTGTTATGTCGGTCCCTACTTCTCGGTGGGAACATTCTATTCGTCTATAACGATATATATCCTAGCCTAAGGCAGCCTAACATGTCGAATGTAATATTTTACAACATTCCTGGCATGTCGGTCCCTACGTCTCGGCGGGTACATTATATACGTCTATAACGTTGTATATACTAACCTAACGCAACCTATCATCTGGGATGTAATATTTTACAACATTCCTGGCATGTCGGTCCCTACGTCTCGGTGGGAACGTTATATACGTCTATAACGATATGTATCCTAACCTAAGGGAACCTAACATCTCGGATGTTATATTTTTCAACATTCCTGGCGTGGCGTCGCCTGCTTCTCGATGGGGACATTATATACGTCTATAACGTTGTATATCCTAAACTAACGCCACCTAACATCTGGAATGTAATATTTTACAACATTCCTGGCATATCGGTCCCTACTGCTCGGAGGGAACATTGTATACGTCTATAACGATATATATCCTAGCCTAAGGCAACCTAACATCTCGGATGTAATATTTTACAACATTCCTGGCGTGCCGTCGCCTGCTTCTCGATGGGAACATTCTATTCGTCTATAACGATATATATCCTAGCCTAAGGCAACCTAACATGTCGAATGTAATATTTTACAACATTCCTGGCATGTCGGTCCCTACGTCTCAGTGGGAACGTTATATACGTCTATAACGATATATATCCTAACCTAAGGGAACTTAACATCTCGGATGTAATATTTTACAACATTCCTGGCATGTCGGTCCCAACTTCTCGGTGGGAACATTGTATACGTCTATAACGATATATATCCTAGCCTAAGGCAACCTAACATCTCGGATGTAATATTTTACAACATTCCTGGCGTGTCCTCGCCTGCTTCTCGATGGGGACATTATATACGTCTATAACGTTGTATATCCTTACCTAACGCAACCTATCATCTGGGATGTAATATTTTACAACATTCCTGGCATGTCGGCCCCTATTTCTCGGTGGGAACATTAAATACGTCTATAACGTTATATATCCTAGCCTAAGGCGACCTAACATGTGGAATGCAATATTTTACAACATTCCTGGCGTGCCGTCGCCTACTTCTCGATCGGGACATTATATACATCTATAACGTTATATATCCTAACGTAAGGCAACATAACATCTCGGATGTAATATTTTACAACATTCCTGGCGTGTCGTCGCCTGCTTCTCGATGGGGACACTTCATACGTCTATAACGTTGTATATCCTAACCTAACGCATCCTAACATCTGGGATGTAATATTTTACAACATTCCTGGCATGTCGGTCCCTACGTCTCGGTGGGAACATTCTATACGTCTACAGCGTTGTATATCCTAACCTAAGGGAACCTAACATCTCAGGTGAAATATTTTACAACATGCCTGACATGTCGGCCCCTATTTCTCGGTGGGAACATTATATACGTCTATAACGTTATATATCCTAGCCTAAGGCGACCTAACATGTCGAATGTAATATTTTACAACATTCCTGGCGTGCCGTCGCCTACTTCTCGATCGGGACATTATATACATCTATAACGTTATATATCCTAACGTAAGGCAACATAACATCTCGGATGTAATATTTTACAACATTCCTGGCATGTCGTCGCCCGCTTCCCGATGGGGACATTATATACGTCTATAACGTTGTATATCCTAACCTAACGCAACCTAACATCTGGTATGTAATATTTTACATCATTCCTGGCGTGTCGTAGCCTGCTTCTCGATGGGGACACTTCATACGTCTATAACGTTGTATATCCTAACCTAACGCATCCTAACATCTGGGATGTATTATTTTACAACATTCCTGGCATGTCGGTCCCTACGTCTCAGTAGGAACGTTATATACGTCTATAACGATATATATCCTAACCTAAGGGAACTTAACATCTCGGATGTAATATTTTACAACATTCCTGGCATGTCGGTCCCTACTTCTCGGTGGGAACATTCTATTCGTCTATAGCGATATATATCCTAGCCTAAGGCAACCTAACATGTCGAATGTAATATTTTACAACATTCCTGGCATGTCGGTCCCTACGTCTCGGCGGGTACATTATATACGTCTATAACGTTGTATATACTAACCTAACGCAACCTATCATCTGGGATGTAATATTTTACAACATTCCTGGCATGTCGGTCCCTACGTCTCGGTGGGAACGTTATATACGTCTATAACGATATGTATCCTAACCTAAGGGAACCTAACATCTCGGATGTTATATTTTACAACATTCCTGGCGTGGCGTCGCCTGCTTCTCGATGGGGACATTATATACGTCTATAACGTTGTATATCCTAAACTAACGCCACCTAACATCTGGAATGTAATATTTTACAACATTCCTGGCATGTCGGTCCCAACGTCTCGGTGGGAACGTTATATTCGTCTATAACGATATATATCCTAACCTAAGAGAACTTAACATCTCGGATGTAATATTTTACAACATTCCTGGCATGTCGGTCCCTACTTCTCGGTGGGAACATTGTATTCGTCTATAACGATATATATCCTAGCCTAAGGCAGCCTAACATGTCGAATGTAATATTTTACAACATTCCTGGCATGTCGGCCCCTATTTCTCGGTGGGAACATTATATACGTCTATAACGATATATATCCTAACCTAAGGGAACCTAACATCTTGGATGCAATATTTTACAACATTCCTGGCATGTCGGTCCCAACTTCTCGGTGGGAACATTGTATACGTCTATAACGTTATATATCCTAGCCTAAGGCGACCTAACATGTCGAATGTAATATTTTACAACATTCCTGGCGTGCCGTCGCCTACTTCTCGATCGGGACATTATATACATCTATAACGTTATATATCCTAACGTAAGGCAACATAACATCTCGGATGTAATATTTTACAACATTCCTGGCATGTCGTCGCCCGCTTCCCGATGGGGACATTATATACGTCTATAACGTTGTATATCCTAACCTAACGCAACCTAACATCTGGTATGTAATATTTTACATCATTCCTGGCGTGTCGTAGCCTGCTTCTCGATGGGGACACTTCATACGTCTATAACGTTGTATATCCTAACCTAACGCATCCTAACATCTGGGATGTAATTTTTTACAACATTCCTGGCATGTCGGTCCCTACGTCTCAGTGGGAACGTTATATACGTCTATAACGATATATATCCTAACCTAAGGGAACTTAACATCTCGGATGTAATATTTTACAACATTCCTGGCATGTCGGTCCCTACTTCTCGGTGGGAACATTGTATTCGTCTATAACGATATATATCCTAGCCTAAGGCAACCTAACATCTCGGATGTAATATTTTACAACATTCCTGGCGTGTCCTCGCCTGCTTCTCGATGGGGACATTATATACGTCTATAACGTTGTATATCCTTACCTAACGCAACCTATCATCTGGGATGTAATATTTTACAACATTCCTGGCATGTCGGCCCCTATTTCTCGGTGGGAACATTAAATACGTCTATAACGTTATATATCCTAGCCTAAGGCGACCTAACATGTGGAATGCAATATTTTACAACATTCCTGGCGTGCCGTCGCCTACTTCTCGATCGGGACATTATATACATCTATAACGTTATATATCCTAACGTAAGGCAACATAACATCTCGGATGTAATATTTTACAACATTCCTGGCGTGTCGTCGCCTGCTTCTCGATGGGGACACTTCATACGTCTATAACGTTGTATATCCTAACCTAACGCATCCTAACATCTGGGATGTAATATTTTACAACATTCCTGGCATGTCGGTCCCTACGTCTCGGTGGGAACATTCTATACGTCTACAGCGTTGTATATCCTAACCTAAGGGAACCTAACATCTCAGGTGAAATATTTTACAACATGCCTGACATGTCGGCCCCTATTTCTCGGTGGGAACATTATATACGTCTATAACGTTATATATCCTAGCCTAAGGCGACCTAACATGTCGAATGTAATATTTTACAACATTCCTGGCGTGCCGTCGCCTACTACTCGATCGGGACATTATATACATCTATAACGTTATATATCCTAACGTAAGGCAACATAACATCTCGGATGTAATATTTTACAACATTCCTGGCATGTCGTCGCCCGCTTCCCGATGGGGACATTATATACGTCTATAACGTTGTATATCCTAACCTAACGCAACCTAACATCTGGTATGTAATATTTTACATCATTCCTGGCGTGTCGTAGCCTGCTTCTCGATGGGGACACTTCATACGTCTATAACGTTGTATATCCTAACCTAACGCATCCTAACATCTGGGATGTATTATTTTACAACATTCCTGGCATGTCGGTCCCTACGTCTCAGTAGGAACGTTATATACGTCTATAACGATATATATCCTAACCTAAGGGAACTTAACATCTCGGATGTAATATTTTACAACATTCCTGGCATGTCGGTCCCTACTTCTCGGTGGGAACATTCTATTCGTCTATAGCGATATATATCCTAGCCTAAGGCAACCTAACATGTCGAATGTAATATTTTACAACATTCCTGGCATGTCGGTCCCTACGTCTCGGCGGGTACATTATATACGTCTATAACGTTGTATATACTAACCTAACGCAACCTATCATCTGGGATGTAATATTTTACAACATTCCTGGCATGTCGGTCCCTACGTCTCGGTGGGAACGTTATATACGTCTATAACGATATGTATCCTAACCTAAGGGAACCTAACATCTCGGATGTTATATTTTACAACATTCCTGGCGTGGCGTCGCCTGCTTCTCGATGGGGACATTATATACGTCTATAACGTTGTATATCCTAAACTAACGCCACCTAACATCTGGAATGTAATATTTTACAACATTCCTGGCATGTCGGTCCCAACGTCTCGGTGGGAACGTTATATTCGTCTATAACGATATATATCCTAACCTAAGAGAACTTAACATCTCGGATGTAATATTTTACAACATTCCTGGCATGTCGGTCCCTACTTCTCGGTGGGAACATTGTATTCGTCTATAACGATATATATCCTAGCCTAAGGCAGCCTAACATGTCGAATGTAATATTTTACAACATTCCTGGCATGTCGGCCCCTATTTCTCGGTGGGAACATTATATACGTCTATAACGATATATATCCTAACCTAAGGGAACCTAACATCTTGGATGCAATATTTTACAACATTCCTGGCATGTCGGTCCCAACTTCTCGGTGGGAACATTGTATACGTCTATAACGTTATATATCCTAGCCTAAGGCGACCTAACATGTCGAATGTAATATTTTACAACATTCCTGGCGTGCCGTCGCCTACTTCTCGATCGGGACATTATATACATCTATAACGTTATATATCCTAACGTAAGGCAACATAACATCTCGGATGTAATATTTTACAACATTCCTGGCATGTCGTCGCCCGCTTCCCGATGGGGACATTATATACGTCTATAACGTTGTATATCCTAACCTAACGCAACCTAACATCTGGTATGTAATATTTTACATCATTCCTGGCGTGTCGTAGCCTGCTTCTCGATGGGGACACTTCATACGTCTATAACGTTGTATATCCTAACCTAACGCATCCTAACATCTGGGATGTAATTTTTTACAACATTCCTGGCATGTCGGTCCCTACGTCTCAGTGGGAACGTTATATACGTCTATAACGATATATATCCTAACCTAAGGGAACTTAACATCTCGGATGTAATATTTTACAACATTCCTGGCATGTCGGTCCCTACTTCTCGGTGGGAACATTGTATTCGTCTATAACGATATATATCCTAGCCTAAGGCAACCTAACATGTCGAATGTAATATTTTACAACATTTCTGGCATGTCGGTCCCAACTTCTCGGTGGGAACATTGTATACGTCTATAACGTTATATATCCTAGCCTAAGGCGACCTAACATGTCGAATGTAATATTTTACAACATTCCTGGCATGTCGTCGCCCGCTTCCCGGTGGGGACATTATATACGTCTATAACGTTGTATATCCTAACCTAACGCAACCTAACATCTGGTATGTAATATTTTACAACATTCCTGTTATGTCGGTCCCTACTTCTCGGTGGGAACATTCTATTCGCCTATAGCGATATATATCCTAGCCTAAGGCAACCTAACATGTCGAATGTAATATTTTACAACATTCCTGGCATGTCGGTCCCTACTTCTCGGTGGGAACATTCTATACCTCTATAACGTTTTATATCCTAACCTGAGGGAACCTAACATCTCGGGTGTAATATTTTACAACATTCCTGACGCGTCGGCCCCTATTTCTCCTGGGGGAACATTCTATACCTCTATAACGTTGTATATCCTAACCTAAGGGAACCTAACAACTCGGGTGTAATATTTTACAACATTCCTGACGCGTCGGCCCCTATTTCTCGGTGGGAACATTCTATACGTCTATAAAGTTGTATATCCTAACCTAAGGCAACCTAACTACTCGAATGTAATATTTTACAACATTCCTGGCATGTCGGTCCCAACGTCTCGGTGGGAACGTTATATTCGTCTATAACGATATATATCCTAACCTAAGAGAACTTAACATCTCGGATGTAATATTTTACAACATTCCTGGCATGTCGGTCCCAACTTCTCGGTGGGAACATTGTATACGTCTGTAACGTTATATATCCTAGCCTAAGGCAACCTAACATGTCGAATGTAATATTTTACAACATTCCTGGCGTGTCGTCGCCTGCTTCTCGATGGGGACAATATATACGTCTATAATGTTGTATATCCTAACCTGAAGCAACCTAACATCTGGTATGTAATATTTTACAACATTCCTGTTATGTCGGTCCCTACTTCTCGCTGGGAACATTCTATTCGTCTATAACGATATATATCCTAGCCTAAGGCAACCTAACATGTCGAATGTAATATGTTAGGTTGCCTTAGGCTAGGATATATATCGCTATAGACGAATAGAATGTTCCCACCGAGAAGTAGGGACCGACATGCCAGGAATGTTGTAAAATATTACATCCGAGATGTTAAGTTCTCTTAGGTTAGGATATATATCGTTATAGACGAATATAACGTTCCCACCGAGACGTTGGGACCGACATGCCAGGAATGTTGTAAAATATTACAAACCAGATGTTAGGTGGCGTTAGTTTAGGATATACAACGTTATAGACGTATATAATGTCCCCATCGAGAAGCAGGCGACGCCACGCCAGGAATGTTGTAAAATATAACATCCGAGATGTTAGGTTCCCTTAGGTTAGGATACATATCGTTATAGACGTATATAACGTTTCCAACGAGACGTAGGGACCGACATGCCAGGAATGATGTAAAATATTACATCCCAGATGTTAGGTTGCGTTAGGTTAGGACATACAAAGTTATAGACGTATATAATGTCCCCATCGAGAAGCAGGCGACGACACGCCAGGAATGTTGTAAAATATTACATCCGAGATGTTAGGTTGCCTTAGGCTAGGATATATATCGTTATAGACGTATACAATGTTCTCACCGAGAAGTAGGTGCCGACATGCCAGGAATGTTGCAAAATATTACATTCGAGAAGTTAGGTTGCCTTAGGTTAGGATATACAACGTTATAGACGTATAGAATGTTCCCACCGAGAAATAGGGGCCGACGCGTCAGGAATGTTGTAAAATATTACACCCGAGTTGTTAGGTTCCCTTAGGTTAGGATATACAACGTTATAGAGGTATAGAATGTTCCCCCCGAGAAATAGGGCCGACGCGTCAGGAATGTTGTAAAATATTACACCCGAGATGTTAGGTTCCCTTAGGTTAGGATATACAACGTTATAGAGGTATAGAATGTTCCCACCGAGAAGTAGGGACCGACATGCCAGGAATGTTGTAAAATATTACATTCGACATGTTAGGTTGCCTTAGGCTAGGATATATATCGTTATAGACGAATAGAATGTTCCCAGCGAGAAGTAGGGACCGACATAACAGGAATGTTGTAAAATATTACATACCAGATGTTAGGTTGCTTCAGGTTAGGATATACAACATTATAGACGTATATATTGTCCCCATCGAGAAGCAGGCGACGACACGCCAGGAATGTTGTAAAATATTACATTCGACATGTTAGGTTGCCTTAGGCTAGGATATATATCGCTATAGACGAATAGAATGTTCCCACCGAGAAGTAGGGACCGACATGCCAGGAATGTTGTAAAATATTACATCCGAGATGTTAAGTTCTCTTAGGTTAGGATATATATCGTTATAGACGAATATAACGTTCCCACCGAGACGTTGGGACCGACATGCCAGGAATGTTGTAAAATATTACAAACCAGATGTTAGGTGGCGTTAGTTTAGGATATACAACGTTATAGACGTATATAATGTCCCCATCGAGAAGCAGGCGACGCCACGCCAGGAATGTTGTAAAATATAACATCCGAGATGTTAGGTTCCCTTAGGTTAGGATACATATCGTTATAGACGTATATAACGTTTCCACCGAGACGTAGGGACCGACATGCCAGGAATGATGTAAAATATTACATCCCAGATGTTAGGTTGCGGTAGGTTAGGACATACAAAGTTATAGACGTATATAATGTCCCCATCGAGAAGCAGGCGACGACACGCCAGGAATGTTGTAAAATATTACATCCGAGATGTTAGGTTGCCTTAGGCTAGGATATATATCGTTATAGACGTATACAATGTTCTCACCGAGAAGTAGGTGCCGACATGCCAGGAATGTTGCAAAATATTACATTCGAGAAGTTAGGTTGCCTTAGGTTAGGATATACAACGTTATAGACGTATAGAATGTTCCCACCGAGAAATAGGGGCCGACGCGTCAGGAATGTTGTAAAATATTACACCCGATTTGTTAGGTTCCCTTAAATGTCGAATGTAATATTTTACAACATTCCTGGCGTGTCGTCGCCTGCTTCTCGATGGGGACAATATATACGTCTATAATGTTGTATATCCTAACCTGAAGCAACCTAACATCTGGTATGTAATATTTTACAACATTCCTGTTATGTCGGTCCCTACTTCTCGCTGGGAAAATTCTATTCGTCTATAACGATATATATCCTAGCCTAAGGCAACCTAACATGTCGAATGTAATATTTTACAACATTCCTGGCATGTCGGTCCCTACTTCTCGGTGGGAACATTCTATACCTCTATAACGTTGTATATCCTAACCTAAGGGAACCTAACATCTCGGGTGTAATATTTTACAACATTCCTGACGCGTCGGCCCTATTTCTCGGGGGGAACATTCTATACCTCTATAACGTTGTATATCCTAACCTAAGGGAACCTAACAACTCGGGTGTAATATTTTACAACATTCCTGACGCGTCGGCCCCTATTTCTCGGTGGGAACATTCTATACGTCTATAACGTTGTATATCCTAACCTAAGGCAACCTAACTTCTCGAATGTAATATTTTGCAACATTCCTGGCATGTCGGCACCTACTTCTCGGTGAGAACATTGTATACGTCTATAACGATATATATCCTAGCCTAAGGCAACCTAACATCTCGGATGTAATATTTTACAACATTCCTGGCGTGTCGTCGCCTGCTTCTCGATGGGGACATTATATACGTCTATAACGTTGTATGTCCTAACCTAACGCAACCTAACATCTGGGATGTAATATTTTACATCATTCCTGGCATGTCGGTCCCTACGTCTCGGTGGAAACGTTATATACGTCTATAACGATATGTATCCTAACCTAAGGGAACCTAACATCTCGGATGTTATATTTTACAACATTCCTGGCGTGGCGTCGCCTGCTTCTCGATGGGGATCTTATATACGTCTATAACGTTGTATATCCTAAACTAACGCCACCTAACATCTGGTTTGTAATATTTTACAACATTCCTGGCATGTCGGTCCCAACGTCTCGGTGGGAACGTTATATTCGTCTATAACGATATATATCCTAACCTAAGAGAACTTATCATCTCGGATGTAATATTTTACAACATTCCTGGCATGTCGGTCCCTACTTCTCGGTGGGAACATTCTATTCGTCTATAGCGATATATATCCTAGCCTAAGGCAACCTAACATGTCGAATGTAATATTTTACAACATTCCTGGCGTGTCGTCGCCTGCTTCTCGATGGGGACAATATATACGTCTATAATGTTGTATATCCTAACCTGAAGCAACCTAACATCTGGTATGTAATATTTTACAACATTCCTGTTATGTCGGTCCCTACTTCTCGCTGGGAACATTCTATTCGTCTATAACGATATATATCCTAGCCTAAGGCAACCTAACATGTCGAATGTAATATTTTACAACATTCCTGGCATGTCGGTCCCTACTTCTCGGTGGGAACATTCTATACCTCTATAACGTTGTATATCCTAACCTAAGGGAACCTAACATCTCGGGTGTAATATTTTACAACATTCCTGACGCGTCGGCCCTATTTCTCGGGGGGAACATTCTATACCTCTATAACGTTGTATATCCTAACCTAAGGGAACCTAACAACTCGGGTGTAATATTTTACAACATTCCTGACGCGTCGGCCCCTATTTCTCGGTGGGAACATTCTATACGTCTATAACGTTGTATATCCTAACCTAAGGCAACCTAACTTCTCGAATGTAATATTTTGCAACATTCCTGGCATGTCGGCACCTACTTCTCGGTGAGAACATTGTATACGTCTATAACGATATATAACCTAGCCTAAGGCAACCTAACATCTCGGATGTAATATTTTACAACATTCCTGGCGTGTCGTCGCCTGCTTCTCGATGGGGACATTATATACGTCTATAACGTTGTATGTCCTAACCTAACGCAACCTAACATCTGGGATGTAATATTTTACATCATTCCTGGCATGTCGGTCCCTACGTCTCGGTGGAAACGTTATATACGTCTACAGCGTTGTATATCCTAACCTAAGGGAACCTAACATCTCAAGTGAAATGTTTTACAACATTCCTGACATGTCGGCCCCTATTTCTCGGTGGGAACATTATATACGTCTATAACGATATATATCCTAACCTAAGGGAACCTAACATCTCGGATGCAATATTTTACAACATTCCTGGCATGTCGGTCCCAACTTCTCGGTGGGAACATTGTATACGTCTATAACGTTATATATCCTAGCCTAAGGCGACCTAACATGTCGAATGTAATATTTTACAACATTCCTGGCGTGCCGTCGCCTACTTCTCGATCGGGACATTATATACATCTATAACGTTATATATCCTAACGTAAGGCAACATAACATCTCGGATGTAATATTTTACAACATTCCTGGCATGTCGTCGCCCGCTTCCCGATGGGGACATTATATACGTCTATAACGTTGTATATCCTAACCTAACGCAACCTAACATCTGGTATGTAATATTTTACATCATTCCTGGCGTGTCGTAGCCTGCTTCTCGATGGGGACACTTCATACGTCTATAACGTTGTATATCCTAACCTAACGCATCCTAACATCTGGGATGTAATATGTTACAACATTCCTGGCGTGTCGTCGCCTGCTTCTCGATGGGGACATTATATACGTCTATAACGTTGTATGTCCTAACCTAACGCAACCTAACATCTCGGATGTAATATTTTTGAACATTCCTGGCGTGTCGTCGCCAACTTCTGGATGGGGACATTATATACATCTATAACGTTATATATCCTAATCTAAGGGAACCTAACATCTGGGATGTAATATTTTACATCATTCGTGGCATGTCGGTCCCTACGTCTCGGTGGGAACATTCTATACGTCTACAGCGTTGTATATCCTAACCTAAGGGAACCTAACATCTCAGGTGAAATATTTTACAACATTCCTGACATGACGGCCCCTATTTCTCGGTGGGAACATTATATACGTCTATAACGATATATATACTAACCTAGGGGAACCTAACATCTCGGATGAAATATTTTACAACATTCCTGGCATGTCGGTCCCAACTTCTCGGTGGGAACATTGTATACGTCTATAACGATATATATCCTAGCCTAAGGCAACCTAACATCTCGGATGTAATATTTTACAACATTCCTGGCATGTCGGTCCGTACTTCTCGGTGGGAACATTGTATACGTCTATAACGATATATATCCTAACCGAAGGCAACCTAACATCTCGAATGTAGTATTTTCCAACATTTCTGGCGGGTCGGCCCCTACTTCTCGGTGGGAACATTATATACGTCTATAACGTAATATATTCTAACATAACCCAGCTAGACACTCGCTGGTATTGTTTCACAGAATCCCGTTCGCGTCGTCCCGTGCATCTCGGCGCGGACATTATATACTCCTATAACGTTATATATCCTATCCTAAGGCAACCTAACATCTCGGATGTAGTATTTTCCAGCATTCATGGCGGTTCGGCCGCTACTTCTCTGTGGGAACATTAGATACGTCTATAACGTAATATAACCTGACCTAACCCATCTAGACCCTCCCTGGTAATGTTTCACAGAATCCCGTTCGTGTCGTCCCGTACGTCTCGGTGGGGACAGTATATACGTCTATATCGTAATATAACCTAACCTACCCCATTTTGCCCCATGTTAATAATGTTTTACAGAATCCCGCCCGCGTCGGCCCGTACTTCTCGGTGCGGACATTATATACGTCTATAACGTAATATAACCTAACCTAACCCAGCTACACGCTCGCTGGTAATGTTTCACAGAGTCTCGTTCGTGTCGTTCCGTACATCTCGTCGCGGACATTATATACGTCTATAACGTTATTTATACTAACCTAAGGCATCCTAACATCTCGAATGTAGTATTTTCCAACATTCATGGCGGGTCGGCCCCTACTTCTCGGTGGGAACATTATATACGTCTATAACGTAATAGATCCTAACCTAACCCATCTAGACCCTCGCTGGTAATGTTTTACAGAATCCCGTTCGTGTCGTGCCCTGCGTCTCGGTGCGGATATTATATACGTCTATAACGTTATATTTCCTATCCGAAGGCAACCTAACCTCTCGAATGTAGTATTTTCGAACATTTCTGGCGGGTCGGCCCTTACTTCTCGGTGGGAACATTATATACGTCTATAACGCAATATAACCTAACCTAACCCAGCTAGACCCTCGTTTGTAATGTTTCACAGAATCCCGTTCGTGTCGTCCCGTACATTTCGGCGCGGACATTATATACGTCTATAACGTTGTATATCCTATCCTAAGGCAACCTAACGTCTCGGATGTAGTATTTCCCAACATTTCTGGCGGGTAGGCCCCTACTTCTCGGTGGGAGCATTATACAATTTTATAACGTAATGTAACCTAACCTAACCCAGCTAGACCCTCGCTGGTAATGTTTCACAGAATCCCGTTCGTGCCGCCCCGTACGTCTCGGTGTGGACATTATGTACGTCTACAACGTTATATATTCTAACCTAAGGCAACTTAACATCTCGAATGTAGTATTTTCCAACATTTCTGTCGGGTCGGCACCTACTTCTCTGTGGGAACATTATATACGTCTATAACGTAATAGAACCTAACCTAACCCATCTATACCCTCGCTGGTAATGTTTTATAGAATCTCGTTCGTGTCGGCCAGTACTTCTCGGTGGGGACAATATATACGTCTATAACGTTGTATATAATAACATAAGGCAACCTAACATCTCGAATGTAGTATTTCACAACATACTTGGCGGGTCGGCCCCACTTCTCGGAGGGATCATTATATACTTCTATAACGTAATATAACCTAACCTAACCCATCTAGCCTCTCGGTGGTAGTGTTTTACAAGATTCCAGGCGTGTCGGTTCCTTCATATCGGTGGGAACATAATCCCATGTCATGAGATGCCATACCTATTCCCTGCAGAGTTGGGTTCAAATAACTTCTTCTTGGCTCTGGGGAATCAGTAATCGCTCCAGGAGTTCTACAGCCGCCTAATTCGACACATAGGAGTAGACATACCGTAACTGGGGCCATAAGATTTGGTATCATTTAATCACCTGTTGACGCTGTGTTATTATTAACGGTTCCAACGGTTATCCAGGCTCCTAATTCGAATCAGATGGCCGGAGATGCCATACCTAGGCCCTTCAGAATTGGGTTCATATAACTGCATATTGGCTCCGGGGCATTAGTAACCGCTGCAGGAGTTCTCCAGCCTCCAAATTCGACACCTTTTTTTTCGTTGGGAAATGTTCATAGATTCCACTCGACTTGGATTAATTTGCTAGGTGGTTATGCCAGACTCTTACTGACTAAAACCTAACAGTGCTTATCATAGCGCACAAATATATGGAGGAGGCCCGGCACTTAACATCGTTTACATCAGCCCCCCCCCCCCCCCCGCGCTGAGAGTCTCTGAATGTTTTCAGGAGACTCTCTTCTGGGCAGTGCACGCACTGCATTGTGCTCTTGATGTGCCAAGGCATGTGGGAGATAGACGTGATCACCCGTTTATCTCCGCATCTCGCAATACGCGTGCAATGGCTCAAAGGTTGATCCCGAATCTTTTGAGTCTATGTGTTTTGTACGAGCATGATAATCTAAGTCCATTTCTTTTTTTTTTTCTTTGAGTTACCCACCGTGGTTACAGTGTCTTGCGTCGTCGGTAACTTCTGTTTTTCCTCTGTCGTTTGGTTACATGGATCTTCTTGAGTTACCGACCTTGGTTATTAAACATTCAGATGTCGGTAACTCTCCGTCTACTTTTATTTTTCCTCTTCTTCATTTGTGGTCGACCAGTTACCGACCATTATGTATTCAGCAACTGTCTGCCACGCAATGTCTTCTTTCTTCATTTATTTATCCATTGCCAGTACCTTGTCTCGCTTTCGGTTGTCATTTTGCAAATGTTTGTCATGATGACTCCCGTACACGAAAACCTCGCGCATTCACACACACGAAATTCTCGCGCACTCACGCACACGAGATTGTTCGCGCCCGCACTATACGCATTGTTCACCACTTTCCTCTTGGGGTTTTTCTTCTTTCTTCGGTCTGTGGTTTCCAACGATGCAACTCTTCTGTGTATATATCATTGTTTTTGTCTTCAGCGAAGCTTCGTCTTCGTCTTCGCATGATCCGCGAAGATCGCGTCTCCATTGAGTTTGCCACTAGCGTCATGGTAGCAATGCAGGAGAAGACCAGCCTACCGAAAGGATCTTTGAAGCTGAACTGTCGTACAGTTTCAGGAAACAACAGCCCCCGCTCGCACGGTTGGACGCGGCAGACGTCTACGACGCCGACCACGCAGGACACGCCGGGCAGGGAATTCGCGCTCTTCCTCCTCCTTCCTCCTCCTTCCTCCTCCTTCCTTCCACTTCCTTCAAAGCCGTGACTTTATCACAAAACAAAGCCATTGCCTGCCAGGAACTCTGTTTTAGCATCATTTTATCAAAGATACTGCTCAGAGTTAAATCTGGCCCTACCTCGCTTACCAGAGCGCGTCGTTGCAGCTCCCGTGCTGGATAGCGCTGTAGCGTGTGACACCCGCTGTCGTCCTCCTCTTCGCAATGGGGGCACAATGACGTGTTTTCTTTGCCCATCCGCTTCAGAAATGACGCAAAATATCCTGGTGAATATCTGCGTCATTCTGTACGTGAGCACGCCGCTTTTTCTTTCCGTCCATCTCATGAGATTTTGACGGAGCAAACTTATCGTCTAATGGTTCGTGTGACGGCTCATGGCTTGCTTTCGTACGAGATCGTCCTGTATACTCTTATCGCATCCTCTCTCCACGGTCTACGCACCGTTTTTAAGTTCTTTTTACTCGCGACAAGAACTTCGCTCTATACGGGCGCACCCTATAGAGCGATACTTCGCTGTATACGATACTGCCGTACAACCGTTTGACATTTGCGT
The DNA here is from genome assembly GCA_963969225.1 of Xylocopa violacea. Taxonomy (NCBI): domain Eukaryota; kingdom Metazoa; phylum Arthropoda; class Insecta; order Hymenoptera; family Apidae; genus Xylocopa; species Xylocopa violacea. The sequence continues at coordinate 1,085,749 of CAXAJV010000835.1, forward strand.
TCGGACCACCGAGATTTGGCAAAATGTGGCTAAAATGTAGTGTCGCACTATCCAATCTGGGCGCCAATCTTATAAAATGCGACTCGAAATTCCACTTGCTATCCAGGTGAAGTCCAAGATATTTAATATCTTTTTTTACCTCAACAGTTGTATTCGCAATTTTTTTCATCTCTCGGCATTCAGCTCTTCTTTTATTGTCACGCGGGTCAATCAAGAGTAAAACTTCCGTTTTTTCCACGGCAATCTGAAAGCCAAGTTCACGGAACTTCATCGTTACCGATACCACTCCCCCTTCTGCACGACAGATGGTCCTGCTTTCGTTGCTTCTAGTGGCAAGTACTAGCGTGTCATCGGCATAACATGTAATATGTACTCCTATCGGAAGTGGCTGAAAGATAGCTATGTTATATCCGATGTTCCACAGTAACGGTTCAAGAACCGATCCCTGCGGAACACCGCGATTGTCCACCCTCTCAAAGTATCTGTCTTTTCCATTGTAAGTAATGGTTCTATCGCTCAGGTAGTTATTTATTACCACACGTAGGTATTCCGGAAAATCATTGCTCCACGTATGGCCGCACACGAGAGGGAATTGAAGGCATTCTTTATGTCAAAAGATACCGCAAAAGCAATCCCCCCGTTTTTTGTAGCTGTTTCTGCAATCGACTTTACATTTCTTATCGCATCGATTACGGATCGACCTTCCCTGAAACCGTACTGGCAATCCGCTAAATCTCGTCCTCTCGTCGTAAAATGCTGAACGAGTCTCCGGTGAATTACTCTTTCGAAGATTTTTCCTATCTCGTCCAGCAGAACGATAGGACGATAAGCAGACGGATCTTCTTCCGGCCTTCCGGGCTTTTTCAGCAAGAACATTCTGCCAGATTTCCACTTTCTTAGAAATTTTCCGGTCTGCAAGCATTCCGTGAAGATCCTCTGCAGCCGTCGGGCAAAGAAACCTAGAATTCCTAGCCAAGTTCAGCCAGGAACTTCATTCGGGCCTGGCGCAGTGCTCTTTCTCTTAAGTTTTTGCACTGCGCGGGCGATCTCTGGTTGCACCATTTTCCTCTCGTGGAAATAGATTCTGAACAACCCGCTCCAGGAAGTTTGGTTGCATCGTTTCTGATATAGGAGGCGCCCATGGTCTTAGTTTGTCCATTACCATTTTGTATGGACGCCCCCACGGATCCTCTTGCAAGGTGGACATTAGTCGCTCCCGTGCCCGTGTCTTGGAGTCAGATATTGCGGACTGCAGCTTGTTTTTCTTATTTTTATAGCTTTCGTTGCACCGCAGGATGTTTTCTATGTTTCTCATGGACCGGCGACCCTTCTCTCTTTTGTACTGGTGGCGCGTTAGCGTATATTCTGCACAAATTCGCGATATTGTTTCGTTCCACCAATACACAGGTCGTCTTTGCACATTGGGTTTTGTACGTAGCATGCAAGCGTTGTACACCGCTGTCACGGAATCCATTAATTCTGCTATTTCCTCGTCCACATTCACTGGACCTTCTTTTTTCGAGTCCATGTTGCGGATAAAGCAGCAACCCGCATATAATCGTCGTTCAGCTTCTTAACGGCTCATTTTCTTACGTGGTGCTGCTATCAAGAATTTCTGAGGCGTTTTGCTTGGGCTGTGGATATCTGTATCCAAATACACTTATGGTCCGACAGATTGTCCATGTTGTCGACTTCTCAATTTTGCACCCTTTTCGCTGTGAGAGCATTTCCCACGGAGATATCTACTATGCTATCTCCTTGAAATCGCGAGCACGTTGCTTCCTCTCCACGATTTAGGATCTGTAAGTTTGCAGCATTCGCCCACTTCAGCATCGAGTGACCGCGATCTATTGTGCTTTTCGAATGTCACATGACTGCATGCGCATTGAAATCTCCAAGTACAAATACTGGGCGGTTCCAAATGTTTTTAATTGCGCTCCATATTTCGTCCAGTAAGCGCTCTTAATCGCTCAACGGCTAATTCAGCGGTGCGTACACACCCACCACCACGTATTCCGCCCAGTTCACCGCGATGTAGCTGTTTCCATTTGCTATTTTGGTTATAGGCTTGTATCCTCGATCCAATATTGACTCAATGGTATCCGATACGGTTCTGCGATGACTATAAGTTCCACCATGCTGCGCTTCATTTCGCTTATTACTCAGTCCTGTGCTTTGGCAGCATGGTGCACATTCACTTGTAGTATTTGACACAGCAGGGTGAATTGTAAGCTTTGTCGATCGCCTCCTCCAGGCTAAATTCATTTTCATTTGAATCTCCTTCGATATCTAGGGCCGCAAACCTGTTTTCCACCGCCATTCCAACGATGGAGTGCTCTATTTTTTTGCCGCCACTCATTCCCTTGCTAGTTGTCGGGACGGCGTCGTCTTTAAGCAGCTCTTTTATTTCCTTTCTAAAATATTTGGTGATCCTGTTGTCACCGCTGCTCTTTTTACTGGTTTCCGTTTTATTACCAGCTTTGTTTTCCGTCTTATTGGCGGTTTTACCGGTGTAAAAACTGCCAGCTTTGCTCTAATTTGAAACTCTCGCATTGATTGTTTGCATTTTTATCTGTTTAGGTACGTATGGTATTGTTTGCATCCTTCCCACTACGCACTTGTTACAAATCTTCTCTTCTCTTCTCTCAGCTTTATGCACCGTTAATTATCTTAGTACTTATTGCCTGTTTTAGGCACGCGTGGAGTGATGTATCTCCAACCCGCACGTAGGAACTGTATTCTAGACTCTCTATTTACAGATGTATGATGTGTTCGTTTTTTGACATGTAAACAGATTGTACTTTCTTCTTCTTCTAACTCTTGAAATTCTTTCTTTTAGGTGTGCAATGAGCTTTATTCACACCAGGAGCTCCTTATTATTCGTTTTTCTATAGTACGCGTGAATCAGATTTCGTTTTCAGTATGTATTAAACAGCCTTTAACCTATCTTTGTTATGTCTGCTAGACACTTAGTTCTTTCTCTTCAGTTATAGTTTCTCACTTCACAATATATATCTATCACAATATGTGCCTTTTTAGTGAATGGTTCTTATAATTGTTTGTGTTACAGATATGGAGAGGATTACAAACACTCTACCCACGTCTTGGTCTTCTTAATATTACACACTTACTGCAGTTTGTTGAACAATGTCTTTTATACCATTCACTTTAACTTTTTGTAATGCATGTAATATTTTTATTCTGTCTTTCTTTGTTTGGAATTGATTCTGTCGTATCTTCACTATGTTTGTTTCACTTATCATACATTTGCATGTAGAAAGTGTTTATTTACTTCACTGCAAACTGCACAGGATGTAAAGCTTCCGTATTTAACGAGCTTTTTAACCTGTTTTGACTTGTCGACATGCGTGCGACGCCGACGGGTGTTTACCCCCTCTACACTGTCTATTTATTGCCTTCCTGTCCCCCTTTTTTGTAGGTAAACAGGTTGGCACTTGAGAGGTAGGTCAGTGACAGTCGACTTTTGAGAACACTTTCCGCGGTGGGTCAAGAGTTCCCCTGCCGTGAAACACTTATCTGCCCGACCCCCTTCTGTCAGCGTGGGCACAAGTCTTTTTTCTTTTAACTTTTCATGTTTATTTTCACCCATCCGGTAGTTTTAATTTATTTATAATCAAAACTACTTTTATTGCACTTGATGTACGATTGTTACTTACAATTCTGTGTCATTCTGTTTACAGTGTGTGCTCGCACTCACTGCGCTTATTTGTTGTCTTTCTTCGGTGCGTTACGAATTTATTAGAGTTTTTATTTACTTTTAAATTCGTGACGTATCACGAATTATAATCATTATTGAGATGCTGTCTCTCTCGCACTACGGGTCCTTTATCACCGTGACAGATTGATACTTGCGATCTATTGTCTACTCGCTTACACCTCTGCACCTTTGTCCCTCGCGAAAGGTAAAGTTTGCTGATAGTGAACGTACGTTGGCGCTCGGTCTACTATTTCAACTCTTTTTATCGTTGTTTTTGGCGATTAATATCCCGTTTTGTGAATGTGTCAACACCTTCTTGAGGTGTTGACCGGTGCAATTTCCGATATCCTCTTCCTCTTCAGTTCTCCCACGACGTCGTCAGCAGCCTCCACGACCCGAAATTAGATTTGGAAATGGCGAACGACGGCGCACGTGTCGTAACCGTGAAGGATAGCGAATCCGAGCACGAAATTCGCTATTATTCGACCCTAATACCGAAAGAATTCCAGATTTTTACGTCTGGATTTCACGCGATACTTACCAAATTCGATTAAGCCGTAGCTTGTATTCGAAATCTCAAGATTTCCACTCGAAAACTCGAAAATGCACGGAGCGATGTGAAATGCGTCTATACTCTTCCCCCAAATTCAACACCTAAGGGCGGATATACCGTATCTGAAGTCCATAAAATTGAATTCATTTAATCACTTATTGACACTGTGTTGATATTAACGGCGCCAAGCGGAATTGGCAATAAAATTTGTCAAATCCAGTAAAATGAAATCACCATTCACGTTTGAAACGAGCTAAAATTTCAAAAAAATCTCTCATAGAATTTTTATTAAACTTCCAGTTCAATTATTTTTCACGAATTCGAAAAGTATTACATTTTTTAAATTCTCCTCCTATAATACGAATTTTAATCAAATATCAGAGATAAACGATTTATTTATTTAACATTTTTACTGGGGTAACCAGTTGATAATTGCATAGGATCAGGGTTGGTGTTACATCCTCGTTCGTACTATGAATTTTGATCAGCGCTATTCGCGGAATAACGTTCGACGTAACAAAATCGTTCTAGATGTAGCAATCGGAATGAATTTTTTTGTAACCGGTCAGAGGCAATAAAGTAGGAGGGATATGCAAGGAAAACGCCAGAATGTGTCGCGTTACCGCGTTTCGAATTTTAATGGCCCGGTGGAATGATAAAGCGGTAATTAATCGTTGTCCATTGCTGCCGTCGTGAGATTCCAATGGATGCGACGCTTGGCGTCTTTACAAATAATTATTCCTTCCTTTTTCGCCAATTAATGTTCATATATTTTTCCTTTCGAGATAGTGGTCTCCTTTTTTAAATTCCTTGTTCCTTCTTCCTTTTATGACAAATTTTTCGTCGGCAGAGGAGAAATACAACTTTTACTTCAAATATCTATTGTTAGATTTGTATAATTTATTGCAGCGTGGAAAGGTATAGAAAGATAATTTGCTTCCTTTATATTCGATGTATTTTGACGAGCAACAAAAAAGTCAATAATGTTTTTATCATTCGTGAAGCATGGAGATATAGTTGATGCTTGTTACTTGATTTTTATCGGTTTTCAATACAGAAAGTATAAGAGGATTCGTTTTATGTATAATTTCGAACGAAATTCCTGATCGTTTAGACAAAACTTTATCGTATCGGGTCATTCTGGCTAATGGAAGCGGAATTCTCAATCCTTTTCACCGATGCGAAATATTTTAATCGCATTTCAGCGAATAGAGGGCTTTCTTAACATTTTCTCTCCAAATTAATTCATTTACCAATTTTCTTTTATTAGCAATTACACATTCTGTCCTCTCTCTCTCTCTCTCTCTCTCTCTCTCTCTCTCGATGAGGCTTGTAAAATGTCCGAGAAATATCGACATGTAAAGCGATAGAAGAATTAAAAGTAAAGTAATATAATTCCTTAGGAGCGAGACGCCATTCATTATGAATTATGGGACGTATAATGGACGCTCTCCCTGACAAATGAGTTAATGCTCCCTCGATGGACCTGTTTAAATCGTTAAGCACCATTAGCGACTTGAAAGTCTGATTCGTAATGGAAAAGAGTGCTGGCGGCAAGCCGGGCGCGTATCGCGACGGATTTTCGCGAAAATTCAAGGACTTAAGGAATTTTAATGTAACCGCGGAGGCAGCTACCGCGCACAAGCCTGTTTAAATATCCAACAGCAGCGAAGAAATAATTCAACAGCTCAGCCAAGACAAACACTGAGCGATGCGAGATATTTAGGTGAGGAACCGTGTTCGTTTTTACGAGACGCATACCGAAAACGTTGCTGGCCGGGTAAAATTCAGTTGCGCCAGTCTCATTTAGGTTTCCTACTACACTCAGAAAATACGACTGGCACTGATCAAATTACGCCGGAGCGTGCTTCGACTACGAACGAAGTTTAAAGGCCTGTGGGCGCAGTGTATTAAATCCAAAGGGAGACACTGGCTGCTTCAAAATAGCGGCTGTTATTTGAGCGAACGAAGTAAGTTTACGAATGAAGATTCCGCATAAATTAGAAATATATTTTTAATCGAAAATAAATGTGGAGTGTGATATCGAGTGAGAGAAATTGGGAAATTTTGGATAATTTTAACACGTGACAACAGTTTCATTAAATGAATTGAATAATTGGTTGATAGAGACCTAAATGCTTGTGAAGGCGCAAGGTAGAAAGGCGTAGCATGCTTTCAGTGGGGTGTGGGTTCCGTTGCAATTGGAGTCGAGTTACTAGGTAGTTTGAAATCGTAGTTGATCATTAAACATCGGCGTATCCCATAATTAGTTAATTGTAACGTTACATTGGTTACTTAACCGCTTACGTCGTAAAATTACTGTATGTTCGTACGTTTCAAGGATCTCGTAAAAAATGGCCAAATACTAGCCTATTTAAGTGAAGTAATAAAGAATAGAGAGTAATTCTACATTCAGTAATAGCACGATCGTTGTTACACTCAATTTTGTTCGTCGATGATCTCATCCTGGTTTGCAACAAGAAATAATAAGAGAAGTAAAATTTGTAGAATTTGTGGGTCAGGAACAAGTATATACATATGTATATCATTCCCCGACGAATCGATGGATAAATAATTGTTCATTGTTTTACGCTGCTCAGTTTGACATCATTATTATCCCCGTCAGTTGGCGTCATAATAGCTGTGAACGAGGATGATGTGGTCAGAGACCTGGGAAAGTCTGTAAATAATTTATGTTGCGTCACATCTACGTGCAAGCGTGAGTACGTTACTATAAGCAATTCTTCCGTTTCTATTTACATCAGTCCTTTGTGCGGTTTAATCGAATCTCTGGTGTCTATTCAGTGCGACTTTTAATTGCTCCTGGTCATCCCATAATGAGATGCAGAAGGGATGCAGTCCTGAATCTGCGGTGTCAAATCCTCTCTAATTCGAACGACTTTTGATAACGACTTGCGATAATGAATGAACGTAATCTCTTTTTCGAAAGTTGGCGAACTATTGAGGAGGGTTGGTTAATTATTCGGTGCGCTATTGATCGCAGACGCTATGAAGATTAATCGAATGTTTTTTGCAAACGAATACCTTACGCGTGCTTTTCACTATTATTTTTAAACGTAATTGAGCGTTGTCTGAAATTTGTCTAGTTTCGTAATTCAGTCTTGACTCGATTCGATGGTGGTACACTAATTATTAGCTATAAGTGAAGGGATATGCTAATTGGGGAAAAGGGTTATGTCGCGAAAGTTCTCGATGGTTCTCCAGCTGTCACTTCTGAACTAAATGTAATGGAAAATTGTGCTAATTATAGCAATCTTCTGGCTACCTCTGTTGCGTCGTAAAAGCTTAAAAGTTGACGATATCCTTTACGCATCTGTTCTCCAGTGGCGTGGTTTACTACACCGTGGTTTCGCGAAACTTGGCCGTTTCTCGGGCTGGATATTCATTTTAATACCAGGATAACTTCAGTGTCTACTACACCTTTTCCCCGTGACAAATGCGCGATATTGAATTAATGGACTTTAGAAGTCCATTTCCTCATGCTTCGTACTTACAGTTTCGCGTTTAAGCTGTAACACTGAAACAATCTCATTGTTCGTTCTTTTCTGCCTTTTATTATACCTATGCATACCCATGCATACCCATGCATTATTTTTTCTTTCGTACGTTCTCCTTCTTTCCGTTCGTTCTCCCGTTAATTTCTGATTTTGTTCTCTAAATATTTCGTGAGCGCTGACTGCGAGGAACCAGAAAAACACAGAAAATAGAAATTCCAACAAACCCTTGTCGTTTCTCTTTCCCGTGATTCTGTTTATCAGTGAAATTTCGTACTTCGCAAACAGGAAGGTCGTAAACGGCGTTTGGTCGTGATAATTTCGAAGCGAGCGATGCGCTGCCAGCATGATTATCTTCCCGTCCCGGTTTCAGGGTTTATCGTCGCAACTGCAAGAAGCATCTGGACTAACGATTCAGGAAAATTGTTAGGTTGTTTTAATGTTGCGACTTTGCCGCGCGTCCCTCTCCATTAGCGCGCGAAGTAACACTCTGATTTATTAATATATGATGTTTAATTGCTCAGCGGCAAACTGCAGGATTGTTCGAAGGTTGCTTTGATTCTTTTATTCTAAATCAGCTTTAGTTGCTCGTATATCGGCTGAACAAACATTCGGAATGCATAGGATACAGTCCATAAATTTCAATGCTGTTTTACAATGTTTACGAATCTCACGATTGAACGTAGCTTCATATAACTCGAGATAAAAGTTTTTCCTTTCTATTTGATTTTCTGCAAAAAAATGTGCGAAACAACAAACATCCATTATCAATCTATTTCCGCGTTCAAAATTCGACGGTCTCTCAAGATTTTTAAAAATTACGACGAATTAATTCTCCAAATCGACGGAAATATACTCGAGTTTCTGAGGGTGAACCGTTTTACCTTCTGCGCAACGCGCAGATCGTTAGCATACGAAAAAACGGAGAAAACGTAAGCTTAGCGACCTCGTTATTCTCAGTTACTCACCTCTTATGAAATCCACCGCCATCTCCAGACCGTACGTGTCCTTATCACAATCGTCAAGGATGTGCGCCCCGATTTTCACACTCGGCAGAATGCCCTCGCCCTCATTGAGGTTATCCAGAGTGTAAAGCCTCGCCTCCAATGCTTGTACTCCGCCCTACGGCATAACAGGGCCGCACGTGATCGGGTCCTGCCTCTCGTGCAACAGCATAAACCCTCCGAGGAAGAGGTCGCCCTCGACGACTGCCTTCTTCTTCACTGGTCAGGCGACGAGAACCTGCGCGCTCGGGTCCATAGATCGGAACTATCTGCGGCCGTATCGAATCAGATGATGAGTTTCCGGGTTCTCGAAACGGAAGCCACGCTCATGTCGCGCCCTCAAACGAGCGCGATCCCTTTCCGCGTCGATGGACCAGCCCGGGGTGGAAAGTCTCGGCGAAGTTCCTGATTAATTTTTTCACGATCGATCGACTCGCTATTGGAGTAATCGTCGCCGTCGTCGTCGAGTCGAACCTGCTCGGAGCTCAATAACCATCTATCGCCCGGCTCGCTGTTGGCCGAGCACATGTATATCAGCACGGCAGGTAACAGAAGCTTCATGACTTCATAATTGTGAATGGTTGAGCTTGCGAACGGCTTCACACGTTGTCCTGTGTTTGCGTCGGGTGGTGGGTTCGAGTGGAACTTGCAGTTCAGAGCGGCTATGGTCGCCCCTCAATGGGAGATCGGTGGTCCGCTTTCTCCAAGTCCATGGTTTCTAGTTACGTTGCGTTGCGGCGTTGGATGGTACATCGCGATGGTAGTCGATGGTGACAGGGCCTTTATGGGGCCACTGGAACCGGCTGTTTTGGAGCAAGAAAGTTCGATCCGTTTCACTTTCGCTGAGAGTTCCGCTGGTCTGGTACTAATTGCTGAAGTTCTGCGATCGGGTAAAGAAACGAAAAGTGGAGGTTGACACGGCGCTGCGGAAGTTTAGAGTGATGAATGGGTGATCGTGGATGGTGACTTGTTTGCGGGGTAACCGGTGTAATCGTTCGTTCCACGTGGAACTGTTGATTCGTTTGGTAGTCTCGCGATATTCTGGATTTACTCGAATGTCATGGGAAATATCTACCTAGCTTTGCTCCTCGCAAGAGAGCTCATCGAGAAGGAAAGTAAGCAACATTTGCTTTTGGCCACTGTTCGTTAGCAGTTACCCCTTTCTCGTCAGTGGTACGGTTCCTGTTTGCTTCTAAAACTTTTGTCACGATTACAAATGTTTCTCCTAGGCTTGGGATCCTTATTTTTATTTCGCAAATATTCGCGAAATCGTCTATGTGTCGCGACTGCTTCTCGATAAAATTCCGAGTCGAACTTGAGGCAGGGCAATTTTCTTACGTTTACATGTCGACGAGATCGAAAGCCTATTTGAAAACGCCGCGCCAGCAGCCTCGGAACTATCGGGATTCTCTGATTGGATAATTTCGTCGGAGAATCTATAGGGCATGGACCAGTCGGTGCCAAGACAGCAAAAGTGTAAATTGCTTTTGATTTGCAACGAGCCACTCGCGTTCCGATAGCGACCCGATCGCTTCGCGAACTAATTAAAAACTTTGACACGTCGCGCCCTTCTTGGTTCTCGTGTCTCCGGTGGCTGGTGGAACTTCCTTTCTCCGTTCGAATTACCGTTTATCGCGCCCGCGATAATTCGTTACGAGGCGTACCTGTTGCTCCGCGGTGGTGGCCACGAAAATCCATTTCCATTTCATTATGCCTCCCTCCCGTTCTCGTCGCTGTGATTTTTGGACCGCTCCCCGTGTTTTTTCAAACGCGACGAACTGTTACGCAGCGCATTGTAACGAGGGATGTGGTCGCGTTACCTGTTGCGTCCCTCGACGAGGAACCGTTACCTGGTCTAGCGTAGTTTTGTCCTACTCTATCTGGAATTGGATCACGGATTGTCTAGGAAGTAACTCGACAACGATCGATATTGAGAACGCGACGCCTTGCACCGTTGCCACTCGATGGTTCCAAGTGACGCTGACGGACGTCTGGATGGCTACCCTGTCGAACGCCTGACGGAGAACGGACGTTCGTTTTGTGGGCGTTCGAGGATCTTTTCTACGAGATCTATTCTATTGGTCATTACTGATTTAGTTCAGGGAAGACAATGATCAGAATTTCCAATCTCTACAGTTTTTAATTTGCATAATTATGATTAATAAAGTTTTTAATTCTCAAATTTTAACTCATAATTCATCGCGAAACACTTTTCAGGTTCGAACCGTGTACAATTTTGACAAAAGCTGTAGGTGTTGGCGAAACCTGTGTATAATAAATGTAAATGACGCATTGAGTAATTAAATCCCACGTTCTGTGGTAATTGAGAATCAAGCCAAGGATGGTGGTTAATAATGCGATGAGTTCATGCTGTATTCGAATGACACAAATGGCACTGTCTATTGCTGATGAAACTGTATGGTGTACAGTGGTATTTACATATTTTTTTGGATCTATTCTATTGGTCATTACTGATTTAGTTCAGGGAAGTCAATGATCAGAATTTCCAATCTCTACAGTTTTTAATTTGCATAATTATGATTAATAAAGTTTTTAATTCTCAAATTTTAACTCATAATTCATCGCGAAATCACGATTGGAATCGAGCAAATTGGAATAAACGGGCGGATATTTTATTGTATCTGTTTGGTATTCGCTATTATTCTGTGGCTAAATGGAGATGGTGTATAATTAATGTAAAAAGTTCGCGAGAGAAAGTTTGCTGAAGCACTGTTAGTTTCTGTTTCAACCGCGATGAATAGAATATAATATTATATTACAATTTCGGAATCTCATTGAAAAACAAAGGAGCCTTTCCAGATAGCCATAGGCTTTTTTCTTTCATTCCATTTTGTCTGTCTGCCTAGTTTTTCCTTTTTCGTACAAAACTTCATCACGTTGAAAAAAAATTCGCATATACTGTGCAGCATTACGAAACTTTTGACATGAAAATTTATATGACTTTCTAAATGATTCGGTTAAACGGACGTGAAAGAGAATAGAACGTTGCAGTGTGCACGTATCAGTTTGTTTTTCCCTCGAAATTAATCTCAATTAAATTACAAATAAGTGAAGTCTTCTGTCAGTTAACAGCATTAATTGGTTGTGGGGAAACATTCGTATAATTTTTACTGGATTTCCTATTCCGCTAGAATTGTCAAATAATACATTTTTATCGCCAGAAAATATCTTTTAAAATGTAAACATTTGTTATTCGCATGATGCAATATATTATATATCTTTTTCTTTTTATAAAAATTAATTTATCAAGCTAATGTGTGTGGATTATTGGATACAGAATGGATTTGTTTCCTGAACCGACATAAACATTTTTCATCGTTACTTCCAGTAATTATCTTTGAGCATTGTGGAACGAGTGATTTATGAATGCGTTGAAAAATGTAAACCACAGGAATAACTGGTCCACGAGACACATCTGTTCATTTCTCTAAGTTTGGGGATTATTTTTTAATCTGATTTGCACGCTTTGTATAGTGTGGGCCCGGTTCGCGGTGTTCCGACTTTGAAATTTACTTTTTTTAAACGGCTTCCTGAAAATGTTAATTACAAAAGGCATCGACGATGATATGGAAGCTACGACTGGTTTCACCGCTTACGCGGTAATTAAATTTCTCATTAACAGATCTTACGCTCGAAGCCTCTAATCTGACCGATTACGGTCAACGACGGATAGCATTTACTTTCCTTCATTCATTACCAGAAAATTGTACCGACGCGTGCTTCTGGTAACGCTATCTCGAAAATGTTACTCGAACCTACGAAAAAAGTTTTCAAACAGTCTCTTTTCTTTTTCCTTCATTTTCATTGAGACAATTATTCACTAGTTTACGGCGCAATTACTCCGGCGATAACGTTCTTGCGTGCGCGACAAGCACAGGGTCGCGTAAATTGCTATAAAACCGCGACAGCTGCCACTTAACGAACGTGGTATTTTTCAATCACCTGCGTCTCGTCAAGCTGTATTGCCAGAGAATTTCAGAAGTAATCTTCCAAACTGTTTCTCATGTTATATCATGCGCTAAGCGTAATCGCATGGGGATTAGTTTCTCCCTTTTGCCATTGTTTCATTTTTGTTTTAAACGGTTTTTGTTAAACTATGTGTTCATTCTTTACCCGCGAATGAATTTCCGTAGTTAATTTCTTTTTGCTCCTCGCTCGAATAATTTTGCCCCCCGTTTTATCCAGTGGATCGATCGATTACACCTGTGTCTTCAATGTACTCTGTTATCAGAGAGATATTTTAACGATGCTTACGATTTTCACATCGGTGACGGAACACCACTGTGACAATAGCAATTTCATGGAATCGTTCAATAAAACGCCGAAGAACCGCGGCAGGATTCGCGGGACACGAGCCGGTCGGTTTTTCGTCCACTTGTTTGACTCTTCGTACACATTTCTGCGGCCATAATAATCCAACGGCATCGTAGGACAGAGAGCCGTTGGAGTAGTTGGAGCACACGCGCGCGGCCCCGTGTCGTAGCAGCTACTGACTGGCTCTGCGACTGTATCAACACTACCCTCCTGTGGAACGCATCAACCCTCCGTCACCCTCGAAGCCCTGCCTCGTTCCCTACTACCCTACCTTCCCTCTCCCTCCCGTTCATTCTCTTCCTCGTTTCCTCCAAACCGTCTTACCCTGTCCCACGTCACGCCTCGCGAATTCTGTTCCTTTCATTTTGCCGCGTGCGACTGTTTAAATCGTCGATCATAATTCTCTCGCGGGTAGGAATTAAAGAAAGCCAGAACGAAATGTAAAGAAGAGAGGAACGGAAGAAGTGGAAGTTTTTTTTATTCCACCGGTTGTCAGCATTGGCACTTTTAGTCTTGTAAGAAGTACTTTGATAAATTATTGTCGTCGTACGTAAGGAGCTAATCCCGTGATGGCCGGTATGCGCGTGTGCACGTGTCCCATGTAGATGGTCTGGGAGCGAAAGGCGAGGAAAATAACGGGACCGGGGTTGTGTCTTTTGATTGCTGCGAAAGTTGGTTCACGGGGAGGCTGGAGGTAATAAAAGACAAATTTTAGAATATTACGATTCGGTTAAGCGGAGCAGGTTACTTCTCGCAGAATGAAGCTGCAGAATTTTCCCTTCTTCGGTTCATAACTTCGGTTCTGTCACCGAGATAGAAGAAAAAATTTGACGAGTAATTATAAATTTCCAAGCCGTCACGTCGCGAGTTGGGAGATTCATATCGAATCCACATTGCGCATTACTTACTACGCGTTTCAGCGTTGCTTTGTGTTTGCAACCAGCGCGGTTCTGTTTCGTTGTCCGAAAGTTTCGCGCATCGCGTTCTCATTAAATTCAGGCATCGAAGTTAATCGGGTTCGTAGCGATACCCGGAACAAGTTCCCGCAACAGGAACGAACAGTGAGGGAAAACTGATGCGAGCCATCCAATTATAGCGGCGGATCGTGTAGCTATGTCGGATAAGACGCGCGATTATCGGGTTTGTCAAATGGCGGACAGATTTATTTTTCGAAAAAGAATTTCCCTTTTGACGGGTGCGTGACAGTTATACGACACGTCGGATGCTTTTTTATGGAGCCAGCGCATCGATTCGGACCGCTTTTGGCTTTGTTTTACTTTAACGTTTCTCTTTTTTCGCTCGTTCCCCTTGTATTATTATTCCTTTCATTGCATCATGCCGGATCGCTCCTTCTATTGGAAACTTGTAATGGGTGCGGTAGGTTTGAAAGGATTCGAGACCAACATCGCAGGAAATGCCATAACGGTATTGCTCGGGCATTACGTCGCGTCGATGGTATTGGTGTGCAGCGACATAAAAAAAATTCCCATGTTGCAAAAGGACGGAAATTACTTCAAAAGCGAGTTCAAGCTCCTCCTTCTTTGACCTCTCCGTCGAGACTTTAATTTCGTTTTCCTTTTGGCTCGAGTAAAACGGCGATGTTTGGAATGGAACTTGGAACGAGATGGATACACTGGAATAAAAGTGAATGATGTGTAGTAAGCATCTGTGCGGATGAAGTATGCGATGCCGAAAAACATCATCGGCGACGTGAATTTCATTGGTTCCTCTAGACTCGATGAATCTCCATATCCCTTCCAGTCGATGGTGAAAAATAGGATGACACGTGCAAGCGTTAAACGTTCCTTCACTAAGTTCCGAGAACTGAGTGCCCAGAACTCGTTGCGGAGTATCTTATTAACGAAAGCGTTCGCTTTTTGCCTACGATATCCTAACTGAATATTATCCCTCGCAACAAGCAGAGAGGCGTTATATTTACACGATAAGGAAAGTTTATGAGGCAATTTTCTTCACGAACAAGCCACAAAATTCTGCGTAATTTCAGTCCTTTCCTTTCAGTGGTTTCGTTTCTTCTTTTCCCCTAACTTTCCCGCCCCATTTTTTGATATTTATCGTCTAGTGGTAAAAAACCAGAAAATAAGTATCTACGCCTAAGACATCTCTCTGGAAAAAGAAGAAATTTCGCGCGATAATTGTATCCCATTGAACGTTACCCTAAATAATTCGTGGATTGATGGTTAATTGAACGTTTAATCGACCGTTTCCTTCAGTGGACAAGGTTGCTTGTATCTTATCTAGTCGGATTATCACAATTAAAACGAAATCCGATACGGGCGATTCGATATTTCAGGATAATTGATTCGATGCGAATAATGGGAGGGCTTTCTAGACCGTTGAAAATTCCAGGTTTAAAATGTTACAGGCATTGTTGCATTATTCATCGAGGAAAATGCGATGAACGCGGGAAACGCGTAGTCTAATTTCAAAGAGCAAATATCTGCAGCTACGATCGAAGTTTCATCTTTTTGAAGAAACACTTTCATGTCGTAGAGGAGAGGTCAGAAAGTGGAGAGTGGCTGCGCATGAGCGGGCGTAGAGAATATTTTTTCAGACTGCTGTTGTTATCGCTAGGCGAATTAACTTTTTAATCGCCGCGTGATAAAAGAAGATAACGATGGATAAATTAAAATCTGCATTTTAACAGGTTATGAAATGACGTTGCTAATGAACAAGTTTGTATCTTATAAATATTGAAAATCGATAAACGCAGAGGCAGAAATGATACAACTTTCATTTTTTTTTCTCACTTTCTCTCGAACAAAACGTATGCGGCGAAACCGACGAGTCTGTTCGATTTCGTCGGCACAAAGGGTGTATGATTGTGTTTGGTGGTTCGCTATAAATTGGTTACAACTACCTTTAAATATACCAGCATCGAAACATCGTCGATCGTTATACAATTCTCGAGTCGTATAGGAAATGCATATGAAGTCTATTATACTGGGCTTCCTCTATTGCACTAGGCATCCTTTATGGTACGAGTTTTCATATTTTCTTCATAGTTTGCAGCATGAAAATTTAATGCAGTCATTTCGAATTGGCTGCGAGGTGAAGAGGTGTATCATTTTAATTCAAAACGTTACATTTTTCAGTTAACAGGAACGTTGCTGAACCAGGATGCTTTAATTTTTCCATAATGAAATGTTGCTTCTTATTTTTGCCTCCTTTTAATTAAATTTTATTATTCTGTAACGAGGCGTCACTCGATTCCGTTCGTTGAAGCTGCACACCTCTACCTCTCGCACTTCCGGCTTGTGAGCGAATTTTTTCTCTCTTGTGTTGTTTAACGGGTGTTTATTAACATTCACTCGAGCTTCGCTGTTCGTTTTCAGCGTCACCTTAAAGTTCTCTCGAGATCTCGTCGTTCTGCTCCCAGCGGTTATGAGTACAAACTGCTCCTTCTTTTATTCTTCAGTTCCTTGAAAATCGAATAAATTCGCTATTTTTCCACCTCATTCGTTTCATAAATACAGAATACACCATGGTTCTTATTTTTATTTACATGACTGGCTACCTGGCCGTGTCAAGCGTCGACGGTTACACGAAAAATCGTCCAACAGAGGACGAGTCTTCCACCAGAAGAGATGCTTCCGCGTTTATGGAATATCTGAAGCATCGTTCACGAGTTAATGAGTGTGAACGAGAAATTTCTGTGTCGCTCTTCTTCATACTTTTTTTTTTCACTCCGTCTTAATTAATGATTAATTGACACTATCGTAGCGTCTCGTCTTCTTTGATATACTACGTGAAATATCTTTCCGTTTGAACAGGAAAATCGTGGACGGTGACACCTGATCCGTGCTATTATTTGTAAATATTTTTGTCTAATGAATAAAAAAGAAGACACGTTAATATATTGCATGTTAATGCAATGAAATTGGAAATTCTTCTCAGAAGCGCGACTAAAAACATTTCCAAACACCAACGTAGTAGAAATTACGACACTGGGTTTGATCTGCAACGACTACAGTCGCAACAAATCGAGGAAGCTTTTCCATCAGGAAATTGCAATTTCTTCGTTCTGGAATTTCCGTTGACCCGAAACACGAATTCTTTCAAAGCTCCGTTTCATAATGAAATCGATAGCTCGATCCCAATTGTTTTACACGACGCCCCACGAGTTACAAAGTAAATTCCTAAAACGCTACGCGAGAGGGAATATTTTAAAAACCTAGCAGCCAACTTAATTTATCCTTTGCGAAATATTGCCAGCGTGCTTTTTAAGTAACGTAGGGAAACAGAGAGAGAGAGAGAGAGAGAATACGAGCAGGGGCGAAAAAATAGATAAATGCATCTAACAGAAATATGGAACTATTTCAAAGTCAGTTTACCAAAATATGTACGTATCAGAGAATCCGTAATTTTTTTCTCGTTTGCCATTTTAATCGATTTCAGTCTTTTCGAAATTACATTTACGTCGTCTGATATGGACACGCAAACGTACTGAAATTTTCAACCGGATAAACATTGTTTTTATCATATCAACAAGTTTTTACTAGATCGTGGCATTGCTTCGATTTTGTCATTATCACCCCCCCCCCAACTTGAGTTGGTCGCTTCATGAAAAATGGAGGTTCTAAACTGTTTGTCCAGAAGTAAGTCGTGACAAATTATCGCGTTCACTGTTCACAGTAGCGTTATCTACGCGTATTTACGTGCACCTTCTGGCCAGAAATTGATGTTTCCTCGCGGTGAAAATTAATGGAAATTTAATATCAATCCCCCGGTTGTACGCGAATAATAGAGCCGATATTCGCGTGGGAACGTCGCGAAAAGTATCCGCGTAATCGAGCGTCTACATTAGACGATATCAATTGGAAATTTCTGCGAAATAACGAAAATTCTCGTTAATTTATATGCGCGATTTCCCTGACTGTGTTTATACGAGAATATAAACGTTTCCAATTTAACTATATAATTATAAAAATCGTTCTCTAGGGATCGCTCGACGGTGCCGACATTTTTCTTTTCTGCGCAAATCGTAATTAAAATTGAAATGCGATTCGACTAATTTCAATGGGAAAGTTAATTATCCACGAACAGCTAGGACGAGGAAAACGAAAAAGCTGGAAGCCTTCACGTGCAAAAGGAGGTCAACGTGGTATTACAATAATCATATGCTAACTCAACTAGTTTGCCGTTATATTACATTCATTACCATCGGACTTTCGTGTAGTTATTAACTTCAACCTGTGTAATTTAATAAAATTCACGTTCAGTAAAGAGTTCATTTGCAAAGCAGCGTATTTGACGTGTTCCTTTATACAGAAGAATTTTATACAGCCAGTGCGCTGGGCACAAAAGTTTGTTCCTTTACGCGAATAAAGTACATAATTTTCATACCATGATTCCTTTTTCATCTCTCTGTTTTATTCAATTTTAGACGAGGTTTTCCTCGAACGCGTCACGATATCGTGGCCAACCAGTGGGTTATGAAAATTGTTGAAATATTTACGCTATGGAATTACGTATGTTCCCTACGTACGAATCTCCCGATACGTATACGTGTTCCACGTTCGCTGAGAAGCTTTAAAAGAAAAAGAAAAAAACAGGAAAAAAGAGGACGTCGGAAAAAGAAAAAAGTGGAAAAGGCTAGGCGAGAGTGGAATAGCAACACCTCCACGTCCGATCTGCAGAATATCCGAGTGCACGCGTTTTAAGCACTGCCCATAAAAATATTAATAAAAACTCGAATACTACTTTGAATATCAACGAGATTGCGTCAGCAAGAGTAACTGGGTGGAGGAGCTTGGACGTTAAAAACTGTAACCCGCATTACACCTACCATTACTTTGTAGCGAGATTAAACGTTGAGGTTTGAATATTTAATTGAACAAGTAGTGAGGAACGGCATTGCACCGACGATAGACATTCGCGGAGTAATAAAGCGTGCTTCTTATTGAGCTCGTAAAATTTCTGCATTTATGGCTAGCGTGCTTCGTGTTTAGTTTATAATATAGTCAAGTTTCTGGAAAATTATGTGTACGATTGTACAATTTTTGTTACTTTTAATTTTGCTCTTGTTTGAGGAAAATTGTTGGTCACTTAATTGCCAGTCTGGTATATTGATTGATATCACTGAAAATTAGAGAAAGAATAAATGGTTTTATATATCGGCAAATATTTCTAAATCTAATTGAATTACGCAAATAGTTGTAACAATTCGAGTTTCGTGAAGATTTTTAAAAGTTATCAGATTTTGATATTGGAGAGACTGTTGTTACCGGTAAAAGCTACGAGTTAGCAGTGAAAGCTCTACTACTTCCCTTACGACTATGATCAAAGTACGATCACCAAAGTCGTACAATTTTACTGTCTTTCGAAATGTTACCAATTCAGCATATGGCTCCAAATAGGTACCGGAAGTAGCAATAGTGATCCCAGTAGATGCATCTTGTCCGCGATAATAATACATAAATGATTAAGAAGTAAACTCGCGAAAAATAACAATAATTCTCCTTTAAAACGTAAATGTAGCTTTAGTTTACATAAAATTTATAAATGATTATTACCAATAGTTGTGAGTAATCGTTAAGAATATTAATTGATAAAAAAAATTGCGAAAATCGCTAAATTACGGCCAATTTTAACGAAAAATCAATTTAAAATTTAAGCGCAAGGGTGGGGAGCCATGGGTATATAAGGAGGGCACTTCCGCTGTTTTAATCAGTTGCTCGATAGACGCGGTACCGATCGGAGCTCCTCTTGGGCCTAGTTCAGGAAGATGGACCATGATCAACGTGTTATGATGGTGGTGGGGGACCACGAAGAGGGTGCTGCCCTCCATGGTGGCGGACACTGGTCAGCCTGATGATCCCTTGGTAGGTGACAGTGGTCAAGCGAGCTGAGTCGATGGTGGTGGATCACGGAGAGGCTGCTGAGCCCCATGATAGTGGACACTGGTCATCGCGATAACCCCTTGGTAATGGAAAGTGGTCAGCGAGCTGAGTCGATGCTGGAGGATTACGGAGAGGGTGCTGCCTGCTTAGTAGTGGACAATGGTCAGCTAGCTGAGTCGATGGTAGAGGATCATGGAGAGGATGCTAGCCGCTGATGACGGCACTTGTCTGCGAACGGTGAGTTTGTACAAACCGAATTTTTAATTAGAGGTGGTGGGGTAGATGAGGTAGCAGTAGTAGTAATTTTGATATATACTTGAACAAACTGGAGGGCTATCAGCTAGCGCATTCGACTGAATGCTAGCATATATAGCCCTCCTATTTTATATAATTGTAATCGTTCTTTTTATTAGTTTATCGGTTTAAAAAATGCGAGATTGTTATGTATTGAGAATAGTTTCGCGATTGAATGACTAGTGTATACTGTGAACAATCTCGGGATTGAACGATTAGTTTTATTACTTTTATTCGTTTTATGATTTATTATTTGTTTTTCTTATTTTTCAATTTTAATTTTCTTTTTGCTACCAAACTTTTGTATTTGAAGAATTTAGCTTTTTGCAATTGCTACCGAATTTTTGACGTGTCTCCGAATTCTTGACATGTTACTGAAATATTTTTGGGCTTCAGAGAATTGAAAGTCCACACCTATTATATGTTAGATTTATAATAAAAATAGTTTATTAAAGTAACGATATAACAAAATAAAAATAGTGTATTAGAGTAACGATAAAAGAATTCCTAATAAGTTGCGTGCGTAAGCAAATAGCCGTGCTGCGCACCGTATTCGTACTCCATTTGTCATTACACAAGTTTAAGAGAAAAGTTGAATGAAATCTTGGTACCTCAGTGCCGAGGCTGCATATAATGGAAGGGTGGATGGGATTTGGGTTTGGAGATAGGTCCCTGCGTACTCATCTCTAAACGTGGAGGCAAGTATGCAGGGACCTAATTCCTTGATAACGTTTTTGAAAGACCGGTCTTTCTAAAACGATATCGAGTAACATTAGATTTAAGACTTAGATTTAAGAGTTAAATTTAAGAGTCAGATTCAAGAGTCAGATTTAAGTTATTTGCGTAAGGATATCAATGTTCGTTGCGATGTTCTTGTCAAGTGTCGATATTATTCCATTATTCCATATTCTGTTTTATTTCGCATCTCTTTTCGTTCGAATTCTTACTCTGTCATTCTTCGTTGGTATCTGATCTCGCTCCTTTATCTCGTACTTCAGATTTCTGTGAAAATAAATCAAATTTCTGCGTTACTCGTGGGATCGCCGAGGGATGAGAATACATCTTTAGTTAGAATTAATTTAGATTTATATGCTAAATAAAATAAATAATCTTACCCAAAGTAAACACAACCTATCCCTATTTTCCTTATACTTCTCGTTTAAGAAAACAGAATTACTAATTGATCTAGTGCAAATCAATTCATATTTGCTTGGTATTAATAAATCATTTAGCTGCGCATTCGCTTGCATGCATCGCATGCTGCATGTAAGTAAGGGTCCCTGCGCAGTCACCTCCACGTGGTGGACCTGGGCCCTTGGTAACGTTTTCGAGAGACTGCTCTCTCGAAAACGATATCAACTTCTGATAAAGCTAGATAGATTTTCCACTTGTACAAAGATTACATAGATTTACCTTTAACAATTTTCCATGATGCTCATTCATTCTATTATTTCATTAACTTTACGCGAGATTAGAATAATTTAATTACTGGTACTTTTAGCACCGAATATTTTGCAATACAATTTAAATTTTCCAAGTCCTTTTCAGGACGTTGAAACTTTAAATTGGACAGCAAATAGTTTAGTTTAAGTTAATTTATAAGATAATATTTGTACTCATATAATGTAAATTTATAATTGTGTGAGCCTTTCCCTCTTATCCTGACTCATTTAAGTTAATTTTTACTATTATATTTGTACACTTGTGTAATGTAAATTTGTAATTGTGTAACCCTTTCCCTCTTATCCTGACTTCTCTCACTTATCACAACCGAGCGTAGTTATTCTCGCTTTAATTAGTTCGTAAGAATGGTATCCCAGTTCATTGGGTACTAACAGATTCTTCGATATGTGGTAGAATAGTTGTTTCGAAACCGGTATCTCGCATTTCTTTGTTGTCAGCGATAAAATCATTCATTTTCTATTCATATTCTATTCATAAAAACACGTCGGTCAAAACTCAGGGGCTCGTTTAAGAGAATCCTGCATAATCTATGGCAATTTCTATCTCTTTGTGGTGTTTGTTCTCGAAAGAGATTGGTCTGATTGTTGATGATGAGAATGATTTTATATTTATCTATTTTGAGTTCGCAAAGTGGTTTCATTATTCTTTTTACATTTGGAAATAAGAAAATGGTATTTTCGGTGAATACAACGTTGGAGATATCACTATGGTATTGTTTTACGTCAAAAAATCTCCATTTCCACAATCTTTAAGATTCTTTCCAATTGCTTCACGCAAACAGGCTATACGAAATTCTATTAGGAGAATCACTATTAAGAGAATCTTGAAATTGGACGTATTTTCTCCGTTCTTGTCAAAAATTCATTGGTTTTGGGGCGAATTTCAACAACTTCACCAACTTCGTCGAGAATAATACCCCTAATCCTTTCCACTTCCTTTGTTATCAAATTTATATGATTACTATGATGAAATTGTTATGACTATTGTAATGAAATTGTTATGATTATTGTAATGAAATTGTTATGATTACTGTACCAAACTTTGTATATGTATTGTACTGATTATTGTAATAAAATTGTACGGAAACACATTCTTCTTATTCAGAGGGAAACACACACTTTGATTTATTCCGTTTAATTTTGAGTCGTTTTAAAGTAGAATAATAGAATTTAAAGCATCCTTTCGTATTGCTTTTTGTGCAATACTTTAACTTTTGTAAAATAGAATCATCGTATAATCATTCTATAATAATGTTTCTCTCTGAATAAGAAAGTGTTTCCTTTTGCGATTCGTAAAGTCCATACTGCAATTTCTAGAATTCTTTGGTAGATTTTAGAAAATGTATTATGGATCTCGGTTTTTTAACTGAAATAGAGTCAGATCTCGGTACCTTCTGTAACGAGATCGTAAATGTGTAATGGAGAGTGGATGGGATTTGGGTTTAGGGGTGGGTCCTTGCGTAGTCACCTCCACGGGGTGGACCTGGGCCCTTGGTAACGTTTTCGAGAGATTGCCTTCTCGAAAACGATATCAAGCTAAGGACTACGCGCGTAGACATAAGTATAATTGTAAACTTGACGCTAGAAATACCAAGCTGATCAAAAGATCGTGGTTCGTAGCTTCTAATAGAGATAGTTTGATTTTCATTTGTATAAAGATTTCATAGATTCACTTTTAACAATTTTTTATTATTTCATTAATTTCGTTAGAGATTAGAATAATTTAATCACTGGTACTTCTAGCGTCGAGTCTTTTTCAGTACAATTGAAATTTCCAAGTCCGTCTCAGGACTTTGAAACTTTAAATTGGACTGCGAATAGTTTAGTTTAAGTTAATTATTGCCATCCAATTTGTACATTCATGTAATGTAATTTTAATAAGATAATCATCCCCTTTTATCCCGATTTCCCCCGTTTTTATTATTAATTATATATGGTGACTTCTATCTCGCTATGGTGTCCCTTCGATGAAGGGTTGTTTGATCGTTCGACGTCTGATGGTTTGACGTTTGAAGGTTTGATGGTTTGATGTTTGATGGCTTGATGTTTGATGGCTTGATGTTTGATGGTTTGATGTTTGATGGTTTGATGATCGATGGTTTGATGATCGATGGTTTGATATTTGATGATTAGAAAATCACTTTCTTTCTGGTTTATTCTGGTTTACTTAAATCTCTGTTCGCCGTTGGAACGCCGTTGGATCGCCGCTGGATCGCTGACGGATGCGTGCGTTTTTAGTCATAAGTACTTGTATATTGTATATCTCTGTAATTTAATTGTAATCGTATTGTAAAGAAATACGTTTTCTTACCCGGAGAGAGAAATAACTGCTCCCCTTTCTTGCACCCCTCGTTTATCAAGACAGAACTTTTAATTTTTCTCGCGTAAATTAGTTCGCGTTTATTTGCTCGAGCACTCTAACTTTATGCTTCGTAAGATCGCTTCACGTAGATTTCCTCTTTTTTTCTTCTTCCTTTTTTCCCTTTCCTTTTTTTCTCCTTCGCTCGAGATTTAGATTTTAATCGTCACGCAGGGAAACAGTTGCGACTCAATCAAACCGATGCGTGTTTGTCGTGGCCACCTGGATCTTCACGGGTTCAGCCGTGGACGCGCTCACGATGGAGCGGGCTGAGTGGTTCCCAACCCGAGGCGCTGGGGTCTGACCTGCTGTAAGACGGATTCGGGCGGTTCCACGAGGTTCGTCTCTATCGCAGAGCAATCCTAGTGTTGGGCCTCGCTGGGGTTCAGATGGACATCTCACTCACCGTCGGGGAGAGCGCAGTTGCGATTGTTTCGACGTAAGACGTGGCATAAAACTTGCTCGCGATTCGCGTCCGGTACGGTTTGCCAAATGGCTAACGCGGAAGCATCGGATTGGAATGCTCTTTAATATAATAGTAGAATTTAGAGTATCGTACCGTAGAACCTTTTGCGAGACACTTTCGTTTGTCGAAAGTGTTGGAAGAGTCACTTAATAAATCTCTCTTCGGGTAAGACAGTGGTATTTCTCGTCACCCCTTTCGTAAAGTCCATACTGCAGTTTCTAAATATCTGATAGATTTTAGGAAATGTATTATGGATTTCGCGTGTATTAAATTCAAGTAGAGTCAGATCTCGGTACCTTCTGTACCGAGATCGTAAATATATAATGGAGGGTGGATGGGATTAGGGTTTAGGGATGGGTCCCTGCGTAGTCACCTCCACGGGGTGGACCTGGGCCCTTGGTAACGTTTTCGAGAGACCGGCCTCCCGAAAACGATATCATGCTAAGGACTACGCACGTAGATTATATAATTAGTGTAATTAGAGAATAAGATATAGTTTAAGTTAATTTTTGCGTTCGCCGCTGGATCGCTGCTGGACCGCCGTTGGATGACTTGATATAACTTGTTAAATTTATCGTGCCTCATCGAAGGAGGGTTGTTTGATTCTTTAATGTTCGATGGGTAGGTGATTGATGTTCGGAAATCCGCTTAGTTTTTGGTTTATTCTGATTTATTTTAACCCCTCCCTTCGCCGCTGGAACGCGGCTGGATGTCGTGATATAACTTACTACATATTCTCCATTAATATAATTTAATTACGTTCCATCTTTGTTCCTTTCCCATGACTATTCTCATGCTAATCAATTCATTCGGTATTAGTAATCTATTCAGTGATCGGTAGATGAGTTATCTTAAGTATTGAAACTGAGAGCAGGTGTAGTTGAAATAGAAGTAATCATTCTGTGATTAAAGAAATATATGCGACGGTGGAAAATCAGGGAATTGTTTAAATAATCCGGCATCTCTCTCTCTCCATATCTCTTTCTCTCTCTTTCTCTCTCCATGGTATCTTCCCTTGATCAAAGGTTGGCTCTTGATTTCAACAATTACAACAACAGAAAATTTAATTCTGTAGTCGCAAAGTGACTTCATTATTCTCTTTAAATTTGGAAATGAGGAAATGATATTTTCGGTGAATGCAGCGTTTGACGCATGGTATTGTTTTACGTAAAGAAATTGCCATTTCCACGTTTTCCAAGGTTCTTTCCAATTGTTTCACGCAAATAGGCTGTACGAAATTATAATTGAGAATGATTATTAGGGAATCGTGAAATTTGACGTATTTTCTCCGTTCTTGTCAAAAATTCAATGGTTTTGAGTCGAATTTCAACCAATCCTTTTCATTTCCATTCTGTTATCCAATTTTTATGATTTCTATAATAAAATTCCTGTGATGTCAATAAATAATTTCAACAGATATTTCTACGTTCGCCGTTGGATCGCCGCTAGATGCGTATATTATTAGTCATAGATAATAGTAATTATAATTAGATAATAGTAATTGTGATAATAATTGTAATGAAATTGTAAGGGAGTATGTACATTGTCTTATCAAGAGCGAAACCATAGAATTTTTCCTCAAAATCCCCGTTTTATCGAAATTGAATATAATTATTCTTAGTCTCCATTTGCACACTACTGATGTTTATCAGTAACAGTTTTATTACTCTGCGTACTCGCTGGCATGCATCGCATGTGGCAAGCAAGTAGTGAGCACGCTAACTTAATGTTACACGTAAGTCGCTGCCATGAGTAGCTCCATGGGTCGAAAAGACCGTGGTTTGGAAAGTGGACAGCGCCGGAAACATTTAGTTAGCAAATCTACGTGATTACGTAGTACCACGTGAGTATGTAGAGTACCTTTGGTCACGTCGCGAATGTTGTGTTCACTTTTCTCTTTGATTTATTACTTATCACAAGTTTGTCCAACTTTAATTACCTTTTTAATTTCTTTTTTTCAGAATAGAGTATAATAGAGTTTAGTGTTTATCGCATCGTAATCCCTTTTGAGAAACGCTTTAATGTTTCTAAAGTGTCGATAAAGAGACTTTGTAAATTACTCTCTGGATAAGAACATGATATATACTTCCAGTCCCTTCTTCCCTTTCGCGATTCGTAAAGTCCACGTTGCAATTTCTAAGAAAATGTACCATGGATTTGGCGTGTATTGAATTCAAGTAGAATTGGATCTCGGTACCTTCTGTACCGAGATCGTCAACATGTAATGGAGGGTGGATGGGATTAGGGAAATATGGATGTGTTCCTGCGTAGTCACCTCCTCGTTGGTGGACCTGGGTACTTGGTAATGTTTTCGAGATCCTGGTCTCTGAAAGACGATATCATGCTAAGGACTGTGCTTGTAGACATAAGTATTGTAGTAAACTTGATGCTAGATGTACCAAACTAGTTAAAAGATGGTGGTCGTAGCTTTTGATAGAGATAGATAGATTTTTCACTTGATCAAAGGTTTCATAGATTTACTTTCAACAATTTTCTATGATACTCATTCATTCCATTATTTCATTAACTTTGCGCGAGATTAGAATAACTGGATTACTGGTATTTTTAGCATCGAGTATTTTGCAGTACAATTTAAATTATCTAAGTCCTTTTCAGGACTTGGAAATTCTATTTACGTTGTACTTCAGGTAATAGTTGAAGCCATAATTTAAATTAAGTTAAGTAAAATTTTACTCTCGTGGCATCAACCTGGAACCGTCGAAGAATTCTACTTTCTCTCTGGTCTTTTTGGATTTTAATTTAAATCAAATCTTTATCTGGCAAGAGGTTTTATGTCTACAATAATTCACATTTTATGAGCTTTGGAAAATTTTTAATTCGGTCCTCCCTTTTGCGTAAAATATATCCACGAATCTTGCAAGAACTGCTACTTTATCAATTTCGAATCCTATATTGTACAGGGTGTAAAAATTTGTACGCGATCAATATTTCGGACAGTAATGGTCATAAAATTCCATTAGATCAGTGGCCTATCTTGTAGCTCGTCGGTACTAGGATAAATCGAGACGAAGTTGTCGACTTGAGCTTGCAGAGTATCACGAGCTTACCGACAGGCGATACTTGAGCTTGCAGTGCACCGTGGAAAGCTTCACGACACCTCCGTATCGACTCGTCTCGATGCCTGCATGTTATCTATGCGGGATTCTAGATTTCTTCAGAAGCAAATTTCGTTGTAGATACAATCGCAGCACGGAGTAGAAAATCTCCTTACCGATATTCAATCAAATAGCGTATATGTTGCAAGTGTATTATATTCGTACAAGAATTCAATTAGTCGATCAGAAATCGTTAGAACCGCGCAACAAGCAAAGACAGAGAATCTCGCGAATGTTTTGAAACATTCGCGACATCAATCTCGAAATTTGTATTAGCATTGCATTCTCATACAGCAACTTATAAAAGGAATTCAGTAATTCAATACTTCTGCCAGAGTTTTTCATTTAGAAACGCTATGTCCGCTCTGCCTCATCTTTGCAGTGTTTGCACGTTTCGTTCGCCTGCTTGCGCATTCGTGCTGCGGTGAAATTGTCAGTATCGCGACGTGATCTCGCGGAAACACATGAATAATGTCAACTTTCAATGCGAATTCGCTTTCACCGAGTGTCGGGCTATTGCTACGGACATCAAATTTTAATATCCGCACTTTACTTTACCGCCGAGTGCATGGGAAGTTGTGTTCTTTTCATTGGAATTTTTATGCCTCGTAATGGTCCAGCCGCCAGCGACTGAATGTCTTCTCTAGTTAAGACATGATCTACTCTGGGGAATGGAGTTCCCCTAGCCTGTATAATGGAAGCAAACGAAACGTCAAGTATTCTTCGTTACACGGAAATCTAACAATGGCGAAGGGTAGGAAAGATGCTTTCATTCGGATGAGGCGGTCTTCTATACGCGCGTTATTACATCTTTTTTGTACGTAAAAGGATGAGGCTGTATTGTTCTGTTTTGTTGCATCTCGATGGGTATTTAAAAGCAGTGTTGCATGTTTTTGGTGTAGATTCTGATTGTTTCGGAACAAGGGAAATCCTAAATACCTATTTCTGTAGGAGAGTGCAGTATCGTGATATAACGCACGTCTATCACGAATGCAAACTATCTCACGGTAAACTAGCAGTGTGATAGCTCTGCATTTACGATTTCCTTTTCGAGGAAATTGAATTCTATAGAGCTTATCGTTTCAGAATTGTCTAGTGCCGCTTCTTGTTATATTATATCTTAATTTTTATTCTAATTGAAAGGCAAATATGACAACTACTAGAAAACTTTGGAGAACGTGTATTAATGTTAGAATCATTTTGAAGTTTCGACATTTAGATTAGCGATGTTAACTATTCAGTTGATCTTCATTGTATTTGTGACACAGTAATAATTCAGTAGTTGCGTACGTTAACAATTTTAAACACCAAATTACTTTGTGAAAATGGTTCGATTAAAGAAACTTCGCTCGACACACGATAGGCTTTACAGCGAAGCAGTTTGCGCCCTCTGAATTGTGTTAATCAGAAACTTGATTGTAGGTCCAGCGCGCGTTTTCGCTGGAGCTATCATTCACGTTAATTAAAATAGCTCTGCGCTAACAATTCGTTAACTGGTTTGCTTCAATGCCCTGCGAAATTACCCACTAGCAATAACGTAATCCGTGTGTTGATTCCATTCAAAGGAAGCAAATTAGATTAAATATCCAGGATTTGAATCTCTGGGGACACGTAAACCGTATGCTGAAATTAATTCATAATTATGTAATGGTCGCTAGGTCATAGATGTTTCTATTGAAGTCTCATTTTCGAAGCGTTGAGCTCGTTAGGCATTGCATATTTTTGGAACCTGAAGTAGAAATACAAATTTTTCTTCTCCGTTCCGAGCGGAGTTTTGTGTAACTTTCCGTTCGATATCCCAACAGAGTATACTCTTCTTTCTTCAAGGGGTACAATTTTTCATCACCACTGCATCGCTATAGAGGCTCATGTTCACTGTCGAAAGAAACGGTCCTAGAATCTATCAAACCTGGTCGCGCATCGATAATCGTGTAGAAAGGATAAATTAACATCTGGCATTGGCCAAATATCTAGGTCGAGAATTTACTGAAGAATCATTAGAGAGAAAAAACGACAATACGAATCTCCGACACAATGTATACAATGTATTCACACTCGCTTCGAAATGAGAAAGGGTGATAAAATGAAATACAAGAAGTAAAAGCAACGGTTCGGTATTTCCACAGACGAATTCGTTACGTCAAAGAACGCGATGTAACCGATGTAAAATTCGACGAAGTTCAAGTACGCGTGACGAGGCTTCTTTTATTATACTACGTTCGTTCTTTGATTTGAAGGTTGATGAAACTTCCTGTCGGGTTGATTCATTTGGTAAACATGGACCTGGCATTTCGCGGAGAATAATAGATTAACATGACTCGTGACAGAGAGGAGAGAACGGAAAAGTTGGAAGAAAGTTGCCGCAATTTCATCTAGCACCGCGCCGCGTAAGTTCGTTACACGAGCGGAATTTTCCATATAAAGCATCGCGCACGCTGAACATCTTATCGCTTCTTTGAGCTATCGCTGTGAGATTCCCCTAGCCTTCAAAGCAGTTAAAATTTTCACAGTTTCAGTGGAATCGTGCCCACAGCGTGACCTACATTCGCGGAATTTCATTTTTCTCCCTATAATGTGAATGCATGTGATTGTATTGTTGGATTGAAAAATTCAGAGTACGCAATGGTTCCGTAGACCTCCGTGAGATGTTCGCGAAGTTTCACATTGTCAATTTCACTTGTCGTATCTTGGAAATGAACGAACTTAAGCAAATCGAACATTCTCTTTATCTCTCAAAAAGAATGAAGTCGGCAAATAAGCGGTGTTCTTTCCATTTTTCTGATCTTCGCAAATAATTAGTAACAATGTGGTGAAACGGAACATCTTTTTCCTTTAAAGAGAAATTCAATTTTGTTAGTCGTTTAACTCGAATTGTTTCTCTAATCAAAAACGTATTAAACACGTTGACAGTTGCTCGCGGGTATTGCTGAAACTCGTACGAATTTACATTTCCGACGCGCGAATGCATCGCACTCGTCAATCATAACATCAATCTACAACATCGGACACCGACGACCATTGAATTATCAGCCTTCAGCTAATCAACTGACAAAACAACACGTACCTTTGATAAAGTCCACAGCCATTCCCAAGCCGTACGTATCCTTGTCGTAATCGTCGAGAATGTAGGCGCCGATCTTAACACCGGGTACAATTCCACGATCGTTGAGCCTGTCCAGAGTGTAAAGCATCACCTCGAGCGCTTGAACGTCACGTTGCGGCATCACTGGCCCGCAGGTGATGGTATCCTTCCTCTCATGGACCATCATTAGACGACTTAACACTAGATTATACTCGACCATCGCGCTGTGCTTAACTGGCCACTGATTCGGCGGTTCCAGCTCATGCAACGAGTTGTTCGTCGTTTGCGAGGACGCCTCGTCCATGGTAACGGTTCATGGTCAGAAGAAGTGGCGATCATGTCAAAAGTGAACAAAAATTGGTTCACGTCGTTAATCAATCCGATGGTCGACGTTTCGGCGGTAACTGGAAGTTGTTCCCTCTCTGTAGACGAAAGCGCGAGATTTTCGTTAAGGTAGTTGTCCAGAGAACCATTCGTATTTTTCAAACGGGAGCGAAACCTTTGATCAATCCTGCACTCTGGAGACGAATTCTAGTGGACGTGTCAACGAGACTCTTAGCCCCCCGGGAGCATCGTTGCTGGCATTCGCTTGGACGTATTCCATTTGCATGGTCGAGGCGGTTCTTCGTTGGACCTCGTCCTTGACCCACGTCGGCGTAGAAGTTCGTCCTGACACCGGGCCTCCGACCTTCATAGATGAATCAAGTTTCAGGCTCGTCGATGTCGAAGTTTGCACCGTGGACGACCTGGACTTTCGTTCTCTCGTAGGATGATCGATCACCGGGATGGGCATCGTGCTCAAGGAGTTAAACCCGTCGGACGGATTAACTTCATTCACCGTTCCATTATCCAACGAGCGGGTTTGAGCCCTCTCATTTTTCGAGCTAAACCCGACGGACGGTTCATCAGGCTTAATGTCGCAGTCATGTTTGAATATTTCGATTCAACGACTCTGTCGCCCTTGAACCGACGGGTTGCCGTTTCTTCGAAACCATTAGAGGATCGTTAAACGTTACTTCATCATCTTCTGTCAAACCATCCGTAGCTGTATCGAACCGTTCCGCCTGGTCGTCGATTTCCTATTTATCGTCCCAATTGTTTGGATAACGGCTTTTCTAGACGCGGATGGTCGTTCAGAAGGGGTTAAAGGAAGCTTCGATTTCGAATATTTCGTTTTATTCACGAGCGATTGCTTATGGTTCGCGTTTGTTTTGATATCCTTCGTAATCTTCCGCTCTTGCTCAGTCGAAGGTGAGTTCCTGAACGTATCGTCGGAATTTCCCTCGCCGAATTCAGGAAGGCCACTGTTCTCCGACGTATAGCCCCTTTCGGTTAGACAGTTCATATCGTTTCTTAGGTACGGGGCACTCCTTGGCGCCGCAACAGAGCTATGCTCGGAGTTCACGAGGACGCCGTCAGACTCCTTTGTCACGTTACTTTGCGCAGAAGCCTCTTCCGTTGTCGCTTTATTCGCCTCTTCTTTAGCCTTATCAATCTCGCTCCGCGGAGCGTCTAATTCCATATCTTGCGACGAATCCGCGCTCAAATTGAGTCTTATCGAGATCACATCGTTACTTAGACTTGAAACGTTTTCCGGTAACTGTGCATTGTCATTTCAACGTCGAATTCGGTTTGCCATTTAACATCGAGCTATCCGATAGCAGTGAATCGTTCTCACTCACCACATCTGGTGCTTCGAGTGTTACTCTGTTAACTCATCCTGTGCTTCCGTCGTGACTTGTTGAACTGAATTCATTGCTCAATGTTAAAGTACTCAAATTTAACGTCGAATCATTCCACTGCTGTACGTGTGCTGCAGCATCTCGATCGTCCAGTGAGTTATACTTAACGTTCTCTGAAATGAAGTCGATCTCCAATTCTGTCTCAACAATTTTCGCATCGTTATCCAAAAAATCATTTGTCGTTTCGTTGAAAGTAACATTCAATGAAGTTCCATCGTATTGCGACGAATGCAACGTGACCGCGTCGCTAGACGGAATAATATTTCTCTTCTCGCGGATCGAAAAATTTCCACGGGTTCTCCTGTCTGCCTCATCATCGCTTCCATTTGTTGATATCTGTTTCACGGAGATTCCATTCAACTGGCGCGTATACTCCATCTCTCTCCGAATCAACGTTGATTTACGAGACGTCGACGTTCACCAGGAACCTTCGAACTCTGAAGAATGAGGAGTCCTCCCTTCTGTCTTGATTGCTTTGACTCTTTTGCCTCGCGGCTCGCAATTCGAGGATCCCGAATTCTGGCAGAGGTACGACCACTCCAGATTTATTACATAACCAGAATCGAACGACCTCGGCTCTTCGTCAAGTTTTATTCCCGAATTTTAATGGACCTTCTGCTCATCAACTGATACATGGAATTATCATGCCCGTCGACTTCTATTTCCCGATTTCCCTTTTGGTATCAATTCTCCGTCGAACAGTTCACTAATAGAAGCGGAAGATTTAGGAGTTTCAATGAAATATCGTTTCTGGATGTATCCTTTGGGCTCAACATCTCGCGTAACTTTCTTACCTTTCGTAGATGCTCGTCTCTTCGCGTCTTTTAATCTTTTTCGACCCGTCAGCGTTTTCAATTTCAACCGTCCAATCCTTAATAGTTGATTAATAGAGGTGGAAGACTCGGCGGAATCGATTAAATATTGCTCAACCGAGCCTTCCGACGGCTTCCTACCACTCAATCCCCCTGGATCCGCGAATTTCTCCGATTTCAATCCTGTTTCGAATGCTTTACCGATAGAAACAACGTATTCAGGAATCTCAGTCGAATGTCGCTTCCATTGCGGTTTCCTCGCCATCTCCCAAGCTCCGAGAACCCACGATATCGTCAGCCTGAAAATAGTCCATAGTCCTTTGACCGTCCACCGTATAGGATCTTTTCATCCGAAGACGTCGAAGCTCGCCACTGAATCCCCTTTGCCTTCTCACGTCCTTGTTCTCTCGTCTGAAAGCCTTTAGCGAGTCGTCATTGCACGAATCCACAACAACGTGACCGTAATCAACGGTCGCATCGCCGCCTCTCTAGCGACGTCTTTCATCGCGACACAGGAAACCCGGGAGGATAAGCGGGGCTCTTCCGGAATATTCACTGAACTCCCGGTGAATCCGGTCGATCCCCTGGCAGTTGGCCCGGCTCGGCGTTTATCGCGTCGTTCCTTGTGGCAGTCGTTCGACGGGTCGGAATCCGCGAGTCGACGATCGCTCGACCGGATCGATCGATCGTCATCTTCGTCGGTTTGATTCGCGCCCACCGCCTGAGCGGTTCGCCAGGAAATTGCTCTCGACGACTCCTCCGTGATGTCATTCTTGACGAGTGGACGGAATGTTTGCCGAGCGGTAGTTGATGGCAATGATAACTTTTAAGGGTGCCGGGATGACGGAGTATTTGAATGGTTTTGGAATTTCAGGGATGGTTCATTAGCGCCGCGAGCCCCGTAAGCGACTTCGGCGCGGTTAACCGACAGCTGGTTGTTACCATAATCGAGCGGATACCGTTCGCCCGCCAAACTGTTTCGCAGAATCGATAGCACCACTGACACGGCCAGTACGGCCAGCCAACAGTTGTTCCGCCGCACCACCTGCCTCCCGTGACAAACATGTCCTGGTCCTGCAAAAATACGCAGCGTCTCTGTGAATCCACCACATCGCATAATAAGACCTATCGATCTAGTAATCTTATGCTAATCGAGGAGAAACGTATCGAATATCGTTCTCTACGAGATGTACGTGTTTGTTGCACCGAGATGGTTCGAGGCAATTTGGTTGAAACTATTTGAATGGTACAAAAGGGTTAAATTTGATTCGCTCTGTTTGAGAGCGGTTTAATCTATTTGTAGAGGAATGGAAATGTTTGAAGATTAATTATTCATACGTATATTGTGTATGCAATCAACTTAGATGTTAAGGGTTGAAGCTTTGTATTACAGATACGTGAAGTGCATTAATATCGTGGAGTTTATTTTGAGCTAAGTTATTAATCATGATGCAATAACGAACCAGTAAATATCTCTGCGAGTGTTGCACATTTTCGAAATTACAGAAGAATACCGCATAGTTGGAACTCCGAGCATTACACGTGCATAGTCAAAGCAGGAACTAACCTCGATCAAACATTGGCTATCAGTTAAGCGTGGAATATTACCACTAAATTTCTCGTATCCAAATCGAAGGAGCCAGTGGCCGCAACAGGCGCATACAGAGTCCTGGTGCACCGTAGTACATATTTTAGCATCGGTGTATTGATTAATTGTGTTCAATGCGTTCATATTAAATTCTCCATCACTTCTGATAGTACCTTCAAGTGACTGTAAAAGATTAATACCCTGGAAATCCATTTATTTGAACAGCGTCGGTGGAAATCTCGCTCGTGCGAATGCTTTTTGTAGCCATAATACGTTGATCCGATTACTCTTAGTACAAGCGTTTTCATTTGGTTGGCACGGAGCCAAACTGCGATTTGATCGAGAGTGATTTTCCTAGTTTCTATAAATCAGATTTATCGATCGCCTTTCTATAAACCGATACGATCAGCAGTATCGTTGATGGATCACCCTCGCGCAGTTAATCGAATGAAATTTTAATAATCCGAGAATATGATAGCTTAGGAACGAAGCTATCGCAATGTCGATATAATCTATACAATTGATGCAGAATTAATTACCACTCGGTTAACGCTATCTCGAAAGCCAATATAATCTCTTTAAGCGACATCTTATTGTTGCCAGGCCGCGCAGCGATCCCCTAGTCGCTCTTCCAGAAAATTAACCCCTCGCGCTATAACCGTTGTATCCTATCTAACCGTGGATCGTCGCGATTCAACGCGAGCATCCATTATTTTAACACTGCTTGCGCGTTAATTAGTCCGTTTCGAGGCACGGTCTTTCCTCTTTGTCCAATAAATTTCGCGCGGCTGCGAATCCTGAAGGAAAGCCTCGGAAACGAAGGTTATATTACTTGATCTCCTTTCCGTGCTCGTGTCCAGGTTTGACGCGTTCGTGGGCTAAATATCTGTCGGAACAATGGAGTTACAGGGCTTTAATAAGGCCGTTACTTTATCGAAGGGCTGCCGCGCTCGATAGGATTGAATCGTACGAAATGGACCCCGTTTCGCCCCGTCTCTCGGAGTAGGCACATGCCAGGTTTATTGTCAGATGTATCGACGGAAACGGTGATTTCGCGGGGACAGCGATAGGTTGGTAGGAATCGATCGAGCCCCGTTAAACGGTTATTGGACGATTTAGGTGAGGTAAGCATACTTCCTTGCAGAGCGTATTAAACTTGGTCTTCGATTCTCACGACACTTTCCAGCTTAAATTGACATTTTGGAGGTCTCAGATGTCTTTAATTCAATTATCTTCACGGGTAATTTCAACGGTAACTTTGATTTCCTAATCTTCTCTTATCCGTGGGTGATAATTTGAATGGAATATCCGAAGGATTCATTTTTTACCTTTCAGTTGATGAAATCAGTAATTCACGTTGTAAGTAGTTCATTTCTGTTTTATCGCTTGACGAATTCACTAGAGAATTTGACGGTTTACGGAAAGGAACCAGCATTAGTAAGAAACTTGAAAATTTGTTTGAAAAGAGAGCAACAATAACTGAATATGGTGAATACTGGGTAGTACATATTACTATCTGGATGTGGATTTTGGGAGCGATGCCTTCATCAAGAGAAAATAAGAAGCCAATATTGAAGAGGAAGAGAATAAGAAGAACAGTATGCCGAGGGAAAAATTCAGGGATTCTTCCATTGTTCGTGTTTGAACATTTTTTTCATCTACCCCCGTATTTCGAGGTATAAAGTTAAACTGATAACAAATATTACATACAAGAATGCATGTTTTCGTGAAATTTTATCACGACAGTCTATCATTATCCTCAACAGCGAAAATTAGTAGCCAATATTGTGTTCCGTTCCTTCTCAACCCCTGAAAGAGAAATTACACTTTCTAAAAGACTTTAGACATCCTGTAGAATCCGCAACTGAAGGGGTTACCGTAAATACCTTTCGTGGTGTTAAAATTTGACACGCGTGTGACAGAGATAATCTGTCGTGAATTTATTCAAACGGAATCTGAATTGTCATCTTTTAATGATCGATCTCTTAATCGCGACCAGTAGAAGGAATTCAGCGCGAAGTGATCAGCAAATCCTCATTGTTGGATCGTTTAACTGGTGCATATAATTACGACTGTATATTGTACATTTGTATCAGCTCCTCGCCCTAATTGGTCTGGTTCGAGCCGCTGACATCTGCATTGTCTATGACAACATATGTTGTCGTAACTTTCTCAATCGTATTCGGGATCCGTTCAATTATACAGGCTTGTATAAGGTACATGTGCGCGAAACAGATGGTTGTGATCACTCCTTGGTTCGATTGAGGAATCCGCGTGGCATTTTTCTAAGGATTTTAATCATTTCGACGAGTTCCATGACGGCGTTTCCACCTGGCATTCAAGTGCTACAAAATATTTTTCGTCAAGCGAATTCCACGGATACAATTTCGAACGTGTTCGCGTACGTTCTTTCGTCCGCGAGAAGAAAGAACCCATAGAATGGAGTTCCGCGGCGACGCAGCATCCCCTGCAAGTCAAAAGGGGACCAAGGTGGGAACAAAGGGAATCCTTAATGGCACGCAAAAATCGTCTACTGGCAAATAATTGGAGACAAAAGTCTCCATTCCCGTGACGTGTAAAGTGGATTGATTATTCTTCTGACGATATATCTTTGTTCGATTATACGGAACTGCACTTTAGAAGAGGGAAGTTGTTTTTGTTCTCGATAGGTATCCCTCGTTTACTTTCGAGAACACTCGCTAATGGAGCGATTTTTCCATTTGATGGGTTTAGATTGGTTCAGCGGCCGTGCTCTTTTTGTTTCACGAGCGACTTCGCGGCCGGCGCAAGGGTCTCCGCTTTAATCTCCCGCATAGACGGTGAGAATGGACCTTTAATATTCTCCGAACGATCAGTGCTACCTCTTTTGAAAAGCAAGCAATGTATTGTTAATATTGGATGCTTTCCAACCGACCTTTTAAATCGGCGCTATCATTTAAATTCGCAGCTAGATTGGTCCGTGATCTGTTGGCGAGCTTAACTGCTCCCTTCTTTTTTTGTTTGTCCGCTACGATGTACCACTGTTGATAATCTGTGGCGAACGATGACTGGAATGTGATAAGAGGAATTTTTATCGGGAGCCAGCGAACGATTTTTTCCCAGGGAAAAGCTTCTATAAACACAGCAAGGTTTTATTTCTTACGAAACTTTAATGCTCTTATAATTTCTCTTAAAGTTTTTATTAAAACTCCATGAAGATTTAAGCTGAGTTTTTCCCCCCTCCGCCGATGGGAGGGATCGCGAGATTTTTATTAGAAATTTCGTAGACTGGCTGTAAGCAGCTTTCGTTGTACCTTGGATTTTCTTATCGTCGCGTATAGGAAATGATACCATGAACTATTTGAACTAGAAGTTCGTTGATACAGTTTTATAACCGCCTATAACGCCGTGTAATTGAGGAAGGGTAGCACGTTCGCGTAAGCACACACAACGCAATATAGGATACGAGGAATTCATTTTTCCATTTTCCGCATTGATTGGCAAAGCAGAAAGTCCAAGAAAAAGCGCGAGGTCCTAAGAGGCGACGTTCCAAAGGGGTGGCTAGCGTAGAGTCATAATGCTCGCAGATGTGCCTGCGAACAAAAATTGCGACCAGTGACATTTCGCGTTTGTATCCGCTTCACGGATCTCGAGATTTCGATACTCCTTGACACCGAATGATTCCGCGATTTTCGCAATAAATAGCGGAGACACGCGTGCATCGTAACGCATCAGCTACCGGTCCTACAAATTCTACACCTAGGAGATGACATACCGAATCTCGGGCCTCTAGAATTTTTTTCATTCAAGTACATATTGTCTATGGGCCACTAGTGACCGCTCCAGGAGTTCGCTCTCCACATATTTCGACTCCCAGAGCCAGACATGCCGTATCTGGAACCCCTAGAATTGACTTCACTTATGTACTGATTCGCTCTGCGCCATTAATAACCAATCCCTGAGTTCTACCTCCTTATACGAAACATAGGGTCGGACATATCATGTCTGTGGACCCTAGTATTGGTTTGATTTAAGTATATATTATCTGATGGCCATTAACGACCCCTCCAGAAGTTCGTCAACCTCCACTTATTTGACACCTAGGGCCGGATATGCCGTGCCTGGGGCCCCTAATATTGGATTCATTTAAGTACTTATTGGCTCTTGGCCAGCAGTAATCGCTCCAGGAGTTCTATAGCCGACTACTTCGAAACATAGGACCGAACATACTGTAACAGGGGCCACTAGAATTGGATTCATTCAACCCCCTATTGAAGCTGTGCTATTACTAACCGCGCCAACAGATTCCCTGCCACCTAATTCGACACCCAGGGTCCGCGATGCTTTCCAAGGGCCTGTAGTGTTGGTCTCATTTAATTACTTATTGGATCTGGGTCATTCGTAACCCCCTAGGATTTCGTAGCCCGCATATTCAACCCAAGGTATTCCAAACATGATACATTTTATCCGCTCGACCATTATATATAAATACAAACAAATATAACCTAACCCAACAAAACCTAACCTCTCGACGTTAATATTTTATAAAATACCTGACGTGTCGGCCCCAACTTCTCGGCGGGAACATTATTTACGTCTACAATGTTATATATCCTAACCTAAGGCAACCTAACATCTCGGCAGTAATATTTTACAACATTCCTGACGTGTCGGCCACTACTTCTCGCAGGGAACATTATACATAAATAGAATCTAAAATAAATTAACCTAATTCCACGCAGCACTTGTGTAGTAGTGTTTCACAGGATCCCAGGCATGCTGGCCCTACATCGCGGTGGGAAAATTATATGCGTCTATAACGTTATATATTATAACTTACGGCAGCCTAACCTCTCGGCGGTAACATTTTACAACGTTCCTGGCGTGTCGGAACCTACATCTCGGTAATAACATTATATACGTCTATAACGTACTATAACCTAACCTAACCCATCTAGCCCCACGATGGTAGTGTTTTAAAGAATCTAAAACGAAACATGACCGCCGAGACCTCAGCTTGCGTTAGGTCCGGTTACATAACGTGTCAGACGTAGATAACGTTCCGACCGAGAAGTATGGGACGACCCGCCACTAATGTTGTAAAATATTACGAGCGAGAGGTTAGGTTGCGTTACGTTAGGTTATATAACGTCATAGAACGTATATAATGTCCACACCGTGAAGCAGGGATTAACCTGCTAGGAATGTTGTTAAATATTACCCTCGAGAGGTTAGGTTGCCTTAGGTAATGACATATAACGTTATAGGCGTATATAATGTTCCCACCTAGACGAAGGGTCTTGCTTGCCAGGAATGTTGTAAAATATTACATCCGAGATGTACGGTTACCTTAGGTTAGGATGTATAACGATATAGACATATGTACGGTCCTCATCGAGACGTACGGGCCGAGATGACCAGAATTCTGTAAAACATTTCCACCGAGGGGCTAGATGGGACAGGGTAGGTTATAGTACGTTATAGACGTATATAATGTTTCCATCGAGAAGTACGGGCCGACCCGCCAGGAATATTGTAAGGTATTATGGTCGAGAGGTTAGGTTGCGTTAGGTTAAGTTATTTAACGTTATGGACCTATATAATGTTCCCATCGGAAAGCAGGGGCCAACACGCCCGGGATATTGTAAAACATTATTACCCACGGGATAACTGGGTTAGGTTAGGTTACAATAGGTTATAGACCTATATAATGTTCCCACCAAGAAGTAGTGGCCGACATGCCAGGAATGTTGTAAAATATTACATCCGTGATTGTTACATTGGCTTAGGTTAGGATATATAACGTTATAGGCGTATATAATGTCTCCACCGAGAAGGACGGGCCGACACGAAAGGAATGTTGTAAAATATTACCGCCGAGAGGTTAGATTTCCTTATGTTAGGATATATAACGATATTGACGTATATAATTAGCCCGCCGTGAAGTAGAGGCCGACGCGCCAGCAATGTTGTAGAATATCACGGTGCGAATATCATATACGTCTATGACGGTATATATCCTCACCTAAGGCAACCTAACTGCTCGACGGTATTATTTTACAATATACCTCGCGGGTCGGCGTGTTGTACTCGGTGGGAACATTATATACGTCTATAGAATAATATAACCTATCCTAACCTATCTAGCACCTCACGGGTAATGTTTTACAGCATCCCGGGCGCGTCGGCCCGTACGTCTCGGTGGGGATATTATATACGGCTGTATCGTTATATATCCTAACCTAAGGCAGCCTAACATGTCGGATGTAGTATTTTACAACATTCCTGGTGGGTCGGGCCCTACTTCTCGGTGGGAACATTATATACGTCTATAACGTAATATAACCTAACCTAACCCATCTAACCCTTCGCTGGTATTGTTTTACATAATCCCGGTCGTGTCGTCCCGTACTTCTGGGTGCGGACATCATATAAGTCTACAACGTTATGTAGCCTAACCTAACCCATCTAGCCCCTAGGTGGTAATGTTTTACTGAATCGCAGTCGTGTCGGCCCGAACTTCTCGGTGGGGACATTATATACGTCTATAACGTTGTATATCCCAACCTAAGGCAACCTAACATCTCGGATGTAGTATTTTCTAACAATCCTGGCGGATCGGCCCTTACATCTCGGTGGGAACATTATAAACATCTATAACGTAATATAACCTAACCGAACCCAACTAGAACCTCGCTGATAATGTTTTACAGAATCCCGTTCATGTCGTCCCGTACGCCTCGGTTGGGACCTTATATACGTCTATAGCGTTATATATCCTAACCTAAGGCAGCCGAACCACTCGAATGTAGTATTTTACAACATTCCTGGGCAAGTTGGCCTCTACTTCTCGGTGGGAACATTATATACTTCTATATCGTAATATAACCTAACATAACCCATCTTGCCCCTTGGTAATAATGTTTTACAGAATCCCGGTCGTGTCGTCCCGTACTTCTGGGTGCGGACATTACATACATCTATAACGTTATATATCCTTACATAAGGCAACCTAACATCTCGGATGTAGTATTTTCCAACACTCCTAGCAGGCCGGCCCCAACTTCTCGGTGGGAAAATTATACACGTCTATAACGTAATATAACCTAACCTAACCCTTTTAGCCCCTCGCTGGTAATGTTTTACAGAATCCCGGTCTTGTCGGCCCGTACTTCTGGGTGTGGACATTTTATACGTCTAGAACGTTATATAGAGTTACCTAAGGCAACCTAACACCTCGGATGTAGTATTTTCCAACATTCCTTGCGGGTCGGCGCCTACTTCTCGATGGGGACATTATATACGTCTATAACGTTGTATATCCTAACCTAATGGAACCTAACATCTCGGGTGTAATGTTTTACATCATTCCTGGCGTGTCGGCCCGTATTTCGCGGTGGTAACATTATATACGTCTATAGCGTTATATATCCTAGCCTAAGGCAACCTAACATGTCGAATGTAATATTTTACAACATTCCTGGCGCGTTGGCCGCTACTTCTCGGTGGGAACATTATATACGTGTATATCGTAATATAACCTAACCTAACCCATCTAGACCCTCGGTGATAATGTTTTACAGAATCCCGGTCTTGTCGGTCCGTCCTTCTCGGTGCGGACATTATATACGTCTATAACGATATATATCCCAACCTAAGGCAATCTAACATCTCGGATGTAGTATTCTCCAACATTCCTGGCGGGTCGGCCCCTACTTCTCGGTGGGAACATTATATACGTCTATAACGTAATATAACCTAACTTAACCCATCTAGCCCATCGCCGGTAATATTTTACAGAATCCCGTTCGTGTCGTCCCGTACGTCTCGCTGGGGACATTATATATGTCTATAACGTTATATATCCTTTTTTTTCTTTTTTTTATCGTGGGGAAACCCTCATGGGTACCTCGGACTTTGGGGACTATCCGAGGTTATGTCGGACTCTTGCCGACTAAAGCCCCACGGTGGCCATCATCTGCGCGTGTCGGACGGGAG
This sequence comes from Xylocopa violacea, assembly GCA_963969225.1. Classification (NCBI taxonomy): domain Eukaryota; kingdom Metazoa; phylum Arthropoda; class Insecta; order Hymenoptera; family Apidae; genus Xylocopa; species Xylocopa violacea. Next base: position 1,128,633 of record CAXAJV010000835.1, read on the forward strand.
CCGGGAACTCTTAACGATCGACGATCGGTATCCTCCTGCGCTGGGGTCTCCAGTTGACCCTCTGCTCGGCTACTCTTGCCTGTAGCCTGATCTTCTACCATGGTGACGCGCAAAGATATCTGTGTGCGCCAAGCGCCGCTCGTGAGCCACTCACGAGCGGCGCTACGTCAAATGTACACGTGCAATCACGATCGCAAGCCCAAACATGTGACCATCTGTGCTTACCTTGACGCACAGCTGCCATACTCCTGTTTGCTGCCGTTGCAGCTGCGAGTCTTTCGCAGCTGTGCATCCTTCCGGTCCTGGCCGTCTTGGCCTCTTGTGACGGTACAGCTGCAAGTCTTTCGCAACTGGTCGTCCTGTCCAATCCCGGTCTTCTTGACCTCTTCGCCGTCTTGGCATCCACTTCGGTCGTCTTGACCTCTTCATCTCTTCGGGCTCTTCTTCGCCCATCTTCCGGATGAAGATAGCCTTTGAGATGAGGTGGTTGGCGGCGAAGTTCCGTTCCCCGATGGGATCTTGGAAGTGACCCCCGTCCGATAACGGGAGTCCTCTATCTTGGAAGGGAACGGGGCAAACGTCAAGGACGCCGACCCCGTAGGCAGCGTTGAGCAGGGACACCGCGCTCCCTTTCGCGCTCGGCGGCCTCCTCCGCGGCCATGACTTTGTCGCAAAACGCCGTCACGGCCCGCCAGTATCTCTCACCTTCGAGCATCTTTGACATGATGCTCTTCAGTGAGAGATTCGACCCTACCTCGACTATCAGTAGTCGATGCAGCCGTTCCCACGCTGGACACCTCTCCAGTGTGTGCTGCGCCGTGTCGTCCTCTTCGCCACAGTGTGGGATGCAGCCGTGTCTTCCTTGCCAATCCTCTGCAGGTACTGACCGAAGCATCCATGTCCGGTCAGTATCTGCGTGGTTCTAAAGCTAAGTAGCCCTCTCCGGCGGTCCACCCACTTATCTAGGATGGTTAGGACCGCTCCGATCGTCCTGTGTTCGGAGCGAGTGGAGAGGTGTCTCTTCCACTCCTCTATCGAAGCCGATCTTACCGCGTCCCTGAGTTCTTTTTTACTCAGGGATGATGCGTCATCGTCATCTTCCTGGTCCACGTTTCGAAGCGAATGGTAGACGAACGCATCCTCGCTGACCATGTATTCGATAGGCACCAGCCCAGCAAGCGCGGTGGCCACATCGTGTGATACCGTCCTGTATCCTCGTATCGCACGAATGGCCATCCTCCTCCACGCGCTGCGCAGGGACGAGATCCTCTTGTCGGTGTGTCTCGCTCCGCGATGGAGCTGTACCACACCGGAGCTCCGTACAATGCTATGCCACGGATCACCCCGGCGTATAGTCTTCGCGCTCTCTCGTTAGGGCCCTTCAGGTTGGGCATTATGCAGCTTAGCTTGAGTGCCGCTGTCTCCAACCTGCCCGCAAGTTTCTCTATGTGGCTAGAGAATCTCCAGTCCTCGTCGAGCCGAAGGCCGAGGTAGTTGATGTCTCGGCCCGGCTCGATCCTTGCCGGTCCCACACTTACCGCCACGCGAGGTGTTCCTCTTGTGGGTCTCCTCCGGCTCCGTCTGCTGAAGCACACGATCTCCGTCTTCTGCGGAGCCAGCTCGAGGCCCATCTTCCGGATGCGGTTAGCCACGACTGCCTTTCCCAATTCTGCCCGGCAGGCAGCTCGCGTATCTGTCTTACCGGCGGCGAACACAAACGTGTCGTCTGCGTAGCATATCAGGCGCACGCCCGCCGGCATTGCTGCTGTCAACGCGGCATTGTACCCGATGTTCCACAGGAGCGGTCCTAGCACCGATCCCTGGGGTACGCCACGGTTGACAGGTCTGCTTTGTGGCCCATCCTGGCTATCGTAGACTATCGCCCTGTCGCTGAGATAGTCCACCACCACGTTCCTGATGTGTGGTGGGATTCCATGCCTGTCCAGGGCTGCGTAAATAGCTGGCCATTGCAGGGAGTTGAACGCGTTCTTGATGTCTAACGAGACAGCGTATGTAACTCCCACCCTCGACACAACCATCTCGGTGAGTCTCTTGACTTCACTCACCGCGTCGATCGTGCGTCGACCTGCCCGCCCTGAATCCGTACTGGCAGTCCGCCAGTGCAGGTCCGACGCGCGACAGGTGCTGGACGATTCGTTCGTGTATTATTCTTTCGAACAGCTTTCCTACCTCGTCCTGCAACACTATGGGCCGGAACGCTGATCGTGAATCCTCCGGTTTGCCTTCCTTTCGGAGGAGCACCAACCTGCCGGACTTCCATCTTCGAGGGAGCGTCCCCGCCTTGATGCAGGCTGAGAACAGTCTTCTCAGTCTCGAACCAAGGACGCTCAGCGCCATCGTCCAGACACGGCCGGGTATTCCATCCCGGCCGGGGGCTGTGTTCTTCTTCGCCATCCTCTTGACGGCCCCGGCCAGTTCCTCTTCGGACACCTCCAACTCCGGTGTCCACCCGTATCGGGCCGCTGCTGGGGGCTCTTCGTTCCCTCCCTCGGGAAAGAGGTCGTCCAATACCCTCTCCAGCAGCGGGACCTCTAAGGTTTCCGTCAACGGGGGCGCCCATGGTCGCAGTTTGTCCATCACTATCTTGTAGGGACGCCCCCATGGATCCTCTTCGAGAGTTTGGAGGAGTCCATCCAATGCGCGTGCCTTGGACTTCCTGATGGCAGCCTGCAGCTCCTTCTTCTTGTCCCTGTAGCTGTTGTACAGCTGCAAAGTCCTCGTCGCGTCCGAGTTCCTTTTTCTTCTCTCTCTGGTGTACTGGCGGCGCCCAACGGTGCAAGTTGCACGGAGCTGCGCGATCTCTGCGTTCCACCAGTATACTGGACGCTTCGGCGCACTGCCGCGGGCTCTTGGCATGCCGGTGTCGCATACCGCTGTCATCGCGTTGACAAACCAGTCCGCCTCGGTGTTGACATCTTCTATCGGGCTGACCGGCGTCTCCTGCCAGCCTACCGCGAGGATTGCTGCCATCAGGTGGTCTTCCTCGATTCTCCTCAGCGACCACTTCTGGCGGTGGTGATTAGCCTGCCGGGCCGTGTGTGGGACGGAGACATCCATGGAGATGTACAGATGATCGGGCAGTGTCTCCTTCTCTTCCACCCTCCATTCTCTAATTTGCCGTGCTGCCTTGCGGTTACCAAAGGAGAGGTCCACGATGCTTTCTCCCTGGTACCGCACGCATGTGCTGGCTGAGCCTTCGTTTAGTAGCGTCAGGCCCAGGCCAGACGCCCAGTCTAGCGTGGCGTGGCCTCTTGCGTCCGTCCTAGATGATCCCCACGCCGTCACGTGCGCATTATAGTCTCCTAGCACTAGGACGGGCGACTCTGCATATCTCGCAACTGTCCGTCCCGTCCTGTCCAACAGGTCTTCGTACTTGCTGATGGACCACCTGGGAGGGGCGTATAGTCCGATAACGGTGAGTCCCGCCCAGGTTATCGCGACGAATCCTTCCTCGCGTGCGACCGTCTTGATTGGTCGTACACGTGTCCGTGCAGACTGCACGATCACCACCGAGCCGTCTCTATCTCCTATCCACGCTCGATTGTCGCGGATGGAGTACGGCTCCGCTATCACTGCCAACTCGAAATCGCCGCCCTGTAGTCTTGCTACTACCAGGTCTTGGGCACGGGCAGCATGATTCGAGTTAGTCTGCAGGATACGGCATGGCGTGAATTTTATGCCGTATCCATGGCTTCCTCCTGGCCCTTACCTGCTGGAGTCGTTGTTGCCGGCTCCACGGTCTTTCCTTCTTCCAGAGCGGTCGCTGGTTCCTTCCTACATGCCGCTGCCGTTATGGCTTCTACAGCCGGCTTGCTGCTCTTTTTCGTAGCTTTAGGCGCCTTGCACACCTCCCCACCAGCCTTGTGGTGTGCTCGTCTGCCTGCAGCCTTGCAGACGATGCATGTGGGCGCGGTTTGCCTGCACTCACTTGCTCTGTGGCCGGACTCACCGCACCTGTAACACAGGTTGCGCCGATCCACTTTGCTGATACAGCTTTGCTGTACGTGGACAGTTTCCCAGCATTTGAAGCATCGATCCGGTCTCGGCTTTAAAGCCGCCACCCGGATCAAGGACCAACCGATTCTTATTCTGCCGGCATATGCCACTTTCGTGGCAGCGGCGAGGGGACACTGCACCCACATGGTGCCGAGCCCGTTTGACGAGTCCCGTCGTATCCCGGTCCGTATTTCCTCGGCCTTGCATCCTCCTGCGGATGCGATGGCTTCCGCCACTTCTTGTGGCATTATGGAGCCCTCGAGCCCGTAGACCCTCGGGTCTGCCCTCTTGTGAAGCGTCGCGACATATACCTCTCTGTCGCCCAACGCCTCCCTGAGTTTGCCGGCAAGGGCAGCCGCTTTGGCCTCCTTCTCCTTGCCGGTAATTTCTAGGATCAGTCCGCCCGTTCTGGCCTTTTTCGGGCGGACCTGTTCTATGCCCACCTCTGCGAGCTTTACTCGCTGCCGGGCAGCTGTCATCACCTCAGCGTACGTGGCTTTGCTATCCTGAGGGATGGTGAGGACGACGGCTGCTGTTCTGGGAACCTTTCCCAGTGTCGTCCTTGCGTTGCGTTTCGCTGCGCTGACGCGCACCTGCCTCCTTTCCTTCTCAGCGGCGGCCTTTGATGGCTTGCCAGCCGCCGTTTTCTTTCCCCTTCTGCCCAGGACCTTTGTCCAGGGGAGCTCCACCTGCGTGGTTTTCTTCTCCGCAGGGGGGGGGGAGGGGCAGGGCGGAGTGCTGCCTGCCACTCGTTTTCCTTCCTCACGGATTCCTCGCGTATCCTCTTCATACGCGCCTCCAAGGAGGACTCGGTTTTCGCAGGTGCCGTTGTTCCTGTTGCGGGTGGGAGGGCCGTCCGTTTGCCCTTAGCGGACTTTAAGGGGGCCTTCCCCTTTTCGACGTCCGTCGTCGTCTCCCCCGTTTTTCTTACCTTTACGAGGAAGGCACGTTTCGCCGCGGTGGGGCGCTCTTTTACGATCATTGCAGTTGTCTGATCCTTCTTCTTCGGAGGGAGTCTCTCCTTAATTCTCCCCCAGATCTTCTCGATCCGTCGATCGAATATTTCCTCGAGGCTTGAAAGGATATTCTTGAGTCCAACCTGTAGGATATCCTCTCTTGCCTCCGTTGTAGGCGGTTCTTCTCGCCTTTCTGGCACCGGGCTCCTCCTCGCCGCTGGTTGGGGGGAAACCCGCTCCTCCACGGCTGCCAGCTTCCTCTTTAGCTTCTCGTTCTCGAGGCGCAGGCTTTCTGCCTGCAGCCTCCACTCTTGGGCTTCAGAGCTCACCGCAGCGGGGTTGCCCTTCGCTCGCTCTGCGAGCTCCAAGAGAGTGGCGCGCAGCGTTCTTGCGCCTACGCGTACTGCCCTCTACATTGGGCCTTGTAGGTTGCGCGATTTTGCTGCAACCCATTCGATCTTGTTCGCCTCTTTCAAGGCGGTCAGTCCAAGATCTGGCAGGGGGGCCCTTCTAGCCTCCGCCTGCAGCTCCTCGTCTGTCGGCACAGGCTTTGTCGACCTTGCCGGTCGAGGGGGGACGACTGTTGCCCAGTCGATCTCTTCGTCCTCCAGGGCGCTGTCTACGTCAGCGGTGGCAGCTTTCCTTTGCCAGCGCCTTGCGCCCTTCGTGGCTCTCTCGGACAAGGTCGACACCATCGATGTCACAGAGGCGTCCGTGTCATACGCCTCCGTGGTCTGCCTTGCCTCCTTCTGTCCTTTGCTGGACTTAGGGCATGGCCTCGTCGTCATGGATATGATGGAGGCAAGCGACTCATCGGAGTCGCCTCCAACGTTGGACGGATCTCCTGCGCGCCTCTTCTTAGCCGCGAGGCGGCTGTTTCGCCTCTTGAGGGATCGCTCTTCCATCTCGGATGTCGAGTGGTCCTCCGATCTTGCCGAGAATAGACAGCTGGGGCCTGCCCCTTTTCCACAGGCTGGAGCCTGTGGCTGTATGAAATAGTCGGCGTAGTCCATTTTGGGATTACCCCTGCCAGACATGTTCGTTTCACGAAAAACACATTTGTTTGTCGCGTAGGTATTATTGAACCGTCGGTAAGTTACCGGCACACTCCTCCGCCGAGTGGCCTGGTTTGCCCTGTGCACGGTCCGACAGTCGCTAAATGTACGCGCGCACTCTTTACCAACACTCGGTCCGCGAATTTTGCGGTTACCTATCGAAGGTTATCGAGGGTGGATGTAGTTTTCGACCGTCGATAAGTCACCACCTGGTGTCTGTTCGCAGAGACCGAGGAGGTGTCAATTATAGTTTATCGGCCACCGATAGACACCACGGACACAAAAAAATCACCCTCGGTCGGAAATTGTCCGGTTACCGACCGTTCAGTTACCGACAGCAGAGCTGTCGGTAAGTTACCACGTACTGCACTCACTCGTTTCGACCGAGGAACTGTCAGTTACTGTTTATTGGCCGTCGATGAGTACGCAAAACGCTGCAGTTTAATCCGCGGCCGGCAATTGTTAAGTTACCGACTGCCCGGTTACCGATGCTGGGTTCGCCCGACCGTCGGTAATTCCTCCGTCTCAAAACCCGACTTCCGGGTTGTTGCTTGGTTTGTTTAAACCAACAATACCCTAAACTAACAACCAATATCGTGGCAATCGGTGTTTTTGCAAAATTACCAACCGCACGGTTATCGACCGCAGGTGGTACCGCTGCTGTCGGTAATTCGAAATTTTTCAGTTCCCGCTGCGTTTATTTCAGTTATTATTTGTTGAAAACGCAATACACCTTCGTCAACGATCAATTTCGCACGGCCGGCAGGAAAAAACGGCGAGAAATTCCAATTCGTGCGACCGGAATGTTACCTACGACGGTCGGTAAACTTTACCGACCGTGAGCTGTCAAACTCTTGCAAGAATTGATTTTTGACTTGTTTATTACCGCATGCACTGTTTCTACGTGTCCAATAAACAATTTCTACGTCCACTCACTGGCACACGGTGCAACCTTGGTAGAGTTGCTGCAAAATTTTCACCTCCGTCAACTATGTTCCGTGGTGGCAGCACTACTCGGTTCCACTTCGCCAAAATTTACTGTTTTTTACTGTTTTTAACAGTTTTTCCGCCTCGTAATTGCACAAAATCAGTGTCTATTGTCACTTCACACCCGATTATGGCAATTTCCGCACCGAAAAAGGGCTATTTAAAATTCTTGATTTTTCGCCACGTGCACGTTTTCCCACACAAAGGAGTGACGTCACACGTCACTCCTATTTCACTTAAAATCGCTTATTTTCACCTTTTTAAGCGTTTTTTCACCACGAATAAGTTTATTTCTAGTGTCTGCGGTCACTTTACACTTTCTCGTCGTAAATTCACACGCATAAACGGTCAATTTTCAAAGTTTATTGCCGTATATAACAACACGTGTTTTCACGCAGCAAAACAAAGTGTTACACTTTTTCACCGTTTTCCACCTTTTCACTGAACTTCACTTCACTACAGTTACCTAGCGGATCCTCTTCACCTCCTGGAACACCCTCAGCTCCGCTCAAACCCTGAAATTCGCGAAACGTGCCCCGAAGCGCGTACCGTACGGCAGCGAACGCGTCACCACGTGCAAATCGAACAAAGACGCGCACGTATTATGCTCGATTTGCCTCCTACTCGCGACATTCACGTGAGATTTTCGTCTCAGCGCGTAGTTTCGCGTACCCGTAACGTGCCAAAAACAAGTTTTGACACGAAACTCGCCATCTTCCTCGAAAATTAGAACGGCTTTCAGAGAGCTATCGTACGCACGTCCGTCAGCTTACTCGTCCGCCATGCGAATCTCTCATAACGTTATATATCCTAACCTAAGGCAACCTAACATCTCGAATGTAGTGTTTTACAACATTCCAGGCGGGTCGGCCCCTACTTCTCGGTGGGAACATTATATACGTCATTACCGCAATATAACCTAACCTAACCCATCTACACCCTCGGTGATAATGTTACACAGAATCCCGGTCTTGTCGGCCCCCACATCACGGTGGTAACATTATATACGTCTATAACGTTGTATATCCTAACCTAAAGGAACCTAACATCTCGGGTGTAATATTTTACAACATTCCTGGCGTGTCGGCCCGTAGTTCTCGGTGGGAACATTATATACGTCTATACCGTTATATATACTAACCTAAGTCAACCTAACATGTCGGGAGTAATATTTTACAACATTCCTGGGTCATCGGCCCCTACTTCTGGGTGGGAACAGTATTTACGTCTATAACGTTATATATCCCAAACTAAGTCAACCTAATATCTATACCGTATTATTTTACAACATTCCTGGCATGCAAGTCCCTACTTCTCGGTGGGAACATTATATACGTCTACAAAGTCATATATCCTAACCTAAGGCAACCTAGCATCTCGGGTGTAATATTTTACTACATTCCTGGCGCGCCGGCCCCTACTTCTCGGTGGGAACAGTATATACGTTTATAACGTTATATATTCTAACCCAAGGCAACCTAACATCTCTACCGTATTATTTTACAACATTCCTGGCGCGTCGGCACCTACTTCTCCGTCGGAACATTATATACGTCTTTGACGCTATATATCCTAGCCTAAGGTAACCTAACATGTCGAATGTAGAATTTTACAACATTCCTGGCGCGTCGGCCCCTACTACTCGCTGGGAACATTGCATAGGTCTATAGCGTTATATATCCTAACCTAAGGCAATCTAACATCTGGGATGTAATATTTTACAACATTCCTAGCATGTCGGTCCCTACATCTCGGTGGGAACAATCTATATGTCTATAACGTTGTATATCCTAACCTAAGGGAACCTAACATCTCGGGTGTAATATTTTACAACATACCTGACGCGTCGGCGCCTATTTCTCGGTGGGAATATTATATACGTCTATAACGTTATATATCCTAGCCTAAGGCAACCTAACACCTCGGATGTAATATTTGACAACATTCCTGGCGTGTTAGCCCGTACTTCTCGGTGGGAACATGATATACGTCTACAGCGATATATATCCCAACCGAAAGCAACCTAATATCTCGGATGTAATATTTTACAACATTCCTGACGCGTCGGACCCTATTTTTCGGTGGGAACATTATATACATCTATAACGTTAGATATCCTGGCCTAAGGCAACCTAACATGTCGAATGTAATATTTTACAACATTCCTGGCGTCTCGTCGCCTACTTCTCGATGGGAACATTATATACATCTATAACCTTGTATATCCTAACCTAAGGCAACCTAACATCTCGTATGTAATATTTTACTACATTCCTGGCATGTCGGTCCCTACTTCAAGGTGGAAACATTGTATACGTCTATAACGATATACATTCTAGCCTAAGGCAACCTAGCATTTCGGATGTAATATTTTACAACATTCCTGGCGTGTCGTCGCCTGCTTCTCGATGGGGACATTATATACGTCTATAACGTTGTATATCCTAACCTAACGCAACCTAACATCTCGGATGTAATATTTTACAACATTCTGGCTTGTCGGTCCCCACGTGTCGATCTGGACATTATATACGTCTATAACGATATATATCCAAACTTAAGGGAAACTAACATCTCGGATGTAATATTTTATAACATTCCTGGCGCTTCGGCTCCTACTTTTCGGTGGGAACATTATATACGTCTATAACGTTACATATCCTAACGTAAGGCAACATAACATCTCGGATGTTATATTTTACAACATTCCTGGCGTGTCGTCGCCTGCTTCTCGATGGGGACATTATATACGTCTATAACGTTGTATATCCTAACCTAACGCAACCTAACATCTGGGATGTAATATTTTACAACATTCCTGGCATGTCGGCCCCTACGTCTCGGTGGGAACGTTATATACGTCTATAACGATATATATCCAAACTTAAGGGAAACTAACATCTCGGATGTCATATTTTACAACATTCCTGGCGCTTCGGCCCCTATTTCTCGGTGGTAACATTATATACGTCTATAACGTTATATATCATAACCTAAGGCAACCTAAAATCTCTACCGTAATAGTTTACAACATTCCTGGCGTGTCGGCTCGTACTTCTCGGTGCGAACATTATATCCGTCTATAACGTTATATATCCTAACGTAAGGCAACATGTAAACAACATGGCAACATCTTGGATATAATATTTTAGAACATTCCTGGCGTGTCGTCGCCTGCTTCTCGATGGGGACATTATATACGTCTATAACGTTGTATATCCTATCCTAACGCAACCTAACATCTGGGATGTAATATTTTACAACATTCCTGGCATGTCGGTCCCTACGTCTCGGTGGGAATATTATATACGTCTATAACGTTATATATCCTATCCTAAGGCAACCTAACACCTCGGGTTTAATATTTTACAACATTCCTGACGCGTCGGCCCCTATTTCTCGGTGGGAACATTATATACGTTTATAACGTTATATATCATAACCTAAGGCAACCTAAAATCTCTACCGTAATAGTTTACAACATTCCTGGCGTGTCGGCTCGTACTTCTCGGTGCGAACATTATATACGTCTATAACGTTATATATCCTAACGTAAGGCAACATAACATCTCGGATATAATATTTTACAACATTCGTGGCGTGTCGTCGCCTGCTTCTCGATGGGGACATTATATACGTCTATAACGTTGTATATCCTAACCTAACGCAACCTAACATCTCGGATGTAATATTTTACAACATTTTGGCTTGTCGGTCCCCACGTGTCTATCTGGACATTATATACGTCTATAACGATATATATCCAAACTTAAGGGAAATTAACATCTCGGATGTAATATTTTATAACATTCCTGGCGCTTCGGCTCCTACTTTTCGGTGGGAACATTATATACGTCTATAACGTTACATATCCTAACGTAAGGCAACATAACATATCGGATGTAATATTTTTCAACATTCCTGGCGTGTCGTCGCCTGCTTCTCGATGGGGACATTATATACGTCTATAACGTTGTATATCCTAACCTAACGCAACCTAACATCTGGGATGTAATATTTTACAACATTCCTGGCATGTCGGCTCCTATTTCTCGGTGGGAATATTATATACGTCTATAACGTTATATATCCTATCCTAAGGCAACCTAACATCTCGGGTTTAATATTTTCCAACATTCCTGACGCGTTGGCCCCTATTTCTCGGTGGGAACATTATATACGTCTATAACGTTATATATCATAACCTAAGGCAACCTAAAATCTCTACCGTAATAGTTTACAACATTCCTGGTGTGTCGGCTCGTACTTCTCGGTGCGAACATTATATACGTCTATAACGTTGTATATCCTAACCTAACGCAACCTAACATGTGGGATGTAATATTTTACAACATTGCTGGCATGTCCGCCCCTATTTCTCGGTGGGAATATTATATACGTCTATAACGTTATATATCCTAGCCTAAGGCAACCTAACATCTCGGGTTTAATATTTTACAACATTCCTGACGCGTCGGCCCCTATTTCTCGGTGGGAACATTATATACGTCTATCACGTTATATATCATAACCTAAGGCAACCGAAAATCTCTACCGTAATAGTTTACAACATTCCTGGCGTGTCGGCTCGTACTTCTCGGTGCGAACATTATATACGTCTATAACGTTACATATCCTAACGTAAGGCAACATAACATCTCGGATGTAATATTTTCCAACATTCCTGGCATGTCGGTCCCTACGTCTCGGAGGGAACGTTATATACGTCTATAACGATATATATCCAAACTTAAGGGAAACCTACATCTTGGATGTAATATTTTACATCATTCCTGGCGCTTCGGCTCCTACTTTTCGGTGGGAACATTATATACATCTATAACGTTACATATCCTAACGTAAGGCAACATAACATCTCGGATGTAATATTTTACAACATTCCTGGCGTGTCGTCGCCTGCTTCTCGATGGGGACATTATATACGTCTATAACGTTGTATATCCTAACCTAACGCAACCTAACATCTGGGATGTAATATTTTACAACATTCCTGGCATGTCCGCCCCTACGTCTCGGTGGGAACGTTATATACGTCTATAACGATATATATCCAAACTTAAGGGAAACTAACATCTCGGATGTCATATTTTACAACATTCCTGGCGCTTCGGCCCCTATTTCTCGGTGGTAACATTATATACGTCTATAACGTTATATATCATAACCTAAGGCAACCTAAAATCTCTACCGTAATAGTTTACAACATTTCTGGCGTGTCGGCTCGTACTTCTCGGTGCGAACATTATATCCGTCTATAACGTTATATATCCTAACGTAAGGCAACATGTAAACAACATGGCAACATCTTGGATATAATATTTTACAACATTCCTGGCGTGTCGTCGCCTGCTTCTCGATGGGGACATTATATACGTCTATAACGTTGTATATCCTAACCGAACGCAACCTAACATCTGGGATGACATATTTTACAACATTCCTGGCATGTCGGTCCCTACGTCTCGGTGGGAACGTTATATACGTCTATAACGATATATATCCAAACTTAAGGGAAACTAACATCTCGGATATCATATTTTACAACATTCCTGGCGCTTCGGCCCCTATTTCTCGGTGGTAACATTATATACGTCTATAACGTTATATATCATAACCTAAGGCAACCTAAAATCTCTACCGTAATAGTTTACAACAATCCTGGGGTGTCGGCTCGTACTTCTCGGTGCGAACATTATATACGTCTATAACGTTATATATCCTAACGTAAGGCAACATAACATCTCGGATATAATATTTTACAACATTCCTGACGCGTCGGCCCCTATTTCTCGGTGGGAACATTATATACGTCTATAACGTTAAATATCCTAACGTAAGGCAACATAACATATCGGATGTTATATTTTACAACATTCCTGGCGTGTGGTCGCTTGCTTCTCGATGGGGTCATTATATACGTCTATAACATTGTATACCCTAACCTAAGGCAACCTAACATCTCGGATGTAATATTTTACAACATTCTGGCTTGTCAGTCCCCACGTCTCGATCTGGACATTATATACATTTATAACGATATATATCCAAACTTAAGGGAAACTAACATCTCGGATGTAATATTTTACAACATTCCTGGCGCTTCGGCTCCTACTTTTCGGTTGGAACATTATATACGTCTATAACGTTACATATCCTAACGTAAGGCAACATAACATCTCGAATGTTATATTTTACAACATTCCTGGCGTGTCGTCGCCTGCTTCTCGATGGGGACATTATATACGTCTATAACGTTGTATATCCTAACCTAACGCAACCTAACATCTGGGATGTAATATTTTACAACATTCCTGGCATGTCGGCTCCTATTTCTCGGTGGGAATATTATATACGTCTATAACGTTATATATCCTATCCTAAGGCAACCTAACATCTCGGGTTTAATATTTTCCAACATTCCTGACGAGTTGGCCCCTATTTCTCGGTGGGAACATTATATACGTCTATAACGTTATATATCATAACCTAAGGCAACCTAAAATCTCTACCGTAATAGTTTACAACATTCCTGGTGTGTCGGCTCGTACTTCTCGGTGCGAACATTATATACGTCTATAACGTTGTATATCCTAACCTAACGCAACCTAACATCTGGGATGTAATATTTTACAACATTCCTGGCATGTCCGCCCCTATTTCTCGGTGGGAATATTATATACGTCTATAACGATATATATCCTAGCCTAAGGCAACCTAACATCTCGGGTTTAATATTTTACAACATTCCTGACGCGTCGGCCCCTATTTCTCGGTGGGAACATTATATACGTCTATAACGTTATATATCATAACCTAAGGCAACCTAAAAACTCTACCGTAATAGTTTACAACATTCCTGGCGTGTCGGCTCGTACTTCTCGGTGCGAACATTATATACGTCTATAACGTTATATATCCTAACGTAAGGCAACATAACATCTCGGATATAATATTTTACAACATTCCTGGCGTGTCGTCGCCTGCTTCTCGATGGGGACATTATATACGTCTATAACGTTGTATATCCTAACCTAACGCAACCTAACATCTGGGATGTAATATTTTACAACATTCCTGGCATGTCGGCCCCTATTTCTCGGTGGGAATATTATATACCTCTATAACGTTATATATCCTAGCCTAAGGCAACCTAACATCTCGGGTTTAATATTTTACAACATTCCTGACGCGGCTGCCCCTATTTCTCGGTGAGAACATTATATACGTCTATAACGTTATATATCATAACCTAAGGCAACCTAAAATCTCTACCGTAATAGTTTATAACATACCTGGCGTTTCGGCTCCTACTTTTCGGTGGGAACATTATGTACGTCTATAACGTTACATATCCTAACGTAAGGCAACATAACATCTCGGATGTAATATTTTTCAACATTCCTGGCTTGTCGTCGCCTGCTTCTCGATGGGGACATTGTATACGTCTATAACGTTGTATATCCTAACCTAACGCAACCTAACATCTGGGATGTAATATTTTACAACATTCCTGGCATGTCGGCTCCTATTTCTATGTGGGAATATTATATACGTCTATAACGTTATATATCCTATCCTAAGGCAACCTAACATCTCGGGTTTAATATTTTACAACATTCCTGACGCGTCGGCCCCTATTTCTCGGTGGGAACATTATATACGTCTATAACGTTACATATCCTAACGTAAGGCAACATAACATCTCGAATGTTATATTTTACAACATTCCTGGCGTGTCGTCGCCTGCTTCTCGATGGGAACATTATATACGTCTATAACGTTGTATATCCTAACCTAACGCAACCTAACATCTGGGATGTAATATTTTACAACATTCCTGGCATGTCGGCTCCTATTTCTCGGTGGGAATATTATATACGTCTATAACGTTATATATCCTATCCTAAGGCAACCTAACATCTCGGGTTTAATATTTTCCAACATTCCTGACGAGTTGGCCCCTATTTCTCGGTGGGAACATTATATACGTCTATAACGTTATATATCATAACCTAAGGCAACCTAAAATCTCTACCGTAATAGTTTACAACATTCCTGGTGTGTCGGCTCGTACTTCTCGGTGCGAACATTATATACGTCTATAACGTTGTATATCCTAACCTAACGCAACCTAACATCTGGGATGTAATATTTTACAACATTCCTGGCATGTCCGCCCCTATTTCTCGGTGGGAATATTATATACGTCTATAACGTTATATATCCTAGCCTAAGGCAACCTAACATCTCGGGTTTAATATTTTACAACATTCCTGACGCGTCGGCCCCTATTTCTCGGTGGGAACATTATATACGTCTATAACGTTATATATCATAACCTAAGGCAACCTAAAAACTCTACCGTAATAGTTTACAACATTCCTGGCGTGTCGGCTCGTACTTCTCGGTGCGAACATTATATACGTCTATAACGTTATATATCCTAACGTAAGGCAACATAACATCTCGGATATAATATTTTACAACATTCCTGGCGTGTCGTCGCCTGCTTCTCGATGGGGACATTATATACGTCTATAACGTTGTATATCCTAACCTAACGCAACCTAACATCTGGGATGTAATATTTTACAACATTCCTGGCATGTCGGCCCCTATTTCTCGGTGGGAATATTATATACCTCTATAACGTTATATATCCTAGCCTAAGGCAACCTAACATCTCGGGTTTAATATTTTACAACATTCCTGACGCGGCTGCCCCTATTTCTCGGTGAGAACATTATATACGTCTATAACGTTATATATCATAACCTAAGGCAACCTAAAATCTCTACCGTAATAGTTTATAACATACCTGGCGCTTCGGCTCCTACTTTTCGGTGGGAACATTATGTACGTCTATAACGTTACATATCCTAACGTAAGGCAACATAACATCTCGGATGTAATATTTTTCAACATTCCTGGCTTGTCGTCGCCTGCTTCTCGATGGGGACATTGTATACGTCTATAACGTTGTATATCCTAACCTAACGCAACCTAACATCTGGGATGTAATATTTTACAACATTCCTGGCATGTCGGCCCCTATTTCTCGGTGGGAATATTATATACGTCTATAACGTTATATATCCTAGCCTAAGGCAACCTAACATCTCGGGTTTAATATTTTACAACATTCCTGACGCGTCGGCCCTTATTTCTCGGTGGGAACATTATATACGTCTATAACGTTATATATCATAACCTAAGGCAACCTAAAATCTCTACCGTAACAGTTTACAACATTCCTGGCGTGTCGGCTCGTACTTCTCGGTGCGAACATTATATACGTCTATAACGTTATATATCCTAACGTAAGGCAACATAACATCTCGGATGTAATATTTTACAACATACCTGTCGTGTCGTCGCCTGCTTCTCGATGGGGACATTATATACATTTATAACGATATATATCCAAACTTAAGGGAAACTAACATCTCGGATGTAATATTTTACAACATTCCTGGCGCTTCGGCTCCTACTTTTCGGTGGGAACATTATATACGTCTATAACGTTACATATCCTAACGTAAGGCAACATAACATCTCGGATGTTATATTTTACAACATTCCTGGCGTGTCGTCGCCTGCTTCTCGATGGGGACATTATATACGTCTAGAACGTTGTATATCCTAGCCTAAGCAGTCTAACATCTCGGATGTAATATTTTACAACATTCCTGGCGTGTCGTCGCCTGCTTCTCGATGGGGACATTATATACGTCTATAACGTTGTATATCCTAACCTAACGCAACCTAACATCTCGGATGTAATATTTTACAACATTCCTGGCGTGTCGTCGCCTGCTTCTCGATGGGGACATTATATACGTCTATAACGTTGTATATCCTAACCTAACGCAACCTAACATCTGGGATGTAATATTTTACAACATTCCTGGCATGTCGGTCCCTACGTAACGGTGGGAACGTTATATACGTCTATAACGACATATATCCAAACTTAAGGGAAACTAACATCTCGGATGTAATATTTTACAACATTCCTGGCGATTCGGCTCCTACTTTTCGGTGGGAACATTATATACGTCTATAACGTTACATATCCTAACGTAAGGCAACATAACATCTCGGATGTTATATTTTACAACATTCCTGGCGTGTCGTCGCCTGCTCCTCGATGGGGTTATTATATACGTCTATAACGTTGTATATTCTAACCTAAGGCAACATAACATCTCGGATGTAATATTTTACAACATTCTGGCGTGTCGGTCCCCACGTCTCGATCTGCACATTATATACGTCTATAACGATATATATCCAAACTTAAGGGAAACCTACATCTCGGATGTAATATTTTACATCATTCCTGGCGCTTCGGCTCCTACTTTTCGGTGGGAACATTATATACGTCTATAACGTTACATATCCTAACGTAAGGCAACATAACATCTCGGATGTAATATTTTACAACATTCCTGGCGTGTCGTCGCCTGCTTCTCGATGGGGACATTATATACGTCTATAACGTTGTATATCCTAACCTAACGCAACCTAACATCTGGGATGTAATATTTTACAACATTCCTGGCATGTCGGCCCCTATTTCTCGGTGGGAATACCATATACGTCTATAACGTTATATATCCTAGCCTAAGGCAACCCAACATCTCGGGTTTAATATTTTACAACATTCCTGACGCGTCGGCCCCTATTTCTCGGTGGGAACATTATATACGTCTATAACGTTATATATCATAACCTAAGGCAACCTAAAATCTCTACCGTAATAGTTTACAACATTCCTGGCGTGTCGGCTCGTACTTCTCGGTGCGAACATTATATACGTCTATAACGTTATATATCCTAATGTAAGGCAACATAACATCTCGGATATAATATTTTACAACATTCGTGGCGTGTCGGCGCCTGCTTCTCGCTGGGGACATTATATACGTCTATAACGTTGTATATCCTAACCTAACGCAACCTAACATCTCGGATGTAATATTTTATAACATTCCTGGCGCTTCGGCTCCTACTTTTCGGTGGGAACATTATATACTTCTATAACGTTGTATATCCTAACCTAACGCAACCTAACATCTAGGATGTAATATTTTACAACATTCCTGGCATGTCGGCCCCTATTTCTCGGTGGGAATATTATATACGTCTATAACGTTATATATCCTAGCCTAAGGCAACCTAACATCTCGGGTTTAATATTTTACAACATTCCTGACGCGTCGGCCCCTATTTCTCGGTGGGAACATTATATACGTCTATAACGTTATATATCATAACCTAAGGCAACCTAAAATCTCTACCGTAATAGTTTACAACATTCCTTGCGTGTCGGATCGTACTTCTCGGTGCGAACATTATATACGTCTATAACGTTACATATCCTAACGTAAGGCAACATAACATCTCGGAAGTAATATTTTACAACATACCTGTCGTGTCGTCGCCTGCTTCTCGATGGGGACATTATATACGTCTATAACGTTGTATATCCTAACCTAACGCAATCTAACATCTGGGATGTAATATTTTCCAACATTCCTGGCATGTCGGTCCCTACGTCTCGGAGGGAACGTTTATACGTCTATAACGATATATATCCAAACATAAGGGAAACTAACATTTCGGGTGTCATATTTTACAACATTCCAGGCGCTTCGGCTCCTACTTTTCGGTGGGAACATTATATACGTCTATAACGATACATATCCTAACGTACGGCAACATAACATCTCGGATGTTATATTTTACAACATTCCTGGCGTGTCGTCGCCTGCTTCTCGATGGGGACATTATATACGTCTATAACGTTGTATATTCTAGCCTAAGGCAACCTAACATCTCGGATGTAATATTTTACAACATTCTGGCTTGTCAGTCCCCACGTCTCGATCTGGACATTATATACATTTATAACGATATATATCCAAACTTAAGGGAAACTAACATCTCGGATGTAATATTTTACAACATTCCTGGCGCTTCGGCTCTTACTTTTCGTTGGGAACATTATATACGTCTATAACGATACATGTCCTAACGTACGGCAACATAACATCTCGGATGTTATATTTTACAACATTCCTGGCGTGTCGTCGCCTGCTTCTCGATGGGGACATTATATACGTCTATAACGTTGTATATCCTAGCCTAAGCAATCTAACATCTCGGATGTAATATTTTACAACATTCCTGGCATGTCGGTCCCTACGTCTCGGTGGGAACGTTATATACGTCTATAACGATATATATCCAAACTTAAGGGAAACTAACATCTCGGATGTCATTTTTTACAACATTCCTGGCGCTTCGAACCCTATTTCTCGGTGGTAACATTATATACGTCTATAACGTTATATATCATAACCTAAGGCAACCTAAAATCTCTACCGTAATAGTTTACAACATTCCTGGCGTGTCGGCTCGTACTTCTCGGTGCGAACACTATATACGTCTATAACGTTATATATCCTAACGTAAGGCAAAATAACATCTCGGATATAATATTTTACAACATTCCTGGCGTGTCGTCGCCTGCTTCTCGATGGGGACATTATATACGTCTATAACGTTGTATATCCTAACCTAACGCAACCTAACATCTGGGATGAAATATTTTACAACATTCCTGGCATGTCGGTCCCTACGTCTCGGTGGGAACGTTATATACGTCTATAACGATATATATCCAAACTTAAGGGAAACTAACATCTCGGATATCATATTTTACAACATTCCTGGCGCTTCGGCCCCTATTTCTCGGTGGTAACATTATATACGTCTATAACGTTATATATCATAACCTAAGGCAACCTAAAATCTCTACCGTAATAGTTTACAACATTCCTGGCGTGTCGGCTCGTACTTCTCAGTGCGAACATTATATACGTCTATAACGTTATATATCCTAACGTAAGGCAACATAACATCTCGGATATAATATTTTACAACATTCCTGGCGTGTCGTCGCCTGCTGCTCGATGGGGTCATTATGTACGTCTATAACGTTGTATATCCTAACCTAAGGCAACCTAACATCTCGGATGTAATATTTTACAACATTCTGGCTTGTCGGTCCCCACGTCTCGATCTGCACATTATATACGTCTATAACGATATATATCCAAACTTAAGGGAAACCTACATCTCGGATGTAATATTTTACATCATTCCTGGCGCTTCGGCTCCTACTTTTCGGTGGGAACATTATGTACGTCTATAACGTTGTATATCCTAACCTAACGCAACCTAACATCTCGGATGTAATATTTTACAACATTCCTTGCATGTCGGTGCCTACGTCTCGGTGTGAACATTATATACGTCTATAACGATATATATCCTAACCTAAGGCAACCTAACATGTCGAATGTAATACTTTACAACATTCCTGGCGTGTCGTCGCCTACTTCTCGATGGGGACATTATATACATCTATAACCTTGTATATCCTAACCTAACGCAACCTAACATCTCGGATGTAATATTTTACAACATTCCTGGCGTGTCGTCGCCTGCTTCTCGATGGGGACATTATATACGTCTATAACGTTGTATATCCTAACCTAACGCAACCTAACATCTGGGATGTAATATTTTACAACATTCCTGGCATGTCGGCCCCTATTTCTCGGTGGGAATATTATATACGTCTATAACGTTATATATCCTAGCCTAAGGCAACCTAACATCTCGGGTTTAATATTTTACAACATTCCTGACGCGTCGGCCCCTATTTCTCGGTGGGAACATTATATACGTCTATAACGTTATATATCATAACCTAAGGCAACCTAAAATCTCTACCGTAACAGTTTACAAAATTCCTGGCGTGTCGGCTCGTACTTCTCGGTGCGAACATTATATACGTCTATAACGTTATATATCCTAACGTAAGGCAACATAACATCTCGGATGTTATATTTTACAACATACCTGGCGTGTCGTCGCCTGCTTCTCGATGGGGACATTATATACGTCTATAACGTTGTATATCCTAACCTAACGCAATCTAACATCTGGGATGTAATATTTTACAACATTCCTGGCATGCCGGTCCCTACGTCTCGGTGGGAAAGTTATATACGTCTATAACGACATATATCCAAACTTAAGGGAAACTAACATCTCGGGTGTAATATTTTACAACATTCCGGGCATGTCGGTCCCTACGTCACGGTGGGAACGTTATATACCTCTATAACGACATATATCCAAACTTAAGGGAAACTGACCTCTCGGATGTAATATTTTACAACATTCCTGGCGATTCGGCTCCTACTTTTCGGTGGGAACATTATATACGTCTATAACGTTACATATCCTAACGTAAGGCAACATAACATCTCGGATGTTATATTTTACAACATTCCTGGCGTGTCGTCGCCTGCTCCTCGATGGGGTTATTATATACGTCTATAACGTTGTATATCCTAACCTAAGGCAACCTAACATCTCAGATGTAATATTTTACAACATTCTGGCTTGTCGGTCCCCACGTCTTGATCTGCACATTATATACGTCTATAACGATATATATCCAAACTTAAGGGAAACCTACATCTCGGATGTAATATTTTACATCATTCCTGGCGATTCGGCTCCTACTTTTCGGTGGGAACATTATATACGTCTATAACGTTACATATCCTAACGTAAGGCAACATAACATCTCGGATGTAATATTTTACAACATTCCTGGCGTGTCGTCGCCTGCTTCTCGATGGGGACATTATATACGTCTATAACGTTGTATATCCTAGCCTAAGCAAACTAACATCTCGGATGTCATATTTTACAACATTCCTGGCGCTTCGGCTCCTACTTTTCGGTGGGAACATTATATACGTCTATAACGTTACATATCCTAACGTAAGGCAACATAACATCTCGGATGTTATATTTTACAACATTCCTGGCGTGTCGTCGCCTGCTTCTCGATGGGGACATTATATACGTCTATAACGTTGTATATCCTAGCCTAAGCAAACTAACATCTCGGATGTAATATTTTACAACATTCCTGGCGTGTGGTCGCTTGCTTCTCGATGGGGTCATTATATACGTCTATAACATTGTATATCCTAACCTAACGCAACCTAACATCTGGGATGTAATATTTTACAACATTCCTGGTATGTGGGCCCCTATTTCTCGGTGGGAATATTATATACGTCTATAACGTTATATATCCTAGCCTAAGGCAACCTAACATCTCGGGTTTAATATTTTACAACATTCCTGACGCGTCGGCCCCTATTTCTCGGTGGGAACATTATATACGTCTATAACGTTATATATCATAACCTAAGGCAACCTAAAATATCTACCGTAATAGTTTACAACATTCCTGGCGTGTCGGCTCGTACTTCTCGGTGCGAATATTATATACGTCTATAACGTTATATATCCTAGCCTAAGGCAACCTAACATCTCGGGTTTAATATTTTACAACATTCCTGACGCGTCGGCCCCTATTTCTCGGTGGGAACATTATATACGTCTATAACGTTATATATCATAACCTAAGGCAACCTAAAATATCTACCGTAATAGTTTACATCATTCCTGGCGTGTCGGCTCGTACTTCTCGGTGCGAACATTATATACGTCTATAACGTTATATATCCTAACGTAAGGCAACATAACATCTCGGATATAATATTTTACAGCATTCCTGGCATGTCGGCCCCTATTTCTCGGTGGGAATATTATATACGTCTATAACGTTATATATCCTAGCCTAAGGCAACCTAACATCTCGGGTTTAATATTTTACAACATTTCTGACGCGTCGGCCCCTATTTCTCGGTGGGAACATTATATACGTCTATAACGTTATATATCATAACCTAAGGCAACCTATAATCTCTACCGTAATAGTTTACAACATTCCTGGCGTGTCGGCTCGTACTTCTCGGTGCGAACATTATATACGTCTACAACGTTGTATATCCTAACCTAACGCAACCTAACATCTGGGATGTAATATTTTACAACATTCCTGGCATGTCGGTCCCTACGTCTCGGTGAGAACGTTATATACGTCTATAACGATACATATCCTAACGTAAGGCAACATAACATCTCGGATATCATATTTTACAACATTCCTGGCGCTTCGGCCACTATTTCTCGGTGGTAACATTATATACGTCTATAACGTTATATATCATAACCTAAGGCAACCTAAAATCTCTACCGTAATAGTTTACAAAATTCCTGGCGTGTCGGCTCGTACTTCTCGGTGCGAACATTATATACGTCTATAACGTTATATATCCTAACGTAAGGCAACATAACATCTCGGATATAATATTTTACAACATTCCTGGCATGTCGTCGCCTGCTTCTCGATGGGGACATTATATACGTCTATAACGTTGTATATCCTAACCTAACGCAACCTAACATCTGGGATGTAATAATTTACAACATTCCTGGCATGTCGGTCCCTACGTCACGGTGGGAACGTTATATACGTCTATAACGACATATATCCAAACTTAAGGGAAACTAACATCTCGGGTGTCATATTTTACAACATTCCTGGCGCTTCGGCTCCTACTTTTCGGTGGGAACATTATATACGTCTATAACGTTACATATCCTAACGTAAGGCAACATAACATCTCGGATGTTATATTTTACAACATTCCTGGCGTGTCGTCGCCTGCTCCTCGATGGGGTTATTATATACGTCTATAACGTTGTATATCCTAACCTAAGGCAACCTAACATCTCGGATGTAATATTTTACAACATTCTGGCGTGTCGGTCCCCACGTCTCGATCTGCACATTATATACGTCTATAACGATATATATCCAAACTTAAGGGAAACCTACATCTCGGATGTAATATTTTACATCATTCCTGGCGCTTCGGCTCCTACTTTTCGGTGGGAACATTATATACGTCTATAACGTTACATATCCTAACGTAAGGCAACATAACATCTCGGATGTTATATTTTACAACATTCCTGGCGTGTGGTCGCCTGCTTTTCGATGGGGTCATTATATACGTCTATAACATTGTATATCCTAACATAACGCAACCTAACATCTGGGATGTAATATTTTACAACATTCCTGGCATGTCGACCCCTATTTCTCGGTGGGAATATTATATACGTCTATAACGTTATATATCCTAGCCTAAGGCAACCTAACATCTCGTGTTTATTATTTTACAACATTCCTGACGCGTCGGCCCCTATTTCTCGGTGGGAACATTATATACGTCTATAACGTTATATATCATAACCTAAGGCAACCTAAAATCTCTACCGTAACAGTTTACAACATTCCTGGCGTGTCGGCTCGTACTTCTCGGTGCGAACATTATATACGTCTATAACGTTATATATCCTAACGTAAGGCAACATAACATCTCGGATGTAATATTTTACAACATACCTGGCGTGTCGTCGCCTGCTTCTCGATGGGGACATTATATACATTTATAACGATATATATCCATACTTAAGGGAAACTAACATCTCGGATGTAATATTTTACAACATTCCTGGCGCTTCGGCTCCTACTTTTCGGTGGGAACATTATATACGTCTATAACGTTACATATCCTAACGTAAGGCAACATAACATCTCGGATGTAATATTTTACAACATTCCTGGCGATTCGGCTCCTACTTTTCGGTGGGAACATTATATACGTCTATAACGTTACATATCCTAACGTAAGGCCACATAACATCTCGGATGTTATATTTTACAACATTCCTGGCGTGTCGTCGCCTGCTCCTCGATGGGGTTATTATATACGTCTATAACGTTGTATATCCTAACCTAAGGCAACCTAACATCTCGGATGTAATATTTTACAACATTCTGGCTTGTCGGTCCCCACGTCTCGATCTGCACATTATATACGTCTATAACGATATATATCCAAACTTAAGGGAAACCTACATCTCGGATGTAATATTTTACATCATTCCTGGCGCTTCGGCTCCTACTTTTCGGTGGGAACATTATATACGTCTATAACGTTACATATCCTAACGTAAGGCAACATAACATCTCGGATGTAATATTTTACAACATTCCTGGCGTGTCGTCGCCTGCTTCTCGATGGGGACATTATATACGTCTATAACGTTGTATATCCTAACCTAACGCAACCTAACATCTGGGATGTAATATTTTACAACATTCCTGGCATGTGGGCCCCTATTTCTCGGTGGGAATATTATATACGTCTATAACGTTATATATCCTAGCCTAAGGCAACCTAACATCTCGGGTTTAATATTTTACAACATTCCTGACGCGTCTGCCCCTATTTCTCGGTGGGAACATTATATACGTCTATAACGTTATATATCATAACCTAAGGCAACCTAAAATCTCTACCGTAATAGTTTACAACATTCCTGGCGTGTCGGCTCGTACTTCTCGGTGCGAAAATTATATACGTCTATAACGTTATATATCCTAACGTAAGGCAACATAACATCTCGGATATAATATTTTACAACATTCCTGGCGTGTCGTCGCCTGCTTCTCGATGGGGACATTATATACGTCTATAACGTTGTATATCCTAACCTAACGCAACCTAACATCTCGGATGTAATATTTTACAACATTCTGGCTTGTCGGTCCTCACGTCTCGATCTGCACATTATATACGTCTATAACGATATATATCCAAACTTAAGGGAAACCTACATCTCGGATGTAATATTTTACATCATTCCTGGCGTGTCGGCTCGTACTTCTCGGTGCGATTATATACGTCTATAACGTTGTATATCCTAACCTAACGCAATCTAACATCTGGGATGTAATATTTTCCAACATTCCTGGCATGTCGGTCCCTACGTCTCGGAGGGAACGTTATATACGTCTATAACGATATATATCCAAACTTAAGGGAAACTAACATCTCGGGTGTCATATTTTACAACATTCCTGGCGCTACGGCTCCTACTTTTCGGTGGGAACATTATATACGTCTATAACGTTACATATCCTAACGTAAGGCAACATAACATCTCGGATGTTATATTTTACAACATTCCTGGCGTGTGGTCGCTTGCTTCTCGATGGGGTCATTATATACGTCTATAACATTGTATATCCTAACCTAAGGCAACCTAACATCTCGGATGTAATATTTTACAACATTCTGGCTTGTCAGTCCCCACGTCTCGATCTGGACATTATATACATTTATAACGATATATATCCAAACTTAAGGGAAACTAACATCTCGGATGTAATATTTTACAATATTCCTGGCGCTTCGGCTCCTACTTTTCGGTGGGAACATTATATACGTCTATAACGTTACATATCCTAACGTAAGGCAACATAACATCTCGGATGTAATATTTTACAACATACCTGGCGTGTCGTCGCCTGCTTCTCGATGGGGACATTATATACGTCTATAACGTTGTATATCCTAACCTAACGCAATCTAACATCTGGGATGTAATATTTTCCAACATTCCTGGCATGTCGGTCCCTACGTCTCGGAGGGAACGTTATATACGTCTATAACGATATATATCCAAACTTAAGGGAAACTAACATCTCGGGTGTCATATTTTACAACATTCCTGGCGCTTCGGCTCCTACTTTTCGGTGGGAACATTATATACGTCTATAACGTTACATATCCTAACGTAAGGCAACATAACATCTCGGATGTTATATTTTACAACATTCCTGGCGTGTGGTCGCTTGCTTCTCGATGGGGTCATTATATACGTCTATAACATTGTATATCCTAACCTAAGGCAACCTAACATCTCGGATGTAATATTTTACAACATTCTGGCTTGTCAGTCCCCACGTCTCGATCTGGACATTATATACATTTATAACGATATATATCCAAACTTAAGGGAAACTAACATCTCGGATGTAATATTTTACAACATTCCTGGCGCTTCGGCTCCTACTTTTCGGTGGGAACATTATATACGTCTATAACGTTACATATCCTAACGTAAGGCAACATAACATCTCGGATGTAATATTTTACAACATACCTGGCGTGTCGTCGCCTGCTTCTCGATGGGGACATTATATACGTCTATAACGTTGTATATCCTAACCTAACGCAATCTAACATCTGGGATGTAATATTTTCCAACATTCCTGGCATGTCGGTCCCTACGTCTCGGAGGGAACGTTATATACGTCTATAACGATATATATCCAAACTTAAGGGAAACTAACATCTCGGGTGTCATATTTTACAACATTCCTGGCGCTTCGGCTCCTACTTTTCGGTGGGAACATTATATACGTCTATAACGTTACATATCCTAACGTAAGGCAACATAACATCTCGGATGTTATATTTTATAACATTCCTGGCGTGTGGTCGCTTGCTTCTCGATGGGGTCATTATATACGTCTATAACATTGTATATCCTAACCTAAGGCAACCTAACATCTCGGATGTAATATTTTACAACATTCTGGCTTGTCAGTCCCCACGTCTCGATCTGGACATTATATACATTTATAACGATATATATCCAAACTTAAGGGAAACTAACATCTCGGATGTAATATTTTACAACATTCCTGGCGCTTCGGCTCCTACTTTTCGGTGGGAACATTATATACGTCTATAACGTTACATATCCTAACGTAAGGCAACATAACATCTCGGATGTTATATTTTACAACATTCCTGGCGTGTCGTCGCCTGCTTCTCGATGGGGACATTATATACGTCTATAACGTTGTATATCCTAGCCTAAGCAAACTAACATCTCGGATGTAATATTTTACAACATTCCTGGCGTGTGGTCGCTTGCTTCTCGATGGGGTCATTATATACGTCTATAACATTGTATATCCTAACCTAACGCAACCTAACATCTGGGATGTAATATTTTACAACATTTCTGGTATGTGGGCCCCTATTTCTCGGTGGGAATATTATATACGTCTATAACGTTATATATCCTAGCCTAAGGCAACCTAACATCTCGGGTTTAATATTTTACAACATTCCTGACGCGTCGGCCCCTATTTCTCGGTGGGAACATTATATACGTCTATAACGTTATATATCATAACCTAAGGCAACCTAAAATATCTACCGTAATAGTTTACAACATTCCTGGCGTGTCGGCTCGTACTTCTCGGTGCGAATATTATATACGTTTATAACGTTATATATCCTGGCCTAAGGCAACCTAACATCTCGGGTTTAATATTTTACAACATTCCTGACGCGTCGGCCCCTATTTCTCGGTGGGAACATTATATACGTCTATAACGTTATATATCATAACCTAAGGCAACCTAAAATATCTACCGTAATAGTTTACATCATTCCTGGCGTGTCGGCTCGTACTTCTCGGTGCGAACATTATATACGTCTATAACGTTATATATCCTAACGTAAGGCAACATAACATCTCGGATATAATATTTTACAGCATTCCTGGCATGTCGTCGCCTGCTTCTGGATGGGGACATTATATACGTCTATAACGTTGTAGATCCTAACCTAACGCAACCTAATATCTGGGATGTAATATTTTACAACATTCCTGGCATGTCGGTCCCTACGTCTCGGTGGGAACGTTATATACGTCTATAGCGACATATATCCAAACTTAAGGGAAACTAACATCTCGGATGTAATATTTTACAACATTCCTGGCGATTCGGCTCCTACTTTTCGGTGGGAACATTATATACGTCTATAACGTTGTATATCCTAACCTAACGCAACCTAACATCTGGGATGTAATATTTTACATCATTCCTGGCATGTCGGCCCCTATTTCTCGGTGGGAATATTATATACGTCTATAACGTTATATATCCTAGCCTAAGGCAACCTAACATCTCGGGTTTAATATTTTACAACATTCCTGACGCGTCGGCCCCTATTTCTCGGTGGGAACATTATATACGTCTATAACGTTATATATCATAACCTAAGGCAACCTATAATCTCTACCGTAATAGTTTACAACATTCCTGGCGTGTCGGCTCGTACTTCTCGGTGCGAACATTATATAAGTCTACAGCGTTGTATGTCCTAACCTAACGCAACCTAACATCTGGGATGTAATATTTTACAACATTCCTGGCATGTCGGTCCCTACGTCTCGGTGAGAACGTTATATACGTCTATAACGATACATATCCTAACGTAAGGCAACATAACATCTCGGATATCATATTTTACAACATTCCTGGCGCTTCGGCCACTATTTCTCGGTGGTAACATTATATACGTCTATAACGTTATATATCATAACCTAAGGCAACCTAAAATCTCTACCGTAATAGTTTACAAAATTCCTGGCGTGTCGGCTCGTACTTCTCGGTGCGAACATTATATACGTCTATAACGTTATATATCCTAACGTAAGGCAACATAACATCTCGGATATAATATTTTACAACATTCCTGGCATGTCGTCGCCTGCTTCTCGATGGGGACATTATATACGTCTATTACGTTGTATATCCTAACCTAACGCAACCTAACATCTGGGATGTAATATTTTACAACATTCCTGGCATGTCGGTCCCTACGTCACGGTGGGAACGTTATATACGTCTATAACGACATATATCCAAACTTAAGGGAAACTAACATCTCGGATGTAATATTTTACAACATTCCTGGCGATTCGGCTCCTACTTTTCGGTGGGAACATTATATACGTCTATAACGTTACATATCCTAACGTAAGGCAACATAACATCTCGGATGTTATATTTTACAACATTCCTGGCGTGTCGTCGCCTGCTCCTCGATGGGGTTATTATATACGTCTATAACGTTGTATATCCTAACCTAAGGCAACCTAACATCTCGGATGTAATATTTTACAACATTCTGGCGTGTCGGTCCCCACGTCTCGATCTGCACATTATATACGTCTATAACGATATATATCCAAACTTAAGGGAAACCTACATCTCGGATGTAATATTTTACATCATTCCTGGCGCTTCGGCTCCTACTTTTCGGTGGGAACATTATATACGTCTATAACGTTACATATCCTAACGTAAGCAACATAATATCTCGGATGTAATATTTTACAACATTCCTGGCGTGTCGTCGCCTGCTTCTCGATGGGGACATTATATACGTCTATAACGTTGTATATCCTAACCTAACGCAACCTAACATCTGGGATGTAATATTTTACAACATTCCTGGCGTGTCGTCGCCTGCTTCTCGGTGGGGACATTATATACGTCTATATCGTTGTATATCCTAACGTAAGGCAACATAACATCTCGGATGTTATATTTTACAACATTCCTGGCGTGTCGTCGCCTGCTTCTCGATGGGGACATTATATACGTCTATAACGTTGTATATCCTAACCTAAGGCAACCTAACATCTCGGATGTAATATTTTACAACATTCTGGCGTGTCGGTCCCCACGTCTCGATCTGCACATTATATACGTCTATAACGATATATATCCAAACTTAAGGGAAACCTACATCTCGGATGTAATATTTTACATCATTCCTGGCGCTTCGGCTCCTACTTTTCGGTGGGAACATTATATACGTCTATAACGTTACATATCCTAACGTAAGGCAACATAACATCTCGGATGTTATATTTTACAACATTCCTGGCGTGTCGTCGCCTGCTCCTCGATGGGGTTATTATATACGTCTATAACGTTGTATATCCTAACCTAAGGCAACCTAACATCTCGGATGTAATATTTTACAACATTCTGGCGTGTCGGTCCCCACGTCTCGATCTGCACATTATATACGTCTATAACGATATATATCCAAACTTAAGGGAAACCTACATCTCGGATGTAATATTTTACATCATTCCTGGCGCTTCGGCTCCTACTTTTCGGTGGGAACATTATATACGTCTATAACGTTACATATCCTAACGTAAGCAACATAACATCTCGGATGTAATATTTTACAACATTCCTGGCGTGTCGTCGCCTGCTTCTCGATGGGGACATTATATACGTCTATAACGTTGTATATCCTAACCTAACGCAACCTAACATCTGGGATGTAATATTTTACAACATTCCTGGCATGTCGGCCCCTATTTCTCGGTGGGAATACTATATACGTCTATAACGTTATATATCCTAGCCTAAGGCAACCTAACATCTCGTGTTTATTATTTTACAACATTCCTGACGCGTCGGCCCCTATTTCTCGGTGGGAACATTATATACGTCTATAACGTTATATATCATAACCTAAGGCAACCTAAAATCTCTACCGTAATAGTTTACATCATTCCTGGCGTGTCGGCTCGTACTTCTCGGTGCGAACATTATATACGTCTATAACGTTGTATATCCTAACCTAACGCAACCTAACATCTGGGATGTAATATTTTACAACATTCCTGGCATGTCGGTCCCTACGTCTCGGTGGGTACGTTATATACGTCTATAACGATACATATCCTAACGTAAGGCAACATAACATCTCGGATATCATATTTTACAACATTCCTGGCGCTTCGGCCCCTATTTCTCGGTGGTAACATTATATACGTCTATAACGTTATATATCATAACCTAAGGCAACCTAAAATCTCTACCGTAATAGTTTACAACATTCCTGGCGTGTCGGCTCGTACTTCTCGGTGCGAACATTATATACGTCTATAACGTTATATATCCTAACGTAAGGCAACATAACATCTCGGATATAATATTTTACAACATTCCTGGCATGTCGTCGCCTGCTTCTCGATGGGGACATTATATACGTCTATAACGTTGTATATCCTAACCTAACGCAACCTAACATCTGGGATGTAATATTTTACAACATTCCTGGCATGTCGGTCCCTACGTCACGGTGGGAACGTTATATACGTCTATAACGACATATATCCAAACTTAAGGGAAACTAACATCTCGAATGTAATATTTTACAACATTCCTGGCGATTCGGCTCCTACTTTTCGGTGGGAACATTATATACGTCTATAACGTTACATATCCTAACGTAAGGCAACATAACATCTCGGATGTTATATTTTACAACATTCCTGGCGTGTCGTCGCCTGCTCCTCGATGGGGACATTATATACGTCTATAACGTTGTATATCCTAACCTAACGCAACCTAACATCTCGGATGTAATATTTTACAACATTCCTGTCGTGTCGTCGCCTGCTTCTCGATGGGGACACTATATACGTCTATAACGTTGTATATCCTAACCTAAGGCAACCTAACATCTCGGAAGTAATATTTTACAACATTCCTGGCGATTCGGCTCCTACATTTCGGTGGGAACATTATATACGTCTATAACGTTACATATCCTAACGTAAGGCAACATAACATCTCGGATGTAATATTTTACAACATTCCTGGCGTGTCGTCGCCTGCTTCTCGATGGGGACATTATATACGTCTATATCGTTGTATATCCTAACCTAACGCAACCTAACATCTGGGATGTAATATTTTACAACATTCCTGACATGTCGGCCCCTATTTCTCGGTGGGAATATTATATACGTCTATAACGTTATATATCCTAGCCTAAGGCAACCTAACATCTCGGGTTTAATATTTTACAACATTCCTGACGCGTCGGCCCCTATTTCTCGGTGGGAACATTACATACGTCTATAACGTTATATATCATAACCTAAGGCAACCTAAAATCTCTACCGTAACAGTTTACAACATTCCTGGCGCTTCGGCCCCTACTTTTCGGTGGGAACATTATATACGTCTATAACGTTACATATCCTAACGTAAGGCAACATAACATCTCGGATGTTATATTTTACAACATTCCTGTCGTGTCGTCGCCTGCTTCTCGAAGGGGGCATTATATACGTCTATAACGTTGTATATCCTAGCCTAAGCAAACTAACATCTCGGATGTAATATTTTACAACATTCCTGGCGTGTCGTCGCCTGCTTCTCGATGGGGACATTATATACGTCTATAACGTTGTATATCCTAACCTAACGCAACCTAACATCTGGGATGTAATATTTTACACCATTCCTGGCATGTCGGTCCCTACGTCTCGGTAGGAACGTTATATACGTCTATAACGATATATATCCAAACTTAAGGGAAACTAACATCTCGGATGTCATATTTTACAACATTCCTGGCGCTTCGGCTCCTACTTTTCGGCGGGAACATTATATACGTCTATAACGTTACATATCCTAACGTAAGGCAACATAACATCTCGGATGTTATATTTTACAACATTCCTGGCGTGTCGTCGCCTGCTTTTCGATGGGGACATTATATACGTCCTTAACGTTGTATATCCTGACCTAACGCAACCTAACATCTGGGATGTAGTATTTTACAACATTCCTGGCATGTCGACCCCTATTTCTCGGTGGGAATATTATATACGTCTATAACGTTATATATCCTAGCCTAAGGCAACCTAACATCTCGGGTTTAATATTTTACAACATTCCTGACGCGTCGGCCCCTATTTCTCGGTGGGAACATTATATACGTCTATAACGTTATATATCATAACATAAGGCAACCTAAAATCTCTACCGTAATAGTTTACAACATTCCTGGAGTGTCGGCTCGTATTTCTCGGTGCGAACATTATATACGTCTATAACGTTATATATCCTAACGTAAGGCAACATAACATCTCGGATGTAATATTTTACAACATACCTGGCGTGCCGTCGCCTGCTTCTCGATGGGGACATTATATACGTCTATAACGTTGTATATCCTAACCTAAGGCAACCTAACATCTCGGATGTAATATTTTACAACATTCTGGCTTGTCAGTCCCCACGTCTCGATCTGGACATTATATACATTTATAACGATATATATCCGAACTTAAGGGAAACTAACACCTCGGATGTCATATTTTACAACATTCCTGGCCCTTCGGCTCCTACTTTTCGGTGGGAACATTATATACGTCTATAACGTTAAATATCCTAACGTAAGGCAACATAACATCTCGGATGTTATATTTTACAACATTCCTGGCGTGTGGTCGCTTGCTTCACGATGGGGTCATTATATACGTCTATAACATTGTATACCCTAACCTAAGGCAACCTAACATCTCGGATGTAATATTTTATAACATTCCTGGCGCTTCGGCTCCTACTTTTCGGTGGGAACATTATATACTTCTATAACGTTGTATATCCTAACCTAACGCAACCTAACATCTCGGGTTTAATATTTTACACCATTCCTGGCATGTCGGTCCCTACGTCTCGGTGGGAACGTTATATACGTCTATAACGATATATATCCAAACTTAAGGGAAACTAACGTCTCGGATGTCATATTTTACAACATTCCTGGCGCTTCGGCTCCTACTTTTCGGTGGGAACATTATATACTTCTATAACGTTTTATATCCTAACCTAACGCAACCTAACATCTCGGGTTTAATATTTTACAACATTCCTGACGCGTCGGCCCCTATTTCTCGGTGGGAACATTATATACGTCTATAACGTTATATATCATAACCTAAGGCAACCTAAAATCTCTACCGTAATAGTTTACAACATTCCTGGCGTGTCGGCTCGTACTTCTCGGTGCGAACATTATATACGTCTATAACGTTACATATCCTAACGTAAGGCAACATAACATCTCGGATGTAATATTTTACAACATACCTGGCGTGTCGTCGCCTGCTTCTCGATGGGGACATTATATACGTCTATAACGTTGTATATCCTAACCTAAGGCAACCTAACATCTCGGATGTAATATTTTGCAACATTCTGGCTTGTCAGTCCCCACGTCTCGATCTGGACATTATATACATTTATAACGATATATATCCAAACTTAAGGGAAACTAACATCTCGGATGTAATATTTTACAACATTCCTGGCGCTTCGGCTCCTACTTTTCGGTGGGAACATTATATACGTCTATAACGTTGTATATCCTAACCTAACGCAACCTAACATCTCGGATGTAATATTTTACAACATTCCTGGCGTGTCGTCGCCTGCTTCTCGATGGGGACATTATATACGTCTATAGCGTTGTATATCCTAACCTAAGGCAACCTAACATCTCGGAAGTAATATTTTACAACATTCTGGCTTGTCGGTCCCCACGTCTCGATCTGCACATTATATACGTCTATAACGATATATATCCAAACTTAAGGGCAACCTACATCTCGGATGTAATATTTTACATCATTCCTGGCGCTTCGGCTCCTACTTTTCGGTGGGAACATTATATACGTCTACAACGTTAAATATCCTAACGTAAGGCAACATAACATCTCGGATGTTATATTTTACAACATTCCTGGCGTGTGGTCGCTTGCTTCTCGATGGGGTCATTATATACGTCTATAACGTTGTATACCCTAACCTAACGCAACCTAACATCTGGGATGTAATATTTTACACCATTCCTGGCATGTCGGTCCCTACGTCTCGGTGGGAACGTTATATACGTCTATAACGATATATATCCAAACTTAAGGGAAACTAACATCTCGGATGTCATATTTTACAACATTCCTGGCGCTTCGGCTCCTACTTTTCGGTTGGAACATTATATACGTCTATAACGTTACATATCCTAACGTAAGGCAACATAACATCTCGGATGTTATATTTTACAACATTCCTGGCGTGTGGTCGCCTGCTTTTCGATGGGGTCATTATATACGTCTATAACATTGTATATCCTAACATAACGCAACCTAACATCTGGGATGTAATATTTTACAACATTCCTGGCATGTCGACCCCTATTTCTCGGTGGGAATATTATATACGTCTATAACGTTATATATCCTAGCCTAAGGCAACCTAACATCTCGGGTTTAATATTTTACAACATTCCCGACGCGTCGGCCCCTATTTCTCGGTGGGAACATTACATACGTCTATAACGTTATATATCATAACCTAAGGCAACCTAAAATCTCTACCGTAATAGTTTACAACATTCCTGGCGTGTCGGCTCGTATTTCTCGGTGCGAACATTATATACGTCTATAACGTTACATATCCTAACGTAAGGCAACATAACATCTCGGATGTTATATTTTACAACATTCCTGGCGTGTCGTCGCCTGCTTCTCGATGGGGACATTATATACGTCTATAACGTTGTATATCCTAACCTAAGGCAACCTAACATCTCGGATGTAATATTTTACAACATTCTGGCGTGTCGGTCCCCACGTCTCGATCTGCACATTATATACGTCTATAACGATATATATCCAAACTTAAGGGAAACCTACATCTCGGATGTAATATTTTACATCATTCCTGGCGCTTCGGCTCCTACTTTTCGGTGGGAACATTATATACGTCTATAACGTTACATATCCTAACGTAAGGCAACATAACATCTCGGATGTTATATTTTACAACATTCCTGGCGTGTCGTCGCCTGCTCCTCGATGGGGTTATTATATACGTCTATAACGTTGTATATCCTAACCTAAGGCAACCTAACATCTCGGATGTAATATTTTACAACATTCTGGCGTGTCGGTCCCCACGTCTCGATCTGCACATTATATACGTCTATAACGATATATATCCAAACTTAAGGGAAACCTACATCTCGGATGTAATATTTTACATCATTCCTGGCGCTTCGGCTCCTACTTTTCGGTGGGAACATTATATACGTCTATAACGTTACATATCCTAACGTAAGCAACATAACATCTCGGATGTAATATTTTACAACATTCCTGGCGTGTCGTCGCCTGCTTCTCGATGGGGACATTATATACGTCTATAACGTTGTATATCCTAACCTAACGCAACCTAACATCTGGGATGTAATATTTTACAACATTCCTGGCATGTCGGCCCCTATTTCTCGGTGGGAATACTATATACGTCTATAACGTTATATATCCTAGCCTAAGGCAACCTAACATCTCGTGTTTATTATTTTACAACATTCCTGACGCGTCGGCCCCTATTTCTCGGTGGGAACATTATATACGTCTATAACGTTATATATCATAACCTAAGGCAACCTAAAATCTCTACCGTAATAGTTTACATCATTCCTGGCGTGTCGGCTCGTACTTCTCGGTGCGAACATTATATACGTCTATAACGTTGTATATCCTAACCTAACGCAACCTAACATCTGGGATGTAATATTTTACAACATTCCTGGCATGTCGGTCCCTACGTCTCGGTGGGTACGTTATATACGTCTATAACGATACATATCCTAACGTAAGGCAACATAACATCTCGGATATCATATTTTACAACATTCCTGGCGCTTCGGCCCCTATTTCTCGGTGGTAACATTATATACGTCTATAACGTTATATATCATAACCTAAGGCAACCTAAAATCTCTACCGTAATAGTTTACAACATTCCTGGCGTGTCGGCTCGTACTTCTCGGTGCGAACATTATATACGTCTATAACGTTATATATCCTAACGTAAGGCAACATAACATCTCGGATATAATATTTTACAACATTCCTGGCATGTCGTCGCCTGCTTCTCGATGGGGACATTATATACGTCTATAACGTTGTATATCCTAACCTAACGCAACCTAACATCTGGGATGTAATATTTTACAACATTCCTGGCATGTCGGTCCCTACGTCACGGTGGGAACGTTATATACGTCTATAACGACATATATCCAAACTTAAGGGAAACTAACATCTCGAATGTAATATTTTACAACATTCCTGGCGATTCGGCTCCTACTTTTCGGTGGGAACATTATATACGTCTATAACGTTACATATCCTAACGTAAGGCAACATAACATCTCGGATGTTATATTTTACAACATTCCTGGCGTGTCGTCGCCTGCTCCTCGATGGGGACATTATATACGTCTATAACGTTGTATATCCTAACCTAACGCAACCTAACATCTCGGATGTAATATTTTACAACATTCCTGGCGTGTCGTCGCCTGCTTCTCGATGGGGACACTATATACGTCTATAACGTTGTATATCCTAACCTAAGGCAACCTAACATCTCGGAAGTAATATTTTACAACATTCCTGGCGATTCGGCTCCTACATTTCGGTGGGAACATTATATACGTCTATAACGTTACATATCCTAACGTAAGGCAACATAACATCTCGGATGTAATATTTTACAACATTCCTGGCGTGTCGTCGCCTGCTTCTCGATGGGGACATTATATACGTCTATATCGTTGTATATCCTAACCTAACGCAACCTAACATCTGGGATGTAATATTTTACAACATTCCTGGCATGTCGGCCCCTATTTCTCGGTGGGAATATTATATACGTCTATAACGTTATATATCCTAGCCTAAGGCAACCTAACATCTCGGGTTTAATATTTTACAACATTCCTGACGCGTCGGCCCCTATTTCTCGGTGGGAACATTACATACGTCTATAACGTTATATATCATAACCTAAGGCAACCTAAAATCTCTACCGTAACAGTTTACAACATTCCTGGCGCTTCGGCCCCTACTTTTCGGTGGGAACATTATATACGTCTATAACGTTACATATCCTAACGTAAGGCAACATAACATCTCGGATGTTATATTTTACAACATTCCTGTCGTGTCGTCGCCTGCTTCTCGAAGGGGGCATTATATACGTCTATAACGTTGTATATCCTAGCCTAAGCAAACTAACATCTCGGATGTAATATTTTACAACATTCCTGGCGTGTCGTCGCCTGCTTCTCGATGGGGACATTATATACGTCTATAACGTTGTATATCCTAACCTAACGCAACCTAACATCTGGGATGTAATATTTTACACCATTCCTGGCATGTCGGTCCCTACGTCTCGGTAGGAACGTTATATACGTCTATAACGATATATATCCAAACTTAAGGGAAACTAACATCTCGGATGTCATATTTTACAACATTCCTGGCGCTTCGGCTCCTACTTTTCGGCGGGAACATTATATACGTCTATAACGTTACATATCCTAACGTAAGGCAACATAACATCTCGGATGTTATATTTTACAACATTCCTGGCGTGTCGTCGCCTGCTTTTCGATGGGGACATTATATACGTCCTTAACGTTGTATATCCTGACCTAACGCAACCTAACATCTGGGATGTAGTATTTTACAACATTCCTGGCATGTCGACCCCTATTTCTCGGTGGGAATATTATATACGTCTATAACGTTATATATCCTAGCCTAAGGCAACCTAACATCTCGGGTTTAATATTTTACAACATTCCTGACGCGTCGGCCCCTATTTCTCGGTGGGAACATTATATACGTCTATAACGTTATATATCATAACCTAAGGCAACCTAAAATCTCTACCGTAATAGTTTACAACATTCCTGGCGTGTCGGCTCGTACTTCTCGGTGCGAACATTATATACGTCTATAACGTTATATATCCTAACGTAAGGCAACATAACATCTCGGATGTTATATTTTACAACATTCCTGGCGTGTCGTCGCCTGCTTTTCGATGGGGACATTATATACGTCCTTAACGTTGTATATCCTGACCTAACGCAACCTAACATCTGGGATGTAATATTTTACACCATTCCTGGCATGTCGGTCCCTACGTCTCGGTAGGAACGTTATATACGTCTATAACGATATATATCCAAACTTAAGGGAAACTAACATCTCGGATGTTATATTTTACAACATTCCTGGCGTGTGGTCGCTTGCTTCACGATGGGGTCATTATATACGTCTATAACATTGTATACCCTAACCTAAGGCAACCTAACATCTCGGATGTAATATTTTATAACATTCCTGGCGCTTCGGCTCCTACTTTTCGGTGGGAACATTATATACTTCTATAACGTTGTATATCCTAACCTAACGCAACCTAACATCTCGGGTTTAATATTTTACACCATTCCTGGCATGTCGGTCCCTACGTCTCGGTGGGAACGTTATATACGTCTATAACGATATATATCCAAACTTAAGGGAAACTAACGTCTCGGATGTCATATTTTACAACATTCCTGGCGCTTCGGCTCCTGCTTTTCGGTGGGAACATTATATACTTCTATAACGTTTTATATCCTAACCTAACGCAACCTAACATCTCGGGTTTAATATTTTACAACATTCCTGACGCGTCGGCCCCTATTTCTCGGTGGGAACATTATATACGTCTATAACGTTATATATCATAACCTAAGGCAACCTAAAATCTCTACCGTAATAGTTTACAACATTCCTGGCGTGTCGGCTCGTACTTCTCGGTGCGAACATTATATACGTCTATAACGTTACATATCCTAACGTAAGGCAACATAACATCTCGGATGTAATATTTTACAACATACCTGGCGTGTCGTCGCCTGCTTCTCGATGGGGACATTATATACGTCTATAACGTTGTATATCCTAACCTAAGGCAACCTAACATCTCGGATGTAATATTTTGCAACATTCTGGCTTGTCAGTCCCCACGTCTCGATCTGGACATTATATACATTTATAACGATATATATCCAAACTTAAGGGAAACTAACATCTCGGATGTAATATTTTACAACATTCCTGGCGCTTCGGCTCCTACTTTTCGGTGGGAACATTATATACGTCTATAACGTTGTATATCCTAACCTAACGCAACCTAACATCTCGGATGTAATATTTTACAACATTCCTGGCGTGTCGTCGCCTGCTTCTCGATGGGGACATTATATACGTCTATAGCGTTGTATATCCTAACCTAAGGCAACCTAACATCTCGGAAGTAATATTTTACAACATTCTGGCTTGTCGGTCCCCACGTCTCGATCTGCACATTATATACGTCTATAACGATATATATCCAAACTTAAGGGCAACCTACATCTCGGATGTAATATTTTACATCATTCCTGGCGCTTCGGCTCCTACTTTTCGGTGGGAACATTATATACGTCTACAACGTTAAATATCCTAACGTAAGGCAACATAACATCTCGGATGTTATATTTTACAACATTCCTGGCGTGTGGTCGCTTGCTTCTCGATGGGGTCATTATATACGTCTATAACGTTGTATACCCTAACCTAACGCAACCTAACATCTGGGATGTAATATTTTACACCATTCCTGGCATGTCGGTCCCTACGTCTCGGTGGGAACGTTATATACGTCTATAACGATATATATCCAAACTTAAGGGAAACTAACATCTCGGATGTCATATTTTACAACATTCCTGGCGCTTCGGCTCCTACTTTTCGGTTGGAACATTATATACGTCTATAACGTTACATATCCTAACGTAAGGCAACATAACATCTCGGATGTTATATTTTACAACATTCCTGGCGTGTGGTCGCCTGCTTTTCGATGGGGTCATTATATACGTCTATAACATTGTATATCCTAACATAACGCAACCTAACATCTGGGATGTAATATTTTACAACATTCCTGGCATGTCGACCCCTATTTCTCGGTGGGAATATTATATACGTCTATAACGTTATATATCCTAGCCTAAGGCAACCTAACATCTCGGGTTTAATATTTTACAACATTCCCGACGCGTCGGCCCCTATTTCTCGGTGGGAACATTACATACGTCTATAACGTTATATATCATAACCTAAGGCAACCTAAAATCTCTACCGTAATAGTTTACAACATTCCTGGCGTGTTGGCTCGTATTTCTCGGTGCGAACATTATATACGTCTATAACGTTATATATCCTAACGTAAGGCAACATAACATCTCGGATATAATATTTTACAACATTCCTGGCGTGTCGTCGCCTGCTTTTCGATGGGGACATTATATACGTCTATAACGTTGTATATCCTAACCTAACGCAACCTAACATCTGGGATGTAAAATTTTACAACATTTCTGGCATGTCGGTCCCTACGTCTCGGTGGTCACGTTATATACGTCTATAACGACATATATCCAAACTTAAGGGAAACTAACATCTCGGATGTAATATTTTACAACATTCCTGGCGCTTCGGCTCCTAGTTTTCGGTGGGAACACTATATACGTCTATAACGATACATATCCTAACGTAAGGCAACATAACTACTCGGATGTTATATTTTACAACATTCCTGGCGTGTCGTCGCCTGCTTCTCAATGGGGTCGTTATATACGTCTATAACGTTGTATATCCTAACCTAAGGCAACCTAACATTTCGGATGTAATATTTTACAACATTCTGGCTTGTCGGTCCCCACGTCTCGATCTGGACATTATATACGTCTATAACGATATATATCCAAAGTTAAGGGAAACGAACATCTCGGATGTAATATTTTACAACATTCCTGGCGCTTCGGCCCCTACTTTTCGGTGGGAACATTATATACGTCTATAACGTTACATATCCTAACGTAAGGCAACATAACATCTCGGATGTTATATTTTACAACATTCCTGTCGTGTCGTCGCCTGCTTCTCGAAGGGGGCATTATATACGTCTATAACGTTGTATATCCTAGCCTAAGCAAACTAACATCTCGGATGTAATATTTTACAACATTCCTGGCGTGTCGTCGCCTGCTTCTCGATGGGGACATTATATACGTCTATAACGTTGTATATCCTAACCTAACGCAACCTAACATCTGGGATGTAATATTTTACACCATTCCTGGCATGTCGGTCCCTACGTCTCGGTGGGAACGTTATATACGTCTATAACGATATATATCCAAACTTAAGGGAAACTAACATCTCGGATGTCATATTTTACAACATTCCTGGCGCTTCGGCTCCTACTTTTCGGTTGGAACATTATATACGTCTATAACGTTACATATCCTAACGTAAGGCAACATAACATCTCGGATGTTATATTTTACAACATTCCTGGCGTGTGGTCGCCTGCTTTTCGATGGGGTCATTATATACGTCTATAACATTGTATATCCTAACATAACGCAACCTAACATCTGGGATGTAATATTTTACAACATTCCTGGCATGTCGACCCCTATTTCTCGGTGGGAATATTATATACGTCTATAACGTTATATATCCTAGCCTAAGGCAACCTAACATCTCGGGTTTAATATTTTACAACATTCCCGACGCGTCGGCCCCTATTTCTCGGTGGGAACATTACATACGTCTATAACGTTATATATCATAACCTAAGGCAACCTAAAATCTCTACCGTAATAGTTTACAACATTCCTGGCGTGTCGGCTCGTATTTCTCGGTGCGAACATTATATACGTCTATAACGTTATATATCCTAACGTAAGGCAACATAGCATCTCGGATATAATATTTTACAACATTCCTGGCGTGTCGTCGCCTGCTTTTCGATGGGGACATTATATACGTCTATAACGTTGTATATCCTAACCTAACGCAACCTAACATCTGGGATGTAAAATTTTACAACATTCCTGGCATGTCGGTCCCTACGTCTCGGTGGTCACGTTATATACGTCTATAACGACATATATCCAAGCTTAAGGGAAACTAACATCTCGGATGTAATATTTTACAACATTCCTGGCGCTTCGGCTCCTAGTTTTCGGTGGGAACATTATATACGTCTATAACGATACATATCCTAACGTAAGGCAACATAACTACTCGGATGTTATATTTTACAACATTCCTGGCGTGTCGTCGCCTGCTTCTCAATGGGGTCGTTATATACGTCTATAACGTTGTATATCCTAACCTAAGGCAACCTAACATTTCGGATGTAATATTTTACAACATTCTGGCTTGTCGGTCCCCACGTCTCGATCTGGACATTATATACGTCTATAACGA
This sequence comes from Xylocopa violacea, assembly GCA_963969225.1. Classification (NCBI taxonomy): domain Eukaryota; kingdom Metazoa; phylum Arthropoda; class Insecta; order Hymenoptera; family Apidae; genus Xylocopa; species Xylocopa violacea. The sequence goes on from CAXAJV010000835.1 coordinate 1,172,407, forward strand.
TATATATCCAAAGTTAAGGGAAACGAACATCTCGGATGTAATATTTTACAACATTCCTGGCGCTTCGGCCCCTACTTTTCGGTGGGAACATTATATACGTCTATAACGTTACATATCCTAACGTAAGGCAACATAACATCTCGGATGTTATATTTTACAACATTCCTGTCGTGTCGTCGCCTGCTTCTCGAAGGGGGCATTATATACGTCTATAACGTTGTATATCCTAGCCTAAGCAAACTAACATCTCGGATGTAATATTTTACAACATTCCTGGCGTGTCGTCGCCTGCTTCTCGATGGGGACATTATATACGTCTATAACGTTGTATATCCTAACCTAACGCAACCTAACATCTGGGATGTAATATTTTACACCATTCCTGGCATGTCGGTCCCTACGTCTCGGTAGGAACGTTATATACGTCTATAACGATATATATCCAAACTTAAGGGAAACTAACATCTCGGATGTCATATTTTACAACATTCCTGGCGCTTCGGCTCCTACTTTTCGGCGGGAACATTATATACGTCTATAACGTTACATATCCTAACGTAAGGCAACATAACATCTCGGATGTTATATTTTACAACATTCCTGGCGTGTCGTCGCCTGCTTCTCGATGGGGACATTATATACGTCTATAACGTTGTATATCCTAACCTAACGCAACCTAACATCTGGGATGTAATATTTTACAACATTCCTGGCATGTCGGTCCCTACGTCTCGGTGGGAACGTTATATACGTCTATAACGACATATATCCAAACTTAAGGGAAACTAACATCTCGGATGTAATATTTTACAACATTCCTGGCGCTTCGGCTCCTACTTTTCGGTGGGAACATTATATACGTCTATAACGTTACATATCCTAACGTAAGGCAGCATAACATCTCGGATGTTATATTTTACAACATTCTGGCGTGTCGGCACCTATTTTTCGGTGCGAACATTATATACGTCTATAACGTTATATATCATAACCTAAGGCAACCTAAAATCTCTACCGTAATAGTTCTCAACATTCCTGCCCTGTCGGCTCGTACTTCTCGGTGCGAACATTATATACGTCTATAACGTTGTATATCCTAGCCTAAGCAATCTAACATCTCGGATGTAATATTTTACAACATTCCTGGCGTGTTGTCGCCTGCTTCTCTGTGGGGACATTATATATGTCTATAACGTTGTATATCCTAACCTAACGAAACCTAACATCTGGGATGTAATGTTTTACAACATTCTTGGCGTGTCGTAGCCTGCTTCTTGATGGGGACAATATATACGTCTATAACGTTGTATATCCTAACCTAACGCAACCTAACATCTGGGATGTAATATTTTACAACATTCCTGGCATGTCGGCACCTATTTCTCGATGGGAATATTATATACGTCTATAACGTTATATATCCTAGCCTAAGGCAACCTAACATCTCGGGTTTAATATTTTACAACATTCCTGACACGTCGGCCCCTATTTCCCGGTGGGAACATTATATACGTCTATAACGTTATATATCATAACCTAAGGCAACCTAAAATCTCTACCGTAATAGTTTACAACATTCCTGGCGTGTCGGCTCGTACTTGTAGGTGCGAACATTATATACGTCTATAACGTTATATATCCTAACGTAAGGCAACATAACATCTCGGATATAATATTTTACAACATTCCTGGCGTGTCGTCGCCTGCTTCTCGATGGGGACATTATATACGTCTATAACGTTGTATATCCTAACCTAACGCAACCTAACATCTGGGATGTAATATTTTACAACATTCCTGGCATGTCGGTCCCTACGTCTCGGTGGGAACGTTATATACGTCTATAACGACATATATCCAAACTTAAGGGAAACTAACATCTCGGATGTAATATTTTACAACATTCCTGGCGCTTCGCCTAGTACTTTTCGGTGGGAACATTATATACGTCTATAACGTTACATATCCTAACGTAAGGCAACATAACATCTCGGATGTTATATTTTACAACATTCCTGGCGTGTCGTCGCCTGCTTCTCGATGGGGACATTATATACGTCTATAACGTTGTATATCCTAACCTAACGCAACCTAACATCTGGGATGTAATATTTTACACCATTCCTGGCATGTCGGTCCCTACGTCTCGGTGGGAACGTTATATACGTCTATAACGATATATATCCAAACTTAAGGGAAACTAACATCTCGGATGTCATATTTTACAACATTCCTGGCGCTTCGGCTCCTACTTTTCGGTTGGAACATTATATACGTCTATAACGTTACATATCCTAACGTAAGGCAACATAACATCTCGGATGTTATATTTTACAACATTCCTGGCGTGTGGTCGCCTGCTTTTCGATGGGGTCATTATATACGTCTATAACATTGTATATCCTAACATAACGCAACCTAACATCTGGGATGTAATATTTTACAACATTCCTGGCATGTCGACCCCTATTTCTCGGTGGGAATATTATATACGTCTATAACGTTATATATCCTAGCCTAAGGCAACCTAACATCTCGGGTTTAATATTTTACAACATTCCCGACGCGTCGGCCCCTATTTCTCGGTGGGAACATTACATACGTCTATAACGTTATATATCATAACCTAAGGCAACCTAAAATCTCTACCGTAATAGTTTACAACATTCCTGGCGTGTCGGCTCGTATTTCTCGGTGCGAACATTATATACGTCTATAACGTTATATATCCTAACGTAAGGCAACATAGCATCTCGGATATAATATTTTACAACATTCCTGGCGTGTCGTCGCCTGCTTTTCGATGGGGACATTATATACGTCTATAACGTTGTATATCCTAACCTAACGCAACCTAACATCTGGGATGTAAAATTTTACAACATTCCTGGCATGTCGGTCCCTACGTCTCGGTGGTCACGTTATATACGTCTATAACGACATATATCCAAACTTAAGGGAAACTAACATCTCGGATGTAATATTTTACAACATTCCTGGCGCTTCGGCTCCTAGTTTTCGGTGGGAACATTATATACGTCTATAACGATACATATCCTAACGTAAGGCAACATAACTACTCGGATGTTATATTTTACAACATTCCTGGCGTGTCGTCGCCTGCTTCTCAATGGGGTCGTTATATACGTCTATAACGTTGTATATCCTAACCTAAGGCAACCTAACATTTCGGATGTAATATTTTACAACATTCTGGCTTGTCGGTCCCCACGTCTCGATCTGGACATTATATACGTCTATAACGATATATATCCAAAGTTAAGGGAAACGAACATCTCGGATGTAATATTTTACAACATTCCTGGCGCTTCGGCCCCTACTTTTCGGTGGGAACATTATATACGTCTATAACGTTACATATCCTAACGTAAGGCAACATAACATCTCGGATGTTATATTTTACAACATTCCTGTCGTGTCGTCGCCTGCTTCTCGATGGGGACATTATATACGTCTATAACGTTGTATATCCTAACCTAACGCAACCTAACATCTGGGATGTAATATTTTACACCATTCCTGGCATGTCGGTCCCTACGTCTCGGTAGGAACGTTATATACGTCTATAACGATATATATCCAAACTTAAGGGAAACTAACATCTCGGATGTCATATTTTACAACATTCCTGGCGCTTCGGCTCCTACTTTTCGGCGGGAACATTATATACGTCTATAACGTTACATATCCTAACGTAAGGCAACATAACATCTCGGATGTTATATTTTACAACATTCCTGGCGTGTCGTCGCCTGCTTCTCGATGGGGACATTATATACGTCTATAACGTTGTATATCCTAACCTAACGCAACCTAACATCTGGGATGTAATATTTTACAACATTCCTGGCATGTCGGTCCCTACGTCTCGGTGGGAACGTTATATACGTCTATAACGACATATATCCAAACTTAAGGGAAACTAACATCTCGGATGTAATATTTTACAACATTCCTGGCGCTTCGGCTCCTACTTTTCGGTGGGAACATTATATACGTCTATAACGTTACATATCCTAACGTAAGGCAGCATAACATCTCGGATGTTATATTTTACAACATTCTGGCGTGTCGGCACCTATTTTTCGGTGCGAACATTATATACGTCTATAACGTTATATATCATAACCTAAGGCAACCTAAAATCTCTACCGTAATAGTTTTCAACATTCCTGCCGTGTCGGCTCGCACTTCTCGGTGCGAACATTATATACGTCTATAACGTTGTATATCCTAGCCTAAGCAATCTAACATCTCGGATGTAATATTTTACAACATTCCTGGCGTGTTGTCGCCTGCTTCTCGGTGGGGACATTATATATGTCTATAACGTTGTATATCCTAACCTAACGAAACCTAACATCTGGGATGTAATGTTTTACAACATTCTTGGCGTGTCGTAGCCTGCTTCTTGATGGGGACAATATATACGTCTATAACGTTGTATATCCTAACCTAACGCAACCTAACATCTGGGATGTAATATTTTACAACATTCCTGACGTGTCGGCACCTATTTCTCGGTGGGAACTTTATACACGTCTTTAACGTTATATATCCTAGCCTAAGGCGACCTAGCATGTCGAATGTAATGTTTTACATCATTCCTGTCGTGTCGACCCGTATTTCTTGGTGGTAATATTATATGCGTCTATAACGTTACATACCGTAGCCTAAGGCGACCTAACATGTCGAATGTAATATTTTACAACGTTCCTGGCGTGTCGTCGCCTGCTTCTCGATGGGGACATTATATACGTCTATAACGTTGTATATCCTAACCTAATGCAACCTAACATCTAGGATGTAATATTTTACATCATTCCTGGCATTTCAATCCCTACGTCTCGCTGGGAACATTATATACGTCTATAACGATATATATCCTAACCTAACGCAACCAAACATCTCGGATGTAATATTTTACAACATTCCTGGCGTGTCGTCGCCTACTTCTCGATGGGGACATTAAATGCATCTATAACGTTGTATATCCTAACCTAAGGGAACCTAACATCTGGAATGTAATATTTTACAACATTTTTGGCATGTCGGTACTAACGTATCGGTGGGAACATTATATACGTCTATAACGATATATATCCTAACCTAAGCCAACCTAACATTACGGATGTAATATTTTACAACATTCCTGGCGTCTCGTCGCCTACTTCTCGATGGGAACATTATATACATCTATAACCTTGTATATCCTAACCTAAGGCAACCTAACATCTCGTATGTAATATTTTACTACATTCCTGGCATGTCGGTCCTTACTTCTAGGTCGAAACATTGTATACGTCTATAACGATATACATTCTAGCCTAAGGCAACCTAGCATCTCGGATGTAATATTTTACAACATTCTGGCGTGTCGGCACCTATTTTTCGGTGGGAACATTATATACGTCTATAAAGTTATATATCATAACCTAAGGCAACCTAAAATCTCTACCGTAATAGTTTACAACATTCATGCCGTGTCGGCTCGTACTTCTCGGTGCGAACATTATATACGTCTATAACGTTATATATCCTAACGTAAGGCAACATAACATCTCGGATGTTATATTTTACAACATTCTTGGCGTGTCGTCGCCTGCTTCTCGATGGGGACATTATATACGTCTATAACGTTGTATATCCTAGCCTAAGCAATCTAACATCTCGGATGTAATATTTTACAGCATTCCTGGCGTGTCGTCGCCTGCTTCTCGATGGGGACATTATATACGTCTATAACGTTGTATATCCTAACCTAACGCAACCTAACATCTGGGATGTAATATTTTACAACATTTCTGGCATATCGGTCCCTACGTCTCGGTGGGAACATTATATACGTCTATAACGATATATATCCTAACATAAGGGAACCTAACATCTGGGATGTAATATTTTACAAAATTCCTGGCACGTCGGGCCCTACTTCTCGGTTTGAACATTCTATACGTCTATAACGTTGTATATCCTAACCTAAGGCAACCCAACATCTCGAATGTAATATTTTACAACATTCCTGGCATGTCGGTCCCTACGTCTCGGTGGGAACATTCTATACGTCTATAACGTTGTATATCCTAACCTAAGGGAACCTAACATCTCGGGTGTAGTATTTTACAACATTCCTGACGCGTCGGCCCCTATTTCTCGGTTGGACCACTATATACGTCTATAGCGTTATATATCCTAGCCTAAGGCGACCTAGCATGTCGAATGTAATGTTTTACATCATTCCAGTCGTGTCGACCCGTATTTCTCGGTGGTAACATTATATGCGTCTATAACGTTACATATCGCAGCCTAAGGCGACCTAACATGTCGAATGTAATATTTTACAACGTTCCTGGCGTGTCGCCGCCTACTTCTCGATGGGGACATTAAATACATCTATAACGTTGTATATCCTAACCTAAGGCAACCCAACATCTCGAATGTAATATTTTACAACATTCTGGCTTGTCGGTCCCCACGTCTCGATCTGGACATTATATACGTCTATAACGATATATGTCCTAACCTAAAGCAACCTAACATCTCTGATGTAATATTTTACAACATTCCTGGCATGTCGGACCCTACTTCACGGTGGGAACATTATATACGTCTATAACGATATATATCCTAACCTAACGCAACCAAACATCTCGGATGTAATATTTTACAACATTCCTGGCGTGTCGTCGCCTACTTCTCGATGGGGACATTAAATACATCTATAACGTTGTATATCCTAACCTAAGGGAACCTAACATCTGGAATGTAATATTTTACAACATTTTTGGCATGTCGGTACTAACGTATCGGTGCGAACATTATATACGTCTATAACGTTGTATATCCTAGCCTAAGCAATCTAACATCTCGGATGTAATATTTTACAACATTCCTGGCGTGTTGTCGCCTGCTTCTCGGTGGGGACATTATATATGTCTATAACGTTGTATATCCTAACCTAACGAAACCTAACATCTGGGATGTAATGTTTTACAACATTCTTGGCGTGTCGTAGCCTGCTTCTTGATGGGGACAATATATACGTCTATAACGTTGTATATCCTAACCTAACGCAACCTAACATCTGGGATGTAATATTTTACAACATTCCTGACGTGTCGGCACCTATTTCTCGGTGGGAACTTTATACACGTCTTTAACGTTATATATCCTAGCCTAAGGCGACCTAGCATGTCGAATGTAATGTTTTACATCATTCCTGTCGTGTCGACCCGTATTTCTTGGTGGTAATATTATATGCGTCTATAACGTTACATACCGTAGCCTAAGGCGACCTAACATGTCGAATGTAATATTTTACAACGTTCCTGGCGTGTCGTCGCCTGCTTCTCGATGGGGACATTATATACGTCTATAACGTTGTATATCCTAACCTAATGCAACCTAACATCTAGGATGTAATATTTTACATCATTCCTGGCATTTCAATCCCTACGTCTCGCTGGGAACATTATATACGTCTATAACGATATATATCCTAACCTAACGCAACCAAACATCTCGGATGTAATATTTTACAACATTCCTGGCGTGTCGTCGCCTACTTCTCGATGGGGACATTAAATGCATCTATAACGTTGTATATCCTAACCTAAGGGAACCTAACATCTGGAATGTAATATTTTACAACATTTTTGGCATGTCGGTACTAACGTATCGGTGGGAACATTATATACGTCTATAACGATATATATCCTAACCTAAGCCAACCTAACATTACGGATGTAATATTTTACAACATTCCTGGCGTCTCGTCGCCTACTTCTCGATGGGAACATTATATACATCTATAACCTTGTATATCCTAACCTAAGGCAACCTAACATCTCGTATGTAATATTTTACTACATTCCTGGCATGTCGGTCCTTACTTCTAGGTCGAAACATTGTATACGTCTATAACGATATACATTCTAGCCTAAGGCAACCTAGCATCTCGGATGTAATGTTTTACAACATTCTGGCGTGTCGGCACCTATTTTTCGGTGGGAACATTATATACGTCTATAAAGTTATATATCATAACCTAAGGCAACCTAAAATCTCTACCGTAATAGTTTACAACATTCATGCCGTGTCGGCTCGTACTTCTCGGTGCGAACATTATATACGTCTATAACGTTATATATCCTAACGTAAGGCAACATAACATCTCGGATGTTATATTTTACAACATTCCTGGCGTGTCGTCGCCTGCTTCTCGATGGGGACATTATATACGTCTATAACGTTGTATATCCTAGCCTAAGCAATCTAACATCTCGGATGTAATATTTTACAGCATTCCTGGCGTGTCGTCGCCTGCTTCTCGATGGGGACATTATATACGTCTATAACGTTGTATATCCTAACCTAACGCAACCTAACATCTGGGATGTAATATTTTACAACATTTCTGGCATATCGGTCCCTACGTCTCGGTGGGAACATTATATACGTCTATAACGATATATATCCTAACATAAGGGAACCTAACATCTGGGATGTAATATTTTACAAAATTCCTGGCACGTCGGGCCCTACTTCTCGGTTTGAACATTCTATACGTCTATAACGTTGTATATCCTAACCTAAGGCAACCCAACATCTCGAATGTAATATTTTACAACATTCCTGGCATGTCGGTCCCTACGTCTCGGTGGGAACATTCTATACGTCTATAACGTTGTATATCCTAACCTAAGGGAACCTAACATCTCGGGTGTAGTATTTTACAACATTCCTGACGCGTCGGCCCCTATTTCTCGGTTGGACCACTATATACGTCTATAGCGTTATATATCCTAGCCTAAGGCGACCTAGCATGTCGAATGTAATGTTTTACATCATTCCAGTCGTGTCGACCCGTATTTCTCGGTGGTAACATTATATGCGTCTATAACGTTACATATCGCAGCCTAAGGCGACCTAACATGTCGAATGTAATATTTTACAACGTTCCTGGCGTGTCGCCGCCTACTTCTCGATGGGGACATTAAATACATCTATAACGTTGTATATCCTAACCTAAGGCAACCCAACATCTCGAATGTAATATTTTACAACATTCTGGCTTGTCGGTCCCCACGTCTCGATCTGGACATTATATACGTCTATAACGATATATGTCCTAACCTAAAGCAACCTAACATCTCTGATGTAATATTTTACAACATTCCTGGCATGTCGGACCCTACTTCACGGTGGGAACATTATATACGTCTATAACGATATATATCCTAACCTAACGCAACCAAACATCTCGGATGTAATATTTTACAACATTCCTGGCGTGTCGTCGCCTACTTCTCGATGGGGACATTAAATACATCTATAACGTTGTATATCCTAACCTAAGGGAACCTAACATCTGGAATGTAATATTTTACAACATTTTTGGCATGTCGGTACTAACGTATCGGTGGGAACATTATATACGTCTATAACGATATATATCCTAACGTAAGGCAACATAACATCTCGGATGTTATATTTTACAACATTCCCGGCGCTTCGGCTCCTACTTTTCGGTGGGAACATTATATACGTCTATAACGTTACATATCCTAACGTAAGGCAACATAACATCTCGGATGTAATATTTTACAACATTCCTAGCATGTCGGCCCCTATTTCTCGGTGAGAATATTATATACGTCTATAACGTTATATATCCTAGCCTAAGGCAACCTAACATCTCGGGTTTAATATTTTACAACATTCCTGACGCGTCGGCCCCTATTTCTCGGTGGGAACATTATATACGTCTATAACGTTATATATCATAACCTAAGGCAACCTAAAATCTCTACTGTAATAGTTTACAACATTCCTGGCGTGTCGGCTCGTACTTGTCGGTGCGAACATTATATACGTCTATAACGTTATATATCCTAACATAAGGCAACATAACATCTCGGATATAATATTCTACAACATTCCTGGCGTGTCGTCGCCTGCTTCTCGATGGGGACATTATATACGTCTATAACGTTGTATATCCTAACCTAATGCAACCTAACATCTAGGATGTAATATTTTACAACATTCCTGGCATGTCGGTCCCTACGTCTCGGTGGGAACGTTATATACGTCTATAACGACATATATCCAAACTTAAGGGAAACTAACATCTCGGATGTAATATTTTACAACATTCCTGGCGCTTCGGCTCCTACTTTTCGGTGGGAACATTATATACGTCTATAACGTTACATATCCTAACGTAAGGCAACATAACATCTCGGATGTTATATTTTACAACATTCCTGGCGTGTCGTCGCCTGCTTCTCGATGGGGACATTATATACGTCTATAACGTTGTATATCCTAACCTAACGCAACCTAACATCTGGGATGTAATATTTTACAACATTCCTGGCGTGTCGTCGCCTGCTTCTCGATGGGGACATTATATACGTCTATAACGTTGTATATCCTAACCTAATGCAACCTAACATCTAGGATGTAATATTTTACATCATTCCTGGCATGTCAGTCCCTACGTCTCGCTGGGAACATTATATACGTCTATAACGATATATATCCTAACCTAACCTAACCAAACATCTCGGATGTAATATTTTACAACATTCCTCGCATATGGGTCCCTACTTCACGGTGGGAACATTATATACGTCTATAACGATATATATCCTAACCTAACGCAACCAAACATCTCGGATGTAATATTTTACAACATTCCTGGCGTGTCGTCGCCTACTTCTCGATGGGGACATTAAATACATCTATAACGTTGTATATCCTAACCTAAGGGAACCTAACATCTGGAATGTAATATTTTACAACATTTTTGGCATGTCGGTACTAACGTATCGGTGCGAACATTATATACGTCTATAACGTTGTATATCCTAGCCTAAGCAATCTAACATCTCGGATGTAATATTTTACAACATTCCTGGCGTGTTGTCGCCTGCTTCTCGGTGGGGACATTATATATGTCTATAACGTTGTATATCCTAACCTAACGAAACCTAACATCTGGGATGTAATGTTTTACAACATTCTTGGCGTGTCGTAGCCTGCTTCTTGATGGGGACAATATATACGTCTATAACGTTGTATATCCTAACCTAACGCAACCTAACATCTGGGATGTAATATTTTACAACATTCCTGACGTGTCGGCACCTATTTCTCGGTGGGAACTTTATACACGTCTTTAACGTTATATATCCTAGCCTAAGGCGACCTAGCATGTCGAATGTAATGTTTTACATCATTCCTGTCGTGTCGACCCGTATTTCTTGGTGGTAATATTATATGCGTCTATAACGTTACATACCGTAGCCTAAGGCGACCTAACATGTCGAATGTAATATTTTACAACGTTCCTGGCGTGTCGTCGCCTGCTTCTCGATGGGGACATTATATACGTCTATAACGTTGTATATCCTAACCTAATGCAACCTAACATCTAGGATGTAATATTTTACATCATTCCTGGCATTTCAATCCCTACGTCTCGCTGGGAACATTATATACGTCTATAACGATATATATCCTAACCTAACGCAACCAAACATCTCGGATGTAATATTTTACAACATTCCTGGCGTGTCGTCGCCTACTTCTCGATGGGGACATTAAATGCATCTATAACGTTGTATATCCTAACCTAAGGGAACCTAACATCTGGAATGTAATATTTTACAACATTTTTGGCATGTCGGTACTAACGTATCGGTGGGAACATTATATACGTCTATAACGATATATATCCTAACCTAAGCCAACCTAACATTACGGATGTAATATTTTACAACATTCCTGGCGTCTCGTCGCCTACTTCTCGATGGGAACATTATATACATCTATAACCTTGTATATCCTAACCTAAGGCAACCTAACATCTCGTATGTAATATTTTACTACATTCCTGGCATGTCGGTCCTTACTTCTAGGTCGAAACATTGTATACGTCTATAACGATATACATTCTAGCCTAAGGCAACCTAGCATCTCGGATGTAATATTTTACAACATTCTGGCGTGTCGGCACCTATTTTTCGGTGGGAACATTATATACGTCTATAAAGTTATATATCATAACCTAAGGCAACCTAAAATCTCTACCGTAATAGTTTACAACATTCATGCCGTGTCGGCTCGTACTTCTCGGTGCGAACATTATATACGTCTATAACGTTATATATCCTAACGTAAGGCAACATAACATCTCGGATGTTATATTTTACAACATTCTTGGCGTGTCGTCGCCTGCTTCTCGATGGGGACATTATATACGTCTATAACGTTGTATATCCTAGCCTAAGCAATCTAACATCTCGGATGTAATATTTTACAGCATTCCTGGCGTGTCGTCGCCTGCTTCTCGATGGGGACATTATATACGTCTATAACGTTGTATATCCTAACCTAACGCAACCTAACATCTGGGATGTAATATTTTACAACATTTCTGGCATATCGGTCCCTACGTCTCGGTGGGAACATTATATACGTCTATAACGATATATATCCTAACATAAGGGAACCTAACATCTGGGATGTAATATTTTACAAAATTCCTGGCACGTCGGGCCCTACTTCTCGGTTTGAACATTCTATACGTCTATAACGTTGTATATCCTAACCTAAGGCAACCCAACATCTCGAATGTAATATTTTACAACATTCCTGGCATGTCGGTCCCTACGTCTCGGTGGGAACATTCTATACGTCTATAACGTTGTATATCCTAACCTAAGGGAACCTAACATCTCGGGTGTAGTATTTTACAACATTCCTGACGCGTCGGCCCCTATTTCTCGGTTGGACCACTATATACGTCTATAGCGTTATATATCCTAGCCTAAGGCGACCTAGCATGTCGAATGTAATGTTTTACATCATTCCAGTCGTGTCGACCCGTATTTCTCGGTGGTAACATTATATGCGTCTATAACGTTACATATCGCAGCCTAAGGCGACCTAACATGTCGAATGTAATATTTTACAACGTTCCTGGCGTGTCGCCGCCTACTTCTCGATGGGGACATTAAATACATCTATAACGTTGTATATCCTAACCTAAGGCAACCCAACATCTCGAATGTAATATTTTACAACATTCTGGCTTGTCGGTCCCCACGTCTCGATCTGGACATTATATACGTCTATAACGATATATGTCCTAACCTAAAGCAACCTAACATCTCTGATGTAATATTTTACAACATTCCTGGCATGTCGGACCCTACTTCACGGTGGGAACATTATATACGTCTATAACGATATATATCCTAACCTAACGCAACCAAACATCTCGGATGTAATATTTTACAACATTCCTGGCGTGTCGTCGCCTACTTCTCGATGGGGACATTAAATACATCTATAACGTTGTATATCCTAACCTAAGGGAACCTAACATCTGGAATGTAATATTTTACAACATTTTTGGCATGTCGGTACTAACGTATCGGTGCGAACATTATATACGTCTATAACGTTGTATATCCTAGCCTAAGCAATCTAACATCTCGGATGTAATATTTTACAACATTCCTGGCGTGTTGTCGCCTGCTTCTCGGTGGGGACATTATATATGTCTATAACGTTGTATATCCTAACCTAACGAAACCTAACATCTGGGATGTAATGTTTTACAACATTCTTGGCGTGTCGTAGCCTGCTTCTTGATGGGGACAATATATACGTCTATAACGTTGTATATCCTAACCTAACGCAACCTAACATCTGGGATGTAATATTTTACAACATTCCTGACGTGTCGGCACCTATTTCTCGGTGGGAACTTTATACACGTCTTTAACGTTATATATCCTAGCCTAAGGCGACCTAGCATGTCGAATGTAATGTTTTACATCATTCCTGTCGTGTCGACCCGTATTTCTTGGTGGTAATATTATATGCGTCTATAACGTTACATACCGTAGCCTAAGGCGACCTAACATGTCGAATGTAATATTTTACAACGTTCCTGGCGTGTCGTCGCCTGCTTCTCGATGGGGACATTATATACGTCTATAACGTTGTATATCCTAACCTAATGCAACCTAACATCTAGGATGTAATATTTTACATCATTCCTGGCATTTCAATCCCTACGTCTCGCTGGGAACATTATATACGTCTATAACGATATATATCCTAACCTAACGCAACCAAACATCTCGGATGTAATATTTTACAACATTCCTGGCGTGTCGTCGCCTACTTCTCGATGGGGACATTAAATGCATCTATAACGTTGTATATCCTAACCTAAGGGAACCTAACATCTGGAATGTAATATTTTACAACATTTTTGGCATGTCGGTACTAACGTATCGGTGGGAACATTATATACGTCTATAACGATATATATCCTAACCTAAGCCAACCTAACATTACGGATGTAATATTTTACAACATTCCTGGCGTCTCGTCGCCTACTTCTCGATGGGAACATTATATACATCTATAACCTTGTATATCCTAACCTAAGGCAACCTAACATCTCGTATGTAATATTTTACTACATTCCTGGCATGTCGGTCCTTACTTCTAGGTCGAAACATTGTATACGTCTATAACGATATACATTCTAGCCTAAGGCAACCTAGCATCTCGGATGTAATATTTTACAACATTCTGGCGTGTCGGCACCTATTTTTCGGTGGGAACATTATATACGTCTATAAAGTTATATATCATAACCTAAGGCAACCTAAAATCTCTACCGTAATAGTTTACAACATTCATGCCGTGTCGGCTCGTACTTCTCGGTGCGAACATTATATACGTCTATAACGTTATATATCCTAACGTAAGGCAACATAACATCTCGGATGTTATATTTTACAACATTCCTGGCGTGTCGTCGCCTGCTTCTCGATGGGGACATTATATACGTCTATAACGTTGTATATCCTAGCCTAAGCAATCTAACATCTCGGATGTAATATTTTACAGCATTCCTGGCGTGTCGTCGCCTGCTTCTCGATGGGGACATTATATACGTCTATAACGTTGTATATCCTAACCTAACGCAACCTAACATCTGGGATGTAATATTTTACAACATTTCTGGCATATCGGTCCCTACGTCTCGGTGGGAACATTATATACGTCTATAACGATATATATCCTAACATAAGGGAACCTAACATCTGGGATGTAATATTTTACAAAATTCCTGGCACGTCGGGCCCTACTTCTCGGTTTGAACATTCTATACGTCTATAACGTTGTATATCCTAACCTAAGGCAACCCAACATCTCGAATGTAATATTTTACAACATTCCTGGCATGTCGGTCCCTACGTCTCGGTGGGAACATTCTATACGTCTATAACGTTGTATATCCTAACCTAAGGGAACCTAACATCTCGGGTGTAGTATTTTACAACATTCCTGACGCGTCGGCCCCTATTTCTCGGTTGGACCACTATATACGTCTATAGCGTTATATATCCTAGCCTAAGGCGACCTAGCATGTCGAATGTAATGTTTTACATCATTCCAGTCGTGTCGACCCGTATTTCTCGGTGGTAACATTATATGCGTCTATAACGTTACATATCGCAGCCTAAGGCGACCTAACATGTCGAATGTAATATTTTACAACGTTCCTGGCGTGTCGCCGCCTACTTCTCGATGGGGACATTAAATACATCTATAACGTTGTATATCCTAACCTAAGGCAACCCAACATCTCGAATGTAATATTTTACAACATTCTGGCTTGTCGGTCCCCACGTCTCGATCTGGACATTATATACGTCTATAACGATATATGTCCTAACCTAAAGCAACCTAACATCTCTGATGTAATATTTTACAACATTCCTGGCATGTCGGACCCTACTTCACGGTGGGAACATTATATACGTCTATAACGATATATATCCTAACCTAACGCAACCAAACATCTCGGATGTAATATTTTACAACATTCCTGGCGTGTCGTCGCCTACTTCTCGATGGGGACATTAAATACATCTATAACGTTGTATATCCTAACCTAAGGGAACCTAACATCTGGAATGTAATATTTTACAACATTTTTGGCATGTCGGTACTAACGTATCGGTGGGAACATTATATACGTCTATAACGATATATATCCTAACGTAAGGCAACATAACATCTCGGATGTTATATTTTACAACATTCCCGGCGCTTCGGCTCCTACTTTTCGGTGGGAACATTATATACGTCTATAACGTTACATATCCTAACGTAAGGCAACATAACATCTCGGATGTAATATTTTACAACATTCCTAGCATGTCGGCCCCTATTTCTCGGTGAGAATATTATATACGTCTATAACGTTATATATCCTAGCCTAAGGCAACCTAACATCTCGGGTTTAATATTTTACAACATTCCTGACGCGTCGGCCCCTATTTCTCGGTGGGAACATTATATACGTCTATAACGTTATATATCATAACCTAAGGCAACCTAAAATCTCTACTGTAATAGTTTACAACATTCCTGGCGTGTCGGCTCGTACTTGTCGGTGCGAACATTATATACGTCTATAACGTTATATATCCTAACATAAGGCAACATAACATCTCGGATATAATATTCTACAACATTCCTGGCGTGTCGTCGCCTGCTTCTCGATGGGGACATTATATACGTCTATAACGTTGTATATCCTAACCTAATGCAACCTAACATCTAGGATGTAATATTTTACAACATTCCTGGCATGTCGGTCCCTACGTTTCGGTGGGAACGTTATATACGTCTATAACGACATATATCCAAACTTAAGGGAAACTAACATCTCGGATGTAATATTTTACAACATTCCTGGCGCTTCGGCTCCTACTTTTCGGTGGGAACATTATATACGTCTATAACGTTACATATCCTAACGTAAGGCAACATAACATCTCGGATGTTATATTTTACAACATTCCTGGCGTGTCGTCGCCTGCTTCTCGATGGGGACATTATATACGTCTATAACGTTGTATATCCTAACCTAACGCAACCTAACATCTGGGATGTAATATTTTACAACATTCCTGGCGTGTCGTCGCCTGCTTCTCGATGGGGACATTATATACGTCTATAACGTTGTATATCCTAACCTAATGCAACCTAACATCTAGGATGTAATATTTTACATCATTCCTGGCATGTCAGTCCCTACGTCTCGCTGGGAACATTATATACGTCTATAACGATATATATCCTAACCTAACGCAACCAAACATCTCGGATGTAATATTTTACAACATTCCTGGCGTGTCGTCGCCTACTTCTCGATGGGGACATTAAATACATCTATAACGTTGTATATCCTAACCTAAGGGAACCTAACATCTCGGGTTTAATATTTTACAACATTCCTGACGCGTCGGCCCCTATTTCTCGGTGGAAACATTATATACGTCTATTACGTTATATATCATAACCTAAGGCAACCTTAAACCTCTACCGTAATAGTTTACAACATTCCTGGCGTGTGGTCGCCTGCTTTTCGATGGGGTCATTATATACGTCTATAACATTGTATATCCTAACCTAACGCAACCTAACATCTGGGATGTAATATTTTACAACATTCCTGGCATGTCGACCCCTATTTCTCGGTGGGAATATTATATACGTCTATAACGTTATATATCCTAGCCTAAGGCAACCTAACATCTCGGGTTTAATATTTTACAACATTCCTGACGCGTCGGCCCCTATTTCTCGGTGGGAACATTATATACGTCTATTACGTTATATATCATAACCTAAGGCAACCTTAAATCTCTACCGTAATAGTTTACAACATTCCTGGCGTGTCGGCTCGTACTTGTCGGTGCGAACATTATATACGTCTATAACGTTATATATCCTAACGTAAGGCAACATAACATCTCGGATATAATATTTTACAACATTCCTGGCGTGTCGTCGCCTGCTTCTCGATGGGGACATTATATACGTCTATAACGTTGTATATCCTAACCTAATGCAACCTAACATCTAGGATGTAATATTTTACATCATTCCTGGCATGTCAGTCCCTACGTCTCGCTGGGAACATTATATACGTCTATAACGATATATATCCTAACCTAACCTAACCAAACATCTCGGATGTAATATTTTACAACATTCCTCGCATATGGGTCCCTACTTCTCGGTGGAAACATTGTATACGTCTATAACGATATATATCCTAGCCTAAGGCAACCTAACATCTGGGATGTAATATTTTACAACATTCCTGGCGTGTCGTCGCCTACTTCTCGATGGGGACATTATATACATCTATAACATTGTATATCCTAACGTAAGGCAACCTAACATCTCGGATGTAATATTTTACAACATTCTGACGTGTCGTCGCCTGCTTCTCGATGGGGAGAATATATACGTCTATAACGTTGTATATCCTAACCTAACGCAACCTAACATTTTGGATGTAATATTTTACAACATTCCTTGCATGTCGGTGCCTACGTCTCGGTGGGAACAGTATATACGTCTATAACGATATATATCCTAACCTAAGGCAACCTAACACCTCGGATGTAATGGTTGACAACAATCCTGGCGTGTCGGCCCGTACTTCTCGGTGGGAACATTGTATACGTCTATAACGTTATATATCGTAGCATAAGGCGACCTAACATATCGAATGTAATATTTTACATCATTCCTGGCGTGTCGTCGCCTGCTTCTCGATGGGAACATTATATACGTCTATAACGTTGTGTATTCTAACCTAACGCAACCTAACATCTGGGATGTAATATTCCTGGCGTGTCGTCGCCTACTTCTGGATGGGGACATTATATACGTCTATAACGTTATATATCCTAATCTAAGGCAACCTAACATCTCGGATGTAATAGTTGACAACATTCCTGGCGTGTCCGCCCGTACTTCTCGGTGGGAACATTATATACGTCTATAACGTTATATATCCTAGCCTAAGGCCACCTAACGTGTCGAATGTAAAATCTTACAACATTCCTGACGCGTCGGCCCCTATTTTTCGGTGGGAACATTATATACGTCTATAACGTTATATATCCTAGCCTAAGGCAACCTAACATGTCGAATGTAATATTTTAGAACATTCCTGGCGTGTCGTCGCCTACTTCTCGATGGGGACATTATATACATCTATAACATTGTATATCCTAACCTAAGGCAACCTAACATCTCGGATGTAATATTTTACAACATTCTGGCGTGTCGCCTCCTGCTTCTCGATGGGGACATTATATACGTCTACAATGTTTTATATCCTAACCTAACGCAACCTAACATCTGGGATGTAATATTTTACAAGATTCCTGGCATGTCGGTCCCCAAGTCTCGGTGGGAACATTATATACGTCTATAACGATATATATCCAATCGTAAGGGAACCTAACATCTCGGATGTAATATTTTACAACATTCCTGGCATGTCGGTCCCTACTTCTCGGTGGGAATATTATATACGTCTATAACGTTATATATCCTAGCCTAAGGCGACCTAACATGTCGAATGTAATATTTTACAACATTCCTGGCGTGTCGTCGCCTACTTCTCGATGGGGACATTATATACATCTATGACATTGTATATCCTAACCCAAGGCAACCTAACATCTGGGATGGAATATTTTACAACATTCCTGGCGTGTCGTTGCCTGCTTCTCGATGGGGACAATATATACGTCTATAACGTTGTATATCCTAACCTACCGCAACCAAACATCTCGGATGTAATATTTTACAACATTCCTGGCATGTAGGTCCCTACTTCTCGGTGGGAATATTATATACGTCTATAACGTTATATATCCTAGCCTAAGGCAACCTAACATGTCGAATGTAATATTTTACAACATTCCTGGCGTGTCGTCGCCTACTTCTCGATGGGGACATTATATACATCTATAACATTGTATATCCTAACCTAAGGCAACCTATCATCTCGGATGTAATATTTTACAACATTCTGGCGTGTCGCCTCCTGCTTCTCGATGGGGACATTATATACGTCTACAATGTTGTATATCCTAACCTAACGCAACCTAACATCTGGGATGTAATATTTTACAAGATTCCTGGCATGTCGGTCCCTACTTCACGGTGGAAACATTATATACGTCTATAACGATATATATCCAAACCTAAGGCAACCTAACATCTCGGATGTAATATTTTACAACATTCCTGGCATATCGGTCCCTACTTCTCGGTGGAAACATTGTATACGTCTATAACGATATATATCCTAGCCTAAGGCAACCTAACATCTCGGATGTAATATTTTACAACATTCCTGGCGTGTCGTCGCCTACTTCTCGATGGGGACATTATATACATCTATAACGTTATATATCCTAGCCTAAGGCGACCTAACATGTCGAATGTAATATTTTACAACATTCCTGGCGTGTCGTCTCCTGCTTCTCGATGGGGACATTATATACGTCTATAAGGTTGTATATCCTAACCTGACGCAATCTAACATCTCGGATGTAATATTTTACAACATTCTGGCGTGTCGTCGCCTGCTTCTCGATGGGGACATTATATACGTCTATAACGTTGTATATCCTAACCTAACGCAACCTAACATCTGGGATGTAATATTTTACGACATTCCTGGCATGACGGGACCTACGTCTTGGTGGGAATATTCTATACGTCTATAACGATATATATCCTAACCTAAGGCAAACTAACATCTCGGATGTAGTATTTTACAACATTCCTGGCATGTCGGTCCCTACTTCTCGGCGGGAACATTATATAGGTCTACAACGTAGTATAACCTAACCTAACCCATTTAGCCCCTCGCTGGTAATGTTTTTCAGAATCCAGTTCGTGTCGTCCCGTACGTCTCGGTGGGAACATTGTATGCGTCTATAACGTTATATATCCTAACCTAAGGCAACCTAACATCTCGGATGTAGTATTTTACAACATTCCTGGCGAGCTGAACCTACTTCTCGGTGGGAACATTATATAAGTCTATATCGTAATATAACCTAACCTAACCCATCTAGACCCTCGCTGGTAATGTTTCACAGAATTCAGTTCGTGTCGCCCCGTAAGTCACGGTGCGGACATTATATACGTCTATAACATTATATATCCTCACCTAAGGCAACCTAACATCTCGGATGTAGTATTTTCCAAAATACCTGGCGGGTTGGCCCCTACTTCTCGGTGGGAACATTATATACGTCTATAACGTAATATAACCTAACCTAACCCATCTAGCCCCTCGGCGGTAATGTTTTACAGAATCCCGTTCGTGTCGTCCCGTACGTCTCGGTGCGGACATTATATGAGTCTATAACGTTATATATCCTAACCTAAGGCAACCTAACATCTCGAATGTAGTATTTTACAACATTCCAGGCGGGTCGGCCCCTACTTCTCGGTGGACACATTATATACGTCTATATCGCAATATTACCTAACCTAACCCATCTAGCCCCTCGCTGGTAATGTTTTACAGAATCCCGTTAGGGTTGGTTCATACTCCTCGGTGGGGACATTATATACGTCTATAACATTGTATATCCCACCCGAGGGCAACCTAACATCTCAAATATAGTATTTCACAACATTCCTGGCGGGTCGGCCCCACTTCTCGGTAGGGACATTATATAAGTCTATATCGCAATATAACCTAACCTAACCCATCTATACCCTCGCTGGTAATGTTTCACAGAATCCCGTTCGTGTCGCCCCGAACGTCACGGTGCGGACATTATATACGTCTATAACGTTATATATGCTAACCTAAGGCAACCTATCATCTCGGATATAGTAGTTTCCAAAATACCTGGCATGTCGGCCCCTACTTCTCGGTGGGAACATTATATACGTCTATAACGTAATATAACCTGACCTAACCCATTTTGCCCTTCGGTGATAATGTTTTACAGAATCCCGGTCGTGTCGGCCCGTACTTCTCGGTGGGGACATTATACGCGTCTAGAACGTTATATATCCTAACCTAAGGCAACCTAACATCTCGGATGTAGTATTTTACAACATTCCTGGCGGGTCGGCCCCTTCTTCTCGGTGGGAACATTATATAGGTCTACAACGTAGCATAACCTAACCTAACCCATTTAGCCCCTCGCTGGTAATGTTTTTCAGAATCCAATTCGTGTCGTCCCGTACGTCTCGGTGGGAACATTGTATGCGTCTATAACGTTATATATCCTAACCAAAGGCAACCTAACATCTCGGATGTAGTATTTTACAACATTCCTGGCGGGCTGAACCTACTTCTCGGTGGGAACATTATATAAGTCGATAATGTAATATAACCTAAAATAACCTATCTAGCCCCTCGGCGGTAATGTTTTACAGAATCCCGTTCGTGTCGTCCCGTAAGTCTCGGTGCGGACATTATATAAGCCTATAACGTTATATATCCTAACCTAAGGCAACTTAACATCTCGAATGTAGTATTTTACAACATTCCAGGCGTGTCGGCCCCTACTTCTCGGTGGGCACATAATATACGTCTATATCGTAATATAACCTAACCTAAACCCATTTTGCACTTCGGTGATTATGTTTTACAGAATCCCGGTCTTGTTGGCTCATACTGCTCGTTGGGGTCATTAGATACGTCTATAACGTTATATATCCTAAACTAAGGCAACCTAACATCACGGATGTAGTATTTTACAACATTCCTGGCGGGCTGAACCTACTTCTCGGTGGGAACATTATATAAGTCTATATCGTAATATAACCTAACCCAACCCATCTAGACCCTCGCTGGTAATGTTCATAGAATTCCGTTCGTGTCGCCCCGTACGTCACGGTGCGGACATTATATACATCTATATCATTATATATCCTCACCTAAGGCAACCTAACATCTCGGATGTAGTATTTTCCAAAATACCTGGCGGGTTGGCCCCTACTTCTCGGTAGGAACATTATATACGTCTATAACGTAATATAACCTAACCTAACCCATCTAGCCCCTCGCTGGTAATGTTTTACAGAATCCAGTTCGTGTCGTCCCGTACGTCTCGGTGGGGACATTGTATGCGTCTATAACGTTATATATCCTAACCTAAGGCTATCTAACATCTCGGATATAGTATTTTCCAAAATACCTGGCGGGTCGGCCCCTACTTCTCGGTGGGAACATTATATACGTCTATAACGTAATATAACCTAACCTAACCCATCGAGCCCATCGCTGGTAATGTTTCACAGAATACCGGGCGTGTCGGCCCGTACTTCTCGGTGGGGACATTATATGCGTCTAGAATGTTACATATCCTAACCTAAGGCAACCTAACATCTCGGATGTAGTATTTTACAACATTCCTGGCGGGTCGGCCCCTACTTCTCGGTGGGAACATTATATACGTCTATAACGTAATATAACCTAACCTAACCCATCGAGCCCATCGCTGGTAATGTTTCACAGAATACCGGGCGTGTCGGCCCGTACTTCTCGGTGGGGACATTATATGCGTCTAGAATGTTACATATCCTAACCTAAGGCAACCTAACATCTCGGATGTAGTATTTTACAACATTCCTGGCGGGTCGGCCCCTACTTCTCGGTGGGAACATTATATACGTCCATAACGTAATATAACCTAATCTAACCCATCTAGCCCCTCGGCGGTAATGTTTTACAGAATCCCGTTCGGGTTGGTTCATACTTCTCGGTGGGGACATTATATACGTCTATAACATTGTATATCCCACCCGAGGGCAACCTAACATCTCGAATGTAGTATTTCACAACATTCCTGGCGGGTCGGCCCCACTTCTCGGTAGGGACATTATATAAGTCTATATCGCAATATAACCTAACCTAACCCATCTATACCCTCGCTGGTAATGTTTCACAGAATCCCGTTCGTGTCGCCCCGAACGTCACGGTGCGGACATTATATACGTCTATAACGTTATATATGCTAACCTAAGGCAACCTATCATCTCGGATATAGTAGTTTCCAAAATACCTGGCATGTCGGCCCCTACTTCTCGGTGGGAACATTATATACGTCTATAACGTAATATAACCTGACCTAACCCATTTTGCCCTTCGGTGATAATGTTTTACAGAATCCCGGTCGTGTCGGCCCGTACTTCTCGGTGGGGACATTATATGCGTCTAGAACGTTATATATCCTAACCTAAGGCAACCTAACATCTCGGATGTAGTATTTTACAACATTCCTGGCGGGTCGGCCCCTTCTTCTCGGTGGGAACATTATATAGGTCTACAACGTAGCATAACCTAACCTAACCCATTTAGCCCCTCGCTGGTAATGTTTTTCAGAATCCAATTCGTGTCGTCCCGTACGTCTCGGTGGGAACATTGTATGCGTCTATAACGTTATATATCCTAACCAAAGGCAACCTAACATCTCGGATGTAGTATTTTACAACATTCCTGGCGGGCTGAACCTACTTCTCGGTGGGAACATTATATAAGTCGATAATGTAATATAACCTAAAATAACCTATCTAGCCCCTCGGCGGTAATGTTTTACAGAATCCCGTTCGTGTCGTCCCGTAAGTCTCGGTGCGGACATTATATATGCCTATAACGTTATATATCCTAACCTAAGGCAACTTAACATCTCGAATGTAGTATTTTACAACATTCCAGGCGTGTCGGCCCCTACTTCTCGGTGGGCACATAATATACGTCTATATCGTAATATAACCTGACCTAACCCATTTTGCCCTTCGGTGATAATGTTTTACAGAATCCCGGTCGTGTCGGCCCGTACTTCTCGGTGGGGACATTATATGCGTCTAGAACGTTATATATCCTAACCTAAGGCAACCTAACATCTCGGATGTAGTATTTTACAACATTCCTGGCGGGTCGGCCCCATCTTCTCGGTGGGAACATTATATAGGTCTACCACGTAGCATAACCTAACCTAACCCATTTAGCCCCTCGCTGGTAATGTTTTTCAGAATCCAATTCGTGTCGTCCCGTACGTCTCGGTGGGAACATTGTATGCGTCTATAACGTTATATATCCTAACCAAAGGCAACATAACATCTCGGATGTAGTATTTTACAACATTCCTGGCGGGCTGAACCTACTTCTCGGTGGGAACATTATATAAGTCGATAATGTAATATAACCTAAAATAACCTATCTAGCCCCTCGGCGGTAATGTTTTACAGAATCCCGTTCGTGTCGTTCCGTAAGTCTCGGTGCGGACATTATATAAGCCTATAACGTTATATATCCTAACCTAAGGCAACTTAACATCTCGAATGTAGTATTTTACAACATTCCAGGCGTGTCGGCCCCTACTTCTCGGTGGGCACATAATATACGTCTATATCGTAATATAACCTAACCTAAACCCATTTTGCACTTCGGTGATTATGTTTTACAGAATCCCGGTCTTGTTGGCTCATACTGCTCGTTGGGGTCATTAGATACGTCTATAACGTTATATATCCTAAACTAAGGCAACCTAACATCACGGATGTAGTATTTTACAACATTCCTGGCGGGCTGAACCTACTTCTCGGTGGGAACATTATATAAGTCTATATCGTAATATAACCTAACCTAACCCATCTAGACCCCCGCTGGTAATGTTCATAGAATTCCGTTCGTGTCGCCCCGTACGTCACGGTGCGGACATTATATACATCTATATCATTATATATCCTCACCTAAGGCAACCTAACATCTCGGATGTAGTATTTTCCAAAATACCTGGCGGGTTGGCCCCTACTTCTCGGTAGGAACATTATATACGTCTATAACGTAATATAACCTATCCTAACCCATCTAGCCCCTCGCTGGTAATGTTTTACAGCATCCAGTTCGTGTCGTCCCGTACGTCTCGGTGGGGACATTGTATGCGTCTATAACGTTATATATCCTAACCTAAGGCTATCTAACATCTCGGATGTAGTATTTTACAACACTCCTGGGGGGGCGGAACCTACTTCTCGGTGGGAACATTATATACGTCTATATCGCAATATAACCTGACCTAACCCATTTTGCCCTTCGGTGATAATGTTTTACAGAATCCCGGTCGTGTCGGCCCGTACTTCTCGGTGGGGACATTATATGCGTCTAGGACGTTATATATCCTAACCTAAGGCAACCTAACATCTCGGATGTAGTATTTTACAACATTCCTGGCGGGTCGGCCCCTTCTTCTCGGTGGGAACATTATATAGGTCTACAACGTAGTATAACCTAACCTAACCCATTTAGCCCCTCGCTGGTAATGTTTTTCAGAATCCAGTTCGTGTCGTCCCATACGTCTCGGTGGGAAAATTGTATGCGTCTATAATGTTATATATCCTAACCTAAGGCAACCTAACATCTCGGATGTAGTATTTTACAACATTCCTGGCGAGGTGAACATACTTCTCGGTGGGAACATTATATAAGTCTATATCGTAATATAACCTATCCTAACCCATCTAGACCCTCGCTGGTAATGTTTCACAGAATTCAGTTCGTGTCGCCCCGTAAGTCACTGTGCGGACATTATATACGTCTATAACATTATATATCCTCACCTAAGGCAACCTAACATCTCGGATGTAGTATTTTCCAAAATACCTGGCGGGTTGGCCCCTACTTCTCGGTGGGAACATTATATAAGTCGAAAACGTAATATAACCTAAAATAACCTATCTAGCCCCTCGGCGGTAATGTTTTACAGAATCCCGTTCGTGTCGTCCCGTAAGTCTCGGTGCGCACATTATATAAGTCTATAACGTTATATATCCTAACCTAAAGCAACTTAACATCTCGAATGTAGTATTTTACAACATTCCAGGCGTGTCGGCCCCTACTTCTCGGTGGGCACATATTATACGTCTATATCGTAATATAACCTAACCTAAACCCATTTTGCACTTCGGTGATTATGTTTTACAGAATCCCGGTCGTGTTGGCTCATACTGCTCGTTGGGGACATTAGATACGTCTATAACGTTATATATCCTAACCTAAGGCAACCTAACATCTCGAATGTAGTATTTTACAACATTCCTAGCGGGCTGAACCTACTTCTCGGTGGGAACATTATATAAGTCTATATCGTAATATAACCTAACCTAACCCATCTAGACCCTCGCTGGTAATGTTTCACAGAATTCGGTTCGTGTCGCCCCGTACGTCACGGTGCGGACATTATATACGTCTATAACATTATATATCCTCACCTAAGGCAACCTAACATCTCGGATGTAGTATTTTCCAAAATACCTGGCGGGTTGGCCCCTACTTCTCGGTAGGAACATTATATACGTCTATAACGTAATATAACCTAACCTAACCCATCTAGCCCCTCGGCGGTAATGTTTTACAGAATCCCGTTCGTGTCGTCCCGTACGTCTCGGTGCGGACATTATATAAGTCTATAACGTTATATATCCTAACCTAAGGCAACCTAACATCTCGAATGTAGTATTTTACGACATTCCACTCGGGTCGGCCCCTAATTCTCGTTGGGTACATTATATACGTCTACAACGAAATATAACCTAACCTAACCCATCTAGACCCTCGCTGGTAATGTTTTACAGAATCCAGTTCGTGTCGTCCCGTACGTCTCGGTGGGGACATTGTATGCGTCTATAACGTTATATATCCTAACCTAAGGCAACCTAACATCTCGGATGTAGTATTTTACAACATTCCTGGCGTGGCGGTCCCTACTTCTCGGTGGAAACAATGTATACGTCTATAACGATATATATCCTAGCCTAAGGCAACCCAACATGTCGAATGTAATATTTTACAACATTCCTGGCGTGTCGTCGTCTACTTCTCGATGGGGACATTATATACATCTATAACGTTGTATATTCTAACCTAACGCAACCTAACATCTGGGATGTAATATTTTACAACATTCCTGGCGTGTCGTCGCCTACTTCTGGATGGGGACATTATATACATCTATAACGTCATATATCCTAACCTAAGGGAACCTAACATCTCGGGTGTAATATTTTACAACATTCCTGACGCGTCGGCCGCTATTTCTCGGTGGGAATATTGTATACGTCTATAACGTTATATATCCTAGCCTAAGGCAACCTCACTTCTCGGATGTAATATTTCACAAGGTTCCTGGCATGTTAACCCGCACTTCTCGGTGGGAATATCATATACGTCTATAGCGATATATATCCTAGCCTAAGGCGACCTAACATGTCGAATGTAATATTTTACATCATTCCTGACGTGTCGGCCCGTAGTTCACGGTGGTAAAATTATATACGCCTACAACGTTATATATACTAGCCTAAGGCAACCTGACATCTCGGATGTAATATTTGACAACATTTCTGGCGTGTGAGCGCGTACTTCTCGGTGGGAACATCATATACGTCTGTAACGTTATATATCCCGTCGTAAGGCAACATAACATCTGGGATGTAATATTTTACAACATTCCTGGTGGGTCGTCGCCCGATTCTCGATGGGGACATTATATACGTCTATAACGTTGAATATCCTAACCTAAAGCAACCTAACATCTGTGATGTAATATTTTACAAGATCCCTGGCATGTCGGTCCCCACGTCTCGGTGGGAACATTATATACGTCTATAACGATATATATCATAACCTAAAGCAACCTAACATCTCGTGTGTAATATTTTACAACATTCCTGGCATGTCGGTCCCTACTTCTCGGTGGAAACAATGTGTACGTCTATAACGATATATGTCCTAGCCTAAGGCAACCCAACATGTAGAATGTAATATTTTACAACATTCCTGGCGCTTCGGCTGCTACTTTTCGGTGGGAACATTATATACGTCTATAACGTTACATATCCTAACGTATGGCAACATAACATCTCGGATGTTATATATTACAACATTCCTGGCGTGTCGTCGCCTACTTCTCGATGGGGACATTATATACATCTATAACGTTGTATATCCTAACCTAAGGCAACCTAACATCTCGGATGTAATATTTTACAACATTCCTGGCGTGTCGTCGCCTACTTCTGGGTGGGGACATTATATACATCTATAACGTCATATATCCTAACCTAAGGGAACCTAACATCTCGGGTGTAATATTTTACAACATTCCTGGCGTGTCGTCGCCTACTTCTCGATGGGAACATTATATACGTCTATAACGTTATATATCCTAGCCTAAGGCAACCTAACTTGTAGAATGTAATATTTTACAACATTCCTTTCGTGTCGTCGCCTACTTCTCTATGGGAACATTATATACATCTATAACGTTGTATATCCTAACCTAACGCAACCTAACATCTGGGATGTAATATTTTAAAACATTCCTGGCATGTCGGTCCCTACGTCTCGGTGGGAACATTATATACGTCTATAACGATATATATCCTAACCTAACGCAACCTAACATCTGGGATGTAATATTTTACAGCATTCCTGGCGTGTCGTCGCCTACTTCTGGATGGGGTCATTATATAAATCTATAACGTCATATATCCTAACCTAAGGGAACCTAACATCTCGGGTGTAATATTTTACAACATTCCTGGCGTGTCGACGCCTACTTCTCTATGGGAACATTATATACATCTATAACGTCATATTTCCTAACCTAAGGGAACCTAACATCTCGGGTGTAATATTTTACAACATTCCTGGCGTGTCGTCGCCTACTTCTCGATGGGGACATTATATACATCTATAACGTTGTATATTCTAACCTAACGCAACCTAACATCTGGGATGTAATATTTCACAACATTCCTGGCGTGTCGTCGCCTACTTCTGGATGGGGACATTATATACATCTATAACGTCATATATCCTAACCTAAGGGAACCTAACATCTCGGGTGTAATATTTTACAACATTCCTGACGCGTCGGCCGCTATTTCTCGGTGGGAATATTGTATACGTCTATAACGTTATATATCCTAGCCTAAGGCAACCTAACATCTCGGATGTAATATTTCACAACGTTCCTGGCGTGTTAACCCGCACTTCTCGGTGGGAATATCATATACGTCTATAGCGATATATATCCTAGCCTAAGGCGACCTAACATGTCGAATGTAATATTTTACATCATTCCTGACGTGTCGGCCCGTAGTTCACGGTGGTAAAATTATATACGCCTACAACGTTATATATACTAGCCTAAGGCAACCTGACATCTTGGATGTAATATTTGACAACATTTCTGGCGTGTGAGCGCGTACTTCTCGGTAGGAACATCATATACGTCTGTAACGTTATATATCCCGTCGTAAGGCAACATAACATCTGGGATGTAATATTTTACAACATTCCTGGTGGGTCGTCGCCCGAGTCCCGATGGGGACATTATATACGTCTATAACGTTGAATATCCTAACCTAAAGCAACCTAACATCTGGGATGTAATATTTTACAAGATCCCTGGCATGTCGGTCCCCACGTCTCGGTGGGAACATTATATACGTCTATAACGATATATATCATAACCTAAAGCAACCTAACATCTCGTATGTAATATTTTACAACATTCCAGGCATGTCGGTCCCTACTTCTCGGTGGAAACAATGTATACGTCTATAACGATATATATCCTAGCCTAAGGCAACCCAACATGTAGAATGTAATATTTTACAACATTCCTGGCGTGTCGTCACCTACTTCTCTATGGGAACATTATATACATCTATAACGTTGTATATCCTAACCTAAGGCGACCTAACATCTCGGATGTAATATTTTACAACATTCCTGTCATGTCGGTCCCTACTTCTCGGTGGGAACATTGTATACGTCTATAACGATATATATCCTAGCATAAGGCAACCTAACATGTCGAATGTAATATTATACAACATTCCTGTCGTGCCGCCGCCTGCTTCTCGATGGGGACATTATATACGTCTATAACGTTGTATATTCTAACCTAACGCAACCTAACATCTGGGATGTAATATTTTACAACATTCCTGGCGTGTCGTCGCCTACTTCTGGATGGGGCACTATATACATCTATAACGTCATATATCCTAACCTAAGGGAACCTAACATCTCGGGTGTAATATTTTACAACATTCCTGACGCGTCGGCCGCTATTTCTCGGTGGGAATATTGTATACGTCTATAACGTTATATA
The DNA here is from genome assembly GCA_963969225.1 of Xylocopa violacea. Classification (NCBI taxonomy): domain Eukaryota; kingdom Metazoa; phylum Arthropoda; class Insecta; order Hymenoptera; family Apidae; genus Xylocopa; species Xylocopa violacea. The sequence continues at coordinate 1,203,510 of CAXAJV010000835.1, forward strand.
TCCTAGCCTAAGGCAACCTAACATCTCGGATGTAATATTTCACAACGTTCCTGGCGTGTTAACCCGCACTTCTCGGTGGGAATATCATATACGTCTATAGCGATATATATCCTAGCCTAAGGCGACCTAACATGTCGAATGTAATATTTTACATCATTCCTGACGTGTCGGCCCGCAGTTCACGGTGGTAACATTATATACGCCTACAACGTTATATATACTAGCCTAAGGCAACCTGACATCTCGGATGTAATATTTGACCACATTTCTGGCGTGTGAGCGCGTACTTCTCGGTGGGAACATCATATACGTCTGTAACGTTATATATCCTGTCGTAAGGCAACATAACATGTCGGATGTAATATTTTACAACATTCCTGGTGGGTCGTCGCCCGCTTCTCGATGGGGACATTATATACGTCTATAACGTTGAATATCCTAACCTAAAGCAACCTAACATCTGGGATGTAATATTTTACAAGATCCCTGGCATGTCGGTCCCCACGTCTCGGTGGGAACATTATATACGTCTATAACGATATATATCATAACCTAAAGCAACCTAACATTTCGGATGTAATATTTTACAACATTCCTGGCATGTCGGTCCCTACTTCTCGGTGGAAACAATGTATACGTCTATAACGATATATATCCTAGCCTAAGGCAACCCAACATGTCGAATGTAATATTTTACAACATTCCTGTCGTGTCGTCGCCTGCTTCTCGATGGGGACATTATATACGTCTATAACGTTGTATATTCTAACCTAACGCAACCTAACATCTGGGATGTAATATTTTACAACATTCCTGCCGTGTCGTCGCCTACTTCTGGATGGGGACATTATACACATCTATAACGTCATATATCCTAACCTAAGGGAACCTAACATCTCGGGTGTAATATTTTACAACATTCCTGGCGTGTCGTCGCCTACTTCTCGATGGGAACATTATATACGTCTATAACGTTATATATCCTAGCCTAAGGCAACCTAACTTGTAGAATGTAATATTTTACAACATTCCTGGCGTGTCGTCGCCTACTTCTCTATGGGAACATTATATACATCTATAACGTCATATATCCTAACCTAAGGGAACCTAACATCTCGGGTGTAATATTTTACAACATTCCTGTCATGTCGGTCCCTACGTCTCGGTGGGAACATTATATACGTCTATAACGATATATATCCTAACCTAAGGCAATCTAACATCTCGGATGTAATATTTTACAACATTCCTGTCGTGTCGTCGCCTGCTTCTCGATGGGGACATTCTATACGTCTATAACGTTGTATATCCTAACCTAAGGGAACCTAACATCTCGGGTGTAATATTTTAGAACATTCCTGACGCGTCAGTCCCTATTTCTCGGTGGGAACATTATATACGTCTATAACGTTATATATCCTAGCCTAAGGCAACCTCACTTGTAGAATGTAATATTTTACAACATTCCTGGCGTGTCGTCGCCTACTTCTCTATGGGAACGTTATACACATCTATAACGTTGTATATCCTAACCTAGTGCAACCGAACATCTCGGATGTAATATTTTACAACATTCCTGTCATGTCGGTCTCTACTTCTCGGTGGGAACATTGTATACGTCTATAACGATATATATCCTAGCATAAGGCAACCTAACATGTCGAATGTAATATTTTACAACATTCCTGTCGTGTCGCCGCCTGCTTCTCGATGGGGACATTATATACGTCTATAACGTTGTATATTCTAACCTAACGCAACCTAACATCTGGGATGATATATTTTACAACATTCCTGGCGTGTCGTCGCCTACTTCTGGATGGGGCATTATATACATCTATAACGTCATATATCCTAACCTAAGGGAACCTAACATCTCGGGTGTAATATTTTACAACATTCCTGGCGTGTCGTCGCCTACTTCTCGATGGGGATATTATATACATCTATAACCTTGTATATACTAACCTAACCCAACCTAACATCTGGGATGTAATATTTTACAACATTCCTGGCATGTCGGTCCCTACGTCTCGGTGGGAACATTATATACGTCTATAACGATATATATCCTAACCTAAGGCAACCTAACATCTCGGATGTAATATTTTACAACATTCCTGGCGCTTCGGCTGGTACTTTTCGGTGGGAACATTATATACGTCTATAACGTTACATATCCTAACGTATGGCAACATAACATCTCGGATGTTATATATTACAACATTCCTGGCGTGTCGTCGCCTGCTTCTCGATGGGGACTTTATGTACGTCTATAACGTTGGATATCCTAACCTAAAGCAACCTAACATCTGGGATGTAATATTTTACAAGATTCCTGGCATGTCGGTCCCCACGTCTCGGTGGGAACATTATATACGTCTATAACGATATAAATCATAACCTAAAGCAACCTAGCATCTTGGATGTAATATTTTACAACATTCCTGGCATGTCGGGCCCTACTTCTCGGTGGGAACATTGTATACGTCTATAACGATATATATCCTAGCCTAAGGCAACCTAACATGTCGAATGTAATATTTTACAACATTCTGGCGTGTCGTCGCCTGCTTCTCGATGGGTACATTATATACGTCTATAACCTTGTATATACTAACCTAACGCAACCTAACATCTGGGATGTAATATTTTACAACATTCCTGGCGTGTCGTCGCCTACTTCTGGATGGGGACATTATATACATCTATAACGTCATATATCCTAACCTAAGGGAACCTAACATCTCGGGTGTAATATTTTACAACATTCCTGTCGTGTCGTCGCCTGCTTCTCGATGGGGACATTCTATACGTCTATAACGTTGTATATCCTAACCCAAGGGAACCTAACATCTCGGGTGTACTATTTTAGAACATTCCTGACGCGTCAGTCCCTATTTCTCGGTGGGAACATTATGTACGTCTATAACGTTATATATGCTAGCCTAAGGCAACCTAACATGTCGAATGTAATATTTTACAACATTCCTGACGTGTCGGCCCGTAGTGCACGGTGGTAACATTATACACGCCTACAACGTTATATATACTAGCCTAAGGCAACCTGACATCTCGGATGTAATATTTGACAACATTCCTGGCGTGTTAGCGCGTACTTCTCGGTGGGAACATCATATACGTCTATAACGTTATATATCCTGTCGTAAGGCAACATAACATCTCGGATATAATATTTTACAACATTCCTGGTGGGTCGTCGCCCGCTTCTAGATGGGGACATTATATACGTCTATAACGTTGAATATCCTAACCTAAAGCAACCTAACATCTGGGATGTAATATTTTACAAGATCCCTGGCATGTCGGTCCCCACGTCTCGGTGGGAACTTTATATACGTCTATAACGATATAAATCATAACCTAAAGCAACCTAGCATCTCGGATGTAATATTTTACAACATTCCTGGCATGTCGGTCCCTACGTCTCGGTGGGAACGTTATATACGTCTATAACGATATATATCCTAACCTAAGGGAACCTTACATCTCGGATGTAATATTTTACAACATTCCTGGCATGTCGGGCCCTACTTCTCGGTGGGAACATTGTATACGTCTATAACGATATATATCCTAGCCTAAGGCAACCTAACATGAAGGAATGTAATATTTTACAACATTCCTGTCGTGTCGTCGCCTGCTTCTCGATGGGGACATTCTATACGTCTATAACGTTGTATATCCTAACCTAAGGGAACCTAACATCTCGGGTGTAATATTTTATAACATTCCTGACGCGTCAGTCCCTATTTCTCGGTGGGAACATTATATACGTCTATAACGTTATATATCCTAGCCTAAGGCAACCCAACTTGTAGAATGTAATATTTTACAACATTCCTGGCGTGTCGTCGCCTACTTCTCGATGGGGACATTATATACATCTATAACGTTGTATTTCCTAACCTAATGCAACCTAACATCTCGGATGTAATATTTTACAACATTCCTGGCATGTCGGTCGCTACGTCTCGGTGGGAACATTATATACGTCTATAACGATATATATCCTAACCTAAGGCAACCTAACATCTCGGATGTAATATTTTACAACATTCCTGGCGCTTCAGCTGCTACTTTTCGGTGGGAACATTATATACGTCTATAACGTTACATATCCTAACGTATGGCAACATAACATCTCGGATGTTATATTTTACAACATTCCTGCCGATTCCTCGCCTGCTTCTCGATGGGGACTTTGTATACGTCTATAACGTTGTATATCCTAACCTAATGCAACCTAACATCTGGGATGTAATATTTTACAACATTCCTGGCATGTCGGTCCCTACGTCTCGGTGGGAACGTTATATACGTCTATAACGATATATATATCCTAACCTAAGGGAACCTTACATCTCGGATGTAATATTTTACAACATTCCTGGCATGTCGGGCCCTACTTCTCGGTGGGAACATTGTATACGTCTATAACGTTGTATATCCTAACCTAAGGCAACCTGACATCTCGGATGTAATATTTTAGAACATTTCTGAAGCGTCAGTCCCTATTTCTCGGTGGGAACATTATATACGTCTATAACGTTATATATCCTAGCCTAAGGCAACCTAACTTGTAGAATGTAATATTTTACAACAGTCCTGGCGTGTCGTCGCCTACTTCTGGATGGGGACATTATATACATCTATAACGTCATATATCCTAACCTAAGGGAACCTAACATCTCGGGTGTAATATTTTACAACATTCCTGGCGTGTCGTTGCCTACTTCTCGATGGGGACATTATATACATCTATAACGTTGTATACCCTAATCTAAGGCAACCTGACATCTCGGATGTAATATTTTACAACATTCTGGCGTGTCGCCGCCTGCTTCTCGATGGGGACATTATATACGTCTATAACCTTGTATATACTAACCTAACGCAACCTAACATCTGGGATGTAATATTTTACAATATTCCTGGCATATCGGACCCTACGTCTCCGTGGGTACATTATATACGTCTATAACGTTGTATATCCTAACCTAACGCAACCTAACATCTGGGATGTAATATTTTAAAACATTCCTGGCATGTCGGTCCCTACGTCTCGGTGGGAACGTTATATACGTCTATAACGATATATATCCTAACCTAAGGGTACCTTACATCTCGGATGTAATTTTTTACAACATTCCTGGTATGTCGGGCCCTACTTCTCGGTGGGAACATTGTATACGTCTATAACGATATATATCCTAGCCTAAGGCAACCTAACATGAAGGAATGTAATATTTTACAACTTTCCTGTCGTGTCGTCGCCTGCTTCTCGATGGGGACATTCTATACGTCTATAACGTTGTATATCCTAACCTAAGGGAACCTAACATCACGGGTGTAATATTTTAGAACATTCCTGACGCGTCAGTCCCTATTTCTCGGTGGGAACATTATATACGTCTATAACGTTATATATCCTAGCCTAAGGCAACCCAACTTGTAGAATGTAATATTTTACAACATTCCTGGCGTGTCGTCGCCTACTTCTCGATGGGGACATTATATACATCTATAACGTTGTATATCATAACCTAATGCAACCTAACACCTCGGATGTAATATTTTACAACATTCCTGGCATGTCGGTCCCTACTTCTCGGTGGGAGCATACTATATGTCTATAACGTTGTATATCCTAACCTAAGGGAACCTAACATCTCGGATGTAATATTTTACAACATTCCTGGCATGTCGGTCCCTACGTCTCCGTGGGTACATTATATACGTCTGTAACGTTGTATATCCTAACCTAACGCAACCTAACGTCTGGGATGTAATATTTTAAAACATTCCTGGCATGTCGGTCCCTACGTCTCGGTGGGAACATTATATACGTCTATAACGATATATATCCTGACCTAAGGCAACGTAACATCTCGGATGTAATATTTTACAACATTCCTGGCGCTTCGGCTGCTACTTTTCGGTGGGAACATTATATACGTCTATAACGTTACATATCCTAACGTATGGCAACATAACATCTCGGATGTTATATTTTACAACATTCCTGCCGAGTACTCGCCTGCTTCTCTATGGGGACTTTATATACGTCTATAACGTTGTATATCCTACCCTAATGCAACCTAACATCTGGGATGTAATATTTTACAACATTCGTGGCATGTCCGTCCCTACGTCTCGGTGGGAACGTTATATACGTCTATAACGATATATATCCTAACCTAAGGGAACCTTACATCTCGGGTGTAATATTTTACAACATTCTGGCGTGTCGTCGCCTGCTTCTCCATGGGGACATTATATACGTCTATAACCTTGTATATATTAACCTGACGCAACCTAACATCTGGGATGTAATATTTTACAACATTCCTGGCGTGTCGTCGCCTACTTCTGGATGGGGACATTATATACATCTATAACGTTGTATATCCTAACCTAAGGGAACCTAACATCTCGGGTGTAATATTTTATAACATTTCTGACGCGTCAGTCCCTATTTCTCGGTGGGAACATTATGTACGTCTATAACGTTATATATCCTATCCTAAGGCAACCTAACTTGTAGAATGTAATATTTTACAACAGTCCTGGCGTGTCGTCGCCTACTTCTGGTTGGGGACATTATATACATCTATAACGTCATATATCCTAACCTAAGGGAACCTAACATCTCGGGTGTAATATTTTACAACATTCCTGGCGTGTCGTTGCCTACTTCTCGATGGGGACATTATATACATCTATAACGTTGTATATCCTAATCTAAGGCAACCTGACATCTCGGATGTAATATTTTACAACATTCTGGCGTGTCGTCGCCTGCTTCTCGATGGGGACATTATATACGTCTATAACCTTGTATATACTAACCTAACGCAACCTAACATCTGGGATGTAATATTTTACAATATTCCTGGCATGTCGGTCCCTACGTCTCCGTGGGTACATTATATACGTCTATAACGTTGTATATCCTAACCTAACGCAACCTAACATCTGGGATGTAATATTTTAAAACATTCCTGGCATGTCGGTCCCTACGTCTCGGTGGGAACGTTATATACGTCTATAACGATATATAGCCTAACCTAAGGGTACCTTACATCTCGGATGTAATTTTTTACAACATTCCTGGTATGTCGGTCCCTACTTCTCGGTGGGAACATTGTATACGTCTATAACGATATATATCCTAGCCTAAGGCAACCTAACATGAAGGAATGTAATATTTTACAACATTCCTGTCGTGTCGTCGCCTGCTTCTCGATGGGGACATTCTATACGTCTATAACGTTGTATATCCTAACCTAAGGGAACCTAACATCTCGGGTGTAATATTTTATAACATTCCTGACGCGTCAGTCCCTATTTCTCGGTGGGAACATTATATACGTCTATAACGTTATATATCCTAGCCTAAGGCAACCCAACTTGTAGAATGTAATATTTTACAACATTCCTGGCGTGTCGTCGCCTACTTCTCGATGGGGACATTATATACATCTATAACGTTGTATTTCCTAACCTAATGCAACCTAACATCTCGGATGTAATATTTTACAACATTCCTGGCATGTCGGTCGCTACGTCTCGGTGGGAACATTATATACGTCTATAACGATATATATCCTAACCTAAGGCAACCTAACATCTCGGATGTAATATTTGACAACATTCCTGGCGTGTTAACCCGCACTTCTCGGTGGGAACATCATATACGTCTATAGCGATATATATCCTAGCCTAAGGCGACCTAACATGTCGAATGTAATATTTTACATCATTCCCGACGTGTCGGCCCCTATTTCTCGGTGGGAACATTATATACGTCTATAACGTTATATATGCTAGCCTAAGGCAACCTAACATGTCGAATGTAATATTTTACAACATTCCTGACGTGTCGGCCCGTAGTGCACGGTGGTAACATTATACACGCCTACAACGTTATATATACTAGCCTAAGGCAACCTGACATCTCGGATGTAATATTTGACAACATTCCTGGCGTGTTAGCGCGTACTTCTCGGTGGGAACATCATGTACGTCTATAACGTTATATATCCTGTCGTAAGGCAACATAACATCTCGGATATAATATTTTAGAACATTCCTGGTGGGTCGTCGCCCGCTTCTAGATGGGGACATTAAATACGTCTATAACGTTGAATGTCCTAACCTAAAGCAACCTAACATCTGGGATGTAATATTTTACAAGATCCCTGGCATGTCGGTCCCCACGTCTCGGTGGGAACTTTATATACGTCTATAACGATATAAATCATAACCTAAAGCAACCTAGCATCTCGGATGTAATATTTTACAACATTCCTGGCATGTCGGTCCCTACGTCTCGGTGGGAACATTATATACGTCTATAACGATATATATCCTGACCTAAGGCAACGTAACATCTCGGATGTAATATTTTACAACATTCCTGGCGCTTCGGCTGCTACTTTTCGGTGGGAACATTATATACGTCTATAACGTTACATATCCTAACGTATGGCAACATAACATCTCGGATGTTATATTTTACAACATTCCTGCCGAGTCCTCGCCTGCTTCTCGATGGGGACTTTATATACGTCTCTAACGTTGTATATCCTAACCTAATGCAACCTAACATCTGGGATGTAATATTTTACAACATTCCTGGCATTTCGGTCCCTACGTCTCGGTGGGAACGTTATATACGTCTATAACGATATATATGCTAGCCTAAGGCAACCTAACATGTCGAATGTAATATTTTACAACATTCCTGACGTGTCGGCCCGTAGTGCACGGTGGTAACATTATACACGCCTACAACGTTATATATACTAGCCTAAGGCAACCTGACATCTCGGATGTAATATTTGACAACATTCCTGGCGTGTTAGCGCGTACTTCTCGGTGGGAACATCATGTACGTCTATAACGTTATATATCCTGTCGTAAGGCAACATAACATCTCGGATATAATATTTTAGAACATTCCTGGTGGGTCGTCGCCCGCTTCTAGATGGGGACATTATATACGTCTATAACGTTGAATGTCATAACCTAAAGCAACCTAGCATCTCGGATGTAATATTTTACAACATTCCTGGCATGTCGGTCCCTACGTCTCGGTGGGAACATTATATACGTCTATAACGATATATATCCTGACCTAAGGCAACGTAACATCTCGGATGTAATATTTTACAACATTCCTGGCGCTTCGGCTGCTACTTTTCGGTGGGAACATTATATACGTCTATAACGTTACATATCCTAACGTTTGGCAACATAACATCTCGGATGTTATATTTTACAACATTCCTGCCGAGTACTCGCCTGCTTCTCTATGGGGACTTTATATACGTCTATAACGTTGTATATCCTACCCTAATGCAACCTAACATCTGGGATGTAATATTTTACAACATTCCTGGCATGTCCGTCCCTACGTCTCGGTGGGAACGTTATATACGTCTATAACGATATATATCCTAACCTAAGGGAACCTTACATCTCGGCTGTAATATTTTACAACATTCTGGCGTGTCGTCGCCTGCTTCTCCATGGGGACATTATATACGTCTATAACCTTGTATATATTAACCTGACGCAACCTAACATCTGGGATGTAATATTTTACAACATTCCTGGCGTGTCGTCGCCTACTTCTGGATGGGGACATTATATACATCTATAACGTTGTATATCCTAACCTAAGGGAACCTAACATCTCGGGTGTAATATTTTATAACATTTCTGACGCGTCAATCCCTATTTCTCGGTGGGAACATTATGTACGTCTATAACGTTATATATCCTATCCTAAGGCAACCTAACTTGTAGAATGTAATATTTTACAACAGTCCTGGCGTGTCGTCGCCTACTTCTGGTTGGGGACATTATATACATCTATAACGTCATATATCCTAACCTAAGGGAACCTAACATCTCGGGTGTAATATTTTACAACATTCCTGGCGTGTCGTTGCCTACTTCTCGATGGGGACATTATATACATCTATAACGTTGTATATCCTAATCTAAGGCAACCTGACATCTCGGATGTAATATTTTACAACATTCTGGCGTGTCGTCGCCTGCTTCTCGATGGGCACATTATATACGTCTATAACCTTGTATATACTAACCTAACGCAACCTAACATCTGGGATGTAATATTTTACAATATTCCTGGCATGTCGGTCCCTACGTCTCCGTGGGTACATTATATACGTCTATAACGTTGTATATCCTAACCTAACGCAACCTAACATCTGGGATGTAATATTTTAAAACATTCCTGGCATGTCGGTCCCTACGTCTCGGTGGGAACGTTATATACGTCTATAACGATATATAGCCTAACCTAAGGGTACCTTACATCTCGGATGTAATTTTTTACAACATTCCTGATATGTCGTTCCCTACTTCTCGGTGGGAACATTGTATACGTCTATAACGATATATATCCTAGCCTAAGGCAACCTAACATGAAGGAATGTAATATTTTACAACATTCCTGTCGTGTCGTCGCCTGCTTCTCGATGGGGACATTCTATACGTCTATAACGTTGTATATCCTAACCTAAGGGAACCTAACATCTCGGGTGTAATATTTTATAACATTCCTGACGCGTCAGTCCCTATTTCTCGGTGGGAACATTATATACGTCTATAACGTTATATATCCTAGCCTAAGGCAACCCAACTTGTAGAATGTAATATTTTACAACATTCCTGGCGTGTCGTCGCCTACTTCTCGATGGGGACATTATATACATCTATAACGTTGTATTTCCTAACCTAATGCAACCTAACATCTCGGATGTAATATTTTACAACATTCCTGGCATGTCGGTCGCTACGTCTCGGTGGGAACATTATATACGTCTATAACGATATATATCCTAACCTAAGGCAACCTAACATCTCGGATGTAATATTTGACTACATTCCTGGCGTGTTAACACGCACTTCTCGGTGGGAACATCATATACGTCTATAGCGATATATATCCTAGCCTAAGGCGACCTAACATGTCGAATGTAATATTTTACATCATTCCCGACGTGTCGGCCCCTATTTCTCGGTGGGAACATTATATACGTCTATAACGTTATATATGCTAGCCTAAGGCAACCTAACATGTCGAATGTAATATTTTACAACATTCCTGACGTGTCGGCCCGTAGTGCACGGTGGTAACATTATACACGCCTACAACGTTATATATACTAGCCTAAGGCAACCTGACATCTCGGATGTAATATTTGACAACATTCCTGGCGTGTTAGCGCGTACTTCTCGGTGGGAACATCATGTACGTCTATAACGTTATATATCCTGTCGTAAGGCAACATAACATCTCGGATATAATATTTTAGAACATTCCTGGTGGGTCGTCGCCCGCTTCTAGATGGGGACATTAAATACGTCTATAACGTTGAATGTCCTAACCTAAAGCAACCTAACATCTGGGATGTAATATTTTACAAGATCCCTGGCATGTCGGTCCCCACGTCTCGGTGGGAACTTTATATACGTCTATAACGATATAAATCATAACCTAAAGCAACCTAGCATCTCGGATGTAATATTTTACAACATTCCTGGCATGTCGGTCCCTACGTCTCGGTGGGAACATTATATACGTCTATAACGATATATATCCTGACCTAAGGCAACGTAACATCTCGGATGTAATATTTTACAACATTCCTGGCGCTTCGGCTGCTACTTTTCGGTGGGAACATTATATACGTCTATAACGTTACATATCCTAACGTATGGCAACATAACATCTCGGATGTTATATTTTACAACATTCCTGCCGAGTCCTCGCCTGCTTCTCGATGGGGACTTTATATACGTCTCTAACGTTGTATATCCTAACCTAATGCAACCTAACATCTGGGATGTAATATTTTACAACATTCCTGGCATTTCGGTCCCTACGTCTCGGTGGGAACGTTATATACGTCTATAACGATATATATGCTAGCCTAAGGCAACCTAACATGTCGAATGTAATATTTTACAACATTCCTGACGTGTCGGCCCGTAGTGCACGGTGGTAACATTATACACGCCTACAACGTTATATATACTAGCCTAAGGCAACCTGACATCTCGGATGTAATATTTGACAACATTCCTGGCGTGTTAGCGCGTACTTCTCGGTGGGAACATCATGTACGTCTATAACGTTATATATCCTGTCGTAAGGCAACATAACATCTCGGATATAATATTTTAGAACATTCCTGGTGGGTCGTCGCCCGCTTCTAGATGGGGACATTATATACGTCTATAACGTTGAATGTCATAACCTAAAGCAACCTAGCATCTCGGATGTAATATTTTACAACATTCCTGGCATGTCGGTCCCTACGTCTCGGTGGGAACATTATATACGTCTATAACGATATATATCCTGACCTAAGGCAACGTAACATCTCGGATGTAATATTTTACAACATTCCTGGCGCTTCGGCTGCTACTTTTCGGTGGGAACATTATATACGTCTATAACGTTACATATCCTAACGTTTGGCAACATAACATCTCGGATGTTATATTTTACAACATTCCTGCCGAGTACTCGCCTGCTTCTCTATGGGGACTTTATATACGTCTATAACGTTGTATATCCTACCCTAATGCAACCTAACATCTGGGATGTAATATTTTACAACATTCCTGGCATGTCCGTCCCTACGTCTCGGTGGGAACGTTATATACGTCTATAACGATATATATCCTAACCTAAGGGAACCTTACATCTCGGGTGTAATATTTTACAACATTCTGGCGTGTCGTCGCCTGCTTCTCCATGGGGACATTATATACGTCTATAACCTTGTATATATTAACCTGACGCAACCTAACATCTGGGATGTAATATTTTACAACATTCCTGGCGTGTCGTCGCCTACTTCTCGATGGGGACATTATATACATCTATAACGTTGTATTTCCTAACCTAATGCAACCTAACATCTCGGATGTAATATTTTACAACATTCCTGGCATGTCGGTCGCTACGTCTCGGTGGGAACATTATATACGTCTATAACGATATATATCCTAACCTAAGGCAACCTAACATCTCGGATGTAATATTTGACAACATTCCTGGCGTGTTAACCCGCACTTCTCGGTGGGAACATCATATACGTCTATAGCGATATATATCCTAGCCTAAGGCGACCTAACATGTCGAATGTAATATTTTACATCATTCCCGACGTGTCGGCCCCTATTTCTCGGTGGGAACATTATATACGTCTATAACGTTATATATGCTAGCCTAAGGCAACCTAACATGTCGAATGTAATATTTTACAACATTCCTGACGTGTCGGCCCGTAGTGCACGGTGGTAACATTATACACGCCTACAACGTTATATATACTAGCCTAAGGCAACCTGACATCTCGGATGTAATATTTGACAACATTCCTGGCGTGTTAGCGCGTACTTCTCGGTGGGAACATCATGTACGTCTATAACGTTATATATCCTGTCGTAAGGCAACATAACATCTCGGATATAATATTTTAGAACATTCCTGGTGGGTCGTCGCCCGCTTCTAGATGGGGACATTAAATACGTCTATAACGTTGAATGTCCTAACCTAAAGCAACCTAACATCTGGGATGTAATATTTTACAAGATCCCTGGCATGTCGGTCCCCACGTCTCGGTGGGAACTTTATATACGTCTATAACGATATAAATCATAACCTAAAGCAACCTAGCATCTCGGATGTAATATTTTACAACATTCCAGGCATGTCGGTCCCTACGTCTCGGTGGGAACATTATATACGTCTATAACGATATATATCCTGACCTAAGGCAACGTAACATCTCGGATGTAATATTTTACAACATTCCTGGCGCTTCGGCTGCTACTTTTCGGTGGGAACATTATATACGTCTATAACGTTACATATCCTAACGTATGGCAACATAACATCTCGGATGTTATATTTTACAACATTCCTGCCGAGTCCTCGCCTGCTTCTCGATGGGGACTTTATATACGTCTATAACGTTGTATATCCTAACCTAATGCAACCTAACATCTGGGATGTAATATTTTACAACATTCCTGGCATTTCGGTCCCTACGTCTCGGTGGGAACGTTATATACGTCTATAACGATATATATCCTAACCTAAGGGAACCTTACATCTCGGGTGTAATATTTTACAACATTCTGGCGTGTCGTCGCCTGCTTCTCCATGGGGACATTATATACGTCTATAACCTTGTATATACGAACCTAACGCAACCTAACATCTGGGATGTAATATTTTACAACATTCCTGGCTTGTCGTCGCCTACTTCTGGATGGGGACATTATATACATCTATAACGTCATATATCCTAGCCTAAGGCAGCCCAACTTGTAGAATGTAATATTTTACAACATTCCTGTCGTGTCGTCGCCTGCTTCTCGATGGGTACATTATATACGTCTATAACGTTGTATATTCTAACCTAACGCAACCTAACATCTGGGATGTAATATTTTACAACATTCCTGGCGTGTCGTCGCCTACTTCTGGATGGGGACATTATATACATCTATAACGTCATATATCCTAGCCTAAGGGAACCTAACATCTCGGGTGTAATATTTTACAACATTCCTGGCGTGTCGTCGCCTACTTCTCGATGGGGACATTATATACATCTATAACGTTGTATATCCTAACCTAAGGGAACCTAACATCTCGGACGTAATATTTTACAACATTCTGGCGTGTCGTCGCCTACTTCTCGATGGGGACATTATATACATCTATAACGTTGTATATCCTAACCTAAGGGAACCTAACATCTCGGATGTAATATTTTACAACATTCTGGCGTGTCGTCGCCTGCTTCTCCATGGGGACATTATATACGTCTATAACCTTGTATATACTAACCTAACGCAACCTAACATCTGGGATGTAATATTTTACAACATTCCTGGCATGTCGTCGCCTACTTCTGGATGGGGACATTATATACATCTATAACGTCATATATCCTAACCTAAGGGAACCTAACATCTCGGGTGTAATATTTTACAACATTCCTGTCGTGTCGTCGCCTACTTCTCGATGGGGACAATATATACATCTATAACGTTGTATATCCTAACCTAAGGCAACCTAACATCTCGGATGTAGTATTTTACAACATTCCTGGCATGTCGGTCCCTACTTCTCGGTGGGAACATTGTGTACGTCTATAACGATATATATCCTAGCCTAAGGCAACCTAACATGTCGAATGTAATATTTTACTACATTCCTGTCGTGTCGTCGCCTGCTTCTCGATGGGGACATTATATACGTCTATAACGTTGTATATTCTAACCTATCGCAACCTAACATCAGGGATGTAATATTTCACAACAGTCCTGGCGTGTCGTCGCCTACTTCTGGATGGGGACATTATATACATCTATAACGTCATATATCCTAACCTAAGGGAACCTAACATCTCGGGTGTAATATTTTACAACATTCCTGGCGTGTCGTTGCCTACTTCTCGATGGGGACATTATATACATCTATAACGTTGTATATCCTAACCTAAGGCAACCTAACATCTCGGATGTAATATTTTACAACATTCTGGCGTGTCGCCGCCTGCTTCTCGATGGGGACATTATATACGTCTGTAACGTTGTATATCCTAACCTAACGTAACCTAACGTCTGGGATGTAATATTTTAAAACATTCCTGGCATGTCGGTCCCTACGTCTCGGTGGGAACATTATATACGTCTATAACGATATATATCCTAACCTAAGGCAACCTACCATCTCGGATGTAATATTTGACAACATTCCTGGCGCGTTAACCCGCACTTCTCGGTGGGAACATCATATACGTCTATAGCGATATATATACTAGCCTAAGGCGACCTAACATGTCGAATATAATATTTTACATCATTCCTGACGTGTCGGCCCCTATTTCTCGGTGGGAACATTATATACGTCTATAACGTTATATACGCTAGCCTAAGGCAACCTAACATATCGAATGTAATATTTTACAACATTCCTGGCGTGTCGTCGCCTACTTCTGGATGGGGACATTATATACATCTATAACGTCATATATCCTAACCTAAGGGAACCTAACATCTCGGGTGTAATATTTTACAACATTCCTGGCGTGTCGTCGCCTACTTCTCGATGGGGACATTATATACATCTATAACGTTGTATATCCTAACCTAAGGGAACCTAACATCTCGGACGTAATATTTTACAACATTCTGGCGTGTCGTCGCCTACTTCTCGATGGGGACATTATATACATCTATAACGTTGTATATCCTAACCTAAGGGAACCTAACATCTCGGATGTAATATTTTACAACATTCTGGCGTGTCGTCGCCTGCTTCTCCATGGGGACATTATATACGTCTATAACCTTGTATATACTAACCTAACGCAACATAATATCTGGGATGTAATATTTTACAACATTCCTGGCGTGTCGTCGCCTACTTCTGGATGGGGACATTATATACATCTATAACGCCATATATCCTAGCCTAAGGCAACCTAACATGTCGAATGTAATATTTTACAACATTCCTGTCGTGTCGTCGCCTGCTCCTCGATGGGGACATTCTATACGTCTATAACGTTGTATATCCTAACCTAAGGGAACCTAAAATCTCGGGTGTAATATTTTAGAACATTCCTGGCGTGTCGTCGCCTACTTCTCGATGGGGACATTATATACATCTATAACGTTGTATATCCTAACCTAAGGCAACCTAACATATCGGATGTAATATTTTACAACATTCTGGCGTGTCGTCGCCTGCTTCTCCATGGGGACATTATATACGTCTATAACCTTGTATATACTAACCTAACGCAACCTAACATCTGGGATGTAATATTTTACAACATTCCTGGCGTGTCGTCGCCTACTTCTGGATGGGGACATTATATACATCTATAACGTCATATATCCTAACCTAAGGGAACCTAACATCTCGGGTGTAATATTTTACAACATTCCTGTCGTGTCGTCGCCTGCTTCTCGATGGGGACATTCTATACGTCTATAACGTTGTATATCCTAACCTAAGGGAACCTAACATCTCGGGTGTAATATTTTAGAACATTTCTGACGCGTCAGTCCCTATTTCTCGGTGGGAACATTATATACGTCTATAGCATTATATATCCTAGCCTAAGGCAACCTCACTTGTAGAATGTAATATTTTACAACATTCCTGGCGTGTCGTCGCCTACTTCTCTTTGGGAACATTATACACATCTATAACGTTGTATATCCTAACCTAAGGCAACCTAACATCTCGGATGTAATATTTTACAACATTCCTGTCATGTCGGTCCCTACTTCTCGGTGGGAACATTGTATACGTCTATAACGATATATATCCTAGCATAAGGCAACCTAACATGTCGAATGTAATATTTTACAACATTCCTGTCGTGTCGCCGCCTGCTTCTCGATGGGGACATTATATACGTCTATAACGTTGTATATCCTAACCTAATGCAACCTAACATCTGGGATGTAATATTTTACAACATTCCTGGCATTTCGGTCCCTACGTCTCGGTGGGAACGTTATATACGTCTATAACGATATATATCCTAACCTAAGGGAACCTTACACCTCGGGTGTAATATTTTACAACATTCTGGCGTGTCGTCGCCTGCTTCTCCATGGGGACATTATATACGTCTATAACCTTGTATATACGAACCTAACGCAACCTAACATCTGGGATGTAATATTTTACAACATTCCTGGCGTGTCGTCGCCTACTTCTCGATGGGGACATTATATACGTGTATAACGTTGTATATACTAACCTAACGCAACCTAACATCTGGGATGTAATATTTTACAACATTCCTGGCATGTCGGTCCCTACGTCTCCGTGGGTACATTATATACGTCTGTAACGTTGTATATCCTAACCTAACGTAACCTAACGTCTGGGATGTAATATTTTAAAACATTCCTGGCATGTCGGTCCCTACGTCTCGGTGGGAACATTATATACGTCTATAACGATATATATCCTAACCTAAGGCAACCTAACATCTCGGATGTAATATTTGACAACATTCCTGGCGTGTTAACCCGCACTTCTCGGTGGGAACATCATATACGTCTATAGCGATATATATCCTAGCCTAAGGCGACCTAACATGTCGAATGTAATATTTTACATCATTCCCGACGTGTCGGCCCCTATTTCTCGGTGGGAACATTATATACGTCTATAACGTTATATATGCTAGCCTAAGGCAACCTAACATGTCGAATGTAATATTTTACAACATTCCTGACGTGTCGGCCCGTAGTGCACGGTGGTAACATTATACACGCCTACAACGTTATATATACTAGCCTAAGGCAACCTGACATCTCGGATGTAATATTTGACAACATTCCTGGCGTGTTAGCGCGTACTTCTCGGTGGGAACATCATGTACGTCTATAACGTTATATATCCTGTCGTAAGGCAACATAACATCTCGGATATAATATTTTAGAACATTCCTGGTGGGTCGTCGCCCGCTTCTAGATGGGGACATTAAATACGTCTATAACGTTGAATGTCCTAACCTAAAGCAACCTAACATCTGGGATGTAATATTTTACAAGATCCCTGGCATGTCGGTCCCCACGTCTCGGTGGGAACTTTATATACGTCTATAACGATATAAATCATAACCTAAAGCAACCTAGCATCTCGGATGTAATATTTTACAACATTCCTGGCATGTCGGTCCCTACGTCTCGGTGGGAACATTATATACGTCTATAACGATATATATCCTGACCTAAGGCAACGTAACATCTCGGATGTAATATTTTACAACATTCCTGGCGCTTCGGCTGCTACTTTTCGGTGGGAACATTATATACGTCTATAACGTTACATATCCTAACGTATGGCAACATAACATCTCGGATGTTATATTTTACAACATTCCTGCCGAGTCCTCGCCTGCTTCTCGATGGGGACTTTATATACGTCTATAACGTTGTATATCCTAACCTAATGCAACCTAACATCTGGGATGTAATATTTTACAACATTCCTGGCATTTCGGTCCCTACGTCTCGGTGGGAACGTTATACACGTCTATAACGATATATATCCTAACCTAAGGGAACCTTACATCTCGGGTGTAATATTTTACAACATTCTGGCGTGTCGTCGCCTGCTTCTCCATGGGGACATTATATACGTCTATAACCTTGTATATACGAACCTAACGCAACCTAACATCTGGGATGTAATATTTTACAACATTCCTGGCATGTCGTCGCCTACTTCTGGATGGGGACATTATATACATCTATAACGTCATATATCCTAACCTAAGGGAACCTAACATCTCGGGTGTAATATTTTACAACATTCCTGTCGTGTCGTCGCCTACTTCTCGATGGGGACAATATATACATCTATAACGTTGTATATCCTAACCTAAGGCAACCTAACATCTCGGATGTAGTATTTTACAACATTCCTGGCATGTCGGTCCCTACTTCTCGGTGGGAACATTGTGTACGTCTATAACGATATATATCCTAGCCTAAGGCAACCTAACATGTCGAATGTAATATTTTACTACATTCCTGTCGTGTCGTCGCCTGCTTCTCGATGGGGACATTATATACGTCTATAACGTTGTATATTCTAACCTATCGCAACCTAACATCAGGGATGTAATATTTCACAACAGTCCTGGCGTGTCGTCGCCTACTTCTGGATGGGGACATTATATACATCTATAACGTCATATATCCTAACCTAAGGGAACCTAACATCTCGGGTGTAATATTTTACAACATTCCTGGCGTGTCGTTGCCTACTTCTCGATGGGGACATTATATACATCTATAACGTTGTATATCCTAACCCAAGGCAACCTAACATCTCGGATGTAATATTTTACAACATTCTGGCGTGTCGCCGCCTGCTTCTCGATGGGGACATTATATACGTCTGTAACGTTGTATATCCTAACCTAACGTAACCTAACGTCTGGGATGTAATATTTTAAAACATTCCTGGCATGTCGGTCCCTACGTCTCGGTGGGAACATTATATACGTCTATAACGATATATATCCTAACCTAAGGCAACCTACCATCTCGGATGTAATATTTGACAACATTCCTGGCGCGTTAACCCGCACTTCTCGGTGGGAACATCATATACGTCTATAGCGATATATATCCTAGCCTAAGGCGACCTAACATGTCGAATCTAATATTTTACATCATTCCTGACGTGTCGGCCCCTATTTCTCGGTGGGAACATTATATACGTCTATAACGTTATATACGCTAGCCTAAGGCAACCTAACATATCGAATGTAATATTTTACAACATTCCTGGCGTGTCGTCGCCTACTTCTGGATGGGGACATTATATACATCTATAACGTCATATATCCTAACCTAAGGGAACCTAACATCTCGGGTGTAATATTTTACAACATTCCTGGCGTGTCGTCGCCTACTTCTCGATGGGGACATTATATACATCTATAACGTTGTATATCCTAACCTAAGGGAACCTAACATCTCGGACGTAATATTTTACAACATTCTGGCGTGTCGTCGCCTACTTCTCGATGGGGACATTATATACATCTATAACGTTGTATATCCTAACCTAAGGGAACCTAACATCTCGGATGTAATATTTTACAACATTCTGGCGTGTCGTCGCCTGCTTCTCCATGGGGACATTATATACGTCTATAACCTTGTATATACTAACCTAACGCAACCTAACATCTGGGATGTAATATTTTACAACATTCCTGGCGTGTCGTCGCCTACTTCTGGATGGGGACATTATATACATCTATAACGCCATATATCCTAGCCTAAGGCAACCTAACATGTCGAATGTAATATTTTACAACATTCCTGTCGTGTCGTCGCCTGCTCCTCGATGGGGACATTCTATACGTCTATAACGTTGTATATCCTAACCTAAGGGAACCTAAAATCTCGGGTGTAATATTTTAGAACATTCCTGGCGTGTCGTCGCCTACTTCTCGATGGGGACATTATATACATCTATAACGTTGTATATCCTAACCTAAGGCAACCTAACATATCGGATGTAATATTTTACAACATTCTGGCGTGTCGTCGCCTGCTTCTCCATGGGGACATTATATACGTCTATAACCTTGTATATACTAACCTAACGCAACCTAACATCTGGGATGTAATATTTTACAACATTCCTGGCGTGTCGTCGCCTACTTCTGGATGGGGACATTATATACATCTATAACGTCATATATCCTAACCTAAGGGAACCTAACATCTCGGGTGTAATATTTTACAACATTCCTGGCGTGTCGTCGCCTACTTCTCGATGCGGACATTATATACATCTATAACGTTGTATATCCTAACCTAAGGCAACCTAACATATCGGATGTAATATTTTACAACATTCTGGCGTGTCGTCGCCTGCTTCTCCATGGGGACATAATATACGTCTATAACCTTGTATATACTAACCTAACGGAACCTAACATCTGGGATGTTATATTTTACAACATTCCTGGCGTGTCGTCGCCTACTTCTGGATGGGGACATTATATACATCTATAACGTCATATATCCTAACCTAAGGGAACCTGACATCTCGGGTGTAATATTTTACAACATTCCTGGCGTGTCGTTGCCTACTTCTCGATGGGGACATTATATACATCTATAACGTTGTATATCCTAACCTAAGGCAACCTAACATCTCGGATGTAATATTTTACAACATTCTGGCGTGTCGCCGCCTGCTTCTCGATGGGGACATTATATACGTCTGTAACGTTGTATATCCTAACCTAACGTAACCTAACGTCTGGGATGTAATATTTTAAAACATTCCTGGCATGTCGGTCCCTACGTCTCGGTGGGAACATTATATACGTCTATAACGATATATATCCTAACCTAAGGCAACCTACCATCTCGGATGTAATATTTGACAACATTCCTGGCGCGTTAACCCGCACTTCTCGGTGGGAACATCATATACGTCTATAGCGATATATATCCTAGCCTAAGGCGACCTAACATGTCGAATCTAATATTTTACATCATTCCTGACGTGTCGGCCCCTATTTCTCGGTGGGAACATTATATACGTCTATAACGTTATATACGCTAGCCTAAGGCAACCTAACATATCGAATGTAATATTTTACAACATTCCTGGCGTGTCGTCGCCTACTTCTGGATGGGGACATTATATACATCTATAACGTCATATATCCTAACCTAAGGGAACCTAACATCTCGGGTGTAATATTTTACAACATTCCTGGCGTGTCGTCGCCTACTTCTCGATGGGGACATTATATACATCTATAACGTTGTATATCCTAACCTAAGGGAACCTAACATCTCGGACGTAATATTTTACAACATTCTGGCGTGTCGTCGCCTACTTCTCGATGGGGACATTATATACATCTATAACGTTGTATATCCTAACCTAAGGGAACCTAACATCTCGGATGTAATATTTTACAACATTCTGGCGTGTCGTCGCCTGCTTCTCCATGGGGACATTATATACGTCTATAACCTTGTATATACTAACCTAACGCAACCTAACATCTGGGATGTAATATTTTACAACATTCCTGGCGTGTCGTCGCCTACTTCTGGATGGGGACATTATATACATCTATAACGTCATATATCCTAACCTAAGGGAACCTAACATCTCGGGTGTAATATTTTACAACATTCCTGTCGTGTCGTCGCCTGCTTCTCGATGGGGACATTCTATACGTCTATAACGTTGTATATCCTAACCTAAGGGAACCTAACATCTCGGGTGTAATATTTTAGAACATTTCTGACGCGTCAGTCCCTATTTCTCGGTGGGAACATTATATACGTCTATAACGTTATATATCCTAGCCTAAGGCAAACCAACTTGTAGAATGTAATATTTTACAACATTCCTGGCGTGTCGTCGCCTACTTCTCGATGGGGACATTATATACATCCATAACGTTGTATATCCTAACCTAAGGCAACCTAACATCTGGGATGTAATATTTTACAACATTTCTGGCATGTCGGTCCCTACGTCTCCGTGGGTACATTATATACGTCTATAACGTTGTATATCCTAACCTAAAGCAACCTACCATCTCGGATGTAATATTTGACAACATTCCTGGCGCGTTAACCCGCACTTCTCGGTGGGAACATCATATACGTCTATAACGTTATATATCCTAGCCTAAGGCAAACCAACTTGTAGAATGTAATATTTTACAACATTCCTGTCGTGTCGTCGCCTGCTTCTCGATGGGGACATTCTATACGTCTATAACGTTGTATATCCTAACCTAAGGGAACCTAAAATCTCGGATGTAATATTTTACAACATTCTGGCGTGTCGTCGCCTGCTTCTCGATGGGGACATTATGTACGTCTATAACCTTGTATATACTAACCTAACGCAACCTAACATCTGGGATGTAATATTTTACAATATTCCTGGCATGTCGGACCCTACGTCACCGTGGGTACATTATATACGTCTATAACGTTGTATATCCTAACGTAACGCAACCTAACATCTGGGATGTAATATTTTAAAACATTCCTGGCATGTCGGTCCCTACGTCTCGGTGGGAACGTTATATACGTCTATAACGATATATATCCTAACCTAAGGGTACCTTACATCTCGGATGTAATTTTTTACAACATTCCCGGTATGTCGGGCCCTACTTCTCGGTGGGAACATTGTATACGTCTATAACGATATATATCCTAGCCTAAGGCAACCTAACATGAAGGAATGTAATATTTTACAACATTCCTGTCGTGTCGTCGCCTGCTTCTCGATGGGGACATTCTATACGTCTATAACGTTGTATATCCTAACCTAAGGGAACCTAACATCTCGGGTGTAATATTTTATAACATTCCTGACGCGTCAGTCCCTATTTCTCGGTGGGAACATTATATACGTCTATAACGTTATATATCCTAGCCTAAGGCAACCCAACTTGTAGAATGTAATATTTTACAACATTCCTGGCGTGTCGTCGCCTACTTCTCGATGGGGACATTATATACATCTATAACGTTGTATATCCTAACCTAAGGCAACCTAACATATCGGATGTAATATTTTACAACATTCTGGCGTGTCGTCGCCTGCTTCGCCATGGGGACATTATATACGTCTATAACCTTGTATATACTAACCTAACGCAACCTAACATCTGGGATGTAATATTTTACAACATTCCTGGCGTGTCGTCGCCTACTTCTGGATGGGGACATTATATACATCTATAACGTCATATATCCTAACCTAAGGGAACCTAACATCTCGGGTGTAATATTTTACAACATTCCTGTCGTGTCGTCGCCTGCTTCTCGATGGGGACATTCTATACGTCTATAACGTTGTATATCCTAACCTAAGGGAACCTAACATCTCGGGTGTAATATTTTAGAACATTTCTGACGCGTCAGTCCCTATTTCTCGGTGGGAACATTATATACGTCTATAACGTTATATATCCTAGCCTGAGGCAAACCAACTTGTAGAATGTAATATTTTACAACATTCCTGGCGTGTCGTCGCCTACTTCTCGATGGGGACATTATATACATCTATAACGTTGTATATCCTAACCTAAGGCAACCTAACATCTGGGATGTAATATTTTACAACATTTCTGGCATGTCGGTCCCTACGTCTCCGTGGGTACATTATATACGTCTATAACGTTGTATATCCTAACCTAAAGCAACCTAACATCTGGGATGTAATATTTTAAAACATTCCTGGCATGTCGGTCCCTACGTCTCGGTGGGAACATTATATACGTCTATAACGATATATATCCTAACCTAAGGCAACCTAACATCTCGGCTGTAATATTTTACAACATTCCTGTCGTGTCGTCGCCTGCTTCTCGATGGGGACATTCTATACGTCTATAACGTTGTATATCCTAACCTAAGGGAACCTAACATCTCGGGTGTAATATTTTAGAACATTTCTGACGCGTCAGTCCCTATTTCTCGGTGGGAACATTCTATACGTCTATAACGTTGTATATCATAACCTAAGGGAACCTAACATCTCGGATGTAATATTTTACAACATTCCTGGCGCTTCGGCTGCTACTTTTCGGTGGGAACATTATATACGTCTATAACGTTACATATCCTAACGTATGGCAGCATAACATCTCGGATGTTATATTTTACAACATTCCTGCCGATTCCTCGCCTGCTTCTCGATGGGGACTTTGTATACGTCTATAACGTTGTATATCCTAACCTAATGCAACCTAACATCTGGGATGTAATATTTTACAACATTCCTGGCGTGTCGTCGCCTACTTCTGGATGGGGACATTATATACATCTATAACGTCATATATCCTAACCTAAGGGAACCTGACATCTCGGGTGTAATATTTTACCACATTCCTGGCGTGTCGTCGCCTACTTCTCGATGGGGACATTATATACATCTATAACGTTGTATATCCTAACCTAAGGCAACCTAACATCTCGGATGTAATATTTTACAACATTCCTGGCATGTAAGTCCCTACTTCTCGGTGGGAACATTCTATACGTCTATAACGATATATATCCTAACCTAAGGCAACCTAACATCTCGGATGTAATATTTTACAACATTCCTGGCGCTTCGGCTGCTACTTTTCGGTGGGAACATTATATACGTCTATAACGTTACATATCCTAACGTATGGCAACATAATATCTCGGATGTTATATATTACAACATTCCTGGCGTGTCGTCGCCTGCTTCTCGATGGGGACTTTATGTACGTCTATAACGTTGAATATCCTAACCTAAAGCAACCTAACATCTGGGATGTAATATTTTGCAAGATCCCTGGCATGTCGGTCCCCACGTCTCGGTGGGAACATTATATACGTCTATAACGATATAAATCATAACCTAAAGCAACCTAGCATCTCGGATGTAATATTTTACAACATTCCTGGCATGTCGGTCCCTACGTCTCGGTGGGAACATTATATACGTCTATAACGATCTATATCCTAACCTACGGCAACCTAACATCTCGGATGTAATATTTTACAACATTCCTGGCGCTTCGGCTGCTACTTTTCGGTGGGAACATTATATACGTCTATAACGTTACATATCCTAACGTATGGCAGCATAACATCTCGGATGTTATATTTTACAACATTCCTGCCGATTCCTCGCCTGCTTCTCGATGGGGACTTTGTATACGTCTATAACGTTGTATATCCTAACCTAATGCAACCTAACATCTGGGATGTAATATTTTACAACATTCCTGGCATGTCGGTCCCTACGTCTCGGTGGGAACGTTATATACGTCTATAACGATATGTATCCTAGCCTAAGGCAACCTAACATGTCGAATGTAATATTTTACAACATTCCTGTCGTGTCGTCGCCTGCTTCTCGATGGGTACATTATATACGTCTATAACGTCGTATATTCTAACCTAACGCAACCTAACATCTGGGATGTAATATTTTACAACATTCCTGGCGTGTCGTCGCCTACTTCTGGATGGGGACATTATATACATCTATAACGTCATATATCCTAGCCTAAGGGAACCTAACATCTCGGGTGTAATATTTTACAACATTTCTGGCGTGTAGTCGCCTACTTCTCGATGTGGACATTATATACATCTATAACGTTGTATATCCTAACCTAAGGCAACCTAACATATCGGATGTAATATTTTACAACATTCTGGCGTGTCGTCGCCTGCTTCTGCATGGGGACATTATATACGGCTATAACCATGTATATACTAACCTAAGGCAACCTAAATTGTAGAATGTAATATTTTACAACAGTCCTGGCGTGTCGTCGCCTACTTCTGGATGGGGACATTATATACATCTATAACGTCATATATCCTAACCTAAGGGAACCTAACATCTCGGGTGTAATATTTTACAACATTCCTGGCGTGTCGTTGCCTACTTCTCGATGGGGACATTATATACATCTATAACGTTGTATATCCTAACCTAAGGCAATCTGACATCTCGGATGTAATATTTGACAACATCCTGGCGTGTCGTCGCCTGCTCCTCGATGGGGACATTATATACGTCTATAACCTTGTATATACTAACCTAACGCAACCTAACATCTGGGATGTAATATTTTACAATATTCCTGGCATGTCGGTCCCTACGTCTCCGTGGGTACATTATATACGTCTATAACGTTGTATATTCTAACCTAACGCAACCTAACATCTGGGATGTAATATTTTACAACATTCCTGGCGTGTCGTCGCCTACTTCTGGATGGGGACATTATATACATCTATAACGTCATATATCCTAGCCTAAGGGAACCTAACATCTCGGGTGTAATATTTTACAACATTCCTGGCGTGTCGTCGCCTACTTCTCGATGGGGACATTATATACATCTATAACGTTGTATATCCTAACCTAAGGGAACCTAACATCTCGGACGTAATATTTTACAACATTCTGGCGTGTCGTCGCCTGCTTCTCGATGGGAACATTCTATACGTCTATAACGTTGTATATCCTAAACCTAAGGGAACCTAACATCTCGGGTGTAATATTTTAGAACATTCCTGACGCGTCAGTCCCTATTTCTCGGTGGGAACATTATATACGTCTATAACGTTATATATCCTAGCCTAAGGCAGCCTAACTTGTAGAATGTAATATTTTAAAACATTCCTGGCGTGTCGTCGCCTACTTCTCGATGGGGACATTATATACATCTATAACGTTGTATATCCTAACCTAAGGCAACCTAACATCTCGGATGTAATATTTTACAACATTCCTGTCATGTCGGTCCCTACTTATCTGTGGGAACATTGTGTACGTCTATAACGATATATATCCTAGCCTAAGGCAACCTAACATGTCGAATGTAATATTTTACTACATTCCTGTCGTGTCGTCGCCTGCTTCTCGATGGGGACATTATATACGTCTATAACGTTGTATATTCTAACCTAAAGCAACCTAACGTCTGGGATGTAATATTTTACAACAGTCCTGGCGTGTCGTCGCCTACTTCTGGATGGGGACATTATATACATCTATAACGTCATATATCCTAACCTAAGGGAACCTAACATCTCGGGTGTAATATTTTACAACATTCCTGGCGTGTCGTTGCCTACTTCTCGATGGGGACATTATATACATCTATAACGTTGTATATCCTAACCTAAGGCAACCTGACATCTCGGATGTAATATTTTACAACATTCTGGCGTGTCGTCGCCTGCTTCTCGATGGGGACATTATATACGTCTATAACATTGTATATTCTAACCTAAAGCAACCTAACGTCTGGGATGTAATATTTTACAACAGTCCTGGCGTGTCGTCGCCTACTTCTGGATGGGGACATTATATACATCTATAACGTCATATATCCTAACCTAAGGGAACCTAACATCTCGGGTGTAATATTTTACAACATTCCTGGCGTGTCGTTGCCTACTTCTCGATGGGGACATTATATACATCTATAACGTTGTATATCCTAACCTAAGGCAACCTGACATCTCGGATGTAATATTTTACAACATTCTGGCGTGTCGTCGCCTGCTTCTCGATGGGGACATTATATACGTCTATAACCTTGTATATACTAACCTCACGCAACCTAACATCTGGGATGTAATATTTTACAACATTCCTGGTATGTCGGGCCCTACTTCTCGGTGGGAACATTGTATACGTCTATAACGATATATATCCTAGCCCAAGGCAACCTAACATGTCGAATGTAATATTTTACAACATTCCTGTCGTGTCGTCGCCTGCTACTCGACGGGGACATTATATACGTCTATAACGTTGTATATTCTAACCTAACGCAACCTAACATCTGGGATGTAATATTTTACAACATTCCTGGCATGTCGGTCCCTACGTCACGGTGGGAACGTTATATACGTCTATAACGATATATATCCTAACCTAAGGGAACCTTACATCTCGGATGTAATATTTTACAACATTCCTGGCATGTCGGGCCCTACTTCTCGGTGGGAACATTGTATACGTCTATAACGTTATATATCCTAGCCTAAGGCAACCTAACATGTCGAATGTAATATTTTACAACATTCCTGTCGTGTCGTCGCCTGCTTCTCGAT
Organism: Xylocopa violacea; assembly: GCA_963969225.1. Taxonomy (NCBI): domain Eukaryota; kingdom Metazoa; phylum Arthropoda; class Insecta; order Hymenoptera; family Apidae; genus Xylocopa; species Xylocopa violacea. Next base: position 1,232,775 of record CAXAJV010000835.1, read on the forward strand.
GGGAACATTCTATACGTCTATAACGTTGTATATCCTAACCTAAGGGAACCTAACATCTCGGGTGTAATATTTTAGAACATTCCTGACGCGTCAGTCCCTATTTCTCGGTGGGAACATTATATACGTCTATAACGTTATATATCCTAGCCTAAGGCAACCCAACTTGTAGAATGTAATATGTTACAACATTCCTGGCGTGTCGTCGCCAACTTCTCGATGGGGACATTATATACATCTATAACGTTGTATATCCTAACCTAAGGCAACCTAACATATCGGATGTAATATTTTACAACATTCTGGCGTGTCGTCGCCTGCTTCTCCATGGGGACATAATATACGTCTATAACCTTGTATATACTAACCTAACGCAACCTAACATCTGGGATGTTATATTTTACAACATTCCTGGCGTGTCGTCGCCTACTTCTGGATGGGGACATTATATACATCTATAACGTCATATATCCTAACCTAAGGGAACCCAACATCTCGGGTGTAATATTTTACAACATTCCTGTCGTGTCGTCGCCTGCTTCTCGATGGGGACATTCTATACGTCTATAACGTTGTATATCCTAACCTAAGGGAACCTAACATCTCGGGTGTAATATTTTAGAACATTCCTGACGCGTCAGTCCCTATTTCTCGGTGGGAACATTTTATACGTCTATAACGTTATATATCCTAGCCTAAGGCAACCTAACTTGTAGAATGTAATATTTTACAACATTCCTGGCGTGTCGTCGCCTACTTCTCGATGGGGACAATATATACATCTATAACGTTGTATATCCTAACCTAAGGGTACCTTACATCTCGGATGTAATTTTTTACAACATTCCTGGTATGTCGGGCCCTACTTCTCGGTGGGAACATTGTATACGTCTATAACGATATATATCCTAGCCTAAGGCAACCTAACATGAAGGAATGTAATATTTTACAACATTCCTGTCGTGTCGTCGCCTGCTTCTCGATGGGGACATTCTATACGTCTATAACGTTGTATATCCTAACCTAAGGGAACCTAACATCTCGGGTGTAATATTTTATAACATTCCTGACGCGTCAGTCCCTATTTCTCGGTGGGAACATTATATACGTCTATAACGTTATATATCCTAGCCTAAGGCAACCCAACTTGTAGAATGTAATATTTTACAACATTCCTGGCGTGTCGTCGCCTACTTCTCGATGGGGACATTATATACATCTATAACGTTGTATTTCCTAACCTAATGCAACCTAACACCTCGGATGTAATATTTTACAACATTCCTGGTATGTCGGGCCCTACTTCTCGGTGGGAACATTGTATACGTCTATAACGTTATATATCCTAGCCTAAGGCAACCCAACTTGTAGAATGTAATATTTTACAACATTCCTGGCGTGTCGTCGCCTACTTCTCGATGGGGACATTATATACATCTATAACGTTGTATATCATAACCTAAGGCAACCTAACATCTCGGATGTAATATTTTACAACATTCCTGGCATGTCGGTCCCTACGTCTCGGCGGGAACATTATATACGTCTATAACGATATATATCCTAACCCAAGGCAACCTAACATCTCGGATGTAATATTTTACAACATTCCTGGCGCTTCGGCTGCTACTTTTCGGTGGGAACATTATATACGTCTATAACGTTACATATCCTAACGTATGGCAACATATCATCCCGGTTGTTATATTTTACAACATTCCTGCCGATTCCTCGCCTGCGTCTCGATGGGGAATTTATATACGTCTATAACGTTGTATATCCTAACCTAATGCAACCTAACATCTGGGATGTAATATTTTACAACATTCCTGGCATGTCGGTCCCTACGTCTCGGTGGGAACGTTATATACGTCTATAACGATATATATCCTAACCTAAGGGAACCTTACATCTCGGATGTAATATTTTACAACATTCCTGGCATGTGGGGCCCTACTTCTCGGTGGGAACATTGTATACGTCTATAACGATATATATCCTAGCCTAAGGCAACCTAACATGTCGAATGTAATATTTTACAACATTCCTGTCGTGTCGTCGCCTGCTTCTCGATGGGGACATTCTATACGTCTATAACGATGTATATCCTAACCTAAGGGTACCTAACATCTCGGGTGTAATATTTTAGAACATTCCTGACGCGTCAGTCCCTATTTCTCGGTGGGAACATTATATACTCTATAACGTTATATATCCTAGCCGAAGGCAACCCAACTTGTAGAATGTAATATGTTACAACATTCCTGGCGTGTCGTCGCCTACTTCTCGATGGGGACATTATATACATCTATAACGTTGTATATCCTAACCTAAGGCAACCTAACATATCGGATGTAATATTTTACAACATTCTGGCGTGTCGTCGCCTGCTTCTCCATGGGGACATAATATACGTCTATAACCTTGTATATACTAACCTAACGCAACCTAACATCTGGGATGTTATATTTTACAACATTCCTGGCGTGTCGTCGCCTACTTCTGGATGGGGACATTATATACATCTATAACGTCATATATCCTAACCTAAGGGAACCTAACATCTCGGGTGTAATATTTTACAACATTCCTGTCGTGTCGTCGCCTGCTTCTCGATGGGGACATTCTATACGTCTATAACGTTGTATATCCTAACCTAAGGGAACCTAACATCTCGGGTGTAATATTTTAGAACATTCCTGACGCGTCAGTCCCTATTTCTCGGTGGGAACATTATATACGTCTATAACGTTATATATCCTAGCCTAAGGCAACCTAACTTGTAGAATGTAGTATTTTACAACATTCCTGGCGTGTCGTCGCCTACTTCTCGATGGGGACAATATATACATCTATAACGTTGTATATCCTAACCTAAGGCAACATAACATCTCGGATGTAGTATTTTACAACATTCCTGGCATGTCGGTCCCTACTTCTCGGTGGGAACATTGTGTACGTCTATAACGATATATATCCTAGCCTAAGGCAACCTAACATGTCGAATGTAATATTTTACTACATTCCTGTCGTGTCGTCGCCTGCTTCTCGATGGGGACATTATATACGTCTATAACGTTGTATATTCTAACCTATCGCAACCTAACATCAGGGATGTAATATTTTACAACAGTCCTGGCGTGTGGTCGCATACTTCTGGATGGGGACATTATATACATCTATAACGTCATATATCCTAACCTAAGGGAACCTAACACCTCGGATGTAATATTTTACAACATTCTGGCGTGTCGTCGCCTGCTTCTCGATGGGGACATTATATACGTCTATAACCTTGTATATACTAACCTAACGCAACCTAACATCTGGGATGTAATATTTTACAATATTCCTGGCATGTCGGTCCCTACGTCACCGTGGGCACATTATATACGTCTATAACGTTGTATATCCTAGCGTAACGCAACCTAACATCTGGGATGTAATATTTTAAAACATTCCTGGCATGTCGGTCCCTACGTCACGGTGGGAACGTTATATACGTCTATAACGATATATATCCTGACCTAAGTGTACCTTACATCTCGGATGTAATTTTTTACAACATTCCTGGTATGTCGGGCCCTACTTCTCGGTGGGAATATTGTGTACGTCTATAACGATATATATCCTAGCCTAAGGCAACCTAACATGAAGGAATGTAATATATTACAACATTCCTGTCGTGTCGTCGCCTGCTTCTCGATGGGGACATTCTATACGTCTATAACGTTGTATATCCTAACCTAAGGGAACCTAACATCTCGGGTGTAATATTTTATAACATTCCTGACGCGTCAGTCCCTATTTCTCGGTGGGAACATTATATACGTCTATAACGTTATATATCCTAGCCTAAGGCAACCCAACTTGTAGAATATAATATTTTACAACATTCCTGGCGTGTCGTCGCCTACTTCTCGATGGGGACATTATATACATCTAAAACGTTGTATTTCCTAACCTAATGCAACCTAACACCTCGGATGTAATATTTTGCAACATTCCTGGTATGTCGGGCCCTACTTCTCGGTGGGAACATTGTATACGTCTATAACGTTATATATCCTAGCCTAAGGCAACCCAACTTGTAGAATGTAATATTTTACAACATTCCTGGCGTGTCGTCGCCTACTTCTCGATGGGGACATTATATACATCTATAACGTCATATATCCTAACCTAAGGGAACCTAACATCTCGGGTGTAATATTTTACAACATTCCTGTCGTGTCGTCGCCTGCTTCTCGCTGGGGACATTCTATACGTCTATAACGTTGTATATCCTAACCTAAGGGAACCTAACATCTCGGGTGTAATATTTTAGAACATTTCTGACGCGTCAGTCCCTATTTCTCGGTGGGAACATTATATACGTCTATAACGTTATATATCCTAGCCTAAGGCAACCTAACTTGTAGAATGTAATATTTTACAACAGTCCTGGCGTGTCGTCGCCTACTTCTGGATGGGGACATTATATACATCTATAACGTCATATATCCTAACCTAAGGGAACCTAACATCTCGGGTGTAATATTTTACAACATTCCTGGCGTGTCGTTGCCTACTTCTCGATGGGGACATTATATACATCTATAACGTTGTATATCCTAACCTAAGGCAACCTGACATCTCGGATGTAATATTTTACAACATTCTGGCGTGTCGTCGCCTGCTTCTCGATGGGGACATTATATACGTCTATAACCTTGTATATACTAACCTAACGCAACCTAACATCTGGGATGTAATATTTTACAATATTCCTGGCATGTCGGTCCCTACGTCTCCGTGGGTACATTATATACGTCTATAACGTTGTATATCCTAACCTAACGCAACCTAACATCTGGGATGTAATATTTTAAAACATTCCTGGCATGTCGGTCCCTACGTCTCGGTGGGGACGTTATATACGTCTATAACGATATATATCCTCACCTAAGGGTACCTTACATCTCGGATGTAATTTTTTACAACATTCCTGGTATGTCGGGCCCTACTTCTCGGTGGGAACATTGTATACGTCTATAACGATATATATCCTAGCCTAAGGCAACCTAACATGAAGGAATGTAATATTTTACAACTTTCCCGTCGTGTCGTCGCCTGCTTCTCGATGGGGACATTCTATACGTCTATAACGTTGTATATCCTAACCCAAGGGAACCTAACATCTCGGGTGTAATATTTTAGAACATTCCTGACGCGTCAGTCCCTATTTCTCGGTGGGAACATTATATACGTCTATAACGTTATATATCCTAGCCTGAGGCAACCCAACTTGTAGAATGTAATATTTTACAACATTCCTGGCGTGTCGTCGCCTACTTCTCGATGGGGACATTATATACATCTATAACGTTGTATTTCCTAACCTAATGCAACCTAACACCTCGGATGTAATATTTTGCAACATTCCTGGTATGTCGGGCCCTACTTCTCGGTGGGAACATTTTATACGTCTATAACGTTATATATCCTAGCCTAAGGCAACCCAACTTGTAGAATGTAATATTTTACAACATTCCTGGCGTGTCGTCGCCTACTTCTCGATGGGGACATTATATACATCTATAACGTTGTATATCATAACCTAAGGCAACCTAACATCTGGGATGTAATATTTTACAAGATCCCTGGCATGTCGGTCCCCACGTCTCGGTGGGAACTTTATATACGTCTATAACGATATAAATCATAACCTAAAGCAACCTAGCATCTCGGATGTAATATTTTACAACATTCCTGGCATGTCGGTCCCTACGTCTCGGTGGGAACATTATATACGTCTATAACGATATATATCCTGACCTAAGGCAACGTAACATCTCGGATGTAATATTTTACAACATTCCTGGCGCTTCGGCTGCTACTTTTCGCTGGGAACATTATATACGTCTATAACGTTACATATCCTTACGTATGGCAACATAACATCTCGGATGTTATATTTTACAACATTCCTGCCGAGTCCTCGCCTGCTTCTCGATGGGGACTTTATATACGTCTATAACGTTGCATATCCTAACCTAATGCAACCTAACATCTGCGATGTAATATTTTACAACATTCCTGGCATGTCGGTCCCTACGTCTCGGTGGGAACGTTATATACGTCTATAACGATATATATCCTAACCTAAGGGAACCTTACATCTCGGGTGTAATATTTTACAACATTCCTGGCGTGTCGTCGCCTACTTCTCGATGGGGACATTATATACATCTATAACGTCATATATCCTAACCTAAGGGAACCTAACATCTCGGGTGTAATATTTTACAACATTCCTCTCGTGTCGTCGCCTGCTTCTCGATGCGGACATTCTATACGTCTATAACGTTGTATATCCTAACCTAAGGGAACCTAACATCTCGGGTGTAATATTTTAGAACATTCCTGACGCGTCAGCCCCTATTTCTCGGTGGGAACTTTATATACGTCTATAACGTTATATATCCTAGCCTAAGGCAACCCAACTTGTAGAATGTAATATTTTACAACATTGCTGGCGTGTCGTCGCCTACTTCTCGATGGGGACATTATATACATCTATAACGTTGTATATCATAACCTAAGGCAACCTAACATCTCGGATGTAATATTTTACAACATTCCTGGCATGTCGGTCCCTACGTCTCGGTGGGAACATTATATACGTCTATAACGATATATATCCTAACCTAAGGCAACCTAACATCTCGGATGTAATATTTTACAACATTCCTGGCGCTTCGGCTGCTACTTTTCGGTAGGAAAATTATATACGTCTATAACGTTACATATCCTAACGTATGGCAACATAACAGCTCGGATGTTATATTTTACAACATTCCTGCCGTGTCGTCGCCTGATTCTCGATGGGGACATTATATACGTCTATAACGTTGTATATCCTAACCTAACGCAACCTAACATCTGGGATGTAATATTTTACAACATTCCTGGACTGTCGGTCCCTACGTCTCCGTGGGTACATTATATACGTCTGTAACTTTGTATATCCTAACCTAACGCAACCTAACATCTGGGATGTAATATTTTAAAACATTCCTGGCATGTCGGGCCCTACGTCTCGGTGGGAACATTACATACGTCTATAAGGATATATATCCTAACCTAAGGCAACCTAACATCTCGGATGTAATATTTTACAACATTCCTGGCGCTTCGGCTGCTACTTTTCGGTGGGAACATTATATACGTCTATAACGTTACATATCCTAACGTATGGCAACATAACATCTCGGATGTAATATTTTAAAACAGTCTTGGCATGTCGGTCCCTACGTCTCGGTGGGAACGTTATATACCTCTATAACGATATATATCCTAACCTAAGGGAACCTTACATCTCGGATGTAATATTTTACCACATTCCTGGCGTGTCGTCGCCTGCTTCACGATGGGGACATTATATACGTCTATGACGTTGTATATACTAACCTAACGCAGCCTAACATCTGGGATGTAATATTTTACAACATTCCTGGCATGTCGGTCCCTACGTCTCCGTGGGTACGTTATATACGTCTGTAACTTTGTATATCCTACCCTAACGCAACCTAACATCTGGGATGTAATATTTTAAAACATTCCTGGCATGTCGGTCCCTACGTCTCGGTGGGAACATTATATACGTATATAAGGATATATATCCTAACCTAAGGCAACCTAACATCTCGGATGTAATATTTTACAACATTCCTGGCGTGTTAGCGCGTACTTCTCGGTGGGAACATCATATACGTCTGTAGCGATATATATCCTAAACGAAGGCAACCTAATACCTCGGATGTAATATTTTACAACATTCCTGGCGCGTCGGCTCCTACTTTCCGGTGGGAACGTTATATACGTCTATAACGATATATATCCTGTCGTAAGGCAACATAACATCTCGGATGTAATATTTTACAACATTCCTGGCGTGTCGTCGCCCGCTTCTCGATGGGGATATCATATACGTCTATAACGTTGTATCTCCTAACCTAAAGCAACCTAACATCTGGGATGTAATAATTTACAAGATTCCTGGCCTGTCGGTCCCCACTTCTCGGTGGGAACATCATATACGTGTATAGCGATATATATCCTAACCGAAGGCAACCCAATATCTCGGATGTAATATTTTACAACATTCCTGGCGCGTCGGCTCCTACTTTCCGGTGGGAACGTTATATACGTCTATAACGTTATATATCCTGTCGTAAGGCAACATAACTTCTCGGATGTAATATTTTACAACATTCCTGGCGTGTCGCCGCCCGCTTCTCGATGGGGACATTATATACGTCTATAACGTTGTATATCCTAACCTAAAGCAACCTAACATCTGGGATGTAATATTTTACTACATTCTTGGCATGTCAGTCCCTACGTCTCGCTGGGAACATTATATACGTCTATAACGTTGTATATCCTGACCTAACGCAACCTAACATCTGGGATGTAATATTTTACAACATTCCTGGCATGTCGGTCCCTACGTCTCGGTGGGAACATTATATACGTCTATAACGTTGTATATCCTGACCTAACGCAACCTAACATCTGGGATGTAATATTTTACAACATTCCTGGCATGTCGGTCCCTACGTCTCGGTGGGAACATTATATACGTCTATAACGAAATATATCCTAACCTAAGGGAACCTAACATCTGGGATGTAATATTTTACAAAATTCCTGGCACGTCGGTCCCTACTTCTCGGTTTGAACATTCTATACGTCTATAACGTTGTATATCCTAACCTAAGGGAACCTAACATCTCAGGTGTAATATTTTACAAGATTCCTGACCCGTCGGCCCCTACTTCACGGTGGGCACATTATATACGTCTATAACGTAATATAACCTAACCTGACCCATTCAGCCCCTCGCTGGTAATGTTTTACAGAATCCCGGTTGTGTAGGCCCGTACTTCTCGGTGGGGACACTATATACGTCTGCAACGTTATACATCCTAACCTAGGGCAACCTAACATCTCGAATGTTGAATTTTACAACACTCGAGGCGGGTCGGCCCCTACTTCTGAGTGGGAGCATTATATACGTCTATGTCGTAATATAACCTAACCTATCCCATTTTGCCACTCGGTGATAATGTTTTACAGAATCCCGTTCGTGTCGTTCCGTACGTCCCGGTGGGGACATTATATACGTCTATAACGTTTTGTATCATAACCTAAGGCAACCTAACATCTCGAATGTAGCATATTACCACATACAAGGAGGGTCGGCCACTACTTCTCGGTGGGAACATTATATACGTCTATAATGTAACATAACCTCACCTAACCCATTTAGCCCCTCGCGGGTAATGTATTACAGATTCCAGCTCGTGTCGTCACGTACGTCTGGGTGGGAACAATGTATACGTCTACAACGTTATATATCCTAGCCTAAGGCAACCTAACATCTCGGATGTAGTATTTTCCAACATTCTTGGCGGGTCGGCCCCTACTTCACGGTGGGCACATTATATACGTCTATAACGTAATATAACCTAACCTATACCATCTAGCCCCTCGCTGGTATTGTTTTACAGAATCACGGTCGTGTCGGCCCCAACTTCTCGGTGGGAACATTATATACGTCCATAACGTAATATAACCTAACCTAACCCATCTAGCCCCTTGGCGGTAATGTTTTACAGAATCCCGTTCGTGTCATCTCGTACGTCTCGGTGGGGAAATTGTATGCGCCTATAACGTTATATAACATAACCTAAGGAAACCTAACATCTCGCATGTAGTATTTTACAACATTAATGGCGGTTCGGAACCTACTTCTCGGTGGGAACATTATATACGTCTATAACGTAATATAACCTAACCTAACCCATCTAGCCCCTCGCTGGTATTGTTTTACTGAATCACGGTCGTGTCGGCCCTTACTTCTCGTTGGGTATATTATATACGTCTGTAGCATTATATATTCTAATCTAAGGCAACCTAACATCTCGGATGCAGTATTTTGCAACATTCCCGGCGGGTCGGCCTCTACTTCTCAGTGGGCACATTACATACGTCTATAACGTAATATAACCTAACCTAACCCATCTAGCCCCTCGCTGGTAATGTCTTACAGAATCTCGTTCGTGTCGTCCCGTACGTCACGGTGCGTACATTATGTACGTCTAGAACGTTATATATCCCAACCTAAGGCAACCTAACATCCCGAATGTAGTATTTTACAACATTGCAGGCGGGTCGGCCCCTACTTCTCGGTGGGGACACTATATACGTCTATAACTTTATATATCGCAATCTAAGGCAACCGAACATCTCGGACGTATTATTTGCCAACATTCCGGGCGGGTCGGCCCCACTTCTCGGTGGGAACATTACATACGTCTATAACTTAATATAACGTAACCTAATCCATCTAGCCCCTCGCTGGTAATGTTTCACAGCATCCCGGTCGTGTCGGCCTGTACTTCTGGGTGGGTACATTATATTCGTCTATAACGTTATATATCCTAACGTAAGGCAACCTAACATCTCGGATGTAGTATTTTCCAACATTCCTGGCGGGTCGGAACCTAATTCACGGTGGGAATATTATATACGTCTATAACGTAATATAACCTATCCTAACCCATCTCGTACGTCGCTGGTAATGTTTTATAGAATCCCCGACGTGTCGGCGCGTACTTCTCGGTGGGTTCACTACATACGTCTATAACGTTATATATCACAAACTAAGGCAACCTAACGTTTCGGATGTAGTATTTTTCCAACATTCCTGGCGCGGTCGGCCCCTACTTCTCGGTGGGAACATTATATACGTCTATAACGTAACAGATCCTAACCTAACCCATCTATAGCCTCGCTGGTAATGTTTTACAGAATCCCGTTCGTGTCGTCCCGTACGTCTCGGTGCGGACGTTATATACGTCTATAACGTTATATTTCCTAACCTAAGGCATCCTAACATCTCGGATGAAGTAGTTTCCAACATTCATGGCGGGTCGGCCGCTGCTTCTCGGTGGGAACATTATATACGTCTATAACGTAACAGATCCTAACCTAACCCATCTATAGCCTCGCTGGTAATGTTTTACAGAATCCCGTTCGTGTCGTCCCGTACGTCTCGGTGCGGACATTATATACGTCTATAACGTTATATTTCCCATCCTAAGGCTACCTAACATCTCGGATGTAGTATTTTCCAACATTTCTGGCGGGTCGGTCCCTACTTCTCGGTGGGCACATTATTTACGTCTATAACGTAATATAACTTAACCTAACCCATCTAGCCCCTCGCTGGTAATGTTTCACTGAATCCCGGTCGTGTCGTCCCGTACGTCACGGTGGGTACATTATATTCGTCTATAACGTTATATATCCTAACGTAAGGCAACCTAACATCTCGGATGTAGTATTTTCCAACATTCCTGGCGGGTCGGAACCTAATTCACGGTGGGAATATTATATACGTCTATAACGTAATATAACCTATCCTAACCCATCTCGTACGTCGCTGGTAATGTTTTATAGAATCCCCGACGTGTCGGCGCGTACTTCTCGGTGGGTTCACTACATACGTCTATAACGTTATATATCACAAACTAAGGCAACCTAACGTTTCGGATGCAGTATTTTTCCAACATTCCTGGCGCGGTCGGCCCCTACTTCTCGGTGGGAACATTATATACGTCTATACCGTAATATAACCTAACCTAACCCATCTAGACCCTCGCTGGTAATGTTTTACAAAATCCCGTTCGTGTCTACCCGTACGTCTCGGTGCGGACATTGTATACGTCTATAACGTTATATATCCTAACCTAAGGCATCCTAACATCTCGGATGTAGTAGTTTCCAACATTCATGGCGGGTCGGCCGCTGCTTCTCGGTGGGAACATTATATACGTCTATAACGTAACAGATCCTAACCTAACCCATCTATAGCCTCGCTGGTAATGTTTTACAGAATCCCGTTCGTGTCGTCCCGTACGTCTCGGTGCGGACATTATATACGTCTATAACGTTATATTTCCTATCCTAAGGCTACCTAACATCTCGGATGTAGTATTTTCCAACATTTCTGGCGGGTCGGTCCCTACTTCTCGGTGGGCACATTATTTACGTCTATAACGTAATATAACTTAACCTAACCCATCTAGCCCCTCGCTGGTAATGTTTCACTGAATCCCGGTCGTGTCGTCCCGTACGTCACGGTGGGTACATTATTTATGTCTACAACGTTATATATCCTAACCTAGGGCAGCTTAACGTCTCGGATGTAGTATTTTCCATCATTCCTGGCGTGTCGGCCGCTACGTCTCGGTGGGCACATTATATGCGTCCATAACGTAATATAACCTAACCTGACTCATCCAGACCCTCGCTGGTAGTGTTTTACAGAATCTCGTTCAGTGTCTACCCGTACGTCTCGGTGCGGACATTATATACGTCTATAACGTTATATATCCTAACCTAAGGCATCCTAATATTTCGTATGTAGTATTTTCCAACATTCCTGGCGGGTCGGTCCCTACTTTTCGGTGGGAACATTAGATACGTCTATAACGTAATAGAACCTAACCTAATCCATCTAGACCCCCGGTGGTAATATTTTACAGAATCCCGGGCGTGTCGGCCCGTACTTCTCGGTGGGGACATTATGTACGTCTACTACGTTATATATCCTAACCTAAGACAACTTAACATCTCGAATGTAGTATTTCATAACATTTCTGGCGGGTCGGCCCCTACTTCTCGGTGGGAACATTATATAATTTTATAACGTAATGTAACCTAACCTAACCCATCTAGACCCTCGCTGCTAATGTTTTACAGAATCTCGTTCGTGTCGCCCCCTACGTCTCTGCGCGCACATTATATGCGTCTGTATCGTTATATATCCTAACCTAAGGCAACCTAACATCTCGAATGTTGTATTTTACTACATTCCAGGCGGGTCGGCCGCTACTTCTTGATGGGAACATTATATACGTCTATAACGTAATAGATCCTAACCTAACCCATCTAGACCCTCGCTGGAAATGTTTTACAGAATCCCGTTCGTGTCGTCCCGTACGTCTCGGAGGGCACAATATATACGTCTATAACGAAATATAAGCTAACCTAACCCGTCTTTCACCTCGGTGATAATGCTTTACAGAATCCCATCCGTGTCGGACCGTACTTCTCGTTGTGGACATTATATACGTCTAGAACGTTATATAACCCAACCCAGGGCAACCTAACATCCCGAATGTAATATTTTCCTATATTCCTGGCGGGTCCGCCTTTACTTCTCGTTGGGAACATTATATACGTCTATAACCTAATATAACCTAACTCTAACCCATCTAGACCCTCGCTGGTAATGTTTTACAGCATCCCGGTCGTGTCGGCCTGTACTTCTCGGTGGGGACATTATATTCGTCTATAACGTTATATATCCTAACGTAAGGCAACCTAACATCTCGAATGTAGTATTTTCCAACATTTCTGTCGGGTTGGCCCCTACTTCTCGGTGGGCACATTATATACGTCTATAACGTTATATATCCTAACCTGAGGCAACCTAACATCTCGGATGTCATATATTACAACATTCCTGGCGTGTCGGCCCTTAGTTCTCGGAGGGAACATTATACACGTCTACAACGTCATATATCCTAACCTAAGGCAACCTAGCACCTCGGATGTAATGTTTTACTACATTCCTGGCTCGTTGCCCCCTACTTCTCGGTGGGAACATTATATACGTCTATAGCGTTACATATCCTAGGCTAAGGCAACCTAACATATCGAATGTAGTATTTTCCAACATTTCTGGCGGGTCGGCCCCTACTTCTCGGTGGGCACATTATTTACGTCTATAACGTAATATAACTTAACCTAACCCATCTAGCCCCTCGCTGGTAATGTTTCACTGAATCCCGGTCGTGTCGTCCCGTACGTCACGGTGGGTACATTATTTATGTCTACAACGTTATATATCCTAACCTAGGGCAGCTTAACGTCTCGGATGTAGTATTTTCCATCATTCCTGGCGTGTCGGCCGCTACGTCTCGGTGGGCACATTATATGCGTCCATAACGTAACATAACCTAGCCTGACCCATCTAGACCCTCGCTGGTAGTGTTTTACAGAATCCCGTTCCGTGTCTACCCGTACGTCTCGGTGCGGACATTATATACGTCTATAACGTTATATATCCTAACCTAAGGCATCCTAATATCTCGTATGTAGTATTTTCCAACATTCCTGGCGGGTCGGTCCCTACTTCTCGGTGGGAACATTAGATACGTCTATAACGTAGTAGAACCTAACCTAATCCATCTAGACCCTCGGTGGTAATATTTTACAGAATCCCGGGCGTGTCGGCCCGTACTTCTCGGTGGAGACATTATGTACGTCTACTACGTTATATATCCTAACCTAAGACAACTTAACATCTCGAATGTAGTATTTCACAACATTTCTGGCGGGTCGGCCCCTACTTCTCGGTGGGAACATTATATACTTTTATAACGTAATGTAACCTAACCTAACCCATCTATACCCTCGCCGGTAATGTTTTACAGAATCCCGTTCGTGTCTACCCGTACGTCTCGGTGCGGACATTGTATACGTCTATAACGTTATATATCCTAACCTAAGGCAACCTAACATCTCGGATGTAATATTTTACTACATTTCTGGCACGTCGGCCGCTACTTCTCGGTGGGAACAATATATATATCTATAACGTTATATATCCTTACCTAAGGCAACCTAACATGTCGAATGTAATATATCACCACATTCCTGGCACGTGGCCCCTACTTCTCGGTGGGAACATTATATACGTCTATAATGTTACATATCCTAGCCTAAGGCACCCTAACATGTCGAATGTAATATTTTACAACATTCCCGGCACTTCGGCCCTTACTTCTCGTGGGGCACGTTATATACGTCTATATCGCTATATATCCTAGCTTACGGCAACCTAACATGTCGAATGTAATATTTTACAACATTCCCGTCACTTCGGTCCCTACTTCTCTGTGGTAACATTATATACGTCTATAACGTTATATATCATAGCCTGAGGCAACCTAACATCTCGGATGTAATATTTTACTACATACCTGGCACGTCGACCGCTACTTCTCGGTGGGAACATTATATGCGTCTATAACGCTATATATCCTAGCCTAAGGCAACCTAACATGTCATATGTAATATTTTACAACATTCCCGGCGCTTCGGCCCCTACTTCTCGGTGGGAACATTATATACATCTATAACGCTACATATCTTAGCTTAAGGCAACCTAACATCTCGGATGTAATATTTTACAACATTCCTGGCTCATCGGCCCCTAGTTCTCGGTGGGAACAATATATACGTCTATAACGTTATATATACTAACCTAAGGCAACCTAACATGCCGAATGTAATATTTTACAACATTCCCGGTGCTTCGGTCCCTACTTCTCTGTGGTAACATTATATACGTCTATAAGGTTATATATCCTACCCTAAGGCAATCCTAACACGTCGAATGTAATATTTTGCAACATTCCAGGCGCGTCCGCTACTACATCCCGGTGGGAACATTATATAGGTCAATAACGTTATATATCCTAACCTAAGGCAACCTAGCGTCTCGGGTGTAATATTTTACTACATTACTGGCACGTCGGCCCGTACCTATCGGCGGCAATATTATATAAGTCAAAAACGTTATATACACTAACCTAAGGCAACCTAACATGTCGAGCGCAATATTTTACAACATTCTTGGCTCGTCGGCCCCTACTTTTCGGTGGGAACATTATATACGTCTATAACGTTATATATCATATCCTAAGGGAACATAACATGTCGAATGTAATATTTTACAACATTCCTGTCGTGTCGTGGCCTGCTTCTCGATGGGGACATTATATACGTCTATAACGTTGTATATCCTAACCTAAGGCAACCTAACATCTGGGATGTAATATTTTACAACATTCCTGGCGTGTCGTAGCCTACTTCTGGATGGGGACATTATATACGTCTATAACGTTGTATATCCTAACCTAAGGCAACCTAAAATCTGGGATGTATTATTTTACAACATTCCTGGCATGTCGGTACCTACTTCTCGGTGGGAACATTCTATATGTCTATAACGTTGTATATCCTAACCTAAGGGAACCTAACATCTCGGGTGTAATATTTTACAACATTCCTGACGCGTCGGCCCCTATTTCTCGGTGGGAACATTATATACGTCTATAACGTTATATATTATAACCTAAGGCAACCTAACATCTCTACCGTAATATTTTACAACATTCCGGGCGTGACGGCTCCTACTTCTCGATGGGGACATTATATACGTCTATAACGTTGTATATCCTAACCTAAGGCAAGCTAACATCTCGGATGTAATAGTTGATAACATTCCTTGCGTGTCGGCTCGTACTTTTCGGTGGGAACATTATATACGTCTATAACGTTATATATCCTAACGTAAGGCAACATAACATCTTGGATGTAATATTTTACAACATTCCTGGCATGTCGGTCACTACGTCTCGGTGGGAACGTTATATACGTCTATAACGTTGTATATCCTAACCTAAGGTAACCTAACATCTCGGATGTAATATTTGACAACATTCCTGGCGTGTCGGACCGTACTTCGCGGTCGGAATATTCTATACGTCTATAACGTTGTATATCCTAACCTAAGGGAACCTAACATCTCGGGTGTAATATTTTACAACATTGCTGGCATGTCGGTCCCTACGTCTCGGTGGGGACATTATATACGTCTATAACGATATATATCCTAACCTAAGGCAACCTAACATCTCGGATGTAATAGTTGGCAACATTCCTAGCGTGTCGGCCCCTATTTCTCGGTGGGAGCATTATATACGTCTATAGCGTTATATATCCTACCCTATTGCGACCTAACATGTCGAATGTAATATTTTACATCATTCCCTCCGTGTCGGCCCGTAGTTCTCGGTGGTAACATTACATACGACTATAACGGTATATATCGTAGCCTAAGGCTACCTAACATCTCGGATGTAATAGTTGGCAACATTCCTGGCTTGTCGGCCCGTAGTTCTCGGTGGGAACATTATATACGTCTATAGCGTTATATATCCTAGCCTATTGCGACCTAACATGTCGAATGTAATATTTTACATCATTCCCAGCGTGTCGGCCCGTAGTTCTCGGTGGTAACATTACATACGACTATAACGGTATATATCCTAGCCTAAGGCAACCTAACATCTCGGATGTAATATTTTACAACATTCCTGGCATTTCGGCCCGTAGTTCTCGGTGGTAACATTATATACGTCTATAACGTTATATATCCTATCCTAAGGCAACCTAACATCTCGGATGTAATATTTGACAACATTCCTGACGCGTCGGCCCCTATTTCTCGGTGGGGACCTTATATACATCTATATCGTTGTATATCCTAACCTAAGCCAACCTAACATGTCGAATGTAATATTTTACAACATTCCTGGCGTGTCGTCGCCTACTTCTCGATGGGGACATTATATACGTCTATAACCTTGCATATACTAACCTAACGCAACTTAACATCTGGGATGTCATATTTTACAACATTCCTGGCATGTCGGCCCCTACGTCTCCGTGGTTACATTATATACGTCTATAACGTTGTATATCATAACCTAACGCAACCTAACATCTGGGATGTAATATTTTAAAACATTCCTGGCATGTCGGTCCCTACGTCTCGGTGGGGACATTATATACGTCTATAACGATATATATCCTAACCTAAGGCAACCTAACTTCTCGGATGTAATATTTTACAACATTCCTGGCGCTTCGGCTGCAACTTTTCGGTGGGAACATTATATACGTCTATAACGTTACATATCCTAACGTATGGCAAGAAAACATCTCGGATGTTATATTTTACAACATTCCTGGCGTGTCGTCGCCTGCTTCTCGATGGGGACTTTATATACGTCTATAACGTTGTATATCCTAACATAACGCAACCAAACATCTGGGGTGTAATATTTTACAACATTCCTGGCATGTCGGTCCCTACGTCTCGGTGGGAACGTTATATACGTCTATAACGATATAATCTCCTAACATAAGGGAACTTTACATCTCGGATGTAATATTTTACAACATTCCTGGCATGTCGGTCCCTACTTCTCGGTGGGGACACTATATACGTCTATAACTTTATATATCGCAATCTAAGGCAACCGAACATCTCGGACGTATTATTTGCCAACATTCCGGGCGGGTCGGCCCCACTTCTCGGTGGGAACATTACATACGTCTATAACTTAATATAACGTAACCTAATCCATCTAGCCCCTCGCTGGTAATGTTTCACAGCATCCCGGTCGTGTCGGCCTGTACTTCTGGGTGGGTACATTATATTCGTCTATAACGTTATATATCCTAACGTAAGGCAACCTAACATCTCGGATGTAGTATTTTCCAACATTCCTGGCGGGTCGGAACCTAATTCACGGTGGGAATATTATATACGTCTATAACGTAATATAACCTATCCTAACCCATCTCGTACGTCGCTGGTAATGTTTTATAGAATCCCCGACGTGTCGGCGCGTACTTCTCGGTGGGTTCACTACATACGTCTATAACGTTATATATCACAAACTAAGGCAACCTAACGTTTCGGATGTAGTATTTTTCCAACATTCCTGGCGCGGTCGGCCCCTACTTCTCGGTGGGAACATTATATACGTCTATAACGTAACAGATCCTAACCTAACCCATCTATAGCCTCGCTGGTAATGTTTTACAGAATCCCGTTCGTGTCGTCCCGTACGTCTCGGTGCGGACGTTATATACGTCTATAACGTTATATTTCCTAACCTAAGGCATCCTAACATCTCGGATGAAGTAGTTTCCAACATTCATGGCGGGTCGGCCGCTGCTTCTCGGTGGGAACATTATATACGTCTATAACGTAACAGATCCTAACCTAACCCATCTATAGCCTCGCTGGTAATGTTTTACAGAATCCCGTTCGTGTCGTCCCGTACGTCTCGGTGCGGACATTATATACGTCTATAACGTTATATTTCCCATCCTAAGGCTACCTAACATCTCGGATGTAGTATTTTCCAACATTTCTGGCGGGTCGGTCCCTACTTCTCGGTGGGCACATTATTTACGTCTATAACGTAATATAACTTAACCTAACCCATCTAGCCCCTCGCTGGTAATGTTTCACTGAATCCCGGTCGTGTCGTCCCGTACGTCACGGTGGGTACATTATATTCGTCTATAACGTTATATATCCTAACGTAAGGCAACCTAACATCTCGGATGTAGTATTTTCCAACATTCCTGGCGGGTCGGAACCTAATTCACGGTGGGAATATTATATACGTCTATAACGTAATATAACCTATCCTAACCCATCTCGTACGTCGCTGGTAATGTTTTATAGAATCCCCGACGTGTCGGCGCGTACTTCTCGGTGGGTTCACTACATACGTCTATAACGTTATATATCACAAACTAAGGCAACCTAACGTTTCGGATGCAGTATTTTTCCAACATTCCTGGCGCGGTCGGCCCCTACTTCTCGGTGGGAACATTATATACGTCTATACCGTAATATAACCTAACCTAACCCATCTAGACCCTCGCTGGTAATGTTTTACAAAATCCCGTTCGTGTCTACCCGTACGTCTCGGTGCGGACATTGTATACGTCTATAACGTTATATATCCTAACCTAAGGCATCCTAACATCTCGGATGTAGTAGTTTCCAACATTCATGGCGGGTCGGCCGCTGCTTCTCGGTGGGAACATTATATACGTCTATAACGTAACAGATCCTAACCTAACCCATCTATAGCCTCGCTGGTAATGTTTTACAGAATCCCGTTCGTGTCGTCCCGTACGTCTCGGTGCGGACATTATATACGTCTATAACGTTATATTTCCTATCCTAAGGCTACCTAACATCTCGGATGTAGTATTTTCCAACATTTCTGGCGGGTCGGTCCCTACTTCTCGGTGGGCACATTATTTACGTCTATAACGTAATATAACTTAACCTAACCCATCTAGCCCCTCGCTGGTAATGTTTCACTGAATCCCGGTCGTGTCGTCCCGTACGTCACGGTGGGTACATTATTTATGTCTACAACGTTATATATCCTAACCTAGGGCAGCTTAACGTCTCGGATGTAGTATTTTCCATCATTCCTGGCGTGTCGGCCGCTACGTCTCGGTGGGCACATTATATGCGTCCATAACGTAATATAACCTAACCTGACTCATCCAGACCCTCGCTGGTAGTGTTTTACAGAATCTCGTTCAGTGTCTACCCGTACGTCTCGGTGCGGACATTATATACGTCTATAACGTTATATATCCTAACCTAAGGCATCCTAATATTTCGTATGTAGTATTTTCCAACATTCCTGGCGGGTCGGTCCCTACTTTTCGGTGGGAACATTAGATACGTCTATAACGTAATAGAACCTAACCTAATCCATCTAGACCCCCGGTGGTAATATTTTACAGAATCCCGGGCGTGTCGGCCCGTACTTCTCGGTGGGGACATTATGTACGTCTACTACGTTATATATCCTAACCTAAGACAACTTAACATCTCGAATGTAGTATTTCATAACATTTCTGGCGGGTCGGCCCCTACTTCTCGGTGGGAACATTATATAATTTTATAACGTAATGTAACCTAACCTAACCCATCTAGACCCTCGCTGGTAATGTTTTACAGAATCTCGTTCGTGTCGCCCCCTACGTCTCTGCGCGGACATTATATGCGTCTGTATCGTTATATATCCTAACCTAAGGCAACCTAACATCTCGAATGTTGTATTTTACTACATTCCAGGCGGGTCGGCCGCTACTTCTTGATGGGAACATTATATACGTCTATAACGTAATAGATCCTAACCTAACCCATCTAGACCCTCGCTGGAAATGTTTTACAGAATCCCGTTCGTGTCGTCCCGTACGTCTCGGAGGGCACAATATATACGTCTATAACGAAATATAAGCTAACCTAACCCGTCTTTCACCTCGGTGATAATGCTTTACAGAATCCCATCCGTGTCGGACCGTACTTCTCGTTGTGGACATTATATACGTCTAGAACGTTATATAACCCAACCCAGGGCAACCTAACATCCCGAAGGTAATATTTTCCTATATTCCTGGCGGGTCCGCCTTTACTTCTCGTTGGGAACATTATATACGTCTATAACCTAATATAACCTAACTCTAACCCATCTAGACCCTCGCTGGTAATGTTTTACAGCATCCCGGTCGTGTCGGCCTGTACTTCTCGGTGGGGACATTATATTCGTCTATAACGTTATATATCCTAACGTAAGGCAACCTAACATCTCGAATGTAGTATTTTCCAACATTTCTGTCGGGTTGGCCCCTACTTCTCGGTGGGCACATTATATACGTCTATAACGTTATATATCCTAACCTAAGGCATCCTAATATCTCGTATGTAGTATTTTCCAACATTCCTGGCGGGTCGGTCCCTACTTCTCGGTGGGAACATTAGATACGTCTATAACGTAGTAGAACCTAACCTAATCCATCTAGACCCTCGGTGGTAATATTTTACAGAATCCCGGGCGTGTCGGCCCGTACTTCTCGGTGGAGACATTATGTACGTCTACTACGTTATATATCCTAACCTAAGACAACTTAACATCTCGAATGTAGTATTTCACAACATTTCTGGCGGGTCGGCCCCTACTTCTCGGTGGGAACATTATATACTTTTATAACGTAATGTAACCTAACCTAACCCATCTATACCCTCGCCGGTAATGTTTTACAGAATCCCGTTCGTGTCTACCCGTACGTCTCGGTGCGGACATTGTATACGTCTATAACGTTATATATCCTAACCTAAGGCAACCTAACATCTCGGATGTAATATTTTACTACATTTCTGGCACGTCGGCCGCTACTTCTCGGTGGGAACAATATATATATCTATAACGTTATATATCCTAACCTAAGGCAACCTAACATGTCGAATGTAATATATCACCACATTCCTGGCACGTGGCCCCTACTTCTCGGTGGGAACATTATATACGTCTATAATGTTACATATCCTAGCCTAAGGCACCCTAACATGTCGAATGTAATATTTTACAACATTCCCGGCACTTCGGCCCTTACTTCTCGTGGGGCACGTTATATACGTCTATATCGCTATATATCCTAGCTTACGGCAACCTAACATGTCGAATGTAATATTTTACAACATTCCCGTCACTTCGGTCCCTACTTCTCTGTGGTAACATTATATACGTCTATAACGTTATATATCATAGCCTGAGGCAACCTAACATCTCGGATGTAATATTTTACTACATACCTGGCACGTCGACCGCTACTTCTCGGTGGGAACATTATATGCGTCTATAACGCTATATATCCTAGCCTAAGGCAACCTAACATGTCATATGTAATATTTTACAACATTCCCGGCGCTTCGGCCCCTACTTCTCGGTGGGAACATTATATACATCTATAACGCTACATATCTTAGCTTAAGGCAACCTAACATCTCGGATGTAATATTTTACAACATTCCTGGCTCATCGGCCCCTAGTTCTCGGTGGGAACAATATATACGTCTATAACGTTATATATACTAACCTAAGGCAACCTAACATGCCGAATGTAATATTTTACAACATTCCCGGTGCTTCGGTCCCTACTTCTCTGTGGTAACATTACATACGTCTATAAGGTTATATATCCTACCCTAAGGCAATCCTAACACGTCGAATGTAATATTTTGCAACATTCCAGGCGCGTCCGCTACTACATCCCGGTGGGAACATTATATAGGTCAATAACGTTATATATCCTAACCTAAGGCAACCTAGCGTCTCGGGTGTAATATTTTACTACATTACTGGCACGTCGGCCCGTACCTATCGGCGGCAATATTATATAAGTCAAAAACGTTATATACACTAACCTAAGGCAACCTAACATGTCGAGCGCAATATTTTACAACATTCTTGGCTCGTCGGCCCCTACTTTTCGGTGGGAACATTATATACGTCTATAACGTTATATATCATATCCTAAGGGAACATAACATGTCGAATGTAATATTTTACAACATTCCTGTCGTGTCGTGGCCTGCTTCTCGATGGGGACATTATATACGTCTATAACGTTGTATATCCTAACCTAAGGCAACCTAACATCTGGGATGTAATATTTTACAACATTCCTGGCGTGTCGTAGCCTACTTCTGGATGGGGACATTATATACGTCTATAACGTTGTATATCCTAACCTAAGGCAACCTAAAATCTGGGATGTATTATTTTACAACATTCCTGGCATGTCGGTACCTACTTCTCGGTGGGAACATTCTATATGTCTATAACGTTGTATATCCTAACCTAAGGGAACCTAACATCTCGGGTGTAATATTTTACAACATTCCTGACGCGTCGGCCCCTATTTCTCGGTGGGAACATTATATACGTCTATAACGTTATATATTATAACCTAAGGCAACCTAACATCTCTACCGTAATATTTTACAACATTCCGGGCGTGACGGCTCCTACTTCTCGATGGGGACATTATATACGTCTATAACGTTGTATATCCTAACCTAAGGCAAGCTAACATCTCGGATGTAATAGTTGATAACATTCCTTGCGTGTCGGCTCGTACTTTTCGGTGGGAACATTATATACGTCTATAACGTTATATATCCTAACGTAAGGCAACATAACATCTTGGATGTAATATTTTACAACATTCCTGGCATGTCGGTCACTACGTCTCGGTGGGAACGTTATATACGTCTATAACGTTGTATATCCTAACCTAAGGTAACCTAACATCTCGGATGTAATATTTGACAACATTCCTGGCGTGTCGGACCGTACTTCGCGGTCGGAATATTCTATACGTCTATAACGTTGTATATCCTAACCTAAGGGAACCTAACATCTCGGGTGTAATATTTTACAACATTGCTGGCATGTCGGTCCCTACGTCTCGGTGGGGACATTATATACGTCTATAACGATATATATCCTAACCTAAGGCAACCTAACATCTCGGATGTAATATTTGGCAACATTCCTAGCGTGTCGGCCCCTATTTCTCGGTGGGAGCATTATATACGTCTATAGCGTTATATATCCTACCCTATTGCGACCTAACATGTCGAATGTAATATTTTACATCATTCCCTCCGTGTCGGCCCGTAGTTCTCGGTGGTAACATTACATACGACTATAACGGTATATATTGTAGCCTAAGGCTACCTAACATCTCGGATGTAATAGTTGGCAACATTCCTGGCTTGTCGGCCCGTAGTTCTCGGTGGGAACATTATATACGTCTATAGCGTTATATATCCTAGCCTATTGCGACCTAACATGTCGAATGTAATATTTTACATCATTCCCAGCGTGTCGGCCCGTAGTTCTCGGTGGTAACATTACATACGACTATAACGGTATATATCCTAGCCTAAGGCAACCTAACATCTCGGATGTAATATTTTACAACATTCCTGGCATTTCGGCCCGTAGTTCTCGGTGGTAACATTATATACGTCTATAACGTTATATATCCTATCCTAAGGCAACCTAACATCTCGGATGTAATATTTGACAACATTCCTGACGCGTCGGCCCCTATTTCTCGGTGGGGACCTTATATACATCTATATCGTTGTATATCCTAACCTAAGCCAACCTAACATGTCGAATGTAATATTTTACAACATTCCTGGCGTGTCGTCGCCTACTTCTCGATGGGGACATTATATACGTCTATAACCTTGCATATACTAACCTAACGCAACTTAACATCTGGGATGTCATATTTTACAACATTCCTGGCATGTCGGCCCCTACGTCTCCGTGGTTACATTATATACGTCTATAACGTTGTATATCATAACCTAACGCAACCTAACATCTGGGATGTAATATTTTAAAACATTCCTGGCATGTCGGTCCCTACGTCTCGGTGGGGACATTATATACGTCTATAACGATATATATCCTAACCTAAGGCAACCTAACTTCTCGGATGTAATATTTTACAACATTCCTGGCGCTTCGGCTGCAACTTTTCGGTGGGAACATTATATACGTCTATAACGTTACATATCCTAACGTATGGCAAGAAAACATCTCGGATGTTATATTTTACAACATTCCTGGCGTGTCGTCGCCTGCTTCTCGATGGGGACTTTATATACGTCTATAACGTTGTATATCCTAACATAACGCAACCAAACATCTGGGGTGTAATATTTTACAACATTCCTGGCATGTCGGTCCCTACGTCTCGGTGGGAACGTTATATACGTCTATAACGATATAATCTCCTAACATAAGGGAACTTTACATCTCGGATGTAATATTTTACAACATTCCTGGCATGTCGGTCCCTACTTCTCGGTGGGAACATTGTATACGTCTACAACGATATATATCCTAGCCTAAGGCAACCTAACATGTCGAATGTAATATTTTACAACATTCCTGTCGTGTCGTCGCCTGCTTCACGATGGGAACATTATATATGTCTATAACGTTGTATATTGTAACCTAACGCAACCTAACATCTGGGATGTAACATTTTACTACATTCCTGGCGTGTCGTCGCCTACTTCTGGATGGGGACATTATATACATCTATAACGTTATATATCTTAACCTAAGGGAACCTAACATCTCGGATGTAATATTTTACAATATTCCTGACGCGTCGGTCCCTATTTCTCGGTGGGAACATTATATACGTCTATAACGTTATATATCCTAACGTATGGCAACATAACATCTCGGATGTTATATTTTACAACATTCCTGGCGTTTCGTCGCCTGCTTCACGATGGGGACTTTATATACGTCTATAACGTTGTACATCCTAACCTAACGCAACCTAACATCTGGGATGTAATATTTTACAACATTCCTGGCATGTCGGTCCCTACGTCTCGGTGGGAACGTTATATACGTCTATAACGATGTATATCCTAACCTAAGGGAACCTTACATCTCGGATGTAATATTTTACAACATTCCTGGCATGTCGGTCCCTACTTCTCGGTGGGAGCATTGTATACGTCTATAATGATATATATCCTAGCCTAAGGCAACCTAACATCTCGGATGTAATATTTTACAACATTCTGGCGTCTCGTCGCCTGCTTCTCGATGGGGACATTATATACGTCTATAACCTTGTATATACTAACCTAACGCAACCTAACATCTGGGATGTAATATTTTACAACATTCCTGGCATGTCGGTCACTACGTCTCCGTGGTTACATTATATACGTCTATAACGTTGTATATCATAACCTAACGCAACCTAACATCTGGGATGTAATATTTTAAAACATTCCTGGCATGTCGGTCCCTACGTCTCGGTGGGGACATTCTATATGTCTATAACGTTGTATATCCTAACCTAAGGGAACCTAACATCTCGGGTGTAATATTTTACAACATTCCTGACGCGATGGGCCCCTATTTCTCGGTGGGAACATTATATACGTCTATAACGTTATATATCCTAGCCGAAAGCAACCTAACATCTCGGATGTAATATTTTACAACATTCCTATCGTGTCGTCGCCTGCTTCTCGATGGGGATATTATATACGTCTATAACGTTGTATATCCTAACCTAACGCAACCTAACATCTGGTGATGTAATCTTTTACAACATTCCTGTCATCTCGGTCCCTACGCCTCGGTAGGAACATTCTATACGTCTATAACGTTGTATATCCTAACCTAAGGGAACCTAACATCTCGGGTGTAATATTTTACAACATTCCTGACGCGTCGGCCCCTATTTCTCGGTGGGAACATTATATACGTCTATAACGTAATAGAACCTAATCTAACCCATCTAGACCCTCGCTGGTAATGTTTTACAGAATCCCGGTCGTGTCGTCCCGTACTTCTCGATGGGGACATTACATACGTTTATAACGTTATACATACTAACCTAAGGCAACTTAACATCTCGGATGTAGTATTTTCCAACATTCCTGGCGGGTCGGCCCCTAAACCTCGGTGGGCACGTTATATACGTCTATAACGTTGTATAAATTACCATAAGGCAACCCAACATCTCGGATGTAGTATTTTCCAACATTTCTGGCGGGTCGGCCCCTACTTCTCGGTGGGGACATTATATACGTCTATAACGTAATAGAAACTAACCTAACCCATCTAGACCCTCGTTGGTAATGTTTTACAGAATCCCGTTCGTGTCGCCCCGCACGTCACTGTGCGGACATTATATACGTCTATAACGTTATATATCCTAACCTAAGGCAACCTAATATCTCGAGTATAGTATTTTACAACATTCCAGGCCGGACGGCCCCTAATTCTCGGTGGGAACATTATATACGTCTATAACGCTATATATACTAGCCTAAGGCAACTTACCATCTCTACCGTAATATTTTACTACATTCCTGGTACGTCGGACCCTACATCTCGGTGGGAACATTATATACGTCCATAACGCTATGTATCCTTGCCTAAGGCAACCTAACGTGTAGAATGTAAAATTTTACAACATTCGTGGCTCGTTGGCCCCTACTTCTCGGTGGGAATATTATATACGTCTATAACGTTGTATATCCTAACCTAACGCAACCTAACATGTGGGATGTAATATTATACAACATTCCTGGCATGTCGGTCTCTACGTCTCGGTGGGAAAGTTCTATAAGTCTATAGCATTGTATATCCTAACCTAAGGGAAGCTAACATCTCGGGTGTAATATTTTACAACATTCCTGACGCGTCGGCCCCTATTTCTCCGTGTTAACATGATATACGTCTATAACGTTATATATCCTTGCCTAAGGCGACCTAACATGTCGAATGTAATGTTTTACATCATTCCTGGCGTGTCGGCACGTAGTTCTCGGTGGTAACATTATATACGTCTATAACGTTGTATATCCTAGCCTAAGGCAACCTAACATGCCGAATGTAATGTTTTACAACATTCCTGGCGTGTCATCGCCTATTTCTCGATGGGGACATTATATATGTATATAACGTTGTATATCCTAACCTAAGACAACCTAACGTCTCGGATGTGATATTTTAATACATTCCTGGCACGTCGGCTCCTACTTCTCGGTGGGAACATTACATACGTCTATAACGTTATATATGCTAACGTAAATCAACATAACATCTCGGATGTAATATTTTACAACATCCCTGGCACGTCGGCCCCTACTTCTCGGTGGGAACATTATATACGTCTATATCGCAATATAACCTAACCTAACCCATTTAGCCCCTCGCTGGTAATGTTTTACAGAATCCAGTTCGTGTCGTCCCGTACACCTCGGTGGGGACATTGTATGCGTCTGTAACGTTATATATCCTAACCTAAGGCAACTTAACATCTCGAATGTAGTATTTTACAACATTCCATGCAGGTCGGCCCCTACTTCTCGGTAGGGACATTATATAAGTCTATATCGTAATATATCCTAACCTAACCTATCTAGACCCTCGCTTGTAATGTTTCACAGAATCCTGTTCGTGTCGCCCCGTACGTCACGGTGCGGACATTGTATGCGTCTATAATGCTATATATCCTAACCTAAGGCAACCTAACATCTCGGATGTAGTATTTTCCAAAATTCCTGGCGGGTCGGCATCTACTTCTCGGTGGTAACATTATATACGTCTATAACCTAATATAACCTATCCTAATCCATCTAGGCTCTCGCTGGTAATGTTTTACAGAATCAACCATGCTCCGCGGGTAATGTTTTACAGAATCCCGGTCGTGTCGGCCGTACTTCTCGTTGGGTATATTATATACGTCTGTAACATTATGTATTCTAATCTAAGGCAACCTAACATCTCGGATGCAGTATTTTGCAACATTCCCGGCGGGTCGGCCTCTACTTCTCAGTGGGCACATTACATACGTCTATAACGTAATATAACCTAACCTAACCCATCTAGCATCTCGCTGGTAATGTTTTACAGAATCTCGTTCGTGTCGTTCCGTACGTCACGGTGCGGACATTGTATACGTCTATAACGTTATATATCCTCACCTAAGGCAACCTATCATCTCGAATGTAGTATTTTCCAACATTTCTGGCGGGTCGGCCCCTACTTCTCGGTGGGAACATTATAAACCTCTATAACGTAATATAACCTAACCTAACCCAGCTAGACCGTCGCTGGTAATGTTTCACAGAATCCCGTTCGTGTCGTCCCGTACATCACGGCGCGGACATTATATACGTCTATAAGGTTATATATCCTATCCTAAGGCAACCTAACATCTCGGATGTAGTATTTTCCAACATTTCTGGCGGGTCGGTCCCTACTTCTCGGTGGGCACATTATTTACGTCTATCACGTAATATAACTGAACCTAACCCATCTAGCCCCTCGCTGGTAATGTTTCACTGAATCCCGGTCGTGTCGTCCCGTACGTCACGGTGGGTACATTATTTATGTCTACAACGTTATATATACTAACCTAGGGCAGCTTAACGTCTCGGATGTAGTATTTTCCATCATTGCTGGCGTGTCGGCCGCTACGTCTCGGTGGGCACATTATATGCGTCCATAACGTAATATAACCTAACCTGACTCATCTAGACCCTCGCTGGTAGTGTTTTACAGAATCTCGTTCAGTGTCTACCCGTACGTGTCGGTGCGGACATTATACACGTCTATAACGTTATATATCCTAACCTAAGGCATCCTAATATTTCGTATGTAGTATTTTCCAACATTCCTGGCGGGTCGGTCCCTACTTTTCGGTGGGAACATTAGATACGTCTATAACGTAATAGAACCTAACCTAATCCATCTAGACCCCCGGTGGTAATATTTTACAGAATCCCGGGCGTGTCGGCCCGTACTTCTCGGTGGGGACATTATGTACGTCTACTACGTTATATATCCTAACCTAATACAACTTAACATCTCGAATGTAGTATTTCATAACATTCCTCGCTCGTCGGCCCCTACTTTTCGGTGGGAACATTATATACGTCTATAACGTTATATATCATATCCTAAGGGAACCTAACATGTCGAATGTAATATTTTACAACATTCCTGTCGTGTCGTGGCCTGCTTCTCGATGGGGACATTATATACGTCTATAACGTTGTATATCCTAACCTAAGGCAACCTAACATCTGGGATGTAATATTTTACAACATTCCTGGCGTGTCGTAGCCTACTTCTGGATGGGGACATTATATACGTCTATAACGTTGTATATCCTAACCTAAGGCAACCTAAAATCTGGGATGTATTATTTTACAACATTCCTGGCATGTCGGTACCTACTTCTCGGTGGGAACATTCTATATGTCTATAACGTTGTATATCCTAACCTAAGGGAACCTAACATCTCGGGTGTAATATTTTACAACATTCCTGACGCGTCGGCCCCTATTTCTCGGTGGGAACATTATATACGTCTATAACGTTATATATTATAACCTAAGGCAACCTTACCTCTCTACCGTAATATTTTAGAACGATCCTGGCGCTACGGCACCTACTTCACGATAGGGACATTATATACGTCTATAACGTTGTATATCCTAACGTAAGGCAATATAACATCTCGGATGTAATATTTTACAACATTCCTGTCGTGTCGTCGCCTGTTTCTCGATGGGGACTCTATATACGTCTATAACGATATATATCCTAACCTAAGGGTACCTAACATCTCGGGTGGAATATTTTACAACATTCCTGACACGTCGTCGCCTGCTTCTCGATGGGGACATTATATACGTCTATAGCGTTGTATATCCTAACCTAAGCAAACTAACATCTGGGATGTAATATTTTACAAGATTCCTGGCATGTCGGTCCCCACGTCTCGGTAGGAACATTATATACGTCTATAACGTTATATATCCTAACCTAAGGCATCCTAACATCTCGGATGTAGTAGTTTCCAACATTCATGGCGGGTCGGCCGCTACTTCTCGGTGGGAACATTAGATACGTCTATAACGTAATAGAACCTAACCTAATCCATCTAGACCCCCGGTGGTAATATTTTACAGAATCCCGGGCGTGTCGGCCCGTACTTCTCGGTGGGGACATTATGTACGTCTACTACGTTATATATCCTAACCTAAGACAACTTAACATCTCGAATGTAGTATTTCATAACATTTCTGGCGGGTCGGCCCCTACTTCTCGGTGGGAACATTATATACTTTTATAACGTAATGTAACCTAACCTAACCCATCTAGACCCTCGCTGGTAATGTTTTACAGAATCTCGTTCGTGTCGCCCCCTACGTCTCTGTGCGGACATTATATGCGTCTGTATGGTTATATATCCTAACCTAAGGCAACCTAACATCTCGAATGTTGTATTTTACAACATTCCAGGCGGGTCGGCCGCTACTTCTTGGTGGGAACATTATATACGTCTATAACGTAATAGATCCTAACCTAACCCATCTAGACCCTCGCTGGAAATGTTTTACAGAATCCCGTTCGTGTCGTCCCGTACGTCTCGGTGCGGGCATTATATACGTCTATAACGTTACATATCCTTACCTAAGGCAACCTAACATCTCGATTATAGTATTTCCCAACATTTCTGGCGGGTCGGTCCCTATTTCTCGGTGGGAACATTATATACGACCATAACGTAATATAGCCTAACCTGACCCATCTAGACCCTCGCTGGTAATGTTTTACAGAATCCCGTTCGTGTCGTGCCCTACGTCTCGGTGCGGACATTATATACGTCTATAACCTTATTTTTCCTATCCTAAGGCAACCTAACCTCTCGAATGTAGTATTTTCCAACATTTCTGGCGGGTCGGTCCCTACATCTCGGTGGGAACATTATAAACCTCTATAACGTAATATAACCTAACCTAACCCAGCTAGACCGTCGCTGGTAATGTTTCCCAGAATCCCGTTCGTGTCGTCCCGTACATCACGGCGCGGACATTATATACGTCTATAAGGTTATATATCCTATCCTAAGGCAACCTAACATCTCGGATGTAGTATTTTCCAACATTTCTGGCGGGTCGGCCCCTACTTCTCGGTGGGCACATTATATACGTCTATATCGTAATATAGCCTAACCTAACCAATCTACATCCTAGCTGGTAATGTTTTACAGAATCCCGTTCGTGTCGTCCCGTACTTCTCGGTGGGCACATTATATACGACTATAACGTTATATATCCTAACCTGAGGCAACCTAACTTGTCGAACGTAATATTTTACAACATTCCTGGCTCATCGGCCCCTCCATCTCGGTGGGAACATTATATACGTCTATAATGTTACATATCCTAGCCTAAGGCACCCTAACATGTCGAATGTAATATTTTAGAACATTCCCGGCACTTCGGCCCCTACTTCTCGTGGGGCACGTTATATACGTCTATGTCGCTATACATCCTAGCTTACGGCAACCTAACATGTCGAATGTAATATTTTACAACATTCCCGTCACTTCGGTCCCTACGTCTCTGTGGTAACATTATATACGTCTATAACGTTATATATCATAGCCTGAGGCAACCTAACATCTCGGATGTAATATTTTACAACATTCCTCGCTCGTCGGCCCCTACTTTTCGGTGGGAACATTATATACGTCTATAACGTTATATATCATATCCTAAGGCATCCTAACATGTCATATGTAATATTTTACAACATTCCCGGCGCTTCGGCCCCTACTTCTCGGTGGGAACATTATATACATCTATAACGCTACATATCTTAGCTTAAGGCAACCTAACATCTCGGATGTAATATTTTACAACATTCCTCGCTCGTCGGCCCCTACTTTTCGGTGGGAACATTATATACGTCTATAACGTTATATATCATATCCTAAGGGAACCTAACATGTCGAATGTAATATTTTACAACATTCCTGTCGTGTCGTGGCCTGCTTCTCGATGGGGACATTATATACGTCTATAACGTTGTATATCCTAACCTAAGGCAACCTAACATCTGGGATGTAATATTTTACAACATTCCTGGCGTATCGTAGCCTACTTCTGGATGGGGACATTATATACGTCTATAACGTTGTATATCCTAACCTAAGGCAACCTAAAATCTGGGATGTATTATTTTACAACATTCCTGGCATGTCGGTACCTACTTCTCGGTGAGAACATTCTATATGTCTATAACGTTGTATATCCTAACCTAAGGGAACCTAACATCTCGGGTGTAATATTTTACAACATTCCTGACGCGTCGGCCCCTATTTCTCGGTGGGAACATTATATACGTCTATAACGTTATATATTATAACCTAAGGCAACCTTACCTCTCTACCGTAATATTTTAGAACGATCCTGGCGCTACGGCACCTACTTCACGATAGGGACATTATATACATCTATAACGTTATATATCTTAACCTAAGGGAACCTAACATCTCGGATGTAATATTTTACAACATTCCTGGCATGGCGGTCCCTACTTCTCGGTGGAAACATTGTATACGTCTATAACGATGTATATACTGCTCTAAGGCAACCTAACATCTCGGATGTAATATTTTACAATATTCCTGACGCGTCGGTCCCTATTTCTCGGTGGGAACATTATATACGTCTATAACGTTATATATCCTAACGTATGGCAACATAACATCTCGGATGTTATATTTTACAACATTCCTGGCGTGTCGTCGCCTGCTTCACGATGGGGACTTTATATACGTCTATAACGTTGTATATCCTAACCTAACGCAACCTAACCTCTCTACCGTAGTATTTTACAACATTCCAGACGCGTCGGCCCCTATTTCTCGGTGGGGACCTTATATACATCTATATCGTTGTATATCCTAACCTAAGGCAACCTAACATGTCGAATGTAATATTTTACAACATTCCTGGCGTGCCGTCGCCTACTTCTCGATGGGGACATTGTATACATCTATAACGTTGGATATCCTAACCTAAGGGAACCTAACATCTCGGGTGTAATATTTTACAACATTGCTGGCATGTCGGTCCCTACGTCTCGGTGGGGACATTATATACGTCTATAACGTTATATATGCTAACGTAGATCAACATAACATCTCGGATGTAATATTTTACAACATTCCTGGCGCGTCGGCCCCTACTTCTCGGTGGGAACATTATATACGTCTATATCGCAATATAACCTAACCTAACCCATTTAGCCCCTCGCTGGTAATGTTTTACAGAATCCAGTTCGTGTCGTCCCGTACATCTCGGTGGGGACATTGTATGCGTCTGTAACGTTATATATCCTAACCTAAGGCAACTTAACATCTCGAATGTAGTATTTTACAACATTCCATGCAGGTCGGCCCCTACTTCTCGGTGGGCACACTATATACGTCTATATCGTAATATAACCTAACCTAACCCATTTTGCCTCTCTGTGATAATGTTTTACAGAATCCCGGTCGTGTTGGCTCATACTTCTAGGTGGGAACATTATATACGTCTATAACGTTATATATCCTAACCTAAGGCAACCTAACATCTCGGATGTAGTATTTTACAACAGTCCTGGCGGGTCGGGACCTACTTCTCGGTGAGCACACTATATACGTCTATATCGTAATATAACCTAACCTAACCCATCTACCCCCTCGGCGGTAATGTTTTACAGAATCCCGTTTGGGTTGGTTCATACTTCTCGGTGGGGACATTATGTACGTCTATAACATTGTATATCCCACCCGAAGGCAACCTAACATCTCGAATGTAGTACTTCACAACATTCCTGGCGGGGCGGGCCCCACTTCTCGGTAGGGACATTATATAAGTCTATATTGTAATATATCCTAACCTAACCTATCTAGACCCTCGCTTGTAATGTTTCACAGAATCCTGTTCGTGTCGCCCGGTACGTCACGGTGCGGACATTGTATGCGTCTATAATGCTATATATCCTAACCTAAGGCAACCTAACATCTCGGATGTAGTATCTTACAACATTCCTGGCGGGGCGGAACCTACTTCTCGGTGTGATCATTATATAAGTCTATATCATAATATAACCTAACCTAACCCATCTAGACCCTCGCTGGTAATGTTTTACAGAATTCCGTTCGTGTCGTCCCGTACGTCTCCGTGCGGACATTATATAAGTCTATAACGTTATATATCCTAACCTAAGGCAACCTAACATCTCGGATGTAGTATTTTACAACATTCCTGGCGGGTCGGCCCCACTTCTCGGTAGGGACATTATATAAGTCTATATCACAAATATAACCAAACCTAACCCATCTAGACCCTCGCTGGTCATGTTTCACAGAATCCCGTTCGTGTCGCCCCGTACCTCACGGTGCGGACATTATATACGCCTATAACGTTATATATCCTAACCTAAGGCAACCTAACATCTCGGATGTAGTATTTTACAACATTCCTGGCGGGGCGGAACCTACTTCTCGGTGTGATCATTATATAAGTCTATATCATAATATAACCTAACCTAACCCATCTAGACCCTCGCTGGTAATGTTTTACAGAATTCCGTTCGTGTCGTCCCGTACGTCTCCGTGCGGACATTATATAAGTCTATAACGTTATATATCCTAACCTAAGGCAACCTAACATCTAGGATGTAATATTTTACAACATTCCTGACGCGTCGACCCCTATTTCTCGGTGGGAAAATTATATATGTCTATAACGTTATATATCCTAGCCTAAGGCAACCTAACATGTCGAAAGTAATATTTTACAAGATCCTAGCGTGTCGTCGCCTACTTCTCGATGGGGACATTATATACATCTATAACGTTGTATATCCTAATGTAAGGCAACCTAACATCTGGGTTGTAATATTTTACAAGATTCCTGGCGCGCCGGCCCCTACTTCTAGGGTGGGAACATTATATACGTCTGTAACGCTATATATCCTAGCCTAAGGCAGTCTAACATGTCGAATGTAATATTTTACAACATTCCCGTCACTTCGGCCCCTACTTCTCGGTGGGAACGTTATATATGTCTATAATGCTATATATCCTAGCTTAAGGCAACCTAACATGTCGAATGTAATATTTTATAACATTCCTGGCTCGTTGGCCCCTACTTCTCTGTGGTAACATTATATACGTCTGTAACGCTGTATATCCTCGCCTACGGCAACCTAACATTTCGAATGTAATATTTTACAACATTCCTGGCACTTCGGCACCTACTTCTCGGTGGGAACAGTATATACGTCTATAACGCTATATATCCTAGCCTAAGGCAACCTAACATCTCTACCGTAATATTTTACAACATTCCCGCCGCTTCGGTCCCTACTTCTCTGTGGTAAGATTATATACGTCTATAACGTTATATATCCTGGCCTGAGGCAACCTAACATCTCGGATGTAATATTTTACTACATTCCTGGCACGTCGGCCGCTACTTCTCGTTGGGAACATTATATACGTCTATAACTATATATAGCCTAGCCTAAGGCAACCTAACGTCTCTACCGTAATATTTTACAACATTCCTGGCATGGAAGTCCCTACTTCTCTGTGGTAACATTATATACGGCTATAACGTTATATATCCTAGCTTAGGGTAACCGAACATGTAGAGCGTAATATTTTACAACATTCCTGGCTCGTCGGGCCCTACTTCTCGGTGGGAATATTATATACGTCTATAACGTTATATATCCTAACCTAAGGCTACCTAACATGTCGAACGTAATATTTTCCAACATTCCTGGCGCCTCGGCCCCTACTTCTCGGTGGGAACATTATATACGTCTATAACGTTATATATCCTAGCCCAAGGCAACCTAACATGTCGAACGTAATATTTTACAACATTCCTGGCTCAGGGGCCCCTAATTCTCGGTGGGAACAATATACACGTCTATAACGTTATATATCCTAACCTATGGCAACCTAACACCTCGGATGGTACGTTTTACAACATTCCTGCCTCATCAGCCCCTACTTCTCGGTGGCAACACTATATACGTCTATAACGTTATATATACTAACCTAAAGATACCTAACATGTCGAATGTAATATTTTCCAACATTCCTGGCGCCTTGGCCCCTACTTCTCGGTGGGAACATTATATACGTCTATAACGTTATATATCCTAGCCTGAGGCAACCTAACATCTCGGATGTAATATTTTACTACATTCCTGGCACGTCGGCCCCTACCTCTCGGTGGGAACATTATATACGTCTATAACGCTATATATGCAAGCCTAAGGCAACCTAACATCTCGGATGTAATATTTTACAACATTCCTGGCTCATCGGCCCCTACTTCTCGGTGGGAACAATTTATACGTCTATAACGTTATATATCCTAACCTAAGGCAACCTAACACCTCGGATGTAATGTTTAACAACATTCCTGGCTCATCGGCCCCTACTTCTCGGTGGCAACACTATATACGTCTATAACGTTATATATCCTAACCTAAGGCAACCTAACATCTCGGATGTAATATTTTACTACATTCCTGGCACGTCGGCCGTTACTTCTCGGTGGCAATATTATATACGTCCATAACGCTATATATCCTAGCTTAAGGCAACCTAACATGTCGAATGTAATATTTTACAACATTCTTGGCGCGTCGGCACCTACTTCTCGGTGGGAACAGTATATACGTCTATATCGTTATATATCCTAGCCTAAAGCAACCTAACTTCTCGGATGTAATATTTTACTACATTCCTGGCGCGACGGCCGCCACTTCTCGGTGGAAACATTATATACGTCTATAACGTTATATATCCTAGCCTAAGGCAACCTAACGTGTCGAATGTAATATTTTACAACATTCCTGGCGCGACGGCCGCTACTTCTAGGTGGGAACATTATATACGTCGATAACGCTATATATCCTAGCCTAAGGCAACCTAACATGTCGAATGTAATATTTTACAACATTCGCGCCGCATCGGCCCCTACTTGTCGGTGGGAACATTATATACGTCTATAACGTTATATATCCTAACCTGAGGCAACCTAACTTGTCGAACGTAATATTTTACAACATTCCTGGCTCATCGGCCCCTACTTCTCGGTGGGAACAATATATACGTCTATAACGTTATATATCCTAACCTAAGGCAACCTAACACCTCGGATGTAATGTTCTACAACATTCCTGGCTTATCGGCCCCCACTTCTCGGTGGCAACACTATATACGTCTATAACGTTATATATCCTAACCTAGGGCAACCTAACACCTCGGATGTAATGTTTAACAACATTCCTGGCTCATCGGCCCCTACTTCTCGGTGGCAACACTTTATACGTCTATAACGTTATATATCCTAACCTAAGGCAACCTAACATCTCGGATGTAATATTTTACTACATTCCTGGCACGTCGGGCCCTACTTCTCGGTGGGGACATTATATACGTCTATAACGCTATATATCCTAGCCTAAGGTAACCTAACATGTCGAGCGTAATGTTCTACAACATTCCTGGCTCATCGGCCCCTCCTTCTCGGTGGCAACACTATATACGTCTATAACGTTATATATACTAACTTAAGGCAACCTAACATCTCTACCGTAATATTTTACAACATTCCTGGCATGCAAGTCCCTACTTCTCTGTGGTAACATTATATACGGCTATAACGTTATATATCCTAGCCTAAGGAAACCTAACATCTCGGATGTAATATGTTACAACATTCCCCGCGCGTCGGCCCCTACTTCTTTGTCGGAACATTGTACATGTCTATAACGCTATATATCCTAGCTGAGGGTAACCTAACATGTCGAGCGTAATATTTTACAACATTCCTGGCTCGTCGGCCCCTACTTCTCGGTGGGAACATTATATGCGTCTATAACGTTATATATCCTAACCTAAGGGAACCTAACACCTCGGATGTAATATTAGACAACATTCTTGTCGTGTCGGCCCGTACTCCTCGGTGGGAATATCGTATACGTCTATAACGTTATATATCCTAGCCTAAGGCAATCCTAACACGTCGAATGTAATATTTTACAACATTCCTGGCGCGGCGGGCCCTACTTCTCGGTGGGAACATTATATACGTCTATATCGCTATATATCCTAGCCTAAGGCAACCTAACATGTCGAGCGTAATATTTTACAACATTCCTGGCTCGTCGGCACCTACTTCTCGGTGGGAACTTTATATACGTCTATAACGTTATATATCCTAGCATAAGGCAACCTTACATGTCGAATGTAATATTTTACAATATTCCTGGCACGCCGGCTACTACTTCTAGGTGGGAACATTATATACGTCTATAACGTTACATATCCTAGCCTAAGGCAACCTAACATCTCGGATGTAATATTTTACTACATTCCTGGCGCGCCTGCCCCTACTTTTCGGTGGGAACATTATATACGTCTGT
The DNA here is from genome assembly GCA_963969225.1 of Xylocopa violacea. Classification (NCBI taxonomy): domain Eukaryota; kingdom Metazoa; phylum Arthropoda; class Insecta; order Hymenoptera; family Apidae; genus Xylocopa; species Xylocopa violacea. The sequence continues at coordinate 1,272,233 of CAXAJV010000835.1, forward strand.
AACGCTATATATCCTAGCCTAAGGCAATCCTAACATCTCGGAAGTAATATTTTACAACATTCCTAGCGCGTCGGCACCTACTTCTCGGTGGGAACATTATATACGTCTATAACGTTATATATCCTACCCTAAGGCAACCTAACATGCCGGATGTAATATTTTACTACATTCGCGGCGCGCCGGCCCCTACTTCTCGGTGGGAACATTATATACGTCTATAACGCCATATATCCTAACCTAAGGCAACCTGCATCTCGGATGTAATAATTTACTACATTCCTGGCACGTCGGCCCCTAATTCTCGGTGGGAACATTATATACGTCTATAACGCTATATATCCTAACCTAAGGCAACCTAACATCTCGGATGTAATATTTTACTACATTCCTGGCTCTTCGGCCCCTACTTCTCGGTGGGAACATTATATACGTCTATAACGTTACTTATCCTAGCCTAAGGCAACCCAACATCTCGGATGTTATATTTTACTACATTCCTGCCGCGCCGGCCCTTACTTCTCGGTGGGAACATTATATACGTCTATATCGCTATATATCATGACGTAAGGCAACCTAGCATGTCGAGCGTAATATTTTACAACATTCCTGGCTCGTCGGTCCCTACTTCTCGGTGGGAACATTATATACGTCTATAACGCTATATATCCTAGCTTAAGGCAACCTAACACCTCGGATGTAATATTTTACAACATTCCTGGCGTGTCGACCCCTATTTCTCGGTGGGAACATTATATACGTCTTTAACAATATATATCCTAGCCTAAGGCAATCCTAACATGTCGAATGTATAATTTTACAACATGCCCGTCACTTCGGCCCCTGCTTCTCGGTGGGAACATTATATACGTCTATAACGTTATATATCCTAGTCTAAGGCAACCTAACATCTCGGATGTAATATTTTACTACATTCGTGTCGCACCGGCCCCTACTTCTCGGTGGGAACAGTATATAAGTCAATAACGTTATATATCCTAACCTAAGGCAACCTAACATCTCGGAGGTAATATTTTACTACATTCCTGGCACGTCGGCACCTACTTCTCGGTGGGAACTTTATATACGTCTATAACGTTATATATCCAAACCTAAGGGAACCTAACACCACGGATGTAATGTTTTACAACATTCCTGGCGTGTCGGCCCCTATTTCTCGGTGGGAACATTATATACATCTATAACGTTATATATCCTAACCTAAGGGAACCTAACACCTCGGATGTAATGTTTTACAACATTCCTGGCGTGTCGGCCCGTATTTCTCGGTGGGAACATTATATACGTCTTTAACGCTATATATCCTAGCCTATGGCAACCTATCTTGTGGAGCGTAATATTTTACAACATTCCTGGCGCGTCGGCACCTACTTCTCGGTCGGAACAGTATATACGTCTATAACGTTATATATCCTAGCCTAAGGCAATCCTAACATGTCGAATGTAAAATTTTACATCATTCCTGGGGCGTCGGCCCCTATTTCTCGGTGGGAAAATTATATAAGTCAATAACGTTATATATCCTAACCTAAGGCAACCTAACATCTCGGATGTAATATTTTACAACATTCCCGTCACTTCGGCCCCTACTTCTCGGTGGGAACATTATATACGTCTATAACGATATATATCCTAGCCTAAGGCAATCCTAACATCTCGGATGTAATATTTTACAACATTCCTGGCGCGCCGGCACCTATTTCTCGGTGGGAACATTATATACGTCTATAACTTTACATATCCTAGCCTAAGGCAACCTAACATCTCGGATCTAATATTTCACTACATTCCTGGCGCGCCGGCCCCCACTTCTCGGTGGGAACATTATATACGTCTATAACGCCATATATCCTAACCTAAGGCAACCTGCATCTCGGATGTAATAATTTACTGCATTCCTGGCACGTCGGCCCCTAATTCTCGGTGGGAACAGTATATAGGTCTATAACGTTATATATCCTAACCTAAGGCAACCTAACATCTCGGATGTAATATTTTACTACATTCCTGGCACGTCGGCCACTACTTCTCGGTGGGAACATTATATGAGTCCATAACGCTATATATCCTAGCCTAAGGCAAACTAACATGTCGAATGTAATATTTTACAACATTCCCGTCACTTCGGCACCTAATTCACGGTGGGAACATTATATACGTCTATAACGTTGTATATCCTAGCCTAAGGCAACCTAACATCTCGGATGTTATATTTTACTACGTTCCCGGCGCGCCGGCCCCTACTTCTCGGTGGGAACAGTATATACGTCTATAACGTTATATATCCTAGCCTAAGGCAATCCTAACATCTCGGAAGTAATATTTTACAACATTCCTGGCGCGTCGGCATCTACTTCTCGGTGGGAACAGTATATAAGTCAATAACGTTATATATCCTAACCTAAGGCAACCTAACATCTCGGATGTAATATTTTACTACATTCCTGGCACGTCGGCCCCTACTTCTCGGTGGGAACATTATATACGTCTATAACGCTATATATCCTAGCCTAAGGCAAACTAACATGTCGAATGTAATATTTTACAACATTCCCGTTACTTCGGCCCCTACTTCTCGGTGGGAACATTATATACGTCTATAACGTTATATATCCTAACCTAAGGCAACCTAATATCTCGGATGTAATATTTTACTACATTCCTGGCACGTCGGCACCTACTTCTCGGTGGGAACTTTATATACGTCTATAACGTTATATATCCAAACCTAAGGGAACCTAACACCACGGATGTAATGTTTTACAACATTCCTGGCGTGTCGGCCCCTGTTTCTCGGTGGGAACATTATATACATCTATAACGTCTTATATCCTAACCTAAGGGAACCTAACACCTCGGATGTAATGTTTTACAACATTCCTGGCGTGTCGGCCCCTATTTCTCGGTGGGAACATTATATACATCTATAACGTTATATATCCTAACCTAAGGGAACCTAACACCTCGGATGTAATGTTTTACAACATTCCTGGCGTGTCGGCCCGTATTTCTCGGTGGGAACATTATATACGTCTTTAACGCTATATATCCTAGCCTATGGCAACCTATCTTGTGGAGCGTAATATTTTACAACATTCCTGGCGCGTCGGCACCTACTTCTCGGTCGGAAGAGTATATACGTCTATAACGTTATATATCCTAGCCTAAGGCAATCCTAACATGTCGAATGTAAAATTTTACATCATTCCTGGGGCGTCGGCCCCTATTTCTCGGTGGGAAAATTATATAAGTCAATAACGTTATATATCCTAACCTAAGGCAACCTAACATCTCGGATGTAATATTTTACAACATTCCTGGCGCGCCGGCAACTATTTCTCGGTGGGAACATTATATACGTCTATAACTTTACATATCCTAGCCTAAGGCAACCTAACATCTCGGATCTAATATTTCACTACATTCCTGGCGCGCCGGCCCCCACTTCTCGGTGGGAACATTATATACGTCTATAACGCCATATATCCTAACCTAAGGCAACCTGCATCTCGGATGTAATAATTTACTACATTCCTGGCACGTCGGCCCCTAATTCTCGGTGGGAACATTATATACGTCTATAACGCTATATATCCTAATCTAAGGCAACCTAACATCTCGGATGTAATATTTTACTACATTCCTGGCTCTTCGGCCCCTACTTCTCGGTGGGAACATTATATACGTCTATAACGTTATATATCCTAACCTAAGGCAACCTAACATCTCGGATGTAATATTTTACTACATTGCTGGCTCTTCGGTCCCTACTTCTCGGTGGGAACATTATATACGTCTATAACGTTATATATCCTAACCTAAGGCAACCTAACATCTCGGATGTAATATTTTACTACATTGCTGGCTCTTCGGTCCCTACTTCTCGGTGGGAACATTATATATGTCTATAACGCTATATGTCCAAGCCTGAGACAACCTAACATGTCGAATATAATATTTTACAATATTCCTGGCGCGTCGGCACCTACTTCTCGGTCGGAAGAGTATATACGTCTATAACGTTATATATCCTAGCCTAAGGCAATCCTAACATGTCGAATGTAAAATTTTACATCATTCCTGGGGCGTCGGCCCCTATTTCTCGGTGGGAAAATTATATAAGTCAATAACGTTATATATCCTAACCTAAGGCAACCTAACATCTCGGATGTAATATTTTACAACATTCCCGTCACTTCGGCCCCTACTTCTCGGTGGGAACATTATATACGTCTATAACGATATATATCCTAGCCTAAGGCAATCCTAACATCTCGGATGTAATATTTTACAACATTCCTGGCGCGCCGGCAACTGTTTCTCGGTGGGAACATTATATACGTCTATAACTTTACATATCCTAGCCTAAGGCAACCTAACATCTCGGATCTAATATTTCACTACATTCCTGGCGCGCCGGCCCCCACTTCTCGGTGGGAACATTATATACGTCTATAACGCCATATATCCTAACCTAAGGCAACCTGCATCTCGGATGTAATAATTTACTACATTCCTGGCACGTCGGCCCCTAATTCTCGGTGGGAACATTATATACGTCTATAACGCTATATATCCTAATCTAAGGCAACCTAACATCTCGGATGTAATATTGTACTACATTCCTGGCTCTTCGGCCCCTACTTCTCGGTGGGAACATTATATACGTCTATAACGTTATATATCCTAACCTAAGGCAACCTAACATCTCGGATGTAATATTTTACTACATTGCTGGCTCTTCGGTCCCTACTTCTCGGTGGGAACATTATATACGTCTATAACGTTATATATCCTAACCTAAGGCAACCTAACATCTCGGATGTAATATTTTACTACATTGCTGGCTCTTCGGTCCCTACTTCTCGGTGGGAACATTATATATGTCTATAACGCTATATGTCCTAGCCTGAGACAACCTAACATGTCGAATATAATATTTTACAATATTCCTGGCGCGTCGGTAACTACTTCTCGGTTGGATCTGTATATACGTCTATAACGTTATATATCCTAACCTAAGACAACTTAACATGTCGAATGTAATATTTTACCACATTCCTTGCTCGTTGGCCCCTACTTCTCGGTGGGAACATTATATACGTCTATAACGTTATATATCCTAACCTAAGGGAACCTAACATTTCGGATGTAATATTTTACAACATTCCTGGCGTGTCGGCCCGTATTTCCCGGTGGGAACATTATATACGTCTTTAACGCTATATATCCTAGCCTATGGCAACCTATCTTGTCGAGCGTAATATTTTACAACATTCCTGGCGCGCCGGCACCTATTTCTCGGTGGGAACATTATATACGTCTATAACTTTACATATCCTAGCCTAAGGCAACCTAACATCTCGGATGTAATATTTCACTACATTCCTGCCGCGCCGGCCCCTACTTCTCGGTGGGAACATTATATACGTCTATATCGCTATATATCATGACGTAAGGCAACCTAGCATGTCGAGCGTAATATTTTACAACATTCCTGGCTCGTCGGTCCCTACTTCTCGGTGGGAACATTATATACGTCTATAACGCTATATATCCTAGCTTAAGGCAACCTAACACCTCGGATGTAATGTTTTACAACATTCCTGGCGTGTCGACCCCTATTTCTCGGTGGGAACATTATATACGTCTATATCGCTATATATCATAGCCTAAGGCAACCTAACATGTCGAGCGTAGTATTTTACAACATTCCTGGCTTGTCGGCCCCTACTTCTCGGTGGGAACATTATATACGTCTACAACGTTATATATCCTAACCTAAAGGAACCTAACATCTCGGATGTAATATTTGACAACATTCTTGTCGTGTCGGCCCGTACTCCTCGGTGGGAATATCGTATACGTCTATAACGTTATATATCCTAGGCTAAGGCAATCCTAACACGTCGAATGTAATATTTTACAACATTCCTGGCGCGGCGGCCCCTACTTCTCGGTGGGAACATTATATACGTCTATATCGCTATATATCCGAGCCTAAGGCAACCTAACGTGTCGAGCGTAATATTTTACAACATTCCTGGCTCGTCGGCACCTACTTCTCGGTGGGAACTTTATATACGTCTATAACGTTATATATCTTAGCATAAGGCAACCTTACATGTCGAATGTAATATCTTACAATATTCCTGGCTCGTTGGCCCCTACTTCTCGGTGGGAACATTATATACGTCTATAACGTTATATATCCTAACCTAAGGCAACCTAACATCTCGGATGTAATATTTTACTACATTCCTGGCGCGCCGGCCCCCACTTCTCGGTGGGAATATTATATACGTCTATATCGCTATATATCATATCCTAAGGCAACCTAACATGTCGAGCGTAATATTTTACTACATTCCTGGCACGTCGGCCACTACTTCTCGGTGGGAACATTATATAATTCTATAACGCTATATATCCTAGCCTAAGGCAAACTAACATGTCGAATGAAATATTTTACAACATTCCCGTCACTTCGGCACCTACTTCTCGGTGGGAATATTATATACGTCTATAACGTTATATATCCTAACCTAAGGCAACCTAACATACTGGATGTAATATTTTACCACATTCCTGGCGCGCTGGCCCCTACTTCTCGGTGGGAACATTATATACGTCTATAACGCCATATATCCTAACTTAAGGCAACCAAAAATGTCGAGCGTAATATTTTACAACATTCCTGGCGTGTCGGCCCTTATTTCTCGGTGGGAATATTATATACGCCTTTAACGCTATATGTCCTGGCCTGAGACAACCTAACATGTCGAATGTAATATTTTACAATATTCCTGGCGCGTCGGCAACTACTTCTCGGTGGGAACAGTATATACGTCTATAACGTTATATATCCTAACCTAAGGCAACTTAACATGTCGGATGTAATATTTTACAACATTCCTGGCGCGTCGGCACCTCCTTCTCATTGGGAACATTATATACGTCTATAACGTTATATATCCTAACCTAAGGGAACCTAACACCTCGGATGTAATGTTTTACAACATTCCTGGCGTGTCGGCCCGTATTTCTCGGTGGGAACATTATATACGTCTTTATCAATATATATCCTAGCCTAAGGCAATCCTAACATGTCGAATGTATAATTTTACAACATTCCCGTCACTTCGGCCCCTACTTCTCGGTGGGAACATTATATGCGTCTATAACTTTACATATCCTAGCCTAAGGCAATCCTAACATCTCGGATGTAATATTTTACTACATTCCTGGCGCGCCGGCCCCCACTTCACGGTGGGAATATTATATACGTCTATATCGCTATATATCATAGCCTTAGGCAACCTAACATGTCGAGCGTAATATTTTACAACATTCCTGGCTCGTTGGCCCCTACTTCTCGGGGGGAACATTATATACGTCTATAACGTTATATATTCTAACCTAAGGGAAGCTAACATCTCGGATGTAATATTTTACAACATTCCTGGCGAGTCGGCCCCTACTTCTCGGTGGGAACATTATATACGTCTATAACGCCATATATCCTAACTTAAGGCAACCAAAAATGTCGAGCGTAATATTTTACTACATTCCTGGCGTGTCGGCCCTTATTTCTCGGTGGGAATATTATATACGCCTTTAACGCTATATGTCCTAGCTCTGAGACAACCTAACATGTCGAATGTAATATTTTACAATATTCCTGGCGCGTCGGCAACTACTTCTCGGTGGGAACAGTATATACGTCTATAACGTTATATATCCTAACCTAAGGCAACTTAACATGTCGGATGTAATATTTTACAACATTCCTGGCGCGTCGGCACCTCCTTCTCATTGGGAACATTATATACGTCTATAACGTTATATATCCTAACCTAAGGGAACCTAACACCTCGGATGTAATGTTTTACAACATTCCTGGCGTGTCGGCCCGTATTTCTCGGTGGGAACATTACATACGTCTTTAACAATATATATCCTAGCCTAAGGCAATCCTAACATGTCGAATGTATAATTTTACAACATTCCCGTCACTTCGGCCCCTACTTCTCGGTGGGAACATTATATGCGTCTATAACTTTACATATCCTAGCCTAAGGCAATCCTAACATCTCGGATGTAATATTTTACTACATTCCTGGCGCGCCGGCCCCCACTTCACGGTGGGAATATTATATACGTCTATATCGCTATATATCATAGCCTTAGGCAACCTAACATGTCGAGCGTAATATTTTACAACATTCCTGGCTCGTTGGCCCCTACTTCTCGGTGGGAACATTATATACGTCTATAACGTTATATATTCTAACCTAAGGGAAGCTAACATCTCGGATGTAATATTTTACAACATTCCTGGCGAGTCGGCCCCTACTTCTCGGTGGGAACATTATATACGTCTATAACGCCATATATCCTAACTTAAGGCAACCAAAAATGTCGAGCGTAATATTTTACTACATTCCTGGCGTGTCGGCCCTTATTTCTGGGTGGGAATATTATATACGCCTTTAACGCTATATGTCCCATCCTGAGACAACCTAACATGTCGAATGTAATATTTTACAATATTCCTGGCGCGTCGGCAACTACTTCTCGGTGGGAACAGTATATACGTCTATAACGTTATATATCCTAACCTAAGGCAACCTAACATGTCGGATGTAATATTTTACAACATTCCTGGCGCGTCGGCTCCTCCTTCTCATTGGCAACATTATATACGTCTATAACGTTATATATCCTAACCTAAGGGAACCTAACACCTCGGATGTAATGTTTTACAACATTCCTGGCGTGTCGGCCCGTATTTCTCGGTGGGAACATTATATACGTCTTTAACGCTATATATCCTAGCCTATGGCAACCTAACTTGTCGAGCGTAATATTTTACAACATTCCTGCCGCGTCGGCACCTACTTCTCGGTCGGAACAGTATATACGTCTATAACGTTATATATCCTAGCCTAAGGCAATCCTAACATGTCGAATGTAAAATTTTACATCGTTCCTGGGGCGTCGGCCCCTATTTCTCGGTGGGAAAATTATACAAGTCAATAACGTTATATATCCTAACCTAAGGCAACCTAACATCTCGGATGTAATATTTTACAACATTCCCGTCACTTCGGCCCCTACTTCTCGGTGGGAACATTATATACGTCTATAACGTTACTTATCCTAGCCTAAGGCAACCCAACATCTCGGATGTTATATTTTACTACATTCCTGGCGCGCCGGCCCCTACTTCTCGGTGGGAATATTATATACGTCTATATCGCTATATATCATAGCCTTAGGCAACCTAACACCTCGGATGTAATGTTTTACAACATTCCTGGCGTGTCGGCCCCTATTTCTCGGTGGGAACATTATATACGTCTTTAACAATATATATCCTAGCCTAAGGCAATCCTAACATGTCGAATGTATAATTTTACAACATTCCCGTCACTTCGGTCCCTACTTCTCGGTGGGAACATTATATACGTCTATAACGTTATATATCTTAGCCTAAGGCAATACTAACATCTCGGATGTAATATTTTACAACATTCCTGGCGCGCCGGCACCTATTTCTCGGTGGGAACATTATATACGTCTATAACTTTACATATGCTAGCCTAAGGCAACCTAACATCTCGGATGTAATATTTTACTACATTCCTGGCGCGCCGGCCCCCACTTCTCGGTGGGAATATTATATACGTCTATATCGCTATATATCATAGCCTTAGGCAACCTAACATGTCGAGCGTAATATTTTACAACATTCCTGTCTCGTTGGCCCCTACTTCTCGGTGGGAACATTATATACGTCTATAAAGTTATATATTCTAACCTAAGGGAACCTAACATCTCGGATGTAATATTTTACAACATTCCTAGCGCGTCGGCACCTACTTCTCGGTGGGAACATTATATACGTCTATAACGTTATATATCCTAACCTAAGGCAACCTAACATCTCGGATGTAATATTTTACTACATTCCTGGCGCGCCGGCCCCCACTTCTCGGTGGGAATATTATATACGTCTATATCGCTATATATCATAGCCTTAGGCAACCTAACATGTCGAGCGTAATATTTTACAACATTCCTGGCTCGTTGGCCCCTACTTCTCGGTGGGAACATTATATACGTCTATAACGTTATATATTCTAACCTAAGGGAACCTAACATCTCGGATGTAATATTTTACAACATTCCTGGCGAGTCGGCCCCTACTTCTCGGTGGGAACATTATATACGTCTATAACGTTATATATTCTAACCTAAGGGAACCTAACATCTCGGATGTAATATTTTACAACATTCCTGGCGAGTCGGCCCCTACTTCTCGGTGGGAACTGTATATACGTCTATAACGTTATATATCCTAACCTAAGACAACTTAACATGTCGAATGTAATATTTTACCACATTCCTGGTGCGTTAGCCCCTACTTCTCGGTGGGAACATTATATACGTCTATAACGTTATATATCCTAACCTAAGGCAATCTATCATACCGGATGTAATGTTTTACAACATTCCTGGCGTGTCGGCCCGTATTTCTTGATGGGAACATTATGTACGTCTTTAACGCTATATATCCTAGCCTATGGCAACCTAACTTGTCGAGCGTAATATTTTACAACATTCCTGGCGCGTCGGCACCTACTTCTCGGTCGGAACAGTATATACGTCTATAACGTTATATATCCTAGCCTAAAGCAATCCTAACATGTCGAATGTAAAATTTTACATCGTTCCTGGGGCGTCGGCCCCTATTTCTCGGTGGGAAAATTATACAAGTCAATAACGTTATATATCCTAACCTAAGGCAACCTAACATCTCGGATGTAATATTTTACAACATTCCCGTCACTTCGGCCCCTACTTCTCGGTGGGAACATTATATACGTCTATAACTTTACATATCCTAGCCTAAGGCAACCTAACATCTCGGATGTAATATTTCACTACATTCCTGGCGCGCCGGCCCGCACTTCTCGGTGGGAATATTATATACGTCTATATCGCTATATATCATAACGTAAGGCAACCTAGCATGTCGAGCGTAATATTTTACAACATTCCTGGCTCGTCGGTCCCTACTTCTCGGTGGGAACATTATATACGTCTATAACGCTATATATCCTCGCTTAAGGCAACCTAACACCTCGGATGTAATGTTTTACAACATTCCTGGCGTGTCGGCCCCTCTTTCTCGGTGGGAACATTATATACGTCTTTAACAATATATATCCTAGCCTAAGGCAATCCTAACATGTCGAATGTATAATTTTACAACATTCCCGTCACTTCGGCCCCTACTTCTCGGTGGGAACATTATATACGTCTATAACGTTATATATCCTAGTCTAAGGCAACCTAACATCTCGGATGTAATATTTTACTACATTCGTGTCGCACCGGCCCCTACTTCTCGGTGGGAACATTATATACGTCTATAACTTTACATATCCTAGCCTAAGGCAACCTAACATCTCGGATGTAATATTTCACTACATTCCTGGCGCGCCGGCCCCCACTTCTCGGTGGGAACATTATATACGTCTATATCGCTATATATCATAGCCTAAGGCAACCTAACATGTCGAACGTAATATTTTACAACATTCCTGGCTCGTCGGCCCCTACTTCTCGGTGGGAACATTATATACGTCTATAACGTTATATATCCTAACCTAAAGGAACCTAACATCTCGGATGTAATATTTGACAACATTCTTGTCGTGTCGGCCCGTACTCCTCGGTGGGAATATCGTATACGTCTATAACGTTATATATCCTAGCCTAAGGCAATCCTAACACGTCGAATGTAATATTTTACAACATTCCTGGCGCGGCGGCCCCTACTTCTCGGTGGGAACATTATATACGTCTATATAGCTATATATCCTAGCGTAAGGCAACCTAACATGTCGAGCGTAATATTTTACAACATTCCAGGCTCGTCGGCACCTACTTCTCGGTGGGAACATTATATAAGTCTATAACGTTATATATCCTAACCTAAGGCAACCTAACACTTCGGATCTAATATTTGACAACATTCTTGTCGTGTCGGCCCGTACTCCTCGGTGGGAATATCGTATACGTCTATAACGTTATATATCCTAGCCTAAGGCAATCCTAACACGTCGAATGTAATATTTTACAACATTCCTGGCGCGTCGGCACCTACTTCTCGATGGGAACTTTATATACGTCTATAACGTTATATATCCTAGCATAAGGCAACCTAACATGTCGAACGTAATATTTTACAACATTCCTGACTCGTCGGCACCTACTTCTCGGTGGGAACTTTATATACGTCTATAACGTTATATATCCTAGCATAAGGCAACCTTACATGTCGAATGTAATATTTTACAATATTCCTGGCACGTCGGCCCCTACTTCTCGGTGGGAACATTATATACGTCTATAACGCTATATATCCTAACCTAAGGCAACCTAACATCTCGGATGTAATATTTTACAACATTCCCGTCACTTCGGCCCCTACTTCTCGGTGGGAACATAATATACGTCTATAACGTTATATATCTTAGCCTAAGGCAATCCTAACACCTCGGATGTAATATTTTACAACATTCCTGGCGCGCCGGCACCTATTTCTTGGTGGGAACATTATATACGTCTACATCGCTATATATACTAGCCTAAGGCAACCTAACATGTCGAATGTAATATTTTACAGCATTCCTGCCGCGCCGGCCCCTACTTCTCGGTGGGAACATTATGAGCGTCTATAACGTTATATATCCTAACCTAAGGCAACCCTAACATCTCGGAAGTAATATTTTACAACATTCCTGGCGTGTCGGCCCCTATTTCTCGGTGGGAACATTATATACGTCTTTAACGCTATATATCCTAGCCTAAGGCAACCTAACTTGTCGAGCGTAATATTTTACAACATTCCTGGGGCGTCGGCCCCTATTTCTCGGTGGGAACATTATATAAGTCAATAACGTTATATATCCTAACCTAAGGCAACCTAACATCTCGTATGTAATATTTTACAACATTCCCGTCACTTCGGCCCCTACTTCTCGGTGGGAACATTATATACGTCTATATCGTTATATATCTTAGCCTAAGGCAATCCTAACACGTCGGATATAATATTTTACAACATTGCTGGCGCGCCGACACCTATTTCTCGGTGGGAACATTATATACGTCTATATCGCTATATATACTAGCCCAAGGCAACCTAACATGTCGAATGTAATATTTTACAGCATTCGTGGCGCGCCGGCCCCTACTTCTCGGTGGGAACATTATATACGTCTATATCGCTATATATCCTAGCTTAAGGAAACCTAACACCTCGGATGTAATGTTTTACAACATTCCTGGCGTGTCGGCCCCTACTTCTCGGTGGGAACATTATATACGTCTATAACGCTATATATCCTAGCCTAAGGCAAACTAACATGTCGAATGTAATATTTTACAACATTCCCGTCACTTCGGACCCTACTTCTCGGTGGGAACATTATATACGTCTATAACGTTATATATCTTAGCCTAAGGCAATCCTAACATCTCGGATGTAATATTTTACAACATTCCTGGCGCGCCGGCACCTATTTCTCGGTGGGAACATTATATACGTCTATAGCTTTACATATCCTAGCCTAAGGCAACCTAACATCTCGGATGTAATATTTTACTACATTCCTGGTGCGCCGGCCCCCACTTCTCGGTGGGAATATTATATACGTCTATATCGCTATATATCATAGCCTTAGGCAACCTAACATGTCGAGCGTAATATTTTACAACATTCCTGGCTCGTTGGCCCCTACTTCTCGGTGGGAACATTATATACGACTTTAACGCTATATATCCCAGCCTATGGCAACCTAACTTGTCGAGCGTAATATTTTACAACATTCCTGGCGCGTCGGCACCTACTTCTCGATGGGAACTTTATATACGTCTATAACGTTATATATCCTAGCATAAGGCAACCTTACATGTCCAATGTAATATCTTACAATATTCCTGGCGCGTCGGCAACTACTTCTAGGTGTGAACATTATATACGTCTATAACGTTATATATCCTACCCTAAGGCAACCTAACATCTCGGATGTAATATTTTACTACATTCCTGGCACGTCGGCCCCTACTTCTCGGTGGGAACATTATATACGTCTATAACGCTATATATCCTAACCTAAGGCAACCTAACATCTCGGATGTAATATTTTACAACATTCCCGTCACTTCGGCCCCTACTTCTCGGTGGGAACATTATATACGTCTATAACGTTATATATCTTAGCCTAAGGCAATCCTAACACCTCGGATGTAATATTTTACAACATTCCTGGCGCGCCGGCACCTATTTCTCGGTGGGAACATTATATACGACTTTAACGCTATATATCCCAGCCTATGGCAACCTAACTTGTCGAGCGTAATATTTTACAACATTCCTGGCGCGTCGGCACCTACTTCCCGATGGGAACTTTATATACGTCTATAACGTTATATATCCTAGCATAAGGCAACCTAACATGTCGAGCGTAATATTTTACAACATTCCTGGCTCGTCGGCACCTACTTCTCGGTGGGAACTTTATATACGTCTATAACGTTATATATCCTAGCATAAGGCAACCTTACATGTCGAATGTAATATTTTACAATATTCCTGGCGCGTCGGCAACTACTTCTAGGTGGGAACATTATATACGTCTATAACGCTATATATCCTAACCTAAGGCAACCTAACATCTCGGATGTAATATTTTACTACATCCCTGGCACGTCGGCCCCTACTTCTCGGTGGGAACATTATATACGTCTATAACGCTATATATCCTAGCCTAAGGCAAAATAACATGTCGAATGTAATATTTTACAACATTCCCGTCACTTCGGCCCCTACTTCTCGGTGGGAACATTATATACGTCTATAACGTTATATATCTTAGCCTAAGGCAATCCTAACGTCTCGGATGTAATATTTTACAACATTCCTGGCGCGCCGGCACCTATTTCTCGGTGGGAACGTTACATACGTCTATAACTTTACATATCCTAGCCTAAGGCAACCTAACATCTCGGATGTACTATTTTACTACATTCCTGGCGCGCCGGCCCCCACTTCTCGGTGGGAATATTATATACGTCTATATCGCTATATATCATAGCCTAAGGCAACCTAACATGTCGAGCGTAATATTTTCCAACATTCCTGGCTCGTTGGCCCCTACTTCTCGGTGGGAACATTATATACGTATATAACGTTATATATTCTAACCTAAGGGAACCTAACATCTCGGATGTAATATTTTACAACATTCCCGTCACTTCGGCCCCTACTTCTCGGTGGGAACATTATATACGTCTATAACGTTATATATCTTAGCCTAAGGCAATCCTAACATTTCGGATGTAATATTTTACAACATTCCTGGCGCGCCGACACCTATTTCTAGGTGGGAACATTATATACGTCTATATCGCTATATATACTAGCCTAAGGCAACCTAACATGTCGGAAGTAATATTTTACAACATTCCTAGCGTGTCGGCACCTACTTCTCGGTGGGAACATTATGTACGTCTATAACGTTATATATCCTACCCTAAGGCAACCTAACATCTCGGATGTAATATTTTACTACATTCCTAGCACGTCGGCCCCTACTTCTCGGTGGGAACATTATATACGTCTATAACGTTATATATCTTAGCCTAAGGCAATCCTAACACCTCGGATGTAATATTTTACAACATTCCTGGCGCGCCGGCACCTATTTCTTGGTGGTAACATTATACACGTCTATATCGCTATATATACTAGCCTAAGGCAACCTAACATGTCGAATGTAATATTTTACAGCATTCCTGGCGCGCCGGCCCCTACTTCTCGGTGGGAACATTATGAGCGTCTATAACGTTATATATCCTAACCTAAGGCAACCCTAACATCTCGGATGTAATATTTTACTACATTCGTGGCGCGCCGACCGCTATTTCTCGATGGGAACATTATATACGTCTATAACGCTGTATATCCTAGCCTAAGGCAACCTAACACCTCGGATGTAATGTTTTACAACATTCCTGGCGTGTCGGCCCCTATTTCTCGGTGGGAATATTATATACGCCTTTAACGCTATATGTCCTAGCCTGAGACAACCTAACATGTCGAATGTAGTATTTTACAATATTCCTGGCGCGTCGGCAACTACTTCTCGGTGGGAACAGTATATACGTCTATAACGTTATATATCCGAACGTAAGGCAACTTAGCTTGTCGGATGTAATATTTTACAACATTCCTGGCTCGTCGGCACCTACTTCTCGGTGGGAACTTTATATATGTCTATAACGTTATGTATCCTAACCTAAGGCAACCTAACATCTCGGATGTAATATTTTACTACATTCCTGGCTCTTCGGTCCCTACTTCTCGGTGGGAACATTATATACGTCTATAACTTTACATATCCTAGCCTAAGGCAACCTAACATCTCGGATGTAATATTTCACTACATTCCTGGCGCGCCGGCCCCCACTTCTCGGTGGGAACATTATATACGTCTATATCGCTATATATCATAGCCTAAGGCAACCTAACATGTCGAGCGTAATATTTTACAACATTCCTGGCTCGTCGGCCCCTACTTCTCAGTGGGATCATTATATACGTCTATAACGTTATATATCCTAACCTAAAGGAACCTAACATCTCGGGTGTAATATTTGACAACATTCTTGTCGTGTCGGCCCGTACTCCTCGGTGGGAATATCGTATACGTCTATAACGTTATATATCCTAGCCTAAGGCAATCCTAACACGTCGAATGTAATATTTTACAACATTCCTGGCGCGGCGGCCCCTACTTCTCGGTGGGAACATTATATACGTCTATAACGCTATATATCCTAACCTAAGGCAACCTAACATCTCGGATGTAATATTTTACAACATTCCCGTCACTTCGGCCCCTACTTCTCGGTGGGAACATTATGTACGTCTATAACGTTATATATCTTAGCCTAAGGCAATCCTAACCTCGGATGTAATATTTTACAACATTCCTGGCGCGCCGGCACCTATTTCTTGGTGGGAACATTATATACGTCTATATCGCTATATATACTAGCCTAAGGCAACCTAACATGTCGAATGTAATATTTTACAGCATTCCTGGCGCGCCGGCCCCTACTTCTCGGTGGGAACATTATGAGCGTCTATAACGTTATATATCCTAACCTAAGGCAACCCTAACATCTCGGATGTAATATTTTACTACATTCGTGGCGCGCCGACCGCTATTTCTCGATGGGAACATTATATACGTCTATAACGCTATATATCCTAGCCTAAGGCAACCTAACACCTCGGAAGTAATGTTTTACAACATTCCTGGCGTGTCGGCCCCTATTTCCCGGTGGGAACATTATATACGTCTTTAACAATATATATCCTAGCCTAAGGCAATCCTAACATGTCGAATGTATAATTTTACAACATTCCCGTCACTTCGGCCCCTACTTCTCTGTGGGAACATTATATACGTCTATAACGTTATATATCCTAGTCTAAGGCAACCTAACATCTCGGATGTAATATTTTACTACATTCGTGTCGCACCGGCCCCTACTTCTCGGTGGGAACATTATATACGTCTATAACGTTATATATCCTGGTCTAAGGCAATCCTAACATCTCGGATGTAATATTTTACAACATTCCCGTCACTTCGGCCCCTACTTCTCGGTAGGAACATTATATACGTCTATAACGTTATATATCTTAGCCTAAGGCAATCCTAACACCTCGGATGTAATATTTTACAACATTCCTGGCGCGCCGGCACCTACTTCTCGGTGGGAACTTTATATACGTCTATAACGTTATATATCCTAGCATAAGGCAACCTTACATGTCGAATGTAATATTTTACAACATTCCTGGCGCGCCGGCCCCTACTTTTCGGTGGGAAAATTATATACGTCTGTAACGCTATATATCCTAGCCTAAGGCAATCCTACCATCTCGGAAGTAATATTTTACAACATTCCTAGCGCGTCGGCACCTACTTCTCGGTGGGAACATTATGTACGTCTATAGCGTTATATATCCTACCCTAAGGCAACCTAACATCTCGGATGTAATATTTTACAACATTCCTGGTGCGCCGGCACCTATTTCTTGGTGGGAACATTATATACGTCTATATCGCTATATATACTAGCCTAAGGCAACCCTAACATCTCGGATGTAATATTTTACTACATCCCTGGCACGTCGGCCCCTACTTCTCGGTGGGAACATTATATACGTCTATAACGCTATATATCCTAGCCTAAGGCAACCTAACACCTCGGATGTAATGTTTTACAACATTCCGGGCGTGTCGGCCCCTATTTCTCGGTGGGAACATTATATACGTCTTTAACAATATATATCCTAGCCTAAGGCAATCCTAACATGTCGAATGTATAATTTTACAACATTCCCGTCACTTCGGCCCCTACTTCTCTGTGGGAACATTATATACGTCTATAACGTTATATATCCTAGTCTAAGGCAATCTAACATCTCGGATGTAATATTTTACTACATCCGTGTCGCACCGGCCCCTACTTCTCGGTGGGAACATTATATACGTCTATAACGTTATATATCCTGGCCTAAGGCAATCCTAACATCTCGGATGTAATATTTTACAACATTCCTGGCGCGTCGGCACCTACTTCTCGGTGGGAATATTATATACGTCTATATCGCTATATATCATAGCCTAAGGCAACCTAACATGTCGAGCGTAATATTTTACAACATTCCTGGCTCGTTGGCCCCTACTTCTCGGTGGGAACATTATATACGTCTATAACGTTATATATTCTAACCTAAGGGAACCTAACATCCCGGATGTAATATTTTACAACATTCCTGGCGTGTCGGCCCCTATTTCTCGGTGGGAACATTATGTACGTCTTTAACGCTATATATCCTAGCCTAAGGCAACCTTACTTGTCGAGCGTAATATTTTACAACATTCCTGGGGCGTCGACCCCTATTTCTCGGTGGGAACATTATATAAGTCAATAACGTGATATATCCTAACCTAAGGCAATCCTAACATCTCGGATGTAATATTTTACTACATTCGTGGCGCGCCGACCGCTATTTCTCGATGGGAACATTATATACGTCTATATCGCTATATATCCTAGCCTAAGGCAACCTAACATGTCGAGCGTAATATTTTACAACATTCCTGGCTCGTCGGCACCTACTTCTCGGTGGGAACATTATATACGTCTATAACGCTATATATCCTAGCCTAAGGCAATCCTAACATGTCGAATGTAATATTTTATAACATTCCCGTCACATCGGCCCCTACTTCTCGGTGGGAACATTATATACGCCTATAACGTTATATATTCTAGTCTAAGGCAACTTAACATCTCGGATGTAATATTTTACTACATTCGTGGCGCACCGGCCACTACTTCTCGGTGGAGACAATATATACTTCTATAACGTTATATATCCTACCCTAAGGCAACCTAACATCTCGGATGTAATATTTTACTACATTCCTGGCACGTCGGCCCCTACTTCTCGGTGGGAACATTATATACGTCTATAACGCTATATATCCTAACCTAAGGCAACCTAATATCTTGGATGTAATATTTTACAACATTTCCGTCACTTCGGCCCCTGCTTCTCGGTGGGAACATTATATACGTCTATAACGTTATATATCTTAGCCTAAGGCAATCCTAACACCTCGGATGTAATATTTTACAACATTCCTGGCGCGCCGGCACCTATTTCTCGGTGGGAACATTATATACGTCTTTAACGCTATATATCCAAGCCTATGGCAACCTAACTTGTCGAGCGGAATATTTCACAACATTCCTGGCGCGTCGGCACCTACTTCTCGGTGGGAACTTTATATACGTCTATAACGTTATATATCCTAACGTAAGGTAACATAACATCTCGGATATAATATTTTACAACATTCCTGGCGTGTCGTCGTCTGCTTCGCGATGGGGACATTATATAGGTCTATAACGTTGTATATCCTAACCTAACGCAACCTAACATCTGGGATGTAATATTTTACAACATTCCTGGCATGTCGGTCCCTACGTCTCGGTGGGAACGTTATATACGTCTATAACGACATATATCCAAACTTAAGGGAAACTAACATCTCGGATGTAATATTTTACAACATTCCTGGCGCTTCGGCTCCTACTTTTCGGTGGGAACATTATATACGTCTATAACGTTACATATCCTAATGTAAGGCAACATAACATCTCGGATGTTATATTTTACAACATTCCTGGCGTGTCGTCGCCTGCTTCTCGATGGGAACATTATATACGTCTATAACGTTGTATATCCTTACTTAACGCAACCTAACATCTGGGATGTAATATTTTACAACATTCCTGGCATGTCGGTCCCTACGTCTCGGTGGGAACGTTATATACGTCTATAACGATATATATCCAAACTTAAGGGAAACTAACATCTCGGATGTCATATTTTACGACATTCCTGGCGCTTCGGCTCCTACTTTTCGGTGGGAACATTATATACGTCTATAACGTTACATATCCTAACGTAAGGCAACATAACATCTCGGATGTTATATTTTACAACATTCCTGGCGTGTCGTCGCCTGCTTCTCGATGGGGTCATTACATACGTCTATAACGTTGTATATCCTAACCTAAGGCAACCTAACATGTCGGATGTAATGTTTTACAACATTCTGGCTTGTCAGCCCCACGTCTCGATCTGGACATTATATACATCTATAACGATATATATCCAAACTTAAGGGAAACTAACATCTCGGATGTAATATTTTACAACATTCCTGGCGCTTCGGCTCCTACTTTTCGGTGGGAACATTATATACGTCTATAACGTTACATATCCTAACGTAAGGCAACATAACATCTCAGATGTTATATTTTACAACAATCCTGGCGTGTCGTCGCCTGCTTCTCGATGGGGACATTATATACGTCTATAACGTTGTATATCCTAGCGTAAGCAATCTAACATCTCGGATGTAATATTTTACAACATTCCTGGCGTGTCGTCGCCTGCTTCTCGATGGGGACATTATATACGTCTATAACGTTGTATATCCTAACCTAACGCAACCTAACATCTGGGATGTAATATTTTACAACATTCCTGGCATGTCGGTCCCTACGTCTCGGTGGGAACATTATATACGTCTATAACGTTACATATCCTAACGTAAGGCAACCTAACATCTCGGATGTAATGTTTTACAACATTCTGGCTTGTCAGCCCCACGTCTCGATCTGGACATTATATACATCTATAACGATATATATCCAAACTTAAGGGAAACTAACATCTCGGATGTAATATTTTACAACATTCCTGGCGCTTCGGCTCCTACTTTTCGGTGGGAACATTATATACGTCTATAACGTTACATATCCTAACGTAAGGCAACATAACATCTCGGATGTTATATTTTACAACAATCCTGGCGTGTCGTCGCCTGCTTCTCGATGGGGACATTATATACATCTATAACGTTGTATATCCTAGCGTAAGCAATCTAACATCTCGGATGTAATATTTTACAACATTCCTGGCGTGTCGTCGCCTGCTTCTCGATGGGGACATTATATACGTCTATAACGTTGTATATCCTAACCTAACGCAACCTAACATCTGGGATGTAATATTTTACAACATTCCTGGCATGTCGGTCCCTACGTCTCGGTGGGAACATTATATACGTCTATAACGTTACATATCCTAACGTAAGGCAACATAACATCTCGGATGTAATATTTTACAACATTCTGGCTTGTCGGTCCCCACGTCTCGATCTGGACATTATATACGTCCATAACGATATATATGCAAACTTAAGGGAAACTAACATCTCGGATGTAATATTTTACAACATTCTGGCTTGTCAGTCCCCACGTCTCTATCGGGACATTATATACATCTATAACGATATATATCCAACCTTAAGGGAAACTAACATCTCGGATGTAATATTTTACAACATTCCTGGCGCTTCGGCTCCTACTTTTCGGTGGGAACATTATATACGTCTATAACGTTACATATCCTAACGTAAGGCAACATAACATCTCAGATGTTATATTTTACAACAATCCTGGCGTGTCGTCGCCTGCTTCTCGATGGGGACATTATATACGTCTATAACGTTGTATATCCTAGCGTAAGCAATCTAACATCTCGGATGTAATATTTTACAACATTCCTGGCGTGTCGTCGCCTGCTTCTCGATGGGGACATTATATACGTCCATAACGTTGTATATCCTAACCTAACGCAACCTAACATCTGGGATGTAATATTTTACAACATTCCTGGCATGTCGGTCCCTACGTCTCGGTGGGAACATTATATACGTCTATAACGTTACATATCCTAACGTAAGGTAACATAACATCTCGGATGTAATATTTTACAACATTCTGGCTTGTCGGTCCCCACGTCTCGATCTGGACATTATATACGTCCATAACGATATATATCCAAACTTAAGGGAAACTAACATCTCGGATGTAATATTTTACAACATTCTGGCTTGTCAGTCCCCACGTCTCGATCTGGACATTATATACATCTATAACGATATATATCCAAACTTAAGGGAAACTAACATCTCGGATGTAATATTTTACAACATTCCTGGCGCTTCGGCTCCTACTTTTCGGTGGGAACATTATATACGTCTATAACGTTACATATCCTAACGTAAGGCAACATAACATCTCGGATGTTATATTTTACAACAATCCTAGCGTGTCGTCGCCTGCTTCTCGCCTGATTCTCTACCGTAATAGTTTATAACATTCCTGGCGTGTCGGCTCGTACTTCTCGGTGCGAACATTATATACGTCTATAACGTTAAATATCCTAACGTAAGGCAACATAACATCTGGGATATAATATTTTACAACATTCCTGGCGTGTCGTCGCCTGCTTCTCGATGGGGTCATTATATACGTCTATAACGTTGTATATCCTAACCTAAGGCAAACTAACATCTCGGATGTAATATTTTACAACATTCTGGCTTGTCGGTCCCCACGTCTCTATCTGGACATTATATACGTCTATAACGATATATATCCAAACTTAAGGGAAACTAACATCTCGGATGTAATATTTTACAACATTCCTGGCGCTTCGGCTCCTACTTTTCGGTGGGAAAATTATATACTTCTATAACGTTACATATCCTAACGTAAGGCAACATAACATCTCGGATGTTATATTTTACAACATTCCAGGCGTGTCGTTGCCTGCTTCTCGATGGGGACATTATATACGTCTATAACGTTGTATATCCTAACTTAACGCAACCTAACATCTGGGATGTAATATTTTACAACATTCCTGGCATGTCGGTCCCTACGTCTCGGTAGGAACGTTATATACGTCTATAACGATATATATCCAAACTTAAGGGAAACTAACATCTCGGATGTCATATTTTACAACATTCCTGTCGCTTCGGCTCCTACTTTTCGGTGGGAACATTATATACGTCTATAACGTTACATATCCTAACGTAAGGCAACATAACATTTCGGATGTTATATTTTACAACATTCCTGGCGTGTCGTCGCCTGCTTCTCGATGGGGTCATTACATACGTCTATAACGTTGTATATCCTAACCTAAGGCAACCTAACATCTCGGATGTAATGTTTTACAACATTCTGGCTTGTCAGCCCCACGTCTCGATCTGGACATTATATACATCTATAACGATATATATCCAAACTTAAGGGAAACTAACATCTCGGATGTAATATTTTACAACATTCCTGGCGCTTCGGATCCTACTTTTCGGTGGGAACATTATATACGTCTATAACGTTACATATCCTAACGTAAGGCAACATAACATCTCGGATGTTATATTTTACAACAATCCTGGCGTGTCGTCGCCTGCTTCTCGATGGGGACATTATATACATCTATAACGTTGTATATCCTAGCGTAAGCAATCTAACATCTCGGATGTAATATTTTACAACATTCCTCGCGTGTCGTCGCCTGCTTCTCGATGGGGACATTATATACGTCTATAACGTTGTATATCCTAACCTAACGCAACCTAACATCTGGGATGTAATATTTTACAACATTCCTGGCATTTCGGTCCCTACGTCTCGGTGGGAACATTATATACGTCTAAAACGTTACATATCCTAAGGTAAGGCAACATAACATCTCGGATGTAATATTTTACAACATTCTGGCTTGTCGGTCCCCACGTCTCGATCTGGACATTATATACGTCCATAACGATATATATCCAATCTTAAGGGAAACTAACATCTCGGATGTAATATTTTACAACATTCTGGCCTGTCAGTCCCCACGTCTCGATCTGGACATTATATACGTCCATAACGATATATATCCAAACTTAAGTGAAACTAACATCTCGGATGTAATATTTTACAACATTCTGGCTTGTCAGTCCCCACGTCTCGATCTGGACATTATATGCATCTATAACGATATATATCCAAACTTAAGGGAAACTAACATCTCGGATGTAATATTTTACAACATTCCTGGCGCTTCGGCTCCTACTTTTCGGTGGGAACATTATATACGTCTATAACGTTACATATCCTAACGTAAGGCAACATAACATCTCGGATGGTATATTTTACAACAATCCTAGCGTGTCGTCGCCTGCTTCTCGATGGGGCATTATATACGTCTATAACGTTGTATATCCTAGCGTAAGCAATCTAACATCTCGGATGTAATATTTTACAACATTCCTGGCGTGTCGTCGCCTGCTTCTCGATGGGGACATTATATACGTCTATAACGTTGTATATCCTAACCTAACGCAACCTAACATTTGGGATGTAATATTTTACAACATTCCTGGCATGTCGGCCCCTATTTCTCGGTGGGAATATTATATACGTCTATAACGTTGTATATCCTATCCTAAGGCAACCTAACATCTCGGGTTTAATATTTTACAACATTCCTGACGCGTCGGCCCCTATTTCTCGGTGGGAACATTATATACGTCTATAACGTTATATATCATAACCTAAGGCAACCTAAAATCTCTACCGTAATAGTTTACAACATTCCTGGCGTGTCGGCTCGTACTTCTTGGTGCGAACATTATATACGTCTATAACGTTATATATCCTAACGTAAGGCAACATAACATCTCGGATATAATATTTTACAACATTCCTGGCGTGTCGTCGGCCGCTTCGCGATGGGGACATTATATACGTCTATAACGTTGTATATCCTAACCTAACGCAACCTAACATCTGGGATGTAATATTTTACAACATTCCTGGCATGTCGGTCCCTACGTCTCGGTGGGAACGTTATATACGTCTATAACGACATATATCCAAACTTAAGGGAAACTAACATCTCGGATGTAATATTTTACAACATTCCTGGCGCTTCGGCTCCTACTTTTCGGTGGGAACATTATATACGTCTATAACGTTACATATCCTAATGTAAGGCAACATAACATCTCGGATGTTATATTTTACAACATACCTGGCGTGTCGTCGCCTGCTTCTCGATGGACATTATATACGTCTATAACGTTGTATATTCTAACCTAACGCAACCTAACATCTGGGATGTAATATTTTACAACATTCCTGGCATGTCGGCCCCTATTTCTCGGTGGGAATATTATATACGTCTATAACGTTATGTATCCTAGCCTAAGGCAACCTAACATCTCGGGTTTAATATTTTACAACATTCCTGACGCGTCGGCCCCTATTTCTCGCTGGGAACATTATATACGTCTATAACGTTATATATCATAACCTAAGGCAACCTAAAATCTCTACCGTAATAGTTTACAACATTCCTGGCGTGTCGGCTCGTACTTGTCGGTGCGAACATTATATACGTCTATAACGTTAAATATCCTAACGTAAGGCAACATAACATCTGGGATATAATATTTTACAACATTCCTGGCGTGTCGTCGCCTGCTTCTCGATGGGGTCATTATATACGTCTATAACGTTGTATATCCTAGCCTAAGGCAAACTAACATCTCGGATGTAATATTTTACAACATTCTGGCTTGTCGGTCCCCACGTCTCGATCTGGACATTATATACGTCTATAACGATATATATCCAAACTTAAGGGAAACTAACATCTCGGATGTAATATTTTACAACATTCCTGGCGCTTCGGCTCCTACTTTTCGGTGGGAAAATTATATACTTCTATAACGTTACATATCCTAACGTAAGGCAACATAACATCTCGGATGTTATATTTTACAACCATCCTGGCGTGTCGTCGCCTGCTTCTCGATGGGGACATTATATACGTCTATAACGTTGTATATCCTAACTTAACGCAACCTAACATCTGGGATGTAATATTTTACAACATTCCTGGCATGTCGGTCCCTACGTCTCGGTGGGAACGTTATATACGTCTATAACGATATATATCCAAACTTAAGGGAAACTAACATCTCGGATGTCATATTTTACAACATTCCTGTCGCTTCGGCTCCTACTTTTCGGTGGGAACATTATATACGTCTATAACGTTACATATCCTAACGTAAGGCAACATAACATTTCGGTTGTTATATTTTACAACATTCCTGGCGTGTCGTCGCCTGCTTCTCGATGGGGTCATTACATACGTCTATAACGTTGTATATCCTAACCTAAGGCAACCTAACATCTCGGATGTAATGTTTTACAACATTCTGGCTTGTCAGCCCCACGTCTCGATCTGGACATTATATACATCTATAACGATATATATCCAAACTTAAGGGAAACTAACATCTCGGATGTAATATTTTACAACATTCCTGGCGCTTCGGCTCCTACTTTTCGGTGGGAACATTATATACGTCTATAACGTTACATATCCTAACGTAAGGCAACATAACATCTCGGATGTTATATTTTACAACAATCCTGGCGTGTCGTCGCCTGCTTCTCGATGGGGACATTATATACATCTATAACGTTGTATATCCTAGCGTAAGCAATCTAACATCTCGGATGTAATATTTTACAACATTCCTGGCGTGTCGTCGCCTGCTTCTCGATGGGGACATTATATACGTCTATAACGTTGTATATCCTAACCTAACGCAACCTAACATCTGGGATGTAATATTTTACAACATTCCTGGCATTTCGGTCCCTACGTCTCGGTGGGAACATTATATACGTCTAAAACGTTACATATCCTAAGGTAAGGCAACATAACATCTCGGATGTAATATTTTACAACATTCTGGCTTGTCGGTCCCCACGTCCCGATCTGGACATTATATACGTCCATAACGATATATATCCAATCTTAAGGGAAACTAACATCTCGGATGTAATATTTTACAACATTCTGGCCTGTCAGTCCCCACGTCTCGATCTGGACATTATGTACGTCCATAACGATATATATCCAAACTTAAGTGAAACTAACATCTCGGATGTAATATTTTACAACATTCTGGCTTGTCAGTCCCCACGTCTCGATCTGGACATTATATACATCTATAACGATATATATCCAAACTTAAGGGAAACTAACATCTCGGATGTAATATTTTACAACATTCCTGGCGCTTCGGCTCCTACTTTTCGGTGGGAACATTATATACGTCTATAACGTTACATATCCTAACGTAAGGCAACATAACATCTCAGATGTTATATTTTACAACAATCCTGGCGTGTCGTCGCCTGCTTCTCGATGGGGACATTATATACGTCTATAACGTTGTATATCCTAGCGTAAGCAATCTAACATCTCGGATGTAATATTTTACAACATTCCTGGCGTGTCGTCGCCTGCTTCTCGATGGGGACATTATATACGTCTATAACGTTGTATATCCTAACCTAACGCAACCTAACATCTGGGATGTAATATTTTACAACATTCCTGGCATGTCGGTCCCTACGTCTCGGTGGGAACATTATATACGTCTATAACGTTACATATCCTAACGTAAGGTAACATAACATCTCGGATGTAATATTTTACAACATTCTGGCTTGTCGGTCCCCACGTCTCGATCTGGACATTATATACGTCCATAACGATATATATCCAAACTTAAGGGAAACTAACATCTCGGATGTAATATTTTACAACATTCTGGCTTGTCAGTCCCCACGTCTCGATCTGGACATTATATGCATCTATAACGATATATATCCAAACTTAAGGGAAACTAACATCTCGGATGTAATATTTTACAACATTCCTGGCGCTTCGGCTCCTACTTTTCGGTGGGAACATTATATACGTCTATAACGTTACATATCCTAACGTAAGGCAACATAACATCTCGGAGGTTATATTTTACAACAATCCTAGCGTGTCGTCGCCTGCTTCTCGATGGGGCATTATATACGTCTATAACGTTGTATATCCTAGCGTAAGCAATCTAACATCTCGGATGTAATATTTTACAACATTCCTGGCGTGTCGTCGCCTGCTTCTCGATGGGGACATTATATACGTCTATAACGTTGTATATCCTAACCTAACGCAACCTAACATTTGGGATGTAATATTTTACAACATTCCTGGCATGTCGGCCCCTATTTCTCGGTGGGAATATTATATACGTCTATAACGTTGTATATCCTATCCTAAGGCAACCTAACATCTCGGGTTTAATATTTTACAACATTCCTGACGCGTCGGCCCCTATTTCTCGGTGGGAACATTATATACGTCTATAACGTTATATATCATAACCTAAGGCAACCTAAAATCTCTACCGTAATAGTTTACAACATTCCTGGCGTGTCGGCTCGTACTTGTCGGTGCGAACATTATATACGTCTATAACGTTAAATATCCTAACGTAAGGCAACATAACATCTGGGATATAATATTTTACAACATTCCTGGCGTGTCGTCGCCTGCTTCTCGATGGGGTCATTATATACGTCTATAAAGTTGTATATCCTAACCTAAGGCAAACTAACATCTCGGATGTAATATTTTACAACATTCTGGCTTGTCGGTCCCCACGTCTCGATCTGGACATTATATACGTCTATAACGATATATATCCAAACTTAAGGGAAACTAACATCTCGGATGTAATATTTTACAACATTCCTGGCGCTTCGGCTCCTACTTTTCGGTGGGAAAATTATATACTTCTATAACGTTACATATCCTAACGTAAGGCAACATAACATCTCGGATGTTATATTTTACAACATTCCTGGCGTGTCGTCGCCTGCTTCTCGATGGGGACATTATATACTTCTATAACGTTGTATATCCTAACTTAACGCAACCTAACATCTGGGATGTAATATTTTACAACATTCCTGGCATGTCGGTCCCTACGTCTCGGTGGGAACGTTATATACGTCTATAACGATATATATCCAAACTTAAGGGAAACTAACATCTCGGATGTCATATTTTACAACATTCCTGTCGCTTCGGCTCCTACTTTTCGGTGGGAACATTATATACGTCTATAACGTTACATATCCTAACGTAAGGCAACATAACATTTCGGATGTTATATTTTACAACATTCCTGGCGTGTCGTCGCCTGCTTCTCGATGGGGTCATTACATACGTCTATAACGTTGTATATCCTAACCTAAGGCAACCTAACATCTCGGATGTAATGTTTTACAACATTCTGGCTTGTCAGCCCCACGTCTCGATCTGGACATTATATACATCTATAACGATATATATCCAAACTTAAGGGAAACTAACATCTCGGATGTAATATTTAACAACATTCCTGGCGCTTCGGCTCCTACTTTTCGGTGGGAACATTATATACGTCTATAACGTTACATATCCTAACGTAAGGCAACATAACATCTCGGATGTTATATTTTACAACAATCCTGGCGTGTCGTCGCCTGCTTCTCGATGGGGACATTATATACATCTATAACGTTGTATATCCTAGCGTAAGCAATCTAACATCTCGGATGTAATATTTTACAACATTCCTGGCGTGTCGTCGCCTGCTTCTCGATGGGGACATTATATACGTCTATAACGTTGTATATCCTAACCTAACGCAACCTAACATCTGGGATGTAATATTTTACAACATTCCTGGCATTTCGGTCCCTACGTCTCGGTGGGAACATTATATACGTCTAAAACGTTACATATCCTAAGGTAAGGCAACATAACATCTCGGATGTAATATTTTACAACATTCTGGCTTGTCGGTCCCGACGTCTCGATCTGGACATTATATACGTCCATAACGATATATATCCAATCTTAAGGGAAACTAACATCTCGGATGTAATATTTTACAACATTCTGGCCTGTCAGTCCCCACGTCTCGATCTGGACATTATATACGTCCATAACGATATATATCCAAACTTAAGTGAAACTAACATCTCGGATGTAATATTTTACAACATTCTGGCTTGTCAGTCCCCACGTCTCGATCTGGACATTATATACATCTATAACGATATATATCCAAACTTAAGGGAAACTAACATCTCGGATGTAATATTTTACAACATTCCTGGCGCTTCGGCTCCTATTTTTCGGTGGGAAAATTATATACTTCTATAACGTTACATATCCTAACGTAAGGCAACATAACATCTCGGATGTTATATTTTACAACATTCCTGGCGTGTCGTCGCCTGCTTCTCGATGGGGACATTATATACGTCTATAACGTTGTATATCCTAACTTAACGCAACCTAACATCTGGGATGTAATATTTTACAACATTCCTGGCATGTCGGTCCCTACGTCTCGGTGGGAACGTTATATACGTCTATAACGATATATATCCAAACTTAAGGGAAACTAACATCTCGGATGTCATATTTTACAACATTCCTGTCGCTTCGGCTCCTACTTTTCGGTGGGAACATTATATACGTCTATAACGTTACATATCCTAACGTAAGGCAACATAACATTTCGGATGTTATATTTTACAACATTCCTGGCGTGTCGTCGCCTGCTTCTCGATGGGGTCATTACATACGTCTATAACGTTGTATATCCTAGCCTAAGGCAACCTAACATCTCGGGTTTAATATTTTACAACATTCCTGACGCGTCGGCCCCTATTTCTCGGTGGGAACATTATATACGTCTATAACGTTATATATCATAACCTAAGGCAACCTAAAATCTCTACCGTAATAGTTTACAACATTCCTGGCGTGTCGGCTCGTACTTCTCGGTGCGAACATTATATACGTCTATAACGTTATATATCCTAACGTAAGGCAACATAACATCTCGGATATAATATTTTACAACATTCCTGGCGTGTCGTCGCCTGCTTCGCGATGGGGTCATTATATACGTCTATGACGTTGTATATCCTAACCTAAGGCAAACTAACATCTGGGATGTAATATTTTACAACATTCCTGGCATGTCGGTCCCTACGTCTCGGTGGGAACAATATATACGTCTATAACGTTACATATCCTAACGTAAGGCAACATAACATCTCGGATGTAATATTTTACAACATTCTGGCTTGTCGGTCCCCACGTCTCGATCTGGACATTATATACGTCTATAACGATATATATCCAAACTTAAGGGAAACTAACATCTCGGATGTAATATTTTACAACATTCCTGGCGCTTCGGCTCCTACTTTTCGGTGGGAAAATTATATACTTCTATAAGGTTACATATCCTAACGTAAGGCAACATAACATCTCGGATGTTATATTTTACAACATTCCTGGCGTGTCGTCGCCTGCTTCTCGATGGGGACATTATATACGTCTATAACGTTGTATATCCTAACTTAACGCAACCTAACATCTGGGATGTAATATTTTACAACATTCCTGGCATGTCGGTCCCTACGTCTCGGTGGGAACGTTATATACGTCTATAACGATATATATCCAAACTTAAGGGAAACTAACATCTCGGATGTCATATTTTACAACATTCCTGGCGCTTCGGCTCCTACTTTTCGGTGGGAACATTATATACGTCTATAACGTTACATATCCTAACGTAAGGCAACATAACATCTCGGATGTTATATTTTACAACAATCCTGGCGTGTCGTCGCCTGCTTCTCGATGGGGACATTATATACATCTATAACGTTGTATATCCTAGCGTAAGCAATCTAACATCTCGGATGTAATATTTTACAACATTCCTGGCGTGTCGTCGCCTGCTTCTCGATGGGGACATTATATACGTCTATAACGTTGTATATCCTAACCTAACGCAACCTAACATCTGGGATGTAATATTTTACAACATTCCTGGCGTGTCGTCGCCTGCTTCTCGATGAGGACATTATATACGTCTATAACGTTGTATATCCTAACCTAACGCAACCTAACTTTTGGGATGTAATATTTTACAACATTCCTGGCATGTCGGCCCCTATTTCTCGGTGGGAATATTATATACGTCTATAACGTTGTATATCCTAGCCTAAGGCAACCTAACATCTCGGGTTTAATATTTTACAACATTCCTGACGCGTCGGCCCCTATTTCTCGGTGGGAACATTATATACGTCTATAACGTTATATATCATAACCTAAGGCAACCTAAAATCTCTACCGTAATAGTTTACAACATTCCTGGCGTGTCGGCTCGTACTTCTCGGTGCGAACATTATATACGTCTATAACGTTATATATCCTAACGTAAGGCAACATAACATCTCGGATATAATATTTTACAACATTCCTGGCGTGTCGTCGCCTGCTTCGCGATGGGGACATTATATACGTCTATAACGTTGTATATCCTAACCTAACGCAACCTAACATCTGGGATGTAATATTTTACAACATTCCTGGCATGTCGGTCCCTACGTCTCGGTGGGAACGTTATATACGTCTATAACGACATATATCCAAACTTAAGGGAAACTAACATCTCGGATGTAATATTTTACAACATTCCTGGCGCTTCGGCTCCTACTTTTCGGTGGGAACATTATATACGTCTATAACGTTACATATCCTAATGTAAGGCAACATAACATCTCGGATGTTATATTTTAGAACATTCCTGGCGTGTCGTCGCCTGCTTCTCGATGGACACATTATATACGTCTATAACGTTGTATATCCTAACCTAACGCAACCTAACATCTGGGATGTAATATTTTACAACATTCCTGGCATGTCGGCCCCTATTTCTCGGTGGGAATATTATATACGTCTATAACGTTATATATCCTAGCCTAAGGCAACCTAACATCTCGGGTTTAATATTTTACAACATTCCTGACGCGTCGGCCCCTATTTCTCGCTGGGAACATTATATACGTCTATAACGTTATATATCATAACCTAAGGCAACCTAAAATCTCTACCGTAATAGTTTACAACATTCCTGGCGTGTCGGCTCGTACTTCTCGGTGCGAACATTATATACGTCTATAACGTTATATATCCTAACGTAAGGCAACATAACATCTCGGATATAATATTTTACAACATTCCTGGCGTGTCGTCGCCTGCTTCGCGATGGGGTCATTATATACGTCTATGACGTTGTATATCCTAACCTAAGGCAAACTAACATCTGGGATGTAATATTTTACAACATTCCTGGCATGTCGGTCCCTACGTCTCGGTGGGAACAATATATACGTCTATAACGTTACATATCCTAACGTAAGGCAACATAACATCTCGGATGTAATATTTTACAACATTCTGGCTTGTCGGTCCCCACGTCTCGATCTGGACATTATATACGTCTATAACGATATATATCCAAACTTAAGGGAAACTAACATCTCGGATGTAATATTTTACAACATTCCTGGCGCTTCGGCTCCTACTTTTCGGTGGGAAAATTATATACTTCTATAAGGTTACATATCCTAACGTAAGGCAACATAACATCTCGGATGTTATATTTTACAACATTCCTGGCGTGTCGTCGCCTGCTTCTCGATGGGGACATTATATACGTCTATAACGTTGTATATCCTAACCTAACGCAACCTAACATCTGGGATGTAATATTTTACACCATTCCTGGCATGCCGGTCCCTACGTCTCGGTAGGAACGTTATATACGTCTATAACGATATATATCCAAACTTAAGGGAAACTAACATCTCGGATGTCATATTTTACAACATTCCTGGCGCTTCGGCTCCTACTTTTCGGCGGGAACATTATATCTATATTTTACAACATTCCTGGCGTGTCGTCGCCTGCTTCTCGATGGGGACATTATATACGTTTATAACGTTGTGTATCCTAGCCTAAGCAATCTAACATCTCGGATCTAATATTTTACAACATTCCTGGCGTGTCGTCGCCTGCTTCTCGATGGGGACATTATATACGTCTATAACGTTGTATATCCTAACCTAACGCAACCTAACATCTCGGATGTAATATTTTACATCATTCCTGGCGTGTCGTCGCCTGCTTCTCGATGGGGACATTATATACGTCTTTAACGTTGTATATCCTAACCTAACGCAACCTAAAATCTGGGATGTAATATTTTACAACATTCCTGGCATGTCGGTCCCTACGTCTCTGTGGGAACATTCTATACGTCTATAACGTTGTATATCCTAACCTAAGGGAACCTAACATCTCGGGTGTAGTATTTTACAACATTCCTGACGCGTCGGCCCCTATTTCTCGGTTGGACCATTATATACGTCTATAGCGTTATATATCCTAGCCTAAGGCGACCTAGCATGTCGAATGTAATATTTTACATCATTCCTGTCGTGTCGAACCGTATTTCTCGGTGGTAACATTATATGCGTCTATAACGTTACATATCGTAGCCTAAGGCGACCTAACATGTCGAATGTAATATTTTACAACGTTCCTGGCGTGTCGTCGCCTGCTTCTCGATGGGGACATTATGTACGTCTATAACGTTGTATATCCTAACCTAATGCAACCTAACATCTAGGATGTAATATTTTACAACATTCCTGACATGTCCGCCCGTACTTCTCGGTGGGAACATTCTATACGTCTATAACGTTGTATATCCTAACCTAAGGGAACCTAACATCTCGGGTGTAATATTTTACAACATTCCTGACGCGTCGTCGCCTACTTCTGGATGGGGACATTATATACATCTATAACGTGGTTTAGCCTAGCCTAAGGCAACCTAACATCTCGGATGTAAAATTTTACAACATTCCTGGCATTTCGGCCCGTAGTTCTCGGTGGTAACATTATATACGTCTATAACGTTATATATCCTAGCCTAAGGAAACCTAACATCTCGAATGTAATATTTGACAACATTGCTGGCCTGCTAGCCCGTACTTGTGGGTGTCAAAATCATATACGTCTATAGCGATATATATCCTAACCGAAGGCAACCTAATATCTCGGATGTAATATTTTACAACATTCCTGTCGCGTCGGATCCCACTTTTCGGTGGGAACATTATACAAGTCTATAACGTTGCATATCCTAACGTAAGGCAACATAACATCTCGGATGTAATATTTGACAACATTCCTGGCGTGTCGTCGCCTGCTTGTCGATGGGGACATTATACACGTCTATAACGTTGTATATCCTAACCTAACGCAACGTAACAACTGGGATGTAATATTATACAACATTCCTGGGATGTCGGTCCCTACGTCTCGGTGGGAACATTCTATACGTCTATAAAGTTGTATATCCTAACCTAAGGGAACCTAACAGCTCGGGTGTAGTATTTTACAACATTCCTGACGCGTCGGCCCCTATTTCTCGGTTGGACCATTATATACGTCTATAGCGTTATATATCCTAGCCTAAGGCGACCTAGCATGTCGAATGTAATATTTTACATCATTCCTGTCGTGTCGAACCGTATTTCTCAGTGGTAACATTATATGCGTCTATAACGTTACATATCGTAGCCTAAGGCGACCTAACATGTCGAATGTAATATTTTACAACGTTCCTGGCGTGTCGTCGCCTGCTTCTCGATGGGGACATTATGTACGTCTATAAAGTTGTATATCCTAACCTAATGCAACCTAACATCTAGGATGTAATATTTTACAACATTCCTGGCATGTCAGTCCCTACGTCTGGCTGGGAACATTATATACGTCTATAACGATATATATCCTAACCTAACGCAACCTAACATCTCGGATGTAATATTTTACAACATTCCTGGCGTGTCGTCGCCTACTTCTCGATGGGGACATTAAATACATCCATAACGTTGTATATGCTAACCTAAGGCAACCCAACATCTCGGATGTAATATTTTACAACATTCTGGCTTGTCGGTCCCCACGTCTCGATCTGGACATTATGTACGTCTATAATGATATATGTCCTAACCTAAAGCAACCTAACATCTCAGATGTAATATTTTACAACATTCCTGGCATGTCGGTCCCTACATCTCGGTGGGAACATACTATACGTCTATAACGTTGTATATCCTAACCTAAGGGAACCTAACATCTCGGGTGTAATATTTTACAACATTCCTGACTCGACGGCCCCTATTTTTCGGTGGGAACATTATATACGTCTATAACGGTATATATCCTAGCCTAAGGCAACCTAAGATGTCGAATGTAATATTTTACAACATTCCTGGCGTGTCGTCGCCTACTTCACGATGGGGACATTATTTACATCTATAACATTGTATA
Source organism: Xylocopa violacea (assembly GCA_963969225.1). Taxonomy (NCBI): domain Eukaryota; kingdom Metazoa; phylum Arthropoda; class Insecta; order Hymenoptera; family Apidae; genus Xylocopa; species Xylocopa violacea. The sequence goes on from CAXAJV010000835.1 coordinate 1,308,975, forward strand.
TCCTAACCTAAGGCAATCTAACATCTCGGATGTAATATTTTACAACACTCCTGTCGTGTAGTCGCCTACTTCTGGATGGGGACATTATATACATCTATAACTTTGTATATCCTAACCTAAGGCAGGCTAACATCTCGGATGTAATATTTTACAACATTCCTGGCATGTCGGTCCCTACATCTCGGTGAGAACATACTATACGTCTGTAACGTTGTATATCCTAATCTAAGGGAATGTAACATCTCGGGTGTAATATTTTACAACATTCCTGACGCGTCGGCCCCTATTTTTCGGTGGGAACATTATATACTTCTATAACGTTATATATCCTAGCCTAAGGCGACCTAACATCTGGGATGTAATATTTTACAACATTCCTGGCGTGTCGTCGCCCATCTCCCGCTGGGAACATTATATATGTCTATAACGTTATATATCATAACCTAAGGCAACCTAACATCTCTACCGTAATATTTTACAACATTCCTGGCGTGACGGCCCCTACTTCCCGATGGGGACATTATATACGTCCATAACGTTGTATACCCTAACCTAAGGCAACCTAACATCTCGGATGTAATAGTTGATAACATTCCTCGCGTGTCTTCGCCTGCTTCTCGATGGGGACATTATATACGTCTATAACGTTGTATATCCTAACCTAACGCAACCTAACATCTGCGATGTAATATTTTACAACATTCCTGTCATGTCGGTCCGTACTTCTCGGTGGGAACATCATATACACCAATAGCGATATATATCCTAACGGAAGGCAAGCTAACATCTCGGATGTATTACTTTACAACATTCCTGTCGCTTCTGCTCCTACTTTTCGGTGGGAACATTATATACGTCTATAACGTTAGATATCCTAACGTAAGGCAACATAACATCTCGGATGTTATATTTTACAACATTCCTGGCGTATCGTCGCCTCCTTCTCGACGGGGACATTATATACGTCTATAACGTTGTATATCCTAACCTAACGCAACCTAACATTTGGGATGTAATATTTTAAACATTCCTGACGCGTCGGCCCCTATTTCTCGGTGGGAATATTATATACGTCTATAACGTTATATATCCTAGCCTAAGGCGGCCTAGCATGTCGAATGTAATATTTTACATCATTCCTGTCGTGTCGACCCGTAGCTCTCGGTGGTAACGTTATATGCGTCTATAACATTACATATCCTAGCCGAAGGGGACCTAACATGTCGAATGTAATATTTTACAACGTTCCCAGCGTGTTCTCGCCTGCTTCTCGATGGGGACATTATATACGTCTATAACGTTGTATATCCTAACCTAATGCAACCTAACATCTAGGATGTAATATTTTACAACATTCCTGGCATGTCAGTCCGTTCGTCTCGCTGGGAACATTATATACGTCTATAACGATGTATATCCTAACCTAACGCAACCTAACATCTCGGATGTAATATTTTACAACATTCCTGGCGTGTCGTCGCCTACTTCTCCATGGGGATATTATATACATCTATAACGTTGTATATGCTAACCTAAGGCAACCTAACATCTCGAATGTATTCTTTTACAACATTCCTGGCATGTCGGTCCCTACTTCTCGGTGGGAACATTGTATACGTCTATAACGATATATGTCCTAGCCTAAGGCAACCTAACATTTCGAATGTAATATTTGACAACATTCCTGGCGTGTCGTCGCCTGCTTCCCGATCGGGACATTATATACGTCTATAACGTTGTATATCCTAACCTAACGCAACATAACAACTGGGATGTAATATTTTACAACATTCCTGGGATGTCGGTCCCTACGTCTCGGTGGGAACGTTATATACGTCTATAACGCTATATATCCAACCTTAAGGGAACCTAACATCTCGGATGTAATATATTACAACATTCCTGGCGTGTCGGTCCCTACTTCTCGGTTGGAACATTCTATACGTCTATAACGTTGTATATCCTAACCTAAGGGAACCTAACATCTCGGGTGTGATATTTTACAAAATTCCTGACGCGTCGGTCCCTATTTTTCGGTGGGAACAGTATATACGTCTATAACGTTATATATCCTAGCCTAAGGCAACCTAACATCTCGGATGTAATATTTGACAACATTGCCGGCATGTCGGTCCGTACTTCTCGGTGGGAACATCATATACGTTTATAGCGATATATATCCTAACCGAAGGCAACGTAACATCTCGGAAGTAATATTTTACATCATTCCTGGCGTGTCGGCCCGTAGTTCTCGGTGGCAACAATATATTCGTCTATAACGTTATGTATCCTAGCCTAAGGCAACCTAACATGCCGAATGTAATATTTTACAACATTCCTGGCATGTCGTCGCCTACTTCTCGATGGGTGCATTATATACGTCCATAACGTTGTATATCCTAACCTAACGCAACCTAACATCTGGGATGTATTATTTTACAACATTCCTGGCATGTCGGCTCCTATTTTTCGGTGGGAACATTATATACGTCTATAACGTTATATATCCTAACGTAAGGCAACATAACATCTCGGATGTAATATTTTACAAAATTCCTGGCGTGTCGTAGCCTGCTTCTCGATGGGGACATTATATACGTCTGTAACGTTGTGTATCCTGACCTAACGCAACCTAACATCTGGGATGTAATATTTGACAACATTACTGGCATGTCGGTCCCTACGTCTCGGTGGGAACATTATATACGTCTATAACGATATATATCCTAACCTAAGGGAACCTAACATCTGGGATGTAATATTTTGCAAAATTCCTGGCACGTCGGTCCCTACTTCTCGGTTTGAACATTCTATACGTCTATAACGTTGTATATCCTAACCTAATGGAAACTAACATCTGGGATGTAATATTTTACAAAATTCCTGGCCCGTCGGTCCGTACTTCTCGGTTTGAACATTCTATACGTCTATAACGTTGTATATCCTAACCTAAGGGAAACGAACATCTCGGGTGTAATATTTTACAACATTCCTGACGCGTCGGCCCCTATTTTTCGGTGGGAACATTATATACTTCTATAGCGTTATATATCCTAGCCTAAGGCGACCTAACATCTGGGATGTAATATTTTACAACATTCCTGGCGTGTCGTCGCCTATTTCTCGCTGGGAACATTATATATGTCTATAACGTTATATATCATAACCTAAGACAACCTAACATCTCTACATTAATATTTTACAACATTTCTGGCGTGACGGGCCCTACTTCCCGATGGGGACATTATATACGTCCATAACGTTGTATACCCTAACCTAAGGCAACCTAACATCTCGGATGTAATAGTTGATAACATTCCTGGCGTGTCGTCGCCTGCTTCTCGATGGGGACATTATATACGTCTATAACGTTGTATATCCTAACCTAACGCAACCTAACATCTGGGATTTAATATTTTACATCATTCCTGGCGTGTCGTCGCCTGCTTCTCGATGGGGACATTATGTACATCTATAACGTTGTATATCCTAACCTAAGGCAACCTAACATTTGCGATGTAATATTTTACAACATTCCTGTCATGTCGGTCCGTACTTCTCGGTGGGAACATCATATACACCAATAGCGATATATATCCTAACGGAAGGCAAGCTAACATCTAGGATGTATTACTTTACAACATTCCTGTCGCTTCTGCTCCTACTTTTCGGTGGGAACATTATATATGTCTATAACGTTATATATCCTAACGTAAGGCAACATAACATCTCGGATGTTATATTTTACAACATTCCTGGCGTATCGTCGCCTCCTTCTCGACGGGGACATTATATACGTCTATAACGTTGTATATCCTAACCTAAGGCAACCTAAGATGTCGAATGTAATATTTTACAACATTCCTGGCGTGTCGTCGCCTACTTCACGCTGGGGACATTATTTACATCTATAACATTGTATATCCTAACCTAAGGCAACCTAACATCTCGGATGTAATATTTTACAACATTCTGGCGTGTCGTCGCCTGCTTCTCGATGGGGAGATTATATACGTCTATAATTTTGTATATCCTAACCTAACGCAACCTAACATTTGGGATGTAATATTTTACAACATTCCTTGCATGTCGGTGCCTACGTCTCGGTGGGAACATTACATACGTCTATAACGTTATATATCCTAGCCTAAGGCCACCTAACATGTCGAATGTAATATTTTACAACATTCCTGACGCGTCGGCCCCTATTTTTCGGTGGGAACATTATATATGTCTATAACGTTATATATCCTAGTCTAAGGCAACCTAACATGTCGAATGTAATATTTTACAACATTCCTGGCGTGTCATCGCCTACTTCTCGATGGGGACATTATATACATCTATAACATTGTATATCCTAACCTAAGGCAACCTAACATCTCGGATGTAATATTTTACAACATTCTGGCGTGTCGTCTCCTGCTTCTCGATGGGGACATTATATACGTCTATACGGTTGTATATCCTAACCTAACGCAACCTAACATTTGGGATGTAATATTTTACAACATTCCTGGCATGTCGGTGCCTACGTCTCGGTGGTAACATTATATACGTCTATAACGATATATATCCTAACCTAAGGCAACCTAACATCTCGGATGTAATAGTTGAAAACATTCCTGGCGTGTCCACCCGTACTTCTCGGTGGGAACATTATATACGTCTATAACGTGATATATCTTAGCCTAAGGCCACATAACATGTCGAATGTAATATTTTACAACATTCCTGGCGTGTCGTCGCCTGCTTCTCGATGGGGACATTATATACATCTATAACATTGTATATCCTAACATAAGGCAACCTAACACCTCGGCTATAATATTTTACAACATTCTGGCGTGTCGTCGCCTGCTTCTCGATGGGGAGATTATATACGTCTATAGCGTTGTATATCCTAACCTAAGGGAACCTAATATCTCGGGTGTAATATTTTACAACATTCCTGACGCGTCGACCCCTATTTTTCGGTGGGAATATTATATACGTCTATAACGTTATATATCCTAGCCTAAGGCAACCTAACACCTCGGATTTAATAGTTGACAACATTACTGGCGTGTAGGCCCGTACTTCTCGGTGGGAACATTGTATACGTCTATAGCGTTATATATCCTAGCCTAAGGCGACCTAACATATCGAATGTAATATTTTACATCATTCCTGGCGTGTCGTCGCCTACTTCTGGACGGGGACATTATATACGTCTATAACGTTATATATCCTAACCTAAGGCAACCTAACATCTCGGATGTAATATTTGACAACATTCCTGGCGTGTCGTCGCCTGCTTGTCGATGGGGACATTATACACGTCTATAACGTTGTATATCCTAACCTAACGCAACGTAACAACTGGGATGTAATATTATACAACATTCCTGGGATGTCGGTCCCTACGTCTCGGTGGGAACATTCTATACGTCTATAAAGTTGTATATCCTAACCTAAGGGAACCTAACAGCTCGGGTGTAGTATTTTACAACATTCCTGACGCGTCGGCCCCTATTTCTCGGTTGGACCATTATATACGTCTATAGCGTTATATATCCTAGCCTAAGGCGACCTAGCATGTCGAATGTAATATTTTACATCATTCCTGTCGTGTCGAACCGTATTTCTCAGTGGTAACATTATATGCGTCTATAACGTTACATATCGTAGCCTAAGGCGACCTAACATGTCGAATGTAATATTTTACAACGTTCCTGGCGTGTCGTCGCCTGCTTCTCGATGGGGACATTATGTACGTCTATAAAGTTGTATATCCTAACCTAATGCAACCTAACATCTAGGATGTAATATTTTACAACATTCCTGGCATGTCAGTCCCTACGTCTGGCTGGGAACATTATATACGTCTATAACGATATATATCCTAACCTAACGCAACCTAACATCTCGGATGTAATATTTTACAACATTCCTGGCGTGTCGTCGCCTACTTCTCGATGGGGACATTAAATACATCCATAACGTTGTATATGCTAACCTAAGGCAACCCAACATCTCGGATGTAATATTTTACAACATTCTGGCTTGTCGGTCCCCACGTCTCGATCTGGACATTATGTACGTCTATAATGATATATGTCCTAACCTAAAGCAACCTAACATCTCAGATGTAATATTTTACAACATTCCTGGCATGTCGGTCCCTACATCTCGGTGGGAACATACTATACGTCTATAACGTTGTATATCCTAACCTAAGGGAACCTAACATCTCGGGTGTAATATTTTACAACATTCCTGACTCGACGGCCCCTATTTTTCGGTGGGAACATTATATACGTCTATAACGGTATATATCCTAGCCTAAGGCAACCTAAGATGTCGAATGTAATATTTTACAACATTCCTGGCGTGTCGTCGCCTACTTCACGATGGGGACATTATTTACATCTATAACATTGTATATCCTAACCTAAGGCAATCTAACATCTCGGATGTAATATTTTACAACACTCCTGTCGTGTAGTCGCCTACTTCTGGATGGGGACATTATATACATCTATAACTTTGTATATCCTAACCTAAGGCAGGCTAACATCTCGGATGTAATATTTTACAACATTCCTGGCATGTCGGTCCCTACATCTCGGTGAGAACATACTATACGTCTGTAACGTTGTATATCCTAATCTAAGGGAATGTAACATCTCGGGTGTAATATTTTACAACATTCCTGACGCGTCGGCCCCTATTTTTCGGTGGGAACATTATATACTTCTATAACGTTATATATCCTAGCCTAAGGCGACCTAACATCTGGGATGTAATATTTTACAACATTCCTGGCGTGTCGTCGCCCATCTCCCGCTGGGAACATTATATATGTCTATAACGTTATATATCATAACCTAAGGCAACCTAACATCTCTACCGTAATATTTTACAACATTCCTGGCGTGACGGCCCCTACTTCCCGATGGGGACATTATATACGTCCATAACGTTGTATACCCTAACCTAAGGCAACCTAACATCTCGGATGTAATAGTTGATAACATTCCTCGCGTGTCTTCGCCTGCTTCTCGATGGGGACATTATATACGTCTATAACGTTGTATATCCTAACCTAACGCAACCTAACATCTGCGATGTAATATTTTACAACATTCCTGTCATGTCGGTCCGTACTTCTCGGTGGGAACATCATATACACCAATAGCGATATATATCCTAACGGAAGGCAAGCTAACATCTCGGATGTATTACTTTACAACATTCCTGTCGCTTCTGCTCCTACTTTTCGGTGGGAACATTATATACGTCTATAACGTTAGATATCCTAACGTAAGGCAACATAACATCTCGGATGTTATATTTTACAACATTCCTGGCGTATCGTCGCCTCCTTCTCGACGGGGACATTATATACGTCTATAACGTTGTATATCCTAACCTAACGCAACCTAACATTTGGGATGTAATATTTTAAACATTCCTGACGCGTCGGCCCCTATTTCTCGGTGGGAATATTATATACGTCTATAACGTTATATATCCTAGCCTAAGGCGGCCTAGCATGTCGAATGTAATATTTTACATCATTCCTGTCGTGTCGACCCGTAGCTCTCGGTGGTAACGTTATATGCGTCTATAACATTACATATCCTAGCCGAAGGGGACCTAACATGTCGAATGTAATATTTTACAACGTTCCCAGCGTGTTCTCGCCTGCTTCTCGATGGGGACATTATATACGTCTATAACGTTGTATATCCTAACCTAATGCAACCTAACATCTAGGATGTAATATTTTACAACATTCCTGGCATGTCAGTCCGTTCGTCTCGCTGGGAACATTATATACGTCTATAACGATGTATATCCTAACCTAACGCAACCTAACATCTCGGATGTAATATTTTACAACATTCCTGGCGTGTCGTCGCCTACTTCTCCATGGGGATATTATATACATCTATAACGTTGTATATGCTAACCTAAGGCAACCTAACATCTCGAATGTATTCTTTTACAACATTCCTGGCATGTCGGTCCCTACTTCTCGGTGGGAACATTGTATACGTCTATAACGATATATGTCCTAGCCTAAGGCAACCTAACATTTCGAATGTAATATTTGACAACATTCCTGGCGTGTCGTCGCCTGCTTCCCGATCGGGACATTATATACGTCTATAACGTTGTATATCCTAACCTAACGCAACATAACAACTGGGATGTAATATTTTACAACATTCCTGGGATGTCGGTCCCTACGTCTCGGTGGGAACGTTATATACGTCTATAACGCTATATATCCAACCTTAAGGGAACCTAACATCTCGGATGTAATATATTACAACATTCCTGGCGTGTCGGTCCCTACTTCTCGGTTGGAACATTCTATACGTCTATAACGTTGTATATCCTAACCTAAGGGAACCTAACATCTCGGGTGTGATATTTTACAAAATTCCTGACGCGTCGGTCCCTATTTTTCGGTGGGAACAGTATATACGTCTATAACGTTATATATCCTAGCCTAAGGCAACCTAACATCTCGGATGTAATATTTGACAACATTGCCGGCATGTCGGTCCGTACTTCTCGGTGGGAACATCATATACGTTTATAGCGATATATATCCTAACCGAAGGCAACGTAACATCTCGGAAGTAATATTTTACATCATTCCTGGCGTGTCGGCCCGTAGTTCTCGGTGGCAACAATATATTCGTCTATAACGTTATGTATCCTAGCCTAAGGCAACCTAACATGCCGAATGTAATATTTTACAACATTCCTGGCATGTCGTCGCCTACTTCTCGATGGGTGCATTATATACGTCCATAACGTTGTATATCCTAACCTAACGCAACCTAACATCTGGGATGTATTATTTTACAACATTCCTGGCATGTCGGCTCCTATTTTTCGGTGGGAACATTATATACGTCTATAACGTTATATATCCTAACGTAAGGCAACATAACATCTCGGATGTAATATTTTACAAAATTCCTGGCGTGTCGTAGCCTGCTTCTCGATGGGGACATTATATACGTCTGTAACGTTGTGTATCCTGACCTAACGCAACCTAACATCTGGGATGTAATATTTGACAACATTACTGGCATGTCGGTCCCTACGTCTCGGTGGGAACATTATATACGTCTATAACGATATATATCCTAACCTAAGGGAACCTAACATCTGGGATGTAATATTTTGCAAAATTCCTGGCACGTCGGTCCCTACTTCTCGGTTTGAACATTCTATACGTCTATAACGTTGTATATCCTAACCTAATGGAAACTAACATCTGGGATGTAATATTTTACAAAATTCCTGGCCCGTCGGTCCGTACTTCTCGGTTTGAACATTCTATACGTCTATAACGTTGTATATCCTAACCTAAGGGAAACGAACATCTCGGGTGTAATATTTTACAACATTCCTGACGCGTCGGCCCCTATTTTTCGGTGGGAACATTATATACTTCTATAGCGTTATATATCCTAGCCTAAGGCGACCTAACATCTGGGATGTAATATTTTACAACATTCCTGGCGTGTCGTCGCCTATTTCTCGCTGGGAACATTATATATGTCTATAACGTTATATATCATAACCTAAGACAACCTAACATCTCTACATTAATATTTTACAACATTTCTGGCGTGACGGGCCCTACTTCCCGATGGGGACATTATATACGTCCATAACGTTGTATACCCTAACCTAAGGCAACCTAACATCTCGGATGTAATAGTTGATAACATTCCTGGCGTGTCGTCGCCTGCTTCTCGATGGGGACATTATATACGTCTATAACGTTGTATATCCTAACCTAACGCAACCTAACATCTGGGATTTAATATTTTACATCATTCCTGGCGTGTCGTCGCCTGCTTCTCGATGGGGACATTATGTACATCTATAACGTTGTATATCCTAACCTAAGGCAACCTAACATTTGCGATGTAATATTTTACAACATTCCTGTCATGTCGGTCCGTACTTCTCGGTGGGAACATCATATACACCAATAGCGATATATATCCTAACGGAAGGCAAGCTAACATCTAGGATGTATTACTTTACAACATTCCTGTCGCTTCTGCTCCTACTTTTCGGTGGGAACATTATATATGTCTATAACGTTATATATCCTAACGTAAGGCAACATAACATCTCGGATGTTATATTTTACAACATTCCTGGCGTATCGTCGCCTCCTTCTCGACGGGGACATTATATACGTCTATAACGTTGTATATCCTAACCTAAGGCAACCTAAGATGTCGAATGTAATATTTTACAACATTCCTGGCGTGTCGTCGCCTACTTCACGCTGGGGACATTATTTACATCTATAACATTGTATATCCTAACCTAAGGCAACCTAACATCTCGGATGTAATATTTTACAACATTCTGGCGTGTCGTCGCCTGCTTCTCGATGGGGAGATTATATACGTCTATAATTTTGTATATCCTAACCTAACGCAACCTAACATTTGGGATGTAATATTTTACAACATTCCTTGCATGTCGGTGCCTACGTCTCGGTGGGAACATTACATACGTCTATAACGTTATATATCCTAGCCTAAGGCCACCTAACATGTCGAATGTAATATTTTACAACATTCCTGACGCGTCGGCCCCTATTTTTCGGTGGGAACATTATATATGTCTATAACGTTATATATCCTAGTCTAAGGCAACCTAACATGTCGAATGTAATATTTTACAACATTCCTGGCGTGTCATCGCCTACTTCTCGATGGGGACATTATATACATCTATAACATTGTATATCCTAACCTAAGGCAACCTAACATCTCGGATGTAATATTTTACAACATTCTGGCGTGTCGTCTCCTGCTTCTCGATGGGGACATTATATACGTCTATACGGTTGTATATCCTAACCTAACGCAACCTAACATTTGGGATGTAATATTTTACAACATTCCTGGCATGTCGGTGCCTACGTCTCGGTGGTAACATTATATACGTCTATAACGATATATATCCTAACCTAAGGCAACCTAACATCTCGGATGTAATAGTTGAAAACATTCCTGGCGTGTCCACCCGTACTTCTCGGTGGGAACATTATATACGTCTATAACGTGATATATCTTAGCCTAAGGCCACATAACATGTCGAATGTAATATTTTACAACATTCCTGGCGTGTCGTCGCCTGCTTCTCGATGGGGACATTATATACATCTATAACATTGTATATCCTAACATAAGGCAACCTAACACCTCGGCTATAATATTTTACAACATTCTGGCGTGTCGTCGCCTGCTTCTCGATGGGGAGATTATATACGTCTATAGCGTTGTATATCCTAACCTAAGGGAACCTAATATCTCGGGTGTAATATTTTACAACATTCCTGACGCGTCGACCCCTATTTTTCGGTGGGAATATTATATACGTCTATAACGTTATATATCCTAGCCTAAGGCAACCTAACACCTCGGATTTAATAGTTGACAACATTACTGGCGTGTAGGCCCGTACTTCTCGGTGGGAACATTGTATACGTCTATAGCGTTATATATCCTAGCCTAAGGCGACCTAACATATCGAATGTAATATTTTACATCATTCCTGGCGTGTCGTCGCCTACTTCTGGACGGGGACATTATATACGTCTATAACGTTATATATCCTAACCTAAGGCAACCTAACATCTCGGATGTAATAGTTAACAACATTCCTGGCGTGTCCACCCGTACTTCTCGGTGGGAACATTATATACGTCGATAACGTGATATATCCTAGCCTAAGGCCACATAACATGTCGAATGTAATATTTTACAACATTCCTGGCGTGTCGTCGCCTGCTTCTCGATGGGGACATTATATACATCTATAACATTGTATATCCTAACCTAAGGCAACCTAACATCTCGGGTGTAATATTTTACAACATTCCTGACGCGTCGGCCCCTATTTTTCGGTGGGAATATTATATACGTCTATAACGTTATATATCCTAGCCTAAGGCAACCTAACACCTCGGATGTAATAGTTAACAACATTCCTGGCGTGTCCGCCCGTACTTCTCGGTGGGAACCTTATATACGTCTATAACGTTATATATCCTAGCCTAAGGCCACCTAACATGTCGAATGTAATATTTTACAACATTCCTGACGCGTCGGCCCCTTTTTTTCGGTGGGAACATTATATACGTCTATAACGTTATATATCCTAGTCTAAGGCAACCTAACATGTCGAATGTAATATTTTACAACATTCCTGGCGTGTTGTCGCCATCTTCTCGACGGGGACATTATATACATCTATAATCTTGTATATCCCAACCTTCGGCAGTCTAACATCTCGGATGCAATATTTTACAACATTCCTGGCGTGTCGTCGCCTACTTCTGGATGGGGTCATTATATACATCTATAACGTTGTATATACTAACCTAAGGGAACCTAACATCTCGGGTGTAATATTTTACAACATTCCTGACGCGTCGGCCCCTATTTTTCGGTGGGAATATTATATACGTCTATAACGTTATATACCCTAGCCTAAGGCAACCTAACACCTCGGATGTAATAGTTGACAGCATTCCTGGCGTGTAGGCCCGTACTTCTCGGTGGGAACATTGTATACGTCTATAACGTTATATATCCTAGCCTAAGGCGACCTAACATATCGAATGTAATATTTTACATCATTCCTGGCGTGTCGTCGCCTGCTTCTCGATGGGAACATTATATACGTCTATAACGTTGTGTATCCTAACCTAACGCAACCTAACATCTGGGATGTACTATTCCTGGCGTGTCGTCGCCTCCTTTTGGATGGGGACATTATATACGTCTATAACATTATATATCCTAACCTAAGGCAACCTAACATCTCGGATGTAATAGTTGACAACATTCCTGGCGTGTCCGCCCGTACTTCTCGGTGGGAACCTTATATACGTCTATAACGTTATATATCCTAGCCTAAGGCCACCTAACATGTCGAATGTAATATTTTACAACATTCCTGACGCGTCGGCCCCTATTTTTCGGTGGGACATTATATACGTCTATAACGTTATATATCCTAGTCTAAGGCAACCTAAGATGTCGAATGTAATATTTTACAACTTTCCTGGCGTGTCGTCGCCTACTTCACGATGGGGACATTATTTACATCTATAACATTGTATATCCTAACCTAAGGCAACCTAACATCTCGGATGTAATATTTTACAACACTCTGGCGTGTCGTCGCCTGCTTCTCGATGGGGAGATTATATACGTCTATAATTTTTTATATCCTAAACTAACGCAACCTAACATTTGGGATGTAATATTTTACAACATTCCTTGCATGTCGGTGCCTACGTCTCGGTGGGAACATTATATACGTCTATAACGTTATATATCCTAGCCTAAGGCCACCTAACATGTCGAATGTAATATTTTACAACATTCCGGACGCGTCGGCCCCTATTTTTCGGTGGGAACATTATATACGTCTATAACGTTATATATCCTAGTCTAAGGCAACCTGACATGTCGAATGTAATATTTTACAACACTCCTGTCGTGTAGTCGCCTACTTCTGGATGGGGACATTATATACATCTATAACTTTGTATATCCTAACCTAAGGCAGCCTAACATCTCGGATGTAATATTTTACAACATTCCTGGCATGTCGGTCCGTACTTCTCGGTGGGAACATCATATAAGTCTATAGCGATATATATCCTAACCGAAGGCAACGTAACATCTCGGATGTAATATTTTACAGCATTCCTGACGCGTCGGCCCCTATTTCTCGGTGGGAACATAATATACGACTATAACATTATAGATCCTAGCCTAAGGTAACCTAACATCTCGGATGTAATATTTTACAACATTCCTGGCGTGTCGTCGCCTGCTTCTCGATGGGGACATTATATACGTCTATATCGTTGTATATCCTAACCTAACGCAGCCAAACTTCTGGGATGTAATATTTTACAACATTCCTGGCATGTCGGTCCCTACGTCTCGGTGGTAACATTACATACGTCTATTACGTTATATATCCTAGCCTAAGGCGGCCTAACATGTCGAATGTAATATTTTACATCATTCCTGGCGTGTCAGCCCGTAGTTCTCGGTGGTAACAATATATTCGTCTATAACGTTATGTATCCTAGCCTAAGGCAACCTAACATGCCGAATGTAATATTTTACAACATTCCTGGCGTGTCGTCGCCTGCTTCTCGATGGGGACATAATATGCGCCTATAACGTTGTATATCCTAACCTAACGCAACCTAACATCTGGAATGTAATATTTTACAACATTCCTGGAGTGTCGTCGCCTGCTTCTGGATGGGGTCATTATATACATCTACAACGTTGTATATCCTAACCTAAGGCAACCTAACATCTCGGATGTAATATTTTATAACATTCCTGGCATCTCGTCGCCTGCTTCTCGATGTGGACATTATATACGTCTATAACGTTGTATATCCTAACCTAAGGCAACCTAACATCTCGGATGTAATATTTTACAACATTCCTGGCATGTCGGTCCCTACTTCTCGGTGGAAACATTGTATACGTCTATAACGATATATATCCTAACCTAGGGCAACCTAACATCTCGGATGTAATAGTTGACAACATTCCAGGCGTGTAGGCCCGTACTTCTCGGTGGGAACATTGTATACGTCTATAACGTTATATATCCTAGCCTAAGGCGACCTAACATGTCGAATGTAATATTTTACAACATTCCTGGCGTGTCATCGCCTACTTCTCGATGGGGACATTATATACATCTATAACATTGTATATCCTAACCTAAGGCAACCTAACATCTCGGATGTAATATTTTACAACATTCTGGCATGTCGTCGCCTGCTTCTCGATGGGGACATTATATACGTCTATAACGTTGTATATCCTAACCTAACGCAACCGAACATTTGGGATGTAATATTTTACAACATTCCTGGCACGTCGGTCCCTACTTCTCGGTTTGAACATTCTATACGTCTATAACGTTGTATATCCTAACCTAATGGAAACTAACATCTGGGATGTAATATTTTACAAAATTCCTGGCACGTCGGTCCGTACTTCTCGGTTTGAACATTCTATACGTCTATAACGTTGTATATCCTAGCCTAAGGCGACCTAACATGTCGGATGTAATAGTTGATAACATTCCTGGCGTGTCGGCCCGTACTTCGCGGTGGTAACATTACATACGTCTATAACGTTATATATCCTAGCCTAAGGCAACCTAACATGTCGAATGTAATATTTTACAACATTCCTGGCGTGTCGTCGCCTGCTTTCCGATAGGGACATTATATACTTCTATAACGTTGTATACCCTAACCTAACGCAACCTAACATCTGGGATGTAATATTTTACAACATTCCTGGCGTGTCGTCGCCTATTTCTCGCTGGGAACATTATATATGTCTATAACGTTATATATCATAACCTAAGGCAACCTAACATCTCTACCGTAATATTTTACAACATTCCTGGCGTGACGGCCCCTACTTCCCGATGGGGACATTATATAAGTCCATAACGTTGTATACCCTAACCTAAGGGAACCTAACATGTCGAATGTAATATTTTACAACATTCCTGACGCGTCGGCCCCTATTTTTCGGTGGGACATTATATACGTCTATAACGTTATATATCCTAGTCTAAGGCAACCTAACATGTCGAATGTAATATTTTACAACATTCCTGGCGTGTCATCGCCTACTTCTCGATGGGGACATTATATACATCTATAACATTGTATATCCTAACCTAAGGCAACCTAACACCTCGGCTATAATATTTTACAACATTCTGGCGTGTCGTCGCCTGCTTCTCGATGGGGAGATTATATACGTCTATAGCGTTGTATATCCTAACCTAAGGAAACCTAACATCTCGGGTGTAATATTTTACAACATTCCTGACGCGTCGACCCCTATTTTTCGGTGGGAATATTATATACGTCTATAACGTTATATATCCTAGCCTAAGGCCACCTAACATGTCGAATGTAATATTTTACAACATTCCTGACGCGTCGGCCCCTATTTTTCGGTGGGACATTATATACGTCTATAACGTTATATATCCTAGTCTAAGGCAACCTAAGATGTCGAATGTAATATTTTACAACTTTCCTGGCGTGTCGTCGCCTACTTCTCGATGGGGACATTATATACGTCTATAACGTTGTATATCCTAACCTAACGCAAACTAACGTTTGGGATGTATCATTTTACAACATTCCTGGCATGTCGGTCCCTACGTCTCGGTGGGAACATCATATACGTCTATAGCGATATATATCCTAACCGAAGGCAACGTAACATCTCGGATGTAATATTTTACAACATTCCTGGCGCGTCGGCTCCTATTTTTCGGTGGGAACATTATATACGGCTATAACGTTATATATCCTAACGTAAGGCAACATAACATCTCGGATGCAATATTTTACAACATTCCTGGCGTGTCGTCGCCTGCTTCTCGATGGGGACATAATATGCGCCTATAACGTTGTATATCCTAACCTAACGCAACCTAACATCTGGAATGTAATATTTTACAACATTCCTGGAGTGTCGTCGCCTGCTTCTGGATGGGGTCATTATATACATCTACAACGTTGTATATTGTAACCTAAGGCAACCTAACATCTCGGATGTAATATTTTATAACATTCCTGGCATCTCGCCGCCTGCTTCTCGATGTGGACATTATATACGTCTATAACGTTGTATATCCTAACCTTAGGCAACCTAACATCTGGGATGTAATATTTTACAAGATTCCTGGCATGTCGGTCCTCAAGTCTCGGTAGGAACATTATATACGTCTATAACGATATATATCCTAACCTAAAGCAACCTAACATCTCGGATGTAATACTTGACAACATTCCTGGCATGTCGGTCCCTACATCTCGGTGGGAACATACTATACGTCTATAACGTTGTATATCCTAACCTAAGGGAACCTAACATCTCTGGTGTAATATTTTACAACATTCCTGACCCGTCGGTCCCTATTTTTCGGTGGGAACATTATATACGTCTATAACGTTATATATCCTATCCTAAGGCAACCTAACATCTCGGATGTAATATTTGACAACATTCCTGGCGTGTCGTCGCCTGCTTCTCGATGGGGACATTATATACGTCTATATCGTTGTATATCCTAACCTAACGCAGCCTAACTTCTGGGATGTAATATTTTACAACATTCCTGGCATGTCGGTTCCTACGTCTCGGTGGTAACATTACATACGTCTATAACGTTATATATCCTAGCCTAAGGCGGCCTAACATGTCGAATGTAATATTTTACATCATTCCTGCCGTATCGGCCCGTAGTTCTCGGTGGTAACAATATATTCGTCTATAACGTTATGTATCCTAGCCTAAGGCAACCTAACATGCCGAATGTAATATTTTACAACATTCCTGGCGTGTCGTCGCCTACTCCTCGATGGGGACATTATATACGTCTATAACGTTGTATATCCTAACCTAACGCAAACTAACGTCTGGGATGTATCATTTTACAACATTCCTGGCATGTCGGTCCCTACGTCTCGGTGGGAACATCATATACGTCTATAGCGATATATATCCTAACCGAAGGCAACGTAACATCTCGGATGTAATATTTTACAACATTCCTGGCGCGTCGGCTCCTATTTTTCGGTGGGAACATTATATACGTCTATAACGTTATATATCCTAACGTAAGGCAACATAACATCTCGGATGCAATATTTTACAACATTCCTGACGCGTCGGCCCCTATTTCTCGGTGGGAACATAATATACGTCTATAACGTTATATATCCTAGCCTAAGGTAACCTAACATCTCGGATGTAATATTTTACAACAATCCTGGCGTGTCGTCGCCTGCTTCTCGATGGGGACATTATATACGTCTATATCGTTGTATATCCTAACCTAACGCAACCTAACTTCTGGGATGTAATGTTTTACAACATTCCTGGCATGTCGGTCCCTACGTATCGGTGGTAACATTACATACGTCTATAACGCTATATATCCTAACCTAAGGCGGCCTAACATGTCGAATGTAATATTTTACATCATTCCTGGCGTGTCGGCCCGTAGTTCTCGGTGGTAACAATATATTCGTCTATAACGTTATGTATCCTAGCCTAAGGCAACCTAACATGCCGAATGTAATATCTTACAACATTCCTGGCGTGTCGTCGCCTACTTCTCGATGGCGCCGTTATATACGTCTATAACGTTGTATATCCTAACCTAACGCAACCTAACATCTGGGATGTAATAGTTGATAACATTCCTGGCGTGTCGTCGCCTGCTTCTCGATGGGGACATTATATACGTCTATAACGTTGTATATCGTAACCTAACGCAACCTAACATCTGGGATTTAATATTTTACATCATTCCTGGCGTGTCGTCGCCTGCTTCTCGATGGGGACATTATATACATCTATAACGTTGTATATCTCAACCTAAGGCAACCTAACATCTGCGATGTTATATTTTACAACATTCCTGTCATGTCGGTCCGTACTTCTCGGTGGGAACATCATATACACCAATAGCGATATATATCCTAACGGAAGGCAAGCTAACATCTCGGATGTATTACTTTACAACATTCCTGTCGCTTCTGCTCCTACTTTTCGGTGGGAACATTATATACGTCTATAACGTTATATATCCTAACGTAAGGCAACATAACATCTCGGATGTTATATTTTACAACATTGACGGCTCGTCGGCCCCTATTTCTCGGTGGGAATACTATATACGTCTATAACGTTATATATCCTAGCCTAAGGCGGCCTAGCATGTCGAATGTAATATTTTACATCATTCCTGTCGTGTCGATCCGTATTTCTCGGTGGTAACGTTATATGCGTCTATAACATTACATATCCTAGCCGAAGGCGACCTAACATGTCGAATGTAATATTTTACAACGTTCCCAGCGTGTTCTCGCCTGCTTGTCGATGGGGACATTATATACGTCTATAACGTTGTATATCCTAACCTAACGCAACCTAACATCTCGGATGTAATATTTTACAACATTCCTGGCATGTCGGTCCCTACATCTCGGTGGGAACATACTATACGTCTATAACGTTGTATGTCCTAACCTAAGGGAACCTAACATCTCGGGTGTAATATTTTACAACATTCCTGACGCGTCGGTCCCTATTTTTCGGTGGGAACATTATATACGTCTATAACATTATATATCCTAGCCTATGGCAACCTAACATCTCGGATGTAATATTTGACAACATTCCTGGCATGTCGGTCCGTACTTCTCGGTGGGAACATCATATACGTCTATAGCGATATATATCCTAGCCGAAGTCAACGTAACATCTCGGATGTAATATTTTACAACATTCCTGGCGCGTCGGCTCCTATTTTTCGGTGGGAACATTATATACGTCTATAACGTTATATATCCTAACGTAAGGCAACATAACATCTCGGATGTAATATTTTACAAAATTCCTGGCGTGTCGTCGCCTGCTTCTCGATGGGGACATTATAAACGTCCATAATGTTGTATATCCTAACCTAACGCAACCTAACATCTGGGATTTAATATTTTACATCATTCCTGGCGTGTCGTCGCCTGCTTCTCGATGGGGACACTATATACGTCTATAACGATATATATCCTAACCTAAAGCAACCTAACATCTCGGGTGTAATATTTTACAACATTCCTGACGCGTCGGCCCCTATTTCTCGGTGGGAACATAATATACGTCTATAAAGTTATATATCCTAGCCTAAGGTAACCTAACATCTCGGATGTAATATTTTACAACATTCCTGGCGTGTCGTCGCCTGCTTCTCGATGGGGACATTATCTACGTCTATATCGTTGTATATCCTAACCTAACGCAACCTAACTTCTGGGATGTAATATTTTACAACATTCCCGGCATGTCGGTCCCTACGTCTCGGTGGTAACATTACATACTTCTATAACGTTATATATCCTAGCCTAAGGCGGCCTAACATGTCGAATGTAGTATTTTACAACATTCCTGGCATGTCAGTCCCTACTTCTCGGTGGGAATATTATATACGTCTATAACGTTATATATCATAACCTAAGGCAACCTAACATCTCGGATGTAATAGTTGAAAACATACCTGGCGTGTCCACCCGTACTTCTCGGTGGGAACATTATATACGTCTATAACGTGATATATCCTAGCCTAAGGCCACATAACATGTCGAATGTAATATTTTACAACATTCCTGGCGTGTCGTCGCCTGCTTCTCGATGGGGACATTATATACATCTATAACATTGTATATCCTAACCTAAGGCAACCTAACACCTCGGATATAATATTTTACAACATTCTGGCGTGTCGTCGCCTGCTTCTCGATGGGGAGATTATATACGTCTATAGCGTTGTATATCCTAACCTAAGGGAACCTAACATCTCGGGTGTAATATTTTACAACATTCCTGACGCGTCGACCCCTATTTTTCGGTGGGAATATTATATACGTCTATAACGTTATATATCCTAGCCTAAGGCAACCTAACACCTCGGATTTAATAGTTGACAACATTCCTGGCGTGTAGGCCCGTACTTCTCGGTGGGAACATTGTATACGTCTATAACGTTATATATCCTAGCCTAAGGCGACCTAACATATCGAATGTAATATTGTACATCATTCCTGGCGTGTCGTCGCCTACTTCTGGATGGGGACATTATATACGTCTATAACGTTATATATCCTAACCTAAGGCAACCTAACATCTCGGATGTAATAGTTGACAACATTCCTGGCGTGTCCACCCGTACTTCTCGGTGGGAACATTATATACGTCTATAACGTGATATATCCTAGCCTAAGGCCACATAACATGTCGAGTGTGATATTTTACAACATTCCTGGCGTGTCGTCTCCTGCTTCTCGATGGGGACATTATATACGTCTATAATGATGTATATCCTAACCTAACGCAACCTAACATCTGGGATGTAATATTGTACAAGATTCCTGGCATGTCGGTCCTCAAGTCTCGGTAGGAACATTATATACGTCTATAACGATATATATCCTAAAGTAAAGCAACCTAACATCTCGGATGTAATACTTTACAACATTCCTGGCATGTCGGTCCCTACATCTCGGTGGGAACATTCTATACTTCTATAATATTGTATTTCCTAACCTAAGGCAACCTAACATCTCGGATGTAATATTTTACAACATTCCTGGCATGTCGGTCCCTACTTCTCGGTGGAAACATTGTATACGTCTATAACGATATATATCCTAGCATAAGGCAACCTAACATCTCGGATGTAATGTTTTACAACATTCCTGGCGTGTCGTCGCCTACTTCTCGATGGGTACATTATATACATCTATAACATTGTATATCCTAACCTAAGGGAACCTAACATCTCGAATGTAATATTTTATAACATTCCTGGCGTGTCGTCGCCTGCTTCTCGATGGGGACATTATATACGTCTATAACGTTGTATATCCTAACCTACCGCAACCTAACATCTCGGATGTAATATTTTACAACATTCCTGGCATGTCGGTCCCTACATCTCGGTGGGAACATACTATACGTCTATAACGTTGGATATCCTAACCTAAGGGAACCTAACATCTCGGGTGTAATATTTTACATCATTCCTGACGCGTCGGCCCCTATTTTTCGGTGGGAACATTATATACGTCTATAACGTTATATATCCTAGCCTAAGGCAACCTAAAAACTCGGATGTAATATTTTACCACATTCCTGGCATGTCGGTCCCTACTTCTCGGTGGAAACATTGTATACGTCTATAACGATATATATCCTAACCTAGGGCAACCTAACATCTCGGATGTAATAGTTGACAACATTTCTGGCGTGTCCGCCCGTACTTCTCGGTGGGAACATTATATACGTCTATAACGATATATATCCTAACCCAAGGCAACCTAACACCTCGG
Source organism: Xylocopa violacea (assembly GCA_963969225.1). Taxonomy (NCBI): domain Eukaryota; kingdom Metazoa; phylum Arthropoda; class Insecta; order Hymenoptera; family Apidae; genus Xylocopa; species Xylocopa violacea. Next base: position 1,330,996 of record CAXAJV010000835.1, read on the forward strand.
ATGTAATAGTTAAACACAATCCTGGCGTGTAGGCCCGTACTTCTCGGTGGGAACATTGTATACGCCTATAACGTTATATATCCTAGCCTAAGGCGACCTAACATGTCGAATGTAATATTTTACATCATTCCTGGCGTGTCGTCCCCTGCTTCTCGATGGGAACATTATATACGTCTATAACGTTATATATCATAACGTAAGGCAACCGAACATCTGGGATGTAATATTTTACAACATTCCTGGCATATCGGTCCTTACTTCTCGGTGGAAACATTGTATACGTCTATAACGATATATATCCTAGCCTAAGGCAACCTAACATCTCGGATGTAATGTTTTACAACATTCCTGGCGTGTCGTCGCCTACTTCTCGATCGGGACATTATATACGTCGATAACGTTATATATCCTAGCCTAAGGCAACCTAACATGTCGAATGTAAGATTTTACAACATTCCTGGCGTGTCGGCGCCTACTTCTCGATGGGGACATTATATACATCTATAACATTGTATATCCTAACCCAAGGCAAACTAACATCTCGGATGGAATATTTTACAACATTCCTGGCGTGTCGTTGCCTGCTTCTCGATGGGGACATTATATACGTCTATAACGTTGTATATCCTAATCTACCGCAACCAAACATCTCGGATGTAATATTCCTGGCGTGTCGTCGCCTACTTCTGGATGGGGACATTATATACGTCTGTAACGTTATATATCCTAACCTAAGGGAACCTAACATCTCGGGGGTAATATTTGAAAACATTCCTGGCGTGATAGCACGTACCTCTCGGTGGGAACATCATATACGTCTATAGCGATATATATCCTAGCCTAAGGCAACCTAACATCTCGGATGTAATATTTTACAACATTCCTGGCGCGTCGGCTCCTATTTTACGGTGGGAACATTATATACGTCTATAACATTATATATCCTAACCTAAGGGTCCCTAACATGTCGTATGTAATATTTTACAACATTCCTGGCGTGTCGTCGCCTGCTTCTCGATGGGGACATTATATACGTCTATAACGTTGTATATCCTAACCTAAAGCAACCTAACATCTGGGATGTAATATTTTACAACATTCCTGGCGTGTCGTCGCCTAGTTTGGATGGGGTTATTATATACATCTATAACGCTGTATATCCTAACCTAAGGCAACCTAACATCTCGGATGTAATATTTTACAACATTCCTGGCATGTCGGTCCCTACATCTCGGTGGGAACATACTATACGTCTATAACGTTGTATATCCTAACCTAAGGGAACCTAACATCTCGGGTGTAAACTTTTACAACATTCCTGACGCGTCGGGCCCTATTTTTCGGTGGGAACATTATATACGGCTATAACGTTATATATCCTAGTCTAAGGCAACCTAACATGTCGAATGTAATATTTTAAAACATTCCTGGCGTGTCGTCGCCTGCTTCTCGATGGGGACATAATATACATCTATAACATTGTATATCCTAACCTAAGGCAACCTAACATCTCGGATGTAATATTTTACAACATTCTGGCGTGGCGTCGCCTGCTTCTCGATGGGGAGATTATATACGTCTATAACGTTCTATATCCTAACCTAACGCAACCTAACATTTGGGATGTAATATTTTACAACATTCCTTGCATGTCGGTGCCTACGTCTCGGTGGGAACATTATGTACGTCTATAACGATATATATCCTAACCTAAGGCAACCTAACACCTGGGATGTAATAGTTGACAACATTCCTGGCGTGTAGGCCCGTACTTCTCGGTGGGAACATTGTATACGTCTATAACGTTATATATCCTAGCCTAAGGCCACATAACATGTCGAATGTCATATTTTACAACATTCCTGGCGTGTCGTCGCCTGCTTCTCGATGGGGACATTATATACGTCTATAACGTTGTATATCCTAACCTAAAGCAACCTAACATCTGGGATGTAATATTTTACAAGATTCCTGGCATGTCGGTCCCCAAGTCTCGGTAGGAACATTATATACGTCTATAACGATATATATCCAAACCTAAGAGAACCTAACATCTTGGATGTAATATTTTACAACATTCCTGGCATGTCGGTCCCTACTTCTCGGTGGGAATATTATATACGTCTATAACGTTATATATCATAACCTAAGGCAACCTAACATCTGGGATGTAATATTTTACAACATTCCTGGAGTGTCGTCGCCTACTTCTGGCTAGGGTCATTATATACATCTATAACGTTGTATATCCTAACCTAAGGCAACCTAACATCTCGAATGTAATATTTTATAACATTCTGGCGTTTCGTCGCCTGCTTCTCGATGAGGAGATTATATACTTCTATAACGTTGTATATCCTAAACTAACGCAACCTAACATTTGGGATGTATTATTTTACAACATTCCTTGCATGTCGGTGCCTACGTCTCGGTGGGAACATTATATACGTCTATAAAGATGTATATCCTAACCTAAGGCTACCTAACACCTCGGATGTAATAGTTGACAACATTCCTGTCGTGTAGGTCCGTACTTCTCGGTGGGAACATTGTATACGTCTATAACGTTATATATCCTAGCCTAAGGCGACCTAACATATCGAATGTAATATTTTACATCATTCCAGGCGTGTCGTCGCCTGCTTCTCGATGGGAACATTATATACGTCTATAACGTTGTGTATCCTAACCTAAAGCAACCTAACATCTGGGATGTAATATTCCTGGTGTGTCGTCACCTACTTCTGGATGGGGACATTATATACGTCTATAACATTATATATCCTAACCTAAGGCAACCTAACATCTCGGATGTAATATTTTACAACATTCCTGGCATGTCGGTCCCTACATCTCGGTGGGAACATACTATACGTCTATAACGTTGTATATCCTAACCTAAGGGAACATAACATCTCGGGTGTAATATTTTACAACATTCCTGACGCGTCGGCCCCTATTTTTCGGTGGGAACATTATATACGTCTATAACGTTATATATCCTAGCCTAAGGCGACCTAACATGGCGAATGTAATATTTTACAACATTCCTGGCGTGTCGTCTCCTGCTTCTCGATGGGGACATTATATACGTCTATAACGTTGTATATCCTAACCTAAAGCAACCTAACATCTGGGATGTAATATTTTACAACATTCCTGGAGTGTCGTCGCCTACTTCTGGCTAGGGTCATTATATACATCTATAACGTTGTATATCCTAACCTAAGGCAACCTAACATCTCGAATGTAATATTTTATATCATTCTGGCGTTTCGTCGCCTGCTTCTCGATGAGGAGATTATATACTTCTATAACGTTGTATATCCTAAACTAACGCAACCTAACATTTGGGATGTATTATTTTACAACATTCCTTGCATGTCGGTGCCTACGTCTCGGTGGGAACATTATATACGTCTATAAAGATATATATCCTAACCTAAGGCTACCTAACACCTCGGATGTAATAGTTGACAACATTCCTGTCGTGTAGGTCCGTACTTCTCGGTGGGAACATTGTATACGTCTATAACGTTATATATCCTAGCCTAAGGCGACCTAACATATCGAATGTAATATTTTACATCATTCCTGGCGTGTCGTCGCCTGCTTCTCGATGGGAACATTATATACGTCTATAACGTTGTGTATCCTAACCTAAAGCAACCTAATATCTGGGATGTAATATTCCTGGCGTGTCGTCGCCTACTTCTGGATGGGGACATTATATACGTCTATAACATTATATATCCTAACCTAAGGCAACCTAACATCTCGGATGTAATATTTTACAACATTCCTGGCATGTCGGTCCCTACATCTCGGTGGGAACATACTATACGTCTATAACGTTGTATATCCTATCCTAAGGGCACATAACATCTCGGGTGTAATATTTTACAACATTCCTGACGCGTCGGCCCCTATTTTTCGGTGGGAACATTATATACGTCTATAACGTTATATATCCTAGCCTAAGGCGACCTAACATGGCGAATGTAATATTTTACAACATTCCTGGCGTGTCGTCTCCTGCTTCTCGATGGGGACATTATATACGTCTATAACGTTGTATATCCTAACCTAAAGCAACCTAACATCTGGGATGTAATATTTTACAAGATTCCTGGCATGTCGGTCCGCAAGTCTCGGTAGGAACATTATATACGTCTATAACGATATATATCCAAACCTAAGGGAACCTAACATCACGGATGTAATATTTTACAACATTCCTGGCATGTCGCACCCTACTTCTCGGTGGGAATATTATATACGTCTATAACGTTATATATCATAACCTAAGGCAACCTAACATCTCGGATGTAATGTTTTACAACATTCCTGGCGTGTCGTCGCCTACTTCTCGATGGGGACATTATATACATCTATAACATTGTATATCCTAACCTAAGGGAACCTAACATCTCGAATGTAATATTTTATAACATTCCTGGCGTGTCGTCGCCTGCATCTCGATGGGGACATTATATACGTCGATAACGTTATATATCCTATCCTAAGGCAACCTAACATGTAGAATGTAATATTTTACAACATTCCTGGCGTGTCGTCGCCTACTTCTCGATGGGGACATTATATACATCTATAACATTGTATATCCTAACACAAGGCAACCTAACATCTCGGATGGAATATTTTACAACATTCCTGGCATATCGGTCCCTACTTCTCGGTGGAAACATTGTATACATCTATAACGATATATATCCTAGCCTAAGGCAACCTAACATCTCGGATGTAATATTTTACAACATTCTGGCGTGTCGTCGCCTGCTTCTCGATGGGGAGATTATATACGTCTATAACGTTGTATATCCTAACCTAACGCAACCTAACATTTGGGATGTAATATTTTACAACATTCCTTGCATGTCGGTGCCTACGTCTCGGTGGGAACATTATGTACGTCTATAACGATATATATCCTAACCTAAGGCAACCTAACACCTGGAATGTAATAGTTGACAACATTCCTGGCGTGTAGGCCCGTACTTCTCGGTGGGAACATTGTATACGTCTATAACGTTATATATCGTAGCCTAAGGCGACCTAACATGTCGAATGTCATATTTTACATCATTCCTGGCGTGTCGTCGCCTGCTTCTCGATGGGAACATTATATACGTCTATAACGTTGTGTATCCTAACCTAACGCAACCTAACGCCAGGGATGTAATATTCCTGGCGTGTCGTCGCCTACTTCTGGATGGGGAGATTATATACGTCTATAACGTTATATATCCTAACCTAAGACAACCTAACATCTCGGATGTAATATTTTACAACATTCCTGGCATGTCGCACCCTACTTCTCGGTGGGAATATTATATACGTCTATAACGTTATATATCATAACCTAAGGCAACCTAACATCTCGGATGTAATGTTTTACAACATTCCTGGCGTGTCGTCGCCTACTTCTCGATGGGGACATTATATACATCTATAACATTGTATATCCTAACCTAAGGGAACCTAACATCTCGAATGTAATATTTTATAACATTCCTGGCGTGTCGTCGCCTGCATCTCGATGGGGACATTATATACGTCGATAACGTTATATATCCTATCCTAAGGCAACCTAACATGTAGAATGTAATATTTTACAACATTCCTGGCGTGTCGTCGCCTACTTCTCGATGGGGACATTATATACATCTATAACATTGTATATCCTAACACAAGGCAACCTAACATCTCGGATGGAATATTTTACAACATTCCTGGCATATCGGTCCCTACTTCTCGGTGGAAACATTGTATACATCTATAACGATATATATCCTAGCCTAAGGCAACCTAACATCTCGGATGTAATATTTTACAACATTCTGGCGTGTCGTCGCCTGCTTCTCGATGGGGAGATTATATACGTCTATAACGTTGTATATCCTAACCTAACGCAACCTAACATTTGGGATGTAATATTTTACAACATTCCTTGCATGTCGGTGCCTACGTCTCGGTGGGAACATTATGTACGTCTATAACGATATATATCCTAACCTAAGGCAACCTAACACCTGGAATGTAATAGTTGACAACATTCCTGGCGTGTAGGCCCGTACTTCTCGGTGGGAACATTGTATACGTCTATAACGTTATATATCGTAGCCTAAGGCGACCTAACATGTCGAATGTCATATTTTACATCATTCCTGGCGTGTCGTCGCCTGCTTCTCGATGGGAACATTATATACGTCTATAACGTTGTGTATCCTAACCTAACGCAACCTAACGCCAGGGATGTAATATTCCTGGCGTGTCGTCGCCTACTTCTGGATGGGGAGATTATATACGTCTATAACGTTATATATCCTAACCTAAGACAACCTAACATCTCGGATGTAATAGTTGACAACATTCCTGGCGTGTCCGCCCGTACTTCTCGGTGGGAACATTATATACGTCTATAACGTTATATATCCTAACCTAAGGGAACCTAACATCTCGGGTGTATTATTTTACAACATTCCTGACACGTCGTCGCCTGCTTCTCGATGGGGACATTATATAAGTCTGTAACGTTGTATATCCTAACCTAACGCAACCTAACATCTAGGATGCAATATTTTACAACATTCCTGGCATGTAGGTCTCTACGTCCCGGTGGGACCATCCTATACGTCTATAACGTTATATATCCTAACCTAACGCAACCTAACATCTCTAACGTAGTGTTTTACAACATTCCAGGCGGGTCGGCACCTACTTCTCGGTGGACACTATAACGTAATATAACCTAACCTAAGGCAACCTAACATCTCGGATGTAGTATTTTACAACACTCCTGGCGGGGTGGAACCTACTTCTCGGTGGGAACATTATATACGTCTATATCGCAATATAACCTGACCTAACCCATTTTGCCCTTCGGTGATAATGTTTTACAGAATCCCGGTCGTGTCGGCCCGTACTTCTCGGTGTGGACATTATATGCGTCTAGAACGTTATATATCCTAACCTAGGGCAACCGAACATCTCGGATGTAGTATTTTACAACATTCCTGGCGGGTCGGCCCCTTCTTCTCGGTGGCAACATTATATAGGTCTACAACGTAGTATAACCTAACCTAACCCATTTAGCCCCTCGCTGGTAATGTTTTTCAGAATCCAGTTCGTTTCGTCCCGTACGTCTCGGTGGGAACATTGTATGCGTCTATAACGTTATATATCCTAACCTAAGGCAACCTAACATCTCGGATGTAGTATTTTACAACATTCCTGGCGAGCTGAACCTACTTCTCGGTGGGAACATTATATAAGTCTATATCATAATATAACCTAAAATAACCTATCTAACCCCTCGGCGGTAATGTTTTACAGAATCCCGTTCGTGTCGTCCCGTAAGTCTCGGTGCGGACATTATATAAGTCTATAACGTTATATACCCTAACCTAAGGCAACTTAACATCTCGAATGTAGTATTTTACAACATTCCAGGCGTGTCGGCCCCTACTTCTCGGTGGGCACATAATATGCGTCTATATCGTAATATAACCTAACCTAAACCCATTTTGCACTTCGGTGATTATGTTTTACAGAATCCCGGTCGTGTTGGCTTATACTGCTCGGTGGGAACATTAGATACGTCTATAACGTTATATATCATAGCCTAAGGCTACATAACATGTCGAATGTAATATTTTACAACATTCCTGGCGTGTCGTCGCCTGCTTCTCGAAGGGGACATTATATACGTCTATAACGTTGTATATCCTAACCTAAAGAAACCTAACATCTGGGATGTAATATTTTACAAGATTCCTGGCATGTCGGTCCCCAAGTCTCGGTAGGAACATTATATACGTCTATAACGATATATATCCAAACCTAAGTGAACCTAACATCTCGGATGTAATATTTTACAACATTCCTGGCATATCGGTCCCTACTTCTCGGTGGGAATATTATATACGTCTATAACGTTATATATCATAACCTAAGGCAATCTAACATCTCGGATGTAATATTTTACAACATTCCTGGCATATGGGTCCCTACTTCTCGGTGGAAACATTGTATACGTCTATAACGATATATATCCTAGCCTAAGGCAACCTAACATCTCGGATGTAATATTTTACAACATTCCTGGCATGTCGGTCCCTACATCTCGGTGGGAACATACTATACGTCTATAACGTTGTATATCCTAACCTAAGGGAACCTAACATCTCGGGTGTAATATTTTACAACATTCCTGACGCGTCGGCCCTTATTTTTCGGTGGGAACATTATAGACGTCTATAACGTTATATATCCTAGCCTAAGGCAAAGTAACATGTCGAATGTAATATTTTACAACATTCCTGGCGTGTCGTCGCCTACTTCTCGATGGGGACATTATATACATCTATAACATTGTATATCCTAACCTAAGGCTACCTAACAACTCGGATGTAATAGTTGACAACATTCCTGGCGTGTAGGCCCGTACTTCTTGGTGGGAACATTGTATACGTCTATAACGTTGTATATCCTAACCTAACGCAACCTAACATTTGGGATGTAATATTTTACAACATTCCTGGCATGTCGGTCCCTACTCCTCGGCGGAAACATTGTATACGTCTATAACGATATATATCCTAGTCTAAGGCAACCTAATATGTCAAATGTAATATTTTACAACATTCCTGGCGTGTCGTCGCCTACTTCTCGATGGGGACATTATATAAATCTATAACCTTGTATATCCTAACCTAAAGCAGCCTAACATCTCGGATGTAATATTTCACAACATTCCTGGCATGTCGGTCCCTACTTCTAGGTGGAAACATTGTATACGTCTATAACGATATATATGCTAACCTAAGGCAAACTAACATCTCGGATGTAATAGTTGACAACATTCCAGGCGTGTCAGCCCATACTTCTCGGTGGGAACATTATATACGTCTATAACGCTATATATCCTAGCCTAAGGCGACCTAACATGTCGAATGTAATATTTTACAACATTCCTGGCCTGTCGTCTCCTGCTCCTCGATGGGGACATTATATACGTCTATAACGTTGTATATCCTAACCTAAAGCAACCTAACATCTCGGATGTAATATTTTACAACATTCTTGGCATGTCGGTCCCTACTTCTCGGTGGGAACATTGTATACGTCTATAACGATATATATCCTAGCCTAAGGCTACGTAACATCTCGGATGTTATATTTTACATCAATCTGGCGTGTCGTCGCCTGCTTCTCGATGGGGACATTATATACGTCCGTAACGTTGTATATCCTTACCTAACGGAACCTAACATCTGGGATGTAATATTTTACAACATTCCTGGCATGTCGGTCCCTACGGCCCTGTGGGACCACTATATACGTCTATAACAATATATATCCTAACCTAAGGCAACCTAACATCTCGGATGTAATAGTTGACAACATTCCTGGCGTGTCCGCCAGTACTTCTCGGTGGGAACATTATATACGTCTATAACGTTATATATCCTAGCCTAAGGCGACCTAACATGTCGAATGTAATATTTTACAACATTCCTGGCCTGTCGTCTCCTGCTCCTCGATATGGACATTATATACGTCTATAACGTTGTATATCCTAACCTAAAGCAACCTAACATCTGGGATGTAATATTTTACAAGATTCCTGGCATGTCGGTCCCCAAGTCTCGGTAGGAATATTATATACGTCTATAACGATATATATCCTAACCTAGGGCAACCTAACATCTCGGATGTAATAGTTGACAACATTCCTGGCGTGTCCGCCCGTACATCTCGTTGGGAACATTATATACGTCTATAACGTTATATATCCTAACCTAAGGGAACCTAACATCTCGGGTGTATTATTTTACAACATTCCTGACACGTCGTCGCCTGCTTCTCGATGGGGACATTATATAAGTCTGTAACGTTGTATATCCTAACCTAACGCAACCTAACATCTAGGATGCAATATTTTACAACATTCCTGGCATGTAGGTCTCTACGTCTCGGTGGGACCATCCTATACGTCTATAACGTTATATATCCTAACCTAACGCAACCTAACATCTCTAACGTAGTGTTTTACAATATTCCAGGCGGGTCGGCACCTACTTCTCGGTGGACACATTATATACGTCTATATCGCAATATAACCTAACCTAACCCATTTAGCCCCTCGCTGGTAATGTTTTACAGAATCCAGTACGTGTCGTCCCGTGCGTCTCGGTGGGAACATTGTATGCGTCTATAACGTTATATATCCTAACCTAAGGCTATCTAACATCTTGGATGTAGTAATTTCCAAAATTACTGGCGTGTCGGCCCCTACTTCTCGTTGGGTACATTATGTACGTCTACAACGTAATATTACCTAAAATAACCCATCTAGGCCCTCGCTGGTAATGTTTTACAGAATCCAGTTCATGTCGTCCCGTACATCTCGGAGGGGACATTGTATGCGCCTATAACGTTATATATCCTAACCTAAGGCAACCTAACATCTCGGATATAGTATTTTCCAAAATACCTGGCGGGTCGGCCCCTACTTCTCGGTGGGAACATTATATACGTCTATAACGTAATATAACCTAACCTAACCCATCTATACCCTCGCTGGTAATGTTTCACAGAATCCCGTTCGTGTCGCCCCGAACGTCACGGTGCGGACATTATATACGTCTATAACGTTATATATGCTAACCTAAGGAAACCTAACATCTCGGATATAGTAGTTTCCAAAATACCTGGCGGGTCGGCTCCTACTTCTCGGTGGGAACATTATATACGTCTATAGCGTAATATAACCTAACCTAACCCATCTAGCCCCTCGCTGATAATGTTTTACAGAATCCCGGTCGTGTCGGCCCGTACTTCTCGGTGGGGACATTATATGCGTCTAGAACGTTATATATCCTAACCTAAGGCAACTTAACATCTCGAATGTAGTATTTTACAACATTCCAGGCGTGTCGGCCCCTACTTCTCGGTGGGCACATTATATACGTCTATATCGTAATATTACCTAACCTAACCCATCTAGCCCCTCGCTGGTAATGTTTTACAGAATCCCGTTCGGGTTGGTTCATACTTCTCGGTGTGGACATTATATGCGTCTAGAACGTTATATATCCTAACCTAAGGCAACCTAACATCTCGGATGTAGTATTTTACAACATTCCTGGCGGGTCGGCCCCTTCTTCTCGGTGGGAACATTATATAGGTCTACAACGTAGTATAACCAAACCTAACCCATTTAGCCCCTCGCTGGTAATGTTTTTCAGAATCCAGTTCGTTTCGTCCCGTACGTCTCGGTGGGAACATTGTATGCGTCTATAACGTTATATATCCTAACCTAAGGCAACCTAACATCTCGGATGTAGTATTTTACAACATTCCTGGCGGGCTGAACCTACTTCTCGGTGGGAACATTATATAAGTCTATACCGTAATATAATCTAACCTAACCCATCTAGACCCTCGCTGGTAATGTTTCACAGAATCCCGTTCATGTCCGCCGTACGTCACGGTGCGGTCATTATATACGTCTATAACGTTATATATCCTAACCTAACGCAACCTAACATCTCCAACGTAGTGTTTTACAACATTCCAGGCGGGTCGGCACCTACTTCTCGGTGGACACATTATATACGTCTATATCGCAATATAACCTAACCTAACCCATTTAGCCCCTCGCTGGTAATGTTTTACAGAATCCAGTACGTGTCGTCCCGTGCGTCTCGGTGGGAACATTGTATGCGTCTATAACGTTATATATCCTAACCTAAGGCAACCTAACATCTCGGATGTAGTATTTTACAACATTCCTGGCGGGTCGGCCCCTACTTCTCGGTGGGAACATTATATAGGTCTACAACGTAGTATAACCTAACCTAACCCATCTACCCCCTCGCTGGTAATGCTTTACAGAATCCAGTTCGTGGCGTCCCGTACGTCTCGGTGGGGACATTATATAAGTCTATAACGTTATATATCCTAACCTAAGGCAACTTAACATCTCGAATGTAGTATTTTACAACATTCCAGGCGTGTCGGCCCCTACTTCTCGGAGGGCACATTATATACGTCTATATCGTAATATTACCTAATCTAACCCATCTGGCCCCTCGCTGGTAATGTTTTACAGAATCCCGTTCGGGTTGGTTCGTACTTCTCGGTGGGGACATTATATACGTCTATGACATTGTATATCCCACCCGAGGGCAACCTAACATCTCGGATGTAGTATTTTACAACACTCCTGGCGGGGTGGAACCTACTTCTCGGTGGGAACATTATATACGTCTATATCGCAATATAACCTGACCTAACCCATTTTGCCCTTCGGTGATAATGTTTTACAGAATCCCGGTCGTGTCGGCCCGTACTTCTCGGTGTGGACATTATATGCATCTAGAACGTTATATATCCTAAACTAAGGCAACCTAACATCTCGGATGTAGTATTTTACAACATTCCTGGCGGGTCGGCCCCTTCTTCTCGGTGGCAACATTATATAGGTCTACAACGTAGTATAACCTAACCTAACCCATTTAGCCCCTCGCTGGTAATGTTTTTCAGAATCCAGTTCGTTTCGTCCCGTACGTCTCGGTGGGAACATTGTATGCGTCTATAACGTTATATATCCTAACCTAAGGCAACCTAACATCTCGGATGTAGTATTTTACAACATTCCTGGCGGGCTGAACCTACTTCTCGGTGGGAACATTATATAAGTCTATATCATAATATAACCTAAAATTACCTATCTAGCCCCTCGGCGGTAATGTTTTACAGAATCCCGTCCGTGTCGTCCCGTAAGTCTCGGTGCGGACATTATATAAGTCTATAACGTTATATATCCTAACCTAAGGCAACTTAACATCTCGAATGTAGTATTTTACAACTTTCCAGGCGTGTCGGCCCCTACTTCTCGGTGGGCACATAATATGCGTCTATATCGTAATATAACCTAACCTAAACCCATTTTGCACTTCGGCGATTATGTTTTACAGAATCCCGGTCGTGTTGGCTTATACTGCTCGGTGGGAACATTAGATACGTCTATAACGTTATATATCATAGCCTAAGGCGACCTAACATGTCGAATGTAATATTTTACATCATTCCTGGCCTGTCGGCACGTAGTTCTCGGTGGTAACATTATATACGTCTATAACGTTATATATCCTAGCCTAAGGCTAGATAACATGCCGAATGTAATATTTTACAACATTCCTGGCGTGTCGTCGCCTGCTTCTCAATGGGGACATTATATACATCTATAACGTTGTATATCCTAAGCTAAGGCAGCCTAACATCTCGGATGTAATATTTTACAACATTCCTGGCATATCGGTCCCCACGTCTCGGTGGAAACATTGTTTACGTCTATAACGATATATATCCTAGCCTAAGGCAACCTAACATCTCGGATGTAATATTTTACAACATTCCTGGCGGTCCCTACATCTCAGTGGGAACATTCTACACGTCTATAACGTTGTATATCCTAACCTAAGGGAACCTAACATCTCGGGTGTAATATTTTACAACATTCCTGACGCGTCGGCCCCTATTTCTCGGTGGGAATATTATATACGTCTATAACGTTATATATCCTAGCCTAAGGCAACCTAACATGTCGAATGAAATATTTTACATCATTCTGGCGTGTCGTCGCCTGCTTCTCGAAGGGGACATTATATACGTCTATAACGTTGTATATCGTAACCTAACGCAACCTAACATCTGGGATGTTTTATTTTACAACATTCCTGACGCGTCGGTCCCTACTTCTCGGTGGGAACATTGTATACGTCTATAACGATATATGTCCTAGCCTAAGGTAACCTAACATCTCGCATGTAATATTTTACAACATTCCTGGCGTGTCGTCGCCTGCTTCTCGATGGGGACATTATATACGTTTATAACGTTGTATATCCTAACCCAAAGCAACCTAACTTCTGGCATGTAATATTTTACAACATTCCCGGCATGTCGGTCCCCGCGTCTCGGTGGGAACATTATATAAGTCAATAACGATATATATCCTAACCTAAAGCAACCTAACAACTCGGATGTAATATTTTACAACATTCCTGGCATGTCGGTCCCTACATCTCGGTGGGAACATTCTATACGTCTATAACGTTGTATATCCTAACCTAAGGGAACCTAACATTTCGGGTGTAATATTTTACAACATTCCTGACGCGTCGGCCCCTATTTCTCGGTGGGAATATTATATACGTCTATCACGTTATATATCCTAGCATAAGGCAACCTAACATCTCGGGTGTAATATTTTACAACATTCCTGACGCGTCGGCCCCTATTTCTCGGTGGGAATATTATATACGTCTATAACGTTATATATCCTACCCTAAGGCAACCTAACATGTCGAAAGTAATATTTTACAACATTCTGGCGTGTCGTCGCCTGCTTCTCGAAGGGGACATTATATACGTCTATAACGTTGTATATCCTAACCTAACGCAACCTAACATCTGGGATGTAATATTTTACAACATTCCTGACGCGTCTGTCCCTACTTCTCGTTCGGAACATTGTATACGTCTATAACGGAATATGTCCTAGCCTAAGGCAACCCAACATCTCGGATGTAATATTTTACAACATTCCTGGCGTGTCGTCGCCTGCTTCTCGATGGGGACATTATATAAGTCTATAACGTTGTATATCCTAAGCCAACGCAACCTAACATCTGGGATGTAATATTTTACAACATTCATGACTCGTCGGCCCCTATTTCTCGGTGGGAACATTATATACGTCTATCACGTAAATATATCCTAGCATAAGGCAACCTAACATCTCGGGTGTAATATTTTACAACATTCCTGACGCGTCGGCCCCTATTTCTCGGTGGGAATATTATATACGTCTATAACGTTATATATCCTAGCCTAAGGCAACCTAACATGTCGAAAGTAATATTTTACAACATCTGGCGTGTCGTCGCCTGCTTCTCGAAGGGGACATTATATACGTCTATAACGTTGTACATCCTAACCTAACGCAACCTAACATCTGGGATGTAATATTTTACAACATTCCTGACGCGTCGGTCCCTACTTCTCGGTGGGAACATTCTATACGTCTATAACGTTGGATATCCTAACCTAAGGGAACCTAACATCTCGGGTGTAATATTTTACATCATTCCTGACGTGTCGGCCCGTAGTTCTCGGTGGTAACATTATATACGTCTATAAGGTTAGATATCCTAGCCTAAGGCAACCTAACATGTCGCATGTAATATTGTACAACATTCCTGGCTTGTCGTCGCCTGCTTCTCGATGGGGACATTATATACGTCTATAACGTTGTATATTCTAACCTAACGCAACCTAACATCTGGGATGTAATATTTTACAACATTCCTGGCGTGTCGTCGCCTACTTCTGGATGGGGACATTATATACATCTATAACGTTATATATCCTAACCTAAGGGAACCTAACATCTCGGGTGTAATATTTTACAACATTCCTGGCGTGTCGTCGCCTACTTCTCGATGGGGACATTATATACATCTATAACGTTGTATATCCTAACCTAAGGCAACCTAACATCTCGGATATAATATTTTACAACATTCCTGGCATGTCGGGCCCTACTTCTCGGTGGGAACATTGTATACGTCTATAACGATACATATCCTAGCCTAAGGCAACCTAACATGTCGAATGTAATATTTTACAACATTCCTGTCGTGTCGTCGCCTGCTTCTCGATGGGGACATCTTATACGTCTATAACGTTGTATATCCTAACCTAAGGGAACCTAACATCTCGGGTGTAATATTTTAGAACATTCCTGACGCGTCAGTCCCTATTTCTCGGTGGGAACATTATATACGTCTATAACGTTATATATCCTAGCCTAAGGCAACCTAACTTGTAGAATGTAATATTTTACAACATTCCTGGCGTGTCGTCGCCTACTTCTGGATGGGGACATTATATACATCTATAACGTCATATATCCTAACCTAAGGGAACCTAACATCTCGGATGTAATATTTTACAACATTCCTGGCGCTTCGGCTGCTACTTTTCGGTGGGAACATTATATACGTCTATAACGATATATATCCTAACCTAAGGCAACCTAACATCTCGGATGTAATATTTTACAACATTCCTGGCATGTCGGTCCCTACTTATCGGTGGAAACAATGTATACGTCTATAACGATATATATCCTAGCCTAATGCAACCCAACATGTAGAATGTATTATTTTACAACATTCCTGGCGTGTCGTCGCCTACTTCTCGATGGGGACATTATATACATCTATAACCGTTGTATATTCTAATCTAACGCAACCTAACATCTGGGATGTAATATTTTACAACATTCCTGGCATGTCGGTCCCTACTTCTCGGTGGGAACATTCTATATGTCTATAACGTTGTATATCCTAACCTAAGGGAACCTAACATATCGGATGTAATATTTTAAAACTTTCCTGTCATGTCGGTCCCTACGTCTCGGTGGGATCATTATATACGTCTATAACGATATATATCCTAACCTAAGGCAACCTAACATCTCGGATGTAATATTTTACAACATTCCTGGCATGTCGGTCCCTACTTCTCGGTGGAAACAATGTATACGTCTATAACGATATATATCCTAGCCTAAGGCAACCCAACATGTAGAATGTAATATTTTACAACATTCCTGTCGTGTCGTCGCCTGCTTCTCGATGGGGACATCTTATACGTCTATAACGTTGTATATCCTAACCTAAGGGAACCTAACATCTCGGGTGTAATATTTTAGAACATTCCTGACGCGTCAGTCCCTATTTCTCGGTGGGAACATTGTATACGTCTATAACGATATATATTCTAGCCTAAGGCAACCTAACATGTCGAATGTAATATTTTACAACATTCCTATCCTGTCGTCGCCTGCTCCTCGATGGGGACATTATATACGTCTATAACGTTGTATATTCTAACCTAACGCAACCTAACATCTGGGATGTAATATTTTCCAACATTCCTGGCGTGTCGTCGCCTACTTCTGGATGGGGACATTATATACATCTATAACGTCATATATCCTAACCTAAGGGAACCTAACATCTCGGGTGTAATATTTTACAACATTCCTGACGCGTCGGCCGCTATTTCTCGGTGGGAATATTGTATACGTCTATAACGTTATATATCCTAGCCTAAGGCAACCTAACATCTCGGATGTAATATTTCACAACAATCCTGGCGTGTTAACCCGCACTTCTCGGTGGGAATATCATATACGTCTATAGCGATATATATCATAACCTAAAGCAACCTAACATCTCGGATGTAATATTTTACAACATTCCTGTCATGTCGGTCCCTACTTCTCGGTGGGAACATTGTATACGTCTATAACGATATATAACCTAGCCTAAGGCAACCTAACATGTCGAATGTAATATTTTACAACATTCCTGGCGTGTCGTCGCCTACTTCTCGATGGGGACATTATATACATCTGTAACGTTGAATATCCTAACCAAAGGCAACCTAACATCTCGGATGTAATATTTTACAACATTCTGGCGTGTCGTCGCCTGCTTCTCGATGGGGACATTGTATACGTCTATAACGTTGTATATTCTAACCTAACGCAACCTAACATCTGGGATGTAATATTTTACAACATTCCTGGCGTGTCGTCGCCTACTTCTGGATGGGGTCATTATATATATCTATAACGTCATATATCCTAACCTAAGGGAACCTATCATCTCGGGTGTAATATTTTACAACATTCCTGGCGTGTCGTCGCCTACTTCTCGATGGGGACATTATATACATCTATAACGTTGTATATCCTAACCTAAGGCAACCTAACATCTCGGATGTAATATTTTACAACATTCCTGGCATGTCGGGCCCTACTTCTCGGTGGGAACATTGTATACGTCTATAACGATATATATCCTAGCCTAAGACAACCTAACATGTCGAATGTAATATTTTACAACATTCCTGTCGTGTCGTCGCCTGCTTCTCGATGGGGACATCTTATACGTCTATAACGTTGTATATCCTAACCTAAGGGAACCTAACATCTCGGATGTAATATTTTAGAACATTCCTGACGCGTCAGTCCCTATTTCTCGGTGGGAACATTATATACGTCTATAACGTTATATATCCTAGCCTAAGGCAACCTAACTTGTAGAATGTAATATTTTGCAACATTCCTGGCCTGTCGTCGCCTACTTCTCTATGGGAACATTATATACATCTGTAACGTTGTATATCCTAACCTAAGGCAACCTAACATCTCGGATGTAATATTTTACAACATTCCTGTCATGTCCGTCCCTACTTCTCGGTGGGAACATTGTATACGTCTATAACGATATATATCCTAGCCTAAGGCAACCTAACATGTCGAATGTAATATTTTACAACATTCCTGTCGTGTCGTCGCCTGCTTCTCGATGGGGACATTATATACGTCTGTAACGTTGTATATTCTAACCTAACGAAACCTAACATCTGGGATGTAACATTTTAAAACATTCCTGGCATGTCGGTCCCTACGTCTCGATGGGGACTTTATGTACGTCTATAACGTTGTATATCCTAACCTAAGGGAACCTAACATCTCGGGTGTAATATTTTACAACATTTCTGCCGCGTCGGCCCCTATTTCTCGGTGGGAACATTCTATACGTCTATAACGTTGTATATCATAACCTAAGGGAGCCTAACTTGTAGAATGTAATATTTTACAACATCCCTGGCGTGTCGTCGCCTACTTCTGGATGGGGACATTATATACATCTATAACGTCATATATCCTAACCTAACGGAACCTAACATCTCGGGTGTAATATTTTACAACATACCTGGTGTGTCGTCGCCTACTTCTCGATGGGGACATTATATACATCTATAACGTTGTATATTCTAACCTAACACAACCTAACATCTGGGATGGAATATTTTACAACATTCCTGGCATGTCGGTCCCTACTTCTCGGTGGGAACCTTCTATATGTCTATAACGTTGTATATCCTAACCTAAGGGAACCTAACATATCGGCTGTAATATTTTAAAACTTTCCTGGCATGTCGGTCCCTACGTCTCGGTGGGATCATTATATACGTCTATAACGATATATATCCTAACCAAAGGCAACCGAACATCTCGGATGTAACATTTTACAACATTCCTGGCATGTCGGTCACTACATCTCGGTGGGAACATTATATACGTCTGTAACGATATATACCCTAACCTAAGGCAACCTAACATCTCGGATGTAATATTTTACAACATTCCTGGCATGTCGGTCCCTACTTCTCGGTGGGAACATTCTATACGTCTATAACGTTGTATATCCTAACCTAATCGAACCTAACATCTCGGGTGTAATATTTTACAACATTGCTGCCGCGTCGGCCCCTATTTCTCGGTGGGAACATTCTATACGTCTATAACTTTGTATATCATAACCTAAGGGAACCTAACTTGTAGAATGTAATATTTTACAACATTCCTGGCGTGTCGTCGCCTACTTGTGGATGGGAACATTATATACATCTATAACGTTGTATATCCTAACCTAAGGCAACCTAACATCTCGGATGTAACATTTTACAACATTCCTGTCGTGTCGTCGCCTGCTTCTCGATGGGGACATTATATACGTCTATAACGTGGTATATTCTAACCTAACGCAACCTAACATCTGGGATGTAATATTTTACAACATTCCTGGCGTGTCGTCGCCTACTTCTGGATGGGCACATTATATACATCTATAACGTCATATATCCTAACCTAAGGGAACCTAACATCTCGGGTATAATATTTTACAACATTCCAGGCGTGTCGTCGCCTACTTCTCGATGGGAACATTATATACGTCTATAACGTTATATATCCTAGCCTAAGGCAACCTAACTTGTAGAATGTAATATTTTACAACATTCCTGGCGTGTCGTCGCCTACTTCTCTATGGGAACATTATATACATCTATAACGTTGTATATCCTAACCTAAGGCAACCTAACATCTCGGATGTAATATTTTACAACATTCCTGACGCGTCGGTCCCTACTTCTCGTTCGGAACATTGTATACGTCTATAACGGAATATGTCCTAGCCTAAGGCAACCCAACATCTCGGATGTAATATTTTACAACATTCCTGGCGTGTCGTCGCCTGCTTCTCGATGGGGACATTATATACGTCTATAACGTTGTATATTCTAACCCAAAGCAACCTAACTTCTGGGATGTAATATTTTACAACATTCCTGGCATATCGGTCCCCACGTCTCGGCGGGAACATTATATAAGTCTATAACGATATATATCCTAACCTAAAGCAACCTAATACCTCGGATGAAATATTTTAGAACATTCCTGTCATGTCGGTCCCTACATCTCGGTGGGGACATTCTATACGTCTATAACGTTGTATATCCTAACCTAAGGGAACCTAACATTTCGGGTGTAATATTTTGCAACATTCCTAACGCGTCGGCCCCTATTTCTCGGTGGGAATATTATATACGTCTATAACGTTACATATCCTAGCCTAAGGCAACCTAACATGTCGAATGTAATATTTTACAACATTCTGGCGTCTCGTCGCCTGCTTCTCAAAGGGGACATTATATACGTCTATAACGTTGTATATCCTAACCTAACGCAACCTAACATCTGGGTTGTTTTATTTTACAACATTCCTGACGCGTCGGTCCCTACTTCTCGGTGGGAACATTGTATACGTCTATAACGATATATGTCCTAGCCTAAGGTAACCTAACATCTCGCATGTAATATTTTACAATATTCCTGGAGTGTCGTCGCCTGCTTCTCGAAGGGGACGTGGATTAAATCCGTCTATAACGTTGTATATACTAACCTAAGGGAACCTAACTTCTCGGGTGTACTATTTTACAACATTCCTGACGCGTCGGCCCCTATTTCTCGGTGGGAATATTATATACGTCTATAACGTTATATATCCTAACGTAAGCAAACATAACATCTCGGATGTAATATTTTACAACATTCCTGGCGTGTCGTCGCCTGCTTCTCGATGGGGACATTATATACGTCTATAACGTTGTATATCCTAACCCAAAGCAACTTAACTTCTGGGATGTAATATTTTGCAACATTCCTGGCATGTCGGTCCCCACGTCTCGGTGGGAACATTATATAAGTCTATAACGATATATATCCTAACCTAAAGCAACCAAACAACTCGAATGTAATATTTTAGAACATTCCTGGCATGTCGGTCCCTACATCTCGGTGGGAACATTCTATACGTCTATAACGTTGTATATCCTAACCTAAGGGAACCTAACATTTCGGGTGTAATATTTTACAACATTCCTGACGCGTCGGCCCCTATTTCTCGGTGGGAATATTATATACGTCTATAACGTTATATATCCTAGCCTAAGGCAACCTAACATGTCGAAAGTAATATTTTACAACATCTGGCGTGTCGTCGCCTGCTTCTCGAAGGGGACATTATATACGTCTATAACGTTGTATATCCTAACCTAACGCAACCTAACATCTGGGATGTAATATTTTACAACATTCCTGACGCGTCGGTCCCTACTTCTCGGTGGGAACATTGTATACGTCTATAACGGAATATGTCCTAGCCTAAGGCAACCCAACATCTCGGATGTAATATTTTACAACAATCCTGGCGTGTCGTCGCCTGCTTCTCGATGGGGACATTATATACGTCTATAACGTTGTATATTCTAACCCAAAGCAACCTAACTTCTGGGATGTAATATTTTACAACATTCCTGGCATGTCTGTCCCCATGTCTCGGCGGGAACATTATATAAGTCTATAACGATATATATCCTAACCTAAAGCAACCTAACACCTCGGATGTAATATTTTAGAACATTCCTGTCATGTCTGTCCCTACATCTCGGTGGGGACATTCTATACGTCTATAACGTTGTATATCCTAACCTAAGGGAACCTAACATTTCGGGTGTAATATTTTGCAACATTCCTGACGCGTCGGCCCCTATTTCTCGGTGGGAATATTATATACATCTATAACGTTATATATCCTAGCCTAAGGCAACCTAACATGTCGGGTGTAATATTTTACAACAGTCCTGACGCGTCGGCCCCTATTTCTCGGTGGGAATATTATATACGTCTATAACGTTATATATCCTAGCCTAAGGCAACCTAACATGTCGAATGTAATATTTTACAACATTCTGGAGTGTCGTCGCCTGCTTCTCAAAGGGGACATTATATACGTCTATAACGTTGTATATCCTAACCTAACGCAACCTAACATCTGGGATGTAATATTTTACAACATTCCTGACGCGTCGGCCCCTATTTCTCGGTGGGAACATTGTATACGTCTATAACGATATATATCCTAGCCTAAGGCAACCCAACATGTAGAATGTAATATTTTACAACATTCCTGGCGTGTCGTCGCCTACTTCTCGATGGGGACATTATATACATCTATAACGTTGTATATCCTAACCTAAGGCAACCTAACATCTCGGATGTAATATTTTGCAATATTCCTGGCATGTCGGTCCCTACTTCTCGGTGGGAACATTGTATACGTCTATAACGATATATATTCTAGCCTAAGGCAACCTAACATGTCGAATGTAATATTTTACAACATTCCTATCCTGTCGTCACCTGCTCCTCGATGGGGACATTATATACGTCTATAACGTTGTATATTCTAACCTAACGCAACCTAACATCTGGGATGTAATATTTTCCAACATTCCTGGCGTGTCGACGCCTACTTCTGGATGGGGACATTATATACATCTATAACGTCATATATCCTAACCTAAGGGAACCTAACATCTCGGGTGTAATATTTTACAACATTCCTGGCGTGTCGTCGCCTACTTCTCGATGGGGACATTATATACATCTATAACGTTGTATATCCTAACCTAAGGCAACCTAACATCTCGGATATAATATTTTACAACATTCCTGGCATGTCGGGCCCTACTTCTCGGTGGGAACATTGTATACGTCTATAACGATACATATCCTAGCCTAAGGCAACCTAACATGTCGAATGTAATATTTTACAACATTCCTGTCGTGTCGTCGCCTGCTTCTCGATGGGGACATCTTATACGTCTATAACGTTGTATATCCTAACCTAAGGGAACCTAACATCTCGGGTGTAATATTTTAGAACATTCCTGACGCGTCAGTCCCTATTTCTCGGTGGGAACATTATATACGTCTATAACGTTATATATCCTAGCCTAAGGCAACCTAACTTGTAGAATGTAATATTTTACAACATTCCTGGCGTGTCGTCGCCTACTTCTGGATGGGGACATTATATACATCTATAACGTCATATATCCTAACCTAAGGGAACCTAACATCTCGGATGTAATATTTTACAACATTCCTGGCGTTTCGGCTGCTACTTTTCGGTGGGAACATTATATACGTCTATAACGATATATATCCTAACCTAAGGCAACCTAACATCTCGGATGTAATATTTTACAACATTCCTGGCATGTCGGTCCCTACTTATCGGTGGAAACAATGTATACGTCTATAACGATATATATCCTAGCCTAATGCAACCCAACATGTAGAATGTATTATTTTACAACATTCCTGGCGTGTCGTCGCCTACTTCTCGATGGGGACATTATATACATCTATAACGTTGTATATTCTAATCTAACGCAACCTAACATCTGGGATGTAATATTTTACAACATTCCTGGCATGTCGGTCCCTACTTCTCGGTGGGAACATTCTATATGTCTATAACGTTGTATATCCTAACCTAAGGGAAATTACTATATCGGATGTAATATTTTAAAACTTTCCTGGCATGTCGGTCCCTACGTCTCGGTGGGATCATTATATACGTCTATAACGATATATATCCTAACCTAAGGCAACCTAACATCTCGGATGTAATATTTTACAACATTCCTGTCATGTCGGTCACTACATCTCGGTGGGAACATTATATACGTCTGTAACGATATATACCCTAACCTAAGGCAACCTAACATCTCGGATGTAATATTTTACAACATTCCTGGCATGTCGGTCCCTACTTCTCGGTGGGAACATTCTATACGTCTATAACGTTGTATATCCTAACCTAAGGGAACCTAACATCTCGGGTGTAATATTTTACAACATTGCTGACGCGTCGGCCCCTATTTCTCGGTGGGAACATTCTATACGTCTATAACGTTGTATATCATAACCTCAGGGAACCTAACTTGTAGAATGTAATATTTCACAACATGCCTGGCGTGTCGTCGCCTACTTCTGGATGGGGACATTATATACATCTATAACGTCATATATCCTAACCTAAGGGAACCTAACATCTCGGGTGTAATATTTTACAACATTCCTGACGCGTCGGCCGCTATTTCTCGGTGGGAACATTGTATACGTCTATAACGGAATATGTCCTAGCCTAAGGCAACCCAACATCTCGGATGTAATATTTTACAACAATCCTGGCGTGTCGTCGCCTGCTTCTCGATGGGGACATTATATACGTCTATAACGTTGTATATTCTAACCCAAAGCAACCTAACTTCTGGGATGTAATATTTTACAACATTCCTGACGCGTCGGCCCCTATTTCTCGGTGGGAAAATTGTATACGTCTATAACGATATATATCCTAGCCTAAGGCAACCTAACATGTCGAATGTAATATTTTACAATATTCCTGTCGTGTCGTCGCCTGCTTATCGATGGGGACATTATATACGTCTATAACGTTGTATATTCTAACCTAACGCAACCTAACATCTGGGATGTAATATTTTACAACATTCCTGGCGTGTCGTCGCCTACTTCTGGATGGGGCCATTATATACATCTATAACGTCATATATCCTAACCTAAGGGAACCTAACATCTCGGGTGTAATATTTTAGAACATTCCTGACGCGTCAGTCCCTATTTCTCGGTGGGAACATTATATAGGTCTATAACGTTATATATCCTAGCCTAAGGCAACCTAACTTGTAGAATGTAATATTTTACAACATTCCTGTCGTGTCGTCGCCTGCTTCTCGATGGGGACATTATATACGTCTATAACGTTGTATATTCTAACCTAACGCAACCTAACATCTGGGATGTAATATTTTACAACATTCCTGGCGTGTCGTCGCCTACTTCTGGATGGGGACATTATATACATCTATAACGTTATATATCCTAACCTAAGGGAACCTAACATCTCGGGTGTAATATTTTACAACATTCCTGGCGTGTCGTCGCCTACTTCTCGATGGGGACATTATATACATCTATAACGTTGTATATCCTAACCTAAGGCAACCTAACATCTGGGATGTAATATTTTACAAGATTCCTGGCATGTCGGTCCCCACGTCTCGGTGGGAACATTATATAAGTCTATAACGATATATATCCTAACCTAAGGCAACCTAACATCTCGGATGTAATATTTTACAACATTCCTGGCATGTCGGTCCCTACTTCTCGGTGGAAACAATGTATACGTCTATAACGATATATATCCTAGCCTAAGGCAACCCAATATGTAGAATGTAATATTTTACAACATTCCTGGCGTGTCGTCGCCTACTTCACGATGGGGACATTATATACATCTATAACGTTGTATATCCTAACCTAAGGCAACCTAACATCTCGGATGTAATATTTTACAACATTCCTGGCATGTCGGTCCCTACTTCTCGGTGGGAACATTGTATACGTCTATAACGATATATATCCTAGCCTAAGGCAACCTAACATGTCGAATGTAATATTTTACAACATTCCTGTCGTGTCGTCGCCTGCTTCTCGATGGGGACATTATATACGTCTATAACGTTGTATATTCTAACCTAACGCAACCTAACATCTGGGATGTAATATTTTACAACATTCCTGGCGTGTCGTCGCCTACTTCTGGATGGGGACATTATATACATCTATAACGTCATATATCCTAACCTAAGGGAACCTAACATCTCGGGTGTAATATTTTACAACATTCCTGGCGTGTCGTCGCCTACTTCTCGATGGGGACATTATATACATCTATAACGTTGTATATCCTAACCTAAGGCAACCTAACATCTGAGATGTAATATTTTACAAGATCCCTGGCATGTCGGTCCCCACGTCTCGGTGGGAACATTATATAAGTCTATAACGATATATATCCTAACCTAAGGCAACCTAACATCTCGGATGTAATATTTTACAACATTCCTGGCATGTCGGTCCCTACTTCTCGGTGGAAACAATGTATACGTCTATAACGATATATATCCTAGCCTAAGGCAACCCAACATGTAGAATGTAATATTTTACAACATTCCTGGCGTGTCGTCGCCTACTTCTCGATGGGGACATTATATACATCTATAACGTTGTATATCCTAACCTAAGGCAACCTAACATCTCGGATGTAATATTTTGCAATATTCCTGGCATGTCGGTCCCTACTTCTCGGTGGGAACATTGTATACGTCTATAACGATATATATTCTAGCCTAAGGCAACCTAACATGTCGAATGTAATATTTTACAACATTCCTATCCTGTCGTCACCTGCTCCTCGATGGGGACATTATATACGTCTATAACGTTGTATATTCTAACCTAACGCAACCTAACATCTGGGATGTAATATTTTCCAACATTCCTGGCGTGTCGACGCCTACTTCTGGATGGGGACATTATATACATCTATAACGTCATATATCCTAACCTAAGGGAACCTAACATCTCGGGTGTAATATTTTACAACATTCCTGGCGTGTCGTCGCCTACTTCTCGATGGGGACATTATATACATCTATAACGTTGTATATCCTAACCTAAGGCAACCTAACATCTCGGATATAATATTTTACAACATTCCTGGCATGTCGGGCCCTACTTCTCGGTGGGAACATTGTATACGTCTATAACGATACATATCCTAGCCTAAGGCAACCTAACATGTCGAATGTAATATTTTACAACATTCCTGTCGTGTCGTCGCCTGCTTCTCGATGGGGACATCTTATACGTCTATAACGTTGTATATCCTAACCTAAGGGAACCTAACATCTCGGGTGTAATATTTTAGAACATTCCTGACGCGTCAGTCCCTATTTCTCGGTGGGAACATTATATACGTCTATAACGTTATATATCCTAGCCTAAGGCAACCTAACTTGTAGAATGTAATATTTTACAACATTCCTGGCGTGTCGTCGCCTACTTCTGGATGGGGACATTATATACATCTATAACGTCATATATCCTAACCTAAGGGAACCTAACATCTCGGATGTAATATTTTACAACATTCCTGGCGCTTCGGCTGCTACTTTTCGGTGGGAACATTATATACGTCTATAACGATATATATCCTAACCTAAGGCAACCTAACATCTCGGATGTAATATTTTACAACATTCCTGGCATGTCGGTCCCTACTTATCGGTGGAAACAATGTATACGTCTATAACGATATATATCCTAGCCTAATGCAACCCAACATGTAGAATGTATTATTTTACAACATTCCTGGCGTGTCGTCGCCTACTTCTCGATGGGGACATTATATACATCTATAACGTTGTATATTCTAATCTAACGCAACCTAACATCTGGGATGTAATATTTTACAACATTCCTGGCATGTCGGTCCCTACTTCTCGGTGGGAACATTCTATATGTCTATAACGTTGTATATCCTAACCTAAGGGAAATTACTATATCGGATGTAATATTTTAAAACTTTCCTGGCATGTCGGTCCCTACGTCTCGGTGGGATCATTATATACGTCTATAACGATATATATCCTAACCTAAGGCAACCTAACATCTCGGATGTAATATTTTACAACATTCCTGGCATGTCGGTCACTACATCTCGGTGGGAACATTATATACGTCTGTAACGATATATACCCTAACCTAAGGCAACCTAACATCTCGGATGTAATATTTTACAACATTCCTGGCATGTCGGTCCCTACTTCTCGGTGGGAACATTCTATACGTCTATAACGTTGTATATCCTAACCTAAGGGAACCTAACATCTCGGGTGTAATATTTTACAACATTGCTGACGCGTCGGCCCCTATTTCTCGGTGGGAACATTCTATACGTCTATAACGTTGTATATCATAACCTCAGGGAACCTAACTTGTAGAATGTAATATTTCACAACATGCCTGGCGTGTCGTCGCCTACTTCTGGATGGGGACATTATATACATCTATAACGTCATATATCCTAACCTAAGGGAACCTAACATCTCGGGTGTAATATTTTACAACATTCCTGACGCGTCGGCCGCTATTTCTCGGTGGGAACATTGTATACGTCTATAACGGAATATGTCCTAGCCTAAGGCAACCCAACATCTCGGATGTAATATTTTACAACAATCCTGGCGTGTCGTCGCCTGCTTCTCGATGGGGACATTATATACGTCTATAACGTTGTATATTCTAACCCAAAGCAACCTAACTTCTGGGATGTAATATTTTACAACATTCCTGACGCGTCGGCCCCTATTTCTCGGTGGGAACATTGTATACGTCTATAACGATATATATCCTAGCCTAAGGCAACCTAACATGTCGAATGTAATATTTTACAATATTCCTGTCGTGTCGTCGCCTGCTTATCGATGGGGACATTATATACGTCTATAACGTTGTATATTCTAACCTAACGCAACCTAACATCTGGGATGTAATATTTTACAACATTCCTGGCGTGTCGTCGCCTACTTCTGGATGGGGCCATTATATACATCTATAACGTCATATATCCTAACCTAAGGGAACCTAACATCTCGGGTGTAATATTTTAGAACATTCCTGACGCGTCAGTCCCTATTTCTCGGTGGGAACATTATATAGGTCTATAACGTTATATATCCTAGCCTAAGGCAACCTAACTTGTAGAATGTAATATTTTACAACATTCCTGTCGTGTCGTCGCCTGCTTCTCGATGGGGACATTATATACGTCTATAACGTTGTATATTCTAACCTAACGCAACCTAACATCTGGGATGTAATATTTTACAACATTCCTGGCGTGTCGTCGCCTACTTCTGGATGGGGACATTATATACATCTATAACGTTATATATCCTAACCTAAGGGAACCTAACATCTCGGGTGTAATATTTTACAACATTCCTGGCGTGTCGTCGCCTACTTCTCGATGGGGACATTATATACATCTATAACGTTGTATATCCTAACCTAAGGCAACCTAACATCTGGGATGTAATATTTTACAAGATTCCTGGCATGTCGGTCCCCACGTCTCGGTGGGAACATTATATAAGTCTATAACGATATATATCCTAACCTAAGGCAACCTAACATCTCGGATGTAATATTTTACAACATTCCTGGCATGTCGGTCCCTACTTCTCGGTGGAAACAATGTATACGTCTATAACGATATATATCCTAGCCTAAGGCAACCCAATATGTAGAATGTAATATTTTACAACATTCCTGGCGTGTCGTCGCCTACTTCACGATGGGGACATTATATACATCTATAACGTTGTATATCCTAACCTAAGGCAACCTAACATCTCGGATGTAATATTTTACAACATTCCTGGCATGTCGGTCCCTACTTCTCGGTGGGAACATTCTATACGTCTATAACGTTGTATATCCTAACCTAAGGGAACCTAACATCTCGGGTGTAATATTTTACAACATTGCTGACGCGTCGGCCCCTATTTCTCGGTGGGAACATTCTATACGTCTATAACGTTGTATATCATAACCTCAGGGAACCTAACTTGTAGAATGTAATATTTCACAACATGCCTGGCGTGTCGTCGCCTACTTCTGGATGGGGACATTATATACATCTATAACGTCATATATCCTAACCTAAGGGAACCTAACATCTCGGGTGTAATATTTTACAACATTCCTGACGCGTCGGCCGCTATTTCTCGGTGGGAACATTGTATACGTCTATAACGGAATATGTCCTAGCCTAAGGCAACCCAACATCTCGGATGTAATATTTTACAACAATCCTGGCGTGTCGTCGCCTGCTTCTCGATGGGGACATTATATACGTCTATAACGTTGTATATTCTAACCCAAAGCAACCTAACTTCTGGGATGTAATATTTTACAACATTCCTGACGCGTCGGCCCCTATTTCTCGGTGGGAACATTGTATACGTCTATAACGATATATATCCTAGCCTAAGGCAACCTAACATGTCGAATGTAATATTTTACAATATTCCTGTCGTGTCGTCGCCTGCTTATCGATGGGGACATTATATACGTCTATAACGTTGTATATTCTAACCTAACGCAACCTAACATCTGGGATGTAATATTTTACAACATTCCTGGCGTGTCGTCGCCTACTTCTGGATGGGGCCATTATA
The DNA here is from genome assembly GCA_963969225.1 of Xylocopa violacea. Taxonomy (NCBI): domain Eukaryota; kingdom Metazoa; phylum Arthropoda; class Insecta; order Hymenoptera; family Apidae; genus Xylocopa; species Xylocopa violacea. The sequence goes on from CAXAJV010000835.1 coordinate 1,361,479, forward strand.
TACATCTATAACGTCATATATCCTAACCTAAGGGAACCTAACATCTCGGGTGTAATATTTTAGAACATTCCTGACGCGTCAGTCCCTATTTCTCGGTGGGAACATTATATAGGTCTATAACGTTATATATCCTAGCCTAAGGCAACCTAACTTGTAGAATGTAATATTTTACAACATTCCTGTCGTGTCGTCGCCTGCTTCTCGATGGGGACATTATATACGTCTATAACGTTGTATATTCTAATCTAACGCAACCTAACATCTGGGATGTAATATTTTACAACATTCCTGGCGTGTCGTCGCCTACTTCTGGATGGGGACATTATATACATCTATAACGTTATATATCCTAACCTAAGGGAACCTAACATCTCGGGTGTAATATTTTACAACATTCCTGGCGTGTCGTCGCCTACTTCACGATGGGGACATTATATACATCTATAACGTTGTATATCCTAACCTAAGGGAAATTACTATATCGGATGTAATATTTTAAAACTTTCCTTGCATGTCGGTCCCTACGTCTCGGTGGGATCATTATATACGTCTATAACGATATATATCCTAACCTAAGGCAACCTAACATCTCGGATGTAATATTTTACAACATTCCTGGCATGTCGGTCACTACATCTCGGTGGGAACATTATATACGTCTGTAACGATATATACCCTAACCTAAGGCAACCTAACATCTCGGATGTAATATTTTACAACATTCCTGGCATGTCGGTCCCTACTTCTCGGTGGGAACATTCTATACGTCTATAACGTTGTATATCCTAACCTAAGGGAACCTAACATCTCGGGTGTAATATTTTACAACATTGCTGACGCGTCGGCCCCTATTTCTCGGTGGGAACATTCTATACGTCTATAACGTTGTATATCATAACCTCAGGGAACCTAACTTGTAGAATGTAATATTTCACAACATGCCTGGCGTGTCGTCGCCTACTTCTGGATGGGGACATTATATACATCTATAACGTCATATATCCTAACCTAAGGGAACCTAACATCTCGGGTGTAATATTTTACAACATTCCTGACGCGTCGGCCGCTATTTCTCGGTGGGAACATTGTATACGTCTATAACGGAATATGTCCTAGCCTAAGGCAACCCAACATCTCGGATGTAATATTTTACAACAATCCTGGCGTGTCGTCGCCTGCTTCTCGATGGGGACATTATATACGTCTATAACGTTGTATATTCTAACCCAAAGCAACCTAACTTCTGGGATGTAATATTTTACAACATTCCTGACGCGTCGGCCCCTATTTCTCGGTGGGAACATTGTATACGTCTATAACGATATATATCCTAGCCTAAGGCAACCTAACATGTCGAATGTAATATTTTACAATATTCCTGTCGTGTCGTCGCCTGCTTATCGATGGGGACATTATATACGTCTATAACGTTGTATATTCTAACCTAACGCAACCTAACATCTGGGATGTAATATTTTACAACATTCCTGGCGTGTCGTCGCCTACTTCTGGATGGGGCCATTATATACATCTATAACGTCATATATCCTAACCTAAGGGAACCTAACATCTCGGGTGTAATATTTTAGAACATTCCTGACGCGTCAGTCCCTATTTCTCGGTGGGAACATTATATAGGTCTATAACGTTATATATCCTAGCCTAAGGCAACCTAACTTGTAGAATGTAATATTTTACAACATTCCTGTCGTGTCGTCGCCTGCTTCTCGATGGGGACATTATATACGTCTATAACGTTGTATATTCTAACCTAACGCAACCTAACATCTGGGATGTAATATTTTACAACATTCCTGGCGTGTCGTCGCCTACTTCTGGATGGGGACATTATATACATCTATAACGTTATATATCCTAACCTAAGGGAACCTAACATCTCGGGTGTAATATTTTACAACATTCCTGGCGTGTCGTCGCCTACTTCTCGATGGGGACATTATATACATCTATAACGTTGTATATCCTAACCTAAGGCAACCTAACATCTGGGATGTAATATTTTACAAGATTCCTGGCATGTCGGTCCCCACGTCTCGGTGGGAACATTATATAAGTCTATAACGATATATATCCTAACCTAAGGCAACCTAACATCTCGGATGTAATATTTTACAACATTCCTGGCATGTCGGTCCCTACTTCTCGGTGGAAACAATGTATACGTCTATAACGATATATATCCTAGCCTAAGGCAACCCAACATGTAGAATGTAATATTTTACAACATTCCTGGCGTGTCGTCGCCTACTTCTCGATGGGGACATTATATACATCTATAACGTTGTATATCCTAACCTAAGGGAACCTAACATCTCGGGTGTAATATTTTACAACATTGCTGACGCGTCGGCCCCTATTTCTCGGTGGGAACATTCTATACGTCTATAACGTTGTATATCATAACCTCAGGGAACCTAAGTTGTAGAATGTAATATTTCACAACATGCCTGGCGTGTCGTCGCCTACTTCTGGATGGGGACATTATATACATCTATAACGTCATATATCCTAACCTAAGGGAACCTAACATCTCGGGTGTAATATTTTACAACATTCCTGACGCGTCGGCCGCTATTTCTCGGTGGGAACATTGTATACGTCTATAACGGAATATGTCCTAGCCTAAGGCAACCCAACATCTCGGATGTAATATTTTACAACAATCCTGGCGTGTCGTCGCCTGCTTCTCGATGGGGACATTATATACGTCTATAACGTTGTATATTCTAACCCAAAGCAACCTAACTTCTGGGATGTAATATTTTACAACATTCCTGGCATGTCTGTCCCCACGTCTCGGCGGGAACATTATATAAGTCTATAACGATATATATCCTAACCTAAAGCAACCTAACACCTCGGATGTAATATTTTAGAACATTCCTGTCATGTCTGTCCCTACATCTCGGTGGGGACATTCTATACGTCTATAACGTTGTATATCCTAACCTAAGGGAACCTAAAATTTCGGGTGTAATATTTTGCAACATTCCTGACGCGTCGGCCCCTATTTCTCGGTGGGAATATTATATACATCTATAACGTTATATATCCTAGCCTAAGGCAACCTAACATGTCGGGTGTAATATTTTACAACAGTCCTGACGCGTCGGCCCCTATTTCTCGGTGGGAATATTATATACGTCTATAACGTTATATATCCTAGCCTAAGGCAACCTAACATGTCGAATGTAATATTTTACAACATTCTGGAGTGTCGTCGCCTGCTTCTCAAAGGGGACATTATATACGTCTATAACGTTGTATATCCTAACCTAACGCAACCTAACATCTGGGATGTAATATTTTACAACATTCCTGACGCGTCGGCCCCTATTTCTCGGTGGGAACATTGTATACGTCTATAACGATATATATCCTAGCCTAAGGCAACCTAACATGTCGAATGTAATATTTTACAATATTCCTGTCGTGTCGTCGCCTGCTTATCGATGGGGACATTATATACGTCTATAACGTTGTATATTCTAACCTAACGCAACCTAACATCTGGGATGTAATATTTTACAACATTCCTGGCGTGTCGTCGCCTACTTCTGGATTGGGCCATTATATACATCTATAACGTCATATATCCTAACCTAAGGGAACCTAACATCTCGGGTGTAATATTTTAGAACATTCCTGACGCGTCAGTCCCTATTTCTCGGTGGGAACATTATATAGGTCTATAACGTTATATATCCTAGCCTAAGGCAACCTAACTTGTAGAATGTAATATTTTACAACATTCCTGTCGTGTCGTCGCCTGCTTCTCGATGGGGACATTATATACGTCTATAACGTTGTATATTCTAACCTAACGCAACCTAACATCTGGGATGTAATATTTTACAACATTCCTGGCGTGTCGTCGCCTACTTCTGGATGGGGACATTATATACATCTATAACGTTATATATCCTAACCTAAGGGAACCTAACATCTCGGGTGTAATATTTTACAACATTCCTGGCGTGTCGTCGCCTACTTCTCGATGGGGACATTATATACATCTATAACGTTGTATATCCTAACCTAAGGCAACCTAACATCTGGGATGTAATATTTTACAAGATTCCTGGCATGTCGGTCCCCACGTCTCGGTGGGAACATTATATAAGTCTATAACGATATATATCCTAACCTAAGGCAACCTAACATCTCGGATGTAATATTTTACAACATTCCTGGCATGTCGGTCCCTACTTCTCGGTGGAAACAATGTATACGTCTATAACGATATATATCCTAGCCTAAGGCAACCCAACATGTAGAATGTAATATTTTACAACATTCCTGGCGTGTCGTCGCCTACTTCTCGATGGGGACATTATATACATCTATAACGTTGTATATCCTAACCTAAGGGAACCTAACATCTCGGGTGTAATATTTTACAACATTGCTGACGCGTCGGCCCCTATTTCTCGGTGGGAACATTCTATACGTCTATAACGTTGTATATCATAACCTCAGGGAACCTAAGTTGTAGAATGTAATATTTCACAACATGCCTGGCGTGTCGTCGCCTACTTCTGGATGGGGACATTATATACATCTATAACGTCATATATCCTAACCTAAGGGAACCTAACATCTCGGGTGTAATATTTTACAACATTCCTGACGCGTCGGCCGCTATTTCTCGGTGGGAACATTGTATACGTCTATAACGGAATATGTCCTAGCCTAAGGCAACCCAACATCTCGGATGTAATATTTTACAACAATCCTGGCGTGTCGTCGCCTGCTTCTCGATGGGGACATTATATACGTCTATAACGTTGTATATTCTAACCCAAAGCAACCTAACTTCTGGGATGTAATATTTTACAACATTCCTGGCATGTCTGTCCCCACGTCTCGGCGGGAACATTATATAAGTCTATAACGATATATATCCTAACCTAAAGCAACCTAACACCTCGGATGTAATATTTTAGAACATTCCTGTCATGTCTGTCCCTACATCTCGGTGGGGACATTCTATACGTCTATAACGTTGTATATCCTAACCTAAGGGAACCTAAAATTTCGGGTGTAATATTTTGCAACATTCCTGACGCGTCGGCCCCTATTTCTCGGTGGGAATATTATATACATCTATAACGTTATATATCCTAGCCTAAGGCAACCTAACATGTCGGGTGTAATATTTTACAACAGTCCTGACGCGTCGGCCCCTATTTCTCGGTGGGAATATTATATACGTCTATAACGTTATATATCCTAGCCTAAGGCAACCTAACATGTCGAATGTAATATTTTACAACATTCTGGAGTGTCGTCGCCTGCTTCTCAAAGGGGACATTATATACGTCTATAACGTTGTATATCCTAACCTAACGCAACCTAACATCTGGGATGTAATATTTTACAACATTCCTGACGCGTCGGCCCCTATTTCTCGGTGGGAACATTGTATACGTCTATAACGATATATATCCTAGCCTAAGGCAACCTAACATGTCGAATGTAATATTTTACAATATTCCTGTCGTGTCGTCGCCTGCTTATCGATGGGGACATTATATACGTCTATAACGTTGTATATTCTAACCTAACGCAACCTAACATCTGGGATGTAATATTTTACAACATTCCTGGCGTGTCGTCGCCTACTTCTGGATTGGGCCATTATATACATCTATAACGTCATATATCCTAACCTAAGGGAACCTAACATCTCGGGTGTAATATTTTACAACATTCCTGGCGTGTCGTCGCCTACTTCTCGATGGGGACATTATATACATCTATAACGTTGTATATCCTAACCTAAGGCAACCTAACATCTGGGATGTAATATTTTACAAGATTCCTGGCATGTCGGTCCCCACGTCTCGGTGGGAACATTATATAAGTCTATAACGATATATATCCTAACCTAAGGCAACCTAACATCTCGGATGTAATATTTTACAACATTCCTGGCATGTCGGTCCCTACTTCTCGGTGGAAACAATGTATACGTCTATAACGATATATATCCTAGCCTAAGGCAACCCAATATGTAGAATGTAATATTTTACAACATTCCTGGCGTGTCGTCGCCTACTTCACGATGGGGACATTATATACATCTATAACGTTGTATATCCTAACCTAAGGCAACCTAACATCTCGGATGTAATATTTTACAACATTCCTGGCATGTCGGTCCCTACTTCTCGGTGGGAACATTGTATACGTCTATAACGATATATATCCTAGCCTAAGGCAACCTAACATGTCGAATGTAATATTTTACAACATTCCTGTCGTGTCGTCGCCTGCTTCTCGATGGGGACATTATATACGTCTATAACGTTGTATATTCTAACCTAACGCAACCTAACATCTGGGATGTAATATTTTACAACATTCCTGGCGTGTCGTCGCCTACTTCTGGATGGGGACATTATATACATCTATAACGTTATATATCCTAACCTAAGGGAACCTAACATCTCGGGTGTAATATTTTACAACATTCCTGGCGTGTCGTCGCCTACTTCTCGATGGGGACATTATATACATCTATAACGTTGTATATCCTAACCTAAGGCAACCTAACATCTGAGATGTAATATTTTACAAGATCCCTGGCATGTCGGTCCCCACGTCTCGGTGGGAACATTATATAAGTCTATAACGATATATATCCTAACCTAAGGCCACCTAACATCTCGGATGTAATATTTTACAACATTCCTGGCATGTCGGTCCCTACTTCTCGGTGGAAACAATGTATACGTCTATAACGATATATATCCTAGCCTAAGGCAACCCAACATGTAGAATGTAATATTTTACAACATTCCTGGCGTGTCGTCGCCTACTTCTCGATGGGGACATTATATACATCTATAACGTTGTATATCCTAACCTAAGGCAACCTAACATCTCGGATGTAATATTTTGCAACATTCCTGGCATGTCGGTCCCTACTTCTCGGTGGGAACATTGTATACGTCTATAACGATATATATTCTAGCCTAAGGCAACCTAACATGTCGAATGTAATATTTTACAACATTCCTATCCTGTCGTCGCCTGCTCCTCGATGGGGACATTATATACGTCTATAACGTTGTATATTCTAACCTAACGCAACCTAACATCTGGGATGTAATATTTTCCAACATTCCTGGCGTGTCGTCGCCTACTTCTGGATGGGGACATTATATACATCTATAACGTCATATATCCTAACCTAAGGGAACCTAACATCTCGGGTGTAATATTTTACAACATTCCTGGCGTGTCGTCGCCTACTTCTCGATGGGGACATTATATACATCTATAACGTTGTATATCCTAACCTAAGGCAACCTAACATCTCGGATATAATATTTTACAACATTCCTGGCATGTCGGGCCCTACTTCTCGGTGGGAACATTGTATACGTCTATAACGATACATATCCTAGCCTAAGGCAACCTAACATGTCGAATGTAATATTTTACAACATTCCTGTCGTGTCGTCGCCTGCTTCTCGATGGGGACATCTTATACGTCTATAACGTTGTATATCCTAACCTAAGGGAACCTAACATCTCGGGTGTAATATTTTAGAACATTCCTGACGCGTCAGTCCCTATTTCTCGGTGGGAACATTATATACGTCTATAACGTTATATATCCTAGCCTAAGGCAACCTAACTTGTAGAATGTAATATTTTACAACATTCCTGGCGTGTCGTCGCCTACTTCTGGATGGGGACATTATATACATCTATAACGTCATATATCCTAACCTAAGGGAACCTAACATCTCGGATGTAATATTTTACAACATTCCTGGCATGTCGGTCCCTACTTATCGGTGGAAACAATGTATACGTCTATAACGATATATATCCTAGCCTAATGCAACCCAACATGTAGAATGTATTATTCTACAACATTCCTGGCGTGTCGTCGCCTACTTCTCGATGGGGACATTATATACATCTATAACGTTGTATATTCTAATCTAACGCAACCTAACATCTGGGATGTAATATTTTACAACATTCCTGGCATGTCGGTCCCTACTTCTCGGTGGGAACATTCTATATGTCTATAACGTTGTATATCCTAACCTAAGGGAACCTACTATATCGGATGTAATATTTTAAAACTTTCCTGGCATGTCGGTCCCTACGTCTCGGTGGGATCATTATATACGGCTATAACGATATATATCCTAACCTAAGGGAACCTATCATCTCGGGTGTAATATTTTACAACATTCCTGGCGTGTCGTCGCCTACTTCTCGATGGGGACATTATATACATCTATAACGTTGTATATTCTAACCTAACACAACCTAACATCTGGGATGGAATATTTTACAACATTCCTGGCATGTCGGTCCCTACTTCTCGGTGGGAACCTTCTATATGTCTATAACGTTGTATATCCTAACCTAAGGGAACCTAACATATCGGCAGTAATATTTTACAACATTCCTGGCGTGTCGTCGCCTACTTCTCGATGGGGACATTATATACATCTATAACGTCATATATCCTAACCTAACGGAACCTAACATCTGGGATGTAATATTTTACAAGATTCCTGGCATGTCGGTCCCCACGTCTCGGTGGGAACATTATATAAGTCTATAACGATATATATCCTAACCTAAGGCAACCTAACATCTCGGATGTAATATTTTACAACATTCCTGGCATGTCGGTCCCTACTTATCGGTGGAAACAATGTATACGTCTATAACGATATATATCCTAGCCTAATGCAACCCAACATGTAGAATGTATTATTTTACAACATTCCTGGCGTGTCGTCGCCTACTTCTCGATGGGGACATTATATACGTCTATAACGTTGTATATTCTAACCTAACGCAACCTAACATCTGGGATGTAACATTTTAAAACATTCCTGGCATGTCGGTCCCTACGTCTCGGTGGGAACATTATATACGTCTATAACGATATATATCCTAACCTAAGGCAACCTAACATCTCGGATGTAATATTTTACAACATTCCTGGCGCTTCGGCTGCTACTTTTCGGTGGGAACATTATATACGTCTATAACGTTACATATCCTAACGTATGGCAACATAACATCTCGGATGTTATATTTTACAACATTCCTGGCGTGTCGTCGCCTGCTTCTCGATGGGGACTTTATGTACGTCTATAACGTTGTATATCCTAACCTAAGGGAACCAAACATCTCGGGTGTAATATTTTACAACATTGCTGCCGCGTCGGCCCTATTTCTCGGTGGGAACATTCTATACGTCTATAACGTTGTATATCATAACCTAAGGTAACCTAACTTGTAGAATGTAATATTTTACAACATTCCTGGCGTGTCGTCGCCTACTTCTGGATGGGGACATTATATACAACTATAACGTCATATATCCTAACCTAACGGAACCTAACATTTCGGGTGTAATATTTTACAACATTCCTGGCGTGTCGTCGCCTACTTCTCGATGGGGACATTATATACATCTATAACGTTGTATATTCTAACCTAACACAACCTAACATCTGGGATGGAATATTTTACAACATTCCTGGCATGTCGGTCCCTACTTCTCGGTGGGAACCTTCTATATGTCTATAACGATGTATATCCTAACCTAAGGGAACCTAACATATCGGCTGTAATATTTTAAAACTTTCCTGGCATGTCGGTCCCTACGTCTCGGTAGGATCATTATATACGTCTATAACGATATATATCCTAACCAAAGGCAACCTAACATCTCGGATGTAATATTTTACAACATTCCTGGCATGTCGGTCACTACATCTCGGTGGGAACATTATATACGTCTGTAACGATATATACCCTAACCTAAGGCAACCTAACATCTCGGATGTAATATTTTACAACATTCCTGGCATGTCGGTCCCTACTTCTCGGTGGGAACATTCTATACGTCTATAACGTTGTATATCCTAACCTAAGGGAACCTAACATCTCGGGTGTAATATTTTACAACATTGCTGCCGCGTCGGCCCCTATTTCTCGGTGGGAACATTCTATACGTCTATAACTTTGTATATCATAACCTAAGGGAACCTAACTTGTAGAATGTAATATTTTACAACATTCCTGGCGTGTCGTCGCCTACTTGTGGATGGGAACATTATATACATCTATAACGTTGTATATCCTAACCTAAGGCAACCTAACATCTCGGATGTAACATTTTACAACATTCCTGTCGTGTCGTCGCCTGCTTCTCGATGGGGACATTATATACGTCTATAACGTGGTATATTCTAACCTAACGCAACCTAACATCTGGGATGTAATATTTTACAACATTCCTGGCGTGTCGTCGCCTACTTCTGAATGGGCACATTATATACATCTATAACGTCATATATCCTAACCTAAGGGAACCTAACATCTCGGGTATAATATTTTACAACATTCCAGGCGTGTCGTCGCCTACTTCTCGATGGGAACATTGTATACGTCTATAACGATATATATACTAGCCTAAGGCAACCTAACATGTCGAATGTAATATTTTACAACATTCCTGTCGTGTCGTCGCCTGCTTCTCGATGGGGACATTATATACGTCTATAACGTTGTATATTCTAACCTAACGCAACCTAACATCTGGGAAGTAATATTTTACAACATTCCTGGCGTGTCGTCGCCTACTTCTGGATGGGGACATTATATACATCTATAACGTCATATATCCTAACCTAAGGGAACCTAACGTCTCGGGTGTAATATTTTACAACATTCCTGACGCGTCGGCCGCTATTTCTCGGTGGGAATATTGTATACGTCTATAACGTTATATATCCTAGCCTAGAGCAACCTAACATCTCGGATGTAATATTTCACAACATCCCTGGCGTGTTAACCCGCACTTCTCGGTGGGAATATCATATACGTCTATAGCGATATATATCCTAGCCTAAGGCGACCTAACATGTCGAATGTAATATTTTACATCATTCCTGACGTGTCGGCCCGTAGTTCACGGTGGTAACATTATATACGCCTACAACGTTATATATACTAGCCTAAGGCAACCTGACATATCGGATGTAATATTTGACAACATTTCTGGCGTGTGAGCGCGTACTTCTCGGTGGGAACAACATATACGTCTGTAACGTTACATATCCTGTCGTAAGGCAACATAACATCTCGGATGTAATATTTTACAACATTCCTGGTGGGTCGTCGCCCGCTTCTCGATGGGAACATTATATACGTCTATAACGTTGAATATCCTAACCTAAAGCAACCTAACATCTGGGATGTAATATTTTACAACATTCCTGGCGTGTCGTCGCCTACATCACGATGGGAACATTATATACGTCTATAACGTTATATATCCTAGCCTAAGGCAACCTAACATGTCGAATGTAATATTTTACAACATTCCTGTCGTGTCGTTGCCTGCTTCTCGATGGGGACATTATATACGTCTATAACGTTGTATATTCTAACCTAACGCAACCTAACATCTGGGAAGTAATATTTTACAACATTCCTGGCGCGTCGTCGCCTACTTCTGGATGGGGACATTATATACATCTATAACGTCATATATCCTAACCTAAGGGAACCTAACGTCTCGGGTGTAATATTTTACAACATTCCTGACGCGTCGGCCGCTATTTCTCGGTGGGAATATTGTATACGTCTATAGCGTTATATATCCTAGCCTAAGGCAACCTAACATCTCGGATGTAATATTTCACAACATTCCTGGCGTGTTAACCCGCACTACTCGGTGGGAATATCATATACGTCTATAGCGATATATATTCTAGCCTAAGGCGACCTAACATGTCGAATGTAATATTTTACATCATTCCTGACGTGTCGGCCCGTAGTTCACGGTGGTAACATTATATCCGCCTACAACGTTATATATACTAGCCTAAGGCAACCTGACATCTCGGATGTAATATTTGACAACATTTCTGGCGTGTGAGCGCGTACTTCTCGGTGGGAACATCATATACGTCTGTAACGTTATATATCCTGTCGTAAGGCAACATAACATCTCGGATGTAATATTTTACAACATTCCTGGTGGGTCGTCGCCCGCTTCTCGATGGGGACATTGTATACGTCTATAACGTTGAATATCCTAACCTAAAGCAACCTAACATCTGGGATGTAATATTTTACAACATTCCTGGCGTGTCGTCGCCTACATCTCGATGAGAACATTATATACGTCTATAACGATATATATCCTAGCCTAAGGCAACCTAACTTGTAGAATGTAATATTTTACAACATTCCTGGCGTGTCGTCGCCTCCTTCTCTATGGGAACATTATATACATCTATAACGTTGTATATCCTAACCTAAGGCAACCTAACATCTCGGATGTAATATTTTACAACATTCCTGTCATGTCGGTCCCTACTTCTCGGTGGGAACATTGTATACGTCTATAACGATATATATCCTAGCCTAAGGCAACCTAACATGTCGAATGTAATATTTTACAACATTCCTGTCGTGTCGTCGCCTGCTTCTCGATGGGGACATTGTATACGTCTATAACGTTGTATATCCTAACCTAAGGCAACCTAACATCTCGGATGTAATATTTTACAACATTCCTGGCGTGTCGTCGCCTACTTCTGGATGGGGACATTATATACATCTATAACGTCATATATCCTAACCTAAGGGAACCTAACATCTCGGGTGTAATATTTTACAACATTCCTGGCGTGTCGTCGCCTACTTCTCGATGGGGACATTATATACGTCTATAACGTTGTATATCCTAACCTAAGGCAACCTAACATCTCGGATGTAATATTTTACAACATTCCTGGCATGTCGGTCCCTACTTCTCGGTGGGAAATTGTATACGTCTATAACGATATATATTCTAGCCTAAGGCAACCTAACATTTCGATTGTAATATTTTACAACATTCCTGTCGTGTCGTCGCCTGCTTCTCGATGGGGACATTATATACGTCTATAACGTTGTATATTCTAACCTAACGCAACCTAACATCTGGGATGTTATATTTCACAACATTCCTGGCGTGTCGTCGCCTACTTCTGGATGGGGACATTATATACATCTATAACGTCATATATCCTAACCTAAGGGAACCTAACATCTCGGGTGTAATATTTTACAACATTCCTGGCGTGTCGTCGCCTACTTCTCGATGGGGACATTATATACATCTATAACGTTGTATATCCTAACCTAAGGCAACCTAACATCTCGGATGTAATATTTTACAACATTCCTGGCGTGTCGTCGCCTACGTCTGGATGGGGACATTATATACATCTATAACGTCATATATCCTAGCCTAAGGCAACCTAACATGTCGAATGTAATATTTTACAACATTCCTGTCGTGTCGTCGCCTGCTTCTCGATGGGGACATTATATACGTCTATAACGTTGTATATCCTAACCTAAGGCAACCTAACATCTCGGATGTAATATTTTACAACATTCCTGTCATGTCGGTCCCTACTTCTCGGTGGGAATATTGTATACGTCTATAACGATATATATCCTAGCCTAAGGCAACCCAACATGTAGAATGTAATATTTTACAACATTCCTGTCGTGTCGCCGCCTGCTTCTCGATGGGGACATTATATACGTCTATAACGTTGTATATTCTAACCTAACGCAACCTAACATCTGGGATGTTATATTTTACAACATTCCTGGCGTGTCGTCGCCTACTTCTGGATGGGGCAGTATATACATCTATAACGTCATATATCCTAACCTAAGGGAACCTAACATCTCGGGTGTAATATTTTACAACATTCCTGGCGTGTCGGTCCCTACGTCTCGGTGGGAACGTTATATACGTCTATAACGATATATATCCTAACCTAAGGGAACCTTACCTCTCGGATGTAATATTTTACAACATTCCTGGCATGTCGGTCCCTACTTCTCGGTGGGAACAATGTATACGTCTATAACGATATATATCCTAGCCTAAGGCAACCCAACATGTAGAATGTAATATTTTACAACATTCCTGTCGTGTCGCCGCCTGCTTCTCGATGGGGATATTATATACGTCTATAACGTTGTATATTCTAACCTAACGCAACCTAACATCTGGGATGTTATATTTTACAACATTCCTGGCGTGTCGTCGACTACTTCTCGATGGGGCATAATATACATCTATAACGTCATATATCCTAACCTAAGGGAACCTAACATCTCGGGTGTAATATTTTACAACATTCCTGGCGTGTCGTCGCCTGCTTCTCGATAGGGACTTTATGTACGTCTATAACGTTGTATATCCTAACCTAACGCAACCTAACATCTGGGATGTAATATTTTAAAACATTCCTGGCATGTCGGTCCCCACGTCTCGGTGGGAACATTATATACGTCTATAACGATATATATCCTAACCTAAGGCAACCTAACATCTCGTATGTAATATTTTACAACATTCCTGGCATGTCGGTCCCTACTTCTCGGTGGAAACAATGTATACGTCTATAACGATATATATCCTAGCCTAAGGCAACCCAACATGTAGAATGTAATATTTTTCAACATTCCTGGCGTGTCGTCGCCTACTTCTCGATGGGGACATTATATACGTCTATAACGTTGTATATCCTAACCTAAGGCAACCCAACATCTCGGATGTAATATTTTACAACATTCCTGGCGTGTCGTCGCCTACTTCTCGATGGGGACATTATATACATCTATAACGTTGTATATCCTAACCTAAGGCAACCTATCATCTCGGATGTAATATTTTACAACATTCCTGGCATGTCGGTCCCTACTTCTCGGTGGGAACATTGTATACGTCTATAACGATATATATTCTAGCCTAAGGCAACCTAACATGTCGAATGTAATATTTTACAACATTCCTGTCGTGTCGTCGCCTGCTTCTCGATGGGGACATTATATACGTCTATAACGTTGTATATTCTAACCTAACGCAACCTAACATCTGGGATGTTATATTTTACAACATTCCTGGCGTGTCGTCGCCTACTTCTGGATAGGGCATTATATACATCTATAACGTCATATATCCTAACCTAAGGGAACCTAACATCTCGGGTGTAATATTTTACAACATTCCTGGCGTGTCGTCGCCTACTTCTCGATGGGGACATTATATACATCTATAACCTTGTATATACTAACCTAACGCAACCTAACATCAGGAATGTAATATTTTACAACATTCCTGGCATGTCGGTCCCTACGTCTCCGTGGGTACATTATATACGTCTATAACGTTGTATATCCTAACCTAACGCAACCTAACATCTGGGATGTAATATTTTAAAACATTCCTGGCATGTCGGTCCGTACGTCTCGGTGGGAACATTATATACGTCTATAACGATAAATATCCTAACCTAAGGGAACCTTACCTCTCGGATGTAATATTTTACAACATTCCTGGCATGTCGGTCCCTACTTCTCGGTGGGACCAATGTATACGTCTATAACGATATATATCCTAGCCTAAGGCAACCCAACATGTAGAATGTAATATTTTACAACATTCCTGTCGTGTCGCCGCCTGCTTCTCGATGGGGACATTATATACGTCTATAACGTTGTATATTCTAACCTAACGCAACCTAACATCTGGGATGTAATATTTTACAACATTCCTGGCGTGTCGTCGCCTACTTCTGGATGGGGACATTATATACATCTATAACGTCATATATCCTAACCTAAGGGAACCTAACATCTCGGGTGTAATATTTTACAACATTCCTGGCGTGTCGTCGCCTGCTTCTCGATGGGGACTTTATGTACGTCTATAACGTTGTATATCCTAACCTAAGGCAACCTAACATCTGGGATGTAATATTTTACAACATTCCTGGCATGTCGGTCCCTACGTCTCGGTGGGAACGTTATATACGTCTATAACGATATATATCCTAACCTAAGGGAACCTTACATCTCGGATGTAATATTTTACAACATTCCTGGCATGTCGGGCCCTACTTCTCGGTGGGAACATTGTATACGTCTATAACGATATATATACTAGCCTAAGGCAACCTAACATGTCGAATGTAATATTTTACAACATTCCTGTCGTGTCGTTGCCTGCTTCTCGATGGGGACATTATATACGTCTATAACGTTGTATATTCTAACCTAACGCAACCTAACATCTGGGAAGTAATATTTTACAACATTCCTGGCGCGTCGTCGCCTACTTCTGGATGGGGACATTATATACATCTATAACGTCATATATCCTAACCTAAGGGAACCTAACGTCTCGGGTGTAATATTTTACAACATTCCTGACGCGTCGGCCGCTATTTCTCGGTGGGAATATTGTATACGTCTATAGCGTTATATATCCTAGCCTAAGGCAACCTAACATCTCGGATGTAATATTTCACAACATTCCTGGCGTGTTAACCCGCACTACTCGGTGGGAATATCATATACGTCTATAGCGATATATATTCTAGCCTAAGGCGACCTAACATGTCGAATGTAATATTTTACATCATTCCTGACGTGTCGGCCCGTAGTTCACGGTGGTAACATTATATCCGCCTACAACGTTATATATACTAGCCTAAGGCAACCTGACATCTCGGATGTAATATTTGACAACATTTCTGTCGTGTGAGCGCGTACTTCTCGGTGGGAACATCATATACGTCTGTAACGTTATATATCCTGTCGTAAGGCAACATAACATCTCGGATGTAATATTTTACAACATTCCTGGTGGGTCGTCGCCCGCTTCTCGATGGGGACATTGTATACGTCTATAACGTTGAATATCCTAACCTAAAGCAACCTAACATCTGGGATGTAATATTTTACAACATTCCTGGCGTGTCGTCGCCTACATCTCGATGAGAACATTATATACGTCTATAACGATATATATCCTAGCCTAAGGCAACCTAACTTGTAGAATGTAATATTTTACAACATTCCTGGCGTGTCGTCGCCTCCTTCTCTATGGGAACATTATATACATCTATAACGTTGTATATCCTAACCTAAGGCAACCTAACATCTCGGATGTAATATTTTACAACATTCCTGTCATGTCGGTCCCTACTTCTCGGTGGGAACATTGTATACGTCTATAACGATATATATCCTAGCCTAAGGCAACCTAACATGTCGAATGTAATATTTTACAACATTCCTGTCGTGTCGTCGCCTGCTTCTCGATGGGGACATTATATACGTCTATAACGTTGTATATCCTAACCTAAGGCAACCTAACATCTCGGATGTAATATTTTACAACATTCCTGTCATGTCGGTCCCTACTTCTCGGTGGGAATATTGTATACGTCTATAACGATATATATCCTAGCCTAAGGCAACCCAACATGTAGAATGTAATATTTTACAACATTCCTGTCGTGTCGCCGCCTGCTTCTCGATGGGGACATTATATACGTCTATAACGTTGTATATTCTAACCTAACGCAACCTAACATCTGGGATGTTATATTTTACAACATTCCTGGCGTGTCGTCGCCTACTTCTGGATGGGGCAGTATATACATCTATAACGTCATATATCCTAACCTAAGGGAACCTAACATCTCGGGTGTAATATTTTACAACATTCCTGGCGTGTCGGTCCCTACGTCTCGGTGGGAACGTTATATACGTCTATAACGATATATATCCTAACCTAAGGGAACCTTACCTCTCGGATGTAATATTTTACAACATTCCTGGCATGTCGGTCCCTACTTCTCGGTGGGAACAATGTATACGTCTATAACGATATATATCCTAGCCTAAGGCAACCCAACATGTAGAATGTAATATTTTACAACATTCCTGTCGTGTCGCCGCCTGCTTCTCGATGGGGACATTATATACGTCTATAACGTTGTATATTCTAACCTAACGCAACCTAACATCTGGGATGTTATATTTTACAACATTCCTGGCGTGTCGTCGCCTACATCTCGATGAGAACATTATATACGTCTATAACGATATATATCCTAGCCTAAGGCAACCTAACTTGTAGAATGTAATATTTTACAACATTCCTGGCGTGTCGTCGCCTACTTCTCTATGGGAACATTATATACATCTATAACGTTGTATATCCTAACCTAAGGCAACCTAACATCTCGGATGTAATATTTTACAACATTCCTGTCATGTCGGTCCCTACTTCTCGGTGGGAACATTGTATACGTCTATAACGATATATATCCTAGCCTAAGGCAACCTAACATGTCGAATGTAATATTTTACAACATTCCTGTCGTGTCGTCGCCTGCTTCTCGATGGGGACATTATATACGTCTATAACGTTGTATATCCTAACCTAAGGCAACCTAACATCTCGGATGTAATATTTTACAACATTCCTGTCATGTCGGTCCCTACTTCTCGGTGGGAATATTGTATACGTCTATAACGATATATATCCTAGCCTAAGGCAACCCAACATGTAGAATGTAATATTTTACAACATTCCTGTCGTGTCGCCGCCTGCTTCTCGATGGGGACATTATATACGTCTATAACGTTGTATATTCTAACCTAACGCAACCTAACATCTGGGATGTTATATTTTACAACATTCCTGGCGTGTCGTCGCCTACTTCTGGATGGGGCAGTATATACATCTATAACGTCATATATCCTAACCTAAGGGAACCTAACATCTCGGGTGTAATATTTTACAACATTCCTGGCGTGTCGGTCCCTACGTCTCGGTGGGAACGTTATATACGTCTATAACGATATATATCCTAACCTAAGGGAACCTTACCTCTCGGATGTAATATTTTACAACATTCCTGGCATGTCGGTCCCTACTTCTCGGTGGGAACAATGTATACGTCTATAACGATATATATCCTAGCCTAAGGCAACCCAACATGTAGAATGTAATATTTTACAACATTCCTGTCGTGTCGCCGCCTGCTTCTCGATGGGGACATTATATACGTCTATAACGTTGTATATTCTAACCTAACGCAACCTAACATCTGGGATGTTATATTTTACAACATTCCTGGCGTGTCGTCGACTACTTCTCGATGGGGCATTATATACATCTATAACGTCATATATCCTAACCTAAGGGAACCTAACATCTCGGGTGTAATATTTTACAACATTCCTGGCGTGTCGTCGCCTGCTTCTCGATGGGGACTTTATGTACGTCTATAACGTTGTATATCCTAACCTAACGCAACCTAACATCTGGGATGTAATATTTTAAAACATTCCTGGCATGTCGGTCCCCACGTCTCGGTGGGAACATTATATACGTCTATAACGATATATATCCTAACCTAAGGCAACCTAACATCTCGTATGTAATATTTTACAACATTCCTGGCATGTCGGTCCCTACTTCTCGGTGGAAACAATGTATACGTCTATAACGATATATATCCTAGCCTAAGGCAACCCAACATGTAGAATGTAATATTTTTCAACATTCCTGGCGTGTCGTCGCCTACTTCTCGATGGGGACATTATATACGTCTATAACGTTGTATATCCTAACCTAAGGCAACCCAACATCTCGGATGTAATATTTTACAACATTCCTGGCGTGTCGTCGCCTACTTCTCGATGGGGACATTATATACATCTATAACGTTGTATATCCTAACCTAAGGCAACCTAACATCTCGGATGTAATATTTTACAACATTCCTGGCATGTCGGTCCCTACTTCTCGGTGGGAACATTGTATACGTCTATAACGATATATATTCTAGCCTAAGGCAACCTAACATGTCGAATGTAATATTTTACAACATTCCTGTCGTGTCGTCGCCTGCTTCTCGATGGGGACATTATATACGTCTATAACGTTGTATATTCTAACCTAACGCAACCTAACATCTGGGATGTTATATTTTACAACATTCCTGGCGTGTCGTCGCCTACTTCTGGATGGGGACATTATATACATCTATAACGTCATATATCCTAACCAAAGGGAACCTAACATCTCGGGTGTAATATTTTACAACATTCCTGGCGCTTCGGCTGCTACTTTTCGGTGGGAACATTATATACGTCTATAACGTTACATATCCTAACGTATGGCAACATAACATGTCGAATGTAATATTTTACAACATTCCTGTCGCGTCGTCGCCTGCTTCTCGATGGGGACATTATATACGTCTATAACGTTGTATATTCTAACCTAACGCAACCTAACATCTGGGATGTAATATTTTACAACATTCCTGGCATGTCGGTCCCTACGTCTCGGTGGGAACGTTATATACGTCTATAACGATATATATCCTAACCTAAGGGAACCTTACATCTCGGATGTAATATTTTACAACATTCCTGGCATGTCGGGCCCTACTACTCGGTGGGAACATTGTATACGTCTATAACGATATATATCCTAGCCTAAGGCAACCTAACTTGTAGAATGTAATATTTTACAACATTCCTGGCGTGTCGTCGCCTCCTTCTCTATGGGAACATTATATACATCTATAACGTTGTATATCCTAACCTAAGGCAACCTAACATCTCGGATGTAATATTTTACAACATTCCTGTCATGTCGGTCCCTACTTCTCGGTGGGAACATTGTATACGTCTATAACGATATATATCCTAGCCTAAGGCAACCTAACATGTCGAATGTAATATTTTACACCATTCCTGTCGTGTCGTCGCCTACTTCTGGATGGGGCATTATATACATCTATAACGTCATATATCCTAACCTAAGGGAACCTAACATCTCGGGTGTAATATTCTACAACATTCCTGGCGTGTCGTCGCCTACTTCCCGATGGGGACATTATATACATCTATAACCTTGTATATACTAACCTAACGCAACCTAACATCAGGAATGTAATATTTTACAACATTCCTGGCATGTCGGTCCCTACGTCTCCGTGGGTACATTATATACGTCTATAACGTTGTATATCCTAACCTAACGCAACCTAACATCTGGGATGTAATATTTTAAAACATTCCTGGCATGTCGGTCCGTACGTCTCGGTGGGAACATTATATACGTCTATAACGATATATATCCTAACCTAAGGCAACCTAACATCTCGGATGTAATATTTTACAACATTCCTGGCATGTCGGTCCCTACTTCTCGGTGGTAACATTGTATACGTCTATAACGATATATATTCTAGCCTAAGGCAACCTAACATGTCGAATGTAATATTTTACAACATTCCTGTCGTGTCGTCGCCTGCTTCTCGATGGGGACATTATATACGTCTATAACGATGTATATTCTAACCTAACGCAACCTAACATCTGGGATGTTATATTTTACAACATTCCTGGCGTGTCGTCGCCTACTTCTGGATGGGGACATTATATACATCTATAACGTCATATATCCTAACCTATGGGAACCTAACATCTCGGGTGTAATATTTTACAACATTCCTGGCGTGTCGTCGCCTACTTCTCGATGGGGACATTATATACGTCTATAACGTTGTATATCCTAACCTAAGGCAACGTAACATCTCGGATGTAATATTTTACAACATTCCTGGCATGTCGGTCCCTACTTCTCGGTGGGAATATTGTATACGTCTATAACGATATATATCCTAGCCTAAGGCAACCCAACATGTAGAATGTAATATTTTACAACATTCCTGTCGTGTCGCCGCCTGCTTCTCGATGGGGACATTATATACGTCTATAACGTTGTATATTCTAACCTAACGCAACCTAACATCTGGGATGTTATATTTTACAACATTCCTGGCGTGTCGTCGCCTACTTCTGGATGGGGCAGTATATACATCTATAACGTCATATATCCTAACCTAAGGGAACCTAACATCTCGGGTGTAATATTTTACAACATTCCTGGCGTGTCGGTCCCTACGTCTCGGTGGGAACGTTATATACGTCTATAACGATATATATCCTAACCTAAGGGAACCTTACCTCTCGGATGTAATATTTTACAACATTCCTGGCATGTCGGTCCCTACTTCTCGGTGGGAACAATGTATACGTCTATAACGATATATATCCTAGCCTAAGGCAACCCAACATGTAGAATGTAATATTTTACAACATTCCTGTCGTGTCGCCGCCTGCTTCTCGATGGGGACATTATATACGTCTATAACGTTGTATATTCTAACCTAACGCAACCTAACATCTGGGATGTTATATTTTACAACATTCCTGGCGTGTCGTCGACTACTTCTCGATGGGGCATTATATACATCTATAACGTCATATATCCTAACCTAAGGGAACCTAACATCTCGGGTGTAATATTTTACAACATTCCTGGCGTGTCGTCGCCTGCTTCTCGATGGGGACTTTATGTACGTCTATAACGTTGTATATCCTAACCTAACGCAACCTAACATCTGGGATGTAATATTTTAAAACATTCCTGGCATGTCGGTCCCCACGTCTCGGTGGGAACATTATATACGTCTATAACGATATATATCCTAACCTAAGGCAACCTAACATCTCGTATGTAATATTTTACAACATTCCTGGCATGTCGGTCCCTACTTCTCGGTGGAAACAATGTATACGTCTATAACGATATATATCCTAGCCTAAGGCAACCCAACATGTAGAATGTAATATTTTTCAACATTCCTGGCGTGTCGTCGCCTACTTCTCGATGGGGACATTATATACGTCTATAACGTTGTATATCCTAACCTAAGGCAACCCAACATCTCGGATGTAATATTTTACAACATTCCTGGCGTGTCGTCGCCTACTTCTCGATGGGGACATTATATACATCTATAACGTTGTATATCCTAACCTAAGGCAACCTAACATCTCGGATGTAATATTTTACAACATTCCTGGCATGTCGGTCCCTACTTCTCGGTGGGAACATTGTATACGTCTATAACGATATATATTCTAGCCTAAGGCAACCTAACATGTCGAATGTAATATTTTACAACATTCCTGTCGTGTCGTCGCCTGCTTCTCGATGGGGACATTATATACGTCTATAACGTTGTATATTCTAACCTAACGCAACCTAACATCTGGGATGTTATATTTTACAACATTCCTGGCGTGTCGTCGCCTACTTCTGGATGGGGACATTATATACATCTATAACGTCATATATCCTAACCTAAGGGAACCTAACATCTCGGGTGTAATATTTTACAACATTCCTGGCGTGTCGTCGCCTACTTCTCGATGGGGACATTATATACATCTATAACGTTGTATATCCTAACCTAAGGCAACCTAACATCTCGGATGTAATATTTTACAACATTCCTGGCGTGTCGTCGCCTACGTCTGGATGGGGACATTATATACATCTATAACGTCATATATCCTAACCTAAGGGAACCTAACATCTCGGGTGTAATATTTTACAACATTCCTGGCGTGTCGTCGCCTACTTCTCGATGGGGACATTATATACATCTATAACCTTGTATATACTAACCTAACGCAACCTAACATCTGGGATGTAATATTTTACAACATTCCTGGCATGTCGGCCCCTACGTCTTCGTGGGTACATTATATACGTCTATAACGTTGTATATCCTAACCTAACGCAACCTAACATCTGGGATGTAATATTTTAAAACATTCCTGGGATGTCGGTCCCTACGTCTCGGTGGGAACATTATATACGTCTATAACGATATATATCCTAACCTAAGGCAACCTAACATCTCGGATGTAATATTTCACAACATTCCTGGCATGTCGGTCCCTACTTCTCGGTGGGAACAATGTATACGTCTATAACGATATATATCCTAGCCTAAGGCAACCCAACATGTAGAATGTAATATTTTACAACATTCCTGTCGTGTCGCCGCCTGCTTCTCGATGGGGACATTATATACGTCTATAACGTTGTATATTCTAACCTAACGCAACCTAACATCTGGGATGTTATATTTTACAACATTCCTGGCGTGTCGTCGCCTACTTCTGGATGGGGCATTATATACATCTATAACGTCATATATCCTAACCTAAGGGAACCTAACATCTCGGGTGTAATATTTTACAACATTCCTGGCGTGTCGTCGCCTACTTCTCGATGGGGACATTATATACATCTATAACCTTGTATATACTAACCTAACGCAACCTAACATCAGGAATGTAATATTTTACAACATTCCTGGCATGTCGGTCCCTACGTCTCCGTGGGTACATTATATACGTCTATAACGTTGTATATCCTAACCTAACGCAACCTAACATCTGGGATGTAATATTTTAAAACATTCCTGGCATGTCGGTCCCTACGTCTCGGTGGGAACATTATATACGTCTATAACGATATATATCCTAACCTAAGGCAACCTAACATCTCGGATGTAATATTTTACAACATTCCTGGCGCTTCGGCTGCTACTTTTCGGTGGGAACATTATATACGTCTATAACGTTACATATCCTAACGTATGGCAACATAACATGTCGAATGTAATATTTTACAACATTCCTGTCGCGTCGTCGCCTGCTTCTCGATGGGGACATTATATACGTCTATAACGTTGTATATTCTAACCTAACGCAACCTAACATCTGGGATGTAATATTTTACAACATTCCTGGCATGTCGGTCCCTACGTCTCGGTGGGAACGTTATATACGTCTATAACGATATATATCCTAACCTAAGGGAACCTTACATCTCGGATGTAATATTTTACAACATTCCTGGCATGTCGGGCCCTACTACTCGGTGGGAACATTGTATACGTCTATAACGATATATATCCTAGCCTAAGGCAACCTAACTTGTAGAATGTAATATTTTACAACATTCCTGGCGTGTCGTCGCCTCCTTCTCTATGGGAACATTATATACATCTATAACGTTGTATATCCTAACCTAAGGCAACCTAACATCTCGGATGTAATATTTTACAACATTCCTGTCATGTCGGTCCCTACTTCTCGGTGGGAACATTGTATACGTCTATAACGATATATATCCTAGCCTAAGGCAACCTAACATGTCGAATGTAATATTTTACACCATTCCTGTCGTGTCGTCGCCTACTTCTGGATGGGGCATTATATACATCTATAACGTCATATATCCTAACCTAAGGGAACCTAACATCTCGGGTGTAATATTCTACAACATTCCTGGCGTGTCGTCGCCTACTTCCCGATGGGGACATTATATACATCTATAACCTTGTATATACTAACCTAACGCAACCTAACATCAGGAATGTAATATTTTACAACATTCCTGGCATGTCGGTCCCTACGTCTCCGTGGGTACATTATATACGTCTATAACGTTGTATATCCTAACCTAACGCAACCTAACATCTGGGATGTAATATTTTAAAACATTCCTGGCATGTCGGTCCGTACGTCTCGGTGGGAACATTATATACGTCTATAACGATATATATCCTAACCTAAGGCAACCTAACATCTCGGATGTAATATTTTACAACATTCCTGGCATGTCGGTCCCTACTTCTCGGTGGTAACATTGTATACGTCTATAACGATATATATTCTAGCCTAAGGCAACCTAACATGTCGAATGTAATATTTTACAACATTCCTGTCGTGTCGTCGCCTGCTTCTCGATGGGGACATTATATACGTCTATAACGATGTATATTCTAACCTAACGCAACCTAACATCTGGGATGTTATATTTTACAACATTCCTGGCGTGTCGTCGCCTACTTCTGGATGGGGACATTATATACATCTATAACGTCATATATCCTAACCTATGGGAACCTAACATCTCGGGTGTAATATTTTACAACATTCCTGGCGTGTCGTCGCCTACTTCTCGATGGGGACATTATATACGTCTATAACGTTGTATATCCTAACCTAAGGCAACGTAACATCTCGGATGTAATATTTTACAACATTCCTGGCATGTCGGTCCCTACTTCTCGGTGGGAACATTGTATACGTCTATAGCGATATATATTCTAGCCTAAGGCAACCTAACATGTCGAATGTAATATTTTACAACATTCCTGTCGTGTCGTCGCCTACTTCTCGATGGGGACATTATATACGTCTATAACGTTGTATATTCTAACCTAAGGCAACCTAACATCTCGGATGTAATATTTTACAACATTCCTGGCATGTCGGTCCCTACTTCTCGGTGGTAACATTGTATACGTCTATAACGATATATATTCTAGCCTAAGGCAACCTAACATGTCGAATGTAATATTTTACAACATTCCTGTCGTGTCGTCGCCTGCTTCTCGATGGGGACATTATATACATCTATAACGTTGTATATCCTAACCTAAGGCAACCTAACATCTCGGATGTAATATTTTACAACATTCCTGGCATGTCGGGCCCTACTTCTCGGTGGGAACATTGTATACGTCTATAACGATATATATCCTAGCCTAAGGCAACCTAACATGTCGAATGTAATATTTTACAACATTCCTGTCGTGTCGTCGCCTGCTTCTCGATGGGGACATTCTATGCGTCTATAACGTTGTATATACTAACCTAAGGGAACCTAACATCTCGGGTGTAATATTTTAGAACATTCCTGACGCGTCAGTCCCTATTTCTCGGTGGGATCATTATATACGTCTATAACGTTATATATCCTAGCCTAAGGCAACCTCACTTGTAGAATGTAATATTTTACAACATTCCTGGCGTGTCGTCGCCTACTTCTCTATGGGAACATTATATACATCTATAACGTTGTATATCCTAACCTAAGGCAACCTAACATCTCGGATGTAATATTTTACAACATTCCTGTCATGTCGGTCCCTACTTCTCGGTGGGAACATTGTATACGTCTATAACGATATATATCCTAGCCTAAGGCAACCTAACATGCCGAATGTAATATTTTACAACATTCCTGTCGTGTCGCCGCCTGCTTCACCATGGGGACATTATATACGTCTATAATGTTGTATATTCTAACCTAACGCAACCTAACATCTGGGATGTAATATTTTACAACATTCCTGTCATGTCGGTCCCTACTTCTCGGTGGGAACATTGTATACGTCTATAACGATATATATCCTAGCCTAAGGCAACCTAACATGTCGAATGTAATATTTTACAACATTCCTGTCGTGTCGCCGCCTGCTTCACCATGGGGACATTATATACGTCTATAATGTTGTATATTCTAACCTAACGCAACCTAACATCTGGGATGTAATATTTTACAACATTCCTGGCGTGTCGTCGCCTACTTCTGGATGGGGACATTATATACATCTATAACGTCATATATCCTAACCTAAGGGAACCTAACATCTCGGGTGTAATATTTTACAACATTCCTGGCGTGTCGTCGCCTACTTCTCGATGGGGACATTATATACATCTATAACCTTGTATACAATAACCTAACGCAACCTAACATCTGGGATGTAATATTTTACAACATTCCTGGCATGTCGGTCCCTACGTCTCCGTGGGTACATTATGTACGTCTATAACGTTGTATATCCTAACCTAACGCAACCTAACATCTGGGATGTAATATTTTACAACATTCCTGGCATGTCGGACCCTACGTCTCGGTGGGAACATTATATACGTCTATAGCGATATATATCCTAACCTAAGGCAACCTAACATATCGGATGTAATATTTTACAACATTCCTGGCATGTCGGTCCCTACTTCTCGGTGGTAACATTGTATACGTCTATAACGATATATATTCTAGCCTAAGGCAACCTAACATGTCGAATGTAATATTTTACAACATTCCTGTCGTGTCGTCGCCTGCTTCTCGATGGGGACATTATATACGTCTATAATGATGTATATTCTAACCTAACGCAACCTAACATCTGGGATGTTATATTTTACAACATTCCTGGCGTGCCGTCGCCTACTTCTGGATGGTGACATTATATACATCTATAACGTCATATATCCTAACCTATGGGAACCTAACATCTCGGGTGTAATATTTTACAACATTCCTGGCGTGTCGTCGCCTACTTCTCGATGGGGACATTATATACGTCTATAACGTTGTATATCCTAACCTAAGGCAACCTAACATCTCGGATGTAATATTTTACAACATTCCTGGCATGTCGGTCCCTACTTCTCGGTGGGAACATTCTATACGTCTATAACGTTGTATATCCTAACCTAAGGGAACCTAACATCACGGGTGTAATATTTTACAACATTGCTGACGCGTCGTCGCCTACTTCTCGATGGGGACACTATATACATCTATAACGTTGTATATCCTAACCTAAGGCAACCTAACATCTTGGATGTAATATTTTACAACATTCCTGTCATGTCGGTCCCTACTTCTCGGTGGGAACATTGTATACGTCTATAACGATATATATTCTAGCCTAAGGCAACCTAACATGTCGAATGTAATATTTTACAACATTCCTGTCGTGTCGTCGCCTGCTTCTCGATGGGGACATTATATACGTCTATAACGATGTATATTCTAACCTAACGCAACCTAACATCTGGGATGTTATATTTTACAACATTCCTGGCGTGTCGTCGCCTACTTCTGGATGGGGACATTATATACATCTATAACGTCATATATCCTAACCTAAGGGAACCTAACATCTCGGGTGTAATATTTTACAACATTCCTGGCGTGTCGTCGCCTACTTCTCGATGGGGACATTATATACGTCTATAACGTTGTATATCCTAACCTAAGGCAACCTAACATCTCGGATGTAATATTTTACAACATTCCTGGCATGTCGGTCCCTACTTCTCGGTGGGAACATTGTATACGTCTATAGCGATATATATTCTAGCCTAAGGCAACCTAACATGTCGAATGTAATATTTTACAACATTCCTGTCGTGTCGTCGCCTGCTTCTCGATGGGGACATTATATACGTCTATAACGTTGTATATTCTAACCTAACGCAACCTAATATCTCGGGTGTAATATTTTACAGCATTCCTGGCGTGTCGTCGCCTACTTCTCGATGGGGACATTATATACATCTATAACGTTGTATATCCTAACCTAAGGCAACCTAACATCTCGGATGTAATATTTTACAACATTCCTGGCATGTCGGTCCCTACTTCTCGGTGGGAACATTGTATACGTCTATAACGATATATATTCTAGCCTAAGGCAACCTAACATGTCGAATGTAATATTTTACAACATTCCTGTCGTGTCGTCGCCTGCTTCTCGATGGGGACATTATATACGTCTATAACGTTGTATATTCTAACCTAACGCAACCTAACATCTGGGATGTTATATTTTACAACATTCCTGGCGTGTCGTCGCCTACTTCTTGATGGGGACATTATATATATCTATAACGTCATATATCCTAACCTAAGGGAACCTAACATCTCGGGTGTAATATTTTACAACATTCCTGGCGTGTCGCCGCCTACTTCTCGATGGGGACATTATATACATCTATAACGTTGTATATCCTAACCTAAGGCAACCTAACATCTCGGATGTAATATTTTACAACATTCCTGGCATGTCGGTCCCTACGTCTCCGTGGGTACATTATATACGTCTATAACGTTGTATATCCTAACCTAACGCAACCTAACATCTGGGATGTAATATTTTAAAACATTCCTGGCATGTCGGACCCTACGTCTCGGTGGGAACATTATATACGTCTATAGCGATATATATCCTAACCTAAGGCAACCTAACATATCGGATGTAATATTTTACAACATTCCTGGCATGTCGGTCCCTACTTCTCGGTGGAAAGAATGTATACGTCTATAACGATATATATCCTAGCCTAAGGCAACCCAACATGTAGAATGTAATATTTTACAACATTCCTGGCGTGTCGTCGCCTACTTCTCGATGGGGACATTATATACATCTATAACGTTGTATATCCTAACCTAAGGCAACCTAACATCTCGGATGTAATATTTTACAACATTCCTGGCATGTCGGTCCCTACTTCTCGGTGGGAACATTGAATGCGTCTATAACGATATATATTCTAGCCTAAGGCAACCTAACATGTCGAATGTAATATTTTACAACATTCCTGTCGTGTCGCCGCCTGCTTCACGATGGGGACATTATATACGTCTATAACGTTGTATATTCTAACCTAACGCAACCTAACATCTGGGATGTAATATTTTACAACATTCCTGGCGTGTCGTCGCCTACTTCTGGATGGGGACATTATATACATCTATAACGTCATATATCCTAACCTAAGAGAACCTCACATCTCGGGTGTAATGTTTTACAACATTCCTGGTGGGTCGTCGCCCGCTTCTCGATGGGGACATTATATACGTCTATAACGTTGAATATCCTAACCTAAAGCAACCTAACATCTGGGATGTTATATTTTACAAGATCCCTGGCATGTCGGTCACCACGTCTCGGTGGGAACATTATACACGTCTATAACGATATATATCCTAACCTAAGGCAACCTAACATCTCGGATGTAATATTTTACAACATTCCTGGCATGTCGGTCCCTACTTCTCGGTGGAAACAATGTATACGTCTATAACGATATATATCCTAGCCTAAGGCAACCCAACATGTAGAATGTAATATTTTACAACATTCCTGGCGTGTCGTCGCCTACTTCTCGATGGGGACATTATATACATCTATAACGTTGTATATCCTAACCTAAGGCAACCTAACATCTCGGATGTAATATTTTACAACATTCCTGGCATGTCGGTCCCTACTTCTCGGTGGGAACATTGTATACGTCTATAACGATATATATTCTAGCCTAAGGCAACCTAACATGTCGAATGTAATATTTTACAACATTCCTGTCGTGTCGTCGCCTGCTTCTCGATGGGGACATTATATACGTCTATAACGTTGTATATTCTAACCTAACGCAACCTAATATCTCGGGTGTAATATTTTACAACATTCCTGGCGTGTCGTCGCCTACTTCTCGATGGGGACATTATATACATCTATAACGTTGTATATCCTAACCTAAGGCAACCTAACATCTCGGATGTAATATTTTACAACATTCCTGGCATGTCGGTCCCTACTTCTCGGTGGGAACATTGTATACGTCTATAACGATATATATTCTAACCTAAGGCAACCTAACATGTCGAATGTAATATTTTACAACATTCCTGTCGTGTCGTCGCCTGCTTCTCGATGGGGACATTATATACGTCTATAACGTTGTATATTCTAACCTAACGCAACCTAACATC
Source organism: Xylocopa violacea (assembly GCA_963969225.1). NCBI lineage: Eukaryota > Metazoa > Arthropoda > Insecta > Hymenoptera > Apidae > Xylocopa > Xylocopa violacea. Next base: position 1,392,683 of record CAXAJV010000835.1, read on the forward strand.
TGGGATGTTATATTTTACAACATTCCTGGCGTGTCGTCGCCTACTTCTTGATGGGGACATTATATATATCTATAACGTCATATATCCTAACCTAAGGGAACCTAACATCTCGGGTGTAATATTTTACAACATTCCTGGCATGTCGGTCCCTACTTCTCGGTGGGAACATTGAATGCGTCTATAACGATATATATTCTAGCCTAAGGCAACCTAACATGTCGAATGTAATATTTTACAACATTCCTGTCGTGTCGCCGCCTGCTTCACGATGGGGACATTATATACGTCTATAACGTTGTATATTCTAACCTAACGCAACCTAACATCTGGGATGTAATATTTTACAACATTCCTGGCGTGTCGTCGCCTACTTCTGGATGGGGACATTATATACATCTATAACGTCATATATCCTAACCTAAGAGAACCTCACATCTCGGGTGTAATGTTTTACAACATTCCTGGTGGGTCGTCGCCCGCTTCTCGATGGGGACATTATATACGTCTATAACGTTGAATATCCTAACCTAAAGCAACCTAACATCTGGGATGTTATATTTTACAAGATCCCTGGCATGTCGGTCACCACGTCTCGGTGGGAACATTATACACGTCTATAACGATATATATCCTAACCTAAGGCAACCTAACATCTCGGATGTAATATTTTACAACATTCCTGGCATGTCGGTCCCTACTTCTCGGTGGAAACAATGTATACGTCTATAACGATATATATCCTAGCCTAAGGCAACCCAACATGTAGAATGTAATATTTTACAACATTCCTGGCGTGTCGTCGCCTACTTCTCGATGGGGACATTATATACATCTATAACGTTGTATATCCTAACCTAAGGCAACCTAACATCTCGGATGTAATATTTTACAACATTCCTGGCATGTCGGTCCCTACTTCTCGGTGGTAACATTGTATACGTCTATAACGATATATATTCTAGCCTAAGGCAACCTAACATGTCGAATGTAATATTTTACAACATTCCTGTCATGTCGTCGCCTGCTTCTCGATGGGGACATTATATACGTCTATAACGATGTATATTCTAACCTAACGCAACCTAACATCTGGGATGTTATATTTTACAACATTCCTGGCGTGTCGTCGCCTACTTCTGGATGGGGACATTATATACATCTATAACGTCATATATCCTAACCTAAGGGAACCTCACATCTCGGGTGTAATATTTTACAACATTCCAGGTGGGTCGTCGCCCGCTTCTCGATGGGGACATTATATACGTCTATAACGTTGAATATCCTAACCTAAAGCAACCTAATATCTGGGATGTTATATTTTACAAGATCCCTGGCATGTCGGTCACCACGTCTCGGTGGGAACATTATATACGTCTATAACGATATATATCCTAACCTAAGGCAACCTAACATCTCGGATGTAATATTTTACAACATTCCTGGCATGTCGGTCCCTACTTCTCGGTGGAAACAATGTATACGTCTATAACGATATATATCCTAGCCTAAGGCAACCCAACATGTAGAATGTAATATTTTACAACATTCCTGGCGTGTCGTCGCCTACTTCTCGATGGGGACATTATATACATCTATAACGTTGTATATCCTAACCTAAGGCACCCTAACATCTCGGATGTAATATTTTACAACATTCCTGGCATGTCGGTCCCTACTTCTCGGTGGTAACATTGTATACGTCTATAACGATATATATTCTAGCCTAAGGCAACCTAACATGTCGAATGTAATATTTTACAACATTCCTGTCGTGTCGTCGCCTGCTTCTCGATGGGGACATTATATACGTCTATAACGATGTATATTCTAACCTAACGCAACCTAACATCTGGGATGTTATATTTTACAACATTCCTGGCGTGTCGTCGCCTACTTCTGGATGGGGACATTATATACATCTATAACGTCATATATCCTAACCTAAGGGAACCTCACATCTCGGGTGTAATATTTTACAACATTCCAGGTGGGTCGTCGCCCGCTTCTCGATGGGGACATTATATACGTCTATAACGTTGAATATCCTAACCTAAAGCAACCTAATATCTGGGATGTTATATTTTACAAGATCCCTGGCATGTCGGTCACCACGTCTCGGTGGGAACATTATATACGTCTATAACGATATATATCCTAACCTAAGGCAACCTAACATCTCGGATGTAATATTTTACAACATTCCTGGCATGTCGGTCCCTACTTCTCGGTGGAAACAATGTATACGTCTATAACGATATATATCCTAGCCTAAGGCAACCCAACATGTAGAATGTAATATTTTACAACATTCCTGGCGTGTCGTCGCCTACTTCTCGATGGGGACATTATATACATCTATAACGTTGTATATCCTAACCTAAGGCACCCTAACATCTCGGATGTAATATTTTACAACATTCCTGGCATGTCGGTCCCTACTTCTCGGTGGTAACATTGTATACGTCTATAACGATATATATTCTAGCCTAAGGCAACCTAACATGTCGAATGTAATATTTTACAACATTCCTGTCGTGTCGTCGCCTGCTTCTCGATGGGGACATTATATACGTCTATAACGATGTATATTCTAACCTAACGCAACCTAACATCTGGGATGTTATATTTTACAACATTCCTGGCGTGTCGTCGCCTACTTCTGGATGGGGACATTATATACATCTATAACGGCATATATCCTAACCTAAGGGAACCTAACATCTCGGGTGTAATATTTTACAACATTCCTGGCGTGTCGTCGCCTACTTCTCGATGGGGACATTATATACATCTATAACGTTGTATATCCTAACCTAAGGCAACCTAACATTTCGGATGTAATATTTTACAACATTCCTGGCATGTCGGGCCCTACTTCTCGGTGGGAACATTGTATACGTCTATAACGATATATATCCTAGCCTAAGGCAACCTAACATGTCGAATGTAATATTTTACAACATTCCTGTCGTGTCGTCGCCTGCTTCTCGATGGGGACATTCTATACGTCTATAACGTTGTATATCCTAACCTAAGGGAACCTAACATCTCGGGTGTAATATTTTAGAACATTCCTGACGCGTCAGTCCCTATTTCTCGGTGGGAACATTATATACGTCTATAACGTTATATATCCTAGCCTAAGGCAACCTCACTTGTAGAATGTAATATTTTACAACATTCCTGGCGTGTCGTCGCCTACTTCTCTATGAGAACATTATATACATCTATAACGTTGTATATCCTAACCTAAGGCAACCTAACATCTCGGATGTAATATTTTACAACATTCCTGTCATGTCGGTCCCTACGTCTCGGTGGGAACATTATATACGTCTATAACGATATATATCCTAACCTAAGGCAACCTAACATCTCGGATGTAATATTTTACAACATTCCTGGCGTGTCGTCGCCTGCTTCTAGATGGGGACTTTATGTACGTCTATAACGTTGTATATCCTAACCTAAGGCAACCTAACATCTCGGATGTAATATTTTACGACATTCCTGGCATGTCAGTCCCTACTTCTCGGTGGGAGCATTGTATACGTCTATAACGATATATATCCTAGCCTAAGGCAACCTAACATCTCGGATGTAATATTTTACAACATTCTGGCGTCTCGTCGCCTGCTTCTCGATGGGGACATTTTATACATCTACAACGTTGTATATCCTAACCTAAGGCAACCTAACATCACGGATGTAATATTTTACAACATTCTGGCGTGTCGTCGCCTGCTTCTCGATGGGCACATTATATACGTCTATAACGTTGTATATACTAACCTAACGCAACCTATCATTTGGGATGTAATATTTTACAACATTGCTGACGCGTCAGCCCCTATTACTCGGTGGTATCATTCTATACGTCTATAACGTTGTATATCCTAACCTAAGGGAACCTAACATCTCGGGTGTAATATTTTACAACATTCCTGGCATGTCGGTCCCTACTTCTCGGTGGGGACATTGTATACGTCTATAACGATATATATGCTAGCCTAAGGCAACCTAACATGTCGAATGTAATATTTTACAACATTCCTGTCGTGTCGTCGCCTGCTTCTCGATGGGGACATTATACACGTCTATAACGTTGTATATTCTAACCTAACGCAACCTAACATCTGGGATGTAATATCTTACAACATTCCTGGCATGTCGGTCCCTACGTCTCCGTGGGTACATTATATACGTCTATAACGTTGTATATCCTAACCTAACGCAACCTAACATCTGGCATGTAATATTTTACAACATTCCTGGCATGTCGGTCCCTACTTCTCGGTGGAAACAATGTATACGTCTATAACGTTGTATATCCTAACCTACAGCAACCTAACATCTGGGATGTAATATTTTACAAGATTGCTGGCATGTCGGTCCCTACGTCTCGTTGGGGACATTATATACGTCTAAAACGATATATATCCTAACCTAAGGCAACCTAACATCTCGGATGTAATAGTTGGCAACATTCCTGGCGTGTCGGCCCCCATTTCTCGGTGAGAACATTATATACGTCTATAGCGTTATATATCCTACCCTATGGCGACCTAACATGTCGAATGTAATATTTTACATCATTCCCTCCGTGTCGGCCCGTAGTTCTCGGTGGTAACCTTACATACGACTATAACGGTATATATCCTAGCCTAAGGCAACCTAACATCTCGGATGTAATATTTTGCAGCATTCCTGGCGTGTCGTCGACTGCTTCTCGATGGGGACATTATATACATCTATAACGTTGTATACCCTAACCTAAGGCAACCTAATATCTCGAATGTAATATTTTACAACATTCCTGGCATGTCGGTCCCTACTTCTCTGTGGGAACATTGTATACGTCTATAACGATATATGTCCTAGCCTATTGCAACCTAATATCTCTTATGTAATATTTTACAGCATTCCTGGCGTGTCGTCGCCTGCTTCTCGGTGGGGACATTATATACGTCTATATCGTTATATATCCTAGCCTAAGGCAACCTAACATGTCGGATATAATATTTTACAACATTCCTGGCGTGTCGTCGCCTACTTCTCGATGGGGACATTATATACATCTATAACGATATATATCCTAACCTAAGGCAACCTAATATCTCCGGTGTAATATTTTACAACATTCCTGACGCATCGGCCCCTATTTCTCGGTGGGAACATTATATACGTCTATAGCTTTATATATCCTAGCCTAAGGCGACCTAACATGTCGGATGTAACATTTTACATCATTCCTGGCGTGTCGGCCCGTAGTTCTCGGTGGTAACATTGCATACGTCTATAACGTTGTATATCCAACCTATGGCAACCTAACATGTCGAATGTAATGTTTTACAACATTCCTGGCGTGTCGTCGCCTACTTCTGGATGGGGACATTATATACATCTATAACGTTGTATATCCTAACCTAAGGTAACCTAACATCTCGGATGAAATATTTGACAACATTCCTGGCGTGTCGGCCCGTACGTCTCGGTCGGAACATTCTATACGTCTATAAGGTTGTATGTCCTAACCTAAGGGAACCTAACATCTCGGATGTAATATTTTACAGCATTCCTGGCGTGTCCGCCCGTACCTCACGGTGGGGACATTATATACGTCTATAACGTTGTTTATGCTAACCTAAGGCAACCTAACATCTCGGATGTAATATTTTACAACATTCCTGGCATTTCGGCCCGTAGTTCTCGGTGGTAACATTATATACGTCTATAACGATATATATCCTAACCCAAGGCAACCTATCATCTCGGATGTAATAGTTGGCAACATTCCTGGCTTGTCGGCCCCTATTTCTCGGTGGGAACATTATATGCGTCTATAGCGTTATATATCCTAGCCTATGGCGACCTAACATGTCGAATGTAATATTTTACATCATTCCCTCCGTGTCGGCCCGTCGTTCTCGGTGGTAACATTACATACGACTATAACGGTATATATCCTAGCTTAAGGCAACCTAACATCTCGGATGTAATATTTTGCAGCATTCCTGGCGTGTCGTCGCCTGCTTCTCGATGGGGACATTATATACATCTATAACGTTGTATACCCTAACCTAAGGGAACCTAACATATCGGGTGTAATATTTTACAACATTCCTGACGCGTCGGCCCCTATTTCTCGGTAGGAACATTATATACGTCTATAACGTTATATGTCCTAGCCTATTGCAACCTAACATCTCTTATGTAATATTTTACAGCATTCCTGGCGTGTCGTCGCCTGCTTCTCGCTGCGGACATTATATACGTCTATATCGTTATATATCCTAGCCTAAGGCAACCTAACATGTCGGATGTAATATTTTACAACATTCCTGGCGTGTCGTCGCCTACTTCTTGATGGGGACATTATATACATCTATAACGTTGTATATCCTAACCTAAGGCAACCTAACATCTCGGATGTAATATTTTACAACATTCCTGGCATGTCGGTCACTACGCCTCGGTGGGAACATTATACACGTCTGTAACGATATATATCCTAACCTAAGGCTACCTAACATCTCCGGTGTAATATTTTACAACATTCCTGACGCGTCGGCCCCTATTCCTCGGTGGGAACATTATATACGTCTATAGCTTTATATATCCTAGCCTAAGGCGACCTAACATGTCGGATGTAACATTTTACATCATTCCTGGCGTGTCGGCCCGTAGTTCTCGGTGGTAACATTGCATACGTCTATAACGTTGTATATCCTAGCCTATGGCAACCTAACATGTCGAATATAATGTTTTACAACATTCCTGGCGTGTCGTCGCCTACTTCTGGATGGGGACATTATATACATCTATAACGTTGTATATCCTAACCTAAGGTAACCTAACACCTCGGATGTAATATTTGACAACATTCCTGGCGTGTCGGCCCGTACGTCTCGGTCGGAACATTCTATACGTCTATAAGGTTGTATGTCCTAACCTAAGGGAACCTAACATCTCGGATGTAATATTTTACAGCATTCCTGGCGTGTCCGCCCGTACCCCTCGGTGGGAACATTATATACGTCTATAGCGTTATATATCCTAGCCTATGGCGACCTAACATGTCGAATGTAACATTTTACATCATTCCCTCCGTGTCGGCCCGTCGTTCTCGGTGGTAACATTACATACGACTATAACGGTATATATCCTAGCTTAAGGCAACCTAACATCTCGGATGTAATATTTTGCAGCATTCCTGGCGTGTCGTCGCCTGCTTCTCGATGGGGACATTATATACATCTATAACGTTGTATACCCTAACCTAAGGGAACCTAACATATCGGGTGTAATATTTTACAACATTCCTGACGCGTCGGCCTCTATTTCTCGGTAGGAACATTATATACGTCTATAACGTTATATGTCCTAGCCTATTGCAACCTAACATCTCTTATGTAATATTTTACAGCATTCCTGGCGTGTCGTCGCCTGCTTCTCGCTGGGGACATTATATACGTCTATATCGTTATATATCCTAGCCTAAGGCAACCTAACATGTCGGATGTAATATTTTACAACATTCCTGGCGTGTCGTCGCCTACTTCTCGATGGGGACATTATATACGTCTATAACGTTGTATATGCTAACCTAAGGCAACCTAACATCTCGAATGTATTATTTTACAACATTCCTGACGCGTCGCCCCTATTTCTCGGTGGGAACATTATATACGTCTATAACGTTACATATCCTAACGTAAGGCAACATAACATCTCGGGTGTAATATTTTACAACATCCTGGCGTGTCGTCGCCTGCTTCTCGATGGGGACATTATATACGTCTATAACGTTGTATATCCTAACCTAAGGCAACCTGACATCTCGGATGTAATATTTTACGACATTCCTGGCATGTCGGTCACTACGTCTCGATGGGGACATTATATACGTCTATAACGTTGTATATGCTAACCTAAGGCAACCTAATATCTCGAATGTAATATTTTACAACATTCCTGGCATGTCGGTCCCTACTTCTCTATGGGAACATTGTATACGTCTATAACGATATATGTCCTAGCCTATTGCAACCTAACATCTCTTATGTAATATTTTACAGCATTCCTGGCGTGTCGTCGCCTGCTTCTCGCTGGGGACATTATATACGTCTATATCGTTATATATCCTAGCCTAAGGCAACCTAACATGTCGGATGTAATATTTTACAACATTCCTGGCGTGTCGTCGCCTACTTCTCGATGGGGACATTATATACATCTATAACGTTGTATACCCTAACCTAAGGGAACCTAACATATCGGGTGTAATATTTTACAACATTCCTGACGCGTCGGCCCCTATTTCTCGGTAGGAACATTATATACGTCTATAACGTTATATGTCCTAGCCTATTGCAACCTAACATCTCTTATGTAATATTTTACAGCATTCCTGGCGTGTCGTCGCCTGCTTCTCGCTGGGGACATTATATACGTCTATATCGTTATATATCCTAGCCTAAGGCAACCTAACATGTCGGATGTAATATTTTACAACATTCCTGGCGTGTCGTCGCCTACTTCTCGATGGGGACATTATATACATCTATAACGTTGTATATCCTAACCTAAGGCAACCTAACATCTCGGATGTAATATTTTACAACATTCCTGGCATGTCGGTCAATACGCCTCGGTGGGAACATTATACACGTCTGTAACGATATATATCCTAACCTAAGGCTACCTAACATCTCCGGTGTAATATTTTACAACATTCCTGACGCGTCGGCCCCTATTTCTCGGTGGGAACATTATATACGTCTATAGCTTTATATATCCTAGCCTAAGGCGACCTAACATGTCGGATGTAACATTTTACATCATTCCTGGGGTGTCGGCCCGTAGTTCTCGGTGGTAACATTGCATACGTCTATAACGTTGTATATCCTAGCCTATGGCAACCTAACATGTCGAATGTAATGTTTTACAACATTCCTGGCGTGTCGTCGCCTACTTCTGGATGGGGACATTATATACATCTATAACGTTGTATATCCTAACCTAAGGTAACCTAACACCTCGGATGTAATATTTGACAACATTCCTGGCGTGTCGGCCCGTACGTCTCGGTCGGAACATTCTATACGTCTATAAGGTTGTATGTCCTAACCTAAGGGAACCTAACATCTCGGATGTAATATTTTACAGCATTCCTGGCGTGTCCGCCCGTACCCCTCGGTGGGAACATTATATACGTCTATAGCGTTATATATCCTAGCCTATGGCGACCTAACATGTCGAATGTAACATTTTACATCATTCCCTCCGTGTCGGCCCGTCGTTCTCGGTGGTAACATTACATACGACTATAACGGTATATATCCTAGCTTAAGGCAACCTAACATCTCGGATGTAATATTTTGCAGCATTCCTGGCGTGTCGTCGCCTGCTTCTCGATGGGGACATTATATACATCTATAACGTTGTATACCCTAACCTAAGGGAACCTAACATATCGGGTGTAATATTTTACAACATTCCTGACGCGACGGCCCCTATTTCTCGGTAGGAACATTATATACGTCTATAACGTTATATGTCCTAGCCTATTGCAACCTAACATCTCTTATGTAATATTTTACAGCATTCCTGGCGTGTCGTCGCCTGCTTCTCGCTGGGGACATTATATACGTCTATATCGTTATATATCCTAGCCTAAGGCAACCTAACATGTCGGATGTAATATTTTACAACATTCCTGGCGTGTCGTCGCCTACTTCTCGATGGGGACATTATATACATCTATAACGTTGTATATCCTAACCTAAGGCAACCTAACATCTCGGATGTAATATTTTACAACATTCCTGGCATGTCGGTCAATACGCCTCGGTGGGAACATTATACACGTCTGTAACGATATATATCCTAACCTAAGGCTACCTAACATCTCCGGTGTAATATTTTACAACATTCCTGACGCGTCGGCCCCTATTTCTCGGTGGGAACATTATATACGTCTATAGCTTTATATATCCTAGCCTAAGGCGACCTAACATGTCGGATGTAACATTTTACATCATTCCTGGCGTGTCGGCCCGTAGTTCTCGGTGGTAACATTGCATACGTCTATAACGTTGTATATCCTAGCCTATGGCAACCTAACATGTCGAATGTAATGTTTTACAACATTCCTGGCGTGTCGTCGCCTACTTCTGGATGGGGACATTATATACATCTATAACGTTGTATATCCTAACCTAAGGTAACCTAACACCTCGGATGTAATATTTGACAACATTCCTGGCGTGTCGGCCCGTACGTCTCGGTCGGAACATTTTATACGTCTATAAGGTTGTATGTCCTAACCTAAGGGAACCTAACATCTCGGATGTATTATTTTACAGCATCCCTGGCGTGTCCGCCCGTACCCCTCGGTGGGAACATTATATACGTCTATAGCGTTATATATCCTAGCCTATGGCGACCTAACATGTCGAATGTAACATTTTACATCATTCCCTCCGTGTCGGCCCGTCGTTCTCGGTGGTAACATTACATACGACTATAACGGTATATATCCTAGCTTAAGGCAACCTAACATCTCGGATGTAATATTTTGCAGCATTCCTGGCGTGTCGTCGCCTGCTTCTCGATGGGGCATTATATACATCTATAACGTTGTATACCCTAACCTAAGGGAACCTAACATATCGGGTGTAATATTTTACAACATTCCTGACGCGACGGCCCCTATTTCTCGGTAGGAACATTATATACGTCTATAACGTTATATGTCCTAGCCTATTGCAACCTAACATCTCTTATGTAATATTTTACAGCATTCCTGGCGTGTCGTCGCCTGCTTCTCGCTGGGGACATTATATACGTCTATATCGTTATATATCCTAGCCTAAGGCAACCTAACATGTCGGATGTAATATTTTACAACATTCCTGGCGTGTCGTCGCCTACTTCTCGATGGGGACATTATATACGTCTATAACGTTGTATATGCTAACCTAAGGCAACCCAACATCTCGAATGTATTATTTTACAACATTCCTGACGCGTCGCCCCTATTTCTCGGTGGGAACATTATATACGTCTATAACGTTATATATCCTAACGTAAGGCAACATAACATCTCGGGTGTAATATACTACAACATCCTGGCGTGTCGTCGCCTGCTTCTCGATGGGGACATTATATACGTCCATAACGTTGTATATGCTAACCTAAGGCAACCTAATATCTCGAATGTAATATTTTACAACATTCCTGGCATGTCGGTCCCTACTTCTCTATGGGAACATTGTATACGTCTATAACGATATATGTCCTAGCCTATTGCAACCTAACATGTCTTATGTAATATTTTACAGCATTCCTGGCGTGTCGTCGCCTGCTTCTCGCCGGGGACATTATATACGTCTATATCGTTATATATCCTAGCCTAAGGCAACCTAACATGTCGGATGTAATATTTTACAACATTCCTGGCGTGTCGTCGCCTACTTCTCGATTGGGACATTATATACATCTATAACGTTGTATACCCTAACCTAAGGGAACCTAACATATGGGGTGTAATGTTTTACAACATTCCTGGCGTGTCGGCCCCTATTTCTCGGTGGGAACATTATATACGTCTTTAACAATATATATCCTAGCCTAAGGCAATCCTAACATGTCGAATGTATAATTTTACAACATTCCCGTCACTTCGGCCCCTACTTCTCGGTGGGAACATTATATACGTCTATAACGTTATATATCCTAGTCTAAGGCAACCTAACATCTCGGATGTAATATTTTACTACATTCGTGTCGCACCGGCCCCTACTTCTCGGTGGGAACATTATATTCGTCTATAACGTTATATATCCTAACCTAAGGCAACCTAACATCTCGGATGTAATATTTTACCACATTGCTGGCTCTTCGGTCCCTACTTCTCGGTGGGAACATTATATACGTCTATAACGTTATATATCCTAACCTAAGGGAACCTAACATTTCGGATGTAACATTTTACAACATTCCTGGCGTGTCGGCCCGTATTTCTCGGTGGGAACATTATATACGTCTTTAACGCTATATATCCTAGCCTATGGCAACCTATCTTGTCGAGCGTAATATTTTACAACATTCCTGGCGCGTCGGCACCTACTTCTCGGTCGGAACAGTATATACGTCTATAACGTTATATGTCCTAGCCTAAGGCAATCCTAACATGTCGAATGTAAAATTTTACATCATTCCTGGGGCGTCGGCCCCTATTTCTCGGTGGGAAAATTATATAAGTCAATAACGTTATATATCCTAACCTAAGGCAACCTAACATCTCGGATGTAATATTTTACAACATTCCCGTCACTTCGGCCCCTACTTCTCGTTGGGAACACTATATACGTCTATAACGATATATATCCTAGCCTAAGGCAATCCTAACATCTCAGATGTAATATTTTACAACATTCCTGGCGCGCCGGCACCTATTTCTCGGTGGGAACATTATATACGTCTATAACTTTACATAGCCTAGCCTAAGGCAACCTAACATCTCGGATGTAATATTTCACTACATTCCTGGCGCGCCGGCCCCCACTTCCGGGTGGGAACATTATATACGTCTATATCGCTATATATCATAGCCTAAGGCAACCTAACATGTCGAGCGTAATATTTTACAACATTCCTGGCTCGTCGGCCCCTACTTCTCGGTGGGAACATTATATACGTCTATAACGTTATATATCCTAACCTAAGGGAACCTAACACCTCGGATGTAATATTTGACAACATTCTTGTCGTGTCGGCCCGTACTCCTCGGTGGGAATATCGTATACGTCTATAACGTTATATATCCTAGCCTAAGGCAATCCTAACACGTCGAATGTAATATTTTACAACATTCCTGGCGCGGCGGCCCCTACTTCTCGGTGGGAACATTATATACGTCTATATCGCTATATATCCTAGCCTAAGGCAACCTAACATGTCGAGCGTAATATTTTACAACATTCCTGGCTCGTCGGCACCTACTTCTCGGTGGGAACTTTATATACGTCTATAACGTTATATATCCTAGCATAAGGCAACCGTACATGTCGAATGTAATATTTTACAATATTCCTGGCACGCCGGCAACTACTTCTAGGTGGGAACATTATATACGTCTATAACGTTACATATCCTAGCCTAAGGCAACCTAACATCTCGGATGTAATATTTTACTACATTCCTGGCGCGCCTGCCCCTACTTTTCGGTGGGAACATTATATACGTCTGTAACGCTATATATCCTAGCCTAAGGCAATCCTAACATCTCGGAAGTAATATTTTACAACATTCCTAGCGCGTCGGCACCTACTTCTCGGTGGGAACATTATATACGTCTATAACGTTATATATCCTACCCTAAGGCAACCTAACATCTCGGATGTAATATTTTACTACATTCGTGTCGCACCGGCCCCTACTTCTCGGTGGGAACATTATATACGTCTATAACGTTATATATCCTAACCTAAGGCAACCTAACATCTCGGATGTAATATTTCACTACATTCCTGGCGCGCCGGCCCCCACTTCTCGGTGGGAACATTATATACGCCTATATCGCTATATATCATAGCCTAAGGCAACCTAACATGTCGAGCGTAATATTTTACAACATTCCTGGCTCGTCGGCCCCTACTTCTCGGTGGGAACATTATATACGTCTATAACGTTATATATCCTAACCTAAAGGAACCTAACATCTCGGATGTAATATTTGACAACATTCTTGTCGTGTCGGCCCGTACTCCTCGGTGGGAATATCGTATACGTCTATAACGTTATATATCCTAGCCTAAGGCAATCCTAACACGTCGAATGTAATATTTTACAACATTCCTGGCGCGGCGGCCCCTACTTCTCGGTGGGAACATTATATACGTCTATATAGCTATATATCCTAGCCTAAGGCAACCTAACATGTCGAACGTAATATTTTACAACATTCCAGGCTCGTCGGCACCTACTTCTCGGTGGGAACATTATATACGTCTATAACGTTATATATTCTAACCTAAGGGAACCTAACATCTCGGATGTAATATTTTACAACATTCTTGTCGTGTCGGCCCGTACTCCTCGGTGGGAATATCGTATACGTCTATAACGTTATATATCCTAGCCTAAGGCAATCCTAACACGTCGAATGTAATATTTTACAACATTCCTGGCGCGGCGCCCCCTACTTCTCGGTGGGAACATTATATACGTCTATATCGCTATATATCCTAGCCTGAGGCAACCTAACATGTCGAGCGTAATATTTTACAACATTCCTGGCTCGTCGGCACCTACTTCTCGTTGGGAACTTTATATACGTCTATAACGTTATATATCCTAGCATAAGGCAACCTTACATGTTGAATGTAATATCTTACAATATTCCTGGCGCGTCGGCAACTACTTCTAGGTGGGAACATTATATACGTCTATAACGTGACATATCCTAGCCTAAGGCAACCTAACATCTCGGAAGTAATATTTTACTACATTCCTGGCGCGCCGGCCCCTACTTTTCGGTGGGAACATTATATACGTCTTTAACAATATATATCCTAGCCTAAGGCAATCCTAACATGTCGAATGTATAATTTTACAACATTCCCGTCACTTCGGCCCCTACTTCTCTGTGGGAACATTATATATGTCTATAACGTTATATATCCTAGTCTAAGGCAAACTAACATCTCGGATGTAATATTTTACTACATTCGTGTCGCACCGGCCCCTACTTCTCGGTGGGAACATTATATACGTCTATAACGTTATATATCCTAACCTAAAGGAACCTAACATCTCGGATGTAATATTTGACAACATTCTTGTCGTGTCGGCCCGTACTCCTCGGTGGGAATATCGTATACGTATATAACGTTATATATCCTAGCCTAAGGCAATCCTAACACGTCGAATGTAATATTTTACAACATTCCTGGCGCGGCGGCCCCTACTTCTCGGTGGGAACATTATATACGTCTATATAGCTATATATCCTAGCCTAAGGCAACCTAACATGTCGAACGTAATATTTTACAACATTCCAGGCTCGTCGGCACCTACTTCTCGGTGGGAACATTATATACGTCTATAACGTTATATATTCTAACCTAAGGGAACCTAACATCTCGGATGTAATATTTTACAACATTCTTGTCGTGTCGGCCCGTACTCCTCGGTGGGAATATCGTATACGTCTATAACGTTATATATCCTAGCCTAAGGCAATCCTAACACGTCGAATGTAATATTTTACAATATTCCTGGCGCGTCGGCAACTACTTCTCGGTGGGAACAGTATATACGTCTATAACGTTATATATCCTAACCTAAGGCAACATAACTTGTCGGATGTAATATTTTACAACATTCCTGGCGCGTCGGCAACTACTTCTAGGTGGGAACATTATATACGTCTATAACGTTACATATCCTAGCCTTAGGCAACCTAACATCTCGGATGTAATATTTTACTACATTCCTGGCACGTCGGCCCCTACTTCTCGGTGGGAACATTATATACGTCTATAACGCTATATATCCTAACCTAAGGCAACCTAACATCTCGGATGTAATATTTTACAACATTCCCGTCACTTCGGCCACTACTTCTCGGTGGGAACATTATATACGTCTATAACGTTATATATCTTAGCCTAAGGCAATCCTAACACCTCGGATGTAATATTTTACAACATTCCTGGCGCGCCGGCACCTATTTCTCGGTGGGAACATTATATACGTCTTTAACGCTATATATCCCAGCCTATGGCAACCTAACTTGTCGAGCGTAATATTTTACAACATTCCTGGCGCGTCGGCACCTACTTGTCGAGGGGAACTTTATATACGTCTATAACGTTATATATCCTAGCATAAGGCAACCTAACATGTCGAGCGTAATATTTTGCAACATTCCTGTCTCGTCGGCACCTACTTCTCGGTGGGAACTTTATATACGTCTATAACGTTATATATCCTAGCATAAGGCAACCTTACATGTCGAATGTAATATCTTACAATATTCCTGGCGCGTCGGCAACTACTTCTAGGTTGGGAACATTATATACGTCTATAACGTTACATATCCTAGCCTAAGGCAACCTAACATCTCGGATGTAATATTTTACTACATTCCTGGCGCGCCGGCCCCTACTTTTCGGTGGGAACATTATATACGTCTGTAACGCTATATATCCTAGCCTAAGGCAATCCTAACACCTCGTATGTAATATTTTACAACATTCGTGGCGCGCCGACCGCTATTTCTCGATGGGAACATTATATACGTCTATAACGCTATATATCCTAGCCTAAGGCAACCTAACATGTCGAGCGTAATATTTTACGACATTCCTGGCTCGTCGGCACCTACTTCTCGGTGGGAACTTTATATACGTCTATAACGTTATATATCCTAGCATAAGGCAACCTTACATGTCGAATGTAATATTTTACAACATTCCTGGCGCGCCGGCCCCTACTTTTCGGTGGGAACATTATATACGTCTGTAACGCTATATATCCTAGCCTAAGGCAATCCTACCATCTCGGAAGTAATATTTTACAACATTCCTAGCGCGTCGGCACCTACTTCTCGGTGGGAACATTATGTACGTCTATAACGTTATATATCCTACCCTAAGGCAACCTAACATCTCGGATGTAATATTTTACAACATTCCTGGTGCGCCGGCACCTATTTCTTGGTGGGAACATTATATACGTCTATATCGCTATATATACTAGCCTAAGGCAACCTAACATGTCGAATGTAATATTTTACAGCATTCCTGGCGCGCCGGCCCCTACTTCTCGGTGGGAACATTATGAGCGTCTATAAAGTTATATATTCTAACCTAAGGCAACCCTAACATCTCGGATGTAATATTTTACTACATTCGTGGCGCGCCGACAGCTATTTCTCGATGGGAACATTATATACGTCTATAACGCTATATATCCTAGCCTAAGGCAACCTAACACCTCGGATGTAATGTTTTACAACATTCCTGGCGTGTCGGCCCCTATTTCTCGGTGGGAATATTATATACGCCTTTAACGCTATATGTCCTAGCCTGAGACAACCTAACATATCGAATGTAGTATTTTACAACATTCCTGGCGCGTCGGCAACTACTTCTAGGTGGGAACATTATATACGTCTATAACGTTACATATCCTAGCCTTAGGCAACCTAACATCTCGGATGTAATATTTTACTACATTCCTGGCACGTCGGCCCCTACTTCTCGGTGGGAACATTATATACGTCTATAACGCTATATATCCTAACCTAAGGCAACCTAACATCTCGGATGTAATATTTTACAACATTCCCGTCACTTCGGCCACTACTTCTCGGTGGGAACATTATATACGTCTATAACGTTATATATCTTAGCCTAAGGCAATCCTAACACCTCGGATGTAATATTTTACAACATTCCTGGCGCGCCGGCACCTATTTCTCGGTGGGAACATTATATACGTCTGTAACGCTATATATCCTAGCCTAAGGCAATCCTAACATCTCGGAAGTAATATTTTACAACATTCCTAGCGTGTCGGCACCTACTTCTCGGTGGGAACATTATGTACGTCTATAACGTTATATATCCTACCCTTAGGCAACCTAACATCTCGGATGTAATATTTTACAACATTCCTGGCGCGTCGGCCCCTACTTCTCGGTTGGAACATTATATACGTCTATAACGCTATATATCCTAACCTAAGGCAACCTAACATCTCGGATGTAATATTTTACAACATTCCCGTCACTTCGGCCCCTACTTCTCGGTGGGAACATTATATACGTCTATAACGTTATATATCTTATCCTAAGGCAATCCTAACACCTCGGATATAATATTTTACAACATTCCTGGCGCTCCGGCACCTATTTCTTGGTGGGAACATTATATACGTCTATATCGCTATATATATTAGCCTAAGGCAACCTAACATGTCGAATGTAATATTTTACAGCATTCCTGGCGCGCCGGCCCCTACTTCTCGGTGGGAACATTATGAGCGTCTATAACGTTATATATCCTAACCTAAGGCAACCCTAACATCTCGGATGTAATATTTTACTACATTCCTGGCACGTCGGCCCCTACTTCTCGGTGGGAACGTTATATACATCTGTAACGCTATATATCCTAGCCTAAGGCAATCCTAACATCTCGGAAGTAATATTTTACAACATTCCTAGCGCTTCGGCACCTACTTCTCGGGGGGAACATTATGTACGTCTATAACGTTATATATCCTACCCTAAGGCAACCTAACATCTCGGATGTAATATTTTACTACATTCCTGGCACGTCGGCCCCTACTTCTCGGTGGGAACATTATATACGTCTATAACGCTATATATCCTAACCTAAGGCAACCTAACATCTCGGATGTAATATTTTACAACATTCCCGTCACTTCGGCCCCTACTTCTCGGTGGGAACACTATATACGTCTATAACGTTATATATCTTAGCCTAAGGCAATCCTAACACCTCGGATGTAATATTTTACAACATTCGTGGCGCGCCGACCGCTATTTCTCGATGGGAACATTATATACGTCTATAACGCTATATATCCTAGCCTAAGGCAACCTAACATGTCGAGCGTAATATTTTACGACATTCCTGGCTCGTCGGCACCTACTTCTCGGTGGGAACTTTATATACGTCTATAACGTTATATATCCTAGCATAAGGCAACCTTACATGTCGAATGTAATATTTTACAACATTCCTGGCGCGCCGGCCCCTACTTTTCGGTGGGAACATTATATACGTCTGTAACGCTATATATCCTAGCCTAAGGCAATCCTACCATCTCGGAAGTAATATTTTACAACATTCCTAGCGCGTCGGCACCTACTTCTCGGTGGGAACATTATGTACGTCTATAACGTTATATATCCTACCCTAAGGCAACCTAACATCTCGGATGTAATATTTTACAACATTCCTGGTGCGCCGGCACCTATTTCTTGGTGGGAACATTATATACGTCTATATCGCTATATATACTAGCCTAAGGCAACCTAACATGTCGAATGTAATATTTTACAGCATTCCTGGCGCGCCGGCCCCTACTTCTCGGTGGGAACATTATGAGCGTCTATAAAGTTATATATCCTAACCTAAGGCAACCCTAACATCTCGGATGTAATATTTTACTACATTCGTGGCGCGCCGACCGCTATTTCTCGATGGGAACATTATATACGTCTATAACGCTATATATCCTAGCCTAAGGCAACCTAACACCTCGGATGTAATGTTTTACAACATTCCTGGCGTGTCGGCCCCTATTTCTCGGTGGGAACATTATATACGTCTTTAACAATATATATCCTAGCCTAAGGCAATCCTAACATGTCGAATGTATAATTTTACAACATTCCCGTCACTTCGGCCCCTACTTCTCTGTGGGAACATTATATATGTCTATAACGTTATATATCCTAGTCTAAGGCAACCTAACATCTCGGATGTAATATTTTACTACATTCGTGTCGCACCGGCCCCTACTTCTCGGTGGGAACATTATATACGTCTATAACGTTATATATCCTGGCCTAAGGCAATCCTAACATCTCGGATGTAATATTTTACAACATTCCTGGCGCGTCGGCACCTACTTCTCGGTGGGAACATTATATACGTCTATATCGCTGTATATACTAGCCTAAGGCAACCTAACATGTCGAATGTAATATTTTACAGCATTCCTGGCACGTCGGCCCCTACTTCTCGGTGGGAACATTATATACGTCTATAACGCTATATATACTAACCTAAGGCAACCTAACATCTCGGATGTAATATTTTACAACATTCCCGTCACTTCGGCCCCTACTTCTCGGTGGGAACACTATATACGTCTATAACGTTATATATCTTAGCCTAAGGCAATCCTAACACCTCGGATGTAATATTTTACAACATTCCTGGCGCGCCGACCGCTATTTCTCGATGGGAACATTATATACGTCTATATCGCTATATATCCTAGCCTAAGGCAACCTAACATGTCGAGCGTAATATTTTACAACATTCCTGGCTCGTCGGCACCTACTTCTCGGTGGGAACTTTATATACGTCAATAACGTTATATATCCTAGCATAAGGCATCCTTACATCTCGAAAGTAATATTTTACAATATTCCTGGCGCGACGGCAACTACTTCTCGGTGGGAACAGTATATCCGTCTATAACGTTATATATCCTAACCTAAGGCAACTTAACATGTCGAATGTAATGTTTCACCACATTCCTGGCTCGTTGGCCCCTACTTCTCGGTGGGAACATTATATACGTCAATAACGTTGTATATCTTAGCCTATGGCTATCCTAACAGCTCGGATGTAATATTTTACAACATTCCTGGCGCGCCGGCACCTATTTCTCGGTGGGAACATTACATACGTCTATATCGCTATATATACTAGCCTAAGGCAACCTAACATGTCGAATGTAATATTTTACAGCATTCCTGGCGCGCCGGCCCCTACTTCTCGGTGGGAACATTATATACGTCTATAACGTGATATATCCTAGCCTAAGGCAATCCTAACATCTCGGATGTAATATTTTACTACATTCGTGGCGCGCCGACCTCTATTTCTCGACGGGAACATTTTATACGTCTATATCGCTATATATCCTAGCGTATGGCAACCTAACATGTCGAGGGAAATATTTTACAACATTCCTGACTCGTCGGCACCTACTTCTCGGTGGGAACTTTATATACGTCTATAACGTTATATATCCTAACCTAAAGCAACTTAACATGTCGGATGTAATATTTTACAACATTCCTGGCGTGTCGGTCCCTACATCGCGGTGGGAACATACTATACGTCTATAACGTTGTATATCCTAACATAACGCAACCTAACATTTGGGATGTAATATTTTACAATATTCCAGGCGTGTCGGTCCCTACGTCTCGGTGGGATCATTATATACGTCTATAACGATATATATCCTAACCTAAGGCAACCTAACATCGCGGATGTCATAGTTGACAACATTCCTGGCGTGTAGGTCCGTACTTCTCGGTGGGAACATAATATACGTCTATAACGTTATATATCCTAGCCTAAGGCGACCTAACATGTCGAATGTAATATTTTACATCGTTCCTGACGTGTCGGCCCGTAGTTCTCGGTGGTAACATTATATACGTCTATAACGTTATATATCCTAGCCTAAGGCAACCTAACATCTCGGATGTAATATTTGACAACATTTCTGGCATGTCGGTCCCTACATCTCGGTGGGATCATTCTATGCGTCTATAACGTTGTATATCCTAACCTAAGGCATCCTAACATCTCGGATGTAATATTTTACAACATTCCTGTCATTTTGGTCCCTACTTCTCTGTGGGAACATTGTATACAGCTATAACGTTATATATCCTAGCCTAAGGCAAACTAACATGTCGAATGTAATATTTTGTAACATTCATGGAGTGTCGTCGCGTGCTTCTCGATGGGGACATTATATACCTCTATAACGTTGTATATCCTAACCTAACGCAACCTAACATCTCGGATGTAATATTTTACATCATTCCTGGCATGTCGTCGCCTGCTTCTCGAAGGGGACATTATATACATCTATAACGTTGTATATGCTAACCTAAGGCAACCTAACATCTCGACTGTAATATTTTACAACATTCCTGGCACGTCGGTCCCTACTTCTCTGTGGGAACATTGTATACGTCTATAACGATATATATCCTAGCCTAAGGCAACGTAACATGTCGAATGTAATATTTTATAAAATTCATGGAGTGTCGTCGCGTGCTTCTCGACGGGGACATTATATACGTCTATAACGTTGTATATCCTAACCTAACGCAACCTAACATCTCGGATGTAATATTTTACAACATTCCTGGCATGTCGGTTCCTACTTCTCGGCGGGAACATTGTATACGTCTATAACGATATATATCCTAGCCTAAGGCAACCTAACATCTCGGATGTAATAGTTGACAACATTCCTGGCATGTCGGTCCCTACTTCTCTGTGGGAACACTGTATACGTCTAAAACGATATATGTCCTAGCCTAAGGCGACCCAACATGTCGAATGTAATATTTTACAACATTCCTGGCGTGTCGTCGCCTGCTTCTCGATGGGGACATTATATACGTCTATAACGTTGTATATCCTAACCTAAAGCAACCTAACATCTCGGATGTAATAGTTGACAACATTCCTGGCGTGTAGGCCCGTACTTCTCGGTGAGAACATTGTATACGTCTCTAGCGTTATATATCCTAGCCTAAGGCGACCTAACATCTCGGATGTAATATTTTATAACATTCCTGGCGTGTCGTCGCCTGCTTCTCGGTGGGAACATTATATACGTCTATAACGTTATATATCCTGGCCTAAGGCAATCCTAACATCTCGGATGTAATATTTTACAACATTCCTGGCGCGTCGGCACCTACTTCTCGGTGGGAACATTATATACGTCAATAACGTTATATATCCTAGCATAAGGCATCCTTACATCTCGAAAGTAATATTTTACAATATTCCTGGCGCGACGGCAACTACTTCTCGGTGGGAACAGTATATCCGTCTATAACGTTATATATCCTAACCTAAGGCAACTTAACATGTCGAATGTAATGTTTCACCACATTCCTGGCTCGTTGGCCCCTACTTCTCGGTGGGAACATTATATACGTCAATAACGTTGTATATCTTAGCCTATGGCTATCCTAACAGCTCGGATGTAATATTTTACAACATTCCTGGCGCGCCGGCACCTATTTCTCGGTGGGAACATTACATACGTCTATATCGCTATATATACTAGCCTAAGGCAACCTAACATGTCGAATGTAATATTTTACAGCATTCCTGGCGCGCCGGCCCCTACTTCTCGGTGGGAACATTATATACGTCTATAACGTGATATATCCTAGCCTAAGGCAATCCTAACATCTCGGATGTAATATTTTACTACATTCGTGGCGCGCCGACCTCTATTTCTCGACGGGAACATTATATACGTCTATATCGCTATATATCCTAGCGTAAGGCAACCTAACATGTCGAGGGAAATATTTTACAACATTCCTGGCTCGTCGGCACCTACTTCTCGGTGGGAACTTTATATACGTCTATAACGTTATATATCCTAACCTAAAGCAACTTAACATGTCGGATGTAATATTTTACAACATTCCTGGCGTGTCGGTCCCTACATCGCGGTGGGAACATACTATACGTCTATAACGTTGTATATCCTAACATAACGCAACCTAACATTTGGGATGTAATATTTTACAATATTCCAGGCGTGTCGGTCCCTACGTCTCGGTGGGATCATTATATACGTCTATAACGATATATATCCTAACCTAAGGCAACCTAACATCGCGGATGTCATAGTTGACAACATTCCTGGCGTGTAGGTCCGTACTTCTCGGTGGGAACATAATATACGTCTATAACGTTATATATCCTAGCCTAAGGCGACCTAACATGTCGAATGTAATATTTTACATCGTTCCTGACGTGTCGGCCCGTAGTTCTCGGTGGTAACATTATATACGTCTATAACGTTATATATCCTAGCCTAAGGCAACCTAACATCTCGGATGTAATATTTGACAACATTTCTGGCATGTCGGTCCCTACATCTCGGTGGGATCATTCTATGCGTCTATAACGTTGTATATCTTAACCTAAGGCATCCTAACATCTCGGATGTAATATTTTACAACATTCCTGTCATTTCGGTCCCTACTTCTCTGTGGGAACATTGTATACAGCTATAACGTTATATATCCTAGCCTAAGGCAAACTAACATGTCGAATGTAATATTTTGTAACATTCATGGAGTGTCGTCGCGTGCTTCTCGATGGGGACATTATATACCTCTATAACGTTGTATATCCTAACCTAACGCAACCTAACATCTCGGATGTAATATTTTACATCATTCCTGGCATGTCGTCGCCTGCTTCTCGAAGGGGACATTATATACATCTATAACGTTGTATATGCTAACCTAAGGCAACCTAACATCTCGACTGTAATATTTTACAACATTCCTGGCATGTCGGTCCCTACTTCTCTGTGGGAACATTGTATACGTCTATAACGATATATATCCTAGCCTAAGGCAACGTAACATGTCGAATGTAATATTTTATAAAATTCATGGAGTGTCGTCGCGTGCTTCTCGATGGGGACATTATATACGTCTATAACGTTGTATATCCTAACCTAACGCAACCTAACATCTCGGATGTAATATTTTACAACATTCCTGGCATGTCGGTTCCTACTTCTCGGTGGGAACATTGTATACGTCTATAACGATATATAACCTAGCCTAAGGCAACCTAACATCTCGGATGTAATAGTTGACAACATTCCTGGCATGTCGGTCCCTACTTCTCTGTGGGAACACTGTATACGTCTAAAACGATATATGTCCTAGCCTAAGGCGACCCAACATGTCGAATGTAATATTTTACAACATTCCTGGCGTGTCGTCGCCTGCTTCTCGATGGGGACATTATATACGTCTATAACGTTGTATATCCTAACCTAAAGCAACCTAACATCTCGGATGTAATAGTTGACAACATTCCTGGCGTGTAGGCCCGTACTTCTCGGTGAGAACATTGTATACGTCTCTAGCGTTATATATCCTAGCCTAAGGCGACCTAACATCTCGGATGTAATATTTTATAACATTCCTGGCGTGTCGTCGCCTGCTTCTCGATGGGAACATTATATACGTCTACATCGTTGTATATATTAACCCAACGCAACCTAACATCTGGGATGTAATATTATACAAGATTCCTGGCATGTCGGTCCCCAAGTCTCGGTAGGAACATTATATACGTCTATAACGATATATATCCAAACCGAAGGGAACCTAACATCTCGGATGTAATATTTTACAACATTCCTGGCGTGTCGTCGCCTGCTTCTCGATGGGGACATAATATACGTCTATAACGTTGTATATCCTAACCTAAAGCAACCTAACATCTGTGTTAGGCGTGTTCCTGGGTTGTAATATTTTACAAGATTCCTGGCATGTCGGTCCTCAAGTCTCGGTAGGAACATTACATACGTCTATAACGATATATATCCTAACCTAAAGCAACCTAGCATCTCGGATGTAATATTTTACAAAATTCCTGGCATGTCGGTCCCTACATCTCGCTGGGAACATACAATACGTCTATAACGTTGTATATCCTAACCTACGGCAACGTAACATCTCGGACGTAATATTTTACAACATTCTGGCGTTTCGTCGCCTGCTTCTCGATGGGGACAATATATAGGTCTATAACGTTGTATATCCTAACCTAACGCAACCGAACATTTGGGATGTAATATTTTACAACATTCCTGGCATGTCGGTCCCTACTTCTCGGTGGAAACATTGTATACGTCTATAACGGTATATATCCTAACCTAAGGCAACCTAACATCTCGGATGTAATATTTTATAACATTCCTGGCATGTCGTCGCCTGCTTCTCGATGGGGACATTATATACGTCTATAACGTTGTATATCCTAATCTAAGGCAACCTAACGTCTGGGATGTAATATTTTACAACATTCCTGGCATGTCAGTCCCTACGTCTCGGTGGGAACATTATATACGTCTATAACGATATATATCCTAACATAAGGCAACCTAACACCTCGGCTGTAATAGTTGACCACATTCCTGGCATGTCGGTCCCTACATCTCGGTGGGAACATTCTATACTTCTATAACATTGTATATCCTAACCTAAGGCAACCTAACATCTCGGATGTAATATTTTACCACATTCCTGGCATGTCGGTCCCTACTTCTCGGTGGAAACATTGTATACGTCTATAACGATATATATCCTAACCTAAGGCCACCTAACATCTCGGATGTAATAGTTGACAACATTCCAGGCGTGTCCGCCCGTACTTCTCGATGGGGACATTATATACGTCTATAATAATATATATCCTAACCTAACGCAACCTAACATCTGGGATGTAATATTTTACAACTTTCCTGGCGTGTCGTCGCCTGCTTCTCGATGGGGACTTAATATACGTCTATAACGTTGTATATCCTAACCCAACGCAACCTAACATCTGGGATGCAATATTTTACAACATTCCTGGCTTGTCGTCGCCTACTTCTGGATGGGGTCATTATATACATCTATAACGTTGTATATCCTAACCTAAGGCAACCTAACATCTCGGATGTAATATTTTACAACATTCCTGGCATGTCGTCGCCTGCTTCTCGATGGGGACATTATATACGTCTATAACGTTGTATATCCTAACCTAAGGCAACCTAACATCTGGGATGTAATATTTTACAAGATTTCTGGCATGTCGGTCCTCAAGTCTCGGTAGGAACATTATATACGTCTATAACGATATATATCCTAACCTAAAGCAACCTAACATCTCGGATGTAATAGTTGACAACGTTCCTAGCGTGTCCGCCCGTACTTCTCGGTGGGAACATTATATACCTCTATAACGTTATATATCCTAGCCTAAGGCCACCTAACATGTCGAATGTAATATTTTACAACATTTCTGGCGTGTCGTCGCCTGCTTCTAGATGGGGACGTTATATACGTCTATAACGTTGTATATCCTAACCTAAAGCAACCTAACATCTGGGTTGTAATATTTTACAAGATTCCTGGCATGTCGGTCCTCAAGTCTCGGTAGGAACATTACATACGTCTATAACGATATATATCCTTACCTAAAGCAACCTAACATCTCGGATGTAATATTTTACAACATTCCTGGCATGTCGGTCCCTACATCTCGGTGGTAACATACTCTAAGTCTATAACGTTGTATATCCTAACCTAAGGGATCCTAACATCTCGGGTGTAAACTTTTACAACATTCCTGACGCGTCGGGTCCTATTTTTCGGTGGGAACATTATATACGTCTATAACGTTATATATCCTAGCCTAAGGCAACCTAACATGTCGAATGTAATATTCTACAACATTCCTGGCATGTCGTCGCCTACTTCTCGATGGGGACATTATTTACATCTATAACATTGTATATCCTAACCCAAGGCAACCTAACATCTCGGATGTAATATTTTACAACATTCTGGCGTGTCGTCGCCTGCTTCTCGATGGGGACATTATATACGTCTATAACGTTGTATATCCTAACCTAAGGCAACCTAACATCTGGGATGTAATATTTTACAACATTCCTGGCGTGTCGTCGCCTGCTTCTCGATGGAGACATAATATACGTCTATAACGTTGTATATCCTAACCTAACGCAACCTAACATCTCGGATGTAATATTTTACAACATTCCTGGCATGTCGTCGCCTGCTTCTCGAAGGGGACATTATATACATCTATAACGTTGTATATGCTAACCTAAGGCAACCTAACATCTCGACTGTAATATTTTACAACATTCCTGGCATGTCGGTCCCTACTTCTCTGTGGGAACATTGTATACGTCTATAACGATATATATCCTAGCCTAAGGCAACGTAACATGTCGAATGTAATATTTTATAAAATTCATGGAGTGTCGTCGCGTGCTTCTCGATGGAGACATAATATACGTCTATAACGTTGTATATCCTAACCTAACGCAACCTAACATCTCGGATGTAATATTTTACAACATTCCTGGCGTGTCGGTCCCTACATCGCGGTGGGAACATACTATACGTCTATAACGTTGTATATCCTAACATAACGCAACCTAACATTTGGGATGTAATATTTTACAATATTCCAGGCGTGTCGGTCCCTACGTCTCGGTGGGATCATTATATACGTCTATAACGATATATATCCTAACCTAAGGCAACCTAACATCGCGGATGTAATAGTTGACAACATTCCTGGCGTGTAGGTCCGTACTTCTCGGTGGGAACATTATATACGTCTATAACGTTATATATCCTAGCCTAAGGCGACCTAACATGTCGAATGTAATATTTTACATCGTTCCTGACGTGTCGGCCCGTAGTTCTCGGTGGTAACATTATATACGTCTATAACGTTATATATCCTAGCCTAAGGCAACCTAACATCTCGGATGTAATATTTGACAACATTTCTGGCATGTCGGTCCCTACATCTCGGTGGGATCATTCTATGCGTCTATGACGTTGTATATCCTAACCTAAGGCATCCTAACATCTCGGATGTAATATTTTACAACATTCCTGTCATTTCGGTCCCTACTTCTCTGTGGGAACATTGTATACAGCTATAACGTTATATATCCTAGCCTAAGGCAAACTAACATGTCGAATGTAATATTTTGTAACATTCATGGAGTGTCGTCGCGTGCTTCTCGATGGGGACATTATATACCTCTATAACGTTGTATATCCTAACCTAACGCAACCTAACATCTCGGATGTAATATTTTACATCATTCCTGGCATGTCGTCGCCTGCTTCTCGAAGGGGATATTATATACATCTATAACGTTGTATATGCTAACCTAAGGCAACCTAACATCTCGACTGTAATATTTTACAACATTCCTGGCATGTCGGTCCCTACTTCTCTGTGGGAACATTGTATACGTCTATAACGATATATATCCTAGCCTAAGGCAACGTAACATGTCGAATGTAATATTTTATAAAATTCATGGAGTGTCGTCGCGTGCTTCTCGATGGGGACATTATATACGTCTATAACGTTGTATATCCTAACCTAACGCAACCTAACATCTCGGATGTAATATTTTACAACATTCCTGGCATGTCGGTTCCTACTTCTCGGTGGGAACATTGTATACGTCTATAACGATATATAACCTAGCCTAAGGCAACCTAACATCTCGGATGTAATAGTTGACAACATTCCTGGCATGTCGGTCCCTACTTCTCTGTGGGAACACTGTATACGTCTAAAACGATATATGTCCTAGCCTAAGGCGACCCAACATGTCGAATGTAATATTTTACAACATTCCTGGCGTGTCGTCGCCTGCTTCTCGATGGGGACATTATATACGTCTATAACGTTGTATATCCTAACCTAAAGCAACCTAACATCTCGGATGTAATAGTTGACAACATTCCTGGCGTGTAGGCCCGTACTTCTCGGTGAGAACATTGTATACGTCTCTAGCGTTATATATCCTAGCCCAAGGCGACCTAACATCTCGGATGTAATATTTTATAACATTCCTGGCGTGTCGTCGCCTGCTTCTCGAAGGGAACATTATATACGTCTACAACGTTGTATATATTAACCCAACGCAACCTAACATCTCGGATGTAATATTTTACAACATTCCTGGCATATCGGTTCCAACTTCCCGGTGGAAACATTGTATACGTCTATAACGTTATATATCCTAACTTAAGGCAACCTAACATCTCGGATGTAATAGTTGACAACATTCCTGGCGTGTCCGCCCGTACTTCTCGGTGGGAACATTATATACGTCTATAGCGTTATATATCCTAGCCTAAGGCCACATAACATGTCGAATGTAATATTTTACAACATTCCTGGCGTGTCGTCGCCTGCTTCTCGATGGTGACATTATATACGTCTATAACGTTGTATATCCTAACCTAAAGCAATCTAACATCTCGGATGTAATATTTTACAACATTCCTGGCATGTCGGTCCCTACATCTCGGTGGGAACATACTATACGTCTATAACGTTGTATATCCTAACCTAAGGAAACCTAACATCTCGTGTGTAATATTCTACAACATTCCTGACGCGTCGGCCCCTATTTTTCGGTGGGAACATTGTATACGTCTATAACGATATATATCCTAACCTAAAACAACCTAACATCTCGGATGTAATAGTTGACAACATTCCTGGCGTGTGGGCCCGTACTTCTCGGTGAGAACATTGTATACGTCTATAACGTTATATATCCTAGCCTAGGCAACCTAACATCTCGGATGTAATATTTTATAACATTCCTAGCGTGTCGTCGCCTGCTTCTCGATGGGAACATTATATACGTCTACAACGTTGTATATATTAACCCAACGCAACCTAACATCTCGGATGTAATATTTTACAACATTCCTGGCATGTCGGTCCCTACATCTCGGTGTGAACATACTATACGTCTATAACGTTGTACATCCTAACCTAAGGGAACCTAACATCTCGGGTGTAATATTTTACAACATGCCTGACGCGTCGGCCCCTATTTTTCGGTGGGAACATTGTATACGTCTATAACGATATATATCCTAACATAAGGGAACCTAACATCTCGGATGTAATATTTTACAACATTCTGGCGTGTCGTCGCCTGCTTCTCGATGGGGACATTATATACGTCCGTAACGTTCTATATCCTTACCTAACGCAACCTAACATCTGGGATGTAATATTTTACAACATTCCTGGCATGTCGGTCCCTACTTCTCGGTGGGAACATTGTATACGTCTATAACGTTGTATATCCTAACCTAAGGCAACCTAACATCTCGGATGTAATATTTTACAACATTCTTGGCATGTCGGTCCCTACTTCTCGGTGGTAAAATTATATACGTCTATAACGTTATATATCCTAGCCTAAGGCAACCTAACATCTCGGATGTAATATTTTACAACATTCCTGGCATGTCGGTCCCTACTTCTCTGTGGGAACATTGTATACGTCTATAACGATATATGTCCTAGCCTAAGGCGACCTAACGTGTCGAATGTAATATTTTACAACATTCCTGTCGTGTCGTCGCCTACTTCTCGATGGTGACATTATATACATCTATAACCTTGTATATCGTAACCTAAGGCAACCTAACATCTGGAATGTAATATTTTACAACATTCCTGGCGTGTCGTCGCCTACTTTAGATGGGGTCATTATATACATCTATAACGTTGTATATCCTAACCTAAGGCAACCTAACATCTCGGATGTAATATTTTACAACATTCCTGGCATGTCGGTCCCAACATCTCGGTGGGAACATACTATACGTCTATAACGTTGTATATCCTAACCTAAGGGAACCTAACATCTCGGGTGTAAACTTTTACAACATTCCTGACGCGTCGGGACCTATTTTTCGGTGGGAACACTATATACGTCTATAACGTTATATATCCTAGCTAAGGCGACCTAACATCTCGGATGTAATATTTTATAACATTCCTGGCGTGTCGTCGCCTGCTTCTCGATGGGGACATTATATACGTCTACAACGTTGTATATATTAACCCAACGCAACCTAACATCTCGGATGTAATATTTTACAACATTCCTGGCATGTCGGTCCCTACATCTCGGTGGGAACATACTATAAGTCTATAACTTTGTATATCCTAACCTAAGGAAACCTAACATCTCGGGTGTAATATTTTACAACATTCCTGACGGGTCGGCCCCTATTTTTCGGTGGGAAAATTGTATACGTCTATAACGATATATATCCTAGCCTAAGGCAACCTAACATCTCGGATGTAATATTTTACAACATTCATGGCGTGTCGTCGCCTACTTCTCGATGGGGACATTATATACATCTATAACATTGTATATCCTAACCTAAGGCAACCTAACATCTCGAATGTAATATTCCTGGCGTGTCGTCGCCTACTTCTGGATGGGGAGATTATATATGTCTATAACATTATATATCCTAACCTAAGGCAACCTAACATCTCGGATGTGATATTTTACACCATTCCTGGCGCGTCCGCTCCTATTTTTCGGTGGGAACATTATATACGTCTATAACGTTATATATCCTAACATAAGGGATCCTAACATCTCGAATGTAATATTTTACAACATTCTGGCGTGTCGTCGCCTGCTTCTCGATGGGGACATTATATACGTCCGTAACGTTCTATATCCTTACCTAACGCAACCTAACATCTGGGATGTAATATTTTACAACATTCCTGGCATGTCGGTCCCTACTTCTCGGTGGGAACATTGTATACGTCTATAACGTTGTATATCCTAACCTAAGGCAACCTAACATCTCGGATGTAATATTTTACAACATTCTTGGCATGTCGGTCCCTACTTCTCGGTGGTAACATTATATACGTCTATAACGTTATATATCCTAGCCTAAGGCAACCTAACATCTCGGATGTAATAGTTGACAACATTCCTGGCGTGTCCGCCCGTACTTTTCGGTGGGAACATTATATACGTCTATAGCGTTATATATCCTAGCCTAAGGCCACATAACATGTCGAATGTAATATTTTACAACATTCCTGGCGTGTCGTCGCCTGCTTCTCGATGGGGACATTATATACGTCTATAACGTTGTATATCCTAACCTAAGGCATCCTAACATCTCAGATGTAATATTTTACAACATTCCTGGCATTTCGGTCCCTACTTCTCTGTGGGAACACGGTATACAGCTATAACGTTATATATCCTAGCCTAAGGCAACGTAACATGTCGAATGTAATATTTTATAACATTCATGGAGTGTCGTCGCGTGCTTCTCGATGGGGACATTATATACGTCTATAACGTTGTATATCCTAACCTAACGCAACCTAACATCTCGGATGTAATATTTTACAACATTCCTGGCGTGTCGTCGCCTACTTCTCGATGGGGACATTATATACAACTATAACATTGTATATCCTAACCTAAGGCAACCTAACATCTCGAATGTAATATTCCTGGCGTGTAGTCGCCTACTTCTGGATGGGGAGATTATATATGTCTATAACGTTATATATCCTAACCTAAGGCAACCTAACATCTCGGATGTAATAGTTGACAACATTCCTGGCGTGTCCGCCCGTACTTCTCGGTGGGAACATTATATACGTCTATAACCTTATATATCCTAGCCTAAGGCCACATAACATGTCGAATGTAATATTTTACAACATTCCTGGCGTGTCGTCGCCTGCTTCTCGTTGGGGACATTATATACGTCTATAACTTTGTATATCCTAACCTAAGGCAACCTAACATCTCGGATGTAATATTTTACAACATTCCTGGCATGTCGGTCTCTACGTCCCGATGGGGACATTATATACGTCTATAACGTTGTATATCCTAACCTAACGCAACCTAAGATTTGGGATGTAATGTTTTACAATATTCCTGGCGTGTCGGTCCCTACGTCTCGGTGGGATCATTATATACGTCTATAACGATATATGTCCTAGCCTAAGGCAACCTAACATCTCGGATGTGATATTTTACAGCATTCCTGGCGTGTCGTCGCCTGCTTCTCGATGGGAACACTATATACATCTATAACGTTGTATATCCTAACCTAAGGCAACCTAACACCTCGGATGTAATATTTTACAACATTCTTGGCATGTCGGTCCCTACTTCTCGGTGGGAACATTGTATACGTCTATAACGATATATATCCTAGCCTAAGGCAACCTAACATGTCGAATGTAATATTTTATAACATTCATGGAGTGTCGTCGCGTGCTTCTCGATGGGGACATTATATACGTCTATAACGTTGTATATCCTAACCTAACGCAACCTAACATCTAGGATGTAATATTTTACAAAATTCCTGGCGTGTCGGTCCCTACATCTCGGTGGGAACATACTATACGTCTATAACGTTTTATATCCTAACCTAAGGAAACCTAACATCTCGGGTGTAATATTTTACAACATTCCTGACGCGTCGGCCCCTATTTTTCGGTGGGAACATTGTATACGTCTATAACGATATATATCCTAACCTAAGACAACCTAACATCTCGGATGTAATAGTTGACAACATTCCTGGCGTGCAGGCCCGTACTTCTCGGTGAGAACATTGTATACGTCTATAACGTTATATATCCTAGCCTAAGGCGACCTAACATGTTGAATGTAATATTTTACATCATTCCTGTCGTGTCGTCTCCTGCTTCTCGATGGGGACATTACATACGGCTGTAGTGTTGTATATCCTAACCTAACGCAACCTAACATCTGCGATGTAATGTTTTACAACATTCCTAGCGTGTAGTCGCCTGCTTCTCGATGGGGACATAATATACGTCTATAACGTTGTATATCCTAACCCAACGCAACCTAACATCTGGGATGTAATATTTTACAACATTCCTGGCGTGTCGTCGCCTACTTCTGGATGGGGTCATTATATACATCTATAACGTTGTATATCCTAATGTAAGGCAACCTAACATCTCGAATGTAGTATTTTTCAACATTCCAGGCGGGTCGGCACCTACTTCTCGGCGGGCACATTATATACGTCTGTAACCCAATATAACCTAACCTAACCCATCTAGAATCTCGCTGGTAATGTTTTACAGAATCCCTTTCGTGTCGGCCCGTACTTCTCGGTGGGGACATGTTATACGTCTATAACGTTATATATCCCAACCTAAGGCAACGTAACATGGCGGATGTAGTATTTTCCAACATTCCTGGCGGATCGGCCTCTACTTCTCGGTGGGAACATTATATACGTCTACATCGTAATATAATCTAACCTAACTCATTTTGCCCCTCGGTGATAATGTTTTACAGAATATCGGTCGTGTCGGCCCGTACTTCTAGTTGTGGACATTATGTACGTCCACTACGTTATATATCCTAACCTGAGGCATCCTAACATCTCGGATGTAGTATTTTCCAACATTGCTGGCGGGTCGGCCCCTACTTCTCGGTGGGAACATTATATACGTCTATAACGTAATAGATCCCTACCTAACCCATCTCGACCCTCGCTGGTAATGTTTTACAGAATCCCGTTCGTGTCGTCCCGTACGTCTCAGTGCGGACATTACAGATGTCTATAACGTTATATTTCCTATCCTAAGGCAACCTAACATCTCGAATGTAGTATTTTCCAACATTTCTGGCGGGTCGGCCCCTACTTCTCGGTGGGAACATTATATACTTCTATAACGTAATGTAACCTAACCTAGCCCAGCTAGACTCTCGCTGATAATGTTTCACAGAATCCCGGGCGTGTCGGGCCGTACTTCTCGGTGTGGACATTATATACGTCTATAACGTTATATATCCTAACCTAAGGCAACGTAACATCTCGAATGTAGTATTTTACAACATTCCAGGCGGGTCGGCCCCTACTTCTCGGTGGGAACATTATATACGTCTATAACGTTATATATCCTAGCCTAAGGCAACCTAACATCTCGGATGTAATAGTTGACAACATTCCTGGCGTGTCCGCCCGTACTTTTCGGTGGGAACATTATATACGTCTATAGCGTTATATATCCTAGCCTAAGGCCACATAACATGTCGAATGTAATATTTTACAACATTCCTGGCGTGTCGTCGTCTGCTTCTCGATGGGGACATTATATACGTCTATAACGTTGTATATCCTAACCTAAGGCATCCTAACATCTCAGATGTAATATTTTACAACATTCCTGGCATTTCGGTCCCTACTTCTCTGTGGGAACATGGTATACAGCTATAACGTTATATATCCTAGCCTGAGGCAACGTAACATGTCGAATGTAATATTTTATAACATTCATGGAGTGTCGTCGCGTGCTTCTCGATGGGGACATTATATACGTCTATAACGTTGTATATCCTAACCTAACGCAACCTAACATCTCGGATGTAATATTTTACAACATTCCTGGCGTGTCGTCGCCTACTTCTCGATGGGGACATTATATACAACTATAACATTGTATATCCTAACCTAAGGCAACCTAACATCTCGAATGTAATATTCCTGGCGTGTAGTCGCCTACTTCTGGATGGGGAGATTATATATGTCTATAACGTTATATATCCTAACCTAAGGCAACCTAACATCTCGGATGTAATAGTTGACAACATTCCTGGCGTGTCCGCCCGTACTTCTCGGTGGGAACATTATATACGTCTATAACCTTATATATCCTAGCCTAAGGCCACATAACATGTCGAATGTAATATTTTACAACATTCCAGGCGTGTCGTCGCCTGCTTCTCGTTGGGGACATTATATACGTCTATAACTTTGTATATCCTAACCTAAGGCAAAATAACATCTCGGATGTAA
Source organism: Xylocopa violacea (assembly GCA_963969225.1). NCBI lineage: Eukaryota > Metazoa > Arthropoda > Insecta > Hymenoptera > Apidae > Xylocopa > Xylocopa violacea. Next base: position 1,428,771 of record CAXAJV010000835.1, read on the forward strand.
TATTTTACAACATTCCTGGCATGTCGGTCTCTACGTCCCGATGGGGACATTATATACGTCTGTAACGTTGTATATCCTAACCTAACGCAACCTAAGATTTGGGATGTAATGTTTTACAATATTCCTGGCGTGTCGGTCCCTACGTCTCGGTGGGATCATTATATACGTCTATAACGATATATATCCTAACCTAAGGCAACCTAACATCTCGGATGTAATAGTTGACAACATTCCTGGCGTGTAGCCCCGTACTTCTCGGTGGGAACATTATATACGTCTATAACGTTATATATCCTAGCCTAAGGCGACCTAACATGTCGAATGTAATATTTTACATCGTTCCTGACGTGTCGGCCCGTAGTTTTCGGTGGTAACATTATATACGTCTATATCGTTATATATCCTTGCCTAAGGCAACCTAACATCTCGGATGTAATATTTGACAACATTTCAAGCATGTCGGTCCCTACATCTCGGTGGGATCATTCTATGCGTCTATAACGTTGTATATCCTAACCTAAGGCATCCTAACATCTCGGATGTAATATTTTACAACATTCCTGGCATTTCGGTCCCTACTTCTCTGTGGGAACATTGTATACGTCTATAACGTTATATATCCTAGCCTAAGGCAAACTAACATGTAGAATGTAATATTTTGTAACATTCATGGAGTGTCGTCGCGTGCTTCTCGATGGGGACATTATATACCTCTATAACGTTGTATATCCTAACCTAACGCAACCTAACATCTCGGATGTAATATTTTACAACATTCCTGGCATGTCGGTCCCTACTTCTCTGTAGGAATATTGTATACGTCTATAACGATATATGTCCTAGCCTAAGGCAACCTAACATCTCGGATGTGATATTTTACAGCATTCCTGGCGTGTCGTCGCCTGCTTCTCGATGGGAACACTATATACATCTATAACGTTGTATATCCTAACCTAAGGCAACCTAACACCTCGGATGTAATATTTTACAACATTCTTGGCATGTCGGTCCCTACTTCTCGGTGGGCACATTGTATACGTCTATAACGATATATATCCTAGCCTAAGGCAACCTAACATGTCGAATGTAATATTTTATAACATTCATGGAGTGTCGTCGCGTGCTTCTCGATGGGGACATTATATACGTCTATAACGTTGTATATCCTAACCTAACGCAACCTAACATCTAGGATGTAATATTTTACAAAATTCCTGGCGTGTCGGTCCCTACATCTCGGTGGGAACATACTATGCGTCTATAACGTTTTATATCCTAACCTAAGGAAACCTAACATCTCGGGTGTAATATTTTACAACATTCCTGACGCGTCGGCCCCTATTTTTCGGTGGGAACATTGTATACGTCTATAACGATATATATCCTAACCTAAGACAACCTAACATCTCGGATGTAATAGTTGACAACATTCCTGGCGTGTAGGCCCGTACTTCTCGGTGAGAACATTGTATACGTCTATAACGTTATATATCCTAGCCTAAGGCGACCTAACATGTTGAATGTAATATTTTACATCATTCCTGGCGTGTCGTCGCCTGCTTCTCGATGGGAACATTATATACGTCTATAACGTTGTGTATCCTAACCTAACGCAACCTAACATCTGGGATGTAATATTCCTGGCGTGTCGTCGCCTACTTCTGGATGGGGACATTATATACGTCTATAACGTTCTATATCCTAACCTAAGACAACCTAACATCTCGGATGTAATAGTTGACAACATTCCTGGCGTGTCCGCCCGTACTTCTGGGTGGGAACATTCTATACGTCTATAACGATATATATCCTAACCTAAGGCAAACTAACATCTCGGATGTAATAGTTGACAACATTCCAGGCGTGTCAGCCCGTACTTCTCGGTGGGAATATTATATACGTCAATAACGTTATATATCCTAGCCTAAGGCGACCTAACATTTCGAATGTAATATTTTACAAGATTCCTGTCGTGTCGTCTCCTGCTTCTCGATGGGGACATTACATACGGCTGTAATGTTGTATATCCTAACCTAACGCAACCTAACATCTGGGATGTAATATTTTACAACATTCCTAGCGTGTAGTCGCCTGCTTCTCGATGGGGACATAATATACGTCTATAACGTTGTATATCCTAACCCAACGCAACCTAACATCTGGGATGTAATATTTTACAACATTCCTGGCGTGTCGTCGCCTACTTCTGGATGGGGTCATTATATACATCTATAACGTTGTACATCCTAATGTAAGGCAACCTAACATCTCGAATGTAGTATTTTTCAACATTCCAGGCGGGTCGGCACCTACTTCTCGGCGGGCACATTATATACGTCTGTAACCCAATATAACCTAACCTAACCCATCTAGAATCTCGCTGGTAATGTTTTACAGAATCCCTTTCGTGTCGGCCTGTACTTCTCGGTGGGGACATGTTATACGTCTATAACGTTATATATCCCAACCTAAGGCAACGTAACATGGCGGATGTAGTATTTTCCAACATTCCTGGCGGATCGGCCTCTACTTCTCGGTGGGAACATTATATACGTCTACATCGTAATATAACCTAACCTAACTCATTTTGCCCCTCGGTGATAATGTTTTACAGAATATCGGTCGTGTCGGCCCGTACTTCTAGTTGTGGACATTATGTACGTCCACTACGTTATATATCCTAACCTGAGGCATCCTAACATCTCGGATGTAGTATTTTCCAACATTGCTGGCGGGTCGGCCCCTACTTCTCGGTGGGAACATTATATACGTCTATAACGTAATAGATCCCTACCTAACCCATCTCGACCCTCGCTGGTAATGTTTTACAGAATCCCGTTCGTGTCGTCCCGTACGTCTCAGTGCGGACATTACAGATGTCTATAACGTTATATTTCCTATCCTAAGGCAACCTAACATCTCGAATGTAGTATTTTCCAACATTTCTGGCGGGTCGGCCCCTACTTCTCGGTGGGAACATTATATACTTCTATAACGTAATGTAACCTAACCTAGCCCAGCTAGACTCTCGCTGGTAATGTTTCACAGAATCCCGGGCGTGTCGGCCCGTACTTCTAGTTGTGGACATTATGTACGTCCACTACGTTATATATCCTAACCTGAGGCAACCTAACATCTCAGATGTAGTATTTCCCAACATTCCTGGCGGGTTGACCCCTACTCCTCGGTGGGAACATTATATGCGTCTATAACGTAATAGATCCTAACCTAACAAATCTATATCCTCGCTGGTAATGTTTTACGGAATCCCGTTCGTGTCGTCCCGTGCGTCTCGGTGCAGACATTGTATACGTCTATAACGTTAAATTTCCTATCCTAAGGCAACTTAACATCTCGAATGTAGTATTTTACAACATTCCAGGCGGGTCGGCCCCTACTTCTCGGTGGGAACATTATATATGTCTATTACGTAATATAACCTATCCTAACCCATCTAGCCCCTCGCTGGTAATGTTTTCCAAAATCCCGTTCGTGTCGTCCTGTGCGTCTAGGTGGAGACATTATGTACGTCTATAACGTAATAGATTCTAACCTAACCCAGCTAGTCCCTCGCTGGTAATGTTTCACAGAATCCCGTTCGTGTCGTCCCGTACATCTCGGCGCGGACATTATATACGCCTATAACGTTATATATCCTATCCTAAGGCAAGCTAACATCTCGGATGTAGTATTTTCCAACATTTCTGGCGGGTCGGCCCCTACTTCTCGGTGGGAACATTATATACTTCTATAACGTAATGTAACCTAACCTAGCCCAGCTAGACCCTCGCTGGTAATGTTTCACAGAATCCCGGGCGTGTCGGCCCGTACTTCTCGGTGGGGACATTATGTACGTCTACTACGTTATATATCCTAGCCTAAGGCCACATAACATCTCGGATGTAATATTTTACAACATTCCTGGCGTGTCGTCGCCTGCTTCTCGATGGGGACATAATATACGTCTATAACGTTGTATATCCTAACCTAACGCAACCTAACATCTGGGATGTAATATTTTACAACATTCCTTGCGTGTCGTCTCCTGCTTCTCGATGGGGACATTATATACGTCTATAATAATATATATCCTAACCTAACGCAACCTAACATCTGGGATGCAATATTTTACAACTTTCTTGGCGTGTCGTCGCCTGCTTCTCGATGGGTACTTAATATACGTCTATAACGTTGTATATCCTAACCCAACGCAACCTAACATCTGGGATGTAATATTTTACAACATTCCTGGCGTGTCGTCGCCTACTTCTGGATGGGGTCATTATATACCTCTATAACGTTATATATCCTAGCCTAAGGCCACCTAACATGTCGAATGTAATATTTTACAACATTCCTGGCGTGTCGTCGCCTGCTTCTCGATGGGGACGTTATATACGTCTATAACGTTGTATATCCTAACCTAAAGCAACCTAACATCTGTGTTGTAATATTTTACAAGATTCCTGGCATGTCGGTCCCTACTTCTCGGGGGAAACATTGTATACGTCTATAACGATATATATCCTAGCCTAAGGCCACCTAACATGTCGAATGTAATATTTTACAACATTCCTGGCGTGTCGTCTCCTGCTTCTCAATGGGGACATTACATACGTCTATATCGTTGTATATCCTAACCTAAGGCAACCTAACATCTCGGGTTTAATATTTTACAACATTCCTGACGCGTCAGCCCCTATTATTCGGTGGGAACATTATATAAGTCTATAACGTTATATATCCTAGTCTAAGGCAACCTAGAATGGCGAATGTAATATTTTACAACATTCCTGGCGTGTCGTCGCCTACTTCTCGATGGGGACATTATATACATCTATAACCTTGTATATCCCAACCTAAGGCAGCCTAATATCTCGGATGTAATATTTTACAACATTCCTGGCATGTCGGTCCCTACTTCTCGGGGGAAACATTGTATACGTCTATAACGATATATATCCTAGCCTAAGGCCACCTAACATGTCGAATGTAATATTTTACAACATTCCTGGCGTGTCGTCTCCTGCTTCTCAATGGGGACATTACATACGTCTATATCGTTGTATATCCTAACCTAAGGCAACCTAACATCTGGGATGTAATGTTATACAAGATTCCTGGCATGTCGGTCCCCAAGTCTCGGTAGGAACATTATATACGTCTATAACGATATATATCCAAACCTAAGGGAACCTAACATCTCGGATGTAATATTTTACAACATTCCTGGCGTGTCGTCGCCTGCTTCTCGATGGGGACATAATATACGTCTATAACGTTGTATATCCTATCCTAACGCAACCTAACATGTCGAATGTAATATTTTATAACATTCATGGTGTGTCGTCGCGTGCTTCTCGATGGGGACATTATATACGTCTATAACGTTGTATATCCTAACCTAACGCAACCTAACATCTCGGATGTAATATTTTACAACATTCCTGGCGTGTCGTCGCCTGCTTCTCGATGGAGACATAATATACGTCTATAACGTTGTATATCCTAACCTAACGCAACCTAACATCTCGGATGTAATATTTTACAACATTCCTGGCGTGTCGGTCCCTACATCTCGGTGGGAACATACTATACGTCTATAACGTTGTATATCCTCACATAACGCAACCTAACATTTGGGATGTAATATTTTACAATATTCCAGGCGTGTCGGTCCCTACGTCTCGGTGGGATCATTATATACGTCTATAACGATATATATCTTAACCTAAGGCAACCTAACATCGCGGATGTAATAGTTGACATCATTCCTGGCGTGTAGGTCCGTACTTCTCGGTGGGAACATTATATACGTCTATAACGTTATATATCCTAGCCTGAGGCCACATAACATCTCGGATGTAATATTTTACAACATTCCTGGCGTGTCGTCGCCTGCTTCTCGATGGAGACATAATATACGTCTATAACGTTGTATATCCTAACCTAACGCAACCTAACATCTCGGATGTAATATTTTACAACATTCCTGGCGTGTCGGTCCCTACATCTCGGTGGGAACATACTATACGTCTATAACGTTGTATATCCTAACATAACGCAACCTAACATTTGGGATGTAATATTTTACAATATTCCAGGCGTGTCGGTCCCTACGTCTCGGTGGGATCATTATATACGTCTATAACGATATATATCTTAACCTAAGGCAACCTAACATCGCGGATGTAATAGTTGACAACATTCCTGGCGTGTAGGTCCGTACTTCTCGGTGGGAACATTATATACGTCTATAACGTTATATATCCTAGCCTAAGGCGACCTAACATGACGAATGTAATATTTTACATCGTTCCTGACGTGTCGGCCCGTAGTTCTCGGTGGTAACATTATATACGTCTATAACGTTATATATCCTAGCCTAAGGCAACCTAACATCTCGGATGTAATATTTGACAACATTTCTGGCATGTCGGTCCCTACATCTCGGTGGGATCATTCTATGCGTCTATAACGTTGTATATCCTAACCTAAGGCATCCTAACATCTCGGATGTAATATTTTACAACATTCCTGTCATTTCGGTCCCTACTTCTCTGTGGGAACATTGTATACAGCTATAACGTTATATATCCTAGCCTAAGGCAAACTAACATGTCGAATGTAATATTTTGTAACATTCATGGAGTTTCGTCGCGTGCTTCTCGATGGGGACATTATATACCTCTATAACGTTGTATATCCTAACCTAACGCAACCTAACATCTCGGATGTAATATTTTACATCATTCCTGGCATGTCGTCGCCTGCTTCTCGAAGGGGACATTATATACATCTATAACGTTGTATATGCTAACCTAAGGCAACCTAACATCTCGACTGTAATATTTTACAACATTCCTGGCATGTCGGTTCCTACTTCTCGGTGGGAACATTGTATACGTCTATAACGATATATATCCTAGCCTAAGGCAACCTAACATCTCGGATGTAATAGTTGACAACATTCCTCCCATGTCGGTCCCTACTTCTCTGTGGGAACACTGTATACGTCTAAAACGATATATGTCCTAGCCTAAGGCGACCCAACATGTCGAATGTAATATTTTACAACATTCCTGGCGTGTCGTCGCCTGCTTCTCGATGGGGACATTATATACGTCTATAACGTTGTATATCCTAACCTAAGGCAACCTAACATCTGGGATGTAATGTTATACAAGATTCCTGGCATGTCGGTCCCCAAGTCTCGGTAGGAACATTATATACGTCTATAACGATATATATCCAAACCTAAGGGAACCTAACATCTCGGATGTAATATTTTACAACATTCCTGGCGTGTCGTCGCCTGCTTCTCGATGGGGACATAATATACGTCTATAACGTTGTATATCCTATCCTAACGCAACCTAACATGTCGAATGTAATATTTTATAACATTCATGGTGTGTCGTCGCGTGCTTCTCGATGGGGACATTATATACGTCTATAACGTTGTATATCCTAACCTAGCGCAACCTAACATCTCGGATGTAATATTTTACAACATTCCTGGCGTGTCGTCGCCTGCTTCTCGATGGAGACATAATATACGTCTATAACGTTGTATATCCTAACCTAACGCAACCTAACATCTCGGATGTAATATTTTACAACATTCCTGGCGTGTCGGTCCCTACATCTCGGTGGGAACATACTATACGTCTATAACGTTGTATATCCTCACATAACGCAACCTAACATTTGGGATGTAATATTTTACAATATTCCAGGCGTGTCGGTCCCTACGTCTCGGTGGGATCATTATATACGTCTATAACGATATATATCTTAACCTAAGGCAACCTAACATCGCGGATGTAATAGTTGACAACATTCCTGGCGTGTAGGTCCGTACTTCTCGGTGGGAACATTATATACGTCTATAACGTTATATATCCTAGCCTAAGGCCACATAACATCTCGGATGTAATATTTTACAACATTCCTGGCGTGTCGTCGCCTGCTTCTCGATGGAGACATAATATACGTCTATAACGTTGTATATCCTAACCTAACGCAACCTAACATCTCGGATGTAATATTTTACAACATTCCTGGCGTGTCGGTCCCTACATCTCGGTGGGAACATACTATACGTCTATAACGTTGTATATCCTAACATAACGCAACCTAACATTTGGGATGTAATATTTTACAATATTCCAGGCGTGTCGGTCCCTACGTCTCGGTGGGATCATTATATACGTCTATAACGATATATATCTTAACCTAAGGCAACCTAACATCGCGGATGTAATAGTTGACAACATTCCTGGCGTGTAGGTCCGTACTTCTCGGTGGGAACATTATATACGTCTATAACGTTATATATCCTAGCCTAAGGCGACCTAACATGACGAATGTAATATTTTACATCGTTCCTGACGTGTCGGCCCGTAGTTCTCGGTGGTAACATTATATACGTCTATAACGTTATATATCCTAGCCTAAGGCAACCTAACATCTCGGATGTAATATTTGACAACATTTCTGGCATGTCGGTCCCTACATCTCGGTGGGATCATTCTATGCGTCTATAACGTTGTATATCCTAACCTAAGGCATCCTAACATCTCGGATGTAATATTTTACAACATTCCTGTCATTTCGGTCCCTACTTCTCTGTGGGAACATTGTATACAGCTATAACGTTATATATCCTAGCCTAAGGCAAACTAACATGTCGAATGTAATATTTTGTAACATTCATGGAGTGTCGTCGCGTGCTTCTCGATGGGGACATTATATACCTCTATAACGTTGTATATCCTAACCTAACGCAACCTAACATCTCGGATGTAATATTTTACATCATTCCTGGCATGTCGTCGCCTGCTTCTCGAAGGGGACATTATATACATCTATAACGTTGTATATGCTAACCTAAGGCAACCTAACATCTCGACTGTAATATTTTACAACATTCCTGGCATGTCGGTTCCTACTTCTCGGTGGGAACATTGTATACGTCTATAACGATATATATCCTAGCCTAAGGCAACCTAACATCTCGGATGTAATAGTTGACAACATTCCTCCCATGTCGGTCCCTACTTCTCTGTGGGAACACTGTATACGTCTAAAACGATATATGTCCTAGCCTAAGGCGACCCAACATGTCGAATGTAATATTTTACAACATTCCTGGCGTGTCGTCGCCTGCTTCTCGATGGGGACATTATATACGTCTATAACGTTGTATATCCTAACCTAAAGCAACCTAACATCTCGGATGTAATAGTTGACAACATTCCTGGCGTGTAGGCCCGTACTTCTCGGTGAGAACATTGTATACGTCTATAGCGTTATATATCCTAGCCTAAGGCGACCTAACATCTCGGATGTAATACTATATAACATTCCTGGCTTGTCGTCGCCTGCTTCTCGATGGGAACATTATATGCGTCTACAACGTTGTATATATTAACCCAACGCAACCTAACATCTCGGATGTAATATTTTACAACATTCCTGGCATATCGGTCCCTACTTCTCGGTGGTAACATTATATACGTCTATAACGTTATATATCCTAGCCTAAGGCAACCTAACATCTCGGATGTAATAGTTGACAACATTCCTGGCGTGTCCGCCCGTACTTTTCGGTGGGAACATTATATACGTCTATAGCGTTATATATCCTAGCCTAAGGCCACATAACATGTCGAATGTAATATTTTACAACATTCCTGGCGTGTCGTCGCCTGCTTCTCGATGGGGACATTATATACGTCTATAACGTTGTATATCCTAACCTAAGGCATCCTAACATCTCAGATGTAATATTTTACAACATTCCTGGCATTTCGGTCCCTACTTCTCTGTGGGAACACGGTATACAGCTATAACGTTATATATCCTAGCCTAAGGCAACGTAACATGTCGAATGTAATATTTTATAACATTCATGGAGTGTCGTCGCGTGCTTCTCGATGGGGACATTATATACGTCTATAACGTTGTATATCCTAACCTAACGCAACCTAACATCTCGGATGTAATATTTTACAACATTCCTGGCGTGTCGTCGCCTACTTCTCGATGGGGACATTATATACAACTATAACATTGTATATCCTAACCTAAGGCAACCTAACATCTCGAATGTAATATTCCTGGCGTGTAGTCGCCTACTTCTGGATGGGGAGATTATATATGTCTATAACGTTATATATCCTAACCTAAGGCAACCTAACATCTCGGATGTAATAGTTGACAACATTCCTGGCGTGTCCGCCCGTACTTCTCGGTGGGAACATTATATACGTCTATAACCTTATATATCCTAGCCTAAGGCCACATAACATGTCGAATGTAATATTTTACAACATTCCAGGCGTGTCGTCGCCTGCTTCTCGTTGGGGACATTATATACGTCTATAACTTTGTATATCCTAACCTAAGGCAAAATAACATCTCGGATGTAATATTTTACAACATTCCTGGCATGTCGGTCTCTACGTCCCGATGGGGACATTATATACGTCTATAACGTTGTATATCCTAACCTAACGCAACCTAAGATTTGGGATGTAATGTTTTACAATATTCCTGGCGTGTCGGTCCCTACGTCTCGGTGGGATCATTATATACGTCTATAACGATATATATCCTAACCTAAGGCAACCTAACATCTCGGATGTAATAGTTGACAACATTCCTGGCGTGTAGCCCCGTACTTCTCGGTGGGAACATTATATACGTCTATAACGTTATATATCCTAGCCTAAGGCGACCTAACATGTCGAATGTAATATTTTACATCGTTCCTGACGTGTCGGCCCGTAGTTTTCGGTGGTAACATTATATACGTCTATATCGTTATATATCCTTGCCTAAGGCAACCTAACATCTCGGATGTAATATTTGACAACATTTCAAGCATGTCGGTCCCTACATCTCGGTGGGATCATTCTATGCGTCTATAACGTTGTATATCCTAACCTAAGGCATCCTAACATCTCGGATGTAATATTTTACAACATTCCTGGCATTTCGGTCCCTACTTCTCTGTGGGAACATTGTATACGTCTATAACGTTATATATCCTAGCCTAAGGCAAACTAACATGTAGAATGTAATATTTTGTAACATTCATGGAGTGTCGTCGCGTGCTTCTCGATGGGGACATTATATACCTCTATAACGTTGTATATCCTAACCTAACGCAACCTAACATCTCGGATGTAATATTTTACAACATTCCTGGCATGTCGGTCCCTACTTCTCTGTGGGAATATTGTATACGTCTATAACGATATATGTCCTAGCCTAAGGCAACCTAACATCTCGGATGTGATATTTTACAGCATTCCTGGCGTGTCGTCGCCTGCTTCTCGATGGGAACACTATATACATCTATAACGTTGTATATCCTAACCTAAGGCAACCTAACACCTCGGATGTAATATTTTACAACATTCTTGGCATGTCGGTCCCTACTTCTCGGTGGGCACATTGTATACGTCTATAACGATATATATCCTAGCCTAAGGCAACCTAACATGTCGAATGTAATATTTTATAACATTCATGGAGTGTCGTCGCGTGCTTCTCGATGGGGACATTATATACGTCTATAACGTTGTATATCCTAACCTAACGCAACCTAACATCTAGGATGTAATATTTTACAAAATTCCTGGCGTGTCGGTCCCTACATCTCGGTGGGAACATACTATACGTCTATAACGTTTTATATCCTAACCTAAGGAAACCTAACATCTCGGGTGTAATATTTTACAACATTCCTGACGCGTCGGCCCCTATTTTTCGGTGGGAACATTGTATACGTCTATAACGATATATATCCTAACCTAAGACAACCTAACATCTCGGATGTAATAGTTGACAACATTCCTGGCGTGTAGGCCCGTACTTCTCGGTGAGAACATTGTATACGTCTATAACGTTATATATCCTAGCCTAAGGCGACCTAACATGTTGAATGTAATATTTTACATCATTCCTGGCGTGTCGTCGCCTGCTTCTCGATGGGAACATTATATACGTCTATAACGTTGTGTATCCTAACCTAACGCAACCTAACATCTGGGATGTAATATTCCTGGCGTGTCGTCGCCTACTTCTGGATGGGGACATTATATACGTCTATAACGTTCTATATCCTAACCTAAGACAACCTAACATCTCGGATGTAATAGTTGACAACATTCCTGGCGTGTCCGCCCGTACTTCTGGGTGGGAACATTCTATACGTCTATAACGATATATATCCTAACCTAAGGCAAACTAACATCTCGGATGTAATAGTTGACAACATTCCAGGCGTGTCAGCCCGTACTTCTCGGTGGGAATATTATATACGTCAATAACGTTATATATCCTAGCCTAAGGCGACCTAACATTTCGAATGTAATATTTTACAAGATTCCTGTCGTGTCGTCTCCTGCTTCTCGATGGGGACATTACATACGGCTGTAATGTTGTATATCCTAACCTAACGCAACCTAACATCTGGGATGTAATATTTTACAACATTCCTAGCGTGTAGTCGCCTGCTTCTCGATGGGGACATAATATACGTCTATAACGTTGTATATCCTAACCCAACGCAACCTAACATCTGGGATGTAATATTTTACAACATTCCTGGCGTGTCGTCGCCTACTTCTGGATGGGGTCATTATATACATCTATAACGTTGTACATCCTAATGTAAGGCAACCTAACATCTCGAATGTAGTATTTTTCAACATTCCAGGCGGGTCGGCACCTACTTCTCGGCGGGCACATTATATACGTCTGTAACCCAATATAACCTAACCTAACCCATCTAGAATCTCGCTGGTAATGTTTTACAGAATCCCTTTCGTGTCGGCCTGTACTTCTCGGTGGGGACATGTTATACGTCTATAACGTTATATATCCCAACCTAAGGCAACGTAACATGGCGGATGTAGTATTTTCCAACATTCCTGGCGGATCGGCCTCTACTTCTCGGTGGGAACATTATATACGTCTACATCGTAATATAACCTAACCTAACTCATTTTGCCCCTCGGTGATAATGTTTTACAGAATATCGGTCGTGTCGGCCCGTACTTCTAGTTGTGGACATTATGTACGTCCACTACGTTATATATCCTAACCTGAGGCATCCTAACATCTCGGATGTAGTATTTTCCAACATTGCTGGCGGGTCGGCCCCTACTTCTCGGTGGGAACATTATATACGTCTATAACGTAATAGATCCCTACCTAACCCATCTCGACCCTCGCTGGTAATGTTTTACAGAATCCCGTTCGTGTCGTCCCGTACGTCTCAGTGCGGACATTACAGATGTCTATAACGTTATATTTCCTATCCTAAGGCAACCTAACATCTCGAATGTAGTATTTTCCAACATTTCTGGCGGGTCGGCCCCTACTTCTCGGTGGGAACATTATATACTTCTATAACGTAATGTAACCTAACCTAGCCCAGCTAGACTCTCGCTGGTAATGTTTCACAGAATCCCGGGCGTGTCGGCCCGTACTTCTAGTTGTGGACATTATGTACGTCCACTACGTTATATATCCTAACCTGAGGCAACCTAACATCTCAGATGTAGTATTTCCCAACATTCCTGGCGGGTTGACCCCTACTCCTCGGTGGGAACATTATATGCGTCTATAACGTAATAGATCCTAACCTAACAAATCTATATCCTCGCTGGTAATGTTTTACGGAATCCCGTTCGTGTCGTCCCGTGCGTCTCGGTGCAGACATTGTATACGTCTATAACGTTAAATTTCCTATCCTAAGGCAACTTAACATCTCGAATGTAGTATTTTCCAACATTTCTGGCGGGGCGGCCTCTACTTCTCGGTGGGAACATTATATACGTCTATAACGTAATAGAACCTAACCAAACCCATCTAGACCCTCGCTGGTAATGTTTTACAGAATCCCGGGCGTGTCGGGCCGTACTTCTCGGTGTGGACATTATATACGTCTATAACGTTATATATCCTAACCTAAGGCAACGTAACATCTCGAATGTAGTATTTTACAACATTCCAGGCGGGTCGGCCCCTACTTCTCGGTGGGAACATTATATATGTCTATTACGTAATATAACCTATCCTAACCCATCTAGCCCCTCGCTGGTAATGTTTTCCAAAATCCCGTTCGTGTCGTCCTGTGCGTCTAGGTGGAGACATTATGTACGTCTATAACGTAATAGATTCTAACCTAACCCAGCTAGTCCCTCGCTGGTAATGTTTCACAGAATCCCGTTCGTGTCGTCCCGTACATCTCGGCGCGGACATTATATACGCCTATAACGTTATATATCCTATCCTAAGGCAAGCTAACATCTCGGATGTAGTATTTTCCAACATTTCTGGCGGGTCGGCCCCTACTTCTCGGTGGGAACATTATATACTTCTATAACGTAATGTAACCTAACCTAGCCCAGCTAGACCCTCGCTGGTAATGTTTCACAGAATCCCGGGCGTGTCGGCCCGTACTTCTCGGTGGGGACATTATGTACGTCTACTACGTTATATATCCTAGCCTAAGGCCACATAACATCTCGGATGTAATATTTTACAACATTCCTGGCGTGTCGTCGCCTGCTTCTCGATGGGGACATAATATACGTCTATAACGTTGTATATCCTAACCTAACGCAACCTAACATCTGGGATGTAATATTTTACAACATTCCTTGCGTGTCGTCTCCTGCTTCTCGATGGGGACATTATATACGTCTATAATAATATATATCCTAACCTAACGCAACCTAACATCTGGGATGCAATATTTTACAACTTTCTTGGCGTGTCGTCGCCTGCTTCTCGATGGGTACTTAATATACGTCTATAACGTTGTATATCCTAACCCAACGCAACCTAACATCTGGGATGTAATATTTTACAACATTCCTGGCGTGTCGTCGCCTACTTCTGGATGGGGTCATTATATACCTCTATAACGTTATATATCCTAGCCTAAGGCCACCTAACATGTCGAATGTAATATTTTACAACATTCCTGGCGTGTCGTCGCCTGCTTCTCGATGGGGACGTTATATACGTCTATAACGTTGTATATCCTAACCTAAAGCAACCTAACATCTGTGTTGTAATATTTTACAAGATTCCTGGCATGTCGGTCCCTACTTCTCGGGGGAAACATTGTATACGTCTATAACGATATATATCCTAGCCTAAGGCCACCTAACATGTCGAATGTAATATTTTACAACATTCCTGGCGTGTCGTCTCCTGCTTCTCAATGGGGACATTACATACGTCTATATCGTTGTATATCCTAACCTAAGGCAACCTAACATCTCGGGTTTAATATTTTACAACATTCCTGACGCGTCAGCCCCTATTATTCGGTGGGAACATTATATAAGTCTATAACGTTATATATCCTAGTCTAAGGCAACCTAGAATGGCGAATGTAATATTTTACAACATTCCTGGCGTGTCGTCGCCTACTTCTCGATGGGGACATTATATACATCTATAACCTTGTATATCCCAACCTAAGGCAGCCTAATATCTCGGATGTAATATTTTACAACATTCCTGGCATGTCGGTCCCTACTTCTCGGGGGAAACATTGTATACGTCTATAACGATATATATCCTAGCCTAAGGCCACCTAACATGTCGAATGTAATATTTTACAACATTCCTGGCGTGTCGTCTCCTGCTTCTCAATGGGGACATTACATACGTCTATATCGTTGTATATCCTAACCTAAGGCAACCTAACATCTGGGATGTAATGTTATACAAGATTCCTGGCATGTCGGTCCCCAAGTCTCGGTAGGAACATTATATACGTCTATAACGATATATATCCAAACCTAAGGGAACCTAACATCTCGGATGTAATATTTTACAACATTCCTGGCGTGTCGTCGCCTGCTTCTCGATGGGGACATAATATACGTCTATAACGTTGTATATCCTATCCTAACGCAACCTAACATGTCGAATGTAATATTTTATAACATTCATGGTGTGTCGTCGCGTGCTTCTCGATGGGGACATTATATACGTCTATAACGTTGTATATCCTAACCTAACGCAACCTAACATCTCGGATGTAATATTTTACAACATTCCTGGCGTGTCGTCGCCTGCTTCTCGATGGAGACATAATATACGTCTATAACGTTGTATATCCTAACCTAACGCAACCTAACATCTCGGATGTAATATTTTACAACATTCCTGGCGTGTCGGTCCCTACATCTCGGTGGGAACATACTATACGTCTATAACGTTGTATATCCTCACATAACGCAACCTAACATTTGGGATGTAATATTTTACAATATTCCAGGCGTGTCGGTCCCTACGTCTCGGTGGGATCATTATATACGTCTATAACGATATATATCTTAACCTAAGGCAACCTAACATCGCGGATGTAATAGTTGACATCATTCCTGGCGTGTAGGTCCGTACTTCTCGGTGGGAACATTATATACGTCTATAACGTTATATATCCTAGCCTGAGGCCACATAACATCTCGGATGTAATATTTTACAACATTCCTGGCGTGTCGTCGCCTGCTTCTCGATGGAGACATAATATACGTCTATAACGTTGTATATCCTAACCTAACGCAACCTAACATCTCGGATGTAATATTTTACAACATTCCTGGCGTGTCGGTCCCTACATCTCGGTGGGAACATACTATACGTCTATAACGTTGTATATCCTAACATAACGCAACCTAACATTTGGGATGTAATATTTTACAATATTCCAGGCGTGTCGGTCCCTACGTCT
This sequence comes from Xylocopa violacea, assembly GCA_963969225.1. Lineage (NCBI taxonomy): Eukaryota > Metazoa > Arthropoda > Insecta > Hymenoptera > Apidae > Xylocopa > Xylocopa violacea. The sequence continues at coordinate 1,445,548 of CAXAJV010000835.1, forward strand.
AGGTGGGATCATTATATACGTCTATAACGATATATATCTTAACCTAAGGCAACCTAACATCGCGGATGTAATAGTTGACAACATTCCTGGCGTGTAGGTCCGTACTTCTCGGTGGGAACATTATATACGTCTATAACGTTATATATCCTAGCCTAAGGCGACCTAACATGACGAATGTAATATTTTACATCGTTCCTGACGTGTCGGCCCGTAGTTCTCGGTGGTAACATTATATACGTCTATAACGTTATATATCCTAGCCTAAGGCAACCTAACATCTCGGATGTAATATTTGACAACATTTCTGGCATGTCGGTCCCTACATCTCGGTGGGATCATTCTATGCGTCTATAACGTTGTATATCCTAACCTAAGGCATCCTAACATCTCGGATGTAATATTTTACAACATTCCTGTCATTTCGGTCCCTACTTCTCTGTGGGAACATTGTATACAGCTATAACGTTATATATCCTAGCCTAAGGCAAACTAACATGTCGAATGTAATATTTTGTAACATTCATGGAGTGTCGTCGCGTGCTTCTCGATGGGGACATTATATACCTCTATAACGTTGTATATCCTAACCTAACGCAACCTAACATCTCGGATGTAATATTTTACATCATTCCTGGCATGTCGTCGCCTGCTTCTCGAAGGGGACATTATATACATCTATAACGTTGTATATGCTAACCTAAGGCAACCTAACATCTCGACTGTAATATTTTACAACATTCCTGGCATGTCGGTTCCTACTTCTCGGTGGGAACATTGTATACGTCTATAACGATATATATCCTAGCCTAAGGCAACCTAACATCTCGGATGTAATAGTTGACAACATTCCTCCCATGTCGGTCCCTACTTCTCTGTGGGAACACTGTATACGTCTAAAACGATATATGTCCTAGCCTAAGGCGACCCAACATGTCGAATGTAATATTTTACAACATTCCTGGCGTGTCGTCGCCTGCTTCTCGATGGGGACATTATATACGTCTATAACGTTGTATATCCTAACCTAAGGCAACCTAACATCTGGGATGTAATGTTATACAAGATTCCTGGCATGTCGGTCCCCAAGTCTCGGTAGGAACATTATATACGTCTATAACGATATATATCCAAACCTAAGGGAACCTAACATCTCGGATGTAATATTTTACAACATTCCTGGCGTGTCGTCGCCTGCTTCTCGATGGGGACATAATATACGTCTATAACGTTGTATATCCTATCCTAACGCAACCTAACATGTCGAATGTAATATTTTATAACATTCATGGTGTGTCGTCGCGTGCTTCTCGATGGGGACATTATATACGTCTATAACGTTGTATATCCTAACCTAGCGCAACCTAACATCTCGGATGTAATATTTTACAACATTCCTGGCGTGTCGTCGCCTGCTTCTCGATGGAGACATAATATACGTCTATAACGTTGTATATCCTAACCTAACGCAACCTAACATCTCGGATGTAATATTTTACAACATTCCTGGCGTGTCGGTCCCTACATCTCGGTGGGAACATACTATACGTCTATAACGTTGTATATCCTCACATAACGCAACCTAACATTTGGGATGTAATATTTTACAATATTCCAGGCGTGTCGGTCCCTACGTCTCGGTGGGATCATTATATACGTCTATAACGATATATATCTTAACCTAAGGCAACCTAACATCGCGGATGTAATAGTTGACAACATTCCTGGCGTGTAGGTCCGTACTTCTCGGTGGGAACATTATATACGTCTATAACGTTATATATCCTAGCCTAAGGCCACATAACATCTCGGATGTAATATTTTACAACATTCCTGGCGTGTCGTCGCCTGCTTCTCGATGGAGACATAATATACGTCTATAACGTTGTATATCCTAACCTAACGCAACCTAACATCTCGGATGTAATATTTTACAACATTCCTGGCGTGTCGGTCCCTACATCTCGGTGGGAACATACTATACGTCTATAACGTTGTATATCCTAACATAACGCAACCTAACATTTGGGATGTAATATTTTACAATATTCCAGGCGTGTCGGTCCCTACGTCTCGGTGGGATCATTATATACGTCTATAACGATATATATCTTAACCTAAGGCAACCTAACATCGCGGATGTAATAGTTGACAACATTCCTGGCGTGTAGGTCCGTACTTCTCGGTGGGAACATTATATACGTCTATAACGTTATATATCCTAGCCTAAGGCGACCTAACATGACGAATGTAATATTTTACATCGTTCCTGACGTGTCGGCCCGTAGTTCTCGGTGGTAACATTATATACGTCTATAACGTTATATATCCTAGCCTAAGGCAACCTAACATCTCGGATGTAATATTTGACAACATTTCTGGCATGTCGGTCCCTACATCTCGGTGGGATCATTCTATGCGTCTATAACGTTGTATATCCTAACCTAAGGCATCCTAACATCTCGGATGTAATATTTTACAACATTCCTGTCATTTCGGTCCCTACTTCTCTGTGGGAACATTGTATACAGCTATAACGTTATATATCCTAGCCTAAGGCAAACTAACATGTCGAATGTAATATTTTGTAACATTCATGGAGTGTCGTCGCGTGCTTCTCGATGGGGACATTATATACCTCTATAACGTTGTATATCCTAACCTAACGCAACCTAACATCTCGGATGTAATATTTTACATCATTCCTGGCATGTCGTCGCCTGCTTCTCGAAGGGGACATTATATACATCTATAACGTTGTATATGCTAACCTAAGGCAACCTAACATCTCGACTGTAATATTTTACAACATTCCTGGCATGTCGGTTCCTACTTCTCGGTGGGAACATTGTATACGTCTATAACGATATATATCCTAGCCTAAGGCAACCTAACATCTCGGATGTAATAGTTGACAACATTCCTCCCATGTCGGTCCCTACTTCTCTGTGGGAACACTGTATACGTCTAAAACGATATATGTCCTAGCCTAAGGCGACCCAACATGTCGAATGTAATATTTTACAACATTCCTGGCGTGTCGTCGCCTGCTTCTCGATGGGGACATTATATACGTCTATAACGTTGTATATCCTAACCTAAAGCAACCTAACATCTCGGATGTAATAGTTGACAACATTCCTGGCGTGTAGGCCCGTACTTCTCGGTGAGAACATTGTATACGTCTATAGCGTTATATATCCTAGCCTAAGGCGACCTAACATCTCGGATGTAATACTATATAACATTCCTGGCTTGTCGTCGCCTGCTTCTCGATGGGAACATTATATGCGTCTACAACGTTGTATATATTAACCCAACGCAACCTAACATCTCGGATGTAATATTTTACAACATTCCTGGCATATCGGTCCCTACTTCTCGGTGGAAACATTGTATACGTCTATAACGTTATATATCCTAACCTAAGGCAACCTAACATCTCGGATGTAATAGTTGACAACATTCCTGGCGTGTCCGCCCGTACTTCTCGGTGGGAACATTATATACGTCTATAGCGTTATATATCCTAGCCTAAGGCCACATAACATGTCGAATGTAATATTTTACAACATTCCTGGCGTGTCGTCGCCTGCTTCTCGATGGTGACATTATATACGTCTATAACGTTGTATATCCTAACCTAAAGCAATCTAACATCTCGGATGTAATATTTTACAACATTCCTGGCATGTCGGTCCATACATCTCGGTGGGAACATACTATACGTCTATAACGTTGTATATCCTAACCTAAGGGAACCTAACATCTCGAGTGTAATATTTTACAACATTCCTGACGCGTCGGCCCCTATTTTTCGGTGGGAACATTCTATACATTTATAACGGTATATATCCTAGCCTAAGGCAACCTAACATCTCGGATGTAATATTTTACAACATTCCTGGCATATCGGTCCCTACTTCTCGGTGGAAACATTGTATACGTCTATAACGTTATATATCCTAACCTAAGGCAACCTAACATCTCGGATGTAATAGTTGACAACATTCCTGGCGTGTCCGCCCGTACTTCTCGGTGGGAACATTATATACGTCTATAGCGTTATATATCCTAGCCTAAGGCCACATAGCATGTCGAATGTAATATTTTACAACATTCCTGGCGTGTCGTCGCCTGCTTCTCGATAGGGACATTATATACGTCTACAACGTTGTATATATTAACCCAACGCAACCTAACATCTCGGATGTAATATTTTACAACATTCCTGGCATGTCGGTCCCTACATCTCGGTGGGAACATACTATACGTCTATAACGTTGTATATCCTAACCTAAGGGAACCTAACATCTTGAGTGTAATATTTTACAACATTCCTGACGCGTCGGCCCCTATTTTTCGGTGGGAACATTATATACATTTATAACGGTATATATCCTAGCCTAAGGCAACCTAACATCTCGGATGTAATATTTTACAACATTCCTGGCATATCGGTCCCTACTTCTCGGTGGAAACATTGTATACGTCTATAACGTTATATATCCTAACCTAAGGCAACCTAACATCTCGGATGTAATAGTTGACAACATTCCTGGCGTGTCCGCCCGTACTTCTCGGTGGGAACATTATATACGTCTATAGCGTTATATATCCTAGCCTAAGGCCACATAGCATGTCGAATGTAATATTTTACAACATTCCTGGCGTGTCGTCGCCTGCTTCTCGATGGTGACATTATATACGTCTATAACGTTGTATATCCTAACCTAAAGCAATCTAACATCTCGGATGTAATATTTTACAACATTCCTGGCATGTCGGTCCCTACATCTCGGTGGGAACATACTATACGTCTATAACTTTGTATATCCTAACCTAAGGAAACCTAACATCTCGGGTGTAATATTTTACAACATTCCTGACGCGTCGGCCCCTATTTTTCGGTGGGAACATTGTATACGTCTATAACGATATATATCCTAACCTAAAACAACCTAACATCTCGGATGTAATAGTTGACAACATTCCTGGCGTGTGGGCCCGTACTTCCCGGTGAGAACGTTGTATACGTCTATAACGTTATATATCCTAGCCTAAGGCAACCTAACATCTCGGATGTAATATTTTATAATATTCCTAGCGTGTCGTCGCCTGCTTCTCGATGGGAACATTATATACGTCTACAACGTTGTATATATTAACCCAACGCAACCTAACATCTCGGATGTAATATTTTACAACATTCCTGGCATGTCGGTCCCTACATCTCGGTGTGAACATACTATACGTCTATAACGTTGTATATCCTAACCTAAGGGAACCTAACATCTCGGGTGTAATATTTTACAACATGCCTGACGCGTCGGCCCCTATTTTTCGGTGGGAACATTGTATACGTCTATAACGATATATATCCTAGCCTAAGGCAACCTAACATCTCGGATGTAATATTTTACAACATTCATGGCGTGTCGTCGCCTACTTCTCGATGGGGACATTATATACATCTATAACATTGTATATCCTAACCTAAGGCAACCTAACATCTCGAATGTAATATTCCTGGCGTGTCGTCGCCTACTTCTGGATGGGGAGATTATATATGTCTATAACGTTATATATCCTAACCTAAGGCAACCTAACATCTCGGATGTGATATTTTACACCATTCCTGGCGCGTCCGCTCCTATTTTTCGGTGGGAACATTATATACGTCTATAACGTTATATATCCTAACATAAGGGAACCTAACATCTCGAATGTAACATTTTACAACATTCTGGCGTGTCGTCGCCTGCTTCTCGATGGGGACATTATATACGTCCGTAACGTTCTATATCCTTACCTAACGCAACCTAACATCTGGGATGTAATATTTTACAACATTCCTGGCATGTCGGTCCCTACTTCTCGGTGGTAATATTATATACGTCTATAACGTTATATATCCTAGCCTAAGGCAACCTAACATCTCGGATGTAATATTTTACAACATTCCTGGCATGTCGGTCCCTACTTCTCTGTGGAACATTGTATACGTCTATAACGATATATGTCCTAGCCTAAGGCGACCTAACGTGTCGAATATAATATTTTACAACATTCATGGAGTGTCGTCGCGTGCTTCTCGATGGTGACATTATATACATCTATAACCTTGTATATCGTAACCTAAGGCAACCTAACATCTGGAATGTAATATTTTACAACATTCCTGGCGTGTCGTCGCCTACTTTGGATGGGGCCATTATATACATCTATAACGTTGTATATCCTAACCTAAGGCAACCTAACATCTCGGATGTAATATTTTACAACATTCCTGGCATGTCGGTCCCAACATCTCGGTGGGAACATACTATACGTCTATAACGTTGTATATCCTAACCTAAGGGAACCTAACATCTCGGGTGTAAACTTTTACAACATTCCTGACGCGTCGGGACCTATTTTTCGGTGGGAGCACTGTATACGGCTATAACGTTATATATCCTAGCCTAAGGCAACCTAACATGTCGAATGTAATATTTTACGACATTCCTGTCGTGTCATCGCCTACTTCTCGATGGGGACATTATATACATCTATAACCTTGTATGTCGTAACCTAAGGCAACCTAACAGCTCGGATGTAATATTTTACAACATTCCTGGCATGTCGGTCCCTACGGCTCTGTGGGACCACTATATACGTCTATAACGATATATATCCTAACCTAAGACAACCTAACATCTCGGATGTAATAGTTGACAACATTCCTGGCGTGTAGGCCCGTACTTCTCGGTGAGAACATTGTATACGTCTATAACGTTATATATCCTAGCTAAGGCGACCTAACATCTCGGATGTAATATTTTATAACATTCCTGGCGTGTCGTCGCCTGCTTCTCGATGGGGACATTATATACGTCTATAACCTTATATATCCTAGCCTAAGGCCACATAACATGTCGAATGTAATATTTTACAACATTCCTGGCGTGTCGTCGCCTGCTTCTCGTTGGGGACATTATATACGTCTATAACTTTGTATATCCTAACCTAAGGCAACCTAACATCTCGGATGTAATATTTTACAACATTCCTGGCATGTCGGTCTCTACGTCCCGATGGGGACATTATATACGTCTATAACGTTGTATATCCTAACCTAACGCAACCTAACATTTGGGATGTAATGTTTTACAATATTCCTGGCGTGTCGGTCCCTACGTCTCGGTGGGATCATTATATACGTCTATAACGATATGTATCCTAACCTAAGGCAACCTAACATCTCGGATGTAATAGTTGACAACATTCCTGGCGTGTAGCCCCGTACTTCTCGGTGGGAACATTATATACGTCTATAACGTTATATATCCTAGCCTAAGGCGACCTAACATGTCGAATGTAATATTTTACATCGTTCCTGACGTGTCGGCCCGTAGTTCTCGGTGGTAACATTATATACGTCTATATCGTTATATATCCTTGCCTAAGGCAACCTAACATCTCGGATGTAATATTTGACAACATTTCAAGCATGTCGGTCCCTACATCTCGGTGGGATCATTCTATGCGTCTATAACGTTGTATATCCTAACCTAAGGCATCCTAACATCTCGGATGTAATATTTTACAACATTCCTGGCATTTCGGTCCCTACTTCTCTGTGGGAACATTGTATACGTCTATAACGTTATATATCCTAGCCTAAGGCAAACTAACATGTAGAATGTAATATTTTGTAACATTCATGGAGTGTCGTCGCGTGCTTCTCGATGGGGACATTATATACCTCTATAACGTTGTATATCCTAACCTAACGCAACCTAACATCTCGGATGTAATATTTTACAACATTCCTGACGCGTCGACCCCTATTTTTCGGTGGGAACATTGTATAAGTCTATAACGATATATATCCTAACCTAAGACAACCTAACATCTCGGATGTAATAGTTGACAACATTCCTGGCGTGTAGGCCCGTACTTCTCGGTGAGAACATTGTATACGTCTATAACGTTATATATCCTAGCCTAAGGCGACCGAACATGTTGAATGTAATATTTTACATCATTCCTGGCGTGTCGTCGCCTGCTTCTCGATGGGAACATTATATACGTCTATAACGTTGTGTATCCTAACCTAACGCAACCTAACATCTGGGATGTAATATTCCTGGCGTGTCGTCGCCTACTTCTGGATGGGGACATTATATACGTCTATAACGTTCTATATCCTAACCTAAGACAACCTAACATCTCGGATGTAATAGTTGACAACATTCCTGGCGTGTCCGCCCGTACTTCTGGGTGGGAACATTCTATACGTCTATAACGATATATATCCTAACCTAAGGCAAACTAACATCTCGGATGTAATAGTTGACAACATTCCAGGCGTGTCAGCCCGTACTTCTCGATGGGAATATTATATACGTCAATAACGTTATATATCCTAGCCTAAGGCGACCTAACATTACGAATGTAATATTTTACAACATTCCTGGCGTGTCGTCGCCTGCTTCTCGATGGGGACATTATATACGTCTATATCGTTGTATATCCTAACCTAACGCAACCTAACGTCTGGGATGTAATATTTTACAACATTCCTGGCATGTCGGTCCCTACGTCTCGGTGGGAACATTATATACGTCTATAACGATATATGTCCTAACCTAAGGCAACCTAACATCTCAGAAGTAATAGTTGACAACTTTCCTGGCGTGTCCGCCCGTACTTCTCGGTGGGAACATTATATACATCTATAACGTTATATATCCTAGCCTAAGGCGACCTAACATGTCGAATGTAATATTTTACAACATTCCTGGCGTGTCGTCTCCTGCTTCTCGATGGGGACATTATATACCTCTATAATGTTGCATATCCTAACCTAACGCAACCTAACATCTGGGATGTAATATTTTACAAGATTCCTGGCATGTCGGGCCCCAAGTCTCGGTAGGAACATTATATACGTCTATAACGATATATATCCAAACCTAAGGGAACCTAACATCTCGGATGTAATATTTTACAACATTCCTGTCATGTCGGTGCCTACTTCTGGATGGGGACATTATATACGTCTATAACGTTATATAACCTAACCTAAGGCAACCTAACATCTCGGATGTAATAGTTGACAACATTCCTGGCGTGTCCGCCCGTACTTCTCGGTGGGAACATTATATACGTCTATAACGTTATATATCCTAGCCTAAGGCAACCTAACATGTCGAATGTAATATTTCACAACATTCCTGGCGTGTCGTCGCCTACTTCTCGATGGGGACATTATATACATCTATAACATTGTATATCGTAACCTAAGGCAACCTATCATCTCGGATGTGATATTTTACAACATTCCTGGCATGTCGGTGCCTACGTCTCGGTGGGATCATTATATACGTCTCTAACGATATATATCCTAACCTAAGGCAACCTAACACCTCGGATGTAATAGGTGACAACATTCCTGGCGTGTAGGCCCGTACTTCTCGGCGGGAACATTGTATACTTCTATAACGTTATATATCCTAGCCTAAGGCGACCTAACATGTCGAATGTAATATTTTACATCGTTCCTGACGTGTCGGCCCGTAGTTCTCGGTGGTAACATTATATACGTCTATATCGTTATATATCCTTGCCTAAGGCAACCTAACATCTCGGATGTAATATTTGACAACATTTCAAGCATGTCGGTCCCTACATCTCGGTGGGATCATTCTATGCGTCTATAACGTTGTATATCCTAACCTAAGGCATCCTAACATCTCGGATGTAATATTTTACAACATTCCTGGCATTTCGGTCCCTACTTCTCTGTGGGAACATTGTATACGTCTATAACGTTATATATCCTAGCCTAAGGCAAACTAACATGTAGAATGTAATATTTTGTAACATTCATGGAGTGTCGTCGCGTGCTTCTCGATGGGGACATTATATACCTCTATAACGTTGTATATCCTAACCTAACGCAACCTAACATCTCGGATGTAATATTTTACAACATTCCTGGCATGTCGGTCCCTACTTCTCTGTGGGAATATTGTATACGTCTATAACGATATATGTCCTAGCCTAAGGCAACCTAACATCTCGGATGTGATATTTTACAGCATTCCTGGCGTGTCGTCGCCTGCTTCTCGATGGGAACACTATATACATCTATAACGTTGTATATCCTAACCTAAGGCAACCTAACATCTCGGGTGTAATATTTTACAACATTCCTGACGCGTCGACCCCTATTTTTCGGTGGGAACATTGTATACGTCTATAACGATATATATCCTAACCTAAGACAACCTAACATCTCGGATGTAATAGTTGACAACATTCCTGGCGTGTAGGCCCGTACTTCTCGGTGAGAACATTGTATACGTCTATAACGTTATATATCCTAGCCTAAGGCGACCTAACATGTTGAATGTAATATTTTACATCATTCCTGGCGTGTCGTCGCCTGCTTCTCGATGGGAACATTATATACGTCTATAACGTTGTGTATCCTAACCTAACGCAACCTAACATCTGGGATGTAATATTCCTGGCGTGTCGTCGCCTACTTCTGGATGGGGACATTATATACGTCTATAACGTTATATAACCTAACCTAAGGCAACCTAACATCTCGGATGTAATAGTTGACAACATTCCTGGCGTGTCCGCCCGTACTTCTCGGTGGGAACATTATATACGTCTATAACGTTATATATCCTAGCCTAAGGCAACCTAACATGTCGAATGTAATATTTCACAACATTCCTGGCGTGTCGTCGCCTACTTCTCGATGGGGACATTATATACATCTATAACATTGTATATCGTAACCTAAGGCAACCTATCATCTCGGAAGTGATATTTTACAACATTCCTGGCATGTCGGTGCCTACGTCTCGGTGGGATCATTATATACGTCTCTAACGATATATATCCTAACCTAAGGCAACCTAACACCTCGGATGTAATAGGTGACAACATTCCTGGCGTGTAGGCCCGTACTTCTCGGCGGGAACATTGTATACTTCTATAACGTTATATATCCTAGCCTAAGGCGACCTAACATGTCGAATGTAATATTTTACAACATTCCTGGCGTGTCGTCGCCTGCTTCTCGATGGGGACATAATATGCGTCTATAACGTTGTGTATCCTAACCTAACGCGACCTAACATCTGGGATGTAATATTCCTGGCGTGTCGTCGCCTACTTCTGGATGGGGAGATTATATACGTCTATAACGTTATATATCCCAACATAAGGCAACGTAACATCTCGGATGTAATAGTTGACAACATTCCTGGCGTGTCCGCCCGTACTTCTCGGTGGGAACATTATATACGTCTATAACGTTATATATCCTAACCTAAGGCAACCTAACACCTCGGATGTAATAGTTGACAACATTCCTGGCGTGTAGGCCCGTACTTCTCGGTGGGAACATTGTATACGTCTATAACGTTATGTATCCTAGCCTAAGGCGACCTAACATGTCGAATGTAATATTTTACATCATTCCTGGCGTGTCGTCGCCTGCTTCTCGATGGGAACATTATATACGTCTATAACGTTGTGTATCCTAACCTAACGCAACCTAACATCTGGGATGTAATATTCCTGGCGTGTCGTCTCCTACTTCTGGATGGGGAGATTATATACGTCTATAACGTTATATATCCCAACCTAAGGCAACCTAACATCTTGGATGTAATAGTTGACAACATTCCTGGCGTGTCCGCCCGTACTTCTCGGTGGGAACATTATATACGTCTATAACGTTATATATCCTAGCCTAAGGCCACATAACATGTCGAATGTAATATTTTACAACATTCCTGGCGTGTCGTCGCCTGCTTCTCGGTGGGGACATTATATACGTCTATACCGTTGTATATCCTAACCTAAAGCAACCTAACATCTGGGATGTAATATTTTACAAGATTCCTGGCATGTCAGTCCCCAAGTCTCGGTAGGAACAATAGTATACGTCTATAACGATATATATCCAAACCTAAGGGAACCTAACATCTCGGGTGTAATATTTTACAACATTCCTGGCATGTCGGTCCCTACTTCTCGGTGGGAATATTATATACGTCTATAACGTTACATATCATAACCTAAGGCATCCTAACATCGCGGATGTAATATTTTGCAACATTCCTGGCATGTCGGTGCATACATCTCGGTGGGAACATTATATACGTCTATAACGATATGTATCCTAACCTAAGGCAACCTAACACCTCGGATGTAATAGTTGACAACATTCCTGGCGTGTAGGACCGTACTTCTCGGTGGGAACATTGTATACGTCTATAACGTTATATATCCTAGCCTACGGCGACCTAACATGTCGAATGTAATATTTTACATCATTCCTGGCGTGTCGTCGCCTGCTTATCGATGGGATCATTATATACGTCTATAACGTTATATATCCTAGCCTAAGGCCACATAACATGTCGAATGTAATATTTTACAACATTCCTGGCGTGTCGTCGCCTGCTTCTCGATGGGGACATTATATACGTCTATATCGTTGTATATCCTAACCTAAAGCAACCTAACATCTGGGATGCAATATTTTACAAGATTCCTGGCATGTCGGTCCCCCACTCTCGGTAGGAACATTATATACGTCTATAACGATATATATCCAAACCGAAGGGAACCTAACATCTGGGATGTAATATTTTACAACATTCCTGGCGTGTCGCCGCCTGCTTCTCGACGGGGACATAATATACGTCTATAACGTTGTATATCCTTACCTAACGCAACCTAACATCTGGGATGTAATATTTTACAACATTCCTGGAGTGTCGTCGCCTACTTCTGGATAGGGTCATTATATACATCTATAACATTGTATATCCTAACCTAAGGCAACCTATCATCTCGGATGTAATATTTTATAACATTCCTGGCAGGTCGGTCCCTACTGCTCGGTGGAAACATTGTATACGTCTATAACGGTATATATCCTAACCTAAGGCAACGTAACATCTCGGATGTAATAGTTGACAACATTCCTGGCGTGTAGGCCCGTACTTCTCGGTGGGAACATTGTATACGTCTATAACGTTATATATCCTAGCCTAAGGCGACCTAACATGTTGAATGTAATCTTTTACCACATTCCTGGCGTGTCGTCGCCCAGTTCTCGATGGGAACATTATATACGTCTATAACGTTGTGTATCCTAACCTAACGCAACCTAGCATCTGGGATGTTATATTCCTGGCGTGTCGTCTCCTACTTCTGGATGGGGAGATTATATACGTGTATAACGTTATATATCCCAACCTAAGGCAACCTAACATCTTGGATGTAATAGTTGACAACATTCCTGGCGTGTCCGCTCGTACTTCTCGGTGGGAACATTATATACGTCTATAACGTTATATGTCCTAGCCTAAGGCCACCTAACATGTCGAATGTAATATTTTACAACATTCCGGGCGTGTCGTCGCCTGCTTCTCGATGGGGACATAATATACGTCTATAAGGTTGTATATCCTAACATAACGCAACCTAACATCTGGGATGTAATATTTCACAACATTCCTGGCGTGTCGTCGCCTGCTTCTCGATGGGGACATAATATACGTCTATAACGTTGTATATCGTTACCTAACACAACCTAACATTTGGGATGTAAAATTTTACAACATTACTTGCATGTCGGTGCCTACGTCTCGGTGGGAACATTGTATACGTCTATAACGTTATATATCCTAGCCTAAGGCGACGTAACATATCGAATTTAATATTTTACATCATTCCTGGCGTGTCGTCGCCTGCTTCTCGATGGGGACATAATATACGTCTATAACGTTGTATATCATAGCCTAACGCAACCTAACATCTGGGATGTAATATTTTACAAGATTCCTGGCATGTCGGTCCCCAAGTCTCGGTAGGAACATTATATACGTCTATAACGATATATATCCAAACCGAAGGGAACCTAACATCTCGGATGTAATATTTTACAACTTTCCTGGCGTGTCGTCGCCTGCTTCTCGATGGGGACATAATATACGTCTATAACGTTGTATATCGTAACCTAACGCAACCTAACATCTGGGATGTAATATTTTACAACATTCCTGGAGTGTCGTCGCCTACTTCTGGATAGGGTCATTATATAAATCTATAACCTTGTATATTCTAACCTAAGGCAACCTAACATCTCGGATGTAATATTTTATAACATTCCTGGCGTGTAGTCGCCTGCTTCTCCATGGGGAAATTATATACGTCTATAACGTTGTATATCCTAACCTAACGCAACCGAACACCTCGGATGTAATATTTTACAACATTCCTTGCATGTCGGTGCCTACGTCTCGGTGTGAACATTATATACGTCTATAACGATATATATCCTAACATAAGGCAACCTAACATATCGGATGTAACATTTGACAACATTCCTGGCGTGTAGGCCCGAACTTCTCGGTGGGAACATTGTATACGTCTATAACGTTATATATCCTAGCCTAAGGCGACCTAACATCTCGAATGTAATAGTTGACAACATTCCTGGCGTGTCCGCCCGTACTTCTCGGTGGGAACATTATACACGTCTATAACGTTATATATCCTAGCCTAAGGCCACCTAACATGTCGAATGTAATATTTTACAACATTCCTGACGCGTCGGACCCTATTTTTCGGTGGGAACATTATATACGTCTATAACGTTATATATCCTAGTCTAAGGCAACCTAACATCTGGGATGTAATATTCCTGGCGTGTCGTCGCCTACTTCTGGATGGGGCGATTATATGCGTCTATAACGTTATATATCCTAACCTAAGGCAACCTAACATCTCGGATGTAATAGTTGACAACATTCCTGGCGTGTCCGCCCGTACTTCTCGGTGGGAACATTATATACGTCTATAACGTTATATGTCCTAGCCTAAGGCCACCTAACATGTCGAATGTAATATTTTACAACATTCCGGGCGTGTCGTCGCCTGCTTCTCGATGGGGACATAATATACGTCTATAAGGTTGTATATCCTAACATAACGCAACCTAACATCTGGGATGTAATATTTCACAACATTCCTGGCGTGTCGTCGCCTGCTTCTCGATGGGGACATAATATACGTCTATAACGTTGTATATCATAACCTAACGCAACCTAACATCTGGGATGTAATATTTTACAAGATTCCTGGCATGTCGGTCCCCAAGTCTCGGTAGGAACATTATATACGTCTATAACGATATATATCCTAACCTAAGGCAACCTAACATCTCGGATGTAATAGTTGACAACATTCCTGGCGTGTCCGCCCGTACTTCTCGGTGGGAACATTATATACGTCTATAACGTTATATGTCCTAGCCTAAGGCCACCTAACATGTCGAATGTAATATTTTACAACATTCCGGGCGTGTCGTCGCCTGCTTCTCGATGGGGACATAATATACGTCTATAAGGTTGTATATCCTAACATAACGCAACCTAACATCTGGGATGTAATATTTTACAACATTCCGGGCGTGTCTTCGCCTGCTTCTCGATGGGGACATAATATACGTCTATAACGTTGTATATCCTTACCTAACGCAACCTAACATCTGGGATGTAATATTTTACAACATTCCTGGAGTGTCGTCGCCTACTTCTGGATAGGGTCATTATATACATCTATAACCTTGTATATTCTAACCTAAGGCAACCTAACACCTCGGATGTAATATTTTACAACATTCCGGGCGTGTCGTCGCCTGCTTCTCGATGGGGACATAATATACGTCTATAACGTTGTATATCCTTACCTAACGCAACCTAACATCTGGGATGTAATATTTTACAACATTCCTGGAGTGTCGTCGCCTACTTCTGGATAGGGTCATTATATACATCTATAACATTGTATATCCTAACCTAAGGCAACCTATCATCTCGGATGTAATATTTTATAACATTCCTGGCAGGTCGGTCCCTACTGCTCGGTGGAAACATTGTATACGTCTATAACGGTATATATCCTAACCTAAGGCAACGTAACATCTCGGATGTAATAGTTGACAACATTCCTGGCGTGTAGGCCCGTACTTCTCGGTGGGAACATTATATACGTCTATAACGTTATATATCCTAGCCTAAGGCCACATAACATGTCGAATGTAATATTTTACAACATTCCTGACGCGTCGGCCCCTATTTTTCGGTGGGAACATTATATACGTCTATAACGTTATATATCCTAGTCTAAGGCAACCTAACATGTCGAATGTAAAATTTTACAACATTCCTGGCCTGTCGTCGCCTACTTCTCGATGGGGACATTATATACATCTATAACATTGTATATCCTAACCTAAGGCAACCTAACATCTCGGATGTAATATTTTACAACATTCTGGCGTGTCGTCGACTGCTTCTCGATGGGGACATAATATACGTCTATAACGTTGTATATCGTTACCTAACGCAACCTAACATTTGGGATGTAAAATTTTACAACATTCCTTGCATGTCGGTGCCTACGTCTCGGTGGGAACATTATATACGTCTATAACGATATATATCCTAACCTAAGGCAACCTAACATATAGGATGTAATAGTTGACAACATTCCTGGCGTGTAGGCCCGAACTTCTCGGTGGGAACATTGTATACGTCTATAACGTTATATATCCTAGCCTAAGGTAACCTAACATCTCGGATGTAATATTTTACAACATTGTGGCGTGTCGTCGACTGCTTCTCGATGGGGAGATTATATACGTCTATAACGTTGTATATCCTAACCTAACGCAACCTAACATTATGGATGTAATATTTTACAACATTCCTTGCATGTCGGTGCCTACGTCTCGGTGGGAACATTATATACGTCTATAACGATATATATCCTAACCTAAGGCAACCTAACATATCGGATGTAATAGTTGACAACATTCCTGGCGTGTATACCCGAACTTCTGGGTGGGAACATTGTATACGTCCATAACGTTATATATCCTAGCCTAAGGCGACCTAACATATCGAATTTAATATTTTACATCATTCCTGGCGTGTCGTCGCCTGCTTCTCGATGGGAACATTATATACGTCTATAACTTTGTGTATCCTAACCTAACGCAACCTAACATCTGGGATGTAATATTCCCGGCGTGTCGTCGCCTACTTCTGGATGGGGACATTATATACGTCTATAACGTTATATATCCTATCCTAAGGCAACCTAACATCTCGAATGTAATAGTTGACAACATTCCTGGTGTGTCCGCCCGTACTTCTCGGTGGGAACATTATATACGTCTATAACGTTATATATCTTAGCCTAAGGCCACCTAACATGTCGAATGTAATATTTTACAACATTCCTGACGCGTCGGCCCCTATTTTTCGGTGGGAACATTATATACGTCTATAACGTTATATATCCTAGCCTAAGGCGACCTAACATGTCGAATGTAATATTTTACACCATTCCTGGCGTGTCGTCGCCTGCTTCTCGACGGGGACATAATATACGTCTATAAAGTTGTATATCCTTACCTAACGCAACCTAACATCTGGGATGTAATATTTTACAACATTCCTGGAGTGTCGTCGCCTACTTCTGGATAGGGTCATTATATACATCTATAACCTTGTATATCCTAACTTAAGGCAACCTAACATCTCGGATGTAATATTTTATAACATTCCTGGCGTGTCGTCGCCTGCTTCTCCATGGGGACATTATATACGTCTATAACGTTGTATATCCTAACCTAACGCAACCTAACATTTCGGATGTAATATTTTACAACATTCCTGGCATGTCGGTCCCTACATCTCGGTGGGAACATACTATACGTCTATAACGTTGTATATCCTAACCTAAGGGAACCTAACATTTCGGGTGTAATATTTTACAACATTCCTGACGCGTCGGCCCCTATTCTTCAGTGGGGACATTATATACGTCTATAACGTTATATATTCTAGCCTAAGGCAACCTAACATGTCGAATGTAAAATTTTACAACATTCCTGGCGTGTCGTCGCCTACTTCTCGATGGGGACATTATATACATCTATAACATTGTATATCCTAGTCTAAGGCAACCTAACATGTCGAATGTAATACTTTACAACATTCCTGGCGTGTCGTCGCCTGCTTCTCGATGGGGACATTATATACATCTATAACCTTGTATATCCTAAGCTAAGGCAGCCTAACATCTCGGATGTAATATTTTACAACATTCCTGGCATGTCGGTCCCTACATCTCCGTGGGAACATACTATACGTCTATAACGTTGTATATCCTAACCTAAGACAACCTAACATCTCGGATGTAAAAGTTGACAACATTCCTGGCGTGTAGGCCCGTACTTCTCGGTGAGAACATTGTATACGTCTATAACGTTATATATCCTAGCTAAGGCGACCTAACATCTCGGATGTAATATATTATAACATTCCTGGCGTGTCGTCGCCTGCTTCTCGATGGGGACATTATATACGTCTACAACGTTGTATATATTAACCCAACGCAACCTAACACCTCGGATGTAATATTTTACAACATTCCTGGCATGTCGGTCCCTACATCTCCGTGGGAACATACTATACGTCTATAACGTTGTATATCCTAACCTAAGGGAACCTAACATTTCGAGTGTAATATTTTACAACATTCCTGACGCGTCGGCCCCTATTTTTCGGTGGGAACACTATATACGGCTATAACGTTATATATCCTAGCCTAAGGCAACCTAACATGTCGAATGTAATATTTTACAACATTCCTGTCGTGTCTTCGCCTACTTCTCGATGGGGACATTATATACATCTATAACCTTGTATGTCGTAACCTAAGGCAACCTAACAGCTCGGATGTAATATTTTACAACATTCCTGGCATGTCGGTCCCTACGGCTCTGTGGGACCACTATATACGTCTATAACGATATATATCCTAACCTAAGACAACCTAACATCTCGGATGTAATAGTTGACAACATTCCTGGCGTGTAGGCCCGTACTTCTCAGTGAGAACATTGTATACGTCTATAACGTTATATATCCTAGCTAAGGCGACCTAACATCTCGGATGTAATATTTTATAACATTCCTGGCGTGTCGTCGCCTGCTTCTCGATGGGGACATTATATACGTCTATAACCTTATATATCCTAGCCTAAGGCCACATAACATGTCGAATGTAATATTTTACAACATTCCTGGCGTGTCGTCGCCTGCTTCTCGTTGGGGACATTATATACGTCTATAACTTTGTATATCCTAACCTAAGGCAACCTAACATCTCGGATGTAATATTTTACAACATTCCTGGCATGTCGGTCTCTACGTCCCGATGGGGACATTATATACGTCTATAACGTTGTATATCCTAACCTAACGCAACCTAACATTTGGGATGTAATGTTTTACAATATTCCTGGCGTGTCGGTCCCTACGTCTCGGTGGGATCATTATATACGTCTATAACGATATGTATCCTAACCTAAGGCAACCTAACATCTCGGATGTAATAGTTGACAACATTCCTGGCGTGTAGCCCCGTACTTCTCGGTGGGAACATTATATACGTCTATAACGTTATATATCCTAGCCTAAGGCGACCTAACATGTCGAATGTAATATTTTACATCGTTCCTGACGTGTCGGCCCGTAGTTCTCGGTGGTAACATTATATACGTCTATATCGTTATATATCCTTGCCTAAGGCAACCTAACATCTCGGATGTAATATTTGACAACATTTCAAGCATGTCGGTCCCTACATCTCGGTGGGATCATTCTATGCGTCTATAACGTTGTATATCCTAACCTAAGGCATCCTAACATCTCGGATGTAATATTTTACAACATTCCTGGCATTTCGGTCCCTACTTCTCTGTGGGAACATTGTATACGTCTATAACGTTATATATCCTAGCCTAAGGCAAACTAACATGTAGAATGTAATATTTTGTAACATTCATGGAGTGTCGTCGCGTGCTTCTCGATGGGGACATTATATACCTCTATAACGTTGTATATCCTAACCTAACGCAACCTAACATCTCGGATGTAATATTTTACAACATTCCTGGCATGTCGGTCCCTACTTCTCTGTGGGAATATTGTATACGTCTATAACGATATATGTCCTAGCCTAAGGCAACCTAACATCTCGGATGTGATATTTTACAGCATTCCTGGCGTGTCGTCGCCTGCTTCTCGATGGGAACACTATATACATCTATAACGTTGTATATCCTAACCTAAGGCAACCTAACATCTCGGGTGTAATATTTTACAACATTCCTGACGCGTCGACCCCTATTTTTCGGTGGGAACATTGTATACGTCTATAACGATATATATCCTAACCTAAGACAACCTAACATCTCGGATGTAATAGTTGACAACATTCCTGGCGTGTAGGCCCGTACTTCTCGGTGAGAACATTGTATACGTCTATAACGTTATATATCCTAGCCTAAGGCGACCTAACATGTTGAATGTAATATTTTACAACATTCCTGGCGTGTCGTCGCCTGCTTCTCGATGGGGACATTATATACGTCTATATCGTTGTATATCCTAACCTAACGCAACCTAACGTCTGGGATGTAATATTTTACAACATTCCTGGCATGTCGGTCCCTACGTCTCGGTGGGAACATTGTATACGTCTATAACGATATATGTCCTAACCTAAGGCAACCTAACACCTCAGAAGTAATAGTTGACAACTTTCCTGGCGTGTCCGCCCGTACTTCTCGGTGGGAACATTATATACATCTATAACGTTATATATCCTAGCCTAAGGCGACCTAACATGTCGAATGTAATATTTTACAACATTCCTGGCGTGTCGTCTCCTGCTTCTCGATGGGGACATTATATACCTCTATAATGTTGCATATCCTAACCTAACGCAACCTAACATCTGGGATGTAATATTTTACAAGATTCCTGGCATGTCGGGCCCCAAGTCTAGGTAGGAACATTATATACGTCTATAACGATATATATCCAAACCTAAGGGAACCTAACATCTCGGATGTAATATTTTACAACATTCCTGTCATGTCGGTGCCTACTTCTGGATGGGGACATTATATACGTCTATAACGTTATATAACCTAACCTAAGGCAACCTAACATCTCGGATGTAATAGTTGACAACATTCCTGGCGTGTCCGCCCGTACTTCTCGGTGGGAACATTATATACGTCTATAACGTTATATATCCTAGCCTAAGGCAACCTAACATGTCGAATGTAATATTTCACAACATTCCTGGCGTGTCGTCGCCTACTTCTCGATGGGGACATTATATACATCTATAACATTGTATATCGTAACCTAAGGCAACCTATCATCTCGGATGTGATATTTTACAACATTCCTGGCATGTCGGTGCCTACGTCTCGGTGGGATCATTATATACGTCTCTAACGATATATATCCTAACCTAAGGCAACCTAACACCTCGGATGTAATAGGTGACAACATTCCTGGCGTGTAGGCCCGTACTTCTCGGCGGGAACATTGTATACTTCTATAACGTTATATATCCTAGCCTAAGGCGACCTAACATGTCGAATGTAATATTTTACAACATTCCTGGCGTGTCGTCGCCTGCTTCTCGATGGGGACATAATATGCGTCTATAACGTTGTGTATCCTAACCTAACGCGACCTAACATCTGGGATGTAATATTCCTGGCGTGTCGTCGCCTACTTCTGGATGGGGAGATTATATACGTCTATAACGTTATATATCCCAACATAAGGCAACGTAACATCTCGGATGTAATAGTTGACAACATTCCTGGCGTGTCCGCCCGTACTTCTCGGTGGGAACATTATATACGTCTATAACGTTATATATCCTAACCTAAGGCAACCTAACACCTCGGATGTAATAGTTGACAACATTCCTGGCGTGTAGGCCCGTACTTCTCGGTGGGAACATTGTATACGTCTATAACGTTATGTATCCTAGCCTAAGGCGACCTAACATGTCGAATGTAATATTTTACATCATTCCTGGCGTGTCGTCGCCTGCTTCTCGATGGGAACATTATATACGTCTATAACGTTGTGTATCCTAACCTAACGCAACCTAACATCTGGGATGTAATATTCCTGGCGTGTCGTCTCCTACTTCTGGATGGGGAGATTATATACGTCTATAACGTTATATATCCCAACCTAAGGCAACCTAACATCTTGGATGTAATAGTTGACAACATTCCTGGCGTGTCCGCCCGTACTTCTCGGTGGGAACATTATATACGTCTATAACGTTATATATCCTAGCCTAAGGCCACATAACATGTCGAATGTAATATTTTACAACATTCCTGGCGTGTCGTCGCCTGCTTCTCGGTGGGGACATTATATACGTCTATACCGTTGTATATCCTAACCTAAAGCAACCTAACATCTGGGATGTAATATTTTACAAGATTCCTGGCATGTCAGTCCCCAAGTCTCGGTAGGAACATTATATACGTCTATAACGATATATATCCAAACCTAAGGGAACCTAACATCTCGGGTGTAATATTTTACAACATTCCTGGCATGTCGGTCCCTACTTCTCGGTGGGAATATTATATACGTCTATAACGTTACATATCATAACCTAAGGCATCCTAACATCGCGGATGTAATATTTTGCAACATTCCTGGCATGTCGGTGCATACATCTCGGTGGGAACATTATATACGTCTATAACGATATGTATCCTAACCTAAGGCAACCTAACACCTCGGATGTAATAGTTGACAACATTCCTGGCGTGTAGGACCGTACTTCTCGGTGGGAACATTGTATACGTCTATAACGTTATATATCCTAGCCTAAGGCGACCTAACATGTCGAATGTAATATTTTGCATCATTCCTGGCGTGTCGTCGCCTGCTTCTCGATGGGAACATAATATACGTCTATAACGTTGTATATCATAACCTAACGCAACCTAACACCTCGGATGTAATATTTTACAACATTCCGGGCGTGTCGTCGCCTGCTTCTCGATGGGGACATAATATACGTCTATAACGTTGTATATCCTTACCTAACGCAACCTAACATCTGGGATGTAATATTTTACAACATTCCTGGAGTGTCGTCGCCTACTTCTGGATAGGGTCATTATATACATCTATAACATTGTATATCCTAACCTAAGGCAACCTATCATCTCGGATGTAATATTTTATAACATTCCTGGCATGTCGGTCCCTACATCTCGGTGGGAACATACTATACGTCTATAACGTTGTATATCCTAACCTAAGGGAACCTAACATTTCGGGTGTAATATTTTACAACATTCCTGACGCGTCGGCCCCTATTCTTCAGTGGGGACATTATATACGTCTATAACGTTATATATTCTAGCCTAAGGCAACCTAACATGTCGAATGTAAAATTTTACAACATTCCTGGCGTGTCGTCGCCTACTTCTCGATGGGGACATTATATACATCTATAACATTGTATATCCTAGTCTAAGGCAACCTAACATGTCGAATGTAATACTTTACAACATTCCTGGCGTGTCGTCGCCTGCTTCTCGATGGGGACATTATATACATCTATAACCTTGTATATCCTAAGCTAAGGCAGCCTAACATCTCGGATGTAATATTTTACAACATTCCTGGCATGTCGGTCCCTACATCTCCGTGGGAACATACTATACGTCTATAACGTTGTATATCCTAACCTAAGGGAACCTAGCATCTGGGATGTAATAGCTGACAACATTCCTGACGTGTAGGCCCGTACTTCTCGGTGGGAACATTGTATACGTCTATAACGTTATATATCCTAGCCTAAGGCGACCTAGCATGTCGAAGGTAATATTTTACATCATTCCTGGCGTGTCGTCGCCTGCTTCTCGATGGGAACATTATATACGTCTATAACGTTGTGTATCCTAACCTAACGCAACCTAACATCTGGGATGTAATATTCCTGGCGTGTCGTCGCCTACTTCTGGATGGGGAGATTATATACGTCTATAACGTTATATATCCTAACCTAAGGCAACCTAACATCTCGGATGTAGTAGTTGACAACATTCCTGGCGTGTCCGCCCGTACTTCTCGGTGCGAACATTATATACGTCTATAACGTTATATATCCTAGCCTAAGGCCACATAACATGTCGAATGTAATATTTTACAACATTCCGGGCGTGTCGACGCCTGCTTCTCGATGGGGACATAATATACGTCTATAACGTTGTATATCCTAACCTAAGGGAACCTAACATCTCGGGTGTAATATTTTACAACATTCCTGACGCGTCGGCCCCTGTTTTTCGGTGGGAACATTATATACGTCTATAACGTTATATATCCTAGCCTAAGGCGACCTAACATGTCGAATGTAATATTTTACAACATTCCTGGCGTGTCGTCGCCTGCTTCTCGATGGGGACATTATATACGTCTATATCGTTGTATATCCTAACCTAAAGCAACCTAACATCTGGGATGTAATATTATACAAGATTCCTGGCATGTCGGTCCCCAAGTCTCGGTAGGAACATTATATACGTCTATAACGATATATATCCAAACCGAAGAGAACCTTACATCTCGGATGTAATATTTTACAACATTCCTGGCGTGTCGTCGCCTGCTTCTCGATGGGGACATAATATACGTCTATAACGTTGTATATCCTAACCTAACGCAACCTAACATCTGGGATGTAATATTTTACAACATTCTTGGCGTGTCGTCGCCTACTTCTCGATGGGAACATTATATACGTCTATAACGTTGTGTATCCTAACCTAACGCAACCTAACATCTGGGATGTAATATTCCTGGCGTGTCGTCGCCTACTTCTCGATGGGGACATTATATACATCTATAACATTGTATATCCTAACCTAAGGGAACCTAACATCTCGGGTGTAATATTTTACAACATTCCTGACGCGTCGGCCCCTATTTTTCGGTGGGAACATTATATACGTCTATAACGTTATATATCCTAGCCTAAGGCGACCTAACATGTCGAATGTAATATTTTACAACATTCCTGGCGTGTCGTCGCCTGCTTCTCGACGGGGACATAATATACGTCTATAACGTTGTATATCCTTACCTAACGCAACCTAACATCTGGGATGTAATATTTTACAAGATTCCTGGAGTGTCGTCGCCTACTTCTGGATAGGGTCATTATATACATCTATAACCTTGTATATCCTAACCTAAGGCAACCTAACATCTCGTATGTAATATTTTATAACATTCCTGGCGTGTCGTCGCCTGCTTCTCCATGGGGACATTATATACGTCTATAACGTTGTATATCCTAACCTAACGCAACCTAACATCTCGGATGTAATAGTTGACAACATTCCTGGCGTGTCCACCCTTACTTCTCGGTGGGAACATTATATACGTCTATAACGTTATATATCCTAGCCTAAGGCCACATAACATGTCGAATGTAATACTTTACAACATTCCTAGCGTGTCGTCGCCTGCTTCTCCATGGGGACATTATATACGTCTATAACGTTGTATATCCTAACCTAACGCAACCTAACATCTCGGATGTAATATTTTACAACATTCCTGGCATGTCGGTCCCTACATCTCGGTGGGAACATACTATACGTCTATAACGTTGTATATCCTAACCTAAGGGAACCTAACATTTCGGGTGTAATATTTTACAACATTCCTGACGCGTCGGCCCCTATTTTTCAGTGGGAACATTATATACGTCTATAACGTTATATATTCTAGCCTAAGGCAACTTAACATGTCGAATGTAAAATTTTACAACATTCCTGGCGTGTCGTCGCCTACTTCTCGATGGGGACATTATATACATCTATAACATTGTATATCCTAGTCTAAGGCAACCTAACATGTAGAATGTAATACTTTACAACATTCCTGGCGTGTCGTCGCCTACTTCTCGATGGGGACATTATATACATCTATAACCTTGTATATCCTAAGCTAAGGCAGCCTAACATCTCGGATGTAATATTTTACAACATTCCTGGCATGTCGGTCCCTACATCTCCGTGGGAACATACTATACGTCTATAACGATATATATCCAAACCGAAGGGAACCTAACATCTCGGATGTAATATTTTACAACTTTCCTGGCGTGTCGTCGCCTGCTTCTCGATGGGGACATAATATACGTCTATAACGTTGTATATCGTAACCTAACGCAACCTAACATCTGGGATGTAATATTTTACAACATTCCTGGAGTGTCGTCGCCTACTTCTGGATAGGGTGATTATATAAATCTATAACCTTGTATATTCTAACCTAAGGCAACCTAACATCTCGGATGTAATATTTTATAACATTCCTGGCGTGTCGTCGCCTGCTTCTCCATGGGGAAATTATATACGTCTATAACGTTGTATATCCTAGCCTA
This sequence comes from Xylocopa violacea, assembly GCA_963969225.1. Taxonomy (NCBI): domain Eukaryota; kingdom Metazoa; phylum Arthropoda; class Insecta; order Hymenoptera; family Apidae; genus Xylocopa; species Xylocopa violacea. Next base: position 1,471,954 of record CAXAJV010000835.1, read on the forward strand.
AGGTAACCTAACATCTCGGATGTAATATTTTACAACATTGTGGCGTGTCGTCGACTGCTTCTCGATGGGGAGATTATATACGTCTATAACGTTGTATATCCTAACCTAACGCAACCTAACATTATGGATGTAATATTTTACAACATTCCTTGCATGTCGGTGCCTACGTCTCGGTGGGAACATTATATACGTCTATAACGATATATATCCTAACCTAAGGCAACCTAACATATCGGATGTAATAGTTGACGACATTCCTGGCGTGTATACCCGAACTTCTGGGTGGGAACATTGTATACGTCTATAACGTTATATATCCTAGCCTAAGGCGACCTAACATATCGAATTTAATATTTTACATCATTCCTGGCGTGTCGTCGCCTGCTTCTCGATGGGAACATTATATACGTCTATAACTTTGTGTATCCTAACCTAACGCAACCTAACATCTGGGATGTAATATTCCCGGCGTGTCGTCGCCTACTTCTGGATGGGGACATTATATACGTCTATAACGTTATATATCCTATCCTAAGGCAACCTAACATCTCGAATGTAATAGTTGACAACATTCCTGGTGTGTCCGCCCGTACTTCTCGGTGGGAACATTATATACGTCTATAACGTTATATATCTTAGCCTAAGGCCACCTAACATGTCGAATGTAATATTTTACAACATTCCTGACGCGTCGGCCCCTATTTTTCGGTGGGAACATTATATACGTCTATAACGTTATATATCCTAGCCTAAGGCGACCTAACATGTCGAATGTAATATTTTACACCATTCCTGGCGTGTCGTCGCCTGCTTCTCGACGGGGACATAATATACGTCTATAAAGTTGTATATCCTTACCTAACGCAACCTAACATCTGGGATGTAATATTTTACAACATTCCTGGAGTGTCGTCGCCTACTTCTGGATAGGGTCATTATATACATCTATAACCTTGTATATCCTAACTTAAGGCAACCTAACATCTCGGATGTAATATTTTATAACATTCCTGGCGTGTCGTCGCCTGCTTCTCCATGGGGACATTATATACGTCTATAACGTTGTATATCCTAACCTAACGCAACCTAACATTTCGGATGTAATATTTTACAACATTCCTGGCATGTCGGTCCCTACATCTCGGTGGGAACATACTATACGTCTATAACGTTGTATATCCTAACCTAAGGGAACCTAACATTTCGGGTGTAATATTTTACAACATTCCTGACGCGTCGGCCCCTATTCTTCAGTGGGGACATTATATACGTCTATAACGTTATATATTCTAGCCTAAGGCAACCTAACATGTCGAATGTAAAATTTTACAACATTCCTGGCGTGTCGTCGCCTACTTCTCGATGGGGACATTATATACATCTATAACATTGTATATCCTAGTCTAAGGCAACCTAACATGTCGAATGTAATACTTTACAACATTCCTGGCGTGTCGTCGCCTGCTTCTCGATGGGGACATTATATACATCTATAACCTTGTATATCCTAAGCTAAGGCAGCCTAACATCTCGGATGTAATATTTTACAACATTCCTGGCATGTCGGTCCCTACATCTCCGTGGGAACATACTATACGTCTATAACGTTGTATATCCTAACCTAAGGGAACCTAGCATCTGGGATGTAATAGCTGACAACATTCCTGACGTGTAGGCCCGTACTTCTCGGTGGGAACATTGTATACGTCTATAACGTTATATATCCTAGCCTAAGGCGACCTAGCATGTCGAAGGTAATATTTTACATCATTCCTGGCGTGTCGTCGCCTGCTTCTCGATGGGAACATTATATACGTCTATAACGTTGTGTATCCTAACCTAACGCAACCTAATATCTGGGATGTAATATTCCTGGCGTGTCGTCGCCTACTTCTGGATGGGGAGATTATATACGTCTATAACGTTATATATCCTAACCTAAGGCAACCTAACATCTCGGATGTAGTAGTTGACAACATTCCTGGCGTGTCCGCCCGTACTTCTCGGTGGGAACATTATATACGTCTATAACGTTATATATCCTAGCCTAAGGCCACATAACATGTCGAATGTAATATTTTACAACATTCCGGGCGTGTCGTCGCCTGCTTCTCGATGGGGACATAATATACGTCTATAACGTTGTATATCCTAACCTAAGGGAACCTAACATCTCGGGTGTAATATTTTACAACATTCCTGACGCGTCGGCCCCTGTTTTTCGGTGGGAACATTATATACGTCTATAACGTTATATATCCTAGCCTAAGGCGACCTAACATGTCGAATGTAATATTTTACAACATTCCTGGCGTGTCGTCGCCTGCTTCTCGATGGGGACATTATATACGTCTATATCGTTGTATATCCTAACCTAAAGCAACCTAACATCTGGGATGTAATATTATACAAGATTCCTGGCATGTCGGTCCCCAAGTCTCGGTAGGAACATTATATACGTCTATAACGATATATATCCAAACCGAAGAGAACCTTACATCTCGGATGTAAAATTTTACAACATTCCTGGCGTGTCGTCGCCTGCTTCTCGATGGGGACATTATATACATCTATAACATTGTATATCCTAGTCTAAGGCAACCTAACATGTAGAATGTAATACTTTACAACATTCCTGGCGTGTCGTCGCCTACTTCTCGATGGGGACATTATATACATCTATAACCTTGTATATCCTAAGCTAAGGCAGCCTAACATCTCGGATGTAATATTTTACAACATTCCTGGCATGTCGGTCCCTACATCTCCGTGGGAACATACTATACGTCTATAACGATATATATCCAAACCGAAGGGAACCTAACATCTCGGATGTAATATTTTACAACTTTCCTGGCGTGTCTTCGCCTGCTTCTCGATGGGGACATAATATACGTCTATAACGTTGTATATCGTAACCTAACGCAACCTAACATCTGGGATGTAATATTTTACAACATTCCTGGAGTGTCGTCGCCTACTTCTGGATAGGGTCATTATATAAATCTATAACCTTGTATATTCTAACCTAAGGCAACCTAACATCTCGGATGTAATATTTTATAACATTCCTGGCGTGTCGTCGCCTGCTGATCCATGGGGAAATTATATACGTCTATAACGTTGTATATCCTAACCTAACGCAACCGAACACCTCGGATGTAATATTTTACAACATTCCTTGCATGTCGGTGCCTACGTCTCGGTGTGAACATTATATACGTCTATAACGATATATATCCTAACATAAGGCAACCTAACATATCGGATGTAACAGTTGACAACATTCCTGGCGTGTAGGCCCGAACTTCTCGGTGGGAACATTGTATACGTCTATAACGTTATATATCCTAGCCTAAGGCGACCTAACATCTCGAATGTAATAGTTGACAACATTCCTGGCGTGTCCGCCCGTACTTCTCGGTGGGAACATTATACACGTCTATAACGTTATATATCCTAGCCTAAGGCCACCTAACATGTCGAATGTAATATTTTACAACATTCCTGACGCGTCGGCCCCTATTTTTCGGTGGGAACATTATATACGTCTATAACGTTATATATCCTAGTCTAAGGCAACCTAACATCTGGGATGTAATATTCCTGGCGTGTCGTCGCCTACTTCTGGATGGGGCGATTATATGCGTCTATAACGTTATATATCCTAACCTAAGGCAACCTAACATCTCGGATGTAATAGTTGACAACATTCCTGGCGTGTCCGCCCGTACTTCTCGGTGGGAACATTATATACGTCTATAACGTTATATGTCCTAGCCTAAGGCCACCTAACATGTCGAATGTAATATTTTACAACATTCCGGGCGTGTCGTCGCCTGCTTCTCGATGGGGACATAATATACGTCTATAAGGTTGTATATCCTAACATAACGCAACCTAACATCTGGGATGTAATATTTCACAACATTCCTGGCGTGTCGTCGCCTGCTTCTCGATGGGGACATAATATACGTCTATAACGTTGTATATCATAACCTAACGCAACCTAACATCTGGGATGTAATATTTTACAAGATTCCTGGCATGTCGGTCCCCAAGTCTCGGTAGGAACATTATATACGTCTATAACGATATATATCCTAACCTAAGGCAACCTAACATCTCGGATGTAATAGTTGACAACATTCCTGGCGTGTCCGCCCGTACTTCTCGGTGGGAACATTATATACGTCTATAACGTTATATGTCCTAGCCTAAGGCCACCTAACATGTCGAATGTAATATTTTACAACATTCCGGGCGTGTCGTCGCCTGCTTCTCGATGGGGACATAATATACGTCTATAAGGTTGTATATCCTAACATAACGCAACCTAACATCTGGGATGTAATATTTTACAACATTCCGGTCGTGTCGTCGCCTGCTTCTCGATGGGGACATAATATACGTCTATAACGTTGTATATCCTTACCTAACGCAACCTAACATCTGGGATGTAATATTTTACAACATTCCTGGAGTGTCGTCGCCTACTTCTGGATAGGGTCATTATATACATCTATAACCTTGTATATTCTAACCTAAGGCAACCTAACACCTCGGATGTAATATTTTACAACATTCCGGGCGTGTCGTCGCCTGCTTCTCGATGGGGACATAATATACGTCTATAACGTTGTATATCCTTACCTAACGCAACCTAACATCTGGGATGTAATATTTTACAACATTCCTGGAGTGTCGTCGCCTACTTCTGGATAGGGTCATTATATACATCTATAACATTGTATATCCTAACCTAAGGCAACCTATCATCTCGGATGTAATATTTTATAACATTCCTGGCAGGTCGGTCCCTACTGCTCGGTGGAAACATTGTATACGTCTATAACGGTATATATCCTAACCTAAGGCAACGTAACATCTCGGATGTAATAGTTGACAACATTCCTGGCGTGTAGGCCCGTACTTCTCGGTGGGAACATTGTATACGTCTATAACGTTATATATCCTAGCCTAAGGCCACCTAACATGTCGAATGTAATATTTTACAACATTCCTGACGCGTCGGCCCCTATTTTTCGGTGGGAACATTATATACGTCTATAACGTTATATATCCTAGCCTAAGGCGACCTAACATGTCGAATGTAATATTTTACACCATTCCTGGCGTGTCGTCGCCTGCTTCTCGACGGGGACATAATATACGTCTATAAAGTTGTATATCCTTACCTAACGCAACCTAACATCTGGGATGTAATATTTTACAACATTCCTGGAGTGTCGTCGCCTACTTCTGGATAGGGTCATTATATACATCTATAACCTTGTATATCCTAACTTAAGGCAACCTAACATCTCGGATGTAATATTTTATAACATTCCTGGCGTGTCGTCGCCTGCTTCTCCATGGGGACATTATATACGTCTATAACGTTGTATATCCTAACCTAACGCAACCTAACATCTCGGATGTAATATTTTACAACATTCCTGGCATGTCGGTCCCTACATCTCGGTGGGAACATACTATACGTCTATAACGTTGTATATCCTAACCTAAGGGAACCTAACATTTCGGGTGTAATATTTTACAACATTCCTGACGCGTCGGCCCCTATTCTTCAGTGGGGACATTATATACGTCTATAACGTTATATATCCTAGCCTAAGGCAACCTAACATGTCGAATGTAAAATTTTACAACATTCCTGGCGTGTCGTCGCCTACTTCTCGATGGGGACATTATATACATCTATAACATTGTATATCCTAGTCTAAGGCAACCTAACATGTCGAATGTAATACTTTACAACATTCCTGGCGTGTCGTCGCCTGCTTCTCGATGGGGACATTATATACATCTATAACTTTGTATATCCTAAGCTAAGGCAGCCTAACATCTCGGATGTAATATTTTACAACATTCCTGGCATGTCGGTCCCTACATCTCCGTGGGAACATACTATACGTCTATAACGTTGTATATCCTAACCTAAGGGAACCTAGCATCTGGGATGTAATAGCTGACAACATTCCTGACGTGTAGGCCCGTACTTCTCGGTGGGAACATTGTATACGTCTATAACGTTATATATCCTAGCCTAAGGCGACCTAGCATGTCGAAGGTAATATTTTACATCATTCCTGGCGTGTCGTCGCCTGCTTCTCGATGGGAACATTATATACGTCTATAACGTTGTGTATCCTAACCTAACGCAACCTAACATCTGGGATGTAATATTCCTGGCGTGTCGTCGCCTACTTCTGGATGGGGAGATTATATACGTCTATAACGTTATATATCCTAACCTAAGGCAACCGAACATCTCGGATGTAGTAGTTGACAACATTCCTGGCGTGTCCGCCCGTACTTCTCGGTGGGAACATTATATACGTCTATAACGTTATATATCCTAGCCTAAGGCCACATAACATGTCGAATGTAATATTTTACAACATTCCTGACGCGTCGGCCCCTATTTTTCGGTGGGAACATTATATACGTCTATAACGTTATATATCCTAGTCTAAGGCAACCTAACATGTCGAATGTAAAATTTTACAACATTCCTGGCCTGTCGTCGCCTACTTCTCGATGGGGACATTATATACATCTATAACATTGTATATCCTAACCTAAGGCAACCTAACATCTCGGATGTAATATTTTACAACATTCTGGCGTGTCGTCGACTGCTTCTCGATGGGGACATAATATACGTCTATAACGTTGTATATCGTTACCTAACGCAACCTAACATTTGGGATGTAATATTCCTGGCGTGTCGTCGCCTACTTCTGGATGGGGAGATTATATACGTCTATAACGTTATATATCCTAACCTAAGGCAACCTAACATATCGGATGTAATAGTTGACAACATTCCTGGCGTGTAGGCCCGAACTTCTCGGTGGGAACATTGTATACGTCTATAACGTTATATATCCTAGCCTAAGGTAACCTAACATCTCGGATGTAGTATTTTACAACATTGTGGCGTGTCGTCGACTGCTTCTCGATGGGGAGATTATATACGTCTATAACGTTGTATATCCTAACCTAACGCAACCTAACATTATGGATGTAATATTTTACAACATTCCTTGCATGTCGGTGCCTACGTCTCGGTGGGAACATTATATACGTCTATAACGATATATATCCTAACCTAAGGCAACCTAACATATCGGATGTAATAGTTGACAACATTCCTGGCGTGTATACCCGAACTTCTGGGTGGGAACATTGTATACGTCTATAACGTTATATATCCTAGCCTAAGGCGACCTAACATATCGAATTTAATATTTTACATCATTCCTGGCGTGTCGTCGCCTGCTTCTCGATGGGAACATTATATACGTCTATAACTTTGTGTATCCTAACCTAACGCAACCTAACATCTGGGATGTAATATTCCCGGCGTGTCGTCGCCTACTTCTGGATGGGGACATTATATACGTCTATAACGTTATATATCCTATCCTAAGGCAACCTAACATCTCGAATGTAATAGTTGACAACATTCCTGGTGTGTCCGCCCGTACTTCTCGGTGGGAACATTATATACGTCTATAACGTTATATATCTTAGCCTAAGGCCACCTAACATGTCGAATGTAATATTTTACAACATTCCTGACGCGTCGGCCCCTATTTTTCGGTGGGAACATTATATACGTCTATAACGTTATATATCCTAGCCTAAGGCGACCTAACATGTCGAATGTAATATTTTACACCATTCCTGGCGTGTCGTCGCCTGCTTCTCGACGGGGACATAATATACGTCTATAAAGTTGTATATCCTTACCTAACGCAACCTAACATCTGGGATGTAATATTTTACAACATTCCTGGAGTGTCGTCGCCTACTTCTGGATAGGGTCATTATATACATCTATAACCTTGTATATCCTAACTTAAGGCAACCTAACATCTCGGATGTAATATTTTATAACATTCCTGGCGTGTCGTCGCCTGCTTCTCCATGGGGACATTATATACGTCTATAACGTTGTATATCCTAACCTAACGCAACCTAACATTTCGGATGTAATATTTTACAACATTCCTGGCATGTCGGTCCCTACATCTCGGTGGGAACATACTATACGTCTATAACGTTGTATATCCTAACCTAAGGGAACCTAACATTTCGGGTGTAATATTTTACAACATTCCTGACGCGTCGGCCCCTATTCTTCAGTGGGGACATTATATACGTCTATAACGTTATATATTCTAGCCTAAGGCAACCTAACATGTCGAATGTAAAATTTTACAACATTCCTGGCGTGTCGTCGCCTACTTCTCGATGGGGACATTATATACATCTATAACATTGTATATCCTAGTCTAAGGCAACCTAACATGTCGAATGTAATACTTTACAACATTCCTGGCGTGTCGTCGCCTGCTTCTCGATGGGGACATTATATACATCTATAACCTTGTATATCCTAAGCTAAGGCAGCCTAACATCTCGGATGTAATATTTTACAACATTCCTGGCATGTCGGTCCCTACATCTCCGTGGGAACATACTATACGTCTATAACGTTGTATATCCTAACCTAAGGGAACCTAGCATCTGGGATGTAATAGCTGACAACATTCCTGACGTGTAGGCCCGTACTTCTCGGTGGGAACATTGTATACGTCTATAACGTTATATATCCTAGCCTAAGGCGACCTAGCATGTCGAAGGTAATATTTTACATCATTCCTGGCGTGTCGTCGCCTGCTTCTCGATGGGAACATTATATACGTCTATAACGTTGTGTATCCTAACCTAACGCAACCTAATATCTGGGATGTAATATTCCTGGCGTGTCGTCGCCTACTTCTGGATGGGGAGATTATATACGTCTATAACGTTATATATCCTAACCTAAGGCAACCTAACATCTCGGATGTAGTAGTTGACAACATTCCTGGCGTGTCCGCCCGTACTTCTCGGTGGGAACATTATATACGTCTATAACGTTATATATCCTAGCCTAAGGCCACATAACATGTCGAATGTAATATTTTACAACATTCCGGGCGTGTCGTCGCCTGCTTCTCGATGGGGACATAATATACGTCTATAACGTTGTATATCCTAACCTAAGGGAACCTAACATCTCGGGTGTAATATTTTACAACATTCCTGACGCGTCGGCCCCTGTTTTTCGGTGGGAACATTATATACGTCTATAACGTTATATATCCTAGCCTAAGGCGACCTAACATGTCGAATGTAATATTTTACAACATTCCTGGCGTGTCGTCGCCTGCTTCTCGATGGGGACATTATATACGTCTATATCGTTGTATATCCTAACCTAAAGCAACCTAACATCTGGGATGTAATATTATACAAGATTCCTGGCATGTCGGTCCCCAAGTCTCGGTAGGAACATTATATACGTCTATAACGATATATATCCAAACCGAAGAGAACCTTACATCTCGGATGTAATATTTTACAACATTCCTGGCGTGTCGTCGCCTGCTTCTCGATGGGGACATAATATACGTCTATAACGTTGTATATCCTAACCTAACGCAACCTAACATCTGGGATGTAATATTTTACAACATTCTTGGCGTGTCGTCGCCTACTTCTCGATGGGAACATTATATACGTCTATAACGTTGTGTATCCTAACCTAACGCAACCTAACATCTGGGATGTAATATTCCTGGCGTGTCGTCGCCTACTTCTCGATGGGGACATTATATACATCTATAACATTGTATATCCTAACCTAAGGGAACCTAACATCTCGGGTGTAATATTTTACAACATTCCTGACGCGTCGGCCCCTATTTTTCGGTGGGAACATTATATACGTCTATAACGTTATATATCCTAGCCTAAGGCGACCTAACATGTCGAATGTAATATTTTACAACATTCCTGGCGTGTCGTCGCCTGCTTCTCGACGGGGACATAATATACGTCTATAACGTTGTATATCCTTACCTAACGCAACCTAACATCTGGGATGTAATATTTTACAAGATTCCTGGAGTGTCGTCGCCTACTTCTGGATAGGGTCATTATATACATCTATAACCTTGTATATCCTAACCTAAGGCAACCTAACATCTCGTATGTAATATTTTATAACATTCCTGGCGTGTCGTCGCCTGCTTCTCCATGGGGACATTATATACGTCTATAACGTTGTATATCCTAACCTAACGCAACCTAACATCTCGGATGTAATAGTTGACAACATTCCTGGCGTGTCCGCCCTTACTTCTCGGTGGGAACATTATATACGTCTATAACGTTATATATCCTAGCCTAAGGCCACATAACATGTCGAATGTAATACTTTACAACATTCCTAGCGTGTCGTCGCCTGCTTCTCCATGGGGACATTATATACGTCTATAACGTTGTATATCCTAACCTAACGCAACCTAACATCTCGGATGTAATATTTTACAACATTCCTGGCATGTCGGTCCCTACATCTCGGTGGGAACATACTATACGTCTATAACGTTGTATATCCTAACCTAAGGGAACCTAACATTTCGGGTGTAATATTTTACAACATTCCTGACGCGTCGGCCCCTATTTTTCAGTGGGAACATTATATACGTCTATAACGTTATATATTCTAGCCTAAGGCAACTTAACATGTCGAATGTAAAATTTTACAACATTCCTGGCGTGTCGTCGCCTACTTCTCGATGGGGACATTATATACATCTATAACATTGTATATCCTAGTCTAAGGCAACCTAACATGTCGAATGTAATACTTTACAACATTCCTGGCGTGTCGTCGCCTACTTCTCGATGGGGACATTATATACATCTATAACCTTGTATATCCTAAGCTAAGGCAGCCTAACATCTCGGATGTAATATTTTACAACATTCCTGGCATGTCGGTCCCTACATCTCCGTGGGAACATACTATACGTCTATAACGTTGTATATCCTAACCTAAGGGAACCTAACATCTCGGATGTAATAGTTGACAACATTCCTGGCGTGTAGGCCCGTACTTCTCGGTGGGAACATTATATACGTCTATAACGTTATATATCCTAGCCTAAGGCGACCTAACATGTCGAATGTAATACTTTACAACATTCCTGGCGTGTCGTCGCCTGCTTCTCGATGGGGACATTATATACGTCTATATCGTTGTATATCCTAACCTAAAGCAACCTAACATCTGGGATGTAATATTATACAAGATTCCTGGCATGTCGGTCCCCAAGTCTCGGTAGGAACATTATATACGTCTATAACGATATATATCCAAACCGAAGAGAACCTAACATCTCGGATGTAATATTTTACAACATTCCTGGCGTGTCGTCGCCTGCTTCTCGATGGGGACATAACATACGTCTATAACGTTGTATATCCTTACCTAACGCAACCTAACATCTGGGATGTAATATTTTACAACATTCCTGGAGTGTCGTCGCCTACTTCTGGATAGGGTCATTATATACATCTATAACATTGTATATCCTAACCTAAGGCAACCTATCATCTCGGATGTAATATTTTATAACATTCCTGGCATGTCGGTCCCTACTTCTCGGTGGAAACATTGTATACGTCTATAGCGGTATATATACTAACCTAAGGCAACCTAATATCTCGGATGTAATAGTTGACAACATTCCTGGCGTGTAGGCCCGTACTTCTCGGTGGGAACATTGTATACGTCTATAACGTTATATATCCTAGCCTAAGGCGACCAAACACGTCGAATGTAATATTTTACAACATTCCTGGCGTGTCGTCGCCTACTTCTCGATGGGAACATTATATACGTCTATAACGTTGTGTATCCTAACCTAACGCAACCTAACATCTGGGATGTAATATTATACAAGATTCCTGGCATGTCGGTCCCCAAGTATCGGTAGGAACATTATATACGTCTATAACGATATATATCCAAACCGAAGAGAACCTAACATCTCGGATGTAATATTTTACAACATTCCTGGCGTGTCGTCGCCTGCTTCTCGATTGGGACATAATATACGTCTATAACGTTGTATATCCTAACCTAACGCAACCTAACATCTGGGATGTAATATTTTACAACATTCCTGGCGTGTCGTCGCCTACTTCTCGATTTGAACATTATATACGTCTATAACGTTGTGTATCCTAACCTAACGCAACCTAACATCTGGGATGTAATATTCCTGGCGTGTCGTCGCCTACTTCTCGATGGGGACATTATATACATCAATAACCTTGTATATCCTAACCTAAGGCAGCCTAACATCTCGGATGTAATATTTTACAACATTCCTGGCATGTCGGTCCCTACATCTCGGTGGGAACATACTATACGTCTATAACGTTGTGTATCCTAACCTAAGGGAACCTAGCATCTCGTGTGTAATATTTTACAACATTCCTGACGCGTCGGCCGCTATTTTTCGGTGAGAACATTATATACGTCTATAACGTTATATATCCTAGCCTAAGGCGACCTAGCATGTCGAATGTAATATTTTACAACATTCCTGACGCGTCGGCCCCTATTTTTCGGTGGGAACATTATATACGTCTATAACGTTATATATCCTAGTCTAAGGCAACCTAACATGTCGAATGTAATACTTTACAACATTCCTGGCGTGTCGTCGCCTACTTCTCGATGGGGACATTATATACATCTATAACCTTGTATATCCTAACCTAAGGCAGCCTAACATCTTGGATGTAATATTTTACAACATTCCTGGCGTGTCGTCGCCTGCTTCTCGATGGGGACATAATATACGTCTATAACGTTGTATATCCTAACCTAACGCAACCTAACATCTGGGATGTGATATTTTACAACATTCCTGGCGTGTCGTCGCCTGCTTCTCGACGTGGACATAATATACGTCTATAACGTTGTATATCCTTACCTAACGCAACCTAACATCTGGGATGTAATATTTTACAGCATTCCTGGAGTGTCGTCGCCTACCTCTGGATAGGGTCATTATATACATCTATAACATTGTATATCCTAACCTAAGGCAACCTATCATCTCGGATGTAATATTTTATAACATTCCTGGCATGTCGGTCCCTACTTCTCGGTGGAAACATTGTATACGTCTATAACGGCATATATCCTAACCTAAGGCAACCTAACATCTCGGATGTAATAGTTGACAACATTCCTGGCGTGTAGGCCCGTACTTCTCGGTGGGAACATTGTATACGTCCATAACGTTATATATCCTAGCCTAAGGCGATCTAACATGTCGAATGTAATATTTTACAACATTCCTGGCGTGTCGTCGCCTACTTCTCGATGGGAACATTATATACGTCTATAACGTTGTGTATCCTAACCTAACGCAACCTAACATCTGGGATGTAATATTCCTGGCGTGTCGTCGCCTACTTCTGGATGGGGAGATTATATACGTCTATAACGTTATATATCCCAACCTAAGGCAACCTAACATCTCGGATGTAATAGTTGACAACATTCCTGGCGTGTCCGCCCGTACTTCTCGGTGGGAACATTATATACGTCTATAACGTTATATATCCTAGCCTAAGGCCACAGAACATGTCGAATGTAATATTTTACAACATTCCTGACGCGTCGGCCCCAATTTTTTGGTGGGAACATTATATACCTCTATAACGTTATATATCCTAGTCTAAGGCAACCTAACATGTCGAATGTAATATTTTATAACATTCCTGGCATGTCGGTCCCTACTTCTCGGTGGAAACATTGTATACGTCTATAACGGTATATATCCTAACCTAAGGCAACCTAACATCTCGGATGTAATAGTTGACAACATTCCTGGCGTGTAGGCCCGTACTTCTCGGTGGGAACATTGTATACGTCTATAACGTTGTATATCCTAACCTAACGCAACCTAACATCTGGGATGTGATATTTTACAACATTCCTGGCGTGTTGTCGCCTACTTCTCGATGGGAACATTATATACGTCTATAACGTTGTGTATCCTAACCTAACGCAACCTAACATCTGGGATGTAATATTCCTGGCGTGTCGTCGCCTACTTCTGGATGGGGAGATTATATACGTCTATAACGTTATATATCCCAACCTAAGGCAACCTAACATCTCGGATGTAATAGTTGACAACATTCCTGTCGTGTCCGCACGTACTTCTCGGTGGGAACATTATATACGTCTATAACGTTATATATCCTAGCCTAAGGCCACAGAACATGTCGAATGTAATATTTTACAACATTCCTGACGCGTCGGCCCCTATTTTTTGGTGGGAACATTATATACTTCTATAACGTTATATATCCTAGTCTAAGGCAACCTAACATGTCGAATGTAATACTTTACAACATTCCTGGCGTGTCGTCGCCTACTTCTCGATGGGGACATTATATACATCTATAACCTTGTATATCCTAACCTAAGGCAGCCTAACATCTTGGGTGTAATATTTTACAACATTCCTGGCATGTCGGTCCCTACATCTCGGTGGGAACATACTATACGTCTATAACGTTCTATATCCTAACCTAAGGGAACCTAACATCTCCGGTGTAATATTTTACAACATTCCTGACGCGTCGGCCCCTATTTTTCGGTGGGAACATTATATACGTCTATAACGTTATATATCCTAGCCTAAGGCGACCTAACATGTCGAATGTAATATTTTACAACATTCATGGCGTGTCGTCGCCTGCTTCTCGATGGGAACATTATATACGTCTATAACGTTGTATATCCTTACCTAACGCAACCTAACATCTGGGATGTAATATTTTACAGCATTCCTGGAGTGTCGTCGCCTACCTCTGGATAGGGTCATTATATACATCTATAACATTGTATATCCTAACCTAAGGCAACCTATCATCTCGGATGTAATATTTTATAACATTCCTGGCATGTCGGTCCCTACTTCTCGGTGGAAACATTGTATACGTCTATAACGGTATATATCCTAACCTAAGGCAACCTAACATCTCGGATGTAATAGTTGACAACATTCCTGGCGTGTAGGCCCGTACTTCTCGGTGGGAACATTGTATACGTCTATAACGTTGTATATCCTAACCTAACGCAACCTAACATCTGGGATGTGATATTTTACAACATTCCTGGCGTGTTGTCGCCTACTTCTCGATGGGAACATTATATACGTCTATAACGTTGTGTATCCTAACCTAACGCAACCTAACATCTGGGATGTAATATTCCTGGCGTGTCGTCGCCTACTTCTGGATGGGGAGATTATATACGTCTATAACGTTATATATCCCAACCTAAGGCAACCTAACATCTCGGATGTAATAGTTGACAACATTCCTGTCGTGTCCGCACGTACTTCTCGGTGGGAACATTATATACGTCTATAACGTTATATATCCTAGCCTAAGGCCACAGAACATGTCGAATGTAATATTTTACAACATTCCTGACGCGTCGGCCCCTATTTTTTGGTGGGAACATTATATACTTCTATAACGTTATATATCCTAGTCTAAGGCAACCTAACATGTCGAATGTAATACTTTACAACATTCCTGGCGTGTCGTCGCCTACTTCTCGATGGGGACATTATATACATCTATAACCTTGTATATCCTAACCTAAGGCAGCCTAACATCTTGGGTGTAATATTTTACAACATTCCTGGCATGTCGGTCCCTACATCTCGGTGGGAACATACTATACGTCTATAACGTTCTATATCCTAACCTAAGGGAACCTAACATCTCCGGTGTAATATTTTACAACATTCCTGACGCGTCGGCCCCTATTTTTCGGTGGGAACATTATATACGTCTATAACGTTATATATCCTAGCCTAAGGCGACCTAACATGTCGAATGTAATATTTTACAACATTCATGGCGTGTCGTCGCCTGCTTTTCGATGGGAACATTATATACGTCTATAACGTTGTATATCCTTACCTAACGCAACCTAACATCTGGGATGTAATATTTTACAGCATTCCTGGAGTGTCGTCGCCTACCTCTGGATAGGGTCATTATATACATCTATAACATTGTATATCCTAACCTAAGGCAACCTATCATCTCGGATGTAATATTTTATAACATTCCTGGCATGTCGGTCCCTACTTCTCGGTGGAAACATTGTATACGTCTATAACGGTATATATCCTAACCTAAGGCAACCTAACATCTCGGATGTAATAGTTGACAACATTCCTGGCGTGTAGGCCCGTACTTCTCGGTGGGAACATTGTATACGTCTATAACGTTGTATATCCTAACCTAACGCAACCTAACATCTGGGATGTGATATTTTACAACATTCCTGGCGTGTTGTCGCCTACTTCTCGATGGGAACATTATATACGTCTATAACGTTGTGTATCCTAACCTAACGCTACCTAACATCTGGAATGTAATATTCCTGGCGTGTCGTCGCCTACTTCTGGATGGGGAGATTATATACGTCTATAACGTTATATATCCCAACCTAAGGCAACCTAACATCTCGGATGTAATAGTTGACAACATTCCTGTCGTGTCCGCCCGTACTTCTCGGTGGGAACATTATATACGTCTATAACGTTATATATCCTAGCCTAAGGCCACAGAACATGTCGAATGTAATATTTTACAACATTCCTGACGCGTCGGCCCCTATTTTTTGGTGGGAACATTATATACTTCTATAACGTTATATATCCTAGTCTAAGGCAACCTAACATGTCGAATGTAATACTTTACAACATTCCTGGCGTGTCGTCGCCTACTTCTCGATGGGGACATTATATACATCTATAACCTTGTATATCCTAACCTAAGGCAGCCTAACATCTTGGGTGTAATATTTTACAACATTCCTGGCATGTCGGTCCCTACATCTCGGTGGGAACATACTATACGTCTATAACGTTGTATATCATAACCTAGGGGAACCTAACATCTCGGATGTAATAGTTGACAACATTCCTGGCGTGTAGGCCCGTACTTCTCGGTGGGAACATTGTATACGTCTATAACGTCTTATATATCCTAGCCTAAGGCGACCTAACATGTCGAATGTAATATTTTACATCATTCCTGGCGTGTCGTCGCCTGCTTCTCGATGGGAACATTATATACGTCTATAACGTTGTGTATCCTAACCTAACGCAACCTAACATCTGGGATCTAATATTCCTGGCGTGTCGTCGCCTACTTCTGGATGGGGAGATTATATACGTCTATAACGTTATATATCATAACCTAAGGCAACCTAACATCTCGGATGTAATAGTTGACAACATTCCTGGCGTGTCCACCCGTACTTCTCGGTGGGAACATTATATACGTCTATAACGTTATATATCCTAGCCTAAGGCAGCCTAACATCTCGGATGTAATATTTTACAACATTCCTGTCGCGTCGGCTCCTATTTTTCGGTGGGAACATTATATACGTCTATAACGTTGTATATCCTAACCTAACGCAACCTAACATCTGGGATGTGATATTTTACAACATTCCTGGCGTGTCGTCGCCTGCTTCTCGACGGGTACATAATATACGTCTATAACGTTGTATATCCTTACCTAACGAAACCTAACATCTGGGATGTAATATTTTACAACATTCCTGGCATGTCGGTCCCTACATCTCGGTGGGAACATACTATACGTCTATAACGTTGTGTATCCTAACCTAAGGGAACCTAGCATCTCGTGTGTAATATTTTACAACATTCCTGACGCGTCGGCCGCTATTTTTCGGTGAGAACATTATATACGTCTATAACTTTATATATCCTAGCCTAAGGCGACCTAACATGTCGAATGTAATATTTTACAACATTCCTGACGCGTCGGCCCCTATTTTTCGGTGGGAACATTATATACGTCTATAACGTTATATATCCTAGTCTAAGGCAACCTAACATGTCGAATGTAATACTTTACAACATTCCTGGCGTGTCGTCGCCTACTTCTCGATGGGGACATTATATACATCTATAACCTTGTATATCCTAACCTAAGGCAGCCTAACATCTTGGATGTAATATTTTACAACATTCCTGGCGTGTCGTCGCCTGCTTCTCGATGGGGACATAATATACGTCTATAACGTTGTATATCCTAACCTAACGCAACCTAACATCTGGGATGTGATATTTTACAACATTCCTGG
The DNA here is from genome assembly GCA_963969225.1 of Xylocopa violacea. NCBI lineage: Eukaryota > Metazoa > Arthropoda > Insecta > Hymenoptera > Apidae > Xylocopa > Xylocopa violacea. Next base: position 1,490,060 of record CAXAJV010000835.1, read on the forward strand.
CGTGTCGTCGCCTGCTTCTCGACGTGGACATAATATACGTCTATAACGTTGTATATCCTTACCTAACGCAACCTAACATCCGGGATGTAATATGTTACAACATTCCTGGAGTGTCGTCGCCTACTTCTGGATAGGGTCATTATGTACATCTATAACCTTGTATATCCTAACCTAAGGCAACCTAACATCTCGGATGTAATATTTTATAACATTCCTGGCATGTCGGTCCCTACATCTCGCTGGGAACATACAATACGTCTATAACGTTGTATATCCTAACCTACGGCAACGTAACATCTCGGATGTAATATTTTACAACATTCTGGCGTTTCGTCGCCTGCTTCTCGATGGGGACATTATATACGTCTATAACGTTGTATATCCTAACCTAACGCAACCTAACATTTGGGATGTAATATTTTACAACATTCCTGGCATGTCGGTCCCTACTTCTCGGTGCAAACATTGTATACGTCTATAACGGTATATATCCTAACCTAAGGCAACCTAACATCTCGGATGTAATAGTTGACAACATTCTTGTCGTGTAGGCCCGTACTTCTCGGTGGGAACATTGTATACGTCTATAACGTTATATATCCTAGCCTAAGGCGACCTAACATGTCGAATGTAATATTTTACATCATTCCTGGCGTGTCGTCGCCTGCTTCTCGATGGGAACATTATATACGTCTATAACGTTGTGTATCCTAATCTAACGCAACCAAATATCTGGGATGTAATATTCCTGGCGTGTCGTCGCCTACTTCTGGATGGGGACATTATATACGTCTATAACGTTATATATCCTTTTTTTTTTTTTTTTTTTGTCGCAGGGAAATCCTCATGGATACCGTGGATTTTTGGGAAATCCGCGGTTATGTCGGACTCTTACCGACTAAAACCCTGCGGTGGTCTTCCTACACTTGTAGCGGGTAGCCGGGAACTCTTTCGAACGCATCCAGCATCCGGCCTCGTGTCTGAGTTCGTTGAACTCTCTGCACACAGCTCGTTCGCGAGTTCATTATTTAAATAGGCAGCGACCGCAACCACCGAGGTCGCTGCCCTCTCCTCGGTCGAGCGCGTGCCGGAGAGACGTGACCCAAATCCTGTCTATCCGGCGCTCGGCGGCTCTTTCTCTTTTTCTAATTTAGTTTTTCTGCCTCCTTCCTTCTACGTCGTCTTCCTCTTCTCCTGCTTGCGGCATTTCGAGATGGACGGCAGCGGCGAAGCTCCACTCCCCGGTGGGTACTTTGAAGCGACTCTCGAGCCGTGATGGACGAGAGTCCCCTACCTTGGAGTGGAACGTGGCAAACGTCTACGACGCCGACCACATAAGACTCGTCGAGCAGAGAGCGTGCGCTCCCTTTCGCGCTCGGCGGCTTCCTTCGCAGCCATCACTTTGTCGCAAAACAATGTAACGGCTCGCCAATATCTCTCCCCTTCCAGCATCTTCGGCAGGATGCTGGTCGGCGAGAGATCCGGTCCGATCTCTGCCACGAGAGCGTGGCGCAGCGTTTGCCATGCCGGACAGTGTTCCAGCGTGTGCTGCGCAGAGTCGTCTCCGTCTCCGCAATGGTGACATTCAGCCGTGGCTTCTTTTCCGATCTTGCACAGGTACTGACCGAAGCAACCGTGTCCAGTCAGCATCTGCGTCACTCTGAAGTTGAGCTGCCCTCTCCTGTTTTCTACCCATTTTTCCAAGATGGGTAGAATCGCTCCGACGATCCTGTGATTGGTCGCAGGTGCGAGTTTCTCCTTCCATTTAGAGAAAGTGAAGCGTCTCGCTTCTCTTCTAATCTCGTCCTTCGTCGGAGCGGGTGCACCTTCTTCTTGTACCTGGCGCATTGTACGAAGGGTTTCGTACACTATCAGATCTTCCTGCGCCAGGTATTCCAGTGGTGTGAGACCCGCCAGCATTGTTGCCGCATCGTAAGAAATCGTGCGATATCCTCTTACGATCCGAATGGCTATTCTTCGCCACGCGCTTCGCAGCAGCTGCAGCTTTCTGCCTCCTTTGTTGAGCGCGTCGCTCCATACCGGGGTTCCGTAAAGCGCGATGCTTCTTATCACCCCGGCATAAAGTTTCCTTACTTTCTCGTCCGGTCCGTGCAGATTCGGCATGATGCGGCTTAGGTAATTCGCCGCAGCATCCAGTCGAACGGCCTGACGAGCGAAGTGGAGACCAAAGTTCCATTTATCATCAAGGAGCAGTCCAAAATACTTCATCTCGCTCCCCACTGTAACTTTGGCTGGTCCGATGTTGACCACTTCGTTTCCTCCTCGCGGGTCTCTTCTTCGTCCCTTGAAGCACGGGATTTCAGATTTCTCCGGTGCCATCTGGAGCCCCATCTTCTTGATGGCATTAGCCACGACCGCAACTGCCATTTCGGCCCGGCAAATTGCGCGTTGCCGGCACGTGTCGACTGCCAACACCATCGTGTCATCCGCGTAGCATGTGAGATGCACGCCGGACGGCATTGGCAGCTTCAGGACCGCGTCGTACCCGAGATTCCAGAGAAGCGGTCCGAGGACCGATCCCTGGGGAACGCCGCGATCAATCTTCTTCTTCTCGATTCCGTGCCGGCTATCGTAGAGAATCGCGCGGTCGCTCAGGTAATTTTCCACGACCCTTCGCAGGTATCGCGGAAACCCGTGCCTTTCAAGCGCTCTACGTATCGTACTCTATTCGAGGGAGTTGAACGCATTCTTAATATCTAAAGATATCGCGATTACGACTCTCCCGGCGGCGATCGCGTTTTCGGCGAAACTTTTCACTTGTCGAATCGCGTCGATCGTCCTTCTCGGAAATCAAACTGGTTCTCGGCTAAGTTCGGGCCGGTTCGCGACAGGTGCTCGACGAGGCGGTTGTGGACTTTCCTTTCAAATAATTTTCCGACCTCGTCGGAAGCAACGTCGGAGCAAAACTATCGACCTGTAGGCGGCCGGTGAATCCTCCGGTTTTCCCGGCTTTCGGAGCAACACTAATCTGCCAGTTTTCCATTTTGCTGGCAACGTGCCCGTCTTCAAGCATGCTGTAAATAACTTCCGCAATCTTGAATTCAGGACACTGAGTGCCATCAACCAGGCACGGCCGGGAATTCCATCCGGTCCGGGCGCGGTGTTCTTCTTTGTCATGCGCTTTATGGCGCGAGCCATTTCCTCCTCGCTGACGTCGTTGTCCTGCGACCAGATGATCGGGTCGATGTGTTCTGAAATTTGCGAGTTGCTCGCCGAAGCAGATTCTCCCGGTGGGAAGAGCGCGTCAACGACTCGCCTCAAGAAAGGCGTCTCCATCGTCTCCGTTAACGGGGGCGCCCACGGTCGTAATTTATTCATTACTATCTTGTACGGCCGCCCGCACGGATCGTCACGCAGCGTTTCCAGCAGCCCGTCCCATGCTCGTGCCTTTGACGTTTTTATGGCGGCATGCAGCTCTATTTTCTTCTCCTTGTAAACTTCATAGAGTTGCGCCTTCCTTTCCGGATCGGGATCCCTCCGTTTCCGGTATCTCGTGTACTGTCTCCGCGCGGTCGTGCTCTCCGCACGGAGATGAGCGATCTCATTGCTCCACCAGTACAAAGGTTTACGCGGAGGATTTGACTTTATTTTCGGCATGCTTGCATTGCATACCGAGGTCAACGTCCTTGTAAACCATTCGGCTTCTCGCTCGACTACGGCCGTTTCGGTCGCCTCGCTCGGCCAGGTAGCGACGAGGGTAGCCGCCATAAACATATCCTCGTCCAACTTTCGCAACGAGCATTTATTTTGTTTTCCAGTCGCAGTTTTTCTTCTTTGCATGGTTGACACGTCGATCCTTATGTAGAGATGATCAGATAATGTTTCGGTTGTGTCAACTTTCCAGCCGGTGACTCTTCGGGATGCTGCGTCGTTCGCGAACGAGAGGTCGACCGTGCTCTCGCCCTGCTGACGTACGCACGTACTGGCAGATCCTTGATTCAGCAGCCTGAGATTCGCGGATGCTGCCCAATCCATCGTCGAGTGTCCGCGCTAGTTCGTTCTGGAGGAGTGCCACATAGTTGCGTGAGCATTAAAATCTCCCAGAACGAATGTTGGACGGGGGGCGTGGCTTCGCACTACCCCTTCCACTTCATCTAAGAGCCGGTCGTAATCTTCCAGTGACCAGCTCGGCGGAGCGTATATTCCGATGACGACGCAGTCCGACCACGATACGGCTACGTAACCACGCCCTTGCGCGATGAGCGTGATCGGACGGATGCGTGTCGGCGTCGTCTGAATAATTGCCACTGTCTTCTCTTTGTTTGCTATCCACGACGGCTTGTCGTGGATAGAATACGGCTGCGCTGCAACGACTAATTCGACTACGCCGCTGTGTAAGCTTTCGAGCATCAGATCTTGTGCTCTCGCGGCGTGATTCAAATTAGCTTGCAGTATTTGTGATTTCGCGTTGAGTATTACGCGATTTCCATTTTCTCCTCGTGGCTAATGGACGCCTTCGGAGATTCACGCGCTTTCTCCACTGCAGGTATTGATTTGGCTGCTGTTGCGGCCTCTTCCTTCTTCTGTGCAGGTACACCTGTCGATTTCGCGCCGGATTTAGCGGCGGTCGCTCTCTCTTTCGTCGCCGGCGGCGAAGCAGAGCAGGCCTTACTACCTGCTCTATGTCCGTGCGGGCGGCCCGCCGATTTGCAAACCGGGCACGTCGGCGACTTCTCTTTGCAATTTGTCGCACGATGTCCCTTTTCGCCGCACCTGTAGCAGGCTTCGGTGCGGTCCACGTTCGCTGTGCATTTAGCGATTACGTGGCCGATCGCCCAGCATTTGAAGCAGATTAACTGCCTTTCCTCTATATGTTCGACTCGGACAGACGTCCAGCCGACTTTAACCTTGCCGCTCTCCGTTACTTTTCTCGCGGCGGCGATCGGACATTGCATGAGCATTGTGCCCATGCCATTATTTGCTATCCTTCTCGGGCCGACTTTTACGTCATAGGTAGTGCAGCCGCCTTGCGCAGCGACTGCCTCGACGATTTCGTCGACCGTTAGAGAGTCTTCCATTCGGAAAACTCTCAAGGCCGCCCGTTTGCATGGGCGCGTGACTTTCACGCCGCACGTCGTCGCGAATAATTGGCTCAGTCTTAGCGCGAGCTTATCCGCTTTTTCCTCCTTACCGCTGCCGCTTATTTCCAAAATAAGTGCGCCGGTTAGCGCCTTTCTGGGCCTTACTTCTTCTATACCCAGTTCTGACAACTTTATATGCTGCCGAGCTGTCGTCATCAGCTCGGCGTAAGTCATACGGCTATCCCTGCCTATCGTAATGACGATAGCGGCCGTGCTCGGGTTTTTAGCCAGTTTCGGCTTCTCCTTTGGCACCGGCTTCGCAGTTACTACCTGCGACGGTGCCTTTTTTCCTGCGCTCGCGGGTTTGCTTGCCGCGGTCACTGTCTCTTTCTTTATTTTTCTACCGAGGACTTTCGTCCACGGCGTTTCCATCTTATTCGCACTCGGCACAGCAGTTGTGGTTGCTGCAGGAGATTTCTTATCATTCTCCTTACGCACCTGCTCTTTTTGTATTTCTTCCATCCTCTTCTGGACGGGAGACTTCTTTTTTTCTTCCGCTTTCGCGGCTTTCTTCACCGGTGGAGGGTGCAACGCCTCTCTCTCTCCACCTGACTTTTCCTTCTTCATCGGTTCGGCGTTTGTTTCCGCTTTCGCAGGTTCCTCCCGTCGCGCCGAGTTTCTTGCCGCCGATCGCGGACGCTCCTCCTTGGGAGCGAAGCGTTTCTCCGCCTTCTCCCAAAAGCTCGAGAGTCTTTCATTTATGATTGCCCCGATCTGCTCCATCAGCAGAACGAGACCGCCATCGGGGATGCTGGTTTCTTCCGTCGTCGGTGCGAGCGATTGTCGTCGCGATTTCCCCTCGCTGCGCTTGGCGATTTCCATGCGTTCAATCGCCGGCGGTAAATGGCTGCTTTCCCTGTTTTCCAGGGCGGTCAGCCTCTCCTTTAGAAGGGCGTTCTCCTTCTCTAACTTTTCGGCCTTCGCTTTAATAAGGCCGAATTCGGGATCCTCTGCGGATCCTGCGATGGCGCGGCTGGCGCGCAGTCCGGCTTCCGTCGTAGCCGCTCGCAGGATCCTTACGCTTACTCGCATCGTTCTTTTTATTGAACCTTTTAGCTGCGATGACTTCGCAGCTGCGTACTCAATCTTCGCCGCCGATTCGAGAGCCCAGGCTGCCAAATCCTGAATTGGCATTTTCCTTGCCTCCTCGTCGAAAACTTCTTGATCCGGGATGGGATTTGACGACCTTGCCGGAGGCGGCGGCATGCATTCACCGGAGAGGAGCTCTCGCTCTAGAGCGTCCTCTGCGTCCTTCGCTGCAGATTTCTTGTCTGCGAGTTTGGCTTCCGCCAGCTTGACGTATTCACCCGCTGTGGGGGGGCGTCCCCTCTTCTTGAGAGGCTTCGTTGGCTCTGACGGTGTCGTCGAGAGTAATGAAGCCAACGACGTATCCGAGTCGTACTCGGAGGTTTCCTCCTTGGCTCGCTTTATGCTTTTACGCTGGCGCGTAATCTTCCTCGGTGCTTCCGGCAGGATCCTGTCTTCCATAATCACCGGCTTCTCTCCGCCACAACTAAAATCAGAAAGGCCGCTCGGGCCGGCCCCCTCTCCCCCACTCGTCGCGGTCGCGTAATCGCGCGCCGCCATGCTTGGTTGCCCAAGCAGGGCTTCGCACGATTTATTAACTTGATCGACGGGTCGGTCTGGCACACGATTTTCTCCCCGTGGAGAAAATAACTCCGCGCACTTCACTTGCCCTTCCGCGTGGGAACGCCCGCACTTTCCACGTTTTAGTGCAGGCCGGTTGCCTATCTCTCTCCCGCTTACACAGTCCAACCGTCCTTCAGTCCTTGTCTCTTAAAGAGTCTCTCTCTCACTCCCACGTGAGTCCACGAAGCAGCGCAAAAGTTCAAAGGTTCGCGTATTAAAGTCTCTATACACATACCTTTGTCGTCTTCCTTGTCGCAATCTCCCGCTATAATCCGAAATTGATTGCTTATCGTATTGCTGTTTCTACCCGCTGGATTTCCGCGTGGGAGATGGCCGCCGCTCTTTTCCCGCGTTTTTCCTCCGCGAAGAAGGCCGCTACCTGCTTTCTCCAACAAAATCCCGCGTTAGGCTGCAGAATTTCACGCTGTCAGCTCTAAATGTCGTTGACAAGCGTCCCTTTGATTGTCAGTGTTCTTGCACTTTTTCCACCGAATTTGCACTTATTGTCCGCAAGCGCCAAAAGTGCGCAAATACGCGAAAAAGGCCGAGAGAATACTCTAATTCTCGTCAGTCGTATCAACGTGGCGTACGTGCCACGCCCGACTTTCAAAATGGCGGCGGCGACGCCTCGTCTTCTCTCGGTGCTTTTATCGCTTATTTTCGTACTTTTCCTGTAGCAACCGTAACTGCTGGCACTTCCGCACTAAAATTTTAGTCGCAAAGAGCACTCTAGGTGCGCGAACCAGCGATTATCGCGTGAAGAAACGGCCAAATCGCGATATATTGCGTACGTGCCACGGCTACGTGGCAATATGTCGGCGGTAACGTCTTTTTTCCTTCCGTCGATTTTCACTAGTTTTCACACTTCACTTGCACTTTTCCGCCACAAGCTTTGCATAGATGTTGGCGCGCGTAAACCCGGAGCACTGGGAAGTGTTCCACACAACTTTCCAGCTTCTACGACCGAAAACGTCGACTCGAAGCCAGCTCCACTTCACCCGCGCGAACAAAGGGAAGCGCAAAGCGTATTCTCCCTTTATTTCCGCAAATATTGTTACTAACTTCCAGTTTTTACACTGGAAGTGTTCACAAACCGCCTTGGAAGGATATAAACAAGAGTTTATATCCTTTTCTCCGAAAAAATCGCGCCGATCAACTTAGGTAGCGGAGCACAGCGAAACACGTCTGCTCTCTACGGCTGCTCGAACGAGACTCCAACGTTATATATCCTAACCTAAGGCAACCTAACATCTCGGATGTAATAGTTGACAACGTTCCTAGCGTGTCCGCCCGTACTTCTCGGTGGGAACATTATATACGTCTATAACGTTATATATCCTAGCCTAAGGCCACATAACATGTCGAATGTAATACTTTATAACATTCCTGGCGTGTCGTCGCCTACTTCTCGATGGGGACATTATATACATCTATAACATTGTATATCCTAACCTAAGGCAACCTAACATCTCGGATGTAATATTTTACAACATTCTGGCGTGTCGTCGACTGCTTCCCGATGGGGACATTATATACGTCTATAACGTTGTATATCCTAACCTAACGCAACCTAACATCTCGGATGTAATATTTTACAACATTCCTGGCATGTCGGTCCCTACATCTCGGTGGGAACATACTATACGTCTATAACGTTATATATCCTAGCCTAAGGCCACATAACATGTCGAATGTAATATTTTACAACATTCCGGGCGTGTCGTCGCCTGCTTCTCGATGGGGCATAATATACGTCTATAACGTTGTATATCCTAACCTAACGCAACCTAACATCTGTGATGTAATATTTTACAACATTCCTGGCGTGTCGCCGCCTGCTTCTCGACGGGGACATAATATACGTCTATAACGTTGTATATCCTTACCTAACGCAACCTAACATCTGGGATGTAATATTTTACAACATTCCTGGAGTGTCGTCGCCTACTTCTGGATAGGGTCATTATACACATCTATAACCTTGTATATCCTAACCTAAGGCAACCTAACATCTCTACAGTAATATTTTACAACATTCCTGGCGTGACGGCCCCTACTTCCCGATGGGGACATTATATACGTCCATAACGTTGTATACCCTATCCTAAGGCAATCTAACATCTCGGATGTAATAGTTGATAACATACCTGGCGTGTCGGCCCGAACTTCTCGGTGGGAACATTATATACGTCTATAACGATACATATCCTAACGTAAGGCAACATGACATCTCGGATGTAATATTTTACAACATTCCTGGCGTGTCGTCGCCTGCTTCTCGATGGGGACACTATATACGTCTATAACGATATATATCCTAACCTAAAGCAACCTAACATCTCGGGTGTAATATTTTACAACATTCCTGACGCGTCGGCCCCTATTTCTCGGTGGGAACATAATATACGTCTATAACGTTATATATCCTAGCCTAAGGTAACCTAACATCTCGGATGTAATGTTTTACAACATTCCTGGCGTGTCGTCGCCTGCTTCTCGATGGGGACATTATATACGTCTATATCGTTGTATATCCTAACCTAACGCAACCTAACATCTCGGATGTAATATTTTACAACATTTCTGACACGTCGGCCCCTATTTTACGGTGGGAACATTATATACGTCTGTAACGTTATATATCCTAGCCTAAGGCGACCAAACATGTCGAATGTAATATTTTACATCATTCCTGGCGTGTCGGCCCGTAGTTCTCGGTGGTAACAATATATTCGTCTATAACGTTATGTATCCTAGCCTAAGGCAACCTAACATGCCGAATGTAATATTCTACAACATTCCTGGCGTGTCGTCGCCTACTTCTCGATGGGGACATTATATACGTCTATAACGTTGTATATCCTAACCTAACGCAACCTAACATCTGGGATGTATTATTTTACAACATTCCTTGCATGTCGGTCCCTGCGTCTCGGTGGGAACATTCTATACGTCTATAACGTTGCATATCCTAACCTAAGGGAACCTAACATCTCGGGTGTAATATTATACAACATTCCTGACGCGTCGGCCCCTATTTCTCGGTGGGAACATTATATACGTCTATAACGTTATATATCCTAGCCTAAGGCGACCTAACATGTCGGATGTAATAGTTGATAACATTCCTGGCGTGTCGGCCCGTACTTCTCGGTGGTAACATTACATACGTCTATAACGTTATATATCCTAGCCTAAGGCAACCTAACATGTCGAATGTAATATTTTACAACATTCCTGGCGTGTCGTCGCCTGCTTCTCGGTGGGAACATTATATACGTCTATAACGGTATATATCCTAACCTAAGGCAACCTAACATCTCGGATGTAATAGTTGACAACATTCCTGGCGTGTAGGCCCGTTCTTCTCGGTGGGAACATTGTATACGTCTATAACGTTGTATATCCTAGCCTAAGGCGACCTAACATGTTGAATGTAATATTTTACCACATTCCTGGCGTGTCGTCGCCCACTTCTCGATGGGAACATTATATACGTCTATAACGTTGTGTATCCTAACCTAACGCAACCTAACATCTGCGATGTAATATTCCTGGCGTGTCGTCGCCTACTTCTGGATGGGGAGATTATATACGTCTATAACGTTATATATCCTAAACTAAGGCAACCTAACATCTCGGATGTAATATTTTACAACATTCATGGCATGTCGGTCCCTACATCTCGGTGGGAACATACTATACGTCTATAACGTTCTATATCCTAACCTAACGCAACCTAACATCTCGGATGTAATATTTTACAACATTTCTGACACGTCGGCCCCTATTTTACGGTGGGAACATTATATACGTCTGTAACGTTATATATCCTAGCCTAAGGCGACCAAACATGTCGAATGTAATATTTTACATCATTCCTGGCGTGTCGGCCCGTAGTTCTCGGTGGTAACAATATATTCGTCTATAACGTTATGTATCCTAGCCTAAGGCAACCTAACATGCCGAATGTAATATTCTACAACATTCCTGGCGTGTCGTCGCCTACTTCTCGATGGGGACATTATATACGTCTATAACGTTGTATATCCTAACCTAACGCAACCTAACATCTGGGATGTAATATTTTACAACATTCCTGGCATGTCGGTCCCTACATCTCGGTGGGAACATACTATACGTCTATAACGTTGTATATCCTAACCTAAGGGAACATAACATCTCGGGTGTAATATTTTACAACATCCTGACGCGTCGGCCCCTATTTCTCGGTGGGAACATTATATACGTCTATAACGTTATATATCCTAGCCTAAGGCGACCTAACATGTCGGATGTAATAGTTGATAACATTCCTGGCGTGTCGGCCCGTACTTCTCGGTGGTAACATTACATACGTCTATAACGTTATATATCCTAGCCTAAGGCAACCTAACATGTCGAATGTAATATTTTACAACATTCCTGGCGTGTCGTCGCCTGCTTCTCGGTGGGAACATTATATACGTCTATAACGATATATATCCAAACCGAAGGGAACCTAACATCTCGGATGTAATATTTTACAACATTCCTGGCGTGTCGTCGCCTACTTCTCGATGGGGACATTATATACATCTATAACCTTGTATATCCTAGCCTAAGGCAGCCTAACATCTCGGATGTAATATTTTACAACATTCCTGTCATGTCGGTCCCTACATCTCTGTGGGAACATACTATACGTCTATAACGTTGTATATCCTAACCTAAGGGAACCTAACATCTCGGGTGTAATATTTTACAACATTCCCGGCATGTCGGTCCCTACTTCTCGGTGGGAATATTATATACGTCTATAACGTTATATATCATAACCTAAGGCAACCTAACATCTCGGATGTAATATTTTACAACATTCCTGGCATGTCGGTGCCTACGTCTCGGTGGGAACATTATATACGTCTATAACGATATATATCCTAACCTAAGGCAACCTAACACCTCGGATGTAATAGTTGACAACATTCCTGGCGTGTAGGCCCGTACTTCTCGGTGGGAACATTGTATACGTCTATAACGTTATATATCCTAACCTAAGGCGACCTAACTTGTCGAATGTAATATTTTACATCATTCCTGGCGTGTCGTCGCCTGCTTCTCGATGGGGACATTATATACGTCTATATCGTTGTATATCCTAACCTAAAGCAACCTAACATCTGGGATGTAATATTTTACAACATTCCTGGCATGTCGGTCCCTACATCTCGGTGGGAACATACTATACGTCTATAACGTTGTATATCCTAACCTAAGGGAACATAACATCTCGGGTGTAATATTTTACAACATCCTGACGCGTCGGCCCCTATTTTTCAGTGGGAACATTATATACGTCTATAACGTTATATATTCTAGCCTAAGGCAACCTAACATGTCGAATGTAAAATTTTACAACATTCCTGGCGTGTCGTCGACTGCTTCTCGATGGGGAGATTATATACGTCTATAACGTTGTATATCCTAACCTAACGCAACCTAACATTTGGGATGTAATATTTTACAACATTCCTTGCATGTCGGAGCCTACTTCTCGGTGGAAACATTGTATACGTCTATAACGGTATATATCCTAACCTAAGGCAACCTAACATCTCGGATGTAATAGTTGACAACATTCCTGGCGTGTAGGCCCGTTCTTCTCGGTGGGAACATTGTATACGTCTATAACGTTGTATATCCTAGCCTAAGGCGACCTAACATGTTGAATGTAATATTTTACCACATTCCTGGCGTGTCGTCGCCCACTTCTCGATGGGAACATTATATACGTCTATAACGTTGTGTATCCTAACCTAACGCAACCTAACATCTGCGATGTAATATTCCTGGCGTGTCGTCGCCTACTTCTGGATGGGGAGATTATATACGTCTATAACGTTATATATCCTAAACTAAGGCAACCTAACATCTCGGATGTAATATTTTACAACATTCATGGCATGTCGGTCCCTACATCTCGGTGGGAACATACTATACGTCTATAACGTTCTATATCCTAACCTAAGGGAACCTAACATCTCCGGTGTAATATTTTACAACATCCCTGTCGTGTCGTCGCCTGCTTCTCGATGGGGACATTATATACGTCTATATCGTTGTATATCCTAACCTAAGGCAACCTATCATCTCGGGTGTAATATTTTACAACATTCCTGACGCGTCGGCCCCTATTTTTCGGTGGGAACATTATATACGTCAATAACGTTATATATTCTAGCCTAAGGCAACCAAACATGTCGAATGTAAAATTTTACAACATTCCTGGCGTGTCGTCGCCTACTTCTCGATGGGGACATTATATACATCTATAACATTGTATATCTTAACCTAAGGCAACCTAACATCTCGGATGTAATATTTTACAACATTCTGGCGTGTCGTCGACTGCTTCTCGATGGGGAGATTATATACGTCTATAACGTTGTATATCCTAACCTAACGCAACCTAACATTTGGGATGTAATATTTTACAACATTCCTTGCATGTTGGTTCCTACGTCTCGGTGGGAACATTATATACGTCTATAACGATATATATCCTAACCTAAGGCAACCTAACATATCGGATGTAATAGTTGACAACATTCCTGGCGTGTAGGCCCGTACTTCTCGGTGGGAACATTGTATACGTCTATAACGTTATATATCCTAGCCTAAGGCGACCTAACATGTCGAATGTAATATTTTACATCATTCCTGGCGTGTCGTCGCCTGCTTCTCGATGGGAACATTATATACGTCTATACCGTTGTATATCCTAACCTGAAGCAACCTAACATCTGGGATGTAATATTTTACAAGATTCCTGGCATGTCAGTCCCCAAGTCTCGGTAGGAACATTATATACGTCTATAACGATATATATCCAAACCTAAGGGAACCTAACATCTCGGATGTAATATTTTACAACATTCCTGTCATGTCGGTGCCTACTTCTGGATGGGGACATTATATACGTCTATAACGTTATATATCCTAACCTAAGGCAACCTAACATCTCGGATGTAATAGTTGACCACATTCCTGGCGTGTCCGCCCGTACTTCTCGGTGGGAACATTATATACGTCTATAACGTTATATATCCTAGCCTAAGGCCACCTAACATGTCGAATGTAATATTTCACAACATTCCTGACGCGTCGGCCCCTATTTTTCATGTGGAAACATTATATACGTCTACAACGTTATATATCCTAGTCTAAGGCAACCTAACATGTCGAATGTAATACTTTACAACATTACTGGCGTGTCGTCGCCTACTTCTCGATGGGGACATTATATACATCTATAACCTTGTATATCCTAACCTAAGGCAGCCTAACATCTCGGATGTAATATTTTACAACATTCCTGGCATGTCGGTCCCTACATCTCGGTGGGAACATACTATACGTCTATAACGTTGTATATCCTAACCTAAGGGAACCTAACATCTCGGGTGTAATATTTTACAACATTCCTGACGCGTCGGCCCCTATTTTTCAGTGGGAACATTATATACGTCTATAACGTTATATATTCTTGCCTAAGGCAACCAAACGTGTCGAATGTAAAATTTTACAACATTCCTGGCGTGTCGTCGCCTACTTCTCGATGGGGACATTATATACATCTATAACATTGTATATCCTAACCTAAGGCAACCTAACATCTCGGATGTAATATTTTACAACATTCTTTCGTGTCGTCGACTGCTTCTCGATGGGGAGATTATATACGTCTATAACGTTGTATATCCTAACCTAACGCAACCTAACATTTGGGATGTAATATTTTACAACATTCCTTGCATTTCGGTGCCTACATCTCGGTGGGAACATACTATACGTCTATAACGTTTTATATCCTAACCTAAGGGAACCTAACATCTCGTGTGTAATATTTTACAACATTCTTGACGCGTCGGCCCCTATTTTTTCCATATCTTGGATGTAATAGTTGACAACATTCCTGGCGTGTCCGCCCGTACTTCTCGGTGGGAACATTATATACGTCTATAACGATATATATCCTAACCTAAGGCAACCTATCACCTCGGATGTAATAGTCGACAACATTCCTGGCGTGTAGGCCCGTACTTCTCGGTGGGAACATTGTATACGTCTATAACGTTATATATCCTAGCCTAAGGCGACCTAACATGTCGAATGTAATATTTTACATCATTCCTGGCGTGTCGTCGCCTGCTTCTCGATGGGAACATTATATACGTCTATAACGTTGTGTATCCTAACCTAACGCAACCTAACATCTGGGATGTAATATTCCTGGCGTGTCGTCTCCTACTTCTGGATGGCGAGATTATATACGTCTATAACGTTATATATCCCAACCTAAGGCAACCTAACATCTTGGATGTAATAGTTGACAACATTCCTGGCGTGTCCGCCCGTACTTCTCGGTGGGAACATTATATACGTCGGTAACGTTATATATCCTAGCCTAAGGCCACATAACATGTCGAATGTAATATTTTACATCATTCCTGGCGTGTCGTCGCCTGCTTCTCGATGGGAACATTATATGCGTCTATAACGTTGTGTATCCTAACCTAACGCAACCTAACATCTGGGATGTTATATTCCTGGCGTGTCGTCTCCTACTTCTGGATGGGGAGATTATATACGTCTATAACGTTATATATCCCAACCTAAGGCAACCTAACATCTTGGATGTAATAGTTGACAACATTCCTGGCGTGTCCGCCCGTACTTCTCGGTGGGAACATTATATGCGTCTATAACGTTATATATCCTAGCCTAAGGCCACATAACATGTCGAATGTAATATTTTACAACATTCCTGGCATGTCGTCGCCTGCTTCTCGATGGGGACATTATATACGTCTATATCGTTGTATATCCTAACCTAAAGCAACCTAACATCTGGGATGTAATATTTTACAACATTCCTGGCATGTCGGTCCCTACATCTCGGTAGGAACATACTATACGTCTATAACGTTGTATATCCTAACCTAAGGGAACATAACATCTCGGGTGTAATATTTTACAACATTCCTGACGCGTCGGCCCCTATTTTTCAGTGGGAACATTATATACGTCTATAACGTTATATATTCTAGCCTAAGGCAACCTAACATGTCGAATGTAAAATTTTACAACATTCCTGGCGTGTCGTCGACTGCTTCTCGATGGGGAGATTATATACGTCTATAACGTTGTATATCCTAACCTAACGCAACCTAACATTTGGGATGTAATATTTTACAACATTCCTTGCATGTCGGAGCCTACTTCTCGGTGGAAACATTGTATACGTCTATAACGGTATATATCCTAACCTAAGGCAACCTAACATCTCGGATGTAATAGTTGACAACATTCCTGGCGTGTAGGCCCGTTCTTCTCGGTGGGAACATTGTATACGTCTATAACGTTGTATATCCTAGCCTAAGGCGACCTAACATGTTGAATGTAATATTTTACCACATTCCTGGCGTGTCGTCGCCCACTTCTCGATGGGAACATTATATACGTCTATAACGTTGTGTATCCTAACCTAACGCAACCTAACATCTGCGATGTAATATTCCTGGCGTGTCGTCGCCTACTTCTGGATGGGGAGATTATATACGTCTATAACGTTATATATCCTAAACTAAGGCAACCTAACATCTCGGATGTAATATTTTACAACATTCATGGCATGTCGGTCCCTACATCTCGGTGGGAACATACTATACGTCTATAACGTTCTATATCCTAACCTAAGGGAACCTAACATCTCCGGTGTAATATTTTACAACATTCCTGACGCGTCGGCCCCTATTTTTCGGTGGGAACATTATATACGTCTATAACGTTATATATCCTAGCCTAAGGCGACCTAACATGTCGAATGTAATATTTTACAACATTCATGGCGTGTCGCCTCCTGCTTCTCGATGGGGACATTATATACGTCTATAATGTTGTATATCCTAACCTAAGGCAGCCTAACATCTCGGATGTAATATTTTACAATATTCCTGGCATGTCGGTCCCTACATCTCGGTGGGAACATACTATACGTCTATAACGTTGTATATCCTAACCTAAGGGAACCTAACATCTCGGGTGTAATATTTTACAACATTCCTGACTTGTCGGCCCCTATTTTTCGGTGGGAACATTATATACGTCTATAACGTTGTATATCCTAGCCTAAGGCGACCTAACATGTCGAATGTAATATTTTACAACATCCCTGTCGTGTCGTCGCCTGCTTCTCGATGGGGACATTATATACGTCTATATCGTTGTATATCCTAACCTAAGGCAACCTATCATCTCGGGTGTAATATTTTACAACATTCCTGACGCGTCGGCCCCTATTTTTCGGTGGGAACATTATATACGTCAATAACGTTATATATTCTAGCCTAAGGCAACCAAACATGTCGAATGTAAAATTTTACAACATTCCTGGCGTGTCGTCGCCTACTTCTCGATGGGGACATTATATACATCTATAACATTGTATATCTTAACCTAAGGCAACCTAACATCTCGGATGTAATATTTTACAACATTCTGGCGTGTCGTCGACTGCTTCTCGATGGGGAGATTATATACGTCTATAACGTTGTATATCCTAACCTAACGCAACCTAACATTTGGGATGTAATATTTTACAACATTCCTTGCATGTTGGTTCCTACGTCTCGGTGGGAACATTATATACGTCTATAACGATATATATCCTAACCTAAGGCAACCTAACATATCGGATGTAATAGTTGACAACATTCCTGGCGTGTAGGCCCGTACTTCTCGGTGGGAACATTGTATACGTCTATAACGTTATATATCCTAGCCTAAGGCGACCTAACATGTCGAATGTAATATTTTACATCATTCCTGGCGTGTCGTCGCCTGCTTCTCGATGGGAACATTATATACGTCCATACCGTTGTATATCCTAACCTGAAGCAACCTAACATCTGGGATGTAATATTTTACAAGATTCCTGGCATGTCAGTCCCCAAGTCTCGGTAGGAACATTATATACGTCTATAACGATATATATCCAAACCTAAGGGAACCTAACATCTCGGATGTAATATTTTACAACATTCCTGTCATGTCGGTGCCTACTTCTGGATGGGGACATTATATACGTCTATAACGTTATATATCCTAACCTAAGGCAACCTAACATCTCGGATGTAATAGTTGACCACATTCCTGGCGTGTCCGCCCGTACTTCTCGGTGGGAACATTATATACGTCTATAACGTTATATATCCTAGCCTAAGGCCACCTAACATGTCGAATGTAATATTTCACAACATTCCTGACGCGTCGGCCCCTATTTTTCATGTGGAAACATTATATACGTCTACAACGTTATATATCCTAGTCTAAGGCAACCTAACATGTCGAATGTAATACTTTACAACATTACTGGCGTGTCGTCGCCTACTTCTCGATGGGGACATTATATACATCTATAACCTTGTATATCCTAACCTAAGGCAGCCTAACATTTCGGATGTAATATTTTACAACATTCCTGGCATGTCGGTCCCTACATCTCGGTGGGAACATGCTATACGTCTATAACGTTGTATATCCTAACCTAAGGGAACCTAACATCTCGGGTGTAATATTTTACAACATTCCTGACGCGTCGGCCCCTATTTTTCAGTGGGAACATTATATACGTCTATAACGTTATATATTCTTGCCTAAGGCAACCAAACGTGTCGAATGTAAAATTTTACAACATTCCTGGCGTGTCGTCGCCTACTTCTCGATGGGGACATTATATACATCTATAACATTGTATATCCTAACCTAAGGCAACCTAACATCTCGGATGTAATATTTTACAACATTCTTTCGTGTCGTCGACTGCTTCTCGATGGGGAGATTATATACGTCTATAACGTTGTATATCCTAACCTAACGCAACCTAACATTTGGGATGTAATATTTTACAACATTCCTTGCATTTCGGTGCCTACATCTCGGTGGGAACATACTATACGTCTATAACGTTGTATATCCTAACCTAAGGGAACCTAACATCTCGTGTGTAATATTTTACAACATTCCTGACGCGTCGGCCCCTATTTTTTCCATATCTTGGATGTAATAGTTGACAACATTCCTGGCGTGTCCGCCCGTACTTCTCGGTGGGAACATTATATACGTCTATAACGATATATATCCTAACCTAAGGCAACCTATCACCTCGGATGTAATAGTTGACAACATTCCTGGCGTGTAGGCCCGTACTTCTCGGTGGGAACATTGTATACGTCTATAACGTTATATATCCTAGCCTAAGGCGACCTAACATGTCGAATGTAATATTTTACATCATTCCTGGCGTGTCGTCGCCTGCTTCTCGATGGGAACATTATATACGTCTATAACGTTGTGTATCCTAACCTAACGCAACCTAACATCTGGGATGTAATATTCCTGGCGTGTCGTCTCCTACTTCTGGATGGCGAGATTATATACGTCTATAACGTTATATATCCCAACCTAAGGCAACCTAACATCTTGGATGTAATAGTTGACAACATTCCTGGCGTGTCCGCCCGTACTTCTCGGTGGGAACATTATATACGTCTGTAACGTTATATATCCTAGCCTAAGGCCACATAACATGTCGAATGTAATATTTTACATCATTCCTGGCGTGTCGTCGCCTGCTTCTCGATGGGAACATTATATGCGTCTATAACGTTGTGTATCCTAACCTATGCAACCTAACATCTGGGATGTTATATTCCTGGCGTGTCGTCTCCTACTTCTGGATGGGGAGATTATATACGTCTATAACGTTATATATCCCAACCTAAGGCAACCTAACATCTTGGATGTAATAGTTGACAACATTCCTGGCGTGTCCGCCCGTACTTCTCGGTGGGAACATTATATGCGTCTATAACGTTATATATCCTAGCCTAAGGCCACATAACATGTCGAATGTAATATTTTACAACATTCCTGGCGTGTCGTCGCCTGCTTCTCGATGGGGACATTATATACGTCTATATCGTTGTATATCCTAACCTAAAGCAACCTAACATCTGGGATGTAATATTTTACAACATTCCTGGCATGTCGGTCCCTACATCTCGGTGGGAACATACTATACGTCTATAACGTTGTATATCCTAACCTAAGGGAACCTAACACCTCGGGTGTAATATTTTACAACATTCCTGACGCGTCGGCCCCTATTTTTCAGTGGGAACATTATATACGTCTATAACGTTATATATTCTAGCCTAAGGCAACCTAATATGTCGAATGTAAAATTTTACAAAATTCCTGGCGTGTCGTCGACTGCTTCTCGATGGGGAGATTATATACGTCTATAACGATATATATCCTAACCTAAGGCAACCTAACATATCGGATGTAATATTTGACAACATTCCTGGCGTGTAGGCCCGAACTTCTCGGTGGGAACATTGTATACGTCTATAACGTTATATATCCTAGCCTAAGGCCACCTAACATGTCGAATGTAATATTTTACAACATTCCTGACGCGTCGGCCCCTATTTTTCGGTGGGAACATTATATACGCCTATAACGTTATATATCCTAGTCTAAGGCAACCTACCATGTCGAATGTAATACTTTACAACATTCCTGGCGTGTCGTCGCCTAGTTCTCGATGAGGACATTATATACGTCTATATCGTTGTATATCCTAACCTAACGCAACCTAACAACTGGGATGTATTATTTTACAACATTCCTTGCATGTCGGTCCCTGCGTCTCGGTGGGAACATTCTATACGTCTATAACGGTGCATATCCTAACCTAAGGGAACCTAACATCTCGGGTGTAATATTTTACAGCATTCCTGACGCGTCGGCCCCTATTTCTCGGTGGGAACATTATATACGTCTATAACGTTATATATCCTAGCCTAAGGCGACCTAACATGTCGGATGTAATAGTTGATAACATTCCTGACGTGTCGGCCCGTACTTCTCGGTGGTAACATTACATACGTCTATAACGTTATATATCCTAGCCTAAGGCAACCTAACATGTCGAATGTAATATTTTACAACATTCCTGGCGTGTCGGTGCCTACGTCTCGGTGGGAACATTATATACCTCTATAACGTTGTATATCCTAACCTAACGCAACCTAACATCTCGGATGTAATATTTTACAACATTCCTGGCATGTCGGTCCCTACATCTCGGTGGGAACATACTATACGTCTATAACGTTGTATATCCTAACCTAAGGGAACCTAACACCTCGGGTGTAATATTTTACAACATTCCTGACGCGTCGGCCCCTATTTTTCAGTGGGAACATTATATACGTCTATAACGTTATATATTCTAGCCTAAGGCAACCTAATATGTCGAATGTAAAATTTTACAAAATTCCTGGCGTGTCGTCGACTGCTTCTCGATGGGGAGATTATATACGTCTATAACGATATATATCCTAACCTAAGGCAACCTAACATATCGGATGTAATATTTGACAACATTCCTGGCGTGTAGGCCCGAACTTCTCGGTGGGAACATTGTATACGTCTATAACGTTATATATCCTAGCCTAAGGCCACCTAACATGTCGAATGTAATATTTTACAACATTCCTGACGCGTCGGCCCCTATTTTTCGGTGGGAACATTATATACGCCTATAACGTTATATATCCTAGTCTAAGGCAACCTACCATGTCGAATGTAATACTTTACAACATTCCTGGCGTGTCGTCGCCTAGTTCTCGATGAGGACATTATATACGTCTATATCGTTGTATATCCTAACCTAACGCAACCTAACAACTGGGATGTATTATTTTACAACATTCCTTGCATGTCGGTCCCTGCGTCTCGGTGGGAACATTCTATACGTCTATAACGGTGCATATCCTAACCTAAGGGAACCTAACATCTCGGGTGTAATATTTTACAGCATTCCTGACGCGTCGGCCCCTATTTCTCGGTGGGAACATTATATACGTCTATAACGTTATATATCCTAGCCTAAGGCGACCTAACATGTCGGATGTAATAGTTGATAACATTCCTGACGTGTCGGCCCGTACTTCTCGGTGGTAACATTACATACGTCGATAACGTTATATATCCTAGCCTAAGGCAACCTAACATGTCGATTGTAATATTTTACAACATTCCTGGCGTGTCGGTGCCTACGTCTCGGTGGGAACATTATATACCTCTATAACGTTGTATATCCTAACCTAACGCAACCTAACATCTCGGATGTAATATTTTACAACATTCCTGGCATGTCGGTCCCTACATCTCGGTGGGAACATACTATACGTCTATAACGTTGTATATCCTAACCTAAGGGAACCTAACATCTCGGGTGTAATATTTTACAACATTCCTGACGCGTCGGCCCCTATTTTTCAGTGGGAACATTATATACGTCTATAACGTTATATATTCTTGCCTAAGGCAACCAAACGTGTCGAATGTAAAATTTTACAACATTCCTGGCGTGTCGTCGCCTACTTCTCGATGGGGACATTATATACATCTATAACATTGCATATCCTAACCTAAGGCAACCTAACATCTCGGATGTAATATTTTACAACATTCTTTCGTGTCGTCGACTGCTTCTCGATGGGGAGATTATATACGTCTATAACGTTGTATATCCTAACCTAACGCAACCTAACATTTGGGATGTAATATTTTACAACATTCCTTGCATTTCGGTGCCTACATCTCGGTGGGAACATACTATACGTCTATAACGTTGTATATCCTAACCTAAGGGAACCTAACATCTCGTGTGTAATATTTTACAACATTCCTGACGCGTCGGCCCCTATTTTTTCCATATCTTGGATGTAATAGTTGACAACATTCCTGGCGTGTAGGCCCGTACTTCTCGGTGGGAACATTATATGCGTCTATAACGTTATATATCCTAGCCTAAGGCCACCTAACATGTCGAATGTAATATTTTACAACATTCCTGACGCGTCGGCCCCTATTTTTCGGTGGGACATAATAAACGTCTATAACGTTATATATCCTAGCCTAAGGCGACCTAACATGTTGAATGTAATAATTTACCACATTCCTGGCGTGTCGTCGCCCACTTCTCGATGGGAACATTATATACGTCTATAACGTTGTGTATCCTAACCTAACGCAACCTAACATCTGGGATGTAATATTCCTGGCGTGTCGTCGCCTACTTCTGGATGGGGAGATTATATACGTCTATAACGTTATATATTCTAACCTAACGCAACCTAACATCTGGGATGTAATATTCCTGGCGTGTCGTCGCCTACTTCTGGATGGGGAGATTATATACGTCTATAACGTTATATATCCTAACCTAAGGCAACCTAACATCTCGGATGTAATAGTTGACAACATTCCTGGCGTATCCGCCCGTACTTCTCGGTGGGAACATTATATACGTCTATAACGTTATATATCCTAGCCTAAGGCCACCTAACATGTCGAATGTAATATTTTACAACATTCCTGACGCGTCGGCCCCTATTTTTCGGTGGGAACATTATATACGTCTATAACGTTATATATCCTAGCCTAAGGCCACATAACATGTCGAATGTAATACTTTACAACATTCCTGGCGTGTCGTCGCCTACTTCTCGATGGGAACATTATATACATCTATAAAATTGTATATCCTAACCTAAGGCAGCCTAACATCTCGGATGTAATATTTTACAACATTCCTGGCATGTCGGTCCCTACATCTCGGTGGGAACATACTATACGTCTATAACGTTGTATATCCTAACCTAAGGGAACCTAACATCTCGGGTGTAATATTTTACAACTTTCCTGACTTGTCGGCCCCTATTTTTCGGTGGGAACATTATATACGTCTATAACGTTGTATATCCTAGCCTAAGGCGACCTAACATGTCGAATGTAAAATTTTACAACATTCCTGGCGTGTCGTCGCCTACTTCTCGATGGGGACATTATATACATCTATAACATTGTATATCCTAACCTAAGGCAACCTAACATCTCGGATGTAATATTTTACAACATTCCGGGCGTGTCGTCGCCTGCTTCTCGATGGGGACATAATATACGTCTATAAGGTTGTATATCCTAACATAACGCAACCTAACATCTGGGATGTAATATTTTACAACATTCCTGGCGTGTCGTCGCCTGCTTCTCGATGGGGACATAATATACGTCTATAACGTTGTATATCGTTACCTAACGCAACCTAACATTTGGGATGTAAAATTTTACAACATTCCTTGCATGTCGGTGCCTACGTCTCGGTGGGAACATTATATACGTCTATAACGATATATATCCTAGCATAAGGCAACCTAACATATCGGATGTAATAGTTGACAACATTCCTGGCGTGTAGGCCCGAACTTCTCGGTGGGAACATTGTATACGTCTATAACGTTATATATCCTAGCCTAAGGCAACCTAACATCTCGGATGTAATATTTTACAACATTGTGGCGTGTCGTCGACTGCTTCTCGATGGGGAGATTATATACGTCTATAACGTTGTATATCCTAACCTAACGCAACCTAACATTTGGGATGTAATATTTTACAACATTCCTTGCATGTCGGTGCCTACGTCTCGGTGGGAACATTATATACGTCTACAACGATATATATCCTAACCTAAGGCAACCTAACATATCGGATGTAATAGTTGACAACATTCCTGGCGTGTATACCCGAACTTCTGGGTGGGAACATTGTATACGTCTATAACGTTATATATCCTAGCCTAAGGCGACCTAACATATCGAATTTAATATTTTACATCATTCCTGGCGTGTCGTCGCCTGCTTCTCGATGGGAACATTATATACGTCTATAACTTTGTGTATCCTAACCTAACGCAACCTAACATCTGGGATGTAATATTCCCGGCGTGTCGTCGCCTACTTCTGGATGGGGACATTATATACGTCTATAACGTTATATATCCTATCCTAAGGCAACCTAACATCTCGAATGTAATAGTTGACAACATTCCTGGCGTATCCGCCCGTACTTCTCGGTGGGAACATTATATACGTCTATAACGTTATATATCCTAGCCTAAGGCCACCTAACATGTCGAATGTAATATTTTACAACATTCCTGACGCGTCGGCCCCTATTTTTCGGTGGGAACATTATATACGTCTATAACGTTATATATCCTAGTCTAAGGCAATCTAACATGTCGAATGTAATACTTTACAACATTCCTGGCGTGTCGTCGCCTACTTCTCGATGGGGACATTATATACATCTATAACCTTGTATATCCTAACCTAAGGCAGCCTAACACCTTGGATGTAATATTTTACAACATTCCTGGCGTGTCGTCGCCTGCTTCTCCATGGGGACATTATATACGTCTATAACGTTGTATATCCTAACCTAACGCAACCTAACATCTCGGATGTAATATTTTACAACATTCCTGGCATGTCGGTCCCTACATCTCGGTGGGAACATACTATACGTCTATAACGTTCTATATCCTAAGCTAAGGCAGCCTAACATCTCGGATGTAATATTTTACAACATTCCTGGCATGTCGGTCCCTACATCTCCGTGGGAACATACTATACGTCTATAACGTTGTATATCCTAACCTAAGGGAACTTAACATCTGGGATGTAATAGTTGACAACATTCCTGACGTGTAGGCCCGTACTTCTCGGTGGGAACATTGTATACGTCTATAACGTTATATATCCTAGCCTAAGGCGACCTAGCATGTCGAAGGTAATATTTTACATCATTCCTGGCGTGTCGTCGGCTGCTTCTGGATGGGAACATTATATAAGTCTATAACGTTGTGTATCCTAACCTAACGCAACCTAACATCTGGGATGTAATATTCCTGGCGTGCCGTCGCCTACTTCTGGATGGCGAGATTATATACGTCTATAACGTTATATATCCTAACCTAAGGCACCCTAACATTTCGGATGTAATAGTTGACAACATTCCTGGCGTGTCCGCCCGTACTTCTCGGTGGGAACATTATATACGTCTATAACGTTATATATCCTAGCCTAAGGCCACATAACATGTCGAATGTAATATTTTACAACATTCCGGGCGTGTCGTCGCCTGCTTCTCGATGGGGACATAATATACGTCTATAACGTTGTATATCCTAACATAACGCAACCTAACATCTGGGATGTAATATTTTACAACATTCCTGGAGTGTCGTCTCCTACTTCTGGATAGGGTCATTATATACATCTATAACATTGTATATCCTAACCTAAGGCAACCTATCATCTCGGATGTAATATTTTATAACATTCCTGGCATGGCGGTCCCTACATCTCGGTAGGAACATACTATACGTCTATAACGTTGTATATCCTAACCTAAGGGAACCTAACATCTCGGGTGTAATATTTTACAACATTCCTGACGCGTCGGCCCCTATTTTTCGGTGGGAACGTTATATACGTCTATAACGTTATATATCCTAGCCTAAGGCGACCTAACATGTCGAATGTAATATTTTACTACATTCCTGGCGTGTCGTTGGCTGCTTCTCGATGGGGACATTATATACGTCTATATCGTTGTATATCCTAACCTAAAGCAACTTAACATCCGTGATGTAATATTATACAAGATTCCTGGCATGTCGGTCCCCAAGACTCGGTAGGAACATTATATACGTCCATAACGATATATATCCAAACCGAAGAGAACCTAACATCTCGGATGTAATATTTTACAACATTCCTGGCGTGTCGTCGCCTGCTTCTCGATTGGGACATAATATACGTCTATAACGTTGTATATCCTAACCTAACGCAACCTAACATCTGGGATGTAATATTCCTGGCGTGTCGTCGCCTACTTCTGGATGGGGAGATTATATACGTCTATAACGTTATATATCCCAACCTAAGGCAACCTAACATCTCGGATGTAATAGTTGACAACATTCCTGGCGTGTCCGCCCGTACTTCTCGGTGGGAACATTATATACGTCTATTACGTTATATATCCTAACCTAAGGCAACCTAACATATCGGATGTAATAGTTGACAACATTCCTGGCGTGTAGGCCCGAACTTCTTGGTGGGAACATTGTATACGTCTATAACGTTATATATCCTAGCCTAAGGCGACCTAACATATCGAATTTAATATATTACATCATTCCTGGCGTGTCGTCGCCTGCTTCTCGATGGGAACATTATATACGTCTATAACTTTGTGTATCCTAACCTAACGCAACCTAACATCTGGGATGTAATATTCCCGGCGTGTCGTCGCCTACTTCTGGATGGGGATATTATATACGTCTATAACGATATATATCCTAACCTAAGGCAACCTAACATCTCGGATGTAATAGTTGACAACATTCCTGGCGTGTAGGCCCGTACTTCTCGGTGGGAACATTGTATACGTCTATAACGTTATATATCCTAGCCTAAGGCGACCTAACATGTCGAATGTAATATTTAACAACATTCCTGGCGTGTCGTCGCCTACTTCTCGATGGGAACATTATATACGTCTATAACGTTGTGTATCCTAACCTAACGCAACCTAACATTTGGGATGTAATATTATACAAGATTCCTGGCATGTCGGTCCCCAAGTCTCGGTAGGAACATTATATACGTCTATAACGATATATATCCAAACCGAAGAGAACCTAACATCTCGGATGTAATATTTTACAACATTCCTGGCGTGTCGTCGCCTGCTTCTCGATTGGGACATAATATACGTCTATAACGTTGTATATCCTAACCTAACGCAACCTAACATATGGGATGTAATATTTTACAACATTCCTGGCGTGTCGTCGCCCACTTCTCGATGGGAACATTATATACGTCTATAACGTTGTGTATCCTAACCTAACGCAACCTAACATCTGGGATGTAATATTCCTGGCGTGTCGTCGCCTACTTCTGGATGGGGAGATTATATACGTCTATAACGTTATATATCCCAACCTAAGGCAACCTAACATCTCGGATGTAATAGTTGACAACATTCCTGGCGTGTCCGCCCGTACTTCTCGGTGGGAACATTATATACGTCTATAACGTTATATACCCTAGCCTAAGGCCACATAACATGTCGAATGTAATACTTTACAACATTCCTGGCGTGTCGTCGCCTACTCTTCGATGGGGACATTATATACATCTATAACCTTGTATATCCTAACCTAAGGCAGCCTAACATCTCGGATGTAATATTTTACAACATTCCTGGCATGTCGGTCCCTACATCTCAGTGGGAACATACTATACGTCTATAACGTTGTATATCCTCACCTAAGGGAACCTAACATCTCGGGTGTAATATTTTACAACATTCCTGACGCGTCGGCCCCTATTTTTCGGTGGGAACATTATATACGTCTATAACGTTATATATTCTAGCCTAAGGCAACCAAACATGTCGAATATAAAATTTTACAACATTCCTGGCGTGTCGTCGCCTACTTCTCGATGGGGACATTATATACATCTATAACATTGTATATCCTAACCTAAGGCAACCTAACATCTCGGATGTAATATTTTACAACATTCTGGCGTGTCGTCGACTGCTTCTCGATTGGGAGATAATATACGTCTATAACGTTGTATATCCTAACCTAACGCAACCTAACATTTGGGATGTAATATTTTACAACATTCCTTGCATGTCGGTGCCTACGTCTCGGTGGGAACATTATATACGTCTATAACGATATATATCCTAACCTAAGGCAACCTAACATATCGGATGTAATAGTTGACAACATTCCTGGCGTGTAGGCCCGAACTTCTTGGTGGGAACATTGTATACGTCTATAACGTTATATATCCTAGCCTAAGGCGACCTAACATATCGAATTTAATATATTACATCATTCCTGGCGTGTCGTCGCCTGCTTCTCGATGGGAACATTATATACGTCTATAACTTTGTGTATCCTAACCTAACGCAACCTAACATCTGGGATGTAATATTCCCGGCGTGTCGTCGCCTACTTCTGGATGGGGATATTATATACGTCTATAACGATATATATCCTAACCTAAGGCAACCTAACATCTCGGATGTAATAGTTGACAACATTCCTGGCGTGTAGGCCCGTACTTCTCGGTGGGAACATTGTATACGTCTATAACGTTATATATCCTAGCCCAAGGCGACCTAACATGTCGAATGTAATATTTAACAACATTCCTGGCGTGTCGTCGCCTACTTCTCGATGGGAACATTATATACGTCTATAACGTTGTGTATCCTAACCTAACGCAACCTAACATCTGGGATGTAATATTATACAAGATTCCTGGCATGTCGGTCCCCAAGTCTCGGTAGGAACATTATATACGTCTATAACGATATATATCCAAACCGAAGAGAACCTAACATCTCGGATGTAATATTTTACAACATTCCTGGCGTGTCGTCGCCTGCTTCTCGATTGGGACATAATATACGTCTATAACGTTGTATATCCTAACCTAACGCAACCTAACATCTGGGATGTAATATTTTACAACATTCCTGGCGTGTCGTCGCCCACTTCTCGATGGGAACATTATATACGTCTATAACGTTGTGTATCCTAACCTAACGCAACCTAACATCTGGGATGTAATATTCCTGGCGTGTCGTCGCCTACTTCTGGATGGGGAGATTATATACGTCTATAACGTTATATATCCCAACCTAAGGCAACCTAACATCTCGGATGTAATAGTTGACAACATTCCTGGCGTGTCCGCCCGTACTTCTCGGTGGGAACATTATATACGTCTATAACGTTATATATCCTAGCCTAAGGCCACATAACATGTCGAATGTAATACTTTACAACATTCCTGGCGTGTCGTCGCCTACTCCTCGATGGGGACATTATATAAATCTATAACCTTGTATATCCTAACCTAAGGCAGCCTAACATCTCGGATGTAATATTTTACAACATTCCTGGCATGTCGGTCCCTACATCTCGGTGGGAACATACTATACGTCTATAACGTTGTATATCCTAACCTAAGGGAACCTAACATCTCGGGTGTAATATTTTACAACATTCCTGACGCGTCGGCCCCTATTTTTCGGTGGGAACATTATATACGTCTATAACGTTATATATTCTAGCCTAAGGCAACCAAACATGTCGAATATAAAATTTTACAACATTCCTGGCGTGTCGTCGCCTACTTCTCGATGGGGACATTATATACATCTATAACATTGTATATCCTAACCTAAGGCAACCTAACATCTCGGATGTAATATTTTACAACTTTCTGGCGTGTCGTCGACTGCTTCTCGATTGGGAGATAATATACGTCTATAACGTTGTATATCCTAACCTAACGCAACCTAACATTTGGGATGTAATATTTTACAACATTCCTTGCATGTCGGTGCCTACGTCTCGGTGGGAACATTATATACGTCTATAACCATATATATCCTAACCTAAGGCAACCTAACATATCGGATGTAATAGTTGACAACATTCCTGGCGTGTAGGCCCGAACTTCTTGGTGGGAACATTGTATACGTCTATAACGTTATATATCCTAGCCTAAGGCGACCTAACATGTCGAATGTAATATTTTACAACATTCCTGACGCGTCGGCCCCTTTTTTTCGGTGGGAACATTATATACGTCTATAACGTTATATATCCTAGTCTAAGAGAACCTAACATGTCGAATGTAATACTTTACAACATTCCTGGCGTGTCGTCGCCTACTTCTCGATGGGGACATTATATACATCTATAACCTTGTATATCCTAACCTAAGGCAGCCTAACATCTTGGATGTAATATTTTACAACATTCCTGGCGTGTCGTCGCCTACTTCTCGATGGGGACATTATATACATCTATAACATTGTATATCCTAGTCTAAGGCAACCTAACATGTCGAATGTAATACTTTACAACATTCCTGGCGTGTCGTCGCCTACTTCTCGATGGGGACATTATATACATCTATAACCTTGTATATCCTAAGCTAAGGCAGCCTAACATCTCGGATGTAATATTTTACAACATTCCTGGCATGTCGGTCCCTACATCTCCGTGCGAACATACTATACGTCTATAACGTTGTATATCCTAACCTAAGGGAACCTAACATCTCGGATGTAATAGTTGACAACATTCCTGGCGTGTAGGCCCGTACTTCTCGGTGGGAACATTATATACGTCTATAACGTTATATATCCTAGCCTAAGGCGACCTAACATGTCGAATGTAATATTTTACAACATTCCTGGCGTGTCGTCGCCTGCTTCTCGATGGGGACATTATATACGTCTATATCGTTGTATATCCTAACCTAAAGCAACCTAACATCTGGGATGTAATATTATACAAGATTCCTGGCATGTCGGTCCCCAAGTCTCGGTAGGAACATTATATACGTCTATAACGATATATATCCAAACCGGAGAGAACCTAACATCTCGGATGTAATATTTTACAACATTCCTGGCGTGTCGTCGCCTGCTTCTCGATTGGGACATAATATACGTCTATAACGTTGTATATCCTAACCTAACGCAACCTAACATCTGGGATGTAATATTTTACAACATTCCTGGCGTGTCGTCGCCCACTTCTCGATGGGAACATTATATACGTCTATAACGTTGTGTATCCTAACCTAACGCAACCTAACATCTGGGATGTAATATTCCTGGCGTGTCGTCGCCTACTTCTGGATGGGGAGATTATATACGTCTATAACGTTATATATCCCAACCTAAGGCAACCTAACATCTCGGATGTAATAGTTGACAACATTCCTGGCGTGTCCGCCCGTACTTCTCGGTGGGAACATTATATACGTCTATAACGTTATATACCCTAGCCTAAGGCCACATAACATGTCGAATGTAATACTTTACAACATTCCTGGCGTGTCGTCGCCTACTCTTCGATGGGGACATTATATACATCTATAACCTTGTATATCCTAACCTAAGGCAGCCTAACATCTCGGATGTAATATTTTACAACATTCCTGGCATGTCGGTCCCTACATCTCGGTGGGAACATACTATACGTCTATAACGTTGTATATCCTAACCTAAGGGAACCTAACATCTCGCTTGTAATATTTTACAACATTCCTGACGCGTCGGCCCCTATTTTTCGGTGGGAACATTATATACGTCTATAACGTTATATATTCTAGCCTAAGGCAACCAAACATGTCGAATATAAAATTTTACAACATTCCTGGCGTGTCGTCGCCTACTTCTCGATGGGGACATTATATACATCTATAACATTGTATATCCTAACCTAAGGCAACCTAACATCTCGGATGTAATATTTTACAACATTCTGGCGTGTCGTCGACTGCTTCTCGATTGGGAGATAATATACGTCTATAACGTTGTATATCCTATCCTAACGCAACCTAACATTTGGGATGTAATATTTTACAACATTCCTTGCATGTCGGTGCCTACGTCTCGGTGGGAACATTATATACGTCTATAACGATATATATCCTAACCTAAGGCAACCTAACATATCGGATGTAATAGTTGACAACATTCCTGGCTTGTAGGCCCGAACTTCTTGGTGGGAACATTGTATACGTCTATAACGTTATATATCCTAGCCTAAGGCGACCTAACATATCGAATTTAATATATTACATCATTCCTGGCGTGTCGTCGCCTGCTTCTCGATGGGAACATTATATACGTCTATAACTTTGTGTATCCTAACCTAACGCAACCTAACATCTGGGATGTAATATTCCCGGCGTGTCGTCGCCTACTTCTGGATGGGGATATTATATACGTCTATAACGTTATATATCCTATCCTAAGGCAACCTAACATCTCGAATGTAATAGTTGACAACATTCCTGGCGTGTCCGCCCGTACATCTCGGTGGGAACATTATATACGTCTCTAACGTTATATATCCTAGCCTAAGGCGACCTAACATGTCGAATGTAATATTTTACAACATTCCTGACGCGTCGGCCCCTATTTTTCGGTGGGAACATTATATACGTCTATAACGTTATATATCCTAGTCTAAGGCAACCTAACATGTCGAATGTAATACTTTACAACATTCCTGGCGTGTCGTCGCCTACTTCTCGATGGGGACATTATATACATCTATAACCTTGTATATCCTAACCTAAGGCAGCCTAACATCTTGGATGTAATATTTTACAACATTCCTGACGCGTCGGCCCCTATTTTTCGGTGGGAACATTATATACGTCTATAACGTTATATATCCTAGCCTAAGGCGACCTAACATGTCGAATGTAATATTTTATAACATTCCTGGCGTGTCGTCGCCTGCTTCTCCATGGGGACATTATATACGTCTATAACGTTGTATATCCTAACCTAACGCAACCTAACATCTCGGATGTAATATTTTACAACATTCCTGGCATGTCGGTCCCTACATCTCGGTGGGAACATACTATACGTCTATAACGTTGTATATCCTAACCTAAGGGAACCTAACATTTCGGGTGTAATATTTTACAACATTCCTGACGCGTCGGCCCCTATTTTTCAGTGGGAACATTATATACGTCTATAACGTTATATATTCTAGCCTAAGGCAACCTAACATGTCGAATGTAAAATTTTACAACATTCCTGGCGTGTCGTCGCCTACTTCTCGATGGGGACATTATATACATCTATAACATTGTATATCCTAGTCTAAGGCAACCTAACATGTCGAATGTAATACTTTACGACATTCCTGGCGTGTCGTCGCCTACTTCTCGATGGGGACATTATATACATCTATAACCTTGTATATCCTAAGCTAAGGCAGCCTAACATCTCGGATGTAATATTTTACAACATTCCTGGCATGTTGGTCCCTACATCTCCGTGCGAACATACTATACGTCTATAACGTTGTATATCCTAACCTAAGGGAACCTAACATCTCGGATGTAATAGTTGACAACATTCCTGGCGTGTAGGCCCGTACTTCTCGGTGGGAACATTATATACGTCTATAACGTTATATATCCTAGCCTAAGGCGACCTAACATGTCGAATGTAATATTTTACAACATTCCTGGCGTGTCGTCGCCTGCTTCTCGATGGGGACATTATATACGTATATATCGTTGTATATCCTAACCTAAAGCAACCTAACATCTGGGATGTAATATTATACAAGATTCCTGGCATGTCGGTCCCCAAGTCTCGGTAGGAACATTATATACGTCTATAACGATATATATCCAAACCGAAGAGAACCTAACATCTCGGATGTAATATTTTACAACATTCCTGGCGTGTCGTCGCCTGCTTCTCGATTGGGACATAATATACGTCTATAACGTTGTATATCCTAACCTAACGCAACCTAACATCTGGGATGTAATATTTTACAACATTCCTGGCGTGTCGTCGCCTACTTCTCGATGGGAACATTATATACGTCTATAACGTTGTGTATCCTAACCTAACGCAACCTAACATCTGGGATGTAATATTCCTGGCGTGTCGTCGCCTACTTCTGGATGGGGAGATTATATACGTCTATAACGTTATATATCCCAACCTAAGGCAACCTAACATCTCGGATGTAATAGTTGACAACATTCCTGGCGTGTCCGCCCGTACTTCTCGGTCGGAACATTATATACGTCTATAACGTTATATATCCTAGCCTAAGGCCACATAACATGTCGAATGTAATACTTTACAACATTCCTGACGTGTCGTCGCCTACTCCTCGATGGGGACATTATATACATCTATAACCTTGTATATCCTAACCTAAGGCAGCCTAACATCTCGGATGTAATATTTTACAACATTCCTGGCATGTCGGTCCCTACATCTCGGTGGGAACATACTATACGTCTATAACGTTGTATATCCTAACCTAAGGGAACCTAACATCTCGGGTGTAATATTTTACAACATTCCTGACGCGTCGGCCCCTATTTTTCGGTGGGAACATTATATACGTCTATAACGTTATATATTCTAGCCTAAGGCAACCAAACATGTCGAATATAAAATTTTACAACATTCCTGGCGTGTCGTCGCCTACTTCTCGATGGGGACATTATATACATCTATAACATTCTATATCCTAACCTAAGGCAACCTAACATCTCGTATGTAATATTTTATAACATTCCTGGCGTGTCGTCGCCTGCTTCTCCATGGGGACATTATATACGTCTATAACGTTGTATATCCTAATCTAACGCAACCTAACATCTCGGATGTAATATTTTACAACATTCCTGGCATGTCGGTCCCTACATCTCGGTGGGAACATACTATACGTCTATAACGTTGTATATCCTAACCTAAGGGAACCTAACATTTCGGGTGTAATATTTTACAACATTCCTGACGCGTCGGCCCCTATTTTTCAGTGGGAACATTATATACGTCTATAACGTTATATATTCTAGCCTAAGGCAACCTAACATGTCGAATGTAAAATTTTACAACATTCCTGGCGTGTCGTCGCCTACTTCTCGATGGGGACATTATATACATCTATAACATTGTATATCCTAGTCTAAGGCAACCTAACATGTCGAATGTAATACTTTACAACATTCCTGGCGTGTCGTCGCCTACTTCTCGATGGGGACATTATATACATCTATAACCTTGTATATCCTAAGCTAAGGCAGCCTAACATCTCGGATGTAATATTTTACAACATTCCTGGCATGTCGGTCCCTACATCTCCGTGCGAACATACTATACGTCTATAACGTTGTATATCCTAACCTAAGGGAACCTAACATCTCGCATGTAATAGTTGACAACATTCCTGGCGTGTAGGCCCGTACTTCTCGGTGGGAACATTGTATACGTCTATAACGTTATATATCCTAGCCTAAGGCGACCTAGCATGTCGAAGGTAATATTTTACATCATTCCTGGCGTGTCGTCGCCTGCTTCCCGATGGGAACATTATATACGTCTATAACGTTGTGTATCCTAACCTAACGCAACCTAACATCTGGGATGTAATATTCCTGGCGTGTCGTCGCCTACTTCTGGATGGGGAGATTATATACGTCTATAACGTTATATATCCTAACCTAAGGCAACCTAACATCTCGGATGTAATAGTTGACAACATTCCTGGCGTGTCCGCCCGTACTTCTCGGTGGGAACATTATATACGTCTATAACGTTATATATCCTAGCCTAAGGCCACATAACATGTCGAATGTAATATTTTACAACATTCCGGGCGAGTCGTCGCCTGCTTCTCGATGGGGACATAATATACGTCTATAACGTTTTATATCCTAACATAACGCAACCTAACATCTGGGATGTAATGTTTTACAACATTCCTGGCGTGTCGTCGCCTGCTTCTCGATGGGGACATAACACACGTCTATAACGTTGTATATCCTTACCTAACGCAACCTAACATCTGGGATGTAATATTTTACAACATTCCTGGAGTGTCGTCGCCTACTTCTGGATAGGGTCATTATATACATCTATAACCTTGTATATCCTAACCTAAGGCAGCCTAACATCTCGGATGTAATATTTGACAACATTCCTGGCATGTCGGTCCCTACATCTCGGTGGGAACATACTATACGTCTATAACGTTGTGTATCCTAACCTAAGGGAACCTAACATCTCGGGTGTAATATTTTACAACATTCCTGACGCGTCGGCCCCTATTTGTCGGTGGGAACATTATATACGTCTATAACGTTATATATCCTAGCCTAAGGCGACCTAACATGTCGAATGTAATATTTTACAACATTCCTGGCGTGTCGTCGCCTGCTTCTCGATGGGGACATTATATACGTCTATATCGTTGTATATCCTAACCTAATGCAACCTAACATCTGGGATGTAATATTATACAAGATTCCTGGCATGTCGGTCCCCAAGTCTCGGTAGGAACATTATATACGTCTATAACGATATATATCCAAACCGAAGAGAACCTTACATCTCGGATGTAATATTTTACAACATTCCTGGCGTGTCGTCGCCTGCTTCTGGTTGGGGATGTTATATACGTCTATAACGTTATATATCCTATCCTAAGGCAACCTAACATCTCGAATGTAATAGTTGACAATATTCCTGGCGTGTCCGCCCGTACTTCTCGGTGGGAACATTATATACGTCTATAACGTTATATATCCTAGTCTAAGGCAACCTAACATGTCGAATGTAATACTTTACAACATTCCTGGCGTGTCGTCGCCTACTTCTCGATGGGGACATTATATACATCTATAACCTTGTATATCCTAACCTAAGGCAGCCTAACATCTTGGATGTAATATTTTACAACATTCCTGGCGTGTCGTCGCCTGCTTCTCGATGGGGACATAATATACGTCTATAACGTTGTACATCCTAACCTAACGCAACCTAACATCTGGGATGTGATATTTTACAACATTCCTGGCGTGTCGTCGCCTGCTTCTCCATGGGGACATTATATACGTCTATAACGTTGTGTATCCTAACCTAACGCAACCTAACATCTGGGATGTATTATTCCTGGCGTGTCGTCGCCTACTTCTGGATGGGGAGATTATATACGTCTATAACGTTATATATCCTAACCTAAGGCAACCTAACATCTCGGATGTAATAGTTGACAACATTCCTGGCGTGTCCGCTCGTACTTCTCGGTGGGAACGTTATATACGTCTATAACGTTATATATCCTAGCCTACGGCAATCCTAACATGTCGAATGTACTATTTTACAACATTCCAGGCGCGTCAGGGACTACTTCTCCGCGGGAAAATTATATAAGTCAATAACGTTATATATCCTAAACTAAGGCAACCTAGCCCCTCGGGTGTAATATTTTACTACATTCCTGGCTCATCGGCCCCTACTTCTCGGTGGGAACAATATATACGTCTATAACGTTAGATATCCTAGCCTAAGGCAACCTAACATGTCGGATGTAATATTTTACTACATTCCTGGCACGTCGGCCCCTACCTCTCGATGGGAACATTATATACGTCTATAACGCTATATATGCAAGCCTAAGAGAATCCTAACATGTCGAATGTAATATTTTCCAACATTCCTGGCGCGTCGGCCCCTACTTCTCGGTGGGAACATTATATACGTCTATAACGTTATATATCCTAGCATGAGGCAACCTAACATCTCGGATGTAATATTTTACAACATTCCTGTCTCATCGGCCCCTACTTCTCGGTGGGAACAATATATACGTCTACATCGTTATATATCCTAACCTAAGGCAACCTAACACCTCGGATGTAATGTTTAACAACATTCCTGGCTCATCGGCCCCTACTTCTCGGTGGCAACACTATATACGTCTATAACGTTATATATCCTAACCTAAGGCAACCTAACATCTCGGATGTAATATTTTACTACATTCCTGGCACGTCGGCCGTTACTTCTCGGTGGCAATATTATATACGTCCATAACGCTATATATCCTAGCTTAAGGCAACCTAACATGTCGAATGTAATATTTTACAACAATCCTGGCTCATTGGCCCAAACATCTCGGTGGAAGCATTATATACGTCTATAACGCTATATATCCTAGCCTAAGGCAACCTAACATGTAGAATGTAATATTTTACAACATTCCCGGCGCTTCGGCCCCTACTTGTCGGTGGGAACATTATATACGTCTATAACGCTATATATCCTACCTTAAGGCAACCTAACATCTCGGTGTAATATTTTACAACATTCCTGTCTCGTCGGCCCCTACTTCTCGGTGGGAACATTACATACGTGTATAACGTTATATATCCTAACCTGAGGCAACCTAACTTGTCGAACGTAATATTTTACAACATTCCTGGCTCATCGGCCCCTACTTCTCGGTGGGAACAATATATACGTCTATAACGTCATATATCCTAACCTAAGGCATCCTAACACCTCGGATGTAATGTTTAACACCATTCCTGGCTCATCGGCCCCTACTTCTCGGTGGCAA
Source organism: Xylocopa violacea (assembly GCA_963969225.1). NCBI lineage: Eukaryota > Metazoa > Arthropoda > Insecta > Hymenoptera > Apidae > Xylocopa > Xylocopa violacea. The sequence continues at coordinate 1,528,805 of CAXAJV010000835.1, forward strand.
CACTATATACGTCTATAACGTTATATATCCTAGCCTAAGGCAACCTAACTTCTCGGATGTAATATTTTACTACATTCCTGGCACGTCGGCCACTACATCTCGGTGGGAACATTATATACGTCTATAACGCTATATATCCTAACCTAAGGCAACCTAACATGTCGAACGTAAGATTTTACAACATTCCTGGCTCAGGGGCCCCTAATTCTCGGTGGGAACAATATACACGTCTATAACGTTATATATCCTAACCTATGGCAGCCTAATACCTCGGATGGTACGTTTTACAACATTCCTGGCTGATCAGCCCCTACTTCTCGGTGGCAACACTATATACGTCTATAACGTTATATATACTAACCTAAAGATACCTAACATCTCGGATGTAATATTTTACTACATTCCTGGCTCATCGGCCCCTACATCTCGGTGGGAACAATATATACGTCTATAACGTTATATATCCTAGCCTAAGGCAACCTAACATGTCGGATGTAATATTTTACTACATTCCTGGCACGTCGGCCCCTACCTCTCGATGGGAACATTATATACGTCTATAACGCTATATATGCAAGCCTAAGAGAATCCTAACATGTCGAATGTAATATTTTCCAACATTCCTGGCGCGCCGACCCCTACTTCACGGTGGGAACATTATATACGTCTATAACGTTATATATCCTAGCCTGAGGCAACCTAACATCTCGGATGTAATATTTTACAACATTCCTGGCTCATCGGCCCCTACTTCTCGGTGGGAACAATATATACGTCTATAACGTTATATATCCTAACCTAAGGCAACCTAACACCTCGGATGTAATGTTTAACAACATTCCTGGCTCATCGGCCCCTACTTCTCGGTGGCAACACTATATACGTCTATAACGTTATATATCCTAACCTAAGGCAACCTAACATCTCGGATGTAATATTTTACTACATTCCTGGCACGTCGGCCGTTACTTCTCGGTGGCAATATTATATACGTCCATAACGCTATATATCCTAGCTTAAGGCAACCTAACATGTCGAATGTAATATTTTACAACATTCCTGGCTCATTGGCCCAAACATCTCGGTGGAAGCATTATATACGTCTATAACGTTATATATCCTAGCCTAAGGCAACCTAACGTGTCGAATGTAATATTTTACAACATTCCTGGCGCGACGGCTGCTACATCTCGGTGGAAACATTATATACGTCTATAACGTTATATATCCTAGCCTAAGGCAACCTAACGTGTCGAATGTAATATTTTACAACATTCCTGGCGCGACGGCCGCTACTTCTCGGTGGGAACATTATATACGTCTATAACGCTATATATCCTAGCCTAAGGCAACCTAACATGTAGAATGTAATATTTTACAACATTCCCGGCGCTTCGGCCCCTACTTGTCGGTGGGAACATTATATACGTCTATAACGCTATATATCCTACCTTAAGGCAACCTAACATCTCGGTGTAATATTTTACAACATTCCTGTCTCGTCGGCCCCTACTTCTCGGTGGGAACAATATATACGTCTATAACGTTATATATCCTAACCTAAGGCAACCTAACACCTCGGATGTAATGTTCTACAACATTCCTGGCTTATCGGCCCCCACTTCTCGGTGGCAACACTATATACGTCTATAACGTTGTATATCCTAACCTAAGGCAACCTAACATCTTGGATGTAATATTTTACTGCATTCCTGGCACGTCGGCCGCTACTTCTCGGTGGGAATATTATATACGTCTATAAGGCTATATATCCTAGCTTAAGGCAACCTAACATGTCTAATGTAATATTACACAACATTCCTGGCGCGTCGGTACCTCCTTCTCGGTGGGAACAGTATATAAGTCTATAACGTTATATATCCTATCCTAAGGCAACCTAACATGTCGAATGTAATATTGGACAACATTCCTTTCGTGTCGGCCCGTACTTCTCGGTGGGAATATCATATACGTCTATAACGTTATATATCCTAGCCTACGGCAATCCTAACATGTCGAATGTACTATTTTACAACATTCCAGGCGCGTCAGGGGCTACTTCTCCGCGGGAACATTATATAAGTCAATAACGTCATATATCCTAAACTAAGGCAACCTAGCCCCTCGGGTGTAATATTTTACTACATTCCTGGCTCATCGGCCCCTACTTCTCGGTGGGAACAATATATACGTCTATAACGTCATATATCCTAACCTAAGGCATCCTAACACCTCGGATGTAATGTTTAACACCATTCCTGGCTCATCGGCCCCTACTTCTCGGTGGCAACACTATATACGTCTATAACGTTATATATCCTAGCCTAAGGCAACCTAACTTCTCGGATGTAATATTTTACTACATTCCTGGCACGTCGGACACTACATCTCGGTGGGAACATTATATACGTCTACAACGCTATATATCATAGCCTAAGGCAACCTAACATGTGGAGCGTAATATTTTACATCATTCCTGGCTCGTCGGCCCAAACTTCTCGGTGGAAGCATTATATACGTCTATAACGTTATATATCCTAGCCTAAGGCAACCTAACATGTCGAATGTAATATTGGACAACATTCCTTTCGTGTCGGCCCGTACTTCTCGGTGGGAATATCATATACGTCTATAACGTTATATATCCTAGCCTACGGCAATCCTAACATGTCGAATGTACTATTTTACAACATTCCAGGCGCGTCAGGGACTACTTCTCCGCGGGAACATTATATAAGTCAATAACGTTATATATCCTAAACTAAGGCAACCTAGCCCCTCGGGTGTAATATTTTACTACATTCCTGGCTCATCGGCCCCTACTTCTGGGTGGGAACAATATATACCTCTATAACGTCATATATCCTAACCTAAGGCATCCTAACACCTCGGATGTAATGTTTAACACCATTCCTGGCTCATCGGCCCCTACTTCTCGGTGGCAACACTATATACGTCTATAACGTTATATATCCTAACCTAAGGCAACCTAACACCTCGGATGTAATGTTTAACAACATTCCTGGCGCCTCGGCCCCTACTTCTCGGTGCGAACATTATATACGTCTATAACGTTATATATCCTAGCCTGAGGCAACCTAACATCTCGGATGTAATATTTTACAACATTCCTGGCTCATCGGCCCCTACTTCTCGGTGGGAACAACATATACGTCTATAACGTTATATATCCTAACCTAAGGCAACCTAACACCTCGGATGTAATGTTTAACAACATTCCTGGCTCATCGGCCCCTACTTCTCGGTGGCAACACTATATACGTCTATAACGTTATATATCCTAGCCTAAGGCAAACTAACATGTCGAATGTAATATTTTATAACATTCCCGTCACTTCGGCACCTACTTCTCGGTGCGAACATTATATACGTGTATAACGTTATATATCCTAGCATAAGGCAACCTAACATCTCGGATGTAATATTTTACAACATTCCTGGCTCATCGGCCCCTACTTCTCGGTGGGAACAATATATACGTCTATAACGTCATATATCCTAACCTATGGCAACCTAACACCTCGGATGTAATGTTTAAAAACATTCCTGGCTCATCGGCCCCTACTTCTCGGTGGCAAAACTATATACGTCTATAACGTTATATATCCTAACCTAAGGCAACCTAACACCTCGGATGTAATGTTTAACAACATTCCTGGCTCATCGGCCCCTACTTATCGGTGGGAACAATATATACGTCTATAACGTTATATATCCTAACCTAAGGCAACCTAACACCTCGGATGTAATGTTTAACAACATTCCTGGCTCATCGGCCCCTACTTCTCGGTGGCAACACTATATACGTCTATAACGTTATATATCCTAACCTAAGGCAACCTAACATCTCGGATGTAATATTTTACTACATTCCTGGCACGTCGGGCCCTACTTCTCGGTGGGGACATTATATACGTCTGTAACGCTATATATCCTAGCCTAAGGTAACCTAACATGTCGAGCGTAATGTTCTACAACATTCCTGGCCCATCGGCCCCTCCTTCTCGGTGGCAACACTATATACGTCTATAACGTTATATATACTAACTTAAGGCAACCTAACATCTCTACCGTAATATTTTACAACATTCCTGGCATGCAAGTCCCTACTTCTCTGTGGTAACATTATATAAGGCTATAACGTTATATATCCTAGCCTAAGGAAACCTAACATCTCGGATGTAATATGTTACAACATTCCCCGCGCGTCGGCCCCTACTTCTTTGTCGGAACATTGTATACGTCTATAACGCTATATATCCTAGCTTAGGGTAACCTAACATGTCGAGCGTAATATTTTACAACATTCCTGGCTCGTCGGCCCCTACTTCTCGGTGGGTACATTATATACGTCTATAACGTTATATATGCAAGCCTAAGGCAATCCTAACATGTCGAATGTAATATTTTCCAACATTCCTGGCGCCTCGGCCCCTACTTCTCGGTGGGAACATTATATACGTCTATAACGTTATATATCCTAGCCTGAGGCAACCTAACATCTCGGATGTAATATTTTAAAACATTCCTGGCTCATCGGCCCCTACTTCTCGGTGGGAACAATATATACGTCTATAACGTTATATGTCCTAACCTAAGGCAACCTAACACCTCGGATGTAATGTTTAACAACATTCCTGGCTCATCGGCCCCTACTTCTCGGTGGCAACACTATATACGTCTATAACGTTATATATCCTAACCTAAGGCAACCTAACGTCTCGGATGTAATATTTTACTACATTCCTGGCACGTCGGCCGTTACTTCTCGGTAGCAATATTATATACGTCCATAACGCTATATATCCTAGCTTAAGGCAACCTAACATGTCGAATGTAATATTTTACAACATTCTTGGCGCGTCGGCACCTACTTCTCGGTGGGAACAGTATATACGTCTATAGCGTTATATATCCTAGCCTAAGGCAACCTAACTTCTCGGATGTAATATTTTACTACATTCCTGGCACGTCGGCCACTACATCTCGGTGGGAACATTATATACGTCTACATCGCTATATATCATAGCCTAAGGCAACCTAACATGTGGAGCGTAATATTTTACAACATTCCTGGATAATCGGCCCAAACTTCTCGGTGGCAACACTATATACGTCTATAACGTTATATATACTAACTTAAGGCAACCTAACATCTCTACCGTAATATATTACGACATTCCTGGCATGGAAGTCCCTACTTCTCTGTGGTAACATTATATACGGCTATAACGTTATATATCCTAGCCTAAGGAAACCTAACATCTCGGATGTAATATGTTACAACATTCCCCGCGCGTCGGCCCCTACTTCTGTGTCGGAACATTGTATACGTCTATAACGCTATATATCCTAGCTTAGGGTAACCTAACATGTCGAACGTAATATTTTACAACATTCCTGGCTCGTCGGCCCCTACTTCTCGGTGGGAACATTATATACGTCTATAGCGATATATATCCTAACCTAAGGCAACCTAACATGTCGAACGTAATATTTTACAACATTCCTGGCTCAGGGGCCCCTAATTCCCGGTGGGAACAATATACACGTCTATAACGTTATATATCCTAACCTATGGCAACCTAACACCTCGGATGGTACGTTTTACAACATTCCTGGCTCATCAGTCCCTACTTCTCGGTGGCAACACTATATACGTCTATAACGTTATATATACTAACCTAAAGATACCTAACATGTCGGATGTAATATTTTACTACATTCCTGGCACGTCGGCCCCTACTTCTCGGTGGGAACAATATATACGTCTATAACGTTATATATCCTAAGCTAAGGCAACCTAACATACCGAATGTAATATTTTACAACATTCCCGGCGCTTCGGTCCCTACTTCTCTGTGGTAACATTATATCCGTCTATAATGTTATATATACTAGCCTAAGGCAATCTAACATCTCGGATGTAATATTTTACTACTTTCCTGGCACGTCGGCACCTACTTCTCGGCGGGAACAGTATATACGTCTATAACGTTATATATCGTAAACTAAGGCAACCTATCATCCATACCGTAGAATTTTACAACATTCCTGGCATGCAAGTGCCTAGTTCTCTGTGGTAACATTATATACGTCTATAACGTTATATATCCTAACCTAAGGCAACCTAACATCTCTACCGTAATATTTTACAACATTCCTGGCGCGTCGGCACCTCCTCCTCGGTGGGAACAGTATATACGTCTATAACGTTATCTATCCTAGCCTAAGGCGACATAACATGTCGAATGTAATATTTTACATCATTCATGGCGTGTCGTCGCCTGCTTCTCGATGGGGACTTTATATACGTCTATAACGTTGTATATCCTAACCTAACGCAACCTAACATCTGGGATGTAATATTCCTGGCGTGTCGTCGCCTACTTCTGGATGGGGATATTATATACATCTATAATGTTATTCATCCTAACCTAAGGGAACCTAACATCTCGTGTGTAATATTTTACAACATTCCTGAAGCGTCGGACCCTATGTCACGGTGGGTACATTATATACGTCTATAACGTTGTATATACTCACCTAACGCAATCTAACATCTGGGATGTAATATTTTAAAGCATTCCTGGCATGTCGGTTCCTACGTCTCGGTGGGAACATTATATACGTCTATAACGATATATATCCTAACCTAAGACAACCTTACATCTCGGATGTAATATTTTACAACATTCCTGGCATTTCGGACCGTAGTTCTCGGTGCTAACATTATATACATCTATAACGTTATATATCCTAGCCTAAGGCAACCTAACTTCTCGGATGTAATACTTGACAATATTCCTGGCGTGCAAGTGCCTAGTTCTCTATGGTAACATTATATACGTCTATAACGTTATATATCCTAGCCTAAGGCAACCTAACATGTCGAATGTAATATTTTACAACATACCTGGCGCGTCGGCACCTACTTCTCGGTGGGGACATTATATAAGTCAATAACGTTATGTATCCTAACCTAAGGCAACCTAACATCTCGGATGTAATATTTTACTACATTCCTGGCACGTCGGCCCCTGCTTATCGGTGGGAACATTATATACGTCTATAACGCTATATATCCTAGTCTAAGGCAACCTAACATGTCGAATGTATAATATTTTACAACATCACCGCCACTTCGGCCCCTACTTCTCGGTGCGAATATTATATACGTCTATAACGCTATATATCCTAAACTAGGGCAACCTATCATCTCTACCGCAATATTTTACAACATTCCTGGCATGCAAGTTCCTAGTTCTCTGTGGTAACATTATATACGTCTATAACGCTATATATCCTAGCCTAAGGCAACCTAACTTGTCGAATGTAATATTTTACAACATTCCTGGCGTGTCGTCGCCTGCTTCTCGATGGGGACATTATATACATCTATAACGTTATATATGCTAACCTAAGGGAACCTATTACTTCGGGTGTAATATTTTACAACATTCCTGGCATGTCGGTCCCTACTTCTCGGTGGGAACATTCTATACGTCTATAACGATATATATCCTAGCCTGAGGCAACCTAACATCTCGGATGTAATATTTTACAACATTCCTGGCGTGTCGTCGCCTACTTCTCGATGGGGACATTATATACATCTATAACGTTGTATATCCTAACCTAAGGCAACCTAACACCTCGGATGTAGAATTTTACAACATTCCTGGCATGTCGGACCCTACTTCTCGGTGGGAACATTCTATACGTCTGTAACGTTGTATATCTTAACCTAAGGGAACCTAGCATCTCGGGTGTAATATTTTACAACATTCCTGACGCGTCGGCCCCTATTTCTCGGTGGGAACATTCTATACGTCTATAACATTGTATATCCTAACCTAAGAGTACCTAACATCTCGGGTGTAATATTTTAGAACATTCCTGACGCGTCGGTTCCTATTTCTCGGTGGGAACATTATATACGTCTATAACATTATATATCCTAGCCTAAATCAACCTAACATGTCGAATGTAATATTTTACAACATTCCTGCCGTGTCGGCCCGTAGTTCACGGTGGTAACATTATATACGCCTACAACGTTATATATCCTAGCCTAAGGCAACCTGACATCTCGGATGTAATATTTGACAACATTCCTGCGTGTTAGCGCGTACTTCTCGGTGGGAACATCATATACGTCTATAACGTTATATATCCTGTCGTAAGGCAACATAACATCTCGGATGTAATATTTTAAAACATTCCGGGCATGTCGGTCCCTGCGTCTCGGTGGGAACATTATATACGTCTATAACGATATATATCCTAACCTAAGGCAACCTAACATCTCGGATGTAATATTTTACAAAATTCCTGGCGCTTCGGCTGCTACTTTTCGGAGGGAACATTATACACGTCTATAACGTTACATATCCTAACGTAAGGCAACATAACATCTCGGATGTTATATTTTACAACATTCCTGGCGTGTCGTCGCCTGCTTCTCGGTGGGGACTATATATACGCCTATAACGTTATATATCCTAGCCTAAGGCAACCTAACATCTCGGATGTAATATTTGACAACATTCCTGGCATGTCGGTCCTTACTTCTCGGTGGAAACATTGTATACGTCTATAACGATATATATATTACTCTAAGGCAACCTAACATCTCGGATGTAATATTTTACAACATTCTGACGTGTCGTCGCCTGCGTCTCGATGGGGACATTATATACGTCTATAACGTTGTATATCCTAGCCTAAGGCAACCTAACTTGTCGAATGTAATATTTTACAACATTCCTGGCGTGTCGTCGCCTGCTTCTGGATGGGGACATTATATACATCTCTAACGTTATATATCCTAACCTAAGGGAACGTAACATCTCGGGTGTAATATTTTACAAAATTCCTGACGCGTCGGCCACTATTTATCGGTGGGAACATTCTATACGTCTATAACGTTGTACATCCTAATCTAACGCAACCTAACATCTGGGATGTAATATTTTAAAACATTCCTGGCATGTCGGTCCCTACGTCTCGATGGGGACATTATATACGTCTATAACGTTGTATATCCTAGCCTAAGGCAACCTAACTTGTCGAATGTAATATTTTACAACATTCCTGGCGTGTCGTCGCCTGCTTCTGGATGGGGACATTATATACATCTCTAACGTTATATATCCTAACCTAAGGGAACGTAACATCTCGGGTGTAATATTTTACAATATTCCTGACGCGTCGGCCACTATTTATCGGTGGGAACATTCTATACGTCTATAACGTTGTACATCCTAATCTAACGCAACCTAACATCTGGGATGTAATATTTTAAAACATTCCTGGCATGTCGGTCCCTACGTCTCGGTGGGAACATTATATACGTCTATAACGATATATATCCTAGCCTAAGGCAACCTAACATCTCGGATATAATATTTTACAACATTCTGGCGTGTCGTCGCCTACTTCTCGATGGGGACATTATATACATCTATAACGTTGTATATTCTAACCTAAGGCAAGCTAACATCTCGGATGTAATATTCTACAACATTCTGGCGTGTCGTCGCCTGCTTCTCGATGGGGACATTATATAATTCTATAACGTTGTATATATTAACCTAACGCAACCTAACATCTGGGATGTAATATTTTGCAACATTCCTGGCATGTCGGTCCCTACTTCTCGGTGGAAACAATGTATACGTCTATAGCGATATATATCCTAGCCTAAGGCAACCCAACATGTCGAATGTAATATTTCACAACATTCCTGGCGTGTCGTCGCCTACTTCTCAATGGGGACATTATATACATCTATAACGTTGTATATCCTAACCTAAGGCAACCTAACACCTCGGATGTAGTATTTTACAACATTCCTGGCACGTCGGACCCTACTTCTCGGTGGACACATTATATACGTCTATATCGCAATATAACCTAACCTAACCCACCTAGCACCTCGGTGTTAATGTTTTGCAGAATCCCGGTCGTGTCGGCCCGTACTTCTCGGTGGGGACATTATAAACGTATATAATCCTATATATCCCAACCTAAGGCAACCTAACATCTCGGATGTTGTATTTTCCTGGCGGGTCGGACTCTACTTCTCGGTCGGAACATTATATACGTATATAACGTAATATAACCTAACCTAACCCATCTAGCCCCTCGCTGGTAATGTTTTACAGAATCCCGGTCGTGTCGGCCCGTACTTCTCGGTGGGGACATTATATACGTCCGTAACGTTATACATCCTAACCTAGGGCAACCTAACATCTCGAATGTAAAATTTTACAACATTTCAGGCGGGTCGGCCCCTACTTCTGAGTGGGAACATTATATACGTCTACATCGTAATATAACCTAACCTAACCCATTTTGCCTCTCGGTGATAATGTTTTACAGAATCCCGGTCGTGTCGGTCCGTACTTCTCGGTGCGGACATTATATAAGTCTATAACGTTATATATCCTAACTTAATGCAACCTAACATCTCGATTGTAGTATTTTACAACATTCCAGGCGGGTGGGCACCTACTTCTCTGTGGCATGCATTATATACGTCTATAACATTATATATCCTAACTTAAGGCAACCTAACATCTCGAATGTAGTATTTTACGACATTGCAGGCGGCTCGGCCCCTACTTCTCGGTGGGAACATTATATACGTCTTTAATGTAACATAACCTAACCTAACCCATCTAGCCCCTCGCTGGTAATGTTTTACAGAATCCCTGTCGTGTCGTTCCGTACTTCTCGGAGGGGACACTATATACGTCTGTAACGTTATACATCCTAACCTAAGGCACCCTAACCTCTCGAATGTAGTATTTTACAACATTCCAGGCGGGACGGCCCCTACTTCTGAGTGGGATCATTATATACTTCTATATCGTAATATAACCTAACCTAACCCATTTTGCATCTCGGTGATAATGTTTTACAGAATCCCGTTCGTGTCGTCCCGTACGTCTCGGTGCGGACATTATATAAGTCTATAACGTTATATATCCTAACCTAACGCAACCTAACATCTCTAACGTAGTGTTTTACAACATTACAGGCGGTTCCGCCCCTAATTCTGGGTGGGATCATTATATTCGTCTATAACGTAATATAACCTAACCTAACCCATCTAGACCTTCGCTGGTACTGTTTTACAGATTCTCGTTCGCGTCGTCCCATACGTCTCGGTGCGGAAATTATATACGTCTATAACGTTATACATCCTAACCTAAGGCAACCTAACATCTCGGAGGTAATATTTGATAACATTCCTGGCGTGTAGGCCCGTAGTTCTCGGTGGGAATATCATATACGTCTATAACGTTATATATCCTAACCTAAGGCAACCTGACATCTCGGATATAATATTTTACGACATTCCTGGCACGTCGGCCCCTACTTCTCGGTGGGAACATTACATACGTCTATAATGCCATATATCCTAACTTAAGGCAACCATAAATGTCGAGCGTAATATTTTACTACATTCCTGGCGTGTCGGCCCCTATTTCTCGGTGGGAATATTATATACGTCTTTAACGCTATATGTCCTAGCCTGAGACAACCTAACATGTCGAATGTAATATTTAAAAATATTCCTGGCGCGTCGGCAACTACTTCTCGGTGGGAACAGTATATACGTATATAACGTTATATATCCTAACCTAAGGCAATCCTAACTTCTCGGATGTAATATTTTACAACATTCCTGGCGCGCCAGCCCCTACATCTCGGTGGGAACATTATATACGTCTATAATGCTACATATCCTTGCCTAAGGCAACCTAACATCTCGGATGTAATATTTTACTACATTCCTGGCGCGCTGGGCCCTACTTCTCGGTGGGAACATTATATACGTCCATAACGCCATATATCTTAACTTAAGGCAACCAAAAATGTCGAGCGTAATATTTTACTACATTCCTGGCGTGTCGGCCCCTATTTCTCGGTGGGAACATTATATACGTCCATAACGTAATATAACGTAACCTAACCCATCTAGCCCCTCGGCGGTAATGTTTTACAGAATCCCGTACGTGTCGTCCCGTACGTCTCGGTGCGGACATTATATAAGTCTATAACGTTATATATCCTAACCTAAGGCAACCTAACATCTCGGATGTAGTATTTTACAACATTCCTGGCGGGCTGAACCAACTTCTCGGTGGGAACATAATATAAGTCTATATCGTAATATAACCTAACCTAACCCATCTAGACCCTCGCTGGTAATGTTTCACAGAATTCCGTTCGTGTCGCCCCGTCCGTCACGGTGCGGACATTATATACGTCTATAACATTATATATCCTCACCTAAGGCAACCTAACATCTCGGATGTAGTATTTTCCAAAATACCTGGCGGGTTGGCCCCTACTTCTCGGTGGGAACATTATATACGTCTATAACGTAGTATAACCTAACCTCAACCATCTAGCCCCTCGGCGGTAATGTCTTACAGAATCCCGTTCGTGTCGTCCCGTACGTCTCGGTGCGGACATTATATAAGTCTATAACGTTATATATCCTAACCTAACGCAACCTAACATCTCTAACGTAGTGTTTTACAACATTCCAGGCGGGTCGGCTCCTACTTCTCGGTGGACACATTATATACGTCTATATCGCAATATAACCTAACCGAACCCACCTAGCACCTCCGTGTTAAAGTTTTGCAGAATCCCGGTCGTGTCGGCCCGTACTTCTCGGTGGGGGCATTATATACGTCTATAATGCTATATATCCCAACCTAAGGCAACCTTACATCTCGGTTGTAATATTTTACAACATTCCTGACGCGTCGCACCCTATTTCTAGGTGGGCACATTATATACGCCTATATCGTAATATAAACTAAACCTAACCCATTTACCTCCTCGCGGGTAATGTTTTACAGAATCCAGTTCGTGTCGTCACGTACGTCTCTGTGGGGACAATGTATGCGTCAATAATGTTATATATCCTAACCTAAGGCAACCTAACATCTCGGATGTAGTATTTTCCAAAATACCTGGCGGATCGGCCCCTACTTCTCGGTGGGAACATTATATACGTCCATAACGTAATATAACGTAACCTAACCCATCTAGCCCCTCGGCGGTAATGTTTTACAGTATCCCGTTCGTGTCGTCCCGTACGTCTCGGTGCTGACATTATATAAGTCTATAACGTTATATATCCTAACCTAAGGCAACCTAACATCTCGGATGTAGTATTTTACAACATTCCTGGCGGGCTGAACCAACTTCTCGGTGGGAACATTATATAAGTCTATATCGTAATATAACCTGACCTAACCCATCTAGACCCTCGCTGGTAATGTTTCACAGAATTCCGTTCGTGTCGCCCCGTCCGTCACGGTGCGGACATTATATACGTCTATAACATTATATATCCTCACCCAAGGCAACGTAACATCTCGGATGTAGTATTTTCCAAAATACCTGGCGGGTTGGCACCTACTTCTCGGTGGGAACATTATATACGTCTATAACGTAATATAACCTAACCTCAACCGTCTAGCCCATCGGCGGTAATGTCTTACAGAATCCCGTTCGTGTCGTCCCGTACCTCTCGGTGCGGACATTATATAAGTCTATAACATTATATATCCTAACCTAACGCAACCTAACATCTCTAACGTAGTGTTTTACAACATTCCAGGCGGGTCGGCCCCTACTTCTCGGTGGGAACATTATATACGTCTTTAATGTAACATAACCTAACCTAACCCATCTAGCCCCTCGCTGGTAATGTTTTACAGAATCCCGGTCGTGTCGTTCCGTACTTCTCGGAGGGGACACTATATACGTCTGTAACGTTATACATCCTAACCTAAGGCACCCTAACCTCTCGAATGTAGTATTTTACAACATTCCAGGCGGGACGGCCCCTACTTCTGAGTGGGATCATTATATACTTCTATATCGTAATATAACCTAACCTAACCCATCTAGACCTTCGCTGGTAATGTTTTACAGATTCTCGTTCGCGTCGTCCCATACGTCTCGGTGCGGAAATTATATACGTCTATAACGTTATACATCCTAACCTAAGGCAACCTAACATCTCGGAAGTAATATTTGATAACATTCCTGGCGTGTAGGCCCGTAGTTCTCGGTGGGAATATCATATACGTCTATAACGTTATATTTCCTAGCCTGAGACAACCTAACATGTCGAATGTAATATTTTACAATATTCCTGGCGCGTCGGCAACTACTTCTCGGTGGGAACAGTATGTACGTCTATAACGTCATATATCCTAGCCTAAGGCAATCCTAACATCTCGGATGTAATATTTTACAACATTCCTGGCGCGCCGGCCCCTACTTCTCGGTGGGAACATTATATACGTCTATATCGCTATATATCATAACGTAAGGCAACCTAACATGTCGAGCGTAATATTTTACATCATTCCTGGCTCGTCGGCCCCTACTTCTCGGTGGGAACATTATATACGTCTATAACGTTATATATCCTAACCTAAGGGAACCTAACATCTCGGATGTAATATTTTACAACATTCCTGGCGAGTCGGCCCCTATTTCTCGGTGGGAACATTATATACGTCTTTAACGCTATATATCCTAGCCTAAGGCAACCTAACATGTCGAGCGTAATATTTTACAACATTCCTGGCGCGTCGGCACCTACTTCTCGGTGGGAACATTATATACGTCTATAAAGTTATATATCCTAGCCTAAGGCAACCTAACATCTCGGATGTAATATTTTACAACATTTCTGGCGCGCCGGCCCCTACTTCTCGGTGGGAACATTATATACGTCTGTATCGCTATATATCATAACGTAAGGCAACCTAACATGTCGAGCGTAATATTTTGCAACATTCCTGGCTCGTCGGCCCCTACTTCTCGGTGGGTAACATTATATATGTCTATAACGTCATATATCCTAACCTAAGGGAACCTAACACCTCGGATGTAATGTTTTACAACATTCCTGGCGTGTCGGCCCCTTTTTCTCGGTGGGAACATTATATACGTCTTTAACGCTAGATATCCTAGCCTAAGGCAACCTAACTTGTCGAGCGTAATATTTTACAACATTCCTGGGGCGTCGGCCCCTATTTCTCGGTGGGAACATTATATAAGTCAATAACGTTATATATCCTAACCTAAGGCAACCTAACATCTCGGATGTAATATTTTACAACATTCCCGTCACTTCGGCCCCTACTTCTCGGTGGGAACATTATATACGTCTATAACGTTATATATCCTAACCTAAGGGAACCTAACATCTCGGATGTAATATTTTACAACATTCCTGGCGTGTCAGCCCCTATTTCTCGGTGGGAACATTATATACGTCTTTAACGCTAAATATCCTAGCCTAAGGCAACCTAACTTGTCGAGCGTAATATTTTACAACATTCCTGGCTCGTCGGCCCCTACTTCTCGGTGGGTAACATTATATAAGTCAATAGCGTTATATATCCTAACCTAAGGCAACCTAACATCTCGGATGTAATATTTTACAACATTCCTGGCGTGTCGGCCCCTATTTCTCGGTGGGAACATTATATACGTCTTTAACGCTATATATCCTAGCCTAAGGCAACCTAACATGTCGAGAGTAATATTTTACAACATTCCTGGCTCGTCCGCCCCTACTTCTCGGTGGGAACATTATATACGTCTATAAAGTTGTATATCCTAGCCTAAGGCAACCTAACATACCGGATGTAATATTTTACCACATTCCTGGCGCGCTGGGCCCTACTTCTCGGTGGGAACATTATATACGTCTATAACGCCATATATCTTAAATTAAGGCAACCAAAAATGTCGAGCGTAATATTTTGCAACATTCCTGGCTCGTCGGCCCCTACTTCTCGGTGGGTAACATTATATATGTCTATAACGTCATATATCCTAACCTAAGGGAACCTAACACCTCGGATGTAATGTTTTACAACATTCCTGGCGTGTCGGCCCCTTTTTCTCGGTGGGAACATTATATACGTCTTTAACGCTAGATATCCTAGCCTAAGGCAACCTAACTTGTCGAGCGTAATATTTTACAACATTCCTGGGGTGTCGGCCCCTATTTCTCGGTGGGAACATTATATAAGTCAATAACGTTATATATCCTAACCTAAGGCAACCTAACATCTCGGATGTAATATTTTACAACATTCCTGGCGTGTCGGCCCCTATTTCTCGGTGGGAACATTATATACGTCTTTAACGCTATATATCCTAGCCTAAGGCAACCTAACATGTCGATAGTAATATTTTACAACATTCCTGGCGTGTCGTCGCCTGCTTCTCGATGGGGACATTATATACGTCTATAACGTTGTATGTCCTAACCTAACGCAACCTAACATCTGGGATGTAATATTTTTGAACATTCCTGGCGTGTCGTCGCCAACTTCTGGATGGGGACATTATATACATCTATAACGTTATATATCCTAACCTAAGGCAACCTAACATCTCGGATGTAATAGTTGACAACATTCCTGGCGTGTCCGCCCGTACTTCTTGGTGGGAACATCATATGCGTCTATAGCGATATATATCCTAACCGAAGGCAACCTAACATCTCGGATGTAATATTTTACAACATTCCTGGCGCGTCGGCTCCTACTTTTCGGTGGGAACATTATATACGTCCATAACGTTATATATCCTAACCTAAGGGAACCTAACATCTCGGGTGTAATATTTTACAACATTCCTGACGCGTCGGCCCCTATTTCTCGGTGGGAACATCACATACGTCTATAACGTTATATATCCTAGCCTAAGGCAACCTAACATGTCGAATGTAATATTTTACTACATTCCTGGCGTTCCGTCGCCTACTTCTCGATCGGGACATTATATACATCTATAACGTTTTATATCCTAACGTAAGGAAACATAACATCTCGGATGTAATATTTTACAACATTCCTGGCGTGCCGTCGCCTGCTTCTCGATGGGGACATTATATAAGTCTATAACGTTGTATATCCTAACCTAAGGCAACCTAACATTTCGAATGTCATATTTTACAACATTCCTGGCATGTCGGCCCCTACTTCTCGGTGAGAACATTGTATACGTCTATAACGATATATATCCTAGCCTAAGGCAACCTAACATCTGGGATGTAATATTTTACATCATTCCTGGCCCGTCGGTCCCTACGTCTCGGTGGGAACATTCTATACGTCTACAGCGTTGTATATCCTAACCTAAGGGAACCTAACATCTCAGGTGAAATGTTTTACAACATTCCTGACATGTCGGCCCCCATTTCTCGGTGGGAACATTATATACGTCTATAACGATATATATCCTAGCCTAAGGCAACCTAACATCTCGGATGTAATATTTTACAACATTCCTGGCGTGACGTCACCTGCTTCTCGATGGGGACATTATATACGTCTATAACGTTGTATATCCTAACCTAACGCAACCTATCATCTGGGATGTAATATTTTACAACATTCCTGGCATGTCGGTCCCTACGTCTCGGTGGGATAATTCTATACGTCTACAGCGTTGTATATCCTAACCTAAGGGAACCTAACATCTCAGGTGAAATGTTTTACAACATTCCTGGCGTGTCGGCCCCTATTTCTCGGTGGGAACATTATATACGTCTTTAACGCTATATATCCTAGCCTAAGGCAACCTAACATGTCGAGAGTAATATTTTACAACATTCCTGGCTCGTCCGCCCCTACTTCTCGGTGGGAACATTATATACGTCTATAAAGTTGTATATCCTAGCCTAAGGCAACCTAACATACCGGATGTAATATTTTACCACATTCCTGGCGCGCTGGGCCCTACTTCTCGGTGGGAACATTATATACGTCTATAACGCCATATATCTTAAATTAAGGCAACCAAAAATGTCGAGCGTAATATTTTACTACATTCCTGGCGTGTCGGCCCCTATTTCTCGATGGGAATATTATATCCGTCCTTAACGCTATATGTCCTAGCCTGAGACAACCTAACATGTCGAATGTAATATTTAAAAATATTCCTGGCGCGTCGGCAACTAATTCTCGGTGGGAGCAGTATATGCGTATATAACGTTATATATCCTAACCTAAGGCAACTTAACATGTCGAATGTAATATTTTACCACATTCCTGGCTCGTTGGTCCCTACTTCTCGGTGGGAACATTATATACGTCTATAACGTTATATATCCTAACCTAAGGGAACCTAACACCTCGGATGTAATGTTTTACAACATTCCTGGCGTGTCGGCAACTACTTCTCGGGTGGAACTGTATATACGACTATAACGTTAAATATCCTAACCTAAGACAACTTAACATGTCGAATGTAATATTTTACCACATTCCTGGCTCGTTGGCCCCTACTTATCGGTGGGAACATTATATACGTCTATAACGTTATATATCCTAACCTAAGGGAACCTGACATCTCGGATGTAATATTTTACAACATTCCTGCCGTGTCGGCCCCTATTTCTCGGTGGGAACATTATATACGTCTTTAACGCTATATATCCTAGCCTAAGGCAACCTAACTTGTCGAGCGTAATATTTTACAACATTCCTGGCGTTCCGTCGCCTACTTCTCGATCGGGACATTATATACATCTATAACGTTTTATATCCTAACGTAAGGAAACATAACATCTCGGATGTAATATTTTACAACATTCCTGGCGTGCCGTCGCCTGCTTCTCGATGGGGACATTATATAAGTCTATAACGTTGTATATCCTAACCTAAGGCAACGTAACATTTCGAATGTCATATTTTACAACATTCCTGGCATGTCGGCCCCTACTTCTCGGTGAGAACATTGTATACGTCTATAACGATATATATCCTAGCCTAAGGCAACCTAACATCTGGGATGTAATATTTTACATCATTCCTGGCACGTCGGTCCCTACGTCTCGGTGGGAACATTCTATACGTCTACAGCGTTGTATATCCTAACCTAAGGGAACCTAACATCTCAGGTGAAATGTTTTACAACATTCCTGACATGTCGGCCCCCATTTCTCGGTGGGAACATTATATACGTCTATAACGATATATATCCTAGCCTAAGGCAACCTAACATCTCGGATGTAATATTTTACAACATTCCTGGCGTGACGTCACCTGCTTCTCGATGGGGACATTATATACGTCTATAACGTTGTATATCCTAACCAAACGCAACCTATCATCTGGGATGTAATATTTTACAACATTCCTGGCATGTCGGTCCCTACGTCTCGGTGGGATAATTCTATACGTCTACAGCGTTGTATATCCTAACCTAAGGGAACCTAACATCTCAGGTGTAATATTTTACAACATTCCTGACGCGTCGGCTCCAACTATTCGGTGGGAACATTATATACGTCTATAACGTTATGTATCCTAACGTAAGGCAACATAACATCTCGGATGTAATATTTTACAACATTCCTGGCGTGTTGTCGCCTGCTTCTCGATGGGGACATTATATACGTCCATAACGATATATATCCTAGCCTAAGGCAACCTAACTTCTTGGATGTAATGTTTTACAACATTCCCGGCGTGTCGTCGCCTGCTTCTCGATGGGGACATTAGATAAGTCTATAACGTTGTATATCCTAACCTAAGGCAACCTAACTTCTCGAATGTAATATTTTACAACATTCCTGGCATGTCGGCCCCTACTTCTTGGTGAGAACATTGTATACGTCTATAACGATATATATCCTAGCCTAAGGGAACCTAACATCTCAGGTGAAATATTTTACAACATGCCTGACATGTCGGCCCCTACTTCTCGGTGAGAACATTGTATACGTCTATAACGATATATATCCTAACCGAAGGCAACCTAACATCTCGGATGTAATATTTTACAACATTCCTGGCGCGCCGGCTCCTACTTCTCGGTGGGAACATTATATACGTCTATAACGTTGTATATGCTAACCTAAGGCAACCTTACATCTCGAATGTAATACCTTACAACATTCCTGGCATGTCAGAACCTACATCCCTGTGGGAACATTCTATACGCATATAACGTTGTATATCCTAACCTAACGCAACCTAATATCTGGGATGTAATATTTTACAACATTCCTGGCGTGTCGTCGCCTACTTCTGGATGGGGACATTATATACATCTATAACGTTGTATATGCTGACCTAAGGCAACCTAACATCTCGAATGTAATATTTTACAACATTCCTGGCATGTCAGAACCTACGTCCCGGTGGGAACATTCTATACGTCTATAACATTGTATATCCTAACCTAACGCAACCTAATATCTGGGATGTAATATTTTACAACATTCCTGGCGTGTCGTCGCCTACTTCTGGATGGGGACATTATATACATCTATAACGTTGTATATCCTAACCTAAGGCAACCTAACATCTCGGATGTAATATTTTACAACATTCCTGGCATGTCGGGCCCTACGTCTCGGTGGGATAATTCTATACGTCTACAGCGTTGTATATCCTAACCTAAGGGAACCTAACATCTCAGGTGTAATATTTTACAACATTCCTGACGCGTCGGCTCCAACTATTCGGTGGGAACATTATATACGTCTATAACGTTATGTATCCTAACGCAAGGCAACATAACATCTCGGATGTAATATTTTACAACATTCCTGGCGTGTTGTCGCCTGCTTCTCGATGGGGACATTATATACGTCCATAACGATATATATCCTAGCCTAAGGCAACCTAACTTCTTGGATGTAATGTTTTACAACATTCCTGGCGTTCCGTCGCCTACTTCTCGATCGGGACATTATATACATCTATAACGTTTTATATCCTAACGTAAGGAAACATAACATCTCGGATGTAATATTTTACAACATTCCTGGCGTGCCGTCGCCTGCTTCTCGATGGGGACATTATATAAGTCTATAACGTTGTATATCCTAACCTAAGGCAACCTAACATTTCGAATGTCATATTTTACAACATTCCTGGCATGTCGGCCCCTACTTCTCGGTGAGAACATTGTATACGTCTATAACGATATATATCCTAGCCTAAGGCAACCTAACATCTGGGATGTAATATTTTACATCATTCCTGGCACGTCGGTCCCTACGTCTCGGTGGGAACATTCTATACGTCTACAGCGTTGTATATCCTAACCTAAGGGAACCTAACATCTCAGGTGAAATATTTTACAACATTCCTGACGCGTCGGCTCCAACTTTTCGGTGGGAACATTATATACGTCTATAACGTTATATATCCTAACGTAAGGCAACATAACATCTCGGATGTAATATTTTACAACATTCCTGGCGTGTTGTCGCCTGCTTTTCGATGGGGACATTATATACGTCTATATCGTTGTATATCCTAACCTATCGAAACCTAACATCTGGGATGTAATATTTTACAACATTCCTGGCGTGTCGTCGCCTGCTTCTCGATGGGGACATTATATACGTCTATAACGTTGTATATCCTAACCTAACGCAACCTAACATCTGGGATGTAATATTTTACATCATTCCTGGCATGTCGGTCCGTACGTCTCGGTGGGAACATTCTATACGTCTACAGCGTTGTATATCCTAACCTAAGGGAACCTAACATCTCAGGTGAAATGTTTTACAACATTCCTGACATGTCGGCCCCCATTTCTCGGTGGGAACATTATATACATCTATAACGATATATATCCTAACCTAAGGGATCCTAACATCTCGGATGCTATATTTTACAACATTCCTGGCATGTCGGTCCCAACTTCTCGGTGGGAACATTATATACGTCTATAACGTTATATATCCTAGCCTAAGGCGACCTAACATGTCGAATGTAATATTTCACAACATTCTTGGCGTGCCGTCGCCTACTTCTCGATCGGGACATTATATACATCTATAACGTTATATATCCTAACGTAAGGCAACATAACATCTCGGATGTAATATTTTACAACATTCCTGGCGTGCCGTCGCCTACATCTCGATCGGGACATTATATACATCTATAACGTTATATATCCTAACGTAAGGCAACATAACATCTCGGATGTAATATTTTACAACATTCCTGGCGTGCCGTCGCCTACTTCTCGATCGGGACATTATATACGTCTATAACGTTATATATCCTGACGTAAGGCAACATAACATCTCGGATGTAATATTTTACAACATTCCTGGCGTGTTGTCGCCTGCCTCTCGATGGGGACATTATATACGTCTATAACGTTGTATATCCTAACCTAACGAAACCTAACATCTGGGATGTAATATTTTACAACATTCCTGGCGTGTCGTCGCCTGCTTCTCGATGGGGACATTATATACGTCTATAACGTTGTATATCCTAACCTAACGCAACCTAACATCTGGGATGTAATATTTTACATCATTCCTGGCATGTCGGTCCCTACGTCTCGGTGGGAACATTCTATATGTCTACAGCGTTGTATATCCTAACCTAAGGGAACCTAATATCTCAGGTGAAATGTTTTACAACATTCCTGACATGTCGGCCCGAACTTCTCGGTGGGAACATTGTATACGTCTATAACGATATATATCCTAGCCTAAGGCAACCTAACATCTCGGATGTAATATTTTACGACATTCCTGGCGTGTTGTCGCCTGCTTCTCGATGGGGACATTATATACGTCCATAACGATATATATCCTAGCCTAAGGCAACCTAACTTCTTGGATGTAATGTTTTACAACATTCCCGGCGTGTCGTCGCCTGCTTCTCGATGGGGACATTAGATAAGTCTATAACGTTGTATATCCTAACCTAAGGCAACCTAACTTCTCGAATGTAATATTTTACAACATTCCTGGCATGTCGGCCCCTACTTCTCGGTGAGAACATTGTATACGTCTATAACGATATATATCCTAGCCTAAGGGAACCTAACATCTCAGGTGAAATATTTTACAACATGCCTGACATGTCGGCCCCTACTTCTCGGTGAGAACATTGTATACGTCTATAACGATATATATCCTAACCGAAGGCAACCTAACATCTCGGATGTAATATTTTACAACATTCCTGGCGCGCCGGCTCCTACTTCTCGGTGGGAACATTATATACGTCTATAACGTTGTATATGCTAACCTAAGGCAACCTTACATCTCGAATGTAATACCTTACAACATTCCTGGCATGTCAGAACCTACATCCCTGTGGGAACATTCTATACGCATATAACGTTGTATATCCTAACCTAACGCAACCTAATATCTGGGATGTAATATTTTACAACATTCCTGGCGTGTCGTCGCCTACTTCTGGATGGGGACATTATATACATCTATAACGTTGTATATGCTGACCTAAGGCAACCTAACATCTCGAATGTAATATTTTACAACATTCCTGGCATGTCAGAACCTACGTCCCGGTGGGAACATTCTATACGTCTATAACATTGTATATCCTAACCTAACGCAACCTAATATCTGGGATGTAATATTTTACAACATTCCTGGCGTGTCGTCGCCTACTTCTGGATGGGGACATTATATACATCTATAACGTTGTATATCCTAACCTAAGGCAACCTAACATCTCGGATGTAATGTTTTACAACATTCCTGGCATGTCGGTCTCTACTTCTTGATGGGAACATTGTATACGTCTATAACGATATATGTCCTAGCCTAAGGCAACCTAACATGTCGAATTTAATATTTTACAACATTCCTAGCGTGTCGTCGCCTACTTCTCGGTGGGAACATTGTATACGTCTATAACGATATATATCCTAGCCTAAGGCAACCTAACATCTCGGATGTAATATTTTACAACATTCCTGGCGTGTCGTCGCCTGCTTCTCGATGGGGACATTATATACGTCTATAACGTTGTATGTCCTAACCTAACGCAACCTAACATCTGGGATGTAATATTTCTGAACATTCCTGGCGTGTCGTCGCCAACTTCTGGATGGGAACATTATATATATCTATAACGTTATATATCCTAACCTAAGGGAACCTAACATCTGGGATGTAATATTTTACATCATTCGTGGCATGTCGGTCCCTACGTCTCGGTGGGAACATTCTATACGTCTATAGTGTTGTATATGTTAACCTAAGGGAACCTAACATCTCAGGTGTAATATTTTACAACATTCCTGACGCGTCGGCTCCAACTTTTCGGTGGGAACATTATATACGTCTATAACGTTATATATCCTAACGTAAGGCAACATAACATCTCGGATGTAATATTTTACAACATTCCTGGCGTGTCGTCGCCTGCTTCTCGATGGGGACATTATATACGTCCATAACGATATATATCCTAGCCTAAGGCAACCTAACTTCTTGGATGTAATGTTTTACAACATTCCCGGCGTGTCGTCGCCTGCTTCTCGATGGGGACATTAGATAAGTCTATAACGTTGTATATCCTAACCTAAGGCAACCTAACTTCTCGAATGTAATATTTTACAACATTCCTGGCATGTCGGCCCCTACTTCTCGGTGAGAACATTGTATACGTCTATAACGATATATATCCTAGCCTAAGGGAACCTAACATCTCAGGTGAAATATTTTACAACATGCCTGACATGTCGGCCCCTACTTCTCGGTGAGAACATTGTATACGTCTATAACGATATATATCCTAACCGAAGGCAACCTAACATCTCGGATGTAATATTTTACAACATTCCTGGCGCGCCGGCTCCTACTTCTCGGTGGGAACATTATATACGTCTATAACGTTGTATATGCTAACCTAAGGCAACCTTACATCTCGAATGTAATACCTTACAACATTCCTGGCATGTCAGAACCTACATCCCTGTGGGAACATTCTATACGCATATAACGTTGTATATCCTAACCTAACGCAACCTAATATCTGGGATGTAATATTTTACAACATTCCTGGCGTGTCGTCGCCTACTTCTGGATGGGGACATTATATACATCTATAACGTTGTATATGCTGACCTAAGGCAACCTAACATCTCGAATGTAATATTTTACAACATTCCTGGCATGTCAGAACCTACGTCCCGGTGGGAACATTCTATACGTCTATAACATTGTATATCCTAACCTAACGCAACCTAATATCTGGGATGTAATATTTTACATCATTCCTGGCGTGTCGTCGCCTACTTCTGGATGGGGACATTATATACATCTATAACGTTGTATATCCTAACCTAAGGCAACCTAACATCTCGGATGTAATATTTTACAACATTCCTGGCATGTCGGTCTCTACTTCTTGATGGGAACATTGTATACGTCTATAACGATATATGTCCTAGCCTAAGGCAACCTAACATGTCGAATTTAATGCTTTACAACATTCTGGCGTGTCGTCGCCTGCTTCTCGAAGGGGACATTATAAACGTCTATAACGTTGTATATCCTAACCTAACGCAACCTAATATCTGGGATGTAATATTTTACAAGATTCCTGGCATGTCGGTCCCTACATCTCGGCGGGTACATTATATACGTCTATAACGTTGTATATACTAACCTAACGCAACCTATCATCTGGGATGTAATATTTTACAACATTCCTGGCATGTCGGTCCCTACGTCTCGGTGGGAACGTTATATACGTCTATAACGATATGTATTATAACCTAAGGGAACCTAACATCTCGGATGTTATATTTTACAACATTCCTGGCGTGGCGTCGCCTGCTTCTCGATGGGGACATTATATACGTCTATAACGTTGCATATCCTAACATAACGCAACCTAACATCTGGGATGTAATATTTTACATCATTCCTGGCATGTCGGTCCCTACGTCTCGGTGGGAACATTCTATATGTCTACAGCGTTGTATATCCTCACCTAAGGGAACCTAACATCTCAGGTGAAATGTTTTACAACATTCCTGACATGTCGGCCCCTATTTCTCGGTGCGAACATTATATACGTCTATAACGATATATATCCAAACCTAAGGGAACCTAACATCTCGGATGCAATATTTTACAACATTCCTGGCATGTCGGTCCCAACTTCTTGGTGGGAACATTGCATACGTCTATAACGATATATAACCTATCCTGAGGCAACCTAACATCTCGGATGTAACATTTTACAACATTCCTGGCGTGTCGTCGCCTGCTTCTCGATGGGGACATTATATACGTCTATAACGTTGTATATCCTAACCTCACGCAACCTATCATCTGGGATGTAATATTTTACAACATTCCTGGCATGTCGGCCCCTATTTCTCGGTGGGAACATTAAATACGTCTATAACGTTATATATCCTAGCCTAAGGCGACCTAACATGTCGAATGTAATATTTTACAACATTCCTAGCGTGTCGTCGCCTACTTCTCGGTGGGAACATTGTATACGTCTATACCGATATATATCCTAGCCTAAGGCAACCTAACATCTCGGATGTAATATTTTACAACATTCCTGGCGTGTCGTCGCCTGCTTCTCGATGGGGACATTATATACGTCTATAACGTTATATATCCTAGCCTAAGGCAACCTAACATGTCGAATGTAATATTTTACTACATTCTGGCGTGTCGTCGCCTGCTTCTCGAAGGGGACATTATATACGTCTATAACGTTGTATATCCTAACCTAACGCAACCTAACATCTGGGATGTAATATTTTAAATCATTCCTGGCATGTCGGTCCCTACGTCTCGGTGGGAACATTCTATATGTCTACAGCGTTGTATATCCTCACCTAAGGGAACCTAACATCTCAGGTGAAATGTTTTACAACATTCCTGACATGTCGGCCCCTATTTCTCGGTGGGAACATTATATACGTCTATAACGATATATATCCAAACCTAAGGGAACCTAACATCTCGGATGCAATATTTTACAACATTCCTGGCATGTCGGTCCCAACTTCTTGGTGGGAACATTGCATACGTCTATAACGATATATATCCTAGCCTGAGGCAACCTAACATCTCGGATGTAACATTTTACAACATTCCTGGCGTGTCGTCGCCTGCTTCTCGATGGGGACATTATATACGTCTATAACGTTGTATATCCTAACCTCACGCAACCTATCATCTGGGATGTAATATTTTACAACATTCCTGGCATGTCGGCCCCTATTTCTCGGTGGGAACATTAAATACGTCTATAACGTTATATATCCTAGCCTAAGGCGACCTAACATGTCGAATGTAATATTTTACAACATTCCTACCGTGTCGTCGCCTACTTCTCGGTGGGAACATTGTATACGTCTATACCGATATATATCCTAGCCTAAGGCAACCTAACATCTCGGATGTAATATTTTACAACATTCCTGGCGTGTCGTCGCCTGCTTCTCGATGGGGACATTATATACGTCTATAACGTTATATATCCTAGCCTAAGGCAACCTAACATGTCGAATGTAATATTTTACTACATTCTGGCGTGTCGTCGCCTGCTTCTCGAAGGGGACATTATATACGTCTATAACGTTGTATATCCTAACCTAACGCAACCTAACATCTGGGATGTAATATTTTAAATCATTCCTGGCATGTCGGTCCCTACGTCTCGGTGGGAACATTCTATACGTCTATAGCGTTGTATATGTTAACCTAAGGGAACCTAACATCTCAGGTGTAATATTTTACAACATTCCCGACGCGTCGGCTCCAACTTTTCGGTGAGAACATTATATACGTCTATAACGTTATGTATCATAACGTAAGGCAACATAACATCTCGGATGTAATATTTTACAACATTCCTGGCGTGTTGTCGCCTGATTCTCGATGGGGACATTATATACGTCTACAACGTTTTATATCCTAACCTAACACAACCTAACATCTGGGATGTAATATTTTACAACATTCCTGGCATGTCGATCCCTACGTCTCGGTGGGAACATTCTATACGTCTACAGCGTTGTATATCCTAGCCTAAGGGAACCTAACATCTCAGGTGAAATATTTTACAACATGCCTGACATGTCGGCCCCTATTTCTCGGTGGGAACATTATATACGTCTATAACGATATATATCCTAACCTAAGGGAACCTAACATCTCGGATGCAATATTTTACAACATTCCTGGCATGTCGGTCCCAACTTCTCGGTGGGAACATTGTATACGTCTATAACGTTGTATATCCTAACCTAACGAAACCTAACATCTGGGATGTAATATTTCACAACATTCCTGGCGTGTCGTCGCCTGCTTCTCGATGGGGACATTATATACGTCTATAACGTTGTATATCCTAACCTAACGCAACCTAACATCTGGGATGTAATATTTTACATCATTCCTGGCGTGTCGTCGCCTGCTTCTCGATGGGGACATTATATACGTCTATAACGTTGTATATCCTAACCTAACGCAATCTAACATCTGGGATGTAATATTTTACATCATTCCTGGCATGTCGGTCCCTACGTCTCGGTGGGAACATTCTATACGTCTATAGCGTTGTATATGTTAACCTAAGGGAACCTAACATCTCAGGTGTAATTTATTTACAACATTCCCGACGCGTCGGCTCCAACTTTTCGGTGGGAACATTATATACGTCTATAACGTTATGTATCCTAACGTAAGGCAACATAACATCTCGGATGCAATATTTTACAACATTCCTGGCATGTCGTCTCCGGTTCCCGATGGGGACATTATATACGTCTATAACGTTGTATATCCTAACCTAACGCAACCTAACATCTGGTTTGTAATATTTTACAACATTCCTGACGCGTCGGCCCCTATTTCTCGGTGGGAACATTACATACGTCTATAACGTTATATATCCTAGCCTAAGGCAACCTAACATGTCGAATGTAATATTTTACAACATTCCTGGCGTACCGTCGCCTACTTCTCGATCGGGACATTATATACATCTATAACGTTTTATATCCTAACGTAAGGAATCATAACATCTCGGATGTAATATTTTACAACATTCCTGGCGTTTCGTCGCCTGCTTCTCGATGGGGACATTATATAAGTCTATAACGTTGTATATCCTAAGCTAAGGCAACCTAACATCTCAGGTGAAATATTGTACAACATGCCTGACATATCGGCCGCTATTTCTCGGTGGGAGCATTATATACGTCTATAACGTTATATATCCTAGCCTAAGGCGACCTAACATGTCGAATGTAATATTTTACAACATTCCTGGCGTGCCGTCGCCTACTTCTCGATCGGGACATTATATACGTCTATAACGTTATATATCCTGACGTAAGGCAACATAACATCTCGGATGTAATATTTTACAACATTCCTGGCGTGTTGTCGCCTGCCTCTCGATGGGGACATTATATACGTCTATAACGTTGTATATCCTAACCTAACGAAACCTAACATCTGGGATGTAATATTTTACAACATTCCTGGCGTGTCGTCGCCTGCTTCTCGATGGGGACATTATATACGTCTATAACGTTGTATATCCTAACCTAACGCAACCTAACATCTGGGATGTAATATTTTACATTATTCCTGGCATGTCGGTCCCTACGTCTCGGTGGGAACATTCTATACGTCTACAGCGTTGTATATCCTAACCTAAGGGAACCTAATATCTCAGGTGAAATGTTTTACAACATTCCTGACATGTCGGCCCCTATTTCTCGGTGGGAACATTATATACGTCTATAACGATATATATCCTAACCTAAGGGAACCTAACATCTCGGATGCAATATTTTACAACATTCCTGGCATGTCGGTCCCAACTTCTTGGTGGGAACATTGCATACGTCTATAACGATATATATCCTAGCCTGAGGCAACCTAACATCTCGGATGTAACATTTTACAACATTCCTGGCGTGTCGTCGCCTGCTTCTCGATGGGAACATTGTATACGTCTATAACGATATATATCCTAGCCTAAGGCAACCTAACATCTGGGATGTAATATTTTACAACATTCCTGGCATGTTGGTCCCAACTTCTCGATGGGGACATTATATACGTCTATAACGTTGTATGTCCTAACCTAACGCAACCTAACATCTGGTATGTAATATTTTACATCATTCCTGGCGTGTCGTCGGCTGCTTCTCGAAGGGGACATTATATACGTCTATAACGTTGTATATCCTAACCTAACGCAACCTAACATCTGGGATGTAATATTTTACATCATTCCTGGCATGTCGGTCCCTACGTCTCGGTGGGAACATTCTATACGTCTATAGCGTTGTATATGTTAACCTAAGGGAACCTAACATTTCAGGTGTAATTTATTTACAACATTCCCGACGCGTCGGCTCCAACTTTTCGGTGGGAACATTATATACGTCTATAACGTTATGTATCCTAACGTAAGGCAAAATAACATCTCGGATGTAATATTTTACAACATTCCTGGCATGTCGATCCCTACGTCTCAGTGGGAACGTTATATACGTCTATAACGATATATATCCTAACCTAAGGGAACTTAACATCTCGGATGTAATATTTTACAACATTCCTGGCATGTCGGTCCCTACTTCTCGGTGGGAACATTGTATTCGTCTATAACGATATATATCCTAGCCTAAGGCAACCTAACATGTCGAATGTAATATTTTACAACATTCCTGGCATGTCGGTCCCTACGTCTCGGTGGGAACATTATATACGTCTACAGCGTTGTATATCCTAACCTAAGGGAACCTAACATCTCAGGTGAAATGTTTTACAACATTCCTGACATGTCGGCCCCCATTTCTCGTTGGGAACATTATATACGTCTATAACGATATATATCCTAACCTAAGGGAACCTAACATCTCGGATGCTATATTTTACAACATTCCTGGCATGTCGGTCCCAACTTCTCGGTGGGAACATTGTATACGTCTATAACGATATATATCCCAGCCTAAGGCAACCTAACATCTCGGATGTAATATTTTACGACATTCCTGGCGTGTCGTCGCCTGCTTCTCGATGGGGACATTATATAAGTCTATAACGTTGTATGTCCTAACCTAACGCAACCTAACATCTGGGATGTAATATTTTTGAACATTCCTGGCGTGTCGTCGCCAACTTCTGGACGGTGACATTATATACATCTATAACGGTATATATCCTAACCTAAGGGAACCTAACATCTGGGATGTAATATTTTACATCATTCGTGGCATGTCGGCCCCTACTTCTCGGTGAGAACATTGTATACGTCTATAACGATATATATCCTAACCGAAGGCAACCTAACATCTCGGATGTAATATTTTACAACATTCCTGGCATGTCGGTCCCTACGTCTCGGTGGGAACATTCTATACGTCTACAGCGTTGTATATCCTAACCTAAGGGAACCTAATATCTCAGGTGTAATATTTTACAACATTCCTGACGCGTCGGCCCCTATTTCTCGGTGGGAACATTACATACGTCTATAACGATATATATCCTAGCCTAAGGCAACCTAACATCTCGGGTGTAATATTTTACAACATTCCTGGCGTGTCGTCGCCTGCTTCTCGATGGGGACATTATATACGTCTATAACGTTGTATATGCTAACCTAAGGCAACCTTACATCTCGAATGTAATACCTTACAACATTCCTGGCATGTCAGAACCTACATCCCTGTGGGAACATTCTATACGCATATAACGTTGTATATCCTAACCTAACGCAACCTAATATCTGGGATGTAATATTTTACAACATTCCTGGCGTGTCGTCGCCTACTTCTGGATGGGGACATTATATACATCTATAACGTTGTATATGCTGACCTAAGGCAACCTAACATCTCGAATGTAATATTTTACAACATTCCTGGCATGTCAGAACCTACGTCCCGGTGGGAACATTCTATACGTCTATAACGTTGTATATCCTAACCTAACGCAACCTAATATCTGGGATGTAATATTTTACAACATTCCTGGCGTGTCGTCGCCTACTTCTGGATGGGGACATTATATACATCTATAACGTTATATATCCTGACGTAAGGCAACATAACATCTCGGATGTAATATTTTACAACATTCCTGGCATGTCGGTCCCTACGTCTCGGTGGGAACGTTATATACGTCTATAACGATATGTATCCTAACCTAAGGGAACCTAACATCTCGGATGTTATATTTTACAACATTCCTGGCGTGGCGTCGCCTGCTTCTCGATGGGGACATTATATACGTCTATAACGTTGCATATCCTAACATAACGCAACCTAACATCTGGGATGTAATATTTTACAACATTCCTGGCATGTCGATCCCTACGTCTCGGTGGGAACATTCTATACGTCTACAGCGTTGTATATCCTAGCCTAAGGGAACCTAACATCTCAGGTGAAATATTTTACAACATGCCTGACATGTCGGCCCCTATTTCTCGGTGGGAACATTATATACGTCTATAACGATATATATCCTAACCTAAGGGAACCTAACATCTCGGATGCAATATTTTACAACATTCCTGGCATGTCGGTCCCAACTTCTCGGTGGGAACATTATATACGTCTATAACGTTGTATATCCTAACCTAACGCAACCTAACATCTGGGATGTAATATTTTACATCATTCCTGGCATGTCGGTCCCTACGTCTCGGTGGGAACATTCTATACGTCTACAGCGTTGTATATCCTAACCTAAGGGAACCTAATATCTCAGGTGAAATGTTTTACAACATTCCTGACATGTCGGCCCCTATTTCTCGGTGGGAACATTATATACGTCTATAACGATATATATCCTTACCTAAGGGAACCTAACATCTCGGATGCAATATTTTACAACATTCCTGGCATGTCGGTCCCAACTTCTCGGTGGGAACATTGTATACGTCTATAACGATATATATCCTAGCCTAAGGCAACCTAACATCTGGGATGTAATATTTTACAACATTCCTGGCGTGTCGTCTCCTGCTTCTCGATGGGGACATAATATACGTCTATAACGTTGTATATCCTAACCTAACGCAACCTAACATCTGGGATGTAATATTTTACATCATTCCTGGCATGTCGGTCCCTACGTCTCGGTGGGAACATTCTATTAGTCTACAGCGTTGTATATCCTCACCTAAGGGAACCTAACATCTCAGGTGAAATGTTTTACAACATTCCTGACATGTCGGCCCCTATTTCTCGGTGGGAAGATTATATACGTCTATAACGATATATATCCAAACCTAAGGGAACCTAACATCTCGGATGCAATATTTTACAACATTCCTGGCATGTCGGTCCCAACTTCTTGGTGGGAACATTGCATACGTCTATAACGATATATATCCTAGCCTGAGGCAACCTAACATCTCGGATGTAACATTTTACAACATTCCTGGCGTGTCGTCGCCTGCTTCTCGATGGGGACATTATATACGTCTATAACGTTGTATATCCTAACCTCACGCAACCTATCATCTGGGATGTAATATTTTACAACATTCCTGGCCTGTCGGCCCCTATTTCTCGGTGGGAACATTAAATACGTCTATAACGTTATATATCCTAGCCTAAGGCGACCTAACATGTCGAATGTAATATTTTACAACATTCCTAGCGTGTCGTCGCCTGCTTCTCGAAGGGGACATTATATACGTCTATAACGTTGTATATCCTAACCTAACGCAACCTAACATCTGGGATGTAATATTTTACATCATTCCTGGCATGTCGGTCCCTACGTCTCGGTGGGAACATTCTATACGTCTACAGCGTTGTATATCCTAACCTAAGGGAACCTAATATCTCAGGTGAAATGTTTTACAACATTCCTGACATGTCGGCCCCTATTTCTCGGTGGGAACATTATATACGTCTATAACGATATATATCCTTACCTAAGGGAACCTAACATCTCGGATGCAATATTTTACAACATTCCTGGCATGTCGGTCCCAACTTCTCGGTGGGAACATTGTATACGTCTATAACGATATATATCCTAGCCTAAGGCAACCTAACATCTGGGATGTAATATTTTACAACATTCCTGGCATGTTGGTCCCAACTTCTCGATGGGGACATTATATACGTCTATAACGTTGTATGTCCTAACCTAACGCAACCTAACATCTGGTATGTAATATTTTACATCATTCCTGGCGTGTCGTCGGCTGCTTCTCGAAGGGGACATTATATACGTCTATAACGTTGTATATCCTAACCTAACGCAACCTAACATCTGGGATGTAATATTTTACATCATTCCTGGCATGTCGGTCCCTACGTCTCGGTGGGAACATTCTATACGTCTATAGCGTTGTATATGTTAACCTAAGGGAACCTAACATCTCAGGTGTAATTTATATACAACATTCCCGACGCGTCGGCTCCAACTTTTCGGTGGGAACATTATATACGTCTATAATGTTATGTATCCTAACGTAAGGCAACATAACATCTCGGATGCAATATTCTACAACATTCCTGGCATGTCGTCTCCCGCTTCCCGATGGGGACATTATATACGTCTATAACGTTGTATATCCTAACCTAAGGCAACCTAACATCTCGGGTGTAATATTTTACAACATTCCTGGCGTGTCGTCGCCTGCTTCTCGATGGGGACATTATATACGTCTATAACGTTGTATATGCTAACCTAAGGCAACCTTACATCTCGAATGTAATACCTTACAACATTCCTGGCATGTCAGAACCTACATCCCTGTGGGAACATTCTATACGCATATAACGTTGTATATCCTAACCTAACGCAACCTAATATCTGGGATGTAATATTTTACAACATTCCTGGCGTGTCGTCGCCTACTTCTGGATGGGGACATTATATACATCTATAACGTTGTATATGCTGACCTAAGGCAACCTAACATCTCGGATGTAATATTTTACAACATTCCTGGCATGTCGGTCTCTACTTCTTGGTGGGAACACCGTATACGTCTATAACGATATATGTCCTAGCCTAAGGCAACCTAACATGTCGAATTTAATGCTTTACAACATTCTGGCGTGTCTTCGCCTGCTTCTCGAAGGGGACATTATAAACGTCTATAACGTTGTATATCCTAACCTAACGCAACCTAATATCTGGGATGTAATATTTTACAACATTCCTGGCATGTCGGTCCCTACGTCTCGGCGGGTACATTATATACGTCTATAACGTTGTATATACTAACCTAACGCAACCTATCATCTGGGTTGTAATATTTTACAACATTCCTGGCATGTCGGTCCCTACGTCTCGGTGGGAAGGTTATATACGTCTATAACGATATGTATCCTAACCTAAGGGAACCTAACATCTCGGATGTTATATTTTACAACATTCCTGGCGTGTCGTCGCCTGCTTCTCGATGGGGACATTATATAAGTCTATAACGTTGTATATCCTAACCTAAGGCAACCTAACATTTCGATAGTCATATTTTACAACATTCCTGACGCGTCGGCTCCAACTTTTCGGTGGGAACATTATATACGTCTATAACGTTATATATCCTGACGTAAGGCAACATAACATCTCGGATGTAATATTTTACAACATTCCTGGCGTGTTGTCGCCTGCCTCTCGATGGGGACATTATATACGTCTATAACGTTGTATATCCTAACCTAACGAAACCTAACATCTGGGATGTAATATTTTACAACATTCTTGGCGTGTCGTCGCCTGCTTCTCGATGGGGACATTATATACGTCTATAACGTTGTATATCCTAACCTAACGCAACCTAACATCTGGGATGTAATATTTTACAACATTCCTGGCATGTCGGCCCCTATTTCTCGGTGGGAACATTAAATACGTCTATAACGTTATATATCCTAGCCTAAGGCGACCTAACATGTCGAATGTAATATTTTACAACATTCCTGGCGTGTCGTCGCCTGCTTCTCGATGGGGACATTATATACGTCTATAACGTTGTATATCCTAACCTAAGGCAACCTAACATCTCGGATGTAATATTTTACAACATTCCTGGCGTGTCGTCGCCTGCTTCTCGATGGGGACATTATATACGTCTATAACGTTGTATATGCTAACCTAAGGCAACCTTACATCTCGAATGTAATATCTTACAACATTTCTGGCATGTCAGAACCTACGTCCCGGTGGGAACATTCTATACGCACATAACGTTGTATATCCTAACCTAACGCAACCTAATATCTGTGATCTAATATTTTACAACATTCCTGGCGTGTCGTCGCCTACTTCTGGATGGGGACATTATATATATCTATAACGTTGTATATGCTGACCTAAGGCAACCTAACATCTCGGATGTAATATTTTACAACATTCCTGGCATGTCGGTCCCTACTTCTCGGTGGGAACATTGTATTCGTCTATAACGATATATATCCTAGCCTAAGGAACCTAACATGTCGAATGTAATATTTTACAACATTCCTGGCATGTCGGTCCCTACGTCTCGGCGGGTACATTATATACGTCTATAACGTTGCATATACTAACCTAACGCAACCTATCATCTGGGATGTAATATTTTACAACATTCCTGGCATGTCGGTCCCTACGTCTCGGTGGGAACATTGTATTCTTCTATAACGATATATATCCTAGCCTAAGGCAACCTAACATGTCGAATGTAATATTTTACAACATTCCTGGCGTGTCGTCGCCTGCTTCTCGATGGGGACATTATATACGTCTATAACGTTGTATATCCTAACCTAAGGCAACCTAACATCTCGGATGTAATATTTTACAACATTCCTGGCGTGTCGTCGGCTGCTTCTCGATGGGGACATTATATACGTCTATAACGTTGTATATGCTAACCTAAGGCAACCTTACATCTCGAATGTAATACCTTACAACATTCCTGGCATGTCAGAACCTACATCCCTGTGGGAACATTCTATACGCATATAACGTTGTGTATCCTAACCTAACGCAACCTAATATCTGGGATGTAATATTTTACAACATTCCTGGCGTGTCGTCGCCTACTTCTGGATGGGGACATTATATACATCTATAACGTTGTATATGCTGACCTAAGGCAACCTAACATCTCGGATGTAATATTTTACAACATTCCTGGCATGTCGGTCTCTACTTCTTGGTGGGAACACCGTATAAGTCTATAACGATATATGTCCTAGCCTAAGGCAACCTAACATGTCGAATTTAATGCTTTACAACATTCTGGCGTGTCTTCGCCTGCTTCTCGAAGGGGACATTATAAACGTCTATAACGTTGTATATCCTAACCTAACGCAACCTAATATCTGGGATGTAATATTTTACAACATTCCTGGCATGTCGGTCCCTACGTCTCGGCGGGTACATTATATACGTCTATAACGTTCTATATACTAACCTAACGCAACCTATCATCTGGGTTGTAATATTTTACAACATTCCTGGCATGTCGGTCCCTACGTCTCGGTGGGAAGGTTATATACGTCTATAACGATATGTATCCTAACCTAAGGGAACCTAACATCTCGGATGTTATATTTTACAACATTCCTGGCGTGTCGTCGCCTGCTTCTCGATGGGGACATTATATAAGTCTATAACGTTGTATATCCTAACCTAAGGCAACCTAACATTTCGATAGTCATATTTTACAACATTCCTGACGCGTCGGCTCCAACTTTTCGGTGGGAACATTATATACGTCTATAACGTTATATATCCTGACGTAAGGCAACATAACATCTCGGATGTAATATTTTACAACATTCCTGGCGTGTTGTCGCCTGCCTCTCGATGGGGACATTATATACGTCTATAACGTTGTATATCCTAACCTAACGAAACCTAACATCTGGGATGTAATATTTTACAACATTCTTGGCGTGTCGTCGCCTGCTTCTCGATGGGGACATTATATACGTCTATAACGTTGTATATCCTAACCTAACGCAACCTAACATCTGGGATGTAATATTTTACAACATTCCTGGCATGTCGGCCCCTATTTCTCGGTGGGAACATTAAATACGTCTATAACGTTATATATCCTAGCCTAAGGCGACCTAACATGTCGAATGTAATATTTTACAACATTCCTGGCGTGTCGTCGCCTGCTTCTCGATGGGGACATTATATACGTCTATAACGTTGTATATCCTAACCTAAGGCAACCTAACATCTCGGATGTAATATTTTACAACATTCCTGGCGTGTCGTCGCCTGCTTCTCGATGGGGACATTATATACGTCTATAACGTTGTATATGCTAACCTAAGGCAACCTTACATCTCGAATGTAATATCTTACAACATTCCTGGCATGTCAGAACCTACGTCCCGGTGGGAACATTCTATACGCACATAACGTTGTATATCCTAACCTAACGCAACCTAATATCTGTGATCTAATATTTTACAACATTCCTGGCGTGTCGTCGCCTACTTCTGGATGGGGATATTATATATATCTATAACGTTGTATATGATGACCTAAGGCAACCTAACATCTCGGATGTAATATTTTACAACATTCCTGGCATGTCGGTCCCTACTTCTCGGTGGGAACATTGTATTCGTCTATAACGATATATATCCTAGCCTAAGGAACCTAACATGTCGAATGTAATATTTTACAACATTCCTGGCATGTCGGTCCCTACGTCTCGGCGGGTACATTATATACGTCTATAACGTTGCATATACTAACCTAACGCAACCTATCATCTGGGATGTAATATTTTACAACATTCCTGGCATGTCGGTCCCTACGTCTCGGTGGGAACATTGTATTCTTCTATAACGATATATATCCTAGCCTAAGGCAACCTAACATGTCGAATGTAATATTTTACAACATTCCTGGCGTGTCGTCGCCTGCTTCTCGATGGGGACATTATATACGTCTATAACGTTGTATATCCTAACCTAAGGCAACCTAACATCTCGGATGTAATATTTTACAACATTCCTGGCGTGTCGTCGGCTGCTTCTCGATGGGGACATTATATACGTCTATAACGTTGTATATGCTAACCTAAGGCAACCTTACATCTCGAATGTA
This sequence comes from Xylocopa violacea, assembly GCA_963969225.1. NCBI lineage: Eukaryota > Metazoa > Arthropoda > Insecta > Hymenoptera > Apidae > Xylocopa > Xylocopa violacea. The sequence continues at coordinate 1,567,746 of CAXAJV010000835.1, forward strand.
ATACCTTACAACATTCCTGGCATGTCAGAACCTACATCCCTGTGGGAACATTCTATACGCATATAACGTTGTGTATCCTAACCTAACGCAACCTAATATCTGGGATGTAATATTTTACAACATTCCTGGCGTGTCGTCGCCTACTTCTGGATGGGGACATTATATACATCTATAACGTTGTATATGCTGACCTAAGGCAACCTAACATCTCGAATGTAATATTTTACAACATTCCTGGCATGTCGGTCTCTACTTCTTGGTGGGAACACCGTATACGTCTATAACGATATATGTCCTAGCCTAAGGCAACCTAACATGTCGAATTTAATGCTTTACAACATTCTGGCGTGTCTTCGCCTGCTTCTCGAAGGGGACATTATAAACGTCTATAACGTTGTATATCCTAACCTAACGCAACCTAATATCTGGGATGTAATATTTTACAACATTCCTGGCATGTCGGTCCCTACGTCTCGGCGGGTACATTATATACGTCTATAACGTTGTATATACTAACCTAACGCAACCTATCATCTGGGTTGTAATATTTTACAACATTCCTGGCATGTCGGTCCCTACGTCTCGGTGGGAAGGTTATATACGTCTATAACGATATGTATCCTAACCTAAGGGAACCTAACATCTCGGATGTTATATTTTACAACATTCCTGGCGTGTCGTCGCCTGCTTCTCGATGGGGACATTATATAAGTCTATAACGTTGTATATCCTAACCTAAGGCAACCTAACATTTCGATAGTCATATTTTACAACATTCCTGACGCGTCGGCTCCAACTTTTCGGTGGGAACATTATATACGTCTATAACGTTATATATCCTGACGTAAGGCAACATAACATCTCGGATGTAATATTTTACAACATTCCTGGCGTGTTGTCGCCTGCCTCTCGATGGGGACATTATATACGTCTATAACGTTGTATATCCTAACTTAACGAAACCTAACATCTGGGATGTAATATTTTACAACATTCTTGGCGTGTCGTCGCCTGCTTCTCGATGGGGACATTATATACGTCTATAACGTTGTATATCCTAACCTAAGGCAACCTAACATCTCGGATGTAATATTTTACAACATTCCTGGCATGTCGGTCTCTACTTCTTGGTGGGAACACCGTATACGTCTATAACGATATATGTCCTAGCCTAAGGCAACCTAACATGTCGAATTTAATGCTTTACAACATTCTGGCGTGTCTTCGCCTGCTTCTCGAAGGGGACATTATAAACGTCTATAACGTTGTATATCCTAACCTAACGCAACCTAATATCTGGGATGTAATATTTTACAACATTCCTGGCATGTCGGTCCCTACGTCTCGGCGGGTACATTATATACGTCTATAACGTTGTATATACTAACCTAACGCAACCTATCATCTGGGTTGTAATATTTTACAACATTCCTGGCATGTCGGTCCCTACGTCTCGGTGGGAAGGTTATATACGTCTATAACGATATGTATCCTAACCTAAGGGAACCTAACATCTCGGATGTTATATTTTACAACATTCCTGGCGTGTCGTCGCCTGCTTCTCGATGGGGACATTATATAAGTCTATAACGTTGTATATCCTAACCTAAGGCAACCTAACATTTCGATAGTCATATTTTACAACATTCCTGACGCGTCGGCTCCAACTTTTCGGTGGGAACATTATATACGTCTATAACGTTATATATCCTGACGTAAGGCAACATAACATCTCGGATGTAATATTTTACAACATTCCTGGCGTGTTGTCGCCTGCCTCTCGATGGGGACATTATATACGTCTATAACGTTGTATATCCTAACCTAACGAAACCTAACATCTGGGATGTAATATTTTACAACATTCTTGGCGTGTCGTCGCCTGCTTCTCGATGGGGACATTATATACGTCTATAACGTTATATATCCTAACCTAACGCAACCTAACATCTGGGATGTAATATTTTACAACATTCCTGGCATGTCGGCCCCTATTTCTCGGTGGGAACATTAAATACGTCTATAACGTTATATATCCTAGCCTAAGGCGACCTAACATGTCGAATGTAATATTTTACAACATTCCTGGCGTGTCGTCGCCTGCTTCTCGATGGGGACATTATATACGTCTATAACGTTGTATATCCTAACCTAAGGCAACCTAACATCTCGGATGTAATATTTTACAACATTCCTGGCGTGTCGTCGCCTGCTTCTCGATGGGGACATTATATACGTCTATAACGTTGTATATGCTAACCTAAGGCAACCTTACATCTCGAATGTAATATCTTACAACATTCCTGGCATGTCAGAACCTACGTCCCGGTGGGAACATTCTATACGCACATAACGTTGTATATCCTAACCTGACGCAACCTAATATCTGTGATCTAATATTTTACAACATTCCTGGCGTGTCGTCGCCTACTTCTGGATGGGGACATTATATATATCTATAACGTTGTATATGCTGACCTAAGGCAACCTAACATCTCGAATGTAATATTTTACAACATTCCTGGCATGTCAGAACCTACGTCCCGGTGGGAACATTCTATACGTCTATAACATTGTATATCCTAACCTGACGCAACCTAACATCTGGTATGTAATATTTTACAACATTCCTGGCATGTCGGTCCCTACGTATCGGTGGGAACATTGTATTCGTCTATAACGATATATATCCTAGCCTAAGGCAACCTAACATGTCGAATGTAATATTTTACAACATTCCTGGCGTGTCGTCGCCTGCTTCTCGATGGGGACATTATATACGTCTATAACGTTGTATATCCTAACCTAAGGCAACCTAACATCCCGGATGTAATATTTTACAACATTCCTGGCATGTCAGAACCTACGTCCCGGTGGGAACATTCTATACGCATATAACGTTGTATATCCTAACCTAACGCAACCTAATATCTGGGATCTAATATTTTACAACATTCCTGGCGTGTCGTCGCCTACTTCTGGATGGGGACATTATATATATCTATAACGTTGTATATGCTGACCTAAGGCAACCTAACATCTCGAATGTAATATTTTACAACATTCCTGGCATGTCAGAACCTACGTCCCGGTGGGAACATTCTATACGTCTATAACATTGTATATCCTAACCTGACGCAACCTAACATCTGGTATGTAATATTTTACAACATTCCTGGCATGTCGGTCCCTACGTATCGGTGGGAACATTGTATTCGTCTATAACGATATATATCCTAGCCTAAGGCAACCTAACATGTCGAATGTAATATTTTACAACATTCCTGGCGTGTCGTCGCCTGCTTCTCGATGGGGACATTATATACGTCTATAACGTTGTATATCCTAACCTAAGGCAACCTAACATCCCGGATGTAATATTTTACAACATTCCTGGCATGTCAGAACCTACGTCCCGGTGGGAACATTCTATACGCATATAACGTTGTATATCCTAACCTAACGCAACCTAATATCTGGGATCTAATATTTTACAACATTCCTGGCGTGTCGTCGCCTACTTCTGGATGGGGACATTATATATATCTATAACGTTGTATATGCTGACCTAAGGCAACCTAACATCTCGAATGTAATATTTTACAACATTCCTGGCATGTCAGAACCTACGTCCCGGTGGGAACATTCTATACGTCTATAACATTGTATATCCTAACCTAACGCAACCTAATATCTGGGATGTAATATTTTACAACATTCCTGGCGTGTCGTCGCCTACTTCTGGATGGGGACATTATATACATCTATAACGTTGTATATCCTAACCTAAGGCAACCTAACATCTCGGATGTAATATTTTACAACATTCCTGGCATGTCGGTCTCTACTTCTTGGTGGGAACATTGTATACGTCTATAACGATATATGTCCTGCCTAAGGCAACCTAACATGTCGAATTTAATGCTTTACAACATTCTGGCGTGTCGTCGCCTGCTTCTAGAAGGGGACATTATAAACGTCTATAACGTTGTATATCCTAACCTAACGCAACCTAATATCTGGGATGTAATATTTTACAACATTCCTGGCATGTCGGTCCCTACGTCTCGGTGGGAACGTTATATTCGTCTATAACGATATATATCCTAACCTAAGAGAACTTAACATCTCGGATGTAATATTTTACAACATTCCTGGCATGTCGGTCCCTATTTCTCGGTGGGAACATTGTATTCGTCTATAACGATATATATCCTAGCCTAAGGCAACCTAACATGTCGAATGTAATATTTTACAACATTCCTGGCATGTCGGTCCCTACGTCTCGGCGGGTACATTATATACGTCTATAACGTTGTATATACTAACCTAACGCAACCTATCATCTGGGATGTAATATTTTACAACATTCCTGGCATGTCGGTCCCTACGTCTCGGTGGGAACGTTATATACGTCTATAACGATATGTATCCTAACCTAGGGGAACCTAACATCTCGGATGTTATATTTTACAACATTCCTGGCGTGGCGTCGCCTTCTTCTCGATGGGGACATTATATACGTCTATAACGTTGGATATCCTAAACTAACGCCACCTAACATCTGGAATGTAATATTTTACAACATTCCTGGCATGTCGGTCCCTACTTCTCGGTGGGAACATTGTATACGTCTATAACGATATATATCCTAGCCTAAGGCAACCTAGCATCTCGGATGTAATGTTTTACAACATTCCTGGCGTGTCGTCGCCTGCTTCTCGATGGGGACATTATATACGTCTATAACGTTGTATATCCTAACCTGACGCAACCTAACATCTGGTATGTAATATTTTACAACATTCCTGGCATGTCGGTCCCTACGTATCGGTGGGAACATTGTATTCGTCTATAACGATATATATCCTAGCCTAAGGCAACCTAACATGTCGAATGTAATATTTTACAACATTCCTGGCGTGTCGTCGCCTGCTTCTCGATGGGGACATTATATACGTCTATAACGTTGTATATCCTAACCTAAGGCAACCTAACATCCCGGATGTAATATTTTACAACATTCCTGGCATGTCAGAACCTACGTCCCGGTGGGAACATTCTATACGCATATAACGTTGTATATCCTAACCTAACGCAACCTATCATCTCGGATGTAATATTTTACAATATTCCTGGCATGTCGGTCTCTACTTCTTGGTGGGAACATTGTATACGTCTATAACGATATATATCCTAGCCTAAGGCAACCTAACATCTCGGATGTAATATTTTACAACATTCATGGCGTGTCGTCGCCTGCTTCTCGATGGGGACATTATATACGTCTATAACGTTGTATATCCTAACCTAACGCAACCTATCATCTGGGCTGTAATATTTTACAACATTCCTGGCATGTCGGCCCCTATTTCTCGGTGGGAACATTAAATACGTCTATAACGTTATATATCCTAGCATAAGGCGACCTAACTTGTCGAATGTAATATTTTACAACATTCCTGGCGTGCCGTCGCCTACTTCTCGATCGGGACATTATATACATCTATAACGTTATATATCCTAACGTAAGGCAACATAACATCTCGGATGTAATATTTTACAACATTCCTGGCATGTCGTCGCCCGCTTCCCGATGGGGACACTTCATATGTCTATAACGTTGTATATCCTAACCTAACGCATCCTAACATCTGGGATGTAATATTTTACAACATTCCTGGCGTGTCGTCGCCTACTTCTGGATGGGGACATTATATACATCTATAACGTTGTATATGCTGACCTAAGGCAACCTAACATCTCGAATGTAATATTTTACAACATTCCTGGCATGTCAGAACCTACGTCCCGGTGGGAACATTCTACACGTCTATAACATTGTATATCCTAACCTAACGCAACCTATCATCTGGGATGTAATATTTTACAACATTCCTGGCATGTCGGTCTCTACTTCTTGGTGGGAACATTGTATACGTCTATAACGATATATGTCCTAGCCTAAGGCAACCTAACATGTCGAATGTAATGCTTTACAACATTCTGGCGTGTCGTCGCCTGCTTCTCGAAGGGGACATTATAAACGTCTATAACGTTGTATATCCTAACCTAACGCAACCTAACATCTAGGATGTAATATTTTACAACATTCCTGGCATGTCGGTCCCTACGTCTCGGCGGGTACATTATATACGTCTATAACGTTGTATATACTAACCTAACGCAACCTATCATCTGGGATGTAATATTTTACAACATTCCTGGCATGTCGGTCCCTACGTCTCGGTGGGAAGGTTATATACGTCTATAACGATATGTATCCTAACCTAAGGGAACCTAACATCTCGGATGTTATATTTAACAACATTCCTGGCATGTCGGTCCCTACGTCTCGGTGGGAACATTCTATACGTCTACAGCGTTGTATATCCTAACCTAAGGGAACCTAACATCTCAGGTGAAATATTTTACAACATGCCTGACATGTCGGCCCCTATTTCTCGGTGGGAACATTATATACGTCTATAACGTTATATATCCTAGCCTAAGGCGACCTAACATCTCGGATGTAATATTTTACAACATTCCTGGCGTGTCGTCGCATGCTTCTCGATGGGGACATTATATACGTCTATAACGTTGTATGTCCTAACCTAACGCAACCTAACATCTGGGATGTTATATTTTTGAACATTCCTGGCGAGTCGTCGCCAACTTCTGGATGGGGACATTATATACATCTATAACGTTATATATCCTAACCTAAGGGAACCTAACATCTGGGATGTAATATTTTACATCATTCGTGGCATGTCGGTCCCTACGTCTCGGTGGGAACATTCTATACGTCTACAGCGTTGTATATCCTAACCTAAGGGAACCTAACATCTCAGGTGAAATATTTTACAACATTCCTGGCATGTCGGTCCCTACGTCTCGGTGGGAACGTTATATACGTCTATAACGATATATATCCTAACCTAAGAGAACTTAACATCTCGGATGTAATATTTTACAACATTCCCTGCATGTCGGTCCCTATTTCTCGGTGGGAACATTGTATTCGTCTATAACGATATATATCCTAGCCTAAGGCAACCTAACATGTCGAATGTAATATTTTACAACATTCCTGGCATGTCGGTCCCTACGTCTCGGTGGGAACGTTATATTCGTCTATAACGATATATATCCTAACCTAAGAGAACTTAACATCTCGGATGTAATATTTTACAACATTCCTGGCATGTCGGTCCCTATTTCTCGGTGGGAACATTGTATTCGTCTATAACGATATATATCCTAGCCTAAGGCAACCTAACATGTCGAATGTAATATTTTACAACATTCCTGGCATGTCGGTCCCTACGTCTCGGCGGGTACATTATATACGTCTATAACGTTGTATATACTAACCTAACGCAACCTATCATCTGGGATGTAATATTTTACAACATTCCTGCATGTCGGTCCCTACGTCTCGGTGGGAACGTTATATACGTCTATAACGATATGTATCCTAACCTAGGGGAACCTAACATCTCGGATGTTATATTTTACAACATTCCTGGCGTGGCGTCGCCTGCTTCTCGATGGGGACATTATATACGTCTATAACGTTGGATATCCTAAACTAACGCCACCTAACATCTGGAATGTAATATTTTACAACATTCCTGGCATGTCGGTCCCTACTTCTCGGTGGGAACATTGTATACGTCTATAACGATATATATCCTAGCCTAAGGCATCCTAGCATCTCGGATGTAATATTTTACAACATTCCTGGCGTGTCGTCGCCTGCTTCTCGATGGGGACATTATATACGTCTATAACGTTGTATATCCTAACCTGACGCAACCTAACATCTGGTATGTAATATTTTACAACATTCCTGGCATGTCGGTCCCTACGTATCGGTGGGAACATTGTATTCGTCTATAACGATATATATCCTAGCCTAAGGCAACCTAACATGTCGAATGTAATATTTTACAACATTCCTGGCGTGTCGTCGCCTGCTTCTCGATGGGGACATTATATACGTCTATAACGTTGTATATCCTAACCTAAGGCAACCTAACATCCCGGATGTAATATTTTACAACATTCCTGGCATGTCAGAACCTACGTCCCGGTGGGAACATTCTATACGCATATAACGTTGTATATCCTAACCTAACGCAACCTATCATCTCGGATGTAATATTTTACAATATTCCTGGCATGTCGGTCTCTACTTCTTGGTGGGAACATTGTATACGTCTATAACGATATATATCCTAGCCTAAGGCAACCTAACATCTCGGATGTAATATTTTACAACATTCATGGCGTGTCGTCGCCTGCTTCTCGATGGGGACATTATATACGTCTATAACGTTGTATATCCTAACCTAACGCAACCTATCATCTGGGCTGTAATATTTTACAACATTCCTGGCATGTCGACCCCTATTTCTCGGTGGGAACATTAAATACGTCTATAACGTTATATATCCTAGCATAAGGCGACCTAACTTGTCGAATGTAATATTTTACAACATTCCTGGCGTGCCGTCGCCTACTTCTCGATCGGGACATTATATACATCTATAACGTTATATATCCTAACGTAAGGCAACATAACATCTCGGATGTAATATTTTACAACATTCCTGGCATGTCGTCGCCCGCTTCCCGATGGGGACACTTCATATGTCTATAACGTTGTATATCCTAACCTAACGCATCCTAACATCTGGGATGTAATATTTTACAACATTCCTGGCGTGTCGTCGCCTACTTCTGGATGGGGACATTATATACATCTATAACGTTGTATATGCTGACCTAAGGCAACCTAACATCTCGAATGTAATATTTTACAACATTCCTGGCATGTCAGAACCTACGTCCCGGTGGGAACATTCTACACGTCTATAACATTGTATATCCTAACCTAACGCAACCTATCATCTGGGATGTAATATTTTACAACATTCCTGGCATGTCGGTCTCTACTTCTTGGTGGGAACATTGTATACGTCTATAACGATATATGTCCTAGCCTAAGGCAACCTAACATGTCGAATGTAATGCTTTACAACATTCTGGCGTGTCGTCGCCTGCTTCTCGAAGGGGACATTATAAACGTCTATAACGTTGTATATCCTAACCTAACGCAACCTAACATCTAGGATGTAATATTTTACAACATTCCTGGCATGTCGGTCCCTACGTCTCGGCGGGTACATTATATACGTCTATAACGTTGTATATACTAACCTAACGCAACCTATCATCTGGGATGTAATATTTTACAACATTCCTGGCATGTCGGTCCCTACGTCTCGGTGGGAAGGTTATATACGTCTATAACGATATGTATCCTAACCTAAGGGAACCTAACATCTCGGATGTTATATTTAACAACATTCCTGGCATGTCGGTCCCTACGTCTCGGTGGGAACATTCTATACGTCTACAGCGTTGTATATCCTAACCTAAGGGAACCTAACATCTCAGGTGAAATATTTTACAACATGCCTGACATGTCGGCCCCTATTTCTCGGTGGGAACATTATATACGTCTATAACGTTATATATCCTAGCCTAAGGCGACCTAACATCTCGGATGTAATATTTTACAACATTCCTGGCGTGTCGTCGCATGCTTCTCGATGGGGACATTATATACGTCTATAACGTTGTATGTCCTAACCTAACGCAACCTAACATCTGGGATGTTATATTTTTGAACATTCCTGGCGAGTCGTCGCCAACTTCTGGATGGGGACATTATATACATCTATAACGTTATATATCCTAACCTAAGGGAACCTAACATCTGGGATGTAATATTTTACATCATTCGTGGCATGTCGGTCCCTACGTCTCGGTGGGAACATTCTATACGTCTACAGCGTTGTATATCCTAACCTAAGGGAACCTAACATCTCAGGTGAAATATTTTACAACATTCCTGGCATGTCGGTCCCTACGTCTCGGTGGGAACGTTATATACGTCTATAACGATATATATCCTAACCTAAGAGAACTTAACATCTCGGATGTAATATTTTACAACATTCCCTGCATGTCGGTCCCTATTTCTCGGTGGGAACATTGTATTCGTCTATAACGATATATATCCTAGCCTAAGGCAACCTAACATGTCGAATGTAATATTTTACAACATTCCTGGCATGTCGGTCCCTACGTCTCGGTGGGAACGTTATATTCGTCTATAACGATATATATCCTAACCTAAGAGAACTTAACATCTCGGATGTAATATTTTACAACATTCCTGGCATGTCGGTCCCTATTTCTCGGTGGGAACATTGTATTCGTCTATAACGATATATATCCTAGCCTAAGGCAACCTAACATGTCGAATGTAATATTTTACAACATTCCTGGCATGTCGGTCCCTACGTCTCGGCGGGTACATTATATACGTCTATAACGTTGTATATACTAACCTAACGCAACCTATCATCTGGGATGTAATATTTTACAACATTCCTGCATGTCGGTCCCTACGTCTCGGTGGGAACGTTATATACGTCTATAACGATATGTATCCTAACCTAGGGGAACCTAACATCTCGGATGTTATATTTTACAACATTCCTGGCGTGGCGTCGCCTGCTTCTCGATGGGGACATTATATACGTCTATAACGTTGGATATCCTAAACTAACGCCACCTAACATCTGGAATGTAATATTTTACAACATTCCTGGCATGTCGGTCCCTACTTCTCGGTGGGAACATTGTATACGTCTATAACGATATATATCCTAGCCTAAGGCATCCTAGCATCTCGGATGTAATATTTTACAACATTCCTGGCGTGTCGTCGCCTGCTTCTCGATGGGGACATTATATACGTCTATAACGTTGTATATCCTAACCTGACGCAACCTAACATCTGGTATGTAATATTTTACAACATTCCTGGCATGTCGGTCCCTACGTATCGGTGGGAACATTGTATTCGTCTATAACGATATATATCCTAGCCTAAGGCAACCTAACATGTCGAATGTAATATTTTACAACATTCCTGGCGTGTCGTCGCCTGCTTCTCGATGGGGACATTATATACGTCTATAACGTTGTATATCCTAACCTAAGGCAACCTAACATCCCGGATGTAATATTTTACAACATTCCTGGCATGTCAGAACCTACGTCCCGGTGGGAACATTCTATACGCATATAACGTTGTATATCCTAACCTAACGCAACCTATCATCTCGGATGTAATATTTTACAATATTCCTGGCATGTCGGTCTCTACTTCTTGGTGGGAACATTGTATACGTCTATAACGATATATATCCTAGCCTAAGGCAACCTAACATCTCGGATGTAATATTTTACAACATTCATGGCGTGTCGTCGCCTGCTTCTCGATGGGGACATTATATACGTCTATAACGTTGTATATCCTAACCTAACGCAACCTATCATCTGGGCTGTAATATTTTACAACATTCCTGGCATGTCGACCCCTATTTCTCGGTGGGAACATTAAATACGTCTATAACGTTATATATCCTAGCATAAGGCGACCTAACTTGTCGAATGTAATATTTTACAACATTCCTGGCGTGCCGTCGCCTACTTCTCGATCGGGACATTATATACATCTATAACGTTATATATCCTAACGTAAGGCAACATAACATCTCGGATGTAATATTTTACAACATTCCTGGCATGTCGTCGCCCGCTTCCCGATGGGGACACTTCATATGTCTATAACGTTGTATATCCTAACCTAACGCATCCTAACATCTGGGATGTAATATTTTACAACATTCCTGGCGTGTCGTCGCCTACTTCTGGATGGGGACATTATATACATCTATAACGTTGTATATGCTGACCTAAGGCAACCTAACATCTCGAATGTAATATTTTACAACATTCCTGGCATGTCAGAACCTACGTCCCGGTGGGAACATTCTACACGTCTATAACATTGTATATCCTAACCTAACGCAACCTATCATCTGGGATGTAATATTTTACAACATTCCTGGCATGTCGGTCTCTACTTCTTGGTGGGAACATTGTATACGTCTATAACGATATATGTCCTAGCCTAAGGCAACCTAACATGTCGAATGTAATGCTTTACAACATTCTGGCGTGTCGTCGCCTGCTTCTCGAAGGGGACATTATAAACGTCTATAACGTTGTATATCCTAACCTAACGCAACCTAACATCTAGGATGTAATATTTTACAACATTCCTGGCATGTCGGTCCCTACGTCTCGGCGGGTACATTATATACGTCTATAACGTTGTATATACTAACCTAACGCAACCTATCATCTGGGATGTAATATTTTACAACATTCCTGGCATGTCGGTCCCTACGTCTCGGTGGGAAGGTTATATACGTCTATAACGATATGTATCCTAACCTAAGGGAACCTAACATCTCGGATGTTATATTTTACAACATTCCTGGCATGTCGGTCCCTACGTCTCGGTGGGAACATTCTATACGTCTACAGCGTTGTATATCCTAACCTAAGGGAACCTAACATCTCAGGTGAAATATTTTACAACATGCCTGACATGTCGGCCCCTATTTCTCGGTGGGAACATTATATACGTCTATAACGTTATATATCCTAGCCTAAGGCGACCTAACATCTCGGATGTAATATTTTACAACATTCCTGGCGTGTCGTCGCATGCTTCTCGATGGGGACATTATATACGTCTATAACGTTGTATGTCCTAACCTAACGCAACCTAACATCTGGGATGTTATATTTTTGAACATTCCTGGCGAGTCGTCGCCAACTTCTGGATGGGGACATTATATACATCTATAACGTTATATATCCTAACCTAAGGGAACCTAACATCTGGGATGTAATATTTTACATCATTCGTGGCATGTCGGTCCCTACGTCTCGGTGGGAACATTCTATACGTCTACAGCGTTGTATATCCTAACCTAAGGGAACCTAACATCTGGGATGTAATATTTTACATCATTCGTGGCATGTCGGTCCCTACGTCTCGGTGGGAACATTCTATACGTCTACAGCGTTGTATATCCTAACCTAAGGGAACCTAACATCTCAGGTGAAATATTTTACAACATTCCCTGCATGTCGGTCCCTATTTCTCGGTGGGAACATTGTATTCGTCTATAACGATATATATCCTAGCCTAAGGCAACCTAACATGTCGAATGTAATATTTTACAACATTCCTGGCATGTCGGTCCCTACGTCTCGGCGGGTACATTATATACGTCTATAACGTTGTATATACTAACCTAACGCAACCTATCATCTGGGATGTAATATTTTACAACATTCCTGGCATGTCGGTACCTACGTCTCGGTGGGAACATTTTATACGTCTACAGCGTTGTATATCCTAACCTAAGGGAACCTAACATCTCAGGTGAAATATTTTACAACATGCCTGACATGTCGGCCCCTATTTCTCGGTGGGAACATTATATACGTCTATAACGTTATATATCCTAGCCTAAGGCGACCTAACATGTCGAATGTAATATTTTACAACATTCCTGGCGTGTCGTCGCCTGCTTCTCGATGGGGACATTATATACGTCTATAACGTTGTATATCCTAACCTAAGGCAACCTAACATCCCGGATGTAATATTTTACAACATTCCTGGCATGTCAGAACCTACGTCCCGGTGGGAACATTCTATACGCATATAACGTTGTATATCCTAACCTAACGCAACCTAATATCTGGGATCTAATATTTTACAACATTCCTGGCGTTTCGTCGCCTACTTCTGGATGGGGACATTATATATATATATATAACGTTGTATATGCTGACCTAAGGCAACCTAACATCTCGGATGTAATATTTTACAACATTCCTGGCATGTCGGTCTCTACTTCTTGGTGGGAACATTGTATACGTCTATAACGATATATGTCCTGCCTAAGGCAACCTAACATGTCGAATTTAATGCTTTACAACATTCTGGCGTGTCGTCGCCTGCTTCTCGAAGGGGACATTATAAACGTCTATAACGTTGTATATCCTAACCTAACGCAACCTAATATCTGGGATGTAATATTTTACAACATTCCTGGCATGTCGGTCCCTACGTCTCGGCGGGTACATTATATACGTCTATAACGTTGTATATACTAACTTAACGCAACCTATCATCTGGGATGTAATATTTTACAACATTCCTGGCATGTCGGTCCCTACGTCTCGGTGGGAAGGTTATATACGTCTATAACGATATGTATCCTAACATAAGGGAACCTAACATCTCGGATGTTATATTTTACAACATTCCTGGCGTGGCGTCGCCTGCTTCTCGATGGGGACATTATATACGTCTATAACGTTGTATATCCTAAACTAACGCCACCTAACATCTGGAATGTAATATTTTACAACATTCCTGGCATGTCGGTCCCTACTTCTCGGTGGGAACATTGTATACGTCTGTAACGATATATATCCTAGCCTAAGGCAACCTAACATCTCGGATGTAATATTTTACAACATTCCTGGCGTGTCGTCGCCTGCTTCTCGATGGGGACATTATATACGTCTATAACGTTGTATATCCTAACCTAACGCAACCTAACATCTGGTGTGTAATATTTTACATCATTCCTGGCGTGTCGTCGCCTGCTTCTCGATGGGGACACTTCATACGTTTGTAACGTTGTATATCCTAACCTAACGCATCCTAACATCTGGGATGTAATATTTTACAACATTCCTGGCATGTCGGTCCCTACGTCTCGGTGGAAACGTTATATTCGTCTATAACGATATATATCCTAACCTAAGAGAACTTAACATCTCGGATGTAATATTTTACAACATTCCTGGCATGTCGGTCCCTATTTCTCGGTGGGAACATTGTATTCGTCTATAACGATATATATCCTAGCCTAAGGCAACCTAACATGTCGAATGTAATATTTTACAACATTCCTGGCATGTCGGTCCCTACGTCTCGGCGGGTACATTATATACGTCTATAACGTTGTATATACTAACCTAACGCAACCTATCATCTGGGATGTAATATTTTACAACATTCCTGGCATGTCGGTCCCTACGTCTCGGTGGGAACGTTATATACGTCTATAACGATATGTATCCTAACCTAGGGGAACCTAACATCTCGGATGTTATATTTTACAACATTCCTGGCGTGGCGTCGCCTGCTTCTCGATGGGGACATTATATACGTCTATAACGTTGGATATCCTAAACTAACGCCACCTAACATCTGGAATGTAATATTTTACAACATACCTGGCATGTCGGTCCCTACTTCTCGGTGGGAACATTGTATACGTCTATAACGATATATATCCTAGCCTAAGGCAACCTAGCATCTCGGATGTAATATTTTACAACATTCCTGGCGTGTCGTCGCCTGCTTCTCGATGGGGACATTATATACGTCTATAACGTTGTATATCCTAACCTGACGCAACCTAACATCTGGTATGTAATATTTTACAACATTCCTGGCATGTCGGTCCCTACGTCTCGGTGGGAACGTTATATACGTCTATAACGATATGTATCCTAACCTAAGGGAACCTTACATCTCGGATGTTATATTTTACAACATTCCTGGCGTGGCGTCGCCTGTTTCTCGATGGGGACATTATATACGTCTATAACGTTGCATATCCTAACATAACGCAACCTAACATCTGGGATGTAATATTTTACATCATTCCTGGCATGTCGGTCCCTACGTCTCGGTGGTAACATTCTATATGTCTACAGCGTTGTATATCCTCACCTAAGGGAACCTAACATCTCAGGTGAAATGTTTTACAACGTTCCTGACATGTCGGCCCCTATTTCTCGGTGGGAACATTAGATACGTCTATAACGATATATATCCTAACCTAAGGGAACCTAACATCTCGGATGCAATATTTTACAACATTCCTGGCACGTCGGTCCCAACTTCTCGGTGGGAACATTGTATACGTCTATAACGATATATATCCTAGCCTAAGGCAACCTAACATCTCGGATGTAATATTTTACAACATTCCTGGCGTGTCGTCGCCTGCTTCTCGATGGGGACATTATATACGTCTATAACGTTGTATATCCTAACCTAACGCAACCTATCATCTGGGATGTAATATTTTACAACATTCCTGGCATGTCGGCCCCTATTTCTCGGTGGGAACATTAAATACGTCTATAACGTTATATATCCTAGCCTAAGGCGACCTAACTTGTCGAATGTAATATTTTACAACATTCCTGGCGTGCCGTCGCCTACTTCTCGATCGGGACATTATATGCATCTATAACGTTATATATCCTAACGTAAGGCAACATAACATCTCGGATGTAATATTTTACAACATTCCTGGCATGTCGTCGCCCGCTTCCCGATGGGGACACTTCATATGTCTATAACGTTGTATATCCTAACCTAACGCATCCTAACATCTGGGATGTAATATTTTACAACATTCCTGGCGTGTCGTCGCCTACTTCTGGATGGGGACATTATATACATCTATAACGTTGTATATGCTGACCTAAGGCAACCTAACATCTCGAATGTAATATTTTACAACATTCCTGGCATGTCAGAACCTACGTCCCGGTGGGAACATTCTACACGTCTATAACATTGTATATCCTAACCTAACGCAACCTAATATCTGGGATGTAATATTTTACAACATTCCTGGCATGTCGGTCTCTACTTCTTGGTGGAAACATTGTATACGTCTATAACGATATATGTCCTAGCCTAAGGCAACCTAACATGTCGAATGTAATGCTTTACAACATTCTGGCGTGTCGTCGCCTGCTTCTCGAAGGGGACATTATAAACGTCTATAACGTTGTATATCCTAACCTAACGCAACCTAACATCTAGGATGTAATATTTTACAACATTCCTGGCATGTCGGTCCCTACGTCTCGGCGGGTACATTATATACGTCTATAACGTTGTATATACTAACCTAACGCAACCTATCATCTGGGATGTAATATTTTACAACATTCCTGGCATGTCGGTCCCTACGTCTCGGTGGGAAGGTTATATACGTCTATAACGATATGTATCCTAACCTAAGGGAACCTAACATCTCGGATGTTATATTTTACAACATTCCTGGCATGTCGGTCCCTACGTCTCGGTGGGAACATTCTATACGTCTACAGCGTTGTATATCCTAACCTAAGGGAACCTAACATCTCAGGTGAAATATTTTACAACGTACCTGGCATGTCGGCCCCTATTTCTCGGTGGGAACATTATATACGTCTATAACGTTATATATCCTAGCCTAAGGCAACCTAACATGTCGAATGTAATATTTTACAACATTCATGGCGTGTCGTCTCCTGCTTCTCGATGGGGACATTATATGCGTCTATAATGTTGTATATCCTAACCTAACGCAACCTAACATCTGAGATGTAATATTTTACAACATTCCTGGCTTGTCGGTCCCTACGTCTCGGTGGGAACGTTATATTCGTCTATAACGATATATATCCTAACCTAAGAGAACTTAACATCTCGGATGTAATATTTTACAACATTCCTGGCATGTCGCTCCCTACTACTCGGTGGGAACATTGTATTCGTCTATAGCGATATATATCCTAGCCTAAGGCAACCTAACATGTCGAATGTAATATTTTACAACATTCATGGCGTGTCGTCGCCTACTTCTCGATGCGGACATTATATACATCTATAACGTTATATATGCTAACCTAAGGCAACCTAACATCTCGGATGTAATATGTTACAACATTCCTGGCGCGTCGGCTCCTACTTTTCGGTGGGAACATTATATACGTCTATAACGTTATATATCCTAACCTAAGGGAACCTAACATCTCGGGTGTAATATTTTACAACATTCCTGACGCGTCGGCCCCTATTTCTCGGTGGGAACATTACATACGTCTATAACGTTATATATCCTAGCCTAAGGCAACCTAACATGTCGAATGTAATATTCTACAACATTCCTGGCGTGCCGTCGCCTACTTCTCGATCGGGACATTATATACAACTATAACGTTTCATATCCTAACGTAAGGAAACATAACATCTCGGATGTAATATTTTACAACATTCCTGGCGTGTCGTCGCCTGCTTCTCGATGGGGACATTATATAAGTCTCTAACGTTGTATATCCTAACCTAAGGCAACCTAACATCTCGAATGTAATATTTTACAACATTCCTGGCATGTCGGCCCCTACTTCTCCGTGAGGACATTGTATACGTCTATAACGATATATATCCTAGCCTAAGGCAACCTAACATCTCGGATGTAATATTTTACAACATTCGTGGCGTGTCGTCGCCTGCTTCTCGATGGGGACATTATATACATCTATAACGTTGTATTTCCTAACCTAACGCAACCTAACATATGGGATGTAATATTTTTGTACATTCCTGGCGTGTCGTCGCCAACTTCTGGATGGGGACATTATATACATTTATAACGTTATATATCCTAACCTAAGGGAACCTAACATCTCGGATGTAATATTTTACATCATTCGTGGCATGTCGGTCCCTACGTCTCGGTGGGAACATTCTATACGTCTATAGCGTTGTATATGTTAACCTAAGGGAACCTAGCATCTCAGGTGTAATATTTTACAACATTCCTGACGCGTCGTCTCCAACTTTTCGGTGGGAACATTATATACGTCTATAACGTTATATATCCTAACGTAAGGCAACATAACATCTCGGATGTAATATTTGATAACATTCCTGGCGTGTCGGCCCGTACTTCTCGGTGGTAACATTACATACGTCTATAACGTTATATATCCTCGCCTAAGGCAACTTAACATGTCGAATGTAATATTTTACAACATTCCTGGCATGTCAGAACCAACGTCCCGGTGGGAACATTCTATACGCATATAACGTTGTATATCCTAACCTAACGCAACCTAATATCTGGGATGTAATATTTTATAACATTCCTGGCGTGTCGTCGCCTGCTTCTCGATGGGGACATTATATACGTCTATAACGTTGTATGTCCTAACCTAACGCAACCTAACATCTGGGATGTAATATTTTTGAACATTCCTGGCGTGTCGTCGCCTGCTTCTCGATGGGGACATTATATACATCTATAACGTTGTATTTCCTAACCTAACGCAACCTAACATCTGGGATGTAATATTATTGAACATGCCTGGCGTGTCGTCGCCAACTTCTGGATGGGGACATTATATACATTTATAACGTTATATATCCTAACCTAAGGGAACCTAACATCTGGGATGTAATATTTTACATCATTCGTGGCATGTCGGTCCCTACGTCTCGGTGGGAACATTCTATACGTCCACAGCGTTGTATATCCTAACCTGAGGGAACCTAACATCTCAGGTGAAATGTTTTACAACATTCCTGACATATCGGCCCCTATTTCTCGGTGGGAACATTGTATACGTCTATAACGATATAAATCCTAACCTAAGGGAACCTAACATCTCGGATGCAATATTTTACAACATTCCTGGCATGTCGGTCCCTACGTCTCGGTGGGAACATTCTATACGTCCACAGCGTTGTATATCCTAGCCTAAGGGAACCTAACATCTCAGGTGAAATGTTTTACAACATTCCTGACATATCGTCCCCTATTTCTCGGTGGGAACATTGTATACGTCTATAACGATATAAATCCTAACCTAAGGGAACCTAACATCTCGGATGCAATATTTTACAACATTCCTGGCATGTCGGTCCCAACTTCTCGGTGGGAACATTGTATACGTCTATAACGATATATATCCTAGCCTAAGGCAACCTAACATCTCGGATGTAATATTTTACAACATTCCTGGCGTGTCCTCGCCTGCTTCTCGATGGGGACATTATATACGTCTATAACGTTGTATATCCTAACCTAACGCAACCTATCATCTGGGATGTAATATTTTACAACATTCCTGGCATGTCGGCCCCTATTTCTCGGTGGGAACATTAAATACGTCTATAACGTTATATATCCTAGCCTAAGGCGACCTAACATGTGGAATGCAATATTTTACAACATTCCTGGCGTGCCGTCGCCTACTTCTCGATCGGGACATTATATACATCTATAAAGTTATATATCCTAACGTAAGGCAACATAACATCTCGGATGTAATATTTTACAACATTCCTGGCGTGTCGTCGCCTGCTTCTCGATGGGGACACTTCATACGTCTATAACGTTGTATATCCTAACCTAACGCATCCTAACATCTGGGATGTAATATTATTGAACATGCCTGGCGTGTCGTCGCCAACTTCTGGATGGGGACATTATATACATTTATAACGTTATATATCCTAACCTAAGGGAACCTAACATCTGGGATGTAATATTTTACATCATTCGTGGCATGTCGGTCCCTACGTCTCGGTGGGAACATTCTATACGTCCACAGCGTTGTATATCCTAACCTGAGGGAACCTAACATCTCAGGTGAAATGTTTTACAACATTCCTGACATATCGGCCCCTATTTCTCGGTGGGAACATTGTATACGTCTATAACGATATAAATCCTAACCTAAGGGAACCTAACATCTCGGATGTAATATTTTACAACATTCCTGGCGTGTCCTCGCCTGCTTCTCGATGGGGACATTATATACGTCTATAACGTTGTATATCCTAACCTAACGCAACCTATCATCTGGGATGTAATATTTTACAACATTCCTGGCATGTCGGCCCCTATTTCTCGGTGGGAACATCAAATACGTCTATAACGTTATATATCCTAGCCTAAGGCGACCTAACATGTGGAATGCAATATTTTACAACATTCCTGGCGTGCCGTCGCCTACTTCTCGATCGGGACATTATATACATCTATAACGTTATATATCCTAACGTAAGGCAACATAACATCTCGGATGTAATATTTTACAACATTCCTGGGGTGTTGTCGCCTGCTTCTCGATGGGCACTCTTCATACGTCTATAACGTTGTATATCCTAACCTAACGCAACCTAACATCTGGGATGTAATATTTTACATCATTCCTGGCATGTCGGTCCCTACGTCTCGGTGGGAACATTCTATACGTCCACAGCGTTGTATATCCTAGCCTAAGGGAACCTAAAATCTCAGGTGAAATGTTTTACAACATTCCTGACATATCGTCCCCTATTTCTCGGTGGGAACATTGTATACGTCTATAACGATATAAATCCTAACCTAAGGGAACCTAACATCTCGGATGCAATATTTTACAACATTCCTGGCATGTCGGTCCCAACTTCTCGGTGGGAACATTGTATACGTCTATAACGATATATATCCTAGCCTAAGGCAACCTAACATCTCGGATGTAATATTTTACAACATTCCTGGCGTGTCCTCGCCTGCTTCCCGATGGGGACATTATATACGTCTATAACGTTGTATATCCTAACCTAACGCAACCTATCATCTGGGATGTAATATTTTACAACATTCCTGGCATGTCGGCCCCTATTTCTCGGTGGGAACATTAAATACGTCTATAACGTTATATATCCTAGCCTAAGGCGACCTAACATGTGGAATGCAATATTTTACAACATTCCTGGCGTGCCGTCGCCTACTTCTCGATCGGGACATTATATACATCTATAACGTTATATATCCTAACGTAAGGCAACATAACATCTCGGATGTAATATTTTACAACATTCCTGGCGTGTCGTCGCCTGCTTCTCGATGGGGACACTTCATACGTCTATAACGTTGTATATCCTAACCTAACGCATCCTAACATCTGGGATGTAATATTTTACAACATTCCTGGCATGTCGGTCCCTACGTCTCGGTGGGAACATTCTATACGTCTACAGCGTTGTATATCCTAACCTAAGGGAACCTAACATCTCAGGTGAAATATTTTACAACATGCCTGACATGTCGGCCCCTATTTCTCGGTGGGAACATTATATACGTCTATAACGTTATATATCCTAGCCTAAGGCGACCTAACATGTCGAATGTAATATTTTACAACATTCCTGGCGTGTCGTCGCCTACTTCTCGGTGGGAAAATTGTATACGTCTATAACGATATATATCCTAGCCTAAGGCAACCTAACATCTTGGATGAAATATTTTACAACATTCCCGGCGTGTCGTCGCCTGCTTCTCGATGGGGACATTATATAAGTCTATAACGTTGTATATCCTAACCTAAGGCAACCTAACTTCTCGAATGTAATATTTTACAACATTCCTGGCATGTCGGCACCTACTTCTCGGTGAGAACATTGTATACGTCTATAACGATATATATCCTAGCCTAAGGCAACCTAACATCTCGGATGTAATATTTTACAACATTCCTGGCGTGTCGTCGCCTGCTTCTCGATGGGGACATTATATACGTCTATAACGTTGTATGTCCTAACCTAACGCAACCTAACATCTGGGATGTAATATTTTTGAACATTCCTGGCGTGTCGTCGCCAACTTCTGGATGGGGACATTATATACATCTATAACGTTATATATCCTAACCTAAGGGAACCTAACATCTGGAATGTAGTATTTTACATCATTCGTGGCATGTCGGTCCCTACGTCTCGGTGGGAACATTCTATACGTCTATAGCGTTGAATATGTTAACCTAAGGGAACCTAACATCTCAGGTGTAATATTTTACAACATTCCTGACGCGTCGGCTCCAACTTTTCGGTGGGAACATTATATACGTCTATAACGTTATATATCCTAACGTAAGGCAACATAACATCTCGGATGTAATATTTTACAACATTCCTGGCGTGTTGTCGCCTGCTTCTCGATGGGGACATTATATACGTCTATAACGTTGTATATCCTAACCTAACGAAACCTAACATCTGGGATGTAATATTTTACAACATTCCTGGCGTGTCGTCGCCTGTTTCTCGATGGGGACATTATATACGTCTATAACGTTGTATATCCTAACCTAACGCATACTACCATCTGTGATGTAATATTTTACAACATTCCTGGCATGTCGGTCCCTACGTCTCAGTGGGAACGTTATATACGTCTATAACGATATATATCCTAACCTAAGGGAACTTAACATCTCGGATGTAATATTTTACAACATTCCTGGCATGTCGGTCCCTACTTCTCGGTGGGAACATTGTATTCGTCTATAACGATATATATCCTAGCCTAAGGCAACCTAACATGTCGAATGTAATATTTTACAACATTCCTGGCATGTCGGTCCCTACGTCTCGGCGGGTACATTATATACGCATATAACGTTGTATATCCTAACCTAACGCAACCTAATATCTGGGATGTAATATTTTTGAACATGCCTGGCGTGTCGTCGCCAACTTCTGGATGGGGACATTATATACATTTATAACGTTATATATCCTAACCTAAGGGAACCTAACATCTGGGATGTAATATTTTACATCATTCGTGGCATGTCGGTCCCTACGTCTCGGTGGGAACATTCTATACGTCTATAGCGTTGTATATGTTAACCTAAGGGAACCTAACATCTCAGGTGTAATATTTTACAACATTCCTGACGCGTCGGCTCCAACTATTCGGTGGAAACATTATATACGTCTATAACGTTATATATCCTAACGTAAGGCAACATAACATCTCGGATGTAATATTTTACAACATTTCTGGCGTGTTGTCGCCTGCTTTTCGATGGGGACATTATATACGTCTATAACGTTGTATATCCTAACCTAACGCAACCTAACATCTGGTATGTAATATTTTACATCATTCCTGGCATGTCGGTCCCTACGTCTCGGTGGGAACATTCTATACGTCCACAGCGTTGTATATCCTAACCTAAGGGAACCTAACATCTCAGGTGAAATGTTTTACAACATTCCTGACATATCGGCCCCTATTTCTCGGTGGGAACATTGTATACGTCTATAACGATATAAATCCTAACCTAAGGGAACCTAACATCTCGGATGCAATATTTTACAACATTCCTGGCATGTCGGTACCAACTTCTCGGTGGGAACATTGTATACGTCTATAACGATATATATCCTAGCCTAAGGCAACCTAACATCTCGGATGTAATATTTTACAACATTCCTGGCGTGTCCTCGCCTGCTTCTCGATGGGGACATTATATACGTCTATAACGTTGTATATCCTAACCTAACGCAACCTATCATCTGGGATGTAATATTTTACAACATTCCTGGCATGTCGGCCCCTATTTCTCGGTGGGAACATTAAATACGTCTATAACGTTATATATCCTAGCCTAAGGCGACCTAACATGTGGAATGCAATATTTTACAACATTCCTGGCGTGCCGTCGCCTACTTCTCGATCGGGACATTATATACATCTATAACGTTATATATCCTAACGTAAGGCAACATAACATCTGGGATGTAATATTTTACAACATTCCTGGCGTGTCCTCGCCTGCTTCTCGATGGGGACATTATATACGTCTATAACGTTGTATATCCTAACCTAACGCAACCTATCATCTGGGATGTAATATTTTCAACTTTCCTGGCATGTCGGCCCCTATTTCTCGGTGGGAACATTAAATACGTCTATAACGTTATATATCCTAGCCTAAGGCGACCTAACATGTGGAATGCAATATTTTACAACATTCCTGGCGTGCCGTCGCCTGCTTCTCGATGGGGACACTTCATACGTCTATAACGTTGTATATCCTAACCTAACGCATCCTAACATCTGGGATGTAATATTTTACAACATTCCTGGCATGTCGGTCCCTACGTCTCGGTGGGAACATTCTATACGTCTACAGCGTTGTATATCCTAACCTAAGGGAACCTAACATCTCAGGTGAAATATTTTACAACATGCCTGACATGTCGGCCCCTATTTCTCGGTGGGAACATTATATACGTCTATAACGTTATATATCCTAGCCTAAGGCGAACTAACATGTCGAATGTAATATTTTACAACATTCCTGGCGTGTCGTCGCCTACTTCTCGGTGGGAAAATTGTATACGTCTATAACGATATATATCCTAGCCTAAGGCAACCTAACATCTTGGATGAAATATTTTACAACATTCCCGGCGTGTCGTCGCCTGCTTCTCGATGGGGACATTATATAAGTCTATAACGTTGTATATCCTAACCTAAGGCAACCTAACTTCTCGAATGTAATATTTTACAACATTCCTGGCATGTCGGCACCTACTTCTCGGTGAGAACATTGCATACGTCTATAACGATATATATCCTAGCCTAGGGCAACCTAACATCTCGGATGTAATATTTTACAACATTCCTGGCGTGTCGTCGCCTGCTTCTCGATGGGGACATTATATACGTCTATAACGTTGTATGTCCTAACCTAACGCAACCTAACATCTGGGATGTAATATTTTTGAACATTCCTGGCGTGTCGTCGCCAACTTCTGGATGGGGACATTATATACATCTATAACGTTATATATCCTAACCTAAGGGAACCTAACATCTGGAATGTAGTATTTTACATCATTCGTGGCATGTCGGTCCCTACGTCTCGGTGGGAACATTCTATACGTCTATAGCGTTGAATATGTTAACCTAAGGGAACCTAACATCTCAGGTGTAATATTTTACAACATTCCTGACGCGTCGGCTCCAACTTTTCGGTGGGAACATTATATACGTCTATAACGTTATATATCCTAACGTAAGGCAACATAACATCTCGGATGTAATATTTTACAACATTCCTGGCGTGTTGTCGCCTGCTTCTCGATGGGGACATTATATACGTCTATAACGTTGTATATCCTAACCTAACGAAACCTAACATCTGGGATGTAATATTTTACAACATTCCTGGCGTGTCGTCGCCTGTTTCTCGATGGGGACATTATATACGTCTATAACGTTGTATATCCTAACCTAACGCAACCTAACATCTCGGATGTAATGTTTTACATCATTCCTGGCGTGTCGTAGCCTGCTTCTCGATGGGGACACTTCATACGTCTATAACGTTGTATATCCTAACCTAACGCATCCTAACATCTGGGATGTAATATTTTACAACATTCCTGGCATGTCGGTCCCTACGTCTCAGTGGGAACGTTATATACGTCTATAACGATATATATCCTAACCTAAGGGAACTTAACATCTCGGATGTAATATTTTACAACATTCCTGGCATGTCGGTCCCTACTTCTCGGTGGGAACATTGTATTCGTCTATAACGATATATATCCTAGCCTAAGGCAACCTAACATGTCGAATGTAATATTTTACAACATTCCTGGCATGTCGGTCCCTACGTCTCGGCGGGTACATTATATACGCATATAACGTTGTATATCCTAACCTAACGCAACCTAATATCTGGGATGTAATATTTTTGAACATGCCTGGCGTGTCGTCGCCAACTTCTGGATGGGGACATTATATACATTTATAACGTTATATATCCTAACCTAAGGGAACCTAACATCTGGGATGTAATATTTTACATCATTCGTGGCATGTCGGTCCCTACGTCTCGGTGGGAACATTCTATACGTCTATAGCGTTGTATATGTTAACCTAAGGGAACCTAACATCTCAGGTGTAATATTTTACAACATTCCTGACGCGTCGGCTCCAACTATTCGGTGGAAACATTATATACGTCTATAACGTTATATATCCTAACGTAAGGCAACACAACATCTCGGATGTAATATTTTACAACATTCCTGGCGTGTTGTCGCCTGCTTTTCGATGGGGACATTATATACGTCTATAACGTTGTATATCCTAACCTAACGCAACCTAACATCTGGTATGTAATATTTTACATCATTCCTGGCATGTCGGTCCCTACGTCTCGGTGGGAACATTCTATACGTCCACAGCGTTGTATATCCTAACCTAAGGGAACCTAACATCTCAGGTGAAATGTTTTACAACATTCCTGACATATCGGCCCCTATTTCTCGGTGGGAACATTGTATACGTCTATAACGATATAAATCCTAACCTAAGGGAACCTAACATCTCGGGTGCAATATTTTACAACATTCCTGGCATGTCGGTCCCAACTTCTCGGTGGGAACATTGTATACGTCTATAACGATATATATCCTAGCCTAAGGCAACCTAACATCTCGGATATAATATTTTGCAACATTCCTGGCGTGTCCTCGCCTGCTTCTCGATGGGGACATTATATACGTCTATAACGTTGTATATCCTAACCTAACGCAACCTATCATCTGGGATGTAATATTTTACAACATTCCTGGCATGTCGGCCCCTATTTCTCGGTGGGAACATTAAATACGTCTATAACGTTATATATCCTAGCCTAAGGCGACCTAACATGTGGAATGCAATATTTTACAACATTCCTGGCGTGCCGTCGCCTACTTCTCGATCGGGACATTATATACACCTATAACGTTATATATCCTAACGTAAGGCAACATAACATCTCGGATGTAATATTTTACAACATTCCTGGCGTGTCGTCGCCTGCTTCTCGATGGGGACACTTCATACGTCTATAACGTTGTATATCCTAACCTAACGCATCCTAACATCTGGGATGTAATATTTTACAACATTCCTGGCATGTCGGTCCCTACGTCTCGGTGGGAACATTCTATACGTCTACAGCGTTGTATATCCTAACCTAAGGGAACCTAACATCTCAGGTGAAATATTTTACAACATGCCTGACATGTCGGCCCCTATTTCTCGGTGGGAACATTATATACGTCTATAACGTTATATATCCTAGCCTAAGGCGACCTAACATGTCGAATGTAATATTTTACAACATTCCTGGCGTGTCGTCGCCTACTTCTCGGTGGGAAAATTGTATACGTCTATAACGATATATATCCTAGCCTAAGGCAACATAACATCTTGGATGAAATATTTTACAACATTCCCGGCGTGTCGTCGCCTGCTTCTCGATGGGGACATTATATAAGTCTATAACGTTGTATATCCTAACCTAAGGCAACCTAACTTCTCGAATGTAATATTTTACAACATTCCTGGCATGTCGGCACCTACTTCTCGGTGAGAACATTGTATACGTCTATAACGTTATATATCCTAGCCTAAGGCGACCTAACATGTCGAATGTAATATTTTACAACATTCCTGGCGTGCCGTCGCCTACTTCTCGACCGGGACATTATATACATCTATAACGTTATATATCCTAACGTAAGGCAACATAACATCTCGGATGTAATATTTTACAACATTCCTGGCATGTCGGTCCCAACGTCTCGGTGGGAACGTTATATACGTCTATAACGATATATATCCTAACCTAAGGGAACTTAACATCTCGGATGTAATATTTTACAACATTCCTGTTATGTCGGTCCCTACTTCTCGGTGGGAACATTCTATTCGTCTATAACGATATATATCGTAGCCTAAGGCAACCTAACATGTCGAATGTAATATTTTACAACATTCCTGGCATGTCGGTCCCTACGTCTCAGTGGGAACGTTATATACGTCTATAACGATATATATCCTAGCCTAAGGCAACCTAACATCTTGGATGAAATATATTACAACATTCCCGGCGTGTCGTCGCCTGCTTCTCGATGGGGACATTATATAAGTCTATAACGTTGTATATCCTAACCTAAGGCAACCTAACTTCTCGAATGTAATATTTTACAACATTCCTGGCATGTCGGCACCTACTTCTCGGTGAGAACATTGTATACGTCTATAACGATATATATCCTAGCCTAAGGCAACCTAACATCTCGGATGTAATATTTTACAACATTCCTGGCGTGTCGTCGCCTGCTTCTCGATGGGGACATTATATACGTCTATAACGTTGTATGTCCTAACCTAACGCAACCTAACATCTGGGATGTAGTATTTTTGAACATTCCTGGCGTGTCGTCGCCAACTTCTGGATGGGGACATTATATACATCTATAACGTTATATATCCTAACCTAAGGGAACCTAACATCTGGAATGTAGTATTTTACATCATTCGTGGCATGTCGGTCCCTACGTCTCGGTGGGAGCATTCTATACGTCTATAGCGTTGAATATGTTAACCTAAGGTAACCTAACATCTCAGGTGTAATATTTTACAACATTCCTGACGCGTCGGCTCCAACTTTTCGGTGGGAACATTATATACGTCTATAACGTTATATATCCTAACGTAAGGCAACATAACATCTCGGATGTAATATTTAAAACATTCCTGGCGTGTTGTCGCCTGCTTCTCGATGGGGACATTATATACGTCTATAACGTTGTATATCCTAACCTAACGAAACCTAACATCTGGGATGTAATATTTTACAACATTCCTGGCGTGTCGTCGCCTGTTTCTCGATGGGGACATTATATACGTCTATAACGTTGTATATCCTAACCTAACGCAACCTAACATCTCGGATGTAATGTTTTACATCATTCCTGGCGTGTCGTAGCCTGCTTCTCGATGGGGACACTTCATACGTCTATAACGTTGTATATCCTAACCTAACGCATCCTAACATCTGGGATGTAATATTTTACAACATTCCTGGCATGTCTGTCCCTACGTCTCAGTGGGAACGTTATATACGTCTATAACGATATATATCCTAACCTAAGGGAACTTAACATCTCGGATGTAATATTTTACAACATTCCTGGCATGTCGGTCCCTACTTCTCGGTGGGAACATTGTATTCGTCTATAACGATATATATCCTAGCCTAAGGCAGCCTAACATGTCGAATGTAATATTTTACAATATTCCTGGCATGTCGGTCCCTACGTCTCGGCGGGTACATTATATACGTCTATAACGTTGTATATACTAACCTAACGCAACCTATCATCTGGGATGTAATATTTTACAACATTCCTGGCATGTCGGTCCCTACGTCTCGGTGGGAACGTTATATACGTCTATAACGATATGTATCCTAACCTAAGGGAACCTAACATCTCGGATGTTATATTTTACAACATTCCTGGCGTGGCGTCGCCTGCTTCTCGATGGGGACATTATATACGTCTATAACGTTGTATATCCTAACCTAACGCAACCTAACATCTGGTTTGTAATATTTTACAACATTCCTGGCGTGTCGTCGCCTGCTTCTCGATGGGGACATTATATACGTCTATAACGTTGTATATCCTAACCTAACGCAACCTAACATCTGGGATGTAATGTTTTACATCATTCCTGGCATGTCGGTCCCTACGTCTCGGTGGGAACATTCTATACGTCTACCGCGTTGTATATCCTAACCTAAGGGAACCTAACATCTCAAGTGAAATGTTTTACAACATTCCTGACATGTCGGCCCCTATTTCCCGGTGGGAACATTATATACGTCTATAACGATATATATCCTAACCTAAGGGAACCTAACATCTCGGATGCAATATTTTACAACACTCCTGGCATGTCGGTCCCAACTTCTCGGTGGGAACATTGTATACGTCTATAACGTTACATATCCTAGCCTAAGGCGACCTAACATGTCGAATGTAATATTTTACAACATTCCTGGCGTGCCGTCGCCTACTTCTCGATCGGGACATTATATACATCTATAACGTTATATATTCTAACGTAAGGCAACATAACATCTCGGATGTAATATTTTACAACATTCCTGGCATGTCGTCGCCCGCTTCCCGATGGGGACATTATATACGTCTATAACGTTGTATATCCTAACCTAACGTAACCTAACATCTGGTATGTAATATTTTACATCATTCCTGGCGTGTCGTAGCCTGCTTCTCGATGGGGACACTTCATACGTCTATAACGTTGTATATCCTAACCTAACGCATCCTAACATCTGGGATGTAATATTTTACAACATTCCTGGCATGTCGGTCCCTACGTCTCAGTGGGAACGTTATATACGTCTATAACGATATATATCCTAACCTAAGGGAACTTAACATCTCGCATGTAATATTTTACAACATTCCTGGCATGTCGGTCCCTACTTCTCGGTGGGAACATTGTATTCGTCTATAACGATATATATCCTAGCCTAAGGCAACCTAACATGTCGAATGTAATATTTTACAACATTCCTGGCATGTCGGTCCCTACTTCTCGGTGGGAACATTCTATACGTCTATAACGTTGTATATCCTAACCTAAGGCAACCTAACTTCTCGAATGTAATATTTTACAACATTCCTGGCATGTCGGCCCCTACTTCTCGGTGAGAACATTGTATACGTCTATAACGATATATATCCTAGCCTAAGGCAACCTAACATCTCGGATGTAATATTTTACAACATTCCTGGCGTGTCGTCGCCAACTTCTGGATGGGGACATTATATACATCTATAACGTTTTATATCCTAACCTAAGGGAACCTAACATCTGGAATGTAGTATTTTACATCATTCGTGGCATGCCGGTCCCTACGTCTCGGTGGGAACATTCTATACGTCTATAGCGTTGAATATGTTAACCTAAGGGAACCTAACATCTCAGGTGTAATATTTTACAACATTCCTGACGCGTCGGCTCCACCTTTTCGGTGGGAACACTATATACGTCTATAACGTTATATATCCTAACGTAAGGCAACATAACATCTCGGATGTAATATTTTACAACATTCCTGGCGTGTTGTCGCCTGCTTCTCGATGGGGACATTGTATACGTCTATAACGATATATATCCTAACCTAAGGGAACCTAACACCTCGGATGTAATATTTTACAACATTTCTGGCATGTCGGTCCCAACTTCTCGGTGGGAACATTGTATACGTCTATAACGTTATATATCCTAGCCTAAGGCGACCTAACATGTCGAATGTAATATTTTACAACATTCCTGGCGTGTCGTCGCCTGCTTCTCGATGGGGACATTATATACGTCTATAACGTTGTATGTCCTAACCTAACGAAACCTAACATCTGGGATGTAATATTTTACAACATTTCTGGCGTGTCGTCGCCTGCTTCTCGATGGGGACATTATATACGTCTATAACGTTGTATATCCTAACCTAACGCAACCTAACATCTGGGATGTAATATTTTACATCATTCCTGGCATGTCGGTCCCTACGTCTCGGTGGAAACGTTATATACGTCTATAACGATATGTATCCTAACCTAAGGGAACCTAACATCTCGGATGTTATATTTTACAACATTCCTGGCGTGGCGTCGCCTGCTTCTCGATGGGGACATTATATACGTCTATAACGTCTTATATCCTAAACTAACGCCACCTAACATCTGCTTTGTAATATTTTACAACATTCCTGGCATGTCGGTCCCAACGTCTCGGTGGGAACGTTATATTCGTCTATAACGATATATATCCTAACCTAAGAGAACTTAACATCTCGGATGTAATATTTTACAACATTCCTGGCATGTCGGTCCCTACTTCTCGGTGGGAACATTCTATTCGTCTATAGCGATATATATCCTAGCCTAAGGCAACCTAACATGTCGAATGTAATATTTTACAACATTCCTGGCGTGTCGTCGCCTGCTTCTCGATGGGGACAATATATACGTCTATAATGTTGTATATCCTAACCTGAAGCAACCTAACATCTGGTATGTAATATTTTACAACATTCCTGTTATGTCGGTCCCTACTTCTCGCTGGGAACATTCTATTCGTCTATAACGATATATATCCTAGCCTAAGGCAACCTAACATGTCGAATGTAATATTTTACAACATTCCTGGCATGTCGGTCCCTACTTCTCGGTGGGAACATTCTATACCTCTATAACGTTGTATATCCTAACCTAAGGGAACCTAACATCTCGGGTGTAATATTTTACAACATTCCTGACGCGTCGGCCCTATTTCTCGGGGGGAACATTCTATACCTCTATAACGTTGTATATCCTAACCTAAGGGAACCTAACAACTGGGGTGTAATATTTTACAACATTCCTGACGCGTCGGCCCCTATTTCTCGGTGGGAACATTCTATACGTCTATAACGTTGTATATCCTAACCTAAGGCAACCTAACTTCTCGAATGTAATATTTTACAACATTCCTGGCATGTCGGTCCCTACTTCTCGGTGGGAACATTCTATTCGTCTATAGCGATATATATCCTAGCCTAAGGCAACCTAACATGTCGAATGTAATATTTTACAACATTCCTGGCGTGTCGTCGCCTGCTTCTCGATGGGGACATTATATACGTCTATAACGTTGTATATCCTAACCTAACGCAACCTAACATCTGGGATGTAATATTTTACATCATTCCTGGCATGTCGGTCCCTACGTCTCGGTGGAAACGTTATATACGTCTATAACGATATGTATCCTAACCTAAGGGAACCTAACATCTCGGATGTTATATTTTACAACATTCCTGGCGTGGCGTCGCCTGCTTCTCGATGGGGACATTATATACGTCTATAACGTTGTATATCCTAAACTAACGCCACCTAACATCTGGTTTGTAATATTTTACAACATTCCTGGCATGTCGGTCCCAACGTCTCGGTGGGAACGTTATATTCGTCTATAACGATATATATCCTAACCTAAGAGAACTTAACATCTCGGATGTAATATTTTACAACATTCCTGGCGTGTTGTCGCCTGCTTCTCGATGGGGACATTATATACGTCTATAACGTTGTATATCCTAACCTAACGAAACCTAACATCTGGGATGTAATATTTTACAACATTTCTGGCGTGTCGTCGCCTGCTTCTCGATGGGGACATTATATACGTCTATAACGTTGTATATCCTAACCTAACGCAACCTAACATTTGGGATGTAATATTTTACATCATTCCTGGCATGTCGGTCCCAACTTCTCGGTGGGAACATTATATACGTCTATAACGCAATATAACCTAACCTAACCCAGCTAGACCCTCGTTTGTAATGTTTCACAGAATCCCGTTCGTGTCGTCCCGTACATTTCGGCGCGGACATTATATACGTTTATAACGTTGTATATCCTATCCTAAGGCAACCTAACGTCTCGGATGTAGTATTTCCCAACATTTCTGGCGGGTAGGCCCCTACTTCTCGGTGGGAGCATTATACACTTTTATAACGTAATGTAACCTAACCTAACCCAGCTAGACCCTCGCTGGTAATGTTTCACAGAATCCCGTTCGTGCCGCCCCGTACGTCTCGGTGTGGACATTATGTACGTCTACAACGTTATATATTCTAACCTAAGGCAACTTAACATCTCGAATGTAGTATTTTCCAACATTTCTGTCGGGTCGGCACCTACTTCTCGGTGGGAACATTATATACGTCTATAACGTAATATAACCTAACCTAATCCAGCTAGACCCTCGCTGGTAATGTTTCACGGAATCCCGTTCGTGTCGTCCCGTTCATCTCGGCGCGGACATTCTATACGTCTATCACGTTATATATCCTGTCCTAAGGCAACCTAACACTTCGGATGTAGTATTTTCCAACATTTCTGGCGGTTCGACCCCTACTGCTCGGTGGGAACATTAGATACGTCTATACCGTAATATAACGTAACCTGACCAATCTAGACCCTCGCTGGTAGTGTTTTACAGAATCCCGTTCGTGTCGTGCCCTACGTCTCGGTGCGGACATTATATACGTCTATAACGTTACATATTCTAACCTAAGACATCCTAACATCTCGGATGTAGTATTTTCCAACATTCATGGCGGGTCGGCCGCTATTTCTCGGTGGGAATATTATATACGTCTATAACGTAATAGATCCTAACCTAACCCATCTATACCCTCGCTGGTAATGTTTTTCATAATCCCGTTCGTGTCGTCCCGTATGTCTCTGTGCGGACATTATATACGCCTATATCGTTATATATACTAACCTAAGGCAACCTAACATCTCGAATGTAGTATTTTACAACATTGAAGGCGGGTCGGCACCTACTTCTCGGTGGGAACATTATATACGTCTATAACGTAATATATTCTAACATAACCCAGCTAGACACTCGCTGGTATTGTTTCACAGAATCCCGTTCGTGTCGTCCCGTACATCTCGGCGCAGACATTATATACGTCTATAACGTTATATATCCTATCCTAAGGCAACCTAACATCTCGGATGTAGTATTTTCCAACATTCATGGCGGTTCGGCCGCTACTTCTCTGTGGGAACATTATATACGTCTATAACGTAATAGAACCTAACCTAACCCATCTATACCCTCGCTGGTAATGTTTTATAGAATCTCGTTCGTGTCGGCCAGTACTTCTCGGTGGGGACAATATATACGTCTATAACGTTGTATATAATAACATAAGGCAACCTAACATCTCGAATGTAGTATTTCACAACATACTTGGCGGGTCGGCCCCACTTCTCGGAGGGATCATTATATACTTCTATAACGTAATATAACCTAACCTAACCCATCTAGCCTCTCGGTGGTAGTGTTTTACAAGATTCCAGGCGTGTCGGTTCCTTCATATCGGTGGGAACATAATCCCATGTCATGAGATGCCATACCTATTCCCTGCAGAGTTGGGTTCAAATAACTTCTTCTTGGCTCTGGGGAATCAGTAATCGCTCCAGGAGTTCTACAGCCGCCTAATTCGACACATAGGAGTAGACATACCGTAACTGGGGCCATAAGATTTGGTATCATTTAATCACCTGTTGACGCTGTGTTATTATTAACGGTTCCAACGGTTATCCAGGCTCCTAATTCGAATCAGATGGCCGGAGATGCCATACCTAGGCCCTTCAGAATTGGGTTCATATAACTGCATATTGGCTCCGGGGCATTAGTAACCGCTGCAGGAGTTCTCCAGCCTCCAAATTCGACACCTTTTTTTTCGTTGGGAAATGTTCATAGATTCCACTCGACTTGGATTAATTTGCTAGGTGGTTATGCCAGACTCTTACTGACTAAAACCTAACAGTGCTTATCATAGCGCACAAATATATGGAGGAGGCCCGGCACTTAACATCGTTTACATCAGCCCCCCCCCCCCGCGCTGAGAGTCTCTGAATGTTTTCAGGAGACTCTCTTCTGGGCAGTGCACGCACTGCATTGTGCTCTTGATGTGCCAAGGCATGTGGGAGATAGACGTGATCACCCGTTTATCTCCGCATCTCGCAATACGCGTGCAATGGCTCAAAGGTTGATCCCGAATCTTTTGAGTCTATGTGTTTTGTACGAGCATGATAATCTAAGTCCATTTCTTTTTTTTTTTCTTTGAGTTACCCACCGTGGTTACAGTGTCTTGCGTCGTCGGTAACTTCTGTTTTTCCTCTGTCGTTTGGTTACATGGATCTTCTTGAGTTACCGACCTTGGTTATTAAACATTCAGATGTCGGTAACTCTCCGTCTACTTTTATTTTTCCTCTTCTTCATTTGTGGTCGACCAGTTACCGACCATTATGTATTCAGCAACTGTCTGCCACGCAATGTCTTCTTTCTTCATTTATTTATCCATTGCCAGTACCTTGTCTCGCTTTCGGTTGTCATTTTGCAAATGTTTGTCATGATGACTCCCGTACACGAAAACCTCGCGCATTCACACACACGAAATTCTCGCGCACTCACGCACACGAGATTGTTCGCGCCCGCACTATACGCATTGTTCACCACTTTCCTCTTGGGGTTTTTCTTCTTTCTTCGGTCTGTGGTTTCCAACGATGCAACTCTTCTGTGTATATATCATTGTTTTTGTCTTCAGCGAAGCTTCGTCTTCGTCTTCGCATGATCCGCGAAGATCGCGTCTCCATTGAGTTTGCCACTAGCGTCATGGTAGCAATGCAGGAGAAGACCAGCCTACCGAAAGGATCTTTGAAGCTGAACTGTCGTACAGTTTCAGGAAACAACAGCCCCCGCTCGCACGGTTGGACGCGGCAGACGTCTACGACGCCGACCACGCAGGACACGCCGGGCAGGGAATTCGCGCTCTTCCTCCTCCTTCCTCCTCCTTCCTCCTCCTTCCTTCCACTTCCTTCAAAGCCGTGACTTTATCACAAAACAAAGCCATTGCCTGCCAGGAACTTTGTTTTAGCATCATTTTAGCAAAGATACTGCTCAGAGTTAAATCTGGCCCTACCTCGCTTACCAGAGCGCGTCGTGGCAGCTCCCGTGCTGGATAGCGCTGTAGCGTGTGACACCCGCTGTCGTCCTCCTCTTCGCAATGGGGGCACAATGACGTGTTTTCTTTGCCCATCCGCTTCAGAAATGACGCAAAATATCCTGGTGAATATCTGCGTCATTCTGTACGTGAGCACGCCGCTTTTTCTTTCCGTCCATCTCATGAGATTTTGACGGAGCAAACTTATCGTCTAATGGTTCGTGTGACGGCTCATGGCTTGCTTTCGTACGAGATCGTCCTGTATACTCTTATCGCATCCTCTCTCCACGGTCTACGCACCGTTTTTAAGTTCTTTTTACTCGCGACAAGAACTTCGCTCTATACGGGCGCACCCTATAGAGCGATACTTCGCTGTATACGATACTGCCGTACAACCGTTTGACATTTGCGTTCGGACCACCGAGATTTGGCAAAATGTGGCTAAAATGTAGTGTCGCACTATCCAATCTGGGCGCCAATCTTATAAAATGCGACTCGAAATTCCACTTGCTATCCAGGTGAAGTCCAAGATATTTAATATCTTTTTTTACCTCAACAGTTGTATTCGCAATTTTTTTCATCTCTCGGCATTCAGCTCTTCTTTTATTGTCACGCGGGTCAATCAAGAGTAAAACTTCCGTTTTTTCCACGGCAATCTGAAAGCCAAGTTCACGGAACTTCATCGTTACCGATACCACTCCCCCTTCTGCACGACAGATGGTCCTGCTTTCGTTGCTTCTAGTGGCAAGTACTAGCGTGTCATCGGCATAACATGTAATATGTACTCCTATCGGAAGTGGCTGAAAGATAGCTATGTTATATCCGATGTTCCACAGTAACGGTTCAAGAACCGATCCCTGCGGAACACCGCGATTGTCCACCCTCTCAAAGTATCTGTCTTTTCCATTGTAAGTAATGGTTCTATCGCTCAGGTAGTTATTTATTACCACACGTAGGTATTCCGGAAAATCATTGCTCCACGTATGGCCGCACACGAGAGGGAATTGAAGGCATTCTTTATGTCAAAAGATACCGCAAAAGCAATCCCCCCGTTTTTTGTAGCTGTTTCTGCAATCGACTTTACATTTCTTATCGCATCGATTACGGATCGACCTTCCCTGAAACCGTACTGGCAATCCGCTAAATCTCGTCCTCTCGTCGTAAAATGCTGAACGAGTCTCCGGTGAATTACTCTTTCGAAGATTTTTCCTATCTCGTCCAGCAGAACGATAGGACGATAAGCAGACGGATCTTCTTCCGGCCTTCCGGGCTTTTTCAGCAAGAACATTCTGCCAGATTTCCACTTTCTTAGAAATTTTCCGGTCTGCAAGCATTCCGTGAAGATCCTCTGCAGCCGTCGGGCAAAGAAACCTAGAATTCCTAGCCAAGTTCAGCCAGGAACTTCATTCGGGCCTGGCGCAGTGCTCTTTCTCTTAAGTTTTTGCACTGCGCGGGCGATCTCTGGTTGCACCATTTTCCTCTCGTGGAAATAGATTCTGAACAACCCGCTCCAGGAAGTTTGGTTGCATCGTTTCTGATATAGGAGGCGCCCATGGTCTTAGTTTGTCCATTACCATTTTGTATGGACGCCCCCACGGATCCTCTTGCAAGGTGGACATTAGTCGCTCCCGTGCCCGTGTCTTGGAGTCAGATATTGCGGACTGCAGCTTGTTTTTCTTATTTTTATAGCTTTCGTTGCACCGCAGGATGTTTTCTATGTTTCTCATGGACCGGCGACCCTTCTCTCTTTTGTACTGGTGGCGCGTTAGCGTATATTCTGCACAAATTCGCGATATTGTTTCGTTCCACCAATACACAGGTCGTCTTTGCACATTGGGTTTTGTACGTAGCATGCAAGCGTTGTACACCGCTGTCACGGAATCCATTAATTCTGCTATTTCCTCGTCCACATTCACTGGACCTTCTTTTTTTCGAGTCTATGTTGCGGATAAAGCAGCAACCCGCATATAATCGTCGTTCAGCTTCTTAACGGCTCATTTTCTTACGTGGTGCTGCTATCAAGAATTTCTGAGGCGTTTTGCTTGGGCTGTGGATATCTGTATCCAAATACACTTATGGTCCGACAGATTGTCCATGTTGTCGACTTCTCAATTTTGCACCCTTTTCGCTGTGAGAGCATTTCCCACGGAGATATCTACTATGCTATCTCCTTGAAATCGCGAGCACGTTGCTTCCTCTCCACGATTTAGGATCTGTAAGTTTGCAGCATTCGCCCACTTCAGCATCGAGTGACCGCGATCTATTGTGCTTTTCGAATGTCACATGACTGCATGCGCATTGAAATCTCCAAGTACAAATACTGGGCGGTTCCAAATGTTTTTAATTGCGCTCCATATTTCGTCCAGTAAGCGCTCTTAATCGCTCAACGGCTAATTCAGCGGTGCGTACACACCCACCACCACGTATTCCGCCCAGTTCACCGCGATGTAGCTGTTTCCATTTGCTATTTTGGTTATAGGCTTGTATCCTCGATCCAATATTGACTCAATGGTATCCGATACGGTTCTGCGATGACTATAAGTTCCACCATGCTGCGCTTCATTTCGCTTATTACTCAGTCCTGTGCTTTGGCAGCATGGTGCACATTCACTTGTAGTATTTGACACAGCAGGGTGAATTTTAAGCTTTGTCCATCGCCTCCTCCAGGCTAAATTCATTTTCATTTGAATCTCCTTCGATATCTAGGGCCGCAAACCTGTTTTCCACCGCCATTCTAACGATGGAGTGCTCTATTTTTTTGCCGCCACTCATTCCCTTGCTAGTTGTCGGGACGGCGTCGTCTTTAAGCAGCTCTTTTATTTCCTTTCTAAAATATTTGGTGATCCTGTTGTCACCGCTGCTCTTTTTACTGGTTTCCGTTTTATTACCAGCTTTGTTTTCCGTCTTATTGGCGGTTTTACCGGTGTAAAAACTGCCAGCTTTGCTCTAATTTGAAACTCTCGCATTGATTGTTTGCATTTTTATCTGTTTAGGTACGTATGGTATTGTTTGCATCCTTCCCACTACGCACTTGTTACAAATCTTCTCTTCTCTTCTCTCAGCTTTATGCACCGTTAATTATCTTAGTACTTATTGCCTGTTTTAGGCACGCGTGGAGTGATGTATCTCCAACCCGCACGTAGGAACTGTATTCTAGACTCTCTATTTACAGATGTATGATGTGTTCGTTTTTTGACATGTAAACAGATTGTACTTTCTTCTTCTTCTAACTCTTGAAATTCTTTCTTTTAGGTGTGCAATGAGCTTTATTCACACCAGGAGCTCCTTATTATTCGTTTTTCTGTAGTACGCGTGAATCAGATTTCGTTTTCAGTATGTATTAAACAGCCTTTAACCTATCTTTGTTATGTCTGCTAGACACTTAGTTCTTTCTCTTCAGTTATAGTTTCTCACTTCACAATATATATCTATCACAATATGTGCCTTTTTAGTGAATGGTTCTTATAATTGTTTGTGTTACAGATATGGAGAGGATTACAAACACTCTACCCACGTCTTGGTCTTCTTAATATTACACACTTACTGCAGTTTGTTGAACAATGTCTTTTATACCATTCACTTTAACTTTTTGTAATGCATGTAATATTTTTATTCTGTCTTTCTTTGTTTGGAATTGATTCTGTCGTATCTTCACTATGTTTGTTTCACTTATCATACATTTGCATGTAGAAAGTGTTTATTTACTTCACTGCAAACTGCACAGGATGTAAAGCTTCCGTATTTAACGAGCTTTTTAACCTGTTTTGACTTGTCGACATGCGTGCGACGCCGACGGGTGTTTACCCCCTCTACACTGTCTATTTATTGCCTTCCTGTCCCC
Organism: Xylocopa violacea; assembly: GCA_963969225.1. Classification (NCBI taxonomy): domain Eukaryota; kingdom Metazoa; phylum Arthropoda; class Insecta; order Hymenoptera; family Apidae; genus Xylocopa; species Xylocopa violacea. The sequence continues at coordinate 1,608,658 of CAXAJV010000835.1, forward strand.
CTTTTTTGTAGGTAAACAGGTTGGCACTTGAGAGGTAGGTCAGTGACAGTCGACTTTTGAGAACACTTGCCGCGGTGGGTCAAGAGCTCCCCTGCCGTGAAACACTTATCTGCCCGACCCCCTTCTGTCAGCGTGGGCACAAGTCTTTTTTCTTTTAACTTTTCATGTTTATTTTCAACCATCCGGTAGTTTTAATTTATTTATAATCAAAACTACTTTTATTGCACTTGATGTACGATTGTTACTTACAATTCTGTGTCATTCTGTTTACAGTGTGTGCTCGCACTCACTGCGCTTATTTGTTGTCTTTCTTCGGTGCGTTACGAATTTATTAGAGTTTTTATTTACTTTTAAATTCGTGACGTATCACGAATTATAATCATTATTGAGATGCTGTCTCTCTCGCACTACGGGTCCTTTATCACCGTGACAGATTGATACTTGCGATCTATTGTCTACTCGCTTACACCTCTGCACCTTTGTCCCTCGCGAAAGGTAAAGTTTGCTGATAGTGAACGTACGTTGGCGCTCGGTCTACTATTTCAACTCTTTTTATCGTTGTTTTTGGCGATTAATATCCCGTTTTGTGAATGTGTCAACACCTTCTTGAGGTGTTGACCGGTGCATCTTCCGATATCCTCTTCCTCTTCAGTTCTCCCACGACGTCGTCAGCAGCCTCCACGACCCGAAATTAGATTTGGAAATGGCGAACGACGGCGCACGTGTCGTAACCGTGAAGGATAGCGAATCCGAGCACGAAATTCGCTATTATTCGACCCTAATACCGAAAGAATTCCAGATTTTTACGTCTGGATTTCACGCGATACTTACCAAATTCGATTAAGCCGTAGCTTGTATTCGAAATCTCAAGATTTCCACTCAAAAACTCGAAAATGCACGGAGCGATGTGAAATGCGTCTATACTCTTCCCCCAAATTCAACACCTAAGGGCGGATATACCGTATCTGAAGTCCATAAAATTGGATTCATTTAATCACTTATTGACACTGTGTTGATATTAACGGCGCCAAGCGGAATTGGCAATAAAATTTGTCAAATCCAGTAAAATGAAATCACCATTCACGTTTGAAACGAGCTAAAATTTCAAAAAAATCTCTCATAGAATTTTTATTAAACTTCCAGTTCAATTATTTTTCACGAATTCGAAAAGTATTACATTTTTTAAATTCTCCTCCTATAATACGAATTTTAATCAAATATCAGAGATAAACGATTTATTTATTTAACATTTTTACTGGGGTAACCAGTTGATAATTTCATAGGATCAGGGTTGGTGTTACATCCTCGTTCGTACTATGAATTTTGATCAGCGCTATTCGCGGAATAACGTTCGACGTAACAAAATCGTTCTAGATGTAGCAATCGGAATGAATTTTTTTTTAACCGGTCAGAGGCAATAAAGTAGGAGGGATATGCAAGGAAAACGCCAGAATGTGTCGCGTTACCGCGTTTCGAATTTTAATGGCCCGGTGGAATGATAAAGCGGTAATTAATCGTTGTCCATTGCTGCCGTCGTGAGATTCCAATGGATGCGACGCTTGGCGTCTTTACAAATAATTATTCCTTCCTTTTTCGCCAATTAATGTTCATATATTTTTCCTTTCGAGATAGTGGTCTCCTTTTTTAAATTCCTTGTTCCTTCTTCCTTTTATGACAAATTTTTCGTCGGCAGAGGAGAAATACAACTTTTACTTCAAATATCTATTGTTAGATTTGTATAATTTATTGCAGCGTGGAAAGGTATAGAAAGATAATTTGCTTCCTTTATATTCGATGTATTTTGACGAGCAACAAAAAAGTCAATAATGTTTTTATCATTCGTGAAGCATGGAGATATAGTTGATGCTTGTTACTTGATTTTTATCGGTTTTCAATACAGAAAGTATAAGAGGATTCGTTTTATGTATAATTTCGAACGAAATTCCTGATCGTTTAGACAAAACTTTATCGTATCGGGTCATTCTGGCTAATGGAAGCGGAATTCTCAATCCTTTTCACCGATGCGAAATATTTTAATCGCATTTCAGCGAATAGAGGGCTTTCTTAACATTTTCTCTCCAAATTAATTCATTTACCAATTTTCTTTTATTAGCAATTACACATTCTGTCCTCTCTCTCTCTCTCTCTCTCTCTCTCTCTCTCGATGAGGCTTGTAAAATGTCCGAGAAATATCGACATGTAAAGCGATAGAAGAATTAAAAGTAAAGTAATATAATTCCTTAGGAGCGAGACGCCATTCATTATGAATTATGGGACGTATAATGGACGCTCTCCCTGACAAATGAGTTAATGCTCCCTCGATGGACCTGTTTAAATCGTTAAGCACCATTAGCGACTTGAAAGTCTGATTCGTAATGGAAAAGAGTGCTGGCGGCAAGCCGGGCGCCTATCGCGACGGATTTTCGCGAAAATTCAAGGACTTAAGGAATTTTAATGTAACCGCGGAGGCAGCTACCGCGCACAAGCCTGTTTAAATATCCAACAGCAGCGAAGAAATAATTCAACAGCTCAGCCAAGACAAACACTGAGCGATGCGAGATATTTAGGTGAGGAACCGTGTTCGTTTTTACGAGACGCATACCGAAAACGTTGCTGGCCGGGTAAAATTCAGTTGCGCCAGTCTCATTTAGGTTTCCTACTACACTCAGAAAATACGACTGGCACTGATCAAATTACGCCGGAGCGTGCTTCGACTACGAACGAAGTTTAAAGGCCTGTGGGCGCAGTGTATTAAATCCAAAGGGAGACACTGGCTGCTTCAAAATAGCGGCTGTTATTTGAGCGAACGAAGTAAGTTTACGAATGAAGATTCCGCATAAATTAGAAATATATTTTTAATCGAAAATAAATGTGGAGTGTGATATCGAGTGAGAGAAATTGGGAAATTTTGGATAATTTTAACACGTGACAACAGTTTCATTAAATGAATTGAATAATTGGTTGATAGAGACCTAAATGCTTGTGAAGGCGCAAGGTAGAAAGGCGTAGCATGCTTTCAGTGGGGTGTGGGTTCCGTTGCAATTGGAGTCGAGTTACTAGGTAGTTTGAAATCGTAGTTGATCAGTAACCATCGGCGTATCCCATAATTAGTTAATTGTAACGTTACATTGGTTACTTAACCGCTTACGTCGTAAAATTACTGTATGTTCGTACGTTTCAAGGATCTCGTAAAAAATGGCAAAATACTAGCCTATTTAAGTGAAGTAATAAAGAATAGAGAGTAATTCTACATTCAGTAATAGCACGATCGTTGTTACACTCAATTTTGTTCGTTGATGATCTCATCCTGGTTTGCAACAAGAAATAATAAGAGAAGTAAAATTTGTAGAATTTGTGGGTCAGGAACAAGTATATACATATGTATATCATTCCCTGACGAATCGATGGATAAATAATTGTTCATTGTTTTACGCTGCTCAGTTTGACATCATTATTATCCCCGTCAGTTGGCGTCATAATAGCTGTGAACGAGGATGATGTGGTCAGAGACCTGGGAAAGTCTGTAAATAATTTATGTTGCGTCACATCTACGTGCAAGCGTGAGTACGTTACTATAAGCAATTCTTCCGTTTCTATTTACATCAGTCCTTTGTGCGGTTTAATCGAATCTCTGGTGTCTATTCAGTGCGACTTTTAATTGCTCCTGGTCATCCCATAATGAGATGCAGAAGGGATGCAGTCCTGAATCTGCGGTGTCAAATCCTCTCTAATTCGAACGACTTTTGATAACGACTTGCGATAATGAATGAACGTAATCTCTTTTTCGAAAGTTGGCGAACTATTGAGGAGGGTTGGTTAATTATTCGGTGCGCTATTGATCGCAGACGCTATGAAGATTAATCGAATGTTTTTTGCAAACGAATACCTTACGCGTGCTTTTCACTATTATTTTTAAACGTAATTGAGCGTTGTCTGAAATTTGTCTAGTTTCGTAATTCAGTCTTGACTCGATTCGATGGTGGTACACTAATTATTAGCTATAAGTGAAGGGATATGCTAATTGGGGAAAAGGGTTATGTCGCGAAAGTTCTCGATGGTTCTCCAGCTGTCACTTCTGAACTAAATGTAATGGAAAATTGTGCTAATTATAGCAATCTTCTGGCTACCTCTGTTGCGTCGTAAAAGCTTAAAAGTTGACGATATCCTTTACGCATCTGTTCTCCAGTGGCGTGGTTTACTACACCGTGGTTTCGCGAAACTTGGCCGTTTCTCGGGCTGGATATTCATTTTAATACCAGGATAACTTCAGTGTCTACTACACCTTTTCCCCGTGACAAATTCGCGATATTGAATTAATGGACTTTAGAAGTCCATTTCCTCATGCTTCGTACTTACAGTTTCGCGTTTAAGCTGTAACACTGAAACAATCTCATTGTTCGTTCTTTTCTGCCTTTTATTATACCTATGCATACCCATGCATACCCATGCATTATTTTTTCTTTCGTACGTTCTCCTTCTTTCCGTTCGTTCTCCCGTTAATTTCTGATTTTGTTCTCTAAATATTTCGTGAGCGCTGACTGCGAGGAACCAGAAAAACACAGAAAATAGAAATTTCAACAAACCCTTGTCGTTTCTCTTTCCCGTGATTCTGTTTATCAGTGAAATTTCGTACTTCGCAAACAGGAAGGTCGTAAACGGCGTTTGGTCGTGATAATTTCGAAGCGAGCGATGCGCTGCCAGCATGATTATCTTCCCGTCCCGGTTTCAGGGTTTATCGTCGCAACTGCAAGAAGCATCTGGACTAACGATTCAGGAAAATTGTTAGGTTGTTTTAATGTTGCGACTTTGCCGCGCGTCCCTCTCCATTAGCGCGCGAAGTAACACTCTGATTTATTAATATATGATGTTTAATTGCTCAGCGGCAAACTGCAGGATTGTTCGAAGGTTGCTTTGATTCTTTTATTCTAAATCAGCTTTAGTTGCTCGTATATCGGCTGAACAAACATTCGGAATGCATAGGATACAGTCCATAAATTTCAATGCTATTTTACAATGTTTACGAATCTCACGATTGAACGTAGCTTCATATAACTCGAGATAAAAGTTTTTCCTTTCTATTTGATTTTCTGCAAAAAAATGTGCGAAACAACAAACATCCATTATCAATCTATTTCCGCGTTCAAAATTCGACGGTCTCTCAAGATTTTTAAAAATTACGACGAATTAATTCTCCAAATCGACGGAAATATACTCGAGTTTCTGAGGGTGAACCGTTTTACCTTCTGCGCAACGCGCAGATCGTTAGCATACGAAAAAACGGAGAAAACGTAAGCTTAGCGACCTCGTTATTCTCAGTTACTCACCTCTTATGAAATCCACCGCCATCTCCAGACCGTACGTGTCCTTATCACAATCGTCAAGGATGTGCGCCCCGATTTTCACACTCGGCAGAATGCCCTCGCCCTCATTGAGGTTATCCAGGGTGTAAAGCCTCGCCTCCAATGCTTGTACTCCGCCCTACGGCATAACAGGGCCGCACGTGATCGGGTCCTGCCTCTCGTGCAACAGCATAAACCCTCCGAGGAAGAGGTCGCCCTCGACGACTGCCTTCTTCTTCACTGGTCAGGCGACGAGAACCTGCGCGCTCGGGTCCATAGATCGGAACTATCTGCGGCCGTATCGAATCAGATGATGAGTTTCCGGGTTCTCGAACCGGAAGCCACGCTCATGTCGCGCCCTCAAACGAGCGCGATCCCTTTCCGCGTCGATGGACCAGCCCGGGGTGGAAAGTCTCGGCGAAGTTCCTGATTAATTTTTTCACGATCGATCGACTCGCTATTGGAGTAATCGTCGCCGTCGTCGTCGAGTCGAACCTGCTCGGAGCTCAATAACCATCTATCGCCCGGCTCGCTGTTGGCCGAGCACATGTATATCAGCACGGCAGGTAACAGAAGCTTCATGACTTCATAATTGTGAATGGTTGAGCTTGCGAACGGCTTCACACGTTGTCCTGTGTTTGCGTCGGGTGGTGTGTTCGAGTGGAACTTGCAGTTCAGAGCGGCTATGGTCGCTCCTCAATGGGAGATCGGTGGTCCGCTTTCTCCAAGTCCATGGTTTCTAGTTACGTTGCGTTGCGGCGTTGGATGGTACATCGCGATGGTAGTCGATGGTGACAGGGCCTTTATGGGGCCACTGGAACCGGCTGTTTTGGAGCAAGAAAGTTCGATCCGTTTCACTTTCGCTGAGAGTTCCGCTGGTCTGGTACTAATTGCTGAAGTTCTGCGATCGGGTAAAGAAACGAAAAGTGGAGGTTGACACGGCGCTGCGGAAGTTTAGAGTGATGAATGGGTGATCGTGGATGGTGACTTGTTTGCGGGGTAACCGGTGTAATCGTTCGTTCCACGTGGAACTGTTGATTCGTTTGGTAGTCTCGCGATATTCTGGATTTACTCGAATGTCATGGGAAATATCTACCTAGCTTTGCTCCTCGCAAGAGAGCTCATCGAGAAGGAAAGTAAGCAACATTTGCTTTTGGCCACTGTTCGTTAGCAGTTACCCCTTTCTCGTCAGTGGTACGGTTCCTGTTTGCTTCTAAAACTTTTGTCACGATTACAAATGTTTCTCCTAGGCTTGGGATCCTTATTTTTATTTCGCAAATATTCGCGAAATCGTCTATGTGTCGCGACTGCTTCTCGATAAAATTCCGAGTCGAACTTGAGGCAGGGCAATTTTCTTACGTTTACATGTCGACGAGATCGAAAGCCTATTTGAAAACGCCGCGCCAGCAGCCTCGGAACTATCGGGATTCTCTGATTGGATAATTTCGTCGGAGAATCTATAGGGCATGGACCAGTCGGTGCCAAGACAGCAAAAGTGTAAATTGCTTTTGATTTGCAACGAGCCACTCGCGTTCCGATAGCGACCCGATCGCTTCGCGAACTAATTAAAAACTTTGACACGTCGCGCCCTTCTTGGTTCTCGTGTCTCCGGTGGCTGGTGGAACTTCCTTTCTCCGTTCGAATTACCGTTTATGGCGCCCGCGATAATTCGTTACGAGGCGTACCTGTTGCTCCGCGGTGGTGGCCACGAAAATCCATTTCCATTTCATTATGCCTCCCTCCCGTTCTCGTCGCTGTGATTTTTGGACCGCTCCCCGTGTTTTTTCAAACGCGACGAACTGTTACGCAGCGCATTGTAACGAGGGATGTGGTCGCGTTACCTGTTGCGTCCCTCGACGAGGAACCGTTACCTGGTCTAGCGTAGTTTTGTCCTACTCTATCTGGAATTGGATCACGGATTGTCTAGGAAGTAACTCGACAACGATCGATATTGAGAACGCGACGCCTTGCACCGTTGCCACTCGATGGTTCCAAGTGACGCTGACGGACGTCTGGATGGCTACCCTGTCGAACGCCTGACGGAGAACGGACGTTCGTTTTGTGGGCGTTCGAGGATCTTTTCTACGAGATCTATTCTATTGGTCATTACTGATTTAGTTCAGGGAAGACAATGATCAGAATTTCCAATCTCTACAGTTTTTAATTTGCATAATTATGATTAATAAAGTTTTTAATTCTCAAATTTTAACTCATAATTCATCGCGAAACACTTTTCAGGTTCGAACCGTGTACAATTTTGACAAAAGCTGTAGGTGTTGGCGAAACCTGTGTATAATAAATGTAAATGACGCATTGAGTAATTAAATCCCACGTTCTGTGGTAATTGAGAATCAAGCCAAGGATGGTGGTTAATAATGCGATGAGTTCATGCTGTATTCGAATGACACAAATGGCACTGTCTATTGCTGATGAAACTGTATGGTGTACAGTGGTATTTACATATTTTTTTGGATCTATTCTATTGGTCATTACTGATTTAGTTCAGGGAAGTCAATGATCAGAATTTCCAATCTCTACAGTTTTTAATTTGCATAATTATGATTAATAAAGTTTTTAATTCTCAAATTTTAACTCATAATTCATCGCGAAATCACGATTGGAATCGAGCAAATTGGAATAAACGGGCGGATATTTTATTGTATCTGTTTGGTATTCGCTATTATTCTGTGGCTAAATGGAGATGGTGTATAATTAATGTAAAAAGTTCCCGAGAGAAAGTTTGCTGAAGCACTGTTGTTTCTGTTTCAACCGCGATGAATAGAATATAATATTATATTACAATTTCGGAATCTCATTGAAAAACAAAGGAGCCTTTCCAGATAGCCATAGGCTTTTTTCTTTCATTCCATTTTGTCTGTCTGCCTAGTTTTTCCTTTTTCGTACAAAACTTCATCACGTTGAAAAAAAATTCGCATATACTGTGCAGCATTACGAAACTTTTGACATGAAAATTTATATGACTTTCTAAATGATTCGGTTAAACGGACGTGAAAGAGAATAGAACGTTGCAGTGTGCACGTATCAGTTTGTTTTTCCCTCGAAATTAATCTCAATTAAATTACGAATAAGTGAAGTCTTCTGTCAGTTAACAGCATTAATTGGTTGTGGGGAAACATTCGTATAATTTTTACTGGATTTCCTATTCCGCTAGAATTGTCAAATAATACATTTTTATCGCCAGAAAATATCTTTTAAAATGTAAACATTTGTTATTCGCATGATGGAATATATTATATATCTTTTTCTTTTTATAAAAATTAATTTATCAAGCTAATGTGTGTGGATTATTGGATACAGAATGGATTTGTTTCCTGAACCGACATAAACATTTTTCATCGTTACTTCCAGTAATTATCTTTGAGCATTGTGGAACGAGTGATTTATGAATGCGTTGAAAAATGTAAACCACAGGAATAACTGGTCCACGAGACACATCTGTTCATTTCTCTAAGTTTGGGGATTATTTTTTAATCTGATTTGCACGCTTTGTATAGTGTGGGCCCGGTTCGCGGTGTTCCGACTTTGAAATTTACTTTTTTTAAACGGCTTCCTGAAAATGTTAATTACAAAAGGCATCGACGATGATATGGAAGCTACGACTGGTTTCACCGCTTACGCGGTAATTAAATTTCTCATTAACAGATCTTACGCTCGAAGCCTCTAATCTGACCGATTACGGTCAACAACGGATAGCATTTACTTTCCTTCATTCATTACCAGAAAATTGTACCGACGCGTGCTTCTGGTAACGCTATCTCGAAAATGTTACTCGAACCTACGAAAAAAGTTTTCAAACAGTCTCTTTTCTTTTTCCTTCATTTTCATTGAGACAATTATTCACTAGTTTACGGCGCAATTACTCCGGCGATAACGTTCTTGCGTGCGCGACAAGCACAGGGTCGCGTAAATTGCTATAAAACCGCGACAGCTGCCACTTAACGAACGTGGTATTTTTCAATCACCTGCGTCTCGTCAAGCTGTATTGCCAGAGAATTTCAGAAGTAATCTTCCAAACTGTTTCTCATGTTATATCATGCGCTAAGCGTAATCGCATGGGGATTAGTTTCTCTCTTTTGCCATTGTTTCATTTTTGTTTTAAACGGTTTTTGTTAAACTATGTGTTCATTCTTTACCCGCGAATGAATTTCCGTAGTTAATTTCTTTTTGCTCCTCGCTCGAATAATTTTGCCCCCCGTTTTATCCAGTGGATCGATCGATTACACCTGTGTCTTCAATGTACTCTGTTATCAGAGAGATATTTTAACGATGCTTACGATTTTCACATCGGTGACGGAACACCACTGTGACAATAGCAATTTCATGGAATCGTTCAATAAAACGCCGAAGAACCGCGGCAGGATTCGCGGGACACGAGCCGGTCGGTTTTTCGTCCACTTGTTTGACTCTTCGTACACATTTCTGCGGCCATAATAATCCAACGGCATCGTAGGACAGAGAGCCGTTGGAGTAGTTGGAGCACACGCGCGCGGCCCCGTGTCGTAGCAGCTACTGACTGGCTCTGCGACTGTATCAACACTACCCTCCTGTGGAACGCATCAACCCTCCGTCACCCTCGAAGCCCTGCCTCGTTCCCTACTACCCTACCTTCCCTCTCCCTCCCGTTCATTCTCTTCCTCGTTTCCTCCAAACCGTCTTACCCTGTCCCACGTCACGCCTCGCGAATTCTGTTCCTTTCATTTTGCCGCGTGCGACTGTTTAAATCGTCGATCATAATTCTCTCGCGGGTAGGAATTAAAGAAAGCCAGAACGAAATGTAAAGAAGAGAGGAACGGAAGAAGTGGAAGTTTTTTTTATTCCACCGGTTGTCAGCATTGGCACTTTTAGTCTTGTAAGAAGTACTTTGATAAATTATTGTCGTCGTACGTAAGGAGCTAATCCCGTGATGGCCGGTATGCGCGTGTGCACGTGTCCCATGTAGATGGTCTGGGAGCGAAAGGCGAGGAAAATAACGGGACCGGGGTTGTGTCTTTTGATTGCTGCGAAAGTTGGTTCACGGGGAGGCTGGAGGTAATAAAAGACAAATTTTAGAATATTACGATTCGGTTAAGCGGAGCAGGTTACTTCTCGCAGAATGAAGCTGCAGAATTTTCCCTTCTTCGGTTCATAACTTCGGTTCTGTCACCGAGATAGAAGAAAAAATTTGACGAGTAATTATAAATTTCCAAGCCGTCACGTCGCGAGTTGGGAGATTCATATCGAATCCACATTGCGCATTACTTACTACGCGTTTCAGCGTTGCTTTGTGTTTGCAACCAGCGCGGTTCTGTTTCGTTGTCCGAAAGTTTCGCGCATCGCGTTCTCATTAAATTCAGGCATCGAAGTTAATCGGGTTCGTAGCGATACCCGGAACAAGTTCCCGCAACAGGAACGAACAGTGAGGAAAAACTGATGCGAGCCATCCAATTATAGCGGCGGATCGTGTAGCTATGTCGGATAAGACGCGCGATTATCGGGTTTGTCAAATGGCGGACAGATTTATTTTTCGAAAAAGAATTTCCCTTTTGACGGGTGCGTGACAGTTATACGACACGTCGGATGCTTTTTTATGGAGCCAGCGCATCGATTCGGACCGCTTTTGGCTTTGTTTTACTTTAACGTTTCTCTTTTTTCGCTCGTTCCCCTTGTATTATTATTCCTTTCATTGCATCATGCCGGATCGCTCCTTCTATTGGAAACTTGTAATGGGTGCGGTAGGTTTGAAAGGATTCGAGACCAACATCGCAGGAAATGCCATAACGGTATTGCTCGGGCATTACGTCGCGTCGATGGTATTGGTGTGCAGCGACATAAAAAAAATTCCCATGTTGCAAAAGGACGGAAATTACTTCAAAAGCGAGTTCAAGCTCCTCCTTCTTTGACCTCTCCGTCGAGACTTTAATTTCGTTTTCCTTTTGGCTCGAGTAAAACGGCGATGTTTGGAATGGAACTTGGAACGAGATGGATACACTGGAATAAAAGTGAATGATGTGTAGTAAGCATCTGTGCGGATGAAGTATGCGATGCCGAAAAACATCATCGGCGACGTGAATTTCATTGGTTCCTCTAGACTCGATGAATCTCCATATCCCTTCCAGTCGATGGTGAAAAATAGGATGACACGTGCAAGCGTTAAACGTTCCTTCACTAAGTTCCGAGAACTGAGTGCCCAGAACTCGTTGCGGAGTATCTTATTAACGAAAGCGTTCGCTTTTTGCCTACGATATCCTAACTGAATATTATCCCTCGCAACAAGCAGAGAGGCGTTATATTTACACGATAAGGAAAGTTTATGAGGCAATTTTCTTCACGAACAAGCCACAAACTTCTGCGTAATTTCAGTCCTTTCCTTTCAGTGGTTTCGTTCCTTCTTTTCCCCTAACTTTCCCGCCCCATTTTTTGATATTTATCGTCTAGTGGTAAAAAACCAGAAAATAAGTATCTACACCTAAGACATCTCTCTGGAAAAAGAAGAAATTTCGCGCGATAATTGTATCCCATTGAACGTTACCCTAAATAATTCGTGGATTGATGGTTAATTGAACGTTTAATCGACCGTTTCCTTCAGTGGACAAGGTTGCTTGTATCTTATCTAGTCGGATTATCACAATTAAAACGAAATCCGATACGGGCGATTCGATATTTCAGGATAATTGATTCGATGCGAATAATGGGAGGGCTTTCTAGACCGTTGAAAATTCCAGGTTTAAAATGTTACAGGCATTGTTGCATTATTCATCGAGGAAAATGCGATGAACGCGGGAAACGCGTAGTCTAATTTCAAAGAGCAAATATCTGCAGCTACGATCGAAGTTTCATCTTTTTGAAGAAACACTTTCATGTCGTAGAGGAGAGGTCAGAAAGTGGAGAGTGGCTGCGCATGAGCGGGCGTAGAGAATATTTTTTCAGACTGCTGTTGTTATCGCTAGGCGAATTAACTTTTTAATCGCCGCGTGATAAAAGAAGATAACGATGGATAAATTAAAATCTGCATTTTAACAGGTTATGAAATGACGTTGCTAATGAACAAGTTTGTATCTTATAAATATTGAAAATCGATAAACGCAGAGGCAGAAATGATACAACTTTCATTTTTTTTTCTCACTTTCTCTCGAACAAAACGTATGCGGCGAAACCGACGAGTCTGTTCGATTTCGTCGGCACAAAGGGTGTATGATTGTGTTTGGTGGTTCGCTATAAATTGGTTACAACTACCTTTAAATATACCAGCATCGAAACATCGTCGATCGTTATACAATTCTCGAGTCGTATAGGAAATGCATATGAAGTCTATTATACTGGGCTTCCTCTATTGCACTAGGCATCCTTTATGGTACGAGTTTTCATATTTTCTTCATAGTTTGCAGCATGAAAATTTAATGCAGTCATTTCGAATTGGCTGCGAGGTGAAGAGGTGTATCATTTTAATTCAAAACGTTACATTTTTCAGTTAACAGGAACGTTGCTGAACCAGGATGCTTTAATTTTTCCATAATGAAATGTTGCTTCTTATTTTTGCCTCCTTTTAATTAAATTTTATTATTCTGTAACGAGGCGTCACTCGATTCCGTTCGTTGAAGCTGCACACCTCTACCTCTCGCACTTCCGGCTTGTGAGCGAATTTTTTCTCTCTTGTGTTGTTTAACGGGTGTTTATTAACATTCACTCGAGCTTCGCTGTTCGTTTTCAGCGTCACCTTAAAGTTCTCTCGAGATCTCGTCGTTCTGCTCCCAGCGGTTATGAGTACAAACTGCTCCTTCTTTTATTCTTCAGTTCCTTGAAAATCGAATAAATTCGCTATTTTTCCACCTCATCCGTTTCATAAATACAGAATACACCATGGTTCTTATTTTTATTTACATGACTGGCTACCTGGCCGTGTCAAGCGTCGACGGTTACACGAAAAATCGTCCAACAGAGGACGAGTCTTCCACCAGAAGAGATGCTTCCGCGTTTATGGAATATCTGAAGCATCGTTCACGAGTTAATGAGTGTGAACGAGAAATTTCTGTGTCGCTCTTCTTCATACTTTTTTTTTTCACTCCGTCTTAATTAATGATTAATTGACACTATCGTAGCGTCTCGTCTTCTTTGATATACTACGTGAAATATCTTTCCGTTTGAACAGGAAAATCGTGGACGGTGACACCTGATCCGTGCTATTATTTGTAAATATTTTTGTCTAATGAATAAAAAAGAAGACACGTTAATATATTGCATGTTAATGCAATGAAATTGGAAATTCTTCTCAGAAGCGCGACTAAAAACATTTCCAAACACCAACGTAGTAGAAATTACGACACTGGGTTTGATCTGCAACGACTACAGTCGCAACAAATCGAGGAAGCTTTTCCATCAGGAAATTGCAATTTCTTCGTTCTGGAATTTCCGTTGACCCGAAACACGAATTCTTTCAAAGCTCCGTTTCATAATGAAATCGATAGCTCGATCCCAATTGTTTTACACGACGCCCCACGAGTTACAAAGTAAATTCCTAAAACGCTACGCGAGAGGGAATATTTTAAAAACCTAGCAGCCAACTTAATTTATCCTTTGCGAAATATTGCCAGCGTGCTTTTTAAGTAACGTAGGGAAACAGAGAGAGAGAGAGAGAGAATACGAGCAGGGGCGAAAAAATAGATAAATGCATCTAACAGAAATATGGAACTATTTCAAAGTCAGTTTACCAAAATATGTACGTATCAGAGAATCCGTAATTTTTTTCTCGTTTGCCATTTTAATCGATTTCAGTCTTTTCGAAATTACATTTACGTCGTCTGATATGGACACGCAAACGTACTGAAATTTTCAACCGGATAAACATTGTTTTTATCATATCAACAAGTTTTTACTAGATCGTGGCATTGCTTCGATTTTGTCATTATCACCCCCCCCCCAACTTGAGTTGGTCGCTTCATGAAAAATGGAGGTTCTAAACTGTTTGTCCAGAAGTAAGTCGTGACAAATTATCGCGTTCACTGTTCACAGTAGCGTTATCTACGCGTATTTACGTGCACCTTCTGGCCAGAAATTGATGTTTCCTCGCGGTGAAAATTAATGGAAATTTAATATCAATCCCCCGGTTGTACGCGAATAATAGAGCCGATATTCGCGTGGGAACGTCGCGAAAAGTATCCGCGTAATCGAGCGTCTACATTAGACGATATCAATTGGAAATTTCTGCGAAATAACGAAAATTCTCGTTAATTTATATGCGCGATTTCCCTGACTGTGTTTATACGAGAATATAAACGTTTCCAATTTAACTATATAATTATAAAAATCGTTCTCTAGGGATCGCTCGACGGTGCCGACATTTTTCTTTTCTGCGCAAATCGTAATTAAAATTGAAATGCGATTCGACTAATTTCAATGGGAAAGTTAATTATCCACGAACAGCTAGGACGAGGAAAACGAAAAAGCTGGAAGCCTTCACGTGCAAAAGGAGGTCAACGTGGTATTACAATAATCATATGCTAACTCAACTAGTTTGCCGTTATATTACATTCATTACCATCGGACTTTCGTGTAGTTATTAACTTCAACCTGTGTAATTTAATAAAATTCACGTTCAGTAAAGAGTTCATTTGCAAAGCAGCGTATTTGACGTGTTCCTTTATACAGAAGAATTTTATACAGCCAGTGCGCTGGGCACAAAAGTTTGTTCCTTTACGCGAATAAAGTACATAATTTTCATACCATGATTCCTTTTTCATCTCTCTGTATAATTCAATTTTAGACGAGGTTTTCCTCGAACGCGTCACGATATCGTGGCCAACCAGTGGGTTATGAAAATTGTTGAAATATTTACGCTATGGAATTACGTATGTTCCCTACGTACGAATCTCCCGATACGTATACGTGTTCCACGTTCGCTGAGAAGCTTTAAAAGAAAAAGAAAAAAACAGGAAAAAAGAGGACGTCGGAAAAAGAAAAAAGTGGAAAAGGCTAGGCGAGAGTGGAATAGCAACACCTCCACGTCCGATCTGCAGAATATCCGAGTGCACGCGTTTTAAGCACTGCCCATAAAAATATTAATAAAAACTCGAATACTACTTTGAATATCAACGAGATTGCGTCAGCAAGAGTAACTGGGTGGAGGAGCTTGGACGTTAAAAACTGTAACCCGCATTACACCTACCATTACTTTGTAGCGAGATTAAACGTTGAGGTTTGAATATTTAATTGAACAAGTAGTGAGGAACGGCATTGCACCGACGATAGACATTCGCGGAGTAATAAAGCGTGCTTCTTATTGAGCTCGTAAAATTTCTGCATTTATGGCTAGCGTGCTTCGTGTTTAGTTTATAATATAGTCAAGTTTCTGGAAAATTATGTGTACGATTGTACAATTTTTGTTACTTTTAATTTTGCTCTTGTTTGAGGAAAATTGTTGGTCACTTAATTGCCAGTCTGGTATATTGATTGATATCACTGAAAATTAGAGAAAGAATAAATGGTTTTATATATCGGCAAATATTTCTAAATCTAATTGAATTACGCAAATAGTTGTAACAATTCGAGTTTCGTGAAGATTTTTAAAAGTTATCAGATTTTGATATTGGAGAGACTGTTGTTACCGGTAAAAGCTACGAGTTAGCAGTGAAAGCTCTACTACTTCCCTTACGACTATGATCAAAGTACGATCACCAAAGTCGTACAATTTTACTGTCTTTCGAAATGTTACCAATTCAGCATATGGCTCCAAATAGGTACCGGAAGTAGCAATAGTGATCCCAGTAGATGCATCTTGTCCGCGATAATAATACATAAATGATTAAGAAGTAAACTCGCGAAAAATAACAATAATTCTCCTTTAAAACGTAAATGTAGCTTTAGTTTACATAAAATTTATAAATGATTATTACCAATAGTTGTGAGTAATCGTTAAGAATATTAATTGATAAAAAAAATTGCGAAAATCGCTAAATTACGGCCAATTTTAACGAAAAATCAATTTAAAATTTAAGCGCAAGGGTGGGGAGCCATGGGTATATAAGGAGGGCACTTCCGCTGTTTTAATCAGTTGCTCGATAGACGCGGTACCGATCGGAGCTCCTCTTGGGCCTAGTTCAGGAAGATGGACCATGATCAACGTGTTATGATGGTGGTGGGGGACCACGAAGAGGGTGCTGCCCTCCATGGTGGCGGACACTGGTCAGCCTGATGATCCCTTGGTAGGTGACAGTGGTCAAGCGAGCTGAGTCGATGGTGGTGGATCACGGAGAGGCTGCTGAGCCCCATGATAGTGGACACTGGTCATCGCGATAACCCCTTGGTAATGGAAAGTGGTCAGCGAGCTGAGTCGATGCTGGAGGATTACGGAGAGGGTGCTGCCTGCTTAGTAGTGGACAATGGTCAGCTAGCTGAGTCGATGGTAGAGGATCATGGAGAGGATGCTAGCCGCTGATGACGGCACTTGTCTGCGAACGGTGAGTTTGTACAAACCGAATTTTTAATTAGAGGTGGTGGGGTAGATGAGGTAGCAGTAGTAGTAATTTTGATATATACTTGAACAAACTGGAGGGCTATCAGCTAGCGCATTCGACTGAATGCTAGCATATATAGCCCTCCTATTTTATATAATTGTAATCGTTCTTTTTATTAGTTTATCGGTTTAAAAAATGCGAGATTGTTATGTATTGAGAATAGTTTCGCGATTGAATGACTAGTGTATACTGTGAACAATCTCGGGATTGAACGATTAGTTTTATTACTTTTATTCGTTTTATGATTTATTATTTGTTTTTCTTATTTTTCAATTTTAATTTTCTTTTTGCTACCAAACTTTTGTATTTGAAGAATTTAGCTTTTTGCAATTGCTACCGAATTTTTGACGTGTCTCCGAATTCTTGACATGTTACTGAAATATTTTTGGGCTTCAGAGAATTGAAAGTCCACACCTATTATATGTTAGATTTATAATAAAAATAGTTTATTAAAGTAACGATATAACAAAATAAAAATAGTGTATTAGAGTAACGATAAAAGAATTCCTAATAAGTTGCGTGCGTAAGCAAATAGCCGTGCTGCGCACCGTATTCGTACTCCATTTGTCATTACACAAGTTTAAGAGAAAAGTTGAATGAAATCTTGGTACCTCAGTGCCGAGGCTGCATATAATGGAAGGGTGGATGGGATTTGGGTTTGGGGATAGGTCCCTGCGTACTCATCTCTAAACGTGGAGGCAAGTATGCAGGGACCTAATTCCTTGATAACGTTTTTGAAAGACCGGTCTTTCTAAAACGATATCGAGTAACATTAGATTTAAGACTTAGATTTAAGAGTTAAATTTAAGAGTCAGATTCAAGAGTCAGATTTAAGTTATTTGCGTAAGGATATCAATGTTCGTTGCGATGTTCTTGTCAAGTGTCGATATTATTCCATTATTCCATATTCTGTTTTATTTCGCATCTCTTTTCGTTCGAATTCTTACTCTGTCATTCTTCGTTGGTATCTGATCTCGCTCCTTTATCTCGTACTTCAGATTTCTGTGAAAATAAATCAAATTTCTGCGTTACTCGTGGGATCGCCGAGGGATGAGAATACATCTTTAGTTAGAATTAATTTAGATTTATATGCTAAATAAAATAAATAATCTTACCCAAAGTAAACACAACCTATCCCTATTTTCCTTATACTTCTCGTTTAAGAAAACAGAATTACTAATTGATCTAGTGCAAATCAATTCATATTTGCTTGGTATTAATAAATCATTTAGCTGCGCATTCGCTTGCATGCATCGCATGCTGCATGTAAGTAAGGGTCCCTGCGCAGTCACCTCCACGTGGTGGACCTGGGCCCTTGGTAACGTTTTCGAGAGACTGCTCTCTCGAAAACGATATCAACTTCTGATAAAGCTAGATAGATTTTCCACTTGTACAAAGATTACATAGATTTACCTTTAACAATTTTCCATGATGCTCATTCATTCTATTATTTCATTAACTTTACGCGAGATTAGAATAATTTAATTACTGGTACTTTTAGCACCGAATATTTTGCAATACAATTTAAATTTTCCAAGTCCTTTTCAGGACGTTGAAACTTTAAATTGGACAGCAAATAGTTTAGTTTAAGTTAATTTATAAGATCATATTTGTACTCATATAATGTAAATTTATAATTGTGTGAGCCTTTCCCTCTTATCCTGACTCATTTAAGTTAATTTTTACTATTATATTTGTACACTTGTGTAATGTAAATTTGTAATTGTGTAACCCTTTCCCTCTTATCCTGACTTCTCTCACTTATCACAACCGAGCGTAGTTATTCTCGCTTTAATTAGTTCGTAAGAATGGTATCCCAGTTCATTGGGTACTAACAGATTCTTCGATATGTGGTAGAATAGTTGTTTCGAAACCGGTATCTCGCATTTCTTTGTTGTCAGCGATAAAATCATTCATTTTCTATTCATATTCTATTCATAAAAACACGTCGGTCAAAACTCAGGGGCTCGTTTAAGAGAATCCTGCATAATCTATGGCAATTTCTATCTCTTTGTGGTGTTTGTTCTCGAAAGAGATTGGTCTGATTGTTGATGATGAGAATGATTTTATATTTATCTATTTTGTGTTCGCAAAGTGGTTTCATTATTCTTTTTACATTTGGAAATAAGAAAATGGTATTTTCGGTGAATACAACGTTGGAGATATCACTATGGTATTGTTTTACGTCAAAAAATCTCCATTTCCACAATCTTTAAGATTCTTTCCAATTGCTTCACGCAAACAGGCTATACGAAATTCTATTAGGAGAATCACTATTAAGAGAATCTTGAAATTGGACGTATTTTCTCCGTTCTTGTCAAAAATTCATTGGTTTTGGGGCGAATTTCAACAACTTCACCAACTTCGTCGAGAATAATACCCCTAATCCTTTCCACTTCCTTTGTTATCAAATTTATATGATTACTATGATGAAATTGTTATGACTATTGTAATGAAATTGTTATGATTATTGTAATGAAATTGTTATGATTACTGTACCAAACTTTGTATATGTATTGTACTGATTATTGTAATAAAATTGTACGGAAACACATTCTTCTTATTCAGAGGGAAACACACACTTTGATTTATTCCGTTTAATTTTGAGTCGTTTTAAAGTAGAATAATAGAATTTAAAGCATCCTTTCGTATTGCTTTTTGTGCAATACTTTAACTTTTGTAAAATAGAATCATCGTATAATCATTCTATAATAATGTTTCTCTCTGAATAAGAAAGTGTTTCCTTTTGCGATTCGTAAAGTCCATACTGCAATTTCTAGAATTCTTTGGTAGATTTTAGAAAATGTATTATGGATCTCGGTTTTTTAACTGAAATAGAGTCAGATCTCGGTACCTTCTGTAACGAGATCGTAAATATGTAATGGAGAGTGGATGGGATTTGGGTTTAGGGGTGGGTCCTTGCGTAGTCACCTCCACGGGGTGGACCTGGGCCCTTGGTAACGTTTTCGAGAGATTGCCTTCTCGAAAACGATATCAAGCTAAGGACTACGCGCGTAGACATAAGTATAATTGTAAACTTGACGCTAGAAATACCAAGCTGATCAAAAGATCGTGGTTCGTAGCTTCTAATAGAGATAGTTTGATTTTTCATTTGTATAAAGATTTCATAGATTCACTTTTAACAATTTTTTATTATTTCATTAATTTCGTTAGAGATTAGAATAATTTAATCACTGGTACTTCTAGCGTCGAGTCTTTTTCAGTACAATTGAAATTTTCAAGTCCGTCTCAGGACTTTGAAACTTTAAATTGGACTGCGAATAGTTTAGTTTAAGTTAATTATTGCCATCCAATTTGTACATTCATGTAATGTAATTTTAATAAGATAATCATCCCCTTTTATCCCGATTTCCCCCGTTTTTATTATTAATTATATATGGTGACTTCTATCTCGCTATGGTGTCCCTTCGATGAAGGGTTGTTTGATCGTTCGACGTCTGATGGTTTGACGTTTGAAGGTTTGATGGTTTGATGTTTGATGGCTTGATGTTTGATGGCTTGATGTTTGATGGTTTGATGATCGATGGTTTGATGATCGATGGTTTGATATTTGATGATTAGAAAATCACTTTCTTTCTGGTTTATTCTGGTTTACTTAAATCTCTGTTCGCCGTTGGAACGCCGTTGGATCGCCGCTGGATCGCTGACGGATGCGTGCGTTTTTAGTCATAAGTACTTGTATATTGTATATCTCTGTAATTTAATTGTAATCGTATTGTAAAGAAATACGTTTTCTTACCCGGAGAGAGAAATAACTGCTCCCCTTTCTTGCACCCCTCGTTTATCAAGACAGAACTTTTAATTTTTCTCGCGTAAATTAGTTCGCGTTTATTTGCTCGAGCACTCTAACTTTATGCTTCGTAAGATCGCTTCACGTAGATTTCCTCTTTTTTTCTTCTTCCTTTTTTCCCTTTCCTTTTTTTCTCCTTCGCTCGAGATTTAGATTTTAATCGTCACGCAGGGAAACAGTTGCGACTCAATCAAACCGATGCGTGTTTGTCGTGGCCACCTGGATCTTCACGGGTTCAGCCGTGGACGCGCTCACGATGGAGCGGGCTGAGTGGTTCCCAACCCGAGGCGCTGGGGTCTGACCTGCTGTAAGACGGATTCGGGCGGTTCCACGAGGTTCGTCTCTATCGCAGAGCAATCCTAGTGTTGGGCCTCGCTGGGGTTCAGATGGACATCTCACTCACCGTCGGGGAGAGCGCAGTTGCGATTGTTTCGACGTAAGACGTGGCATAAAACTTGCTCGCGATTCGCGTCCGGTACGGTTTGCCAAATGGCTAACGCGGAAGCATCGGATTGGAATGCTCTTTAATATAATAGTAGAATTTAGAGTATCGTACCGTAGAACCTTTTGCGAGACACTTTCGTTTGTCGAAAGTGTTGGAAGAGTCACTTAATAAATCTCTCTTCGGGTAAGACAGTGGTATTTCTCGTCACCCCTTTCGTAAAGTCCATACTGCAGTTTCTAAATATCTGATAGATTTTAGGAAATGTATTATGGATTTCGCGTGTATTAAATTCAAGTAGAGTCAGATCTCGGTACCTTCTGTACCGAGATCGTAAATATATAATGGAGGGTGGATGGGATTAGGGTTTAGGGATGGGTCCCTGCGTAGTCACCTCCACGGGGTGGACCTGGGCCCTTGGTAACGTTTTCGAGAGACCGGCCTCCCGAAAACGATATCATGCTAAGGACTACGCACGTAGATTATATAATTAGTGTAATTAGAGAATAAGATATAGTTTAAGTTAATTTTTGCGTTCGCCGCTGGATCGCTGCTGGACCGCCGTTGGATGACTTGATATAACTTGTTAAATTTATCGTGCCTCATCGAAGGAGGGTTGTTTGATTCTTTAATGTTCGATGGGTAGGTGATTGATGTTCGGAAATCCGCTTAGTTTTTGGTTTATTCTGATTTATTTTAACCCCTCCCTTCGCCGCTGGAACGCGGCTGGATGTCGTGATATAACTTACTACATATTCTCCATTAATATAATTTAATTACGTTCCATCTTTGTTCCTTTCCCATGACTATTCTCATGCTAATCAATTCATTCGGTATTAGTAATCTATTCAGTGATCGGTAGATGAGTTATCTTAAGTATTGAAACTGAGAGCAGGTGTAGTTGAAATAGAAGTAATCATTCTGTGATTAAAGAAATATATGCGACGGTGGAAAATCAGGGAATTGTTTAAATAATCCGGCATCTCTCTCTCTCCATATCTCTTTCTCTCTCTTTCTGTCTCCATGGTATCTTCCCTTGATCAAAGGTTGGCTCTTGATTTCAATAATTACAACAACAGAAAATTTAATTCTGTAGTCGCAAAGTGACTTCATTATTCTCTTTAAATTTGGAAATGAGGAAATGATATTTTCGGCGAATGCAGCGTTTGACGCATGGTATTGTTTTACGTAAAGAAATTGCCATTTCCACGTTTTCCAAGGTTCTTTCCAATTGTTTCACGCAAATAGGCTGTACGAAATTATAATTGAGAATGATTATTAGGGAATCGTGAAATTTGACGTATTTTCTCCGTTCTTGTCAAAAATTCAATGGTTTTGAGTCGAATTTCAACCAATTCTTTTCATTTCCATTCTGTTATCCAATTTTTATGATTTCTATAATAAAATTCCTGTGATGTCAATAAATAATTTCAACAGATATTTCTACGTTCGCCGTTGGATCGCCGCTAGATGCGTATATTATTAGTCATAGATAATAGTAATTATAATTAGATAATAGTAATTGTGATAATAATTGTAATGAAATTGTAAGGGAGTATGTACATTGTCTTATCAAGAGCGAAACCATAGAATTTTTCCTCAAAATCCCCGTTTTATCGAAATTGAATATAATTATTCTTAGTCTCCATTTGCACACTACTGATGTTTATCAGTAACAGTTTTATTACTCTGCGTACTCGCTGGCATGCATCGCATGTGGCAAGCAAGTAGTGAGCACGCTAACTTAATGTTACACGTAAGTCGCTGCCATGAGTAGCTCCATGGGTCGAAAAGACCGTGGTTTGGAAAGTGGACAGCGCCGGAAACATTTAGTTAGCAAATCTACGTGATTACGTAGTACCACGTGAGTATGTAGAGTACCTTTGGTCACGTCGCGAATGTTATGTTCACTTTTCTCTTTGATTTATTACTTATCACAAGTTTGTCCAACTTTAATTACCTTTTTAATTTCTTTTTTTCAGAATAGAGTATAATAGAGTTTAGTGTTTATCGCATCGTAATCCCTTTTGAGAAACGCTTTAATGTTTCTAAAGTGTCGATAAAGAGACTTTGTAAATTACTCTCTGGATAAGAACATGATATATACTTCCAGTCCCTTCTTCCCTTTCGCGATTCGTAAAGTCCACGTTGCAATTTCTAAGAAAATGTACCATGGATTTGGCGTGTATTGAATTCAAGTAGAATTGGATCTCGGTACCTTCTGTACCGAGATCGTCAACATGTAATGGAGGGTGGATGGGATTAGGGAAATATGGATGTGTTCCTGCGTAGTCACCTCCTCGTTGGTGGACCTGGGTACTTGGTAATGTTTTCGAGATCCTGGTCTCTGAAAGACGATATCATGCTAAGGACTGTGCTTGTAGACATAAGTATTGTAGTAAACTTGATGCTAGATGTACCAAACTAGTTAAAAGATGGTGGTCGTAGCTTTTGATAGAGATAGATAGATTTTTCACTTGATCAAAGGTTTCATAGATTTACTTTCAACAATTTTCTATGATACTCATTCATTCCATTATTTCATTAACTTTGCGCGAGATTAGAATAACTGGATTACTGGTATTTTTAGCATCGAGTATTTTGCAGTACAATTTAAATTATCTAAGTCCTTTTCAGGACTTGGAAATTCTATTTACGTTGTACTTCAGGTAATAGTTGAAGCCATAATTTAAATTAAGTTAAGTAAAATTTTACTCTCGTGGCATCAACCTGGAACCGTCGAAGAATTCTACTTTCTCTCTGGTCTTTTTGGATTTTAATTTAAATCAAATCTTTATCTGGCAAGAGGTTTTATGTCTACAATAATTCACATTTTATGAGCTTTGGAAAATTTTTAATTCGGTCCTCCCTTTTGCGTAAAATATATCCACGAATCTTGCAAGAACTGCTACTTTATCAATTTCGAATCCTATATTGTACAGGGTGTAAAAATTTGTACGCGATCAATATTTCGGACAGTAATGGTCATAAAATTCCATTAGATCAGTGGCCTATCTTGTAGCTCGTCGGTACTAGGATAAATCGAGACGAAGTTGTCGACTTGAGCTTGCAGAGTATCACGAGCTTACCGACAGGCGATACTTGAGCTTGCAGTGCACCGTGGAAAGCTTCACGACACCTCCGTATCGACTCGTCTCGATGCCTGCATGTTATCTATGCGGGATTCTAGATTTCTTCAGAAGCAAATTTCGTTGTAGATACAATCGCAGCACGGAGTAGAAAATCTCCTTACCGATATTCAATCAAATAGCGTATATGTTGCAAGTGTATTATATTCGTACAAGAATTCAATTAGTCGATCAGAAATCGTTAGAACCGCGCAACAAGCAAAGACGGAGAATCTCGCGAATGTTTTGAAACATTCGCGACATCAATCTCGAAATTTGTATTAGCATTGCATTCTCATACAGCAACTTATAAAAGGAATTCAGTAATTCAATACTTCTGCCAGAGTTTTTCATTTAGAAACGCTATGTCCGCTCTGCCTCATCTTTGCAGTGTTTGCACGTTTCGTTCGCCTGCTTGCGCATTCGTGCTGCGGTGAAATTGTCAGTATCGCGACGTGATCTCGCGGAAACACATGAATAATGTCAACTTTCAATGCGAATTCGCTTTCACCGAGTGTCGGGCTATTGCTACGGACATCAAATTTTAATATCCGCACTTTACTTTACCGCCGAGTGCATGGGAAGTTGTGTTCTTTTCATTGGAATTTTTATGCCTCGTAATGGTCCAGCCGCCAGCGACTGAATGTCTTCTCTAGTTAAGACATGATCTACTCTGGGGAATGGAGTTCCCCTAGCCTGTATAATGGAAGCAAACGAAACGTCAAGTATTCTTCGTTACACGGAAATCTAACAATGGCGAAGGGTAGGAAAGATGCTTTCATTCGGATGAGGCGGTCTTCTATACACGCGTTCTTACATCTTTTTTGTACGTAAAAGGATGAGGCTGTATTGTTCTGTTTTGTTGCATCTCGATGGGTATTTAAAAGCAGTGTCGCATGTTTTTGCTGTAGATTCTGATTGTTTCGGAACAAGGGAAATCCTAATTACCTATTTCTGTAGGAGAGTGCAGTATCGTGATATAACGCACGTCTATCACGAATGCAAACTATCTCACGGTAAACTAGCAGTGTGATAGCTCTGCATTTACGATTTCCTTCTCGAGGAAATTGAATTCTATAGAGCTTATCGTTTCAGAATTGTCTAGTGCCGCTTCTTGTTATATTATATCTTAATTTTTATTCTAATTGAAAGGCAAATATGACAACTACTAGAAAACTTTGGAGAACGTGTATTAATGTTAGAATCATTTTGAAGTTTCGACATTTAGATTAGCGATGTTAACTATTCAGTTGATCTTCATTGTATTTGTGACACAGTAATAATTCAGTAGTTGCGTACGTTAACAATTTTAAACACCAAATTACTTTGTGAAAATGGTTCGATTAAAGAAACTTCGCTCGACACACGATAGGCTTTACAGCAAAGCAGTTTGCGCCCTCTGAATTGTGTTAATCAGAAACTTGATTGTAGGTCCAGCGCGCGTTTTCGCTGGAGCTATCATTCACGTTAATTAAAATAGCTCTGCGCTAACAATTCGTTAACTGGTTTGCTTCAATGCCCTGCGAAATTACCCACTAGCAAAAACGTAATCCGTGTGTTGATTCCATTCAAAGGAAGCAAATTAGATTAAATATCCAGGATTTGAATCTCTGGGGACACGTAAACCGTATGCTGAAATTAATTCATAATTATGTAATGGTCGCTAGGTCATAGATGTTTCTATTGAAGTCTCATTTTCGAAGCGTTGAGCTCGTTAGGCATTGCATATTTTTGGAACCTGAAGTAGAAATACAAATTTTTCTTCTCCGTTCCGAGCGGAGTTTTGTGTAACTTTCCGTTCGATATCCCAACAGAGTATACTCTTCTTTCTTCAAGGGGTACAATTTTTCATCACCACTGCATCGCTATAGAGGCTCATGTTCACTGTCGAAAGAAACGGTCCTAGAATCTATCAAACCTGGTCGCGCATCGATAATCGTGTAGAAAGGATAAATTAACATCTGGCATTGGCCAAATATCTAGGTCGAGAATTTACTGAAGAATCATTAGAGAGAAAAAACGACAATACGAATCTCCGACACAATGTATACAATGTATTCACACTCGCTTCGAAATGAGAAAGGGTGATAAAATGAAATACAAGAAGTAAAAGCAACGGTTCGGTATTTCCACAGACGAATTCGTTACGTCAAAGAACGCGATGTAACCGATGTAAAATTCGACGAAGTTCAAGTACGCGTGACGAGGCTTCTTTTATTATACTACGTTCGTTCTTTGATTTGAAGGTTGATGAAACTTCCTGTCGGGTTGATTCATTTGGTAAACATGGACCTGGCATTTCGCGGAGAATAATAGATTAACATGACTCGTGACAGAGAGGAGAGAACGGAAAAGTTGGAAGAAAGTTGCCGCAATTTCATCTAGCACCGCGCCGCGTAAGTTCGTTACACGAGCGGAATTTTCCATATAAAGCATCGCGCACGCTGAACATCTTATCGCTTCTTTGAGCTATCGCTGTGAGATTCCCCTAGCCTTCAAAGCAGTTAAAATTTTCACAGTTTCAGTGGAATCGTGCCCACAGCGTGACCTACATTCGCGGAATTTCATTTTTCTCCCTATAATGTGAATGCATGTGATTGTATTGTTGGATTGAAAAATTCAGAGTACGCAATGGTTCCGTAGACCTCCGTGAGATGTTCGCGAAGTTTCACATTGTCAATTTCACTTGTCGTATCTTGGAAATGAACGAACTTAAGCAAATCGAACATTCTCTTTACCTCTCAAAAAGAATGAAGTCGGCAAATAAGCGGTGTTCTTTCCATTTTTCTGATCTTCGCAAATAATTAGTAACAATGTGGTGAAACGGAACATCTTTTTCCTTTAAAGAGAAATTCAATTTTGTTAGTCGTTTAACTCGAATTGTTTCTCTAATCAATAACATATTAAACACGTTGACAGTTGCTCGCGGGTATTGCTGAAACTCGTACGAATTTACATTTCCGACGCGCGAATGCATCGCACTCGTCAATCATAACATCAATCTACAACATCGGACACCGACGACCATTGAATTATCAGCCTTCAGCTAATCAACTGACAAAACAACACGTACCTTTGATAAAGTCCACAGCCATTCCCAAGCCGTACGTATCCTTGTCGTAATCGTCGAGAATGTAGGCGCCGATCTTAACACCGGGTACAATTCCACGATCGTTGAGCCTGTCCAGAGTGTAAAGCATCACCTCGAGCGCTTGAACGTCACGTTGCGGCATCACTGGCCCGCAGGTGATGGTATCCTTCCTCTCATGGACCATCATTAGACGACTCAACACTAGATTATACTCGACCATCGCGCTGTGCTTAACTGGCCACTGATTCGGCGGTTCCAGCTCATGCGACGAATTGTTCGTCGTTTGCGAGGACTCCTCGTCCATGGTAACGGTTCATGGTCAGAAGAAGTGGCGATCATGTCAAAAGTGAACAAAAATTGGTTCACGTCGTTAATCAATCCGATGGTCGACGTTTCGGCGGTAACTGGAAGTTGTTCCCTCTCTGTAGACGAAAGCGCGAGATTTTCGTTAAGGTAGTTGTCCAGAGAACCATTCGTACTTTTCAAACGGGAGCGAAACCTTTGATCAATCCTGCACTCTGGAGACGAATTCTAGTGGACGTGTCAACGAGACTCTTAGCCCCCCGGGAGCATCGTTGCTGGCATTCGCTTGGACGTATTCCATTTGCATGGTCGAGGCGGTTCTTCGTTGGACCTCGTCCTTGACCCACGTCGGCGTAGAAGTTCGTCCCGACACCGGGCCTCCGACCTTCATAGATGAATCAAGTTTCAGGCTCGTCGATGTCGAAGTTTGCACCGTGGACGACCTGGACTTTCGTTCTCTCGTAGGATGATCGATCACCGGGACGGGCATCGTGCTCAAGGAGTTAAACCCGTCGGACGGATTAACTTCATTCACCGTTCCATTATCCAACGAGCGGGTTTGAGCCCTCTCATTTTTCGAGCTAAACCCGACGGACGGTTCATCAGGCTTAATGTCGCAGTCATGTTTGAATATTTCGATTCAACGACTCTGTCGCCCTTGAACCGATGGGTTGCCGTTTCTTCGAAACCATTAGAGGATCGTTAAACGTTACTTCATCATCTTCTGTCAAACCATCCGTAGCTGTATCGAACCGTTCCGCCTGGTCGTCGATTTTCCTATTTATCGTCCCAATTGTTTGGATAACGGCTTTTCTAGACGCGGATGGTCGTTCAGAAGGGGTTAAAGGAAGCTTCGATTTCGAATATTTCGTTTTATTCACGAGCGATTGCTTATGGTTCGCGTTTGTTTTGATATCCTTCGTAATCTTCCGCTCTTGCTCAGTCGAAGGTGAGTTCCTGAACGTATCGTCGGATTTTCCCTCGCCGAATTCAGGAAGGCCACTGTTCTCCGACGTATAGCCCCTTTCGGTTAGACAGTTCATATCGTTTCTCAGGTACGGGGCACTCCTTGGCGCCGCAACAGAGCTATGCTCGGAGTTCACGAGGACGCCGTCAGACTCCTTTGTCACGTTACTTTGCGCAGAAGCCTCTTCCGTTGTCGCTTTATTCGCCTCTTCTTTAGCCTTATCAATCTCGCTCCGCGGAGCGTCTAATTCCATATCTTGCGACGAATCCGCGCTCAAATTGAGTCTTATCGAGATCACATCGTTACTTAGACTTGAAACGTTTTCCGGTAACTGTGCATTGTCATTTCAACGTCGAATTCGGTTTGCCATTTAACATCGAGCTATCCGATAGCAGTGAATCGTTCTCACTCACCACATCTGGTGCTTCGAGTGTTACTCTGTTAACTCATCCTGTGCTTCCGTCGTGACTTGTTGAACTGAATTCATTGCTCAATGTTAAAGTACTCAAATTTCACGTCGAATCATTCCACTGCTGTACGTGTGCTGCAGCATCTCGATCGTCCAGTGAGTTATACTTAACGTTCTCTGAAATGAAGTCGATCTCCAATTCTGTCTCAACAATTTTCGCATCGTTATCCAAAAAATCATTTGTCGTTTCGTTGAAAGTAACATTCAATGAAGTTCCATCGTATTGCGACGAATGCAACGTGACCGCGTCGCTAGACGGAATAATATTTCTCTTCTCGCGGATCGAAAAATTTCCACGGGTTCTCCTGTCTGCCTCATCATCGCTTCCATTTGTTGATATCTGTTTCACGGAGATTCCATTCAACTGGCGCGTATACTCCATCTCTCTCCGAATCAACGTTGATTTACGAGACGTCGACGTTCACCAGGAACCTTCGAACTCTGAAGAATGAGGAGTCCTCCCTTCTGTCTTAATTGCTTTGACTCTTTTGCCTCGCGGCTCGCAATTCGAGGATCCCGAATTCTGGCAGAGGTACGACCACTCCAGATTTATTACATCACCAGAATCGAACGACCTCGGCTCTTCGTCAAGTTTTATTCCCGAATTTTAATGGACCTTCTGCTCATCAACTGATACATGGAATTATCATGCCCGTCGACTTCTATTTCCGATTTCCCTTTTGGTATCAATTCTCCGTCGAACAGTTCACCAATAGAAGCGGAAGATTTAGGAGTTTCAATGAAATATCGTTTCTGGATGTATCCTTTGGGCTCAACATCTCGCGTATCTTTCTTACCTTTCGTAGATGCTCGTCTCTTCGCGTCTTTTAATCTTTTTCGACCCGTCAGCGTTTTCAATTTCAACCGTCCAATCCTTAATAGTTGATTAATAGAGGTGGAAGACTCGGC
Source organism: Xylocopa violacea (assembly GCA_963969225.1). Taxonomy (NCBI): domain Eukaryota; kingdom Metazoa; phylum Arthropoda; class Insecta; order Hymenoptera; family Apidae; genus Xylocopa; species Xylocopa violacea. Next base: position 1,638,624 of record CAXAJV010000835.1, read on the forward strand.
GGAATCGATTAAATATTGCTCAACCGAGCCTTCCGACGGCTTCCTACCACTCAATCCCCCTGGATCCGCGAATTTCTCCGATTTCAATCCTGTTTCGAATGCTTTACCGATAGAAACAACGGATTCAGGAATCTCAGTCGAATGTCGCTTCCATTGCGGTTTCCTCGCCATCTCCCAAGCTCCGAGAACCCACGATACCGTCAGCCTGAAAATAGTCCATAGTCCTTTGACCGTCCACCCTATAGGATCTTTTCATCCGAAGACGTCGAAGCTCGCCACTGAATCCCCTTTGCCTTCTCACGTCCTTGTTCTCTCGTCTGAAAGCCTTTAGCGAGTCGTCATTGCACGAATCCACAACAACGTGACCGTAATCAACGGTCGCATCGCCGCCTCTCTAGCGACGTCTTTCATCGCGACACGGGAAACCCGGGAGGATAAGCGGGGCTCTTCCGGAATATTCACTGAACTCCCGGTGAATCCGGTCGATCCCCTGGCAGTTGGCCCGGCTCGGCGTTTATCGCGTCGTTCCTTGTGGCAGTCGTTCGACGGGTCGGGATCCGCGAGTCGACGATCGCTCGACCGGATCGATCGATCGTCATCTTCGTCGGTTTGATTCGCGCCCACCGCCTGGGCGGTTCGCCAGGAAATTGCTCTCGACGACTCCTCCGTGATGTCATTCTTGACGAGTGGACGGAATGTTTGCCGAGCGGTAGTTGATGGCAATGATAACTTTTAAGGGTGCCGGGATGACGGAGTATTTGAATGGTTTTGGAATTTCAGGGATGGTTCATTAGCGCCGCGAGCCCCGTAAGCGACTTCGGCGCGGTTAACCGACAGCTGGTTGTTACCATAATCGAGCGGATACCGTTCGCCCGCCAAACTGTTTCGCAGAATCGATAGCACCACTGACACGGCCAGTACGGCCAGCCAACAGTTGTTCCGCCGCACCACCTGCCTCCCGTGACAAACATGTCCTGGTCCTGCAAAAATACGCAGCGTCTCTGTGAATCCACCACATCGCATAATAAGACCTATCGATCTAGTAATCTTATGCTAATCGAGGAGAAACGTATCGAATATCGTTCTCTACGAGATGTACGTGTTTGTTGCACCGAGACGGTTCGAGGCAATTTGGTTGAAACTATTTGAATGGTACAAAAGGGTTAAATTTGATTCGCTCTGTTTGAGAGCGGTTTAATCTATTTGCAGAGGAATGGAAATGTTTGAAGATTAATTATTCATACGTATATTGTGTATGCAATCAACTTAGAGGTTAAGGGTTGAAGCTTTGTATTACAGATACGTGAAGTGCATTAATATCGTGGAGTTTATTTTGAGCTAAGTTATTAATCATGATGCAATAACGAACCAGTAAATATCTCTGCGAGTGTTGCACATTTTCGAAATTACAGAAGAATACCGCATAGTTGGAACTCCGAGCATTACACGTGCATAGTCAAAGCAGGAACTAACCTCGATCAAACATTGGCTATCAGTTAAGCGTGGAATATTACCACTAAATTTCTCGTATCCAAATCGAAGGAGCCAGTGGCCGCAACAGGCGCATACAGAGTCCTGGTGCACCGTTGTACATATTTTAGCATCGGTGTATTGATTAATTCTGTTCAATGCGTTCATATTAAATTCTCCATCACTTCTGATAGTACCTTCAAGTGACTGTAAAAGATTAATACCCTGGAAATCCATTTATTTGAACAGCGTCGGTGGAAATCTCGCTCATGCGAATGCTTTTTGTAGCCTTAATACGTTGATCCGATTACTCTTAGTACAAGCGTTTTCATTTGGTTGGCACGGAGCCAAACTGCGATTTGATCGAGAGTGATTTTCCTAGTTTCTATAAATCAGATTTATCGATCGCCTTTCTATAGACCGATACGATCAGCAGTATCGTTGATGGATCACCCTCGCGCAGTTAATCGAATGAAATTTTAATAATCCGAGAATATGATAGCTTAGGAACGAAGCTATCGCGATGTCGATATAATCTATACAATTGATGCAGAATTAATTACCACTCGGTTAACGCTATCTCGAAAGCCAATATAATCTCTTTAAGCGACATCTTATTGTTGCCAGGCCGCGCAGCGATCCCCTAGTCGCTCTTCCAGAAAATTAACCCCTCGCGCTATAACCGTTGTATCCTATCTAACCGTGGATCGTCGCGATTCAACGCGAGCATCCATTATTTTAACACTGCTTGCGCGTTAATTAGTCCGTTTCGAGGCACGGTCTTTCCTCTTTGTCCAATAAATTTCGCGCGGCTGCGAATCCTGAAGGAAAGCCTCGGAAACGAAGGTTATATTACTTGATCTCCTTTCCGTGCTCGTGTCCAGGTTTGACGCGTTCGTGGGCTAAATATCTGTCGGAACAATGGAGTTACTGGGCTTTAATAAGGCCGTTACTTTATCGAAGGGCTGCCGCGCTCGATAGGATTGAATCGTACGAAATGGACCCCGTTTCGCCCCGTCTCTCGGAGTAGGCACATGCCAGGTTTATTGTCAGATGTATCGACGGAAACGGTGATTTCGCGGGGACAGCGATAGGTTGGTAGGAATCGATCGAGCCCCGTTAAACGGTTATTGAACGATTTAGGTGAGGTAAGCATACTTCCTTGCAGAGCGTATTAAACTTGGTCTTCGATTCTCACGACACTTTCCAGCTTAAATTGACATTTTGGAGGTCTCAGATGTCTTTAATTCAATTATCTTCACGGGTAATTTCAACGGTAACTTTGATTTCCTAATCTTCTCTTATCCGTGGGTGATAATTTGAATGGAATATCCGAAGGATTCATTTTTTACCTTTCAGTTGATGAAATCAGTAATTCACGTTGTAAGTAGTTCATTTCTGTTTTATCGCTTGACGAATTCACTAGAGAATTTGACGGTTTACGGAAAGGAACCAGCATTAGTAAGAAACTTGAAAATTTGTTTGAAAAGAGAGCAACAATAACTGGATATGGTGAATACTGGGTAGTACATATTACTATCTGGATGTGGATTTTGGGAGCGATGCCTTCATCAAGAGAAAATAAGAAGCCAATATTGAAGAGGCAGAGAATAAGAAGAACAGTATGCCGAGGGAAAAATTCAGGGATTCTTCCATTGTTCGTGTTTGAACATTTTTTTCATCTACCCCCGTATTTCGAGGTATAAAGTTAAACTGATAACAAATATTACATACAAGAATGCATGTTTTCGTGAAATTTTATCACGACAGTCTATCATTATCCTCAACAGCGAAAATTAGTAGCCAATATTGTGTTCCGTTCCTTCTCAACCCCTGAAAGAGAAATTACACTTTCTAAAAGACTTTAGACATCCTGTAGAATCCGCAACTGAAGGGGTTACCGTAAATACCTTTCGTGGTGTTAAAATTTGACACGCGTGTGACAGAGATAATCTGTCGTGAATTTATTCAAACGGAATCTGAATTGTCATCTTTTAATGATCGATCTCTTAATCGCGACCAGTAGAAGGAATTCAGCGCGAAGTGATCAGCAAATCCTCATTGTTGGATCGTTTAACTGGTGCATGTAATTACGACTGTATATTGTACATTTGTATCAGCTCCTCGCCCTAATTGGTCTGGTTCGAGCCGCTGACATCTGCATTGTCTATGACAACATATGTTGTCGTAACTTTCTCAATCGTATTCGGGATCCGTTCAATTATACAGGCTTGTATATGGTACATGTGCGCGAAACAGATGGTTGTGATCACTCCTTGGTTCGATTGAGGAATCCGCGTGGCATTTTTCTAAGGATTTTAATCATTTCGACGAGTTCCATGACGGCGTTTCCACCTGGCATTCAAGTGCTACAAAATATTTTTCGTCAAGCGAATTCCACGGATACAATTTCGAACGTGATCGCGTACGTTCTTTCGTCCGCGAGAAGAAAGAACCCATAGAATGGAGTTCCGCGGCGACGCAGCATCCCCTGCAAGTCAAAAGGGGACCAAGGTGGGAACAAAGGGAATCCTTAATGGCACGCAAAGATCGTCTACTGGCAAATAATTGGAGACAAAAGTCTCCATTCCCGTGACGTGTAAAGTGGATTGATTATTCTTCTGACGATATATCTTTGTTCGATTATATGGAACTGCACTTTAGAAGAGGGAAGTTGTTTTTGTTCTCAATAGGTATCCCTCGTTTACTTTCGAGAACACTCGCTAATGGAGCGATTTTTGCATTTTATGGGTTTACATTGGTTCAGCGGCCGTGCTCCTTTTGTTTCAGGAGCGACTTCGCGGCCGGCGCAAGGGTCTCCGCTTTAATCTCCCGCATAGACGGTGAGAATGGACCTTTAATCTTCTCCGAACGATCAGTGCTACCTCTTTTGAAAAGCAAGCAATGTATTGTTAATATTGGATGCTTTCCAGCCGACCTTTTAAATCGGCGCTATCATTTAAATTCGCAGCTAGATTGGTCCGTGATCTGTTGGCGAGCTTAACTGCTCCCTTCTTTTTTTGTTTGTCCGCTACGATGTACCACTGTTGATAATCTGTGGCGAACGATGACTGGAATGTGATAAGAGGAATTTTTATCGGGAGCCAGCGAACGATTTTTTCTCAGGGAAAAGCTTCTATAAACACAGCAAGGTTTTATTTCTTACGAAACTTTAATGCTCTTATAATTTCTCTTAAAGTTTTTATTAAAACTCCATGAAGATTTAAGCTGAGTTTTTCCCCCCCTCCGCCGATGGGAGGGATCGCGAGATTTTTATTAGAAATTTCGTAGACTGGCTGTAAGCAGCTTTCGTTGTACCTTGGATTTTCTTATCGTCGCGTATAGGAAATGATACCATGAACTATTTGACCTAGAAGTTCGTTGATACAGTTTTATAACCGCCTATAGCGCCGTATAATTGAGGAAGGGTAGCACGTTCGCGTAAGCACACACAACGCGATATAGGATACGAGGAATTCATTTTTCCATTTTCCGCATTGATTGGCAAAGCAGAAAGTCCAAGAAAAAGCGCGAGGTCCTAAGAGGCGACGTTCCAAAGGGGTGGCTAGCGTAGAGTCATAATGCTCGCAGATGTGCCTGCGAACAAAAATTGCGACCAGTGACATTTCGCGTTTGTATCCGCTTCACGGATCTCGAGATTTCGATACTCCTTGACACCGAATGATTCCGCGATTTTCGCAATAAATAGCGGAGACACGCGTGCATCGTAACGCATCAGCTACCGGTCCTACAAATTCTACACCTAGGAGATGACATACCGAATCTCGGGCCTCTAGAATTTTTTTCATTCAAGTACATATTGTCTATGGGCCACTAGTGACCGCTCCAGGAGTTCGCTCTCCACATATTTCGACTCCCAGAGCCAGACATGCCGTATCTGGTACCCCTAGAATTGACTTCACTTATGTACTGATTCGCTCTGCGCCATTAATAACCAATCCATGAGTTCTACCTCCTTATACGAAACATAGGGTCGGACATATCATGTCTGTGGACCCTAGTATTGGTTTGATTTAAGTATATATTGTCTGTTGGCCATTAACGACCCCTCCAGAAGTTCGTCAACCTCCACTTACTTGACACCTAGGGCCGGATATGCCGTGCCTGGGGCCCCTAATATTGGATTCATTTAAGTACTTATTGGCTCTTGGCCAGTAGTAATCGCTCCAGGAGTTCTATAGCCGACTACTTCGAAACATAGGACCGAACATACTGTAACAGGGGCCACTAGAATTGGATTCATTCAACCCCCTATTGAAGCTGTGCTATTACTAACCGCGCCAAGAGATTCCCTGCCACCTACTTCGACACCCAGGGTCCGCGATGCTTTCCAAGGGCCTGTAGTGTTGGTCTCATTTAATTACTTATTGGATCTGGGTCATTCGTAACCCCCTAGCATTTCGTAGCCCGCATATTCAACCCAAGGTATTCCAAACATGATACATTTTATCCGCTCGACAATTATATATAAATACAAACAAATATAACCTAACCCAACAAAACCTAACCTCTCGACGTTAATATTTTATAAAATTCCTGACGTGTCGGCCCCAACTTCTCGGCGGGAACATTATTTACGTCTACAATGTTATATATCCTAACCTAAGGCAACCTAACATCTCGGCAGTAATATTTTACAACATTCCTGACGTGTCAGCCACTACTTCTCGTAGGGAACATTATACATAAATAGAATCTAAAATAAATTAACCTAATTCCACGCAGCACTTGTGTAGTAGTGTTTCACAGGATCCCGGGCATGCTGGCCCTACATCGCGGTGGGAACATTATATGCGTCTATAACGTTATATATTATAACTTACGGCAGCCTATCCTCTCGGCGGTAACATTTTACAACGTTCCTGGCGTGTCGGAACCTACATCTCGGTAATAACATTATATACGTCTATAACGTACTATAACCTAACCTAACCCATCTAGCCCCACGATGGTAGTGTTTTAAAGAATCTAAAACGAAACATGACCGCCGAGACCTCAGCTTGCGTTAGGTCCGGTTACATAACGTTTCAGACGTAGATAACGTTCCGACCGAGAAGTATGGGCCGACCCGCCACTAATGTTGTAAAATATTACGAGCGAGAGGTTAGGTTGCGTTACGTTAGGTTATATAACGTCATAGAACGTACATAATGTCCACACCGTGAAGCAGGGACTAACCTGCTAGGAATGTTGTTAAATATTACCCTCGAGTGGTTAGGTTGCCTTAGGTTATGACATATAACGTTATAGACGTATATAATGTTCCCACCTAGAAGAAGGGTCTTGCTTGCCAGGAATGTTGTAAAATATTACATCCGAGATGTACGGTTACCTTAGGTTAGGATATATAACGTTATAGACGTATATCATATTCCCACCCAATACCTAGGTGCTGAAACGTCTGGGCTTTTGTAAAACACTACCACCCAGTGACTAAGTTGTGTCATGCTACGTTATATAACGTTACAAGCGTATATAATGTTCCCACCCAGAAGTAGGGGCCGACACGCCAGAAATGTTGTAAAATATTACATCCAAGATGTTAGGTTGCCTTAGGTTAGGATATATAACATTCTAGACTTATATAATGTCCCCACCTAGAAGTACGGGCACACACGACCGGGATTCTGTTAACCATTACCACCGAGGTGCAAGATGGGTTAGGTTAGGTTATAGTACGTTATAGACGTATATAATGTTCCCACCGAGAAGTAGGGGCTGACGCTCCAGGAATGTTGTAAAACATTACATCCGAGATGTTAGGTTGCCTTAGGTTAGGATGTAAAACGATATAGACATATGTACGGTCCTCATCGAGACGTACGGGCCGAGATGACCAGAATTCTGTAAAACATTTCCACCGAAGGGCTAGATGGGACAGGGTAGGTTATAGTACGTTATAGACGTATATAATGTTTCCATCGAGAAGTACGGGCCGACCCGCCAGGAATATTGTAAGGTATTATGGTCGAGAGGTTAGGTTGCGTTAGGTTAAGTTATTTAACGTTATGGACCTATATAATGTTCCCATCGGAAAGCAGGGGCCAACACGCCCGGGATATTGTAAAACATTATTACCCACGGGATAACTGGGTTAGGTTAGGTTACAATAGGTTATAGACCTATATAATGTTCCCACCAAGAAGTAGTGGCCGACATGCCAGGAATGTTGTAAAATATTACATCCGTGATTGTTACATTGGCTTAGGTTAGGATATATAACGTTATAGGCGTATATAATGTCTCCACCGAGAAGGACGGGCCGACACGAAAGGAATGTTGTAAAATATTACCGCCGAGAGGTTAGATTTCCTTATGTTAGGATATATAACGATATTGACGTATATAATTAGCCCGCCGTGAAGTAGAGGCCGACGCGCCAGCAATGTCGTAGAATATCACGGTGGGAATATCATATACGTCTATGACGGTATATATCCTCACCTAAGGCAACCTAACTGCTCGACGGTATTATTTTACAATATACCTCGCGGGTCGGCGTGTTGTACTCGGTGGGAACATTATATACGTCTATAGAATAATATAACCTATCCTAACCTATCTAGCACCTCACGGGTAATGTTTTACAGCATCCCGGGCGCGTCGTCCCGTACGTCTCGGTGGGGATATTATATACGGCTATATCGTTATATATCCTAACCTAAGGCAGCCTAACATGTCGGATGTAGTATTTTACAACATTCCTGGTGGGTCGGGCCCTACTTCTCGGTGGGAACATTATATACGTCTATAACGTAATATAACCTAACCTAACCCATCTAACCCTTCGCTGGTATTGTTTTACAGAATCCCGGTCGTGTCGTCCAGTACTTCTGGGTGCGGACATCATATAAGTCTATGTTACGTCACGTTACTATGTCACGTTATGTAGCCTAACCTAACCCATCTAGCCCCTAGGTGGTAATGTTTTACTGAATCGCAGTCGTGTCGGCCCGAACTTCTCGGTGGGGACATTATATACGTCTATAACGTTGTATATCCCAACCTAAGGCAACCTAACATCTCGGATGTAGTATTTTCTAACAATCCTGGCGGATCGGCCCTTACATCTCGGTGGGAACATTATAAACATCTATAACGTAATATAACCTAACCGAACCCAACTAGAACCTCGCTGATAATGTTTTACAGAATCCCGTTCATGTCGTCCCGTACGCCTCGGTTGGGACCTTATATACATCTATAGCGTTATATATCCTAACCTAAGGCAGCCGAACCACTCGAATGTAGTATTTTACAACATTCCTGGGCAAGTTGGCCTCTACTTCTCGGTGGGAACATAATATACTTCTATATCGTAATATAACCTAACATAACCCATCTTGCCCCTTGGTAATAATGTTTTACAGAATCCCGGTCGTGTCGGCCCGTACGTCTCGGTTGGCACATTATATACGTCTATAGCGTTATATATCCTAACCTGAGGCAGCGTAACATCTCGGATGTAGTATTTTACAACATTCCTGGCGGGTCGGGCCCTACTTCTCGGTGGGAACATTATATACGTCTATAACGTAATATAACCTAACCTAACCCACCTAGCACCTCGCTGGTAATGTTTTACCGAATCCCGTTCGTGTCGTCCCGTACTTCTGGGTGCGGATATTACATACATCTATAACGTTATATATCCTTACATAAGGCAACCTAACATCTCGGATGTAGTATTTTCCAACACTCCTAGCAGGCCGGCCCCAACTTCTCGGTGGGAACATTATACACGTCTATAACGTAATATAACCTAACCTAACCCTTTTAGCCCCTCGCTGGTAATGTTTTACAGAATCCCGGTCTTGTCGGCCCGTACTTCTGGGTGTGGACATTTTATACGTCTATAACGTTATATAGAGTTACCTAAGGCAACCTAACACCTCGGATGTAGTATTTTCCAACATTCCTGGCGGGTCGGCGCCTACTTCTCGATGGGGACATTATATACGTCTATAACGTTGTATATCCTAACCTAATGGAACCTAACATCTCGGGTGTAATGTTTTACATCATTCCTGGCGTGTCGGCCCGTATTTCGCGGTGGTAACATTATATACGTCTATAGCGTTACATATCCTAGCCTAAGGCAACCTAACATGTCGAATGTAATATTTTACAACATTCCTGGCGCGTCGGCCGCTACTTCTCAGTGGGAACATTATATACGTGTATATCGTAATATAACCTAACCTAACCCATCTAGACCCTCGGTGATAATGTTTTACAGAATCCCGGTCTTGTCGGTCCGTCCTTCTCGGTGGGGACATTATATACGTCTATAACGATATATATCCCAACCTAAGGCAATCTAACATCTCGGATGTAGTATTCTCCAACATTCCTGGCGGGTCGGCCCCTACTTCTCGGTGGGAACATTATATACGTCTATAACGTAATATAACCTAACTTAACCCATCTAGCCCATCGCCGGTAATATTTTACAGAATCCCGTTCGTGTCGTCCCGTACGTCTCGCTGGGGACATTATATATGTCTATAACGTTATATATCCTTTTTTTTCTTTTTTTTATCGTGGGGAAACCCTCATGGGTACCTCGGACTTTGGGGACTATCCGAGGTTATGTCGGACTCTTGCCGACTAAAGCCCCACGGTGGCCATCATCTGCGCGTGTCGGACGGGAGCCGGGAACTCTTAACGGTCGACGATCGGCATCCTCCTGCGCTGGGGTCTCCAGTTGACCCTCTGCTCGGCTACTCTTGCCTGTAGCCTGATCTTCTACCATGGTGACGCGCAAAGATATCTGTGTGCGCCAAGCACCGCTCGTGAGCCACTCACGAGCGGCGCTACGTCAAAGGTACACGTGCAATCACGATCGCAAGCCCAAACATGTGACCATCTGTGCTTACCTTGACGCACAGCTGCCATACTCCTGTTTGCTGCCGTTGCAGCTGCGAGTCTTTCGCAGCTGTGCATCCTTCCGGTCCTGGCCGTCTTGGCCTCTTGTGACGGTACAGCTGCAAGTCTTTCGCAGCTGGTCGTCCTGTCCAATCCCGGTCTTCTTGACCTCTTCGCCGTCTTGGCATCCACTTCGGTCGTCTTGACCTCTTCATCTCTTCGGGCTCTTCTTCGCCCATCTTCCGGATGAAGATAGCCTTTGAGATGAGGTGGTTGGCGGCGAAGTTCCGTTCCCCGATGGGATCTTGGAAGTCCCGTCCGATAACGGGAGTCCTCTATCTTGAAAGGGAACGGGGCAAACGTCAAGGACGCCGACCCCGTAGGCAGCGTTGAGCAGGGACGCCGCGCTCCCTTTCGCGCTCGGCGGCCTCCTTCGCGGCCATGACTTTGTCGCAAAACGCCGTCACGGCCCGCCAGTATCTCTCACCTTCGAGCATCTTTGACATGATGCTCTTCAGTGAGAGATTCGACCCTACCTCGACTATCAGTAGTCGATGCAGCCGTTCCCACGCTGGACACCTCTCCAGTGTGTGCTGCGCCGTGTCGTCCTCTTCGCCACAGTGTGGCATGCAGCCGTGTCTTCCTTGCCAATCCTCTGCAGGTACTGACCGAAGCATCCATGTCCGGTCAGTATCTGCGTGGTTCTAAAGCTAAGTATCCCTCTCCGGCGGTCCACCCACTTATCTAGGATGGTTAGGACCGCTCCGATCGTCCTGTGTTCGGAGCGAGTGGAGAGGTGTCCCTTCCACTCCTCTATCGAAGCCGATCTTACCGCGTCCCTGAGTTCTTTTTTACTCAGGGCTGGTGCGTCATCGTCATCTTCCTGGTCCACGTTTCGAAGCGAATGGTAGACGAACGCATCCTCGCTGACCATGTATTCGATAGGCACCAGCCCAGCAAGCGCGGTGGCCACATCGTGTGATACCGTCCTGTATCCTCATATCGCACGAATGGCCATCCTCCTCCACGCGCTGCGCAGGGACGAGATCCTCTTGTCGGTGTGTCTCCGCTCCGCGATGGAGCTGTACCACATCGGAGCTCCGTACAATGCTATGCTACGGATCACCCCGGCGTATAGTCTTCGCGCCCTCTCGTTTGGGCCCTTCAGGTTGGGCATTATGCGGCTTAGCTTGAGTGCCGCTGTCTCCAACCTGCCGGCAAGTTTCTCTATGTGGCTAGAGAATCTCCAGTCCTCGTCGAGCCGAAGGCCGAGGTAGTTGATGTCTCGGCCCGGCTCGATCCTTGCCGGTCCCACACTTACCGCCACGCGAGGTGTTCCTCTTGTGGGTCTCCTCCGGCTCCGTCTGCTGAAGCACACGATCTCCGTCTTCTGCGGAGCCAGCTCGAGGCCCATCTTCCGGATGCGGTTAGCCACGACTGCCTTTCCCAATTCTGCCCGGCAGGCAGCTCGCGTATCTGTCTTACCTGCGGCGAACACAAACGTGTCGTCTGCGTAGCATATCAGGCGCACGCCCGCCGGCATTGCTGCTGTCAACGCGGCATTGTACCCGATGTTCCACAGGAGCGGTCCTAGCACCGATCCCTGGGGTACGCCACGGTTGACAGGTCTGCTTTGTGGCCCATCCTGGCTATCGTAGACTATCGCCCTGTCGCTGAGATAGTCTACCACCACGTTCCTGATGTGTGGTGGGATTCCATGCCTGTCCAGGGCTGCGTAAATAGCTGGCCATTGCAGGGAGTTGAACGCGTTCTTGATGTCTAACGAGACAGCGTATGTAACTCCCACCCTCGACACAACCATCTCGGTGAGTCTCTTGACTTCACTCACCGCGTCCATCGTGCGTCGACCTGCCCGCCCTGAATCCGTACTGGCAGTCCGCCAGTGCAGGTCCGACGCGCGACAGGTGCTGGACGATTCGTTCGTGTATTATTCTTTCGAACAGCTTTCCTACCTCGTCCTGCAACACTATGGGCCGGAACGCTGATGGTGAATCCTCCGGTTTGCCTTCCTTTCGGAGGAGCACCAACCTGCCGGACTTCCATCTTCGAGGGTGCGTCCCCGCCTTGATGCAGGCTGAGAACAGTCTTCTCAGTCTCGAACCAAGGACGCTTAGCGCCATCGTCCAGACACGGCCGGGTATTCCATCCCGGCCGGGGGCTGTGTTCTTCTTCGCCATCCTCTTGACGGCCCCGGCCAGTTCCTCTTCGGAAACCTCCAACTCCGGTGTCCACCCGTATCGCGCTGCTGCTGGGGGCTCTTCGTTCCCTCCCTCGGGAAAGAGGTCGTCCAATACCCTCTCCAGCAGCGGGACCTCTAAGGTTTCCGTCAACGGGGGCGCCCATGGTCGCAGTTTGTCCATCACTATCTTGTAGGGACGCCCCCATGGATCCTCTTCGAGAGTTTGGAGGAGTCCATCCAATGCGCGTGCCTTGGACTTCCTGATGGCAGCCTGCAGCTCCTTCTTCTTGTCCCTGTAGCTGTTGTACAGCTGCAAAGTCCTCGTCGCGTCCGAGTTCCTTTTTCTTCTCTCTCTGGTGTACTGGCGGCGCCCAACGGTGCAAGTTGCACGGAGCTGCGCGATCTCTGCGTTCCACCAGTATACTGGACGCTTCGGCGCACTGCCGCGGGCTCTTGGCATGCCCGTGTCGCATACCGCTGTCATCGCGTTGACAAACCAGTCCGCCTCGGTGTTGACATCTTCTATCGGGCTGACCGGCGTCTCCTGCCAGCCTACCGCGAGGATTGCTGCCATCAGGTGATCTTCCTCGATTCTCCTCAGCGACCACTTCTGGCGGTGGTGATTAGCCTGCCGGGCCGTGTGTGGGACGGAGACATCCATGGAGATGTACAGATGATCGGGCAGTGTCTCCTTCTCTTCCACCCTCCATTCTCTAATTTGCCGTGCTGCCTTGCGGTTACCAAAGGAGAGGTCCACGATGCTTTCTCCCTGGTACCGCACGCATGTGCTGGCTGAGCCTTCGTTTAGTAGCGTCAGGCCCAGGCCAGACGCCCAGTCTAGCGTGGCGTGGCCTCTTGCGTCCGTCCTAGATGATCCCCACGCCGTCACGTGCGCATTATAGTCTCCCAGCACTAGGACGGGCGACTCTGCATATCTCGCAACTGTCCGTCCCGTCCTGTCCAACAGGTCTTCGTACTTGCTGATGGACCACCTGGGAGGGGCGTATAGTCCGATAACGGTGAATCCCGCCCAGGTTATCGCGACGAATCCTTCCTCGCGTGCGACCGTCTTGATTGGTCGTACACGTGTCCGTGCAGACTGCACGATCACCACCGAGCCGTCTCTATCTCCTATCCACGCTCGATTGTCGCGGATGGAGTACGGCTCCGCTATCACTGCCAACTCGAAATCGCCGCCCTGTAGTCTTGCTACTACCAGGTCTTGGGCACGGGCAGCATGATTCGAGTTAGTCTGCAGGATACGGCATGGCGTGAATTTTATGCCGTATCCATGGCTTCCTCCTGGCCCTTACCTGCTGGAGTCGTTGTTGCCGGCTCCACGGTCTTTCCTTCTTCCAGAGCGGTCGCTGGTTCCTTCCTACATGTCGCTGCCGCTACGGCTTCTACAGCCGGCTTGCTGCTCTTTTTCGTAGCTTTAGGCGCCTTGCACACTTCCCCACCAGCCTTGTGGTGTGCTCGTCTGCCTTCAGCCTTGCAGACGATGCATGTGGGCGCAGTTTGCCTGCACTCACTGGCTCTGTGGCCGGACTCACCGCACCTGTAACACAGGTTGCGCCGATCCACTTTGCTGGTACAGCTTTGCTGTACGTGGACAGTTTCCCAGCACTTGAAGCATCGATCCGGTCTCGGCTTTAAAGCCGCCACCCGGATCAAGGACCAATCGATCCTTATTCTGCCGGCATATGCCACTTTCGTGGCAGCGGCGAGGGGACACTGCACCCTCATGGCGCCGTGCCCGTTTGACGAGTCCCGTCGTATCCCGGTCCGTATTTCCTCGGCCTTGCATCCTCCTGCGGATGCGATGGCTTCCGCCACTTCTTGTGGCATTATGGAGCCCTCGAGCCCGTAGACCCTCGGGTCTGCCCTCTTGTGAGGCGTCGCGACATATACCTCTCTGTCGCCCAACGCCTCCCTGAGTTTGCCGGCAAGGGCAGCCGCTTTGGCCTCCTTCTCCTTGCCGGTAACTTCTAGGATCAGTCCGCCCGGTCTGGCCTTTTTCGGGCGGACCTCTTCTATGCCCACCTCTGCGAGCTTTACTCGCTGCCGGGCAGCTGTCGTCACCTCAGCGTACGTGGCTTTGCTATCCTGAGGGATGGTGAGGACGACGGCTGCTGTTCTGGGAACCTTTCCCAGTGTCGTCCTTGCGTTGCGTTTCGCTGCGCTGACGCGCACCTGCCTCCTTTCCTTCTCAGCGGCGGCCTTTGATGGCTTGCCAGCCGCCGTTTTCTTTTCCCTTCTGCCCAGGACCTTTGTCCAGGGGAGCTCCACCTGCGTGGTTTTCTTCTCCGCAGGGGGGGGGGGGGCAGGGCAGAGTGCTGCCTGCCGCTCGTTCTCCTTCCTCACGGATTCCTCGCGTATCCTCTTCATACGCGCCTCCAAGGAGGACTCGGTTTTCGCAGGTGCCGTTGTTCCTGTTGCGGGTGGGAGGGCCGTCCGTTTGCCCTTAGCGGACTTTAAGGGGGCCTTCCCCTTTTCGACATCCGTCGTCGTCTCCCCCGTTTTCCTTACCTTTACGAGGAAGGCACGTTTCGCCGCGGTGGGGCGCTCTTTTACGATCATTGCAGTTGTCTGATCCTTCTTCTTCGGAGGGAGTCTCTCCTTAATTCTCCCCCAGATCTTCTCGATCCGTCGATCGAATCTTTCCTCGAGGCTTGAAAGGATATTCTTGAGTCCAACCTGTAGGATATCCTCTCTTGCCTCCGTTGTAGGCGGTTCTTCTCGCTTTTCTGGCACCGGGCTCCTCCTCGCCGCTGGTTGGGGGGAAACCCGCTCCTCCACGGCTGCCAGCTTCCTCTTTAGCTTCTCGTTCTCGAGGCGCAGGCTTTCTGCCTGCAGCCTCCACTCTTGGGCTTCAGAGCTCACCGCAGCGGGGTTGCCCTTCGCTCGCTCTGCGAGCTCCAAGAGAGTGGCGCGCAGCGTTCTTGCGCCTACGCGTACTGCCCTCTTCATTGGGCCTTGTAGGTTGCGCGATTTTGCTGCAACCCATTCGATCTTGTTCGCCTCTTTCAAGGCGGTCAGTCCAAGATCTGGCAGGGTGGCCCTTCTAGCCTCCGCCTGCAGCTCCTCGTCTGTCGGCACAGGCTTTGTCGACCTTGCCGGTCGAGGGGGGACGACTGTTGCCCAGTCGATCTCTTCGTCTTCCAGGGCGCTGTCTACGTCAGCGGTGGCAGCTTTCCTTTGCCAGCGCCTTGCGCCCTTCGTGGCTCTCTCGGACAAGGTCGACACCATCGATGTCACAGAGGCGTCCGTGTCATACGCCTCCGTTGTCTGCCTTGCCTCCTTCTGTCCTTTGCTGGACTTAGGGCATGGCCTCGTCGTCATGGATATGATGGAGGCGAGCGACTCATCGGAGTCGCCTCCAACGCTGGACGGATCTCCTGCGCGCCTCTTCTTAGTCGCGAGGCGGCTGTTTCGCCTCTTGAGGGATCGCTCTTCCATCTCGGATGTCGAGTGGTCCTCCGATCTTGCCGAGAATAGACAGCTGGGGCCTGGCCCTTTTCCACAGGCTGGAGCCTGTGGCTGTATGAAATAGTCGGCGTAGTCCATTTTGGGATTACCCCTGCCAGACATGTTCGTTTCCCTCTTCGTGTTTCTGTTCGTGTTCGTGTTCCTCAGTTTTGCACGAAACTTCACGAAAAACACATTTGTTTGTCGCGTAGGTATTATTGAACCGTCGGTAAGTTACCGGCACACTCCTCCGCCGAGTGGCCTGGTTTGCCCTGTGCACGGTCCGACAGTCGCTAAATGTACGCGCGCACTCTTTACCAACACTCGGTCCGCGAATTTTGCGGTTACCTATCGAAGGTTATCGAGGGTGGATGTAGTTTTCGACCGTCGATAAGTCACCACCTGGTGCCTGTTCGCAGAGACCGAGGAGGTGTCAATTATAGTTTATCGGCCACCGATAGACACCACGGACACAAAAAAATCACCCTCGGTCGGAAATTGTCCGGTTACCGACCGTTCAGTTACCGACAGCAGAGCTGTCGGTAAGTTACCACGTACTGCACTCACTCGTTTCGACCGAGGAACTGTCAGTTACTGTTTATTGGCCGTCGATGAGTACGCAAAACGCTGCAGTTTAATCCGTGGCCGGCAATTGTTAAGTTACCGACTACCCGGTTACCGATGCTGGGTTCGCCCGACCGTCGGTAATGCCTCCGTCTCAAAACCCGACTTCCGGGTTGTTGCTTGGTTTGTTTTAACCAACAATACCCTAAACTAACAACCAATATCGTGGCAATCGGTGTTTTTGCAAAATTACCAACCGCACGGTTATCGACCGCAGGTGGTACCGCTGCTGTCGGTAATTCGAAATTTTTCAGTTCCCGCTGCGTTTATTTCAGTTATTATTTGTTGAAAACTCAATACACCTTCGTCAACGATCAATTTCGCACGGCTGGCAGGAAAAAACGGCGAGAAATTCCAATTCGTGCGACGGAATGTTACCTACGACGGTCGGCAAACTGTACCGACCGTGAGCTGTCATACTCTTGCAAGAATTGATTTTTGACTTGTTTATTACCGCATGCACTGTTTCTACGTGTCCAATAAACAATTCTACGTCCACTCACTGGCACACGGTGCAACCTTGGTAGAGTTGCTGCAAAATTTTCACCTCCGTCAACTATCTTCCGTGGTGGCAGCACTACTCGGTTCCACTTCGCCAAAATTTACTGTTTTTTACTGTTTTTAACAGTTTTTCCGCCTCGTAATTGCACAAAATCAGTGTCTATTGTCACTTCACACCCGATTATGGCAATTTCCGCACCGAAAAAGGCCTATTTAAAATTCTTGATTTTTCGCCACGTGCACGTTTTCCCACACAAAGGAGTGACGTCACACGTCACTCCTATTTCACTTAAAATCGCTTATTTTCACTTTTTTAAGCGTTTTTTCACCACGAATAAGTTTATTTCTAGTGTCTGTGGTCACTTTACACATTCTCGTCGTAAATTCACACGCACAAACGTTCAATTTTCAAAGTTTATTGCCGTATATGACAACACGTGTTTTCACGCAGCAAAACAAAGTGTTACACTTTTTCACCGTTTTTCCACCTTTACACTGAACTTCACTTCACTACACTTACCTAGCGGATCCTCTTCACCTCCTGGAACACCCTCAGCTCCGCTCAAACACTGAAATTCGCGAAACGTGCCCCGAAGCGCGTACCGTACGGCAGCAAACGCGTCACCACGTGCAAATCGAACAAATACGCGCACGTATTATGCTCGATTTGCCTCCTACTCGCGACTTTCACGTGAGATTTTCGTCTCAACACGTAGTTTCGCGTACCCGTAACGTGCCAAAAACAAGTTTTGACACGAAACTCGCCATCTTCCTCGAAAATTAGAACGGATTTCAGAGAGCTATCGTACGCACGTCCGTCAGCTTACTCGTCCGCCATGCGAATCTCTCATAACGTTATATATCCTAACCTAAGGCAACCTAACATCTCGAATGTAGTGTTTTAGAACATTCCAGGCGGGTCGGCCCCTACTTCTCGGTGGGAATATTATATACGTCATTCCCGTAATATAACCTAACCTAACCCATCTACACCCTCGGTGATAATGTTTTACAGAATCCCGGTCTTGTCGGCCCCCACATCTCGGTGGTAACATTATATACGTCTATAACGATATATATCCAAACCTAAGGGAACCTAACATCTCGGATGTAATATTTTACAACATTCCTGACGCGTCGGCCCCTATTTCTCGGTGGGAACATAATATACGTCTATAACGTTATATATCCTAGCCTAAGGTAACCTAACATCTCGGATGTAATATTTTACAACATTCCTGGCGTGTCGTCGCCTACTTCTCGAAGGGAACATTATATACGTCTATAACGTTGTGTATCCTAACCTAACGCAACCTAACATCTGGGATGTAATATTCCTGGCGTGTCGTCGCCTACTTCTGGATGGGGAGATTATATACGTCTATAACGTTATATATCCTAACCTAAGGCAACCTAACATCTCGGATGTAATAGTTGACAACATTCCTGGCGTGTCCGCCCGCACTTCTCGGTGGGAACATTATATACGTCTATAACGTTATATATCCTAGCCTAAGGCCACATAACATGTCGAATGTAATACTTTACAACATTCCTGGCGTGTCGTCGCCTACTTCTCGATGGGGACATTATATACATCTATAACCTTGTATATCCTAACCTAAGGCAGCCTAACATCTCGGATGTAATATTTTACAACATTCCTGGCATGTCGGTCCCTACATCTCGGTGGGAACATACTATACGTCTATAACGTTGTATATCCTAACCTAAGGGAACCTAACATCTCGGGTGTAATATTTTACAACATTCCTGACGCGTCGGCCCTTTTTTTCAGTGGGAACATTATATACGTCTATAACGTTATATATTCTAGCCTAGGGCAACATAACATGTCGAATGTAAAATTTTACAACATTCCTGGCGTGTCGTCGCCTACTTCTCGATCGGGACATTATATACATCTATAACCTTGTATATCCTAACCTAAGGCAGCCTAACATCTCGGATGTAATATTTTACAACATTCCTGGCATGTCGGTCCCTACATCTCGGTGGGAACATACTATACGTCTATAACGTTGTATATCCTAACCTAAGGGAACCTAACATCTCGGATGTAATAGTTGAAAACATTCCTGGCGTGTAGGCCCGTACTTCTCGGTGGGAACATTGTATACGTCTATAACGTTATATATCCTAGCCTAAGGCGACCTAACATGTCGAATGTAATATTTTACAACATTCCTGGCGTGTCGTCGCCTACTTCTCGATGGGAACATTATATACGTATATAACGTTGTGTATCCTAACCTAACGCAACCTAACATCTGGGATGTAATATTCCTGGCGTGTCGTCGCCTACTTCTGGATGGGGAGATTATATACGTCTATAACGTTATATATCCTAACCTAAGGCAACCTAACATCTCGGATGTAATAGTTGACAACATTCCTGGCGTGTCCGCACGCACTTCTCGGTGGGAACATTATATGCGTCTATAACGTTATATATCCTAGCCTAAGGCCACATAACATGTCGAATGTAATACTTTACAACATTCCTGGCGTGTCGTCGCCTACTTCTCGATGGGGACATTATATACATCTATAACCTTGTATATCCTAACCTAAGGCAGCCTAACATCTCGGATGTAATATTTTACAACATTCCTGGCATGTCGGTCCCTACATCTCGGTGGGAACATACTATACGTCTATAACGTTGTATATCCTAACCTAAGGGAACCTAACATCTCGGATGTAATAGTTGAAAACATTCCTGGCGTGTAGGCCCGTACTTCTCGGTGGGAACATTGTATACGTCTGTAACGTTGTATATACTTACCTAACGCAACCTAACATCTGGGATGTAATATTTTACAACATTCCTGGCGTGTCGTCGCCTACTTCTGGATAGGGTCATTATATACATCTATAACATTGTATATCCTAACCTAAGGCAACCTATCATCTCGGATGTAATATTTTATAACATTCCTGGCATGTCGGTCCCTACTTCTCGGTGGAAACATTGTATACGTCTATAACGGTATATATCCTAACCTAAGGCAACCTAACATCTCGGATGTAATAGTTGACAACATTCCTGGCGTGTAGGCCCGTACTTCTCGGTGGGAACATTGTATACGTCTATAACGTTATATATCCTAGCCTAAGGCGACCTAACATGTCGAATGTAATATTTTACAACATTCCTGGCGTGTCGTCGCCTACTTCTCGATGGGAACATTATATACGTATATAACGTTGTGTATCCTAACCAAACGCAACCTAACATCTGGGATGTAATATTCCTGGCGTGTCGTCGCCTACTTCTGGATGGGGAGATTATATACGTCTATAACGTTATATATCCCAACCTAAGGCAACCTAACATCTCGGATGTAATAGTTGACAACATTCCTGGCGTGTCCGCACGCACTTCTCGGTGGGAACATTATATGCGTCTATAACGTTATATATCCTAGCCTAAGGCCACATAACATGTCGAATGTAATACTTTACAACATTCCTGGCGTGTCGTCGCCTACTTCTCGATGGGGACATTATATACATCTATAACCGTGTATATCCTAACCTAAGGCAGCCTAACATCTCGGATGTAATATTTTACAATATTCCTGGCATGTCCGTCCCTACATCTCGGTGGGAACATACTATACGTATATAACGTTGTATATCCTAACCTAAGGCAACCTAACATCTCGGATGTAATAGTTGACAACATTCCTGGCGTGTAGGACCGTACTTCTCGGTGGGAACATTGTATACGTCTATAACGTTATATATCCTAGCCTAAGGCGACCTAACATGTCGAATGTAATATTTTACAACATTCCTGGCATGTCGGTCCCAACTTCTCGGTGGGAACATTGTATACGTCTATAACGATATATATCCTAGCCTAAGGCAACCTAACATCTGGGATGTAATATTTTACAACATTCCTGGCGTGTCGTCTCCTGCTTCTCGATGGGGACATAATATACGTCTATAACGTTGTATATCCTAACCTAACGCAACCTAACATCTGGGATGTAATATTTTACATCATTCCTGGCATGTCGGTCCCTACGTCTCGGTGGGAACATTCTATATGTCTACAGCGTTGTATATCCTCACCTAAGGGAACCTAACATCTCAGGTGAAATGTTTTACAACATTCCTGACATGTCGGCCCCTATTTCTCGGTGGGAAGATTATATACGTCTATAACGATATATATCCAAACCTAAGGGAACCTAACATCTCGGATGCAATATTTTACAACATTCCTGGCATGTCGGTCCCAACTTCTTGGTGGGAACATTGCATACGTCTATAACGATATATATCCTAGCCTGAGGCAACCTAACATCTCGGATGTAACATTTTACAACATTCCTGGCGTGTCGTCGCCTGCTTCTCGATGGGGACATTATATACGTCTATAACGTTGTATATCCTAACCTCACGCAACCTATCATCTGGGATGTAATATTTTACAACATTCCTGGCCTGTCGGCCCCTATCTCACGGTGGGAACATTAAATACGTCTATAACGTTATATATCCTACCCTAAGGCGACCTAACATGTCGAATGTAATATTTTACAACATTCCTAGCGTGTCGTCGCCTGCTTCTCGAAGGGGACATTATATACGTCTATAACGTTGTATATCCTAACCTAACGCAACCTAACATCTGGGATGTAATATTTTACATCATTCCTGGCATGTCGGTCCCTACGTCTCGGTGGGAACATTCTATACGTCTACAGCGTTGTATATCCTAACCTAAGGGAACCTAATATCTCAGGTGAAATGTTTTACAACATTCCTGACATGTCGGCCCCTATTTCTCGGTGGGAACATTATATACGTCTATAACGATATATATCCTTACCTAAGGGAACCTAACATCTCGGATGCAATATTTTACAACATTCCTGGCATGTCGGTCCCAACTTCTCGGTGGGAACATTGTATACGTCTATAACGATATATATCCTAGCCTAAGGCAACCTAACATCTGGGATGTAATATTTTACAACATTCCTGGCATGTTGGTCCCAACTTCTCGATGGGGACATTATATACGTCTATAACGTTGTATGTCCTAACCTAACGCAACCTAACATCTGGTATGTAATATTTTACATCATTCCTGGCGTGTCGTCGGCTGCTTCTCGAAGGGGACATTATATACGTCTATAACGTTGTATATCCTAACCTAACGCAACCTAACATCTGGGATGTAATATTTTACATCATTCCTGGCATGTCGGTCCCTACGTCTCGGTGGGAACATTCTATACGTCTATAGCGTTGTATATGTTAACCTAAGGGAACCTAACATCTCAGGTGTAATTTATTTACAACATTCCCGACGCGTCGGCTCCAACTTTTCGGTGGGAACATTATATACGTCTATAATGTTATGTATCCTAACGTAAGGCAACATAACATCTCGGATGCAATATTCTACAACATTCCTGGCATGTCGTCTCCCGCTTCCCGATGGGGACATTATATACGTCTATAACGTTGTATATCCTAACCTAACGCAACCTTACATCTCGAATGTAATACATTACAACATTCCTGGCATGTCAGAACCTACGTCCCGGTGGGAACATTCTATACGCATATAACGTTGTATATCCTAACCTAACGCAACCTAATATCTGGGATGTAATATTTTACAACATTCCTGGCGTGTCGTCGCCTACTTCTGGATGGGGAAATTATATACATCTATAACGTTGTATATGCTGACCTAAGGCAACCTAACATCTCGAATGTAATATTTTACATCATTCCTGGCAGGTCGGTCCCTACGTCTCGGTGGGAACATTCTATATGTCTACAGCGTTTTATATCCTCACCTAAGGGAACCTAACATCTCAGGTGAAATGTTTTACAACATTCCTGACATGTCGGCCCCTATTTCTCGGTGGGAACATTATATACGTCTATAACGATATATATCCAAACCTAAGGGAACCTAACATCTCGGATGCAATATTTTACAACATTCCTGGCATGTCGGTCCCAACTTCTCGGTGGGAACATTGTATACGTCTATAACGATATATATCCTAGCCTGAGGCAACCTAACATCTCGGATGTAATATTTTACAACATTCCTGGCGTGTCGTCGCCTGCTTCTCGATGGGGACATTATATACGTCTATAACGTTGTATATCCTGACCTAACGCAACCTACCATCTGGGATGTAATATTTTACAACATTCCTGGCATGTCGGCCCCTATTTCTCGGTGGGAACATTAAATACGTCTATAACGTTATATATCCTAGCCTAAGGCGGCCTAACATCTCGAATGTAATATTTTACAACATTCCTGGCGTGCCGTCGGCTACTTCTCGATCGGGACATTACATACATCTATAACGTTATATATCCTAACGTAAGGCAACATAACATCTCGGATGCAATATTTTACAACATTCCCGGCATGTCGTCGCCCGCTTCCCGATGGGGACATTATATACGTCTATAACGTTGTATATCCTAACCTAACGCAACCTAACATCTGGTATGTAATATTTTACATCATTCCTGGCGTGTCGTCGCCTGCTTCTCGATGGGGACACTTCATACGTCTATAACGTTGTATATCCTAACCTAACGCATCCTAACATCTGGGATGTAATATTTTACAACATTCCTGGCATGTCGATCCCTACGTCTCAGTGGGAACGTTATATACGTCTATAACGATATATATCCTAACCTAAGGGAACTTAACATCTCGGATGTAATATTTTACAACATTCCTGGCGTGTCGTCGCCTGCTTCTCGATGGGGACATTTTATACGTCTATAACGTTGTATATGCTAACCTAAGGCAACCTTACATCTCGAATGTAATATCTTACAACATTCCTGGCATGTCAGAACCTACATCCCTGTGGGAACATTCTATACGCATATAACGTTGTGTATCCTAACCTAACGCAACCTAATATCTGGGATGTAATATTTTACAACATTCCTGGCGTGTCGTCGCCTACTTCTGGATGGGGACATTATATACATCTATAACGTTGTATATGCTGACCTAAGGCAACCTAACATCTCGGATGTAATATTTTACAACATTCCTGGCATGTCGGTCTCTACTTCTTGGTGGGAACACCGTATACGTCTATAACGATACATGTCCTAGCCTAAGGCAACCTAACATGTCGAATTTAATGCTTTACAACATTCTGGCGTGTCTTCGCCTGCTTCTCGAAGGGGACATTATAAACGTCTATAACGTTGTATATCCTAACCTAACGCAACCTAATATCTGGGATGTAATATTTTACAACATTCCTGGCATGTCGGTCCCTACGTCTCGGCGGGTACATTATATACGTCTATAACGTTGTATATACTAACCTAACGCAACCTATCATCTGGGTTGTAATATTTTACAACATTCCTGGCATGTCGGTCCCTACGTCTCGGTGGGAAGGTTATATACGTCTATAACGATATGTATCCTAACCTAAGGGAACCTAACATCTCGGATGTTATATTTTACAACATTCCTGGCGTGTCGTCGCCTGCTTCTCGATGGGGACATTATATAAGTCTATAACGTTGTATATCCTAACCTAAGGCAACCTAACATTTCGATAGTCATATTTTACAACATTCCTGACGCGTCGGCTCCAACTTTTCGGTGGGAACATTATATACGTCTATAACGTTATATATCCTGACGTAAGGCAACATAACATCTCGGATGTAATATTTTACAACATTCCTGGCGTGTTGTCGCCTGCCTCTCGATGGGGACATTATATACGTCTATAACGTTGTATATCCTAACCTAACGAAACCTAACATCTGGGATGTAATATTTTACAACATTCTTGGCGTGTCGTCGCCTGCTTCTCGATGGGGACATTATATACGTCTATAACGTTGTATATCCTAACCTAACGCAACCTAACATCTGGGATGTAATATTTTACAACATTCCTGGCATGTCGGCCCCTATTTCTCGGTGGGAACATTAAATACGTCTATAACGTTATATATCCTAGCCTAAGGCGACCTAACATGTCGAATGTAATATTTTACAACATTCCTGGCGTGTCGTCGCCTGCTTCTCGATGGGGACATTATATACGTCTATAACGTTGTATATCCTAACCTAAGGCAACCTAACATCTCGGATGTAATATTTTACAACATTCCTGGCGTGTCGTCGCCTGCTTCTCGATGGGGACATTATATACGTCTATAACGTTGTATATGCTAACCTAAGGCAACCTTACATCTCGAATGTAATATCTTACAACATTCCTGGCATGTCAGAACCTACGTCCCGGTGGGAACATTCTATACGCACATAACGTTGTATATCCTAACCTAACGCAACCTAATATCTGTGATCTAATATTTTACAACATTCCTGGCGTGTCGTCGCCTACTTCTGGATGGGGACATTATATATATCTATAACGTTGTATATGCTGACCTAAGGCAACCTAACATCTCGGATGTAATATTTTACAACATTCCTGGCATGTCGGTCCCTACTTCTCGGTGGGAACATTGTATTCGTCTATAACGATATATATCCTAGCCTAAGGAACCTAACATGTCGAATGTAATATTTTACAACATTCCTGGCATGTCGGTCCCTACGTCTCGGCGGGTACATTATATACGTCTATAACGTTGCATATACTAACCTAACGCAACCTATCATCTGGGATGTAATATTTTACAACATTCCTGGCATGTCGGTCCCTACGTCTCGGTGGGAACATTGTATTCTTCTATAACGATATATATCCTAGCCTAAGGCAACCTAACATGTCGAATGTAATATTTTACAACATTCCTGGCGTGTCGTCGCCTGCTTCTCGATGGGGACATTATATACGTCTATAACGTTGTATATCCTAACCTAAGGCAACCTAACATCTCGGATGTAATATTTTACAACATTCCTGGCGTGTCGTCGGCTGCTTCTCGATGGGGACATTATATACGTCTATAACGTTGTATATGCTAACCTAAGGCAACCTTACATCTCGAATGTAATACCTTACAACATTCCTGGCATGTCAGAACCTACATCCCTGTGGGAACATTCTATACGCATATAACGTTGTGTATCCTAACCTAACGCAACCTAATATCTGGGATGTAATATTTTACAACATTCCTGGCGTGTCGTCGCCTACTTCTGGATGGGGACATTATATACATCTATAACGTTGTATATGCTGACCTAAGGCAACCTAACATCTCGGATGTAATATTTTACAACATTCCTGGCATGTCGGTCTCTACTTCTTGGTGGGAACACCGTATAAGTCTATAACGATATATGTCCTAGCCTAAGGCAACCTAACATGTCGAATTTAATGCTTTACAACATTCTGGCGTGTCTTCGCCTGCTTCTCGAAGGGGACATTATAAACGTCTATAACGTTGTATATCCTAACCTAACGCAACCTAATATCTGGGATGTAATATTTTACAACATTCCTGGCATGTCGGTCCCTACGTCTCGGCGGGTACATTATATACGTCTATAACGTTGTATATACTAACCTAACGCAACCTATCATCTGGGTTGTAATATTTTACAACATTCCTGGCATGTCGGTCCCTACGTCTCGGTGGGAAGGTTATATACGTCTATAACGATATGTATCCTAACCTAAGGGAACCTAACATCTCGGATGTTATATTTTACAACATTCCTGGCGTGTCGTCGCCTGCTTCTCGATGGGGACATTATATAAGTCTATAACGTTGTATATCCTAACCTAAGGCAACCTAACATTTCGATAGTCATATTTTACAACATTCCTGACGCGTCGGCTCCAACTTTTCGGTGGGAACATTATATACGTCTATAACGTTATATATCCTGACGTAAGGCAACATAACATCTCGGATGTAATATTTTACAACATTCCTGGCGTGTTGTCGCCTGCCTCTCGATGGGGACATTATATACGTCTATAACGTTGTATATCCTAACTTAACGAAACCTAACATCTGGGATGTAATATTTTACAACATTCTTGGCGTGTCGTCGCCTGCTTCTCGATGGGGACATTATATACGTCTATAACGTTGTATATCCTAACCTAACGCAACCTAACATCTGGGATGTAATATTTTACAACATTCCTGGCATGTCGGCCCCTATTTCTCGGTGGGAACATTAAATACGTCTATAACGTTATATATCCTAGCCTAAGGCGACCTAACATGTCGAATGTAATATTTTACAACATTCCTGGCGTGTCGTCGCCTGCTTCTCGATGGGGACATTATATACGTCTATAACGTTGTATATCCTAACCTAAGGCAACCTAACATCTCGGATGTAATATTTTACAACATTCCTGGCATGTCGGTCTCTACTTCTTGGTGGGAACACCGTATACGTCTATAACGATATATGTCCTAGCCTAAGGCAACCTAACATGTCGAATTTAATGCTTTACAACATTCTGGCGTGTCTTCGCCTGCTTCTCGAAGGGGACATTATAAACGTCTATAACGTTGTATATCCTAACCTAACGCAACCTAATATCTGGGATGTAATATTTTACAACATTCCTGGCATGTCGGTCCCTACGTCTCGGCGGGTACATTATATACGTCTATAACGTTGTATATACTAACCTAACGCAACCTATCATCTGGGTTGTAATATTTTACAACATTCCTGGCATGTCGGTCCCTACGTCTCGGTGGGAAGGTTATATACGTCTATAACGATATGTATCCTAACCTAAGGGAACCTAACATCTCGGATGTTATATTTTACAACATTCCTGGCGTGTCGTCGCCTGCTTCTCGATGGGGACATTATATAAGTCTATAACGTTGTATATCCTAACCTAAGGCAACCTAACATTTCGATAGTCATATTTTACAACATTCCTGACGCGTCGGCTCCAACTTTTCGGTGGGAACATTATATACGTCTATAACGTTATATATCCTGACGTAAGGCAACATAACATCTCGGATGTAATATTTTACAACATTCCTGGCGTGTTGTCGCCTGCCTCTCGATGGGGACATTATATACGTCTATAACGTTGTATATCCTAACCTAACGAAACCTAACATCTGGGATGTAATATTTTACAACATTCTTGGCGTGTCGTCGCCTGCTTCTCGATGGGGACATTATATACGTCTATAACGTTGTATATCCTAACCTAACGCAACCTAACATCTGGGATGTAATATTTTACAACATTCCTGGCATGTCGGCCCCTATTTCTCGGTGGGAACATTAAATACGTCTATAACGTTATATATCCTAGCCTAAGGCGACCTAACATGTCGAATGTAATATTTTACAACATTCCTGGCGTGTCGTCGCCTGCTTCTCGATGGGGACATTATATACGTCTATAACGTTGTATATCCTAACCTAAGGCAACCTAACATCTCGGATGTAATATTTTACAACATTCCTGGCGTGTCGTCGCCTGCTTCTCGATGGGGACATTATATACGTCTATAACGTTGTATATGCTAACCTAAGGCAACCTTACATCTCGAATGTAATATCTTACAACATTCCTGGCATGTCAGAACCTACGTCCCGGTGGGAACATTCTATACGCACATAACGTTGTATATCCTAACCTAACGCAACCTAATATCTGTGATCTAATATTTTACAACATTCCTGGCGTGTCGTCGCCTACTTCTGGATGGGGACATTATATATATCTATAACGTTGTATATGCTGACCTAAGGCAACCTAACATCTCGAATGTAATATTTTACAACATTCCTGGCATGTCAGAACCTACGTCCCGGTGGGAACATTCTATACGTCTATAACATTGTATATCCTAACCTGACGCAACCTAACATCTGGTATGTAATATTTTACAACATTCCTGGCATGTCGGTCCCTACGTATCGGTGGGAACATTGTATTCGTCTATAACGATATATATCCTAGCCTAAGGCAACCTAACATGTCGAATGTAATATTTTACAACATTCCTGGCGTGTCGTCGCCTGCTTCTCGATGGGGACATTATATACGTCTATAACGTTGTATATCCTAACCTAAGGCAACCTAACATCCCGGATGTAATATTTTACAACATTCCTGGCATGTCAGAACCTACGTCCCGGTGGGAACATTCTATACGCATATAACGTTGTATATCCTAACCTAACGCAACCTAATATCTGGGATCTAATATTTTACAACATTCCTGGCGTGTCGTCGCCTACTTCTGGATGGGGACATTATATATATCTATAACGTTGTATATGCTGACCTAAGGCAACCTAACATCTCGAATGTAATATTTTACAACATTCCTGGCATGTCAGAACCTACGTCCCGGTGGGAACATTCTATACGTCTATAACATTGTATATCCTAACCTGACGCAACCTAACATCTGGTATGTAATATTTTACAACATTCCTGGCATGTCGGTCCCTACGTATCGGTGGGAACATTGTATTCGTCTATAACGATATATATCCTAGCCTAAGGCAACCTAACATGTCGAATGTAATATTTTACAACATTCCTGGCGTGTCGTCGCCTGCTTCTCGATGGGGACATTATATACGTCTATAACGTTGTATATCCTAACCTAAGGCAACCTAACATCCCGGATGTAATATTTTACAACATTCCTGGCATGTCAGAACCTACGTCCCGGTGGGAACATTCTATACGCATATAACGTTGTATATCCTAACCTAACGCAACCTAATATCTGGGATCTAATATTTTACAACATTCCTGGCGTGTCGTCGCCTACTTCTGGATGGGGACATTATATATATCTATAACGTTGTATATGCTGACCTAAGGCAACCTAACATCTCGAATGTAATATTTTACAACATTCCTGGCATGTCAGAACCTACGTCCCGGTGGGAACATTCTATACGTCTATAACATTGTATATCCTAACCTAACGCAACCTAATATCTGGGATGTAATATTTTACAACATTCCTGGCGTGTCGTCGCCTACTTCTGGATGGGGACATTATATACATCTATAACGTTGTATATCCTAACCTAAGGCAACCTAACATCTCGGATGTAATATTTTACAACATTCCTGGCATGTCGGTCTCTACTTCTTGGTGGGAACATTGTATACGTCTATAACGATATATGTCCTGCCTAAGGCAACCTAACATGTCGAATTTAATGCTTTACAACATTCTGGCGTGTCGTCGCCTGCTTCTAGAAGGGGACATTATAAACGTCTATAACGTTGTATATCCTAACCTAACGCAACCTAATATCTGGGATGTAATATTTTACAACATTCCTGGCATGTCGGTCCCTACGTCTCGGCGGGTACATTATATACGTCTATAACGTTGTATATACTAACCTAACGCAACCTATCATCTGGGATGTAATATTTTACAACATTCCTGGCATGTCGGTCCCTACGTCTCGGTGGGAAGGTTATATACGTCTATAACGATATGTATCCTAACATAAGGGAACCTAACATCTCGGATGTTATATTTTACAACATTCCTGGCGTGGCGTCGCCTGCTTCTCGATGGGGACATTATATACGTCTATAACGTTGTATATCCTAAACTAACGCCACCTAACATCTGGAATGTAATATTTTACAACATTCCTGGCATGTCGGTCCCTACTTCTCGGTGGGAACATTGTATACGTCTGTAACGATATATATCCTAGCGTAAGGCAACCTAACATCTCGGATGTAATATTTTACAACATTCCTGTCGTGTCGTCGCCTGCTTCTCGATGGGGACATTATATACGTCTATAACGTTGTATATCCTAACCTAACGCAACCTAACATCTGGTGTGTAATATTTTACATCATTCCTGGCGTGTCGTCGCCTGCTTCTCGATGGGGACACTTCATACGTCTGTAACGTTGTATCTCCTAACCTAACGCATCCTAACATCTGGGATGTAATATTTTACAACATTCCTGGCATGTCGGTCCCTACGTCTCGGTGGGAACGTTATATTCGTCTATAACGATATATATCCTAACCTAAGAGAACTTAACATCTCGGATGTAATATTTTACAACATTCCTGGCATGTCGGTCCCTATTTCTCGGTGGGAACATTGTATTCGTCTATAACGATATATATCCTAGCCTAAGGCAACCTAACATGTCGAATGTAATATTTTACAACATTCCTGGCATGTCGGTCCCTACGTCTCGGCGGGTACATTATATACGTCTATAACGTTGTATATACTAACCTAACGCAACCTATCATCTGGGATGTAATATTTTACAACATTCCTGGCATGTCGGTCCCTACGTCTCGGTGGGAACGTTATATACGTCTATAACGATATGTATCCTAACCTAGGGGAACCTAACATCTCGGATGTTATATTTTACAACATTCCTGGCGTGGCGTCGCCTGCTTCTCGATGGGGACATTATATACGTCTATAACGTTGGATATCCTAAACTAACGCCACCTAACATCTGGAATGTAATATTTTACAACATTCCTGGCATGTCGGTCCCTACTTCTCGGTGGGAACATTGTATACGTCTATAACGATATATATCCTAGCCTAAGGCAACCTAGCATCTCGGATGTAATATTTTACAACATTCCTGGCGTGTCGTCGCCTGCTTCTCGATGGGGACATTATATACGTCTATAACGTTGTATATCCTAACCTGACGCAACCTAACATCTGGTATGTAATATTTTACAACATTCCTGGCATGTCGGTCCCTACGTCTCGGTGGGAACGTTATATACGTCTATAACGATATGTATCCTAACCTAAGGGAACCTTACATCTCGGATGTTATATTTTACAACATTCCTGGCGTGGCGTCGCCTGTTTCTCGATGGGGACATTATATACGTCTATAACGTTGCATATCCTAACATAACGCAACCTAACATCTGGGATGTAATATTTTACATCATTCCTGGCATGTCGGTCCCTACGTCTCGGTGGTAACATTCTATATGTCTACAGCGTTGTATATCCTCACCTAAGGGAACCTAACATCTCAGGTGAAATGTTTTACAACGTTCCTGACATGTCGGCCCCTATTTCTCGGTGGGAACATTATATACGTCTATAACGATATATATCCTAACCTAAGGGAACCTAACATCTCGGATGCAATATTTTACAACATTCCTGGCACGTCGGTCCCAACTTCTCGGTGGGAACATTGTATACGTCTATAACGATATATATCCTAGCCTAAGGCAACCTAACATCTCGGATGTAATATTTTACAACATTCCTGGCGTGTCGTCGCCTGCTTCTCGATGGGGACATTATATACGTCTATAACGTTGTATATCCTAACCTAACGCAACCTATCATCTGGGATGTAATATTTTACAACATTCCTGGCATGTCGGCCCCTATTTCTCGGTGGGAACATTAAATACGTCTATAACGTTATATATCCTAGCCTAAGGCGACCTAACTTGTCGAATGTAATATTTTACAACATTCCTGGCGTGCCGTCGCCTACTTCTCGATCGGGACATTATATGCATCTATAACGTTATATATCCTAACGTAAGGCAACATAACATCTCGGACGTAATATTTTACAACATTCCTGGCATGTCGTCGCCCGCTTCCCGATGGGGACACTTCATATGTCTATAACGTTGTATATCCTAACCTAACGCATCCTAACATCTGGGATGTAATATTTTACAACATTCCTGGCGTGTCGTCGCCTACTTCTGGATGGGGACATTATATACATCTATAACGTTGTATATGCTGACCTAAGGCAACCTAACATCTCGAATGTAATATTTTACAACATTCCTGGCATGTCAGAACCTACGTCCCGGTGGGAACATTCTACACGTCTATAACATTGTATATCCTAACCTAACGCAACCTAATATCTGGGATGTAATATTTTACAACATTCCTGGCATGTCGGTCTCTACTTCTTGGTGGGAACATTGTATACGTCTATAACGATATATGTCCTAGCCTAAGGCAACCTAACATGTCGAAGGTAATGCTTTACAACATTCTGGCGTGTCGTCGCCTGCTTCTCGAAGGGGACATTATAAACGTCTATAACGTTGTATATCCTAACCTAACGCAACCTAACATCTAGGATGTAATATTTTACAACATTCCTGGCATGTCGGTCCCTACGTCTCGGCGGGTACATTATATACGTCTATAACGTTGTATATACTAACCTAACGCAACCTATCATCTGGGATGTAATATTTTACAACATTCCTGGCATGTCGGTCCCTACGTCTCGGTGGGAAGGTTATATACGTCTATAACGATTTGTATC
This sequence comes from Xylocopa violacea, assembly GCA_963969225.1. Classification (NCBI taxonomy): domain Eukaryota; kingdom Metazoa; phylum Arthropoda; class Insecta; order Hymenoptera; family Apidae; genus Xylocopa; species Xylocopa violacea. The sequence continues at coordinate 1,672,080 of CAXAJV010000835.1, forward strand.
CTAACCTAAGGGAACCTAACATCTCGGATGTTATATTTTACAACATTCCTGGCATGTCGGTCCCTACGTCTCGGTGGGAACATTCTATACGTCTACAGCGTTGTATATCCTAACCTAAGGGAACCTAACATCTCAGGTGAAATATTTTACAACGTACCTGGCATGTCGGCCCCTATTTCTCGGTGGGAACATTATATACGTCTATAACGTTATATATCCTAGCCTAAGGCAACCTAACATGTCGAATGTAATATTTTACAACATTCATGGCGTGTCGTCTCCTGCTTCTCGATGGGGACATTATATGCGTCTATAATGTTGTATATCCTAACCTAACGCAACCTAACATCTGAGATGTAATATTTTACAACATTCCTGGCTTGTCGGTCCCTACGTCTCGGTGGGAACGTTATATTCGTCTATAACGATATATATCCTAACCTAAGAGAACTTAACATCTCGGATGTAATATTTTACAACATTCCTGGCATGTCGCTCCCTACTTCTCGGTGGGAACATTGTATTCGTCTATAGCGATATATATCCTAGCCTAAGGCAACCTAACATGTCGAATGTAATATTTTACAACATTCATGGCGTGTCGTCGCCTACTTCTCGATGCGGACATTATATACATCTATAACGTTATATATGCTAACCTAAGGCAACCTAACATCTCGGATGTAATATGTTACAACATTCCTGGCGCGTCGGCTCCTACTTTTCGGTGGGAACATTATATACGTCTATAACGTTATATATCCTAACCTAAGGGAACCTAACATCTCGGGTGTAATATTTTACAACATTCCTGACGCGTCGGCCCCTATTTCTCGGTGGGAACATTACATACGTCTATAACGTTATATATCCTAGCCTAAGGCAACCTAACATGTCGAATGTAATATTCTACAACATTCCTGGCGTGCCGTCGCCTACTTCTCGATCGGGACATTATATACAACTATAACGTTTCATATCCTAACGTAAGGAAACATAACATCTCGGATGTAATATTTTACAACATTCCTGGCGTGTCGTCGCCTGCTTCTCGATGGGGACATTATATAAGTCTCTAACGTTGTATATCCTAACCTAAGGCAACCTAACATCTCGAATGTAATATTTTACAACATTCCTGGCATGTCGGCCCCTACTTCTCCGTGAGGACATTGTATACGTCTATAACGATATATATCCTAGCCTAAGGCAACCTAACATCTCGGATGTAATATTTTACAACATTCGTGGCGTGTCGTCGCCTGCTTCTCGATGGGGACATTATATACATCTATAACGTTGTATTTCCTAACCTAACGCAACCTAACATATGGGATGTAATATTTTTGTACATTCCTGGCGTGTCGTCGCCAACTTCTGGATGGGGACATTATATACATTTATAACGTTATATATCCTAACCTAAGGGAACCTAACATCTGGGATGTAATATTTTACATCATTCGTGGCATGTCGGTCCCTACGTCTCGGTGGGAACATTCTATACGTCTATAGCGTTGTATATGTTAACCTAAGGGAACCTAGCATCTCAGGTGTAATATTTTACAACATTCCTGACGCGTAGTCTCCAACTTTTCGGTGGGAACATTATATACGTCTATAACGTTATATATCCTAACGTAAGGCAACATAACATCTCGGATGTAATATTTGATAACATTCCTGGCGTGTCGGCCCGTACTTCTCGGTGGTAACATTACATACGTCTATAACGTTATATATCCTCGCCTAAGGCAACTTAACATGTCGAATGTAATATTTTACAACATTCCTGGCATGTCAGAACCAACGTCCCGGTGGGAACATTCTATACGCATATAACGTTGTATATCCTAACCTAACGCAACCTAATATCTGGGATGTAATATTTTACAACATTCTGGCGTGTCGTCGCCTGCTTCTCGAAGGGGACATTATAAACGTCTATAACGTTGTATATCCTAACCTAACGCAACCTAATATCTGGGATGTAATATTTTACAACATTCCTGGCATGTCGGTCCCTACGTCTCGGCGGGTACATTATATACGTCTATAACGTTGTATATACTAACCTAACGCAACCTATCATCTGGGATGTAATATTTTACAACATTCCTGGCATGTCGGTCCCTACGTCTCGGTGGGAAGGTTATATACGTCTATAACGATATGTATCCTAACATAAGGGAACCTAACATCTCGGATGTTATATTTTACAACATTCCTGGCGTGGCGTCGCCTGCTTCTCGATGGGGACATTATATACGTCTATAACGTTGTATATCCTAAACTAACGCCACCTAACATCTGGAATGTAATATTTTACAACATTCCTGGCATGTCGGTCCCTACTTCTCGGTGGGAACATTGTATACGTCTGTAACGATATATATCCTAGCCTAAGGCAACCTAACATCTCGGATGTAATATTTTACAACATTCCTGGCGTGTCGTCGCCTGCTTCTCGATGGGGACATTATATACGTCTATAACGTTGTATATCCTAACCTAACGCAACCTAACATCTGGTGTGTAATATTTTACATCATTCCTGGCGTGTCGTCGCCTGCTTCTCGATGGGGACACTTCATACGTCTGTAACGTTGTATATCCTAACCTAACGCATCCTAACATCTGGGATGTAATATTTTACAACATTCCTGGCATGTCGGTCCCTACGTCTCGGTGGAAACGTTATATTCGTCTATAACGATATATATCCTAACCTAAGAGAACTTAACATCTCGGATGTAATATTTTACAACATTCCTGGCATGTCGGTCCCTATTTCTCGGTGGGAACATTGTATTCGTCTATAACGATATATATCCTAGCCTAAGGCAACCTAACATGTCGAATGTAATATTTTACATCATTCCTGGCATGTCGGTCCCTACGTCTCGGCGGGTACATTATATACGTCTATAACGTTGTATATACTAACCTAACGCAACCTATCATCTGGGATGTAATATTTTACAACATTCCTGGCATGTCGGTCCCTACGTCTCGGTGGGAACGTTATATACGTCTATAACGATATGTATCCTAACCTAGGGGAACCTAACATCTCGGATGTTATATTTTACAACATTCCTGGCGTGGCGTCGCCTGCTTCTCGATGGGGACATTATATACGTCTATAACGTTGGATATCCTAAACTAACGCCACCTAACATCTGGAATGTAATATTTTACAACATTCCTGGCATGTCGGTCCCTACTTCTCGGTGGGAACATTGTATACGTCTATAACGATATATATCCTAGCCTAAGGCAACCTAGCATCTCGGATGTAATATTTTACAACATTCCTGGCGTGTCGTCGCCTGCTTCTCGATGGGGACATTATATACGTCTATAACGTTGTATATCCTAACCTGACGCAACCTAACATCTGGTATGTAATATTTTACAACATTCCTGGCATGTCGGTCCCTACGTCTCGGTGGGAACGTTATATACGTCTATAACGATATGTATCCTAACCTAAGGGAACCTTACATCTCGGATGTTATATTTTACAACATTCCTGGCGTGGCGTCGCCTGTTTCTCGATGGGGACATTATATACGTCTATAACGTTGCATATCCTAACATAACGCAACCTAACATCTGGGATGTAATATTTTACATCATTCCTGGCATGTCGGTCCCTACGTCTCGGTGGTAACATTCTATATGTCTACAGCGTTGTATATCCTCACCTAAGGGAACCTAACATCTCAGGTGAAATGTTTTACAACGTTCCTGACATGTCGGCCCCTATTTCTCGGTGGGAACATTATATACGTCTATAACGATATATATCCTAACCTAAGGGAACCTAACATCTCGGATGCAATATTTTACAACATTCCTGGCACGTCGGTCCCAACTTCTCCGTGGGAACATTGTATACGTCTATAACGATATATATCCTAGCCTAAGGCAACCTAACATCACGGATGTAATATTTTACAACATTCCTGGCGTGTCGTCGCCTGCTTCTCGATGGGGACATTATATACGTCTATAACGTTGTATATCCTAACCTAACGCAACCTATCATCTGGGATGTAATATTTTACAACATTCCTGGCATGTCGGCCCCTATTTCTCGGTGGGAACATCAAATACGTCTATAACGTTATATATCCTAGCCTAAGGCGACCTAACATGTGGAATGCAATATTTTACAACATTCCTGGCGTGCCGTCGCCTACTTCTCGATCGGGACATTATATACATCTATAACGTTATATATCCTAACGTAAGGCAACATAACATCTCGGATGTAATATTTTACAACATTCCTGGGGTGTTGTCGCCTGCTTCTCGATGGGCACTCTTCATACGTCTATAACGTTGTATATCCTAACCTAACGCAACCTAACATCTGGGATGTAATATTTTACATCATTCCTGGCATGTCGGTCCCTACGTCTCGGTGGGAACATTCTATACGTCCACAGCGTTGTATATCCTAGCCTAAGGGAACCTAACATCTCAGGTGAAATGTTTTACAACATTCCTGACATATCGTCCCCTATTTCTCGGTGGGAACATTGTATACGTCTATAACGATATAAATCCTAACCTAAGGGAACCTAACATCTCGGATGCAATATTTTACAACATTCCTGGCATGTCGGTCCCAACTTCTCGGTGGGAACATTGTATACGTCTATAACGATATATATCCTAGCCTAAGGCAACCTAACATCTCGGATGTAATATTTTACAACATTCCTGGCGTGTCCTCGCCTGCTTCCCGATGGGGACATTATATACGTCTATAACGTTGTATATCCTAACCTAACGCAACCTATCATCTGGGATGTAATATTTTACAACATTCCTGGCATGTCGGCCCCTATTTCTCGGTGGGAACATTAAATACGTCTATAACGTTATATATCCTAGCCTAAGGCGACCTAACATGTGGAATGCAATATTTTACAACATTCCTGGCGTGCCGTCGCCTACTTCTCGATCGGGACATTATATACATCTATAACGTTATATATCCTAACGTAAGGCAACATAACATCTCGGATGTAATATTTTACAACATTCCTGGCGTGTCGTCGCCTGCTTCTCGATGGGGACACTTCATACGTCTATAACGTTGTATATCCTAACCTAACGCATCCTAACATCTGGGATGTAATATTTTACAACATTCCTGGCATGTCGGTCCCTACGTCTCGGTGGGAACATTCTATACGTCTACAGCGTTGTATATCCTAACCTAAGGGAACCTAACATCTCAGGTGAAATATTTTACAACATGCCTGACATGTCGGCCCCTATTTCTCGGTGGGAACATTATATACGTCTATAACGTTATATATCCTAGCCTAAGGCGACCTAACATGTCGAATGTAATATTTTACAACATTCCTGGCGTGTCGTCGCCTACTTCTCGGTGGGAAAATTGTATACGTCTATAACGATATATATCCTAGCCTAAGGCAACCTAACATCTTGGATGAAATATTTTACAACATTCCCGGCGTGTCGTCGCCTGCTTCTCGATGGGGACATTATATAAGTCTATAACGTTGTATATCCTAACCTAAGGCAACCTAACTTCTCGAATGTAATATTTTACAACATTCCTGGCATGTCGGCACCTACTTCTCGGTGAGAACATTGTATACGTCTATAACGATATATATCCTAGCCTAAGGCAACCTAACATCTCGGATGTAATATTTTACAACATTCCTGGCGTGTCGTCGCCTGCTTCTCGATGGGGACATTATATACGTCTATAACGTTGTATGTCCTAACCTAACGCAACCTAACATCTGGGATGTAATATTTTTGAACATTCCTGGCGTGTCGTCGCCAACTTCTGGATGGGGACATTATATACATCTATAACGTTATATATCCTAACTTAAGGGAACCTAACATCTGGAATGTAGTATTTTACATCATTCGTGGCATGTCGGTCCCTACGTCTCGGTGGGAACATTCTATACGTCTATAGCGTTGAATATGTTAACCTAAGGGAACCTAACATCTCAGGTGTAATATTTTACAACATTCCTGACGCGTCGGCTCCAACTTTTCGGTGGGAACATTATATACGTCTATAACGTTATATATCCTAACGTAAGGCAACATAACATCTCGGATGTAATATTTTACAACATTCCTGGCGTGTTGTCGCCTGCTTCTCGATGGGGACATTATATACGTCTATAACGTTGTATATCCTAACCTAACGAAACCTAACATCTGGGATGTAATATTTTACAACATTCCTGGCGTGTCGTCGCCTGTTTCTCGATGGGGACATTATATACGTCTATAACGTTGTATATCCTAACCTAACGCATACTACCATCTGTGATGTAATATTTTACAACATTCCTGGCATGTCGGTCCCTACGTCTCAGTGGGAACGTTATATACGTCTATAACGATATATATCCTAACCTAAGGGAACTTAACATCTCGGATGTAATATTTTACAACATTCCTGGCATGTCGGTCCCTACTTCTCGGTGGGAACATTGTATTCGTCTATAACGATATATATCCTAGCCTAAGGCAACCTAACATGTCGAATGTAATATTTTACAACATTCCTGGCATGTCGGTCCCTACGTCTCGGCGGGTACATTATATACGCATATAACGTTGTATATCCTAACCTAACGCAACCTAATATCTGGGATGTAATATTTTTGAACATGCCTGGCGTGTCGTCGCCAACTTCTGGATGGGGACATTATATACATTTATAACGTTATATATCCTAACCTAAGGGAACCTAACATCTGGGATGTAATATTTTACATCATTCGTGGCATGTCGGTCCCTACGTCTCGGTGGGAACATTCTATACGTCTATAACGTTGTATATGTTAACCTAAGGGAACCTAACATCTCAGGTGTAATATTTTACAACATTCCTGACGCGTCGGCTCCAACTATTCGGTGGAAACATTATATACGTCTATAACGTTATATATCCTAACGTAAGGCAACATAACATCTCGGATGTAATATTTTACAACATTTCTGGCGTGTTGTCGCCTGCTTTTCGATGGGGACATTATATACGTCTATAACGTTGTATATCCTAACCTAACGCAACCTAACATCTGGTATGTAATATTTTACATCATTCCTGGCATGTCGGTCCCTACGTCTCGGTGGGAACATTCTATACGTCCACAGCGTTGTATATCCTAACCTAAGGGAACCTAACATCTCAGGTGAAATGTTTTACAACATTCCTGACATATCGGCCCCTATTTCTCGGTGGGAACATTGTATACGTCTATAACGATATAAATCCTAACCTAAGGGAACCTAACATCTCGGATGCAATATTTTACAACATTCCTGGCATGTCGGTACCAACTTCTCGGTGGGAACATTGTATACGTCTATAACGATATATATCCTAGCCTAAGGCAACCTAACATCTCGGATGTAATATTTTACAACATTCCTGGCGTGTCCTCGCCTGCTTCTCGATGGGGACATTATATACGTCTATAACGTTGTATATCCTAACCTAACGCAACCTATCATCTGGGATGTAATATTTTACAACATTCCTGGCATGTCGGCCCCTATTTCTCGGTGGGAACATTAAATACGTCTATAACGTTATATATCCTAGCCTAAGGCGACCTAACATGTGGAATGCAATATTTTACAACATTCCTGGCGTGCCGTCGCCTACTTCTCGATCGGGACATTATATACATCTATAACGTTATATATCCTAACGTAAGGCAACATAACATCTGGGATGTAATATTTTACAACATTCCTGGCGTGTCCTCGCCTGCTTCTCGATGGGGACATTATATACGTCTATAACGTTGTATATCCTAACCTAACGCAACCTATCATCTGGGATGTAATATTTTCAACTTTCCTGGCATGTCGGCCCCTATTTCTCGGTGGGAACATTAAATACGTCTATAACGTTATATATCCTAGCCTAAGGCGACCTAACATGTGGAATGCAATATTTTACAACATTCCTGGCGTGCCGTCGCCTGCTTCTCGATGGGGACACTTCATACGTCTATAACGTTGTATATCCTAACCTAACGCATCCTAACATCTGGGATGTAATATTTTACAACATTCCTGGCATGTCGGTCCCTACGTCTCGGTGGGAACATTCTATACGTCTACAGCGTTGTATATCCTAACCTAAGGGAACCTAACATCTCAGGTGAAATATTTTACAACATGCCTGACATGTCGGCCCCTATTTCTCGGTGGGAACATTATATACGTCTATAACGTTATATATCCTAGCCTAAGGCGAACTAACATGTCGAATGTAATATTTTACAACATTCCTGGCGTGTCGTCGCCTACTTCTCGGTGGGAAAATTGTATACGTCTATAACGATATATATCCTAGCCTAAGGCAACCTAACATCTTGGATGAAATATTTTACAACATTCCCGGCGTGTCGTCGCCTGCTTCTCGATGGGGACATTATATAAGTCTATAACGTTGTATATCCTAACCTAAGGCAACCTAACTTCTCGAATGTAATATTTTACAACATTCCTGGCATGTCGGCACCTACTTCTCGGTGAGAACATTGCATACGTCTATAACGATATATATCCTAGCCTAGGGCAACCTAACATCTCGGATGTAATATTTTACAACATTCCTGGCGTGTCGTCGTCTGCTTCTCGATGGGGACATTATATACGTCTATAACGTTGTATGTCCTAACCTAACGCAACCTAACATCTGGGATGTAGTATTTTTGAACATTCCTGGCGTGTCGTCGCCAACTTCTGGATGGGGACATTATATACATCTATAACGTTATATATCCTAACCTAAGGGAACCTAACATCTGGAATGTAGTATTTTACATCATTCGTGGCATGTCGGTCCCTACGTCTCGGTGGGAGCATTCTATACGTCTATAGCGTTGAATATGTTAACCTAAGGTAACCTAACATCTCAGGTGTAATATTTTACAACATTCCTGACGCGTCGGCTCCAACTTTTCGGTGGGAACATTATATACGTCTATAACGTTATATATCCTAACGTAAGGCAACATAACATCTCGGATGTAATATTTAAAACATTCCTGGCGTGTTGTCGCCTGCTTCTCGATGGGGACATTATATACGTCTATAACGTTGTATATCCTAACCTAACGAAACCTAACATCTGGGATGTAATATTTTACAACATTCCTGGCGTGTCGTCGCCTGTTTCTCGATGGGGACATTATATACGTCTATAACGTTGTATATCCTAACCTAACGCAACCTAACATCTCGGATGTAATGTTTTACATCATTCCTGGCGTGTCGTAGCCTGCTTCTCGATGGGGACACTTCATACGTCTATAACGTTGTATATCCTAACCTAACGCATCCTAACATCTGGGATGTAATATTTTACAACATTCCTGGCATGTCTGTCCCTACGTCTCAGTGGGAACGTTATATACGTCTATAACGATATATATCCTAACCTAAGGGAACTTAACATCTCGGATGTAATATTTTACAACATTCCTGGCATGTCGGTCCCTACTTCTCGGTGGGAACATTGTATTCGTCTATAACGATATATATCCTAGCCTAAGGCAGCCTAACATGTCGAATGTAATATTTTACAATATTCCTGGCATGTCGGTCCCTACGTCTCGGCGGGTACATTATATACGTCTATAACGTTGTATATACTAACCTAACGCAACCTATCATCTGGGATGTAATATTTTACAACATTCCTGGCATGTCGGTCCCTACGTCTCGGTGGGAACGTTATATACGTCTATAACGATATGTATCCTAACCTAAGGGAACCTAACATCTCGGATGTTATATTTTACAACATTCCTGGCGTGGCGTCGCCTGCTTCTCGATGGGGACATTATATACGTCTATAACGTTGTATATCCTAACCTAACGCAACCTAACATCTGGTTTGTAATATTTTACAACATTCCTGGCGTGTCGTCGCCTGCTTCTCGATGGGGACATTATATACGTCTATAACGTTGTATATCCTAACCTAACGCAACCTAACATCTGGGATGTAATGCTTTACATCATTCCTGGCATGTCGGTCCCTACGTCTCGGTGGGAACATTCTATACGTCTACCGCGTTGTATATCCTAACCTAAGGGAACCTAACATCTCAAGTGAAATGTTTTACAACATTCCTGACATGTCGGCCCCTATTTCCCGGTGGGAACATTATATACGTCTATAACGATATATATCCTAACCTAAGGGAACCTAACATCTCGGATGCAATATTTTACAACACTCCTGGCATGTCGGTCCCAACTTCTCGGTGGGAACATTGTATACGTCTATAACGTTACATATCCTAGCCTAAGGCGACCTAACATGTCGAATGTAATATTTTACAACATTCCTGGCGTGCCGTCGCCTACTTCTCGATCGGGACATTATATACATCTATAACGTTATATATTCTAACGTAAGGCAACATAACATCTCGGATGTAATATTTTACAACATTCCTGGCATGTCGTCGCCCGCTTCCCGATGGGGACATTTTATACGTCTATAACGTTGTATATCCTAACCTAACGTAACCTAACATCTGGTATGTAATATTTTACATCATTCCTGGCGTGTCGTAGCCTGCTTCTCGATGGGGACACTTCATACGTCTATAACGTTGTATATCCTAACCTAACGCATCCTAACATCTGGGATGTAATATTTTACAACATTCCTGGCATGTCGGTCCCTACGTCTCAGTGGGAACGTTATATACGTCTATAACGATATATATCCTAACCTAAGGGAACTTAACATCTCGCATGTAATATTTTACAACATTCCTGGCATGTCGGTCCCTACTTCTCGGTGGGAACATTGTATTCGTCTATAACGATATATATCCTAGCCTAAGGCAACCTAACATGTCGAATGTAATATTTTACAACATTCCTGGCATGTCGGTCCCTACTTCTCGGTGGGAACATTCTATACGTCTATAACGTTGTATATCCTAACCTAAGGCAACCTAACTTCTCGAATGTAATATTTTACAACATTCCTGGCATGTCGGCCCCTACTTCTCGGTGAGAACATTGTATACGTCTATAACGATATATATCCTAGCCTAAGGCAACCTAACATCTCGGATGTAATATTTTACAACATTCCTGGCGTGTCGTCGCCAACTTCTGGATGGGGACATTATATACATCTATAACGTTTTATATCCTAACCTAAGGGAACCTAACATCTGGAATGTAGTATTTTACATCATTCGTGGCATGCCGGTCCCTACGTCTCGGTGGGAACATTCTATACGTCTATAGCGTTGAATATGTTAACCTAAGGGAACCTAACATCTCAGGTGTAATATTTTACAACATTCCTGACGCGTCGGCTCCACCTTTTCGGTGGGAACACTATATACGTCTATAACGTTATATATCCTAACGTAAGGCAACATAACATCTCGGATGTAATATTTTACAACATTCCTGGCGTGTTGTCGCCTGCTTCTCGATGGGGACATTGTATACGTCTATAACGATATATATCCTAACCTAAGGGAACCTAACACCTCGGATGTAATATTTTACAACATTTCTGGCATGTCGGTCCCAACTTCTCGGTGGGAACATTGTATACGTCTATAACGTTATATATCCTAGCCTAAGGCGACCTAACATGTCGAATGTAATATTTTACAACATTCCTGGCGTGTCGTCGCCTGCTTCTCGATGGGGACATTATATACGTCTATAACGTTGTATGTCCTAACCTAACGAAACCTAACATCTGGGATGTAATATTTTACAACATTTCTGGCGTGTCGTCGCCTGCTTCTCGATGGGGACATTATATACGTCTATAACGTTGTATATCCTAACCTAACGCAACCTAACATCTGGGATGTAATATTTTACATCATTCCTGGCATGTCGGTCCCTACGTCTCGGTGGAAACGTTATATACGTCTATAACGATATGTATCCTAACCTAAGGGAACCTAACATCTCGGATGTTATATTTTACAACATTCCTGGCGTGGCGTCGCCTGCTTCTCGATGGGGACATTATATACGTCTATAACGTCTTATATCCTAAACTAACGCCACCTAACATCTGGTTTGTAATATTTTACAACATTCCTGGCATGTCGGTCCCAACGTCTCGGTGGGAACGTTATATTCGTCTATAACGATATATATCCTAACCTAAGAGAACTTAACATCTCGGATGTAATATTTTACAACATTCCTGGCATGTCGGTCCCTACTTCTCGGTGGGAACATTCTATTCGTCTATAGCGATATATATCCTAGCCTAAGGCAACCTAACATGTCGAATGTAATATTTTACAACATTCCTGGCGTGTCGTCGCCTGCTTCTCGATGGGGACAATATATACGTCTATAATGTTGTATATCCTAACCTGAAGCAACCTAACATCTGGTATGTAATATTTTACAACATTCCTGTTATGTCGGTCCCTACTTCTCGCTGGGAACATTCTATTCGTCTATAACGATATATATCCTAGCCTAAGGCAACCTAACATGTCGAATGTAATATTTTACAACATTCCTGGCATGTCGGTCCCTACTTCTCGGTGGGAACATTCTATACCTCTATAACGTTGTATATCCTAACCTAAGGGAACCTAACATCTCGGGTGTAATATTTTACAACATTCCTGACGCGTCGGCCCTATTTCTCGGGGGGAACATTCTATACCTCTATAACGTTGTATATCCTAACCTAAGGGAACCTAACAACTCGGGTGTAATATTTTACAACATTCCTGACGCGTCGGCCCCTATTTCTCGGTGGGAACATTCTATACGTCTATAACGTTGTATATCCTAACCTAAGGCAACCTAACTTCTCGAATGTAATATTTTACAACATTCCTGGCATGTCGGTCCCTACTTCTCGGTGGGAACATTCTATTCGTCTATAGCGATATATATCCTAGCCTAAGGCAACCTAACATGTCGAATGTAATATTTTACAACATTCCTGGCGTGTCGTCGCCTGCTTCTCGATGGGGACATTATATACGTCTATAACGTTGTATATCCTAACCTAACGCAACCTAACATCTGGGATGTAATATTTTACATCATTCCTGGCATGTCGGTCCCTACGTCTCGGTGGAAACGTTATATACGTCTATAACGATATGTATCCTAACCTAAGGGAACCTAACATCTCGGATGTTATATTTTACAACATTCCTGGCGTGGCGTCGCCTGCTTCTCGATGGGGACATTATATACGTCTATAACGTTGTATATCCTAAACTAACGCCACCTAACATCTGGTTTGTAATATTTTACAACATTCCTGGCATGTCGGTCCCAACGTCTCGGTGGGAACGTTATATTCGTCTATAACGATATATATCCTAACCTAAGAGAACTTAACATCTCGGATGTAATATTTTACAACATTCCTGGCGTGTTGTCGCCTGCTTCTCGATGGGGACATTATATACGTCTATAACGTTGTATATCCTAACCTAACGAAACCTAACATCTGGGATGTAATATTTTACAACATTTCTGGCGTGTCGTCGCCTGCTTCTCGATGGGGACATTATATACGTCTATAACGTTGTATATCCTAACCTAACGCAACCTAACATTTGGGATGTAATATTTTACATCATTCCTGGCATGTCGGTCCCAACTTCTCGGTGGGAACATTATATACGTCTATAACGCAATATAACCTAACCTAACCCAGCTAGACCCTCGTTTGTAATGTTTCACAGAATCCCGTTCGTGTCGTCCCGTACATTTCGGCGCGGACATTATATACGTTTATAACGTTGTATATCCTATCCTAAGGCAACCTAACGTCTCGGATGTAGTATTTCCCAACATTTCTGGCGGGTAGGCCCCTACTTCTCGGTGGGAGCATTATACACTTTTATAACGTAATGTAACCTAACCTAACCCAGCTAGACCCTCGCTGGTAATGTTTCACAGAATCCCGTTCGTGCCGCCCCGTACGTCTCGGTGTGGACATTATGTACGTCTACAACGTTATATATTCTAACCTAAGGCAACTTAACATCTCGAATGTAGTATTTTCCAACATTTCTGTCGGGTCGGCACCTACTTCTCGGTGGGAACATTATATACGTCTATAACGTAATATAACCTAACCTAATCCAGCTAGACCCTCGCTGGTAATGTTTCACGGAATCCCGTTCGTGTCGTCCCGTTCATCTCGGCGCGGACATTCTATACGTCTATCACGTTATATATCCTGTCCTAAGGCAACCTAACACTTCGGATGTAGTATTTTCCAACATTTCTGGCGGTTCGACCCCTACTGCTCGGTGGGAACATTAGATACGTCTATACCGTAATATATTCTAACATAACCCAGCTAGACACTCGCTGGTATTGTTTCACAGAATCCCGTTCGTGTCGTCCCGTACATCTCGGCGCAGACATTATATACGTCTATAACGTTATATATCCTATCCTAAGGCAACCTAACATCTCGGATGTAGTATTTTCCAACATTCATGGCGGTTCGGCCGCTACTTCTCTGTGGGAACATTATATACGTCTATAACGTAATAGAACCTAACCTAACCCATCTATACCCTCGCTGGTAATGTTTTATAGAATCTCGTTCGTGTCGGCCAGTACTTCTCGGTGGGGACAATATATACGTCTATAACGTTGTATATAATAACATAAGGCAACCTAACATCTCGAATGTAGTATTTCACAACATACTTGGCGGGTCGGCCCCACTTCTCGGAGGGATCATTATATACTTCTATAACGTAATATAACCTAACCTAACCCATCTAGCCTCTCGGTGGTAGTGTTTTACAAGATTCCAGGCGTGTCGGTTCCTTCATATCGGTGGGAACATAATCCCATGTCATGAGATGCCATACCTATTCCCTGCAGAGTTGGGTTCAAATAACTTCTTCTTGGCTCTGGGGAATCAGTAATCGCTCCAGGAGTTCTACAGCCGCCTAATTCGACACATAGGAGTAGACATACCGTAACTGGGGCCATAAGATTTGGTATCATTTAATCACCTGTTGACGCTGTGTTATTATTAACGGTTCCAACGGTTATCCAGGCTCCTAATTCGAATCAGATGGCCGGAGATGCCATACCTAGGCCCTTCAGAATTGGGTTCATATAACTGCATATTGGCTCCGGGGCATTAGTAACCGCTGCAGGAGTTCTCCAGCCTCCAAATTCGACACCTTTTTTTTCGTTGGGAAATGTTCATAGATTCCACTCGACTTGGATTAATTTGCTAGGTGGTTATGCCAGACTCTTACTGACTAAAACCTAACAGTGCTTATCATAGCGCACAAATATATGGAGGAGGCCCGGCACTTAACATCGTTTACATCAGCCCCCCCCCCCCGCGCTGAGAGTCTCTGAATGTTTTCAGGAGACTCTCTTCTGGGCAGTGCACGCACTGCATTGTGCTCTTGATGTGCCAAGGCATGTGGGAGATAGACGTGATCACCCGTTTATCTCCGCATCTCGCAATACGCGTGCAATGGCTCAAAGGTTGATCCCGAATCTTTTGAGTCTATGTGTTTTGTACGAGCATGATAATCTAAGTCCATTTCTTTTTTTTTTTCTTTGAGTTACCCACCGTGGTTACAGTGTCTTGCGTCGTCGGTAACTTCTGTTTTTCCTCTGTCGTTTGGTTACATGGATCTTCTTGAGTTACCGACCTTGGTTATTAAACATTCAGATGTCGGTAACTCTCCGTCTACTTTTATTTTTCCTCTTCTTCATTTGTGGTCGACCAGTTACCGACCATTATGTATTCAGCAACTGTCTGCCACGCAATGTCTTCTTTCTTCATTTATTTATCCATTGCCAGTACCTTGTCTCGCTTTCGGTTGTCATTTTGCAAATGTTTGTCATGATGACTCCCGTACACGAAAACCTCGCGCATTCACACACACGAAATTCTCGCGCACTCACGCACACGAGATTGTTCGCGCCCGCACTATACGCATTGTTCACCACTTTCCTCTTGGGGTTTTTCTTCTTTCTTCGGTCTGTGGTTTCCAACGATGCAACTCTTCTGTGTATATATCATTGTTTTTGTCTTCAGCGAAGCTTCGTCTTCGTCTTCGCATGATCCGCGAAGATCGCGTCTCCATTGAGTTTGCCACTAGCGTCATGGTAGCAATGCAGGAGAAGACCAGCCTACCGAAAGGATCTTTGAAGCTGAACTGTCGTACAGTTTCAGGAAACAACAGCCCCCGCTCGCACGGTTGGACGCGGCAGACGTCTACGACGCCGACCACGCAGGACACGCCGGGCAGGGAATTCGCGCTCTTCCTCCTCCTTCCTCCTCCTTCCTCCTCCTTCCTTCCACTTCCTTCAAAGCCGTGACTTTATCACAAAACAAAGCCATTGCCTGCCAGGAACTCTGTTTTAGCATCATTTTAGCAAAGATACTGCTCAGAGTTAAATCTGGCCCTACCTCGCTTACCAGAGCGCGTCGTGGCAGCTCCCGTGCTGGATAGCGCTGTAGCGTGTGACACCCGCTGTCGTCCTCCTCTTCGCAATGGGGGCACAATGACGTGTTTTCTTTGCCCATCCGCTTCAGAAATGACGCAAAATATCCTGGTGAATATCTGCGTCATTCTGTACGTGAGCACGCCGCTTTTTCTTTCCGTCCATCTCATGAGATTTTGACGGAGCAAACTTATCGTCTAATGGTTCGTGTGACGGCTCATGGCTTGCTTTCGTACGAGATCGTCCTGTATACTCTTATCGCATCCTCTCTCCACGGTCTACGCACCGTTTTTAAGTTCTTTTTACTCGCGACAAGAACTTCGCTCTATACGGGCGCACCCTATAGAGCGATACTTCGCTGTATACGATACTGCCGTACAACCGTTTGACATTTGCGTTCGGACCACCGAGATTTGGCAAAATGTGGCTAAAATGTAGTGTCGCACTATCCAATCTGGGCGCCAATCTTATAAAATGCGACTCGAAATTCCACTTGCTATCCAGGTGAAGTCCAAGATATTTAATATCTTTTTTTACCTCAACAGTTGTATTCGCAATTTTTTTCATCTCTCGGCATTCAGCTCTTCTTTTATTGTCACGCGGGTCAATCAAGAGTAAAACTTCCGTTTTTTCCACGGCAATCTGAAAGCCAAGTTCACGGAACTTCATCGTTACCGATACCACTCCCCCTTCTGCACGACAGATGGTCCTGCTTTCGTTGCTTCTAGTGGCAAGTACTAGCGTGTCATCGGCATAACATGTAATATGTACTCCTATCGGAAGTGGCTGAAAGATAGCTATGTTATATCCGATGTTCCACAGTAACGGTTCAAGAACCGATCCCTGCGGAACACCGCGATTGTCCACCCTCTCAAAGTATCTGTCTTTTCCATTGTAAGTAATGGTTCTATCGCTCAGGTAGTTATTTATTACCACACGTAGGTATTCCGGAAAATCATTGCTCCACGTATGGCCGCACACGAGAGGGAATTGAAGGCATTCTTTATGTCAAAAGATACCGCAAAAGCAATCCCCCCGTTTTTTGTAGCTGTTTCTGCAATCGACTTTACATTTCTTATCGCATCGATTACGGATCGACCTTCCCTGAAACCGTACTGGCAATCCGCTAAATCTCGTCCTCTCGTCGTAAAATGCTGAACGAGTCTCCGGTGAATTACTCTTTCGAAGATTTTTCCTATCTCGTCCAGCAGAACGATAGGACGATAAGCAGACGGATCTTCTTCCGGCCTTCCGGGCTTTTTCAGCAAGAACATTCTGCCAGATTTCCACTTTCTTAGAAATTTTCCGGTCTGCAAGCATTCCGTGAAGATCCTCTGCAGCCGTCGGGCAAAGAAACCTAGAATTCCTAGCCAAGTTCAGCCAGGAACTTCATTCGGGCCTGGCGCAGTGCTCTTTCTCTTAAGTTTTTGCACTGCGCGGGCGATCTCTGGTTGCACCATTTTCCTCTCGTGGAAATAGATTCTGAACAACCCGCTCCAGGAAGTTTGGTTGCATCGTTTCTGATATAGGAGGCGCCCATGGTCTTAGTTTGTCCATTACCATTTTGTATGGACGCCCCCACGGATCCTCTTGCAAGGTGGACATTAGTCGCTCCCGTGCCCGTGTCTTGGAGTCAGATATTGCGGACTGCAGCTTGTTTTTCTTATTTTTATAGCTTTCGTTGCACCGCAGGATGTTTTCTATGTTTCTCATGGACCGGCGACCCTTCTCTCTTTTGTACTGGTGGCGCGTTAGCGTATATTCTGCACAAATTCGCGATATTGTTTCGTTCCACCAATACACAGGTCGTCTTTGCACATTGGGTTTTGTACGTAGCATGCAAGCGTTGTACACCGCTGTCACGGAATCCATTAATTCTGCTATTTCCTCGTCCACATTCACTGGACCTTCTTTTTTTCGAGTCTATGTTGCGGATAAAGCAGCAACCCGCATATAATCGTCGTTCAGCTTCTTAACGGCTCATTTTCTTACGTGGTGCTGCTATCAAGAATTTCTGAGGCGTTTTGCTTGGGCTGTGGATATCTGTATCCAAATACACTTATGGTCCGACAGATTGTCCATGTTGTCGACTTCTCAATTTTGCACCCTTTTCGCTGTGAGAGCATTTCCCACGGAGATATCTACTATGCTATCTCCTTGAAATCGCGAGCACGTTGCTTCCTCTCCACGATTTAGGATCTGTAAGTTTGCAGCATTCGCCCACTTCAGCATCGAGTGACCGCGATCTATTGTGCTTTTCGAATGTCACATGACTGCATGCGCATTGAAATCTCCAAGTACAAATACTGGGCGGTTCCAAATGTTTTTAATTGCGCTCCATATTTCGTCCAGTAAGCGCTCTTAATCGCTCAACGGCTAATTCAGCGGTGCGTACACACCCACCACCACGTATTCCGCCCAGTTCACCGCGATGTAGCTGTTTCCATTTGCTATTTTGGTTATAGGCTTGTATCCTCGATCCAATATTGACTCAATGGTATCCGATACGGTTCTGCGATGACTATAAGTTCCACCATGCTGCGCTTCATTTCGCTTATTACTCAGTCCTGTGCTTTGGCAGCATGGTGCACATTCACTTGTAGTATTTGACACAGCAGGGTGAATTTTAAGCTTTGTCCATCGCCTCCTCCAGGCTAAATTCATTTTCATTTGAATCTCCTTCGATATCTAGGGCCGCAAACCTGTTTTCCACCGCCATTCTAACGATGGAGTGCTCTATTTTTTTGCCGCCACTCATTCCCTTGCTAGTTGTCGGGACGGCGTCGTCTTTAAGCAGCTCTTTTATTTCCTTTCTAAAATATTTGGTGATCCTGTTGTCACCGCTGCTCTTTTTACTGGTTTCCGTTTTATTACCAGCTTTGTTTTCCGTCTTATTGGCGGTTTTACCGGTGTAAAAACTGCCAGCTTTGCTCTAATTTGAAACTCTCGCATTGATTGTTTGCATT
The DNA here is from genome assembly GCA_963969225.1 of Xylocopa violacea. Lineage (NCBI taxonomy): Eukaryota > Metazoa > Arthropoda > Insecta > Hymenoptera > Apidae > Xylocopa > Xylocopa violacea. The sequence continues at coordinate 1,691,573 of CAXAJV010000835.1, forward strand.
TTTATCTGTTTAGGTACGTATGGTATTGTTTGCATCCTTCCCACTACGCACTTGTTACAAATCTTCTCTTCTCTTCTCTCAGCTTTATGCACCGTTAATTATCTTAGTACTTATTGCCTGTTTTAGGCACGCGTGGAGTGATGTATCTCCAACCCGCACGTAGGAACTGTATTCTAGACTCTCTATTTACAGATGTATGATGTGTTCGTTTTTTGACATGTAAACAGATTGTACTTTCTTCTTCTTCTAACTCTTGAAATTCTTTCTTTTAGGTGTGCAATGAGCTTTATTCACACCAGGAGCTCCTTATTATTCGTTTTTCTATAGTACGCGTGAATCAGATTTCGTTTTCAGTATGTATTAAACAGCCTTTAACCTATCTTTGTTATGTCTGCTAGACACTTAGTTCTTTCTCTTCAGTTATAGTTTCTCACTTCACAATATATATCTATCACAATATGTGCCTTTTTAGTGAATGGTTCTTATAATTGTTTGTGTTACAGATATGGAGAGGATTACAAACACTCTACCCACGTCTTGGTCTTCTTAATATTACACACTTACTGCAGTTTGTTGAACAATGTCTTTTATACCATTCACTTTAACTTTTTGTAATGCATGTAATATTTTTATTCTGTCTTTCTTTGTTTGGAATTGATTCTGTCGTATCTTCACTATGTTTGTTTCACTTATCATACATTTGCATGTAGAAAGTGTTTATTTACTTCACTGCAAACTGCACAGGATGTAAAGCTTCCGTATTTAACGAGCTTTTTAACCTGTTTTGACTTGTCGACATGCGTGCGACGCCGACGGGTGTTTACCCCCTCTACACTGTCTATTTATTGCCTTCCTGTCCCCCTTTTTTGTAGGTAAACAGGTTGGCACTTGAGAGGTAGGTCAGTGACAGTCGACTTTTGAGAACACTTGCCGCGGTGGGTCAAGAGCTCCCCTGCCGTGAAACACTTATCTGCCCGACCCCCTTCTGTCAGCGTGGGCACAAGTCTTTTTTCTTTTAACTTTTCATGTTTATTTTCAACCATCCGGTAGTTTTAATTTATTTATAATCAAAACTACTTTTATTGCACTTGATGTACGATTGTTACTTACAATTCTGTGTCATTCTGTTTACAGTGTGTGCTCGCACTCACTGCGCTTATTTGTTGTCTTTCTTCGGTGCGTTACGAATTTATTAGAGTTTTTATTTACTTTTAAATTCGTGACGTATCACGAATTATAATCATTATTGAGATGCTGTCTCTCTCGCACTACGGGTCCTTTATCACCGTGACAGATTGATACTTGCGATCTATTGTCTACTCGCTTACACCTCTGCACCTTTGTCCCTCGCGAAAGGTAAAGTTTGCTGATAGTGAACGTACGTTGGCGCTCGGTCTACTATTTCAACTCTTTTTATCGTTGTTTTTGGCGATTAATATCCCGTTTTGTGAATGTGTCAACACCTTCTTGAGGTGTTGACCGGTGCATCTTCCGATATCCTCTTCCTCTTCAGTTCTCCCACGACGTCGTCAGCAGCCTCCACGACCCGAAATTAGATTTGGAAATGGCGAACGACGGCGCACGTGTCGTAACCGTGAAGGATAGCGAATCCGAGCACGAAATTCGCTATTATTCGACCCTAATACCGAAAGAATTCCAGATTTTTACGTCTGGATTTCACGCGATACTTACCAAATTCGATTAAGCCGTAGCTTGTATTCGAAATCTCAAGATTTCCACTCAAAAACTCGAAAATGCACGGAGCGATGTGAAATGCGTCTATACTCTTCCCCCAAATTCAACACCTAAGGGCGGATATACCGTATCTGAAGTCCATAAAATTGGATTCATTTAATCACTTATTGACACTGTGTTGATATTAACGGCGCCAAGCGGAATTGGCAATAAAATTTGTCAAATCCAGTAAAATGAAATCACCATTCACGTTTGAAACGAGCTAAAATTTCAAAAAAATCTCTCATAGAATTTTTATTAAACTTCCAGTTCAATTATTTTTCACGAATTCGAAAAGTATTACATTTTTTAAATTCTCCTCCTATAATACGAATTTTAATCAAATATCAGAGATAAACGATTTATTTATTTAACATTTTTACTGGGGTAACCAGTTGATAATTTCATAGGATCAGGGTTGGTGTTACATCCTCGTTCGTACTATGAATTTTGATCAGCGCTATTCGCGGAATAACGTTCGACGTAACAAAATCGTTCTAGATGTAGCAATCGGAATGAATTTTTTTTTAACCGGTCAGAGGCAATAAAGTAGGAGGGATATGCAAGGAAAACGCCAGAATGTGTCGCGTTACCGCGTTTCGAATTTTAATGGCCCGGTGGAATGATAAAGCGGTAATTAATCGTTGTCCATTGCTGCCGTCGTGAGATTCCAATGGATGCGACGCTTGGCGTCTTTACAAATAATTATTCCTTCCTTTTTCGCCAATTAATGTTCATATATTTTTCCTTTCGAGATAGTGGTCTCCTTTTTTAAATTCCTTGTTCCTTCTTCCTTTTATGACAAATTTTTCGTCGGCAGAGGAGAAATACAACTTTTACTTCAAATATCTATTGTTAGATTTGTATAATTTATTGCAGCGTGGAAAGGTATAGAAAGATAATTTGCTTCCTTTATATTCGATGTATTTTGACGAGCAACAAAAAAGTCAATAATGTTTTTATCATTCGTGAAGCATGGAGATATAGTTGATGCTTGTTACTTGATTTTTATCGGTTTTCAATACAGAAAGTATAAGAGGATTCGTTTTATGTATAATTTCGAACGAAATTCCTGATCGTTTAGACAAAACTTTATCGTATCGGGTCATTCTGGCTAATGGAAGCGGAATTCTCAATCCTTTTCACCGATGCGAAATATTTTAATCGCATTTCAGCGAATAGAGGGCTTTCTTAACATTTTCTCTCCAAATTAATTCATTTACCAATTTTCTTTTATTAGCAATTACACATTCTGTCCTCTCTCTCTCTCTCTCTCTCTCTCTCTCTCTCGATGAGGCTTGTAAAATGTCCGAGAAATATCGACATGTAAAGCGATAGAAGAATTAAAAGTAAAGTAATATAATTCCTTAGGAGCGAGACGCCATTCATTATGAATTATGGGACGTATAATGGACGCTCTCCCTGACAAATGAGTTAATGCTCCCTCGATGGACCTGTTTAAATCGTTAAGCACCATTAGCGACTTGAAAGTCTGATTCGTAATGGAAAAGAGTGCTGGCGGCAAGCCGGGCGCCTATCGCGACGGATTTTCGCGAAAATTCAAGGACTTAAGGAATTTTAATGTAACCGCGGAGGCAGCTACCGCGCACAAGCCTGTTTAAATATCCAACAGCAGCGAAGAAATAATTCAACAGCTCAGCCAAGACAAACACTGAGCGATGCGAGATATTTAGGTGAGGAACCGTGTTCGTTTTTACGAGACGCATACCGAAAACGTTGCTGGCCGGGTAAAATTCAGTTGCGCCAGTCTCATTTAGGTTTCCTACTACACTCAGAAAATACGACTGGCACTGATCAAATTACGCCGGAGCGTGCTTCGACTACGAACGAAGTTTAAAGGCCTGTGGGCGCAGTGTATTAAATCCAAAGGGAGACACTGGCTGCTTCAAAATAGCGGCTGTTATTTGAGCGAACGAAGTAAGTTTACGAATGAAGATTCCGCATAAATTAGAAATATATTTTTAATCGAAAATAAATGTGGAGTGTGATATCGAGTGAGAGAAATTGGGAAATTTTGGATAATTTTAACACGTGACAACAGTTTCATTAAATGAATTGAATAATTGGTTGATAGAGACCTAAATGCTTGTGAAGGCGCAAGGTAGAAAGGCGTAGCATGCTTTCAGTGGGGTGTGGGTTCCGTTGCAATTGGAGTCGAGTTACTAGGTAGTTTGAAATCGTAGTTGATCAGTAACCATCGGCGTATCCCATAATTAGTTAATTGTAACGTTACATTGGTTACTTAACCGCTTACGTCGTAAAATTACTGTATGTTCGTACGTTTCAAGGATCTCGTAAAAAATGGCAAAATACTAGCCTATTTAAGTGAAGTAATAAAGAATAGAGAGTAATTCTACATTCAGTAATAGCACGATCGTTGTTACACTCAATTTTGTTCGTTGATGATCTCATCCTGGTTTGCAACAAGAAATAATAAGAGAAGTAAAATTTGTAGAATTTGTGGGTCAGGAACAAGTATATACATATGTATATCATTCCCTGACGAATCGATGGATAAATAATTGTTCATTGTTTTACGCTGCTCAGTTTGACATCATTATTATCCCCGTCAGTTGGCGTCATAATAGCTGTGAACGAGGATGATGTGGTCAGAGACCTGGGAAAGTCTGTAAATAATTTATGTTGCGTCACATCTACGTGCAAGCGTGAGTACGTTACTATAAGCAATTCTTCCGTTTCTATTTACATCAGTCCTTTGTGCGGTTTAATCGAATCTCTGGTGTCTATTCAGTGCGACTTTTAATTGCTCCTGGTCATCCCATAATGAGATGCAGAAGGGATGCAGTCCTGAATCTGCGGTGTCAAATCCTCTCTAATTCGAACGACTTTTGATAACGACTTGCGATAATGAATGAACGTAATCTCTTTTTCGAAAGTTGGCGAACTATTGAGGAGGGTTGGTTAATTATTCGGTGCGCTATTGATCGCAGACGCTATGAAGATTAATCGAATGTTTTTTGCAAACGAATACCTTACGCGTGCTTTTCACTATTATTTTTAAACGTAATTGAGCGTTGTCTGAAATTTGTCTAGTTTCGTAATTCAGTCTTGACTCGATTCGATGGTGGTACACTAATTATTAGCTATAAGTGAAGGGATATGCTAATTGGGGAAAAGGGTTATGTCGCGAAAGTTCTCGATGGTTCTCCAGCTGTCACTTCTGAACTAAATGTAATGGAAAATTGTGCTAATTATAGCAATCTTCTGGCTACCTCTGTTGCGTCGTAAAAGCTTAAAAGTTGACGATATCCTTTACGCATCTGTTCTCCAGTGGCGTGGTTTACTACACCGTGGTTTCGCGAAACTTGGCCGTTTCTCGGGCTGGATATTCATTTTAATACCAGGATAACTTCAGTGTCTACTACACCTTTTCCCCGTGACAAATTCGCGATATTGAATTAATGGACTTTAGAAGTCCATTTCCTCATGCTTCGTACTTACAGTTTCGCGTTTAAGCTGTAACACTGAAACAATCTCATTGTTCGTTCTTTTCTGCCTTTTATTATACCTATGCATACCCATGCATACCCATGCATTATTTTTTCTTTCGTACGTTCTCCTTCTTTCCGTTCGTTCTCCCGTTAATTTCTGATTTTGTTCTCTAAATATTTCGTGAGCGCTGACTGCGAGGAACCAGAAAAACACAGAAAATAGAAATTTCAACAAACCCTTGTCGTTTCTCTTTCCCGTGATTCTGTTTATCAGTGAAATTTCGTACTTCGCAAACAGGAAGGTCGTAAACGGCGTTTGGTCGTGATAATTTCGAAGCGAGCGATGCGCTGCCAGCATGATTATCTTCCCGTCCCGGTTTCAGGGTTTATCGTCGCAACTGCAAGAAGCATCTGGACTAACGATTCAGGAAAATTGTTAGGTTGTTTTAATGTTGCGACTTTGCCGCGCGTCCCTCTCCATTAGCGCGCGAAGTAACACTCTGATTTATTAATATATGATGTTTAATTGCTCAGCGGCAAACTGCAGGATTGTTCGAAGGTTGCTTTGATTCTTTTATTCTAAATCAGCTTTAGTTGCTCGTATATCGGCTGAACAAACATTCGGAATGCATAGGATACAGTCCATAAATTTCAATGCTATTTTACAATGTTTACGAATCTCACGATTGAACGTAGCTTCATATAACTCGAGATAAAAGTTTTTCCTTTCTATTTGATTTTCTGCAAAAAAATGTGCGAAACAACAAACATCCATTATCAATCTATTTCCGCGTTCAAAATTCGACGGTCTCTCAAGATTTTTAAAAATTACGACGAATTAATTCTCCAAATCGACGGAAATATACTCGAGTTTCTGAGGGTGAACCGTTTTACCTTCTGCGCAACGCGCAGATCGTTAGCATACGAAAAAACGGAGAAAACGTAAGCTTAGCGACCTCGTTATTCTCAGTTACTCACCTCTTATGAAATCCACCGCCATCTCCAGACCGTACGTGTCCTTATCACAATCGTCAAGGATGTGCGCCCCGATTTTCACACTCGGCAGAATGCCCTCGCCCTCATTGAGGTTATCCAGGGTGTAAAGCCTCGCCTCCAATGCTTGTACTCCGCCCTACGGCATAACAGGGCCGCACGTGATCGGGTCCTGCCTCTCGTGCAACAGCATAAACCCTCCGAGGAAGAGGTCGCCCTCGACGACTGCCTTCTTCTTCACTGGTCAGGCGACGAGAACCTGCGCGCTCGGGTCCATAGATCGGAACTATCTGCGGCCGTATCGAATCAGATGATGAGTTTCCGGGTTCTCGAACCGGAAGCCACGCTCATGTCGCGCCCTCAAACGAGCGCGATCCCTTTCCGCGTCGATGGACCAGCCCGGGGTGGAAAGTCTCGGCGAAGTTCCTGATTAATTTTTTCACGATCGATCGACTCGCTATTGGAGTAATCGTCGCCGTCGTCGTCGAGTCGAACCTGCTCGGAGCTCAATAACCATCTATCGCCCGGCTCGCTGTTGGCCGAGCACATGTATATCAGCACGGCAGGTAACAGAAGCTTCATGACTTCATAATTGTGAATGGTTGAGCTTGCGAACGGCTTCACACGTTGTCCTGTGTTTGCGTCGGGTGGTGTGTTCGAGTGGAACTTGCAGTTCAGAGCGGCTATGGTCGCTCCTCAATGGGAGATCGGTGGTCCGCTTTCTCCAAGTCCATGGTTTCTAGTTACGTTGCGTTGCGGCGTTGGATGGTACATCGCGATGGTAGTCGATGGTGACAGGGCCTTTATGGGGCCACTGGAACCGGCTGTTTTGGAGCAAGAAAGTTCGATCCGTTTCACTTTCGCTGAGAGTTCCGCTGGTCTGGTACTAATTGCTGAAGTTCTGCGATCGGGTAAAGAAACGAAAAGTGGAGGTTGACACGGCGCTGCGGAAGTTTAGAGTGATGAATGGGTGATCGTGGATGGTGACTTGTTTGCGGGGTAACCGGTGTAATCGTTCGTTCCACGTGGAACTGTTGATTCGTTTGGTAGTCTCGCGATATTCTGGATTTACTCGAATGTCATGGGAAATATCTACCTAGCTTTGCTCCTCGCAAGAGAGCTCATCGAGAAGGAAAGTAAGCAACATTTGCTTTTGGCCACTGTTCGTTAGCAGTTACCCCTTTCTCGTCAGTGGTACGGTTCCTGTTTGCTTCTAAAACTTTTGTCACGATTACAAATGTTTCTCCTAGGCTTGGGATCCTTATTTTTATTTCGCAAATATTCGCGAAATCGTCTATGTGTCGCGACTGCTTCTCGATAAAATTCCGAGTCGAACTTGAGGCAGGGCAATTTTCTTACGTTTACATGTCGACGAGATCGAAAGCCTATTTGAAAACGCCGCGCCAGCAGCCTCGGAACTATCGGGATTCTCTGATTGGATAATTTCGTCGGAGAATCTATAGGGCATGGACCAGTCGGTGCCAAGACAGCAAAAGTGTAAATTGCTTTTGATTTGCAACGAGCCACTCGCGTTCCGATAGCGACCCGATCGCTTCGCGAACTAATTAAAAACTTTGACACGTCGCGCCCTTCTTGGTTCTCGTGTCTCCGGTGGCTGGTGGAACTTCCTTTCTCCGTTCGAATTACCGTTTATGGCGCCCGCGATAATTCGTTACGAGGCGTACCTGTTGCTCCGCGGTGGTGGCCACGAAAATCCATTTCCATTTCATTATGCCTCCCTCCCGTTCTCGTCGCTGTGATTTTTGGACCGCTCCCCGTGTTTTTTCAAACGCGACGAACTGTTACGCAGCGCATTGTAACGAGGGATGTGGTCGCGTTACCTGTTGCGTCCCTCGACGAGGAACCGTTACCTGGTCTAGCGTAGTTTTGTCCTACTCTATCTGGAATTGGATCACGGATTGTCTAGGAAGTAACTCGACAACGATCGATATTGAGAACGCGACGCCTTGCACCGTTGCCACTCGATGGTTCCAAGTGACGCTGACGGACGTCTGGATGGCTACCCTGTCGAACGCCTGACGGAGAACGGACGTTCGTTTTGTGGGCGTTCGAGGATCTTTTCTACGAGATCTATTCTATTGGTCATTACTGATTTAGTTCAGGGAAGACAATGATCAGAATTTCCAATCTCTACAGTTTTTAATTTGCATAATTATGATTAATAAAGTTTTTAATTCTCAAATTTTAACTCATAATTCATCGCGAAACACTTTTCAGGTTCGAACCGTGTACAATTTTGACAAAAGCTGTAGGTGTTGGCGAAACCTGTGTATAATAAATGTAAATGACGCATTGAGTAATTAAATCCCACGTTCTGTGGTAATTGAGAATCAAGCCAAGGATGGTGGTTAATAATGCGATGAGTTCATGCTCTATTCGAATGACACAAATGGCACTGTCTATTGCTGATGAAACTGTATGGTGTACAGTGGTATTTACATATTTTTTTGGATCTATTCTATTGGTCATTACTGATTTAGTTCAGGGAAGTCAATGATCAGAATTTCCAATCTCTACAGTTTTTAATTTGCATAATTATGATTAATAAAGTTTTTAATTCTCAAATTTTAACTCATAATTCATCGCGAAATCACGATTGGAATCGAGCAAATTGGAATAAACGGGCGGATATTTTATTGTATCTGTTTGGTATTCGCTATTATTCTGTGGCTAAATGGAGATGGTGTATAATTAATGTAAAAAGTTCCCGAGAGAAAGTTTGCTGAAGCACTGTTGTTTCTGTTTCAACCGCGATGAATAGAATATAATATTATATTACAATTTCGGAATCTCATTGAAAAACAAAGGAGCCTTTCCAGATAGCCATAGGCTTTTTTCTTTCATTCCATTTTGTCTGTCTGCCTAGTTTTTCCTTTTTCGTACAAAACTTCATCACGTTGAAAAAAAATTCGCATATACTGTGCAGCATTACAAAACTTTTGACATGAAAATTTATATGACTTTCTAAATGATTCGGTTAAACGGACGTGAAAGAGAATAGAACGTTGCAGTGTGCACGTATCAGTTTGTTTTTCCCTCGAAATTAATCTCAATTAAATTACGAATAAGTGAAGTCTTCTGTCAGTTAACAGCATTAATTGGTTGTGGGGAAACATTCGTATAATTTTTACTGGATTTCCTATTCCGCTAGAATTGTCAAATAATACATTTTTATCGCCAGAAAATATCTTTTAAAATGTAAACATTTGTTATTCGCATGATGGAATATATTATATATCTTTTTCTTTTTATAAAAATTAATTTATCAAGCTAATGTGTGTGGATTATTGGATACAGAATGGATTTGTTTCCTGAACCGACATAAACATTTTTCATCGTTACTTCCAGTAATTATCTTTGAGCATTGTGGAACGAGTGATTTATGAATGCGTTGAAAAATGTAAACCACAGGAATAACTGGTCCACGAGACACATCTGTTCATTTCTCTAAGTTTGGGGATTATTTTTTAATCTGATTTGCACGCTTTGTATAGTGTGGGCCCGGTTCGCGGTGTTCCGACTTTGAAATTTACTTTTTTTAAACGGCTTCCTGAAAATGTTAATTACAAAAGGCATCGACGATGATATGGAAGCTACGACTGGTTTCACCGCTTACGCGGTAATTAAATTTCTCATTAACAGATCTTACGCTCGAAGCCTCTAATCTGACCGATTACGGTCAACAACGGATAGCATTTACTTTCCTTCATTCATTACCAGAAAATTGTACCGACGCGTGCTTCTGGTAACGCTATCTCGAAAATGTTACTCGAACCTACGAAAAAAGTTTTCAAACAGTCTCTTTTCTTTTTCCTTCATTTTCATTGAGACAATTATTCACTAGTTTACGGCGCAATTACTCCGGCGATAACGTTCTTGCGTGCGCGACAAGCACAGGGTCGCGTAAATTGCTATAAAACCGCGACAGCTGCCACTTAACGAACGTGGTATTTTTCAATCACCTGCGTCTCGTCAAGCTGTATTGCCAGAGAATTTCAGAAGTAATCTTCCAAACTGTTTCTCATGTTATATCATGCGCTAAGCGTAATCGCATGGGGATTAGTTTCTCTCTTTTGCCATTGTTTCATTTTTGTTTTAAACGGTTTTTGTTAAACTATGTGTTCATTCTTTACCCGCGAATGAATTTCCGTAGTTAATTTCTTTTTGCTCCTCGCTCGAATAATTTTGCCCCCCGTTTTATCCAGTGGATCGATCGATTACACCTGTGTCTTCAATGTACTCTGTTATCAGAGAGATATTTTAACGATGCTTACGATTTTCACATCGGTGACGGAACACCACTGTGACAATAGCAATTTCATGGAATCGTTCAATAAAACGCCGAAGAACCGCGGCAGGATTCGCGGGACACGAGCCGGTCGGTTTTTCGTCCACTTGTTTGACTCTTCGTACACATTTCTGCGGCCATAATAATCCAACGGCATCGTAGGACAGAGAGCCGTTGGAGTAGTTGGAGCACACGCGCGCGGCCCCGTGTCGTAGCAGCTACTGACTGGCTCTGCGACTGTATCAACACTACCCTCCTGTGGAACGCATCAACCCTCCGTCACCCTCGAAGCCCTGCCTCGTTCCCTACTACCCTACCTTCCCTCTCCCTCCCGTTCATTCTCTTCCTCGTTTCCTCCAAACCGTCTTACCCTGTCCCACGTCACGCCTCGCGAATTCTGTTCCTTTCATTTTGCCGCGTGCGACTGTTTAAATCGTCGATCATAATTCTCTCGCGGGTAGGAATTAAAGAAAGCCAGAACGAAATGTAAAGAAGAGAGGAACGGAAGAAGTGGAAGTTTTTTTTATTCCACCGGTTGTCAGCATTGGCACTTTTAGTCTTGTAAGAAGTACTTTGATAAATTATTGTCGTCGTACGTAAGGAGCTAATCCCGTGATGGCCGGTATGCGCGTGTGCACGTGTCCCATGTAGATGGTCTGGGAGCGAAAGGCGAGGAAAATAACGGGACCGGGGTTGTGTCTTTTGATTGCTGCGAAAGTTGGTTCACGGGGAGGCTGGAGGTAATAAAAGACAAATTTTAGAATATTACGATTCGGTTAAGCGGAGCAGGTTACTTCTCGCAGAATGAAGCTGCAGAATTTTCCCTTCTTCGGTTCATAACTTCGGTTCTGTCACCGAGATAGAAGAAAAAATTTGACGAGTAATTATAAATTTCCAAGCCGTCACGTCGCGAGTTGGGAGATTCATATCGAATCCACATTGCGCATTACTTACTACGCGTTTCAGCGTTGCTTTGTGTTTGCAACCAGCGCGGTTCTGTTTCGTTGTCCGAAAGTTTCGCGCATCGCGTTCTCATTAAATTCAGGCATCGAAGTTAATCGGGTTCGTAGCGATACCCGGAACAAGTTCCCGCAACAGGAACGAACAGTGAGGAAAAACTGATGCGAGCCATCCAATTATAGCGGCGGATCGTGTAGCTATGTCGGATAAGACGCGCGATTATCGGGTTTGTCAAATGGCGGACAGATTTATTTTTCGAAAAAGAATTTCCCTTTTGACGGGTGCGTGACAGTTATACGACACGTCGGATGCTTTTTTATGGAGCCAGCGCATCGATTCGGACCGCTTTTGGCTTTGTTTTACTTTAACGTTTCTCTTTTTTCGCTCGTTCCCCTTGTATTATTATTCCTTTCATTGCATCATGCCGGATCGCTCCTTCTATTGGAAACTTGTAATGGGTGCGGTAGGTTTGAAAGGATTCGAGACCAACATCGCAGGAAATGCCATAACGGTATTGCTCGGGCATTACGTCGCGTCGATGGTATTGGTGTGCAGCGACATAAAAAAAATTCCCATGTTGCAAAAGGACGGAAATTACTTCAAAAGCGAGTTCAAGCTCCTCCTTCTTTGACCTCTCCGTCGAGACTTTAATTTCGTTTTCCTTTTGGCTCGAGTAAAACGGCGATGTTTGGAATGGAACTTGGAACGAGATGGATACACTGGAATAAAAGTGAATGATGTGTAGTAAGCATCTGTGCGGATGAAGTATGCGATGCCGAAAAACATCATCGGCGACGTGAATTTCATTGGTTCCTCTAGACTCGATGAATCTCCATATCCCTTCCAGTCGATGGTGAAAAATAGGATGACACGTGCAAGCGTTAAACGTTCCTTCACTAAGTTCCGAGAACTGAGTGCCCAGAACTCGTTGCGGAGTATCTTATTAACGAAAGCGTTCGCTTTTTGCCTACGATATCCTAACTGAATATTATCCCTCGCAACAAGCAGAGAGGCGTTATATTTACACGATAAGGAAAGTTTATGAGGCAATTTTCTTCACGAACAAGCCACAAACTTCTGCGTAATTTCAGTCCTTTCCTTTCAGTGGTTTCGTTCCTTCTTTTCCCCTAACTTTCCCGCCCCATTTTTTGATATTTATCGTCTAGTGGTAAAAAACCAGAAAATAAGTATCTACACCTAAGACATCTCTCTGGAAAAAGAAGAAATTTCGCGCGATAATTGTATCCCATTGAACGTTACCCTAAATAATTCGTGGATTGATGGTTAATTGAACGTTTAATCGACCGTTTCCTTCAGTGGACAAGGTTGCTTGTATCTTATCTAGTCGGATTATCACAATTAAAACGAAATCCGATACGGGCGATTCGATATTTCAGGATAATTGATTCGATGCGAATAATGGGAGGGCTTTCTAGACCGTTGAAAATTCCAGGTTTAAAATGTTACAGGCATTGTTGCATTATTCATCGAGGAAAATGCGATGAACGCGGGAAACGCGTAGTCTAATTTCAAAGAGCAAATATCTGCAGCTACGATCGAAGTTTCATCTTTTTGAAGAAACACTTTCATGTCGTAGAGGAGAGGTCAGAAAGTGGAGAGTGGCTGCGCATGAGCGGGCGTAGAGAATATTTTTTCAGACTGCTGTTGTTATCGCTAGGCGAATTAACTTTTTAATCGCCGCGTGATAAAAGAAGATAACGATGGATAAATTAAAATCTGCATTTTAACAGGTTATGAAATGACGTTGCTAATGAACAAGTTTGTATCTTATAAATATTGAAAATCGATAAACGCAGAGGCAGAAATGATACAACTTTCATTTTTTTTTCTCACTTTCTCTCGAACAAAACGTATGCGGCGAAACCGACGAGTCTGTTCGATTTCGTCGGCACAAAGGGTGTATGATTGTGTTTGGTGGTTCGCTATAAATTGGTTACAACTACCTTTAAATATACCAGCATCGAAACATCGTCGATCGTTATACAATTCTCGAGTCGTATAGGAAATGCATATGAAGTCTATTATACTGGGCTTCCTCTATTGCACTAGGCATCCTTTATGGTACGAGTTTTCATATTTTCTTCATAGTTTGCAGCATGAAAATTTAATGCAGTCATTTCGAATTGGCTGCGAGGTGAAGAGGTGTATCATTTTAATTCAAAACGTTACATTTTTCAGTTAACAGGAACGTTGCTGAACCAGGATGCTTTAATTTTTCCATAATGAAATGTTGCTTCTTATTTTTGCCTCCTTTTAATTAAATTTTATTATTCTGTAACGAGGCGTCACTCGATTCCGTTCGTTGAAGCTGCACACCTCTACCTCTCGCACTTCCGGCTTGTGAGCGAATTTTTTCTCTCTTGTGTTGTTTAACGGGTGTTTATTAACATTCACTCGAGCTTCGCTGTTCGTTTTCAGCGTCACCTTAAAGTTCTCTCGAGATCTCGTCGTTCTGCTCCCAGCGGTTATGAGTACAAACTGCTCCTTCTTTTATTCTTCAGTTCCTTGAAAATCGAATAAATTCGCTATTTTTCCACCTCATCCGTTTCATAAATACAGAATACACCATGGTTCTTATTTTTATTTACATGACTGGCTACCTGGCCGTGTCAAGCGTCGACGGTTACACGAAAAATCGTCCAACAGAGGACGAGTCTTCCACCAGAAGAGATGCTTCCGCGTTTATGGAATATCTGAAGCATCGTTCACGAGTTAATGAGTGTGAACGAGAAATTTCTGTGTCGCTCTTCTTCATACTTTTTTTTTTCACTCCGTCTTAATTAATGATTAATTGACACTATCGTAGCGTCTCGTCTTCTTTGATATACTACGTGAAATATCTTTCCGTTTGAACAGGAAAATCGTGGACGGTGACACCTGATCCGTGCTATTATTTGTAAATATTTTTGTCTAATGAATAAAAAAGAAGACACGTTAATATATTGCATGTTAATGCAATGAAATTGGAAATTCTTCTCAGAAGCGCGACTAAAAACATTTCCAAACACCAACGTAGTAGAAATTACGACACTGGGTTTGATCTGCAACGACTACAGTCGCAACAAATCGAGGAAGCTTTTCCATCAGGAAATTGCAATTTCTTCGTTCTGGAATTTCCGTTGACCCGAAACACGAATTCTTTCAAAGCTCCGTTTCATAATGAAATCGATAGCTCGATCCCAATTGTTTTACACGACGCCCCACGAGTTACAAAGTAAATTCCTAAAACGCTACGCGAGAGGGAATATTTTAAAAACCTAGCAGCCAACTTAATTTATCCTTTGCGAAATATTGCCAGCGTGCTTTTTAAGTAACGTAGGGAAACAGAGAGAGAGAGAGAGAGAGAATACGAGCAGGGGCGAAAAAATAGATAAATGCATCTAACAGAAATATGGAACTATTTCAAAGTCAGTTTACCAAAATATGTACGTATCAGAGAATCCGTAATTTTTTTCTCGTTTGCCATTTTAATCGATTTCAGTCTTTTCGAAATTACATTTACGTCGTCTGATATGGACACGCAAACGTACTGAAATTTTCAACCGGATAAACATTGTTTTTATCATATCAACAAGTTTTTACTAGATCGTGGCATTGCTTCGATTTTGTCATTATCACCCCCCCCCCAACTTGAGTTGGTCGCTTCATGAAAAATGGAGGTTCTAAACTGTTTGTCCAGAAGTAAGTCGTGACAAATTATCGCGTTCACTGTTCACAGTAGCGTTATCTACGCGTATTTACGTGCACCTTCTGGCCAGAAATTGATGTTTCCTCGCGGTGAAAATTAATGGAAATTTAATATCAATCCCCCGGTTGTACGCGAATAATAGAGCCGATATTCGCGTGGGAACGTCGCGAAAAGTATCCGCGTAATCGAGCGTCTACATTAGACGATATCAATTGGAAATTTCTGCGAAATAACGAAAATTCTCGTTAATTTATATGCGCGATTTCCCTGACTGTGTTTATACGAGAATATAAACGTTTCCAATTTAACTATATAATTATAAAAATCGTTCTCTAGGGATCGCTCGACGGTGCCGACATTTTTCTTTTCTGCGCAAATCGTAATTAAAATTGAAATGCGATTCGACTAATTTCAATGGGAAAGTTAATTATCCACGAACAGCTAGGACGAGGAAAACGAAAAAGCTGGAAGCCTTCACGTGCAAAAGGAGGTCAACGTGGTATTACAATAATCATATGCTAACTCAACTAGTTTGCCGTTATATTACATTCATTACCATCGGACTTTCGTGTAGTTATTAACTTCAACCTGTGTAATTTAATAAAATTCACGTTCAGTAAAGAGTTCATTTGCAAAGCAGCGTATTTGACGTGTTCCTTTATACAGAAGAATTTTATACAGCCAGTGCGCTGGGCACAAAAGTTTGTTCCTTTACGCGAATAAAGTACATAATTTTCATACCATGATTCCTTTTTCATCTCTCTGTATAATTCAATTTTAGACGAGGTTTTCCTCGAACGCGTCACGATATCGTGGCCAACCAGTGGGTTATGAAAATTGTTGAAATATTTACGCTATGGAATTACGTATGTTCCCTACGTACGAATCTCCCGATACGTATACGTGTTCCACGTTCGCTGAGAAGCTTTAAAAGAAAAAGAAAAAAACAGGAAAAAAGAGGACGTCGGAAAAAGAAAAAAGTGGAAAAGGCTAGGCGAGAGTGGAATAGCAACACCTCCACGTCCGATCTGCAGAATATCCGAGTGCACGCGTTTTAAGCACTGCCCATAAAAATATTAATAAAAACTCGAATACTACTTTGAATATCAACGAGATTGCGTCAGCAAGAGTAACTGGGTGGAGGAGCTTGGACGTTAAAAACTGTAACCCGCATTACACCTACCATTACTTTGTAGCGAGATTAAACGTTGAGGTTTGAATATTTAATTGAACAAGTAGTGAGGAACGGCATTGCACCGACGATAGACATTCGCGGAGTAATAAAGCGTGCTTCTTATTGAGCTCGTAAAATTTCTGCATTTATGGCTAGCGTGCTTCGTGTTTAGTTTATAATATAGTCAAGTTTCTGGAAAATTATGTGTACGATTGTACAATTTTTGTTACTTTTAATTTTGCTCTTGTTTGAGGAAAATTGTTGGTCACTTAATTGCCAGTCTGGTATATTGATTGATATCACTGAAAATTAGAGAAAGAATAAATGGTTTTATATATCGGCAAATATTTCTAAATCTAATTGAATTACGCAAATAGTTGTAACAATTCGAGTTTCGTGAAGATTTTTAAAAGTTATCAGATTTTGATATTGGAGAGACTGTTGTTACCGGTAAAAGCTACGAGTTAGCAGTGAAAGCTCTACTACTTCCCTTACGACTATGATCAAAGTACGATCACCAAAGTCGTACAATTTTACTGTCTTTCGAAATGTTACCAATTCAGCATATGGCTCCAAATAGGTACCGGAAGTAGCAATAGTGATCCCAGTAGATGCATCTTGTCCGCGATAATAATACATAAATGATTAAGAAGTAAACTCGCGAAAAATAACAATAATTCTCCTTTAAAACGTAAATGTAGCTTTAGTTTACATAAAATTTATAAATGATTATTACCAATAGTTGTGAGTAATCGTTAAGAATATTAATTGATAAAAAAAATTGCGAAAATCGCTAAATTACGGCCAATTTTAACGAAAAATCAATTTAAAATTTAAGCGCAAGGGTGGGGAGCCATGGGTATATAAGGAGGGCACTTCCGCTGTTTTAATCAGTTGCTCGATAGACGCGGTACCGATCGGAGCTCCTCTTGGGCCTAGTTCAGGAAGATGGACCATGATCAACGTGTTATGATGGTGGTGGGGGACCACGAAGAGGGTGCTGCCCTCCATGGTGGCGGACACTGGTCAGCCTGATGATCCCTTGGTAGGTGACAGTGGTCAAGCGAGCTGAGTCGATGGTGGTGGATCACGGAGAGGCTGCTGAGCCCCATGATAGTGGACACTGGTCATCGCGATAACCCCTTGGTAATGGAAAGTGGTCAGCGAGCTGAGTCGATGCTGGAGGATTACGGAGAGGGTGCTGCCTGCTTAGTAGTGGACAATGGTCAGCTAGCTGAGTCGATGGTAGAGGATCATGGAGAGGATGCTAGCCGCTGATGACGGCACTTGTCTGCGAACGGTGAGTTTGTACAAACCGAATTTTTAATTAGAGGTGGTGGGGTAGATGAGGTAGCAGTAGTAGTAATTTTGATATATACTTGAACAAACTGGAGGGCTATCAGCTAGCGCATTCGACTGAATGCTAGCATATATAGCCCTCCTATTTTATATAATTGTAATCGTTCTTTTTATTAGTTTATCGGTTTAAAAAATGCGAGATTGTTATGTATTGAGAATAGTTTCGCGATTGAATGACTAGTGTATACTGTGAACAATCTCGGGATTGAACGATTAGTTTTATTACTTTTATTCGTTTTATGATTTATTATTTGTTTTTCTTATTTTTCAATTTTAATTTTCTTTTTGCTACCAAACTTTTGTATTTGAAGAATTTAGCTTTTTGCAATTGCTACCGAATTTTTGACGTGTCTCCGAATTCTTGACATGTTACTGAAATATTTTTGGGCTTCAGAGAATTGAAAGTCCACACCTATTATATGTTAGATTTATAATAAAAATAGTTTATTAAAGTAACGATATAACAAAATAAAAATAGTGTATTAGAGTAACGATAAAAGAATTCCTAATAAGTTGCGTGCGTAAGCAAATAGCCGTGCTGCGCACCGTATTCGTACTCCATTTGTCATTACACAAGTTTAAGAGAAAAGTTGAATGAAATCTTGGTACCTCAGTGCCGAGGCTGCATATAATGGAAGGGTGGATGGGATTTGGGTTTGGGGATAGGTCCCTGCGTACTCATCTCTAAACGTGGAGGCAAGTATGCAGGGACCTAATTCCTTGATAACGTTTTTGAAAGACCGGTCTTTCTAAAACGATATCGAGTAACATTAGATTTAAGACTTAGATTTAAGAGTTAAATTTAAGAGTCAGATTCAAGAGTCAGATTTAAGTTATTTGCGTAAGGATATCAATGTTCGTTGCGATGTTCTTGTCAAGTGTCGATATTATTCCATTATTCCATATTCTGTTTTATTTCGCATCTCTTTTCGTTCGAATTCTTACTCTGTCATTCTTCGTTGGTATCTGATCTCGCTCCTTTATCTCGTACTTCAGATTTCTGTGAAAATAAATCAAATTTCTGCGTTACTCGTGGGATCGCCGAGGGATGAGAATACATCTTTAGTTAGAATTAATTTAGATTTATATGCTAAATAAAATAAATAATCTTACCCAAAGTAAACACAACCTATCCCTATTTTCCTTATACTTCTCGTTTAAGAAAACAGAATTACTAATTGATCTAGTGCAAATCAATTCATATTTGCTTGGTATTAATAAATCATTTAGCTGCGCATTCGCTTGCATGCATCGCATGCTGCATGTAAGTAAGGGTCCCTGCGCAGTCACCTCCACGTGGTGGACCTGGGCCCTTGGTAACGTTTTCGAGAGACTGCTCTCTCGAAAACGATATCAACTTCTGATAAAGCTAGATAGATTTTCCACTTGTACAAAGATTACATAGATTTACCTTTAACAATTTTCCATGATGCTCATTCATTCTATTATTTCATTAACTTTACGCGAGATTAGAATAATTTAATTACTGGTACTTTTAGCACCGAATATTTTGCAATACAATTTAAATTTTCCAAGTCCTTTTCAGGACGTTGAAACTTTAAATTGGACAGCAAATAGTTTAGTTTAAGTTAATTTATAAGATCATATTTGTACTCATATAATGTAAATTTATAATTGTGTGAGCCTTTCCCTCTTATCCTGACTCATTTAAGTTAATTTTTACTATTATATTTGTACACGTGTGTAATGTAAATTTGTAATTGTGTAACCCTTTCCCTCTTATCCTGACTTCTCTCACTTATCACAACCGAGCGTAGTTATTCTCGCTTTAATTAGTTCGTAAGAATGGTATCCCAGTTCATTGGGTACTAACAGATTCTTCGATATGTGGTAGAATAGTTGTTTCGAAACCGGTATCTCGCATTTCTTTGTTGTCAGCGATAAAATCATTCATTTTCTATTCATATTCTATTCATAAAAACACGTCGGTCAAAACTCAGGGGCTCGTTTAAGAGAATCCTGCATAATCTATGGCAATTTCTATCTCTTTGTGGTGTTTGTTCTCGAAAGAGATTGGTCTGATTGTTGATGATGAGAATGATTTTATATTTATCTATTTTGTGTTCGCAAAGTGGTTTCATTATTCTTTTTACATTTGGAAATAAGAAAATGGTATTTTCGGTGAATACAACGTTGGAGATATCACTATGGTATTGTTTTACGTCAAAAAATCTCCATTTCCACAATCTTTAAGATTCTTTCCAATTGCTTCACGCAAACAGGCTATACGAAATTCTATTAGGAGAATCACTATTAAGAGAATCTTGAAATTGGACGTATTTTCTCCGTTCTTGTCAAAAATTCATTGGTTTTGGGGCGAATTTCAACAACTTCACCAACTTCGTCGAGAATAATACCCCTAATCCTTTCCACTTCCTTTGTTATCAAATTTATATGATTACTATGATGAAATTGTTATGACTATTGTAATGAAATTGTTATGATTATTGTAATGAAATTGTTATGATTACTGTACCAAACTTTGTATATGTATTGTACTGATTATTGTAATAAAATTGTACGGAAACACATTCTTCTTATTCAGAGGGAAACACACACTTTGATTTATTCCGTTTAATTTTGAGTCGTTTTAAAGTAGAATAATAGAATTTAAAGCATCCTTTCGTATTGCTTTTTGTGCAATACTTTAACTTTTGTAAAATAGAATCATCGTATAATCATTCTATAATAATGTTTCTCTCTGAATAAGAAAGTGTTTCCTTTTGCGATTCGTAAAGTCCATACTGCAATTTCTAGAATTCTTTGGTAGATTTTAGAAAATGTATTATGGATCTCGGTTTTTTAACTGAAATAGAGTCAGATCTCGGTACCTTCTGTAACGAGATCGTAAATATGTAATGGAGAGTGGATGGGATTTGGGTTTAGGGGTGGGTCCTTGCGTAGTCACCTCCACGGGGTGGACCTGGGCCCTTGGTAACGTTTTCGAGAGATTGCCTTCTCGAAAACGATATCAAGCTAAGGACTACGCGCGTAGACATAAGTATAATTGTAAACTTGACGCTAGAAATACCAAGCTGATCAAAAGATCGTGGTTCGTAGCTTCTAATAGAGATAGTTTGATTTTTCATTTGTATAAAGATTTCATAGATTCACTTTTAACAATTTTTTATTATTTCATTAATTTCGTTAGAGATTAGAATAATTTAATCACTGGTACTTCTAGCGTCGAGTCTTTTTCAGTACAATTGAAATTTTCAAGTCCGTCTCAGGACTTTGAAACTTTAAATTGGACTGCGAATAGTTTAGTTTAAGTTAATTATTGCCATCCAATTTGTACATTCATGTAATGTAATTTTAATAAGATAATCATCCCCTTTTATCCCGATTTCCCCCGTTTTTATTATTAATTATATATGGTGACTTCTATCTCGCTATGGTGTCCCTTCGATGAAGGGTTGTTTGATCGTTCGACGTCTGATGGTTTGACGTTTGAAGGTTTGATGGTTTGATGTTTGATGGCTTGATGTTTGATGGCTTGATGTTTGATGGTTTGATGATCGATGGTTTGATGATCGATGGTTTGATATTTGATGATTAGAAAATCACTTTCTTTCTGGTTTATTCTGGTTTACTTAAATCTCTGTTCGCCGTTGGAACGCCGTTGGATCGCCGCTGGATCGCTGACGGATGCGTGCGTTTTTAGTCATAAGTACTTGTATATTGTATATCTCTGTAATTTAATTGTAATCGTATTGTAAAGAAATACGTTTTCTTACCCGGAGAGAGAAATAACTGCTCCCCTTTCTTGCACCCCTCGTTTATCAAGACAGAACTTTTAATTTTTCTCGCGTAAATTAGTTCGCGTTTATTTGCTCGAGCACTCTAACTTTATGCTTCGTAAGATCGCTTCACGTAGATTTCCTCTTTTTTTCTTCTTCCTTTTTTCCCTTTCCTTTTTTTCTCCTTCGCTCGAGATTTAGATTTTAATCGTCACGCAGGGAAACAGTTGCGACTCAATCAAACCGATGCGTGTTTGTCGTGGCCACCTGGATCTTCACGGGTTCAGCCGTGGACGCGCTCACGATGGAGCGGGCTGAGTGGTTCCCAACCCGAGGCGCTGGGGTCTGACCTGCTGTAAGACGGATTCGGGCGGTTCCACGAGGTTCGTCTCTATCGCAGAGCAATCCTAGTGTTGGGCCTCGCTGGGGTTCAGATGGACATCTCACTCACCGTCGGGGAGAGCGCAGTTGCGATTGTTTCGACGTAAGACGTGGCATAAAACTTGCTCGCGATTCGCGTCCGGTACGGTTTGCCAAATGGCTAACGCGGAAGCATCGGATTGGAATGCTCTTTAATATAATAGTAGAATTTAGAGTATCGTACCGTAGAACCTTTTGCGAGACACTTTCGTTTGTCGAAAGTGTTGGAAGAGTCACTTAATAAATCTCTCTTCGGGTAAGACAGTGGTATTTCTCGTCACCCCTTTCGTAAAGTCCATACTGCAGTTTCTAAATATCTGATAGATTTTAGGAAATGTATTATGGATTTCGCGTGTATTAAATTCAAGTAGAGTCAGATCTCGGTACCTTCTGTACCGAGATCGTAAATATATAATGGAGGGTGGATGGGATTAGGGTTTAGGGATGGGTCCCTGCGTAGTCACCTCCACGGGGTGGACCTGGGCCCTTGGTAACGTTTTCGAGAGACCGGCCTCCCGAAAACGATATCATGCTAAGGACTACGCACGTAGATTATATAATTAGTGTAATTAGAGAATAAGATATAGTTTAAGTTAATTTTTGCGTTCGCCGCTGGATCGCTGCTGGACCGCCGTTGGATGACTTGATATAACTTGTTAAATTTATCGTGCCTCATCGAAGGAGGGTTGTTTGATTCTTTAATGTTCGATGGGTAGGTGATTGATGTTCGGAAATCCGCTTAGTTTTTGGTTTATTCTGATTTATTTTAACCCCTCCCTTCGCCGCTGGAACGCGGCTGGATGTCGTGATATAACTTACTACATATTCTCCATTAATATAATTTAATTACGTTCCATCTTTGTTCCTTTCCCATGACTATTCTCATGCTAATCAATTCATTCGGTATTAGTAATCTATTCAGTGATCGGTAGATGAGTTATCTTAAGTATTGAAACTGAGAGCAGGTGTAGTTGAAATAGAAGTAATCATTCTGTGATTAAAGAAATATATGCGACGGTGGAAAATCAGGGAATTGTTTAAATAATCCGGCATCTCTCTCTCTCCATATCTCTTTCTCTCTCTTTCTGTCTCCATGGTATCTTCCCTTGATCAAAGGTTGGCTCTTGATTTCAATAATTACAACAACAGAAAATTTAATTCTGTAGTCGCAAAGTGACTTCATTATTCTCTTTAAATTTGGAAATGAGGAAATGATATTTTCGGCGAATGCAGCGTTTGACGCATGGTATTGTTTTACGTAAAGAAATTGCCATTTCCACGTTTTCCAAGGTTCTTTCCAATTGTTTCACGCAAATAGGCTGTACGAAATTATAATTGAGAATGATTATTAGGGAATCGTGAAATTTGACGTATTTTCTCCGTTCTTGTCAAAAATTCAATGGTTTTGAGTCGAATTTCAACCAATTCTTTTCATTTCCATTCTGTTATCCAATTTTTATGATTTCTATAATAAAATTCCTGTGATGTCAATAAATAATTTCAACAGATATTTCTACGTTCGCCGTTGGATCGCCGCTAGATGCGTATATTATTAGTCATAGATAATAGTAATTATAATTAGATAATAGTAATTGTGATAATAATTGTAATGAAATTGTAAGGGAGTATGTACATTGTCTTATCAAGAGCGAAACCATAGAATTTTTCCTCAAAATCCCCGTTTTATCGAAATTGAATATAATTATTCTTAGTCTCCATTTGCACACTACTGATGTTTATCAGTAACAGTTTTATTACTCTGCGTACTCGCTGGCATGCATCGCATGTGGCAAGCAAGTAGTGAGCACGCTAACTTAATGTTACACGTAAGTCGCTGCCATGAGTAGCTCCATGGGTCGAAAAGACCGTGGTTTGGAAAGTGGACAGCGCCGGAAACATTTAGTTAGCAAATCTACGTGATTACGTAGTACCACGTGAGTATGTAGAGTACCTTTGGTCACGTCGCGAATGTTATGTTCACTTTTCTCTTTGATTTATTACTTATCACAAGTTTGTCCAACTTTAATTACCTTTTTAATTTCTTTTTTTCAGAATAGAGTATAATAGAGTTTAGTGTTTATCGCATCGTAATCCCTTTTGAGAAACGCTTTAATGTTTCTAAAGTGTCGATAAAGAGACTTTGTAAATTACTCTCTGGATAAGAACATGATATATACTTCCAGTCCCTTCTTCCCTTTCGCGATTCGTAAAGTCCACGTTGCAATTTCTAAGAAAATGTACCATGGATTTGGCGTGTATTGAATTCAAGTAGAATTGGATCTCGGTACCTTCTGTACCGAGATCGTCAACATGTAATGGAGGGTGGATGGGATTAGGGAAATATGGATGTGTTCCTGCGTAGTCACCTCCTCGTTGGTGGACCTGGGTACTTGGTAATGTTTTCGAGATCCTGGTCTCTGAAAGACGATATCATGCTAAGGACTGTGCTTGTAGACATAAGTATTGTAGTAAACTTGATGCTAGATGTACCAAACTAGTTAAAAGATGGTGGTCGTAGCTTTTGATAGAGATAGATAGATTTTTCACTTGATCAAAGGTTTCATAGATTTACTTTCAACAATTTTCTATGATACTCATTCATTCCATTATTTCATTAACTTTGCGCGAGATTAGAATAACTGGATTACTGGTATTTTTAGCATCGAGTATTTTGCAGTACAATTTAAATTATCTAAGTCCTTTTCAGGACTTGGAAATTCTATTTACGTTGTACTTCAGGTAATAGTTGAAGCCATAATTTAAATTAAGTTAAGTAAAATTTTACTCTCGTGGCATCAACCTGGAACCGTCGAAGAATTCTACTTTCTCTCTGGTCTTTTTGGATTTTAATTTAAATCAAATCTTTATCTGGCAAGAGGTTTTATGTCTACAATAATTCACATTTTATGAGCTTTGGAAAATTTTTAATTCGGTCCTCCCTTTTGCGTAAAATATATCCACGAATCTTGCAAGAACTGCTACTTTATCAATTTCGAATCCTATATTGTACAGGGTGTAAAAATTTGTACGCGATCAATATTTCGGACAGTAATGGTCATAAAATTCCATTAGATCAGTGGCCTATCTTGTAGCTCGTCGGTACTAGGATAAATCGAGACGAAGTTGTCGACTTGAGCTTGCAGAGTATCACGAGCTTACCGACAGGCGATACTTGAGCTTGCAGTGCACCGTGGAAAGCTTCACGACACCTCCGTATCGACTCGTCTCGATGCCTGCATGTTATCTATGCGGGATTCTAGATTTCTTCAGAAGCAAATTTCGTTGTAGATACAATCGCAGCACGGAGTAGAAAATCTCCTTACCGATATTCAATCAAATAGCGTATATGTTGCAAGTGTATTATATTCGTACAAGAATTCAATTAGTCGATCAGAAATCGTTAGAACCGCGCAACAAGCAAAGACGGAGAATCTCGCGAATGTTTTGAAACATTCGCGACATCAATCTCGAAATTTGTATTAGCATTGCATTCTCATACAGCAACTTATAAAAGGAATTCAGTAATTCAATACTTCTGCCAGAGTTTTTCATTTAGAAACGCTATGTCCGCTCTGCCTCATCTTTGCAGTGTTTGCACGTTTCGTTCGCCTGCTTGCGCATTCGTGCTGCGGTGAAATTGTCAGTATCGCGACGTGATCTCGCGGAAACACATGAATAATGTCAACTTTCAATGCGAATTCGCTTTCACCGAGTGTCGGGCTATTGCTACGGACATCAAATTTTAATATCCGCACTTTACTTTACCGCCGAGTGCATGGGAAGTTGTGTTCTTTTCATTGGAATTTTTATGCCTCGTAATGGTCCAGCCGCCAGCGACTGAATGTCTTCTCTAGTTAAGACATGATCTACTCTGGGGAATGGAGTTCCCCTAGCCTGTATAATGGAAGCAAACGAAACGTCAAGTATTCTTCGTTACACGGAAATCTAACAATGGCGAAGGGTAGGAAAGATGCTTTCATTCGGATGAGGCGGTCTTCTATACACGCGTTCTTACATCTTTTTTGTACGTAAAAGGATGAGGCTGTATTGTTCTGTTTTGTTGCATCTCGATGGGTATTTAAAAGCAGTGTCGCATGTTTTTGCTGTAGATTCTGATTGTTTCGGAACAAGGGAAATCCTAATTACCTATTTCTGTAGGAGAGTGCAGTATCGTGATATAACGCACGTCTATCACGAATGCAAACTATCTCACGGTAAACTAGCAGTGTGATAGCTCTGCATTTACGATTTCCTTCTCGAGGAAATTGAATTCTATAGAGCTTATCGTTTCAGAATTGTCTAGTGCCGCTTCTTGTTATATTATATCTTAATTTTTATTCTAATTGAAAGGCAAATATGACAACTACTAGAAAACTTTGGAGAACGTGTATTAATGTTAGAATCATTTTGAAGTTTCGACATTTAGATTAGCGATGTTAACTATTCAGTTGATCTTCATTGTATTTGTGACACAGTAATAATTCAGTAGTTGCGTACGTTAACAATTTTAAACACCAAATTACTTTGTGAAAATGGTTCGATTAAAGAAACTTCGCTCGACACACGATAGGCTTTACAGCAAAGCAGTTTGCGCCCTCTGAATTGTGTTAATCAGAAACTTGATTGTAGGTCCAGCGCGCGTTTTCGCTGGAGCTATCATTCACGTTAATTAAAATAGCTCTGCGCTAACAATTCGTTAACTGGTTTGCTTCAATGCCCTGCGAAATTACCCACTAGCAAAAACGTAATCCGTGTGTTGATTCCATTCAAAGGAAGCAAATTAGATTAAATATCCAGGATTTGAATCTCTGGGGACACGTAAACCGTATGCTGAAATTAATTCATAATTATGTAATGGTCGCTAGGTCATAGATGTTTCTATTGAAGTCTCATTTTCGAAGCGTTGAGCTCGTTAGGCATTGCATATTTTTGGAACCTGAAGTAGAAATACAAATTTTTCTTCTCCGTTCCGAGCGGAGTTTTGTGTAACTTTCCGTTCGATATCCCAACAGAGTATACTCTTCTTTCTTCAAGGGGTACAATTTTTCATCACCACTGCATCGCTATAGAGGCTCATGTTCACTGTCGAAAGAAACGGTCCTAGAATCTATCAAACCTGGTCGCGCATCGATAATCGTGTAGAAAGGATAAATTAACATCTGGCATTGGCCAAATATCTAGGTCGAGAATTTACTGAAGAATCATTAGAGAGAAAAAACGACAATACGAATCTCCGACACAATGTATACAATGTATTCACACTCGCTTCGAAATGAGAAAGGGTGATAAAATGAAATACAAGAAGTAAAAGCAACGGTTCGGTATTTCCACAGACGAATTCGTTACGTCAAAGAACGCGATGTAACCGATGTAAAATTCGACGAAGTTCAAGTACGCGTGACGAGGCTTCTTTTATTATACTACGTTCGTTCTTTGATTTGAAGGTTGATGAAACTTCCTGTCGGGTTGATTCATTTGGTAAACATGGACCTGGCATTTCGCGGAGAATAATAGATTAACATGACTCGTGACAGAGAGGAGAGAACGGAAAAGTTGGAAGATAGTTGCCGCAATTTCATCTAGCACCGCGCCGCGTAAGTTCGTTACACGAGCGGAATTTTCCATATAAAGCATCGCGCACGCTGAACATCTTATCGCTTCTTTGAGCTATCGCTGTGAGATTCCCCTAGCCTTCAAAGCAGTTAAAATTTTCACAGTTTCAGTGGAATCGTGCCCACAGCGTGACCTACATTCGCGGAATTTCATTTTTCTCCCTATAATGTGAATGCATGTGATTGTATTGTTGGATTGAAAAATTCAGAGTACGCAATGGTTCCGTAGACCTCCGTGAGATGTTCGCGAAGTTTCACATTGTCAATTTCACTTGTCGTATCTTGGAAATGAACGAACTTAAGCAAATCGAACATTCTCTTTACCTCTCAAAAAGAATGAAGTCGGCAAATAAGCGGTGTTCTTTCCATTTTTCTGATCTTCGCAAATAATTAGTAACAATGTGGTGAAACGGAACATCTTTTTCCTTTAAAGAGAAATTCAATTTTGTTAGTCGTTTAACTCGAATTGTTTCTCTAATCAATAACATATTAAACACGTTGACAGTTGCTCGCGGGTATTGCTGAAACTCGTACGAATTTACATTTCCGACGCGCGAATGCATCGCACTCGTCAATCATAACATCAATCTACAACATCGGACACCGACGACCATTGAATTATCAGCCTTCAGCTAATCAACTGACAAAACAACACGTACCTTTGATAAAGTCCACAGCCATTCCCAAGCCGTACGTATCCTTGTCGTAATCGTCGAGAATGTAGGCGCCGATCTTAACACCGGGTACAATTCCACGATCGTTGAGCCTGTCCAGAGTGTAAAGCATCACCTCGAGCGCTTGAACGTCACGTTGCGGCATCACTGGCCCGCAGGTGATGGTATCCTTCCTCTCATGGACCATCATTAGACGACTCAACACTAGATTATACTCGACCATCGCGCTGTGCTTAACTGGCCACTGATTCGGCGGTTCCAGCTCATGCGACGAATTGTTCGTCGTTTGCGAGGACTCCTCGTCCATGGTAACGGTTCATGGTCAGAAGAAGTGGCGATCATGTCAAAAGTGAACAAAAATTGGTTCACGTCGTTAATCAATCCGATGGTCGACGTTTCGGCGGTAACTGGAAGTTGTTCCCTCTCTGTAGACGAAAGCGCGAGATTTTCGTTAAGGTAGTTGTCCAGAGAACCATTCGTACTTTTCAAACGGGAGCGAAACCTTTGGTCAATCCTGCACTCTGGAGACGAATTCTAGTGGACGTGTCAACGAGACTCTTAGCCCCCCGGGAGCATCGTTGCTGGCATTCGCTTGGACGTATTCCATTTGCATGGTCGAGGCGGTTCTTCGTTGGACCTCGTCCTTGACCCACGTCGGCGTAGAAGTTCGTCCCGACACCGGGCCTCCGACCTTCATAGATGAATCAAGTTTCAGGCTCGTCGATGTCGAAGTTTGCACCGTGGACGACCTGGACTTTCGTTCTCTCGTAGGATGATCGATCACCGGGACGGGCATCGTGCTCAAGGAGTTAAACCCGTCGGACGGATTAACTTCATTCACCGTTCCATTATCCAACGAGCGGGTTTGAGCCCTCTCATTTTTCGAGCTAAACCCGACGGACGGTTCATCAGGCTTAATGTCGCAGTCATGTTTGAATATTTCGATTCAACGACTCTGTCGCCCTTGAACCGATGGGTTGCCGTTTCTTCGAAACCATTAGAGGATCGTTAAACGTTACTTCATCATCTTCTGTCAAACCATCCGTAGCTGTATCGAACCGTTCCGCCTGGTCGTCGATTTTCCTATTTATCGTCCCAATTGTTTGGATAACGGCTTTTCTAGATGCGGATGGTCGTTCAGAAGGGGTTAAAGGAAGCTTCGATTTCGAATATTTCGTTTTATTCACGAGCGATTGCTTATGGTTCGCGTTTGTTTTGATATCCTTCGTAATCTTCCGCTCTTGCTCAGTCGAAGGTGAGTTCCTGAACGTATCGTCGGAATTTCCCTCGCCGAATTCAGGAAGGCCACTGTTCTCCGACGTATAGCCCCTTTCGGTTAGACAGTTCATATCGTTTCTCAGGTACGGGGCACTCCTTGGCGCCGCAACAGAGCTATGCTCGGAGTTCACGAGGACGCCGTCAGACTCCTTTGTCACGTTACTTTGCGCAGAAGCCTCTTCCGTTGTCGCTTTATTCGCCTCTTCTTTAGCCTTATCAATCTCGCTCCGCGGAGCGTCTAATTCCATATCTTGCGACGAATCCGCGCTCAAATTGAGTCTTATCGAGATCACATCGTTACTTAGACTTGAAACGTTTTCCGGTAACTGTGCATTGTCATTTCAACGTCGAATTCGGTTTGCCATTTAACATCGAGCTATCCGATAGCAGTGAATCGTTCTCACTCACCACATCTGGTGCTTCGAGTGTTACTCTGTTAACTCATCCTGTGCTTCCGTCGTGACTTGTTGAACTGAATTCATTGCTCAATGTTAAAGTACTCAAATTTCACGTCGAATCATTCCACTGCTGTACGTGTGCTGCAGCATCTCGATCGTCCAGTGAGTTATACTTAACGTTCTCTGAAATGAAGTCGATCTCCAATTCTGTCTCAACAATTTTCGCATCGTTATCCAAAAAATCATTTGTCGTTTCGTTGAAAGTAACATTCAATGAAGTTCCATCGTATTGCGACGAATGCAACGTGACCGCGTCGCTAGACGGAATAATATTTCTCTTCTCGCGGATCGAAAAATTTCCACGGGTTCTCCTGTCTGCCTCATCATCGCTTCCATTTGTTGATATCTGTTTCACGGAGATTCCATTCAACTGGCGCGTATACTCCATCTCTCTCCGAATCAACGTTGATTTACGAGACGTCGACGTTCACCAGGAACCTTCGAACTCTGAAGAATGAGGAGTCCTCCCTTCTGTCTTGATTGCTTTGACTCTTTTGCCTCGCGGCTCGCAATTCGAGGATCCCGAATTCTGGCAGAGGTACGACCACTCCAGATTTATTACATCACCAGAATCGAACGACCTCGGCTCTTCGTCAAGTTTTATTCCCGAATTTTAATGGACCTTCTGCTCATCAACTGATACATGGAATTATCATGCCCGTCGACTTCTATTTCCGATTTCCCTTTTGGTATCAATTCTCCGTCGAACAGTTCACCAATAGAAGCGGAAGATTTAGGAGTTTCAATGAAATATCGTTTCTGGATGTATCCTTTGGGCTCAACATCTCGCGTATCTTTCTTACCTTTCGTAGATGCTCGTCTCTTCGCGTCTTTTAATCTTTTTCGACCCGTCAGCGTTTTCAATTTCAACCGTCCAATCCTTAATAGTTGATTAATAGAGGTGGAAGACTCGGCGGAATCGATTAAATATTGCTCAACCGAGCCTTCCGACGGCTTCCTACCACTCAATCCCCCTGGATCCGCGAATTTCTCCGATTTCAATCCTGTTTCGAATGCTTTACCGATAGAAACAACGGATTCAGGAATCTCAGTCGAATGTCGCTTCCATTGCGGTTTCCTCGCCATCTCCCAAGCTCCGAGAACCCACGATACCGTCAGCCTGAAAATAGTCCATAGTCCTTTGACCGTCCACCCTATAGGATCTTTTCATCCGAAGACGTCGAAGCTCGCCACTGAATCCCCTTTGCCTTCTCACGTCCTTGTTCTCTCGTCTGAAAGCCTTTAGCGAGTCGTCATTGCACGAATCCACAACAACGTGACCGTAATCAACGGTCGCATCGCCGCCTCTCTAGCGACGTCTTTCATCGCGACACGGGAAACCCGGGAGGATAAGCGGGGCTCTTCCGGAATATTCACTGAACTCCCGGTGAATCCGGTCGATCCCCTGGCAGTTGGCCCGGCTCGGCGTTTATCGCGTCGTTCCTTGTGGCAGTCGTTCGACGGGTCGGGATCCGCGAGTCGACGATCGCTCGACCGGATCGATCGATCGTCATCTTCGTCGGTTTGATTCGCGCCCACCGCCTGGGCGGTTCGCCAGGAAATTGCTCTCGACGACTCCTCCGTGATGTCATTCTTGACGAGTGGACGGAATGTTTGCCGAGCGGTAGTTGATGGCAATGATAACTTTTAAGGGTGCCGGGATGACGGAGTATTTGAATGGTTTTGGAATTTCAGGGATGGTTCATTAGCGCCGCGAGCCCCGTAAGCGACTTCGGCGCGGTTAACCGACAGCTGGTTGTTACCATAATCGAGCGGATACCGTTCGCCCGCCAAACTGTTTCGCAGAATCGATAGCACCACTGACACGGCCAGTACGGCCAGCCAACAGTTGTTCCGCCGCACCACCTGCCTCCCGTGACAAACATGTCCTGGTCCTGCAAAAATACGCAGCGTCTCTGTGAATCCACCACATCGCATAATAAGACCTATCGATCTAGTAATCTTATGCTAATCGAGGAGAAACGTATCGAATATCGTTCTCTACGAGATGTACGTGTTTGTTGCACCGAGACGGTTCGAGGCAATTTGGTTGAAACTATTTGAATGGTACAAAAGGGTTAAATTTGATTCGCTCTGTTTGAGAGCGGTTTAATCTATTTGCAGAGGAATGGAAATGTTTGAAGATTAATTATTCATACGTATATTGTGTATGCAATCAACTTAGAGGTTAAGGGTTGAAGCTTTGTATTACAGATACGTGAAGTGCATTAATATCGTGGAGTTTATTTTGAGCTAAGTTATTAATCATGATGCAATAACGAACCAGTAAATATCTCTGCGAGTGTTGCACATTTTCGAAATTACAGAAGAATACCGCATAGTTGGAACTCCGAGCATTACACGTGCATAGTCAAAGCAGGAACTAACCTCGATCAAACATTGGCTATCAGTTAAGCGTGGAATATTACCACTAAATTTCTCGTATCCAAATCGAAGGAGCCAGTGGCCGCAACAGGCGCATACAGAGTCCTGGTGCACCGTTGTACATATTTTAGCATCGGTGTATTGATTAATTGTGTTCAATGCGTTCATATTAAATTCTCCATCACTTCTGATAGTACCTTCAAGTGACTGTAAAAGATTAATACCCTGGAAATCCATTTATTTGAACAGCGTCGGTGGAAATCTCGCTCATGCGAATGCTTTTTGTAGCCTTAATACGTTGATCCGATTACTCTTAGTACAAGCGTTTTCATTTGGTTGGCACGGAGCCAAACTGCGATTTGATCGAGAGTGATTTTCCTAGTTTCTATAAATCAGATTTATCGATCGCCTTTCTATAGACCGATACGATCAGCAGTATCGTTGATGGATCACCCTCGCGCAGTTAATCGAATGAAATTTTAATAATCCGAGAATATGATAGCTTAGGAACGAAGCTATCGCGATGTCGATATAATCTATACAATTGATGCAGAATTAATTACCACTCGGTTAACGCTATCTCGAAAGCCAATATAATCTCTTTAAGCGACATCTTATTGTTGCCAGGCCGCGCAGCGATCCCCTAGTCGCTCTTCCAGAAAATTAACCCCTCGCGCTATAACCGTTGTATCCTATCTAACCGTGGATCGTCGCGATTCAACGCGAGCATCCATTATTTTAACACTGCTTGCGCGTTAATTAGTCCGTTTCGAGGCACGGTCTTTCCTCTTTGTCCAATAAATTTCGCGCGGCTGCGAATCCTGAAGGAAAGCCTCGGAAACGAAGGTTATATTACTTGATCTCCTTTCCGTGCTCGTGTCCAGGTTTGACGCGTTCGTGGGCTAAATATCTGTCGGAACAATGGAGTTACTGGGCTTTAATAAGGCCGTTACTTTATCGAAGGGCTGCCGCGCTCGATAGGATTGAATCGTACGAAATGGACCCCGTTTCGCCCCGTCTCTCGGAGTAGGCACATGCCAGGTTTATTGTCAGATGTATCGACGGAAACGGTGATTTCGCGGGGACAGCGATAGGTTGGTAGGAATCGATCGAGCCCCGTTAAACGGTTATTGAACGATTTAGGTGAGGTAAGCATACTTCCTTGCAGAGCGTATTAAACTTGGTCTTCCATTCTCACGACACTTTCCAGCTTAAATTGACATTTTGGAGGTCTCAGATGTCTTTAATTCAATTATCTTCACGGGTAATTTCAACGGTAACTTTGATTTCCTAATCTTCTCTTATCCGTGGGTGATAATTTGAATGGAATATCCGAAGGATTCATTTTTTACCTTTCAGTTGATGAAATCAGTAATTCACGTTGTAAGTAGTTCATTTCTGTTTTATCGCTTGACGAATTCACTAGAGAATTTGACGGTTTACGGAAAGGAACCAGCATTAGTAAGAAACTTGAAAATTTGTTTGAAAAGAGAGCAACAATAACTGGATATGGTGAATACTGGGTAGTACATATTACTATCTGGATGTGGATTTTGGGAGCGATGCCTTCATCAAGAGAAAATAAGAAGCCAATATTGAAGAGGCAGAGAATAAGAAGAACAGTATGCCGAGGGAAAAATTCAGGGATTCTTCCATTGTTCGTGTTTGAACATTTTTTTCATCTACCCCCGTATTTCGAGGTATAAAGTTAAACTGATAACAAATATTACATACAAGAATGCATGTTTTCGTGAAATTTTATCACGACAGTCTATCATTATCCTCAACAGCGAAAATTAGTAGCCAATATTGTGTTCCGTTCCTTCTCAACCCCTGAAAGAGAAATTACACTTTCTAAAAGACTTTAGACATCCTGTAGAATCCGCAACTGAAGGGGTTACCGTAAATACCTTTCGTGGTGTTAAAATTTGACACGCGTGTGACAGAGATAATCTGTCGTGAATTTATTCAAACGGAATCTGAATTGTCATCTTTTAATGATCGATCTCTTAATCGCGACCAGTAGAAGGAATTCAGCGCGAAGTGATCAGCAAATCCTCATTGTTGGATCGTTTAACTGGTGCATGTAATTACGACTGTATATTGTACATTTGTATCAGCTCCTCGCCCTAATTGGTCTGGTTCGAGCCGCTGACATCTGCATTGTCTATGACAACATATGTTGTCGTAACTTTCTCAATCGTATTCGGGATCCGTTCAATTATACAGGCTTGTATATGGTACATGTGCGCGAAACAGATGGTTGTGATCACTCCTTGGTTCGATTGAGGAATCCGCGTGGCATTTTTCTAAGGATTTTAATCATTTCGACGAGTTCCATGACGGCGTTTCCACCTGGCATTCAAGTGCTACAAAATATTTTTCGTCAAGCGAATTCCACGGATACAATTTCGAACGTGATCGCGTACGTTCTTTCGTCCGCGAGAAGAAAGAACCCATAGAATGGAGTTCCGCGGCGACGCAGCATCCCCTGCAAGTCAAAAGGGGACCAAGGTGGGAACAAAGGGAATCCTTAATGGCACGCAAAGATCGTCTACTGGCAAATAATTGGAGACAAAAGTCTCCATTCCCGTGACGTGTAAAGTGGATTGATTATTCTTCTGACGATATATCTTTGTTCGATTATATGGAACTGCACTTTAGAAGAGGGAAGTTGTTTTTGTTCTCAATAGGTATCCCTCGTTTACTTTCGAGAACACTCGCTAATGGAGCGATTTTTGCATTTTATGGGTTTACATTGGTTCAGCGGCCGTGCTCCTTTTGTTTCAGGAGCGACTTCGCGGCCGGCGCAAGGGTCTCCGCTTTAATCTCCCGCATAGACGGTGAGAATGGACCTTTAATCTTCTCCGAACGATCAGTGCTACCTCTTTTGAAAAGCAAGCAATGTATTGTTAATATTGGATGCTTTCCAGCCGACCTTTTAAATCGGCGCTATCATTTAAATTCGCAGCTAGATTGGTCCGTGATCTGTTGGCGAGCTTAACTGCTCCCTTCTTTTTTTGTTTGTCCGCTACGATGTACCACTGTTGATAATCTGTGGCGAACGATGACTGGAATGTGATAAGAGGAATTTTTATCGGGAGCCAGCGAACGATTTTTTCCCAGGGAAAAGCTTCTATAAACACAGCAAGGTTTTATTTCTTACGAAACTTTAATGCTCTTATAATTTCTCTTAAAGTTTTTATTAAAACTCCATGAAGATTTAAGCTGAGTTTTTCCCCCCCTCCGCCGATGGGAGGGATCGCGAGATTTTTATTAGAAATTTCGTAGACTGGCTGTAAGCAGCTTTCGTTGTACCTTGGATTTTCTTATCGTCGCGTATAGGAAATGATACCATGAACTATTTGACCTAGAAGTTCGTTGATACAGTTTTATAACCGCCTATAGCGCCGTATAATTGAGGAAGGGTAGCACGTTCGCGTAAGCACACACAACGCGATATAGGATACGAGGAATTCATTTTTCCATTTTCCGCATTGATTGGCAAAGCAGAAAGTCCAAGAAAAAGCGCGAGGTCCTAAGAGGCGACGTTCCAAAGGGGTGGCTAGCGTAGAGTCATAATGCTCGCAGATGTGCCTGCGAACAAAAATTGCGACCAGTGACATTTCGCGTTTGTATCCGCTTCACGGATCTCGAGATTTCGATACTCCTTGACACCGAATGATTCCGCGATTTTCGCAATAAATAGCGGAGACACGCGTGCATCGTAACGCATCAGCTACCGGTCCTACAAATTCTACACCTAGGAGATGACATACCGAATCTCGGGCCTCTAGAATTTTTTTCATTCAAGTACATATTGTCTATGGGCCACTAGTGACCGCTCCAGGAGTTCGCTCTCCACATATTTCGACTCCCAGAGCCAGACATGCCGTATCTGGTACCCCTAGAATTGACTTCACTTATGTACTGATTCGCTCTGCGCCATTAATAACCAATCCATGAGTTCTACCTCCTTATACGAAACATAGGGTCGGACATATCATGTCTGTGGACCCTAGTATTGGTTTGATTTAAGTATATATTGTCTGTTGGCCATTAACGACCCCTCCAGAAGTTCGTCAACCTCCACTTACTTGACACCTAGGGCCGGATATGCCGTGCCTGGGGCCCCTAATATTGGATTCATTTAAGTACTTATTGGCTCTTGGCCAGTAGTAATCGCTCCAGGAGTTCTATAGCCGACTACTTCGAAACATAGGACCGAACATACTGTAACAGGGGCCACTAGAATTGGATTCATTCAACCCCCTATTGAAGCTGTGCTATTACTAACCGCGCCAAGAGATTCCCTGCCACCTACTTCGACACCCAGGGTCCGCGATGCTTTCCAAGGGCCTGTAGTGTTGGTCTCATTTAATTACTTATTGGATCTGGGTCATTCGTAACCCCCTAGCATTTCGTAGCCCGCATATTCAACCCAAGGTATTCCAAACATGATACATTTTATCCGCTCGACAATTATATATAAATACAAACAAATATAACCTAACCCAACAAAACCTAACCTCTCGACGTTAATATTTTATAAAATTCCTGACGTGTCGGCCCCAACTTCTCGGCGGGAACATTATTTACGTCTACAATGTTATATATCCTAACCTAAGGCAACCTAACATCTCGGCAGTAATATTTTACAACATTCCTGACGTGTCGGCCACTACTTCTCGTAGGGAACATTATACATAAATAGAATCTAAAATAAATTAACCTAATTCCACGCAGCACTTGTGTAGTAGTGTTTCACAGGATCCCGGGCATGCTGGCCCTACATCGCGGTGGGAACATTATATGCGTCTATAACGTTATATATTATAACTTACGGCAGCCTATCCTCTCGGCGGTAACATTTTACAACGTTCCTGGCGTGTCGGAACCTACATCTCGGTAATAACATTATATACGTCTATAACGTACTATAACCTAACCTAACCCATCTAGCCCCACGATGGTAGTGTTTTAAAGAATCTAAAACGAAACATGACCGCCGAGACCTCAGCTTGCGTTAGGTCCGGTTACATAACGTTTCAGACGTAGATAACGTTCCGACCGAGAAGTATGGGCCGACCCGCCACTAATGTTGTAAAATATTACGAGCGAGAGGTTAGGTTGCGTTACGTTAGGTTATATAACGTCATAGAACGTACATAATGTCCACACCGTGAAGCAGGGACTAACCTGCTAGGAATGTTGTTAAATATTACCCTCGAGTGGTTAGGTTGCCTTAGGTTATGACATATAACGTTATAGACGTATATAATGTTCCCACCTAGAAGAAGGGTCTTGCTTGCCAGGAATGTTGTAAAATATTACATCCGAGATGTACGGTTACCTTAGGTTAGGATATATAACGTTATAGACGTATATCATATTCCCACCCAATACCTAGGAGCTGAAACGTCTGGGCTTTTGTAAAACACTACCACCCAGTGACTAAGTTGTGTCATGCTACGTTATATAACGTTACAAGCGTATATAATGTTCCCACCCAGAAGTAGGGGCCGACACGCCAGAAATGTTGTAAAATATTACATCCAAGATGTTAGGTTGCCTTAGGTTAGGATATATAACATTCTAGACTTATATAATGTCCCCACCTAGAAGTACGGGCACACACGACCGGGATTCTGTTAACCATTACCACCGAGGTGCAAGATGGGTTAGGTTAGGTTATAGTACGTTATAGACGTATATAATGTTCCCACCGAGAAGTAGGGGCTGACGCTCCAGGAATGTTGTAAAACATTACATCCGAGATGTTAGGTTGCCTTAGGTTAGGATGTAAAACGATATAGACATATGTACGGTCCTCATCGAGACGTACGGGCCGAGATGACCAGAATTCTGTAAAACATTTCCACCGAAGGGCTAGATGGGACAGGGTAGGTTATAGTACGTTATAGACGTATATAATGTTTCCATCGAGAAGTACGGGCCGACCCGCCAGGAATATTGTAAGGTATTATGGTCGAGAGGTTAGGTTGCGTTAGGTTAAGTTATTTAACGTTATGGACCTATATAATGTTCCCATCGGAAAGCAGGGGCCAACACGCCCGGGATATTGTAAAACATTATTACCCACGGGATAACTGGGTTAGGTTAGGTTACAATAGGTTATAGACCTATATAATGTTCCCACCAAGAAGTAGTGGCCGACATGCCAGGAATGTTGTAAAATATTACATCCGTGATTGTTACATTGGCTTAGGTTAGGATATATAACGTTATAGGCGTATATAATGTCTCCACCGAGAAGGACGGGCCGACACGAAAGGAATGTTGTAAAATATTACCGCCGAGAGGTTAGATTTCCTTATGTTAGGATATATAACGATATTGACGTATATAATTAGCCCGCCGTGAAGTAGAGGCCGACGCGCCAGCAATGTCGTAGAATATCACGGTGGGAATATCATATACGTCTATGACGGTATATATCCTCACCTAAGGCAACCTAACTGCTCGACGGTATTATTTTACAATATACCTCGCGGGTCGGCGTGTTGTACTCGGTGGGAACATTATATACGTCTATAGAATAATATAACCTATCCTAACCTATCTAGCACCTCACGGGTAATGTTTTACAGCATCCCGGGCGCGTCGTCCCGTACGTCTCGGTGGGGATATTATATACGGCTATATCGTTATATATCCTAACCTAAGGCAGCCTAACATGTCGGATGTAGTATTTTACAACATTCCTGGTGGGTCGGGCCCTACTTCTCGGTGGGAACATTATATACGTCTATAACGTAATATAACCTAACCTAACCCATCTAACCCTTCGCTGGTATTGTTTTACAGAATCCCGGTCGTGTCGTCCAGTACTTCTGGGTGCGGACATCATATAAGTCTATGTTACGTCACGTTACTATGTCACGTTATGTAGCCTAACCTAACCCATCTAGCCCCTAGGTGGTAATGTTTTACTGAATCGCAGTCGTGTCGGCCCGAACTTCTCGGTGGGGACATTATATACGTCTATAACGTTGTATATCCCAACCTAAGGCAACCTAACATCTCGGATGTAGTATTTTCTAACAATCCTGGCGGATCGGCCCTTACATCTCGGTGGGAACATTATAAACATCTATAACGTAATATAACCTAACCGAACCCAACTAGAACCTCGCTGATAATGTTTTACAGAATCCCGTTCATGTCGTCCCGTACGCCTCGGTTGGGACCTTATATACATCTATAGCGTTATATATCCTAACCTAAGGCAGCCGAACCACTCGAATGTAGTATTTTACAACATTCCTGGGCAAGTTGGCCTCTACTTCTCGGTGGGAACATAATATACTTCTATATCGTAATATAACCTAACATAACCCATCTTGCCCCTTGGTAATAATGTTTTACAGAATCCCGGTCGTGTCGGCCCGTACGTCTCGGTTGGCACATTATATACGTCTATAGCGTTATATATCCTAACCTGAGGCAGCGTAACATCTCGGATGTAGTATTTTACAACATTCCTGGCGGGTCGGGCCCTACTTCTCGGTGGGAACATTATATACGTCTATAACGTAATATAACCTAACCTAACCCACCTAGCACCTCGCTGGTAATGTTTTACCGAATCCCGTTCGTGTCGTCCCGTACTTCTGGGTGCGGATATTACATACATCTATAACGTTATATATCCTTACATAAGGCAACCTAACATCTCGGATGTAGTATTTTCCAACACTCCTAGCAGGCCGGCCCCAACTTCTCGGTGGGAACATTATACACGTCTATAACGTAATATAACCTAACCTAACCCTTTTAGCCCCTCGCTGGTAATGTTTTACAGAATCCCGGTCTTGTCGGCCCGTACTTCTGGGTGTGGACATTTTATACGTCTATAACGTTATATAGAGTTACCTAAGGCAACCTAACACCTCGGATGTAGTATTTTCCAACATTCCTGGCGGGTCGGCGCCTACTTCTCGATGGGGACATTATATACGTCTATAACGTTGTATATCCTAACCTAATGGAACCTAACATCTCGGGTGTAATGTTTTACATCATTCCTGGCGTGTCGGCCCGTATTTCGCGATGGTAACATTATATACGTCTATAGCGTTACATATCCTAGCCTAAGGCAACCTAACATGTCGAATGTAATATTTTACAACATTCCTGGCGCGTCGGCCGCTACTTCTCAGTGGGAACATTATATACGTGTATATCGTAATATAACCTAACCTAACCCATCTAGACCCTCGGTGATAATGTTTTACAGAATCCCGGTCTTGTCGGTCCGTCCTTCTCGGTGGGGACATTATATACGTCTATAACGATATATATCCCAACCTAAGGCAATCTAACATCTCGGATGTAGTATTCTCCAACATTCCTGGCGGGTCGGCCCCTACTTCTCGGTGGGAACATTATATACGTCTATAACGTAATATAACCTAACTTAACCCATCTAGCCCATCGCCGGTAATATTTTACAGAATCCCGTTCGTGTCGTCCCGTACGTCTCGCTGGGGACATTATATATGTCTATAACGTTATATATCCTTTTTTTTCTTTTTTTTATCGTGGGGAAACCCTCATGGGTACCTCGGACTTTGGGGACTATCCGAGGTTATGTCGGACTCTTGCCGACTAAAGCCCCACGGTGGCCATCATCTGCGCGTGTCGGACGGGAGCCGGGAACTCTTAACGGTCGACGATCGGCATCCTCCTGCGCTGGGGTCTCCAGTTGACCCTCTGCTCGGCTACTCTTGCCTGTAGCCTGATCTTCTACCATGGTGACGCGCAAAGATATCTGTGTGCGCCAAGCACCGCTCGTGAGCCACTCACGAGCGGCGCTACGTCAAAGGTACACGTGCAATCACGATCGCAAGCCCAAACATGTGACCATCTGTGCTTACCTTGACGCACAGCTGCCATACTCCTGTTTGCTGCCGTTGCAGCTGCGAGTCTTTCGCAGCTGTGCATCCTTCCGGTCCTGGCCGTCTTGGCCTCTTGTGACGGTACAGCTGCAAGTCTTTCGCAGCTGGTCGTCCTGTCCAATCCCGGTCTTCTTGACCTCTTCGCCGTCTTGGCATCCACTTCGGTCGTCTTGACCTCTTCATCTCTTCGGGCTCTTCTTCGCCCATCTTCCGGATGAAGATAGCCTTTGAGATGAGGTGGTTGGCGGCGAAGTTCCGTTCCCCGATGGGATCTTGGAAGTCCCGTCCGATAACGGGAGTCCTCTATCTTGAAAGGGAACGGGGCAAACGTCAAGGACGCCGACCCCGTAGGCAGCGTTGAGCAGGGACGCCGCGCTCCCTTTCGCGCTCGGCGGCCTCCTTCGCGGCCATGACTTTGTCGCAAAACGCCGTCACGGCCCGCCAGTATCTCTCACCTTCGAGCATCTTTGACATGATGCTCTTCAGTGAGAGATTCGACCCTACCTCGA
The DNA here is from genome assembly GCA_963969225.1 of Xylocopa violacea. NCBI lineage: Eukaryota > Metazoa > Arthropoda > Insecta > Hymenoptera > Apidae > Xylocopa > Xylocopa violacea. The sequence goes on from CAXAJV010000835.1 coordinate 1,733,302, forward strand.
CTATCAGTAGTCGATGCAGCCGTTCCCACGCTGGACACCTCTCCAGTGTGTGCTGCGCCGTGTCGTCCTCTTCGCCACAGTGTGGCATGCAGCCGTGTCTTCCTTGCCAATCCTCTGCAGGTACTGACCGAAGCATCCATGTCCGGTCAGTATCTGCGTGGTTCTAAAGCTAAGTATCCCTCTCCGGCGGTCCACCCACTTATCTAGGATGGTTAGGACCGCTCCGATCGTCCTGTGTTCGGAGCGAGTGGAGAGGTGTCCCTTCCACTCCTCTATCGAAGCCGATCTTACCGCGTCCCTGAGTTCTTTTTTACTCAGGGCTGGTGCGTCATCGTCATCTTCCTGGTCCACGTTTCGAAGCGAATGGTAGACGAACGCATCCTCGCTGACCATGTATTCGATAGGCACCAGCCCAGCAAGCGCGGTGGCCACATCGTGTGATACCGTCCTGTATCCTCATATCGCACGAATGGCCATCCTCCTCCACGCGCTGCGCAGGGACGAGATCCTCTTGTCGGTGTGTCTCCGCTCCGCGATGGAGCTGTACCACATCGGAGCTCCGTACAATGCTATGCTACGGATCACCCCGGCGTATAGTCTTCGCGCCCTCTCGTTTGGGCCCTTCAGGTTGGGCATTATGCGGCTTAGCTTGAGTGCCGCTGTCTCCAACCTGCCGGCAAGTTTCTCTATGTGGCTAGAGAATCTCCAGTCCTCGTCGAGCCGAAGGCCGAGGTAGTTGATGTCTCGGCCCGGCTCGATCCTTGCCGGTCCCACACTTACCGCCACGCGAGGTGTTCCTCTTGTGGGTCTCCTCCGGCTCCGTCTGCTGAAGCACACGATCTCCGTCTTCTGCGGAGCCAGCTCGAGGCCCATCTTCCGGATGCGGTTAGCCACGACTGCCTTTCCCAATTCTGCCCGGCAGGCAGCTCGCGTATCTGTCTTACCTGCGGCGAACACAAACGTGTCGTCTGCGTAGCATATCAGGCGCACGCCCGCCGGCATTGCTGCTGTCAACGCGGCATTGTACCCGATGTTCCACAGGAGCGGTCCTAGCACCGATCCCTGGGGTACGCCACGGTTGACAGGTCTGCTTTGTGGCCCATCCTGGCTATCGTAGACTATCGCCCTGTCGCTGAGATAGTCTACCACCACGTTCCTGATGTGTGGTGGGATTCCATGCCTGTCCAGGGCTGCGTAAATAGCTGGCCATTGCAGGGAGTTGAACGCGTTCTTGATGTCTAACGAGACAGCGTATGTAACTCCCACCCTCGACACAACCATCTCGGTGAGTCTCTTGACTTCACTCACCGCGTCCATCGTGCGTCGACCTGCCCGCCCTGAATCCGTACTGGCAGTCCGCCAGTGCAGGTCCGACGCGCGACAGGTGCTGGACGATTCGTTCGTGTATTATTCTTTCGAACAGCTTTCCTACCTCGTCCTGCAACACTATGGGCCGGAACGCTGATGGTGAATCCTCCGGTTTGCCTTCCTTTCGGAGGAGCACCAACCTGCCGGACTTCCATCTTCGAGGGTGCGTCCCCGCCTTGATGCAGGCTGAGAACAGTCTTCTCAGTCTCGAACCAAGGACGCTTAGCGCCATCGTCCAGACACGGCCGGGTATTCCATCCCGGCCGGGGGCTGTGTTCTTCTTCGCCATCCTCTTGACGGCCCCGGCCAGTTCCTCTTCGGAAACCTCCAACTCCGGTGTCCACCCGTATCGCGCTGCTGCTGGGGGCTCTTCGTTCCCTCCCTCGGGAAAGAGGTCGTCCAATACCCTCTCCAGCAGCGGGACCTCTAAGGTTTCCGTCAACGGGGGCGCCCATGGTCGCAGTTTGTCCATCACTATCTTGTAGGGACGCCCCCATGGATCCTCTTCGAGAGTTTGGAGGAGTCCATCCAATGCGCGTGCCTTGGACTTCCTGATGGCAGCCTGCAGCTCCTTCTTCTTGTCCCTGTAGCTGTTGTACAGCTGCAAAGTCCTCGTCGCGTCCGAGTTCCTTTTTCTTCTCTCTCTGGTGTACTGGCGGCGCCCAACGGTGCAAGTTGCACGGAGCTGCGCGATCTCTGCGTTCCACCAGTATACTGGACGCTTCGGCGCACTGCCGCGGGCTCTTGGCATGCCCGTGTCGCATACCGCTGTCATCGCGTTGACAAACCAGTCCGCCTCGGTGTTGACATCTTCTATCGGGCTGACCGGCGTCTCCTGCCAGCCTACCGCGAGGATTGCTGCCATCAGGTGATCTTCCTCGATTCTCCTCAGCGACCACTTCTGGCGGTGGTGATTAGCCTGCCGGGCCGTGTGTGGGACGGAGACATCCATGGAGATGTACAGATGATCGGGCAGTGTCTCCTTCTCTTCCACCCTCCATTCTCTAATTTGCCGTGCTGCCTTGCGGTTACCAAAGGAGAGGTCCACGATGCTTTCTCCCTGGTACCGCACGCATGTGCTGGCTGAGCCTTCGTTTAGTAGCGTCAGGCCCAGGCCAGACGCCCAGTCTAGCGTGGCGTGGCCTCTTGCGTCCGTCCTAGATGATCCCCACGCCGTCACGTGCGCATTATAGTCTCCCAGCACTAGGACGGGCGACTCTGCATATCTCGCAACTGTCCGTCCCGTCCTGTCCAACAGGTCTTCGTACTTGCTGATGGACCACCTGGGAGGGGCGTATAGTCCGATAACGGTGAATCCCGCCCAGGTTATCGCGACGAATCCTTCCTCGCGTGCGACCGTCTTGATTGGTCGTACACGTGTCCGTGCAGACTGCACGATCACCACCGAGCCGTCTCTATCTCCTATCCACGCTCGATTGTCGCGGATGGAGTACGGCTCCGCTATCACTGCCAACTCGAAATCGCCGCCCTGTAGTCTTGCTACTACCAGGTCTTGGGCACGGGCAGCATGATTCGAGTTAGTCTGCAGGATACGGCATGGCGTGAATTTTATGCCGTATCCATGGCTTCCTCCTGGCCCTTACCTGCTGGAGTCGTTGTTGCCGGCTCCACGGTCTTTCCTTCTTCCAGAGCGGTCGCTGGTTCCTTCCTACATGTCGCTGCCGCTACGGCTTCTACAGCCGGCTTGCTGCTCTTTTTCGTAGCTTTAGGCGCCTTGCACACTTCCCCACCAGCCTTGTGGTGTGCTCGTCTGCCTTCAGCCTTGCAGACGATGCATGTGGGCGCAGTTTGCCTGCACTCACTGGCTCTGTGGCCGGACTCACCGCACCTGTAACACAGGTTGCGCCGATCCACTTTGCTGGTACAGCTTTGCTGTACGTGGACAGTTTCCCAGCACTTGAAGCATCGATCCGGTCTCGGCTTTAAAGCCGCCACCCGGATCAAGGACCAATCGATCCTTATTCTGCCGGCATATGCCACTTTCGTGGCAGCGGCGAGGGGACACTGCACCCTCATGGCGCCGTGCCCGTTTGACGAGTCCCGTCGTATCCCGGTCCGTATTTCCTCGGCCTTGCATCCTCCTGCGGATGCGATGGCTTCCGCCACTTCTTGTGGCATTATGGAGCCCTCGAGCCCGTAGACCCTCGGGTCTGCCCTCTTGTGAGGCGTCGCGACATATACCTCTCTGTCGCCCAACGCCTCCCTGAGTTTGCCGGCAAGGGCAGCCGCTTTGGCCTCCTTCTCCTTGCCGGTAACTTCTAGGATCAGTCCGCCCGGTCTGGCCTTTTTCGGGCGGACCTCTTCTATGCCCACCTCTGCGAGCTTTACTCGCTGCCGGGCAGCTGTCGTCACCTCAGCGTACGTGGCTTTGCTATCCTGAGGGATGGTGAGGACGACGGCTGCTGTTCTGGGAACCTTTCCCAGTGTCGTCCTTGCGTTGCGTTTCGCTGCGCTGACGCGCACCTGCCTCCTTTCCTTCTCAGCGGCGGCCTTTGATGGCTTGCCAGCCGCCGTTTTCTTTTCCCTTCTGCCCAGGACCTTTGTCCAGGGGAGCTCCACCTGCGTGGTTTTCTTCTCTGCAGGGGGGGGGGGGGGCAGGGCAGAGTGCTGCCTGCCGCTCGTTCTCCTTCCTCACGGATTCCTCGCGTATCCTCTTCATACGCGCCTCCAAGGAGGACTCGGTTTTCGCAGGTGCCGTTGTTCCTGTTGCGGGTGGGAGGGCCGTCCGTTTGCCCTTAGCGGACTTTAAGGGGGCCTTCCCCTTTTCGACATCCGTCGTCGTCTCCCCCGTTTTCCTTACCTTTACGAGGAAGGCACGTTTCGCCGCGGTGGGGCGCTCTTTTACGATCATTGCAGTTGTCTGATCCTTCTTCTTCGGAGGGAGTCTCTCCTTAATTCTCCCCCAGATCTTCTCGATCCGTCGATCGAATCTTTCCTCGAGGCTTGAAAGGATATTCTTGAGTCCAACCTGTAGGATATCCTCTCTTGCCTCCGTTGTAGGCGGTTCTTCTCGCTTTTCTGGCACCGGGCTCCTCCTCGCCGCTGGTTGGGGGGAAACCCGCTCCTCCACGGCTGCCAGCTTCCTCTTTAGCTTCTCGTTCTCGAGGCGCAGGCTTTCTGCCTGCAGCCTCCACTCTTGGGCTTCAGAGCTCACCGCAGCGGGGTTGCCCTTCGCTCGCTCTGCGAGCTCCAAGAGAGTGGCGCGCAGCGTTCTTGCGCCTACGCGTACTGCCCTCTTCATTGGGCCTTGTAGGTTGCGCGATTTTGCTGCAACCCATTCGATCTTGTTCGCCTCTTTCAAGGCGGTCAGTCCAAGATCTGGCAGGGTGGCCCTTCTAGCCTCCGCCTGCAGCTCCTCGTCTGTCGGCACAGGCTTTGTCGACCTTGCCGGTCGAGGGGGGACGACTGTTGCCCAGTCGATCTCTTCGTCTTCCAGGGCGCTGTCTACGTCAGCGGTGGCAGCTTTCCTTTGCCAGCGCCTTGCGCCCTTCGTGGCTCTCTCGGACAAGGTCGACACCATCGATGTCACAGAGGCGTCCGTGTCATACGCCTCCGTTGTCTGCCTTGCCTCCTTCTGTCCTTTGCTGGACTTAGGGCATGGCCTCGTCGTCATGGATATGATGGAGGCGAGCGACTCATCGGAGTCGCCTCCAACGCTGGACGGATCTCCTGCGCGCCTCTTCTTAGTCGCGAGGCGGCTGTTTCGCCTCTTGAGGGATCGCTCTTCCATCTCGGATGTCGAGTGGTCCTCCGATCTTGCCGAGAATAGACAGCTGGGGCCTGGCCCTTTTCCACAGGCTGGAGCCTGTGGCTGTATGAAATAGTCGGCGTAGTCCATTTTGGGATTACCCCTGCCAGACATGTTCGTTTCCCTCTTCGTGTTTCTGTTCGTGTTCGTGTTCCTCAGTTTTGCACGAAACTTCACGAAAAACACATTTGTTTGTCGCGTAGGTATTATTGAACCGTCGGTAAGTTACCGGCACACTCCTCCGCCGAGTGGCCTGGTTTGCCCTGTGCACGGTCCGACAGTCGCTAAATGTACGCGCGCACTCTTTACCAACACTCGGTCCGCGAATTTTGCGGTTACCTATCGAAGGTTATCGAGGGTGGATGTAGTTTTCGACCGTCGATAAGTCACCACCTGGTGCCTGTTCGCAGAGACCGAGGAGGTGTCAATTATAGTTTATCGGCCACCGATAGACACCACGGACACAAAAAAATCACCCTCGGTCGGAAATTGTCCGGTTACCGACCGTTCAGTTACCGACAGCAGAGCTGTCGGTAAGTTACCACGTACTGCACTCACTCGTTTCGACCGAGGAACTGTCAGTTACTGTTTATTGGCCGTCGATGAGTACGCAAAACGCTGCAGTTTAATCCGTGGCCGGCAATTGTTAAGTTACCGACTACCCGGTTACCGATGCTGGGTTCGCCCGACCGTCGGTAATGCCTCCGTCTCAAAACCCGACTTCCGGGTTGTTGCTTGGTTTGTTTTAACCAACAATACCCTAAACTAACAACCAATATCGTGGCAATCGGTGTTTTTGCAAAATTACCAACCGCACGGTTATCGACCGCAGGTGGTACCGCTGCTGTCGGTAATTCGAAATTTTTCAGTTCCCGCTGCGTTTATTTCAGTTATTATTTGTTGAAAACTCAATACACCTTCGTCAACGATCAATTTCGCACGGCTGGCAGGAAAAAACGGCGAGAAATTCCAATTCGTGCGACGGAATGTTACCTACGACGGTCGGCAAACTGTACCGACCGTGAGCTGTCATACTCTTGCAAGAATTGATTTTTGACTTGTTTATTACCGCATGCACTGTTTCTACGTGTCCAATAAACAATTCTACGTCCACTCACTGGCACACGGTGCAACCTTGGTAGAGTTGCTGCAAAATTTTCACCTCCGTCAACTATCTTCCGTGGTGGCAGCACTACTCGGTCCACTTCGCCAAAATTTACTGTTTTTTACTGTTTTTAACAGTTTTTCCGCCTCGTAATTGCACAAAATCAGTGTCTATTGTCACTTCACACCCGATTATGGCAATTTCCGCACCGAAAAAGGCCTATTTAAAATTCTTGATTTTTCGCCACGTGCACGTTTTCCCACACAAAGGAGTGACGTCACACGTCACTCCTATTTCACTTAAAATCGCTTATTTTCACTTTTTTAAGCGTTTTTTCACCACGAATAAGTTTATTTCTAGTGTCTGTGGTCACTTTACACATTCTCGTCGTAAATTCACACGCACAAACGGTCAATTTTCAAAGTTTATTGCCGTATATGACAACACGTGTTTTCACGCAGCAAAACAAAGTGTTACACTTTTTCACCGTTTTTCCACCTTTACACTGAACTTCACTTCACTACACTTACCTAGCGGATCCTCTTCACCTCCTGGAACACCCTCAGCTCCGCTCAAACACTGAAATTCGCGAAACGTGCCCCGAAGCGCGTACCGTACGGCAGCAAACGCGTCACCACGTGCAAATCGAACAAATACGCGCACGTATTATGCTCGATTTGCCTCCTACTCGCGACTTTCACGTGAGATTTTCGTCTCAACACGTAGTTTCGCGTACCCGTAACGTGCCAAAAACAAGTTTTGACACGAAACTCGCCATCTTCCTCGAAAATTAGAACGGATTTCAGAGAGCTATCGTACGCACGTCCGTCAGCTTACTCGTCCGCCATGCGAATCTCTCATAACGTTATATATCCTAACCTAAGGCAACCTAACATCTCGAATGTAGTGTTTTAGAACATTCCAGGCGGGTCGGCCCCTACTTCTCGGTGGGAATATTATATACGTCATTCCCGTAATATAACCTAACCTAACCCATCTACACCCTCGGTGATAATGTTTTACAGAATCCCGGTCTTGTCGGCCCCCACATCTCGGTGGTAACATTATATACGTCTATAACGATATATATCCAAACCTAAGGGAACCTAACATCTCGGATGTAATATTTTACAACATTCCTGACGCGTCGGCCCCTATTTCTCGGTGGGAACATAATATACGTCTATAACGTTATATATCCTAGCCTAAGGTAACCTAACATCTCGGATGTAATATTTTACAACATTCCTGGCGTGTCGTCGCCTACTTCTCGAAGGGAACATTATATACGTCTATAACGTTGTGTATCCTAACCTAACGCAACCTAACATCTGGGATGTAATATTCCTGGCGTGTCGTCGCCTACTTCTGGATGGGGAGATTATATACGTCTATAACGTTATATATCCTAACCTAAGGCAACCTAACATCTCGGATGTAATAGTTGACAACATTCCTGGCGTGTCCGCCCGCACTTCTCGGTGGGAACATTATATACGTCTATAACGTTATATATCCTAGCCTAAGGCCACATAACATGTCGAATGTAATACTTTACAACATTCCTGGCGTGTCGTCGCCTACTTCTCGATGGGGACATTATATACATCTATAACCTTGTATATCCTAACCTAAGGCAGCCTAACATCTCGGATGTAATATTTTACAACATTCCTGGCATGTCGGTCCCTACATCTCGGTGGGAACATACTATACGTCTATAACGTTGTATATCCTAACCTAAGGGAACCTAACATCTCGGATGTAATAGTTGAAAACATTCCTGGCGTGTAGGCCCGTACTTCTCGGTGGGAACATTGTATACGTCTATAACGTTATATATCCTAGCCTAAGGCGACCTAACATGTCGAATGTAATATTTTACAACATTCCTGGCGTGTCGTCGCCTACTTCTCGATGGGAACATTATATACGTATATAACGTTGTGTATCCTAACCTAACGCAACCTAACATCTGGGATGTAATATTCCTGGCGTGTCGTCGCCTACTTCTGGATGGGGAGATTATATACGTCTATAACGTTATATATCCTAACCTAAGGCAACCTAACATCTCGGATGTAATAGTTGACAACATTCCTGGCGTGTCCGCACGCACTTCTCGGTGGGAACATTATATGCGTCTATAACGTTATATATCCTAGCCTAAGGCCACATAACATGTCGAATGTAATACTTTACAACATTCCTGGCGTGTCGTCGCCTACTTCTCGATGGGGACATTATATACATCTATAACCTTGTATATCCTAACCTAAGGCAGCCTAACATCTCGGATGTAATATTTTACAACATTCCTGGCATGTCGGTCCCTACATCTCGGTGGGAACATACTATACGTCTATAACGTTGTATATCCTAACCTAAGGGAACCTAACATCTCGGATGTAATAGTTGAAAACATTCCTGGCGTGTAGGCCCGTACTTCTCGGTGGGAACATTGTATACGTCTGTAACGTTGTATATCCTTACCTAACGCAACCTAACATCTGGGATGTAATATTTTACAACATTCCTGGCGTGTCGTCGCCTACTTCTGGATAGGGTCATTATATACATCTATAACATTGTATATCCTAACCTAAGGCAACCTATCATCTCGGATGTAATATTTTATAACATTCCTGGCATGTCGGTCCCTACTTCTCGGTGGAAACATTGTATACGTCTATAACGGTATATATCCTAACCTAAGGCAACCTAACATCTCGGATGTAATAGTTGACAACATTCCTGGCGTGTAGGCCCGTACTTCTCGGTGGGAACATTGTATACGTCTATAACGTTATATATCCTAGCCTAAGGCGACCTAACATGTCGAATGTAATATTTTACAACATTCCTGGCGTGTCGTCGCCTACTTCTCGATGGGAACATTATATACGTATATAACGTTGTGTATCCTAACCAAACGCAACCTAACATCTGGGATGTAATATTCCTGGCGTGTCGTCGCCTACTTCTGGATGGGGAGATTATATACGTCTATAACGTTATATATCCCAACCTAAGGCAACCTAACATCTCGGATGTAATAGTTGACAACATTCCTGGCGTGTCCGCACGCACTTCTCGGTGGGAACATTATATGCGTCTATAACGTTATATATCCTAGCCTAAGGCCACATAACATGTCGAATGTAATACTTTACAACATTCCTGGCGTGTCGTCGCCTACTTCTCGATGGGGACATTATATACATCTATAACCGTGTATATCCTAACCTAAGGCAGCCTAACATCTCGGATGTAATATTTTACAATATTCCTGGCATGTCCGTCCCTACATCTCGGTGGGAACATACTATACGTATATAACGTTGTATATCCTAACCTAAGGCAACCTAACATCTCGGATGTAATAGTTGACAACATTCCTGGCGTGTAGGACCGTACTTCTCGGTGGGAACATTGTATACGTCTATAACGTTATATATCCTAGCCTAAGGCGACCTAACATGTCGAATGTAATATTTTACAACATTCCTGGCGTGTCGTCGCCTACTTCTCGATGGGAACATTATATACGTCTATAACGTTGTGTATCCTAACCTAACGCAACCTAACATCTGGGATGTAATATTCCTGGCGTGTCGTCGCCTACTTCTGGATGGGGAGATTATATACGTCTATAACGTTATATATCCTAACCTAAGGCAACCTAACATCTCGGATGTAATAGTTGACAACATTCCTGGCGTGTCCGCCCGCACTTCTCGATGGGAACATTATATACGTCTATAACGTTATATATCCTAGCCTAAGGCCACATAACATGTCGAATGTAATACTTTACTACATTCCTGGCGTGTCGTCGCCTACTTCTCGATGGGGACATTATATACGTCTATAACGTTGTATATCCTTACCTAACGCAACCTAACATCTGGGATGTAATATTTTACAACATTCCTGGAGTGTCGTCGCCTACTTCTGGATAGGGTCATTATATACATCTATAACATTGTATATCCTAACCTAAGGCAACCTATCATCTCGGATGTAATATTTTATAACATGCCTGGCTTGTCGGTCCCTACTTCTCGGTGGAAACATTGTATACGTCTATAACGGTATATATCCTAACCTAAGGCAACCTAACATCTCGGATGTAATAGTTGACAACATTCCTGGCGTGTAGGCCCGTACTTCTCGGTGGGAACATTGTATACGTCTATAACGTTATATATCCTAGCCTAAGGCGACCTAACATGTCGAATGTAATATTTTACAACATTCCTGGCGTGTCGTCGCCTACTTCTCGATGGGAACATTAGATACGTCTATAACGTTGTGTATCCTAACCTAACGCAACCTAACATCTGGGATGTAATATTCCTGGCGTGTCGTCGCCTACTTCTGGATGGGGAGATTATATACGTCTATAACGTTATATATCCCAACCTAAGGCAACCTAACATCTCGGATGTAATAGTTAACAACATTCCTGGCGTGTCCGCCCGTACTTCTCGGTGGGAACATTATATACGTCTATAACGTTATATATCCTAGCCTAAGGCCACAAAACATGTCGAATGTAATACTTTACAACATTCCTGGCGTGTCGTCGCCTACTTCTCGATGGGAACATTATATACATCTATAACATTGTATATCCTAACCTAAGGCAGCCTAACATCTCGGATGTAATATTTTACAACATTCCTGGCATGTCGGTCCCTACATCTCGGTGGGAACATACTATACGTCTATAACGTTGTATATCCTAACCTAAGGGAACCTAACATCTCGGATGTAATATTTTACAACATTCCTAACGCGTCGGCCCTTTTTTTCAGTGGGAACATTATATACGTCTATAACGTTATATATTCTAGCCTAAGGCAACCTAACATGTCGAATGTAAAATTTTACAACATTCCTGGCGTGTCGTCGCCTACTTCTCGATGGGAACATTATATACGTCTATAACGTTGTGTATCCTAACCTAACGCAACCTAACATCTGGGATGTAATATTCCTGGCGTGTCGTCGCCTACTTCTGGATGGGGAGATTATATACGTCTATAACGTTATATATCCTAACCTAAGGCAACCTAACATCTCGGATGTAATAGTTGACAACATTCCTGGCGTGTCCGCCCGCACTTCTCGATGGGAACATTATATACGTCTATAACGTTATATATCCTAGCCTAAGGCCACATAACATGTCGAATGTAATACTTTACTACATTCCTGGCGTGTCGTCGCCTACTTCTCGATGGGGACATTATATACATCTATAACCTTGTATATCCTAACCTAAGGCAGCCTAACATCTCGGATGTAATAGTTGACAACATTCCTGGCGTGTAGGCCCGTACTTCTCGGTGGGAACATTGTATACGTCTATAACGTTATATATCCTAGCCTAAGGCGACCTAGCATGTCGAATGTAATATTTTACAACATTCCTGGCGTGTCGTCGCCTGCTTCTCGATGGGGACATTATATACGTCTATATCGTTGTATATCCTAACCTAAAGCAACCTAACATCTGGGATGTAATATTATACAAGATTCCAGGCATGTCGGTCCCCAAGTCGAGGTAGGAATATTATATACGTCCATAACGATATATATCCAAACCGAAGAGAACCTAACATCTCGGATGTAATATTTTACAACATTCCTGGCGTGTCGTCGCCTGCTTCTCGATGGGGACATAATATACGTCTATAACGTTGTATATCCTAACCTAACGCAACTTAACATCTGGGATGTAATATTTTACAACATTCCTGGCGTGTCGTCGCCTGCTTCTCGACGGGGACATAATATACGTCTATAACGTTGTGTATCCTTACCTAACGCAACCTAACACCTGGGATGTAATATTTTACAACATTCCTGGAGTGTCGTCGCCTACTTCTGGATAGGGTCATTATATACATCTATAACCTTGTATATCCCAACCTAAGGCAACCTAACATCTCGGATGTAATATTTTATGACATTCCTGGCGTGTCGTCGCCTGCTTCTCCATGGGGACATTATATACGTCTATAACGTTGTATATCCTAACCTTACGCAACCTAACATCTCGGATGCAATATTTTACAACATTCCTGGCATGTCGGTCCCTACATCTCGGTGGGAACATACTATACGTCTATAACGTTGTATATCCTAACATAAGGGAACCTAACATCTCGGGTGTAATATTTTACAACATTCCTGACGCGTCGGCCCCTATTTTTCAGTGGGAGCATTATATACGTCTATAACGTTATATATTCTAGCCTAAGGCAACCTAACTTGTCGAATGTAAAATTTTACAACATTCCTGGCGTGTCGTCGCCTACTTCTCGATAGGGACATTATATACATCTATAACCTTGTATATCCTAACCTAAGGCAGCCTAACATCTCGGATGTAATATTTTACAACATTCCTGGCATGTCGGTCCCTACATCTCGGTGGGAACATACTATACGTCTATAACGTTGTATATCCTATCCTAAGGGAACCTAACATCTCGGGTGTAATATTTGACAACATTCCTGACGCGTCGGCCCCTATTTTTCGATGGGAACATTATATACGTCTATAACGTTATATATCCTAGCCTAAGGCGCCCTAACATGTCGAATGTAATATTTTACAACATTCCTGGCGTGTCGTAGCCTGCTTCTCGACGGGGACATAATATACGTCCATAAGGTTGTATATCCTTACCTAACTCAACCTAACATCTGGGATGTAATATTTTACAACATTCCTGGAGTGTCGTCGCCTACTTCTGGATAGGGTCATTATATACATCTATAACCTTGTATATTCTAACCTAAGGCAACCTAACATCTCGGATGTAATATTTTATATCATTCCTGGCGTGTCGTCGCCTGCTTCTCCATGGGGACATTATATACGTCTATAACGTTGTATATCCTAACCTAACGCAACCTAACATCTCGGATGTAATATTTTACAACATTCCTGGCATGTCGGTCCCTACATCTCGGTGGGAACATACTATACGTCTATAACGTTGTATATCCTAACCTAAGGGAACCTAACATCTCGGGTGTAATATTTTACAACATTCCTGACGCGTCGGCCCCTATTTTTCGGTGGGAACATAGTATACGTCTATAACGATATATATCCTAACCTAAGGCAACCTAACATATCGGATGTAATAGTTGACAACATTCCTGGCGTGTAGGCCCGAACTTCTCGGTGGGAACATTGTATACGTCTATAACGTTATATATCCTAGCCTAAGGCAACCTAACATATCGAATTTAATATTTTACATCATTCCTGGCGTGTCGTCGCCTACCTCTCGATGGGGACATTATATACATCTATAACATTGTATATCCTAACCTAAGGCAACCTAACATCTCGGATATAATATTTTACAACATTCTGGCGTGTCGTCGACTGCTTCTCGATGGGGAGATTATATACGTCTATAACGTTGTATATCCTAACCTAACGCAACGTAACATCTCGGATGTAATATTTTACAACATTCCTGACATGTCGGTCCCTACATCTCGGTGGGAACATACTATACGTCTATAACGTTGTATATACTAACCTAAGGGTACCTAACATCTCGGCTGTAATATTTTACAACATTCCTGACGCGTCGGCCCCTATTTTTCGATGGGAACATTATATACGTCTATAACGTTATATATCCTAGCCTAAGGCGCCCTAACATGTCGAATGTAATATTTTACAACATTCCTGGCGTGTCGTCGCCTACTTCTCGATGGGGACATTATATACATCTATAACATTGTATATCCTAGCCTAAGGCAACCTAACATCTCGGATGTAATATTTTACAACATTCTGGCGTGTCGTCGACTGCTTCTCGATGGGGAGATTATATACGTCATTAACGTTGTATATCCTAACCTAACGCAACCTAACATTTGGGATGTAATATTTTACAACATTCCTTGCATGTCGCTGCCTACGTCTCGGTGGGAACATTATATACGTCTATAACGATCTATATTGTAACCTAAGGCAACCTAACACTTCGGATGTAATAGTTGACAACATTCCTGGCGTGTAGGCCCGTACTTCTCGGTGGGAACATTGTATACGTCTATAACGTTATATATCCTAGCCTAAGGCGACCTAACATGTCGAATGTAAAATTTTACAACATTCCTGGCGTGTCGTCGCCTACTTCTCGATGGGGACATTATATACATCTATAACATTGTATATCCTAACCTAAGGCAACCTAACATCTCGCATGTAATATTTTACAACATTCTGGCGTGTCGTCGACTGCTTCTCCATGGGGACATTATATACATCTATAACATTGTATATCCTAACCTAAGGCAACCTAACATCTCGGTTGTAATATTTTACAACATTCTGGCGTGTCGTCGACTGCTTCTGGATGGGGAGATTATATACGTCTATAACGTTGTATATCCTAACCTAACGCAACCTAACATTTGGGATGTAATATTCCTGGCGTGTCGTCGCCTACTTATGGATGGGGAGATGATATACGTCTATAACGTTATATATCCCAACCTAAGGCAACCTAACATCTCGGATGTAATAGTTGACAACATTCCTGGCGTGTCCGCCCGTACCTATCGGTGGGAACATTGTATACGTCTATAACGTTATATATCCTAGCCTAAGGCGACCTAACATGTCGAATGTAATATTTTACAACATTCCTGGCGTGTCGTCGCCTACTTCTCGATGGGAACATTATATACGTCTATAACGTTGTGTATCCTAACCTAACGCAACCTAACATCTGGGATGTAATATTCCTGGCGTGTCGTCGCCTACTTCTGGATGGGGAGATTATATACGTCTATAACGTTATATATCCTAACCTAAGGCAACCTAACATCTCGGATGTAATAGTTGACAACATTCCTGGCGTGTCCGCCCGCACTTCTCGGTGGGAACATTATATACGTCTATAACGTTATATATCCTAGCCTAAGGCCACATAACATGTCGAATGTAATACTTTACAACATTCCTGGCGTGTCGTCGCCTACTTCTCGATGGGGACATTATATACATCTATAACCTTGTATATCCTAACCTAAGGCAGCCTAACATCTCGGATGTAATATTTTACAACATTCCTGGCATGTCGGTCCCTACATCTCGGTGGGAACATACTATACGTCTATAACGTTGTATATCCTAACCTAAGGGAACCTAACATCTCGGGTGTAATATTTTACAACATTCCTGACGCGTCGGCCCTTTTTTTCAGTGGGAACATTATATACGTCTATAACGTTATATATTCTAGCCTAGGGCAACATAACATGTCGAATGTAAAATTTTACAACATTCCTGGCGTGTCGTCGCCTACTTCTCGATGGGGACATTATATACATCTATAACCTTGTATATCCTAACCTAAGGCAGCCTAACATCTCGGATGTAATATTTTACAACATTCCTGGCATGTGGGTCCCTACATCTCGGTGGGAACATACTATACGTCTATAACGTTGTATATCCTATCCTAAGGGAACCTAACATCTCGGATGTAATAGTTGAAAACATTCCTGGCATGTCGGTCCCTACATCTCGGTGGGAACATACTATACGTCTATAACGTTGTATATCCTAACCTAAGGGAACCTAACATCTCGGGTGTAATATTTTACAACATTCCTGACGCGTCGGCCCCTATTTTTGAGTGGGAACATTATATACGTCTATAACGTTATATATTCTAGCCTAAGGCAACCTAACATCTCGGATGTAATATTTTACAACATTCTGGCGTGTCGTCGACTGCTTCTCGATGGGGAGATTATATACGTCTATAACGTTGTATATCCTAACCTAAGGCAACCTAACATCTCGGATGTAATATTTGACAACATTCCTGGCGTGTCCGCCCGTACTTCTCGGTGGGAACATTATATACGTCTATAACGTTATATATCCTAGCCTAAGGCCACATAACATGTCGAATGTAATACTTTACAACATTCCTGGCGTGTCGTCGCCTACTTCTCGATGGGAACATTATATACATCTATAACATTGTATATCCTAACCTAAGGCAACCTATCATCTCGGATGTAATATTTTATAACATTCCTGGCATGTCGGTCCCTACATCTCGGTGGGAACATACTATAATTCTATAACGTTGTATATCCTAACCTAAGGGAACCTAACATCTCGGGTGTAATATTTTACAACATTCCTGACGCGTCGGCCCATTTTTTCAGTGGGAACATTATATACGTCTATAACGTTATATATTCTAGCCTAAGGCAACCTAACATGTCGAATGTAAAATTTTACAACATTCCTGGCGTGTCGTCACCTACTTCTCGATGGGGACATTATATACATCTATAACATTGTATATCCTAACCTAAGGCAACCTAACATCTCGGATGTAATATTTTACAACATTCTGGCGTGTCGTCGACTGCTTCTCGATGGGGAGATTATATACGTCTATAACGTTGTATATCCTAACCTAACGCAACCTAACATTTGGGATGTAATATTTTACAACATTCCTTGCATGTCGGTGCCTACATCTCGATGGGAACATACTATACGTATATAACGATATATATCCTAACCTAAGGCAACCTAACATATCGGATGTAATAGTTGACAACATTCCTGGCGTGTGGGCCCGAACTTCTCGGTGGGAACATTGTATACGTCTATAACGTTATATATCCTAGCCTAAGGCGACCTAACATATCGAATTTAATATTTTACATCATTCCTGGCGTGTCGTCGCCTACTTCTCGATGGGGACATTATATACATCTATAACCTTGTATATCCTAACCTAAGGCAGCCTAACATCTCGGTTGTAATATTTTACAACATTCCTGGCATGTCGGTCCCTACATCTCGGTGGGAACATACTATACGTCTATAACGTTGTATATCCTAACCTGAGGGAACCTAACATCTCGGATGTAATAGTTGAAAACATTCCTGGCGTGTAGGCCCGTACTTCTCGGTGGGAACATTGTATACGTCTGTAACGTTGTATATCCTTACCTAACGCAACCTAACATCTGGGATGTAATATTTTACAACATTCCTGGAGTGTCGTCGCCTACTTCTGGATAGGGTCATTATATACATCTATAACATTGTATATCCTAACCTAAGGCAACCTATCATCTCGGATGTAATATTTTATAACATTCCTGGCATGTCGGTCCCTGCTTCTCGGTGGAAACATTGTATACGTCTATAACGGTATATATCCTAACCTAAGGCAACCTAACATCTCGGATGTAATAGTTGACAACATTCCTGGCGTGTCCGCACGCACTTCTCGGTGGGAACATTATATGCGTCTATAACGTTATATATCCTAGCCTAAGGCCACATAACATGTCGAATGTAATACTTTACAACATTCCTGGCGTGTCGTCGCCTACTTCTCGATGGGGACATTATATACATCTATAACCTTGTATATCCTAACCTAAGGCAGCCTAACATCTCGGATGTAATATTTTACAACATTCCTGGCATGTGGGTCCCTACATCTCGGTGGGAACATACTATACGTCTATAACGTTGTATATCCTAACCTAAGGGAACCTAACATCTCGGATGTAATAGTTGAAAACATTCCTGGCGTGTAGGCCCGTACTTCTCGGTGGGAACATTGTATACGTCTGTAACGTTGTATATCCTTACCTAACGCAACCTAACATCTGGGATGTAATATTTTACAACATTCCTGGAGTGTCGTCGCCTACTTCTGGATAGGGTCATTATATACATCTATAACGTTGTATATCCTAACCTAAGGCAACCTAACATCTCGGATGTAATATTTTATAACATTCCTGGCATGTCGTCGCCTGCTTCTCGATGGGGGCGTTATATACGTCTATAACGTTGTATATCCTAACCTAAAGCAACCTAACATCTGGGTTGTAATATTTTACAAGATTCCTGGCATGTCGGTCCTCAAGTCTCGGTAGGAACATTACATACGTCCATAACGATATATATCCTAACCTAAAGCAACCTAACATCTCGGATGTAATATTTTACAACATTCCTGGCATGTCGGTCCCTACATCTCGGTGGGATCATTCTATGCCTCTATAACGTTGTATATCCTAACCTAAGGGAACCTAACATCTCTGGTTTAATATTTTACAACATTCCTGACGCGTCGGCCCCTATTTTTTGGTGGGAACATTATATACGTCTATAACGTTATATATCCTAGTCTAAGGCAACCTAACATGGCGAATTTAATATTTTACAACATTCCTGGCGTGTCGTCGCCTACTTCTCGATGGGGACATTATATACATCTATAACCTTGTATATCCCAACCTAAGGCAGCCTAACATCTCGGATGTAATATTTTACAACATTCCTGGCATGTCGGTCCCTACTTCTCGGGGGAAACATTGTATACGTCTATAACGATATATATCCTAACCTAGGGCAACCTAACATCTCGGATGTAATATTTTACAACATTCCTTGCAGGTCGGTCCCTACTTCTCGGTGGGAACATTCTATACGTCTATAACGTTGTATATCCAAACCTAAGGGAACCTAACATCTCGGGTTTAATATTTTACAACATTCCTGACGCGTCAGCCCCTATTATTCGGTGGGAACACTATATAAGTCTATAACGTTATATATCCTAGTCTAAGGCAACCTAACATGGCGAATGTAATATTTTACAACATTCCGGGCGTCTCGTTGCCTACTTCTCGATGGGAACATTATATACATCTATAACCTTGTATATCCTAACCTAAGGCAACCTAACATCTCGTATGTAATATTTTACTACATTCCTGGCGCTTCGGCTCCTACTTTTCTTTGGGAACATTATATACGTCTATAACGTAACATATCCTAACGTAAGGCAACATAACATCTCGGATGTAATATTTTACAACATTCCTGGCGTGTCGTCGCCTGCTTCTCGATGGGGACATTATATACGTCTATAACGTTGTATATCCTAACCTAACGCAACCTAACATCTGGGATGTAATATTTTACAACATTCCTGGCATGTCGGCCCCTATTTCTCGGTGGGAATATTATATACGTCTATAACGTTATATATCCTAGCCTAAGGCAACCTAACATCTCGGGTTTAATATTTTACAAACTTCCCGACGCGTCGGCCCCTATTTCTCGGTGGGAACATTATATACGTCTATAACGTTATATATCATAACCTAAGGCAACCTAAAATCTCTACCGTAATAGTTTACAACATTCCTGGCGTGTCGGCTCGTACTTCTCGGTGCGAACATTATATACGTCTATAACGTTATATATCCTAACGTAAGGCAACATAACATTTCGGATGTAATATTTTACAACATTCCTGGCGTGTCGTCGCCAGCTTCTCGATGGGGACATTATATACGTCTATAACGTTGTATATCCTAACTTAACGCAACCTAACATCTGGGATGTAATATTTTACAACATTCCTGTCATGTCGGTCCCCACGTCTCGATCTGGACATTATATACTTCTATAACGATATATATCCAAACTTAAGGGAAACTAACATCTCGGATGTAATATTTTACAACATTCCTGGCGCTTCGGCTCCTACTTTTCGGTGGGAACATTATATACGTCTATAACGTTACATATCCTAACGTAAGGCAACATAACATCTCGGATGTTATATTTTACAACATTCCTGGCGTGTCGTCGCCTGCTTCTCGATGGGGACATTATATACGTCTATAACGTTGTATATCCTAGCCTAAGCAATCTAACATCTCGGATGTAATATTTTACAACATTCCTGGCATGTCGTCGCCTGCTTCTCGATGGGGACATTATATACGTCTATAACGTTGTATATCCTAACCTAACGCAACCTAATATCTCGGGTTTAATATTTTACAACATTCCTGACGCGTCGGCCCCTATTTCTCGGTGGGAAGATTATATACATCTATAACGTTATATATCATAACCTAAGGCAACCTAAAATCTCTACCGTAATAGTTTACAACATTCCTGGCGTGTCGGCTTGCACTTCTCGGTGCGAACATTATATACGTCTATAACGTTATATATCCTAACGTAAGGCAACATAACATCTCGGATATAATATTTTACAACATTCCTGGCGCGTCGTCGCCTACTTCTGGATGGGGACATTATATACGTCTATAACGTTATATATCCTAACCTAAGGCAATCTAACATCTCGGATGTAATAGTTGACAACGTTCCTAGCGTGTCCGCCCGTACTTCTCGGTGGGAACATTATATACGTCTATAACGTTATATATCCTAACCTAAAGCAAACTAACATCTCGGATGTAATATTTTACAACATTCCTGGCGTGTCGTCGCCTGCTTCTCGATGGGGACATTATATACGTCTATAACGTTGTATATCCTAACCTAACGCAACCTAACATCTGAGATGTAATATTTTACAACATTCCTGGCATGTCGGTCCCTACGTCTCGGTGGGAACGTTATATACGTCTATAACGACATATATCCAAACTTAAGGGAAACTAACATCTCGGATGTAATATTTTACAACATTCCTGGCGCTTCGGCTCCTACTTTTCGGTGGGAACATTATATACGTCTATAACGTTACATATCCTAACGTAAGGCAACATAACATCTGGGATGTAATATTTTACAACATTCCTGGCGTGTCGTCGCCTGCTTCTCGATGGGGATATTATATACGTCTATAACGTTGTATATCCTAACCTAACGCAACCTAACATCTGGGATGTAATATTTTACAACATTCCTGGCATGTCGGCGCCTATTTCTCGGTGGGAATATTATATACGTCTATAACGTTATATATCCTAGCCTAAGGCAACCTAACATCTCGGGTTTAATATTTTACAACATTCCTGACGCGTCGGCAGCTATTTCTCGGTGGGAACCTTATATACGTCTATAACGTTATA
This sequence comes from Xylocopa violacea, assembly GCA_963969225.1. Lineage (NCBI taxonomy): Eukaryota > Metazoa > Arthropoda > Insecta > Hymenoptera > Apidae > Xylocopa > Xylocopa violacea. The sequence continues at coordinate 1,754,493 of CAXAJV010000835.1, forward strand.
TATCATAACCTAAGGCAACCTAAAATCTCTACCGTAATAGTTTACAACATTCCTGGCGTGTCGGCTCGTACTTCTCGGTGCGAACATTATATACGTCTATAACGTTATATATCCTAACGTAAGGCAACATAACATCTCGGATATAATATGTTACAACATTCCTGGCGTGTCGTCGCCTGCTTCTCGATGGGGACATTATATACGTCTATAACGTTGTATATCCTAACCTAACGCAACCTAACATCTCGGATGTAATATTTTACAACATTCTGGCTTGTCGGTCCCCACGTCTCGATCTGGACATTATATACTTCTATAACGATATATATCCAAACTTAAGGGAAACTAACATCTCGGATGTAATATTTTACAACATTCCTGGCGTGTCGTCGCCTGCTTCTCGATGGGGACATTATATACGTCTATAACGTTGTATATCCTAACCTAACGCAACCTAAAATCTGGGATGTAATATTTTACAACATTCCTGTCATGTCGGTCCGTACGCCTTGATGGGAACGTTATATACGTCTATAACGACATATATCCAAACTTAAGGGAAACTAACATCTCGGGTGTAATATTTTACAACATTCCTGGCGCTTCGGCTCCTACTTTTCGGTGGGAAAATTATATACGTCTATAACGTTACATATCCTAACGTAAGGCAACATAACATCTCGGATGTTATATTTTACAACATTCCTGGCGTGTCGTCGCCTGCTTCTCGATGGGGACATTATATACGTCTATAACGTTACATGTCCTAACGTAAGGCAACATAACATCTCGGATGTAATATTTTACAACATTCCTGGCGTGTCGTCGCCTGCTTCTCGATGGGGACATTATATACGTCTATAACGTTGTATATCCTAACCTAACGCAACCTAACATCTGGGATGTAATATTTTACAACATTCCTGGCATGTCGGCCCCTATTTCTCGGTGGGAATATTATATACGTCTATAACGTTATATATCCTAGCCTAAGGCAACCTAACATCTCGGGTTTAATATTTTACAAACTTCCTGACGCGTCGGCCCCTATTTCTCGGTGGGAACATTATATACGTCTATAACGTTATATATCATAACCTAAGGCAACCTAAGATCTCTACCGTAATAGTTTACAACATTCCTGGCGTGTCGGCTCGTACTTCTCGGTGCGAACATTATATACGTCTATAACGTTATATATCCTAACGTAAGGCAACATAACATCTCGGATATAAAATGTTACAACATTCCTGGCGTGTCGTCGCCTGCTTCTCGATGGGGACATTATATACGTCTATAACGTTGTATATCCTAACCTAACGCAACCTAACATCTCGGATGTAATATTTTACAACATTCTGGCTTGTCGGTCCACACGTCTCGATCTGGACATTATATACTTCTATAACGATATATATCCAAACTTAAGGGAAACTAACATCTCGGATGTAATATTTTACAACATTCCTGGCGTGTCGTCGCCTGCTTCTCGATGGGGACATTATATACGTCTATAACGTTGTATATCCTAACCTAACGCAACCTAAAATCTGGGATGTAATATTTTACAACATTCCTGTCATGTCGGTCCGTACGCCTTGATGGGAACGTTATATACGTCTATAACGACATATATCCAAACTTAAGGGAAACTAACATCTCGGGTGTAATATTTTACAACATTCCTGGCGCTTCGGCTCCTACTATTCGGTGGGAAAATTATATACGTCTATAACGTTACATATCCTAACGTAAGGCAACATAACATCTCGGATGTTATATTTTACAACATTCCTGGCGTGTCGTCGCCTGCTTCTCGATGGGGACATTATATACGTCTATAACGTTACATGTCCTAACGTAAGGCAACATAACATCTCGGATGTAATATTTTACAACATTCCTGGCGTGTCGTCGCCTGCTTCTCGATGGGGACATTATATACGTCTATAACGTTGTATAACCCTAACCTTACGCAACCTAACATCTGGGATGTAATATTTTACAACATTCCTGGCATGTCGGCCCCTATTTCTCGGTGGGAATATTATATACGTCTATAACGTTATATATCCTAGCCTAAGGCAACCTAACATCTCGGGTTTAATATTTTACAAACTTCCTGACGCGTCGGCCCCTATTTCTCGGTGGGAACATTATATACGTCTATAACGTTATATATCATAACCTAAGGCAACCTAAGATCTCTACCGTAATAGTTTACAACATTCCTGGCGTGTCGGCTCGTACTTCTCGGTGCGAACATTATATACGTCTATAACGTTATATATCCTAACGTAAGGCAACATAACATCTCGGATATAAAATGTTACAACATTCCTGGCGTGTCGTCGCCTGCTTCTCGATGGGGACATTATATACGTCTATAACGTTGTATATCCTAACCTAACGCAACCTAACATCTCGGATGTAATATTTCACAACATTCTGGCTTGTCGGTCCCCACGTCTCGATCTGGACATTATATACTTCTATAACGATATATATCCAAACTTAAGGGAAACTAACATCTCGGATGTAATATTTTACAACATTCCTGGCGTGTCGTCGCCTGCTTCTCGATGGGGACATTATATACGTCTATAACGTTGTATATCCTAACCTAACGCAACCTAAAATCTGGGATGTAATATTTTACAACATTCCTGTCATGTCGGTCCGTACGCCTTGATGGGAACGTTATATACGTCTATAACGACATATATCCAAACTTAAGGGAAACTAACATCTCGGGTGTAATATTTTACAACATTCCTGGCGCTTCGGCTCCTACTATTCGGTGGGAAAATTATATACGTCTATAACGTTACATATCCTAACGTAAGGCAACATAACATCTCGGATGTTATATTTTACAACATTCCTGGCGTGTCGTCGCCTGCTTCTCGATGGGGACATTATATACGTCTATAACGTTACATGTCCTAACGTAAGGCAACATAACATCTCGGATGTAATATTTTACAACATTCCTGGCGTGTCGTCGCCTGCTTCTCGATGGGGACATTATATACGTCTATAACGTTGTATATCCTAACCTAACGCAACCTAACATCTGGGATGTAATATTTTACAACATTCCTGGCATGTCGGCCCCTATTTCTCGGTGGGAATATTATATACGTCTATAACGTTATATATCCTAGCCTAAGGCAACCTAACATCTCGGGTTTAATATTTTACAAACTTCCTGACGCGTCCGCCCCTATTTCTCGGTGGGAACATTATATACGTCTATAACGTTATATATCATAACCTAAGGCAACCTAAGATCTCTACCGTAATAGTTTACAACATTCCTGGCGTGTCGGCTCGTACTTCTCGGTGCGAACATTATATACGTCTATAACGTTATATATCCTAACGTAAGACAACATAACATATCGGATATAATATTTTACAACATTCCTGGCGTGTCGTCGCCTGCTTCTCGATGGGGACATTATATACGTCTATAATGTTGTATATCCTAACCTAACGCAACCTAACATCTCGGATGTAATATTTTACAACATTCTGGCTTGTCGGTCCCCACGTCTCGATCTGGACATTATATACTTCTATAACGATATATATCCAAACTTAAGGGAAACTAACATCTCGGATGTAATATTTTACAACATTCCTGGCGTGTCGTCGCCTGCTTCTCGATGGGGACATTATATACGTCTATAACGTTGTATATCGTAACCTAACGCAACCTAACATCTGGGATGTAATATTTTACAACATTCCTGGCATGTCGGTCCCTACGTCTCGGTGGGAACGTTATATACGTCTATAACGACATATATCCAAACTTAAGGGAAACTAACATCTCGGATGTAATATTTTACAACATTCCTGGCGTGTCGTCGCCTGCTTCTCGATGGGGACATTATATACGTCTATAACGTTGTATATCCTAACCCAACGCAACCTAACATCTCGGATGTAATATTTTACAACATTCTGGCTTGTCGGTCCCCACGTGTCGATCTGGAAATTATATACGTCTATAACGATATATATCCAAACTTAAGGGAAACTAACATCTCGGATGTAATATTTTATAACATTCCTGGCGCTTCGGCTCCTACTTTTCGGTGGGAACATTATATACGTCTATAACGTTACATATCCTAACGTAAGGCAGCATAACATCTCGGATGTTATATTTTACAACATTCCTGGCGTGTCGTCGCCTGCTTCTCGATGGGGACATTATATACGTCTATAACGTTGTATATCCTAACCTAACGCAACCTAACATCTCGGATGTAATATTTTACAACATTCCTGGCGCTTCGGCTCCTACTTTTCGGTGGGAACATTATATACGTCTATAACGTTACATATCCTAACGTAAGGCAACATAACATCTCGGATGTAATATTTTACAACATTCCTGTCGTGTCGTCGCCTGCTTCTCGATGGGGACATTATATACGTCTATAACGTTGTATATCTTAACCTAACGCAACCTAACATCTGGGATGTAATATTTTACAACATTCCTGGCATGTCGGCCCCTATTTCTCGGTGGGAATATTATATACGTCTATAACGTTATATATCCTAGCCTAAGGCAACCTAACATCTCGGGTTTAATATTTTACAATATTCCTGACGCGTCGGCCCCTATTTCTCGGTGGGAACATTATATACGTCTATAACGTTATATATCATAACCTAAGGCAACCTAAAATTTCTACCGTAATAGTTTAAAACATTCCTGGCGTGTCGGTTCGTACTTCTCGGTGCGAACATTATATACGTCTATAACGTTATATATCCTAACGTAAGGCAACATAACATCTCGGATGTAATATTTTACAACATTCCTGGCGTGTCTTCGCCTGCTTCTCGATGGGGACATTATATACGTCTATAACGTTGTATATCCTAACCTAACGCAACCTAACATCTGGGATGTAATATTTTACAACATTCCTGGCATGTCGGTCCCTACGTCTCGGTGGGAACGTTATATACGTCTATAAAGACATATATCCAAACTTAAGGGACACTAACATCTCGGATGTTATATTTTACAACATTCCTGGCGTGTCGTCGCCTGCTTCTCGATAGGGACATTATATACGTCTATAACGTTGTATATCCTAGCCTACGCAATCTAACATCTCGGATGTAATATTTTACAACATTCCTGGCGTGTCGTCGCCTGCTTCTCGATGGGGACATTATATACGTCTATAACGTTGTATATCCTAACCTAACGCAACCTAACATCTGGGATGTAATATTTTACAACATTCCTGGCATGTCGGTCCCTACGTCTCGGTGGGAACGTTATATACGTCTATAACGATATATATCCAAACTTAAGGGAAACTAACATCACGGATGTAATATTTTACAACATTCCTGGCGATTCGGCTCCCACTTTTTGGTGGGAACATTATATACGTCTATAACGTTACATATCCTAACGTAAGGCAACATAACATCTCGGATGTTATATTTTACAACATTCCTGGCGTGTCGTCGCCTGCTTCTCGATGGCGACATTATATACGTCTATAACGTTGTATATCCTAACCTAACGCAACCTAACATCTGGGATGTAATATTTTACAACATTCCTGGCATGTCGGCTCCTATTTCTCGGTGGGAATATTATATACGTCTATAACGTTATATATCCTATCCTAAGGCAACCTAACATCTCGGGTTTAATATTTTACAACATTCCTGACGCGTCGGCCCCTATTTCTCGGTGGGAACATTATATACGTCTATAACGTTATATATCATAACCTAAGGCAACCTAAAATCTCTACCGTAATAGTTTACAACATTCCTGGCGTGTTGGCTCGTACTTCTCGGTGCGAACATTATATACGTCTATAACGTTATATATCCTAACGTAAGGCAACATAACATCTCGGATATAATATTTTACAACATTCCTGGCGTGTCGTCGCCTGTTTCTCGATGGGAACATTATATACGTCTATAACGTTGTTTATCCTAATCTAACGCAACCTAACATCTCGGATGTAATATTTCACATCATTCTGGCTTGTCGGTCCCCACGTCTCGATCTGGACATTATATACTTCTATAACGATATATATCCAAACTTAAGGGAAAATAACATCTCGGATGTAATATTTTACAACATTTCTGGCGCTTCGGCTCCTACTTTTCGGTGGGAACATTATATACGTCTATAAAGTTACATATCCTAACGTAAGGCAACATAACATTTCGGATGTTATATTTTACAACATTCCTGGCGTGTCGTCGCCTGCTTCTCGATGGGGACATTATATACGTCTATAACGTTGTATATCCTAACCTAACGCAACCTAACATCTCGGATGTAATATTTTACAACATTCCTGGCGCTTCGGCTCCTACTTTTCGGTGGGAACATTATATACGTCTATAACGTTACATATCCTAACGTAAGGCAACATAACATCTCGGATGTAATATTTTACAACATTCCTGTCGTGTCGTCGCCTGCTTCTCGATGGGGACATTATATACGTCTATAACGTTGTATATCTTAACCTAACGCAACCTAACATCTGGGATGTAATATTTTACAACATTCCTGGCATGTCGGCCCCTATTTCTCGGTGGGAATATTATATACGTCTATAACGTTATATATCCTAGCCTAAGGCAACCTAACATCTCGGGTTTAATATTTTACAATATTCCTGACGCGTCGGCCCCTATTTCTCGGTGGGAACATTATATACGTCTATAACGTTATATATCATAACCTAAGGCAACCTAAAATTTCTACCGTAATAGTTTAAAACATTCCTGGCGTGTCGGTTCGTACTTCTCGGTGCGAACATTATATACGTCTATAACGTTATATATCCTAACGTAAGGCAACATAACATCTCGGATGTAATATTTTACAACATTCCTGGCGTGTCGTCGCCTGCTTCTCGATGGGGACATTATATACGTCTATAACGTTGTATATCCTAGCCTAAGCAATCTAACATCTCGGATGTAATATTTTACAACATTCCTGGCGTGTCTTCGCCTGCTTCTCGATGGGGACATTATATACGTCTATAACGTTGTATATCCTAACCTAACGCAACCTAACATCTGGGATGTAATATTTTACAACATTCCTGGCATGTCGGTCCCTACGTCTCGGTGGGAACGTTATATACGTCTATAAAGACATATATCCAAACTTAAGGGACACTAACATCTCGGATGTTATATTTTACAACATTCCTGGCGTGTCGTCGCCTGCTTCTCGATAGGGACATTATATACGTCTATAACGTTGTATATCCTAGCCTACGCAATCTAACATCTCGGATGTAATATTTTACAACATTCCTGGCGTGTCGTCGCCTGCTTCTCGATGGGGACATTATATACGTCTATAACGTTGTATATCCTAACCTAACGCAACCTAACATCTGGGATGTAATATTTTACAACATTCCTGGCATGTCGGTCCCTACGTCTCGGTGGGAACGTTATATACGTCTATAACGATATATATCCAAACTTAAGGGAAACTAACATCACGGATGTAATATTTTACAACATTCCTGGCGTGTCGTCGCCTGCTTCTCGATGGGGACATTATATACGTCTATAACGTTACATGTCCTAACGTAAGGCAACATAACATCTCGGATGTAATATTTTACAACATTCCTGGCGTGTCGTCGCCTGCTTCTCGATGGGGACATTATATACGTCTATAACGTTGTATATCCTAACCTAACGCAACCTAACATCTGGGATGTAATATTTTACAACATTCCTGGCATGTCGGCCCCTATTTCTCGGTGGGAATATTATATACGTCTATAACGTTATATATCCTAGCCTAAGGCAACCTAACATCTCGGGTTTAATATTTTACAAACTTCCTGACGCGTCGGCCCCTATTTCTCGGTGGGAACATTATATACGTCTATAACGTTATATATCATAACCTAAGGCAACCTAAGATCTCTACCGTAATAGTTTACAACATTCCTGGCGTGTCGGCTCGTACTTCTCGGTGCGAACATTATATACGTCTATAACGTTATATATCCTAACGTAAGGCAACATAACATCTCGGATATAAAATGTTACAACATTCCTGGCGTGTCGTCGCCTGCTTCTCGATGGGGACATTATATACGTCTATAACGTTGTATATCCTAACCTAACGCAACCTAACATCTCGGATGTAATATTTTACAACATTCTGGCTTGTCGGTCCCCACGTCTCGATCTGGACATTATATACTTCTATAACGATATATATCCAAACTTAAGGGAAACTAACATCTCGGATGTAATATTTTACAACATTCCTGGCGTGTCGTCGCCTGCTTCTCGATGGGGACATTATATACGTCTATAACGTTGTATATCCTAACCTAACGCAACCTAAAATCTGGGATGTAATATTTTACAACATTCCTGTCATGTCGGTCCGTACGCCTTGATGGGAACGTTATATACGTCTATAACGACATATATCCAAACTTAAGGGAAACTAACATCTCGGGTGTAATATTTTACAACATTCCTGGCGCTTCGGCTCCTACTATTCGGTGGGAAAATTATATACGTCTATAACGTTACATATCCTAACGTAAGGCAACATAACATCTCGGATGTTATATTTTACAACATTCCTGGCGTGTCGTCGCCTGCTTCTCGATGGGGACATTATATACGTCTATAACGTTACATGTCCTAACGTAAGGCAACATAACATCTCGGATGTAATATTTTACAACATTCCTGGCGTGTCGTCGCCTGCTTCTCGATGGGGACATTATATACGTCTATAACGTTGTATATCCTAACCTAACGCAACCTAACATCTGGGATGTAATATTTTACAACATTCCTGGCATGTCGGCCCCTATTTCTCGGTGGGAATATTATATACGTCTATAACGTTATATATCCTAGCCTAAGGCAACCTAACATCTCGGGTTTAATATTTTACAAACTTCCTGACGCGTCCGCCCCTATTTCTCGGTGGGAACATTATATACGTCTATAACGTTATATATCATAACCTAAGGCAACCTAAGATCTCTACCGTAATAGTTTACAACATTCCTGGCGTGTCGGCTCGTACTTCTCGGTGCGAACATTATATACGTCTATAACGTTATATATCCTAACGTAAGACAACATAACATATCGGATATAATATTTTACAACATTCCTGGCGTGTCGTCGCCTGCTTCTCGATGGGGACATTATATACGTCTATAATGTTGTATATCCTAACCTAACGCAACCTAACATCTCGGATGTAATATTTTACAACATTCTGGCTTGTCGGTCCCCACGTCTCGATCTGGACATTATATACTTCTATAACGATATATATCCAAACTTAAGGGAAACTAACATCTCGGATGTAATATTTTACAACATTCCTGGCGTGTCGTCGCCTGCTTCTCGATGGGGACATTATATACGTCTATAACGTTGTATATCCTAACCTAACGCAACCTAACATCTGGGATGTAATATTTTACAACATTCCTGGCATGTCGGTCCCTACGTCTCGGTGGGAACGTTATATACGTCTATAACGACATATATCCAAACTTAAGGGAAACTAACATCTCGGATGTAATATTTTACAACATTCCTGGCGTGTCGTCGCCTGCTTCTCGATGGGGACATTATATACGTCTATAACGTTGTATATCCTAACCCAACGCAACCTAACATCTCGGATGTAATATTTTACAACATTCTGGCTTGTCGGTCCCCACGTGTCGATCTGGAAATTATATACGTCTATAACGATATATATCCAAACTTAAGGGAAACTAACATCTCGGATGTAATATTTTATAACATTCCTGGCGCTTCGGCTCCTACTTTTCGGTGGGAACATTATATACGTCTATAACGTTACATATCCTAACGTAAGGCAGCATAACATCTCGGATGTTATATTTTACAACATTCCTGGCGTGTCGTCGCCTGCTTCTCGATGGGGACATTATATACGTCTATAACGTTGTATATCCTAACCTAACGCAACCTAACATCTCGGATGTAATATTTTACAACATTCCTGGCGCTTCGGCTCCTACTTTTCGGTGGGAACATTATATACGTCTATAACGTTACATATCCTAACGTAAGGCAACATAACATCTCGGATGTAATATTTTACAACATTCCTGTCGTGTCGTCGCCTGCTTCTCGATGGGGACATTATATACGTCTATAACGTTGTATATCTTAACCTAACGCAACCTAACATCTGGGATGTAATATTTTACAACATTCCTGGCATGTCGGCCCCTATTTCTCGGTGGGAATATTATATACGTCTATAACGTTATATATCCTAGCCTAAGGCAACCTAACATCTCGGGTTTAATATTTTACAATATTCCTGACGCGTCGGCCCCTATTTCTCGGTGGGAACATTATATACGTCTATAACGTTATATATCATAACCTAAGGCAACCTAAAATTTCTACCGTAATAGTTTAAAACATTCCTGGCGTGTCGGTTCGTACTTCTCGGTGCGAACATTATATACGTCTATAACGTTATATATCCTAACGTAAGGCAACATAACATCTCGGATGTAATATTTTACAACATTCCTGGCGTGTCGTCGCCTGCTTCTCGATGGGGACATTATATACGTCTATAACGTTGTATATCCTAGCCTAAGCAATCTAACATCTCGGATGTAATATTTTACAACATTCCTGGCGTGTCTTCGCCTGCTTCTCGATGGGGACATTATATACGTCTATAACGTTGTATATCCTAACCTAACGCAACCTAACATCTGGGATGTAATATTTTACAACATTCCTGGCATGTCGGTCCCTACGTCTCGGTGGGAACGTTATATACGTCTATAAAGACATATATCCAAACTTAAGGGACACTAACATCTCGGATGTTATATTTTACAACATTCCTGGCGTGTCGTCGCCTGCTTCTCGATAGGGACATTATATACGTCTATAACGTTGTATATCCTAGCCTACGCAATCTAACATCTCGGATGTAATATTTTACAACATTCCTGGCGTGTCGTCGCCTGCTTCTCGATGGGGACATTATATACGTCTATAACGTTGTATATCCTAACCTAACGCAACCTAACATCTGGGATGTAATATTTTACAACATTCCTGGCATGTCGGTCCCTACGTCTCGGTGGGAACGTTATATACGTCTATAACGATATATATCCAAACTTAAGGGAAACTAACATCACGGATGTAATATTTTACAACATTCCTGGCGATTCGGCTCCCACTTTTTGGTGGGAACATTATATACGTCTATAACGTTACATATCCTAACGTAAGGCAACATAACATCTCGGATGTTATATTTTACAACATTCCTGGCGTGTCGTCGCCTGCTTCTCGATGGCGACATTATATACGTCTATAACGTTGTATATCCTAACCTAACGCAACCTAACATCTGGGATGTAATATTTTACAACATTCCTGGCATGTCGGCTCCTATTTCTCGGTGGGAATATTATATACGTCTATAACGTTATATATCCTATCCTAAGGCAACCTAACATCTCGGGTTTAATATTTTACAACATTCCTGACGCGTCGGCCCCTATTTCTCGGTGGGAACATTATATACGTCTATAACGTTATATATCATAACCTAAGGCAACCTAAAATCTCTACCGTAATAGTTTACCACATTCCTGGCGTGTTGGCTCGTACTTCTCGGTGCGAACATTATATACGTCTATAACGTTATATATCCTAACGTAAGGCAACATAACATCTCGGATATAATATTTTACAACATTCCTGGCGTGTCGTCGCCTGTTTCTCGATGGGAACATTATATACGTCTATAACGTTGTTTATCCTAATCTAACGCAACCTAACATCTCGGATGTAATATTTCACATCATTCTGGCTTGTCGGTCCCCACGTCTCGATCTGGACATTATATACTTCTATAACGATATATATCCAAACTTAAGGGAAAATAACATCTCGGATGTAATATTTTACAACATTTCTGGCGCTTCGGCTCCTACTTTTCGGTGGGAACATTATATACGTCTATAACGTTACATATCCTAACGTAAGGCAACATAACATTTCGGATGTTATATTTTACAACATTCCTGGCGTGTCGTCGCCTGCTTCTCGATGGGGACATTATATACGTCTATAACGTTGTATATCCTAGCCTAAGCAATCTAACATCTCGGATGTAATATTTTACAACATTCCTGGCGTGTCGTCGCCTGCTTCTCGATGGGGACATTATATACGTCAATAACGTTGTATATCCTAACCTAACGCAACCTAACATCTGGGATGTAATATTTTACAACATTCCTGGCTTGTCGGTCCCTACGTCTCGGTGGGAACGTTATATACGTCTATAACGACATATATCCAAACTTAAGGGAAAGTAACATCTCGGATGTAATATTTTACAACATTCCTGGCGCTTCGGCTCCTACTTTTCGGTGGGTACATTATATACGTCTATAACGTTACATATCCTAACGTAAGGCAACATAACATCTCGGATGTTATATTTTACAACATTCCTGGCGTGTCGTCGCCTGCTTCTCGATGGGGACATTATATACGTCTATAACGTTGTATATCCTAACCTAACGCAACCTAACATCTGGGATGTAATATTTTACAACATTCCTGGCATGTCGGTCCCTACGTCTCGGTGGGAACGTTATATACGTCTATAACGACATATATCCAAACTTAAGGGAAACTAACATCTCGGATGTAATATTTTACAACATTCCTGGCGATTCGGCTCCCACTTTTTGGTGGGAACATTATATACGTCTATAACGTTACATATCCTAACGTAAGGCAACATAACATCTCGGATGTTATATTTTACAACATTCCTGGCGTGTCGTCGCCTGCTCCTCGATGGGGTCATTATATACGTCTATAACGTTGTATATCCTAACCTAAGGCAACCTAACATCTCGGATGTAATATTTTACAACATTCTGGCTTGTCGGTCCCCACGTCTCGGTCTGGACATTATATACGTCTATAACGATATATGTCCAAACTTAAGGGAAACTAGCATCTGGGATGTAATATTTTACAACATTCCTGGCGCTTCGGCTCCTACTTTTCGGTGGGAAAATTACATACGTGTATAACGTTACATATCCTAACGTAAGGCAACATAACATCTCGGATGTTATATTTTACAACATTCCTGGCGTGTGGTCGCCTGCTTCTCGATGGGGTCATTATATACGTCTATAACATTGTATATCCTAACCTAACGCAACCTAACATCTCGGATGTAATATTTTACAACATTCTGGCTTGTCAGTCCCCACGTCTCGATCTGGACATTATATACATTTATAACGATATATATCCAAACTTAAGGGAAACTGACATCTCGGATGTAATATTTTGCAACATTCCTGGCGCTTCGGCTCCTACTTTTCGGTGGGAACATTATATACGTCTATAACGTTAAATATCCTAACGTAAGGCAACATAACATCTCGGATGTTATATTTTACAACATTCCTGGCGTGTGGTCGCTTGCTTCTCGATGGGGTCATTATATACGTCTATAACGTTGTATATCCTAACCTAAGGGAACCTAAAATCTCGGGTGTAGTATTTTACAACATTCCTGACGCGTCGGCCCCTATTTCTCGGTTGAACCACTATATACGTCTATAGCGTTATATATCCTAGCCTAAGGCGACCTAACATGTCGAATGTAATATTTTACAACGTTCCTGGCGTGTCGCCGCCTACTTCTCGATGGGGACATTAAATACATCTATAACGTTATATATCCTAACCTAATGCAACCTAACATCTAGGATGTAATATTTTACAACATTCCTGGCATGTCAGTCCCTACGTCTGGCTGTGAACATTATATACGTCTATAACGATGTATATCCTAACCTAACGCAACCTAACATCTCGGATGTAATATTTTATAACATTCCTGGCGTGTCGTCGCCTACTTCTCCATGGGGACATTATATACATCTATAACGTTGTATATGCTAACCTAAGGCAACCTAACATCTCGAATGTAATCTTTTACAACATTCCTGGCATGTCGGTCCCTACTTCTCGGTGGGAACATTGTATACGTCTATAACGATATATGTCCCAGCCTAAGGCAACCTAACATCTCGAATGTAATATTTGACAACATTCCTGGCGCTTCGTAGCCTGCTTCCCGATGGGGACATTATATACGTCTATAACGTTGTATATCCTAACCTAACGCAACCTAACAACTGGGATGTAATATTTTACAGCATTCCTGACGCGTCGGTCCCTATTTTTCGGTGGGAACATTATATACGTCTATAACGTTATATATCCTAGCCTAAGGCAACCTAACATCTCGGATGTAATATTTTACAACATTCCTGGCTCGTCTGTTCCTACTTTTCGGTGGGAACATTATATAAGTCTATAGCGTTACATATCCTAACTTAAGGCAACATAACATCCCGGATGTAATATTTGACAACATTACTGGCGTGTCGTCGCCTGCTTCTCGATGGGGTCATCATATACGTCTATAACGTTGCATATCCTAACCTAAGGCAACCTAACATCTCGGATGTAATATTTTACAACATTCTGGCTTGTCAGTCCCCACGTCTCGATCTGGACATTATATACATCTATAACGATATATATCCAAACTTAAGGGAAACTAACATCTCGGATGTAATATTTTACAACATTCCTGGCGCTTCGGCTCCTACTTTTCGGTGGGAACATTATATACGTATATAACGTTACATATCCTAACGTAAGGCAACATAACATCTCGGATGTTATATTTTACAACATTACTGGCGTGTCGTCGCCTGCTTCTCGATGGGGACATTATATACGTCTATAACGTTGTATATCCTAGCGTAAGCAATCTAACATCTCGGATGTAATATTTTACAACATTCCTGGCGTGTCGTCGCCTGCTTCTCGATGGGGACATTATATACGTCTATAACGTTGTATATCCTAACCTAACGCAACCTAACATCTGGGATTTAATATTTTACATCATTCCTGGCGTGTCGTCGCCTATTTCTCGCTGGGAACATTATATATGTCTATAACGTTATATATCATAACCTAAGGCAACCTAACATCTCTACCGTAATATTTTACAGCATTCCTGGCGTGACGGCCCCTACTTCCCGATGGGGACATTATATACGTCCATAGCGTTGTATACCCTAACCTAACGCAACCTAACATCTCGGATGTAATATTTTACAACATTCTGGCTTGTCAGTCCCCACGTCTCGATCTGGACATTATATACATTTATAACGATATATATCCAAACTTAAGGGAAACTAACATCTCGGATGTAATATTTTGCAACATTCCTGGCGCTTCGGCTCCTACTTTTCGGTGGGAACATTATATACGTCTATAACGTTAAATATCCTAACGTAAGGCAACATAACATCTCGGATGTTATATTTTACAACATTCCTGGCGTGTGGTCGCTTGCTTCTCGATGGGGTCATTATATACGTCTATAACATTGTATATCCTAACCTAAGGCAATCTAACATCTCGGATGTATTATTTTACAACATTCTGGCTTGTCAGTCCCCACGTCTCAATCTGGACATTATATACATTTATAACGATATATATCCAAACTTAAGGGAAACTAACATCTCGGATGTAATATTTTACAACATTCCTGGCGCTTCGGCTCCTACTTTTCGGTGGGAACATTATATACGTCTATAACGTTACATATCCTAACGTAAGGCAACATAACATATCGGATGTTATATTTTACAACATTCCTGGCGTGTCGTCGCCTGCTTCTCGATGTGGACATTATATACGTCTATAACGTTGTATATCCTAGCCTATGCAATCTAACATCTCGGATGTAATATTTTACAACATTCCTGGCATGTCGGTCCCTACGTCTCGGTGGGAACGTTATATACGTCTATAACGATATATATCCAAACTTAAGGGAAACTAACATCTCGGATGTCATATTTTACAACATTCCAGGCGCTTCGGCCCCTATTTCTCGGTGGTAACATTATATACGTCTATAACGTTATATATCATAACATAAGGCAACCTAAAATCTCTACCGTAATGGTTTACAACATTCCTGGGCGTGTCGGCTCGTACTTCTCGGTGCGAACATGATATACGTCTATAACGTTATATATCCTAACGTAAGGCAACATAACATCTCGGATATAATATTTTACAACATTCCTGGCGTGTCGTCGCCTGCTTCTCGATGGGGACATTATATACGTCTATAACGTTGTATATCCTATCCTAACGCAACCTAACATCTGGGATGTAATATTTTACAACATTCCTGGCATGTCGGTCCCTACGTCTCGGTGGGAACGTTATATACGTCTATAACGACATATATCCAAACTTAAGGGAAACTAACATCTCGGATGTAATATTTTACAACATTCCTGGCGATTCGGCTCCTACTTTTCGGTGGGAACATTATATACGTCTATTACGTTACATATCCTAACGTAAGGCAACATAACATCTCGGATGTTATATTTTACAACATTCCTGGCGCGTCGTCGCCTGCTTCTCGATGGGGACATTATATACGTCTATAACGTTGTATATCCTAACCTAACGCAACCTAACATCTGGGATGTAATATTTTACAACATTCCTGGCATGTCGGCCCCTATTTCTCGGTGGGAATATTATATACGTCTATAACGTTATATATCCTAGCCTAAGGCAACCTAACATCTCGGGTTTAATATTTTACAACATTCCTGACGCGTCGGCCCCTATTTCTCGGTGGGAACATTATATACGTCTATAACGTTATATATCATAACCTAAGGCAACCTAAAATCTCTACCGTAATAGTTTACAACATTCCTGGCGTGTCGGTTCGTACTTGTCGGTGCGAACATTATATACGTCTATAACGTTATATATCCTAACGTAAGGCAACATAACATCTCGGAAATAATATTTTACAACATTGCTGGCGTGTCGTCGCCTGCTTCTCGATGGGGTCATTATATACGTCTATAACATTGTATATCCTAACCTAACGCAACCTAACATCTGGGATGTAATATTTTACAACATTCCTGGCATGTCGACCCCTATTTCTCGGTGGGAATATTATATACGTCTATAACGTTATATATCCTAGCCTAAGGCAACCTAACATCTCGGGTTTAATATTTTACAACATTCCTGACGCGTCGGCCCCTATTTCTCGGTGGGAACATTACATACGTCTATAACGTTATATATCATAACCTAAGGCAACCTAAAATCTCTACCGTAATAGTTAACAACATTCCTGGCGTGTCGGCTCGTATTTCTCGGTGCGAACATTATATACGTCTATAACGTTATATATCCTAACGTAAGGCAACATAACATCTCGGATATAATATTTTACAACATTCCTGGCGTGTCGTCGCCTGCTTTTCGATGGGGACATTATATACGTCTATAACGTTGTATATCCTAACCTAACGCAACCTAACGTCTGGGATGTAATATTTTACAACATTCCTGGCATGTCAGTCCCTACGTCTCGGTGGGAACGTTATATACGTCTATAACGACATATATCCAAACTTAAGGGAAACTAACATCTCGGATGTAATGTTTTACAACATTCCTGGCGCTTCGGCTCCTACTTTTCGGTGGGAACATTATATACGTCTATAACGATACATATCCTAACGTAAGGCAACATAACATCTCGGATGTTATATTTTACAACATTCCTGGCGTGTCGTCACCTGCTTCTCGATGGGGTCGTTATATACGTCTATAACGTTGTATATCCTAACCTAAGGCAACCTAACATCT
Organism: Xylocopa violacea; assembly: GCA_963969225.1. NCBI lineage: Eukaryota > Metazoa > Arthropoda > Insecta > Hymenoptera > Apidae > Xylocopa > Xylocopa violacea. The sequence continues at coordinate 1,772,376 of CAXAJV010000835.1, forward strand.
CGGATGTAATATTTTACAACATTCTGGCTTGTCAGTCCCCACGTCTCGATCTGGACATTATATACATCTATAACGATTTATATCCAAACTTAAGGGAAACTAACATCTCGGATGTAATATTTTACAACATTCTTGGCGCTTCCGCTCCTACTTTTCGGTGGGAACATTATATACGTCTATAACGTTACATATCCTAACGTAAGGCAACATAACATCTCGGATGTAATGTTTTACAACATTCCTGGCGTGTCGTCGCCTGCTTCTCGATGGGGACATTATATACGTCTATAACGTTGTATATCCTAACCTAACGCAACCTAACATCTGGGATGTAATATTTTACAACATTCCTGGCATGTCGGTCCCTACGTCTCGGTGGGAACGTTATATACGTCTATAACGACATATATCCAAACTTAAGGGAAACTAACATCTCGGAGGTAATATTTTACAACATTCCTGGCGCTTCGGCCCCTACTTTTCGGTGGGAACATTATATACGTCTATAACGATACATATCCTAACGTAAGGCAACATAACATCTCGGATGTTATATTTTACAACATTCCTGGCGTGTCGTCACCTGCTTCTCGATGGGGTCGTTATATACGTCTATAACGTTGTATATCCTAACCTAAGGCAACCTAACATCTCGGATGTAATATTTTACAACATTCTGGCTTGTCAGTCCCCACGTCTCGATCTGGACATTATATACATCTATAACGATTTATATCCAAACTTAAGGGAAACTAACATCTCGGATGTAATATTTTACAACATTCTTGGCGCTTCCGCTCCTACTTTTCGGTGGGAACATTATATACGTCTATAACGTTACATATCCTAACGTAAGGCCACATAACATCTCGGATGTAATATTTTACAACATTCCTGGCGTGTCGTCGCCTGTTTCTCGATGGGGACATTATATACGTCTATAACGTTGTATATCCTAGCCTAAGCAATCTATCATCTCGGATGTAATATTTTACAACATTCCTGGCGTGTCGTCGCCTGCTTCTTGATGGGGACATCATATACGTCTATAACGTTGTATATCCTAACCTAACGCAACCTAACATCTGGGATTTAATATTTTACATCATTCCTAGCGTGTCGTCGCCTGCTTCTCGATGGGGTCATTATATACGTCTATAACGTTGTATATCCTAACCTAACGCAACCGAAAATCTGGGATGTAATATTTTACAACATTCCTGGCATGTCGCTTCCTACGTCTCGGTGGGAACATTCTATACGTCTATAACGTTTTATATCCTAACCTAAGGGAACCTAACACCTCGGGTGTAGTATTTTACAACATTCCTGACGCGTCGGTCCCTATTTCTCGGTGGGACCATTATATACGTCTATAGCGTTATATATCCTAGCCTAAGGCGACCTGACATGTCGAATGTAATATTTTATATCATTCCTGGCGTGTCGGCCCGTAGATCTCGGTGGTAACATTATATACGTCTATAACGTTATGTATTCTAGCCTAAGGCAACCTAACATGCCGAATGTAATATTTTACAACATTCCTGGCGTGTTGTCGCCTGCTTCTCGGTGGGGACATTATATATGTCTATAACGTTGTATATCCTAACCTAACGAAACCTAACATCTGGGATGTAATATTTTACAACATTCCTGGCGTGTCGGCCCCTCTTTCTCGGTGGGAACATTATATACGTCTACAACGTTGTATATCCTAACCTAATGCAACCTATCATTTCGGATGTAATATTTGATAACATTCCTGGCGTGTCGGCCCCTATTTCTCGGTGGGAACATTATATACGTCTATAACGTTATATATCATAACCTAAGGCAACCTAAAATCTCTACCGTAATAGTTTACAACATTCCTGGCGTGTCGGCTCGTACTTGTCGGTGCGAACATTATATACGTCTATAACGTTATATATCCTAACGTAAGGCAACATAACATCTCAGATATAATATTTTACAACATTCCTGGCGTGTCGTCGCCTGCTTCTCGATGGGGACATTATATACGTCTATAACTTTGTATATCCTAACCTAACGCAACCTAACATCTGGGATTTAATATTTTACAACATTCCTGGCATGTCGGTCCCTACGTCTCGGTGGGAACGTTATATACGTCTATAACGACATATATCCAAACTTAAGGGAAACTAACATCTCGGATGTAATATTTTACAACATTCCTGGCGCTTCGGCTCCTACTTTTCGGTGGGAACATTATATACGTCTATAACGATACATATCCTAACGTAAGGCAACTTAACATCTCGGATGTTATATTTTACAACATTCCTGGCGTGTCGTCGCCTGCTTCTCGACGGGGTCGTTATATACGTCTATAACGTTGTATATCCTAACCTAAGGCAACCTAACATCTCGGATGTAATATTTTACAACATTCCTGGCATGTCGGTCCCTACATCTCGGTGGGAACATACTATACGTCTATAACGTTGTATATCCTAACCTAAGGCAACCTAACATCTCGGGTGTAATATTTTACAACATTCCTGACTCGTCGGCCCCTATTTTTCGGTGGGAACATTATATACGTCTATAACGTTATATATCCTAGCCTAAGGCAACCTAAGATGTCGAATGTAATATTTTACAACATTCCTGGCGTGTCGTCGCCTACTTCACGATGGGGACATTATATACATCTATAACATTGTATATCCTAACCTAAGGCAACCTAACATCTCGGATGTAATATTTTACAACATTCTGACGTGTCGTTGCCTGCTTCTCGATGGGGAGATTATATACGTCTATAACTTTGTATATCCTAACCTAACGCAACCTAACATTTGGGATGTAATATTTTACAACATTCCTTGCATGTCGGTGCCTACGTCTCGGTGGGAACATTATATACGTCTATAACGTTATATATCCTAACGTAAGGCAACATAACATCTCGGATGTAATATTTTACAACATTCCTGACGCATCGGCCCCTATTTCTCGGTGGGAACATAATATACGTCTATAACGTTATATATCCTAGCCAAACGCAACCTAACATCTGGGATGTAATATTTTACAACATTCCTGGCGTGTCGTCGCCTACTTCACGATGGGGACATTATATACATCTATAACATTGTATATCCTAACCTAATGCAACCTATCATTTCGGATGTAATATTTGATAACATTCCTGGCGTGTCGGCCCGTACATCTCGGTGGGAAAATCATATACGTCTATAGCGATATATATACTAACCGAAGGCAACCTAACATTTCGAATGTAATATTTTACAACATTCCTGGCGCGTCGGTTCCTATTTTACGGTGGGAACATTATATACGTCTATAACGTTATATATACTAACGTAATGCAACATAACATCTCGGATGTAATATTTTACAACATTCCTGGCGTGTTGTCGCCCGTTTCTCGATGGGGACATTATATACGTCTATAACGTTGTATATCCTAACCTAACGCAACCTAACATCTGGGATTTAATATTTTACATTATTCCTGGCGTGTCGTCGCCTGCTTCTCGATGGGGACATTATATACGTCTATAACGTTGTATATCCTAACCTAACGCAATCCAAAATCTGGGATGTAATATTTTACAACATTCCTGGCATGTCGGTCCCTACGTCTCGGTGGGAACATTCTATACGTCTATAACGTTGTATATCCTAACCTAAGGGAACCTAAAATCTCGGGTGTAGTATTTTACAACATTCCTGACGCGTCGGCCCCTATTTCTCGGTTGAACCACTATATACGTCTATAGCGTTATATATCCTAGCCTAAGGCGACCTAACATGTCGAATGTAATATTTTACAACGTTCCTGGCGTGTCGCCGCCTACTTCTCGATGGGGACATTAAATACATCTATAACGTTATATATTCTAACCTAATGCAACCTAACATCTAGGATGTAATATTTTACAACATTCCTGGCATGTCAGTCCCTACGTCTGGCTGGGAACATTATATACGTCTATAACGATGTATATCCTAACCTAACGCAACCTAACATCTCGGATGTAATATTTTACAACATTCCTGGCGTGTCGTCGCCTACTTCTCGATGGGGACATTAAATACATCTATAACGTTGTATATCCTAACCTAAGGCAACCCAACATCTCGGATGTAATATTTTACAACATTCTGGCTTGTCGGTCCCCACGTCTCGATCTGGACATTATATACGTCTATAACGATATATGTCCTAGCCTAAAGCAACCTAACATCTCGGATGTAATATTTTACAACATTCCTGGCATGTCGGTCCCTACTTCACGGTGGGAACATTGTATACGTCTATAACGATATATACCCTAGCCTAAGGCAACCTAAAATCTGGGATGAAATATTATACAACATTCCTGGCATGTCGGTACCTACGTCTCGGTGGGAACATTATATACGTCTATAACGTTATTTATCCTAACGTAAGGCAACATAACATCTCGGATGTAATATTTTACAACATTCCTGGCGTGTTGTCGCCTGCTTCTCGATGGGGACATTATATACGTCTATAACGTTGTATATCCTAACCTAACGCATCCTAACATCTGGGATGTAATATTTTACATCATTCCTGGCGCGTCGTCGCCTGCTTCTCGATGGGGACATTATATACGTCTATAACGTTTTATATCCTAACCTAACGCAACCTAACATCTGGGATTTAATATTTTACATCATTCCTGGCGTGTCGTCGCCTGCTTCTCGATGGGGACATTATATACACCTATAACGTTGTATATCCTAACCTAAGGCAACCTAACATCTGCGATGTAATATTTTACAACATTCCTGGCATGTCGGTCCCTACGTCTCGGTGGGAACATTCTATACGTCTATAACGTTGTTTATCCTAACCTAAGGAAAACTAACATCTCGGGTGTAGTATTTTACAACATTCCTGACGCGTCGGCCCCTATTTCTCGGTTGGACCATTATATACGTCTATAGCGTTATATATCCTAGCCTGAGCCGACCTAGCATGTCGAATGTAATATTTTACATCATTCCTGTCGTCTTGAACCGTATTTCTCGGTGGTAACACTATATGCGTCTATAACGTTACATATCGTAGCCTAAGGCGACCTAACATATCGAATGTAATATTTTACAACATTCCTGGCGTGTCGTCGCCTGCTTCTCGATGGGGACATTATATACATCTCTATAACGTGGTATATCCTAGCCTAAGGCAACCTAACATCTCGCATGTAAAATTTTACAACATTCCTGGCATTTCGGCCCGTAGTTCTCGGTGGTAACATTATATACGTCTATAACGTTATATATCCTAGCCTAAGGCAACCTAACATCTCGAATGTAATATTTGACAACATTCCTGGCGTGTCGTAGCCTGCTTCCCGATGGCGACATTATATACGTCTATAACGTTGTATATCCTAACCTAAGGCAACCTAACATCTGCGATGTAATATATTACAACATTCCTTGCATGTCGGTCCGTACTTCTGGGTGGGAACATCATATACGTCTATAGCGATATATATCCTAACCTAACGCAACCTAACATCTGGGATGTAATATTTTACAACATTCCTGGCATGTCGTTCCCTACGTCACGGTGGTAACATTACATACGTCTATAACGTTATATATCCTAGCCTAAGGCGGCCTAACATGTCGAATGTAATATTTTACATCATTCCTGGCGTGTCGGCCCGTAGTTCTCGGTGGTAACAATATATTCGTCTATAACGTTATGTATCCTAGCCTAAGGCAACCTAACATGCCGAATGTAATATTTTACAACATTCCTGGCGTGTCGTCGCCTACTTCTCGATGGGGACATTATATACGTCTATAACGTTGTATATCCTAACCTAACGCAACCTAACATCTGGGATGTATCATTTTACAACATTCCTGGCATGTCGATCCCTACGTCTCGGTGGGAACATCATATACGTCTATAGCGATATATATCCTAACCGAAGGCAACGTAACATCTCGGATGTAATATTTTACAACATTCCTGGCACGTCGGCTCCTATTTTTCGGTGGGAACATTATATACGTCTATAACGTTATATATCCTAACGTAAGGCAACATAACATCTCGGATGCAATATTTTACAACATTCCTGACGCGTCGGCCCCTATTTCTCGGTGGGAACATAATATACGTCTATAACGTTATATATCCTAGCCTAAGGTAACCTAACATGTCGGATGTAATATTTTACAACATTCCTGGCGTGTCGTCGCCTGCTTCTCGATGGGGACATTATATACGTCTATAACGTTGTATATCCTAACCTAACGCAACCCAAAATCTGGGATGTAATATTTTACAACATTCCTGGCATGTCGGTCCCTACTTCACGGTGGGAACATTGCATACGTCTATAACGATATATACCCTAGCCTAAGGCAACCTAAAATCTGGGATGAAATATTATACAACATTCCTGGCATGTCGGTACCTACGTCTCGGTGGGAACATTATATACGTCTATAACGTTATATATCCTAACGTAAGGCAACATAACATCTCGGATGTAATATTTTACAACATTCCTGGCGTGTTGTCGCCTGCTTCTCGATGGGGACATTATATACGTCTATAACGTTGTATATCCTAACCTAACGCATCCTAACATCTGGGATGTAATATTTTACATCATTCCTGGCGCGTCGTCGCCTGCTTCTCGATGGGGACATTATATACGTCTATAACGTTTTATATCCTAACCTAACGCAACCTAACATCTGGGATTTAATATTTTACATCATTCCTGGCGTGTCGTCGCCTGCTTCTCGATGGGGACATTATATACACCTATAACGTTGTATATCCTAACCTAAGGCAACCTAACATCTGCGATGTAATATTTTACAACATTCCTGTCATGTCGGTCCGTACTTCTCGGTGGGAACATCATATACACCAATAGCGATATATATCCTAACGGAAGGCAAGCTAACATCTCGGATGTATTACTTTACAACATTCCTGGCGCTTCTGCTCCTACTTTTCGGTGGGAACATTATATTCGTCTATAACGTTATATATCCTAACGTAAGGCAACATAACATCTCGGATGTAATATTTTACAACATTCCTGGCGTGTCGTCGCCTACTTCTTCATGGGGACATTATATACATCTATAACGTTGTATATGCTAACGTAAGGCAACCTAACATCCCGAATGTAATGTTTTACAACATTCCTGGCATGTCGGTCCCTACTTCTCGGTGGGAACATTGTATACGTCTATAACGATATATGTCCTAGCCTAAGGCAACCTAATATCTCGAATGTAATATTTGACAACATTCCTGGCGTGTCGTCGCCTGCTTCTCGATGGGGACATTATATACGTCTATAACGTTGTATATCCTAACCTAACGCAACCTAACATCTGGGATGTAATATTTTACAACATTCCTGGCATGTCGGTCCCTACGTCTCGGTGGGAACATTCTATACGTCTATAACGTTGTTTATCCTAACCTAAGGAAAACTAACATCTCGGGTGTAGTATTTTACAACATTCCTGACGCGTCGGCCCCTATTTCTCGGTTGGACCATTATATACGTCTATAGCGTTATATATCCTAGCCTGAGCCGACCTAGCATGTCGAATGTAATATTTTACATCATTCCTGTCGTCTTGAACCGTATTTCTCGGTGGTAACACTATATGCGTCTATAACGTTACATATCGTAGCCTAAGGCGACCTAACATATCGAATGTAATATTTTACAACATTCCTGGCGTGTCGTCGCCTGCTTCTCGATGGGGACATTATATACATCTCTATAACGTGGTATATCCTAGCCTAAGGCAACCTAACATCTCGCATGTAAAATTTTACAACATTCCTGGCATTTCGGCCCGTAGTTCTCGGTGGTAACATTATATACGTCTATAACGTTATATATCCTAGCCTAAGGCAACCTAACATCTCGAATGTAATATTTGACAACATTCCTGGCCTGCTAGCCCGTACTTGTGGGTGGGAAAATCATATACGTCTATAGCGATATATATCCTAACCGAAGGCAACCTAATATCTCGGATGTAATATTTTACAACATTCCTGTCGCGTCGGATCCTACTTTTCGGTGGGAACATTATACAAGTCTATAACGTTGCATATCCTAACATAAGGCCACATAACATCTCGGATGTAATATTTGACAACATTCCTGGCGTGTCGTCGCCTGCTTCTCGATGGGGACATTATACACGTCTATAACGTTGTATATCCTAACCTAACGCAACGTAACAACTGGGATGTAATATTTTACAACATTCCTGGCATGTCGGTCCCTACGTCTCGGTGGGAACATTCTATACGTCTATAACGTTGTATATCCTAACCTAAGAGAACCTAACATCTCGGGTGTAGTATTTTACAACATTCCTGACGCGTCGGCCCCTATTTCTCGGTTGGACCATTATATACGTCTATAGCGTTATACATCCTAGCCTAAGGCGGCCTAGCATGTCGAATGTAATATTTTACATTATTCCTGTCGTGTCGACCCGTAGTTCTCGGTGGTAACGTTATATGCGTCTATAACATTACATATCCTAGCCGAAGGCGACCTAACATGTCGAATGTAATATTTTACAACGTTCCCAGCGTGTTGTCGCCTGCTTCTCGATGGGGACATTATATACGTCTATAACGTTGTATATCCTAACCTAATGCAACCTAACATCTAGGATGTAATATTTTACAACATTCCTGGCATGTCAGTCCGTTCGTCTCGCTGGGAACATTATATACGTCTATAACGATGTATATCCTAACCTAACGCAACCTAACATCTCGGATGTAATATTTTATAACATTCCTGGCGTGTCGTCGTCTACTTCTCCATGGGGACATTATATACATCTCTAACGTTGTATATGCTAACCTAAGGCAACCTAACATCTCGAATGTAATCTTTTACAACATTCCTGGCATGTCGGTCCCTACTTCTCGGTGGGAACATTGTATACGTCTATAACGATATATGTCCCAGCCTAAGGCAACCTAACATCTCGAATGTAATATTTGACAACATTCCTGGCGTGTCGTAGCCTGCTTACCGATGGCGACATTATATACGTCTATAACGTTGTATATCCTAACCTAAGGCAACCTAACATCTGCGATGTAATATATTACAACATTCCTTGCATGTCGGTCCGTACTTCTCGGTGGGAACATCATATACGTCTATAGCGACATATATCCTAACCTAACGCAACCTAACATCTGGGATGTAATATTTTACAACATTCCTGGCATGTCGTTCCCTACGTCACGGTGGTAACATTACATACGTCTATAACGTTATATATCCTAGCCTAAGGCGGCCTAACATGCCGAATGTAATATTTTACAACATTCCTGGCGTGTCGTCGCCTACTTCTCGATGGGGACATTATATACGTCTATAACGTTGTATATCCTAACCTAACGCAACCTAACATCTGGGATGTATCATTTTACAACATTCCTGGCATGTCGGTCCCTACGTCTCGGTGGGAACATCATATACGTCTATAGCGATATATATCCTAACCGAAGGCAACGTAACATCTCGGATGTAATATTTTACAACATTCCTGGCGCGTCGGCTCCTATTTTTCGGTGGGAACATTATATACGTCTATAACGTTATATATCCTAACGTAAGGCAACATAACATCTCGGATGCAATATTTTACAACATTCCTGACGCGTCGGCCCCTATTTCTCGGTGGGAACATAATATACGTCTATAACGTTATATATCCTAGCCTAAGGTAACCTAACATGTCGGATGTAATATTTTACAACATTCCTGGCGTGTCGTCGCCTGCTTCTCGATGGGGACATTATATACGTCTATAACGTTGTATATCCTAACCTAACGCAACCCAAAATCTGGGATGTAATATTTTACAACATTCCTGGCATGTCGGTCCCTACGTCTCGGTGGGAACATTCTATACGTCTATAACGTTGTATATCCTAACCTAAGAGAACCTAACATCTCGGGTGTAGTATTTTACAACATTCCTGACGCGTCGGCCCCTATTTCTCGGTTGGACCATTATATACGTCTATAGCGTTATACATCCTAGCCTAAGGCGGCCTAGCATGTCGAATGTAATATTTTACATTATTCCTGTCGTGCCGACCCGTAGTTCTCGGTGGTAACGTTATATGCGTCTATAACATTACATATCCTAGCCGAAGGCGACCTAACATGTCGAATGTAATATTTTACAACGTTCCCAGCGTGTTGTCGCCTGCTTCTCGATGGGGACATTATATACGTCTATAACGTTGTATATCCTAACCTAATGCAACCTAACATCTAGGATGTAATATTTTACAACATTCCTGGTATGTCAGTCCGTTCGTCTCGCTGGGAACATTATATACGTCTATTACGATGTATATCCTAACCTAACGCAACCTAACATCTCGGATGTAATATATTACAACATTCCTTGCATGTCGGTCCGTACTTCTCGGTGGGAACATCATATACGTCTATAGCGATATATATCCTAACCTAACGCAACCTAACATCTGGGATGTAATATTTTACAACATTCCTGGCATGTCGTTCCCTACGTCACGGTGGTAACATTACATACGTCTATAACGTTATATATCCTAGCCTAAGGCGGCCTAACATGTCGAATGTAATATTTTACATCATTCCTGGCGTGTCGGCCCGTAGTTCTCGGTGGTAACAATATATTCGTCTATAACGTTATGAATCCTAGCCTAAGGCAACCTAACATGCCGAATGTAATATTTTACAACATTCCTGGCGTGTCGTCGCCTACTTCTCGATGGGGACATTATATACGTCTATAACGTTGTATATCCTAACCTAACGCAACCTAACATCTGGGATGTATCATTTTACAACATTCCTGGCATGTCGGTCCCTACGTCTCGGTGGGAACATCATATACGTCTATAGCGATATATATCCTAACCGAAGGCAACGTAACATCTCGGATGTAATATTTTACAACATTCCTGGCGCGTCGGCTCCTATTTTTCGGTGGGAACATTATATACGTCTATAACGTTATATATCCTAACGTAAGGCAACATAACATCTCGGATGCAATATTTTACAACATTCCTGACGCGTCGGCCCCTATTTCTCGGTGGGAACATAATATACGTCTATAACGTTATATATCCTCGCCTAAGGTAACCTAACATGTCGGATGTAATATTTTACAACATTCCTGGCGTGTCGTCGCCTGCTTCTCGATGGGGACATTATATACGTCTATAACGTTGTATATCCTAACCTAACGCAACCCAAAATCTGGGATGTAATATTTTACAACATTCCTGGCATGTCGGTCCCTACGTCTCGGTGGGAACATTCTATACGTCTATAACGTTGTATATCCTAACCTAAGGGAACCTAAAATCTCGGGTGTAGTATTTTACAACATTCCTGACGCGTCGGCCCCTATTTCTCGGTTGAACCACTATATACGTCTATAGCGTTATATATCCTAGCCTAAGGCGACCTAACATGTCGAATGTAATATTTTACAACGTTCCAGGCGTGTCGCCGCCTACTTCTCGATGGGGACATTAAATACATCTATAACGTTATATATTCTAACCTAGTGCAACCTAACATCTAGGATGTAATATTTTACAACATTCCTGGCATGTCAGTCTCTACGTCTGGCTGGGAACATTATATACGTCTATAACGATGTATATCCTAACCTAACGCAACCTAACATCTCGGATGTAATATTTTACAACATTCCTGGCGTGTCGTCGCCTACTTCTCGATGGGGACATTAAATACATCTATAACGTTGTATATCCTAACCTAAGGCAACCCAACATCTCGGATGTAATATTTTACAACATTCTGGCTTGTCGGTCCCCACGTCTCGATCTGGACATTATATACGTCTATAACGATATATGTCCTAGCCTAAAGCAACCTAACATCTCGGATGTAATATTTTACAACATTCCTGGCATGTCGGTCCCTACTTCACGGTGGGAACATTGTATACGTCTATAACTATATATACCCTAGCCTAAGGCAACCTAAAATCTGGGATGAAATATTATACAACATTCCTGGCATGTCGGTACCTACGTCTCGGTGGGAACATTATATACGTCTATAACGTTATATATCCTAACGTAAGGCAACATAACATCTCGGATGTAATATTTTACAACATTCCTGGCGTGTTGTCGCCTGCTTCTCGATGGGGACATTATATACGTCTATAACGTTGTATATCCTAACCTAACGCATCCTAACATCTGGGATGTAATATTTTACATCATTCCTGGCGCGTCGTCGCCTGCTTCTCGATGGGGACATTATATACGTCTATAACGTTTTATATCCTAACCTAACGCAACCTAACATCTGGGATTTAATATTTTACATCATTCCTGGCGTGTCGTCGCCTGCTTCTCGATGGGGACATTATATACACCTATAACGTTATATATCCGAACCTAAGGCAACCTAACATCTGCGATGTAATATTTTACAACATTCCTGTCATGTCGGTCCGTACTTCTCGGTGGGAACATCATATACACCAATAGCGATATATATCCTAACGGAAGGCAAGCTAACATCTCGGATGTATTACTTTACAACATTCCTGGCGCTTCTGCTCCTACTTTTCGGTGGAAACATTATATTCGTCTATAACGTTATATATCCTAACGTAAGGCAACATAACATCTCGGATGTAATATTTTACAACATTCCTGGCGTGTCGTCGCCTACTTCTTCATGGGGACATTATATACATCTATAACGTTGTATATGCTAACGTAAGGCAACCTAACATCCCGAATGTAATGTTTTACAACATTCCTGGCATGTCGGTCCCTACTTCTCGGTGGGAACATTGTATACGTCTATAACGATATATGTCCTACCCTAAGGCAACCTAACATCTCGAATGTAATATTTGACAACATTCCTGGCGTGTCGTCGCCTGCTTCTCGATGGGGACATTATATACGTCTATAACGTTGTATATCCTAACCTAACGCAACCTAACATCTGGGATGTAATATTTTACAACATTCCTGGCATGTCGGTCCCTACGTCTCGGTGGGAACATTCTATACGTCTATAACGTTGTTTATCCTAACCTAAGGAAAACTAACATCTCGGGTGTAGTATTTTACAACATTCCTGACGCGTCGGCCCCTATTTCTCGGTTGGACCATTATATACGTCTATAGCGTTATATATCCTAGCCTGAGCCGACCTAGCATGTCGAATGTAATATTTTACATCATTCCTGTCGTCTTGAACCGTATTTCTGGGTGGTAACACTATATGCGTCTATAACGTTACATATCGTAGCCTAAGGCGACCTAACATATCGAATGTAATATTTTACAACATTCCTGGCGTGTCGTCGCCTGCTTCTCGATGGGGACATTATATACATCTCTATAACGTGGTATATCCTAGCCTAAGGCAACCTAACATCTCGCATGTAAAATTTTACAACATTCCTGGCATTTCGGCCCGTAGTTCTCGGTGGTAACATTATATACGTCTATAACGTTATATATCCTAGTCTAGGCAACCTAACATGTCGAAAGTAATATTTTACAACATTCCTGGCGTGTCGTCGCCTACTTCTCGATGGGGACATTATATACATCTATAACCGTGTATACCCTAACCTAAGGCAACCTAACATCTCGGATGTAATATTTTACAACATTCTGGCGTGTCGTCTCCTGCTTCTCGATGGGGACATTATATACGTCTATACGGTTGTATATCCTAACCTAACGCAACCTAACATTTGGGATGTAATATTTTACAACATTCCTGCCATGTCGGTGCCTACGTCTCGGTGGGAACATTATATACGTCTATAACGATAGATATCCTAACCTAAGGCAACCTAACACCTCGGATGTAATAGTTGACAACATTCCTGGCGTGTCGGTCCCTACTTCTCGGTGGGAATATTATATACGTCTATAACGTTATATATAATAACCTAAGGCAACCTAACATCTCGGATGTAATATTTTACAACATTCCTGGCTCGTCGGCCCCTATTTTTCGGTGGGAACATTGTATACGTCTATAACGTTATATATCCTAGCCTAAGGCAACCTAGCATGTCGAATGTAATACTTTACAACATTCCTGGTGTGGCGTCGCCTACTTCTCGATGGGGACATTATATACATCTATAACGTTGTATATCCTAACCTAACGCAACCTAACATTTGGGATGTAATATTTTACAACATTCCTGGCATGTCGGTGTCTACGTCTCGGTGGGAACATTATATACATCTATAACAATATATATCCTAACCTAAGGCAACCTAACATCTCGGATGTAATAGTTGAAAACATTCCTGGCGTGTCCACCCGTACTTCTCGGTGGGAACATTATATACGTCTATAACGTGATATATCCTAGCCTAAGGCCACATAACATGTCGAATGTAATATTTTACAACATTCCTGGCGTGTCGTCGCCTGCTTCTCGATGGGGAGATTATATACGTCTATAGCGTTGTATATCCTAACCTAAGGGAACCTAACATCTCGGGTGTAATGTTTTACAACATTCCTGACGCGTCGAACCCTATTTTTCGGTGGGAATATTATATACGTCTATAACGTTATATATCCTAGCCTAAAGCATCCTAACACCTCGTATTTAATAGTTGACAACATTCCTGGCGTGTAGGCCCGTACTTCTCGGTGGGAACATTGTATACGTCTATAACGTTATATATCCTAGCCTAAGGCGACCTAACATATCGAATGTAATATTTTACATCATTCCTGGCGTGTCGTCGCCTGCTTCTCGATGGGAACATTATATACGTCTATAACGTTGTGTATCCTAACCTAACGCAACCTAACATCTGGGATGTAATATTCCTGGCGTATCGTCGCCTGCTTCTCGATGGGGACACTATATACGTCTATAACGATATATATCCTAACCTAAAGCAACCTAACATCTCGGGTGTAATATTTTACAACATTCCTGACGCGTCGGCCCCTATTTCTCGGTGGGAACATAATAAACGTCTATAACGTTATATATCCTAGCCTAAGGTAACCTAACATCTCGGATGTAATATTTTACAACATTCTGGCGTGTCGTCGCCTGCTTCTCGATGGGGACATTATATTCGTCTATATCGTTGTATATCCTAACCTAACGCAACCTAACGTCTGGGATGTAATATTTTGCAACATTCCTGGCATGTCGGTGCCTACGTCTCGGTGGGAACATTATATACGTCTATAACGATATATGTCCTAACCTAAGGCAACCTAACATCTCGGAAGTAATAGTTGACAACTTTCCTGGCGTGTCCGCCCTTACTTCTCGGTGGGAACATTATGTACTTCTATAACGTTATATATCCTAGCCTAAGGCGACCTAACATGTCGAATGTAATATTTTACAACATTCCTGGCGTGTCGTCTCCTGCTTCTCGATGGGGACATTATATACGTCTATAATGTTGTATACCCTAACCTAACGCAACCTAACATCTGGGATGTGATATTTTACAAGATTCCTGGAATGTCGGTCACCAAGTCTCGGTAGGAACATTATATACGTCTATAACGATATATATCCAAACCTAAGGGAACCTAACATCTCGGATGTAATATTTTACAACATTCCTGGCATGTCGGTCCCTACTTCTCGGTGGGAGTATTATATACGTCTATAACGTTATATATCATAACCTAAGGCAACCTAACTTCTCGGATGTAATATTTTACAACATTTCTGGCATGTCGGTCCCTACTTCTCGGTGGGAATATTATATACGTCTATAACGTTATATAACATAACCTAAGGCAACCTAACATCTCGGATGTAATAGTTGACAACATTCCTGGCGTGTGCGCCCGTACTTCTCGGTGGGAACCTTATATACGTCTATAACGTTATATATCCTAGCCTAAGGCCACCTAACATGTCGAATGTAATATTTTACAACATTCCTGGCGTGTCGACGCCTGCTTCTCGATGGGGACATTATATACATCTATAACATTGTATATCCTAACTTAAGGCAACCAAACATAGCGAATGTAATATTTTACAACATTCCTGGCGTGTTGTCGCCTACTTCTCGATGGGGACATTATATACATCTATAATCTTGTATATCTTAACCTAAGGCAGCCTAACATCTCGGATGTAGTATTTTACAACATTCCTGGCGTGTCGTCGCCTACTTCTGGATGGGGTCATTATATACATCCATAACGTTGTATGTCCTAACCTAAGGGAACCTAACACCTCGGGTGTAATATTTTACAACATTCCTGACGCGTCGGTCCCTATTTTTCGGTGGGAATATTATATACGTCTATAACGATATATGTCCTAACCTAAGGCAACCTAACACCTCGGATGTAATAGTTGACAACATTCCTGGCGTGTAGGCCCGTACTTCTCGGTGGGAACGTTGTATACATCTATAACGTTATATATCCTAGCCTAAGGCGACCTAACATATCGAATGTAATATTTTACATCATTCCTGGCGTGTCGTCGCCTGCTTCTCGATGGGAACATTATATACGTCTATAACGTTGTGTATCCTAACCTAACGCAACCTAATATCTGGGATGTAATATTCCTGGCGTGTCGTCGCCTACTTCTGGATGGGGACATTATATACGTCTATAACGTTATATAGCCTAACCTAAGGCAACCTAACTTCTCGGATGTAATAGTTGACAACATTCCTGGCGTGTCCACACGTACTTCTCGGTGGGAACATTATATACGTCTATAACGTTATATATCCTAGCCTAAGGCCACATAACATGTGGAATGTACTATTTTCCAACATTCCTGGCGTGTCGTCGCCTGCTTCTCGATGGGGACATTATATACATCTATAACATTGTATATCCTAACCTAAGGCAACGTAACATCTCGGATGTAATATTTTACAACATTCTGGCGTGTCGTCGCCTGCTTCTCGATGGGGAGATTATATACGTCTATAACGTTGTATATCCTAACCTAACGCAACCTAACATTTGGGATGTAATGTTTTACAACATTCCTGGCGTGTCGTCGCCTAGTTTGGATGGGGTCATTATATACATCTATAACGCTGTATATCCTAACCTAAGGCAACCTAACATCTCGGATGTAATATTTTACAACATTCCTGGCATGTCGGTCCCTACATCTCTGTGGGAACATACTATACGTCTATAACGTTGTATATCCTAACCTAAGGGAACCTAACATCTCGGGTGTAAACTTTTACAACATTCCTGACGCGTCGGGTCCTATTTTTCGGTGAGAACATTATATACGGCTATAACGTTATATATCCTAGCCTAAGGCAACCTAACATGTCGAATGTAATATTTTACAACATTCCTGTCGTGTCGTCGCCTGCTTCTCGATGGGGAGATTATATACGTCTATAACGTTGTATATCCTAACCTAACGCAACCTAACATTTGGGATGTAATATTTTACAACATTCCTTGCATGTCGGTGCCTACGTCTCGGTGGGAACATTATATACGTCTATAACGATATATATCCTAACCTAAGGCAACCTAACACCTCGGATGTAATAGTTGACAACATTCCTGGCGTGCAGGCCCGTACTTCTCGGTGGGAACATTGTATACGTCTATAACGATATATATCCTAGCCTAAGGCAACCTAACACCTCGGATGTAATAGTTGACAACATTCCTGGCGTGTCCGCCCGTACTTCTCTGTGGGAATATTATGTACGTCTATAACGTTATATATCCTAGCCTAAGGCCACCTAACGTGTCGAATGTAAAATTTTACAACATTCCTGACGCGTCGGCCCTTATTTTTCGGTGGGAACATTATATACGTCTATAACGTTATATATCCTAGTCTAAGGCAACCTAACATGTCGAATGTAATATTTTATAACATTCCTGGCGTGTCGTCGCCTGCTTCTCGATGGGGACATTATATACGTCTATAATGTTGTATATCTTAAACTAACGCAACTTAACATCTGGGATGTAATATTTTACAGCATTCGTGGTGTGTCGTCGCCTACTTCTGGATGGGGTCATTATATACATCTATAACGTTGTATATCCTAACCTAACGCAACCTAACATTTGGGATGTAATATTTTACAACATTCCTTGCATGTCGGTGCCTACGTCTCGTTGGGAACAGTATATACGTCTATAACGATATGTATCCTAACCTAAGGCAACCTAACACCTCGGATGTAATAGTTGACAACATTCCTGGCGTGTAGGCCCGTACTTGTCGGTGGAAACATTGTATACGTCTATAACGTTATATATCCTAGCATAAGGCGACCTAACATATCGAATGTAATATTTTACATCATTCCTGGCGTGTCGTCGCCTGCTTCTCGATGGGAACATTATATACGTCTATAACGTTGTGTATCCTAACCTAACGCAACCTAACATCTGGGATGTAATATTCCTGGCGTGTCGTCGCCTACTTCTGGATGGGGACATTATATACGTCTATAACGTTATATATCCTAACCTAAGGCAACCTAACATCTCGGATGTAATAGTTGACAACATTCCTGGCGTGTGCGCCCGTACATCTCGGTGGGAACCTTATATACGTCTATAACGTTATATATCCTAGCCTAAGGCCACCTAACATGTCGAATGTAATATTTTACAACATTCCTGGCGTGTCGTCGCCTGCTTCTCGATGGGGACATTATATACAACTATAACATTGTATATCCTAACTTAAGGCAACCAAACATAGCGCATGTATTATTTTACAACATTCCTGGCGTGTTGTCGCCTACTTCTCGATGGGGACATTATATACATCTATAATCTTGTATATCCTAACCTAAGGCAGCCTAACATCTCGGATGTAGTATTTTACAACATTCCTGGCGTGTCGTCGCCTACTTCTGGATGGGGTCATTATATACATCCATAACGTTGTATATCCTAACCTAAGGGAACCTAACATCTCGGCTGTAATATTTTACAACATTCCTGACGCGTCGGTCCCTATTTTTCGGTGGGAATATTATATACGTCTATAACGTTATATATCCTAGCCTAAGGCAACCTAACACCTCGGATGTAATAGTTGACAACATTCCTGGCGTGTAGGCCCGTACTTCTCGGTGGGAACGTTGTATACATCTTTAACGTTATATATCCTAGCCTAAGGCGACCTAACATATCGAATGTAATATTTTACATCATTCCTGGCGTGTCGTCGCCTGCTTCTCGATGGGAACATTATATACGTCTATAACGTTGTGTATCCTAACCTAACGCAACCTAACATCTGGGATGTACTATTCCTGGCGTGTCGTCGCCTACTTCTGGATGGGGACATTATATACGTCTATAACGTTATATATCCTAACCTAAGGCAACCTAACATCTCGGATGTAATAGTTGACAACATTCCTGGCGTGTCCGCCCGTACTTCTCGGTGGGAATATTATGTACGTCTATAACGTTATATATCCTAGCCTAAGGCCACCTAACGTGTCGAATGTAAAATATTACAACATTCCTGACGCGTCGGCCCCTATTTTTCGGTGGGAACATTATATACGTCTATAACGTTATATATCCTAGTCTAAGGCAACCTAACATGTCGAATGTAATATTTTATAACATTCCTGGCGTGTCGTCGCCTGCTTCTCGATGGGGACATTATATACGTCTATTACGTTGTATATCCTAACCTAACGCAACCTAACATCTCGGATGTAATATTTTACAACATTCCTGGCGTGTCGTCGCCTACTTCTGGATAGGGTCATTATATACATCTATAACGTTGTATATCCTAACCTAAGGCAACCTAACATCTCGAATGTAATATTTTACAACATTCTGGCGTTTCGTCGCCTGCTTCTCGATGGGGAGATTATATACTTATATAACTCTGTATATCCTAACCTAACGTAACCTAACATTTGGGATGTAATATTTTACAACATTCCTTGCATGTCGGTGCCTACGTCTCGGTGGGAACATTATATACGTCTATAACGATATATATCCTAACCTAAGGCAACCTAATATGTCAAATGTAATATTTTACAACATTCCTGGCGTGTCGTCGCCTACTTCTCCATGGGGACATTATATAAATCTATAACCTTGTATATCCTAACCTAAAGCAGCCTAACATCTCGGATGTAACATTTCACAACATTCCTGGCATGTCGGTCCCTACTTCTCGGTGAGAACATTCTATACGTCTATAACGTTGTATATCCTAGCCTAAGGGAACCTAACATCTGGGGTGTAATATTTGAAAACATACCCGACGTGTTAGCCCGTACTTCTCGGTGGGAACATCATATACGTCTATAGCGATATATATCATAGCCTAAGGCAACCTAACATCTCGGATGTAATATTTTACAACATTCCTGGCGCGTCGGCTCCTATTTTTCGTTGGGAACATTATATACGTCTATAACGTTATATATCCTAACCTAAGGGAATCTAACATCTCGTGTGTAATATTTTACAACATTCATGACACGTCGTCGCCTGCTTCTCGATGGGGACATTATATAAGTCTATAACGTTGTATATCCTAACCTAAGGCAACCTAACATCTCGGATGTAATAGTTGACAACATTCCTGGCGTGTCCGCCAGTACTTCTCGGTGGGAACATTATATACGTCTATAACGTTATATATCCTAGCCTAAGGCGACCTAACATGTCGAATGTAATATTTTACAAGATTCCTGGCATGACGGTCCCCAAGTCTCGGTAGGAACATTATATACGTCTATAACGATATATATCCTAACCTAGGGCAACCTAGCATCTTGGATGTAATAGTTGACAACATTCCTGGCGTGTCCGCCCGTACATCTACTTGGGAACATTATATACGTCTATAACGTTATATATCCTAGCCTAAGGCGACCTAACATGTCGAATGTAATATTTTACAACATTCCTGGCGTGTCGTCTCCTGCTTCTCGATGGGCACATTATATACGTCTATTACGTTGTATATCCTAACCTAACGCAACCTAACATTTGGGATGTAATATTTTACAACATTCCTGGCATGTCGGTCCCTACGTCTCGGTGGGAACATTATATACGTCTATAGCGATATATATCCTAACCTAAGGCAACCTAACATCTCGGATGTAATAGTTGACAGCATTCCTGGCATGTAGGCCCGTACTTCTTGGTGGAAACATTGTATACGTCTATAACGTTATATATCCTAGCCTAAGGCGACCTAACATGTCGAATGTAATATTTTACATCATTCCTGGCGTGTCGTCGCCTACCTCTGGATGGGGACATTATATAAATCTATAACGTTGTATATCCTAACCTAAGGCAACCTAACAGCTCGGATGTAATACTTGACAACATTCCTGACGTGTCGGCCCGTACTTCTCGGTGGGAACATCATATGCGTCTATAGCGATATATATCCTAACCGAAGGCAACCTAACATCTCGGATGTAACATTTTACAACATTCCTGGCATGTCGGTCTCTACGTCTCGGTGGGAACATCCTCTACGTCTATAACGTTGCATATCCTAACCTAAGGGAACCTAACATCTCGGGTGTAATATTTTACAACATTCCTGACGCGTCGGGCCTATTTCTCGGTGGGAATGTTATATTCGTCTATAATGTTATACATCCTAGCCTAAGGCGCCCTAACATGTCGGATGTAATAGTTGATAACATTCCTGGCGTGTCGGCCCGTACTTCTCGGCGGGGAAATTATATACGTCTATAATGTTGTATATCCTAACCTAACGCAACCTAACACCTGGGATGTAATATTTTACAACATTCCTGGCGTTTCGTCGGCTGCTTCTCGATGGGGACATTATATACGTCTATAACGTTGTATATCCTAACCTAACGCAATCTAACATCTGGGATGTAATATTTTACAACATTCCTGGCGCGTCGGGTCCTACTTTTCGGTGGGAACATTATATACATCTATAACTTTGTATATCCTAATCTAATGCAACCTAACATCTCGGATGTAATATTTTACAACATTCCTGGCATGTCGGTCCCCACGTTTCGGTGGGAACATTATATACGTCTATAACGATATATATCCTAACCTAAGGCAACCTAACATCTCGGATGTATTATTTTACAACACTCCTGGTTTGTCGGTCCCTACATCTCGGTGGGAAAATTATATACGTCTATAACGTTGTATATCCTAACCTAAGGCAAACTAACCTCAATACCGTAATATTTTACAACATTGCTGGCATGTCGGTCCCTGCTTCTCGGTGGGAACATTATATACGTCTATAACGTTATATATCATAACCTAAGGCAACCTCACCTCTCTACCGTAATATTTTACAACATTCCTGGCATATCGGTCCCTACGTCTCGGTGGAAACATTGTATACGTCTATAACGATATATATCCTAGCCTAATGCGACCTAACATCTCGAATGTAATATTTTATAACATTCCTGGCGTGTCGTCGCATGCTTCTCGATGGGGACATTATATACGTCTATAACGTTGTATATCCTAACCTAACGCAACCTAACATCTCGGATGTAATATTTTACAACATTCCTGGCATGTCGGTCCCTACATCTCGGTGGGAACATACTATACGTCTATAACGTTGTATATCCTAACCTAAGGGAACCTAACATCTCGGGTGTAATATTTTACAACATTCCTGACGCGTCGGCCCCTATTTTTCGGTGGGAACATTATATACGTCTATAACGTTATATATCCTAGCCTAAGGCAACCTAACATGTCGAATGTAATATTTTTCAACATTCCTGGCGTGTCGTCGCCTACTTCTCGATGGGGACATTATATACATCTATAACATTGTATATCCTAACCTAAGGGTACTTAACAACTCGGATGTAATATTTTACAACATTCTGGCGTTTCGTCGCCTGCTTCTCGATGGGGAGATTGTATACTTATATAACGTTGTATATCCTAACCTAACGCAACCTAATATTTGGGATGTAATATTTTACAACATTCCTTGCATGTCGGTGCCTACGTCTCGGTGGGAACATTATATACGTCTATAACGATATATATCCTAACCTAAGGCAACCTAACCCCTCGGATGTAATAGTTGACAACATTCCTGGCGTGCAGGCCCGTACTTCTCGGTGGGAACATTGTATACGTCTATAACGTTGTATATCCTAACCTAACGCAACCTAACATTTGGGATGTAATATTTTACAACATTCCTGGCATGTCGGTCCCTACTCCTCGGCGGAAACATTGTATACGTCTATAACGATATATATCCTAGTCTAAGGCAACCTAATATGTCAAATGTAATATTTTACAACATTCCTGGCGTGTCGTCGCCTACTTCTCGATGGGGACATTATATAAATCTATAACCTTGTATATCCTAACCTAAAGCAGCCTAACATCTCGGATGTAATATTTCACAACATTCGTGGCATGTCGGTCCCTACTTCTCGGTGGAAACATTGTATACGTCTATAACGATATATATGCTAACCTAAGGCAAACTAACATCTCGGATGTAATAGTTGACAACATTCCAGGCGTGTCAGCTCGTACTTCTCGGTGGGAACATTATATACGTCTATAACGCTATATATCCTAGCCTAAGGCGACCTAACATGTCGAATGTAATATTTTACAACATTCCTGGCCTGTCGTCTCCTGCTCCTCGTTGGGGACATTATATACGTCTATAACGTTGTATATCCTAACCTAAAGCAACCTAACATCTCGGATGTAATAGTTGACAACATTCCTGTCGTGTAGGCCCGTACTTCTCGGTGAGAACATTCTATACGTCTATAACGTTGTATATCCTAGCCTAAGGCGACCTAATATATCGAATGTAATATTCCTGGCGTTTCGTCGCCTACTTCTGGATAGGGACATTATATACGTCTATAACGTTATATATCCTAACCTAAGGCAACCTAACATCTCGGATGTAATAGTTGACAACATTCCTGGCGTGTCCGCCAGTACTTCTCGGTGGGAACATTATATACGTCTATAACGTTATATTTCCTAGCCTAAGTCGACCTAACATGTCGAATGTAATATTTTACAACATTCCTGGCCTGTCGTCTCCTGCTCCTCGATAGGGACATTATATACGTCTATAACGTTGTATATCCTAACCTAAAGCAACCTAACATCTGGGATGTAATATTTTACAAGATTCCTGGCATGTCGGTCCCCAAGTCTCGGTAGGAACATTATATACGTCTATAACGATATATATCCTAACCTAGGGCAACCTAACATCTCGGATGTAATAGTTGACAACATTCCTGGCGTGTCCGCCCGTACATCTCCTTGGGAACATTATATACGTCTATAACGTTATATATCCTAGCCTAAGGCGACCTAACATGTCGAATGTAATATTTTACAACATTCCTGGCGTGTCGTCTCCTGCTTCTCGATGGGGACATTATATACGTCTATAACGTTGTATATCCTAACCTAACGCAACCTAACATTTGGGATGTAATATTTTACAACATTCCTGGCATGTCGGTCCCTACGTCTCGGCGGGAACATTATATACGTCTATAGCGATATATATCCTAACCTAAGGCAACCTAACATCTCGGATGTAATAGTTGACAACATTCCTGGCATGTAGGCTCTTACTTCTCGGTTGAAACATTGTATACGTCAATAACGGTATATATCCTAGCCTAAGGCGACCTAGCATGTCGAATGTAATATTTTACATCATTCCTGGCGTGTCGTCGCCTACCTCTGGATGGGGACATTATATAAATCTATAACGTTGTATATCCTAACCTAAGGCAACCTAACATCTCGGATGTATTATTTTACAACACTCCTGCTTTGTCGGTCCCTACATCTCGGTGGGAAAATTATATACGTCTATAACGTTGTACATCCTATCCTGAGGCAAACTAACCTCAATACCGTAATATTTTACAACATTGCTGGCATGTCGGTCCCTGCTTCTCGGTGGGAACATTATATACGTCTATAACTTTATATATCATAACCTAAGGCAACCTCACCCCTCTACCGTAATATTTTACAACATTCCTGGCGCATCGGCTCCTACTTTTCGGTGGGAACATTATATACGTCTATAACGGTATATATCCTAACGTAAGGCAACATAACATCTCGGATGTAATGTTCTACAACATTCCTGGCGTGTCGGCCCGTACTTCTCGGTGGGAACATTGTATACCTCTATAACGATATATATACCAGCCTAAGGCAACCTAACATGTCGAATGTAATATTTTACAACATTCCTGGCGTGTCGTCGCCTACTTCTCGATGGGGACATTATATACATCTATAACATTGTATATCCTAAGCTAAGGCAACCTAACATCTCGGATGTAATATTTTACAACATTCCTGGCATATCGGTCCCTACGTCTCGGTGGAAACATTGTATACGTCTATAACGATATATATCCTAGCCTAAGGCAACCTAACATCTCGGATGTAATATTTTACAACATTCTGGCGTGTTGACGCCTGCTTCTCGATGGGGACATTATATACGTCTATAACGTTGTATATCCTAACCTAACGCAACCTAACATTTGGGATGTAATATTGTACAACATTCCTGGCATGTCGGTGCCTACGTCTCGGTGAGAACATTATATACGTCTATAACGATATATATACTAACCTAAGGCAACCTAACATCTCGGATGTATTATTTTACAATACTCCTGTCATGTCGGTCCCTGCTTCTCGGTGGGAATATTATATACGTCTATAAAGTTATATATCATAACCTAAGGCAACCTCACGTCTCTACCGTAATATTTTACAACATTCCTGGCGTGACGGCGCCTACTTCCCGATGGGGACATTATATACGTCTATAACGTTGTATATCCTAACCTAAGGGAACCTAACATCTCGGGTGTAATATTTTACAACATTCCTGACGCGTCGGACCCCATTTCTCGGTGTGAACGTTATATACGTCTATAACGTTATATATCCTAGCCTAAGGCGACCTAACATGTCGAATGTAATATTTTACATCATTCCTGGCGTGTCGGCCCGTAGTTCTCGGTGGTAGCATTATATACGTCTATAACGTTATATATCCGAGCCTAAGGCAACCTAACATGTCGAATGTAATATTTTACAACATTCCTGGCGTGTCGTCGCCTACTTCTCGATGGGGACATTATATACACATATAGTGTTGTATATCCTAACCTAAGGGAACCTAACATCTCGGGTGTAATATTTTACAACATTCCCGACGCGTCGGCCCCTATTTTTCGGTGAGAACATTATATACATTTATAACGGTATATATCCTAGCCTAAGGCAACCTAACATCTCGGATGTAATAGTTGACAGCATTCCTGGCGTGTCCGCCCGTACTTCTCGGTGGGAACATTATATACGTCTATAACGTGATATATCCTAGCCTAAGGCTACATAACATGTCGAATGTAATATTTTACAACATTCCTGGCGTGTCGTCGCCTGCTTCTCGATGGGGACATTATATACGTCTATAACGTTGTATATCCTAACCTAAAGCAAACTAACATCTGGGACGTAATATTTTACAACATTCCTTGCATGTCGGTGCCTACGTCTCGGTGGGAACATTATATACGTCTACAACGATATATATCCTAACCTAAGGCAACCTAACACCTCGGATGTAATAGTTGACAACATTCCTGGCGTGTAGGCCCGTACTTCTCGGTGGGAACATTATATACGTCTTTAACGCTATATATCCTAGCCTAAGGCGACCTAACATGTCGAATGTAATATTTTACAACATTCCTGGCCTGTCGTCTCCTGCTCCTCGATGGGGACATTATATACGTCTATAACGTTGTATATCCTAACCTAAAGCAACCTAACATCTCGGATGTAATAGTTGACAACATTCCTGGCGTGTAGGCCCGTACATCTCGGTGAGAACATTCTATACGTCTATAACGTTGTATATCATAGCCTAAGGCAACCTAACATCTCGGATGTAATATTTTACAACATTCCTGGCCCGTCGGCTCCTATTTTTCGGTGGGAACATTATATACGTCTATAACGTTATATATCCTAACCTAAGGGAATCTAACATCTCGGGTGTAATATTTTACAACATTCATGACACGTCGTCGCCTGCTTTTCGATGGGGACAGTATATAAGTCTATAACGTTGTATATCCTAACCTAACGCAACCTAACATCTGGGATGTAATATTCCTGTCGTGTCGTAGCCTACTTCTGGATGGGGACATTGTATACGTCTATAACGATATATATCCTAACCTAAGGCAACCTAACATCTCGGATGTAATAGTTGACAACATTCCTGGCGTGTCCGCCAGTACTTCTCGGTGGGAACATTATATACGTCTATAACGTTATATATCCTAGCCTAAGGCGACCTAACATGTCGAATGTAATATTTTACAACATTCCTGGCGTGTCGTCTCCTGCTTCTCGATGGGGACATTATATACGTCTATAACGTTGTATATCCTAACCTAAAGCAACCTAACATTTGGGATGTAATATTTTACAACATTCCTGGCATGTCGGTCCCTACGTCTCGGTGGGAACATTATATACGTCTATAGCGATATATATCCTAACCTAAGGCAACCTAACATCTCGGATGTAACATTTTACAACATTCCTGACATGTCGGTCTCTACGTCTCGGTGGGAACATCCTGTACGTCTATAACGTTGCATATCCTAACCTAAGGGAACCTAACATCTCGGGTGTAATATTTTACAACATTCCTGACGCGTCGGGCCCATTTCTCGGTGGGAATGTTATATTCGTCTATAATGTTATACATCCTAGCCTAAGGCGCCCTAACATGTCGGATGTAATAGTTGATAACATTCCTGGCGTGTCGGCCCGTACTTCTCGGCGGGGAAATTATATACGTCTATAACGTTGTATATCCTAACCTAACGCAACCTAACATTTGGGATGTAATATTTTACAACATTCCTGGCATGTCGGTCCCTACGTCTCGGTGGGAACATTATATACGTCTATAGCGATATATATCCTAACCTAAGGCAACCTAACATCTGGTATGTAATATTTTACATCATTCCTGGCATGTCGGTCCCTACGTCTCGGTGGGAGCATTCTATACGTCTACAGCGTTGTATATCCTAACCTAAGGGAACCTAACATCTCAGGTGAAATGTTTTACAACATTCCTGACATGTCGGCGCCTATTTCACGGTGGGAACATTATATACGTCTATAACGTTATATATCCTAGCCTAAGGCGACCTCACATGTCGAATGTAATATTTTACAACATTCCTGGCGTGCCGTCGCCTACTTCTCGATCGGGACATTATATACATCTATAACGTTATATATCCTAACGTAAGGCAACATAGCATCTCGGATGTGATATTTTACAACATTCCTGGCATGTTGTCGCCCGCTTCCCGATGGGGACATTATAAATGTCTATAACGTTGTATATCCTAACCTACCGCAACCTAACATCTGGTATGTAATATTTTACATCATTCCTGGCGTGTCGTCGCCTGCTTCTCGATGGGGACACTTCATACGTCTATAACGTTGTATATCCTAACCTAACGCATCCTAACATCTGGGATGTAATATTTTACAACATTCCTGGCATGTCGGTCCCTACGTCTCAGTGGGAAAGTTATATACGTCTATAACGATATATATCCTAACCTAAGGGAACTTAACATCTCGGATGTAATATTTTACAACATTCCTGGCATGTCGGTCCGTACGTCTCGGTGGGAACGTTATATTCGTCTATAACGATATATATCCTAACCTAAGAGAACTTAACATCTCGGATGTAATATTTTACAACATTCCTGGCATGTCGGTCCCTACTTCTCGGTGGGAACATTGTATTCGTCCATAGAGATATATATCCTAGCCTAAGGCAACCTAACATGTCGAATGTAATATTTTACAACATTCCTGACGTGTCGTCGCCTGCTTCTCGATGGGGACATTATATACGTCTATAACGTTGTATATCCTAACCTGACGCAACCTAACATCTGGGATGTAATATTTTACAACATTCCTGACATGTCGGCCCCTATTTCTCGGTAGGAACATTATATACGTCTATAACGATATATATCCTAACCTAA
Source organism: Xylocopa violacea (assembly GCA_963969225.1). Lineage (NCBI taxonomy): Eukaryota > Metazoa > Arthropoda > Insecta > Hymenoptera > Apidae > Xylocopa > Xylocopa violacea. The sequence goes on from CAXAJV010000835.1 coordinate 1,801,612, forward strand.
GGGAACCTAACATCTCGGATGCAATATTTTACAACATTCCTGGCATGTCGGTCCCAACTTCTCTGTGGGAACATTGTATACGTCTATAACGATATATATCCTAGCCTAAGGCAACCTAACATGTCGAATGTAATATTTTACAACATTCCTGGCATGTCGGTCCATACGTCTCGGCGGGTACATTATATACGTCTATAACGTTGTATATACTAACCTAACGCAACCTATCATCTGGGATGTAATATTTTACAACATTCCTGGCATGTCGGTCCCTACTTCTCGGTGGGAACATTGTATACGTCTATAACGATATATATCCTAACCTAAGAGAACTTAACATCTCGGATGTAATATTTTACAACATTCCTGGTATGTCGGTCCCTACTTCTCGGTGGGAACATTGTATTCGTCTATAGCGCTATATATCCTAGCCTAAGGCAACCTATCATGTCGAATGTAATATTTTACAACATTCCTGGCGTGTCGTCGCCTGCTTCTCGATGGGGACATTATATACGTCTATAACGTTGTATGTCCTAACCTAACGCAACCTAACATCTGGTATGTAATATTTTACAACATTCCTGGCATGTCGGTCCCTACGTCTCGGTGGGAACGTTATATTCGTCTATAACGATATATATCCTAACCTAAGAGAACTTAACATCTCGGATGTAATATTTTACAACAGTCCTGGCATGTCGGTCCCTACTTCTCGGTGGGAACATTGTATTCGTCTATAGCGATATATATCCTAGCCTAAGGCAACCTATCATGTCGAATGTAATATTTTACAACATTCCTGGCGTGTCGTCGCCTGCTTCTAGATGGGGACATTATATACGTCTATAACGTTGTATATCCTAACCTGACGCAACCTAACATCTGGTATGTAATATTTTACAACATTCCTGGCATGTAGGTCCCTACTTCTCGGTGGGAACATTGTATTCGTCTATAACGATATATATCCTAGCCTAAGGCAACCTAACATGTCGAATGTAATATTTTACAACATTCCTGGCGTGTCCGCCCGTACTTTTTGGTGGGAACATCATATGAGTCTATAGCGATATATATCCTAACCGAAGGCAACCTAACATCTCGGATGTAATATTTTACAACATTCCTGGCGCGTCGGCTCCTACTTATCGGTAGGAACATTATATACGTCTATAACGTTATATATCCTAACCTAAGGGAACGTAACATCTCGGGTGTAATATTTTACAACATTCCTGACGCGTCGGCCCCTATTTCTCGGTGGGAACATTACATACGTCTATAACGTTATATATCCTAGCCTAAGGCAACCTAACATGTCGAATGTAATATTTTACAACATTCCTGGCGTTCCGTCGCCTACTTCTCGATCGGGACATTATATACATCTATAACGTTTTATATCCTATCGTAAGGAAACATAACATCTCGGATGTAATATTTTACAACATTCCTGGCGTGTCGTCGCCTGCTTCTCGATGGGGACATTATATAAGTCTATAACGTTGTATATCCTAACCTAAGGCAACCTAACATTTCGAATGTCATATTTTACAACATTCCTGACGCGTCGGCTCCAACTTTTCGGTGGGAACATTATATACGTCTATAACGTTATATATCCTAACGTAAGGCAACATAACATCTCGGATGTAATATTTTACAACATTCCTGGCGTGTTGTCGCCTGCTTCTCGATGGGGACATTATATACGTCTATAACGTTGTATATCCTAACCTAACGCAACCTAACATCTGGTATGTAATATTTTACATCATTCCTGGCGTGTCGTCGCCTGCTTCTCGATGGGGACACTTCATACGTCTATAACGTTGTATATCCTAACCTAACGCATCCTAACATTTGGGATGTAATATTTTACAACATTCCTGGCATGTCGGTCCCTACGTCTCGGTGGGAACATTCTATACGTCTACAGCGTTTAATATCCTAACCTAAGGGAACCTAACATCTCAGGTGAAATATTTTACAACATGCCTGACATGTCGGCCCCTATTTCTCGGTGGGAACATTATATACGTCTATAACGTTATTTATCCTAGCCTAAGGCGACCTAACATGTCGAATGTAATATTTTACAACATTCCCGGCGTGTCGGTCCCAACTTCTCGGTGGGAACATTGTATACGTCTATAACGATATATATCCTAGCCTAAGGCAACCTAACATCTTGGATGTAATATTTTACAACATTCCTGGCGTGACGTCACCTGCTTCTCGATGGGGACATTATATACGTCTATAACGTTGTATATCCTAACCTAACGCAACCTATCATCTGGGATGTAATATTTTACAACATTCCTGGCATGTCGGTCCCTACGTCTCGGTGGGAACATTCTATACGTCTACAGCGTTGTATATCCTAACCTAAGGGAACCTAACATCTCAGGTGAAATGTTTTACAACATTCCTGACATGTCGGCGCCTATTTCTCGGTGGGAACATTATATACGTCTATAACGTCATATATCCTAGCCTAAGGCGACCTAACATGTCGAATGTAATATTTTACAACATTCCTGGCGTGCCGTCGCCTACTTCTCGATCGGGACATTGTATACGTCTATAACGATATATATCCTAACGTAAGGCAACATAACATCTCGGATGTAATATTTTACAACATTCCCGGCGTGTCGTCGCCTGCTTCTCGATGGGGACATTATATAAGTCTATAACGTTGTATATCCTAACCTAAGGCAACCTAACTTCTCGAATGTAATATTTTACAACATTCCTGGCGTGTCGTCGCCTGCTTCTCGATTGGGACATTATATACGTCTATAACGTTGTATATCCTAACCTAACGCAACCTAACATCTGGGATGTAATATTTTACATCATTCCTGGCATGTCGGTCCCTACGTCTCGGTGGGAACATTCTATACGTCTCCAGCGTTGTATATCCTAACCTAAGGGAACCTAACATCTCAGGTGAAATATTTTACAACATGCCTGACATGTCGGCCCCTATTTCCCGGTGGGAACATTATATACGTCTATAACGTTATTTATCCTAGCCTAAGGCGACCTAACATGTCGAATTTAATATTTTACAACATTCCTGGCGTGTCGTCGCCTACTTCTCGGTGGGAACATTGTATACGTCTATAACGATATATATCCTAGCCTAAGGCAACCTAACATCTTGGATGTAATATTTTACAACATACCCGGCGTGTCGTCGCCTGCTTCTCGATGGGGACATTATATAAGTCTATAACGTTGTATATCCTAACCTAAGGCTACCTAACTTCTCGAATGTAATATTTTACAACATTCCTGGCGTGTCGTCGCCTGCTTCTCGATGGGGACATTATATAAGTCTATAACGTTGTATATCCTAAGCTAAGGCAACCTAACATTTCGAATGTCATATTTCACAACATTCCTGACGCGTCGGCTCCAACTTTTCGGTGGGAACATTATATACGTCTATAACGTTATATATCCTGACGTAAGGCAACATAACTTCTCGGATGTAATATTTTACAACATTCCTGGCGTGTTGTCGCCAGCCTCTCGATGGGGACATTATATACGTCTATAACGTTGTATATCCTAACCTAACGAAACCTAACATCTGGGATGTAATATTTTACAACATTCCTGGCGTGTCGTCGCCTGCTTCTCGATGGGGACATTATATACGTCTATAACATTGTATATCCTAACCTAACGCAACCTAACATCTGGGATGTAATATTTTACATCATTCCTGGCATGTAGGTCCCTACGTCTCGGTGGGAACATTCTATACGTCTACAGCGTTGTATATCCTAACCTAAGGGAACCTAACATCTCAGGTGAAATGTTTTACAACATTCCTGACATGTCGGCCCCTATTTCTCGGTGGGAACATTATATACGTCTATAACGATATATATCCTAACCTAAGGGAACCTAACATCTCGGATGCAATATTTTACAACATTCCTGGCATGTCGGTCCCAACTTCTCGGTGGGAACATTGTATACGTCTATAACGATATATATCCTAGCCTAAGGCAACCTAACATCTGGGATGTAATATTTTACAACATTCCTGGCATGTCGGTCCCTACATCTCGGTGGGAATATTCTATACGTCTACAGCGTTGTATATCCTAACCTAAGGGAACCTAACATCTCAGGTGAAATGTTTTACAACATTCCTGACATGTCGGCGCCTATTTCTCGGCGGGAACATTATATACGTCTATAACGTTATATATCCTAGCCTAAGGCGACCTAACATGTCGAATGTAATATTTTACAACATTCCTGGCGTGCCGTCGCCTACTTCTCGATCGGGACATTGTATACGTCTATAACGATATATATCCTAACGTAAGGCAACATAACATCTCGGATGTAATATTTTACAACATTCCCGGCGTGTCGTCGCCTGCTTCTCGATGGGGACATTATATAAGTCTATAACGTTGTATATCCTAACCTAAGGCAACCTAACTTCTCGAATGTAATATTTTACAACATTCCTGGCGTGTCGTCGCCTGCTTCTCGATGGGGACATTATATACGTCTATAACGTTGTATGTCCTAACCTAACGCAACCTAACATCTCGGATGTAATATTTTTGAACATTCCTGGCGTGTCGTCGCCAACTTCTGGATGGGGACATTATATAAATCTATAACGTTATATATCCTAACCTAAGGGAACCTAACATCTGGGATGTAATATTTTACATCATTCGTGGCATGTCGGTCCCTACGTCTCGGTGGGAACATTCTATACGTCTATAGCGTTGTATATGTTAACCTAAGGGAACCTAACATCTCAGGTGTAATATTTTACAACATTCCTGACGCGTCGGCTCCAACTATTCGGTGGGAACATTATATACGTCTATAACGTTATATATCCTAACATAAGGCAACATAATATCTCGGATGTAATATTTTACAACATTCCTGGCGTGTTGTCGCCTGCTTTTCGATGGGGACATTATATACGTCTATAACGTTGTATATCCTAACCTAACGAAACCTAACATCTGGGATGTAATATTTTACAACATTCCTGGCATGTCGGTCCCAACTTCTCGGTGGGAACATTGTATACGTCTATAACGATATATATCCTAGCCTAAGGCAACCTAACATCTGGGATGTAATATTTTACAACATTCCTGGCATGTCGGTCCCAACTTCTCGGTGGGAACATTGTATACGTCTATAACGATATATATCCTAGCCTAAGGCGACCTAACATGTCGAATGTAATATTTTACAACATTCCTGGCGTGCCGTCGCCTACTTCTCGATCGGGACATTGTATACGTCTATAACGATATATATCCTAACGTAAGGCAACATAACATCTCGGATGTAATATTTTACAACATTCCCGGCGTGTCGTCGCCTGCTTCTCGATGGGGACATTATATAAGTCTATAACGTTGTATATCCTAACCTAAGGCAACCTAACTTCTCGAATGTAATATTTTACAACATTCCTGGCGTGTCGTCGCCTGCTTCTCGATGGGGACATTATATACGTCTATAACGTTGTATGTCCTAACCTAACGCAACCTAACATCTCGGATGTAATATTTTTGAACATTCCTGGCGTGTCGTCGCCAACTTCTGGATGGGGACATTATATAAATCTATAACGTTATATATCCTAACCTAAGGGAACCTAACATCTGGGATGTAATATTTTACATCATTCGTGGCATGTCGGTCCCTACGTCTCGGTGGGAACATTCTATACGTCTATAGCGTTGTATATGTTAACCTAAGGGAACCTAACATCTCAGGTGTAATATTTTACAACATTCCTGACGCGTCGGCTCCAACTATTCGGTGGGAACATTATATACGTCTATAACGTTATATATCCTAACATAAGGCAACATAATATCTCGGATGTAATATTTTACAACATTCCTGGCGTGTTGTCGCCTGCTTTTCGATGGGGACATTATATACGTCTATAACGTTGTATATCCTAACCTAACGAAACCTAACATCTGGGATGTAATATTTTACAACATTCCTGGCATGTCGGTCCCAACTTCTCGGTGGGAACATTGTATACGTCTATAACGATATATATCCTAGCCTAAGGCAACCTAACATCTGGGATGTAATATTTTACAACATTCCTGGCATGTCGGTCCCAACTTCTCGGTGGGAACATTGTATACGTCTATAACGATATATATCCTAGCCTAAGGCAACCTAACATCTCGGATGTTATATTTTACAACATTCCTGGCGTGTCGTCGCCTGCTTCTCGATGGGGACATTATATACGTCTATAACGTTGTATGTCCTAACCTAACGCAACCTAACATCTCGGATGTAATATTTTTGAACATTCCTGGCGTGTCGTCGCCAACTTCTGGATGGGGACATTATATAAATCTATAACGTTATATATCCTAACCTAAGGGAACCTAACATCTGGGATGTAATATTTTACATCATTCGTGGCATGTCGGTCCCTACGTCTCGGTGGGAACATTCTATACGTCTATAGCGTTGTATATGTTAACCTAAGGGAACCTAACATCTCAGGTGTAATATTTTACAACATTCCTGACGCGTCGGCTCCAACTTTTCGGTGGGAACATTATATACGTCTATAACGTTATATATCCTAACGTAAGGCAACATAATATCTCGGATGTAATATTTTACAACATTCCTGGCGTGTTGTCGCCTGCTTTTCGATGGGGACATTATATACGTGTATAACGTTGTATATCCTAACCTAACGAAACCTAACATCTGGGATGTAATATTTTACAACATTCCTGGCATGTCGGTCCCAACTTCTCGGTGGGAACATTGTATACGTCTATAACGATATATATCCTAGCCTAAGGCAACCTAACATCTGGGATGTAATATTTTACAACATTCCTGGCGTGTCGTCGCCTGCTTCTCGATGGGGACATTATATACGTCTATAACGTTGTATATCCTAACCTAAGGCAACCTAACATCTCGGATGTAATAGTTGATAACATTCCTGGCGTGTCGGCCCCTATTTCTCGGTGGGAACATTACATACGTCTATAACGTTATATATCCTAGCCTAAGGCAACCTAACATGTCGAATGTAATATTTTACAACATTCCTGGCGTTCCGCCGCCTACTTCTCGATCGGGACATTATATACATCTATAACGTTTTATATCCTAACGTAAGGAAACATAACATCTCGGATGTAATATTTTACAACATTCCTGGCGTGTCGTCGCCTGCTTCTCGATGGGGACATTATATAAGTCTATAACGTTGTATATCCTAACCTAAGGCTACCTAACTTCTCGAATGTAATATATTACAACATTCCTGGCGTGTCGTCCCCTGCTTCTCGATGGGGACATTATATACGTCTATAACGTTGTATATCCTAACCTAACGCAACCTAACATCTGGGATGTAATATTTTACATCATTCCTGGCATGTAGGTCCCTACGTCTCGGTGGGAACATTCTATACGTCTACAGCGTTGTATATCCTAACCTAAGGGAACCTAACATCTCAGGTGAAATATTTTACAACATTCCTGACATGTCGGCCCCTATTTCTCGGTGGGAACATTATATACGTCTATAACGATATATATCCTAACCTAAGGGAACCTAACATCACGGATGCAATATTTTACAACATTCCTGGCATGTCGGTCCCAACTTCTCGGTGGGAACATTGTATACGTCTATAACGATATATATCCTAGCCTAAGGCAACCTAACATCTGGGATGTAATATTTTACAACATTCCTGGCATGTCGGTCCCTACATCTCGGTGGGAACATTCTATACGTCTACAGCGTTGTATATCCTAACCTAAGGGAACCTAACATCTCAGGTGAAATGTTTTACAACATTCCTGACATGTCGGCGCCTATTTCTCGGTGGGAACATTATATACGTCTATAACGTTATATATCCTAGCCTAAGGCGACCTAACATGTCGAATGTAATATTTTACAACATTCCTGGCGTGCCGTCGCCTACTTCTCGATCGGGACATTGTATACGTCTATAACGATATATATCCTAATGTAAGGCAACATAACATCTCGGATGTAATATTTTACAACATTCCCGGCGTGTCGTCGCCTGCTTCTCGATGGGGACATTATATAAGTCTATAACGTTGTATATCCTAACCTAAGGCAACCTAACTTCTCGAATGTAATATTTTACAACATTCCTGGCGTGTCGTCGCCTGCTTCTCGATGGGGACATTATATACGTCTATAACGTTGTATGTCCTAACCTAACGCAACCTAACATCTCGGATGTAATATTTTTGAACATTCCTGGCGTGTCGTCGCCAACTTCTGGATGGGGACATTATATAAATCTATAACGTTATATATCCTAACCTAAGGGAACCTAACATCTGGGATGTAATATTTTACATCATTCGTGGCATGTCGGTCCCTACGTCTCGGTGGGAACATTCTATACGTCTATAGCGTTGTATATGTTAACCTAAGGGAACCTAACATCTCAGGTGTAATATTTTACAACATTCCTGACGCGTCGGCTCCAACTATTCGGTGGGAACATTATATACGTCTATAACGTTATATATCCTAACATAAGGCAACATAATATCTCGGATGTAATATTTTACAACATTCCTGGCGTGTTGTCGCCTGCTTTTCGATGGGGACATTATATACGTCTATAACGTTGTATATCCTAACCTAACGAAACCTAACATCTGGGATGTAATATTTTACAACATTCCTGGCATGTCGGTCCCAACTTCTCGGTGGGAACATTGTATACGTCTATAACGATATATATCCTAGCCTAAGGCAACCTAACATCTGGGATGTAATATTTTACAACATTCCTGGCATGTCGGTCCCAACTTCTCGGTGGGAACATTGTATACGTCTATAACGATATATATCCTAGCCTAAGGCAACCTAACATCTCGGATGTTATATTTTACAACATTCCTGGCGTGTCGTCGCCTGCTTCTCGATGGGGACATTATATACGTCTATAACGTTGTATGTCCTAACCTAACGCAACCTAACATCTCGGATGTAATATTTTTGAACATTCCTGGCGTGTCGTCGCCAACTTCTGGATGGGGACATTATATAAATCTATAACGTTATATATCCTAACCTAAGGGAACCTAACATCTGGGATGTAATATTTTACATCATTCGTGGCATGTCGGTCCCTACGTCTCGGTGGGAACATTCTATACGTCTATAGCGTTGTATATGTTAACCTAAGGGAACCTAACATCTCAGGTGTAATATTTTACAACCTTCCTGACGCGTCGGCTCCAACTTTTCGGTGGGAACATTATATACGTCTATAACGTTATATATCCTAACGTAAGGCAACATAATATCTCGGATGTAATATTTTACAACATTCCTGGCGTGTTGTCGCCTGCTTTTCGATGGGGACATTATATACGTGTATAACGTTGTATATCCTAACCTAACGAAACCTAACATCTGGGATGTAATATTTTACAACATTCCTGACGCGTCGGCTCCAACTTTTCGGTGGGAACATTATATACGTCTATAACGTTATATATCCTGACGTAAGGCAACATAACATTTCGGATGTAATATTTTACAACATTCCTGGCGTGTTGTCGCCAGCCTTTCGATGGGGACATTATATACGTCTATAACGTTGTATATCCTAACCTAACGAAACCTAACATCTGGGATGTAATATTTTACAACATTCCTGGCGTGTCGTCGCCTGCTTCTCGATGGGGACATTATATACGTCTATAACATTGTATATCCTAACCTAACGCAACCTAACATCTGGGATGTAATATTTTACAACATTCCTGGCATGTCGGTCCCTACATCTCGGTGGGAACATTCTATTCGTCTACAGCGTTGTATATCCTAACCTAAGGGAACCTAACATCTCAGGTGTAATATTTTACAACATTCCTGACGCGTCGGCTCCAACTATTCGGTGGGAACATTATATACGTCTATAACGTTATATATCCTAACATAAGGCAACATAATATCTCGGATGTAATATTTTACAACATTCCTGGCGTGTTGTCGCCTGCTTTTCGATGGGGACATTATATACGTCTATAACGTTGTATATCCTAACCTAACGAAACCTAACATCTGGGATGTAATATTTTACAACATTCCTGGCGCGTCGGCTCCTACTTATCGGTCGGGACATTGTATACGTCTATAACGATATATATCCTAACGTAAGGCAACATAACATCTCGGATGTAATATTTTACAACATTCCCGGCGTGTCGTCGCCTGCTTCTCGATGGGGACATTATATAAGTCTATAACGTTGTATATCCTAACCTAAGGCAACCTAACTTCTCGAATGTAATATTTTACAACATTCCTGGCGTGTCGTCGCCTGCTTCTCGATGGGGACATTATATACGTCTATAACGTTGTATATCCTAACCTAACGCAACCTAACATCTGGGATGTAATATTTTACATCATTCCTGGCATGTCGGTCCCTACGTCTCGGTGGGAACATTCTATACGTCTCCAGCGTTGTATATCCTAACCTAAGGGAACCTAACATCTCAGGTGAAATATTTTACAACATGCCTGACATGTCGGCCCCTATTTCCCGGTGGGAACATTATATACGTCTATAACGTTATTTATCCTAGCCTAAGGCGACCTAACATGTCGAATTTAATATTTTACAACAATCCTGGCGTGTCGTCGCCTACTTCTCGGTGGGAACATTGTATACGTCTATAACGATATATATCCTAGCCTAAGGCAACCTAACATCTTGGATGTAATATTTTACAACATTCCCGGCGTGTCGTCGCCTGCTTCTCGATGGGGACATTATATAAGTCTATAACGTTGTATATCCTAACCTAAGGCTACCTAACTTCTCGAATGTAATATTTTACAACATTCCTGGCGTGTCGTCGCCTGCTTCTCGATGGGGACACTATATACGTCTATAACGTTGTATATCCTAACCTAACGCAACCTAACATCTGGGATGTAATATTTTACATCATTCCTGGCATGTCGGTCCCTACGTCTCGGTGGGAACTTTCTATACGTCTACAGCGTTGTATATCCTATCCTAAGGGAACCTAACATCTCAGGTGAAATGTTTTACAACATTCCTGACATGTCGGCCCCCATTTCTCGGTGGGAACATTATATACGTCTATAACGATATATATCCTAACCTAAGGGAACCTAACATCTCGGATGCTATATTTTACAACATTCCTGGCATGTCGGTCCCAACTTCTCGGTGGGAACATTGTATACGTCTATAACGATATATATCCTAGCCTAAGGCAACCTAACATCTCGGATGTTATATTTTACAACATTCCTGGCGTGTCGTCGCCTGCTTCTCGATGGGGACATTATATACGTCTATAACGTTGTATGTCCTAACCTACCGCAACCTAACATCTCGGATGTAATATTTTTGAACATTCCTGTCGTGTCGTCGCCAACTTCTGGATGGGGACATTATATAAATCTATAACGTTATATATTCTAACCTAAGGGAACCTAACATCTGGGATGTAATATTTTACATCATTCGTGGCATGTCGGTCCCTACGTCTCGGTGGGAACATTCTATACGTCTATAGCGTTGTATATGTTAACCTAAGGGAACCTAACATCTCAGGTGTAATATTTTACAACATTCCTGACGCGTCGGCTCCAACTTTTCGGTGGGAACATTATATACGTCTATAACGTTATATATCCTAACGTAAGGCAACATAATATCTCGGCTGTAATATTTTACAACATTCCTGGCGTGTTGTCGCCTGCTTTTCGATGGGGACATTATATACGTGTATAACGTTGTATATCCTAACCTAACGAAACCTAACATCTGGGATGTAATATTTTACAACATTCCTGGCATGTCGGTCCCAACTTCTCGGTGGGAACATTGTATACGTCTATAACGATATATATCCTAGCCTAAGGCAACCTAACATCTGGGATGTAATATTTTACAACATTCCTGGCGTGTCGTCGCCTGCTTCTCGATGGGGACATTATATACGTCTATAACGTTGTATATCCTAACCTAAGGCAACCTAACATCTCGGATGTAATAGTTGATAACATTCCTGGCGTGTCGGCCCCTATTTCTCGGTGGGAACATTACATACGTCTATAACGTTATATATCCTAGCCTAAGGCAACCTAACATGTCGAATGTAATATTTTACAACATTCCTGGCGTTCCGCCGCCTACTTCTCGATCGGGACATTATATACATCTATAACGTTTTATATCCTAACGTAAGGAAACATAACATCTCGGATGTAATATTTTACAACATTCCTGGCGTGTCGTCGCCTGCTTCTCGATGGGGACATTATATAAGTCTATAACGTTGTATATCCTAAGCTAAGGCAACCTAACATTTCGAATGTCATATTTTACAACATTCCTGACGCGTCGGCTCCAACTTTTCGGTGGGAACATTATATACGTCTATAACGTTATATATCCTGACGTAAGGCAACATAACATCTCGGATGTAATATTTTACAACATTCCTGGCGTGTTGTCGCCAGCCTCTCGATGGGGACATTATATACGTCTATAACGTTGTATATCCTAACCTAACGAAACCTAACATCTGGGATGTAATATTTTACAACATTCCTGGCGTGTCGTCGCCTGCTTCTCGATGGGGACATTATATACGTCTATAACATTGTATATCCTAACCTAACGCAACCTAACATCTGGGATGTAATATTTTACATCATTCCTGGCATGTAGGTCCCTACGTCTCGGTGGGAACATTCTATACGTCTACAGCGTTGTATATCCTAACCTAAGGGAACCTAACATCTCAGGTGAAATGTTTTACAACATTCCTGACATGTCGGCCCCTATTTCTCGGTGGGAACATTATATACGTCTATAACGATATATATCCTAACCTAAGGGAACCTAACATCTCGGATGCAATATTTTACAACATTCCTGGCATGTCGGTCCCAACTTCTCGGTGGGAACATTGTATACGTCTATAACGATATATATCCTAGCCTAAGGCAACCTAACATCTGGGATGTAATATTTTACAACATTCCTGGCATGTCGGTCCCTACATCTCGGTGGGAACATTCTATACGTCTACAGCGTTGTATATCCTAACCTAAGGGAACCTAACATCTCAGGTGTAATATTTTACAACATTCCTGACGCGTCGGCTCCAACTATTCGATGGGAACATTATATACGTCTATAACGTTATATATCCTAACATAAGGCAACATAATATCTCGGATGTAATATTTTACAACATTCCTGGCGTGTTGTCGCCTGCTTTTCGATGGGGACATTATATACGTCTATAACGTTGTATATCCTAACCTAACGAAACCTAACATCTGGGATGTAATATTTTACAACATTCCTGGCGCGTCGGCTCCTACTTATCGGTCGGGACATTGTATACGTCTATAACGATATATATCCTAACGTAAGGCAACATAACATCTCGGATGTAATATTTTACAACATTCCCGGCGTGTCGTCGCCTGCTTCTCGATGGGGACATTATATAAGTCTATAACGTTGTATATCCTAACCTAAGGCAACCTAACTTCTCGAATGTAATATTTTACAACATTCCTGGCGTGTCGTCGCCTGCTTCTCGATGGGGACATTATATACGTCTATAACGTTGTATATCCTAACCTAACGCAACCTAACATCTGGGATGTAATATTTTACATCATTCCTGGCATGTCGGTCCCTACGTCTCGGTGGGAACATTCTATACGTCTCCAGCGTTGTATATCCTAACCTAAGGGAACCTAACATCTCAGGTGAAATATTTTACAACATGCCTGACATGTCGGCCCCTATTTCCCGGTGGGAACATTATATACGTCTATAACGTTATTTATCCTAGCCTAAGGCGACCTAACATGTCGAATTTAATATTTTACAACATTCCTGGCGTGTCGTCGCCTACTTCTCGGTGGGGACATTATATAAGTCTATAACGTTGTATATCCTAACCTAAGGCTACCTAACTTCTCGAATGTAATATTTTACAACATTCCTGGCGTGTCGTCGCCTGCTTCTCGATGGGGACATTATATACGTCTATAACGTTGTATATCCTAACCTAACGAAACCTAACATCTGGGATGTAATATTTTACAACATTCCTGGCGCGTCGGCTCCTACTTATCGGTCGGGACATTGTATACGTCTATAACGATATATATCCTAGCCTAAGGCAACCTAACATCTTGGATGTAATATTTTACAACATTCCCGGCGTGTCGTCGCCTGCTTCTCGATGGGGACATTATATAAGTCTATAACGTTGTATATCCTAACCTAAGGCTACCTAACTTCTCGAATGTAATATTTTACAACATTCCTGGCGTGTCGTCGCCTGCTTCTCGATGGGGACATTATATACGTCTATAACGTTGTATATCCTAACCTAACGCAACCTAACATCTGGGATGTAATATTTTACATCATTCCTGGCATGTCGGTCCCTACGTCTCGGTGGGAACATTCTATACGTCTACAGCGTTGTATATCCTATCCTAAGGGAGCCTAACATCTCAGGTGAAATGTTTTACAACATTCCTGACATGTCGGCCCCCATTTCTCGGTGGGAACATTATATACGTCTATAACGATATATATCCTAACCTAAGGGAACCTAACATCTCGGATGCTATATTTTACAACATTCCTGGCATGTCGGTCCCAACTTCTCGGTGGGAACATTGTATACGTCTATAACGATATATATCCTAGCCTAAGGCAACCTAGCATCTCGGATGTTATATTTTACAACATTCCTGGCGTGTCGTCGCCTGCTTCTCGATGGGGACATTATATACGTCTATAACGTTGTATGTCCTAACCTACCGCAACCTAACATCTCGGATGTAATATTTTTGAACATTCCTGTCGTGTCGTCGCCAACTTCTGGATGGGGACATTATATAAATCTATAACGTTATATATTCTAACCTAAGGGAACCTAACATCTGGGATGTAATATTTTACATCATTCGTGGCATGTCGGTCCCTACGTCTCGGTGGGAACATTCTATACGTCTATAGCGTTGTATATGTTAACCTAAGGGAACCTAACATCTCAGGTGTAATATTTTACAACATTCCTGACGCGTCGGCTCCAACTTTTCGGTGGGAACATTATATACGTCTATAACGTTATATATCCTAACGTAAGGCAACATAATATCTCGGCTGTAATATTTTACAACATTCCTGGCGTGTTGTCGCCTGCTTTTCGATGGGGACATTATATACGTGTATAACGTTGTATATCCTAACCTAACGAAACCTAACATCTGGGATGTAATATTTTACAACATTCCTGGCATGTCGGTCCCAACTTCTCGGTGGGAACATTGTATACGTCTATAACGATATATATCCTAGCCTAAGGCAACCTAACATCTGGGATGTAATATTTTACAACATTCCTGGCGTGTCGTCGCCTGCTTCTCGATGGGGACATTATATACGTCTATAACGTTGTATATCCTAACCTAAGGCAACCTAACATCTCGGATGTAATAGTTGATAACATTCCTGGCGTGTCGGCCCCTATTTCTCGGTGGGAACATTACATACGTCTATAACGTTATATATCCTAGCCTAAGGCAACCTAACATGTCGAATGTAATATTTTACAACATTCCTGGCGTTCCGCCGCCTACTTCTCGATCGGGACATTATATACATCTATAACGTTTTATATCCTAACGTAAGGAAACATAACATCTCGGATGTAATATTTTACAACATTCCTGGCGTGTCGTCGCCTGCTTCTCGATGGGGACATTATATAAGTCTATAACGTTGTATATCCTAAGCTAAGGCAACCTAACATTTCGAATGTCATATTTTACAACATTCCTGACGCGTCGGCTCCAACTTTTCGGTGGGAACATTATATACGTCTATAACGTTATATATCCTGACGTAAGGCAACATAACATCTCGGATGTAATATTTTACAACATTCCTGGCGTGTTGTCGCCAGCCTCTCGATGGGGACATTATATACGTCTATAACGTTGTATATCCTAACCTAACGAAACCTAACATCTGGGATGTAATATTTTACAACATTCCTGGCGTGTCGTCGCCTGCTTCTCGATGGGGACATTATATACGTCTATAACATTGTATATCCTAACCTAACGCAACCTAACATCTGGGATGTAATATTTTACAACATTCCTGGCATGTCGGTCCCTACATCTCGGTGGGAACATTCTATACGTCTACAGCGTTGTATATCCTAACCTAAGGGAACCTAACATCTCAGGTGAAATGTTTTACAACATTCCTGACATGTCGGCGCCTATTTCTCGGTGGGAACATTATATACGTCTATAACGTTATATATCCTAGCCTAAGGCGACCTAACATGTCGAATGTAATATTTTACAACATTCCTGGCGTGCCATCGCCTACTTCTCGATCGGGACATTGTATACGTCTATAACGATATATATCCTAACGTAAGGCAACATAACATCTCGGATGTAATATTTTACAACATTCCCGGCGTGTCGTCGCCTGCTTCTCGATGGGGACATTATATAAGTCTATAACGTTGTATATCCTAACCTAAGGCAACCTAACTTCTCGAATGTAATATTTTACAACATTCCTGGCGTGTCGTCGCCTGCTTCTCGATGGGGACATTATATCCGTCTATAACGTTGTATGTCCTAACCTAACGCAACCTAACATCTCGGATGTAATATTTTTGAACATTCCTGGCGTGTCGTCGCCAACTTCTGGATGGGGACATTATATAAATCTATAACGTTATATATCCTAACCTAAGGGAACCTAACATCTGGGATGTAATATTTTACATCATTCGTGGCATGTCGGTCCCTACGTCTCGGTGGGAACATTCTATACGTCTATAGCGTTGTATATGTTAACCTAAGGGAACCTAACATCTCAGGTGTAATATTTTACAACATTCCTGACGCGTCGGCTCCGACTATTCGGTGGGAACATTATATACGTCTATAACGTTATATATCCTAACATAAGGCAACATAATATCTCGGATGTAATATTTTACAACATTCCTGGCGTGTTGTCGCCTGCTTTTCGATGGGGACATTATATACGTCTATAACGTTGTATATCCTAACCTAACGAAACCTAACATCTGGGATGTAATATTTTACAACATTCCTGGCATGTCGGTCCCAACTTCTCGGTGGGAACATTTTATACGTCTATAACGATATATATCCTAGCCTAAGGCAACCTAACATCTGGGATGTAATATTTTACAACATTCCTGGCGTGTCGTCGCCTGCTTCTCGATGGGGACATTATATACGTCTATAACGTTGTATATCCTAACCTAAGGCAACCTAACATGTCGAATGTAATATTTTACAACATTCCTGGTGTTCCGTCGCCTACTTCTCGATCGGGACATTATATACATCTATAAAGTTTTATATCCTAACGTAAGGAAACATAACATCTCGGATGTAATATTTTACAACATTCCTGGCGTGTCGTCGCCTGCTTCTCGATGGGGACATTATATAAGTCTATAACGTTGTATATCCTAAGCTAAGGCAACCTAACATTTCGAATGTAATATTTTACAACATTCCTGGCATGTCGGTCCCTACTTCTCGGTGGGAACATTGTATTCGTCTATAGCGATATATATCCTAGCCTAAGGCAACCTAACATTTCGAATGTAATATTTTACAACATTCCTGGCGTGTCGTCGCCTGCTTCTCGATGGGGACATTATATATGTCTATAACGTTGTATATCCTAACCTGACGCAACCTAACATCTGGTATGTAATATTTTACAACATTCCTGGCATGTCGGTCCCTACTTCTCGGTGGGAACATTGTATTCGTCTATAACGATATAAATCCTAGCCTAAGGAAACCTAACATGTCGAATGTAATATTTTACAACATTCCTGGCGTGTCGTCGCCTGCTTCTCGATGGGGACATTATATACGTCTGTAACGTTGTATATCCTAACCTAAGGCAACCTAACATCTCGGATGTAATAGTTGATAACATTCCTGGCGTGTCGGCCCCTATTTCTCGGTGGGAACATTACATACGTCTATAACGTTATATATCCTAGCCTAAGGCAACCTAACATGTCGAATGTAATATTTTACAACATTCCTGGCGTTCCGTCGCCTACTTCTCGATCGGGACATTATATACATCTATAACGTTTTATATCCTAACGTAAGGAAACATAACATCTCGGATGTCATATTTTACAACATTCCTGGCGTGTCGTCGCCTGCTTCTCGATGGGGACATTATATAAGTCTATAACGTTGTATATCCTAAGCTAAGGCAACCTAACATTTCGAATGTCATATTTTACAACATTCCTGACGCGTCGGCTCCAACTTTTCGGTGGGAACATTATATACGTCTATAACGTTGTATATCCTGACGTAAGGCAACATAACATCTCGGATGTAATATTTTACAACATTCCTGGCGTGTTGTCGCCAGCCTCTCGATGGGGACATTATATACGTCTATAACGTTGTATATCCTAACCTAACGAAACCTAACATCTGGGATGTAATATTTTACAACACTCCTGGCGTGTCGTCGCCTGCTTCTCGATGGGGACATTATATACGTCTATAACATTGTATATCCTAACCTAACGCAACCTAACATCTGGGATGTAATATTTTACATCATTCCTGGCATGTAGGTCCCTACGTCTCGGTGGGAACATTCTATACGTCTACAGCGTTGTATATCCTAACCTAAGGGAACCTAACATCTCAGGTGAAATGTTTTACAACATTCCTGACATGTCGGCGCCTATTTCTCGGTGGGAACATTATATACGTCTATAACGTTATATATCCTAGCCTAAGGCGACCTAACATGTCGAATGTAATATTTTACAACATTCCTGGCGTGCCGTCGCCTACTTCTCGATCGGGACATTGTATACGTCTATAACGATATATATCCTAACGTAAGGCAACATAACATCTCGGATGTAATATTTTACAACATTCCTGGCGTGTCGTCGCCTGCTTCTCGATGGGGACATTATATACGTCTATAACGTTGTATGTCCTAACCTAACGCAACCTAACATCTCGGATGTAATATTTTTGAACATTCCTGGCGTGTCGTCGCCAACTTCTGGATGGGGACATTATATAAATCTATAACGTTATATATCCTAACCTAAGGGAACCTAACATCTGGGATGTAATATTTTACATCATTCGTGGCATGTCGGTCCCTACGTCTCGGTGGGAACATTCTATACGTCTATAGCGTTGTATATGTTAACCTAAGGGAACCTAACATCTCAGGTGTAATATTTTACAACATTCCTGACGCGTCGGCTCCAACTATTCGGTGGGAACATTATATACGTCTATAACGTTATATATCCTAACATAAGGCAACATAATATCTCGGATGTAATATTTTACAACATTCCTGGCGTGTTGTCGCCTGCTTTTCGATGGGGACATTATATACGTCTATAACGTTGTATATCCTAACCTAACGAAACCTAACATCTGGGATGTAATATTTTACAACATTCCTGGCATGTCGGTCCCAACTTCTCGGTGGGAACATTGTATACGTCTATAACGATATATATCCTAGCCTAAGGCAACCTAACATCTGGGATGTAATATTTTACATCATTCCTGGCGTGTCGTCGCCTGCTTCTCGAGGGGGCACTTCATACGTCTATAACGTTGTATATCCTAACCTAACGCATCCTAACATCTGGGATGTAATATTTTACAACATTCCTGGCATGTCGGTCCCTACATCTCAGTGGGAAAGTTATATACGTCTATAACGATATATATCCTAACCTAGGGGAACTTAACATCTCGGATGTAATATTTTACAACATTCCTGGCATGTCGGTCCGTACGTCTCGGTGGGAACGTTATATTCGTCTATAACGATATATATCCTAACCTAAGAGAACTTAACATCTCGGATGTAATATTTTACAACATTCCTGGCATGTCGGTCCCCACTTCTCGGTGGGAACATTGTATTCGTCTATAACGATATATATCCTAGCCTAAGGCAACCTAACATGTCGAATGTTATATTTTACAACATTCCTGGCGTGTCGTCGCCTGCTTCTCGATGGGGACATTATATACGTCTATAACGTTGTATATCCTATCCTAAGGCAACCTAACATCTCGGATGTAATAGTTGATAACATTCCTGGCGTGTCGGCCCCTATTTCTCGGTGGGAACATTACATACGTCTATAACTTTATATATCCTAGCCTAAGGCAACCTATCATGTCGAATGTAATATTTTACAACATTCCTGGCGTGTCGTCGCCTGCTTCTCGATGGGGACATTATATACGTCTATAACGTTGTATATCCTAACCTAAGGCAACCTAACATCTCGGATGTAATAGTTGATAACATTCCTGGCGTGTCGGCCCGTACTTCTCGGTGGTAACATTACATACGTCTATAACGTTATATATCCTAGCCTAAGGCAACTTAACATGTCGAATGTAATATTTTACAACATTCATGGCGTGTCCGCCCGTACTTCTTGGTGGGAACATCATATGCGTCTATAGCGATATATATCATAACCGAAGGCAACCTAACATCTCGGATGTAATATTTTACAACATTCCTGGCGCGTCGGCTCCTACTTTTCGGTGGGAACATTATATACGTCTATAAGGTTATATATCCTAACCTAAGGGAACCTAACATCTCGTGTGTAATATTTTACAACATTCCTGACGAGTCGGCCCCAATTTCTCGGTGGAAACATTACATACGTCTATAACGTTATATATCCTAGCCTAAGGCAACCTAACATGTCGAATGTAATATTTTACAACAATCCTGGCGTTCCGTCGCCTACTTCTCGATCGGGACATTATATACATCTATAACGTTTTATATCCTAACGTAAGGAAACATAACATCTCGGATGTAATATTTTACAACATTCCTGGCGTGTCGTCGCCTGCTTCTCGATGGGGACATTATATAAGTCTATAACGTTGTATATCCTAACCTAAGGCAACCTAACATTTCGAATGTCATATTTTACAACATTCCTGACGCGTCGGCTCCAACTTTTCGGTGGGAACATTATATACGTCTATAACGTTATATATCCTGACGTAAGGCAACATAACATCTCGGATGTAATATTTTACAACATTCCTGGCGTGTTGTCGCCTGCCTCTCGATGGGGACATTATATACGTCTATAACGTTGTATATCCTAACCTAACGAAACCTAACATCTGGGATGTAATATTTTACAACATTCCTGGCGTGTCGTCGCCTGCTTCTCGATGGGGACATTATATACGTCTATAACGTTGTATATCCTAACCTAACGCAACCTAACATCTGTGATGTAATATTTTACATCATTCCTGGCATGTCGGTCCCTACGTCTCGGTGGGAACATTCTATACGTCTACAGCGTTGTATATCCTAACCTAAGGGAACCTAACATCTCAGGTGAAATGTTTTACAACATTCCTGACATGTCGGCCCCTATTTCTCGGTAGGAACATTATATACGTCTATAACGATATATATCCTAACCTAAGGGAACCTAACATCTCGGATGCAATATTTTACAACATTCCTGGCATGTCGGTCCCAACTTCTCGGTGGGAACATTGTATACGTCTATAACGATATATATCCTAGCCTAAGGCAACCTAACATGTCGAATGTAATATTTTACAACATTCCTGGCATGTCGGTCCATACGTCTCGGCGGGTACATTATTTACGTCTATAACGTTGTATATACTAACCTAACGCAACCTATCATCTGGGATATAATATTTTACAACATTCCTGGCATGTCGGTCCCTACTTCTCGGTGGGAACATTGTATTCGTCTATAGCGATATATATCCTAGCCTAAGGCAACCTATCATGTCGAATGTAATATATTACAACATTCCTGGCGTGTCGTCGCCTGCTTCTCGATGGGGACATTATATACGTCTATAACGTTGTAGATCCTAACCTAACGCAACCTAACATCTGGTATGTAATATTTTACAACATTCCTGGCATGTCGGTCCCTACGTCTCGGTGGGAACGTTATATTCGTCTATAACGATATATATCCTAACCTAAGAGAACTTAACATCTCGGATGTAATATTTTACATCATTCCTGGCATGTCGGTCCCTACTTCTCGGTGGGAACATTGTATTCGTCTATAGCGATATATATCCTAGCCTAAGGCAACCTATCATGTCGAATGTAATATTTTACAACATTCCTGGCGTGTCGTCGCCTGCTTCTCGATGGGGACATTATATACGTCTATAGCGTTGTATATCCTAACCTGACGCAACCTAACATCTGGTATGTAATATTTTACAACATTCCTGGCATGCCGGTCCCTACTTCTCGGTGGGAACATTGTATTCGTCTATAACGATATATATCCTAGCCTAAGGCAACCTAGCATCTCGGATGTTATATTTTACAACATTCCTGGCGTGTCGTCGCCTGCTTCTCGATGGGGACATTATATACGTCTATAACGTTGTATGTCCTAACCTACCGCAACCTAACATCTCGGATGTAATATTTTTGAACATTCCTGTCGTGTCGTCGCCAACTTCTGGATGGGGACATTATATAAATCTATA
Organism: Xylocopa violacea; assembly: GCA_963969225.1. NCBI lineage: Eukaryota > Metazoa > Arthropoda > Insecta > Hymenoptera > Apidae > Xylocopa > Xylocopa violacea. The sequence continues at coordinate 1,824,371 of CAXAJV010000835.1, forward strand.
ACGTTATATATTCTAACCTAAGGGAACCTAACATCTGGGATGTAATATTTTACATCATTCGTGGCATGTCGGTCCCTACGTCTCGGTGGGAACATTCTATACGTCTATAGCGTTGTATATGTTAACCTAAGGGAACCTAACATCTCAGGTGTAATATTTTACAACATTCCTGACGCGTCGGCTCCAACTTTTCGGTGGGAACATTATATACGTCTATAACGTTATATATCCTAACGTAAGGCAACATAATATCTCGGCTGTAATATTTTACAACATTCCTGGCGTGTTGTCGCCTGCTTTTCGATGGGGACATTATATACGTGTATAACGTTGTATATCCTAACCTAACGAAACCTAACATCTGGGATGTAATATTTTACAACATTCCTGGCATGTCGGTCCCAACTTCTCGGTGGGAACATTGTATACGTCTATAACGATATATATCCTAGCCTAAGGCAACCTAACATCTGGGATGCAATATTTTACAACATTCCTGGCGTGTCGTCGCCTGCTTCTCGATGGGGACATTATATACGTCTATAACGTTGTATATCCTAACCTAAGGCAACCTAACATCTCGGATGTAATAGTTGATAACATTCCTGGCGTGTCGGCCCCTATTTCTCGGTGGGAACATTACATACGTCTATAACGTTATATATCCTAGCCTAAGGCAACCTAACATGTCGAATGTAATATTTTACAACATTCCTGGCGTTCCGCCGCCTACTTCTCGATCGGGACATTATATACATCTATAACGTTTTATATCCTAACGTAAGGAAACATAACATCTCGGATGTAATATTTTACAACATTCCTGGCGTGTCGTCGCCTGCTTCTCGATGGGGACATTATATAAGTCTATAACGTTGTATATCCTAACCTAAGGCAACCTAACATTTCGAATGTCATATTTTACAACATTCCTGACGCGTCGGCTCCAACTTTTCGGTGGGAACATTATATACGTCTATAACGTTATATATCCTGACGTAAGGCAACATAACATCTCGGATGTAATATTTTACAACATTCCTGGCGTGTTGTCGCCTGCCTCTCGATGGGGACATTATATACGTCTATAACGTTGTATATCCTAACCTAACGAAACCTAACATCTGGGATGTAATATTTTACAACATTCCTGGCGTGTCGTCGCCTGCTTCTCGATGGGGACATTATATACGTCTATAACGTTGTATATCCTAACCTAACGCAACCTAACATCTGTGATGTAATATTTTACATCATTCCTGGCATGTCGGTCCCTACGTCTCGGTGGGAACATTCTATACGTCTACAGCGTTGTATATCCTAACCTAAGGGAACCTAACATCTCAGGTGAAATGTTTTACAACATTCCTGACATGTCGGCCCCTATTTCTCGGTAGGAACATTATATACGTCTATAACGATATATATCCTAACCTAAGGGAACCTAACATCTCGGATGCAATATTTTACAACATTCCTGGCATGTCGGTCCCAACTTCTCGGTGGGAACATTGTATACGTCTATAACGATATATATCCTAGCCTAAGGCAACCTAACATGTCGAATGTAATATTTTACAACATTCCTGGCATGTCGGTCCATACGTCTCGGCGGGTACATTATATACGTCTATAACGTTGTATATACTAACCTAACGCAACCTATCATCTGGGATATAATATTTTACAACATTCCTGGCATGTCGGTCCCTACTTCTCGGTGGGAACATTGTATTCGTCTATAGCGATATATATCCTAGCCTAAGGCAACCTATCATGTCGAATGTAATATATTACAACATTCCTGGCGTGTCGTCGCCTGCTTCTCGATGGGGACATTATATACGTCTATAACGTTGTAGATCCTAACCTAACGCAACCTAACATCTGGTATGTAATATTTTACAACATTCCTGGCATGTCGGTCCCTACGTCTCGGTGGGAACGTTATATTCGTCTATAACGATATATATCCTAACCTAAGAGAACTTAACATCTCGGATGTAATATTTTACATCATTCCTGGCATGTCGGTCCCTACTTCTCGGTGGGAACATTGTATTCGTCTATAGCGATATATATCCTAGCCTAAGGCAACCTATCATGTCGAATGTAATATTTTACAACATTCCTGGCGTGTCGTCGCCTGCTTCTCGATGGGGACATTATATACGTCTATAGCGTTGTATATCCTAACCTGACGCAACCTAACATCTGGTATGTAATATTTTACAACATTCCTGGCATGCCGGTCCCTACTTCTCGGTGGGAACATTGTATTCGTCTATAACGATATATATCCTAGCCTAAGGCAACCTAGCATCTCGGGTGTTATATTTTACAACATTCCTGGCGTGTCGTCGCCTGCTTCTCGATGGGGACATTATATACGTCTATAACGTTGTATGTCCTAACCTACCGCAATCTAACATCTCGGATGTAATATTTTTGAACATTCCTGTCGTGTCGTCGCCAACTTCTGGATGGGGACATTATATAAATCTATAACGTTATATATTCTAACCTAAGGGAACCTAACATCTGGGATGTAATATTTTACATCATTCGTGGCATGTCGGTCCCTACGTCTCGGTGGGAACATTCTATACGTCTATAGCGTTGTATATGTTAACCTAAGGGAACCTAACATCTCAGGTGTAATATTTTACAACATTCCTGACGCGTCGGCTCCAACTTTTCGGTGGGAACATTATATACGTCTATAACGTTATATATCCTAACGTAAGGCAACATAATATCTCGGCTGTAATATTTTACAACATTCCTGGCGTGTTGTCGCCTGCTTTTCGATGGGGACATTATATACGTGTATAACGTTGTATATCCTAACCTAACGAAACCTAACATCTGGGATGTAATATTTTACAACATTCCTGGCATGTCGGTCCCAACTTCTCGGTGGGAACATTGTATACGTCTATAACGATATATATCCTAGCCTAAGGCAACCTAACATCTGGGATGTAATATTTTACAACATTCCTGGCGTGTCGTCGCCTGCTTCTCGATGGGGACATTATATACGTCTATAACGTTGTATATCCTAACCTAAGGCAACCTAACATCTCGGATGTAATAGTTGATAACATTCCTGGCGTGTCGGCCCCTATTTCTCGGTGGGAACATTACATACGTCTATAACGTTATATATCCTAGCCTAAGGCAACCTAACATGTCGAATGTAATATTTTACAACATTCCTGGCGTTCCGCCGCCTACTTCTCGATCGGGACATTATATACATCTATAACGTTTTATATCCTAACGTAAGGAAACATAACATCTCGGATGTAATATTTTACAACATTCCTGGCGTGTCGTCGCCTGCTTCTCGATGGGGACATTATATAAGTCTATAACGTTGTATATCCTAAGCTAAGGCAACCTAACATTTCGAATGTCATATTTTACAACATTCCTGACGCGTCGGCTCCAACTTTTCGGTGGGAACATTATATACGTCTATAACGTTATATATCCTGACGTAAGGCAACATAACATCTCGGATGTAATATTTTACAACATTCCTGGCGTGTTGTCGCCAGCCTCTCGATGGGGACATTATATACGTCTATAACGTTGTATATCCTAACCTAACGAAACCTAACATCTGGGATGTAATATTTTACAACATTCCTGGCGTGTCGTCGCCTGCTTCTCGATGGGGACATTATATACGTCTATAACATTGTATATCCTAACCTAACGCAACCTAACATCTGGGATGTAATATTTTACATCATTCCTGGCATGTAGGTCCCTACGTCTCGGTGGGAACATTCTATACGTCTACAGCGTTGTATATCCTAACCTAAGGGAACCTAACATCTCAGGTGAAATGTTTTACAACATTCCTGACATGTCGGCCCCTATTTCTCGGTGGGAACATTATATACGTCTATAACGATATATATCCTAACCTAAGGGAACCTAACATCTCGGATGCAATATTTTACAACATTCCTGGCATGTCGGTCCCAACTTCTCGGTGGGAACATTGTATACGTCTATAACGATATATATCCTAGCCTAAGGCAACCTAACATCTGGGATGTAATATTTTACAACATTCCTGGCATGTCGGTCCCTACATCTCGGTGGGAACATTCTATACGTCTACAGCGTTGTATATCCTAACCTAAGGGAACCTAACATCTCAGGTGAAATGTTTTACAACATTCCTGACATGTCGGCGCCTATTTCTCGGTGGGAACATTATATACGTCTATAACGTTATATATCCTAGCCTAAGGCGACCTAACATGTCGAATGTAATATTTTACAACATTCCTGGCGTGCCGTCGCCTACTTCTCGATCGGGACATTGTATACGTCTATAACGATATATATCCTAACGTAAGGCAACATAACATCTCGGATGTAATATTTTACAACATTCCTGGCGTGTCGTCGCCTGCTTCTCGATGGGGACATTATATACGTCTATAACGTTGTATGTCCTAACCTAACGCAACCTAACATCTCGGATGTAATATTTTTGAACATTCCTGGCGTGTCGTCGCCAACTTCTGGATGGGGACATTATATAAATCTATAACGTTATATATCCTAACCTAAGGGAACCTAACATCTGGGATGTAATATTTTACATCATTCGTGGCATGTCGGTCCCTACGTCTCGGTGGGAACATTCTATACGTCTATAGCGTTGTATATGTTAACCTAAGGGAACCTAACATCTCAGGTGTAATATTTTACAACATTCCTGACGCGTCGGCTCCAACTATTCGGTGGGAACATTATATACGTCTATAACGTTATATATCCTAACATAAGGCAACATAATATCTCGGATGTAATATTTTACAACATTCCTGGCGTGTTGTCGCCTGCTTTTCGATGGGGACATTATATACGTCTATAACGTTGTATATCCTAACCTAACGAAACCTAACATCTGGGATGTAATATTTTACAACATTCCTGGCATGTCGGTCCCAACTTCTCGGTGGGAACATTGTATACGTCTATAACGATATATATCCTAGCCTAAGGCAACCTAACATCTGGGATGTAATATTTTACAACATTCCTGGCGTGTCGTCGCCTGCTTCTCGATGGGCACATTATATACGTCTATAACGTTGTATATCCTAACCTAAGGCAACCTAACATCTGGGATGTAATAGTTGATAACATTCCTGGCGTGTCGGCCCCTATTTCTCGGTGGGAACATTACATACGTCTATAACGTTATATATCCTAGCCTAAGGCAACCTAACATGTCGAATGTAATATTTTACAACATTCCTGGTGTTCCGTCGCCTACTTCTCGATCGGGACATTATATACATCTATAACGTTTTATATCCTAACGTAAGGAAACATAACATCGCGGATGTAATATTTTACAACATTCCTGGCGTGTCGTCGCCTGCTTCTCGATGGGGACATTATATAAGTCTATAACGTTGTATATCCTAAGCTAAGGCAACCTAACATTTCGAATGTCATATTTTACAACATTCCTGACGCGTCGGCTCCAACTTTTCGGTGGGAACATTATATACGTCTATAACGTTATATATCCTGACGTAAGGCAACATAACATCTCGGATGTAATATTTTACAACATTCCTGGCGTGTTGTCGCCAGCCTCTCGATGGGGACATTATATACGTCTATAACGTTGTATATCCTAACCTAACGAAACCTAACATCTGGGATGTAATATTTTACGACATTCCTGGCGTGTCGTCGCCTGCTTCTCGATGGGGAAATTATATACGTCTATAACGTTGTATATCCTAACCTAACGCAACCTAACATCTGGGATGTAATATTTTACAACATTCCTGGCGTGTCGTCGCCCGCTTCCCGATGAGGACATTATATACGTCTATAACGTTATATATCCTAACCTAACGCAACCTAACATCTGGTATGTAATATTTTACATCATTCCTGGCGTGTCGTCGCCTGCTTCTCGATGGGGACACTTCATACGTCTATAACGTTGTATATCCTAACCTAACGCATCCTAACATCTGGGATGTAATATTTTACAACATTCCTGGCATGTCGGTCCCTACATCTCAGTGGGAAAGTTATATACGTCTATAACGATATATATCCTAACCTAGGGGAACTTAACATCTCGGATGTAATATTTTACAACATTCCTGGCATGTCGGTCCGTACGTCTCGGTGGGAACGTTATATTCGTCTATAACGATATATATCCTAACCTAAGAGAACTTAACATCTCGGATGTAATATTTTACAACATTCCTGGCATGTCGGTCCCCACTTCTCGGTGGGAACATTGTATTCGTCTATAACGATATATATCCTAGCCTAAGGCAACCTAACATGTCGAATGTTATATTTTACAACATTCCTGGCGTGTCGTCGCCTGCTTCTCGATGGGGACATTATATACGTCTATAACGTTGTATATCCTATCCTAAGGCAACCTAACATCTCGGATGTAATAGTTGATAACATTCCTGGCGTGTCGGCCCCTATTTCTCGGTGGGAACATTACATACGTCTATAACTTTATATATCCTAGCCTAAGGCAACCTATCATGTCGAATGTAATATTTTACAACATTCCTGGCGTGTCGTCGCCTGCTTCTCGATGGGGACATTATATACGTCTATAACGTTGTATATCCTAACCTAAGGCAACCTAACATCTCGGATGTAATAGTTGATAACATTCCTGGCGTGTCGGCCCGTACTTCTCGGTGGTAACATTACATACGTCTATAACGTTATATATCCTAGCCTAAGGCAACTTAACATGTCGAATGTAATATTTTACAACATTCATGGCGTGTCCGCCCGTACTTCTTGGTGGGAACATCATATGCGTCTATAGCGATATATATCATAACCGAAGGCAACCTAACATCTCGGATGTAATATTTTACAACATTCCTGGCGCGTCGGCTCCTACTTTTCGGTGGGAACATTATATACGTCTATAAGGTTATATATCCTAACCTAAGGGAACCTAACATCTCGTGTGTAATATTTTACAACATTCCTGACGCGTCGGCCCCAATTTCTCGGTGGAAACATTACATACGTCTATAACGTTATATATCCTAGCCTAAGGCAACCTAACATGTCGAATGTAATATTTTACAACAATCCTGGCGTTCCGTCGCCTACTTCTCGATCGGGACATTATATACATCTATAACGTTTTATATCCTAACGTAAGGAAACATAACATCTCGGATGTAATATTTTACAACATTCCTGGCGTGTCGTCGCCTGCTTCTCGATGGGGACATTATATAAGTCTATAACGTTGTATATCCTAACCTAAGGCACCCTAACATTTCGAATGTCATATTTTACAACATTCCTGACGCGTCGGCTCCAACTTTTCGGTGGGAACATTATATACGTCTATAACGTTATATATCCTGACGTAAGGCAACATAACATCTCGGATGTAATATTTTACAACATTCCTGGCGTGTTGTCGCCTGCCTCTCGATGGGGACATTATATACGTCTATAACGTTGTATATCCTAACCTAACGAAACCTAACATCTGGGATGTAATATTTTACAACATTCCTGGCGTGTCGTCGCCTGCTTCTCGATGGGGACATTATATACGTCTATAACGTTGTATATCCTAACCTAACGCAACCTAACATCTGTGATGTAATATTTTACATCATTCCTGGCATGTCGGTCCCTACGTCTCGGTGGGAACATTCTATACGTCTACAGCGTTGTATATCCTAACCTAAGGGAACCTAACATCTCAGGTGAAATGTTTTACAACATTCCTGACATGTCGGCCCCTATTTCTCGGTAGGAACATTATATACGTCTATAACGATATATATCCTAACCTAAGGGAACCTAACATCTCGGATGCAATATTTTACAACATTCCTGGCATGTCGGTCCCAACTTCTCGGTGGGAACATTGTATACGTCTATAACGATATATATCCTAGCCTAAGGCAACCTAACATGTCGAATGTAATATTTTACAACATTCCTGGCATGTCGGTCCATACGTCTCGGCGGGTACATTATATACGTCTATAACGTTGTATATACTAACCTAACGCAACCTATCATCTGGGATATAATATTTTACAACATTCCTGGCATGTCGGTCCCTACTTCTCGGTGGGAACATTGTATTCGTCTATAGCGATATATATCCTAGCCTAAGGCAACCTATCATGTCGAATGTAATATTTTACAACATTCCTGGCGTGTCGTCGCCTGCTTCTCGATGGGGACATTATATACGTCTATAACGTTGTAGATCCTAACCTAACGCAACCTAACATCTGGTATGTAATATTTTACAACATTCCTGGCATGTCGGTCCCTACGTCTCGGTGGGAACTTTATATTCGTCTATAACGATATATATCCTAACCTAAGAGAACTTAACATCTCGGATGTAATATTTTACATCATTCCTGGCATGTCGGTCCCTACTTCTCGGTGGGAACATTGTATTCGTCTATAGCGATATATATCCTAGCCTAATGCAACCTATCATGTCGAATGTAATATTTTACAACATTCCTGGCGTGTCGTCGCCTGCTTCTCGATGGGGACATTATATACGTCTATAGCGTTGTATATCCTAACCTGACGCAACCTAACATCTGGTATGTAATATTTTACAACATTCCTGGCATGCCGGTCCCTACTTCTCGGTGGGAACATTGTATTCGTCTATAACGATATATATCCTAGCCTAAGGCAACCTAACATGTCGAATGTAATATTTTACAACATTCCTGGCGTGTCGTCGCCTGCTTCTCGATGGGGACATTATATACGTCTATAACGTTGTATATCCTAACCTAAGGCAACCTAACATCTCGGATGTAATAGTTGATAACGTTCCTGGCGTGTCGGCCCGTAATTCCCGGTGGTAACATTACATACGTCTATAACGTTATATATCCTAGCCTAAGGCAACTTAACATGTCGAATGTGATATTTTACAACATTCATGGCGTGTCCGCCCGTACTTTTTGGTGGGAACATCATATGAGTCTATAGCGATATATATCCTAACCGAAGGCAACCTAACATCTCGGATGTAATATTTTACAACATTCCTGGCGCGTCGGCTCCTACTTATTGGTGGGAACATTATATACGTCTATAACGTTATATATCCTAACCTAAGGGAACCTAACATCTCAGGTGAAATGTTTTACAACATTCCTGGCATGTCGGTCCCAACTTCTCGGTGGGAACATTGTATACGTCTATAACGATATATATCCTAGCCTAAGGCAACCTAACATCTCGGATGTAATATTTTACAACATTCCTGGCGTGTCGTCGCCTGCTTCTCGATGGGGACATTATATACGTCTATAATGTTGTATATCCTAACCTAACGCAACCTAACATCTGGTATGTAATATTTTACAACATTCCTGGCATTTCGGTCCCCACGTCTCGGTGGGAACGTTATATTCGTCTATAACGATATATATCCTAACCTAAGAGAATTTAACATCTCGGATGTAATATTTTACAACATTCCTGGCATGTCGGTCCCTACTTCTCGGTTGGAACATTGTATTCGTCTATAGCGATATATATCCTAGCCTAAGGCAACCTATCATGTCGAATGTAATATTTTACAACATTCCTGGCGTGTCGTCGCCTGCTTCTCGATGGGGACATTATATACGTCTATAACGTTGTATATCCTAACCTAACGCAACCTAACATCTGGTATGTAATATTTTACAACATTCCTGGCATGTCGGTCCCTACGTCTCGGTGGGAACGTTATATTCGTCTATAACGATGTATATCCTAACCTAAGAGAACTTAACATCTCGGATGTAATATTTTACAACATTCCTGGCATGTCGGTCCCTACTTCTCGGTGGGAACATTGTATTCGTCTATAGCGATATATATCCTAGCCTAAGGCAACCTATCATGTCGAATGTAATATTTTACAACATTCCTGGCGTGTCGTCGCCTGCATCTCGATGGGGACATTATATACGTCTATAACGTTGTATATCCTAACCTGACGCAACCTAACATCTGGTATGTAATATTTTACAACATTCCTGGCATGTCGGTCCCTACTTCTCGGTGGGAACATTGTATTCGTCTATAACGATATATATCCTAGCCTAAGGCAACCTAACATGTCGAATGTAATATTTTACAACATTCCTGGCGTGTCGTCGCCTGCTTCTCGATGGGGACATTATATACGTCTATAACGTTGTATATCCTAACCTAAGGCAACCTAACATCTCGGATGTAATAGTTGATAACATTCCTGGCGTGTCGGCCCGTAATTCTCGGTGGTAACATTACATACGTCTATAACGTTATATATCCTAGCCTAAGGCAACTTAACATGTCGAATGTAATATTTTACAACATTCATGGCGTGTCCGCCCGTACTTTTTGGTGGGAACATCATATGAGTCTATAGAGATATATATCCTAACCGAAGGCAACCTAACATCTCGGATGTAATATTTTACAACATTCCTGGCGCGTCGGCTCCTACTTATCGGTGGGAACATTATATACGTCTATAACGTTATATATCCTAACCTAAGGGAACGTAACATCTCGGGTGTAATATTTTGCAACATTCCTGACGCGTCGGCCCCTATTTCTCGGTGGGAACATTACATACGTCTATAACGTTATATATCCTAGCCTAAGGCAACCTAACATGTCGAATGTAATATTTTACAACATTCCTGGCGTTCCGTCGCCTACTTCTCGATCGGGACATTATATACATCTATAACGTTTTATATCCTATCGTAAGGAAACATAACATCTCGGATGTAATATTTTACATCATTCCTGGCGTGGCGTCGCCTGCTTCTCGATGGGGACATTATATACGTCTATAACGTTGTATATCCTAAACTAACGCCACCTAACATCTGGAATGTAATATTTTACAACATTCCTGGCATGTCGGTCCCTACGTTTCGGTGGGAACATTGTATTCGTCTATAACGATATATATCCTAGCCTAAGGCAACATAACATGTCGAATGTAATATTTTACAACATTCCTGGCGTGTCGTCGCCTGCTTCTCGATGGGGAGATTATATACGTCTATAACGTTGTATATCCTAACCTAAGGCAACCTAACATCTCGGATGTAATAGTTGACAACATTCCTGGCGTGTCGGCCCGCATTTCTCGGTGGTAACATTACATACGTCTATAACGGTATATATCCTAGCCTAAGGCAACTTAACATGTCGAATGTAATATTTTACAACATTCATGGCGTGTCGTCGCCTACTTCTGGATGGGGACATTATATACATCTATAACGTTGTATATGCTGACCTAAGGCAACCTAACATCTCGAATGTAATATTTTACAACATTCCTGGCATGTCAGAGCCTACGTCCCGGTGGGAACATTCTACACGTCTATAACATTGTATATCCTAACCTAACGCAACCTAATATCTGGGATGTAATATTTTACAACATTCCTGGCGTGTCGTCGCCTACTTCTGGATGGGGACATTATATACATCTATAACGTTGTATATCCTAACCTAAGGCAACCTAACATCTCGGACGTAATATTTTACAACATTCCTGGCATGTCGGTCCCTACGTCTCGGCGGGTACATTATATACGTCTATAACGTTGTATATACTAACCTAACGCAACCTATCATCTGGGATGTAATATTTTACAACATTCCTGGCATGTCGGTCCCTACGTCTCGGTGGGAAGGTTATATACGTCTATAACGATATGTATCCTAACCTAAGGGAACCTAACACCTCGGATGTAATGTTTAACAACATTCCTGGCTCATCGGCCCCTACTTATCGGTGGCAACACTATATACGTCTATAACGTTATATATCCTAACCTAAGGCAACCTAACACCTCGGATGTAATGTTTAACAACATTCCTGGCTCATCGGCCCCTACTTCTCGGTGGCAACACTATATACGTCTATAACGTTATATATCCTAACCTAAGGCAACCTAACATCTTGGATGTAATATTTTACTACATTCCTGGCACGTCGGGCCCTACTTCTCGGTGGGGACATTATATACGTCTATAACGCTATATATCCTAGCCTAAGGTAACCTAACATGTCGAGCGTAATGTTCTACAACACTCCTGGCTCATCGGCCCCTCCTTCTCAGTGGCAACACTATATGCGTCTATAACGTTATATATACTAACTTAAGGCAACCTAACATCTCTACCGTAATATTTTACAACATTCCTGGCATGCAAGTCCCTACTTCTCTGTGGTAACGTAATATACGGTTATAACGTTATATATCCTAGCCTAAGGAAACCTAACATCTCGGATGTAATATGTTACAACATTCCCCGCGCGTCGGCCCCTACTTCTTTGTCGGAACATTGTATACGTCTATAACGCTATATATCCTAGCTTAGGGTAACTTAACATGTCGAGCGTAATATTTTACAACATTTCTGGCTCGTCGGCCCCTCCTTCTCGGTGGCAACACTATATACGTCTATAACGTTATATATACTAACTTAAGGCAACCTAACATCTCTACCGTAATATTTCACAACATTCCTGGCATGCAAGTCCCTACTTCTCTGTGGTAACATTATATACGGCTATTACGTTATATATCCTAGCCTAAGGAAACCTAACATCTCGGATGTAATATGTTACAACATTCCCCGCGCGTCGGCCCCTACTTCTTTGTCGGAACATTGTATACGTCTATAACGCTATATATCCTAGCTTAGGGTAACCTAACATGTCGAGCGTAATATTTTACAACATTCATGGCACGTCGGCCCCTACCTCTCGGTGGGAACATTATATACGTCTATAACGCTATATATGCAAGCCTAAGGCAATCCTAACCTGTCGAATGTAATATTTTCCAACATTCCTGGCTCGTCGACCCCTACTTCTCGGTGGGAACAGTATATACATCTATAAAGTTATATATCCTAGGCTAAGGCAACCTAACATCTAAGATGTAATATTTTACTACATTCATGGCGCGTCGGCACCTACTTCTCGGAGCGAACATTATATAAGTCAATAACGTTGTATATCCTAACCTAAGGCAACCTAACACCTCGGATGTAAAATTTTACTACATTCCTGGCACGTCGACCCTACTTCTCGGTGGGAACGATATATACGTCTATAACGCTATATATCCTAGCCTAAGGCAATCTCACATGTCGAATGTAATATTTTAGAACATTCCTGGCACGTCGGCTCCTACATCTCGGTGGGAACATTATATACGTCTATAACTTTATATATCCTAACGTAAGGCAACCTAATATCTCTACCGTAATATTTTACAGCATTCCTGGCGCGTCGGCACCTCCTTCTCGGTGGGAACAGTATATACGTCTATAACGTTATATATCCTAACCTAAGGCAACCTAACATATCTACCGTAATATTTTACAACATTCCTGGCGCGTCGGCACCTCCTTCTCGGTGGGAACAGTATATACGTCTATAACGTTATCTATCCTAACCTAAGGCGACCTATCATCTCTACCGTAATATTTTACAACATTCCTGGCATGCAAGTGCCTAGTTCTCTGTGGTAACATTATATACGTCTATAAAGTTATATATCCTAACCTAAGGCAACCTAACATCTCTACCGTAATATTTTACAGCATTCCTGGCGCGTCGGCACCTCCTTCTCGGTGGGAACAGTATATACGTCTATAACGTTATATATCCTAACCTAAGGCAACCTAACATATCTACCGTAATATTTTACAACATTCCTGGCGCGTCGGCACCTCCTTCTCGGTGGGAACAGTATATACGTCTATAACGTTATCTATCCTAACCTAAGGCGACCTAACATGTCGAATGTAATATTTTACATCATTCATGGCGTGTCGTCGCCTGCTTCTCGATGGGGACTTTATATACGTCTATAACGTTGTATATCCTAACCTAACGCAACCTAACATCTGGGATGTAATATTCCTGGCTTGTCGTCGCCTACTTCTGGATGGGGACATTATATACATCTATAATGTTATTCATCCTAACCTAAGGGAACCTAACATCTCGGGTGTAATATTTTACAACATTCCTGAAGCGTCGGCCCCTACTTCTCGGTGGGAACATTATATAACTCTATAACGCTATATATCCTAGCCTAAGGCAAACTAACATGTCGAATGTAATATTTTACAGCACACCTGGCGCGTCGGCACCTACTTCTCGGTGGGAACAGTATATACGTCTATAACATCATATATCCTAGCCTAAGGCAATCCTAACATCGCGGATGTAATATTTTACAACATTCCTGGCGCGCCGGCCCCTACTTCTCGGTGGGAACATTATATACGTCTATATCGCTATATATCATAACGTAAGGCAACCTAACATGTCGAGCGTAATATTTTACATCATTCCTGGCTCTTCGGCCCCTACTTCTCGGTGGGAACATTATATACGTCTATAACGTCATATATTCTAACCTAAGGGAACCTAGCACCTCGCATGTAATGTTTTACAACATTCCTGGCGTGTCGGCCCCTATTTCTCGGTGGGAACATTATATACGTCTTTAACGCTATATGTCCTAGCCTGAGACAACCTAACATGTCGAATGTAATATTTCACAATATTCCTGGCGCGTCTGCAACTACTTCTCGGTGGGAACAGTATATACGTCTATAACGTTATATATCCTAACCTAAGGCAACTTAACATGTCGGATGTAATATTTTACAACATTCCTGGCGCGTCGGCACCTCCTTCTTGGTGGGAACATTATGTACGTCTATAACGTTATATGTCCTAACCTAAGGGAACCTAACACCTCGGATGTAATGTTTTACAACATTCCTGGCTTGTCGGCCCCTATTTCTCGGTGGGAACATTATATACGTCTTTAACGCTATATATCCTAGCCTAAGGCAACCTAACTTGTCGAGCGTAATATTTTACAACATTCCTGGGGCGTCGGCCCCTTTTTCTCGGTGGGAACATTATATACGTCTATAACGTCATATATCCTAACCTAAGGGAACCTAACACCTCGTATGTAATGTTTTACAACATTCCTGGCGTGTCGGCCCCTTTTTCTCGGTGGGAACATTATATACGTCTTTAACGCTAGATATCCTAGCCTAAGGCAACCTAACTTGTCGAGCGTAATATTTTACAACATTCCTGGGGCGTCGGCCGCTATTTCTCGGTGGGAACATTATATAAGTCAATAACGTTATATATCCTAACCTAAGGCAACCTAATATCTCGGATGTAATATTTTAAAACATTCCCGCCACTTCGGCCCCTACTTCTCGGTGGGAACATTATATACGTCTATAACGTTATATATCGTAACCTAAGGGAACCTAACATCTCGGATGTAATATTTTACAACATTCCTGGCGTGTCGGCCCCTATTTCTAGGGTGGGAACGTTATATACGTCTTTAACGCTATATATCCTAGCCTAAGGCAACCTAACTTGTCGAGCGTAATATTTTACAACATTCCTGGCGCGTCGGCACCTACTTCTCGGTGGGAACATTATATGCGTCTATAAAGTTATATATCCTAGCCTAAGGCAACCTAACATCTCGGATGTAATATTTCACAACATTCCTGGCGCGTCGGCACCTACTTCTCGGTGGGAACATTATATACGTCTATAACGTTATATATCCTACCCTAAGGCAATCCTAACATCTCGGATGTAATATTTTACAACATTCCTGGCGCGCCGGCCCCTACTTCTCGGTGGGAACATTATATACGTCTATATTGCTATATATCATAACGTAAGGCAACCTAACATGTCGAGCGTAATATTTTACAACATTCCTGGCTCGTCGGCCCCTACTTCTCGGTGGGAACATTATATACGTCTATAACGTTGTATATCCTAACCTAAGGAAACCTAACACCTCGGATGTAATGTTTTACAACATTCCTGGCGTGTCGGCCCCTTTTTCTCGGTGGGAACATTGTATATGTCTATAACGCTATATGTCCTAGCCTGAGACAACCTAACATGTCGAATATAATATTTTACAATATTCCTGGCGCGTCGGCAACTACTTCTCGGTGGGAACTGTATATACGACTATGACGTTATATATCCTAACCTAAGACAACTTAACATGTCGAATGTAATATTTTACCAAATTCCTGGCTCGTTGGCCCCTACTTATCGGTGGGAACATTATATACGTCTATAACGTTATATATCCAAACCTAAGGGAACTTAACATCTCGGATGTAATATTTTACAACATTCCTGGCGTGTCGGCCCCTATTTCTCGGTGGGAACATTATATACGTCTTTAACGCTATATATCCTAGCCTAAGGCAACCTAACTTGTCGAGCGTAATATTTTACAACATTCCTGGGGCGTCGGCCCCTATTTCTCGGTGGGAACATTATATAAGTCAATAACGTTATATATCCTAACCTAAGGCAACCTAACAATTCGGATGTAATATTTTACAACATTCCCGTCACTTCGGCCCCTACTTCTCGGTGGGAACATTATATACGTCTATAACGTTATATATCCTAGCCTAAGGCAATCCTAACATCTCGGATGTAATATTTTACAACATTCCTGGCGCGCCGGCCCCTACTTCTCGGTGGGAACATTATATACGTCTATATTGCTATATATCATAACGTATGGCAACCTAACATGTCGAGCGTAATATTTTACAACATTCCTGGCTCGTCGGCCCCTACTTCTCGGTGGGAACATTATATACGTCTATAACGTTATATATCCTAACCTAAGGGAACCTAACACCTCGGATGTAATGTTTTACAACATTCCTGGCGTGTCGGCCCCTTTTTCTCGGTGGGAACATTGTATATGTCTATAACGCTATACGTCCTAGCCTGAGACAACCTAACATGTCGAATATAATATTTTACAATATTCCTGGCGCGTCGGCAACTACTTCTCGGTGGGAACTGTATATACGACTATAACGTTATATATCCTAACCTAAGACAGCTTAACATGTCGAATGTAATATTTTACCACATTCCTGGCTCGTTGGCCCCTACTTCTCGGTGGGAACATTATATACGTCTTTAACGCTATATGTCCTAGCCTGAGACAACCTAACATGTCGAATGTAATATGTTAAAATATTCCTGGCGCGTCGGCAACTACTTCTCGGTGGGAACAGTATATACGTCTATAACGTTATATATCCTAACCTAAGGCAACTTAACATGTCGGATGTAATATTTTACAACATTCCTGGCGCGTCGGCACCTCCTTCTCGGTGGGAACATTATGTACGTCTATAACGTTATATGTCCTAACCTAAGGGAACCTAAGACCTCGGATGTAATGTTTTACAACATTCCTGGCGTGTCGGCCCCTATTTCTCGGTGGGAACATTATATACGTCTTTAACGCTATATATCCTAGCCTAAGGCAACCTAACTTGTCGAGCGTAATATTTTACAACTTTCCTGGGGCGTCGGCCCCTATTTCTCGGTGGGAACATTATATAAGTCAATAACGTTATATATCCTAACCTAAGGCAACCTAACAGTTCAGATGTAATATTTTACAACATTCCCGTCACTTCGGCCCCTACTTCTCGTTGGGAACATTATATACGTCTATAAAGTTATATATCCTAGCCTAAGGCAACCTAACATAACGGATGTAATATTTTACCACATTCCTGGCGCGCTGGCCCCTACTTCTCGGTGGGAACATTATATACGTCTATATCGCTATATATCATAACGTAAGGCAACCTAACATGTCGAGCGTAATATTTTACAACATTCCTGGGTCGTCGGCCCCTACTTCTCGGTGGGAACATTATATACGTCTATAACGTTATATATCCTAACGTAAGGCAACATAACATCTCGGATGTAATATTTTACAACATTCCTGGCGTGTTGTCGCCTCCTTCTCGATGGGGACATTATATACGCGTATAACGTTGTATATCCTAACCTAACGAAACGTAACAACTGGGATGTAATATTTTACAACATTCCTGGCGTGTCGTCGCCTGCTTCTCGGTGGGAACATTCTATACGCATATAACGTTGTATATCCTAACCTAACGCAACCTAATATCTGGGATGTAATATTTTACAACATTCCTGGCGTGTCGTCGCCTACTTCTGGATGGGGACAATAAATACGTCTATAACGTTATATATCCTAGCCTAAGGCGACCTAACATGTCGAATGTAATATTTTACAACATTCCTGGCGTGCCGTCGCCTACTTCTCGATCGGGACATTATATACATCTATAAAGTTATATATCCTAACGTAAGGCAACATAACATCTCGGATGTAATATTTTACATCATTCCTGGCGTGTCGTAGCCAACTTCTGGATGGGGACATTATATACATCTATAACGTTATATATCCCAACCTAAGGGAACCTAACATCTGGGATGTAATATTTTACATCATTCGTGGCATGTCGGTCCCTTAGTCTCGGTGAGAACATTCTATACGTCTACAGCGTTGTATATCCTAACCTAAGGGAACCTAACATCTCAGGTGAAATATTTTACAACATTCCTGGCATGTCGGACCCTACGTCTCGGTGGGAACGTTATATACGTCTATAGCGATATGTATCCTAACCTAAGGGAACCTAACATCTCGGAAGTTATATTTTACAACATTCCTGGCGTGGCGTCGCCTGCTTCTCGATGGGGACATTATATACGTCTATAACGTTGTATATCCTAAACTAACGCCACCTAACATGTCGAATGTAATATTTTACAACATTCCTGGCATGTCGGTCCCTACGTCTCGGCGGGTACATTATATACGTCTATAACGTTGTATATACTAACCTAACGCAACCTATCATCTGGGATGTAATATTTTACAACATTCCTGGCATGTCGGTCCCTACGTCTCGGTGGGAACGTTATATACGTCTATAACGATATGTATCCTAACCTAAGGGAACCTAACATCTCGGATGTTATATTTTACAACATTCCTGGCGTGGCGTCGCCTGCTTCTCGATGGGGACATTATATACGTCTATAACGTTGGATATCCTAAACTAACGCCACCTAACATCTGGAATGTAATAATTTACAACATTCCTGGCATGTCGGTCCCTACTTCTCGGTGGGAACATTGTATACGTCTATAACGATATATATCCTAGCCTAAGGCAACCTAACATCTCGGATGTAATATTTTACAACATTCCTGGCGTGTCGTCGCCTGCTTCTCGATGGGGACATTATATACGTCTATAACGTTATATATGCTAACCTAAGTCAACCTAACATCTCGAATGTAATATTTTACAACATTCCTGGCATGTCAGAACCTACGTCCCGGTGGGAACATTCTATACGCATATAACGTTGTATATCCTAACCTAACGCAACCTAATATCTGGGATGTAATATTTTACAACATTCCTGGCGTGTCGTCGCCTACTTCTGGATGGGGACATTATATACATCTATAACGTTGTATATGCTAACCTCAGGCAACCTAACATCTCTAATGTAATACCTTACAACATTCCTGGCATGTCAGAACCTACGTTCCGGTGGGAACATTCTATACGCATATAACGTTGTATATCCTAACCTAACGCAACCTAATATCTGGGATGTAATATTTTACAACATTCCTGGCGTGTCGTCGCCTACTTCTGGATGGGGACATTATATACATCTATAACGTTGTATATGCTGACCTAAGGCAACTTAACATCTCGAATGTAATATTTTACAACATTCCTGGCATGTCAGAACCTACGTCCCGGTGGGAACATTCTACACGTCTATAACATTGTATATCCTAACCTAACGCAACCTAATATCTGGGATGTAATATTTTACAACATTCCTGGCGTGACGTCGCCTACTTCTGGATGGGGACATTATATACATCTATAACGTTGTATATCCTAACCTAAGGCAACCTAACATCTCGGATGTAATATTTTACAACATTCCTGGCATGTCGGTCTCTACTTCTTGGTGGGAACATTGTATACGTCTATAACGATATATGTCCTAGCCTAAGGCAACCTAACATGTCGAATGTAATGCTTTACAACATTCTTGCGTGTCGTCGCCTGCTTCTCGAAGGGGACATTATAAACGTCTATAACGTTGTATATCCTAACCTAACGCAACCTAACATCTAGGATGTAATATTTTACAACATTCCTGGCATGTCGGTCCCTACGTCTCGGCGGGTACATTATATACGTCTATAACGTTGTATATCCTAGCCTAAGGCAACCTAACATGTCGAATGTAATATTTTACAACATTCCTGGCGTGTCGTCGCCTGCTTCTCGATGGGGACATTATATACGTCTATAACGTTGTATATCCTAACCTAAGGCAACCTAAGATCTCGGATGTAATAGTTGATAACATTCCTGGCGTGTCGGCCCTTACTTCTCGGTGGTAACATTACATACGTCTATAACGTTATATATCCTAGCCTAAGGCAAATTAACATGTCGAATGTAATATTTTACAACATTCATGGCGTGTCGTCGCTTACTTCTCGATGCGGACATTATATACATCTATAACGTTATATATGCTAACCTAAGGCAACCTAACATCTCGAATGTAATATTTTACAACATTCCTGGCATGTCAGAACCTACGTCCCGGTGGGAACATTCTATACGCATATAACGTTGTATATCCTAACCTAAGGCAACCTAATATCTGGGATGTAATATTTTACAACATTCCTGGCGTGTCGTCGCCTACTTCTGGATGGGGACATTATATACATCTATAACGTTGTATATGCTAACCTAAGGCAACCTAACATCTCGAATGTAATACCTTACAACATTCCTGGCATGTCAGAACCAACGTCCCGGTGGGAACATTCTATACGCATATAACGTTGTATATCCTAGCCTAACGCAACCTAATATCTGGGATGTAATATTTTACAACATTCCTGGCGTGTCGTCGCCTACTTCTGGATGGGGACATTATATACGTCTATAACGTTGTATGTCCTAACCTAACGCAACCTATCATCTGGGATGTTATATTTTTGAACATTCCTGGCGTGTCGTCGCCAACTTCTGTATGGGGACATTATATACATCTATAACGTTATATATCCTAACCTAAGGGAACCTAACATCTGGGATGCAATATTTTACATCATTCGTGGCATGTCGGTCCCAACGTCTCGGTGGGAACATTCTATTCGTCTACAGCGTTGTATATCCTAACCTAAGGGAACCTAACATCTCAGGTGAAATATTTTACAACATTCCTGGCATGTCGGTCCCTACGTCTCGGTGGGAACGTTATATACGTCTATAGCGATATGTATCCTAACCTAAGGGAACCTAACATCTCGGAAATTATATTTTACAACATTCCTGGCGTGGCGTCGCCTGCTTCTCGATGGGGACATTATATACGTCTATAACGTTGGTTATCCTAAACTAACGCCACCTAACATCTGGAATGTAATATTTTACAGCATTCCTGGCATGTCGGTCCCTACTTCTCGGTGGGAACATTGTATACGTCTATAACGATATATATCCTAGCCTAAGGCAACCTAACATGTCGAATGTAATATTTTACAACATTCCTGGCATGTCGGTCCCTACGTCTCGGCGGGTACATTATATACGTCTATAACGTTGTATATACTAACCTAACGCAACCTATCATCTGGGATGTAATATTTTACAACATTCCTGGCATGTCGGTCCCTACGTCTCGGTGGGAACGTTATATACGTCTATAACGATATGTATCCTAACCTAAGGGAACCTAACATCTCGGATGTTATATTTTACAACATTCCTGGCGTGGCGTCGCCTGCTTCTCGATGGGGACATTATATACGTCTATAACGTTGGATATCCTAAACTAACGCCACCTAACATCTGGAATGTAATAATTTACAACATTCCTGGCATGTCGGTCCCTACTTCTCGGTGGGAACATTGTATACGTCTATAACGATATATATCCTAGCCTAAGGCAACCTAACATGTCGGATGTAATATTTTACAACATTCCTGGCGTGTCGTCGCCTGCTTCTCGATGGGGACATTATATACGTCTATAACGTTATATATGCTAACCTAAGGCAACCCAACATCTCGAATGTAATATTTTACAACATTCCTGGCATGTCAGAACCTACGTCCCGGTGGGAACATTCTATACGCATATAACGTTGTATATCCAAACCTAACGCAACCTAATATCTGGGATGTAATATTTTACAACATTCCTGGCGTGTCGTCGCCTACTTCTGGATGGGGACATTATATACATCTATAACGTTGTATATGCTAACCTAAGGCAACCTAACATCTCTAATGTAATACCTTACAACATTCCTGGCATGTCAGAACCTACGTTCCGGTGGGAACATTCTATACGCATATAACGTTGTATATCCTAACCTAACGCAACCTAATATCTGGGATGTAATATTTTACAACATTCCTGGCGTGTCGTCGCCTACTTCTGGATGGGGACATTATATACATCTATAACGTTGTATATGCTGACCTAAGGCAACTTAACATCTCGAATGTAATATTTTACAACATTCCTGGCATGTCAGAACCTACGTCCCGGTGGGAACATTCTACACGTCTATAACATTGTATATCCTAACCTAACGCAACGTAATATCTGGGATGCAATATTTTACAACATTCCTGGCGCGTCGTCGCCTACTTCTGGATGGGGACATTATATACATCTATAACGTTGTATATCCTAACCTAAGGCAACCTAACATCTCGGATGTAATATTTTACAACATTCCTGGCATGTCGGTCTCTACTTCTTGGTGGGAACATTGTATACGTCTATAACGATATATGTCCTAGCCTAAGGCAACCTAACATGTCGAATGTAATGCTTTACAACATTCTTGCGTGTCGTCGCCTGCTTCTCGAAGGGGACATTATAAACGTCTATAACGTTGTATATCCTAACCTAACGCAACCTAACATCTAGGATGTAATATTTTACAACATTCCTGGCATGTCGGTCCCTACGTCTCGGCGGGTACATTATATACGTCTATAACGTTGTATATCCTAGCCTAAGGCAACCTAACATGTCGAATGTAATATTTTACAACATTCCTGGCGTGTCGTCGCCTGCTTCTCGATGGGGACATTATATACGTCTATAACGTTGTATATCCTAACCTAAGGCAACCTGAGATCTCGGATGTAATAGTTGATAACATTCCTGGCGTGTCGGCCCGTACTTCTCGGTGGTAACATTACATACGTCTATAACGTTATATATCCTAGCCTAAGGCAACTTAACATGTCGAATGTAATATTTTACAACATTCATGGCGTGTCGTCGCTTACTTCTCGATGCGGACATTATATACATCTATAACGTTATATATGCTAACCTAAGGCAACCTAACATCTCGAATGTAATATTTTACAACATTCCTGGCATGTCAGAACCTACGTCCCGGTGGGAACATTCTATACGCATATAACGTTGTATATCCTAACCTAAGGCAACCTAATATCTGGGATGTAATATTTTACAACATTCCTGGCGTGTCGTCGCCTACTTCTGGATGGGGACATTATATACATCTATAACGTTGTATATGCTAACCTAAGGCAACCTAACATCTCGAATGTAATACCTTACAACATTCCTGGCATGTCAGAACCAACGTCCCGGTGGGAACATTCTATACGCATATAACGTTGTATATCCTAGCCTAACGCAACCTAATATCTGGGATGTAATATTTTACAACATTCCTGGCGTGTCGTCGCCTACTTCTGGATGGGGACATTATATACGTCTATAACGTTGTATGTCCTAACCTAACGCAACCTATCATCTGGGATGTTATATTTTTGAACATTCCTGGCGTGTCGTCGCCAACTTCTGTATGGGGACATTATATACATCTATAACGTTATATATCCTAACCTAAGGGAACCTAACATCTGGGATGCAATATTTTACATCATTCGTGGCATGTCGCTCCCAACGTCTCGGTGGGAACATTCTATTCGTCTACAGCGTTGTATATCCTAACCTAAGGGAACCTAACATCTCAGGTGAAATATTTTACAACATTCCTGGCATGTCGGTCCCTACGTCTCGGTGGGAACGTTATATACGTCTATAGCGATATGTATCCTAACCTAAGGGAACCTAACATCTCGGAAATTATATTTTACAACATTCCTGGCGTGGCGTCGCCTGCTTCTCGATGGGGACATTATATACGTCTATAACGTTGGTTATCCTTAACTAACGCCACCTAACATCTGGAATGTAATATTTTACAGCATTCCTGGCATGTCGGTCCCTACTTCTCGGTGGGAACATTGTATACGTCTATAACGATATATATCCTAGCCTAAGGCAACCTAACATGTCGAATGTAATATTTTACAACATTCCTGGCATGTCGGTCCCTACGTCTCGGCGGGTACATTATATACGTCTATAACGTTGTATATACTAACCTAACGCAACCTATCATCTGGGATGTAATATTTTACAACATTCCTGGCATGTCGGTCCCTACGTCTCGGTGGGAACGTTATATACGTCTATAACGATATGTATCCTAACCTAAGGGAACCTAACATCTCGGATGTTATATTTTACAACATTCCTGGCGTGGCGTCGCCTGCTTCTCGATGGGGACATTATATACGTCTATAACGTTGGATATCCTAAACTAACGCCACCTAACATCTGGAATGTAATAATTTACAACATTCCTGGCATGTCGGTCCCTACTTCTCGGTGGGAACATTGTATACGTCTATAACGATATATATCCTAGCCTAAGGCAACCTAACATGTCGGATGTAATATTTTACAACATTCCTGGCGTGTCGTCGCCTGCTTCTCGATGGGGACATTATATACGTCTATAACGTTATATATGCTAACCTAAGGCAACCCAACATCTCGAATGTAATATTTTACAACATTCCTGGCATGTCAGAACCTACGTCCCGGTGGGAACATTCTATACGCATATAACGTTGTATATCCAAACCTAACGCAACCTAATATCTGGGATGTAATATTTTACAACATTCCTGGCGTGTCGTCGCCTACTTCTGGATGGGGACATTATATACATCTATAACGTTGTATATGCTAACCTAAGGCAACCTAACATCTCTAATGTAATACCTTACAACATTCCTGGCATGTCAGAACCTACGTTCCGGTGGGAACATTCTATACGCATATAACGTTGTATATCCTAACCTAACGCAACCTAATATCTGGGATGTAATATTTTACAACATTCCTGGCGTGTCGTCGCCTACTTCTGGATGGGGACATTATATACATCTATAACGTTGTATATGCTGACCTAAGGCAACTTAACATCTCGAATGTAATATTTTACAACATTCCTGGCATGTCAGAAACTACGTCCCGGTGGGAACATTCTACACGTCTATAACATTGTATATCCTAACCTAACGCAACGTAATATCTGGGATGCAATATTTTACAACATTCCTGGCGCGTCGTCGCCTACTTCTGGATGGGGACATTATATACATCTATAACGTTGTATATCCTAACCTAAGGCAACCTAACATCTCGGATGTAATATTTTACAACATTCCTGGCATGTCGGTCTCTACTTCTTGGTGGGAACATTGTATACGTCTATAACGATATATGTCCTAGCCTAAGGCATCCTAACATGTCGAATGTAATGCTTTACAACATTCTGGCGTGTCGTCGCCTGCTTCTCGAAGGGGACATTATAAACGTCTATAACGTTGTATATCCTAACCTAACGCAACCTAACATCTAGGATGTAATATTTTACAACATTCCTGGCATGTCGGTCCCTACGTCTCGGCGGGTACATTATATACGTCTATAACGTTGTATATCCTAGCCTAAGGCAACCTAACATGTCGAATGTAATATTTTACAACATTCCTGGCGTGTCGTCGCCTGCTTCTCGATGGGGACATTATATACGTCTATAACGTTGTATATCCTCACCTAAGGCAACCTAAGATCTCGGATGTAATAGTTGATAACATTCCTGGCGTGTCGGCCCGTACTTCTCGGTGGTAACATTACATACGTCTATAACGTTATATATCCTAGCCTAAGGCAACTTAACATGTCGAATGTAATATTTTACAACATTCATGGCGTGTCGTCGCTTACTTCTCGATGCGGACATTATATACATCTATAACGTTATATATGCTAACCTAAGGCAACCTAACATCTCGAATGTAATATTTTACAACATTCCTGGCATGTCAGAACCTACGTCCCGGTGGGAACATTCTATACGCATATAACGTTGTATATCCTAACCTAAGGCAACCTAATATCTGGGATGTAATATTTTACAACATTCCTGGCGTGTCGTCGCCTACTTCTGGATGGGGACATTATATACATCTATAACGTTGTATATGCTAACCTAAGGCAACCTAACATCTCGAATGTAATACCTTACAACATTCCTGGCATGTCAGAACCAACGTCCCGGTGGGAACATTCTATACGCATATAACGTTGTATATCCTAACCTAACGCAACCTAATATCTGGGATGTAATATTTTACAACATTCCTGGCGTGTCGTCGCCTACTTCTGGATGGGGACATTATATACGTCTATAACTTTGTATGTCCTAACCTAACGCAACCTATCATCTGGGATGTTATATTTTTGAACATTCCTGGCGTGTCGTCGCCAACTTCTGTATGGGGACATTATATACATCTATAACGTTATATATCCTAACCTAAGGGAACCTAACATCTGGGATGCAATATTTTACATCATTCGTGGCATGTCGGTCCCAACGTCTCGGTGGGAACATTCTATTCGTCTACAGCGTTGTATATCCTAACCTAAGGGAACCTAACATCTCAGGTGAAATATTTTACAACATTCCTGGCATGTCGGTCCCTACGTCTCGGTGGGAACGTTATATACGTCTATAGCGATATGTATCCTAACCTAAGGGAACCTAACATCTCGGAAATTATATTTTACAACATTCCTGGCGTGGCGTCGCCTGCTTCTCGATGGGGACATTATATACGTCTATAACGTTGGTTATCCTAAACTAACGCCACCTAACATCTGGAATGTAATATTTTACAACATTCCTGGCATGTCGGTCCCTACTTCTCGGTGGGAACATTGTATACGTCTATAACGATATATATCCTAGCCTAAGGCAACCTAACATGTCGAATGTAATATTTTACAACATTCCTGGCATGTCGGTCCCTACGTCTCGGCGGGTACATTATATACGTCTATAACGTTGTATATACTAACCTAACGCAACGTATCATCTGGGATGTAATATTTTACAACATTCCTGGCATGTCGGTCCCTACGTCTCGGTGGGAACGTTATATACGTCTATAACGATATGTATCCTAACCTAAGGGAACCTAACATCTCGGATGTTATATTTTACAACATTCCTGGCGTGGCGTCGCCTGCTTCTCGATGGGGACATTATATACGTCTATAACGTTGGATATCCTAAACTAACGCCACCTAACATCTGGAATGTAATATTTTACAACATTCCTGGCATGTCGGTCCCTACTTCTCGGTGGGAACATTGTATACGTCTATAACGAGATATATCCTAGCCTAAGGCAACCTAACATCTCGGATGTAATATTTTACAACATTCCTGGCTTGTCGTCGCCTGCTTCTCGATGGGGACATTATATATGTCTATAACGTTGTATATCATAACCTGACGCAACCTAACATCTGGTATGTAATAGTTGATAACATTCCTGGCGTGTCGGCCCGTACTTCTCGGTGGTAACATTAAATACGTCTATAACGTTGTATATACTAACCTAACGCTACCTATCATCTGGGATGTAATATTTTACAACATTCCTGGCATGTCGGTCCCTACTTCTTGGTGGGAACATTGTATACGTCTATAACGATATATGTCCTAGCCTAAGGCAAACTAACATGTCGAATTTAATGCTTTACAACATTCTGGCGTGTCGTCGCCTGCTTCTCGAAGGGGACATTATAAACGTCTATAACGTTGTATATCCTAACCTAACGCAACCTAACATCTGGTGTAATATTTTACAACATTCCTGGCATGTCGGTCCCTACGTCTCGGCGGGTATATTATATACGTCTATAGCGTTGTATATGCTAACCTAACGCAACCTATCATCTGGGATGTAGTATTTTACAACATACATGGCATGTCGGCCCCTATTTCTCGGTGGGAACATTAAATACGTCTATAACGTTATATATCCTAGCCAAAGGCGACCTAACATGTCGAATGTAATATTTTACAACATTCCTGGCGTGCCGTCGCCTACTTCTCGATCGGGACATTATATACCTCTATAACGTTATATATCCTAACGTAAGGCAACATAGCATCTCGGATGCAATATTTTACAACATTCCTGGCATGTCGTCGCCCGCTTCCCGATGGGGACATTATATACGTCTATAACGTTGTATATCCTAACCTAACGCAACCTAACATCTGGTATGTAATATTTTACATCATTCCTGGCGTGTCGTCGCCTGCTTCTCGATGGGGACACTTCATACGTCTATAACGTTGTATATCCTAACCTAACGCAACCTAACATCTGGGGTGTAATATTTTACAACATTCCTGGCATGTCGGTCCCTACGTCTCGGCGGGTATATTATATACGTCTACAGCGTTGTATATCCTAACCTAAGGGAACCTAACATCTCAGGTGAAATATTTTACAACATGCCTGACATGTCGGCCCCTATTTCTCGGTGGGAACATTATATACGTCTATAACGTTATATATCCTAGCCTAAGGCGACCTAACATGTCGAATGTAATATTTTACAACACTCCTGGCGTTTCGTCGCCTACTTCTCGATGGGGACATTATATACGTCCATAACGTTATATATCCTAGCCTAAGGCAACCTAACATCTCGGATGTAATATTTTACAACATTCCTGGCGTGGCGTCGCCTGCTTCTCGAAGGGGATATTATATACGTCTATAACGTTGTATATCCTAACCTAACGCAACCTAACATCTGGGATGTAATATTTTACATCATTCCTGGCATGTCGGTCCCTACGTCTCGGTGGGAACATTCTATACGTCTACAGAGTTGTATATCCTAACCTAAGGGAACCTAACATGTCAGGTGAAATATTTTACAACATGCCTGACATGTCGGCCCCTATTTCTCGGTGGGAACATTATATACGTCTATAACGTTATATATCCTAGCCTAAGGCGACCTAACATGTCGAATGTAATATTTTACAACATTCCTTGCGTGTCGTCGCCCACTTCTCGGTGGGAACATTGTATACGTCTATAACGATATATATCCTAGCCTAAGGCAACCTAACATCTTGGATGTAGAATTTTACAACATTCCTGGCGTGTCGTCGCCCGCTTCCCGATGGGGACATTTTATACGTCTATAACGTTGTATATCCTAACCTAACGCAACCTAACATCTGGTATGTAATATTTTACATCATTCCTGGCGTGTCGTCGCCTGCTTCTCGATGGGGACACTTCATACGTCTATAACGTTGTATATCCTAACCTAACGCATCCTAACATCTCGGATGTTATATTTTACAACATTCCTGGCATGTCGGTCCCTACGTCTCGGTGGGAACATTCTATACGTCTACAGCGTTGTATATCCTAACCTAAGGGAACCTAACATGTCGAATGTAATATTTTACATCATTCCTGGCGTGTCCGCCCGTAGATCTCGGTGGTAACATTATATACGTCTATAACGTTATGTATTCTAGCCTAAGGCAACCTAGCATGCCGAATGTAATATTTTACAACATTCCTGGCGTGTTGTCGCCTGCTTCTCGGTGGGGACATTATATATGTCTATAACGTTGTATATCCTAACCTAACGACACCTAACATCTGGGATGTAATATTTTACAACATTCCTGACGCGTCGGCACCTATTTCTCGGTGGGAACTTTATATACGTATTTAACGTTATATATCCTAGCCTAAGGCGACCTAGCATGTCGAATGTAATATTTTACATCATTCCTGTCGTGTCGACCCGTATTTCTCGGTGGTAACATTATATGCGTCTATAACGTTACATATCGCAGCCTAAGGCGACCTGACATGTCGAATGTAATATTTTACAACGTTCCTGGCGTGTCGTCGCCTGCTTCTCGATGGGGACCTTATATACGTCTATAACGTTGTATATCCTAACCTAAGGCAACCCAACATCTCGGATGTAATATTTTACATCATTCCTGTCATGTCGGTCCCTACGTCTCGTTGGGAACACTCTATGCGTCTATAGCGTTGTATATCCTAACGTAAGGGAACCTAACATCTCAGGTGTAATATTTTACAACATTCCTGGCGTGTTGTCGCCTGCTTCTCGATGGGGACATTATATATGTCTATAACGTTGTATATCCTAGCCTAAGCAATCTAACATCTCGGATGTAATATATTACAACATTCCTGGCGTGTCGACGCCTGCTTCTCGATGGGGACATTATATACGTCTATAACGTTGTATATCCTAACCTAACACAACCTAACATCTGGGATTTAATATTTTACATCATTCCTGGCGTGTCGTCGCCTGCTTCTCGATGGGGTCATTATATACGTCTATAACGTTGTATATCCTAACCTAACGCAACCTAAAATCTGGGATGTAATATTTTACAACATTTCTGGCATGTCGGTCCCTACGTCTCGGTGGGAACATTCTGTACGTCTATAACGTTGTATATCCTAACCTAAGGGAACCTAACATCTCGGGTGTAGTATTTTACAACATTCCTGACGCGTCGGCCCCTATTTCTCGGTGGCCCATTATATACGTCTATAGCGTTATATATCCTATCCTAAAGCGACCTGACATGTCGAATGTAATATTTTACATCATTCCTGGCGTGTCGGCTCGTAGATCTCGGTGGTAACATGATATACGTCTATAACGTTATGTATTCTAGCCTAAGGCAACCTAACATGCCGAATGTAATATTTT
This sequence comes from Xylocopa violacea, assembly GCA_963969225.1. NCBI lineage: Eukaryota > Metazoa > Arthropoda > Insecta > Hymenoptera > Apidae > Xylocopa > Xylocopa violacea. The sequence continues at coordinate 1,855,473 of CAXAJV010000835.1, forward strand.
ACAACATTCCTGGCGTGTTGTCGCCTGCTTCTCGATGGGGACATTATACACGTCTATAACGTTGTATATCCTAACCTAAGGCAACCCAACATCTCGGATGTAATATTTTACATCATTCCTGTCATGTCGGTCCCTACGTCTCGTTGGGAACACTCTATGCGTCTATAACGTTACATATCCTAACGTAAGGCAACATAACATCTCGGATGTAATATTTTACAACATTCCTGGCATGTCAGTTCCTACGTCTCGCTGGGAACATTATATACGTTTATAACGATATATATCCTAACCTAACGCAACCTAATATCTCGGATGTAATATTTTACAACATTCCTGACGCGTCGGCCCCTATTTCTCGGTGGGACCATTACATACGTCTATAGCGTTATATATCCTAGCCTAAAGCGACCTGACATGTCGAATGTAATATTTTACATCATTCCTGGCGTGTCGGCCCGTAGATCTCGGTGGTAACATGATATACGTCTATAACGTTATGTATTCTAGCCTAAGGCAACCTAACATGCCGAATGTAATATTTTACAACATTCCTGGCGTGTTGTCGCCTGCTTCTCGGTGGGGACATTATATATGTCTATAACGTTGTATATCCTAACCTAACGAAACCTAACATCTGGGATGTAATATTTTACAACATTCCTGGCGTGTCGTCGCCTGCTTCTTGATGGGGACATTATAAACGTCTATAACGTTGTATATCCTAACCTAACGCAACCTAACATCTGGGATGTAATATTTTACAACATTCCTGACGCGTCGGCACCTATTTCTCGGTGGGAACTTTATATACGTCTTTAACGTTATATATCCTAGCCTAAGGCGACCTAGCATGTCGAATGTAATATTTTACATCATTCCTGTCGTGTCGACCCGTATTTCTCGGTGGTAACATTATATGCGTCTATAACGTTACATATCGTAGCCTAAGGCGACCTGACATGTCGAATGTAATATTTTACAACGTTCCTGGCGTGTCGTCGCCTGCTTCTCGATGGGGACATTATATACGTCTATAACGTTGTATATCCTAACCTAAGGCAACCCAACATCTCGGATGTAATATCTTACATCATTCCTGTCATGTCGGTCCCTACGTCTCGTTGGGAACACTCCATGCGTCTATAGCGTTGTATATCCTAACCTAAGGGAACCTAGCATCTCAGGTGTAATATTTTACAACATTCCTGGCGTGTTGTCGCCTGCTTCTCGATGGGGACATTATATACGTCTATAACGTTGTAAATCCTAACCTAACACAACCTAACATCTGGGATTTAATATTTTACATCATTCCTGGCGTGTCGTCGCCTGCTTCTCGATGGGGTCATTATATACGTCTATAACGTTGTATATCCTAACCTAACGCAACCTAAAATCTGGGATGTAATATTTTACAACATTCCTGGCATGTCGGTCCCTACGTCTCGGTGGGAACATTCTATACGTCTATAACGTTGTATATCCTAACCTAAGGGAACCTAACATTTCGGGTGTAGTATTTTACAACATTCCTGACGCGTCGGCCCCTATTTCTCGGTGGGACCATTATATACGTCTATAGCGTTATATATCCTAGCCTAAGGCGACCTGACATGTCGAATGTAATATTTTACATCATTCCTGGCGTGTCGGCCCGTAGATCTCGGTGGTAACATGATATACGTCTATAACGTTATGTATTCTAGCCTAAGGCAACCTAACATGCCGAATGTAATATTTTACAACATTCCTGGCGTGTTGTCGCCTGCTTCTCGGTGGGGACATTATATATGTCTATAACGTTGTATATCCTAACCTAACGAAACCTAACATCTGGGATGTAATATTTTACAACATTCCTGGCGTGTCGTCGCCTGCTTCTTGATGGGGACATTATAAACGTCTATAACGTTGTATATCCTAACCTAACGCAACCTAACATCTGGGATGTAATATTTTACAACATTCCTGACGCGTCGGCACCTATTTCTCGGTGGGAACTTTATATACGTCTTTAACGTTATATATCCTAGCCTAAGGCGACCTAGCATGTCGAATGTAATATTTTACATCATTCCTGTCGTGTCGACCCGTATTTCTCGGTGGTAACATTATATGCGTCTATAACGTTACATATCGTAGCCTAAGGCGACCTGACATGTCGAATGTAATATTTTACAACGTTCCTGGCGTGTCGTCGCCTGCTTCTCGATGGGGACATTATATACGTCTATAACGTTGTATATCCTAACCTAAGGCAACCCAACATCTCGGATGTAATATTTTACATCATTCCTGTCATGTCGGTCCCTACGTCTCGTTGGGAACACTCTATGCGTCTATAACGTTACATATCCTAACGTAAGGCAACATAACATCTCGGATGTAATATTTTACAACATTCCTGGCATGTCAGTTCCTACGTCTCGCTGGGAACATTATATACGTTTATAACGATATATATCCTAACCTAACGCAACCTAATATCTCGGATGTAATATTTTACAACATTCCTGACGCGTCGGCCCCTATTTCTCGGTGGGACCATTACATACGTCTATAGCGTTATATATCCTAGCCTAAAGCGACCTGACATGTCGAATGTAATATTTTACATCATTCCTGGCGTGTCGGCCCGTAGATCTCGGTGGTAACATGATATACGTCTATAACGTTATGTATTCTAGCCTAAGGCAACCTAACATGCCGAATGTAATATTTTACAACATTCCTGGCGTGTTGTCGCCTGCTTCTCGGTGGGGACATTATATATGTCTATAACGTTGTATATCCTAACCTAACGAAACCTAACATCTGGGATGTAATATTTTACAACATTCCTGGCGTGTCGTCGCCTGCTTCTTGATGGGGACATTATAAACGTCTATAACGTTGTATATCCTAACCTAACGCAACCTAACATCTGGGATGTAATATTTTACAACATTCCTGACGCGTCGGCACCTATTTCTCGGTGGGAACTTTATATACGTCTTTAACGTTATATATCCTAGCCTAAGGCGACCTAGCATGTCGAATGTAATATTTTACATCATTCCTGCCGTGTCGACCCGTATTTCTCGGTGGTAACATTATATGCGTCTATAACGTTACATATCGTAGCCTAAGGCGACCTGACATGTCGAATGTAATATTTTACAACGTTCCTGGCGTGTCGTCGCCTGCTTCTCGATGGGGACATTATATACGTCTATAACGTTGTATATCCTAACCTAAGGCAACCCAACATCTCGGATGTAATATCTTACATCATTCCTGTCATGTCGGTCCCTACGTCTCGTTGGGAACACTCCATGCGTCTATAGCGTTGTATATCCTAACCTAAGGGAACCTAGCATCTCAGGTGTAATATTTTACAACATTCCTGGCGTGTTGTCGCCTGCTTCTCGATGGGGACATTATATACGTCTATAACGTTGTATATCCTAACCTAACGCAACCTAAAATCTGGGATGTAATATTTTACAACATTCCTGGCATGTCGGTCCCTACGTCTCGGTGGGAACATTCTATACGTCTATAACGTTGTATATCCTAACCTAAGGGAACCTAACATTTCGGGTGTAGTATTTTACAACATTCCTGACGCGTCGGCCCCTATTTCTCGGTGGGACCATTATATACGTCTATAGCGTTATATATCCTAGCCTAAGGCGACCTGACATGTCGAATGTAATATTTTACATCATTCCTGGCGTGTCGGCCCGTAGATCTCGGTGGTAACATGATATACGTCTATAACGTTATGTATTCTAGCCTAAGGCAACCTAACATGCCGAATGTAATATTTTACAACATTCCTGGCGTGTTGTCGCCTGCTTCTCGGTGGGGACATTATATATGTCTATAACGTTGTATATCCTAACCTAACGAAACCTAACATCTGGGATGTAATATTTTACAACATTCCTGGCGTGTCGTCGCCTGCTTCTTGATGGGGTCATTATAAACGTCTATAACGTTGTATATCCTAACCTAACGCAACCTAACATCTGGGATGTAATATTTTACAACATTCCTGACGCGTCGGCACCTATTTCTCGGTGGGAACTTTATATACGTCTTTAACGTTATATATCCTAGCCTAAGGCGACCTAGCATGTCGAATGTAATATTTTACATCATTCCTGTCGTGTCGACCCGTATTTCTCGGTGGTAACATTATATGCGTCTATAACGTTACATATCGTAGCCTAAGGCGACCTGACATGTCGAATGTAATATTTTACAACGTTCCTGGCGTGTCGTCGCCTGCTTCTCGATGGGGACATTATATACGTCTATAACGTTGTATATCCTAACCTAAGGCAACCCAACATCTCGGATGTAATATTTTACATCATTCCTGTCATGTCGGTCCCTACGTCTCGTTGGGAACACTCTATGCGTCTATAACGTTACATATCCTAACGTAAGGCAACATAACATCTCGGATGTAATATTTTACAACATTCCTGGCATGTCAGTTCCTACGTCTCGCTGGGAACATTATATACGTTTATAACGATATATATCCTAACCTAACGCAACCTAATATCTCGGATGTAATATTTTACAACATTCCTGGCATGTCGGTCCCTACGTCTCGGTGGGAACATTCTATACGTCTGTAACGTTGTATATCCTAACCTAAGGGAACCTCACATCTCGGGTGTAGTATTTTACAACATTCCTGACGCGTCGGCCCCTATTTCTCGGTGGGACCATTACATACGTCTATAGCGTTATATATCCTAGCCTAAAGCGACCTGACATGTCGAATGTAATATTTTACATCATTCCTGGCGTGTCGGCCCGTAGATCTCGGTGGTAACATGATATACGTCTATAACGTTATGTATTCTAGCCTAAGGCAACCTAACATGCCGAATGTAATATTTTACAACATTCCTGGCGTGTTGTCGCCTGCTTCTCGGTGGGGACATTATATATGTCTATAACGTTGTATATCCTAACCTAACGAAACCTAACATCTGGGATGTAATATTTTACAACATTCCTGGCGTGTCGTCGCCTGCTTCTTGATGGGGACATTATAAACGTCTATAACGTTGTATATCCTAACCTAACGCAACCTAACATCTGGGATGTAATATTTTACAACATTCCTGACGCGTCGGCACCTATTTCTCGGTGGGAACTTTATATACGTCTTTAACGTTATATATCCTAGCCTAAGGCGACCTAGCATGTCGAATGTAATATTTTACATCATTCCTGTCGTGTCGACCCGTATTTCTCGGTGGTAACATTATATGCGTCTATAACGTTACATATCGTAGCCTAAGGCGACCTGACATGTCGAATGTAATATTTTACAACGTTCCTGGCGTGTCGTCGCCTGCTTCTCGATGGGGACATTATATACGTCTATAACGTTGTATATCCTAACCTAAGGCAACCCAACATCTCGGATGTAATATTTTACATCATTCCTGTCATGTCGGTCCCTACGTCTCGTTGGGAACACTCCATGCGTCTATAGCGTTGTATATCCTAACCTAAGGGAACCTAGCATCTCAGGTGTAATATTTTACAACATTCCTGGCGTGTTGTCGCCTGCTTCTCGATGGGGACATTATATACGTCTATAACGTTGTAAATCCTAACCTAACACAACCTAACATCTGGGATTTAATATTTTACATCATTCCTGGCGTGTCGTCGCCTGCTTCTGGATGGGGTCATTATATACGTCTATAACGTTGTATATCCTAACCTAACGCAACCTAAAATCTGGGATGTAATATTTTACAACATTCCTGGCATGTCGGTCCCTACGTCTCGGTGGGAACATTCTATACGTCTATAACGTTGTATATCCTAACCTAAGGGAACCTAACATTTCGGGTGTAGTATTTTACAACATTCCTGACGCGTCGGCCCCTATTTCTCGGTGGGACCATTATATACGTCTATAGCGTTATATATCCTAGCCTAAGGCGACCTGACATGTCGAATGTAATATTTTACATCATTCCTGGCGTGTCCGCCTGTAGATCTCGGTGGTAACATTATATACGTCTATAACGTTATGTATTCTAGCCTAAGTCAACCTAACATGCCGAATGTAATATTTTACAACATTGCTGGCGTGTTGTCGCCTGCTTCTCGGTGGGGACATTATATATGTCTATAACGTTGTATATCCTAACCTTACGAAACCTAACATCTGGGATGTAATATTTTACAACATTCCTGGCGTGTCGTCGCCTGCTTCTTGATGGGGACATTATATACGTCTATAACGTTGTATATCCTAACCTAACGCAACCTAACATCTGGGATGTAATATTTTACAACATTCCTGACGCGTCGGCACATATTTCTCGGTGCGAACTTTATATACGTCTTTAACGTTATATATCCTAGCCTAAGGCGACCTAGCATGTCGAATGTAATATTTTACATCATTCCTGTCGTGTCGACCCGTATTTCTCGGTGGTAACATTATATGCGTCTATAACGTTACATATCGCAGCCTAAGGCGACCTGACATGTCGAATGTAATATTTTACAACGTTCCTGGCGTGTCGTCGCCTGCTTCTCGATGGGGACCTTATATACGTCTATAACGTTGTATATCCTAACCTAAGGCAACCCAACATCTCGGATGTAATATTTTACATCATTCCTGTCATGTCGGTCCCTACGTCTCGTTGGGAACACTCTATGCGTCTATAGCGTTGTATATCCTAACGTAAGGGAACCTAACATCTCAGGTGTAATATTTTACAACATTCCTGGCGTGTTGTCGCCTGCTTCTCGATGGGGACATTATATATGTCTATAACGTTGTATATCCTAGCCTAAGCAATCTAACATCTCGGATGTAATATATTACAACATTCCTGGCGTGTCGACGCCTGCTTCTCGATGGGGACATTATATACGTCTATAACGTTGTATATCCTAACCTAACACAACCTAACATCTGGGATTTAATATTTTACATCATTCCTGGCGTGTCGTCGCCTGCTTCTCGATGGGGTCATTATATACGTCTATAACGTTGTATATCCTAACCTAACGCAACCTAAAATCTGGGATGTAATATTTTACAACATTCCTGGCATGTCGGTCCCTACGTCTCGGTGGGAACATTCTGTACGTCTATAACGTTGTATATCCTAACCTAAGGGAACCTAACATCTCGGGTGTAGTATTTTACAACATTCCTGACGCGTCGGCCCCTATTTCTCGGTGGGACCATTATATACGTCTATAGCGTTATATATCCTATCCTAAAGCGACCTGACAAGTCGAATGTAATATTTTACATCATTCCTGGCGTGTCGGCTCGTAGATCTCGGTGGTAACATGATATACGTCTATAACGTTATGTATTCTAGCCTAAGGCAACCTAACATGCCGAATGTAATATTTTACAACATTCCTGGCGTGTTGTCGCCTGCTTCTCGGTGGGGACATTATATATGTCTATAACGTTGTATATCCTAACCTAACGAAACCTAACTTCTGGGATGTAATATTTTACAACATTCCTGACGTGTCGGTACCTATTTCTCGGTGGGAACTTTATATACATCTTTAACGTTATATATCCTAGCCTAAGGCGACCTAGCATGTCGAATGTAATATTTTACATCATTCCTGTCGTGTCGACCCGTATTTCTCGGTGGTAACATTATATGCGTCTATAACGTTACATATCGTAGCCTAAGGCGACCTGACATGTCGAATGTAATATTTTACAACGTTCCTGGCGTGTCGTCGCCTGCTTCTCGATGGGGACATTATATACGTCTATAACGTTGTATATCCTAACCTAATGCAACCTAACATCTAGGATGTAATATTTTACAACATTCCTGGCATGTCAGTCCCTACGTCTCGCTGCGAACGTTATATACTTCTATAACGACATATATCCAAACTTAAGGGAAACTAACATCTCGGATGTAATATTTTACAACATTCCTGGCGATTCGGCTCCTACTTTTCGGTGGGAACATTATATACGTCTATAACGTTGTATATCCTAACCTAAGGCAACCCAACATCTCGGATGTAATATTTTACATCATTCCTGTCTTGTCGGACCCTACGTCTCGTTGGGAACACTCTATGCGTCTATAGCGTTGTATATCCTAACGTAAGGGAACCTAACATCTCGGGTGTAGTATTTTACAACATTCCTGACGCGTCGGCCCCTATTTCTCGGTGGGACCATTATATACGTCGATAGCGTTATATATCCTAGCCTAAAGCGACCTGACATGTCGAATGTAATATTTTACATCATTCCTGGCGTGTCGGCCCGTAGATCTCGGTGGTAACATGATATACGTCTATAACGTTATGTATTCTAGCCTAAGGCAACCTAACATGCCGAATGTAATATTTTACAACATTCCTGGCGTGTTGTCGCCTGCTTCTCGGTGGGGACATTATATATGTCTATAACGTTGTATATCCTAACCTAACGAAACCTAACATCTGGGATGTAATATTTTACAACATTCCTGGCGTGTCGTCGCCTGCTTCTTGATGGGGACATTATAAACGTCTATAACGTTGTATATCCTAACCTAACGCAACCTAACATCTGGGATGTAATATTTTACAACATTCCTGACGCGTCGGCACCTATTTCTCGGTGGGAACTTTATATACGTCTTTAACGTTATATATCCTAGCCTAAGGCGACCTAGCATGTCGAATGTAATATTTTACATCATTCCTGTCGTGTCGACCCGTATTTCTCGGTGGTAACATTATATGCGTCTATAACGTTACATATCGTAGCCTAAGGCGACCTGACATGTCGAATGTAATATTTTACAACGTTCCTGGCGTGTCGTCGCCTGCTTCTCGATGGGGACATTATATACGTCTATAACGTTGTATATCCTAACCTAAGGCAACCCAACATCTCGGATGTAATATCTTACATCATTCCTGTCATGTCGGTCCCTACGTCTCGTTGGGAACACTCCATGCGTCTATAGCGTTGTATATCCTAACCTAAGGGAACCTAGCATCTCAGGTGTAATATTTTACAACATTCCTGGCGTGTTGTCGCCTGCTTCTCGATGGGGACATTATATACGTCTATAACGTTGTAAATCCTAACCTAACACAACCTAACATCTGGGATTTAATATTTTACATCATTCCTGGCGTGTCGTCGCCTGCTTCTCGATGGGGTCATTATATACGTCTATAACGTTGTATATCCTAACCTAACGCAACCTAAAATCTGGGATGTAATATTTTACAACATTCCTGGCATGTCGGTCCCTACGTCTCGGTGGGAACATTCTATACGTCTATAACGTTGTATATCCTAACCTAAGGGAACCTAACATCTCAGGTGAAATATTTTACAACATGCCTGACATGTCGGCCCCTATTTCTCGGTGGGAACATTATATACGTCTATAACGTTATATATCCTAGCCTAAGGCGACCTAACATGTCGAATGTAATATTTTACAACACTCCTGGCGTTTCGTCGCCTACTTCTCGATGGGGACATTATATACGTCCATAACGTTATATATCCTAGCCTAAGGCAACCTAACATCTCGGATGTAATATTTTACAACATTCCTGGCGTGGCGTCGCCTGCTTCTCGAAGGGGATATTATATACGTCTATAACGTTGTATATCCTAACCTAACGCAACCTAACATCTGGGATGTAATATTTTACATCATTCCTGGCATGTCGGTCCCTACGTCTCGGTGGGAACATTCTATACGTCTACAGAGTTGTATATCCTAACCTAAGGGAACCTAACATGTCAGGTGAAATATTTTACAACATGCCTGACATGTCGGCCCCTATTTCTCGGTGGGAACATTATATACGTCTATAACGTTATATATCCTAGCCTAAGGCGACCTAACATGTCGAATGTAATATTTTACAACATTCCTTGCGTGTCGTCGCCCACTTCTCGGTGGGAACATTGTATACGTCTATAACGATATATATCCTAGCCTAAGGCAACCTAACATCTTGGATGTAGAATTTTACAACATTCCTGGCGTGTCGTCGCCCGCTTCCCGATGGGGACATTTTATACGTCTATAACGTTGTATATCCTAACCTAACGCAACCTAACATCTGGTATGTAATATTTTACATCATTCCTGGCGTGTCGTCGCCTGCTTCTCGATGGGGACACTTCATACGTCTATAACGTTGTATATCCTAACCTAACGCATCCTAACATCTCGGATGTTATATTTTACAACATTCCTGGCATGTCGGTCCCTACGTCTCGGTGGGAACATTCTATACGTCTACAGCGTTGTATATCCTAACCTAAGGGAACCTAACATGTCGAATGTAATATTTTACATCATTCCTGGCGTGTCCGCCCGTAGATCTCGGTGGTAACATTATATACGTCTATAACGTTATGTATTCTAGCCTAAGGCAACCTAGCATGCCGAATGTAATATTTTACAACATTCCTGGCGTGTTGTCGCCTGCTTCTCGGTGGGGACATTATATATGTCTATAACGTTGTATATCCTAACCTAACGACACCTAACATCTGGGATGTAATATTTTACAACATTCCTGACGCGTCGGCACCTATTTCTCGGTGGGAACTTTATATACGTATTTAACGTTATATATCCTAGCCTAAGGCGACCTAGCATGTCGAATGTAATATTTTACATCATTCCTGTCGTGTCGACCCGTATTTCTCGGTGGTAACATTATATGCGTCTATAACGTTACATATCGCAGCCTAAGGCGACCTGACATGTCGAATGTAATATTTTACAACGTTCCTGGCGTGTCGTCGCCTGCTTCTCGATGGGGACCTTATATACGTCTATAACGTTGTATATCCTAACCTAAGGCAACCCAACATCTCGGATGTAATATTTTACATCATTCCTGTCATGTCGGTCCCTACGTCTCGTTGGGAACACTCTATGCGTCTATAGCGTTGTATATCCTAACGTAAGGGAACCTAACATCTCAGGTGTAATATTTTACAACATTCCTGGCGTGTTGTCGCCTGCTTCTCGATGGGGACATTATATATGTCTATAACGTTGTATATCCTAGCCTAAGCAATCTAACATCTCGGATGTAATATATTACAACATTCCTGGCGTGTCGACGCCTGCTTCTCGATGGGGACATTATATACGTCTATAACGTTGTATATCCTAACCTAACACAACCTAACATCTGGGATTTAATATTTTACATCATTCCTGGCGTGTCGTCGCCTGCTTCTCGATGGGGTCATTATATACGTCTATAACGTTGTATATCCTAACCTAACGCAACCTAAAATCTGGGATGTAATATTTTACAACATTTCTGGCATGTCGGTCCCTACGTCTCGGTGGGAACATTCTGTACGTCTATAACGTTGTATATCCTAACCTAAGGGAACCTAACATCTCGGGTGTAGTATTTTACAACATTCCTGACGCGTCGGCCCCTATTTCTCGGTGGCCCATTATATACGTCTATAGCGTTATATATCCTATCCTAAAGCGACCTGACATGTCGAATGTAATATTTTACATCATTCCTGGCGTGTCGGCTCGTAGATCTCGGTGGTAACATGATATACGTCTATAACGTTATGTATTCTAGCCTAAGGCAACCTAACATGCCGAATGTAATATTTTACAACATTCCTGGCGTGTTGTCGCCTGCTTCTCGATGGGGACATTATACACGTCTATAACGTTGTATATCCTAACCTAAGGCAACCCAACATCTCGGATGTAATATTTTACATCATTCCTGTCATGTCGGTCCCTACGTCTCGTTGGGAACACTCTATGCGTCTATAACGTTACATATCCTAACGTAAGGCAACATAACATCTCGGATGTAATATTTTACAACATTCCTGGCATGTCAGTTCCTACGTCTCGCTGGGAACATTATATACGTTTATAACGATATATATCCTAACCTAACGCAACCTAATATCTCGGATGTAATATTTTACAACATTCCTGACGCGTCGGCCCCTATTTCTCGGTGGGACCATTACATACGTCTATAGCGTTATATATCCTAGCCTAAAGCGACCTGACATGTCGAATGTAATATTTTACATCATTCCTGGCGTGTCGGCCCGTAGATCTCGGTGGTAACATGATATACGTCTATAACGTTATGTATTCTAGCCTAAGGCAACCTAACATGCCGAATGTAATATTTTACAACATTCCTGGCGTGTTGTCGCCTGCTTCTCGGTGGGGACATTATATATGTCTATAACGTTGTATATCCTAACCTAACGAAACCTAACATCTGGGATGTAATATTTTACAACATTCCTGGCGTGTCGTCGCCTGCTTCTTGATGGGGACATTATAAACGTCTATAACGTTGTATATCCTAACCTAACGCAACCTAACATCTGGGATGTAATATTTTACAACATTCCTGACGCGTCGGCACCTATTTCTCGGTGGGAACTTTATATACGTCTTTAACGTTATATATCCTAGCCTAAGGCGACCTAGCATGTCGAATGTAATATTTTACATCATTCCTGTCGTGTCGACCCGTATTTCTCGGTGGTAACATTATATGCGTCTATAACGTTACATATCGTAGCCTAAGGCGACCTGACATGTCGAATGTAATATTTTACAACGTTCCTGGCGTGTCGTCGCCTGCTTCTCGATGGGGACATTATATACGTCTATAACGTTGTATATCCTAACCTAAGGCAACCCAACATCTCGGATGTAATATCTTACATCATTCCTGTCATGTCGGTCCCTACGTCTCGTTGGGAACACTCCATGCGTCTATAGCGTTGTATATCCTAACCTAAGGGAACCTAGCATCTCAGGTGTAATATTTTACAACATTCCTGGCGTGTTGTCGCCTGCTTCTCGATGGGGACATTATATACGTCTATAACGTTGTAAATCCTAACCTAACACAACCTAACATCTGGGATTTAATATTTTACATCATTCCTGGCGTGTCGTCGCCTGCTTCTCGATGGGGTCATTATATACGTCTATAACGTTGTATATCCTAACCTAACGCAACCTAAAATCTGGGATGTAATATTTTACAACATTCCTGGCATGTCGGTCCCTACGTCTCGGTGGGAACATTCTATACGTCTATAACGTTGTATATCCTAACCTAAGGGAACCTAACATTTCGGGTGTAGTATTTTACAACATTCCTGACGCGTCGGCCCCTATTTCTCGGTGGGACCATTATATACGTCTATAGCGTTATATATCCTAGCCTAAGGCGACCTGACATGTCGAATGTAATATTTTACATCATTCCTGGCGTGTCGGCCCGTAGATCTCGGTGGTAACATGATATACGTCTATAACGTTATGTATTCTAGCCTAAGGCAACCTAACATGCCGAATGTAATATTTTACAACATTCCTGGCGTGTTGTCGCCTGCTTCTCGGTGGGGACATTATATATGTCTATAACGTTGTATATCCTAACCTAACGAAACCTAACATCTGGGATGTAATATTTTACAACATTCCTGGCGTGTCGTCGCCTGCTTCTTGATGGGGACATTATAAACGTCTATAACGTTGTATATCCTAACCTAACGCAACCTAACATCTGGGATGTAATATTTTACAACATTCCTGACGCGTCGGCACCTATTTCTCGGTGGGAACTTTATATACGTCTTTAACGTTATATATCCTAGCCTAAGGCGACCTAGCATGTCGAATGTAATATTTTACATCATTCCTGTCGTGTCGACCCGTATTTCTCGGTGGTAACATTATATGCGTCTATAACGTTACATATCGTAGCCTAAGGCGACCTGACATGTCGAATGTAATATTTTACAACGTTCCTGGCGTGTCGTCGCCTGCTTCTCGATGGGGACATTATATACGTCTATAACGTTGTATATCCTAACCTAAGGCAACCCAACATCTCGGATGTAATATTTTACATCATTCCTGTCATGTCGGTCCCTACGTCTCGTTGGGAACACTCTATGCGTCTATAACGTTACATATCCTAACGTAAGGCAACATAACATCTCGGATGTAATATTTTACAACATTCCTGGCATGTCAGTTCCTACGTCTCGCTGGGAACATTATATACGTTTATAACGATATATATCCTAACCTAACGCAACCTAATATCTCGGATGTAATATTTTACAACATTCCTGACGCGTCGGCCCCTATTTCTCGGTGGGACCATTACATACGTCTATAGCGTTATATATCCTAGCCTAAAGCGACCTGACATGTCGAATGTAATATTTTACATCATTCCTGGCGTGTCGGCCCGTAGATCTCGGTGGTAACATGATATACGTCTATAACGTTATGTATTCTAGCCTAAGGCAACCTAACATGCCGAATGTAATATTTTACAACATTCCTGGCGTGTTGTCGCCTGCTTCTCGGTGGGGACATTATATATGTCTATAACGTTGTATATCCTAACCTAACGAAACCTAACATCTGGGATGTAATATTTTACAACATTCCTGGCGTGTCGTCGCCTGCTTCTTGATGGGGACATTATAAACGTCTATAACGTTGTATATCCTAACCTAACGCAACCTAACATCTGGGATGTAATATTTTACAACATTCCTGACGCGTCGGCACCTATTTCTCGGTGGGAACTTTATATACGTCTTTAACGTTATATATCCTAGCCTAAGGCGACCTAGCATGTCGAATGTAATATTTTACATCATTCCTGCCGTGTCGACCCGTATTTCTCGGTGGTAACATTATATGCGTCTATAACGTTACATATCGTAGCCTAAGGCGACCTGACATGTCGAATGTAATATTTTACAACGTTCCTGGCGTGTCGTCGCCTGCTTCTCGATGGGGACATTATATACGTCTATAACGTTGTATATCCTAACCTAAGGCAACCCAACATCTCGGATGTAATATCTTACATCATTCCTGTCATGTCGGTCCCTACGTCTCGTTGGGAACACTCCATGCGTCTATAGCGTTGTATATCCTAACCTAAGGGAACCTAGCATCTCAGGTGTAATATTTTACAACATTCCTGGCGTGTTGTCGCCTGCTTCTCGATGGGGACATTATATACGTCTATAACGTTGTATATCCTAACCTAACGCAACCTAAAATCTGGGATGTAATATTTTACAACATTCCTGGCATGTCGGTCCCTACGTCTCGGTGGGAACATTCTATACGTCTATAACGTTGTATATCCTAACCTAAGGGAACCTAACATTTCGGGTGTAGTATTTTACAACATTCCTGACGCGTCGGCCCCTATTTCTCGGTGGGACCATTATATACGTCTATAGCGTTATATATCCTAGCCTAAGGCGACCTGACATGTCGAATGTAATATTTTACATCATTCCTGGCGTGTCGGCCCGTAGATCTCGGTGGTAACATGATATACGTCTATAACGTTATGTATTCTAGCCTAAGGCAACCTAACATGCCGAATGTAATATTTTACAACATTCCTGGCGTGTTGTCGCCTGCTTCTCGGTGGGGACATTATATATGTCTATAACGTTGTATATCCTAACCTAACGAAACCTAACATCTGGGATGTAATATTTTACAACATTCCTGGCGTGTCGTCGCCTGCTTCTTGATGGGGTCATTATAAACGTCTATAACGTTGTATATCCTAACCTAACGCAACCTAACATCTGGGATGTAATATTTTACAACATTCCTGACGCGTCGGCACCTATTTCTCGGTGGGAACTTTATATACGTCTTTAACGTTATATATCCTAGCCTAAGGCGACCTAGCATGTCGAATGTAATATTTTACATCATTCCTGTCGTGTCGACCCGTATTTCTCGGTGGTAACATTATATGCGTCTATAACGTTACATATCGTAGCCTAAGGCGACCTGACATGTCGAATGTAATATTTTACAACGTTCCTGGCGTGTCGTCGCCTGCTTCTCGATGGGGACATTATATACGTCTATAACGTTGTATATCCTAACCTAAGGCAACCCAACATCTCGGATGTAATATTTTACATCATTCCTGTCATGTCGGTCCCTACGTCTCGTTGGGAACACTCTATGCGTCTATAACGTTACATATCCTAACGTAAGGCAACATAACATCTCGGATGTAATATTTTACAACATTCCTGGCATGTCAGTTCCTACGTCTCGCTGGGAACATTATATACGTTTATAACGATATATATCCTAACCTAACGCAACCTAATATCTCGGATGTAATATTTTACAACATTCCTGGCATGTCGGTCCCTACGTCTCGGTGGGAACATTCTATACGTCTGTAACGTTGTATATCCTAACCTAAGGGAACCTCACATCTCGGGTGTAGTATTTTACAACATTCCTGACGCGTCGGCCCCTATTTCTCGGTGGGACCATTACATACGTCTATAGCGTTATATATCCTAGCCTAAAGCGACCTGACATGTCGAATGTAATATTTTACATCATTCCTGGCGTGTCGGCCCGTAGATCTCGGTGGTAACATGATATACGTCTATAACGTTATGTATTCTAGCCTAAGGCAACCTAACATGCCGAATGTAATATTTTACAACATTCCTGGCGTGTTGTCGCCTGCTTCTCGGTGGGGACATTATATATGTCTATAACGTTGTATATCCTAACCTAACGAAACCTAACATCTGGGATGTAATATTTTACAACATTCCTGGCGTGTCGTCGCCTGCTTCTTGATGGGGACATTATAAACGTCTATAACGTTGTATATCCTAACCTAACGCAACCTAACATCTGGGATGTAATATTTTACAACATTCCTGACGCGTCGGCACCTATTTCTCGGTGGGAACTTTATATACGTCTTTAACGTTATATATCCTAGCCTAAGGCGACCTAGCATGTCGAATGTAATATTTTACATCATTCCTGTCGTGTCGACCCGTATTTCTCGGTGGTAACATTATATGCGTCTATAACGTTACATATCGTAGCCTAAGGCGACCTGACATGTCGAATGTAATATTTTACAACGTTCCTGGCGTGTCGTCGCCTGCTTCTCGATGGGGACATTATATACGTCTATAACGTTGTATATCCTAACCTAAGGCAACCCAACATCTCGGATGTAATATTTTACATCATTCCTGTCATGTCGGTCCCTACGTCTCGTTGGGAACACTCCATGCGTCTATAGCGTTGTATATCCTAACCTAAGGGAACCTAGCATCTCAGGTGTAATATTTTACAACATTCCTGGCGTGTTGTCGCCTGCTTCTCGATGGGGACATTATATACGTCTATAACGTTGTAAATCCTAACCTAACACAACCTAACATCTGGGATTTAATATTTTACATCATTCCTGGCGTGTCGTCGCCTGCTTCTGGATGGGGTCATTATATACGTCTATAACGTTGTATATCCTAACCTAACGCAACCTAAAATCTGGGATGTAATATTTTACAACATTCCTGGCATGTCGGTCCCTACGTCTCGGTGGGAACATTCTATACGTCTATAACGTTGTATATCCTAACCTAAGGGAACCTAACATTTCGGGTGTAGTATTTTACAACATTCCTGACGCGTCGGCCCCTATTTCTCGGTGGGACCATTATATACGTCTATAGCGTTATATATCCTAGCCTAAGGCGACCTGACATGTCGAATGTAATATTTTACATCATTCCTGGCGTGTCCGCCTGTAGATCTCGGTGGTAACATTATATACGTCTATAACGTTATGTATTCTAGCCTAAGTCAACCTAACATGCCGAATGTAATATTTTACAACATTGCTGGCGTGTTGTCGCCTGCTTCTCGGTGGGGACATTATATATGTCTATAACGTTGTATATCCTAACCTTACGAAACCTAACATCTGGGATGTAATATTTTACAACATTCCTGGCGTGTCGTCGCCTGCTTCTTGATGGGGACATTATATACGTCTATAACGTTGTATATCCTAACCTAACGCAACCTAACATCTGGGATGTAATATTTTACAACATTCCTGACGCGTCGGCACATATTTCTCGGTGCGAACTTTATATACGTCTTTAACGTTATATATCCTAGCCTAAGGCGACCTAGCATGTCGAATGTAATATTTTACATCATTCCTGTCGTGTCGACCCGTATTTCTCGGTGGTAACATTATATGCGTCTATAACGTTACATATCGCAGCCTAAGGCGACCTGACATGTCGAATGTAATATTTTACAACGTTCCTGGCGTGTCGTCGCCTGCTTCTCGATGGGGACCTTATATACGTCTATAACGTTGTATATCCTAACCTAAGGCAACCCAACATCTCGGATGTAATATTTTACATCATTCCTGTCATGTCGGTCCCTACGTCTCGTTGGGAACACTCTATGCGTCTATAGCGTTGTATATCCTAACGTAAGGGAACCTAACATCTCAGGTGTAATATTTTACAACATTCCTGGCGTGTTGTCGCCTGCTTCTCGATGGGGACATTATATATGTCTATAACGTTGTATATCCTAGCCTAAGCAATCTAACATCTCGGATGTAATATATTACAACATTCCTGGCGTGTCGACGCCTGCTTCTCGATGGGGACATTATATACGTCTATAACGTTGTATATCCTAACCTAACACAACCTAACATCTGGGATTTAATATTTTACATCATTCCTGGCGTGTCGTCGCCTGCTTCTCGATGGGGTCATTATATACGTCTATAACGTTGTATATCCTAACCTAACGCAACCTAAAATCTGGGATGTAATATTTTACAACATTCCTGGCATGTCGGTCCCTACGTCTCGGTGGGAACATTCTGTACGTCTATAACGTTGTATATCCTAACCTAAGGGAACCTAACATCTCGGGTGTAGTATTTTACAACATTCCTGACGCGTCGGCCCCTATTTCTCGGTGGGACCATTATATACGTCTATAGCGTTATATATCCTATCCTAAAGCGACCTGACAAGTCGAATGTAATATTTTACATCATTCCTGGCGTGTCGGCTCGTAGATCTCGGTGGTAACATGATATACGTCTATAACGTTATGTATTCTAGCCTAAGGCAACCTAACATGCCGAATGTAATATTTTACAACATTCCTGGCGTGTTGTCGCCTGCTTCTCGGTGGGGACATTATATATGTCTATAACGTTGTATATCCTAACCTAACGAAACCTAACTTCTGGGATGTAATATTTTACAACATTCCTGACGTGTCGGTACCTATTTCTCGGTGGGAACTTTATATACATCTTTAACGTTATATATCCTAGCCTAAGGCGACCTAGCATGTCGAATGTAATATTTTACATCATTCCTGTCGTGTCGACCCGTATTTCTCGGTGGTAACATTATATGCGTCTATAACGTTACATATCGTAGCCTAAGGCGACCTGACATGTCGAATGTAATATTTTACAACGTTCCTGGCGTGTCGTCGCCTGCTTCTCGATGGGGACATTATATACGTCTATAACGTTGTATATCCTAACCTAATGCAACCTAACATCTAGGATGTAATATTTTACAACATTCCTGGCATGTCAGTCCCTACGTCTCGCTGCGAACGTTATATACTTCTATAACGACATATATCCAAACTTAAGGGAAACTAACATCTCGGATGTAATATTTTACAACATTCCTGGCGATTCGGCTCCTACTTTTCGGTGGGAACATTATATACGTCTATAACGTTGTATATCCTAACCTAAGGCAACCCAACATCTCGGATGTAATATTTTACATCATTCCTGTCTTGTCGGACCCTACGTCTCGTTGGGAACACTCTATGCGTCTATAGCGTTGTATATCCTAACGTAAGGGAACCTAACATCTCGGGTGTAGTATTTTACAACATTCCTGACGCGTCGGCCCCTATTTCTCGGTGGGACCATTATATACGTCGATAGCGTTATATATCCTAGCCTAAGGCGATCTGACATGTCGAATGTAATATTTTACATCATTCCTGGCGTGTCCGCCCGTAGATCTCGGTGGTAACATTATATACGTCTATAACGTTATGTATTCTAGCCTAAGGCAACCTAGCATGCCGAATGTAATATTTTACAACATTCCTGGCGTGTTGTCGCCTGCTTCTCGGTGGGGACATTATATATGTCTATAACGTTGTATATCCTAACCTAACGAAACCTAACATCTGGGATGTAATATTTTACAACATTCCTGACGCGTCGGCACCTATTTCTCGGTGGGAACTTTATATACGTATTTAACGTTATATATCCTAGCCTAAGGCGACCTGACATGTCGAATGTAATATTTTACATCGTTCCTGGCGTGTCGTCGCCTGCTTCTCGATGGGGACATTATATACGTCTATAACGTTGTATATCCTAACCTAAGGCAACCCAACACCTCGGATGTAATATTTTACATCATTCCTGTCATGTCGGTCCCTACGTCTCGTTGGGAACACTCTATGCGTCTATAGCGTTGTGTATCCTAACCTAAGGGTACCTAACATCTCAGGTGTAATATTTTACAACATTCCTGGCGCTTCGGCTCCTACTTTTCGGTGGGAACATTATATACGTCTATAACGTTACATATCCTAACGTAAGGCAACATAACATCTCGGATGTAATATTTTACAACATTCCTGGCATGTCAGTTCCTACGTCTCGCTGGGAACATTATATACGTTTATAACGATATATATCCTAACCTAACGCAACTTAATATCTCGGATGTAATATTTTACAACATTCCTGGCATGTCGGTCCCTACGTCTCGGTGGGAACATTCTATACGTCTGTAACGTTGTATATCCTAACCTAAGGGAACCTCACATCTCGGGTGTAGTACTTTACAACATTCGTTACGCGTCGGCCCCTATTTCTCGGTGGGACCATTACATACGTCTATAGCGTTATATATCCTAGCCTAAAGCGACCTGACATGTCGAATGTAATATTTTACATCATTCCTGGCGTGTCGGCCCGTAGATCTCGGTGGTAACATGATATACGTCTATAACGTTATGTATTCTAGCCTAAGGCAACCTAACATGCCGAATGTAATATTTTACAACATTCCTGGCGTGTTGTCGCCTGCTTCTCGGTGGGGACATTATATATGTCTATAACGTTGTATATCCTAACCTAACGAAACCTAACATCTGGGATGTAATATTTTACAACATTCCTGGCGTGTCGTCGCCTGCTTCTTGATGGCGACATTATAAACGTCTATAACGTTGTATATCCTAACCTAACGCAACCTAACATCTGGGATGTAATATTTTACAACATTCCTGACGCGTCGGCACCTATTTCTCGGTGGGAACTTTATATACGTCTTTAACGTTATATATCCTAGCCTAAGGCGACCTAGCATGTTGAATGTAATATTTTACATCATTCCTGTCGTGTCGACCCGTATTTCTCGGTGGTAACATTATGTGCGTCTATAACGTTATATATCGTAGCCTAAGGCGACCTTGGCATGTCGAATGTAATATTTTACAACGTTCCTGGCGTGTCGTCGCCTGCTTCTCGATGGGGACATTATATACGTCTATAACGTTGTATATCCTAACCTAATGCAACCTAACATCTAGGTTGTAATATTTTACAACATTCCTGGCGTGTTGTCGCCTGCTTCTCGGTGGGGACATTATATATGTCTATAACGTTGTATATCCTAACCTAAGGCAACCCAACATCTCGGATGTAATATTTTACATCATTCCTGTCATGTCGGTCCCTACGTCTCGTTGGGAACACTCTATGCGCCTATAACGTTACATATCCTAACGTAAGGCAACATAACATCTCGGATGTTATATTTTACAACATTCCTGGCGTGTCGTCGCCTGCTTCTCGATGGGGACATTATATACGTCTATAACGTTGTATATCCTAGCCTAAGCAATCTAACATCTCGCATGTAATATTTTGCAACATTCCTGGCGTGTCGTCGCTTGCTTCTCGATGGGGACATTATATACGTCTATAACGTTGTATATCCTAACCTAATGCAACCTAACATCTGGGATGTAATATTTTACAACATTCCTGGCATGTCGGTCCCTACGTCTCGGTGGGAACGTTATATACGTCTATAACGATATATATCCAAACTTAAGGGAAACTAACATCTCGGATGTAATATTTTACAACATTCCTGGCGCTTCGGCTCCTACTTTTCGGTGGGAACATTATATACGTCTATAACGTTACATATCCTAACGTAAGGCAACATAACATCTCGGATGTAATATTTTACAACATTCCTGGCATGTCAGTTCCTACGTCTCGCTGGGAACATTATATACGTTTATAACGATATATATCCTAACCTAACGCAACCTAATATCTCGGATGTAATATTTTACAACATTCCTGGCGTGTCGTCACCTACTTCTCGATGGGGACATTAAATACATCTATAACGTGGTATATCCTAACCTAAGGCAACCCAACATCTCGGATGTAATATTTTACATCATTCCTGTCATGTCGGTCCCTACGTCTCGTTGGGAACACTCTATGCGTCTATAGCGTTGTATATCCTAACCTAAGGGTACCTAACATCTCAGGTGTAATATTTTACAACATTCCTGGCGTGTTGTCGCCTGCTTCTCGGTGGGGACATTATATATGTCTATAACGTTGTATATCCTAACCTAACGAAACCTAACATCTGGGATGTAATATTTTACAACATTCCTGACGCGTCGGCACCTATTTCTCGGTGGGAACTTTGTATACGTCTTTAACGTTATATATCCTAGCCTAAGGCGACCTAGCATGTCGAATGTAATATTTTACATCATTCCTGTCGTGTCGACCCGTATTTCTCGGTGGTAACATTATATGCGTCAATAACGTTACATATCCTAACCTAAGGCAACCCAACATCTCGGATGTAATATTTTACATCATTCCTGTCATGTCGGTCCCTACGTCTCGCTGGGAACACTCTATGCGTCTATAACGTTACATATCGTAGCCTAATGCGACCTGACATGTCGAATGTAATATTTTACATCGTTCCTGGCGTGTCGTCGCCTGCTTCTCGATGGGGACATTATATACGTCTATAACGTTGTATATCCTAACCTAAGGCAACCCAACATCTCGGATGTAATATTTTACATCATTCCTGTCATGTCGGTCCCTACGTCTCGTTGGGAACACTCTATGCGTCTATAACGTTACATATCCTAACGAAAGGCAACATAACATCTCGGATGTTATATTTTACAACATTCCTGGCATGTCAGTCCCTACGTCTCGCTGCGAACGTTATATACTTCTATAACGACATATATCCAAACTTAAGGGAAACTAACATCTCGGATGTAATATTTTACAACATTCCTGGCGATTCGGCTCCTACTTTTCGGTGGGAACATTATATACGTCTATAACGTTGTATATCCTAACCTAAGGCAACCCAACATCTCGGATGTAATATTTTACATCATTCCTGTCTTGTCGGACCCTACGTCTCGTTGGGAACACTCTATGCGTCTATAGCGTTGTATATCCTAACGTAAGGGAACCTAACATCTCGGGTGTAGTATTTTACAACATTCCTGACGCGTCGGCCCCTATTTCTCGGTGGGACCATTATATACGTCTATAGCGTTATATACCCTAGCCTAAGGCGACCTGACATGTCGAATGTAATATTTTACATCATTCCTGGCGTGTCCGCCCGTAGATCTCGGTGGTAACATTATATACGTCTATAACGTTATGTATTCTAGCCTAAGGCAACCTAGCATGCCGAATGTAATATTTTACAACATTCCTGGCGTGTTGTCGCCTGCTTCTCGGTGGGGACATTATATATGTCTATAACGTTGTATATCCTAACCTAACGAAACCTAACATCTGGGATGTAATATTTTACAACATTCCTGACGCGTCGGCACCTATTTCTCGGTGGGAACTTTATATACGTATTTAACGTTATATATCCTAGCCTAAGGCGACCTGACATGTCGAATGTAATATTTTACATCGTTCCTGGCGTGTCGTCGCCTGCTTCTCGATGGGGACATTATATACGTCTATAACGTTGTATATCCTAACCTAAGGCAACCCAACACCTCGGATGTAATATTTTACATCATTCCTGTCATGTCGGTCCCTACGTCTCGTTGGGAACACTCTATGCGTCTATAGCGTTGTGTATCCTAACCTAAGGGTACCTAACATCTCAGGTGTAATATTTTACAACATTCCTGGCGCTTCGGCTCCTACTTTTCGGTGGGAACATTATATACGTCTATAACGTTACATATCCTAACGTAAGGCAACATAACATCTCGGATGTAATATTTTACAACATTCCTGGCATGTCAGTTCCTACGTCTCGCTGGGAACATTATATACTTTTATAACGATATATATCCTAACCTAACGCAACTTAATATCTCGGATGTAATATTTTACAACATTCCTGGCATGTCGGTCCCTACGTCTCGGTGGGAACATTCTATACGTCTGTAACGTTGTATATCCTAACCTAAGGGAACCTCACATCTCGGGTGTAGTACTTTACAACATTCCTTACGCGTCGGCCCCTATTTCTCGGTGGGACCATTACATACGTCTATAGCGTTATATATCCTAGCCTAAAGCGACCTGACATGTCGAATGTAATATTTTACATCATTCCTGGCGTGTCGGCCCGTAGATCTCGGTGGTAACATGATATACGTCTATAACGTTATGTATTCTAGCCTAAGGCAACCTAACATGCCGAATGTAATATTTTACAACATTCCTGGCGTGTTGTCGCCTGCTTCTCGGTGGGGACATTATATATGTCTATAACGTTGTATATCCTAACCTAACGAAACCTAACATCTGGGATGTAATATTTTACAACATTCCTGGCGTGTCGTCGCCTGCTTCTTGATGGCGACATTATAAACGTCTATAACGTTGTATATCCTAACCTAACGCAACCTAACATCTGGGATGTAATATTTTACAACATTCCTGACGCGTCGGCACCTATTTCACGGTGGGAACTTTATATACGTCTTTAACGTTATATATCCTAGCCTAAGGCGACCTAGCATGTTGAATGTAATATTTTACATCATTCCTGTCGTGTCGACCCGTATTTCTCGGTGGTAACATTATGTGCGTCTATAACGTTATATATCGTAGCCTAAGGCGACCTTGGCATGTCGAATGTAATATTTTACAACGTTCCTGGCGTGTCGTCGCCTGCTTCTCGATGGGGACATTATATACGTCTATAACGTTGTATATCCTAACCTAATGCAACCTAACATCTAGGTTGTAATATTTTACAACATTCCTGGCGTGTTGTCGCCTGCTTCTCGGTGGGGACATTATATATGTCTATAACGTTGTATATCCTAACCTAAGGCAACCCAACATCTCGGATGTAATATTTTACATCATTCCTGTCATGTCGGTCCCTACGTCTCGTTGGGAACACTCTATGCGTCTATAACGTTACATATCCTAACGTAAGGCAACATAACATCTCGGATGGTCTATTTTACAACATTCCTGGCGTGTCGTCGCCTGCTTCTCGATGGGGACATTATATACGTCTATAACGTTGTATATCCTAGCCTAAGCAATCTAACATCTCGCATGTAATATTTTGCAACATTCCTGGCGTGTCGTCGCTTGCTTCTCGATGGGGACATTATATACGTCTATAACGTTGTATATCCTAACCTAATGCAACCTAACATCTGGGATGTAATATTTTACAACATTCCTGGCATGTCGGTCCCTACGTCTCGGTGGGAACGTTATATACGTCTATAACGATATATATCCAAACTTAAGGGAAACTAACATCTCGGATGTAATATTTTACAACATTCCTGGCGCTTCGGCTCCTACTTTTCGGTGGGAACATTATATACGTCTATAACGTTACATATCCTAACGTAAGGCAACATAACATCTCGGATGTAATATTTTACAACATTCCTGGCATGTCAGTTCCTACGTCTCGCTGGGAACATTATATACGTTTATAACGATATATATCCTAACCTAACGCAACCTAATATCTCGGATGTAATATTTTACAACATTCCTGGCGTGTCGTCACCTACTTCTCGATGGGGACATTAAATACATCTATAACGTGGTATATCCTAACCTAAGGCAACCCAACATCTCGGATGTAATATTTTACATCATTCCTGTCATGTCGGTCCCTACGTCTCGTTGGGAACACTCTATGCGTCTATAGCGTTGTATATCCTAACCTAAGGGTACCTAACATCTCAGGTGTAATATTTTACAACATTCCTGGCGTGTTGTCGCCTGCTTCTCGGTGGGGACATTATATATGTCTATAACGTTGTATATCCTAACCTAACGAAACCTAACATCTGGGATGTAATATTTTACAACATTCCTGACGCGTCGGCACCTATTTCTCGGTGGGAACTTTGTATACGTCTTTAACGTTATATATCCTAGCCTAAGGCGACCTAGCATGTCGAATGTAATATTTTACATCATTCCTGTCGTGTCGACCCGTATTTCTCGGTGGTAACATTATATGCGTCAATAACGTTACATATCCTAACCTAAGGCAACCCAACATCTCGGATGTAATATTTTACATCATTCCTGTCATGTCGGTCCCTACGTCTCGCTGGGAACACTCTATGCGTCTATAACGTTACATATCGTAGCCTAATGCGACCTGACATGTCGAATGTAATATTTTACATCGTTCCTGGCGTGTCGTCGCCTGCTTCTCGATGGGGACATTATATACGCCTATAACGTTGTATATCCTAACCTAAGGCAACCCAACATCTCGGATGTAATATTTTACATCATTCCTGTCATGTCGGTCCCTACGTCTCGTTGGGAACACTCTATGCGTCTATAACGTTACATATCCTAACGAAAGGCAACATAACATCTCGGATGTTATATTTTACAACATTCCTGGCGTGTCGTCGCCTGCTTCTCGATGGGGACATTATATACGTCTATAACGTTGTATATCCTAACCTAATGCAACCTAACATCTAGGTTGTAATATTTTACAACATTCCTGGCGTGTTGTCGCCTGCTTCTCGGTGGGGACATTATATATGTCTATAACGTTGTATATCCTAACCTAAGGCAACCCAACATCTCGGATGTAATATTTTACATCATTCCTGTCATGTCGGTCCCTACGTCTCGTTGGGAACACTCTATGCGTCTATAACGTTACATATCCTAACGTAAGGCAACATAACATCTCGGATGTTATATTTTACAACATTCCTGGCGTGTCGTCGCCTGCTTCTCGATGGGGACATTATGTACGTCTATAACGTTGTATATCCTAGCCTAAGCAATCTAACATCTCGCATGTAATATTTTGCAACATTCCTGGCGTGTCGTCGCTTGCTTCTCGATGGGGACATTATATACGTCTATAACGTTGTATATCCTAACCTAATGCAACCTAACATCTGGGATGTAATATTTTACAACATTCCTGGCATGTCGGTCCCTACGTCTCGGTGGGAACGTTATATACGTCTATAACGATATATATCCAAACTTAAGGGAAACTAACATCTCGGATGTAATATTTTACAACATTCCTGGCGCTTCGGCTCCTACTTTTCGGTGGGAACATTATATACGTCTATAACGTTACATATCCTAACGTAAGGCAACATAACATCTCGGATGTAATATTTTACAACATTCCTGGCATGTCAGTTCCTACGTCTCGCTGGGAACATTATATACGTTTATAACGATATATATCCTAACCTAACGCAACCTAATATCTCGGATGTAATATTTTACAACATTCCTGGCGTGTCGTCACCTACTTCTCGATGGGGACATTAAATACATCTATAACGTGGTATATCCTAACCTAAGGCAACCCAACATCTCGGATGTAATATTTTACATCATTCCTGTCATGTCGGTCCCTACGTCTCGTTGGGAACACTCTATGCGTCTATAGCGTTGTATATCCTAACCTAAGGGTACCTAACATCTCAGGTGTAATATTTCACAACATTCCTGGCGTGTTGTCGCCTGCTTCTCGGTGGGGACATTATATATGTCTATAACGTTGTATATCCTAACCTAACGAAACCTAACATCTGGGATGTAATATTTTACAACATTCCTGACGCGTCGGCACCTATTTCTCGGTGGGAACTTTGTATACGTCTTTAACGTTATATATCCTAGCCTAAGGCGACCTAGCATGTCGAATGTAATATTTTACATCATTCCTGTCGTGTCGACCCGTATTTCTCGGTGGTAACATTATATGCGTCAATAACGTTACATATCCTAACCTAAGGCAACCCAACATCTCGGATGTAATATTTTACATCATTCCTGTCATGTCGGTCCCTACGTCTCGTTGGGAACACTCTATGCGTCTATAACGTTACATATCGTAGCCTAATGCGACCTGACATGTCGAATGTAATATTTTACATCGTTCCTGGCGTGTCGTCGCCTGCTTCTCGATGGGGACATTATATACGTCTATAACGTTGTATATCCTAACCTAAGGCAACCCAACATCTCGGATGTAATATTTTACATCATTCCTGTCATGTCGGTCCCTACGTCTCGTTGGGAACACTCTATGCGTCTATAACGTTACATATCCTAACGTAAGGCAACATAACATCTCGGATGTTATATTTTACAACATTCCTGGCGTGTCGTCGCCTGCTTCTCGATGGGGACATTATATACGTCTATAACGTTGTATATCCTAGCCTAAGCAATCTAACATCTCGGATGTAATATTTTACAACATTCCTGGCGTGTCGTCGCCTGCTTCTCGATGGGGACATTATATACGTCTATAACGTTGTATATCCTAACCTAACGCAACCTAACATCTGGGATGTAATATTTTACAACATTCCTGGCATGTCGGTCCCTACGTCTCGGTGGGAACATTCTATACGTCTGTAACGTTGTATATCCTAACCTAAGGGAACCTCACATCTCGGGTGTAGTATTTTACAACATTCCTGACGCGTCGGCCCCTATTTCTCGGTGGGACCATTACATACGTCTATAGCGTTATATATCCTAGCCTAAAGCGACCTGACATGTCGAATGTAATATTTTACATCATTCCTGGCGTGTCGGCCCGTAGATCTCGGTGGTAACATGATATACGTCTATAACGTTATGTATTCTAGCCTAAGGCAACCTAACATGCCGAATGTAATATTTTACAACATTCCTGGCGTGTTGTCGCCTGCTTCTCGGTGGGGACATTATATATGTCTATAACGTTGTATATCCTAACCTAACGAAACCTAACATCTGGGATGTAATATTTTACAACATTCCTGGCGTGTCGTCGCCTGCTTCTTGATGGCGACATTATAAACGTCTATAACGTTGTATATCCTAACCTAACGCAACCTAACATCTGGGATGTAATATTTTACAACATTCCTGACGCGTCGGCACCTATTTCTCGGTGGGAACTTTATATACGTCTTTAACGTTATATATCCTAGCCTAAGGCGACCTAGCATGTTGAATGTAATATTTTACATCATTCCTGTCGTGTCGACCCGTATTTCTCGGTGGTAACATTATGTGCGTCTATAACGTTATATATCGTAGCCTAAGGCGACCTTGGCATGTCGAATGTAATATTTTACAACGTTCCTGGCGTGTCGTCGCCTGCTTCTCGATGGGGACATTATATACGTCTATAACGTTGTATATCCTAACCTAATGCAACCTAACATCTAGGATGTAATATTTTACAACATTCCTGGCATGTCAGTCCCTACGTCTCGCTGGGAACGTTATATACGTCTATAACGACATATATACAAACTTAAGGGAAACTAACATCTCGGATGTAATATTTTACAACATTCCTGGCGATTCGGCTCCTACTTTTCGGTGAGAACATTATATACGTCTATAACGTTGTATATCCTTACCTAAGGCAACCCAACATCTCGGATGTAATATTTTACATCATTCCTGCCATGTAGGTCCCTACGTCTCGTTGGGAACACTCTATGCGTCTATAGCGTTGTATATCCTAACCTAAGGGAACCTAACATCTCAGGTGTAATATTTTACATCATTCCTGGCGTGTTGTCGCCTGCTGCTCGATGGGGACGTTATATATGTCTATAACGTTGTATATCCTAGCCTAAGCAATCTAACATCTCGGATGTAATATATTACAACATTCCTGGCGTGTCGTCGCTTGCTTCTCGATGGGGACATTATATACGTCTATAACGTTGTATATCCTAGCCTAAGCAATCTAACATCTCGGATGTAATATTTTACAACATTCCTGGCGTGTCGTCACCTGCTTCTCGATGGGGACATTATATACGTCTATAACGTTGTATATCCTAACCTAACACAACCTAACATCTGGGATTTAATATTTTACATCATTCCTGGCGTGTCGTCGCCTGCTTCTCGATGGGGTCATTATATACGTCTATAACGTTGTATATCCTAACCTAACGCAACCTAAAATCTGGGACGTAATATTTTACAACATTCCTGGCATGTCGGTCCCTACGACTCGGTGGGAACATTCTATACGTCTATAACGTTGTATATCCTTACCTAAGGGAACCTAACATTTCGGGTGTAGTATTTTACAACATTCCTGACGCGTCGGCCCCTATTTCTCGGTGGGACCATTATATACGTCTATAGCGTTATATATCCTAGCCTAAGGCGACCTGACATGTCGAATGTAATATTTTACATCATTCCTGGCGTGTCCGCCTGTAGATCTCGGTGGTAACATTATATACGTCTATAACGTTATGTATTCTAGCCTAAGGCAACCTAACATGCCGAATGTAATATTTTACAACATTCCTGGCGTGTTGTCGCCTGCTTCTCGGTGGGGACATTATATATGTCTATAACGTTGTATATCCTAACCTAACGAAACCTAACATCTGGGATGTAATATTTTACAACATTCCTGACGCGTCGGCACCTATTTCTCGGTGGGAACTTTATATACGTCTTTAACGTTATATATCCTAGCCTAAGGCGACCTAGCATGTCGAATGTAATATTTTACATCATTCCTGTCGTGTCGACCCGTATTTCTCGGTGGTAACATTATATGCGTCTATAACGTTACATATCCTAACCTAAGGCAACCCAACATCTCGGATGTAATATTTTACATCATTCCTGTCATGTCGGTCCCTACATCTCGTTGGGAACACTCTATGCGTCTATAGCGTTGTATATCCTAACGTAAGGGAACCTAACATCTCAGGTGTAATATTTTACAACATTCCTGGCGTGTTGTCGCCTGCTTCTCGATGGGGACATTATATACGTCTATAACGGTGTATATCCTAACCTAAGGCAACCCAACATCTCGGATGTAATATTTTACATCATTCCTGTCATGTCGGTCCCTACGTCTCGTTGGGAACACTCTATGCGTCTATAACGTTACATATCCTAACGTAAGGCAACATAACATCTCGGATGTTATATTTTACAACATTCCTGGCGTGTCGTCGCCTGCTTCTCGATGGGGACATTATATACGTCTATAACGTTGTATATCCTAGCCTAAGCAATCTAACATCTCGCATGTAATATTTTGCAACATTCCTGGCGTGTCGTCGCCTGCTTCTCGATGGGGACATTATATACGTCTATAACGTTGTATATCCTAACCTAACGCAACCTAACATCTGGGATGTAATATTTTACAACATTCCTGGCATGTCGGTCCCTACGTCTCGGTGGGAACGTTATATACGTCTATAACGATATATATCCAAACTTAAGGGAAACTAACATCTCGGATGTAATATTTTACAACATTCCTGGCGCTTCGGCTCCTACTTTTCGGTGGGAACATTATATACGTCTATAACGTTACATATCCTAACGTAAGGCAACACAACATCTCGGATGTAATATTTTACAACATTCCTGGCATGTCAGTTCCTACGTCTCGCTGGGAACATTATATACGTTTATAACGATATATATCCTAACCTAACGCAACCCAATATCTCGGATGTAATATTTTACAACATTCCTGGCGTGTCGTCACCTACTTCTCGATGGGGACATTAAATACATCTATAACGTGGTATATCCTAACCTAAGGCAACCCAACATCTCGGATGTAATATTTTACATCATTCCTGTCATGTCGGTCCCTACGTCTCGTTGGGAACACTCTATGCGTCTATAGCGTTGTATATCCTAACCTAAGGGTACCTAACATCTCAGGTGTAATATTTTACAACATTCCTGGCGCTTCGGCTCCTACTTTTCGGTGGGAACATTATATACGTCTATAACGTTACATATCCTAACGTAAGGCAACATAACATCTCGGATGTAATATTTTACAACATTCCTGGCATGTCGGTCCCTACGTCTCGGTGGGAACATTCTATACGTCTGTAACGTTGTATATCCTAACCTAAGGGAACCTCACATCTCGGGTGTAGTATTTTACAACATTCCTGACGCGTCGGCCCCTATTTCTCGGTGGGACCATTACATACGTCTATAGCGTTATATATCCTAGCCTAAAGCGACCTGACATGTCGAATGTAATATTTTACATCATTCCTGGCGTGTCGGCCCGTAGATCTCGGTGGTAACATGATATACGTCTATAACGTTATGTATTCTAGCCTAAGGCAACCTAACATGCCGAATGTAATATTTTACAACATTCCTGGCGTGTTGTCGCCTGCTTCTCGGTGGGGACATTATATATGTCTATAACGTTGTATATCCTAACCTAACGAAACCTAACATCTGGGATGTAATATTTTACAACATTCCTGGCGTGTCGTCGCCTGCTTCTTGATGGCGACATTATAAACGTCTATAACGTTGTATATCCTAACCTAACGCAACCTAACATCTGGGATGTAATATTTTACAACATTCCTGACGCGTCGGCACCTATTTCTCGGTGGGAACTTTATATACGTCTTTAACGTTATATATCCTTGCCTAAGGCGACCTAGCATGTTGAATCTAATATTTTACATCATTCCTGTCGTGTCGACCCGTATTTCTCGGTGGTAACATTATGTGCGTCTATAACGTTATATATCGTAGCCTAAGGCGACCTTGGCATGTCGAATGTAATATTTTACAACGTTCCTGGCGTGTCGTCGCCTGCTTCTCGATGGGGACATTATATACGTCTATAACGTTGTATATCCTAACCTAATGCAACCTAACATCTAGGTTGTAATATTTTACAACATTCCTGGCGTGTTGTCGCCTGCTTCTCGGTGGGGACATTATATATGTCTATAACGTTGTATATCCTAACCTAAGGCAACCCAACATCTCGGATGTAATATTTTACATCATTCCTGTCATGTCGGTCCCTACGTCTCGTTGGGAACACTCTATGCGTCTATAACGTTACATATCCTAACGTAAGGCAACATAACATCTCGGATGTTATATTTTACAACATTCCTGGCGTGTCGTCGCCTGCTTCTCGATGGGGACATTATATACGTCTATAACGTTGTATATCCTAGCCTAAGCAATCTAACATCTCGCATGTAATATTTTGCAACATTCCTGGCGTGTCGTCGCTTGCTTCTCGATGGGGACATTATATACGTCTATAACGTTGTATATCCTAACCTAATGCAACCTAACATCTGGGATGTAATATTTTACAACATTCCTGGCATGTCGGTCCCTACGTCTCGGTGGGAACGTTATATACGTCTATAACGTTACATATCCTAACCTAAGGCAACCCAACATCTCGGATGTAATATTTTACATCATTCCTGTCATGTCGGTCCCTACGTCTCGTTGGGAACACTCTATGCGTCTATAGCGTTGTATATCCTAACCTAAGGGTACCTAACATCTCAGGTGTAATATTTTACAACATTCCTGGCGTGTTGTCGCCTGCTTCTCGGTGGGGACATTATATATGTCTATAACGTTGTATATCCTAACCTAACGAAACCTAACATCTGGGATGTAATATTTTACAACATTCCTGACGCGTCGGCACCTATTTCTCGGTGGGAACTTTGTATACGTCTTTAACGTTATATATCCTAGCCTAAGGCGACCTAGCATGTCGAATGTAATATTTTACATCATTCCTGTCGTGTCGACCCGTATTTCTCGGTGGTAACATTATATGCGTCTATAACGTTACATATCCTAACCTAAGGCAACCCAACATCTCGGATGTAATATTTTACATCATTCCTGTCATGTCGGTCCCTACGTCTCGTTGGGAACACTCTATGCGTCTATAACGTTACATATCGTAGCCTAATGCGACCTGACATGTCGAATGTAATATTTTACATCGTTCCTGGCGTGTCGTCGCCTGCTTCTCGATGGGGACATTATATACGTCTATAACGTTGTATATCCTAACCTAAGGCAACCCAACATCTCGGATGTAATATTTTACATCATTCCTGTCATGTCGGTCCCTACGTCTCGTTGGGAACACTCTATGCGTCTATAACGTTACATATCCTAACGTAAGGCAACATAACATCTCGGATGTTATATTTTACAACATTCCTGGCGTGTCGTCGCCTGCTTCTCGATGGGGACATTATATACGTCTATAACGTTGTATATCCTAGCCTAAGCAATCTAACATCTCGGATGTAATATTTTACAACATTCCTGGCGTGTCGTCGCCTGCTTCTCGATGGGGACATTATATACGTCTATAACGTTGTATATCCTAACCTAACGCAACCTAACATCTGGGATGTAATATTTTACAACATTCCTGGCATGTCGGTCCCTACGTCTCGGTGGGAACATTCTATACGTCTGTAACGTTGTATATCCTAACCTAAGGGAACCTCACATCTCGGGTGTAGTATTTTACAACATTCCTGACGCGTCGGCCCCTATTTCTCGGTGGGACCATTACATACGTCTATAGCGTTATATATCCTAGCCTAAAGCGACCTGACATGTCGAATGTAATATTTTACATCATTCCTGGCGTGTCGGCCCGTAGATCTCGGTGGTAACATGATATACGTCTATAACGTTATGTATTCTAGCCTAAGGCAACCTAACATGCCGAATGTAATATTTTACAACATTCCTGGCGTGTTGTCGCCTGCTTCTCGGTGGGGACATTATATATGTCTATAACGTTGTATATCCTAACCTAACGAAACCTAACAGCTGGGATGTAATATTTTACAACATTCCTGGCGTGTCGTCGCCTGCTTCTCGGTGGGGACATTATATATGTCTATAACGTTGTATATCCTAACCTAACGAAACCTAACATCTGGGATGTAATATTTTACAACATTCCTGGCGTGTCGTCGCCTGCTTCTTGATGGCGACATTATAAACGTCTATAACGTTGTATATCCTAACCTAACGCAACCTAACATCTGGGATGTAATATTTTACAACATTCCTGGCATGTCGGTCCCTACGTCTCGGTGGGAACGTTATATACGTCTATAACGATATATATCCAAACTTAAGGGAAACTAACATCTCGGATGTAATATTTTACAACATTCCTGGCGCTTCG
Organism: Xylocopa violacea; assembly: GCA_963969225.1. Taxonomy (NCBI): domain Eukaryota; kingdom Metazoa; phylum Arthropoda; class Insecta; order Hymenoptera; family Apidae; genus Xylocopa; species Xylocopa violacea. The sequence continues at coordinate 1,891,018 of CAXAJV010000835.1, forward strand.
GCTCCTACTTTTCGGTGGGAACATTATATACGTCTATAACGTTACATATCCTAACGTAAGGCAACATAACATCTCGGATGTAATATTTTACAACATTCCTGGCATGTCAGTTCCTACGTCTCGCTGGGAACATTATATACGTTTATAACGATATATATCCTAACCTAACGCAACCTAATATCTCGGATGTAATATTTTACAACATTCCTGGCGTGTCGTCACCTACTTCTCGATGGGGACATTAAATACATCTATAACGTGGTATATCCTAACCTAAGGCAACCCAACATCTCGGATGTAATATTTTACATCATTCCTGTCATGTCGGTCCCTACGTCTCGTTGGGAACACTCTATGCGTTTATAGCGTTGTATATCCTAACCTAAGGGTACCTAACATCTCAGGTGTAATATTTTACAACATTCCTGGCGTGTTGTCGCCTGCTTCTCGGTGGGGATATTATATATGTCTATAACGTTGTATATCCTAACCTAACGAAACCTAACATTTGGGATGTAATATTTTACAACATTCCTGACGCGTCGGCACCTATTTCTCGGTGGGAACTTTGTATACGTCTTTAACGTTATATATCCTAGCCTAAGGCGACCTAGCATGTCGAATGTAATATTTTACATCATTCCTGTCGTGTCGACCCGTATTTCTCGGTGGTAACATTATATGCGTCTATAACGTTACATATCCTAACCTAAGGCAACCCAACATCTCGGATGTAATATTTTACATCATTCCTGTCATGTCGGTCCCTACGTCTCGTTGGGAACACTCTATGCGTCTATAACGTTACATATCGTAGCCTAATGCGACCTGACATGTCGAATGTAATATTTTACATCGTTCCTGGCGTGTCGTCGCCTGCTTCTCGATGGGGACATTATATACGTCTATAACGTTGTATATCCTAACCTAAGGCAACCCAACATCTCGGATGTAATATTTTACATCATTCCTGTCATGTCGGTCCCTACGTCTCGTTGGGAACACTCTATGCGTCTATAACGTTACATATCCTAACGTAAGGCAACATAACATCTCGGATGTTATATTTTACAACATTCCTGGCGTGTCGTCGCCTGCTTCTCGATGGGGACATTATATACGTCTATAACGTTGTATATCCTAACCTAACGCAACCTAACATCTGGGATGTAATATTTTACAACATTCCTGGCATGTCGGTCCCTACGTCTCGGTGGGAACATTCTATACGTGTATAACGTTGTATATCCTAACCTAAAGGAACCTAACATCTCGGGTGTAGTATTTTACAACATTCCTGACGCGTCGGCTCCTATTTCTCGGTGGGACCATTATATACGTCTATAGCGTTATATATCCTAGCCTAAAGCGACCTGACATGTCGAATGTAATATTTTACATCATTCCTGGCGTGTCGGCCCGTAGATCTCGGTGGTAACATGATATACGTCTATAACGTTATGTATTCTAGCCTAAGGCAACCTAACATGCCGAATGTAATATTTTACAACATTCCTGGCGTGTTGTCGCCTGCTTCTCGGTGGGGACATTATATATGTCTATAACGTTGTATATCCTAACCTAACGAAACCTAACAGCTGGGATGTAATATTTTACAACATTCCTGGCGTGTCGTCGCCTGCTTCTTGATGGCGACATTATAAACGTCTATAACGTTGTATATCCTAACCTAACGCAACCTAACATCTGGGATGTAATATTTTACAACATTCCTGGCATGTCGGTCCCTACGTCTCGGTGGGAACGTTATATACGTCTATAACGATATATATCCAAACTTAAGGGAAACTAACATCTCGGATGTAATATTTTACAACATTCCTGGCGCTTCGGCTCCTACTTTTCGGTGGGAACATTATATACGTCTATAACGTTACATATCCTAACGTAAGGCAACATAACATCTCGGATGTAATATTTTACAACATTCCTGGCATGTCAGTTCCTACGTCTCGCTGGGAACATTATATACGTTTATAACGATATATATCCTAACCTAACGCAACCTAATATCTCGGATGTAATATTTTACAACATTCCTGGCGTGTCGTCACCTACTTCTCGATGGGGACATTAAATACATCTATAACGTGGTATATCCTAACCTAAGGCAACCCAACATCTCGGATGTAATATTTTACATCATTCCTGTCATGTCGGTCCCTACGTCTCGTTGGGAACACTCTATGCGTCTATAGCGTTGTATATCCTAACCTAAGGGTACCTAACATCTCAGGTGTAATATTTTACAACATTCCTGGCGTGTTGTCGCCTGCTTCTCGGTGGGGATATTATATATGTCTATAACGTTGTATATCCTAACCTAACGAAACCTAACATTTGGGATGTAATATTTTACAACATTCCTGACGCGTCGGCACCTATTTCTCGGTGGGAACTTTGTATACGACTTTAACGTTATATATCCTAGCCTAAGGCGACCTAGCATGTCGAATGTAATATTTTACATCATTCCTGTCGTGTCGACCCGTATTTCTCGGTGGTAACATTATATGCGTCTATAACGTTACATATCCTAACCTAAGGCAACCCAACATCTCGGATGTAATATTTTACATCATTCCTGTCATGTCGGTCCCTACGTCTCGTTGGGAACACTCTATGCGTCTATAACGTTACATATCGTAGCCTAATGCGACCTGACATGTCGAATGTAATATTTTACATCGTTCCTGGCGTGTCGTCGCCTGCTTCTCGATGGGGACATTATATACGTCTATAACGTTGTATATCCTAACCTAAGGCAACCCAACATCTCGGATGTAATATTTTACATCATTCCTGTCATGTCGGTCCCTACGTCTCGTTGGGAACACTCTGTGCGTCTATAACGTTACATATCCTAACGTAAGGCAACTTAACATCTCGGATGTTATATTTTACAACATTCCTGGCGTGTCGTCGCCTGCTTCTCGATGGGGACATTATATACGTCTATAACGTTGTATATCCTAGCCTAAGCAATCTAACATCTCGGATGTAATATTTTACAACATTCCTGGCGTGTCGTCGCCTGCTTCTCGATGGGGACATTATATACGTCTATAACGTTGTATATCCTAACCTAACGCAACCTAACATCTGGGATGTAATATTTTACAACATTCCTGGCATGTCGGTCCCTACGTCTCGGTGGGAACATTCTATACGTCTGTAACGTTGTATATCCTAACCTAAGGGAACCTCACATCTCGGGTGTAGTATTTTACAACATTCCTGACGCGTCGGCCCCTATTTCTCGGTGGGACCATTACATACGTCTATAGCGTTATATATCCTAGCCTAAAGCGACCTGACATGTCGAATGTAATATTTTACATCATTCCTGGCGTGTCGGCCCGTAGATCTCGGTGGTAACATGATATACGTCTATAACGTTATGTATTCTAGCCTAAGGCAACCTAACATGCCGAATGTAATATTTTACAACATTCCTGGCGTGTTGTCGCCTGCTTCTCGGTGGGGACATTATATATGTCTATAACGTTGTATATCCTAACCTAACGAAACCTAACATTTGGGATGTAATATTTTACAACATTCCTGACGCGTCGGCACCTATTTCTCGGTGGGAACTTTATATACGTCTTTAACGTTATATATCCTAGCCTAAGGCGACCTAGCATGTTGAATGTAATATTTTACATCATTCCTGTCGTGTCGACCCGTATTTCTCGGTGGTAACATTATGTGCGTCTATAACGTTATATATCGTAGCCTAAGGCGACCTTGGCATGTCGAATGTAATATTTTACAACGTTCCTGGCGTGTCGTCGCCTGCTTCTCGATGGGGACATTATATACGTCTATAACGTTGTATATCCTAACCTAATGCAACCTAACATCTAGGATGTAATATTTTACAACATTCCTGGCATGTCAGTCCCTACGTCTCGCTGGGAACGTTATATATGTCTGTAACGACATATATCAAAACTTACGGGAAACTAACATCTCGGATGTAATATTTTACAACATTCCTGGCGATTCGGCTCCTACTTTTCGGTGAGAACATTATATACGTCTATAACGTTGTATATCCTAACCTAAGGCAACCCAACATCTCGGATGTAATATTTTACATCATTCCTGCCATGTAGGTCCCTACGTCTCGTTGGGAACACTCTATGCGTCTATAGCGTTGTATATCCTAACCTAAGGGAACCTAACATCTCAGGTGTAATATTTTACATCATTCCTGGCGTGTTGTCGCCTGCTTCTCGATGGGGACGTTATATATGTCTATAACGTTACATATCCTAACGTAAGGCAACATAACATCTCGGATGTTATATTTTACAACATTCCTGGCGTGTCGTCGCCTGCTTCTCGATGGGGACATTATATACGTCTATAACGTTGTATATCCTAGCCTAAGCAATCTAACATCTCGCATGTAATATTTTGCAACATTCCTGGCGTGTCGTCGCCTGCTTCTCGATGGGGACATTATATACGTCTATAACGTTGTATATCCTAACCTAACGCAACCTAACATCTGGGATGTAATATTTTACAACATTCCTGGCATGTCGGTCCCTACGTCTCGGTGGGAACGTTATATACGTCTATAACGATATATATCCAAACTTAAGGGAAACTAACATCTCGGATGTAATATTTTACATCATTCCTGTCATGTCGGTCCGTACGTCTCGTTGGGAACACTCTATGCGTCTATAACGTTACATATCCTAACGTAAGGCAACATAACATCTCGGATGTTATATTTTACAACATTCCTGGCATGTCAGTTCCTACGTCTCGCTGGGAACATTATATACGTTTATAACGATATATATCCTAACCTAACGCAACCCAATATCTCGGATGTAATATTTTACAACATTCCTGGCGTGTCGTCACCTACTTCTCGATGGGGACATTAAATACATCTATAACGTGGTATATCCTAACCTAAGGCAACCCAACATCTCGGATGTAATATTTTACATCATTCCTGTCATGTCGGTCCCTACGTCTCATTGGGAACACTCTATGCGTCTATAGCGTTGTATATCCTAACCTAAGGGTACCTAACATCTCAGGTGTAATATTTTACAACATTCCTGGCGCTTCGGCTCCTACTTTTCGGTGGGAACATTATATACGTCTATAACGTTACATATCCTAACGTAAGGCAACATAACATCTCGGATGTAATATTTTACAACATTCCTGGCATGTCAGTTCCTACGTCTCGCTGGGAACATTATATACGTTTATAACGATATATATCCTAACCTAACGCAACTTAATATCTCGAATGTAATATTTTACAACATTCCTGGCATGTCGGTCCCTACGTCTCGGTGGGAACATTCTATACGTCTGTAACGTTGTATATCCTAACCTAAGGGAACCTCACATCTCGGGTGTAGTATTTTACAACATTCCTGACGCGTCGGCCCCTATTTCTCGGTGGGACCATTACATACGTCTATAGCGTTATATATCCTAGCCTAAAGCGACCTGACATGTCGAATGTAATATTTTACATCATTCCTGGCGTGTCGGCCCGTAGATCTCGGTGGTAACATGATATACGTCTATAACGTTATGTATTCTAGCCTAAGGCAACCTAACATGCCGAATGTAATATTTTACAACATTCCTGGCGTGTTGTCGCCTGCTTCTCGGTGGGGACATTATATATGTCTATAACGTTGTATATCCTAACCTAACGAAACCTAACATCTGGGATGTAATATTTTACAACATTCCTGGCGTGTCGTCGCCTGCTTCTTGATGGCGACATTATAAACGTCTATAACGTTGTATATCCTAACCTAACGCAACCTAACATCTGGGATGTAATATTTTACAACATTCCTGACGCGTCGGCACCTATTTCTCGGTGGGAACTTTATATACGTCTTTAACGTTATATATCCTAGCCTAAGGCGACCTAGCATGTTGAATGTAATATTTTACATCATTCCTGTCGTGTCGACCCGTATTTCTCGGTGGTAACATTATGTGCGTCTATAACGTTATATATCGTAGCCTAAGGCGACCTTGGCATGTCGAATGTAATATTTTACAACGTTCCTGGCGTGTCGTCGCCTGCTTCTCGATGGGGACATTATATACGTCTATAACGTTGTATATCCTAACCTAATGCAACCTAACATCTAGGTTGTAATATTTTACAACATTCCTGGCGTGTTGTCGCCTGCTTCTCGGTGGGGACATTATATACGTCTATAACGTTGTATATCCTAGCCTAAGCAATCTAACATCTCGCATGTAATATTTTGCAACATTCCTGGCGTGTCGTCGCTTGCTTCTCGATGGGGACATTATATACGTCTATAACGTTGTATATCCTAACCTAATGCAACCTAACATCTGGGATGTAATATTTTACAACATTCCTGGCATGTCGGTCCCTACGTCTCGGTGGGAACGTTATATACGTCTATAACGATATATATCCAAACTTAAGGGAAACTAACATCTCGGATGTAATATTTTACAACATTCCTGGCGCTTCGGCTCATACTTTTCGGTGGGAACATTATATACGTCTATAACGTTACATATCCTAACGTAAGGCAACATAACATCTCGGATGTAATATTTTACAACATTCCTGGCATGTCAGTTCCTACGTCTCGCTGGGAACATTATATACGTTTATAACGATATATATCCTAACCTAACGCAACCTAATATCTCGGATGTAATATTTTACAACATTCCTGGCGTGTCGTCACCTACTTCTCGATGGGGACATTAAATACATCTATAACGTGGTATATCCTAACCTAAGGCAACCCAACATCTCGGATGTAATATTTTACATCATTCCTGTCATGTCAGTCCCTACGTCTCGTTGGGAACACTCTATGCGTCTATAGCGTTGTATATCCTAACCTAAGGATACCTAACATCTCAGGTGTAATATTTTACAACATTCCTGGCGTGTTGTCGCCTGCTTCTCGGTGGGGACATTATATATGTCTATAACGTTGTATATCCTAACCTAACGAAACCTAACATCTGGGATGTAATATTTTACAACATTCCTGACGCGTCGGCACCTATTTCTCGGTGGGAACTTTGTATACGTCTTTAACGTTATATATCCTAGCCTAAGGCGACCTAGCATGTCGAATGTAATATTTTACATCATTCCTGTCGTGTCGACCCGTATTTCTCGGTGGTAACATTATATGCGTCTATAACGTTACATATCCTAACCTAAGGCAACCCAACATCTCGGATGTAATATTTTACATCATTCCTGTCATGTCGGTCCCTACGTCTCGTTGGGAACACTCTATGCGTCTATAACGTTACATATCGTAGCCTAATGCGACCTGACATGTCGAATGTAATATTTTACATCGTTCCTGGCGTGTCGTCGCCTGCTTCTCGATGGGGACATTATATACGTCTATAACGTTGTATATCCTAACCTAAGGCAACCCAACATCTCGGATGTAATATTTTACATCATTCCTGTCATGTCGGTACCTACGTCTCGTTGGGAACACTCTATGCGTCTATAACGTTACATATCCTAACGTAAGGCAACATAACATCTCGGATGTTATATTTTACAACATTCCTGGCGTGTCGTCGCCTGCTTCTCGATGGGGACATTATATACGTCTATAACGTTGTATATCCTAGCCTAAGCAATCTAACATCTCGGATGTAATATTTTACAACATTCCTGGCGTGTCGTCGCCTGCTTCTCGATGGGGACATTATATACGTCTATAACGTTGTATATCCTAACCTAACGCAACCTAACATCTGGGATGTAATATTTTACAACATTCCTGGCATGTCGGTCCCTACGTCTCGGTGGGAACATTCTATACGTCTGTAACGTTGTATATCCTAACCTAAGGGAACCTCACATCTCGGGTGTAGTATTTTACAACATTCCTGACGCGTCGGCCCCTATTTCTCGGTGGGACCATTACATACGTCTATAGCGTTATATATCCTAGCCTAAAGCAACCTGACATGTCGAATGTAATATTTTACATCATTCCTGGCGTGTCGGCCCGTAGATCTCGGTGGTAACATGATATACGTCTATAACGTTATGTATTCTAGCCTAAGGCAACCTAACATGCCGAATGTAATATTTTACAACATTCCTGGCGTGTTGTCGCCTGCTTCTCGGTGGGGACATTATATATGTCTATAACGTTGTATATCCTAACCTAACGAAACCTAACATCTGGGATGTAATATTTTACAACATTCCTGGCGTGTCGTCGCCTGCTTCTTGATGGCGACATTATAAACGTCTATAACGTTGTATATCCTAACCTAACGCAACCTAACATCTGGGATGTAATATTTTATAACATTCCTGACGCGTCGGCACCTATTTCTCGGTGGGAACTTTATATACGTCTTTAACGTTATATATCCTAGCCTAAGGCGACCTAGCATGTCGAATGTAATATTTTACATCATTCCTGTCGTGTCGACCCGTATTTCTCGGTGGTAACATTATATGCGTCTATAACGTTACATATCGTAGCCTAAGGCGACCTGACATGTCGAATGTAATATTTTACAACGTTCCTGGCGTGTCGTCGCCTGCTTCTCGATGGGGACATTATATACGTCTATAACGTTGTGTATCCTAACCTAATGCAACCTAACATCTAGGATGTAATATTTTACAACATTCCTGGCATGTCAGTCCCTACGTCTCGCTGGGAACGTTATATACTTCTATAACGACATATATCCAAACTTAAGGGAAACTAACATCTCGGATGTAATATTTTACAACATTCCTGGCGATTCGGCTCCTACTTTTCGGTGGGAACATTATATACGTCTATAACGTTGTATATCCTAACCTAAGGCAACCCAACATCTCGGATGTAATATTTTACATCATTCCTGTCTTGTCGGTCCCTACGTCTCGTTGGGATCACTCTATGCGTCTATAGCGTTGTATATCCTAACGTAAGGGAACCTAACATCTCGGGTGTAGTATTTTACAACATTCCTGACGCGTCGGCCCCTATTTCTCGGTGGGACCATTACATACGTCTATAGCGTTATATATCCTAGCCTAAAGCGACCTGACATGTCGAATGTAATATTTTACATCATTCCTGACGCGTCGGCCCCTATTTCTCGGTGGGACCATTATATACGTCTATAGCGTTATATATCCTAGCCTAAGGCGACCTGACATGTCGAATGTAATATTTTACATCATTTCTGGCGTGTCCGCCCGTAGATCTCGGTGGTAACATTATATACGTCTATAACGTTATGTATTCTAGCCTAAGGCAACCTAACATGCCGAATGTAATATTTTACAACATTCCTGGCGTGTTGTCGCCTGCTTCTCGGTGGGGACATTATATATGTCTATAACGTTGTATATCCTAACCTAACGAAACCTAACATCTGGGATGTAATATTTTACAACATTCCTGACGCGTCGGCACCTATTTCTCGGTGGGAACTTTGTATACGTCTTTAACGTTATATATCCTAGCCTAAGGCGACCTAGCATGTCGAATGTAATATTTTACATCATTCCTGTCGTGTCGACCCGTATTTCTCGGTGGTAACATTATATGCGTCAATAACGTTACATATCCTAACCTAAGGCAACCCAACATCTCGGATGTAATATTTTACATCATTCCTGTCATGTCGGTCCCTACGTCTCGTTGGGAACACTCTATGCGTCTATAACGTTACATATCGTAGCCTAATGCGACCTGACATGTCGAATGTAATATTTTACATCGTTCCTGGCGTGTCGTCGCCTGCTTCTCGATGGGGACATTATATACGTCTATAACGTTGTATATCCTAACCTAAGGCAACCCAACATCTCGGATGTAATATTTTACATCATTCCTGTCATGTCGGTCCCTACGTCTCGTTGGGAACACTCTATGCGTCTATAACGTTACATATCCTAACGAAAGGCAACATAACATCTCGGATGTTATATTTTACAACATTCCTGGCGTGTCGTCGCCTGCTTCTCGATGGGGACATTATATACGTCTATAACGTTGTATATCCTAACCTAACGCAACCTAACATCTGGGATGTAATATTTTACAACATTCCTGGCATGTCGGTCCCTACGTCTCGGTGGGAACATTCTATACGTCTGTAACGTTGTATATCCTAACCTAAGGGAACCTCACATCTCGGGTGTAGTATTTTACAACATTCCTGACGCGTCGGCCCCTATTTCTCGGTGGGACCATTACATACGTCTATAGCGTTATATATCCTAGCCTAAAGCGACCTGACATGTCGAATGTAATATTTTACATCATTCCTGGCGTGTCGGCCCGTAGATCTCGGTGGTAACATGATATACGTCTATAACGTTATGTATTCTAGCCTAAGGCAACCTAACATGCCGAATGTAATATTTTACAACATTCCTGGCGTGTTGTCGCCTGCTTCTCGGTGGGGACATTATATATGTCTATAACGTTGTATATCCTAACCTAACGAAACCTGACATCTGGGATGTAATATTTTACAACATTCCTGGCGTGTCGTCGCCTGCTTCTTGATGGCGACATTATAAACGTCTATAACGTTGTATATCCTAACCTAACGCAACCTAACATCTGGGATGTAATATTTTACAACATTCCTGACGCGTCGGCACCTATTTCTCGGTGGGAACTTTATATACGTCTTTAACGTTATATATCCTAGCCTAAGGCGACCTAGCATGTTGAATGTAATATATTACATCATTCCTGTCGTGTCGACCCGTATTTCTCGGTGGTAACATTATGTGCGTCTATAACGTTATATATCGTAGCCTAAGGCGACCTTGGCATGTCGAATGTAATATTTTACAACGTTCCTGGCGTGTCGTCGCCTGCTTCTCGATGGGGACATTATATACGTCTATAACGTTGTATATCCTAACCTAATGCAACCTAACATCTAGGATGTAATATTTTACAACATTCCTGGCATGTCAGTCCCTACGTCTCGCTGGGAACGTTATATACGTCTATAACGACATATATCCAAACTTAAGGGAAACTAACATCTCGGATGTAATATTTTACAACATTCCTGGCGATTCGGCTCCTACTTTTCGGTGAGAACATTATATACGTCTATAACGTTGTATATCCTAACCTAAGGCAACCCAACATCTCGGATGTAATATTTTACATCATTCCTGCCATGTAGGTCCCTACGTCTCGTTGGGAACACTCTATGCGTCTATAGCGTTGTATATCCTAACCTAAGGGAACCTAACATCTCAGGTGTAATATTTTACATCATTCCTGGCGTGTTGTCGCCTGCTTCTCGATGGGGACGTTATATATGTCTATAACGTTGTATATCCTAGCCTAAGCAATCTAACATCTCGGATGTAATATATTACAACATTCCTGGCGTGTCGTCGCTTGCTTCTCGATGGGGACATTATATACGTCTATAACGTTGTATATCCTAGCCTGAGCAATCTAACATCTCGGATGTAATATTTTACAACATTCCTGGCGTGTCGTCACCTGCTTCTCGATGGGGACATTATATACGTCTATAACGTTGTATATCCTAACCTAACACAACCTAACATCTGGGATTTAATATTTTACATCATTCCTGGCGTGTCGTCGCCTGCTTCTCGATGGGGTCATTATATACGTCTATAACGTTGTATATCCTAACCTAACGCAACCTAAAATCTGGGACGTAATATTTTACAACATTCCTGGCATGTCGGTCCCTACGTCTCGGTGGGAACATTCTATACGTCTATAACGTTGTATATCCTAACCTAAGGGAACCTAACATCTCGGGTGTAGTATTTAACAACATTCCTGACGCGTCGGCCCCTATTTCTCGGTGGGACCATTATATACGTCTATAGCGTTGTATATCCTAGCCTAAGGCGACCTGACATGTCGAATGTAATATTTTACATCATTCCTGGCGTGTCCGCCCGTAGATCTCGGTGGTAACATTATATACGTCTATAACGTTATGTATTCTAGCCTAAGGCAACCTAGCATGCCGAATGTAATATTTTACAACAATCCTGGCCTGTTGTCGCCTGCTTCTCGGTGGGGACATTATATATGTCTATAACGTTGTATATCCTAACCTAACGAAACCTAACATCTGGGATGTAATATTTTACAACATTCCTGACGCGTCGGCACCTATTTCTCGGTGGGAACTTTATATACGTCTTTAACGTTATATATCCTAGCCTAAGGCGACCTAGCATGTCGAATGTAATATTTTACATCATTCCTGTCGTGTCGACCCGTATTTCTCGGTGGTAACATTATATGCGTCTATAACGTTACATATCCTAACCTAAGGCAACCCAACATCTCGGATGTAATATTTTACATCATTCCTGTCATGTCGGTCCCTACGTCTCGTTGGGAACACTCTATGCGTCTATAACGTTACATATCGTAGCCTAAGGCGACCTGACATGTCGAATGTAATATTTTACATCGTTCCTGGCGTGTCGTCGCCTGCTTCTCGATGGGGACATTATATACGTCTATAACGGTGTATATCCTAACCTAAGGCAACCCAACATCTCGGATGTAATATTTTACATCATTCCTGTCATGTCGGTCCCTACGTCTCGTTGGGAACACTCTATGCGTCTATAACGTTACATATCCTAACGAAAGGCAACATAACATCTCGGATGTTATATTTTACAACATTCCTGGCGTGTCGTCGCCTGCTTCTCGATGGGGACATTATATACGTCTATAACGTTGTATATCCTAACCTAACGCAACCTAACATCTGGGATGTAATATTTTACAACATTCCTGGCATGTCGGTCCCTACGTCTCGGTGGGAACATTCTATACGTCTGTAACGTTGTATATCCTAACCTAAGGGAACCTCACATCTCGGGTGTAGTATTTTACAACATTCCTGACGCGTCGGCCCCTATTTCTCGGTGGGACCATTACATACGTCTATAGCGTTATATATCCTAGCCTAAAGCGACCTGACATGTCGAATGTAATATTTTACATCATTCCTGGCGTGTCGGCCCGTAGATCTCGGTGGTAACATGATATACGTCTATAACGTTATGTATTCTAGCCTAAGGCAACCTAACATGCCGAATGTAATATTTTACAACATTCCTGGCGTGTTGTCGCCTGCTTCTCGGTGGGGACATTATATATGTCTATAACGTTGTATATCCTAACCTAACGAAACCTGACATCTGGGATGTAATATTTTACAACATTCCTGGCGTGTCGTCGCCTGCTTCTTGATGGCGACATTATAAACGTCTATAACGTTGTATATCCTAACCTAACGCAACCTAACATCTGGGATGTAATATTTTACAACATTCCTGACGCGTCGGCACCTATTTCTCGGTGGGAACTTTATATACGTCTTTAACGTTATATATCCTAGCCTAAGGCGACCTAGCATGTTGAATGTAATATATTACATCATTCCTGTCGTGTCGACCCGTATTTCTCGGTGGTAACATTATGTGCGTCTATAACGTTATATATCGTAGCCTAAGGCGACCTTGGCATGTCGAATGTAATATTTTACAACGTTCCTGGCGTGTCGTCGCCTGCTTCTCGATGGGGACATTATATACGTCTATAACGTTGTATATCCTAACCTAATGCAACCTAACATCTAGGATGTAATATTTTACAACATTCCTGGCATGTCAGTCCCTACGTCTCGCTGGGAACGTTATATACGTCTATAACGACATATATCCAAACTTAAGGGAAACTAACATCTCGGATGTAATATTTTACAACATTCCTGGCGATTCGGCTCCTACTTTTCGGTGAGAACATTATATACGTCTATAACGTTGTATATCCTAACCTAAGGCAACCCAACATCTCGGATGTAATATTTTACATCATTCCTGCCATGTAGGTCCCTACGTCTCGTTGGGAACACTCTATGCGTCTATAGCGTTGTATATCCTAACCTAAGGGAACCTAACATCTCAGGTGTAATATTTTACATCATTCCTGGCGTGTTGTCGCCTGCTTCTCGATGGGGACGTTATATATGTCTATAACGTTGTATATCCTAGCCTAAGCAATCTAACATCTCGGATGTAATATATTACAACATTCCTGGCGTGTCGTCGCTTGCTTCTCGATGGGGACATTATATACGTCTATAACGTTGTATATCCTAGCCTGAGCAATCTAACATCTCGGATGTAATATTTTACAACATTCCTGGCGTGTCGTCACCTGCTTCTCGATGGGGACATTATATACGTCTATAACGTTGTATATCCTAACCTAACACAACCTAACATCTGGGATTTAATATTTTACATCATTCCTGGCGTGTCGTCGCCTGCTTCTCGATGGGGTCATTATATACGTCTATAACGTTGTATATCCTAACCTAACGCAACCTAAAATCTGGGACGTAATATTTTACAACATTCCTGGCATGTCGGTCCCTACGTCTCGGTGGGAACATTCTATACGTCTATAACGTTGTATATCCTAACCTAAGGGAACCTAACATCTCGGGTGTAGTATTTAACAACATTCCTGACGCGTCGGCCCCCATTTCTCGGTGGGACCATTATATACGTCTATAGCGTTGTATATCCTAGCCTAAGGCGACCTGACATGTCGAATGTAATATTTTACATCATTCCTGGCGTGTCCGCCCGTAGATCTCGGTGGTAACATTATATACGTCTATAACGTTATGTATTCTAGCCTAAGGCAACCTAGCATGCCGAATGTAATATTTTACAACAATCCTGGCCTGTTGTCGCCTGCTTCTCGGTGGGGACATTATATATGTCTATAACGTTGTATATCCTAACCTAACGAAACCTAACATCTGGGATGTAATATTTTACAACATTCCTGACGCGTCGGCACCTATTTCTCGGTGGGAACTTTATATACGTCTTTAACGTTATATATCCTAGCCTAAGGCGACCTAGCATGTCGAATGTAATATTTTACATCATTCCTGTCGTGTCGACCCGTATTTCTCGGTGGTAACATTATATGCGTCTATAACGTTACATATCCTAACCTAAGGCAACCCAACATCTCGGATGTAATATTTTACATCATTCCTGTCATGTCGGTCCCTACGTCTCGTTGGGAACACTCTATGCGTCTATAACGTTACATATCGTAGCCTAAGGCGACCTGACATGTCGAATGTAATATTTTACATCGTTCCTGGCGTGTCGTCGCCTGCTTCTCGATGGGGACATTATATACGTCTATAACGGTGTATATCCTAACCTAAGGCAACCCAACATCTCGGATGTAATATTTTACATCATTCCTGTCATGTCGGTCCCTACGTCTCGTTGGGAACACTCTATGCGTCTATAACGTTACATATCCTAACGTAAGGCAACATAACATCTCGGATGTTATATTTTACAACATTCCTGGCGTGTCGTCGCCTGCTTCTCGATGGGGACATTATATACGTCTATAACGTTGTATATCCTAGCCTAAGCAATCTATAACGTTGTATTTCCTAGCCCAAGCAATCTAACATCTCGGATTTAATATTTTACAACATTCCTGGCATGTCGGTCCCTACGTCTCGGTGGGAACATTCTATACGTGTATAACGTTGTATATCCTAACCTAAAGGAACCTAACATCTCGGGTGTAGTATTTTACAACATTCCTGACGCGTCGGCCCCTATTTCTCGGTGGGACCATTATATACGTCTATAGCGTTATATATCCTAGCCTAAAGCGACCTGACATGTCGAATGTAATATTTTACATCATTCCTGGCGTGTCGGCCCGTAGATCTCGGTGGTAACATGATATACGTCTATAACGTTATGTATTCTAGCCTAAGGCAACCTAACATGCCGAATGTAATATTTTACAACATTCCTGGCGTGTTGTCGCCTGCTTCTCGGTGGGGACATTATATATGTCTATAACGTTGTATATCCTAACCTAACGAAACCTAACATCTGGGATGTAATATTTTACAACATTCCTGACGTGTCGTCGCCTGCTTCTTGATGGCGACATTATAAACGTCTATAACGTTGTATATCCTAACCTAACGCAACCTAACATCTGGGATGTAATATTTTACAACATTCCTGACGCGTCGGCACCTATTTCTCGGTGGGAACTTTATATACGTCTTTAACGTTATATATCCTAGCCTAAGGCGACCTAGCATGTTGAATGTAATATTTTACATCATTCCTGTCGTGTCGACCCGTATTTCTCGGTGGTAACATTATGTGCGTCTATAACGTTATATATCGTAGCCTAAGGCGACCTTGGCATGTCGAATATAATATTTTACAACGTTCCTGGCGTGTCGTCGCCTGCTTCTCGATGGGGACATTATATACGTCTATAACGTTGTATATCCTAACCTAATGCAACCTAACATCTAGGATGTAATATTTTACAACATTCCTGGCATGTCAGTCCCTACGTCTCGCTGGGAACGTTATATACGTCTATAACGACATATATCCAAACTTAAGGGAAACTAACATCTCGGATGTAATATTTTACAACATTCCTGGCGATTCGGCTCCTACTTTTCGGTGAGAACATTATATACGTCTATAACGTTGTATATCCTAACCTAAGGCAACCCAACATCTCGGATGTAATATTTTACATCATTCCTGCCATGTAGGTCCCTACGTCTCGTTGGGAACACTCTATGCGTCTATAGCGTTGTATATCCTAACCTAAGGGAACCTAACATCTCAGGTGTAATATTTTACATCATTCCTGGCGTGTTGTCGCCTGCTTCTCGATGGGGACGTTATATATGTCTATAACGTTGTATATCCTAGCCTAAGCAATCTAACATCTCGGATGTAATATATTACAACATTCCTGGCGTGTCGTCGCTTGCTTCTCGATGGGGACATTATATACGTCTATAACGTTGTATATCCTAGCCTGAGCAATCTAACATCTCGGATGTAATATTTTACAACATTCCTGGCGTGTCGTCACCTGCTTCTCGATGGGGACATTATATACGTCTATAACGTTGTATATCCTAACCTAACACAACCTAACATCTGGGATTTAATATTTTACATCATTCCTGGCGTGTCGTCGCCTGCTTCTCGATGGGGTCATTATATACGTCTATAACGTTGTATATCCTAACCTAACGCAACCTAAAATCTGGGACGTAATATTTTACAACATTCCTGGCATGTCGGTCCCTACGTCTCGGTGGGAACATTCTATACGTCTATAACGTTGTATATCCTAACCTAAGGGAACCTAACATCTCGGGTGTAGTATTTAACAACATTCCTGACGCGTCGGCCCCTATTTCTCGGTGGGACCATTATATACGTCTATAGCGTTGTATATCCTAGCCTAAGGCGACCTGACATGTCGAATGTAATATTTTACATCATTCCTGGCGTGTCCGCCCGTAGATCTCGGTGGTAACATTATATACGTCTATAACGTTATGTATTCTAGCCTAAGGCAACCTAGCATGCCGAATGTAATATTTTACAACAATCCTGGCCTGTTGTCGCCTGCTTCTCGGTGGGGACATTATATATGTCTATAACGTTGTATATCCTAACCTAACGAAACCTAACATCTGGGATGTAATATTTTACAACATTCCTGACGCGTCGGCACCTATTTCTCGGTGGGAACTTTATATACGTCTTTAACGTTATATATCCTAGCCTAAGGCGACCTAGCATGTCGAATGTAATATTTTACATCATTCCTGTCGTGTCGACCCGTATTTCTCGGTGGTAACATTATATGCGTCTATAACGTTACATATCCTAACCTAAGGCAACCCAACATCTCGGATGTAATATTTTACATCATTCCTGTCATGTCGGTCCCTACGTCTCGTTGGGAACACTCTATGCGTCTATAACGTTACATATCGTAGCCTAAGGCGACCTGACATGTCGAATGTAATATTTTACATCGTTCCTGGCGTGTCGTCGCCTGCTTCTCGATGGGGACATTATATACGTCTATAACGGTGTATATCCTAACCTAAGGCAACCCAACATCTCGGATGTAATATTTTACATCATTCCTGTCATGTCGGTCCCTACGTCTCGTTGGGAACACTCTATGCGTCTATAACGTTACATATCCTAACGAAAGGCAACATAACATCTCGGATGTTATATTTTACAACATTCCTGGCGTGTCGTCGCCTGCTTCTCGATGGGGACATTATATACGTCTATAACGTTGTATATCCTAACCTAACGCAACCTAACATCTGGGATGTAATATTTTACAACATTCCTGGCATGTCGGTCCCTACGTCTCGGTGGGAACATTCTATACGTCTGTAACGTTGTATATCCTAACCTAAGGGAACCTCACATCTCGGGTGTAGTATTTTACAACATTCCTGACGCGTCGGCCCCTATTTCTCGGTGGGACCATTACATACGTCTATAGCGTTATATATCCTAGCCTAAAGCGACCTGACATGTCGAATGTAATATTTTACATCATTCCTGGCGTGTCGGCCCGTAGATCTCGGTGGTAACATGATATACGTCTATAACGTTATGTATTCTAGCCTAAGGCAACCTAACATGCCGAATGTAATATTTTACAACATTCCTGGCGTGTTGTCGCCTGCTTCTCGGTGGGGACATTATATATGTCTATAACGTTGTATATCCTAACCTAACGAAACCTGACATCTGGGATGTAATATTTTACAACATTCCTGGCGTGTCGTCGCCTGCTTCTTGATGGCGACATTATAAACGTCTATAACGTTGTATATCCTAACCTAACGCAACCTAACATCTGGGATGTAATATTTTACAACATTCCTGACGCGTCGGCACCTATTTCTCGGTGGGAACTTTATATACGTCTTTAACGTTATATATCCTAGCCTAAGGCGACCTAGCATGTTGAATGTAATATATTACATCATTCCTGTCGTGTCGACCCGTATTTCTCGGTGGTAACATTATGTGCGTCTATAACGTTATATATCGTAGCCTAAGGCGACCTTGGCATGTCGAATGTAATATTTTACAACGTTCCTGGCGTGTCGTCGCCTGCTTCTCGATGGGGACATTATATACGTCTATAACGTTGTATATCCTAACCTAATGCAACCTAACATCTAGGATGTAATATTTTACAACATTCCTGGCATGTCAGTCCCTACGTCTCGCTGGGAACGTTATATACGTCTATAACGACATATATCCAAACTTAAGGGAAACTAACATCTCGGATGTAATATTTTACAACATTCCTGGCGATTCGGCTCCTACTTTTCGGTGAGAACATTATATACGTCTATAACGTTGTATATCCTAACCTAAGGCAACCCAACATCTCGGATGTAATATTTTACATCATTCCTGCCATGTAGGTCCCTACGTCTCGTTGGGAACACTCTATGCGTCTATAGCGTTGTATATCCTAACCTAAGGGAACCTAACATCTCAGGTGTAATATTTTACATCATTCCTGGCGTGTTGTCGCCTGCTTCTCGATGGGGACGTTATATATGTCTATAACGTTGTATATCCTAGCCTAAGCAATCTAACATCTCGGATGTAATATATTACAACATTCCTGGCGTGTCGTCGCTTGCTTCTCGATGGGGACATTATATACGTCTATAACGTTGTATATCCTAGCCTGAGCAATCTAACATCTCGGATGTAATATTTTACAACATTCCTGGCGTGTCGTCACCTGCTTCTCGATGGGGACATTATATACGTCTATAACGTTGTATATCCTAACCTAACACAACCTAACATCTGGGATTTAATATTTTACATCATTCCTGGCGTGTCGTCGCCTGCTTCTCGATGGGGTCATTATATACGTCTATAACGTTGTATATCCTAACCTAACGCAACCTAAAATCTGGGACGTAATATTTTACAACATTCCTGGCATGTCGGTCCCTACGTCTCGGTGGGAACATTCTATACGTCTATAACGTTGTATATCCTAACCTAAGGGAACCTAACATCTCGGGTGTAGTATTTAACAACATTCCTGACGCGTCGGCCCCTATTTCTCGGTGGGACCATTATATACGTCTATAGCGTTGTATATCCTAGCCTAAGGCGACCTGACATGTCGAATGTAATATTTTACATCATTCCTGGCGTGTCCGCCCGTAGATCTCGGTGGTAACATTATATACGTCTATAACGTTATGTATTCTAGCCTAAGGCAACCTAGCATGCCGAATGTAATATTTTACAACAATCCTGGCCTGTTGTCGCCTGCTTCTCGGTGGGGACATTATATATGTCTATAACGTTGTATATCCTAACCTAACGAAACCTAACATCTGGGATGTAATATTTTACAACATTCCTGACGCGTCGGCACCTATTTCTCGGTGGGAACTTTATATACGTCTTTAACGTTATATATCCTAGCCTAAGGCGACCTAGCACGTCGAATGTAATATTTTACATCATTCCTGTCGTGTCGACCCGTATTTCTCGGTGGTAACATTATATGCGTCTATAACGTTACATATCCTAACCTAAGGCAACCCAACATCTCGGATGTAATATTTTACATCATTCCTGTCATGTCGGTCCCTACGTCTCGTTGGGAACACTCTATGCGTCTATAACGTTACATATCGTAGCCTAAGGCGACCTAACATGTCGAATGTAATATTTTACATCGTTCCTGGCGTGTCGTCGCCTGCTTCTCGATGGGGACATTATATACGTCTATAACGGTGTATATCCTAACCTAAGGCAACCCAACATCTCGGATGTAATATTTTACATCATTCCTGTCATGTCGGTCCCTACGTCTCGTTGGGAACACTCTATGCGTCTATAACGTTACATATCCTAACGTAAGGCAACATAACATCTCGGATGTTATATTTTACAACATTCCTGGCGTGTCGTCGCCTGCTTCTCGATGGGGACATTATATACGTCTATAACGTTGTATATCCTAGCCTAAGCAATCTATAACGTTGTATTTCCTAGCCCAAGCAATCTAACATCTCGGATTTAATATTTTACAACATTCCTGGCATGTCGGTCCCTACGTCTCGGTGGGAACATTCTATACGTGTATAACGTTGTATATCCTAACCTAAAGGAACCTAACATCTCGGGTGTAGTATTTTACAACATTCCTGACGCGTCGGCCCCTATTTCTCGGTGGGACCATTATATACGTCTATAGCGTTATATATCCTAGCCTAAAGCGACCTGACATGTCGAATGTAATATTTTACATCATTCCTGGCGTGTCGGCCCGTAGATCTCGGTGGTAACATGATATACGTCTATAACGTTATGTATTCTAGCCTAAGGCAACCTAACATGCCGAATGTAATATTTTACAACATTCCTGGCGTGTTGTCGCCTGCTTCTCGGTGGGGACATTATATATGTCTATAACGTTGTATATCCTAACCTAACGAAACCTAACATCTGGGATGTAATATTTTACAACATTCCTGACGTGTCGTCGCCTGCTTCTTGATGGCGACATTATAAACGTCTATAACGTTGTATATCCTAACCTAACGCAACCTAACATCTGGGATGTAATATTTTACAACATTCCTGACGCGTCGGCACCTATTTCTCGGTGGGAACTTTATATACGTCTTTAACGTTATATATCCTAGCCTAAGGCGACCTAGCATGTTGAATGTAATATTTTACATCATTCCTGTCGTGTCGACCCGTATTTCTCGGTGGTAACATTATGTGCGTCTATAACGTTATATATCGTAGCCTAAGGCGACCTTGGCATGTCGAATATAATATTTTACAACGTTCCTGGCGTGTCGTCGCCTGCTTCTCGATGGGGACATTATATACGTCTATAACGTTGTATATCCTAACCTAATGCAACCTAACATCTAGGATGTAATATTTTACAACATTCCTGGCATGTCAGTCCCTACGTCTCGCTGGGAACGTTATATACGTCTATAACGACATATATCCAAACTTAAGGGAAACTAACATCTCGGATGTAATATTTTACAACATTCCTGGCGATTCGGCTCCTACTTTTCGGTGAGAACATTATATACGTCTATAACGTTGTATATCCTAACCTAAGGCAACCCAACATCTCGGATGTAATATTTTACATCATTCCTGCCATGTAGGTCCCTACGTCTCGTTGGGAACACTCTATGCGTCTATAGCGTTGTATATCCTAACCTAAGGGAACCTAACATCTCAGGTGTAATATTTTACATCATTCCTGGCGTGTTGTCGCCTGCTTCTCGATGGGGACGTTATATATGTCTATAACGTTGTATATCCTAGCCTAAGCAATCTAACATCTCGGATGTAATATATTACAACATTCCTGGCGTGTCGTCGCTTGCTTCTCGATGGGGACATTATATACGTCTATAACGTTGTATATCCTAGCCTAAGCAATCTAACATCTCGGATGTAATATTTTACAACATTCCTGGCGTGTCGTCACCTGCTTCTCGATGGGGACATTATATACGTCTATAACGTTGTATATCCTAACCTAACGCAACCTAAAATCTGGGACGTAATATTTTACAACATTCCTGGCATGTCGGTCCCTACGTCTCCGTGGGAACATTCTATACGTCTATAACGTTGTATATCCTTACCTAAGGGAACCTAACATTTCGGGTGTAGTATTTTACAACATTCCTGACGCGTCGGCCCCTATTTCTCGGTGGGACCATTATATACGTCTATAGCGTTATATATCCTAGCCTAAGGCGACCTGACATGTCGAATGTAATATTTTACATCATTCCTGGCGTGTCCGCCTGTAGATCTCGGTGGTAACATTATATACGTCTATAACGTTATGTATTCTAGCCTAAGGCAACCTAACATGCCGAATGTAATATTTTACAACATTCCTGGCGTGTTGTCGCCTGCTTCTCGGTGGGGACATTATATATGTCTATAACGTTGTATATCCTAACCTAACGAAACCTAACATCTGGGATGTAATATTTTACAACATTCCTGACGCGTCGGCACCTATTTCTCGGTGGGAACTTTATATACGTCTTTAACGTTATATATCCTAGCCTAAGGCGACCTAGCATGTCGAATGTAATATTTTACATCATTCCTGTCATGTCGACCCGTATTTCTCGGTGGTAACATTATATGCGTCTATAACGTTACATATCCTAACCTAAGGCAACCCAACATCTCGGATGTAATATTTTACATCATTCCTGTCATGTCGGTCCCTACGTCTCGTTGGGAACACTCTATGCGTCTATAGCGTTGTATATCCTAACGTAAGGGAACCTAACATCTCAGGTGTAATATTTTACAACATTCCTGGCGTGTTGTCGCCTGCTTCTCGATGGGGACATTATATATGTCTATAACGTTGTATATCCAAGCCTAAGAAATCTAACATCTCGGATGTAATATATTAGAACATTCCTGGCGTGTCGTCGCCTGCTTCTCGATGGGGACATTATATACGTCTATAACGTTGTATATCCTAACCTAACACAACCTAACATCTGGGATTTAATATTTTACAACATTCCTGGCGTGTCGTCGCCTGCTTCTCGATGGGGACATTATATACGTCTATAACGTTGTATATCCTAGCCTAAGCAATCTATAACGTTGTATTTCCTAGCCCAAGCAATCTAACATCTCGGATTTAATATTTTACAACATTCCTGGCATGTCGGTCCCTACGTCTCGGTGGGAACATTCTATACGTGTATAACGTTGTATATCCTAACCTAAAGGAACCTAACATCTCGGGTGTAGTATTTTACAACATTCCTGACGCGTCGGCCCCTATTTCTCGGTGGGACCATTATATACGTCTATAGCGTTATATATCCTAGCCTAAAGCGACCTGACATGTCGAATGTAATATTTTACATCATTCCTGGCGTGTCGGCCCGTAGATCTCGGTGGTAACATGATATACGTCTATAACGTTATGTATTCTAGCCTAAGGCAACCTAACATGCCGAATGTAATATTTTACAACATTCCTGGCGTGTTGTCGCCTGCTTCTCGGTGGGGACATTATATATGTCTATAACGTTGTATATCCTAACCTAACGAAACCTAACATCTGGGATGTAATATTTTACAACATTCCTGACGTGTCGTCGCCTGCTTCTTGATGGCGACATTATAAACGTCTATAACGTTGTATATCCTAACCTAACGCAACCTAACATCTGGGATGTAATATTTTACAACATTCCTGACGCGTCGGCACCTATTTCTCGGTGGGAACTTTATATACGTCTTTAACGTTATATATCCTAGCCTAAGGCGACCTAGCATGTTGAATGTAATATTTTACATCATTCCTGTCGTGTCGACCCGTATTTCTCGGTGGTAACATTATGTGCGTCTATAACGTTATATATCGTAGCCTAAGGCGACCTTGGCATGTCGAATATAATATTTTACAACGTTCCTGGCGTGTCGTCGCCTGCTTCTCGATGGGGACATTATATACGTCTATAACGTTGTATATCCTAACCTAATGCAACCTAACATCTAGGATGTAATATTTTACAACATTCCTGGCATGTCAGTCCCTACGTCTCGCTGGGAACGTTATATACGTCTATAACGACATATATCCAAACTTAAGGGAAACTAACATCTCGGATGTAATATTTTACAACATTCCTGGCGATTCGGCTCCTACTTTTCGGTGAGAACATTATATACGTCTATAACGTTGTATATCCTAACCTAAGGCAACCCAACATCTCGGATGTAATATTTTACATCATTCCTGCCATGTAGGTCCCTACGTCTCGTTGGGAACACTCTATGCGTCTATAGCGTTGTATATCCTAACCTAAGGGAACCTAACATCTCAGGTGTAATATTTTACATCATTCCTGGCGTGTTGTCGCCTGCTTCTCGATGGGGACGTTATATATGTCTATAACGTTGTATATCCTAGCCTAAGCAATCTAACATCTCGGATGTAATATATTACAACATTCCTGGCGTGTCGTCGCTTGCTTCTCGATGGGGACATTATATACGTCTATAACGTTGTATATCCTAGCCTAAGCAATCTAACATCTCGGATGTAATATTTTACAACATTCCTGGCGTGTCGTCACCTGCTTCTCGATGGGGACATTATATACGTCTATAACGTTGTATATCCTAACCTAACGCAACCTAAAATCTGGGACGTAATATTTTACAACATTCCTGGCATGTCGGTCCCTACGTCTCCGTGGGAACATTCTATACGTCTATAACGTTGTATATCCTTACCTAAGGGAACCTAACATTTCGGGTGTAGTATTTTACAACATTCCTGACGCGTCGGCCCCTATTTCTCGGTGGGACCATTATATACGTCTATAGCGTTATATATCCTAGCCTAAGGCGACCTGACATGTCGAATGTAATATTTTACATCATTCCTGGCGTGTCCGCCTGTAGATCTCGGTGGTAACATTATATACGTCTATAACGTTATGTATTCTAGCCTAAGGCAACCTAACATGCCGAATGTAATATTTTACAACATTCCTGGCGTGTTGTCGCCTGCTTCTCGGTGGGGACATTATATATGTCTATAACGTTGTATATCCTAACCTAACGAAACCTAACATCTGGGATGTAATATTTTACAACATTCCTGACGCGTCGGCACCTATTTCTCGGTGGGAACTTTATATACGTCTTTAACGTTATATATCCTAGCCTAAGGCGACCTAGCATGTCGAATGTAATATTTTACATCATTCCTGTCATGTCGACCCGTATTTCTCGGTGGTAACATTATATGCGTCTATAACGTTACATATCCTAACCTAAGGCAACCCAACATCTCGGATGTAATATTTTACATCATTCCTGTCATGTCGGTCCCTACGTCTCGTTGGGAACACTCTATGCGTCTATAGCGTTGTATATCCTAACGTAAGGGAACCTAACATCTCAGGTGTAATATTTTACAACATTCCTGGCGTGTTGTCGCCTGCTTCTCGATGGGGACATTATATATGTCTATAACGTTGTATATCCAAGCCTAAGAAATCTAACATCTCGGATGTAATATATTAGAACATTCCTGGCGTGTCGTCGCCTGCTTCTCGATGGGGACATTATATACGTCTATAACGTTGTATATCCTAACCTAACACAACCTAACATCTGGGATTTAATATTTTACATCATTCCTGGCGTGTCGTCGCCTGCTTCTCGATGGGGTCATTATATACGTCTATAACGTTGTATATCCTAACCTAACGCAACCTAAAATCTGGGATGTAATATTTTACAACATTCCTGGCATGTCGGTCCCTACGTCTCGGTGGGAACATTCTATACGTCTATAACGTTGTATATCCTAACCTAAGGGAACCTAACATCTCGGGTGTAGTATTTAACAACATTCCTGACGCGTCGGCCCCTATTTCTCGGTGGGACCATTATATACGTCTATAGCGTTGTATATCCTAGCCTAAGGCGACCTGACATGTCGAATGTAATATTTTACATCATTCCTGGCGTGTCCGCCCGTAGATCTCGGTGGTAACATTATATACGTCTATAACGTTATGTATTCTAGCCTAAGGCAACCTAGCATGCCGAATGTAATATTTTACAACAATCCTGGCCTGTTGTCGCCTGCTTCTCGGTGGGGACATTATATATGTCTATAACGTTGTATATCCTAACCTAACGAAACCTAACATCTGGGATGTAATATTTTACAACATTCCTGACGCGTCGGCACCTATTTCTCGGTGGGAACTTTATATACGTCTTTAACGTTATATATCCTAACCTAAGGCGACCTAGCATGTCGAATGTAATATTTTACATCATTCCTGTCGTGTCGACCCGTATTTCTCGGTGGTAACATTATATGCGTCTATAACGTTACATATCCTAACCTAAGGCAACCCAACATCTCGGATGTAATATTTTACATCATTCCTGTCATGTCGGTCCCTACGTCTCGTTGGGAACACTCTATGCGTCTATAACGTTACATATCGTAGCCTAAGGCGACCTGACATGTCGAATGTAATATTTTACATCGTTCCTGGCGTGTCGTCGCCTGCTTCTCGATGGGGACATTATATACGTCTATAACGGTGTATATCCTAACCTAAGGCAACCCAACATCTCGGATGTAATATTTTACATCATTCCTGTCATGTCGGTCCCTACGTCTCGTTGGGAACACTCTATGCGTCTATAACGTTACATATCCTAACGTAAGGCAACATAACATCTCGGATGTTATATTTTACAACATTCCTGGCGTGTCGTCGCCTGCTTCTCGATGGGGACATTATATACGTCTATAACGTTGTATATCCTAGCCTAAGCAATCTAACATCTCGGATGTAATATTTTGCAACATTCCTGGCGTGTCGTCGCCTGCTTCTCGATGGGGACATTATATACGTCTATAACGTTGTATATCCTAACCTAACGCAACCTAACATCTGGGATGTAATATTTTACAACATTCCTGTCATGTCGGTCCCTACGTCTCGTTGGGAACACTCTATGCGTCTATAGCGTTGTATATCCTAACGTAAGGGAACCTAACATCTCAGGTGTAATATTTTACAACATTCCTGGCGTGTTGTCGCCTGCTTCTCGATGGGGACATTATATATGTCTATAACGTCGTATATCCTAGCCTAAGCAATCTAACATCTCGGATTTAATATTTTACAACATTCCTGGCATGTCGGTCCCTACGTCTCGGTGGGAACATTCTATACGTGTATAACGTTGTATATCCTAACCTAAAGGAACCTAACATCTCGGGTGTAGTATTTTACAACATTCCTGACGCGTCGGCCCCTATTTCTCGGTGGGACCATTATATACGTCTATAGCGTTATATATCCTAGCCTAAAGCGACCTGACATGTCGAATGTAATATTTTACATCATTCCTGGCGTGTCGGCCCGTAGATCTCGGTGGTAACATGATATACGTCTATAACGTTATGTATTCTAGCCTAAGGCAACCTAACATGCCGAATGTAATATTTTACAACATTCCTGGCGTGTTGTCGCCTGCTTCTCGGTGGGGACATTATATATGTCTATAACGTTGTATATCCTAACCTAACGAAACCTAACATCTGGGATGTAATATTTTACAACATTCCTGACGCGTCGGCACCTATTTCTCGGTGGGAACTTTATATACGTCTTTAACGTTATATATCCTAGCCTAAGGCGACCTAGCATGTCGAATGTAATATTTTACATCATTCCTGTCGTGTCGACCCGTATTTCTCGGTGGTAACATTATATGCGTCTATAACGTTACATATCGTAGCCTAAGGCGACCTGACATGTCGAATGTAATATTTTACAACGATCCTGGCGTGTCGTCGCCTGCTTCTCGATGGGGACATTATATACGTCTATAACGTTGTGTATCCTAACCTAATGCAACCTAACATCTAGGATGTAATATTTTACAACATTCCTGGCATGTCAGTCCCTACGTCTCGCTGGGAACGTTATATACTTCTATAACGACATATATCCAAACTTAAGGGAAACTAACATCTCGGATGTAATATTTTACAACATTCCTGGCGATTCGGCCCCTACTTTTCGGTGGGAACATTATATACGTCTATAACGTTGTATATCCTAACCTAAGGCAACCCAACATCTCGGATGTAATATTTTACATCATTCCTGTCTTGTCGGTCCCTACGTCTCGTTGGGAACACTCTATGCGTCTATAGCGTTGTATATCCTAACGTAAGGGAACCTAACATCTCGGGTGTAGTATTTTACATCATTCCTGACGCGTCGGCCCCTATTTCTAGGTGGGACCATTATATACGTCTATAGCGTTATATATCCTAGCCTAAGGCGACCTGACATGTCGAATGTAATATTTTACATCATTTCTGGCGTGTCCGCCCGTAGATCTCGGTGGTAACATTATATACGTCTATAACGTTATGTATTCTAGCCTAAGGCAACCTAACATGCCGAATGTAATATTTTACAACATTCCTGGCGTGTTGTCGCCTGCTTCTCGGTGGGGACATTATACATGTCTATAACGTTGTATATCCTAACCTAACGAAACCTAACATCTGGGATGTAATATTTTACAACATTCCTGACGCGTCGGCACCTATTTCTCGATGGGAACTTTATATACGTCTTTAACGTTATATATCCTAGCCTAAGGCGACCTAGCATGTCGAATGTAATATTTTACAACATTCCTGGCGTGTCGTCACCTACTTCTCGATGGGGACATTAAATACATCTATAACGTGGTATATCCTAACCTAAGGCAACCCAACATCTCGGATGTAATATTTTACATCATTCCTGTCATGTCGGTCCCTACGTCTCGTTGGGAACACTCTATGCGTCTATAACGTTACATATCGTAGCCTAAGGCGACCTGACATGTCGAATGTAATATTTTACATCGTTCCTGGCGTGTCGTCGCCTGCTTCTCGATGGGGACATTATATACGTCTATAACGTTGTATATCCTAACCTAAGGCAACCCAACATCTCGGATGTAATATTTTACATCATTCCTGTCATGTCGGTCCCTACGTCTCGTTGGGAACACTCTATGCGTCTATAACGTTACATATCCTAACGTAAGGCAACATAACATCTCGGATGTTATATTTTACAACATTCCTGGCGTGTCGTCGCCTGCTTCTCGATGGGGACATTATATACGTCTATAACGTTGTATATCCTAACGTAAGGCAACATAACATCTCGGATGTAATATTTTACAACATTCCTGGCATGTCAGTTCCTACGTCTCGCTGGGAACATTATATACGTTTATAACGATATATATCCTAACCTAACGCAACCTAATATCTCGGATGTAATATTTTACAACATTCCTGGCGTGTCGTCACCTACTTCTCGATGGGGACATTAAATACATCTATAAAGTGGTATATCCTCACCTAAGGCAACCCAACATCTCGGATGTAATATTTTACATCATTCCTGTCATGTCGGTCCCTACGTCTCGTTGGGAACACTCTATGCGTCTATAGCGTTGTATATCCTAACCTAAGGGTACCTAACATCTCAGGTGTAATATTTTACAACATTCCTGGCGTGTTGTCGCCTGCTTCTCGATGGGGACATTATATATGTCTATAACGTTGTATATCCTAGCCTAAGCAATCTAACATCTCGGATGTAATATATTACAACATTCCTGGCGTGTCGTCGCCTGCTTCTCGGTGGGGACATTATATATGTCTATAACGTTGTATATCCTAACCTAACGAAACCTAACATCTGGGATGTAATATTTTACAACATTCCTGGCGTGTCGTCGCCTGCTTCTTGATGGGGACATTATATACGTCTATAACGTTGTATATCCTAACCTAACGCAACCTAACATCTGGGATGTAATATTTTACAACATTCCTGACGCGTGGGCACCTATTTCTCGGTGGGAACATTATGTACGTCTTTAACGTTATATATCCTAGCCTAAGGCGACCTGACATGTCGAATGTAATATTTTACATCATTCCTGGCGTGTCCGCCCGTAGATCTCGGTGGTAACATTATATACGTCTATAACGTTATGTATTGTAGCCTAAGGCAACCTAGCATGCCGAGTGTAATATTTTAGAACATTCCTGGCGTGTTGTCGCCTGCTTCTCGGTGGGGACATTATATATGTCTATAACGTTGTATATCCTAACCTAACGAAACCTAACATCTGGGATGTAATATTTTACAACATTCCTGGCGTGTCGTCGCCTGCTTCTTGATGGGGACATTATATACGTCTATAACGTTGTATATCCTAACCTAACGCAACCTAACATCTGGGATGTAATATTTTACAACATTCCTGACGCGTCGGCACCTATTTCTCGGTGGGAACTTTATATACGTCTTTAACGTTATATATCCTAGCCTAAGGCGACCTAGCATGTCGAATGTAATATTTTACATCATTCCTGTCGTGTCGACCCGTATTTCTCGGTGGTAACATTATATGCGTCTATAACGTTACATATCGTAGCCTAAGGCGACCTGACGTGTCGAATGTAATATTTTGCAACGTTCCTGGCGTGTCGTCGCCTGCTTCTCGATGGGGACATTATATACGTCTATAGCGTTGTATATCCTAACCTAATGCAACATAACATCTAGGATGTAATATTTTACAACATTCCTGGCATGTCAGTCGCTACGTCTCGCTGGGAACGTTATATACGTCTATAACGACATATATCCAAACTTAAGGGAAATTAACATCTCGGATGTAATATTTTAAAACATTCCTGGCGATTCGGCTCCTACTTTTCGGTGGGAACATTATATACGTCTATAACGTTGTATACCCTAACCTAAGGCAACCCAACATCTCGGATGTAATATTTTACATCATTCCTGTCATGTCGGTCCCTACGTCTCGTTGGGAACACTCTATGCGTCTATAGCGTTGTATATCCTAACCTAAGGGAACCTAACATCTCAGGTGTAATATTTTACAACATTCCTGGCGTGTTGTCGCCTGCTTCTCGATGGGGACATTATATATGTCTATAACGTTTTATATCCTAGCCTAAGCAATCTAACATCTCGGATGTAATATAT
This sequence comes from Xylocopa violacea, assembly GCA_963969225.1. NCBI lineage: Eukaryota > Metazoa > Arthropoda > Insecta > Hymenoptera > Apidae > Xylocopa > Xylocopa violacea. The sequence goes on from CAXAJV010000835.1 coordinate 1,922,683, forward strand.
TACAACATTCCTGGCGTGTCGTCGCCTGCTTCTCGATGGGGACATTATATACGTCTATAACGTTGTATATCCTAACCTAACACAACCTAACATCTGGGATTTAATATTTTACATCATTCCTGGCGTGTCGTCGCCTGCTTCTCGATGGGGTCATTATATACGTCTATAACGTTGTATATCCTAACCTAACGCAACCTAAACTCTGGGATGTAATATTTTACAACATTCCTGGCGTGTCGTCGCCTGCTTCTCGATGGGGACATTATATACGTCTATAACGTTGTATATCCTAGCCTAAGCAATCTAACATCTCGGATGTAATATTTTGCAACATTCCTGGCGTGTCGTCGCCTGCTTCTCGATGGGGACATTATATACGTCTATAACGTTGTATATCCTAACCTAACGCAACCTAACATCTGGGATGTAATATTTTACAACATTCCTGGCATGTCGGTCCCTACGTCTCGGTGGGAACGTTATATACGTCTATAACGATATATATCCAAACTTAAGGGAAATTAACATCTCGGATGTAATATTTTACAACATTCCTGGCGCTTCGGCTCCTACTTTTCGGTGGGAACATTATATACGTCTATAACGTAAGGCAACATAACATCTCGGATGTAATATTTTACAACATTCCTGGCGTGTCAGTTCCTACGTCTCGCTGGGAACATTATATACGTTTATAACGATATATATCCTAACCTAACGCAACCTAATATCTCGGATGTAATATTTTACAACATTCCTGGCGTGTCGTCACCTACTTCTCGATGGGGACATTAAATACATCTATAACGTGGTATATCCTAACCTAAGGCAACCCAACATCTCGGATGTAATATTTTACATCATTCCTGTCATGTCGGTCCCTACGTCTCGTTGGGAATACTCTATGCGTCTATAGCGTTGTATATCCTAACCTAAGGGTACCTAACATCTCAGGTGTAATATTTTACAACATTCCTGGCGTGTTGTCGCCTGCTTCTCGGTGGGGACATTATATATGTCTATAACGTTGTATATCCTAACCTAACGAAACCTAACACCTGGGATGTAATATTTTACAACATTCCTGACGCGTCGGCACCTATTTCTCGGTGGGAACTTTATATACGTCTTTAACGTTATATATCCTAGCCTAAGGCGACCTAGCATGTCGAATGTAATATTTTACAACATTCCTGGCGTGTCGTCACCTACCTCTCGATGGGGACATTAAATACATCTATAACGTGGTATATCCTAACCTAAGGCAACCCAACATCTCGGATGTAATATTTTACATCATTCCTGTCATGTCGGTCCCTACGTCTCGTTGGGAACACTCTATGCGTCTATAACGTTACATATCGTAGCCTAAGGCGACCTGACATGTCGAATGTAATATTTTACATCGTTCCTGGCGTGTCGTCGCCTGCTTCTCGATGGGGACATTATATACGTCTATAACGTTGTATATCCTAACCTAAGGCAACCCAACATCTCGGATGTAATATTTTACATCATTCCTGTCATGTCGGTCCCTACGTCTCGTTGGGAACACTCTATGCGTCTATAACGTTACATATCCTAACGTAAGGCAACATAACATCTCGGATGTTATATTTTACAACATTCCTGGCGTGTCGTCGCCTGCTTCTCGATGGGGACATTATATACGTCTATAACGTTGTATATCCTAACGTAAGGCAACATAACATCTCGGATGTAATATTTTACAACATTCCTGGCATGTCAGTTCCTACGTCTCGCTGGGAACATTATATACGTTTATAACGATATATATCCTAACCTAACGCAACCTAATATCTCGGATGTAATATTTTACAACATTCCTGGCGTGTCGTCACCTACTTCTCGATGGGGACATTAAATACATCTATAACGTGGTATATCCTCACCTAAGGCAACCCAACATCTCGGATGTAATATTTTACATCATTCCTGTCATGTCGGTCCCTACGTCTCGTTGGGAACACTCTATGCGTCTATAGCGTTGTATATCCTAACCTAAGGGTACCTAACATCTCAGGTGTAATATTTTACAACATTCCTGGCGTGTTGTCGCCTGCTTCTCGATGGGGACATTATATATGTCTATAACGTTGTATATCCTAGCCTAAGCAATCTAACATTTCGGATGTAATATATTACAACATTCCTGGCGTGTCGTCGCCTGCTTCTCGGTGGGGACATTATATATGTCTATAACGTTGTATATCCTAACCTAACGAAACCTAACATCTGGGATGTAATATTTTACAACATTCCTGGCGTGTCGTCGCCTGCTTCTTGATGGGGACATTATATACGTCTATAACGTTGTATATCCTAACCTAACGCAACCTAACATCTGGGATGTAATATTTTACAACATTCCTGACGCGTGGGCACCTATTTCTCGGTGGGAACTTTATGTACGTCTTTAACGTTATATATCCTAGCCTAAGGCGACCTGACATGTCGAATGTAATATTTTACATCATTCCTGGCGTGTCCGCCCGTAGATCTCGGTGGTAAAATTATATACGTCTATAACGTTATGTATTGTAGCCTAAGGCAACCTAGCATGCCGAGTGTAATATTTTAGAACATTCCTGGCGTGTCGTCGCCTGCTTCTCGATGGGGACATTATATACGTCTATAACGTTGTATATCCTAACCTAACACAACCTAACATCTGGGATTTAATATTTTACATCATTCCTGGCGTGTCGTCGCCTGCTTCTCGATGGGGTCATTATATACGTCTATAACGTTGTATATCCTAACCTAACGCAACCTAAACTCTGGGATGTAATATTTTACAACATTCCTGGCGTGTCGTCGCCTGCTTCTCGATGGGGACATTATATACGTCTATAACGTTGTATATCCTAGCCTAAGCAATCTAACATCTCGGATGTAATATTTTGCAACATTCCTGGCGTGTCGTCGCCTGCTTCTCGATGGGGACATTATATACGTCTATAACGTTGTATATCCTAACCTAACGCAACCTAACATCTGGGATGTAATATTTTACAACATTCCTGGCATGTCGGTCCCTACGTCTCGGTGGGAACGTTATATACGTCTATAACGATATATATCCAAACTTAAGGGAAACTAACATCTCGGATGTAATATTTTACAACATACCTGGCGCTTCGGCTCCTACTTTTCGGTGGGAACATTATATACGTCTATAACGTTACATATCCTAACCTAACGCAACCTAATATCTCGGATGTAATATTTTACAACATTCCTGGCGTGTCGTCACCTACTTCTCGATGGGGACATTAAATACATCTATAACGTGGTATATCCTAACCTAAGGCAACCCAACATCTCGGATGTAATATTTTACATCATTCCTGTCATGTCGGTCCCTACGTCTCGTTGGGAATACTCTATGCGTCTATAGCGTTGTATATCCTAACCTAAGGGTACCTAACATCTCAGGTGTAATATTTTACAACATTCCTGGCGTGTCGTCACCTACTTCTCGATGGGGACATTAAATACATCTATAACGTGGTATATCCTAACCTAAGGCAACCCAACATCTCGGATGTAATATTTTACATCATTCCTGTCATGTCGGTCCCTACGTCTCGTTGGGAACACTCTATGCGTCTATAACGTTACATATCGTAGCCTAAGGCGACCTGACATGTCGAATGTAATATTTTACATTGTTCCTGGCGTGTCGTCGCCTGCTTCTCGATGGGGACATTATATACGTCTATAACGTTGTATATCCTAACCTAAGGCAACCCAACATCTCGGATGTAATATTTTACATCATTCCTGTCATGTCGGTCCCTACGTCTCGTTGGGAACACTCTATGCGTCTATAACGTTACATATCCTAACGTAAGGCAACATAACATCTCGGATGTTATATTTTACAACATTCCTGGCGTGTCGTCGCCTGCTTCTCGATGGGGACATTATATACGTCTATAACGTTGTATATCTTAACGTAAGGCAACATAACATCTCGGATGTAATATTTTACAACATTCCTGGCATGTCAGTTCCTACGTCTCGCTGGGAACATTATATACGTTTATAACGATATATATCCTAACCTAACGCAACCTAATATCTCGGATGTAATATTTTACAACATTCCTGGCGTGTCGTCACCTACTTCTCGATGGGGACATTAAATACATCTATAACGTGGTATATCCTCACCTAAGGCAACCCAACATCTCGGATGTAATATTTTACATCATTCCTGTCATGTCGGTCCTTACGTCTCGTTGGGAACACTCTATGCGTCTATAGCGTTGTATATCCTAACCTAAGGGAACCTAACATCTCAGGTGTAATATTTTACAACATTCCTGGCGTGTCGTCGCCTGCTTCTCGATGGGGACATTATATACGTCTATAACGTTGTATATCCTAACCTAACACAACCTAACATCTGGGATTTAATATTTTACATCATTCCTGGCGTGTCGTCGCCTGCTTCTCGATGGGGTCATTATATACGTCTATAACGTTGTATATCCTAACCTAACGCAACCTAAACTCTGGGATGTAATATTTTACAACATTCCTGGCGTGTCGTCGCCTGCTTCTCGATGGGGACATTATATACGTCTATAACGTTGTATATCCTAGCCTAAGCAATCTAGCATCTCGGATGTAATATTTTGCAACATTCCTGGCGTGTCGTCGCCTGCTTCTCGATGGGGACATTATATACGTCTATAACGTTGTATATCCTAACCTAACGCAACCTAACATCTGGGATGTAATATTTTACAACATTCCTGGCATGTCGGTCCCTACGTCTCGGTGGGAACGTTATATACGTCTATAACGATATATATCCAAACTTAAGGGAAACTAACATCTCGGATGTAATATTTTACAACATACCTGGCGCTTCGGCTCCTACTTTTCGGTGGGAACATTATATACGTCTATAACGTTACATATCCTAACGTAAGGCAACATAACATCTCGGATGTAATATTTTACAACATTCCTGGCATGTCAGTTCCTACGTCTCGCTGGGAACATTATATACGTTTATAACGATATATATCCTAACCTAACGCAACCTAATATCTCGGATGTAATATTTTACAACATTCCTGGCGTGTCGTCACCTACTTCTCGATGGGGACATTAAATACATCTATAACGTGGTATATCCTAACCTAAGGCAACCCAACATCTCGGATGTAATATTTTACATCATTCCTGTCATGTCGGTCCCTACGTCTCGTTGGGAACACTCTATGCGTCTATAACGTTACATATCGTAGCCTAAGGCGACCTGACATGTCGAATGTAATATTTTACATTGTTCCTGGCGTGTCGTCGCCTGCTTCTCGATGGGGACATTATATACGTCTATAACGTTGTATATCCTAACCTAAGGCAACCCAACATCTCGGATGTAATATTTTACATCATTCCTGTCATGTCGGTCCCTACGTCTCGTTGGGAACACTCTATGCGTCTATAACGTTACATATCCTAACGTAAGGCAACATAACATCTCGGATGTTATATTTTACAACATTCCTGGCGTGTTGTCGCCTGCTTCTCGATGGGGACATTATATATGTCTATAACGTTGTATATCCTAGCCTAAGCAATCTAACATCTCGGATGTAATATATTACAACATTCCTGGCGTGTCGTCGCCTGCTTCTCGGTGGGGACATTATATATGTCTATAACGTTGTATATCCTAACCTAACGAAACCTAACATCTGGGATGTAATATTTTACAACATTCCTGGCGTGTCGTCGCCTGCTTCTTGATGGGGACATTATATACGTCTATAACGTTGTATATCCTAACCTAACGCAACCTAACATCTGGGATGTAATATTTTACAACATTCCTGTCATGTCGGTCCCTACGTCTCGTTGGGAACACTCTATGCGTCTATAGCGTTGTATATCCTAACCTAAGGGTACCTAACATCTCAGGTGTAATATTTTACAACATTCCTGGCGTGTTGTCGCCTGCTTCTCGATGGGGACATTATATATGTCTATAACGTTGTATATCCTAGCCTAAGCAATCTAACATCTCGGATGTAATATATTACAACATTCCTGGCGTGTCGTCGCCTGCTTCTCGGTGGGGACATTATATATGTCTATAACGTTGTATATCCTAACCTAACGAAACCTAACATCTGGGATGTAATATTTTACAACATTCCTGGCGTGTCGTCGCCTGCTTCTTGATGGGGACATTATATACGTCTATAACGTTGTATATCCTAACCTAACGCAACCTAACATCTGGGATGTAATATTTTACAACATTCCTGACGCGTGGGCACCTATTTCTCGGTGGGAACTTTATATACGTCTTTAACGTTATATATCCTAGCCTAAGGCGACCTGACATGTCGAATGTAATATTTTACATCATTCCTGGCGTGTCCGCCCGTAGATCTCGGTGGTAACATTATATACGTCTATAACGTTATGTATTCTAGCCTAAGGCAACCTAACATGCCGAATGTAATATTTTACAACATTCGTGGCGTGTTGTCGCCTGCTTCTCGGTGGGGACATTATATATGTCTATAACGTTGTATATCCTACCCTAACGAAACCTAACATCTGGGATGTAATATATTACAACATTCCTGGCGTGTCGTCGCCTGCTTCTCGATGGGGACATTATATACGTCTATAACGTTGTATATCCTAACCTAACACAACCTAACATCTGGGATTTAATATTTTACATCATTCCTGGCGTGTCGTCGCCTGCTTCTCGATGGGGTCATTATATACGTCTATAACGTTGTATATCCTAACCTAACGCAACCTAAACTCTGGGATGTAATATTTTACAACATTCCTGGCATGTCGGTCCCTACGTCTCGGTGGGAATATTTTATATGTCTATAACGTTGTATATCCTCACCTAAGGAAACCTAGCATCTCGGGTGTAGTATTTTACAACATCCCTGACGCGTCGGCCCCTATTTTTCGGTGGGAACATTGTATACGTCTATAACGATATATATCCTAGCCTAAGCAATCTAACATCTCGCATGTACTACTTTACAACATTCCTGGCGTGTCGTCGCCTGCTTATCGAGGGGCACATTATATACGTCCATAACGTTGTATATCCTAACCTAACGCAACCTAACATGTCGAATGTTATATTTTACATCATTCCAGTCGCGTCGGCCCGTTGTTCTCAGTGGTAACATTATATGCGTCTATAACGATATATCCTAGCCTAAGGAAACCTAACATATCAAATGTAATATTTTACAACACTCCTGTCGTGTCGTCACCTACTTCTGGATAGGGACATTATATACATCTATAACTTTGTATATCCTAACCTAAAGCAACCTAACATCTCGGATGTAATATTTTGCAACATTCCTCGCGCGTCGGATCCTACTTTTCGCCGGAAACATTATATACGTCTATAACGTTACATATCCTAACGTAAGGCAGCATAACATCTCGGATGTTATATTTTAGAACATTCCTGGCGTGTCGTCGCCTGCTTCTCGATGGGGACATTATATAGGTCTGTAACGTTGTGTATCCTGACCTAACGCAACCTAACATCTGCGATGTAATATATTACAACATTCCTGGCATGTCGGTCCGTACTTCTCGGTGGGAACATCATATACGTCTACAGCGATATATATCCTAACCGAAGGCAACGTAACATCTCGGATGTAATATTTTACGACATTCCTGGCGCGTCGGCACCTATTTTTCGGTGGGAACATTATATACGTCTATAACGTTATATATCCTAACGTAAGGCAAAATAACATCTCGGATGTAATATTTTACAAAATTCCTGGCGTCTCATCGCCTGCTTCTCGATGGGGACATTATATACGTCCATAACGTTGTATATCCTAACCTATCGCAACCTGGCATCTGGGATGTAATATTTTACAACATTCCTGGCGTGTCGTCGCCTAGTTTGGATGGGGTCATTATATACATCTATAACGTTGTATATCCTAACCTAATGCAACCTAACATCTCGGATGTAATATTTTACGACATTCCTGGCATGTCGGTCCCTACATCTCGGTGGGAACATACTATACGTCTATAACGTTGTATATCCTAACCTAAGGGTACCTAACATCTCGGGTGTAAACTTTTACAACATTCCTGACGCGTCGGGCCCTATTTTTCGGTGGGAACATTATATACGGCTATAACGTTATATATCCTAGCCTAAGGAAACCTAACATGTCGAATGTAATATTTTACAACATTCCTGGCGTGTCGTCGCCTACTTCTCGATGGGGACATTATATACATCTATAACCTTGTATATCCCAACCTAAGGTAGCCTAACATCTCGGATGTAATATTTTACAACACTCCTGGCATGTCGGTCCCTATTTCTCGGGGGAAAAATTGTATACGTCTATAACGATATATATCCTAACCTAGGGCAACCTAACATCTCGGATGTAATAGTTGACAACATTCCTGGCGTGTCCGCCCGCACTTCTCGGTGGGAACATTATATACGTCTATAACGTTATATATCCTAGCCTAAGGCCACCTAACATGTCGAATGTAATATTTTACAACATTCCTGGCGTGTCGTCTCCTGCTTCTCGATGGGGACATAATATACGTCTATAACGTTGTATATCCTAACCTAACGCAACCTAACACCTCGGATGTAATATTTTAGATTCCTGGCATGTCGGTCCCTACGTCTCGGTGGGAACATTGTATACGTCTATAACGTTATATATCCTAGCCTAAGGCGACCTAATATATCGAATGTAATATTTTACATCATTCCTGGCGTGTCTTCGCCTGCTTCTCAATGGGAACATTATATACGTCTATAACGTTGTATATCCTAACCTAACGCAACCTAACATCTGGGATGTAATATTCCTGGCGTGTCGTCGCCTGCTTCTGGATGGGGACATTATATACGTCTATAACGTTATATATCCTAACCTAAGGGAACCTAGCATCTCGGGTGTAATATTTGAAAACATTCCTGGCGTGTTAGCCCGTACTTCTCGGTGGGAACATCATATACGTCTATAGCGATATATATCCTAGCCTAAGGCGACCTAACCTGTCGAATGTAATATTTTACATCATTCCTGACGTGTCGGCGCGTAGTTCTCGGTGGTAACATTATATACGTCTATAACGTTATATATCCTAGCCTAAGGCAACCTAACATCTCGGATGTAATATTTTACATTCTTGGCATGTCGGTCCCTACGTCTCGGTGGGAACATTGTATACGTCTATAACGTTATATATCCTAGCCTAAGGCGACCTAATATATCGAATGTAATATTTTACATCATTCCTGGCGTGTCTTCGCCTGCTTCTCAATGGGAACATTATATACGTCTATAACGTTGTATATCCTAACCTAACGCAACCTAACATCTGGGATGTAATATTCCTGGCGTGTCGTCGCCTGCTTCTGGATGGGGACATTATATACGTCTATAACGTTATATATCCTAACCTAAGGGAACCTAACATCTCGGGTGTAATATTTGAAAACATTCCTGGCGTGTTAGCCCGTACTTCTCGGTGGGAACATCATATACGTCTATAGCGATATATATCCTAGCCTAAGGCGACCTAACATGTCGAATGTAATATTTTACATCATTCCTGACGTGTCGGCGCGTAGTTCTCGGTGGTAACATTATATACGTCTATAACGTTATATATCCTAGACTAAGGCAACCTAACATTTCGGATGTAATATTTGACAACATTCCTTGCGCGTCGGCACCTACTTTTCGGTGGGAACATTATATAGGTCTATAACATTATGTATCCTATCGTAAGGCAACGCAACATCTCGGATGTAATATTTTACAACATTCCTGGCGTGTCGTCGCCTGCTTCTCGATGGGGACATTATATACGTCTATAACGTTGTATATCCTAACCTAACGCCACCTAACACTTGGGATGTAATATTTTACAACATTCCTGGCATGTCGGTCCCTACATCTCGGTGGGAACATTCTATACGTCTATAACGATGTATATCCTAACCTAAGGGAACCTAACATCTCGGGTTTAATATTTTACAACATTCCTGACGCGTCGGCCCCTATTTTTCGGTGGGAACATTATATACGTCTATAACGTTATATATCCTTGTCTAAGGCAACCTAACATGGCGAATGTAATATTTTACAACATTCCTGGCGTGTCGTCGCCTACTTCTCGATGGGGACATTATATACATCTATAACCTTGTATATCCCAACCTAAGGTAGCCTAACATCTCGGATGTAATATTTTACAACACTCCTGGCATGTCGGTCCCTACTTCTCGGGGGAAACATTGTATACGTCTATAACGATATATATCCTAACCTAGGGCAACCTAACATCTCGGATGTAATAGTTGACAACATTCCTGGCGTGTCCGCCCGCACTTCTCGGTGGGAACATTATATACGTCTATAACGTTATATATCCTAGCCTAAGGCCACCTAACATGTCGAATGTAATATTTTACAACATTCCTGGCGTGTCGTCTCCTGCTTCTCGATGGGGACATAATATACGTCTATAACGTTGTATATCCTAACCTAACGCAACCTAACACCTCGGATGAGAATATTTTACATTCTTGGCATGTCGGTCCCTACGTCTCGGTGGGAACATTGTATACGTCTATAACGTTATATATCCTAGCCTAAGGCGACCTAATATATCGAATGTAATATTTTACATCATTCCTGGCGTGTCTTCGCCTGCTTCTCAATGGGAACATTATATACGTCTATAACGTTGTATATCCTAACCTAACGCAACCTAACATCTGGGATGTAATATTCCTGGCGTGTCGTCGCCTGCTTCTGGATGGGGACATTATATACGTCTATAACGTTATATATCCTAACCTAAGGGAACCTAACATCTCGGGTGTAATATTTGAAAACATTCCTGGCGTGTTAGCCCGTACTTCTCGGTGGGAACATCATATACGTCTATAGCGATATATATCCTAGCCTAAGGCGACCTAACATGTCGAATGCAATATTTTACATCATTCCTGACGTGTCGGCGCGTAGTTCTCGGTGGTAACATTATATACGTCTATAACGTTATATATCCTAGCCTAAGGCAACCTAACATCTCGGATGTAATATTTGACAACATTCCTTGCGCGTCGGCTCCTACTTTTCGGTGGGAACATTATATAGGTCTATAACATTATGTATCCTATCGTAAGGCAACACAACATCTCGGATGTAATATTTTACAACATTCCTGGCGTGTCGTCGCCTGCTTCTCGATGGGGACATTATATACGTCTCTAACGTTGTATATCCTAACCTAACGCCACCTAACACTTGGGATCTAATATTTTACAACATTCCTGGCATGTCGGTCCCTACATCTCGGTGGGAACATTCTATACGTCTATAACGATGTATATCCTAACCTAAGGGAAACTAACATCTCGGGTTTAATATTTTACAACATTCCTGACGCGTCGGCCCCTATTTTTCGGTGGGAACATTACATACGTCTATAACGTTATATATCCTTGTCTAAGGCAACCTAACATGGCGAATGTAATATTTTACAACATTCCTGGCGTGTCGTCGCCTGCTTCTCGATGGGGACATTATATACGTCTATAACGTTGTATATCCTAACCTAACGCTACCTAACACTTGGGATGTAATATTTTACAACATTCCTGGCATGTCGGTCCCTACATCTCGGTGGGAACATTCTATACGTCTATAACGATGTATATCCTAACCTAAGGGAACCTAACATCTCGGGTTTAATATTTTACAACATTCCTGACGCGTCGGCCCCTATTTTTCGCTGGGAAAATTATATACGTCTATAACGTTATATATCCTAGCCTAAGGCAACCTATCATATCGACTGTAATATTTTACAACATTCCTGGCATGTCGGTTCCTACTTCTCTGTGGGAACATTGTATACGTCTATAACGATATATGTCCTAGCCTAAGGCAACCTAAAATCTCGGATGTGATATTTTACAGCATTCCTGGCGTGTCGTCGCCTGCTTCTCGCTGGGAACATTATATACGTCTATAACGTTGTATATCCTAACCTAACGCAGCCTAACATCTGGGATGTAATATTCCTGGCGTGTCGTCGCCTGCTTCTGGATGGAGACATTATATACGTCTATAACGTTATATATCCTAACCTAAGGGAACCTAACTTCTCGGGTGTAATATTTGAAAACATTCCTGGCGTGTTAGCCCGTACTTCGCGGTGGGAACATCATATACGTCTATAGCGATATATATCCTAGCCTAAGGCGACCTAACATGTCGAATGTAATATTTTACATCATTCCTGACGTGTCGGCGCATAGTTCTCGGTGGTAACATTATATACGTCTATAACGTTATATATCCTAGCCTAAGGCACCCTAACATCTCGGATGTAATATTTGACAACATTCCTTGCGCGTCGGCTCCTACTTTTCGGTGGGAACATTATATAGGTCTATAACATTATGTATCCTATCGTAAGGCAACACAACATCTCGGATGTAACATTTTAGAACATTCCTGGCGTGTCGTCGCCTGCTTCTCGATGGGGACATTATATACGTCTATAACGTTGTATATCCTAACCTAACGCCACCTAACACTTGGGATGTAATATTTTACAACATTCCTGACGCGTCGGTCCCTACTTCTCGATGGGGACATTATATACGTCTATAACGTTGTATATCCTAACCTAACGCAACCTAACTTCTGGGATGTAATATTTTACCACATTCCTGGCGCGTCGGCTCCTACTTTTCGGTGGGAACATTATATACGTCTATAACGTAATATATCCTGACGTAAGGCAACATAACGTCTCGCATGTAATATTTTACCACAATCCTGGCGTGTCGTCGCCTGCTTCTCGATGGGGACATTATATACGTCTATAACGTTGTATATCCTAACCTTAAGAAACCTAACATCTGCAATGTAATATTTTACAAGATTCCTGGCATTTCGGTCCCCACGTCTCGATGGGAACATTATATACGTCTATAACAATATATATCCTAACCTAAAGCAACCTAACATCTCGGGTGTAATATTTTACAACATTCCTGACGCGTCGGTCCCTGCGTCTCGGTGGGAACATTATATACGTCTATAACGTTATATATCATAACCTAAGGCAACCTCACCTATCTACCGTAATATTTTACAACATTCCTGGCGTGACGGCGCCTTCTTCCCGATGGGGACATTATATACGTCTATAACGTTGTATATCCTAACCTAAGGGAACCTAACATCTCGGGTGTAATATTTTACAACATTCCTGACGCGTCGTCCCCAATTTCTCGGTGTGAACGTTATATAGGTCTATAACGTGATATATCCTAGCCTAAGGCGACCTAACATGTCGAATGTAATATTTTACATCATTCCTGGCATGTCGGTCACTACGTCTCGGCGGGAACATTATATACGTCTATAACGTTATATATCCGAGCCTAAGGCAACCTAACATGTCGAATGTAATATTTTACAACATTCCTGGCGTGTCGTCGCCTACTTCTCGATGGGGACATTATGTACATCTATAACGTTGTATATCCTAACCTAACGCAACCTAACATCTGGTATGTAATATTTTACATCATTCCTGGCATGTCCATCCCTACATCTCGGTGGTAACATTATATACGTCTATAACTTTATATATCCTAGACTAAGGCAACCTAACATGTCGAATGTAATATCTTACAACATTCCTGGCGTGACGGCGCCTACTTCCCGATGGGGACATTATATACGTCTATAGCGTTGTATATCCTAACCGAAGGCAACCTAACATCTCGGATGGAATATTTTACAACATTTCTGGCATATCGGTCCCTACTTCTCGGTAGAAACATTGTATACGTCTATAACGATATATATCCTAGCCTAAGGCAACCTAACATCTCGGATGTAATAGTTGACAACATTCCTGCCGTCTCGGCACGTACTCTCCGGTGGGAACATTATATACGTCTATAACGTTATATATCCTAACGTAAGGCAAGATAACATCTTGGATGTAATATTTTGCAACATTCCTGGCGTGTCGTCGCCTGCTTCTCGATGGGGACATTATATACGTCTATAACATTGTATATCCTAACCTAACGCAACCTAACATCTCGGATGTATTATTTTACAACATTCCTGGCGTGTCGGCCCGTACTTCTCGGTGGGAACATTATATACGTCTATAACGTTATTTATCCTAGCCTAATGCGACCTAACATGTCGAATGTAATATTTTACAACATTCCTGGAGTGTCATCGCCTGCTTCTCGAAGGGGACATTATATACATCTAGTACGTTGTATATCCTAACCTAACGCAACCTAACATCTGGGATGGAATATTTTACAACATTCCTGGCATGTCGGTCCCTGCTTCTCGGTGGGAACATTATATACGTCTATAACGTTATATATCATAACCTAAAGCAACCTCACCTCTCTACCGTAATATTTTACAACATTCCTGGCGTGTCGTCGCCTACTTCTCGATGGGGACATTATATACGTCTCTAACGGTATATATCCTAACGTAAGGCAACATAACATCTCGGATGTAATATTCTACAACATTCCTGGCGTGTCGGCCCGTAGATCCCGGTGGTAGCATTATATACGTTTATAACGTTATATATCCGAGCCTAAGGCAACATAACATGTCGAATGTAATATTTTACAACATTCCTGGCGTGTCGTCGCCTACTTCTCGATGGGGACATTATATACATCTATAACGTTGTATATCCTAACCTAACGCAACCTAACATCTGGTATGTAATATTTTACATCATTCCTGGCATGTCCGTTCCTACGTCTCGGTGGTAACATTATATACGTCTATAACGTTATATATCCTAGACTAAGGCAACCTAACATGTCGAATGTAATATTTTACAACATTCCTGGCGTGTCGTCGCCTACTTCTCGATGGGGACATTATATACATCTATAACGTTGTATATCCTAACCTAACGCAACATCACATATGGTATGTAATATTTTACATCATTCCTGGCATGTCGGCCCGTAGATCCCGGTGGTAGCATTATATACGTCTATAACGTTATATATCCGAGCCTAAGGCAACCTAACATGTCGAATGTAATATTTTACAACATTCCTGGCGTGTCGTCGCCTACTTCTCGATCTGGACATTATATACATCTATAACGTTGTATATCCTAACCTAACGCAACCTCACATCTGGTATGTAATATTTTACATCATTCCTGGCATGTCCGTTCCTACGTCTCGGTGGTAACATTATATACGTCTATAACGTTATATATCCTAGATTAAGGCAACCTAACATGTCGAATGTAATATTTTACAACATTCCTGGCGTGTCGTCGCCTACTTCTCGATGGGGACATTATATACATCTATAACGTTGTATATCGTAACCTAACGCAACATAACATATGGTATGTAATATTTTACATCATTCCTGGCATGTCCGTTCCTACGCCTCGGTGGTAACATTATATACGTCTATAACCTTATATATCCTAGACTAAGGCAACCTAACATGTCGAATGTAATATTTTACAACATTCCTGGCGTGTCGTCGCCTACTTCTCGATCTGGACATTATATACATCTATAACGTTGTATATCCTAACCTAACGCAACCTCACATCTGGTATGTAATATTTTACATCATTCCTCGCATGTCCGTTCCTACGTCTCGGTGGTAACATTATATACGTCTATAACGTTATATATCCTAGATTAAGGCAACCTAACATGTCGAATGTAATATTTTACAACATTCCCTGGCGTGTCGTCGCCTACTTCTCGATGGGGACATTATATACACCTATAACGTTATATATCCTAACCTAAGGCAAACTAACCTCAATACCGTAATATTTTACATCATTCCTGACGCGTCGGCCCCTATTTCTCGGTGGGAACGTTATATACGTCTATAACATTGTATATCCTAACCTAACGCAACCTAACATCTGGAATGTAATATTTCACATTATTCCTGGCATGTCGGTCCCTACGTCTCGGTAGGAACACTCTATACGTCTATAGCGTTGTATATCCTAACCCAAGGCAACCTAACATCTCGGGTGTAATATTTTACAACATTCTTGACGCGTCGGCTCCTATTTCTCGGTGGGAACATTAGATACGTCTATAACGTTATATATCATAGCCTAAGGCGACCTAACATGTCGAATGTAATATTTTACATCATTCCTGGCCTGTCGGCCCGTAGTTCCCGGTGGTAGCATTATATACGTCTATAACGTTATATATCCGAGCCTAAGGCAACCTAACATGTCGAATGTAATATTATACAACATTCCTGGCGTGTCGTCGCCTACTTCTCGATGGGGACATTATATACATCTATAACGTTGTATATCCTAACCTAACGCAACCTAACATCTGGTATGTAATATTTTACATCATTCCTGGCTTGTCCATTCCTACGTCTCGGTGGTAACATTATATACGTCTATAACTTTATATATCCTAGACTAAGGCAACCTAACATGTCGAATGTATTATCTTACAACATTTCCTGGCGTGTCGTCGCCTACTTCTCGATGGGGACATTATATACACCTATAACGTTGTATATCCTAACCTAAGGCAACCTAACATCTCGGATGTAATATTTTACAACATTCCTGGCATGTCGGTCCCTTCGTCTCGGCGGGAACATTCTATACGTCTATAACGATATATATCCTAACCTAAGGCAACCTAACATCTCGGATGTATTATTTTACAACATTCCTGGCGTGTCGGCCCGTACTTTTCGGTGGGAACATTATATACGTCTATAACGTTATTTATCCTAGCCTAATGCGACCTAACATGTCGAATGTAATATTTTACAACATTCCTGGAGTGTCATCGCCTGCTTCTCGAAGGGGACATTATATACATCTATTACGTTGTATATCCTAACCTAACGCAACCTAACATCTGGGATGTAATATTTTGCAACATTGCTGGCATGTCGGTCCCTGCTTCTCGGTGGGAACATTATATACGTCTATAACGTTATATATCATAAACTAAAGCAACCTCACCTCTCTACCGTAATATTTTACAACATTCCTGGCGTGACGGCGCCTACTTCCCGATGGGGACATTATATACGTCTATAGCGTTGTATATCCTAACCGAAGGCAACCTAACATCTCGGATGGAATATTTTACAACATTCTTGGCATATCGGTCCCTACTTCTCGGTAGAAACATTGTATACGTCTATAACGATATATATCCTAGCCTAAGGCAACCTAACATCTCGGATGTAATATTTTACAACCCTCTGGCTTGTCGTCGCCAGCTTCTCGATGGGGACATTATATACGTCTGTAACGTTGTATATCCTAACCTAACGCAACCTAACATCTGGTATGTAATATTTTACATCATTCCTGGCTTGTCCATTCCTACGTCTCGGTGGGAACATTATATACGTCTATAACGTTATTTATCCTAGCCTAATGCGACCTAACATGTCGAATGTAATATTTTACAACATTCCTGGAGTGTCATCGCCTGCTTCTCGAAGGGGACATTATATACATCTATTACGTTGTATATCCTAACCTAACGCAACCTAACATCTGGGATGTAATATTTTGCAACATTGCTGGCATGTCGGTCCCTGCTTCTCGGTGGGAACATTATATACGTCTATAACGTTATATATCATAAACTAAAGCAACCTCACCTCTCTACCGTAATATTTTACAACATTCCTGGCGTGACGGCGCCTACTTCCCGATGGGGACATTATATACGTCTATAGCGTTGTATATCCTAACCGAAGGCAACCTAACATCTCGGATGGAATATTTTACAACATTCTTGGCATATCGGTCCCTACTTCTCGGTAGAAACATTGTATACGTCTATAACGATATATATCCTAGCCTAAGGCAACCTAACATCTCGGATGTAATATTTTACAACACTCTGGCGTGTCGTCGCCAGCTTCTCGATGGGGACATTATATACGTCTGTAACGTTGTATATCCTAACCTAACGCAACCTAACACCTGGGATGTAATATTTTACATTATTCCTGGCATGTCGGTCCCTACGTCTCGGTGGGAACACTCTATACGTCTATAGCGTTGTATATCCTAACCCAAGGCAAACCTAACATCTCGGGTGTAATATTTTACAACATTCTTGAAGCGTCGGCCCCTATTTCTCGGTGGGAACATTAGATACGTCTATAACGTTATATATCATAGCCTAAGGCGACCTAACATGTCGAATGTAATATTTTACATCATTCCTGGCCTGTCGGCCCGTAGTTCTCGGTGGTAACATTATATACGTCTATAACGTTATATATCCTGGCCTAAGGCAACATAACATGCCGAATGTAATATTTTACAACATTCCTGGCGTGTCGTCGCCTACTTCTCGATGGGGACATTATATACGTCTATAACGTTGTATATCCTAAGCTAAGGCAACCTAATATCTCGGATGTAATAGTTGACAACATTCCTGGCATGTCGGCCCGTACTTCTCGGTGGGGACATTTTATACGACTATAACGTTATATATCCTAGCCTAAGGCGACCTAGCATGTCGAATGAAATATTTTACAACATTCCTGGCGTGTCGTCGCCTACTTCTCGATGGGGACATTATATACGTCTATAACGGTATATATCCTAACGTAAGGCAACATAACATCTCGGATGTAATATTCTACAACATTCGTGGCGTGTCGGCCCGTAGATCCCGGTGGTAGCATTGTATACGTCTATAACGTTATATATCCGAGCCTAAGGCAACCTAACATGTCGAATGTAATATTTTACAACATTCCTGGCGTGTCGTCGCCTACTTCTCGATGGGGATATTATATACATCTATAACGTTGTATATCCTAACCTAACGCAACCTAACATCTGGTATGTAATATTTTACATCATTCCTGGCATGTCCGTTCCTACGTCTCGGTGGTAACATTATATACGTCTATAACGTTATATATCCTAGACTAAGGCAACCTAACATGTCGAATGTAATATTTTACAACATTCCTGGCGTGTCGTCGCCTACTTCTCGATGGGGACATTATATACATCTATAACGTTGTATATCCTAACCTAACGCAACATAACATATGGTATGTAATATTTTACATCATTCCTGGCGTGTCGGCCCGTAGATCCCGGTGGTAGCATTATATACGTCTATAACGTTATATATCCGAGCCTAAGGCAACCTAACATGTCGAATGTAATATTTTACAACATTCCTGGCGTGTCGTCGCCTACTTCTCGATGGGGACATTATATACACCTATAACGTTGTATATCCTAACCTAACGCAACCTCACATCTGGTATGTAATATTTTACATCATTCCTGGCATGTCCGTTCCTACGTCTCGGTAGTAACATCATATACGTCTATAACGTTATATATCCTAGACTAAGGCAACCTAACATGTCGAATGTAATATTTTACAACATTCCTGGCGTGTCGTCGCCTTCTTCTCGATGGGGACATTATATACATCTATAACGTTGTATATCCTAACCTAACGCAACATAACATATGGTATGTAATATGTTACATCATTCCTGGCATGTCCGTTCCTACGCCTCGGTGGTAACATTATATACGTCTATAACCTTATATATCCTAGACTAAGGCAACCTAACATGTCGAATGTTATATTTTACAACATTTCCTGGCGTGTCGTCGCCTACTTCTCGATGGGGACTTTATATACACCTATAACGTTATATATCCTAACCTAAGGCAAACTAACCTCAATACCGTAATATTTTACAACATTCCTGACGCGTTGGCCCCTATTTCTCGGTGGGAACATTATATACGTCTATAACGTTGTATACCCTAACCTAACGCAACCTAACTTCTGGGATGTATAATTTTACAACATTACTGGCATGTCGGTCAATACGTCTCGGTGGGAACGTTATATACGTCTATAACGATATATATCCTAACCTAAGGCAACCTAACATCTCGGATGTAATAGTTGACAACATTCCTGGCGTCTCGGCACGTACTCTCCGGTGGGAACATTATATACGTCTATAACGTTATATATCCTAACGTAAGGCGAACTAACATGTCGAATGTAATATTTTACAACATTCCTGGCGCGTCGGCTCCTACTTTTCGGTGGGAACATTATATACGTCTATAACGTTATATATCCTAACGTAACGCAACCTACCATCTGGGATGTAATATTTTACATTATTCCTGGCATGTCGGTCCCTACGTCTCGGTGGGAACACTCTATACGTCTATAGCGTTGTATATCCTAACCCAAGGCAACCTAACATCTCGGGTGTAATATTTTACAACATTCTTGACGCGTCGGCTCCTATTTCTCGGTGGGAACATTAGATACGTCTATAACGTTATATATCATAGCCTAAGGCAACATAACATGCCGAATGTAATATTTTACAACATTCCTGGCGTGTCGTCGCCTACTTCTCGATGGGGACATTATATACACCTATAACGTTGTATATCCTAACCTAAGGGAACCTAACATCTCGGATGTAATATTTTACAACATTCCTGGCATGTCGGTCCCTACGTCTCGGTGGAAACATTGTATACGTCTATAACGATATATATCCTAGCTTAAGGCAACCTAACATCTCGGATGTAATATTTTACAACATTCTGGCGTGTCGGCTCCTACCTTTCTGTGGGAACATTATATACTTCTATAACGTTATATGTCCTAACGTAAGGAAACATAACACCTCGGATGTAATATTTTACAACATTCCTGGCGTGTCGGCCTGTATTTCTCGGTGGGAACATTCTGTACTTCTATAGCTTTGTATATCCTAACCTAAGGGAACCTAACATCTCGGGTGTAATATTTTACAACATTCTGGCGTGTCGTCGCCTACTTCTCGATGGGGACATTATATACATCTATAACATTGTATATCCTAACCTAAGGCAACCTAACATCTCGGATGTAATATTTTACAACATTCCTGGCATATCGGTCCCTACGTCTCGGTGGAAACATTGTATACGTCTATAACGTTATATATCCTAGCCTAAGGCCACCTAACATGTCGAATGTAATATTTTACAACATTCCTGGCGTGTCGTCGGCTGCTTCTCGATGGGGACATTGTATACGTCTATAACGTTGTATATCCTAACCTAAAGCGACCTAACATCTCGGGCGTAATATTTTACAACATTCCTGGCATGTCGGTCCCTACATCTCGGTGGGAACATACTATACTTCTATAACGTTGTATATCCTAACTTAAGGGAACCTAACATCTCGGATGTAATAGTTGACAACATTCCTGGCGTGTCCGCCCGTACTTCTCGGTGGAAACATTATATACGTCTATAATGTTATATATCCTAGCTTAAGGCGATCTAACATGTCGAATGTAATATTTTACATCATTCCTGGCGTGACGTGCCCTACGTCTCGGTGGTAACATTATATACGTCTATAACGTTATATATCCTAACCTAAGGCAACCTAACATCTCGGATGTAATATTTTATAACATTCCTGGCGTGTCGTCGGCTGCTTCTCGTTGGGGACATTGTATATGTCTATAGCGTTGTATATCCTAACCTAAAGCGACCTAACATCTCGGATGTAATATTTTACAACATTCCTGGCATGTCGGTCCCTACATCTCGGTGGGAACATACTATACGTCTATAGCGTTGTATATCCTAACTTAAGGGAACCGAACATCTCGGATGTAATATTTGACAACTTTCCTGGCGTGTTAGCTCGTACTTCTCGGTTGGAACATCATATGCGTCTATAGCGATATATATCCTAACCGAAGGCAACCTAACATCTGGAATGTAATATTCCTGGCGTGTCGACGCCTACTTCTGAATGGGGACATTATATAAATTTATAACGTTGTATATCCTAACTTAAGGCAACCTAGCATCTCGGATGTAATATTTGACAACATTCCTGGCGTGTCGGCCCGTACTTCTCGGTGGGAACATCATATGCGTCTATAGCGATATATATCCTAACCGAAGGCAACCTAACATCTCGGATGTAATATTTTACACCATTCCTGGGGCGTCGGCTCCTATTTTTCGGTGAGAACATCATATACATCTATAACGTTGTATATCCTAACCTAACGCAACCTCACATCTGGTATGTAATATTTTACATCATTCCTGGCATGTCCGTTCCTACGTCTCGGTGGTAACATTATATACGTCTATAACGTTATATATCCTAGACTAAGGCAACCTAACATGTCGAATGTAATATTTTACAACATTCCTGGCGTGTCGTCGTCTGCTTCTGGATGGGGTCATTATATACATCCATAACGTTGCATATCCTAACCTAAGGCAACCTTACATCTCGGATGTAATATTTTATAACATTCCTGGCGTGTCGTCGCCTGCTTCACGATGGGGACATTATATACGTCTATAACGTTGTATATCCTAACCTAAAGCGACCTAACATCTCGGATGTAATATTTTACAACATTCCTGCCATGTCGGTCCCTACATCTCGGTGGGAACACACTATACGTCTATAACGTTGTATATCCTAACTTAAGGGAACCTAACATCTCGGATGTAATATTTGACAACTTTCCTGGCGTGTTAGCCCGTACTTCTCGGTGGGCTCATCATATACGTCTATAGCGATATATATCCTAGCCTAAGGCGATCAAACATGTCGAATGTAATATTTTACATCATTCCTGACGTGTCGGCCCGTAGTTCTCGGTCGGAACATTATATACGTCTATAACGCTATATATCCTAGCCTAAGGCAACCTAACACCTCGGATGTAATGTTTTACAACATTCCTGGCGTGTCGGCCCCTATTTCTCGGTGGGAACATTATATAATTCAATAACGTTGTATATCCTTATCTAAGGCAGCCTAACATCTCGGATGTAATATTTTACTACATTCCTGCCATGTCGGTCCCTACTTCTCGGTGGGAACATTATATAAGTCTATAACGTTATATATCCTAGCCTGAGGCAACCCTAACATCTAGGAAGTAATATTTTACAACATTCCTGGCGCGTCGGTACCTACTTCTCGGTGGGAACATTATATACGTCTATAACGTTATATATCCTAGCCTAAGACAACCTAACATGTCGAATGTAATATTTTACAGCATTCCTGGCGCGTCGGCCCCTACTTCTCGGTGGGAACATTATATACGTCTATAACGCTATATATCCTAACCTTAGGCAACCTAACATCTCGGATGTAATATTTTACTACATTCCTGGCACGTCGGCCCCTACTTCTCGGTGGGAACATTATATACGTCTATAACGTTATATATCCTAACCTAACGAACCTAACACATCGGATGTAATGTTTTACAACATTCCTGGCGTGTCGGCCCCTATTTCTCGGTGGGAACATTGTATATGTCTATAACGCTATATGTCCTAGCCTGAGACAACCTAACATGTCGAATATAATATTTTACAATATACCTGGCGCGTCGGCATCTACTTCTCGGTGGGAACTGTATATAAGTCA
The DNA here is from genome assembly GCA_963969225.1 of Xylocopa violacea. Taxonomy (NCBI): domain Eukaryota; kingdom Metazoa; phylum Arthropoda; class Insecta; order Hymenoptera; family Apidae; genus Xylocopa; species Xylocopa violacea. The sequence goes on from CAXAJV010000835.1 coordinate 1,946,309, forward strand.
ATAACGTTATATATACTAACCTAAGGCAACCTAACATCCCGGATGTAATATTTTACTACATTCCTGGCACGTCGGCCACTACTTCTCGGTGGGAACATTATATAAGTATATAACGCTACATAGCCTAGCCTAAGGCAAACTAACATGTCGAATGTAATATTTTACAACATTCCCGTCACTTCGGCACCTACTTCTCGGTGGGAACAGTATATAAGTCTATAACGTTATATATCCTAACCTAAGGCAACCTAACATCTCGGATGTAATATTTTACTACATTCCTGCTTCGTCGGCCCCTACTTCTCGGTGGGAACATTATATACATCTATAACGTTACTTATCCTAGCCTAAGGCAACCTAACATCTCGGATGTAATATTTTACTACATTCCTAGCATGTCGGCCACTACTTCTCGGTGGGAACATTATATGAGTCTATAACGCTATATATCCTAGCCTAAGGCAAACTAACATGTCGAATGTAATATTTTACAACATTCCCGTCACTTCGGAACCTACTTCTCGGTGGGAACATTATATACGTCTATAACGTTATATATCCTAGCCTAAGGCAACCTAACATCTCGGATGTTATATTTTACTACATTCCTGGCGCGCCGGCCCCTACTTCTCGGTGGGAACAGTATATACGTCTATAACGTTATATATCCTAGCCTAAGACAATCCTAACATCTCGGAAGTAATATTTTACAACATTCCTAGCGCGTCGGCACCTACTTTTCGGTGGGAACATTATATACGTCTATAACGTTATATATCTTAGCCTAAGGCAACCTAACATCTCGGATGTTATATTTTACTACAGTCCCGGCGCGCCGGCCCCTACTTCTCGGTGGGAACATTATATAAGTCTACAACGTTATATATCCTAGCCTAAGGTAATCCTAACATCTCGGATGTAATATTTTACAACATTCCTGGCGCGTCGGCACCTACTTCTCGGTGGGAACATTATATAAGTCTATAACGTTATATATCCTAACCTAAGGCAACCTAACATCTCGGATGTAATATTTTACTACATTCCTGCTTCGTCGGCCCCTACTTCTCGGTGGGAACATTATATACATCTATAACGTTACTTATCCTAGCCTAAGGCAACCTAACATCTCGGATGTAATATTTTACTACATTCCTAGCATGTCGGCCACTACTTCTCGGTGGGAACATTATATGAGTCTATAACGCTATATATCCTAGCCTAAGGCAAACTAACATGTCGAATGTAATATTTTACAACATTCCCGTCACTTCGGCACCTACTTCTCGGTGGGAACATTATATACGTCTATAACGTTATATATCCTAGCCTAAGGCAATCCTAACATCTCGGATGTAATATTTTACAACATTCCTGGCGCTTCGGCACCTACTTCTCGGTGGGAACATTATATACGTCTATAACGTTATATATACTAACCTAAGGGAAGCTAACACCTCGGATGTAATGTTTTACAACATTCCTGGCGTGTCGGCCCCTATTTCTCGGTGGGAACATTGTATATGTCTATAACGCTATATGTCCTAGCCTGAGACAACCTAACATCTCGGATGTTATATTTTACCACATTCCTGGCGCGCCGGCCCCTACTTCTCGGTGGGAACAGTATATACGTCTATAACGTTATATATCCTAGCCTAAGGCAATCCTTACATCTCGGAAGTAATATTTTACAACATTCCTAGCGCGTCGGTACCTACTTCTCGGTGGGAACATTATATACGTCTATAACGTTATATATCCTAGCCTAAGACAACCTAACATGTCGAATGTAATATTTTACAGCATTCGTGGCGCGTCGGCCCCTACTTCTCGGTGGGAACATTATATACGTCTATAACGCTATATATCCTAACCTAAGGCAACCTAACATCTCGGATGTAATATTTTACTACATTCCTGGCACGTCGGCCCCTACTTCTCAGTGGGAACATTATATACGTCTATAACTCTATATATCCTAGCCTAAGGCAAACTAACATGTCGAATGTAATATTTTGCAACATTCCCGTCACTTCGGCCCCTACTTCTCGGTGGGAACTTTATATACGTCTATAACGTTATATATCCTAGATTAAGGCAACCTAACATCTCGGATGTAATATTTTCCTACATTCGTGGCGCACCGGCACCTACTTCTCGGTGGGAACGTTATATACGTCTATAACGTTATATATCCTAGCCTAAGGCAATCCTTACATCTCGGAAGTAATATTTTACAACATTCCTAGCGCGTCGGCACCTACTTCTCGGTGGGAACATTATATACGTCTATAACGTTATATATCCTAGCCTAAGACAACCTAACATGTCGAATGTAATATTTTACAGCATTCCTGGCGCGTCGGCCCCTACTTCTCGGTGGGAACATTATATACGTCTATAACGCTATATATCCTAACCTAAGGCAACCTAACATCTCGGATGTAATATTTAACTACATTCCTAGCACGTCGGCCCCTACTTCTCAGTGGGAACATTATATACGTCTATAACTCTATATATCCTAGCCTAAGGCAAACTAACATGTCGAATGTAATATTTTACAACATTCCCGTCACTCCGGCCCCTACTTCTCGGTGGGAACTTTATATACGTCTATAACGTTATATATCCTAGATTGAGGCAACCTAACATCTCGGATGTAATATGTTACTACATTCGTGGCGCACCGGCACCTACTTCTCGGTGGGAACATTATATACGTCTATAACGTTATATATCCTAGCCTAAGGCAATCCTAACATCTCGGATGTAATATTTTACAACATTCCTGGTGCGTCGGCACCTACTTCTCGGTGGGAACATTATATACGTCTATAACGTTATATATCCTAACCTAACGAACCTAACACATCGGATGTAATGTTTTACAACATTCCTGGCGTGTCGGCCCCTATTTCTCGGTGGGAACATTGTATATGTCTATAACGCTATATGTCCTAGCCTGAGACAACCTAACATGTCGAATATAATATTTTACAATATACCTGGCGCGTCGGCATCTACTTCTCGGTGGGAACAGTATATAAGTCAATAACGTTATATATACTAACCTAAGGCAACCTAACATCCCGGATGTAATATTTTACTACATTCCTGGCACGTCGGCCACTACTTCTCGGTGGGAACATTATATAAGTCTATAACGCTATATAGCCTAGCCTAAGGCAAACTAACATGTCGAATGTAATATTTTACAACATTCCCGTCACTTCGGCACCTACTTCTCGGTGGGAACATTATATACGTCTATAACGTTATATATCTTAGCCTAAGGCAACCCAACATCTCGGATGTTATATTTTACTACAGTCCCGGCGCGCCGGCCCCTACTTCTCGGTGGGAACATTATATAAGTCTACAACGTTATATATCCTAGCCTAAGGTAATCCTAACATCTCGGATGTAATATTTTACAACATTCCTGGCGCGTCGACACCTACTTCTCGGTGGGAACGGTATATAAGTCTATAACGTTATATATCCTAACCTAAGGCAACCAAACATCTCGGATGTAATATTTTACTACATTCCTGCTTCGTCGGCCCCTACTTCTCGGTGGGAACATTATATACATCTATAACGTTACTTATCCTAGCCTAAGGCAACCTAACATCTCGGATGTAATATTTTACTACATTCGTGGCGCACCGGACCCTACTTCTCGGTGGGAACATTATTTAGGTCTATAACGTTATATATCCTAGCCTAAGGCAATCCTAACATCTCGGATGTAATATTTTACAACATTCCTGGCGCGTCGGCACCTACTTCTCGGTGGGAACATTATATACGTCTATAACGTTATATATCCTAACCTAACGAACCTAACACATCGGATGTAATGTTTTACAACATTCCTGGCGTGTCGGCCCCTATTTCTCGGTGGGAACATTGTATATGTCTATAACGCTATATGTCCTAGCCTGAGACAACCTAACATGTCGAATATAATATTTTACAATATACCTGGCGCGTCGGCATCTACTTCTCGGTGGGAACAGTATATAAGTCAATAACGTTATATATACTAACCTAAGGCAACCTAACATCCCGGATGTAATATTTTACTACATTCCTGGCACGTCGGCCACTACTTCTCGGTGGGAACATTATATAAGTATATAACGCTATATAGCCTAGCCTAAGGCAAACTAACATGTCGAATGTAATATTTTACAACATTCCCGTCACTTCGGCACCTACTTCTCGGTGGGAACAGTATATAAGTCTATAACGTTATATATCCTAACCTAAGGCAACCTAACATCTCGGATGTAATATTTTACTACATTCCTGCTTCGTCGGCCCCTACTTCTCGGTGGGAACATTATATACATCTATAACGTTACTTATCCTAGCCTAAGGCAACCTAACATCTCGGATGTAATATTTTACTACATTCCTAGCATGTCGGCCACTACTTCTCGGTGGGAACATTATATGAGTCTATAACGCTATATATCCCAGCCTAAGGCAAACTAACATGTCGAATGTAATATTTTACAACATTCCCGTCACTTCGGCACCTACTTCTCGGTGGGAACATTATATACGTCTATAACGTTATATATCCTAGACTAAGGCAACCTAACATCTCGGATGTTATATTTTACTACATTAATGGCGCGCCGGCCCCTACTTCTCGGTGGGAACAGTATATACGTCTATAACGTTATATATCCTAGCCTAAGACAATCCTAACATCTCGGAAGTAATATTTTACAACATTCCTAGCGCGTCGGCACCTAATTTTCGGTGGGAACATTATATACGTCTATAACGTTATATATCTTAGCCTAAGGCAACCTAACATCTCGGATGTTATATTTTACTACAGTCCCGGCGCGCCGGCCCCTACTTCTCGGTGGGAACATTATATAAGTCTACAACGTTATATATTCTAGCCTAAGGTAATCCTAACATCTCGGATGTAATATTTTACAACATTCCTGGCGCGTCGGCACCTACTTCTCGGTGGGAACATTATATACGTCTATAACGTTATATATCCTAACCTAACGAACCTAACACATCGGATGTAATGTTTTACAACATTCCTGGCGCGTCGGCACCTACTTCTCGGTGGGAACATTATATACGTCTATAACGTTATATATCCTAACCTAACGAACCTAACACATCGGATGTAATGTTTTACAACATTCCTGGCGTGTCGGCCCCTATTTCTCGGTGGGAACATTGTATATGTCTATAACGCTATATGTCCTAGCCTGAGACAACCTAACATGTCGAATATAATATTTTACAATATACCTGGCGCGTCGGCATCTACTTCTCGGTGGGAACAGTATATAAGTCAATAACGTTATATATACTAACCTAAGGCAACCTAACATCCCGGATGTAATATTTTACTACATTCCTGGCACGTCGGCCACTACTTCTCGGTGGGAACATTATATAAGTATATAACGCTATATAGCCTAGCCTAAGGCAAACTAACATGTCGAATGTAATATTTTACAACATTCCCGTCACTTCGGCACCTACTTCTCGGTGGGAACAGTATATAAGTCTATAACGTTATATATCCTAACCTAAGGCAACCTAACATCTCGGATGTAATATTTTACTACATTCCTGCTTCGTCGGCCCCTACTTCTCGGTGGGAACATTATATACATCTATAACGTTATATATCCTAGCCTAAGGCAACCTAACATCTCGGATGTTATATTTTACTACATTCCTGGCGCGCCGGCCCCTACTTCTCGGTGGGAACGGTATATACGTCTATAACGTTATATATCCTAGCCTAAGACAATCCTAACATCTCGGAAGTAATATTTTACAACATTCCTAGCGCGTCGGCACCTAATTTTCGGTGGGAACATTATATACGTCTATAACGTTATATATCTTAGCCTAAGGCAACCTAACATCTCGGATGTTATATTTTACTACAGTCCCGGCGCGCCGGCCCCTACTTCTCGGTGGGAACATTATATAAGTCTACAACGTTATATATCCTAGCCTAAGGTAATCCTAACATCTCGGATGTAATATTTTACAACATTCCTGGCGCGTCGGCACCTACTTCTCGGTGGGAACATTATATACGTCTATAACGTTATATATCCTAACCTAACGAACCTAACACATCGGATGTAATGTTTTACAACATTCCTGGCGTGTCGGCCCCTATTTCTCGGTGGGAACATTGTATATGTCTATAACGCTATATGTCCTAGCCTGAGACAACCTAACATGTCGAATATAATATTTTACAATATACCTGGCGCGTCGGCATCTACTTCTCGGTGGGAACAGTATATAAGTCAATAACGTTATATATACTAACCTAAGGCAACCTAACATCCCGGATGTAATATTTTACTACATTCCTGGCACGTCGGCCACTACTTCTCGGTGGGAACATTATATAAGTATATAACGCTATATAGCCTAGCCTAAGGCAAACTAACATGTCGAATGTAATATTTTACAACATTCCCGTCACTTCGGCACCTACTTCTCGGTGGGAACAGTATATAAGTCTATAACGTTATATATCCTAACCTAAGGCAACCTAACATCTCGGATGTAATATTTTACTACATTCCTGCTTCGTCGGCCCCTACTTCTCGGTGGGAACATTATATACATCTATAACGTTACTTATCCTAGCCTAAGGCAACCTAACATCTCGGATGTAATATTTTACTACATTCCTAGCATGTCGGCCACTACTTCTCGGTGGGAACATTATATGAGTCTATAACGCTATATATCCTAGCCTAAGGCAAACTAACATGTCGAATGTAATATTTTACAACATTCCCGTCACTTCGGCACCTACTTCTCGGTGGGAACATTATATACGTCTATAACGTTATATATCCTAGCCTAAGGCAACCTAACATCTCGGATGTTATATTTTACTACATTCCTGGCGCGCCGGCCCCTACTTCTCGGTGGGAACAGTATATACGTCTATAACGTTATATATCCTAGCCTAAGACAATCCTAACATCTCGGAAGTAATATTTTACAACATTCCTAGCGCGTCGGCACCTAATTTTCGGTGGGAACATTATATACGTCTATAACGTTATATATCTTAGCCTAAGGCAACCTAACATCTCGGATGTTATATTTTACTACAGTCCCGGCGCGCCGGCCCCTACTTCTCGGTGGGAACATTATATAAGTCTACAACGTTATATATCCTAGCCTAAGGTAATCCTAACATCTCGGATGTAATATTTTACAACATTCCTGGCGCGTCGGCACCTACTTCTCGGTGGGAACATTATATAAGTCTATAACGTTATATATCCTAACCTAAGGCAACCTAACATCTCGGATGTAATATTTTACTACATTCCTGCTTCGTCGGCCCCTACTTCTCGGTGGGAACATTATATACATCTATAACGTTACTTATCCTAGCCTAAGGCAACCTAACATCTCGGATGTAATATTTTACTACATTCCTAGCATGTCGGCCACTACTTCTCGGTGGGAACATTATATGAGTCTATAACGCTATATATCCTAGCCTAAGGCAAACTAACATGTCGAATGTAATATTTTACAACATTCCCGTCACTTCGGCACCTACTTCTCGGTGGGAACATTATATACGTCTATAACGTTACATATCCTAGCCTAAGGCAACCTAACATCTCGGATGTTATATTTTACTACATTCCTGGCGCGCCGTCCCCTACTTCTCGGTGGGAACAGTATATACGTCTATAACGTTATATATCCTAGCCTAAGGCAATCCTAACATCTCGGAAGTAATATTTTACAACATTCCTAGCGCGTCGGCACCTACTTTTCGGTGGGAACATTATATACGTCTATAACGTTATATATCCTAGCCTAAGACAACCCAACATGTCGAATGTAATATTTTACAGCATTCCTGGCGCGTCGGCCCCTACTTCTCGGTGGGAACATTATATACGTCTAGAACGCTATATATCCTAACCTAAGGCAACCTAACATCTCGGATGTAATATTTTACTACATTCCTGGCACGTCGGCCCCTACTTCTCGGTGGGAACATTATATACGTCTATAACTCTATATATCCTAGCCTAAGGCAAACTAACATGTCGAATGTAATATTTTACAACATTCTCGTCACTTCGGCCCCTACTTCTCGGTGGGAACTTTATATACGTCTATAACGTTATATATCCTAGTTTAAGGCAACCTAACATCTCGGATGTAATATTTTACTACATTCGGGGCGCACCGGCACCTGCTTCTCGGTTGGAACATTATATACGTCTATAACGTTATATATCTTAGCCTAAGGCAATCCTAACATCTCGGATGTAATATTTTACAACATTCCTGGCGCTTCGGCACCTACTTCTCGGTGGGAACATTATATACGTCTATAACGTTATATATCCTAACCTAAGGGAAGCTAACACCTCGGATGTAATGTTTTACAACATTCCTGGCGTGTCGGCCCCTATTTCTCGGTGGGAACATTGTATATGTCTATAACGCTATATGTCCTAGCCTGAGACAACCTAACATGTTGAATATAATATTTTGCAATATTCCTGGCGCGTCGGCAACTACTTCTCGGTGGGAACTGTATATACGACTATAACGTTATATATCCTAATTTAACACAACTTATCATGTCGAATGTAATATTTTACTACATTCCTGGCACGACGGCCCCTACTTCTCGGTGGGAACATTATATACGTCTATAACTCTATATATCCTAGCCTAAGGCAAACTAACATGTCGAATGTAATATTTTACAACATTCTCGTCACTTCGGCCCCTACTTCTCGGTGGGAACTTTATATACGTCTATAACGTTATATATCCTAGCCTAAGGTAATCCTAACATCTCGGATGTAATATTTTACAACATTCCTGGCGCGTCGGCACCTACTTCTCGGTGGGAACATTATATAAGTCTATAACGTTATATATCCTAACCTAAGGCAACCTAACATCTCGGATGTAATATTTTACTACATTCCTGCTTCGTCGGCCCCTACTTCTCGGTGGGAACATTATATACATCTATAACGTTACTTATCCTAGCCTAAGGCAACCTAACATCTCGGATGTAATATTTTACTACATTCCTAGCATGTCGGCCACTACTTCTCGGTGGGAACATTATATGAGTCTATAACGCTATATATCCTAGCCTAAGGCAAACTAACATGTCGAATGTAATATTTTACAACATTCCCGTCACTTCGGCACCTACTTCTCGGTGGGAACATTATATACGTCTATAACGTTACATATCCTAGCCTAAGGCAACCTAACATCTCGGATGTTATATTTTACTACATTCCTGGCGCGCCGTCCCCTACTTCTCGGTGGGAACAGTATATACGTCTATAACGTTATATATCCTAGCCTAAGGCAATCCTAACATCTCGGAAGTAATATTTTACAACATTCCTAGCGCGTCGGCACCTACTTTTCGGTGGGAACATTATATACGTCTATAACGTTATATATCCTAGCCTAAGACAACCCAACATGTCGAATGTAATATTTTACAGCATTCCTGGCGCGTCGGCCCCTACTTCTCGGTGGGAACATTATATACGTCTAGAACGCTATATATCCTAACCTAAGGCAACCTAACATCTCGGATGTAATATTTTACTACATTCCTGGCACGTCGGCCCCTACTTCTCGGTGGGAACATTATATACGTCTATAACTCTATATATCCTAGCCTAAGGCAAACTAACATGTCGAATGTAATATTTTACAACATTCTCGTCACTTCGGCCCCTACTTCTCGGTGGGAACTTTATATACGTCTATAACGTTATATATCCTAGTTTAAGGCAACCTAACATCTCGGATGTAATATTTTACTACATTCGGGGCGCACCGGCACCTGCTTCTCGGTTGGAACATTATATACGTCTATAACGTTATATATCTTAGCCTAAGGCAATCCTAACATCTCGGATGTAATATTTTACAACATTCCTGGCGCTTCGGCACCTACTTCTCGGTGGGAACATTATATACGTCTATAACGTTATATATCCTAACCTAAGGGAAGCTAACACCTCGGATGTAATGTTTTACAACATTCCTGGCGTGTCGGCCCCTATTTCTCGGTGGGAACATTGTATATGTCTATAACGCTATATGTCCTAGCCTGAGACAACCTAACATGTTGAATATAATATTTTGCAATATTCCTGGCGCGTCGGCAACTACTTCTCGGTGGGAACTGTATATACGACTATAACGTTATATATCCTAATTTAACACAACTTATCATGTCGAATGTAATATTTTACTACATTCCTGGCACGACGGCCCCTACTTCTCGGTGGGAACATTATATACGTCTATAACTCTATATATCCTAGCCTAAGGCAAACTAACATGTCGAATGTAATATTTTACAACATTCTCGTCACTTCGGCCCCTACTTCTCGGTGGGAACTTTATATACGTCTATAACGTTATATATCCTAGCCTAAGGCAATCCTAACATCTCGGATGTAATATTTTACAACATTCCTGGCGCGTCGGCACCTACTTCTCGGTGGGAACATTATATACGTCTATAACGTTATATATCCTAGCCTAAGGCAACCTAACATCTCGGATGTTATATTTTACTACATTCCTGGCGCGCCGGCCCCTACTTCTCGGTGGGAACAGTATATACGTCTATAACGTTTTATATCCTAGCCTAAGGCAAACCTAACATTTCGGAAGTAATATTTTACAACATTCCTAGCGCGTCGGCCCCTATTTCTCGGTGGGAACATTGTATATGTCTATAACGCTATATGTCCTAGCCTGAGACAACCTAACATGTTGAATATAATATTTTGCAATATTCCTGGCGCGTCGGCACCTACTTCTCGGTGGGAACATTATATACGTCTATAACGTTATATATCCTAATTTAACACAACTTATCATGTCGAATGTAATATTTTACTACATTCCTGGCACGACGGCCCCTACTTCTCGGTGGGAACATTATATACGTCTATAACTCTATATATCCTAGCCTAAGGCAAACTAACATGTCGAATGTAATATTTTACAACATTCTCGTCACTTCGGCCCCTACTTCTCGGTGGGAACTTTATATACGTCTATAACGTTATATATCCTAGCCTAAGGCAATCCTAACATCTCGGATGTAATATTTTACAACATTCCTGGCGCGTCGGCACCTACTTCTCGGTGGGAACATTATATACGTCTATAACGTTATATATCCTAGCCTAAGGCAACCTAACATCTCGGATGTTATATTTTACTACATTCCTGGCGCGCCGGCCCCTACTTCTCGGTGGGAACAGTATATACGTCTATAACGTTTTATATCCTAGCCTAAGGCAAACCTAACATTTCGGAAGTAATATTTTACAACATTCCTAGCGCGTCGGCACCTACTTCTCGGTGGGAACATTATATACGTCTATAACGTTATATATCCTAGCCTAAGACAACCTAACATGTCGAATGTAATATTTTACAGCATTCCTGGCGCGTCGGCCCCTATTTCTCGGTGGGAACATTGTATATGTCTATAACGCTATATGTCCTAGCCTGAGACAACCTAACATGTTGAATATAATATTTTGCAATATTCCTGGCGCGTCGGCACCTACTTCTCGGTGGGAACAGTATATAAGTCAATAACGTTATATATACTAACCTAAGGCAACCTAACATCCCGGATGTAATATTTTGCTACATTCCTGGCACGTCGGCCACTACTTCTCGGTGGGAACATTATATGAGTCTATAACGCTATATATCCTAGCCTAAGGCAAACTAACATGTCGAATGTAATATTTTACAACATTCCCGTCACTTCGGCACCTACTTCTCGGTGGGAACATTATATACGTCTATAACGTTATATATCCTAGCCTAAGGCAACCTAACATCTCGGATGTTATATTTTACTACATTCCTGGCGCGCCGGCCCCTACTTCTCGGTGGGAACAGTTTATACGTCTATAACGTTATATATCCTAGCCTAAGGCAATCCTAACATCTCGGAAGTAATATTTTACAACATTCCTAGCGCGTCGGCACCTACTTTTCGGTGGGAACATTATATACGTCTATAACGTTATATATCTTAGCCTAAGGCAACCTAACATCTCGGATGTTATATTTTACTACAGTCCCGGCGCGCCGGCCCCTACTTCTCGGTGGGAACATTATATAAGTCTACAACGTTATATATCCTAGCCTAAGGTAATCCTAACATCTCGGATGTAATATTTTACAACATTCCTGGCGCGTCGGCACCTACTTCTCGGTGGGAACATTATATACGTCTATAACGTTATATATCCTAACCTAAGGGAAGCTAACACCTCGGATGTAATGTTTTACAACATTCCTGGCGTGTCGGCCCCTATTTCTCGGTGGGAACATTGTATATGTCTATAACGCTATATGTCCTAGCCTGAGACAACCTAACATCTCGGATGTTATATTTTACCACATTCCTGGCGCGCCGGCCCCTACTTCTCGGTGGGAACAGTATATACGTCTATAACGTTATATATCCTAGCCTAAGGCAATCCTTACATCTCGGAAGTAATATTTTACAACATTCCTAGCGCGTCGGCACCTACTTCTCGGTGGGAACATTATATACGTCTAGAACGTTATATATCCTAGCCTAAGACAACCTAACATGTCGAATGTAATATTTTACAGCATTCCTGGCGCGTCGGCCCCTACTTCTCGGTGGGAACATTATATACGTCTATAACGCTATATATCCTAACCTAAGGCAACTCAACACCTCGGATGTAATATTTTACTACATTCCTGGCACGTCGGCCCCTACTTCTCGGTGGGAACATTATATACGTCTATAACTCTATATATCCTAACCTAAGGCAAACTAACATGTCGAATGTAATATTTTACAACATTCCCGTCACTTCGGCCCCTACTTCTCGGTGGGAACTTTATATACGTCTATAACGTTATATATCCTAGTTTAAGGCAACCTAACATCTCGGATGTAATATTTTACTACATTCGTGGCGCACCGGCACCTACTTCTCGGTGGGAACATTATATACGTCTATAACGTTATATATCATAGCCTAAGGCAATCGTAACATCTCGGAAGTAATATTTTAAAACATTCCTGGCGCGTCGGCATCTACTTCTCGGTGGGAACAGTATATAAGTCAATAACGTTATATATCCTAACCTAAGGCAACCTAACATCCCGGATGTAATATTTTACTACATTCCTGGCACGTCGGCCGCTACTTCTCGGTGGGAACATTATATAAGTATATAACGCTATATAGCCTAGCCTAAGGCAAACTAACATGTCGAATGTAATATTTTACAACATTCCCGTCACTTCGGCACCTACTTCTCGGTGGGAACAGTATATAAGTCTATAACGTTATATATCCTAACCTAAGGCAACCTAACATCTCGGATGTAATATTTTACTACATTCCTGCTTCGTCGGCCCCTACTTCTCGGTGGGAACATTATATACATCTATAACGTTACTTATCCTAGCCTAAGGCAACCTAACATCTCGGATGTAATATTTTACTACATTCCTAGCATGTCGGCCACTACTTCTCGGTGGGAACATTATATGAGTCTATAACGCTATATATCCTAGCCTAAGGCAAACTAACATGTCGAATGTAATATTTTACAACATTCCCGTCACTTCGGCACCTACTTCTCGGTGGGAACATTATATACGTCTATAACGTTATATATCCTAGCCTAAGGCAACCTAACATCTCGGATGTTATATTTTACTACATTCCTGGCGCGCCGGCCCCTACTTCTCGGTGGAAACGGTATATACGTCTATAACGTTATATATCCTAGCCTAAGACAATCCTAACATCTCGGAAGTAATATTTTACAACATTCCTAGCGCGTCGGCACCTAATTTTCGGTGGGAACATTATATACGTCTATAACGTTATATATCTTAGCCTAAGGCAACCTAACATCTCGGATGTTATATTTTACTACAGTCCCGGCGCGCCGGCCCCTACTTCTCGGTGGGAACATTATATAAGTCTACAACGTTATATATCCTAGCCTAAGGTAATCCTAACATCTCGGATGTAATATTTTACAACATTCCTGGCGCGTCGGCACCTACTTCTCGGTGGGAACATTATATACGTCTATAACGTTATATATCCTAACCTAACGAACCTAACACATCGGATGTAATGTTTTACAACATTCCTGGCGTGTCGGCCCCTATTTCTCGGTGGGAACATTGTATATGTCTATAACGCTATATGTCCTAGCCTGAGACAACCTAACATGTCGAATATAATATTTTACAATATACCTGGCGCGTCGGCATCTACTTCTCGGTGGGAACAGTATATAAGTCAATAACGTTATATATACTAACCTAAGGCAACCTAACATCCCGGATGTTATATTTTACTACATTCCTGGCACGTCGGCCACTACTTCTCGGTGGGAACATTATATAAGTATATAACGCTATATAGCCTAGCCTAAGGCAAACTAACATGTCGAATGTAATATTTTACAACATTCCCGTCACTTCGGCACCTACTTCTCGGTGGGAACAGTATATAAGTCTATAACGTTATATATCCTAACCTAAGGCAACCTAACATCTCGGATGTAATATTTTACTACATTCCTGCTTCGTCGGCCCCTACTTCTCGGTGGGAACATTATATACATCTATAACGTTATATATCCTAGCCTAAGGCAATCCTAACATCTCGGATGTAATATTTTACAACATTCCTGGCGCGTCGGCACCTACTTCTCGGTGGGAACATTATATACGTCTATAACGTTATATATCCTAGCCTAAGGCAATCCTAACATCTCGGAAGTAATATTTTACAACATTCCTAGCGCGTCGGCACCTACTTTTCGGTGGGAACATTATATACGTCTATAACGTTATATATCTTAGCCTAAGGCAACCTAACATCTCGGATGTTATATTTTACTACAGTCCCGGCGCGCCGGCCCCTACTTCTCGGTGGGAACATTATATAAGTCTACAACGTTATATATCCTAGCCTAAGGTAATCCTAACATCTCGGATGTAATATTTTACAACATTCCTGGCGCGTCGGCACCTACTTCTCGGTGGGAACATTATATACGTCTATAACGTTATATATCCTAACCTAAGGGAAGCTAACACCTCGGATGTAATGTTTTACAACATTCCTGGCGTGTCGGCCCCTATTTCTCGGTGGGAACATTGTATATGTCTATAACGCTATATGTCCTAGCCTGAGACAACCTAACATCTCGGATGTTATATTTTACCACATTCCTGGCGCGCCGGCCCCTACTTCTCGGTGGGAACAGTATATACGTCTATAACGTTATATATCCTAGCCTAAGGCAATCCTTACATCTCGGAAGTAATATTTTACAACATTCCTAGCGCGTCGGCACCTACTTCTCGGTGGGAACATTATATACGTCTAGAACGTTATATATCCTAGCCTAAGACAACCTAACATGTCGAATGTAATATTTTACAGCATTCCTGGCGCGTCGGCCCCTACTTCTCGGTGGGAACATTATATACGTCTATAACGCTATATATCCTAACCTAAGGCAACTCAACACCTCGGATGTAATATTTTACTACATTCCTGGCACGTCGGCCCCTACTTCTCGGTGGGAACATTATATACGTCTATAACTCTATATATCCTAACCTAAGGCAAACTAACATGTCGAATGTAATATTTTACAACATTCCCGTCACTTCGGCCCCTACTTCTCGGTGGGAACTTTATATACGTCTATAACGTTATATATCCTAGTTTAAGGCAACCTAACATCTCGGATGTAATATTTTACTACATTCGTGGCGCACCGGCACCTACTTCTCGGTGGGAACATTATATACGTCTATAACGTTATATATCATAGCCTAAGGCAATCGTAACATCTCGGAAGTAATATTTTAAAACATTCCTGGCGCGTCGGCATCTACTTCTCGGTGGGAACAGTATATAAGTCAATAACGTTATATATCCTAACCTAAGGCAACCTAACATCCCGGATGTAATATTTTACTACATTCCTGGCACGTCGGCCGCTACTTCTCGGTGGGAACATTATATAAGTATATAACGCTATATAGCCTAGCCTAAGGCAAACTAACATGTCGAATGTAATATTTTACAACATTCCCGTCACTTCGGCACCTACTTCTCGGTGGGAACAGTATATAAGTCTATAACGTTATATATCCTAACCTAAGGCAACCTAACATCTCGGATGTAATATTTTACTACATTCCTGCTTCGTCGGCCCCTACTTCTCGGTGGGAACATTATATACATCTATAACGTTACTTATCCTAGCCTAAGGCAACCTAACATCTCGGATGTAATATTTTACTACATTCCTAGCATGTCGGCCACTACTTCTCGGTGGGAACATTATATGAGTCTATAACGCTATATATCCTAGCCTAAGGCAAACTAACATGTCGAATGTAATATTTTACAACATTCCCGTCACTTCGGCACCTACTTCTCGGTGGGAACATTATATACGTCTATAACGTTATATATCCTAGCCTAAGGCAACCTAACATCTCGGATGTTATATTTTACTACATTCCTGGCGCGCCGGCCCCTACTTCTCGGTGGGAACGGTATATACGTCTATAACGTTATATATCCTAGCCTAAGACAATCCTAACATCTCGGAAGTAATATTTTACAACATTCCTAGCGCGTCGGCACCTAATTTTCGGTGGGAACATTATATACGTCTATAACGTTATATATCTTAGCCTAAGGCAACCTAACATCTCGGATGTTATATTTTACTACAGTCCCGGCGCGCCGGCCCCTACTTCTCGGTGGGAACATTATATAAGTCTACAACGTTATATATCCTAGCCTAAGGTAATCCTAACATCTCGGATGTAATATTTTACAACATTCCTGGCGCGTCGGCACCTACTTCTCGGTGGGAACATTATATACGTCTATAACGTTATATATCCTAACCTAACGAACCTAACACATCGGATGTAATGTTTTACAACATTCCTGGCGTGTCGGCCCCTATTTCTCGGTGGGAACATTGTATATGTCTATAACGCTATATGTCCTAGCCTGAGACAACCTAACATGTCGAATATAATATTTTACAATATACCTGGCGCGTCGGCATCTACTTCTCGGTGGGAACAGTATATAAGTCAATAACGTTATATATACTAACCTAAGGCAACCTAACATCCCGGATGTTATATTTTACTACATTCCTGGCACGTCGGCCACTACTTCTCGGTGGGAACATTATATAAGTATATAACGCTATATAGCCTAGCCTAAGGCAAACTAACATGTCGAATGTAATATTTTACAACATTCCCGTCACTTCGGCACCTACTTCTCGGTGGGAACAGTATATAAGTCTATAACGTTATATATCCTAACCTAAGGCAACCTAACATCTCGGATGTAATATTTTACTACATTCCTGCTTCGTCGGCCCCTACTTCTCGGTGGGAACATTATATACATCTATAACGTTACTTATCCTAGCCTAAGGCAACCTAACATCTCGGATGTAATATTTTACTACATTCCTAGCATGTCGGCCACTACTTCTCGGTGGGAACATTATATGAGTCTATAACGCTATATATCCTAGCCTAAGGCAAACTAACATGTCGAATGTAATATTTTACAACATTCCCGTCACTTCGGCACCTACTTCTCGGTGGGAACATTATATACGTCTATAACGTTATATGTCCTAGCCTAAGGCAACCTAACATCTCGGATGTTATATTTTACTACATTCCTGGCGCGCCGTCCCCTACTTCTCGGTGGGAACAGTATATACGTCTATAACGTTATATATCCTAGCCTAAGGCAATCCTAACATCTCGGAAGTAATATTTTACAACATTCCTAGCGCGTCGGCACCTACTTTTCGGTGGGAACATTATATACGTCTATAACGTTATATATCCTAGCCTAAGACAACCCAACATGTCGAATGTAATATTTTACAGCATTCCTGGCGCGTCGGCCCCTACTTCTCGGTGGGAACATTATATACGTCTAGAACGCTATATATCCTAACCTAAGGCAACCTAACATCTCGGATGTAATATTTTACTACATTCCTGGCACGTCGGCCCCTACTTCTCGGTGGGAACATTATATACGTCTATAACTCTATATATCCTAGCCTAAGGCAAACTAACATGTCGAATGTAATATTTTACAACATTCTCGTCACTTCGGCCCCTACTTCTCGGTGGGAACTTTATATACGTCTATAACGTTATATATCCTAGTTTAAGGCAACCTAACATCTCGGATGTAATATTTTACTACATTCGGGGCGCACCGGCACCTGCTTCTCGGTTGGAACATTATATACGTCTATAACGTTATATATCTTAGCCTAAGGCAATCCTAACATCTCGAATGTAATATTTTACAACATTCCTGGCGCTTCGGCACCTACTTCTCGGTGGGAACATTATATACGTCTATAACGTTATATATCCTAACCTAAGGGAAGCTAACACCTCGGATGTAATGTTTTACAACATTCCTAGCGCGTCGGCCCCTATTTCTCGGTGGGAACATTGTATATGTCTATAACGCTATATGTCCTAGCCTGAGACAACCTAACATGTTGAATATAATATTTTGCAATATTCCTGGCGCGTCGGCAACTACTTCTCGGTGGGAACTGTATATACGACTATAACGTTATATATCCTAATTTAACACAACTTATCATGTCGAATGTAATATTTTACTACATTCCTGGCACGACGGCCCCTACTTCTCGGTGGGAACATTATATACGTCTATAACTCTATATATCCTAGCCTAAGGCAAACTAACATGTCGAATGTAATATTTTACAACATTCTCGTCACTTCGGCCCCTACTTCTCGGTGGGAACTTTATATACGTCTATAACGTTATATATCCTAGCCTAAGGCAATCCTAACATCTCGGATGTAATATTTTACAACATTCCTGGCGCGTCGGCACCTACTTCTCGGTGGGAACATTATATACGTCTATAACGTTATATATCCTAGCCTAAGGCAACCTAACATCTCGGATGTTATATTTTACTACATTCCTGGCGCGCCGGCCCCTACTTCTCGGTGGGAACAGTATATACGTCTATAACGTTTTATATCCTAGCCTAAGGCAAACCTAACATTTCGGAAGTAATATTTTACAACATTCCTAGCGCGTCGGCCCCTATTTCTCGGTGGGAACATTGTATATGTCTATAACGCTATATGTCCTAGCCTGAGACAACCTAACATGTTGAATATAATATTTTGCAATATTCCTGGCGCGTCGGCACCTACTTCTCGGTGGGAACATTATATACGTCTATAACGTTATATATCCTAATTTAACACAACTTATCATGTCGAATGTAATATTTTACTACATTCCTGGCACGACGGCCCCTACTTCTCGGTGGGAACATTATATACGTCTATAACTCTATATATCCTAGCCTAAGGCAAACTAACATGTCGAATGTAATATTTTACAACATTCTCGTCACTTCGGCCCCTACTTCTCGGTGGGAACTTTATATACGTCTATAACGTTATATATCCTAGCCTAAGGCAATCCTAACATCTCGGATGTAATATTTTACAACATTCCTGGCGCGTCGGCACCTACTTCTCGGTGGGAACATTATATACGTCTATAACGTTATATATCCTAGCCTAAGGCAACCTAACATCTCGGATGTTATATTTTACTACATTCCTGGCGCGCCGGCCCCTACTTCTCGGTGGGAACAGTATATACGTCTATAACGTTTTATATCCTAGCCTAAGGCAAACCTAACATTTCGGAAGTAATATTTTACAACATTCCTAGCGCGTCGGCACCTACTTCTCGGTGGGAACATTATATACGTCTATAACGTTATATATCCTAGCCTAAGACAACCTAACATGTCGAATGTAATATTTTACAGCATTCCTGGCGCGTCGGCCCCTATTTCTCGGTGGGAACATTGTATATGTCTATAACGCTATATGTCCTAGCCTGAGACAACCTAACATGTTGAATATAATATTTTGCAATATTCCTGGCGCGTCGGCACCTACTTCTCGGTGGGAACAGTATATAAGTCAATAACGTTATATATACTAACCTAAGGCAACCTAACATCCCGGATGTAATATTTTGCTACATTCCTGGCACGTCGGCCACTACTTCTCGGTGGGAACATTATATGAGTCTATAACGCTATATATCCTAGCCTAAGGCAAACTAACATGTCGAATGTAATATTTTACAACATTCCCGTCACTTCGGCACCTACTTCTCGGTGGGAACATTATATACGTCTATAACGTTATATATCCTAGCCTAAGGCAACCTAACATCACGGATGTTATATTTTACTACATTCCTGGCGCGCCGGCCCCTACTTCTCGGTGGGAACAGTTTATACGTCTATAACGTTATATATCCTAGCCTAAGGCAATCCTAACATCTCGGAAGTAATATTTTACAACATTCCTAGCGCGTCGGCACCTACTTTTCGGTGGGAACATTATATACGTCTATAACGTTATATATCTTAGCCTAAGGCAACCTAACATCTCGGATGTTATATTTTACTACAGTCCCGGCGCGCCGGCCCCTACTTCTCGGTGGGAACATTATATAAGTCTACAACGTTATATATCCTAGCCTAAGGTAATCCTAACATCTCGGATGTAATATTTTACAACATTCCTGGCGCGTCGGCACCTACTTCTCGGTGGGAACATTATATACGTCTATAACGTTATATATCCTAACCTAAGGGAAGCTAACACCTCGGATGTAATGTTTTACAACATTCCTGGCGTGTCGGCCCCTATTTCTCGGTGGGAACATTGTATATGTCTATAACGCTATATGTCCTAGCCTGAGACAACCTAACATCTCGGATGTTATATTTTACCACATTCCTGGCGCGCCGGCCCCTACTTCTCGGTGGGAACAGTATATACGTCTATAACGTTATATATCCTAGCCTAAGGCAATCCTTACATCTCGGAAGTAATATTTTACAACATTCCTAGCGCGTCGGCACCTACTTCTCGGTGGGAACATTATATACGTCTAGAACGTTATATATCCTAGCCTAAGACAACCTAACATGTCGAATGTAATATTTTACAGCATTCCTGGCGCGTCGGCCCCTACTTCTCGGTGGGAACATTATATACGTCTATAACGCTATATATCCTAACCTAAGGCAACTCAACACCTCGGATGTAATATTTTACTACATTCCTGGCACGTCGGCCCCTACTTCTCGGTGGGAACATTATATACGTCTATAACTCTATATATCCTAACCTAAGGCAAACTAACATGTCGAATGTAATATTTTACAACATTCCCGTCACTTCGGCCCCTACTTCTCGGTGGGAACTTTATATACGTCTATAACGTTATATATCCTAGTTTAAGGCAACCTAACATCTCGGATGTAATATTTTACTACATTCGTGGCGCACCGGCACCTACTTCTCGGTGGGAACATTATATACGTCTATAACGTTATATATCATAGCCTAAGGCAATCGTAACATCTCGGAAGTAATATTTTAAAACATTCCTGGCGCGTCGGCATCTACTTCTCGGTGGGAACAGTATATAAGTCAATAACGTTATATATCCTAACCTAAGGCAACCTAACATCCCGGATGTAATATTTTACTACATTCCTGGCACGTCGGCCGCTACTTCTCGGTGGGAACATTATATAAGTCTATAACGCTATATATCCTAGCCTAAGGCAAACTAACATGTCGAATGTAATATTTTACAACATTCCCGTCTCTTCGGCACCTACTTCTCGGTGGGAACATTATATACGTCTATAACGTTATATATCTTAGCGTAAGGCAACCTAACATCTCGGATGTTATATTTTACTACAGTCCCGGCGCGCCGGCCCCTACTTCTCGGTGGGAACATTATATAAGTCTACAACGTTATATATCCTAGCCTAAGGTAATCCTAACATCTCGGATGTTATATTTTACTACATTCCTGGCGCGCCGGCCCCTACTTCACGGTGGGAACAGTATATACGTCTATAACGTTTTATATCCTAGCCTAAGGCAAACCTAACATCTCGGAAGTAATATTTTACAACATTCCTAGCGCGTCGGCACCTACTTCTCGGTGGGAACATTATATACGTCTATAACGTTATATATCCTAGCCTAAGACAACCTAACATGTCGAATGTAATATTTTACAGCATTCCTGGCGCGTCGGCCCCTATTTCTCGGTGGGAACATTGTATATGTCTATAACGCTATATGTCCTAGCCTGAGACAACTTAACATGTTGAATACAATATTTTGCAATATTCCTGGCGCGTCGGCACCTACTTCTCGGTGGGAACATTATATACGTCTATAACTCTATATATCCCAGCCTAAGGCAAACTAACATGTCGAATGTAATATTTTACAACATTCTCGTCACTTCGGCCCCTACTTCTCCGTGGGAACTTTATATACGTCTATAACGTTATATATCCTAGTTTAAGGCAACCTAACATCTCGGATGTAATATTTTACTACATTCGGGGCGCACCGGCACCTACTTCTCTGTGGGAACGTTATATACGTCTATAACGTTATATATCCTAGCCTAAGGCAATCCTAACATCTCGGATGTAATATTTTACAACATTCCTGGCGCGTCGGCACCTACTTCTCGGTGGGAACATTATATACGTCTATAACGTTATATATCCTAGCCTAAGACAACCTAACATGTCGAATGTAATATTTTACAGCATTCCTGGCGCGTCGGCCCCTACTTCTCGGTGGGAACATTATATACGTCTAGAACGCTATATATCCTAACCTAAGGCTACCTAACATCTCGGATGTAATATTTTACTACATTCCTGGCACGTCGGCCCCTACTTCTCAGTGGGAACATTATATACGTCTATAACGTTATATATCCTAACCTAAGGGAAGCTAACACCTCGGATGTAATGTTTTACAACATTCCTGGCGTGTCGGCCCCTATTTCTCGGTGGGAACATTGTATATGTCTATAACGCTATATGTCCTAGCCTGAGACAACCTAACATCTCGGATGTTATATTTTACCACATTCCTGGCGCGCCGGCCCCTACTTCTCGGTGGGAACAGTATATACGTCTATAACGTTATATATCCTAGCCTAAGGCAATCCTTACATCTCGGAAGTAATATTTTACAACATTCCTAGCGCGTCGGCACCTACTTCTCGGTGGGAACATTATATACGTCTATAACGTTATATATCATAGCCTAAGGCAATCGTAACATCTCGGAAGTAATATTTTAAAACATTCCTGGCGCGTCGGCATCTACTTCTCGGTGGGAACAGTATATAAGTCAATAACGTTATATATCCTAACCTAAGGCAACCTAACATCCCGGATGTAATATTTTACTACATTCCTGGCACGTCGGCCGCTACTTCTCGGTGGGAACATTATATAAGTATATAACGCTATATAGCCTAGCCTAAGGCAAACTAACATGTCGAATGTAATATTTTACAACATTCCCGTCACTTCGGCACCTACTTCTCGGTGGGAACAGTATATAAGTCTATAACGTTATATATCCTAACCTAAGGCAACCTAACATCTCGGATGTAATATTTTACTACATTCCTGCTTCGTCGGCCCCTACTTCTCGGTGGGAACATTATATACATCTATAACGTTACTTATCCTAGCCTAAGGCAACCTAACATCTCGGATGTAATATTTTACTACATTCCTAGCATGTCGGCCACTACTTCTCGGTGGGAACATTATATGAGTCTATAACGCTATATATCCTAGCCTAAGGCAAACTAACATGTCGAATGTAATATTTTACAACATTCCCGTCACTTCGGCACCTACTTCTCGGTGGGAACATTATATACGTCTATAACGTTATATATCCTAGCCTAAGGCAACCTAACATCTCGGATGTTATATTTTACTACATTCCTGGCGCGCCGGCCCCTACTTCTCGGTGGGAACGGTATATACGTCTATAACGTTATATATCCTAGCCTAAGACAATCCTAACATCTCGGAAGTAATATTTTACAACATTCCTAGCGCGTCGGCACCTAATTTTCGGTGGGAACATTATATACGTCTATAACGTTATATATCTTAGCCTAAGGCAACCTAACATCTCGGATGTTATATTTTACTACAGTCCCGGCGCGCCGGCCCCTACTTCTCGGTGGGAACATTATATAAGTCTACAACGTTATATATCCTAGCCTAAGGTAATCCTAACATCTCGGATGTAATATTTTACAACATTCCTGGCGCGTCGGCACCTACTTCTCGGTGGGAACATTATATACGTCTATAACGTTATATATCCTAACCTAACGAACCTAACACATCGGATGTAATGTTTTACAACATTCCTGGCGTGTCGGCCCCTATTTCTCGGTGGGAACATTGTATATGTCTATAACGCTATATGTCCTAGCCTGAGACAACCTAACATGTCGAATATAATATTTTACAATATACCTGGCGCGTCGGCATCTACTTCTCGGTGGGAACAGTATATAAGTCAATAACGTTATATATACTAACCTAAGGCAACCTAACATCCCGGATGTTATATTTTACTACATTCCTGGCACGTCGGCCACTACTTCTCGGTGGGAACATTATATAAGTATATAACGCTATATAGCCTAGCCTAAGGCAAACTAACATGTCGAATGTAATATTTTACAACATTCCCGTCACTTCGGCACCTACTTCTCGGTGGGAACAGTATATAAGTCTATAACGTTATATATCCTAACCTAAGGCAACCTAACATCTCGGATGTAATATTTTACTACATTCCTGCTTCGTCGGCCCCTACTTCTCGGTGGGAACATTATATACATCTATAACGTTACTTATCCTAGCCTAAGGCAACCTAACATCTCGGATGTAATATTTTACTACATTCCTAGCATGTCGGCCACTACTTCTCGGTGGGAACATTATATGAGTCTATAACGCTATATATCCTAGCCTAAGGCAAACTAACATGTCGAATGTAATATTTTACAACATTCCCGTCACTTCGGCACCTACTTCTCGGTGGGAACATTATATACGTCTATAACGTTATATGTCCTAGCCTAAGGCAACCTAACATCTCGGATGTTATATTTTACTACATTCCTGGCGCGCCGTCCCCTACTTCTCGGTGGGAACAGTATATACGTCTATAACGTTATATATCCTAGCCTAAGGCAATCCTAACATCTCGGAAGTAATATTTTACAACATTCCTAGCGCGTCGGCACCTACTTTTCGGTGGGAACATTATATACGTCTATAACGTTATATATCCTAGCCTAAGACAACCCAACATGTCGAATGTAATATTTTACAGCATTCCTGGCGCGTCGGCCCCTACTTCTCGGTGGGAACATTATATACGTCTAGAACGCTATATATCCTAACCTAAGGCAACCTAACATCTCGGATGTAATATTTTACTACATTCCTGGCACGTCGGCCCCTACTTCTCGGTGGGAACATTATATACGTCTATAACTCTATATATCCTAGCCTAAGGCAAACTAACATGTCGAATGTAATATTTTACAACATTCTCGTCACTTCGGCCCCTACTTCTCGGTGGGAACTTTATATACGTCTATAACGTTATATATCCTAGTTTAAGGCAACCTAACATCTCGGATGTAATATTTTACTACATTCGGGGCGCACCGGCACCTGCTTCTCGGTTGGAACATTATATACGTCTATAACGTTATATATCTTAGCCTAAGGCAATCCTAACATCTCGAATGTAATATTTTACAACATTCCTGGCGCTTCGGCACCTACTTCTCGGTGGGAACATTATATACGTATATAACGTTATATATCCTAACCTAAGGGAAGCTAACACCTCGGATGTAATGTTTTACAACATTCCTAGCGCGTCGGCCCCTATTTCTCGGTGGGAACATTGTATATGTCTATAACGCTATATGTCCTAGCCTGAGACAACCTAACATGTTGAATATAATATTTTGCAATATTCCTGGCGCGTCGGCAACTACTTCTCGGTGGGAACTGTATATACGACTATAACGTTATATATCCTAATTTAACACAACTTATCATGTCGAATGTAATATTTTACTACATTCCTGGCACGACGGCCCCTACTTCTCGGTGGGAACATTATATACGTCTATAACTCTATATATCCTAGCCTAAGGCAAACTAACATGTCGAATGTAATATTTTACAACATTCTCGTCACTTCGGCCCCTACTTCTCGGTGGGAACTTTATATACGTCTATAACGTTATATATCCTAGCCTAAGGCAATCCTAACATCTCGGATGTAATATTTTACAACATTCCTGGCGCGTCGGCACCTACTTCTCGGTGGGAACATTATATACGTCTATAACGTTATATATCCTAGCCTAAGGCAACCTAACATCTCGGATGTTATATTTTACTACATTCCTGGCGCGCCGGCCCCTACTTCTCGGTGGGAACAGTATATACGTCTATAACGTTTTATATCCTAGCCTAAGGCAAACCTAACATTTCGGAAGTAATATTTTACAACATTCCTAGCGCGTCGGCCCCTATTTCTCGGTGGGAACATTGTATATGTCTATAACGCTATATGTCCTAGCCTGAGACAACCTAACATGTTGAATATAATATTTTGCAATATTCCTGGCGCGTCGGCACCTACTTCTCGGTGGGAACATTATATACGTCTATAACGTTATATATCCTAATTTAACACAACTTATCATGTCGAATGTAATATTTTACTACATTCCTGGCACGACGGCCCCTACTTCTCGGTGGGAACATTATATACGTCTATAACTCTATATATCCTAGCCTAAGGCAAACTAACATGTCGAATGTAATATTTTACAACATTCTCGTCACTTCGGCCCCTACTTCTCGGTGGGAACTTTATATACGTCTATAACGTTATATATCCTAGCCTAAGGCAATCCTAACATCTCGGATGTAATATTTTACAACATTCCTGGCGCGTCGGCACCTACTTCTCGGTGGGAACATTATATACGTCTATAACGTTATATATCCTAGCCTAAGGCAACCTAACATCTCGGATGTTATATTTTACTACATTCCTGGCGCGCCGGCCCCTACTTCTCGGTGGGAACAGTATATACGTCTATAACGTTTTATATCCTAGCCTAAGGCAAACCTAACATTTCGGAAGTAATATTTTACAACATTCCTAGCGCGTCGGCACCTACTTCTCGGTGGGAACATTATATACGTCTATAACGTTATATATCCTAGCCTAAGACAACCTAACATGTCGAATGTAATATTTTACAGCATTCCTGGCGCGTCGGCCCCTATTTCTCGGTGGGAACATTGTATATGTCTATAACGCTATATGTCCTAGCCTGAGACAACCTAACATGTTGAATATAATATTTTGCAATATTCCTGGCGCGTCGGCACCTACTTCTCGGTGGGAACAGTATATAAGTCAATAACGTTATATATACTAACCTAAGGCAACCTAACATCCCGGATGTAATATTTTGCTACATTCCTGGCACGTCGGCCACTACTTCTCGGTGGGAACATTATATGAGTCTATAACGCTATATATCCTAGCCTAAGGCAAACTAACATGTCGAATGTAATATTTTACAACATTCCCGTCACTTCGGCACCTACTTCTCGGTGGGAACATTATATACGTCTATAACGTTATATATCCTAGCCTAAGGCAACCTAACATCACGGATGTTATATTTTACTACATTCCTGGCGCGCCGGCCCCTACTTCTCGGTGGGAACAGTTTATACGTCTATAACGTTATATATCCTAGCCTAAGGCAATCCTAACATCTCGGAAGTAATATTTTACAACATTCCTAGCGCGTCGGCACCTACTTTTCGGTGGGAACATTATATACGTCTATAACGTTATATATCTTAGCCTAAGGCAACCTAACATCTCGGATGTTATATTTTACTACAGTCCCGGCGCGCCGGCCCCTACTTCTCGGTGGGAACATTATATAAGTCTACAACGTTATATATCCTAGCCTAAGGTAATCCTAACATCTCGGATGTAATATTTTACAACATTCCTGGCGCGTCGGCACCTACTTCTCGGTGGGAACATTATATACGTCTATAACGTTATATATCCTAACCTAAGGGAAGCTAACACCTCGGATGTAATGTTTTACAACATTCCTGGCGTGTCGGCCCCTATTTCTCGGTGGGAACATTGTATATGTCTATAACGCTATATGTCCTAGCCTGAGACAACCTAACATCTCGGATGTTATATTTTACCACATTCCTGGCGCGCCGGCCCCTACTTCTCGGTGGGAACAGTATATACGTCTATAACGTTATATATCCTAGCCTAAGGCAATCCTTACATCTCGGAAGTAATATTTTACAACATTCCTAGCGCGTCGGCACCTACTTCTCGGTGGGAACATTATATACGTCTAGAACGTTATATATCCTAGCCTAAGACAACCTAACATGTCGAATGTAATATTTTACAGCATTCCTGGCGCGTCGGCCCCTACTTCTCGGTGGGAACATTATATACGTCTATAACGCTATATATCCTAACCTAAGGCAACTCAACACCTCGGATGTAATATTTTACTACATTCCTGGCACGTCGGCCCCTACTTCTCGGTGGGAACATTATATACGTCTATAACTCTATATATCCTAACCTAAGGCAAACTAACATGTCGAATGTAATATTTTACAACATTCCCGTCACTTCGGCCCCTACTTCTCGGTGGGAACTTTATATACGTCTATAACGTTATATATCCTAGTTTAAGGCAACCTAACATCTCGGATGTAATATTTTACTACATTCGTGGCGCACCGGCACCTACTTCTCGGTGGGAACATTATATACGTCTATAACGTTATATATCATAGCCTAAGGCAATCGTAACATCTCGGAAGTAATATTTTAAAACATTCCTGGCGCGTCGGCATCTACTTCTCGGTGGGAACAGTATATAAGTCAATAACGTTATATATCCTAACCTAAGGCAACCTAACATCCCGGATGTAATATTTTACTACATTCCTGGCACGTCGGCCGCTACTTCTCGGTGGGAACATTATATAAGTCTATAACGCTATATATCCTAGCCTAAGGCAAACTAACATGTCGAATGTAATATTTTACAACATTCCCGTCTCTTCGGCACCTACTTCTCGGTGGGAACATTATATACGTCTATAACGTTATATATCTTAGCGTAAGGCAACCTAACATCTCGGATGTTATATTTTACTACAGTCCCGGCGCGCCGGCCCCTACTTCTCGGTGGGAACATTATATAAGTCTACAACGTTATATATCCTAGCCTAAGGTAATCCTAACATCTCGGATGTTATATTTTACTACATTCCTGGCGCGCCGGCCCCTACTTCACGGTGGGAACAGTATATACGTCTATAACGTTTTATATCCTAGCCTAAGGCAAACCTAACATCTCGGAAGTAATATTTTACAACATTCCTAGCGCGTCGGCACCTACTTCTCGGTGGGAACATTATATACGTCTATAACGTTATATATCCTAGCCTAAGACAACCTAACATGTCGAATGTAATATTTTACAGCATTCCTGGCGCGTCGGCCCCTATTTCTCGGTGGGAACATTGTATATGTCTATAACGCTATATGTCCTAGCCTGAGACAACTTAACATGTTGAATACAATATTTTGCAATATTCCTGGCGCGTCGGCACCTACTTCTCGGTGGGAACATTATATACGTCTATAACTCTATATATCCCAGCCTAAGGCAAACTAACATGTCGAATGTAATATTTTACAACATTCTCGTCACTTCGGCCCCTACTTCTCCGTGGGAACTTTATATACGTCTATAACGTTATATATCCTAGTTTAAGGCAACCTAACATCTCGGATGTAATATTTTACTACATTCGGGGCGCACCGGCACCTACTTCTCTGTGGGAACGTTATATACGTCTATAACGTTATATATCCTAGCCTAAGGCAATCCTAACATCTCGGATGTAATATTTTACAACATTCCTGGCGCGTCGGCACCTACTTCTCGGTGGGAACATTATATACGTCTATAACGTTATATATCCTAGCCTAAGACAACCTAACATGTCGAATGTAATATTTTACAGCATTCCTGGCGCGTCGGCCCCTACTTCTCGGTGGGAACATTATATACGTCTAGAACGCTATATATCCTAACCTAAGGCTACCTAACATCTCGGATGTAATATTTTACTACATTCCTGGCACGTCGGCCCCTACTTCTCAGTGGGAACATTATATACGTCTATAACGTTATATATCCTAACCTAAGGGAAGCTAACACCTCGGATGTAATGTTTTACAACATTCCTGGCGTGTCGGCCCCTATTTCTCGGTGGGAACATTGTATATGTCTATAACGCTATATGTCCTAGCCTGAGACAACCTAACATCTCGGATGTTATATTTTACCACATTCCTGGCGCGCCGGCCCCTACTTCTCGGTGGGAACAGTATATACGTCTATAACGTTATATATCCTAGCCTAAGGCAATCCTTACATCTCGGAAGTAATATTTTACAACATTCCTAGCGCGTCGGCACCTACTTCTCGGTGGGAACATTATATACGTCTATAACGTTATATATCCTAGCCTAAGACAACCTAACATGTCGAATGTAATATTTTACAGCATTCCTGGCGCGTCGGCCCCTACTTCTCGGTGGGAACATTATATACGTCTATAACGCTATATATCCTAACCTAAGGCAACTCAACACCTCGGATGTAATATTTTACTACATTCCTGGCACGTCGGCCCCTACTTCTCGGTGGGAACATTATATACGTCTATAACTCTATATATCCTAACCTAAGGCAAACTAACATGTCGAATGTAATATTTCACAACATTCCCGTCACTTCGGCCCCTACTTCTCGGTGGGAACTTTATATACGTCTATAACGTTATATATCCTAGTTTAAGGCAACCTAACATCTCGGATGTAATATTTTACTACATTCGTGGCGCACCGGCACCTACTTCTCGGTGGGAACATTATATACGTCTATAACGTTATATATCATAGCCTAAGGCAATCCTAACATCTCGGAAGTAATATTTTAAAACATTCCTGGCGCGTCGGCATCTACTTCTCGGTGGGAACATTATATAAGTCAATAACGTTATATATCCTAACCTAAGGCAACCTAACATCCCGGATGTAATATTTTACTACATTCCTGGCACGTCGGCCACTACTTCTCGGTGGGAACATTATATAAGTCTATAACGCTATATATCTTAGCCTAAGGCAAACTAACATGTCGAATGTAATATTTTACAACATTCCCATCACTTCGGCACCTACTTCTCGGTGGGAACATTATATAAGTCTACAACGTTATATATCCTAGCCTAAGGTAATCCTAACATCTCGGATGTTATATTTTACTACATTCCTGGCGCGCCGGCCCCTACTTCTCGGTGGGAACAGTATATACGTCTATAACGTTTTATATCCTAGCCTAAGGCAAACCTAACATTTCGGAAGTAATATTTTACAACATTCCTAGCGCGTCGGCACCTACTTCTCGGTGGGAACATTATATACGTCTATAACGTTATATATCCTAGCCTAAGACAACCTAACATGTCGAATGTAATATTTTACAGCATTCCTGGCGCGTCGGCCCCTATTTCTCGGTGGGAACATTGTATATGTCTATAACGCTATATGTCCTAGCCTGAGACAACCTAACATGTTGAATATAATATTTTGCAATATTCCTGGCGCGTCGGCAACTACTTCTCGGTGGGAACTGTATATACGACTATAACGTTATATATCCTAATTTAACACAACTTATCATGTCGAATGTAATATTTTACTACATTCCTGGCACGACGGCCCCTACTTCTCGGTGGGAACATTATATACGTCTATAACTCTATATATCCTAGCCTAAGGCAAACTAACATGTCGAATGTAATATTTTACAACATTCTCGTCACTTCGGCCCCTACTTCTCGGTGGGAACTTTATATACGTCTATAACGTTATATATCCTAGCCTAAGGCAATCCTAACATCTCGGATGTAATATTTTACAACATTCCTGGCGCGTCGGCACCTACTTCTCGGTGGGAACATTATATACGTCTATAACGTTATATATCCTAGCCTAAGGCAACCTAACATCTCGGATGTTATATTTTACTACATTCCTGGCGCGCCGGCCCCTACTTCTCGGTGGGAACAGTATATACGTCTATAACGTTTTATATCCTAGCCTAAGGCAAACCTAACATTTCGGAAGTAATATTTTACAACATTCCTAGCGCGTCGGCACCTACTTCTCGGTGGGAACATTATATACGTCTATAACGTTATATATCCTAGCCTAAGACAACCTAACATGTCGAATGTAATATTTTACAGCATTCCTGGCGCGTCGGCCCCTATTTCTCGGTGGGAACATTGTATATGTCTATAACGCTATATGTCCTAGCCTGAGACAACCTAACATGTTGAATATAATATTTTGCAATATTCCTGGCGCGTCGGCACCTACTTCTCGGTGGGAACAGTATATAAGTCAATAACGTTATATATACTAACCTAAGGCAACCTAACATCCCGGATGTAATATTTTGCTACATTCCTGGCACGTCGGCCACTACTTCTCGGTGGGAACATTATATGAGTCTATAACGCTATATATCCTAGCCTAAGGCAAACTAACATGTCGAATGTAATATTTTACAACATTCCCGTCACTTCGGCACCTACTTCTCGGTGGGAACATTATATACGTCTATAACGTTATATATCCTAGCCTAAGGCAACCTAACATCTCGGATGTTATATTTTACTACATTCCTGGCGCGCCGGCCCCTACTTCTCGGTGGGAACAGTTTATACGTCTATAACGTTATATATCCTAGCCTAAGGCAATCCTAACATCTCGGAAGTAATATTTTACAACATTCCTAGCGCGTCGGCACCTACTTTTCGGTGGGAACATTATATACGTCTATAACGTTATATATCTTAGCCTAAGGCAACCTAACATCTCGGATGTTATATTTTACTACAGTCCCGGCGCGCCGGCCCCTACTTCTCGGTGGGAACATTATATAAGTCTACAACGTTATATATCCTAGCCTAAGGTAATCCTAACATCTCGGATGTAATATTTTACAACATTCCTGGCGCGTCGGCACCTACTTCTCGGTGGGAACATTATATACGTCTATAACGTTATATATCCTAACCTAAGGGAAGCTAACACCTCGGATGTAATGTTTTACAACATTCCTGGCGTGTCGGCCCCTATTTCTCGGTGGGAACATTGTATATGTCTATAACGCTATATGTCCTAGCCTGAGACAACCTAACATCTCGGATGTTATATTTTACCACATTCCTGGCGCGCCGGCCCCTACTTCTCGGTGGGAACAGTATATACGTCTATAACGTTATATATCCTAGCCTAAGGCAATCCTTACATCTCGGAAGTAATATTTTACAACATTCCTAGCGCGTCGGCACCTACTTCTCGGTGGGAACATTATATACGTCTAGAACGTTATATATCCTAGCCTAAGACAACCTAACATGTCGAATGTAATATTTTACAGCATTCCTGGCGCGTCGGCCCCTACTTCTCGGTGGGAACATTATATACGTCTATAACGCTATATATCCTAACCTAAGGCAACTCAACACCTCGGATGTAATATTTTACTACATTCCTGGCACGTCGGCCCCTACTTCTCGGTGGGAACATTATATACGTCTATAACTCTATATATCCTAACCTAAGGCAAACTAACATGTCGAATGTAATATTTTACAACATTCCCGTCACTTCGGCCCCTACTTCTCGGTGGGAACTTTATATACGTCTATAACGTTATATATCCTAGTTTAAGGCAACCTAACATCTCGGATGTAATATTTTACTACATTCGTGGCGCACCGGCACCTACTTCTCGGTGGGAACATTATATACGTCTATAACGTTATATATCATAGCCTAAGGCAATCGTAACATCTCGGAAGTAATATTTTAAAACATTCCTGGCGCGTCGGCATCTACTTCTCGGTGGGAACAGTATATAAGTCAATAACGTTATATATCCTAACCTAAGGCAACCTAACATCCCGGATGTAATATTTTACTACATTCCTGGCACGTCGGCCGCTACTTCTCGGTGGGAACATTATATAAGTCTATAACGCTATATATCCTAGCCTAAGGCAAACTAACATGTCGAATGTAATATTTTACAACATTCCCGTCTCTTCGGCACCTACTTCTCGGTGGGAACATTATATACGTCTATAACGTTATATATCTTAGCGTAAGGCAACCTAACATCTCGGATGTTATATTTTACTACAGTCCCGGCGCGCCGGCCCCTACTTCTCGGTGGGAACATTATATAAGTCTACAACGTTATATATCCTAGCCTAAGGTAATCCTAACATCTCGGATGTTATATTTTACTACATTCCTGGCGCGCCGGCCCCTACTTCACGGTGGGAACAGTATATACGTCTATAACGTTTTATATCCTAGCCTAAGGCAAACCTAACATCTCGGAAGTAATATTTTACAACATTCCTAGCGCGTCGGCACCTACTTCTCGGTGGGAACATTATATACGTCTATAACGTTATATATCCTAGCCTAAGACAACCTAACATGTCGAATGTAATATTTTACAGCATTCCTGGCGCGTCGGCCCCTATTTCTCGGTGGGAACATTGTATATGTCTATAACGCTATATGTCCTAGCCTGAGACAACTTAACATGTTGAATATAATATTTTGCAATATTCCTGGCGCGTCGGCACCTACTTCTCGGTGGGAACATTATATACGTCTATAACTCTATATATCCCAGCCTAAGGCAAACTAACATGTCGAATGTAATATTTTACAACATTCTCGTCACTTCGGCCCCTACTTCTCCGTGGGAACTTTATATACGTCTATAACGTTATATATCCTAGTTTAAGGCAACCTAACATCTCGGATGTAATATTTTACTACATTCGGGGCGCACCGGCACCTACTTCTCTGTGGGAACGTTATATACGTCTATAACGTTATATATCCTAGCCTAAGGCAATCCTAACATCTCGGATGTAATATTTTACAACATTCCTGGCGCGTCGGCACCTACTTCTCGGTGGGAACATTATATACGTCTATAACGTTATATATCCTAGCCTAAGACAACCTAACATGTCGAATGTAATATTTTACAGCATTCCTGGCGCGTCGGCCCCTACTTATCGGTGGGAACATTATATACGTCTAGAACGCTATATATCCTAACCTAAGGCTACCTAACATCTCGGATGTAATATTTTACTACATTCCTGGCACGTCGGCCCCTACTTCTCAGTGGGAACATTATATACGTCTATAACGTTATATATCCTAACCTAAGGGAAGCTAACACCTCGGATGTAATGTTTTACAACATTCCTGGCGTGTCGGCCCCTATTTCTCGGTGGGAACATTGTATATGTCTATAACGCTATATGTCCTAGCCTGAGACAACCTAACATCTCGGATGTTATATTTTACCACATTCCTGGCGCGCCGGCCCCTACTTCTCGGTGGGAACAGTATATACGTCTATAACGTTATATATCCTAGCCTAAGGCAATCCTTACATCTCGGAAGTAATATTTTACAACATTCCTAGCGCGTCGGCACCTACTTCTCGGTGGGAACATTATATACGTCTAGAACGTTATATATCCTAGCCTAAGACAACCTAACATGTCGAATGTAATATTTTACAGCATTCCTGGCGCGTCGGCCCCTACTTCTCGGTGGGAACATTATATACGTCTATAACGCTATATATCCTAACCTAAGGCAACTCAACACCTCGGATGTAATATTTTACTACATTCCTGGCACGTCGGCCCCTACTTCTCGGTGGGAACATTATATACGTCTATAACTCTATATATCCTAACCTAAGGCAAACTAACATGTCGAATGTAATATTTTACAACATTCCCGTCACTTCGGCCCCTACTTCTCGGTGGGAACTTTATATACGTCTATAACGTTATATATCCTAGTTTAAGGCAACCTAACATCTCGGATGTAATATTTTACTACATTCGTGGCGCACCGGCACCTACTTCTCGGTGGGAACATTATATACGTCTATAACGTTATATATCATAGCCTAAGGCAATCGTAACATCTCGGAAGTAATATTTTAAAACATTCCTGGCGCGTCGGCATCTACTTCTCGGTGGGAACAGTATATAAGTCAATAACGTTATATATCCTAACCTAAGGCAACCTAACATCCCGGATGTAATATTTTACTACATTCCTGGCACGTCGGCAGCTACTTCTCGGTGGGAACATTATATAAGTCTATAACGCTATATATCCTAGCCTAAGGCAAACTAACATGTCGAATGTAATATTTTACAACATTCCCGTCTCTTCGGCACCTACTTCTCGGTGGGAACATTATATACGTCTATAACGTTATATATCTTAGCGTAAGGCAACCTAACATCTCGGATGTTATATTTTACTACAGTCCCGGCGCGCCGGCCCCTACTTCTCGGTGGGAACATTATATAAGTCTACAACGTTATATATCCTAGCCTAAGGTAATCCTAACATCTCGGATGTTATATTTTACTACATTCCTGGCGCGCCGGCCCCTACTTCACGGTGGGAACAGTATATACGTCTATAACGTTTTATATCCTAGCCTAAGGCAAACCTAACATCTCGGAAGTAATATTTTACAACATTCCTAGCGCGTCGGCACCTACTTCTCGGTGGGAACATTATATACGTCTATAACGTTATATATCCTAGCCTAAGACAACCTAACATGTCGAATGTAATATTTTACAGCATTCCTGGCGCGTCGGCCCCTATT
This sequence comes from Xylocopa violacea, assembly GCA_963969225.1. NCBI lineage: Eukaryota > Metazoa > Arthropoda > Insecta > Hymenoptera > Apidae > Xylocopa > Xylocopa violacea. Next base: position 1,983,418 of record CAXAJV010000835.1, read on the forward strand.
TCTCGGTGGGAACATTGTATATGTCTATAACGCTATATGTCCTAGCCTGAGACAACTTAACATGTTGAATATAATATTTTGCAATATTCCTGGCGCGTCGGCACCTACTTCTCGGTGGGAACATTATATACGTCTATAACTCTATATATCCCAGCCTAAGGCAAACTAACATGTCGAATGTAATATTTTACAACATTCTCGTCACTTCGGCCCCTACTTCTCCGTGGGAACTTTATATACGTCTATAACGTTATATATCCTAGTTTAAGGCAACCTAACATCTCGGATGTAATATTTTACTACATTCGGGGCGCACCGGCACCTACTTCTCTGTGGGAACGTTATATACGTCTATAACGTTATATATCCTAGCCTAAGGCAATCCTAACATCTCGGATGTAATATTTTACAACATTCCTGGCGCGTCGGCACCTACTTCTCGGTGGGAACATTATATACGTCTATAACGTTATATATCCTAGCCTAAGACAACCTAACATGTCGAATGTAATATTTTACAGCATTCCTGGCGCGTCGGCCCCTACTTATCGGTGGGAACATTATATACGTCTAGAACGCTATATATCCTAACCTAAGGCTACCTAACATCTCGGATGTAATATTTTACTACATTCCTGGCACGTCGGCCCCTACTTCTCAGTGGGAACATTATATACGTCTATAACGTTATATATCCTAACCTAAGGGAAGCTAACACCTCGGATGTAATGTTTTACAACATTCCTGGCGTGTCGGCCCCTATTTCTCGGTGGGAACATTGTATATGTCTATAACGCTATATGTCCTAGCCTGAGACAACCTAACATCTCGGATGTTATATTTTACCACATTCCTGGCGCGCCGGCCCCTACTTCTCGGTGGGAACAGTATATACGTCTATAACGCTATATATCCTAGCCTAAGGCAATCCTTACATCTCGGAAGTAATATTTTACAACATTCCTAGCGCGTCGGCACCTACTTCTCGGTGGGAACATTATATACGTCTATAACGTTATATATCCTAGCCTAAGACAACCTAACATGTCGAATGTAATATTTTACAGCATTCCTGGCGCGTCGGCCCCTACTTCTCGGTGGGAACATTATATACGTCTATAACGCTATATATCCTAACCTAAGGCAACTCAACACCTCGGATGTAATATTTTACTACATTCCTGGCACGTCGGCCCCTACTTCTCGGTGGGAACATTATATACGTCTATAACTCTATATATCCTAACCTAAGGCAAACTAACATGTCGAATGTAATATTTCACAACATTCCCGTCACTTCGGCCCCTACTTCTCGGTGGGAACTTTATATACGTCTATAACGTTATATATCCTAGTTTAAGGCAACCTAACATCTCGGATGTAATATTTTACTACATTCGTGGCGCACCGGCACCTACTTCTCGGTGGGAACATTATATACGTCTATAACGTTATATATCATAGCCTAAGGCAATCCTAACATCTCGGAAGTAATATTTTAAAACATTCCTGGCGCGTCGGCATCTACTTCTCGGTGGGAACATTATATAAGTCAATAACGTTATATATCCTAACCTAAGGCAACCTAACATCCCGGATGTAATATTTTACTACATTCCTGGCACGTCGGCCACTACTTCTCGGTGGGAACATTATATAAGTCTATAACGCTATATATCTTAGCCTAAGGCAAACTAACATGTCGAATGTAATATTTTACAACATTCCCGTCACTTCGGCACCTACTTCTCGGTGGGAACATTATATAAGTCTACAACGTTATATATCCTAGCCTAAGGTAATCCTAACATCTCGGATGTTATATTTTACTACATTCCTGGCGCGCCGGCCCCTACTTCCCGGTGGGAACAGTATATACGTCTATAACGTTTTATATCCTAGCCTAAGGCAAACCTAACATTGCGGAAGTAATATTTTATAACATTCCTAGCGCGTCGGCACCTACTTCTCGGTGGGAACATTATATACGTCTATAACGTTATATATCCTAGCCTAAGACAACCTAACATGTCGAATGTAATATTTTACAGCATTCCTGGCGCGTCGGCCCCTATTTCTCGGTGGGAACATTGTATATGTCTATAACGCTATATGTCCTAGCCTGAGACAACCTAACATGTTGAATATAATATTTTGCAATATTCCTGGCGCGTCGGCAACTACTTCTCGGTGGGAACTGTATATACGACTATAACGTTATATATCCTAATTTAACACAACTTATCATGTCGAATGTAATATTTTACTACATTCCTGGCACGACGGCCCCTACTTCTCGGTGGGAACATTATATACGTCTATAACTCTATATATCCTAGCCTAAGGCAAACTAACATGTCGAATGTAATATTTTACAACATTCTCGTCACTTCGGCCCCTACTTCTCGGTGGGAACTTTATATACGTCTATAACGTTATATATCCTAGCCTAAGGCAATCCTAACATCTCGGATGTAATATTTTACAACATTCCTGGCGCGTCGGCACCTACTTCTCGGTGGGAAAATTATATACGTCTATAACGTTATATATCCTAGCCTAAGGCAACCTAACATCTCGGATGTTATATTTTACTACATTCCTGGCGCGCCGGCCCCTACTTCTCGGTGGGAACAGTATATACGTCTATAACGTTTTATATCCTAGCCTAAGGCAAACCTAACATTTCGGAAGTAATATTTTACAACATTCCTAGCGCGTCGGCACCTACTTCTCGGTGGGAACATTATATACGTCTATAACGTTATATATCCTAGCCTAAGACAACCTAACATGTCGAATGTAATATTTTACAGCATTCCTGGCGCGTCGGCCCCTATTTCTCGGTGGGAACATTGTATATGTCTATAACGCTATATGTCCTAGCCTGAGACAACCTAACATGTTGAATATAATATTTTGCAATATTCCTGGCGCGTCGGCACCTACTTCTCGGTGGGAACATTATATACGTCTATAACGTTATATATCCTAATTTAACACAACTTATCATGTCGAATGTAATATTTTACTACATTCCTGGCACGACGGCCCCTACTTCTCGGTGGGAACATTATATACGTCTATAACTCTATATATCCTAGCCTAAGGCAAACTAACATGTCGAATGTAATATTTTACAACATTCTCGTCACTTCGGCCCCTACTTCTCGGTGGGAACTTTATATACGTCGATAACGTTATATATCCTAGCCTAAGGCAATCCTAACATCTCGGATGTAATATTTTACAACATTCCTGGCGCGTCGGCACCTACTTCTCGGTGGGAACATTATATACGTCTATAACGTTATATATCCTAGCCTAAGGCAACCTAACATCTCGGATGTTATATTTTACTACATTCCTGGCGCGCCGGCCCCTACTTCTCGGTGGGAACAGTATATACGTCTATAACGTTTTATATCCTAGCCTAAGGCAAACCTAACATTTCGGAAGTAATATTTTACAACATTCCTAGCGCGTCGGCACCTACTTCTCGGTGGGAACATTATATACGTCTATAACGTTATATATCCTAGCCTAAGACAACCTAACATGTCGAATGTAATATTTTACAGCATTCCTGGCGCGTCGGCCCCTATTTCTCGGTGGGAACATTGTATATGTCTATAACGCTATATGTCCTAGCCTGAGACAACCTAACATGTTGAATATAATATTTTGCAATATTCCTGGCGCGTCGGCACCTACTTCTCGGTGGGAACATCATATACGTCTATAACGTTATATATCCTAACCTAACGAACCTAACACATCGGATGTAATGTTTTACAACATTCCTGGCGTGTCGGTCCCTATTTCTCGGTGGGAACATTGTATATGTCTATAACGCTATATGTCCTAGCCTGAGACAACCTAACATGTCGAATATAATATTTTACAATATACCTGGCGCGTCGGCATCTACTTCTCGGTGGGAACAGTATATAAGTCAATAACGTTATATATACTAACCTAAGGCAACCTAACATCCCGGATGTAATATTTTGCTACATTCCTGGCACGTCGGCCACTACTTCTCGGTGGGAACATTATATGAGTCTATAACGCTATATATCCTAGCCTAAGGCAAACTAACATGTCGAATGTAATATTTTACAACATTCCCGTCACTTCGGCACCTACTTCTCGGTGGGAACATTATATACGTCTATAACGTTATATATCCTAGCCTAAGGCAACCTAACATCTCGGATGTTATATTTTACTACATTCCTGGCGCGCCGGCCCCTACTTCTCGGTGGGAACAGTTTATACGTCTATAACGTTATATATCCTAGCCTAAGGCAATCCTAACATCTCGGAAGTAATATTTTACAACATTCCTAGCGCGTCGGCACCTACTTTTCGGTGGGAACATTATATACGTCTATAACGTTATATATCTTAGCCTAAGGCAACCTAACATCTCGGATGTTATATTTTACTACAGTCCCGGCGCGCCGGCGCCTACTTCTCGGTGGGAACATTATATAAGTCTACAACGTTATATATCCTAGCCTAAGGTAATCCTAACATCTCGGATGTAATATTTTACAACATTCCTGGCGCGTCGGCACCTACTTCTCGGTGGGAACATTATATACGTCTATAACGTTATATATCCTAACCTAAGGGAAGCTAACACCTCGGATGTAATGTTTTACAACATTCCTGGCGTGTCGGCCCCTATTTCTCGGTGGGAACATTGTATATGTCTATAACGCTATATGTCCTAGCCTGAGACAACCTAACATCTCGGATGTTATATTTTACCACATTCCTGGCGCGCCGGCCCCTACTTCTCGGTGGGAACAGTATATACGTCTATAACGTTATATATCCTAGCCTAAGGCAATCCTTACATCTCGGAAGTAATATTTTACAACATTCCTAGCGCGTCGGCACCTACTTCTCGGTGGGAACATTATATACGTCTAGAACGTTATATATCCTAGCCTAAGACAACCTAACATGTCGAATGTAATATTTTACATCATTCCTGGCGCGTCGGCCCCTACTTCTCGGTGGGAACATTATATACGTCTATAACGCTATATATCCTAACCTAAGGCAACTCAACACCTCGGATGTAATATTTTACTACATTCCTGGCACGTCGGCCCCTACTTCTCGGTGGGAACATTATATACGTCTATAACTCTATATATCCTAACCTAAGGCAAACTAACATGTCGAATGTAATATTTTACAACATTCCCGTCACTTCGGCCCCTACTTCTCGGTGGGAACTTTATATACGTCTATAACGCTATATGTCCTAGCCTGAGACAACCTAACATCTCGGATGTTATATTTTACCACATTCCTGGCGCACCGGCACCTACTTCTCGGTGGGAACAGTATATACGTCTATAACGTTATATATCCTAGCCTAAGGCAATCCTTACATCTCGGAAGTAATATTTTACAACATTCCTAGCGCGTCGGCACCTACTTCTCGGTGGGAACATTATATACGTCTAGAACGTTATATATCCTAGCCTAAGACAACCTAACATGTCGAATGTAATATTTTACAGCATTCCTGGCGCGTCGGCCCCTACTTCTCGGTGGGAACATTATATACGTCTATAACGCTATATATCCTAACCTAAGGCAACTCAACACATCGGATGTAATATTTTACTACATTCCTGGCACGTCGGCCCCTACTTCTCGGTGGGAACATTATATACGTCTATAACTCTATATATCCTAACCTAAGGCAAACTAACATGTCGAATGTAATATTTTACAACATTCCCGTCACTACGGCACCTACTTCTCGGTGGGAACATTATATACGTCTATAACGTTATATATCTTAGCCTAAGGCAACCTAACTTCTCGGATGTTATATTTTACTACACTCCCGGCGCGCCGGCCCCTACTTATCGGTGGGAACATTATATAAGTCTACAACGTTATATATCCTAGCCTAAGGTAATCCTAACATCTCGGATGTTATATTTTACTACATTCCTGGCGCGCCGGCCCCTACTTCTCGGTGGGAACAGTATATACGTCTATAACGTTTTATATCCTAGCCTAAGGCAAACCTAACATCTCGGATGTAATATTTTACAACATTCCTGGCGCGTCGGCAACTACTTCTCGGTGGGAACTGTGTATACGTCTATAACGTTATATATCCTAACCTAAGACAACTTAACATGTCGAGCGTAATATTTTACAACATTCCTGGCTCGTCGGCCCCTACTTCTCGGTGGGAACATTATATAAGTCTATAACGCTATATATCCTAGCCTAAGGCAAACTAACATGTCGAATGTAATATTTTACAACATTCCCGTCACTTCGGCACCTACTTCTCGGTGGGAACATTATATACGTCTATAACGTTATATATCCTAGCCTAAGGCAACCTAACATCTCGGATGTTATATTTTACTACATTCCCGGCGCGCCGGCCCCTACTTCTCGGTGGGAACATTATATACGTCTATAACGTTATATATCCTAGCCTAAGGTAATCCTAACATCTCGGATGTAATATTTTAAAACATTCCCGTCACTTCGGCACCTACTTCTCGGTCGGAACATTATATACGTCTATAACGTTATATATCCTAGCCTAAGGCAACCTAACATCTCGGATGTTATATTTTACAACATTCCCGTCACTTCGGCCCCTACTTCTCGGTGGGGACCTTATATACGTCTATAACGTTATATATCTTAGCCTAAGGCAATCCTAACATCTCGGATGTAATATTTTACAACATTCCTGGCGCGCCGGCACCTATTTCTCGGTGGGAACATTATATACGTCTATATCGCTATATATCCTAGCCTAAGGCAACCTAACATGACGAGCGTAATATTTTACAACATTCCTGGCTCGTCGGCACCTACTTCTCGGTGGGAACTTTATATACGTCTATAACGTTATATATCCTAGCATAAGGCATCCTCACATGTCGAATGTAATATTTTACTACATTCCTGGCGCGCCGGCCCCCACTTCTCGGTGGGAATATCATATACGTCTATATCGCTATATATCATAGCCTAAGGCAACCTAACATGTCGAGCGTAATATTTTACAACATTCCTGGCTCGTTGGACCCTACTTCTCGGTGGGAACATTATGTACGTCAATAACGTTATATATCCTAACCTAAGGCAACCTAACATCTCGGATGTAATATTTTACAACATTCTCGTCACTTCGGCCCCTACTTCTCGGTGGGAACATTACATACGTCTATATCGATATATATACTAGCCTAAGGCAACCTAACATGTCGAATGTAATATTTTACAGCATTCCTGGCGCTCCGGCCCCTACTTCTCGGTGGGAACATTATATGCGTCTATAACGTGATATATCCTAGCCTAAGGCAATCCTAACATCTCGGATGTAATATTTTACTACATTCGTGGCGCGTCGACCGCTATTTCTCGATGGGAACATTATATACGTCTATATCGCTATATATCCTAGCCTAAGGCAACCTAACATGTCGAGCGTAATATTTTACAACATGCCTGGCTCGTCGGCACCTACTTCTCGGTGGGAACTTTATATACGTCTATAACGTTATATATCCTAGCATAAGGCATCCTTACATGTCGAGTGTAATATTTTACAATATTCCTGGCGCGTCGGCAACTACTTCTCGGTGGGAACAGTATATCCGTCTATAACGTTGTATATCCTAACTTAAGGCAACTTAACATGTCGAATGTAATGTTTCACCACATTCCTGGCTCGTTGGCCCCTACTTCTCGGTGGGAACATTATGAGCGTCTATAACGTTATATATCCTAACCTAAGGCAACCTAATATCTCGGATGTATTATTTTACTACATTCCTGGCACGTCGGCCCCTACTTCTCGGTGGGAACATTATATACGTCTATAACGCCATATATCCTAGCCTAAGGCAAACTAACATGTCGAATGTAATATTTTACAACATTCCCGTCACTTCGGCCCCTACTTCTCGGTGGGAACATTATATACGTCTATAACGTTATATATCCTAGCCTAAGGCAATCCTAACATCTCGGATGTTATATTTTACAACATTCCCGTCACTTCGACCCCTACTTCTCGGTGGGGACCTTATATACGTCTATAACGTTATATATCTTAGCCTAAGGCAATCCTAACATCTCGGATGTAATATTTTACAACATTCCTGGCGCGCCGGCACCTATTTCTCGGTGGGAACATTATATACGTCTATAACTTTGCATATCCTAGCCTAAGGCAACCTAACATCTCGGATGTAATATTTTACTACATTCCTGGCGCGCCGGACCCCACTTCTCGGTGGGAATATTATATACGTCTATATCGCTATATATCATAGCCTAAGGCAACCTAACATGTCGAGCGTAATATTTTACAACATTCCTGGCTCGTTGGCCCCTACTTCTCGGTGGGAACATTATATACGTCTATAACGTTATATATTCTAACCTAAGGGAACCTAACATCTCGGATGTAATATTTTACTACATTGGTGGCGTGCCGACCGTTATTTCTCGATGGGAACATTATATACGTCTATATCGCTATATATCCTAGCCTAAGGCAACCTAACATGTCGAGCGTAATATTTTACAACATTCCTGGCTCGTCGGCACCTACTTCTCGGTGGGCACTTTATATACGTCTATAACGTTATATATCCTAGCATAAGGCATCCTTACATGTCGAATGTAATATTTTACAATATTCCTGGCGCGTCGGCAACTACTTCTCGGTGGGAACAGTATATCCGTCTATAACGTTATAAATCCTAACCTAAGGCAACTTAACATGTCGAATGTAATGTTTCACCACATTCCTGGCTCGTTGGCCCCTACTTCTCGGTGGGAACATTATGAGCGTCTATAACGTTATATATCCTAACCTAAGGCAACCTAACATCTCGGATGTTATATTTTACTACATTCCTGGCACGTCGGCCCCTACTTCTCGGTGGGAACATTATGAGCGTCTACAACGTTATATATCCTAACCTAAGGCAACCTAACATCTCGGATGTTATATTTTACTACATTCCTGGCACGTCGGCCCCTACTTCTCGGTGGGAACATTATGAGCGTCTACAACGTTATATATCCTAACCTAAGGCAACCTAACATCTCGGATGTAATATTTTACTACATTCCTGGCACGTCGGCCCCTACTTCTCGGTGGGAACATTATATACGTCTATAACGCTATATATCTTAGCCTAAGGCAAACTAACATGTCGAATGTTATATTTTACAACATTCCCGTCACTTCGGCCCCTACTTCTCGGTGGGAACATTATATACGTCTATAACGTTATATATCTTAGCCTAAGGCAACCGTAACTACTCGGATGTAATATTTTACAACATTCCTGGCGTGTCGGCCCCTATTTCTCGGTGGGAACATTATATACGTCTTTAACGCTATATATCCTAGCCTAAGGCAACCTAACTTTTCGAGCGTAATATTTTACAACATTCCTGGGGCGTCGGCCCCTATTTCTCGGTGGGAACATTATATAAGTCAATAATGTTATATATCCTAACCTAAGGCAACCTAACATCTCGGATGTAATATTTTACAACATTCCCGTCACTTCGGCCCCTACTTCTCGGTGGGAACATTATATACGTCTATAACGTTATATATCCTAACCTAAGGCAACCTAACATCTCGGATGTAATATTTTACTACATTCCCGTCACTTCGGCCCCTACTTCTCGGTGGGAACATTATATACGTCTATAACGTTATATATCCTAACCTAAGGCAACCTAACATCTCGGATGTAATATATTACTACATTCCTGGCACGTCGGCCACTACGTCTCGGTGGGAACATTATATAAGTCTATAACGCTATATATCCTAGCCTAAGGCAAACTAACATGTCCAATGTAATATTTTACAACATTCCCGTCACTTCGGCACCTACTTCTCGGTGGGAACATTATATACGTCTATAACGTTATATATCCTAGCCTAAGGTAATCCTAACATCTCGGATGTAATATTTTAAAACATTCCCGTCACTTCGGCACCTACTTCTCGGTGGGGACCTTATATACGTCTATAACGTTATATATCTTAGCCTAAGGCAATCCTAACATCTCGGATGTAATATTTTACAACATTCCTGGCGCGCCGGCACCTATTTCTCGGTGGGAACATTATATACGTCTATATCGCTATATATCCTAGCCTAGGGCAACCTAACATGTCGAGCGTAATATTTTACAACATTCCTGGCTCGTCGGCACCTACTTCTCGGTGGGAACTTTATATACGTCTATAACGTTATATATCCTAGCATAAGGCATCCTTACATGTCGAATGTAATATTTTACAATATTCCTGGCGCGTCGGCAACTACTTCTCGGTGGGAACAGTATATCCGTCTATAACGTTGTATATCCTAACTTAAGGCAACTTAACATGTCGAGCGTAATATTTTACAACATTCCTGGCGCGCCGGCACCTATTTCTGGGTGGGAACATTATATACGTCTATAACTTTACATATCCTAACCTAAGGGAACCTAACATCTCGGATGTAATATTTTACTACATTCCTGGCGCGCCGGCCCCCACTTCTCGGTGGGAATATTATATACGTCTATATCGCTATATATCATAGCCTAAGGCAACCTAACATGTCGAGCGTAAAATTTTACAACATTCCTGCCTCGTCGGCCCCTACTTCTCGGTGGGAACATTATATACGTCTATAACGTTATATATCCTAACCTAAGGGAACCTAACATCTCGGAAGTAATATTTGATAACATTCCTGGCGTGTAGGCCCGTAGTTCTCGGTGGGAATATCATATACGTATATAACGTTATATATCCTAGCCTAAGGCAATCCTAACATGTCGAATGTAATATTTTACAGCATTCCTGGCGCGTCGGCCCCTACTTCTCGGGTGGAACATTATATACGTCTATAACGTTATATATCCTAACCTAAGGCAACCTTACATCTCGGATGTAATATTTTACTACATTCCCGTCACTTCGGCCCCTACTTCTCGGTGGGAACATTATATACGTCTATAACGTTATATATCCTAACCTAAGGCAACCTAACATCTCGGATGTAATATATTACTACATTCCTGGCACGTCGGCCACTACGTCTCGGTGGGAACATTATATAAGTCTATAACGCTATATATCCTAGCCTAAGGCAAACTAACATGTCCAATGTAATATTTTACAACATTCCCGTCACTTCGGCACCTACTTCTCGGTGGGAACATTATATACGTCTATAACGTTATATATCCTAGCCTAAGGTAATCCTAACATCTCGGATGTAATATTTTAAAACATTCCCGTCACTTCGGCACCTACTTCTCGGTCGGAACATTATATACGTCTATAACGTTATATATCCTAGCCTAAGGCAACCTAACATCTCGGATGTTATATTTTACAACATTCCCGTCACTTCGGCCCCTACTTCTCGGTGGGGACCTTATATACGTCTATAACGTTATATATCTTAGCCTAAGGCAATCCTAACATCTCGGATGTAATATTTTACAACATTCCTGGCGCGCCGGCACCTATTTCTCGGTGGGAACATTATATACGTCTATATCGCTATATATCCTAGCCTAAGGCAACCTAACATGACGAGCGTAATATTTTACAACATTCCTGGCTCGTCGGCACCTACTTCTCGGTGGGAACTTTATATACGTCTATAACGTTATATATCCTAGCATAAGGCATCCTCACATGTCGAATGTAATATTTTACTACATTCCTGGCGCGCCGGCCCCCACTTCTCGGTGGGAATATCATATACGTCTATATCGCTATATATCATAGCCTAAGGCAACCTAACATGTCGAGCGTAATATTTTACAACATTCCTGGCTCGTTGGACCCTACTTCTCGGTGGGAACATTATGTACGTCAATAACGTTATATATCCTAACCTAAGGCAACCTAACATCTCGGATGTAATATTTTACAACATTCTCGTCACTTCGGCCCCTACTTCTCGGTGGGAACATTACATACGTCTATATCGCTATATATACTAGCCTAAGGCAACCTAACATGTCGAATGTAATATTTTACAGCATTCCTGGCGCTCCGGCCCCTACTTCTCGGTGGGAACATTATATACGTCTATAACGTGATATATCCTATCCTAAGGCAATCCTAACATCTCGGATGTAATATTTTACTACATTCGTGGCGCGTCGACCGCTATTTCTCGATGGGAACATTATATACGTCTATATCGCTATATATCCTAGCCTAAGGCAACCTAACATGTCGAGCGTAATATTTTACAACATGCCTGGCTCGTCGGCACCTACTTCTCGGTGGGAACTTTATATACGTCTATAACGTTATATATCCTAGCATAAGGCATCCTTACATGTCGAATGTAATATTTTACAATATTCCTGGCGCGTCGGCAACTACTTCTCGGTGGGAACAGTATATCCGTCTATAACGTTGTATATCCTAACTTAAGGCAACTTAACATGTCGAGCGTAATATTTTACAACATTCCTGGCGCGCCGGCACCTATTTCTGGGTGGGAACATTATATACGTCTATAACTTTACATATCCTAACCTAAGGGAACCTAACATCTCGGATGTAATATTTTACAACATTCCTGGCGTGTCGGCCCCTATTTCTCGGTGGGAACATTATATACGTCTTTAACGCTATATATCCTAGCCTAAGGCAACCTAACTTTTCGAGCGTAATATTTTACAACATTCCTGGGGCGTCGGCCCCTATTTCTCGGTGGGAACATTATATAAGTCAATAATGTTATATATCCTAACCTAAGGCAACCTAACATCTCGGATGTAATATTTTCCAACATTCCCGTCACTTCGGCCCCTACTTCTCGGTGGGAACATTATATACGTCTATAACGTTATATATCTTAGCCTAAGGCAACTGTAACTACTCGGATGTAATATTTTACAACATTTCTGGCACGCCGGCACCTATTTCTCGGTGGGAACATTATATACGTCTATAACTTTACATATCCTAGCCTAAGGCAACCTAACATCTCGGATGTAATATTTTACTACATTCCTGGCGCGCCGGCCCCCACTTCTCGGTGGGAATATTATATACGTCTATATCGCTATATATCATAGCCTAAGGCAACCTAACATGTCGAGCGTAATATTTTACAACATTCCTGCCTCGTCGGCCCCTACTTCTCGGTGGGAACATTATATACGTCTATAACGTTATATATCCTAACCTAAGGGAACCTAACATCTCGGAAGTAATATTTGATAACATTCCTGGCGTGTAGGCCCGTAGTTCTCGGTGGGAATATCATATACGTATATAACGTTATATATCCTAGCCTAAGGCAATCCTAACATGTCGAATGTAATATTTTACAGCATTCCTGGCGCGTCGGCCCCTACTTCTCGGGTGGAACATTATATACGTCTATAACATTATATATCCTAACCTAAGGCAACCTAACATCTCGGATGTAATATTTTACTACATTCCCGTCACTTCGGCCCCTACTTCTCGGTGGGAACATTATATACGTCTATAACGTTATATATCCTAACCTAAGGCAACCTAACATCTCGGATGTAATATATTACTACATTCCTGGCACGTCGGCCACTACGTCTCGGTGGGAACATTATATAAGTCTATAACGCTATATATCCTAGCCTAAGGCAAACTAACATGTCGAATGTAATATTTTACAACATTCCCGTCACTTCGGCACCTACTTCTCGGTGGGAACATTATATACGTCCATAACGTTATATATCCTAGCCTAAGGCAACCTAACATCTCGGATGTTATATTTTACTACATTCCCGCCGCGCCGGACCCTACTTCTCGGTGGGAACATTATATACGTCTATATCGCTATATATCATAACGTAGGGCAACCTAACATCTCGGATGTAATATTTTACTACATTCCTGGCACGTCGGCCCCTACTTCTCGGCGGGAACAGTATATAAGTCTATAACGTTATATATCCTAACCTAAGGCAACCTAACACCTCGCATGTAATATTTTACTACATTCCTGGCCCGTCGGCCCCTACTTCTCGGTGGGAACATTATATACGTCTATAACGTTACTTATCCTAGCCTAAGGCAACCCAACGTCTCGGATGTTATATTTTACTACATTCCTGGCGCGCCGGCCCCTACTTCTCGGTGGGAACATTATATACGTCTATATCGCTATATATCATAACGTAAGGCAACCTAACATGTCGAGCGTAATATTTTACAACATTCCTGGCTCGTCGGTCCCTACTTCTCGGTGGGAACATTATATACGTCTATAACGCTATATATCCTAGCCTAAGGCAACCTGACACCTCGGATGTAATGTTTTACAACCTTCCTGGCGTGTCGGCCCCTATTTCTCGGTGGGAACATTATATACGTCTTTAACGATATATATCCTAGCCTAAGGCAACCTAACACCTCGGATGTAATGTTTTACAACATTCCTGGCGTGTCGGCCCCTATTTCTCGGTGGGAACATTATATACGTCTTTAACGATATATATCCTAGCCTAAGGCAATCCTGACATGTCGAATGTATAATTTTACAACATTCCCGTCACTTCGGCCCCTACTTCTCGGTGGGAACATTATATACGTCTAGAACGTTATATATCTTAGTCTAAGGCAACCTAACATTTCGGATGTAATATTTTACTACATTCCTGGCGCGCCGGCCCCTACTTCTCGGTGGGAACGTTATATACGTCTATAACGTTATATATCCTGACCTAAGGCAACTTTACATGTCGGATGTAATATTTTACAACATTCCTGGCGTGTCGGCCCCTATTTCTCGGTGGGAACATTATATATGTCTATAACGCTATATGTCCTATCCTGAGACAACTTAACATGTCGAATATAATATTTTACAATATTCCTGGCGCGTCGGCAACTACTTCGCGGTGGAATCTGTATATACGTCTATAACGTTATATATCCTAACCAAAGACAACTTAACATGTCGAATGTAATATTTTACCACATTCCTGGCTCGTTGGCCCCTACTTCTCGGTGGGAACATTATATACGTCTATAACGTTATATATCCTAACCAAAGGGAACCTAACACTTCGGATGTAATATTTTACAACATTCCTGGCGTGTCGGCCCGTATTTCTCGGTGGGAACATTATATACGTCTTTAACGCTATATATCCTAGCCTATGGCAACCTAACTTGTCGAGCGTAATATTTTACAACATTCCTGGCGCGCCGGCACCTACTTCGCGGTCGGAACAGTATATACGTCCATAACGTTATATATCCTAGCCTAAGGCAATCCTAACATGTCGAATGTAAATTTTTACATCATTCCTGGGGCGTCGGCCCCTATTTCTCGGTGGGAAAATTATATAAGTCAATAACGTTATATATCCTAACCTAAGGCAACCTAACATGTCGAGCGTAATATTTTACAACATTCCTGGCTCGTCGGCCCCTACTTCTCGGTGGGAACATTATATACGTCTATAACGTTATATATCCTAACCTAAGGGAACCTAACATCTCGGATGTAATATTTGACAACGTTCTTGTCGTCTCGACCCGTACTCCTCGGTGGGAATATCGTATACGTCTATAACGTTATATATCTTAGCCTAAGGCAATCCTAACACCTCGGATGTAATATTTTACAACATTCCTGGCGCGCCGGCACCTATTTCTCGGTGGGAACATTATATACGTCTTTAACGCTATATATCCTAGCCTAAGGCAACCTAACTTTTCAAGCGTAATATTTTACAACATTCCTGGGGCGTCGGCCCCTATTTCTCGGTGGGAACATTATATAAGTCAATAATGTTATATATGCTAACCTAAGGCAACCTAACATCTCGGATGTAATATTTTACAACATTCCCGTCACTTCGGCCCCTACTTCTCGGTGGGAACATTATATACGTCTATAACGTTATATATCTTAGCCTAAGGCAACCGTAACTACTCGGATGTAATATTTTACAACATTCCTGGCACGCCGGCACCTATTTCTCGGTGGGAACATTATATACGTCTAGAACTTTACATATCCTAGCCTAAGGCAACCTAACATCTCGGATGTAATGTTTTACAACATTCCTGGCGTGTCGGCCCCTATATCTCGGTGGGAACATTATATAAGTCAATAACGTTATATATCCTAACCTAAGGCAACCTAACATGTCGAGCGTAATATTTTACAACATTTCTGGCTCGTCAGCCCCTACTTCTCGGTGGGAACATTATATACGTCTATAACGTTATATATCCTAACCTAAGGGAACCTAACATCTCGGATGTAATATTTGACAACGTTCTTGTCGTCTCGACCCGTACTCCTCGGTGGGAATATCGTATACGTCTATAACGTTATATATCTTAGCCTAAGGCAATCCTAACACATCGGATGTAATATTTTACAACATTCCTGGCGCGCCGGCACCTATTTCTCGGTGGGAACATTATATACGTCTATATCGCTATATATATACTAGCCTAAGGCAACCTAACATGTCGAATGTAATATTTTACAGCATTCCTGGCGCGCCGGCCCCTACTTCTCGGTAGGAACATTATATACGTCTATAACGTGATATATCCTAGCCTAAGGCAATCCTAACATCTCGGATGTAATATTTTACTACATTCGTGGCGCGCCGACCAGTATTTCTCGATGGGAACATTATATACGTCTATATCGCTATATATCCTAGCCTAAGGCAACCTAACATGTCGAGCGTAATATTTTACAACATTCCTGGCTCGTCGGCACCTACTTCTCGGTGGGAACTTTATATACGTCTATAACTTTATATATCCTAGCATAAGGCATCCTTACATGTCGAATGTAATATTTTACAATATTCCTGGCGCGTCGGCAACTACTTCTCGGTGGGAACAGTATATCCGTCTATAAGGTTATATATCCTAACCTAAGGCAACTTAACATGTCGAATGTAATGTTTCACAACATTCCTGGCTCGTTGGCGCCTACTTCTCGGTGGGAACATTATATACGTCTATAACGTTATATATCTTAGCCTAAGGCAATCCTAACACCTCGGATGTAATATTTTACAACATTCCTGGCGCGCCGGCACCTATTTCTTGGTGGGAACATTATATACGTCTATATCGCTATATATACTAGCCTAAGGCAACCTAACATGTCGAATGTAATATTTTACAGCATTCCTGGCGCGCCAGCCCCTACTTCTCGGTTGGAACATTATATACGCCTATAACGTGATATATCCTAGCCTAAGGCAATCCCAACATCTCGGATGTAATATTTTACTACATTCGTGGCGCGCCGACCGCTATTTCTCGATGGGAACATTATATACGTCTATATCGCTATATATCCTAGCCTAAGGCAACCTAACATGTCGAGCGTAATATTTTACAACATTCCTGGCTCGTCGGCACCTACTTCTCGGTGGAAACTTTATATACGTCTATAACGTTATATATCCTAGCATAAGGCATCCTCACATGTCGAATGTAATATTTTACAATATTCCTGGCGCGTCGGCAACTACTTCTCGGTGGGAACAGTATATCCGTCTATAACGCTATATATCCTAGCCTAAGGCAAACTAACATGTCGAATGTAATATTTTACAACATTCCCGTCACTTCGGCCCCTACTTCTCGGTGCGAACATTATATACGTCTATAACGTTATATATCCTTACCTAAGGCAACTTAACATGTCGAATGTAATGTTTCACCACATTCCTGGCTCGTTGGCCCCTACTTCTCTGTGGGAACATTATGAGCGTCTATAACGTTATATATCCTAACCTAAGGCAACCTAACATCTCGGATGTTATATTTTACTACATTCCTGGCACGTCGGCCCCTACTTCTCGGTGGGAACATTATGAGCGTCTATAACGTTATATATCCTAACCTAAGGCAACCTAACATCTCGGATGTAATATTTTACTACATTCCTGTCACGTCGGCCCCTACTTCTCGGTGGGAACATTATATACGTCTATAACGCTATATATCCTAGCCTAAGGCAAACTAACATGTCGAATGTTATATTTTACAACATTCCCGTCACTTCGGCCCCTACTTCTCGGTGGGAACATTATATACGTCTATAACGCTATATATCTTAGCCTAAGGCAATCCTAACATCTCGGATGTAATATTTTACAACATTCCTGGCACGCCGGTACCTATTTCTCGTTGGGAACATTATATACGTCTATAACTTTACATATCCTAGCCTAAGGCAACCTAACATCTCGGATGTAATATTTTACTACATTCCTGGCGCGCCGGCCCCCACTTCTCGGTGGGAATATTATATACGTCTATATCGCTATATATCATAGCCTAAGGCAACCTAACATGTCGAGCGTAATATTTTACAACATTCCTGGCTCGCTGGCGCCTACTTCTCGGTGGGAACATTATATACGCCTATAACGCTATATATCCTAACCTAAGGCAACCTAACATCTCGGATGTAATATTTTACTACATTCCTGGCACGTCGACCCCTACTTCTCGGTGGGAACATTATATACGTCTATAACGCTATATATCCTAGCCTAAGGCAAACTAACATGTCGAATGTAATATTTTACAACATTCCCGTCACTTCGGCACCTACTTCTCGGTGGGAACATTATATACGTCTATAACGTTATATATCCTAGCCTAAGGCAACCTAACATCTCGGATGTTATGTTTTACTACATTCCCGCCGCGCCGGTCCCTACTTCTCGGTGGGAACATTATATACGTCTATATCGCTATATATCATAACGTTGGGCAACCTAACATCTCGGGTGTAATATTTTACTATATTCCTGGCACGTCGGCCCCTACTTCTCGGCGGGAACAGTATATAAGTCTATAACGTTATATATCCTAACCTAAGGCAACCTAACATCTCGGATGTAATATTTTACTACATTCCTGGCGCGCCGGCCCCCACTTCTCGGTTGGAACATTATATACGCCTATAACGTGATATATCCTAGCCTAAGGCAATCCTAACATCTCGGATGTAATATTTTACTACATTCGTGGCGCGCCGACCGCTATTTCTCGATGGGAACATTATATACGTCTATATCGCTATATATCATAACGTAAGGCAACCTAACATGTCGAGCGTAATATTTTACAACATTCCTGGCTCATCGGTCCCTACTTCTCGGTGGGAACATTATATACGTCTATAACGCTATACATCCTAGCCTAAGGCAACCTAACACCTCGGATGTAATATTTTACAACCTTCCTGGCGTGTCGGCCCCTATTTCTCGGTGGGAACATTATATACGTCTTTAACGCTATTTATCCTAGCCTAATGCAACCTAACTTGTCGAGCGTAATATTTTACAACATTCCTGGGGCGTCGGCCCCTATTTCTCGGTGGGCACATTATATACGTCTATAACGCTTTTTATCCTAACCTAAGGCAACCTAACATCTCGGATGTAATATTTTACTACATTCCTGGCACGTCGACCCCTACTTCTCGGTGGGAACATTATATACGTCTATATCGCTATATATCCTAGCCTAAGGCAAACTAACATGTCGAATGTAATATTTTACAACATTCCCGTCACTTCGGCCCCTACTTCTCGGTGGGAACATTATATACGTCTTTAACGCTATATATCCTAGCCTAAGGCAACCTAACATCTCGGATGTAATATTTTACTACATTCCTGGCACGTCGGCACCTACTTCTCGGTGGGAACATTATATACGTCTATAACGCTATATATCCTAGCCTAAGGCAAACTAACATGTCGAGCGTAATATTTTACAACATTCCTGGCTCGCTGGCGCCTACTTCTCGGTGGGAACATTATATACGCCTATAACGCTATATATCCTAACCTAAGGCAACCTAACATCTCGGATGTAATATTTTACTACATTCCTGGCACGTCGACCCCTACTTCTCGGTGGGAACATTATATACGTCTATAACGCTATATATCCTAGCCTAAGGCAAACTAACATGTCGAATGTAATATTTTACAACATTCCCGTCACTTCGGCACCTACTTCTCGGTGGGAACATTATATACGTCTATAACGTTATATATCCTAGCCTAAGGCAACCTAACATCTCGGATGTTATGTTTTACTACATTCCCGCCGCGCCGGTCCCTACTTCTCGGTGGGAACATTATATACGTCTATATCGCTATATATCATAACGTTGGGCAACCTAACATCTCGGGTGTAATATTTTACTATATTCCTGGCACGTCGGCCCCTACTTCTCGGCGGGAACAGTATATAAGTCTATAACGTTATATATCCTAACCTAAGGCAACCTAACATCTCGGATGTAATATTTTACTACATTCCTGGCGCGCCGGCCCCCACTTCTCGGTTGGAACATTATATACGCCTATAACGTGATATATCCTAGCCTAAGGCAATCCTAACATCTCGGATGTAATATTTTACTACATTCGTGGCGCGCCGACCGCTATTTCTCGATGGGAACATTATATACGTCTATATCGCTATATATCATAACGTAAGGCAACCTAACATGTCGAGCGTAATATTTTACAACATTCCTGGCTCATCGGTCCCTACTTCTCGGTGGGAACATTATATACGTCTATAACGCTATACATCCTAGCCTAAGGCAACCTAACACCTCGGATGTAATATTTTACAACCTTCCTGGCGTGTCGGCCCCTATTTCTCGGTGGGAACATTATATACGTCTTTAACGCTATTTATCCTAGCCTAATGCAACCTAACTTGTCGAGCGTAATATTTTACAACATTCCTGGGGCGTCGGCCCCTATTTCTCGGTGGGCACATTATATACGTCTATAACGCTTTTTATCCTAACCTAAGGCAACCTAACATCTCGGATGTAATATTTTACTACATTCCTGGCACGTCGACCCCTACTTCTCGGTGGGAACATTATATACGTCTATATCGCTATATATCCTAGCCTAAGGCAAACTAACATGTCGAATGTAATATTTTACAACATTCCCGTCACTTCGGCCCCTACTTCTCGGTGGGAACATTATATACGTCTTTAACGCTATATATCCTAGCCTAAGGCAACCTAACATCTCGGATGTAATATTTTACTACATTCCTGGCACGTCGGCACCTACTTCTCGGTGGGAACATTATATACGTCTATAACGCTATATATCCTAGCCTAAGGCAAACTAACATGTCGAATGTAATATTTTACAACATTCCCGTCACTTCGGCCCCTACTTCTCGGTGGGAACATTATATACGTCTATAACGCTATATATCTTAGCCTAAGGCAATCCTAACATCTCGTATGTAATATTTTACAACATTCCTGGCGCGCCGGCACCTATTTCTCGGTCGGAACATTATATACGTCTATAACTTTACATATCCTAGCCTAAGGCAACCTAACATCTCGGATGTAATATTTTACTACATTCCTGGCGCGCCGTCCCCCACTTCTCGGTGGGAATATTAAATACGTCTATATCGCTATATATCATAGCCTAAGGCAACCTAACATGTCGAGCGTAATATTTTACAACATTCCTGGCTCGTTGGCCCCTACTTCTCGGTGGGAACATTATATACGTCTATAACGTTATATATCCTAACCTAAGGCAACCTAACATGTCGGATGTAATATTTTACAACATTCCTGGCGCGACGGCACCTATTTTTCTGTGGGAACATTATATATGTCTATAACTTTACATATCCTAGCCTAAGGCAAACTAACATCTCGGATGTAATATTTTACTACATTCCTGGCGCGCCGGCCCCCACTTCTCGGTGGGAATATTATATACGTCTATATCGCTATATATCATAGCCTAAGGCAACCTAACATGTCGAGCGTAATATTTTACAACATTCCTGGCTCGTTGGCCCCTACTTCTCGGTGGGAACATTATATACGTCTATAACGTTATATATTCTAACCTAAGGGAACCTAACATCTCGGATGTAATATTTTACAACATTCCTGGCGTGTCGGCCCCTATTTCTCGGTGGGAACATTATACACGTCTTTAACGCTATATATCCTAGCCTAAGGCAACCTAACATCTCGGATGTAATATCTTACTACATTCCTGGCACGTCGGCCCCTACTTCTCGGTGGGAACATTATATACGCCTATAACGTGATATATCCTAGCCTAAGGCAATCCTAACATCTCGGATGTAATATTTTACTACATTCGTGGCGCGCCGACCGCTATTTCTCGATGGGAACATTATATATGTCTATATCGCTATATATCCTAGCCTAAGGCAACCTAACATTTCGAGCGTAATATTTTACAACATTCCTGGCTCGTTGGCACCTACTTCTCGGTGGGAACTTTATATACGTCTATAACGTTATATATCCTAGCATAAGGCATCCTCACATGTCGAATGTAATATTTTACAATATTCCTGGCGCGTCGGCAACTACTTCTCGGTGGGAACTTTATATACGTCTATAACGTTATATATCCTAGCATAAGGCATCCTCACATGTCGAATGTAATATTTTACAATATTCCTGGCGCGTCGGCAACTACTTCTCGGTGGGAACAGTATATCCGTCTATAACGTTATATATCCTAACCTAAGGCAACTTAACATGTCGAATGTAATGTTTCACCACATTCCTGGCTCGTTGGCCCCTACTTCTCTGTGGGAACATTATGAGCGTCTAGAACGTTATATATCCTAACCTAAGGCAACCTAACATCTCGGATGTAATATTTTTCAAACATTCCTGGCGCGACAGCACCTATTTCTCGGTGGGAACATTACATACGTCTATATCGCTATATATACTAGCCTAAGGCAACCTAACATCTCGGATGTAATATTTTACAACATTCCCGTCACTTCGGCCCCTACTTCTCGGTGGGAGCATTATATACGTCTATAACGTTATATATCTTAGCCTAAGGCAATCCTAACACCTCGGATGTAATATTTTACAACATTCCTGGCGCGCCGGCCCCCACTTCTCGGTGGGAATATTATATACGTCTATATCGCTATATATCCTAGCCTAAGGCAACCTAACATGTCGAGCGTAATATTTTACAACATTCCTGGCTCGTCGGCACCTACTTCTCGGTGGGAACTTTATATACGTCTATAACGTTATATAACCTAGCATAAGGCATCCTTACATGTCGAATGTAATATTTTACAATATTCCTGGCGCGTCGGCAACTACTTCTCGGTGGGAACAGTATATCCGTCTATAACGTTATATATCCTATCCTAAGGCAACTTAACATGTGGAATGTAATGTTTCACCACATTCCTGGCTCGTTGGCCCCTACTTCTCGGTGGGAACATTATATACGTCTATAACGTTATATATCTTAGCCTAAGGCAATCCTAACACCTCGGATGTAATATTTTACAACATTCCTGGCGCGCCGGCACCTATTTCTCGGTGGGAACATTATATACGTCTATAACGTTATATATCTTAGCCTAAGGCAACCGTAACTACTCGGATGTAATATTTTACAACATTCCTGGCACGCCGGCACCTATTTCTCGGCGGGAACATTATATACGTCTATAACTTTACATATCCTAGCCTAAGGCAACCTAACATCTCGGATGTAATATTTAACTACATTCCTGGCGCGCCGGCCCCCACTTCTCGGTGGGAACGTTATATACGTCTATAACGCTATATATCTTAGCCTAAGGCAATCCTAACATCTCGGTTGTAATATTTTACAACATTCCTGGCGCGCCGGCACCTATTTCTCGGTTGGAACATTATATACGTCTATAACTTTACATATCCTAGCCTAAGGCAAGCTAACATCTCGGATGTAATATTTTACTACATTCCTGGCGCGCCGGCCCCCACTTCTCGGTGGGAATAGTATATACGTCTATATCCCTATATATCATAGCCTAAGGCAACCTAACATGTCGAGCGTAATATTTTACAACATTCCTGGCGCGCCGGCACCTATTTGTGGGTGGGAACATTATATACGTCTATAACGTTATATATCTTAGCCTAAGGCAATCCTAACATCTCGGTTGTAATATTTTACAACATTCCTGGCGCGCCGGCACCTATTTCTCGGTTGGAACATTATATACGTCTATAACTTTACATATCCTAGCCTAAGGCAAGCTAACATCTCGGATGTAATATTTTACTACATTCCTGGCGCGCCGGCCCCCACTTCTCGGTGGGAATAGTATATACGTCTATATCCCTATATATCATAGCCTAAGGCAACCTAACATGTCGAGCGTAATATTTTACAACATTCCTGTCGCGCCGGCACCTATTTCTGGGTGGGAACATTATATACGTCTATAACTTTACATATCCTAACCTAAGGGAACCTAACATCTCGGATGTAATATTTTACAACATTCCTGGCGTGTCGGCCCCTATTTCTCGGTGGGAACATTATATACGTCTTTAACGCTATATATCCTAGCCTAAGGCAACCTAACTTTTCGAGCGTAATATTTTACAACATTCCTGGGGCGTCGGCCCCTATTTCTCGGTGGGAACATTATATAAGTCAATAATGTTATATATCCTAACCTAAGGCAACCTAACATCTCGGATGTAATATTTTCCAACATTCCCGTCACTTCGGCCCCTACTTCTCGGTGGGAACATTATATACGTCTATAACGTTATATATCTTAGCCTAAGGCAACCGTAACTACTCGGATGTAATATTTTACAACATTTCTGGCACGCCGGCACCTATTTCTCGGTGGGAACATTATATACGTCTATAACTTTACATATCCTAGCCTAAGGCAACCTAACATCTCGGATGTAATATTTTACTACATTCCTGGCGCGCCGGCCCCCACTTCTCGGTGGGAATATTATATACGTCTATATCGCTATATATCATAGCCTAAGGCAACCTAACATGTCGCGCGTAATATTTTACAACATTCCTGCCTCGTCGGCCCCTACTTCTCGGTGGGAACATTATATACGTCTATAACGTTATATATCCTAACCTAAGGGAACCTAACATCTCGGAAGTAATATTTGATAACATTCCTGGCGTGTAGGCCCGTAGTTCTCGGTGGGAACTTTATATACGTCTATAACGTTATATATCCTAGCCTAAGGCAATCCTAACATGTCGAATGTAATATTTTACAATATTCCTGGCGCGTCGGCAACTACTTCTCGGTGGGAACAGTATATCCGTCTATAAGGTTATATATCCTAACCTAAGGCAACTTAACATGTCGAATGTAATGTTTCACAACATTCCTGGCTCGTTGGCCCCTACTTCTCGGTGGGAACATTATATACGTCTATAACGTTATATATCCTAACCTAAGGCAACCTAACATCTCGGATGTAATATATTACTACATTCCTGGCACGTCGGCCACTACGTCTCGGTGGGAACATTATATAAGTCTATAACGCTATATATCCTAGCCTAAGGCAAACTAACATGTCGAATGTAATATTTTACAACATTCCCGTCACTTCGGCACCTACTTCTCGGTGGGAACATTATATACGTCCATAACGTTATATATCCTAACCTAAGGCAACCTAACATCTCGGATGTAATATTTTACTACATTCCTGGCACGTCGGCCACTACTTCTCGGTGGGAACATTATATACGTCTATAACGTTATATATCCTAACCTAAGGCAACCTAACATCTCGGATGTAATATATTACTACATTCCTGGCACGTCGGCCACTACGTCTCGGTGGGAACATTATATAAGTCTATAACGCTATATATCCTAGCCTAAGGCAAACTAACATGTCGAATGTAATATTTTACAACATTCCCGTCACTTCGGCACCTACTTCTCGGTGGGAACATTATATACGTCCATAACGTTATATATCCTAGCCTAAGGCAACCTAACATCTCGGATGTTATATTTTACTACATTCCCGCCGCGCCGGACCCTACTTCTCGGTGGGAACATTATATACGTCTATATCGCTATATATCATAACGTAGGGCAACCTAACATCTCGGATGTAATATTTTACTACATTCCTGGCACGTCGGCCCCTACTTCTCGGCGGGAACAGTATATAAGTCTATAACGTTATATATCCTAACCTAAGGCAACCTAACACCTCGCATGTAATATTTTACTACATTCCTGGCCCGTCGGCCCCTACTTCTCGGTGGGAACATTATATACGTCTATAACGTTACTTATCCTAGCCTAAGGCAACCCAACGTCTCGGATGTTATATTTTACTACATTCCTGGCGCGCCGGCCCCTACTTCTCGGTGGGAACATTATATACGTCTATATCGCTATATATCATAACGTAAGGCAACCTAACATGTCGAGCGTAATATTTTACAACATTCCTGGCTCGTCGGTCCCTACTTCTCGGTGGGAACATTATATACGTCTATAACGCTATATATCCTAGCCTAAGGCAACCTGACACCTCGGATGTAATGTTTTACAACCTTCCTGGCGTGTCGGCCCCTATTTCTCGGTGGGAACATTATATACGTCTTTAACGATATATATCCTAGCCTAAGGCAACCTAACACCTCGGATGTAATGTTTTACAACATTCCTGGCGTGTCGGCCCCTATTTCTCGGTGGGAACATTATATACGTCTTTAACGATATATATCCTAGCCTAAGGCAATCCTGACATGTCGAATGTATAATTTTACAACATTCCCGTCACTTCGGCCCCTACTTCTCGGTGGGAACATTATATACGTCTAGAACGTCATATATCTTAGTCTAAGGCAACCTAACATTTCGGATGTAATATTTTACTACATTCCTGGCGCGCCGGCCCCTACTTCTCGGTGGGAACGTTATATACGTCTATAACGTTATATATCCTGACCTAAGGCAACTTTACATGTCGGATGTAATATTTTACAACATTCCTGGCGCGTCGGCCCCTATTTCTCGGTGGGAACATTATATATGTCTATAACGCTATATGTCCTATCCTGAGACAACTTAACATGTCGAATATAATATTTTACAATATTCCTGGCGCGTCGGCAACTACTTCGCGGTGGAATCTGTATATACGTCTATAACGTTATATATCCTAACCAAAGACAACTTAACATGTCGAATGTAATATTTTACCACATTCCTGGCTCGTTGGCCCCTACTTCTCGGTGGGAACATTATATACGTCTATAACGTTATATATCCTAACCTAAGGGAACCTAACACTTCGGATGTAATATTTTACAACATTCCTGGCGTGTCGGCCCGTATTTCTCGGTGGGAACATTATATACGTCTTTAACGCTATATATCCTAGCCTATGGCAACCTAACTTGTCGAGCGTAATATTTTACAACATTCCTGGCGCGCCGGCACCTACTTCGCGGTCGGAACAGTATATACGTCCATAACGTTATATATCCTAGCCTAAGGCAATCCTAACATGTCGAATGTAAATTTTTACATCATTCCTGGGGCGTCGGCCCCTATTTCTCGGTGGGAAAATTATATAAGTCAATAACGTTATATATCCTAACCTAAGGCAACCTAACATGTCGAGCGTAATATTTTACAACATTCCTGGCTCGTCGGCCCCTACTTCTCGGTGGGAACATTATATACGTCTATAACGTTATATATCCTAACCTAAGGGAACCTAACATCTCGGATGTAATATTTGACAACGTTCTTGTCGTCTCGACCCGTACTCCTCGGTGGGAATATCGTATACGTCTATAACGTTATATATCTTAGCCTAAGGCAATCCTAACACCTCGGATGTAATATTTTACAACATTCCTGGCGCGCCGGCACCTATTTCTCGGTGGGAACATTATATACGTCTATATCGCTATATATATACTAGCCTAAGGCAACCTAACATGTCGAATGTAATATTTTACAGCATTCCTGGCGCGCCAGCCCCTACTTCTCGGTTGGAACATTATATACGCCTATAACGTGATATATCCTAGCCTAAGGCAATCCTAACATCTCGGATGTAATATTTTACTACATTCGTGGCGCGCCGACCGCTATTTCTCGATGGGAACATTATATACGTCTATATCGCTATATATCCTAGCCTAAGGCAACCTAACATGTCGAGCGTAATATTTTACAACATTCCTGGCTCGTCGGCACCTACTTCTCGGTGGAAACTTTATATACGTCTATAACGTTATATATCCTAGCATAAGGCATCCTCACATGTCGAATGTAATATTTTACAATATTACTGGCGCGTCGGCAACTACTTCTCGGTGGGAACAGTATATCCGTCTATAACGCTATATATCCTAGCCTAAGGCAAACTAACATGTCGAATGTAATATTTTACAACATTCCCGTCACTTCGGCCCCTACTTCTCGGTGCGAACATTATATACGTCTATAACGTTATATATCCTTACCTAAGGCAACTTAACATGTCGAATGTAATGTTTCACCACATTCCTGGCTCGTTGGCCCCTACTTCTCTGTGGGAACATTATGAGCGTCTATAACGTTATATATCCTAACCTAAGGCAACCTAACATCTCGGATGTTATATTTTACTACATTCCTGGCACGTCGGCCCCTACTTCTCGGTGGGAACATTATAAGCGTCTATAACGTTATATATCCTAACCTAAGGCAACCTAACATCTCGGATGTAATATTTTACTACATTCCTGTCACGTCGGCCTCTACTTCTCGGTGGGAACATTATATACGTCTATAACGCTATATATCCTAGCCTAAGGCAAACTAACATGTCGAATGTTATATTTTACAACATTCCCGTCACTTCGGCCCCTACTTCTCGGTGGGAACATTATATACGTCTATAACGCTATATATCTTAGCCTAAGGCAATCCTAACATCTCGGATGTAATATTTTACAACATTCCTGGCACGCCGGTACCTATTTCTCGTTGGGAACATTATATACGTCTATAACTTTACATATCCTAGCCTAAGGCAACCTAACATCTCGGATGTAATATTTTACTACATTCCTGGCGCGCCGGCCCCCACTTCTCGGTGGGAATATTATATACGTCTATATCGCTATATATCATAGCCTAAGGCAACCTAACATGTCGAGCGTAATATTTTACAACATTCCTGGCTCGCTGGCGCCTACTTCTCGGTGGGAACATTATATACGTCTATAACGTTATATATTCTAACCTAAGGGAACCTAACATCTCGGATGTAATATTTTACAACATTCCTGGCGTGTCGGCCCCTATTTCTCGGTGGGAACATTATATACGTCTTTAACGCTATATATCCTAGCCTAAGGCAACCTAACTTGTCGAGCGTAATATTTTACAACATTCCTGGGGCGTCGGCCCCTATTTCTCGGTGGGAACATTATATACGCCTATAACGCTATATATCCTAACCTAAGGCAACCTAACATCTCGGATGTAATATTTTACTACATTCCTGGCACGTCGACCCCTACTTCTCGGTGGGAACATTATATACGTCTATAACGCTATATATCCTAGCCTAAGGCAAACTGACATGTCGAATGTAATATTTTACAACATTCCTGGCGTGTCGGCCCCTATTTCTCGGTGGGAACATTATATATGTCTATAACGCGATATGTCCTATCCTGAGACAACTTAACATGTCGAATATAATATTTTACAATATTCCTGGCGCGTCGGCAACTACTTCGCGGTGGAATCTGTATATACGTCTATAACGTTATATATCCTAACCAAAGACAACTTAACATGTCGAATGTAATATTTTACCACATTCCTGGCTCGTTGGCCCCTACTTCTCGGTGGGAACATTATATACGTCTATAACGTTATATATCCTAACCTAAGGGAACCTAACACTTCGGATGTAATATTTTACAACATTCCTGGCGTGTCGGCCCGTATTTCTCGGTGGGAACATTATATACGTCTTTAACGCTATATATCCTAGCCTATGGCAACCTAACTTGTGGAGCGTAATATTTTACAACATTCCTGGCGCGCCGGCACCTACTTCGCGGTCGGAACAGTATATACGTCCATAACGTTATATATCCTAGCCTAAGGCAATCCTAACATGTCGAATGTAAATTTTTACATCATTCCTGGGGCGTCGGCCCCTATTTCTCGGTGGGAAAATTATATAAGTCAATAACGTTATATATCCTAACCTAAGGCAACCTAACATGTCGAGCGTAATATTTTACAACATTCCTGGCTCGTCGGCCCCTACTTCTCGGTGGGAACATTATATACGTCTATAACGTTATATATCCTAACCTAAGGGAACCTAACATCTCGGATGTAATATTTGACAACGTTCTTGTCGTCTCGACCCGTACTCCTCGGTGGGAATATCGTATACGTCTATAACGTTATATATCTTAGCCTAAGGCAATCCTAACACCTCGGATGTAATATTTTACAACATTCCTGGCGCGCCGGCACCTATTTCTCGGTGGGAACATTATATACGTCTATATCGCTATATATATACTAGCCTAAGGCAACCTAACATGTCGAATGTAATATTTTACAGCATTCCTGGCGCGCCGGACCCTACTTCTCGGTAGGAACATTATATACGTCTATAACGTGATATATCCTAGCCTAAGGCAATCCTAACATCTCGGATGTAATATTTTACTACATTCGTGGCGCGCCGACCGGTATTTCTCGATGGGAACATTATATACGTCTATATCGCTATATATCCTAGCCTAAGGCAACCTAACATGTCGAGCGTAATATTTTACAACATTCCTGGCTCGTCGGCACCTACTTCTCGGTGGGAACTTTATATACGTCTATAACGTTATATATCCTAGCATAAGGCATCCTTACATGTCGAATGTAATATTTTACAATATTCCTGGCGCGTCGGCAACTACTTCTCGGTGGGAACAGTATATCCGTCTATAAGGTTATATATCCTAACCTAAGGCAACTTAACATGTCGAATGTAATGTTTCACAACATTCCTGGCTCGTTGGCCCCTACTTCTCGGTGGGAACATTATATACGTCTATAACGTTATATATCTTAGCCTAAGGCAATCCTAACACCTCGGATGTAATATTTTACAACATTCCTGGCGCGCCGGCACCTATTTCTTGGTGGGAACATTATATACGTCTATATCGCTATATATACTAGCCTAAGGCAACCTAACATGTCGAATGTAATATTTTACAGCATTCCTGGCGCGCCAGCCCCTACTTCTCGGTTGGAACATTATATACGCCTATAACGTGATATATCCTAGCCTAAGGCAATCCTAACATCTCGGATGTAATATTTTACTACATTCGTGGCGCGCCGACCGCTATTTCTCGATGGGAACATTATATACGTCTATATCGCTATATATCCTAGCCTAAGGCAACCTAACATGTCGAGCGTAATATTTTACAACATTCCTGGCTCGTCGGCACCTACTTCTCGGTGGAAACTTTATATACGTCTATAACGTTATATATCCTAGCATAAGGCATCCTCACATGTCGAATGTAATATTTTACAATATTCCTGGCGCGTCGGCAACTACTTCTCGGTGGGAACAGTATATCCGTCTATAACGCTATATATCCTAGCCTAAGGCAAACTAACATGTCGAATGTAATATTTTACAACATTCCCGTCACTTCGGCCCCTACTTCTCGGTGCGAACATTATATACGTCTATAACGTTATATATCCTTACCTAAGGCAACTTAACATGTCGAATGTAATGTTTCACCACATTCCTGGCTCGTTGGCCCCTACTTCTCTGTGGGAACATTATGAGCGTCTATAACGTTATATATCCTAACCTAAGGCAACCTAACATCTCGGATGTTATATTTTACTACATTCCTGGCACGTCGGCCCCTACTTCTCGGTGGGAACATTATGAGCGTCTATAACGTTATATATCCTAACCTAAGGCAACCTAACATCTCGGATGTAATATTTTACTACATTCCTGTCACGTCGGCCTCTACTTCTCGGTGGGAACATTATATACGTCTATAACGCTATATATCCTAGCCTAAGGCAAACTAACATGTCGAATGTTATATTTTACAACATTCCCGTCACTTCGGCCCCTACTTCTCGGTGGGAACATTATATACGTCTATAACGCTATATATCTTAGCCTAAGGCAATCCTAACATCTCGGATGTAATATTTTACAACATTCCTGGCACGCCGGTACCTATTTCTCGTTGGGAACATTATATACGTCTATAACTTTACATATCCTAGCCTAAGGCAACCTAACATCTCGGATGTAATATTTTACTACATTCCTGGCGCGCCGGCCCCCACTTCTCGGTGGGAATATTATATACGTCTATATCGCTATATATCATAGCCTAAGGCAACCTAACATGTCGAGCGTAATATTTTACAACATTCCTGGCTCGCTGGCGCCTACTTCTCGGTGGGAACATTATATACGTCTATAACGTTATATATTCTAACCTAAGGGAACCTAACATCTCGGATGTAATATTTTACAACATTCCTGGCGTGTCGGCCCCTATTTCTCGGTGGGAACATTATACACGTCTTTAACGCTATATATCCTAGCCTAAGGCAACCTAACATCTCGGATGTAATATCTTACTACATTCCTGGCACGTCGGCCCCTACTTCTCGGTGGGAACATTATATACGCCTATAACGTGATATATCCTAGCCTAAGGCAATCCTAACATCTCGGATGTAATATTTTACTACATTCGTGGCGCGCCGACCGCTATTTCTCGATGGGAACATTATATATGTCTATATCGCTATATATCCTAGCCTAAGGCAACCTAACATTTCGAGCGTAATATTTTACAACATTCCTGGCTCGTTGGCACCTACTTCTCGGTGGGAACTTTATATACGTCTATAACGTTATATATCCTAGCATAAGGCATCCTCACATGTCGAATGTAATATTTTACAATATTCCTGGCGCGTCGGCAACTACTTCTCGGTGGGAACTTTATATACGTCTATAACGTTATATATCCTAGCATAAGACATCCTCACATGTCGAATGTAATATTTTACAATATTCCTGGCGCGTCGGCAACTACTTCTCGGTGGGAACAGTATATCCGTCTATAACGTTATATATCCTAACCTAAGGCAACTTAACATGTCGAATGTAATGTTTCACCACATTCCTGGCTCGTTGGCCCCTACTTCTCTGTGGGAACATTATGAGCGTCTAGAACGTTATATATCCTAACCTAAGGCAACCTAACATCTCGGATGTAATATTTTTCAAACATTCCTGGCGCGACAGCACCTATTTCTCGGTGGGAACATTACATACGTCTATATCGCTATATATACTAGCCTAAGGCAACCTAACATCTCGGATGTAATATTTTACAACATTCCCGTCACTTCGGCCCCTACTTCTCGGTGGGAGCATTATATACGTCTATAACGTTATATATCTTAGCCTAAGGCAATCCTAACATCTCGGATGTAATATTTTACAACATTCCTGGCACGCCGGTACCTATTTCTCGTTGGGAACATTATATACGTCTATAACTTTACATATCCTAGCCTAAGGCAACCTAACATCTCGGATGTAATATTTTACTACATTCCTGGCGCGCCGGCCCCCACTTCTCGGTGGGAATATTATATACGTCTATATCGCTATATATCATAGCCTAAGGCAACCTAACATGTCGAGCGTAATATTTTACAACATTCCTGGCTCGCTGGCGCCTACTTCTCGGTGGGAACATTATATACGTCTATAACGTTATATATTCTAACCTAAGGGAACCTAACATCTCGGATGTAATATTTTACAACATTCCTGGCGTGTCGGCCCCTATTTCTCGGTGGGAACATTATATACGTCTTTAACGCTATATATCCTAGCCTAAGGCAACCTAACTTGTCGAGCGTAATATTTTACAACATTCCTGGGGCGTCGGCCCCTATTTCTCGGTGGGAACATTATATACGCCTATAACGCTATATATCCTAACCTAAGGCAACCTAACATCTCGGATGTAATATTTTACTACATTCCTGGCACGTCGACCCCTACTTCTCGGTGGGAACATTATATACGTCTATAACGCTATATATCCTAGCCTAAGGCAAACTAACATGTCGAATGTAATATTTTACAACATTCCCGTCACTTCGGCACCTACTTCTCGGTGGGAACATTATATACGTCTATAACGTTATATATCCTAGCCTAAGGCAACCTAACATCTCGGATGTTATATTTTACTACATTCCCGCCGCGCCGGTCCCTACTTCTCGGTGGGAACATTATATACGTCTATATCGCTATATATCATAACGTTGGGCAACCTAACATCTCGGGTGTAATATTTTACTATATTCCTGGCACGTCGGCCCCTACTTCTCGGCGGGAACAGTATATAAGTCTATAACGTTATATATCCTAACCTAAGGCAACCTAACATCTCGGATGTAATATTTTACTACATTCCTGGCGCGCCGGCCCCCACTTCTCGGTTGGAACATTATATACGCCTATAACGTGATATATCCTAGCCTAAGGCAATCCTAACATCTCGGATGTAATATTTTACTACATTCGTGGCGCGCCGACCGCTATTTCTCGATGGGAACATTATATACGTCTATATCGCTATATATCATAACGTAAGGCAACCTAACATGTCGAGCGTAATATTTTACAACATTCCTGGCTCATCGGTCCCTACTTCTCGGTGGGAACATTATATACGTCTATAACGCTATACATCCTAGCCTAAGGCAACCTAACACCTCGGATGTAATATTTTACAACCTTCCTGGCGTGTCGGCCCCTATTTCTCGGTGGGAACATTATATACGTCTTTAACGCTATTTATCCTAGCCTAATGCAACCTAACTTGTCGAGCGTAATATTTTACAACATTCCTGGGGCGTCGGCCCCTATTTCTCGGTGGGCACATTATATACGTCTATAACGCTTTTTATCCTAACCTAAGGCAACCTAACATCTCGGATGTAATATTTTACTACATTCCTGGCACGTCGACCCCTACTTCTCGGTGGGAACATTATATACGTCTATAACGCTATATATCCTAGCCTAAGGCAAACTAACATGTCGAATGTAATATTTTACAACATTCCCGTCACTTCGGCCCCTACTTCTCGGTGGGAACATTATATACGTCTTTAACGCTATATATCCTAGCCTAAGGCAACCTAACATCTCGGATGTAATATTTTACTACATTCCTGGCACGTCGGCCCCTACTTCTCGGTGGGAACATTATATACGTCTATAACGCTATATATCCTAGCCTAAGGCAAACTAACATGTCGAATGTAATATTTTACAACATTCCCGTCACTTCGGCCCCTACTTCTCGGTGGGAACATTATATACGTCTATAACGCTATATATCTTAGCCTAAGGCAATCCTAACATCTCGGATGTAATATTTTACAACATTCCTGGCGCGCCGGCACCTATTTCTCGGTCGGAACATTATATACGTCTATAACTTTACATATCCTAGCCTAAGGCAACCTAACATCTCGGATGTAATATTTTACTACATTCCTGGCGCGCCGTCCCCCACTTCTCGGTGGGAATATTATATACGTCTATATCGCTATATATCATAGCCTAAGGCAACCTAACATGTCGAGCGTAATATTTTACAACATTCCTGGCTCGTTGGCCCCTACTTCTCGGTGGGAACATTATATACGTCTATAACGTTATATATTCTAACCTAAGGGGACCTAACATCTCGGATGTAATATTTTACTACATTCGTGGCGCGCCGACCGCTATTTCTCGATGGGAACATTATATATGTCTATATCGCTATATATCCTAGCCTAAGGCAACCTAACATTTCGAGCGTAATATTTTACAACATTCCTGGCTCGTTGGCACCTACTTCTCGGTGGGAACTTTATATACGTCTATAACGTTATATATCCTAGCATAAGGCATCCTCACATGTCGAATGTAATATTTTACAATATTCCTGGCGCGTCGGCAACTACTTCTCGGTGGGAACTTTATATACGTCTATAACGTTATATATCCTAGCATAAGGCATCCTCACATGTCGAATGTAATATTTTACAATATTCCTGGCGCGTCGGCAACTACTTCTCGGTGGGAACAGTATATCCGTCTATAACGTTATATATCCTAACCTAAGGCAACTTAACATGTCGAATGTAATGTTTCACCACATTCCTGGCTCGTTGGCCCCTACTTCTCTGTGGGAACATTATGAGCGTCTAGAACGTTATATATCCTAACCTAAGGCAACCTAACATCTCGGATGTAATATTTTTCAAACATTCCTGGCGCGACAGCACCTATTTCTCGGTGGGAACATTACATACGTCTATATCGCTATATATACTAGCCTAAGGCAACCTAACATCTCGGATGTAATATTTTACAACATTCCCGTCACTTCGGCCCCTACTTCTCGGTGGGAGCATTATATACGTCTATAACGTTATATATCTTAGCCTAAGGCAATCCTAACACCTCGGATGTAATATTTTACAACATTCCTGGCGCGCCGGCCCCCACTTCTCGGTGGGAATATTATATACGTCTATATCGCTATATATCCTAGCCTAAGGCAACCTAACATGTCGAGCGTAATATTTTACAACATTCCTGGCTCGTCGGCACCTACTTCTCGGTGGGAACTTTATATACGTCTATAACGTTATATAACCTAGCATAAGGCATCCTTACATGTCGAATGTAATATTTTACAATATTCCTGGCGCGTCGGCAACTACTTCTCGGTGGGAACAGTATATCCGTCTATAACGTTATATATCCTATCCTAAGGCAACTTAACATGTGGAATGTAATGTTTCACCACATTCCTGGCTCGTTGGCCCCTACTTCTCGGTGGGAACATTATATACGTCTATAACGCTATATATCCTAGCCTAAGGCAAACTAACATGTCGAATGTAATATTTTACAACATTCCCGTCACTTCGGCCCCTACTTCTCTGTGGGAACAGTATATCCGTCTATAACGTTATATATCCTATCCTAATTCAAACTAACATGTCGAATGTAATATTTTACAACATTCCCGTCACTTCGGCCCCTACTTCTCGGTGGCAACATTACATACGTCTATAACGTTACATATCATAGCCTAAGGCAACCTAACATCTCGGATGTAATATTTTACTACATTCGTGGCGCGCCGGCCCCTACTTCTCGGTGGGAACATTATATACGTCTATAACGCCATATATCCTAACCTAAGGCAACCTAACATCTCGGATGTAATATTTTACTACATTCCTGGCACGTCGGCACCTACTTCTCGGTGGGAACATTATATACGTCTATAACGCTATATATCCTAGCCCAAGGCAACCTGACATCTCGGATGTAACATTTTACTACATTCCTGGCGCGCCGGCCCCTACTTTTCGGTGGGAACATTATATACGTCTTTAACGCTATATATCCTAGCCTAAGGCAACCTAACATGTCGAATGTAATATTTTACAGCATTCCTGGCGCGCTGGCCCCTACTTCGCGGTGGGAACATTATATACGTCTGTAACGTGATATATCCTAGCCTAAGGCAATCCTAACATCTCGGATGTAACATTTTACTACATTCGTGGCTCGCCGACCGCTATTTCTCGATGGGAACATTATATACGTCTATATCGCTATATATCCTAGCCTAAGGCAACCTAACATGTCGAGCGTAATATTTTACAACATTCCTGACTCGTCGGCCCCTACTTCTCGGTGGGAACAGTATATCCGTCTATAACGTTATATATCCTATCCTAAGGCAACTTAACATGTCGAATGTAATGTTTCACCACATTCCTGGCTCGTTGGCCCCCACTTCTCGGTGGGAACATTATGAGCGTCTATAACGTTATATATCTTAACCTAAGGCAACCTAACATCTCGGATGTAATATTTTACTACATTCCTGGCACGTCGGCCCCTACTTCTCGGTGGGAACATTATATATGTCTATAACGCTATATATCCTAACCTAAGGCAACCTAACATTTCGGATGTAATATTTTACTACATTCCTGGCACGTCGGCCCCTATTTCTCGGTGGGAAAATTATATACGTCTTTAACGCAATATATCCTAGCCTAAGGCAACCTAACTTGTCGAGTGTAATATTTTACAACATTCCTGGGGCGTCGGCCCCTATTTCTCGGTGGGAACATTATATACGTCTATGACGTTATATATTCTAACCTAAGGGAACCTAACATCTCGGATGTAATATTTTACAACATTCCTGGCGTGTCGGCCCCTATTTTTCGGTGGGAACATTATATACGTCTATAACTTTACATATCCTAGCCTAAGGCAACCTAACATCTCGGATGTAATATTTTACTACATTCCTGGCGCGCCGGCCCCCACTTCTCGGTGGGAATATTATATACGTCTATATCGCTATATATCATAGCCTAAGGCAACCTAACATGTCGAATGTAATATTTTACAACATTCCCGTCACTTCGGCCCCTACTTCTCGGTGGGAACATTATATACGTCAATGACGTTATATATTCTAACCTAAGGGAACCTAACATCTCGGATGTAATATTTTACAACATTCCTGGCGTGTCGGCCCCTATTTCTCGGTGGGAACATTATATACGTCTTTAACGCTATATATCCTAGCCTAAGGCAACCTAACATGTCGAATGTAATATTTTACAGCATTCCTGGCGCGCCGGCCCCTACTTCTCGGTGGGAACATTATATACGCCTATAACGTGATATATCCTAGCCTAAGGCAATCCTAACATGTCGAGCGTAATATTTTACAACATTCCTGGCACGTCGGCCCCTACTTCTCGGTGGGAACATTAAATACGTCTATAACGCTATATATCCTAGCCTAAGGCAAACTAACATGTCGAATGTAATATTTTACAACATTCCCGTCACTTCGGCCCCTACTTCTCGGTGGGAACATTACATACGTCTATAACGTTATATATCTTAGCCTAAGGCAATCCTAACATCTCGGATGTAATATTTTACAACATTCCTGGCGCGCCGGCACCTATTTTTCGGTGGGAACATTATATACGTCTATAACTTTACATATCCTAGCCTAAGGCAACCTAACATCTCGGATGTAATATTTTACTACATTCCTGGCGCGCCGGCCCCCACTTCTCGGTGGGAATATTATATACGTCTATATCGCTATATATCATAGCCTAAGGCAACCTAACATGTCGAGCGTAATATTTTACAACATTCCTGGCTCTTTGGCCCCTACTTCTCGGTGGGAACATTATATACGTCTATAACGTTATATATTCTAACAGAAGGGAACCTAACACCTCAGATGTAATATTTTACAACATTCCTGGCGCGCCGGCCCCCACTTCTCGGTGGGAATATTATATACGTCTATATCGCTATATATCATAGCCTAAGGCAACCTAGATGCCGAGCGTAATATTTTACAACATTCCGGGCGCGCCGGCACCTATTTCTCGGTGGGAACATTATATACGTCTATAAATTTACATATCCTGGCCTAAGGCAACCTGACATCTCGGATGTAATATTTTACTACATTCCTGGCGCGCCGGCCCCTACTTTTCGGTGGGAACATTATATACGTCTGTAACGCTATATATCCTAGCCTAAGGCAACCTAACATGTCGAGCGTAATATTTTACAACATTCCTGGCTCGTCGGCACCTACTTCTCGGTTGGTACTTTATATACGTCTATAACGTTATATATCTTAGCCTAAGGCAACCTAACTTGTCGAGCGTAATATTTTATAACATTCCTGGCTCGTCGGCACCTACTTCTCGGTGGGAACTTTATATACGTCTATAACGTTATATATCCTAGCATAAGGCATCCTTACATGTCGAATGTAATATTTTACAATATTCCTGGCGCGTCGGCAACTACTTCTCGCTGGGAACAGTATATCCGTCTATAACGTTATATATCCTAACCTAAGGCAACTTAACATGTCGAATGTAATGTTTCACCACATTCCTGGCTCGTTGGCCCCTACTTCTCGGTGGGAACATTATATACGTCTATAACGTTATATATCTTAGCCTAAGGCAATCCTAACACCTCGGATGTAATATTTTACAACATTCCTGGCGCGCCGGCACCTATTTCTCGGTGGGAACATTATATACGTCTATAACGCTATATATCCTAGCCTAAGGCAAACTAAAATGTCAAATGTAATATTTTACAACATTCCCGTCACTTCGGCCCCTACTTCTCGGTGGGAACATTATATATGTCTTTAACGCTATATATCCTAGCCTAAGGCAACCTAACATGTCGAATGTAATATTTTACAACATTCCTGGCGTGTCGGCCCCTATTTCACGGTGGGAACATTATATACGTCTTTAACGCTATATATCCTAGCCTAAGGCAACCTAACATGTCGAATGTAATATTTTACAGCATTCCTGGCGCGCCGGCCCCTATTTCTCGGTGGGAACATTATATACGTCTATGACGTTATATATTCTAACCTAAGGGAACCTAACATCTCGGATGTAATATTTTACAACATTCCTGGCGTGTCGGCCCCTATTTCTCGGTGGGAACATTATATATGTCTTTAACGCTATATATCCTAGCCTAAGGCAACCTAACATGTCGAATGTAATATTTTACAGCATTCCTGGCGCGCCGGCCCCTACTTCTCTGTGGGAACATTATGAGCGTCTATAACGTTATATATCCTAACCTAAGGCAATCCTAACATCTCGGATGTAATATTTTACAACATTCCTGGCGGGCCGGCACCTATATTTCGGTGGGAACATTATATACGTCTATGACTTTACATATACTAGCCTAAGGCAACCTAACATCTCGGATGTAATATTTTACTACATTCCTGGCGCGCCGGCCCCCACTTCTCGGTGGGAATATTATATACGTCTATATCGCTATATATCATAGCCTAAGGCAACCTAACATGTCGAGCGTAATATTTTACAACATTCCTGGCACGTCGGCCCCCACTTCTCGGTGGGAACATTAAATACGTCTATAACGCTATATATCCTAGCCTAAGGCAAACTAACATGTCGAATGTAATATTTTACAACATTCCCGTCACTTCGGCCCCTACTTTTCGGTGGGAACATTATATACGTCTATAACGTTATATATCTTAGCCGAAGGCAATCCTAATATCTCGGATGTAATATTTTACAACATTCCTGGCGCGCCGGCACCTATTTCTCGGTGGGAACATTATATAAGT
This sequence comes from Xylocopa violacea, assembly GCA_963969225.1. Taxonomy (NCBI): domain Eukaryota; kingdom Metazoa; phylum Arthropoda; class Insecta; order Hymenoptera; family Apidae; genus Xylocopa; species Xylocopa violacea. The sequence goes on from CAXAJV010000835.1 coordinate 2,024,722, forward strand.
CAATAACGTTATATATCCTAACCTAAGGCAACCTAACATCTCGAATGTAATATTTCACCACATTCCTGGCTCGTTGGCCCCTACTTCTCGGTGGGAACATTATATACGTCTATAACGCTATATATCCTAGCCTAAGGCAAACTAACATGTCGAATGTAATATTTTACAACATTCCCGTCACTTCGGCCCCTACTTCTCGGTGGGAACATTATATACATCTATAACGTTATATATCTTAGCCTAAGGCAATCCTAACATCTCGGATGTAATATTTTACAACATTCCTGGCGCGCCGGCACCTATTTTTCGGTGGGAACATTATATACGTCTATAACTTTACATATCCTAGCCTAAGGCAACCTAACATCTCGGATGTAATATTTTACTACATTCCTGGCGCGCCGGCCCCCACTTCTCGGTGGGAATATTATATACGTCTATATCGCTATATATCATAGCCTAAGGCAACCTAACATGTCGAGCGTAATATTTTACAACATTCCTGGCTCGTTGGCCCCTACTTCTCGGTGGGAACATTATATACGTCTATAACGTTATATATTCTAACAGAAGGGAACCTAACATCTCGGATGAATATTTTACAACATTCCTGGCGTGTCGGCCCCTATTTCTCGGTGGGAAAATTATATACGTCTTTAACGCTATATATCCTAGCCTAAGGGAACCTAACTTGTCGAGCGTAATATTTTACAACATTCCTGGGGCGTCGGCCCCTATTTCTCGGTGAGAACATTATATAAGTCAATAACGTTATATATCCTAACCTAAGGCAACCTAACATCTCGGATGTAATATTTTACAACATTCCCGTCACTTCGGCCCCTACTTCTCGGTGGGAACATTATATACGTTTATAACGTTATATATCTTAGCCTAAGGCAATCCTAACACCTCGGATGTAATATTTTACAACATTCCTGGCGCGCCGGCACCTATTTCTCGGTGGGAACATTATATACGTCTATAACGCTATATATCATAGCCTAAGGCAACCTAACATGTCGAGCGTAATATTTTACAGCATTCCTGGCTCGTTGGCGCCTACTTCTCGGTGGGAACATTATATACGTCTATAACGTTATATATCTTAGCCTAAGGCAATCCTAACACCTCGGATGTAATATTTTACAACATTCCTGGCGCGCCGGCACCTATTTCTCGGAGGGAACATTATATACGTCTATATCGCTATATATACTAGCCTAAGGCAACCTAACATGTCAAGCGTAATGTTTTACAACATTCCTGGCTCGTCGGCCCCTACTTCTCGGTGGGAACATTATATACGTCTATAACGTTATATATCCTAACCTAAGGGAACCTAACATCTCGGATGTAATATTTTACTACATTCCTGGCGCGCCGGCCCCTACTTCTCGGTGGGAACATTATATACGTCTATATCGCTATATATCATAGCCTAAGGCAACCTAGATGCCGAGCGTAATATTTTACAACATTCCGGGCGCGCCGGCACCTATTTCTCGGTGGGAACATTATATACGTCTATAAATTTACATATCCTGGCCTAAGGCAACCTGACATCTCGGATGTAATATTTTACTACATTCCTGGCGCGCCGGCCCCTACTTTTCGGTGGGAACATTATATACGTCTGTAACGCTATATATCCTAGCCTAAGGCAACCTAACATGTCGAGCGTAATATTTTACAACATTCCTGGCTCGTCGGCACCTACTTCTCGGTTGGTACTTTATATACGTCTATAACGTTATATATCTTAGCCTAAGGCAACCTAACTTGTCGAGCGTAATATTTTATAACATTCCTGGCTCGTCGGCACCTACTTCTCGGTGGGAACTTTATATACGTCTATAACGTTATATATCCTAGCATAAGGCATCCTTACATGTCGAATGTAATATTTTACAATATTCCTGGCTCGTCGGCAACTACTTCTCGGAGGGAACTGTATATACGTCTATAACGTTATATATCCTAACCTAAGACAACTTAACATGTCGAATGTAATATTTTACCACACTCCTGGCTCGTTGGCCCCTACTTCTCGGTGGGAACATTATATACGTCTATAACGTTATATATCCTAACCTAAGGGAACCTAACATCTCGGATGTAATATTTTACAACATTCCTGGCGTGTCGGCCCCTATTTCTCGGTGGGAACATTATATACGTCTTTAACGTTATATATCCTAACCCAAGGCAACCTAACATCACGGATGTAATATTTTACAACATTCCCGTCACTTCGGCCCCTACTTCTCGGTGGGAACATTATATACGTCTATAACGTTATATATCCTAGCCTAAGGCAATCCTCACATCTCGGATGTAATATTTTACAACATTCCTGGCGCGCCGGCACCTATTTCTCGGTGGGAACATTATATAGGTCTATAACGTTATATATCCTAGCCTAAGGCAACCTAACATCTCGGATGTAATATTTTACTACATTCGTGGCACGTCGGCCCCTACTTCTGGGTGGGAACATTATATACGTCTATAACGCTGTATATCCTAGCCTAAGGCAAACTAACATCCCGGATGTAATATTTTACTGCATTCCTGGCACGTCGGCCACTACTTCTCGGTGGGAACATTATAAAAGTCTATAACGCTATATATCCTAGCCTAAGGCATACTAACATGTCGAATGTAATACATTACAACATTCCTGTCACTTCGGCACCTACTTCTCGGTGGGAACATTATATACGTCTATAACGTTATATATCCTAGCCTATGGCAACCTAACATCTCGGATGTAATATTTTACTACATTCCTGGCGCGCCGGCCCCCACTTCTCGGTGGGAACATTATATACGTCTATATCGCTATATATCATAGCCTAAGGCAACCGAACATGTCGAGCGTAATATTTTACGACATTCCTGGCTCGTCGGCCCCTACTTCTCGGTGGGAACATTATATACGTCTATAACGTTATATATCCTAACCTAAGGGAACCTAACATCTCGGAAGTAATATTTGATAACATTCCTGGCGTGTAGGCCCGTAGTTCTCGGTGGGAATATCATATACGTCTATAAAGTTATATATCCTAGCCTAAGGCAATCCTAACATGTCGAATGTAATATTTTACAGCATTCCTGGCGCATCGGCCCCTACTTGTCGGGTGGAACATTATATACGTCTATAACGTTATATATCCTAACCTAAGGCAACCTAACATCTCGGATGTAATATTTTACTGCATTCCAGGCACGTCGGCCACTACTTCTCGGTGGGAACATTATATAAGTCTATAACGCTATATATCCTAGCCTAAGGCATACTAACATGTCGAATGTAATACATTACAACATTCCCGTCACTTCGGCACCTACTTCTCGGTGGGAACATTATATACGTCTATAACGTTATATATCCTAGCCTATGGCAACCTAACATCTCGGATGTTATATTTTACTACATTCCCGGCATGCCGGCCCCTACTTCTCGGTGGGAACATTATATACGTCTATAACGTTATATATCCTAACCTAAGGCAACCTAACATATCGGATGTAATATTTTACAACATTCCTGGCGTGTCGGCCCCTATTTCTCGGTGGGAATATTATATATGTCTATAACGCTATGTGTCCTAGCCTGAGACAACATAACATGTCGAATATAATATTTTACAATATTCCTGGCGCGTCGGCAACTACTTCTCGGAGGGAACTGTATATACGTCTATAACGTTATATATCCTAACCTAAGACAACTTAACATGTCGAATGTAATATTTTACCACACTCCTGGCTCGTTGGCCCCTACTTCTCGGTGGGAACATTATATACGTCTATAACGTTATATATCCTAACCTAAGGGAACCTAACATCTCGGATGTAATATTTTACAACATTCCTGGCGTGTCGGCCCCTATTTCTCGGTGGGAACATTATATACGTCTTTAACGTTATATATCCTAACCTAAGGCAACCTAACATCTCGGATGTAATATTTTACAACATTCCCGTCACTTCGGCCCCTACTTCTCGGTGGGAACATTATATACGTCTATAACGTTATATATCCTAGCCTAAGGCAATCCTCACATCTCGGATGTAATATTTTACAACATTCCTGGCGCGCCGGCACCTATTTCTCGGTGGGAACATTATATACGTCTATAACGTTATACATCCTAGCCTAAGGCAACCTAACATCTCGGATGTAATATTTTACTACATTCGTGGCACGTCGGCCCCTACTTCTGGGTGGGAACATTATATACGTCTATAACGCTATATATCCTAGCCTAAGGCATACTAACATGTCGAATGTAATACATTACAACATTCCCGTCACTTCGGCACCTACTTCTCGGTGGGAACATTATATACGTCTATAACGTTATATATCCTAGCCTAAGGCAAACTAACATCCCGGATGTAATATTTTACTGCATTCCTGGCACGTCGGCCACTACTTCTCGGTGGGAACATTATATATGTCTATAACGCTATATATCCTAGCCTAAGGCATACTAACATGTCGAATGTAATACATTACAACATTCCCGTCACTTCGGCACCTACTTCTCGGTGGGAACATTATATACGTCTATAACGTTATATATCCTAACCTAAGGCAACCTAACATATCGGATGTAATATTTTCCTACATTCCTGGCACGTCGGCCACTACTTCTCGGTGGGAACATTATATAAGTCTATAACGCTATATATCCTAGCCTAAGGCATACTAACATGTCGAATGTAATATTTTACAACATTCCCGTAACTTCGGCACCTACTTCTCGGTGGGAACGTTATATACGTCTATAACGTTATATATCCTAATCTAAGGCAACCTAACATCTCGGATGTAATATTTTACAACATTCCTGGCGTGTCGGCCACTATTTCTCGGTGGGAACATTATATACGTCTTTAACGTTATATATCCTAACCTAAGGCAACCTAACATCTCGGATGTAATATTTTACAACATTCCCGTCACTTCGGCCCCTACTTCTCGGTGGGAACATTATATACGTCTATAACGTTATATATCCTAGCCTAAGGCAATCCTCACATCTCGGATGTAATATTTTACAACATTCCTGGCGCGCCGGCACCTATTTCTCGGTGGGAACATTATATACGTCTATAACGTTATATATCCTAGCCTAAGGCAACCTAACATCTCGGATGTAATATTTTACTACATTCGTGGCACGTCGGCCCCTACTTCTGGGTGGGAACATTATATACGTCTATAACGCTGTATATCCTAGCCTAAGGCAAACTAACATCCCGGATGTAATATTTTACTGCATTCCTGGCACGTCGGCCACTACTTCTCGGTGGGAACATTATATAAGTCTATAACGCTATATATCCTAGCCTGAGGCATACTAACATGTCGAATGTAATACATTACAACATTCCTGTCACTTCGGCACCTACTTCTCGGTGGGAACATTATATACGTCTATAACGTTATATATCCTAGCCTATGGCAACCTAACATCTCGGATGTTATATTTTACTACATTCCCGGCGCGCCGGCCCCTACTTCTCGGTGGGAACATTATATACGTCCATAACGTTATATATCCTAACCTAAGGCAACCTAACATATCGGATGTAATATTTTACTACATTCCTGGCACGTCGGCCACTACTTCTCGGTGGGAACATTATATAAGTCTATAACGCTATATATCCTAGCCTAAGGCATACTAACATGTCGAATGTAATATTTTACAACATTCCCGTAACTTGGGCACCTACTTCTCGGTGGGAACATTATATACGTCTATAACGTTCTATATCCTAGCCTAAGGCAACCTAACATCTCGGATGTTATATTTTACTACATTCCCGGCGCGCCGGCCCCTATTTCTCGGTGGGAACATTATACACGTCTATAACGTTATATATCCTAACCTAAGGGAACCTAACATCTCGGAAGTAATATTTGATAACATTCCTGGCGTGTAGGCCCGTAGTTCTCGGTGGGAATATCATATACGTCTATAACGTTATATATCCTGGCCTAAGGTAATCCTAACATCTCGGATGTAATATTTTACAACATTCCTGGCGAGTCGGCACCTCCTTCTCGGTGGGAACATTATGTACGTCTATAACGTTATATATCCTAACCTAAGGGAACCTAACACCTCGGATGTAATGTTTTACAACATTCCTGGCGTGTCGGCCCCTATTTCTCGGTGGGAATATTATATATGTCTATAACGCTATGTGTCCTAGCCTGAGACAACATAACATGTCGAATATAATATTTTACAATATTCCTGGCGCGTGGGCAACTACTTCTCGGAGGGAACTGTATATACGTCTATAACGTTATATATCCTAACCTAAGACAACTTAACATGTCGAATGTAATATTTTACCACACTCCTGGCTCGTTGGCCCCTACTTCTCGGTGGGAACATTATATACGTCTATAACGTTATATATCCTAACCTAAGGGAACCTAACATCTCGGATGTAATATTTTACAACATTCCTGGCGTGTCGGCCCCTATTTCTCGGTGGGAACATTATATACGTCTTTAACGTTATATATCCTAACCTAAGGCAACCTAACATCTCGGATGTTATATTTTACTACATTCCCGGCGCGCCGGCCCCTACTTCTCGGTGGGAACATTATATACGTCCATAACGTTATACATCCTAACCTAAGGCAACCTAACATATCGGATGTAATATTTTACTACATTCCTGGCACGTCGGCCACTACTTCTCGGTGGGAACATTATATAAGTCTATAACGCTATATATCCTAGCCTAAGGCATACTAACATGTCGAATGTAATATTTTACAACATTCCCGTAACTTCGGCACCTACTTCTCGGTGGGAACATTATATACGTCTATAACGTTCTATATCCTAGCCTAAGGCAACCTAACATCTCGGATGTTATATTTTACTACATTCCCGGCGCGCCGGCCCCTACTTCTCGGTGGGAACATTATATACGTCTATAACGTTATATATCCTAACCTAAGGGAACCTAACACCTCGGATGTAATGTTTTACAACATTCCTGGCGTGTCGGCCCCTATTTCTCGGTGGGAATATTATATATGTCTATAACGCTATGTGTCCTAGCCTGAGACAACATAACATGTCGAATATAATATTTTACAATATTCCTGGCGCGTCGGCAACTACTTCTCGGAGGGAACTGTATATACGTCTATAACGTTATATATCCTAACCTAAGACAACTTAACATGTCGAATGTAATATTTTACCACACTCCTGGCTCGTTGGCCCCTACTTCTCGGTGGGAACATTATATACGTCTATAACGTTATATATCCTAACCTAAGGGAACCTAACATCTCGGATGTAATATTTTACAACATTCCTGGCGTGTCGGCCCCTATTTCTCGGTGGGAACATTATATACGTCTTTAACGTTATATATCCTAACCTAAGGCAACCTAACATCTCGGATGTAATATTTTACAACATTCCCGTCACTTCGGCCCCTACTTCTCGGTGGGAACATTATATACGTCTATAACGTTATATATCCTAGCCTAAGGCAATCCTCACATCTCGGATGTAATATTTTACAACATTCCTGGCGCGCCGGCACCTATTTCTCGGTGGGAACATTATATACGTCTATAACGTTATATATCCTAGCCTAAGGCAACCTAACATCTCGGATGTAATATTTTACTACATTCGTGGCACGTCGGCCCCTACTTCTGGGTGGGAACATTATATACGTCTATAACGCTATATATCCTAGCCTAAGGCATACTAACATGTCGAATGTAATACATTACAACATTCCCGTCACTTCGGCACCTACTTCTCGGTGGGAACATTATATACGTCTATAACGTTATATATCCTAGCCTAAGGCAAACTAACATCCCGGATGTAATATTTTACTGCATTCCTGGCACGTCGGCCACTACTTCTCGGTGGGAACATTATATAAGTCTATGACGCTATATATCCTAGCCTAAGGCATACTAACATGTCGAATGTAATACATTACAACATTCCCGTCACTTCGGCACCTACTTCTCGGTGGGAACATTATATACGTCTATAACGTTATATATCCTAGCCTATGGCAACCTAACATCTCGGATGTTATATTTTACTACATTCCCGGCGCGCCGGCCCCTACTTCTCGGTGGGAACATTATATACGTCTATAACGTTATATATCCTAACCTAAGGCAACCTAACATATCGGATGTAATATTTTACTACATTCCTGGCACGTCGGCCACTACTTCTCGGTGGGAACATTATATAAGTCTATAACGCTATATATCCTAGCCTAAGGCATACTAACATGTCGAATGTAATACTTTACAACATTCCCGTCACTTCGGCACCTACTTCTCGGTGGGAACATTATATACGTCTATAACGTTATATATCCTAGCCTATGGCAACCTAACATCTCGGATGTTATATTTTACTACATTCCCGGCGCGCCGGCCCCTACTTCTCGGTGGGAACATTATATACGTCTATAACGTTATATATCCTAACCTAAGGCAACCTAACATATCGGATGTAATATTTTACTACATTCCTGGCACGTCGGCCACTACTTCTCGGTGGGAACATTATATAAGTCTATAACGCTATATATCCTAGCCTAAGGCATACTAACATGTCGAATGTAATATTTTACAACATTCCCGTAACTTCGGCACCTACTTCTCGGTGGGAACATTATATACGTCTATAACGTTATATATCCTAGCCTAAGGCAACCTAACATCTCGGATGTAATATTTTACAACATTCCTGGCGTGTCGGCCCCTATTTCTCGGTGGGAACATTATATACGTCTTTAACGTTATATATCCTAACCTAAGGCAACCTAACATCTCGGATGTAATATTTTACAACATTCCCGTCACTTCGGCCCCTACTTCTCGGTGGGAACATTATATACGTCTATAACGTTATATATCCTAGCCTAAGGCAATCCTCACATCTCGGATGTAATATTTTACAACATTCCTGGCGCGCCGGCACCTATTTCTCGGTGGGAACATTATATACGTCTATAACGTTATATATCCTAGCCTAAGGCAACCTAACATCTCGGATGTAATATTTTACTACATTCGTGGCACGTCGGCCCCTACTTCTGGGTGGGAACATTATATACGTCTATAACGCTGTATATCCTAGCCTAAGGCAAACTAACATCCCGGATGTAATATTTTACTGCATTCCTGGCACGTCGGCCACTACTTCTCGGTGGGAACATTATATAAGTCTATAACGCTATATATCCTAGCCTAAGGCATACTAACATGTCGAATGTAATACATTACAACATTCCTGTCACTTCGGCACCTACTTCTCGGTGGGAACATTATATACGTCTATAACGTTATATATCCTAGCCTATGGCAACCTAACATCTCGGATGTTATATTTTACTACATTCCCGGCGCGCCGGCCCCTACTTCTCGGTGGGAACATTATATACGTCCATAACGTTATATATCCTAACCTAAGGCAACCTAACATATCGGATGTAATATTTTACTACATTCCTGGCACGTCGGCCACTACTTCTCGGTGGGAACATTATATAAGTCTATAACGCTATATATCCTAGCCTAAGGCATACTAACATGTCGAATGTAATATTTTACAACATTCCCGTAACTTCGGCACCTACTTCTCGGTGGGAACATTATATACGTCTATAACGTTCTATATCCTAGCCTAAGGCAACCTAACATCTCGGATGTTATATTTTACTACATTCCCGGCGCGCCGGCCCCTATTTCTCGGTGGGAACATTATACACGTCTATAACGTTATATATCCTAACCTAAGGGAACCTAACATCTCGGAAGTAATATTTGATAACATTCCTGGCGTGTAGGCCCGTAGTTCTCGGTGGGAATATCATATACGTCTATAACGTTATATATCCTGGCCTAAGGTAATCCTAACATCTCGGATGTAATATTTTACAACATTCCTGGCGAGTCGGCACCTCCTTCTCGGTGGGAACATTATGTACGTCTATAACGTTATATATCCTAACCTAAGGGAACCTAACACCTCGGATGTAATGTTTTACAACATTCCTGTCGTGTCGGCCCCTATTTCTCGGTGGGAATATTATATATGTCTATAACGCTATGTGTCCTAGCCTGAGACAACATAACATGTCGAATATAATATTTTACAATATTCCTGGCGCGTCGGCAACTACTTCTCGGAGGGAACTGTATATACGTCTATAACGTTATATATCCTAACCTAAGACAACTTAACATGTCGAATGTAATATTTTACCACACTCCTGGCTCGTTGGCCCCTACTTCTCGGTGGGAACATTATATACGTCTATAACGTTATATATCCTAACCTAAGGGAACCTAACATCTCGGATGTAATATTTTACAACATTCCTGGCGTGTCGGCCCCTATTTCTCGGTGGGAACATTATATACGTCTTTAACGTTATATATCCTAACCTAAGGCAACCTAACATCTCGGATGTAATATTTTACAACATTCCCGTCACTTCGGCCCCTACTTCTCGGTGGGAACATTATATACGTCTATAACGTTATATATCCTAGCCTAAGGCAATCCTCACATCTCGGATGTAATATTTTACAACATTCCTGGCGCGCCGGCACCTATTTCTCGGTGGGAACATTATATACGTCTATAACGTTATATATCCTAGCCTAAGGCAACCTAACATCTCGGATGTAATATTTTACTACATTCGTGGCACGTCGGCCCCTACTTCTGGGTGGGAACATTATATACGTCTATAACGCTATATATCCTAGCCTAAGGCATACTAACATGTCGAATGTAATACATTACAACATTCCCGTCACTTCGGCACCTACTTCTCGGTGGGAACATTATATACGTCTATAACGTTATATATCCTAGCCTAAGGCAAACTAACATCCCGGATGTTATATTTTACTACATTCCCGGCGCGCCGGCCACTACTTCTCGGTGGGAACATTATATAAGTCTATAACGCTATATATCCTAGCCTAAGGCATACTAACATGTCGAATGTAATATTTTACAACATTCCCGTAACTTCGGCACCTACTTCTCGGTGGGAACATTATATACGTCTATAACGTTATATATCCTAGCCTAAGGCAACCTAACATCTCGGATGTAATATTTTACAACATTCCTGGCGTGTCGGCCCCTATTTCTCGGTGGGAACATTATATACGTCTTTAACGTTATATATCCTAACCTAAGGCAACCTAACATCTCGGATGTAATATTTTACAACATTCCCGTCACTTCGGCCCCTACTTCTCGGTGGGAACATTATATACGTCTATAACGTTATATATCCTAGCCTAAGGCAATCCTCACATCTCGGATGTAATATTTTACAACATTCCTGGCGCGCCGGCACCTATTTCTCGGTGGGAACATTATATACGTCTATAACGTTATATATCCTAGCCTAAGGCAACCTAACATCTCGGATGTAATATTTTACTACATTCGTGGCACGTCGGCCCCTACTTCTGGGTGGGAACATTATATACGTCTATAACGCTGTATATCCTAGCCTAAGGCAAACTAACATCCCGGATGTAATATTTTACTGCATTCCTGGCACGTCGGCCACTACTTCTCGGTGGGAACATTATATAAGTCTATAACGCTATATATCCTAGCCTAAGGCATACTAACATGTCGAATGTAATACATTACAACATTCCTGTCACTTCGGCACCTACTTCTCGGTGGGAACATTATATACGTCTATAACGTTATATATCCTAGCCTATGGCAACCTAACATCTCGGATGTTATATTTTACTACATTCCCGGCGCGCCGGCCCCTACTTCTCGGTGGGAACATTATATACGTCCATAACGTTATATATCCTAACCTAAGGCAACCTAACATATCGGATGTAATATTTTACTACATTCCTGGCACGTCGGCCACTACTTCTCGGTGGGAACATTATATAAGTCTATAACGCTATATATCCTAGCCTAAGGCATACTAACATGTCGAATGTAATATTTTACAACATTCCCGTAACTTCGGCACCTACTTCTCGGTGGGAACATTATATACGTCTATAACGTTCTATATCCTAGCCTAAGGCAACCTAACATCTCGGATGTTATATTTTACTACATTCCCGGCGCGCCGGCCCCTACTTCTCGGTGGGAACATTATATACGTCTATAACGTTATATATCCTAACCTAAGGGAACCTAACATCTCGGAAGTAATATTTGATAACATTCCTGGCGTGTAGGCCCGTAGTTCTCGGTGGGAATATCATATACGTCTATAACGTTATATATCCTGGCCTAAGGTAATCCTACCATCTCGGATGTAATATTTTACAACATTCCTGGCGCGTCGGCCCCTACTTCTCGGTGGGAACATTATATACGTCTATAACGTTATATATCCTAGCCTAAGGCATACTAACATGTCGAATGTAATATTTTACAACATTCCCGTAACTTCGGCACCTACTTCTCGGTGGGAACATTATATACGTCTATAACGTTATATATCCTAGCCTAAGGCAACCTAACATCTCGGATGTAATATTTTACAACATTCCTGGCGTGTCGGCCCCTATTTCTCGGTGGGAACATTATATACGTCTTTAACGTTATATATCCTAACCTAAGGCAACCTAACATCTCGGATGTAATATTTTACAACATTCCCGTCACTTCGGCCCCTACTTCTCGGTGGGAACATTATATACGTCTATAACGTTATATATCCTAGCCTAAGGCAATCCTCACATCTCGGATGTAATATTTTACAACATTCCTGGCGCGCCGGCACCTATTTCTCGGTGGGAACATTATATACGTCTATAACGTTATATATCCTAGCCTAAGGCAACCTAACATCTCGGATGTAATATTTTACTACATTCGTGGCACGTCGGCCCCTACTTCTGGGTGGGAACATTATATACGTCTATAACGCTGTATATCCTAGCCTAAGGCAAACTAACATCCCGGATGTAATATTTTACTGCATTCCTGGCACGTCGGCCACTACTTCTCGGTGGGAACATTATATAAGTCTATAACGCTATATATCCTAGCCTAAGGCATACTAACATGTCGAATGTAATACATTACAACATTCCTGTCACTTCGGCACCTACTTCTCGGTGGGAACATTATATACGTCTATAACGTTATATATCCTAGCCTATGGCAACCTAACATCTCGGATGTTATATTTTACTACATTCCCGGCGCGCCGGCCCCTACTTCTCGGTGGGAACATTATATACGTCCATAACGTTATATATCCTAACCTAAGGCAACCTAACATATCGGATGTAATATTTTACTACATTCCTGGCACGTCGGCCACTACTTCTCGGTGGGAACATTATATAAGTCTATAACGCTATATATCCTAGCCTAAGGCATACTAACATGTCGAATGTAATATTTTACAACATTCCCGTAACTTCGGCACCTACTTCTCGGTGGGAACATTATATACGTCTATAACGTTCTATATCCTAGCCTAAGGCAACCTAACATCTCGGATGTTATATTTTACTACATTCCCGGCGCGCCGGCCCCTATTTCTCGGTGGGAACATTATACACGTCTATAACGTTATATATCCTAACCTAAGGGAACCTAACATCTCGGAAGTAATATTTGATAACATTCCTGGCGTGTAGGCCCGTAGTTCTCGGTGGGAATATCATATACGTCTATAACGTTATATATCCTGGCCTAAGGTAATCCTAACATCTCGGATGTAATATTTTACAACATTCCTGGCGAGTCGGCACCTCCTTCTCGGTGGGAACATTATGTACGTCTATAACGTTATATATCCTAACCTAAGGGAACCTAACACCTCGGATGTAATGTTTTACAACATTCCTGTCGTGTCGGCCCCTATTTCTCGGTGGGAATATTATATATGTCTATAACGCTATGTGTCCTAGCCTGAGACAACATAACATGTCGAATATAATATTTTACAATATTCCTGGCGCGTCGGCAACTACTTCTCGGAGGGAACTGTATATACGTCTATAACGTTATATATCCTAACCTAAGACAACTTAACATGTCGAATGTAATATTTTACCACACTCCTGGCTCGTTGGCCCCTACTTCTCGGTGGGAACATTATATACGTCTATAACGTTATATATCCTAACCTAAGGGAACCTAACATCTCGGATGTAATATTTTACAACATTCCTGGCGTGTCGGCCCCTATTTCTCGGTGGGAACATTATATACGTCTTTAACGTTATATATCCTAACCTAAGGCAACCTAACATCTCGGATGTAATATTTTACAACATTCCCGTCACTTCGGCCCCTACTTCTCGGTGGGAACATTATATACGTCTATAACGTTATATATCCTAGCCTAAGGCAATCCTCACATCTCGGATGTAATATTTTACAACATTCCTGGCGCGCCGGCACCTATTTCTCGGTGGGAACATTATATACGTCTATAACGTTATATATCCTAGCCTAAGGCAACCTAACATCTCGGATGTAATATTTTACTACATTCGTGGCACGTCGGCCCCTACTTCTGGGTGGGAACATTATATACGTCTATAACGCTATATATCCTAGCCTAAGGCATACTAACATGTCGAATGTAATACATTACAACATTCCCGTCACTTCGGCACCTACTTCTCGGTGGGAACATTATATACGTCTATAACGTTATATATCCTAGCCTAAGGCAAACTAACATCCCGGATGTTATATTTTACTACATTCCCGGCGCGCCGGCCACTACTTCTCGGTGGGAACATTATATAAGTCTATAACGCTATATATCCTAGCCTAAGGCATACTAACATGTCGAATGTAATATTTTACAACATTCCCGTAACTTCGGCACCTACTTCTCGGTGGGAACATTATATACGTCTATAACGTTATATATCCTAGCCTAAGGCAACCTAACATCTCGGATGTAATATTTTACAACATTCCTGGCGTGTCGGCCCCTATTTCTCGGTGGGAACATTATATACGTCTTTAACGTTATATATCCTAACCTAAGGCAACCTAACATCTCGGATGTAATATTTTACAACATTCCCGTCACTTCGGCCCCTACTTCTCGGTGGGAACATTATATACGTCTATAACGTTATATATCCTAGCCTAAGGCAATCCTCACATCTCGGATGTAATATTTTACAACATTCCTGGCGCGCCGGCACCTATTTCTCGGTGGGAACATTATATACGTCTATAACGTTATATATCCTAGCCTAAGGCAACCTAACATCTCGGATGTAATATTTTACTACATTCGTGGCACGTCGGCCCCTACTTCTGGGTGGGAACATTATATACGTCTATAACGCTGTATATCCTAGCCTAAGGCAAACTAACATCCCGGATGTAATATTTTACTGCATTCCTGGCACGTCGGCCACTACTTCTCGGTGGGAACATTATATAAGTCTATAACGCTATATATCCTAGCCTAAGGCATACTAACATGTCGAATGTAATACATTACAACATTCCTGTCACTTCGGCACCTACTTCTCGGTGGGAACATTATATACGTCTATAACGTTATATATCCTAGCCTATGGCAACCTAACATCTCGGATGTTATATTTTACTACATTCCCGGCGCGCCGGCCCCTACTTCTCGGTGGGAACATTATATACGTCCATAACGTTATATATCCTAACCTAAGGCAACCTAACATATCGGATGTAATATTTTACTACATTCCTGGCACGTCGGCCACTACTTCTCGGTGGGAACATTATATAAGTCTATAACGCTATATATCCTAGCCTAAGGCATACTAACATGTCGAATGTAATATTTTACAACATTCCCGTAACTTCGGCACCTACTTCTCGGTGGGAACATTATATACGTCTATAACGTTCTATATCCTAGCCTAAGGCAACCTAACATCTCGGATGTTATATTTTACTACATTCCCGGCGCGCCGGCCCCTACTTCTCGGTGGGAACATTATATACGTCTATAACGTTATATATCCTAACCTAAGGGAACCTAACATCTCGGAAGTAATATTTGATAACATTCCTGGCGTGTAGGCCCGTAGTTCTCGGTGGGAATATCATATACGTCTATAACGTTATATATCCTGGCCTAAGGTAATCCTACCATCTCGGATGTAATATTTTACAACATTCCTGGCGCGTCGGCACCTCCTTCTCGGTGGGAACATTATGTACGTCTATAACGTTATATATCCTAACCTAAGGGAACCTAACACCTCGGATGTAATGTTTTACAACATTCCTGGCGTGTCGGCCCCTATTTCTCGGTGGGAATATTATATATGTCTATAACGCTATGTGTCCTAGCCTGAGACAACATAACATGTCGAATATAATATTTTACAATATTCCTGGCGCGTCGGCAACTACTTCTCGGAGGGAACTGTATATACGTCTATAACGTTATATATCCTAACCTAAGACAACTTAACATGTCGAATGTAATATTTTACCACACTCCTGGCTCGTTGGCCCCTACTTCTCGGTGGGAACATTATATACGTCTATAACGTTATATATCCTAGCCTATGGCAACCTAACATCTCGGATGTTATATTTTACTACATTCCCGGCGCGCCGGCCCCTACTTCTCGGTGGGAACATTATATACGTCTATAACGTTATATATCCTAACCTAAGGCAACCTAACATATCGGATGTAATATTTTACTACATTCCTGGCACGTCGGCCACTACTTCTCGGTGGGAACATTATATAAGTCTATAACGCTATATATCCTAGCCTAAGGCATACTAACATGTCGAATGTAATACTTTACAACATTCCCGTCACTTCGGCACCTACTTCTCGGTGGGAACATTATATACGTCTATAACGTTATATATCCTAGCCTATGGCAACCTAACATCTCGGATGTTATATTTTACTACATTCCCGGCGCGCCGGCCCCTACTTCTCGGTGGGAACATTATATACGTCTATAACGTTATATATCCTAACCTAAGGCAACCTAACATATCGGATGTAATATTTTACTACATTCCTGGCACGTCGGCCACTACTTCTCGGTGGGAACATTATATAAGTCTATAACGCTATATATCCTAGCCTAAGGCATACTAACATGTCGAATGTAATATTTTACAACATTCCCGTAACTTCGGCACCTACTTCTCGGTGGGAACATTATATACGTCTATAACGTTATATATCCTAGCCTAAGGCAACCTAACATCTCGGATGTAATATTTTACAACATTCCTGGCGTGTCGGCCCCTATTTCTCGGTGGGAACATTATATACGTCTTTAACGTTATATATCCTAACCTAAGGCAACCTAACATCTCGGATGTAATATTTTACAACATTCCCGTCACTTCGGCCCCTACTTCTCGGTGGGAACATTATATACGTCTATAACGTTATATATCCTAGCCTAAGGCAATCCTCACATCTCGGATGTAATATTTTACAACATTCCTGGCGCGCCGGCACCTATTTCTCGGTGGGAACATTATATACGTCTATAACGTTATATATCCTAGCCTAAGGCAACCTAACATCTCGGATGTAATATTTTACTACATTCGTGGCACGTCGGCCCCTACTTCTGGGTGGGAACATTATATACGTCTATAACGCTGTATATCCTAGCCTAAGGCAAACTAACATCCCGGATGTAATATTTTACTGCATTCCTGGCACGTCGGCCACTACTTCTCGGTGGGAACATTATATAAGTCTATAACGCTATATATCCTAGCCTAAGGCATACTAACATGTCGAATGTAATACATTACAACATTCCTGTCACTTCGGCACCTCCTTCTCGGTGGGAACATTATATACGTCTATAACGTTATATATCCTAGCCTATGGCAACCTAACATCTCGGATGTTATATTTTACTACATTCCCGGCGCGCCGGCCCCTACTTCTCGGTGGGAACATTATATACGTCCATAACGTTATATATCCTAACCTAAGGCAACCTAACATATCGGATGTAATATTTTACTACATTCCTGGCACGTCGGCCACTACTTCTCGGTGGGAACATTATATAAGTCTATAACGCTATATATCCTAGCCTAAGGCATACTAACATGTCGAATGTAATATTTTACAACATTCCCGTAACTTCGGCACCTACTTCTCGGTGGGAACATTATATACGTCTATAACGTTCTATATCCTAGCCTAAGGCAACCTAACATCTCGGATGTTATATTTTACTACATTCCCGGCGCGCCGGCCCCTACTTCTCGGTGGGAACATTATATACGTCTATAACGTTATATATCCTAACCTAAGGGAACCTAACATCTCGGAAGTAATATTTGATAACATTCCTGGCGTGTAGGCCCGTAGTTCTCGGTGGGAATATCATATACGTCTATAACGTTATATATCCTGGCCTAAGGTAATCCTACCATCTCGGATGTAATATTTTACAACATTCCTGGCGCGTCGGCACCTCCTTCTCGGTGGGAACATTATGTACGTCTATAACGTTATATATCCTAACCTAAGGGAACCTAACACCTCGGATGTAATGTTTTACAACATTCCTGGCGTGTCGGCCCCTATTTCTCGGTGGGAATATTATATATGTCTATAACGCTATGTGTCCTAGCCTGAGACAACATAACATGTCGAATATAATATTTTACAATATTCCTGGCGCGTCGGCAACTACTTCTCGGAGGGAACTGTATATACGTCTATAACGTTATATATCCTAACCTAAGACAACTTAACATCTCGGATGTAATATTTTACAACATTCCTGGCGTGTCGGCCCCTATTTCTCGGTGGGAACATTATATACGTCTTTAACGTTATATATCCTAACCTAAGGCAACCTAACATCTCGGATGTAATATTTTACAACATTCCCGTCACTTCGGCCCCTACTTCTCGGTGGGAACATTATATACGTCTATAACGTTATATATCCTAGCCTAAGGCAATCCTCACATCTCGGATGTAATATTTTACAACATTCCTGGCGCGCCGGCACCTATTTCTCGGTGGGAACATTATATACGTCTATAACGTTATATATCCTAGCCTAAGGCAACCTAACATCTCGGATGTAATATTTTACTACATTCGTGGCACGTCGGCCCCTACTTCTGGGTGGGAACATTATATACGTCTATAACGCTGTATATCCTAGCCTAAGGCAAACTAACATCCCGGATGTAATATTTTACTGCATTCCTGGCACGTCGGCCACTACTTCTCGGTGGGAACATTATATAAGTCTATAACGCTATATATCCTAGCCTAAGGCATACTAACATGTCGAATGTAATACATTACAACATTCCTGTCACTTCGGCACCTACTTCTCGGTGGGAACATTATATACGTCTATAACGTTATATATCCTAGCCTATGGCAACCTAACATCTCGGATGTTATATTTTACTACATTCCCGGCGCGCCGGCCCCTACTTCTCGGTGGGAACATTATATACGTCCATAACGTTATATATCCTAACCTAAGGCAACCTAACATATCGGATGTAATATTTTACTACATTCCTGGCACGTCGGCCACTACTTCTCGGTGGGAACATTATATAAGTCTATAACGCTATATATCCTAGCCTAAGGCATACTAACATGTCGAATGTAATATTTTACAACATTCCCGTAACTTCGGCACCTACTTCTCGGTGGGAACATTATATACGTCTATAACGTTCTATATCCTAGCCTAAGGCAACCTAACATCTCGGATGTTATATTTTACTACATTCCCGGCGCGCCGGCCCCTATTTCTCGGTGGGAACATTATACACGTCTATAACGTTATATATCCTAACCTAAGGGAACCTAACATCTCGGAAGTAATATTTGATAACATTCCTGGCGTGTAGGCCCGTAGTTCTCGGTGGGAATATCATATACGTCTATAACGTTATATATCCTGGCCTAAGGTAATCCTAACATCTCGGATGTAATATTTTACAACATTCCTGGCGAGTCGGCACCTCCTTCTCGGTGGGAACATTATGTACGTCTATAACGTTATATATCCTAACCTAAGGGAACCTAACACCTCGGATGTAATGTTTTACAACATTCCTGTCGTGTCGGCCCCTATTTCTCGGTGGGAATATTATATATGTCTATAACGCTATGTGTCCTAGCCTGAGACAACATAACATGTCGAATATAATATTTTACAATATTCCTGGCGCGTCGGCAACTACTTCTCGGAGGGAACTGTATATACGTCTATAACGTTATATATCCTAGCCTAAGGCAACCTAACATCTCGGATGTTATATTTTACTACATTCCCGGCGCGCCGGCCCCTACTTCTCGGTGGGAACATTATATACGTCTATAACGTTATATATCCTAACCTAAGGGAACCTAACACCTCGGATGTAATGTTTTACAACATTCCTGGCGTGTCGGCCCCTATTTCTCGGTGGGAATATTATATATGTCTATAACGCTATGTGTCCTAGCCTGAGACAACATAACATGTCGAATATAATATTTTACAATATTCCTGGCGCGTCGGCAACTACTTCTCGGAGGGAACTGTATATACGTCTATAACGTTATATATCCTAACCTAAGACAACTTAACATGTCGAATGTAATATTTTACCACACTCCTGGCTCGTTGGCCCCTACTTCTCGGTGGGAACATTATATACGTCTATAACGTTATATATCCTAACCTAAGGGAACCTAACATCTCGGATGTAATATTTTACAACATTCCTGGCGTGTCGGCCCCTATTTCTCGGTGGGAACATTATATACGTCTATAACGTTATATATCCTAGCCTAAGGCAAACTAACATCCCGGATGTAATATTTTACTGCATTCCTGGCACGTCGGCCACTACTTCTCGGTGGGAACATTATATAAGTCTATAACGCTATATATCCTAGCCTAAGGCATACTAACATGTCGAATGTAATACATTACAACATTCCCGTCACTTCGGCACCTACTTCTCGGTGGGAACATTATATACGTCTATAACGTTATATATCCTAGCCTATGGCAACCTAACATCTCGGATGTTATATTTTACTACATTCCCGGCGCGCCGGCCCCTACTTCTCGGTGGGAACATTATATACGTCTATAACGTTATATATCCTAACCTAAGGCAACCTAACATATCGGATGTAATATTTTACTACATTCCTGGCACGTCGGCCACTACTTCTCGGTGGGAACATTATATAAGTCTATAACGCTATATATCCTAGCCTAAGGCATACTAACATGTCGAATGTAATATTTTACAACATTCCCGTAACTTCGGCACCTACTTCTCGGTGGGAACATTATATACGTCTATAACGTGTTATATCCTAGCCTAAGGCAACCTAACATCTCGGATGTAATATTTTACAACATTCCTGGCGTGTCGGCCCCTATTTCTCGGTGGGAACATTATATACGTCTTTAACGTTATATATCCTAACCTAAGGCAACCTAACATCTCGGATGTAATATTTTACAACATTCCCGTCACTTCGGCCCCTACTTCTCGGTGGGAACATTATATACGTCTATAACGTTATATATCCTAGCCTAAGGCAATCCTCACATCTCGGATGTAATATTTTACAACATTCCTGGCGCGCCGGCACCTATTTCTCGGTGGGAACATTATATACGTCTATAACGTTATATATCCTAGCCTAAGGCAACCTAACATCTCGGATGTAATATTTTACTACATTCGTGGCACGTCGGCCCCTACTTCTGGGTGGGAACATTATATACGTCTATAACGCTGTATATCCTAGCCTAAGGCAAACTAACATCCCGGATGTAATATTTTACTGCATTCCTGGCACGTCGGCCACTACTTCTCGGTGGGAACATTATATAAGTCTATAACGCTATATATCCTAGCCTAAGGCATACTAACATGTCGAATGTAATACATTACAACATTCCTGTCACTTCGGCACCTACTTCTCGGTGGGAACATTATATACGTCTATAACGTTATATATCCTAGCCTATGGCAACCTAACATCTCGGATGTTATATTTTACTACATTCCCGGCGCGCCGGCCCCTACTTCTCGGTGGGAACATTATATACGTCCATAACGTTATATATCCTAACCTAAGGCAACCTAACATATCGGATGTAATATTTTACTACATTCCTGGCACGTCGGCCACTACTTCTCGGTGGGAACATTATATAAGTCTATAACGCTATATATCCCAGCCTAAGGCATACTAACATGTCGAATGTAATATTTTACAACATTCCCGTAACTTCGGCACCTACTTCTCGGTGGGAACATTATATACGTCTATAACGTTCTATATCCTAGCCTAAGGCAACCTAACATCTCGGATGTTATATTTTACTACATTCCCGGCGCGCCGGCCCCTACTTCTCGGTGGGAACATTATATACGTCTATAACGTTATATATCCTAACCTAAGGCAACCTAACATCTCGGATGTAATATTTTACAACATTCCCGTCACTTCGGCCCCTACTTCTCGGTGGGAACATTATATACGTCTATAACGTTATATATCCTAGCCTAAGGCAATCCTCACATCTCGGATGTAATATTTTACAACATTCCTGGCGCGCCGGCACCTATTTCTCGGTGGGAACATTATATACGTCTATAACGTTATATATCCTAGCCTAAGGCAACCTAACATCTCGGATGTAATATTTTACTACATTCGTGGCACGTCGGCCCCTACTTCTGGGTGGGAACATTATATACGTCTATAACGCTGTATATCCTAGCCTAAGGCAAACTAACATCCCGGATGTAATATTTTACTGCATTCCTGGCACGTCGGCCACTACTTCTCGGTGGGAACATTATATAAGTCTATAACGCTATATATCCTAGCCTAAGGCATACTAACATGTCGAATGTAATACATTACAACATTCCTGTCACTTCGGCACCTACTTCTCGGTGGGAACATTATATACGTCTATAACGTTATATATCCTAGCCTATGGCAACCTAACATCTCGGATGTTATATTTTACTACATTCCCGGCGCGCCGGCCCCTACTTCTCGGTGGGAACATTATATACGTCCATAACGTTATATATCCTAACCTAAGGCAACCTAACATATCGGATGTAATATTTTACTACATTCCTGGCACGTCGGCCACTACTTCTCGGTGGGAACATTATATAAGTCTATAACGCTATATATCCCAGCCTAAGGCATACTAACATGTCGAATGTAATATTTTACAACATTCCCGTAACTTCGGCACCTACTTCTCGGTGGGAACATTATATACGTCTATAACGTTATATATCCTAGCCTAAGGCAACCTAACATCTCGGATGTTATATTTTGCTACATTCCCGGCGCGCCGGCCCCTACTTCTCGGTGGGAACATTATATACGTCTATAACGTTATATATCCTAACCTAAGGGAACCTAACACCTCGGATGTAATGTTTTACAACATTCCTGGCGTGTCGGCCCCTATTTCTCGGTGGGAATATTATATATGTCTATAACGCTATGTGTCCTAGCCTGAGACAACATAACATGTCGAATATAATATTTTACAATATTCCTGGCGCGTCGGCAACTACTTCTCGGAGGGAACTGTATATACGTCTATAACGTTATATATCCTAACCTAAGACAACTTAACATGTCGAATGTAATATTTTACCACACTCCTGGCTCGTTGGCCCCTACTTCTCGGTGGGAACATTATATACGTCTATAACGTTATATATCCTAACCTAAGGGAACCTAACATCTCGGATGTAATATTTTGCAACATTCCTGGCGTGTCGGCCCCTATTTCTCGGTGGGAACATTATATACGTCTTTAACGTTATATATCCTAACCTAAGGCAACCTAACATCTCGGATGTAATATTTTACAACATTCCCGTCACTTCGGCCCCTACTTCTCGGTGGGAACATTATATACGTCTATAACGTTATATATCCTAGCCTAAGGCAATCCTCACATCTCGGATGTAATATTTTACAACATTCCTGGCGCGCCGGCACCTATTTCTCGGTGGGAACATTATATACGTCTATAACGTTATATATCCTAGCCTAAGGCAAACTAACATCTCGGATGTAATATTTTACAACATTCCTGGCGCGCCGGCACCTATTTCTCGGTGGGAACATTATATACGTCTATAACTTTACATATCCTAGCCTAAGGCAACCTAACATCTCGGATGTAATATTTTACTACATTCCTGGCGCGCCGGCCCCCACTTCTCGGTGGGAACATTATATACGTCTATATCGCTATATATCATAACCTAAGGCAACCGAACATGTGGAGCGTAATATTTTACAACATTCCTGGCTCGTCGACCCCTACTTCTCGGTGGGAACATTATATACGTCTATAAAGTTATATATCCTAACCTAAGGGAACCTAACATCTCGGAAGTAATATTTGATAACATTCCTGGCGTGTAGGCCCGTAGTTCTCGGTGGGAATATCATATACGTCTATAACGTTATATATCCTAGCCTAAGGTAATCCTAACATCTCGGATGTAATATTTTACAACATTCCTGGCGCGTCGGCCACTACTTCTCGGTGGGAACATTATATAAGTCTATAACGCTATATATCCTAGCCTAAGGCATACTAACATGTCGAATGTAATACATTACAACATTCCTGTCACTTCGGCACCTACTTCTCGGTGGGAACATTATATACGTCTATAACGTTATATATCCTAGCCTATGGCAACCTAACATCTCGGATGTTATATTTTACTACATTCCCGGCGCGCCGGCCCCTACTTCTCGGTGGGAACATTATATACGTCCATAACGTTATATATCCTAACCTAAGGCAACCTAACATATCCGATGTAATATTTTACTACATTCCTGGCACGTCGGCCACTACTTCTCGGTGGGAACATTATATAAGTCTATAACGCTATATATCCTAGCCTAAGGCATACTAACATGTCGAATGTAATATTTTACAACATTCCCGTAACTTCGGCACCTACTTCTCGGTGGGAACATTATATACGTCTATAACGTTCTATATCCTAGCCTAAGGCAACCTAACATCTCGGATGTTATATTTTACTACATTCCCGGCGCGCCGGCCCCTACTTCTCGGTGGGAACATTATATACGTCTATAACGTTATATATCCTAACCTAAGGGAACCTAACATCTCGGAAGTAATATTTGATAACATTCCTGGCGTGTAGGCCCGTAGTTCTCGGTGGGAATATCATATACGTCTATAACGTTATATATCCTGGCCTAAGGTAATCCTAACATCTCGGATGTAATATTTTACAACATTCCTGGCGAGTCGGCACCTCCTTCTCGGTGGGAACATTATGTACGTCTATAACGTTATATATCCTAACCTAAGGGAACCTAACACCTCGGATGTAATGTTTTACAACATTCCTGGCGTGTCGGCCCCTATTTCTCGGTGGGAATATTATATATGTCTATAACGCTATGTGTCCTAGCCTGAGACAACATAACATGTCGAATATAATATTTTACAATATTCCTGGCGCGTCGGCAACTACTTCTCGGAGGGAACTGTATATACGTCTATAACGTTATATATCCTAACCTAAGACAACTTAACATGTCGAATGTAATATTTTACCACACTCCTGGCTCGTTGGCCCCTACTTCTCGGTGGGAACATTATATACGTCTATAACGTTATATATCCTAACCTAAGGGAACCTAACATCTCGGATGTAATATTTTACAACATTCCTGGCGTGTCGGCCCCTATTTCTCGGTGGGAACATTACATACGTCTTTAACGTTATATATCCTAACCTAAGGCAACCTAACATCTCGGATGTAATATTTTACAACATTCCCGTCACTTCGGCCCCTACTTCTCGGTGGGAACATTATATACGTCTATAACGTTATATATCCTAGCCTAAGGCAATCCTCACATCTCGGATGTAATATTTTACAACATTCCTGGCGCGCCGGCACCTATTTCTCGGTGGGAACATTATATACGTCTATAACGTTATATATCCTAGCCTAAGGCAACCTAACATCTCGGATGTAATATTTTACTACATTCGTGGCACGTCGGCCCCTACTTCTGGGTGGGAACATTATATACGTCTATAACGCTGTATATCCTAGCCTAAGGCAAACTAACATCCCGGATGTAATATTTTACTGCATTCCTGGCACGTCGGCCACTACTTCTCGGTGGGAACATTATATAAGTCTATAACGCTATATATCCTAGCCTAAGGCATACTAACATGTCGAATGTAATACATTACAACATTCCTGTCACTTCGGCACCTACTTCTCGGTGGGAACATTATATACGTCTATAACGTTATATATCCTAGCCTATGGCAACCTAACATCTCGGATGTTATATTTTACTACATTCCCGGCGCGCCGGCCCCTACTTCTCGGTGGGAACATTATATACGTCCATAACGTTATATATCCTAACCTAAGGCAACCTAACATATCGGATGTAATATTTTACTACATTCCTGGCACGTCGGCCACTACTTCTCGGTGGGAACATTATATAAGTCTATAACGCTATATATCCTAGCCTAAGGCATACTAACATGTCGAATGTAATATTTTACAACATTCCCGTAACTTCGGCACCTACTTCTCGGTGGGAACATTATATACGTCTATAACGTTCTATATCCTAGCCTAAGGCAACCTAACATCTCGGATGTTATATTTTACTACATTCCCGGCGCGCCGGCCCCTACTTCTCGGTGGGAACATTATATACGTCTATAACGTTATATATCCTAACCTAAGGGAACCTAACATCTCGGAAGTAATATTTGATAACATTCCTGGCGTGTAGGCCCGTAGTTCTCGGTGGGAATATCATATACGTCTATAACGTTATATATCCTGGCCTAAGGTAATCCTAACATCTCGGATGTAATATTTTACAACATTCCTGGCGAGTCGGCACCTCCTTCTCGGTGGGAACATTATGTACGTCTATAACGTTATATATCCTAACCTAAGGGAACCTAACACCTCGGATGTAATGTTTTACAACATTCCTGGCGTGTCGGCCCCTATTTCTCGGTGGGAATATTATATATGTCTATAACGCTATGTGTCCTAGCCTGAGACAACATAACATGTCGAATATAATATTTTACAATATTCCTGGCGCGTCAGCAACTACTTCTCGGAGGGAACTGTATATACGTCTATAACGTTATATATCCTAACCTAAGACAACTTAACATGTCGAATGTAATATTTTACCACACTCCTGGCTCGTTGGCCCCTACTTCTCGGTGGGAACATTATATACGTCTATAACGTTATATATCCTAACCTAAGGGAACCTAACATCTCGGATGTAATATTTTACAACATTCCTGGCGTGTCGGCCCCTATTTCTCGGTGGGAACGTTATATACGTCTTTAACGTTATATATCCTAACCTAAGGCAACCTAACATCTCGGATGTAATATTTTACAACATTCCCGTCACTTCGGCCCCTACTTCTCGGTGGGAACATTATATACGTCTATAACGTTATATATCCTAGCCTAAGGCAATCCTCACATCTCGGATGTAATATTTTACAACATTCCTGGCGCGCCGGCACCTATTTCTCGGTGGGAACATTATATATGTCTATAACGTTATATATCCTAGCCTAAGGCAACCTAACATCTCGGATGTAATATTTTACTACATTCGTGGCACGTCGGCCCCTACTTCTGGGTGGGAACATTATATACGTCTATAACGCTATATATCCTAGCCTAAGGCATACTAACATGTCGAATGTAATACATTACAACATTCCCGTCACTTCGGCACCTACTTCTCGGTGGGAACATTATATACGTCTATAACGTTATATATCCTAGCCTAAGGCAAACTAACATCCCGGATGTAATATTTTACTGCATTCCTGGCACGTCGGCCACTACTTCTCGGTGGGAACATTATATAAGTCTATAACGCTATATATCCTAGCCTAAGGCATACTAACATGTCGAATGTAATACATTACAACATTCCCGTCACTTCGGCACCTACTTCTCGGTGGGAACATTATATACGTCTATAACGTTACATATCCTAGCCTATGGCAACCTAACATCTCGGATGTTATATTTTACTACATTCCCGGCGCGCCGGCCCCTACTTCTCGGTGGGAACATTATATACGTCTATAACGTTATATATCCTAACCTAAGGCAACCTAACATATCGGATGTAATATTTTACTACATTCCTGGCACGTCGGCCACTACTTCTCGGTGGGAACATTATATAAGTCTATAACGCTATATATCCTAGCCTAAGGCATACTAACATGTCGAATGTAATACATTACAACATTCCCGTCACTTCGGCACCTACTTCTCGGTGGGAACATTATATACGTCTATAACGTTATATATCCTAGCCTATGGCAACCTAACATCTCGGATGTTATATTTTACTACATTCCCGGCGCGCCGGCCCCTACTTCTCGGTGGGAACATTATATACGTCTATAACGTTATATATCCTAACCTAAGGCAACCTAACATATCGGATGTAATATTTTCCTACATTCCTGGCACGTCGGCCACTACTTCTCGGTGGGAACATTATATAAGTCTATAACGCTATATATCCTAGCCTAAGGCATACTAACATGTCGAATGTAATATTTTACAACATTCCCGTAACTTCGGCACCTACTTCTCGGTGGGAACATTATATACGTCTATAACGTTATATATCCTAGCCTAAGGCAACCTAACATCTCGGATGTAATATTTTACAACATTCCTGGCGTGTCGGCCCCTATTTCTCGGTGGGAACATTATATACGTCTTTAACGTTATATATCCTAACCTAAGGCAACCTAACATCTCGGATGTAATATTTTACAACATTCCCGTCACTTCGGCCCCTACTTCTCGGTGGGAACATTATATACGTCTATAACGTTATATATCCTAGCCTAAGGCAATCCTCACATCTCGGATGTAATATTTTACAACATTCCTGGCACGCCGGCACCTATTTCTCGGTGGGAACATTATATACGTCTATAACGTTATATATCCTAGCCTAAGGCAACCTAACATCTCGGATGTAATATTTTACTACATTCGTGGCACGTCGGCCCCTACTTCTGGGTGGGAACATTATATACGTCTATAACGCTGTATATCCTAGCCTAAGGCAAACTAACATCCCGGATGTAATATTTTACTGCATTCCTGGCACGTCGGCCACTACTTCTCGGTGGGAACATTATATAAGTCTATAACGCTATATATCCTAGCCTAAGGCATACTAACATGTCGAATGTAATACATTACAACATTCCTGTCACTTCGGCACCTACTTCTCGGTGGGAACATTATATACGTCTATAACGTTATATATCCTAGCCTATGGCAACCTAACATCTCGGATGTTATATTTTACTACATTCCCGGCGCGCCGGCCCCTACTTCTCGGTGGGAACATTATATACGTCCATAACGTTATATATCCTAACCTAAGGCAACCTAACATATCGGATGTAATATTTTACTACATTCCTGGCACGTCGGCCCCCACTTCTCGGTGGGAACATTATATACGTCTATATCGCTATATATCATACCCTAAGGCAACCGAACATGTGGAGCGTAATATTTTACAACATTCCTGGCTCGTCGACCCCTACTTCTCGGTGGGAACATTATATACGTCTATAAAGTTATATATCCTAACCTAAGGGAACCTAACATCTCGGAAGTAATATTTGATAACATTCCTGGCGTGTAGGCCCGTAGTTCTCGGTGGGAATATCATATACGTCTATAACGTTATATATCCTAGCCTAAGGTAATCCTAACATCTCGGATGTAATATTTTACAACATTCCTGGCGCGTCGGCACCTACTTCTCGGTGGGAACATTATATACGTCCTTAACGCTATATATCCTAGCCTAAGGCAACCTAACTTGTCGAGCGTAATATTTTACAACACTCCTGGGGCGTCGGCCCCCATTTCTCGGTGGGAACATTATATACGTCTATAACGTTATATATCCTAACCTAAGGGAACCTAACATCTCGGATGTAATATTTTACAACATTCCCGTCACTTCGGCCCCTACTTCTCGGTGGGAACATTATATACGTCTATAACGTTATATATCCTAGCCTAAGGCAATCCTCACATCTCGGATGTAATATTTTACAACATTCCTGGCGCGCCGGCACCTACTTCTCGGTGGGAACATTATATACGTCTATAACGTTATATATCCTAGCCTAAGGTAATCCTAACATCTCGGATGTAATATTTTACAACATTCCTGGCGCGTCGGCACCTACTTCTCGGTGGGAACATTATATACGTCTATAAAGTTATATATCCTAGCCTAAGGCAACCTAACATACCGGATGTAATATTTTACCACATTCCTGGCGCGCTGACCCCAACTTCTCGGTGGGAACATTATATACGTCTATAACGCCATATATCCTAACTTAAGGCAACCAAAAATGTCGAGCGCAATATTTTACTGCATTCCTGGCGTGTCGGCCCCTATTTCTCGGTGGGAACATTATACACGTCTATAACGTTATATATCCTAACCTAAGGGAACCTAACATCTCGGAAGTAATATTTGATAACATTCCTGGCGTGTAGGCCCGTAGTTCTCGGTGGGAATATCATATACGTCTATAACGTTATATATCCTGGCCTAAGGTAATCCTAACATCTCGGATGTAATATTTTACAACATTCCTGGCGAGTCGGCACCTCCTTCTCGGTGGGAACATTATGTACGTCTATAACGTTATATATCCTAACCTAAGGGAACCTAACACCTCGGATGTAATGTTTTACAACATTCCTGGCGTGTCGGCCCCTATTTCTCGGTGGGAATATTATATATGTCTATAACGCTATGTGTCCTAGCCTGAGACAACATAACATGTCGAATATAATATTTTACAATATTCCTGGCGCGTCGGCAACTACTTCTCGGAGGGAACTGTATATACGTCTATAACGTTATATATCCTAACCTAAGACAACTTAACATGTCGAATGTAATATTTTACCACACTCCTGGCTCGTTGGCCCCTACTTCTCGGTGGGAACATTATATACGTCTATAACGTTATATATCCTAACCTAAGGGAACCTAACATCTCGGATGTAATATTTTACAACATTCCTGGCGTGTCGGCCCCTATTTCTCGGTGGGAACATTATATACGTCTTTAACGTTATATATCCTAACCTAAGGCAACCTAACATCTCGGATGTAATATTTTACAACATTCCCGTCACTTCGGCCCCTACTTCTCGGTGGGAACATTATATACGTCTATAACGTTATATATCCTAGCCTAAGGCAATCCTCACATCTCGGATGTAATATTTTACAACATTCCTGGCGCGCCGGCACCTATTTCTCGGTGGGAACATTATATACGTCTATAACGTTATATATCCTAGCCTAAGGCAACCTAACATCTCGGATGTAATATATTACTACATTCGTGGCACGTCGGCCCCTACTTCTGGGTGGGAACATTATATACGTCTATAACGCTATATATCCTAGCCTAAGGCATACTAACATGTCGAATGTAATACATTACAACATTCCCGTCACTTCGGCACCTACTTCTCGGTGGGAACATTATATACGTCTATAACGTTATATATCCTAGCCTATGGCAACCTAACATCTCGGATGTTATATTTTACTACATTCCCGGCGCGCCGGCCCCTACTTCTCGGTGGGAACATTATATACGTCTATAACGTTATATATCCTAACCTAAGGCAACCTAACATATCGGATGTAATATTTTACTACATTCCTGGCACGTCGGCCACTACTTCTCGGTGGGAACATTATATAAGTCTATAACGCTATATATCCTAGCCTAAGGCATACTAACATGTCGAATGTAATACATTACAACATTCCCGTCACTTCGGCACCTACTTCTCGGTGGGAACATTATATACGTCTATAACGTTATATATCCTAGCCTATGGCAACCTAACATCTCGGATGTTATATTTTACTACATTCCCGGCGCGCCGGCCCCTACTTCTCGGTGGGAACATTATATACGTCTATAACGTTATATATCCTAACCTAAGGCAACCTAACATATCGGATGTAATATTTTACTACATTCCTGGCACGTCGGCCACTACTTCTCGGTGGGAACATTATATAAGTCTATAACGCTATATATCCTAGCCTAAGGCATACTAACATGTCGAATGTAATATTTTACAACATTCCCGTAACTTCGGCACCTACTTCTCGGTGGGAACATTATATACGTCTATAACGTTATATATCCTAGCCTAAGGCAACCTAACATCTCGGATGTAATATTTTACAACATTCCTGGCGTGTCGGCCCCTATTTCTCGGTGGGAACATTATATACGTCTTTAACGTTATATATCCTAACCTAAGGCAACCTAACATCTCGGATGTAATATTTTACAACATTCCCGTCACTTCGGCCCCTACTTCTCGGTGGGAACATTATATACGTCTATAACGTTATATATCCTAGCCTAAGGCAATCCTCACATCTCGGATGTAATATTTTACAACATTCCTGGCGCGCCGGCACCTATTTCTCGGTGGGAACATTATATACGTCTATAACGTTATATATCCTAGCCTAAGGCAACCTAACATCTCGGATGTAATATTTTACTACATTCGTGGCACGTCGGCCCCTACTTCTGGGTGGGAACATTATATACGTCTATAACGCTGTATATCCTAGCCTAAGGCAAACTAACATCCCGGATGTAATATTTTACTGCATTCCTGGCACGTCGGCCACTACTTCTCGGTGGGAACATTATATAAGTCTATAACGCTATATATCCTAGCCTAAGGCATACTAACATGTCGAATGTAATACATTACAACATTCCTGTCACTTCGGCACCTACTTCTCGGTGGGAACATTATATACGTCTATAACGTTATATATCCTAGCCTATGGCAACCTAACATCTCGGATGTTATATTTTACTACATTCCCGGCGCGCCGGCCCCTACTTCTCGGTGGGAACATTATATACGTCCATAACGTTATATATCCTAACCTAAGGCAACCTAACATATCGGATGTAATATTTTACTACATTCCTGGCACGTCGGCCACTACTTCTCGGTGGGAACATTATATAAGTCTATAACGCTATATATCCTAGCCTAAGGCATACTAACATGTCGAATGTAATATTTTACAACATTCCCGTAACTTCGGCACCTACTTCTCGGTGGGAACATTATATACGTCTATAACGTTCTATATCCTAGCCTAAGGCAACCTAACATCTCGGATGTTATATTTTACTACATTCCCGGCGCGCCGGCCCCTACTTCTCGGTGGGAACATTATATACGTCTATAACGTTATATATCCTAACCTAAGGGAACCTAACATCTCGGAAGTAATATTTGATAACATTCCTGGCGTGTAGGCCCGTAGTTCTCGGTGGGAATATCATATACGTCTATAACGTTATATATCCTGGCCTAAGGTAATCCTACCATCTCGGATGTAATATTTTACAACATTCCTGGCGCGTCGGCACCTCCTTCTCGGTGGGAACATTATGTACGTCTATAACGTTATATATCCTAACCTAAGGGAACCTAACACCTCGGATGTAATGTTTTACAACATTCCTGGCGTGTCGGCCCCTATTTCTCGGTGGGAATATTATATATGTCTATAACGCTATGTGTCCTAGCCTGAGACAACATAACATGTCGAATATAATATTTTACAATATTCCTGGCGCGTCGGCCCCTATTTCTCGGTGGGAACATTATATACGTCTTTAAAGTTATATATCCTAACCTAAGGCAACCTAACATCTCGGATGTAATATTTTACAACATTCCCGTCACGTCGGCCCCTACTTCTCGGTGGGAACATTATATACGTCTATAACGTTATATATCCTAGCCTAAGGCAATCCTCACATCTCGGATGTAATATTTTACAACATTCCTGGCGCGCCGGCACCTACTTCTCGGTGGGAACATTATATACGTCTATAACGTTATATATCCTAGCCTAAGGTAATCCTAACATCTCGGATGTAATATTTTACAACATTCCTGGCGCGTCGGCACCTACTTCTCGGTGGGAACATTATATACGTCTATAAAGTTATATATCCTAGCCTAAGGCAACCTAACATACCGGATGTAATATTTTACCACATTCCTGGCGCGCTGACCCCAACTTCTCGGTGGGAACATTATATACGTCTATAACGCCATATATCCTAACTTAAGGCAACCAAAAATGTCGAGCGCAATATTTTACTGCATTCCTGGCGTGTCGGCCCCTATTTCTCGGTGGGAACATTATACACGTCTATAACGTTATATATCCTAACCTAAGGGAACCTAACATCTCGGAAGTAATATTTGATAACATTCCTGGCGTGTAGGCCCGTAGTTCTCGGTGGGAATATCATATACGTCTATAACGTTATATATCCTGGCCTAAGGTAATCCTAACATCTCGGATGTAATATTTTACAACATTCCTGGCGAGTCGGCACCTCCTTCTCGGTGGGAACATTATGTACGTCTATAACGTTATATATCCTAACCTAAGGGAACCTAACACCTCGGATGTAATGTTTTACAACATTCCTGGCGTGTCGGCCCCTATTTCTCGGTGGGAATATTATATATGTCTATAACGCTATGTGTCCTAGCCTGAGACAACATAACATGTCGAATATAATATTTTACAATATTCCTGGCGCGTCGGCAACTACTTCTCGGAGGGAACTGTATATACGTCTATAACGTTATATATCCTAACCTAAGACAACTTAACATGTCGAATGTAATATTTTACCACACTCCTGGCTCGTTGGCCCCTACTTCTCGGTGGGAACATTATATACGTCTATAACGTTATATATCCTAACCTAAGGGAACCTAACATCTCGGATGTAATATTTTACAACATTCCTGGCGTGTCGGCCCCTATTTCTCGGTGGGAACATTATATACGTCTTTAACGTTATATATCCTAACCTAAGGCAACCTAACATCTCGGATGTAATATTTTACAACATTCCCGTCACTTCGGCCCCTACTTCTCGGTGGGAACATTATATACGTCTATAACGTTATATATCCTAGCCTAAGGCAATCCTCACATCTCGGATGTAATATTTTACAACATTCCTGGCGCGCCGGCACCTATTTCTCGGTGGGAACATTATATACGTCTATAACGTTATATATCCTAGCCTAAGGCAACCTAACATCTCGGATGTAATATTTTACAACATTCCTGGCGCGTCGGCCACTACTTCTCGGTGGGAACATTATATAAGTCTATAACGCTATATATCCTAGCCTAAGGCATACTAACATGTCGAATGTAATACATTACAACATTCCTGTCACTTCGGCACCTACTTCTCGGTGGGAACATTATATACGTCTATAACGTTATATATCCTAGCCTATGGCAACCTAACATCTCGGATGTTATATTTTACTACATTCCCGGCGCGCCGGCCCCTACTTCTCGGTGGGAACATTATATACGTCCATAACGTTATATATCCTAACCTAAGGCAACCTAACATATCGGATGTAATATTTTACTACATTCCTGGCACGTCGGCCACTACTTCTCGGTGGGAACATTATATAAGTCTATAACGCTATATATCCTAGCCTAAGGCATACTAACATGTCGAATGTAATATTTTACAACATTCCCGTAACTTCGGCACCTACTTCTCGGTGGGAACATTATATACGTCTATAACGTTCTATATCCTAGCCTAAGGCAACCTAACATCTCGGATGTTATATTTTACTACATTCCCGGCGCGCCGGCCCCTACTTCTCGGTGGGAACATTATATACGTCTATAACGTTATATATCCTAACCTAAGGGAACCTAACATCTCGGATGTAATATTTTACAACATTCCTGGCGTGTCGGCCCCTATTTCTCGGTGGGAACATTATATACGTCTTTAACGTTATATATCCTAACCTAAGGCAACCTAACATCTCGGATGTAATATTTTACAACATTCCCGTCACTTCGGCCCCTACTTCTCGGTGGGAAAATTATATACGTCTATAACGTTATATATCCTAGCCTAAGGCAATCCTCACATCTCGGATGTAATATTTTACAACATTCCTGGCGCGCCGGCACCTATTTCTCGGTGGGAACATTATATACGTCTATAACGTTATATATCCTAGCCTAAGGCAAACTAACATCTCGGATGTAATATTTTACAACATTCCTGGCGCGCCGGCACCTATTTCTCGGTGGGAACATTATATACGTCTATAACTTTACATATCCTAGCCTAAGGCAACCTAACATCTCGGATGTAATATTTTACTACATTCCTGGCGTGCCGGCCCCCACTTCTCGGTGGGAACATTATATACGTCTATATCGCTATATATCATACCCTAAGGCAACCGAACATGTGGAGCGTAATATTTTACAACATTCCTGGCTCGTCGACCCCTACTTCTCGGTGGGAACATTATATACGTCTATAAAGTTATATATCCTAACCTAAGGGAACCTAACATCTCGGAAGTAATATTTGATAACATTCCTGGCGTGTAGGCCCGTAGTTCTCGGTGGGAATATCATATACGTCTATAACGTTATATATCCTAGCCTAAGGTAATCCTAACATCTCGGATGTAATATTTTACAACATTCCTGGCGCGTCGGCCACTACTTCTCGGTGGGAACATTATATAAGTCTATAACGCTATATATCCTAGCCTAAGGCATACTAACATGTCGAATGTAATACATTACAACATTCCTGTCACTTCGGCACCTACTTCTCGGTGGGAACATTATATACGTCTATAACGTTATATATCCTAGCCTATGGCAACCTAACATCTCGGATGTTATATTTTACTACATTCCCGGCGCGCCGGCCCCTACTTCTCGGTGGGAACATTATATACGTCCATAACGTTATATATCCTAACCTAAGGCAACCTAACATATCGGATGTAATATTTTACTACATTCCTGGCACGTCGGCCACTACTTC
Organism: Xylocopa violacea; assembly: GCA_963969225.1. Classification (NCBI taxonomy): domain Eukaryota; kingdom Metazoa; phylum Arthropoda; class Insecta; order Hymenoptera; family Apidae; genus Xylocopa; species Xylocopa violacea. The sequence continues at coordinate 2,061,912 of CAXAJV010000835.1, forward strand.
TCGGTGGGAACATTATATAAGTCTATAACGCTATATATCCTAGCCTAAGGCATACTAACATGTCGAATGTAATATTTTACAACATTCCCGTAACTTCGGCACCTACTTCTCGGTGGGAACATTATATACGTCTATAACGTTCTATATCCTAGCCTAAGGCAACCTAACATCTCGGATGTTATATTTTACTACATTCCCGGCGCGCCGGCCCCTACTTCTCGGTGGGAACATTATATACGTCTATAACGTTATATATCCTAACCTAAGGGAACCTAACATCTCGGAATTAATATTTGATAACATTCCTGGCGTGTAGGCCCGTAGTTCTCGGTGGGAATATCATATACGTCTATAACGTTATATATCCTGGCCTAAGGTAATCCTACCATCTCGGATGTAATATTTTACAACATTCCTGGCGCGTCGGCACCTCCTTCTCGGTGGGAACATTATGTACGTCTATAACGTTATATATCCTAACCTAAGGGAACCTAACACCTCGGATGTAATGTTTTACAACATTCCTGGCGTGTCGGCCCCTATTTCTCGGTGGGAATATTATATATGTCTATAACGCTATGTGTCCTAGCCTGAGACAACATAACATGTCGAATATAATATTTTACAATATTCCTGGCGCGTCGGCAACTACTTCTCGGAGGGAACTGTATATACGTCTATAACGTTATATATCCTAACCTAAGACAACTTAACATGTCGAATGTAATATTTTACCACACTCCTGGCTCGTTGGCCCCTACTTCTCGGTGGGAACATTATATACGTCTATAACGTTATATATCCTAACCTAAGGGAACCTAACATCTCGGATGTAATATTTTACAACATTCCTGGCGTGTCGGCCCCTATTTCTCGGTGGGAACATTATATACGTCTTTAACGTTATATATCCTAACCTAAGGCAACCTAACATCTCGGATGTAATATTTTACAACATTCCCGTCACTTCGGCCCCTACTTCTCGGTGGGAACATTATATACGTCTATAACGTTATATATCCTAGCCTAAGGCAATCCTCACATCTCGGATGTAATATTTTACAACATTCCTGGCGCGCCGGCACCTATTTCTCGGTGGGAACATTATATACGTCTATAACGTTATATATCCTAGCCTAAGGCAAACTAACATCTCGGATGTAATATTTTACAACATTCCTGGCGCGTCGGCACCTACTTCTCGGTGGGAACATTATATACGTCTATAACGTTATATATCCTAACCTAAGACAACTTAACATGTCGAATGTAATATTTTACCACATTCCTGTCTCGTTGGCCCCTACTTCTCGGTGGGAACATTATATACGTCTATAACGTTATATATCCTAACCTAAGGGAACCTAACATTTCGGATGTAATATTTTACAACATTTCTGGCGTGTCGGCACCTATTTCTCGGTGGGAACATTATATACGTCCTTAACGCTATATATCCTAGCCTAAGGCAACCTAACTTGTCGAGCGTAATATTTTACAACACTCCTGGGGCGTCGGCCCCCATTTCTCGGTGGGAACATTATATACGTCTATAACGTTATATATCCTAACCTAAGGGAACCTAACATCTCGGATGTAATATTTTACAACATTCCCGTCACTTCGGCCCCTACTTCTCGGTGGGAACATTATATACGTCTATAACGTTATATATCCTAGCCTAAGGCAACCTAACATCTCGGATGTAATATTTTACAACATTCCTGGCTCGCCGGCACCTACTTCTCGGTGGGAACATTATATACGTCTATAACGTTATATATCCTAGCCTAAGGTAATCCTAACATCTCGGATGTAATATTTTACAACATTCCTGGCGCGTCGGCACCTACTTCTCGGTGGGAACATTATATACGTCTATAAAGTTATATATCCTAGCCTAAGGCAACCTAACATACCGGATGTAATATTTTACCACATTCCTGGCGCGCTGACCCCAACTTCTCGGTGGGAACATTATATACGTCTATAACGCCATATATCCTAACTTAAGGCAACCAAAAATGTCGAGCGCAATATTTTACTGCATTCCTGGCGTGTCGGCCCCTATTTCTCGGTGGGAATATTATATACGTCTTTAACGCTATATGTCCTAGCCTGAGACAACCTAACATGTCGAATGTAATATTTTACAACATTCCTGGGGCGTCGGCCCCTATTTCTCGGTAGAAGCATTATATACGTCTATAACGTTATATATCCTAACCTAAGGCAACCTAACATCTCGGATGTAATATTTTGCAACATTCCCGTCACTTCGGCACCTACTTCTCGGTGGGAACATTATATACGTCTATAACGTTATATATCCTAGCCTAAGGCAACCCTCACATCTCGGATGTAATATTTTACAACATTCCTGGCGCGCCGGCACCTATTTCTCGGTGGGAACATTATATAAGTCTATAACGCTATATATCCTAGCCTAAGGCATACTAACATGTCGAATGTAATACTTTACAACATTCCCGTCACTTCGGCACCTACTTCTCGGTGGGAACATTATATACGTCTATAACGTTATATATCCTAGCCTAAGGCAACCTAACATCTCGGATGTTATATTTTACTACATTCCCGGCGCGCCGGCCCCTACTTCTCGGTGGGAACATTATATACGTCTATAACGTTATATATCCTAGCCTAAGGTAATCCTAACATCTCGGATGTAATATTTTACAACATTCCTGGCGCGTCGGCACCTACTTCTCGGTGGGAACATTATATACGTCTATAAAGTTATATATCCTAGCCTAAGGCAACCTAACATACCGGATGTAATATTTTACAACATTCCTGGGGCGTCGGCCCCTATTTCTCGGTAGAAACATTATATACGTCTATAACCTTTTATATCCTAACCTAAGGCAACCTAACATCTCGGATGTAATATTTTACAACATTCCCGTCACTTCGGCCCCTACTTCTCGGTGGGAACATTATATACGTCTATAACGTTATATATCCTAGCCTAAGGCAATCCTCACATCTCGGATGTAATATTTTACAACATTCCTGGCGCGTCGGCACCTACTTCTCGGTGGGAACATTATATACGTCTATAAAGTTATATATCCTAGCCTAAGGCAACCTAACATACCGGATGTAATATTTTACCACATTCCTGGCGCGCTGACCCCAACTTCTCGGTGGGAACATTATATACGTCTATAACGCCATATATCCTAACTTAAGGCAACCAAAAATGTCGAGCGCAATATTTTACTGCATTCCTGGCGTGTCGGCCCCTATTTCTCGGTGGGAATATTATATACGTCTTTAACGCTATATGTCCTAGCCTGAGACAACCTAACATGTCGAATGTAATATTTTACAACATTCCTGGGGCGTCGGCCCCTATTTCTCGGTAGAAGCATTATATACGTCTATAACGTTATATATCCTAACCTAAGGCAACCTAACATCTCGGATGTAATATTTTGCAACATTCCCGTCACTTCGGCACCTACTTCTCGGTGGGAACATTATATACGTCTATAACGTTATATATCCTAGCCTAAGGCAACCCTCACATCTCGGATGTAATATTTTACAACATTCCTGGCGCGCCGGCACCTATTTCTCGGTGGGAACATTATATACGTCTATAACGTTATATATCCTAGCCTAAGGCAAACTAACATCTCGGATGTAATATTTTACAACATTCCTGGCGCGCCGGCACCTATTTCTCGGTGGGGACATTATATACGTCTATAACTTTACATATCCTAGCCTAAGGCAACCTAACATCTCGGATGTAATATTTTACTACATTCCTGGCGCGCCGGCCCCCACTTCTCGGTGGGAACATTATATACGTCTATATCGCTATATATCATACCCTAAGGCAACCGAACATGTGGAGCGTAATATTTTACAACATTCCTGGCTCGTCGACCCCTACTTCTCGGTGGGAACATTATATACGTCTATAACGTTATATATCCTAACCTAAGGGAACCTAACATCTCGGATGTAATATTTGATAACATTCCTAGCGTGTAGGCCCGTAGTTCTCGGTGGGAATATCATATACGTCTATAACGTTATATATCCTAGCCTAAGGTAATCCTAACATCTCGGATGTAATATTTTACTACATTCGTGGCACGTCGGCCCCTACTTCTGGGTGGGAACATTATATACGTCTATAACGCTATATATCCTAGCCTAAGGCAACTAACATCTCGGATGTAATATTTTACTACATTCCTGGCACGTCGGCCACTACTTCTCGGTGGGAACATTATATAAGTCTATAACGCTATATATCCTAGCCTAAGGCATACTAACATGTCGAATGTAATACTTTACAACATTCCCGTCACTTCGGCACCTACTTCTCGGTGGGAACATTATATACGTCTATAACGTTATATATCCTAGCCTAAGGCAACCTAACATCTCGGATGTTATATTTTACTACATTCCCGGCGCGCCGGCCCCTACTTCTCGGTGGGAACATTATATACGTCTATAACGTTATATATCCTAGCCTAAGGTAATCCTAACATCTCGGATGTAATATTTTACAACATTCCTGGCGCGTCGGCACCTACTTCTCGGTGGGAACATTATATACGTCTATAAAGTTATATATCCTAGCCTAAGGCAACCTAACATACCGGATGTAATATTTTACCACATTCCTGGCGCGCTGACCCCAACTTCTCGGTGGGAACATTATATACGTCTATAACGCCATATATCCTAACTTAAGGCAACCAAAAATGTCGAGCGCAATATTTTACTGCATTCCTGGCGTGTCGGCCCCTATTTCTCGGTGGGAATATTATATACGTCTTTAACGCTATATGTCCTAGCCTGAGACAACCTAACATGTCGAATGTAATATTTTACAACATTCCTGGGGCGTCGGCCCCTATTTCTCGGTAGAAACATTATATACGTCTATAACCTTTTATATCCTAACCTAAGGCAACCTAACATCTCGGATGTAATATTTTACAACATTCCCGTCACTTCGGCCCCTACTTCTCGGTGGGAACATTATATACGTCTATAACGTTATATATCCTAGCCTAAGGCAATCCTCACATCTCGGATGTAATATTTTACAACATTCCTGGCGCGCCGGCACCTACTTCTCGGTGGGAACATTATATACGTCTATAACGTTATATATCCTAGCCTAAGGCAAACTAACATCTCGGATGTAATATTTTACTACATTCCTGACACGTCGGCCCCTACTTCTCGGTGGGAACATTATATACGTCTATAACGCTATATATCCTAGCCTAAGGCAAACTAACATATCGAATGTAATATTTTACAACATTCCCGTCACTTCGGCCCCTACTTCTCGATGGGAACATTATATACGTCTATAACGTTATATATCCTAACCTAAGGCAACCTAACATCTCGGATGTAATATTTTACTACATTCCTGGCACGTCGGCCACTACTTCTCGGTGGGAAAATTATATAAGTCTATAACGCTATATATCCTAGCCTAAGGCAAACTAACATGTCGAATATAATATTTTACAACATTCCCGTCACTTCGGCACCTACTTCTCGGTGGGAACATTATATACGTCTATAACGTTATATATCCTAGCCTAAGGCAACCTAACATATCGGATGTTATATTTTACTACATTCCCGGCGCGCCGGCCCCTACTTCTCGGTGGGAACATTATATACGCCTATAACGTTATATATCCTAACCTAACATAATCCTAACATCTCGGATGTAATATTTTACAACATTCCTGGCAGGTCGGCACCTACTTCTCGGTGGGAACATTATATACGTCTATAACGTTATATATCCTAACCTAAGGGAACCTAACATCTCGGAAGTAATATTTGATAACATTCCTGGCGTGTAGGCCCGTAGTTCTCGGTGGGAATATCATATACGTCTATAACGTTATATATCCTAGCCTAAGGTAATCCTAACATCTCGGATGTAATATTTTACAACATTCCTGGCGCGTCGGCACCTACTTCTCGGTGGGAACATTATATACGTCTATAACGTTATATATCCTAACCTAAGGCAACCTAACATCTCGGATGTAATATTTTACTACATTCCTGACACGTCGGCCCCTACTTCTCGGTGGGAACATTATATACGTCTATAACGCTATATATCCTAGCCTAAGGCAAACTAACATATCGAATGTAATATTTTACAACATTCCCGTCACTTCGGCCCCTACTTCTCGTTGGGAACATTATATACGTCTATAACGTTATATATCCTAGCCTAAGGCAACCTAACATATCGGATGTTATATTTTACTACTTTCCCGGCGCGCCGGACCCTACTTCTCGGTGGGAACATTATATACGCCTATAACGTTATATATCCTAGCCTAACATAATCCTAACATCTCGGATGTAATATTTTACAACATTCCTGGCGCGTCGGCCCCTATTTCTCGGTGGGAACATTATATACGTCTATAACGTTATATATCCTAACCTAAGGGAACCTAACATCTCGGATGTAATATTTTACAACATTCCTGGCGTGTCGGCCCCTATTTCTCGGTGGGAACATTATATACGTCTTTAACGCTATATATCCTAACCTAAGGGAACCTAACATCTCGGATGTAATATCTTACAACATTCCCGTCACTTCGGCACCTACTTCTCGGTGGGAACATTATATACGTCTATAACGTTATATATCCTAGCCTAAGGCAACCTAGCATCTCGGATGTAATATTTTACTACATTCCTGGCTCGCCGGCCCCCACTTCTCGGTGGGAACATTATATACGTCTATATCGCTATATATCATAGCCTAAGGCAACCTAACATGTCGAGCGTAATATTTAACAAAACATTCCTGTCTCGTCGGACCCTACTTCTCGGCGGGAACATTATATACGTCTATAACGTTATATATCCTAGGCTAAGGGAACCTAACATCTCGGAAATAATATTCGATAACATTCCTGGCGTGTAGGGCCGTAGTTCTCGGTGGGAATATCATATACGTCTATAAAGTTATATATCCTAGCCTAAGGCAATCCTAACATGTCGAATGTAATATTTTACAGCATTCCTGGCGCATCGGCCCCTACTTCTCGGGTGGAACATTATATACGTCTATAACGTTATATATCCTAACCTAAGGCAACCTAACATCTCGGATGTAATATTTTACAACATTCCTGGCGCGTCGGCACCTCCTTCTCGGGGGGAACATTATGTACGTCTATAAAGTTATATATCCTACCCTAAGGGAACCTAACACCTCGGATGTAATGTTTTACAACATTCCTGGCGTGTCGGCCCCTATTTCTCGGTGGGAATATTATATATGTCTATAACGCTATATGTCCTAGCCTTAGACAACATAACATTTCGAATATAATATTTTACAATATTCGTGGCGCGTCGGCAACTACTTCTCGGTTGGAACTGTATATACGTCTATAACGTTATATATCCTAACCTAAGACAACTTAACATGTCGAATGTAATATTTTACCACATTCCTGTCTCGTTCGCCCCTACTTCTCGGTGGGAACATTATATACGTCTATAACGTTATATATCCTAACCTAAGGCAACCTAACATACCGGATGTAATATTTTACCACATTCCTGGCGCGCTGGCCCCAACTTCTCGGTGGGAACATTATATACGTCTATAACGCCATATATCCTAACTTAAGGCAACCAAAAATGTCGAGCGCAATATTTTACTGCATTCCTGGCGTGTCGGCCTCTATTTCTCGATGGGAATATTATATACGTATTTAACGCTATATGTCCTAGCCTGAGACAACCTAACATGTCGAATGTAATATTTTGCAACATTCCTGGGGCGTCGGCCCCTATTTCTCGGTAGGAACCTTATATACGTCTATAACGTTATATATCCTAACCTAAGGCAACCTAACATCTCGGATGTAATATTTTACAACATTCCCGTCACGTCGGCCCCTACTTCTCGGTGGGAACATTATATACGTCTATAACGCTATATATCCTAGCCTAAGGCAAACTAACATATCGAATGTAATATTTTACAATATTCCCGTCACTTCGGCCCCTACTTTTCGATGGGAACATTATATACGTCTATAACGTTATATATCCTAACCTAAGGCAACCTAACACCTCGGATGTAATATTTTACTACATTCCTGGCACGTCGGCCACTACTTCTCGGTGGGAACATTATATAAGTCTATAACGCTATATATCCTAGCCTAAGGCAAACTAACATGTCGAATATAATATTTTACAACATTGCCGTCACTTCGGCACCTACTTCTCGGTGGGAACATTATATACGTCTATAACGTTATATATTCTTGCCTAAGGCAACCTAACATATCGGATGTTATATTTTACTACATTCCCGGCGCGTCGGACCCTACTTCTCGGTGGGAACATTATATACGCCTATAACGTTATATATCCTAACCTAACATAATCCTAACATCTCGGATGTAATATTTTACAACATTCCTGGCGCGTCGGCACCTACTTCTCGGTGGGAACATTATATACGTCTATAACGATATATATCCTAACCTAAGGGAACCTAACATCTCGGAAGTAATATTTGATAACATTCCTGGCGTGTGGGCCCGTAGTTCTCGGTGGGAATATCATATACGTCTATAACGTTATATATCCTAGCCTAAGGTAATCCTAACATCTCGGATGTAATATTTTACAACATTCCTGGCGCGTCGGCACCTACTTCTCGGTGGGAACATTATATACGTCTATAACGTTATATATCCTAACCTAAGGCAACCTAACATCTCGGATGTAATATTTTACTACATTCCTGGCGCGCCGGCCCCCACTTCACGGTGGGAACATTATATAAGTCTATAACGCTATATATCCTAGCCTAAGGCAAACTAACATGTCGAATATAATATTTTACAACATTCCCGTCACTTCGGCACCTACTTCTCGGTGGGAACATTATATACGTCTATAACGTTATACATCCCAGCCTAAGGCAACCTAACATCTCGGATGTAATATTTTACTACACTCCTGGCTCGCCGGCCCCCACTTCTCGGTGGCAACATTATATACGTCTATATCGCTATATATCATAGCCTAAGGCAACCTAATATGTCGAGCGTAATATTTTACAGCATTCCTGGCTCGTCGGGCCCTACTTCTCGGTGGGAACATTATATACGTCTATAACGTTATATATCCTAACCTAAGGGAACCTAACACCTCGGAAGTAATATTCGATAACATTCCTGGCGTGTAGGCCCGTAGTTCTCGGTGGGAATATCATATACGTCTATAACGTTATATATCCTAGCCTAAGTCAATCCTAACATGTCGAATGTAATATTTTACAGCATTCCTGGCGCATCGGCCCCTACTTCTCGGGTGGAACATTATATACGTCTATAACGTTATATATTCTTACCTAAGGCACCTAACATCTCGGATGTAATATTTTACAACATTCGTGGCACGTCGGCCCCTACTTCTCGGTGGGGACATTATATACGTCTATATCGCTATATATCCTAGCCTAAGGCAAACTAACATATCGAATGTAATATTTTACAACATTCCCGTCACTTCGGCACCTACTTCTCGGTGGGGACATTATATACGTCTATATCGCTATATATCCTAGCCTAAGGCAAACTAACATATCGAATGTAATATTTTACAACATTCCCGTCACTTCGGCACCTACTTCTCGGTGGGAACATTATATACGTCTATAACGTTATATATCCTAGCCTAAGGCAACCTATCATTTCGGATGTTATATTTTACTACATTCCCGGCGCGCCGGCCCCTACTTCTCGGTGGGAACATTATATACGTCTATAACGTTATATATCCTAACCTAAGGGAACCTAACATCTCGGATGTAATATTTTACAACATTCCTGGCGTGTCGGCCCCTATTTCTCGGTGGGAACATTATATACGTCTTTAACGCTATATATCCTAGCCTGAGACAACCTAACATGTCGAATATAATATTTTACAATATTCCTGGCGCGTCGGCAACAACTTCTCGGAGGGAACAATATATACGTCTATACCGTTATATATCCTAGCCTAAGGCAACTTAACACGTCCGATGTAATATTTTACAACATTCCTGGCGCGTCGGCAGCTCCTTCTCGGTGGGAACATTATGTACGTCTATAACGTTATATATCCTAACCTAAGGGAACCTAACACCTCGGATGTAATGTTTTACATCATTCCTGGCGTGTCGGCCCCTATTTCTCGGTGGGACCATTATATACGTCTTTAACGCTATATATCCTAACCTAAGGGAACCTAACATCTCGGATGTAATATTTTACAACATTCCCGTCACTTCGGCACCTACTTCCCGGTGGGAACATTATATACGTCTATAACGTTATATATCCTAGCCTAAGGCAACCTAGCTTCTCGGATGTAATATTTTACTACATTCCTGGCTCGCCGGCCCCCACTTCTCGGTGGGAACATTATATACGTCTATATCGCTATATATCATAGCCTAAGGCAACCTAACATGTCGAGCGTAATATTTAACAAAACATTCCTGTCTCGTCGGCCCCTACTTCTCGGTGGGAACATTATATACGTCTATAACGTTATATATCCTAGGCTAAGGGAACCTAACATCTCGGAAATAATATTCGATAACATTCCTGGCGTGTAGGGCCGTAGTTCTCGGTGGGAATATCATATACGTCTATAAAGTTATATATCCTAGCCTAAGGCAATCCTAACATGTCGAATGTAATATTTTACAGCATTCCTGGCGCATCGGCCCCTACTTCTCGGGTGGAACATTATATACGTCTATAACGTTATATATCCTAACCTAAGGCAAAGTAACATCTCGAATGTAATATTTTACTACATTCGTGGCACGTCGGCCCCTACTTCTGGGTGGGAACATTATATACGTCTATAACGCTATATATCCTAGCCTAAGGCAACTAACATCTCGGATGTAATATTTTACTACATTCCTGGCACGTCGGCCACTACTTCTCGGTGGGAACATTATATAAGTCTATAACGCTATATATCCTAGCCTAAGGCATACTAACATGTCGAATGTAATACTTTACAACATTCCCGTCACTTCGGCACCTACTTCTCGGTGGGAACATTATATACGTCTATAACGTTATATATCCTAGCCTAAGGCAACCTAACATCTCGGATGTTATATTTTACTACATTCCCGGCGCGCCGGCCCCTACTTCTCGGTGGGAACATTATATACGTCTATAACGTTATATATCCTAGCCTAAGGTAATCCTAACATCTCGGATGTAATATTTTACAACATTCCTGGCGCGTCGGCACCTACTTCTCGGTGGGAACATTATATACGTCTATAAAGTTATATATCCTAGCCTAAGGCAACCTAACATACCGGATGTAATATTTTACCACATTCCTGGCGCGCTGGCCCCAACTTCTCGGTGGGAACATTATATACGTCTATAACGCCATATATCCTAACTTAAGGCAACCAAAAATGTCGAGCGCAATATTTTACTACATTCCTGGCTTGTCGGCCCCAATTTCTCGGTGGGAATATTATATACGTCTTTAACGCTATATGTCCTAGCCTGAGACAACCTAACATGTCGAATGTAATATTTTACAATATTCCTGGCGCGTCGGCAACTACTTCTCGGTGGGAACAGTATATACGTCTATAACGTTATATATCCTAGCCTAAGGTAATCCTAACATCTCGGATGTAATATTTTACAACATTCCTGGCGCGTCGGCACCTCCTTCTCGGGGGGAACATTATGTACGTCTATAAAGTTATATATCCTAACCTAAGGGAACCTAACACCTCGGATGTAATGTTTTACAACATTCCTGGCGTGTCGGCCCCTATTTCTCGGTGGGAATATTATATATGTCTATAACGCTATATGTCCTAGCCTTAGACAACATAACATTTCGAATATAATATTTTACAATATTCGTGGCGCGTCGGCAACTACTTCTCGGTTGGAACTGTATATACGTCTATAACGTTATATATCCTAACCTAAGACAACTTAACATGTCGAATGTAATATTTTACCACATTCCTGTCTCGTTGGCCCCTACTTCTCGGTGGGAATATCATATACGTCTATAACGTTATATATCCTAGCCTAAGTCAATCCTAACATGTCGAATGTAATATTTTACAGCATTCCTGGCGCATCGGCCCCTACTTCTCGGGTGGAACATTATATACGTCTATAACGTTATATATTCTTACCTAAGGCACCTAACATCTCGGATGTAATATTTTACAACATTCGTGGCACGTCGGCCCCTACTTCTCGGTGGGGACATTATATACGTCTATATCGCTATATATCCTAGCCTAAGGCAAACTAACATATCGAATGTAATATTTTACAACATTCCCGTCACTTCGGCCCCTACTTCTCGGTGGGAACATTATATACGTCTATAACGTTATATATCCTAGCCTAAGGTAATCCTAACATCTCGGATGTAATATTTTACAACATTCCTGGCGCGTCGGCACCTACTTCTCGGTGGGAACATTATATACGTCTATAAAGTTATATATCCTAGCCTAAGGCAACCTAACATACCGGATGTAATATTTTACCACATTCCTGGCGCGCTGGCCCCAACTTCTCGGTGGGAACATTATATACGTCTATAACGCCATATATCCTAACTTAAGGCAACCAAAAATGTCGAGCGCAATATTTTACTACATTCCTGGCTTGTCGGCCCCAATTTCTCGGTGGGAATATTATATACGTCTTTAACGCTATATGTCCTAGCCTGAGACAACCTAACATGTCGAATGTAATATTTTACAATATTCCTGGCGCGTCGGCAACTACTTCTCGGTGGGAACAGTATATACGTCTATAACGTTATATATCCTAGCCTAAGGTAATCCTAACATCTCGGATGTAATATTTTACAACATTCCTGGCGCGTCGGCACCTCCTTCTCGGGGGGAACATTATGTACGTCTATAAAGTTATATATCCTAACCTAAGGGAACCTAACACCTCGGATGTAATGTTTTACAACATTCCTGGCGTGTCGGCCCCTATTTCTCGGTGGGAATATTATATATGTCTATAACGCTATATGTCCTAGCCTTAGACAACATAACATTTCGAATATAATATTTTACAATATTCGTGGCGCGTCGGCAACTACTTCTCGGTTGGAACTGTATATACGTCTATAACGTTATATATCCTAACCTAAGACAACTTAACATGTCGAATGTAATATTTTACCACATTCCTGTCTCGTTGGCCCCTACTTCTCGGTGGGAACATTATATACGTCTATAACGTTATATATCCTAACCTAAGAGAACCTAACATTTCGGATGTAATATTTTACAACATTTCTGGCGTGTCGGCACCTATTTCTCGGTGGGAACATTATATACGTCTATAACGTTATATATCCTAACCTAAGGGAACCTAACATTTCGGATGTAATATTTTACAACATTTCTGGCGTGTCGGCACCTATTTCTCGGTGGGAACATTATATACGTCTTTAACGCTATATATCCTAGCCTAAGGCAACCTAACTTGTCGAGCGTAATATTTTACAACACTCCTGGTGCGTCGGCCTCTATTTCTCGGTGGGAACATTATATACGTCTATCACGTTATATATCCTAACCTAAGGCAACCTAACATCTCGGATGTAATATTTTACAACATTCCCGTCACTTCGGCACCTACTTCTCGGTGGGAACATTATATACGTCTATAACGTTATATATCCTAGCCTAAGGCAACCTAACATCTCGGATGTTATATTTTACTACATTCCCGGCGCGCCGGCCCCTACTTCTCGGTGGGAACATTATATACGTCTATAACGTTATATATCCTAGCCTAAGGTAATCCTAACATCTCGGATGTAATATTTTACAACATTCCTGGCGCGTCGGCACCTACTTCTCGGTGGGAACATTATATACGTCTATAAAGTTATATATCCTAGCCTAAGGCAACCTAACATACCGGATGTAATATTTTACCACATTCCTGGCGCGCTGGCCCCAACTTCTCGGTGGGAACATTATATACGTCTATAACGCCATATATCCTAACTTAAGGCAACCAAAAATGTCGAGCGCAATATTTTACTACATTCCTGGCGTGTCGGCCCCAATTTCTCGGTGGGAATATTATATACGTCTTTAACGCTATATGTCCTAGCCTGAGACAACCTAACATGTCGAATGTAATATTTTACAATATTCCTGGCGCGTCGGCAACTACTTCTCGGTGGGAACAGTATATACGTCTATAACGTTATATATCCTAGCCTAAGGTAATCCTAACATCTCGGATGTAATATTTTACAACATTCCTGGCGCGTCGGCACCTCCTTCTCGGGGGGAACATTATGTACGTCTATAAAGTTATATATCCGAACCTAAGGGAACCTAACACCTCGGATGTAATGTTTTACAACATTCCTGGCGTGTCGGCCCCTATTTCTCGGTGGGAATATTATATATGTCTATAACGCTATATGTCCTAGCCTTAGACAACATAACATTTCGAATATAATATTTTACAATATTCGTGGCGCGTCGGCAACTACTTCTCGGTTGGAACTGTATATACGTCTATAACGTTATATATCCTAACCTAAGACAACTTAACATGTCGAATGTAATATTTTACCACATTCCTGTCTCGTTGGCCCCTACTTCTCGGTGGGAACATTATATACGTCTATAACGTTATATATCCTAACCTAAGAGAACCTAACATTTCGGATGTAATATTTTACAACATTTCTGGCGTGTCGGCACCTATTTCTCGGTGGGAACATTATATACGTCTATAACGTTATATATCCTAATCTAAGGGAACCTAACATTTCGGATGTAATATTTTACAACATTTCTGGCGTGTCGGCACCTATTTCTCGGTGGGAACATTATATACGTCTTTAACGCTATATATCCTAGCCTAAGGCAACCTAACTTGTCGAGCGTAATATTTTACAACACTCCTGGTGCGTCGGCCTCTATTTCTCGGTGGGAACATTATATACGTCTATCACGTTATATATCCTAACCTAAGGCAACCTAACATCTCGGATGTAATATTTTACAACATTCCCGTCACTTCGGCCCCTACTTCCGGTGGGAACATTATATACGTCTATAACGTTATATATCCCCGCCTAAGGCAATCCTAACATCTCGGATGTAATATTTTACAACATTCCTGGCCAGCCGGCACCTATTTCTCGGCGGGATCATTATATACGTCTATAACGTTATATATCCTAGCCTAAGGCAAACTAACATCTCGGATGTAATATTTTACAACATTCCTGGTGCGTCGGCACCTACTTCTCGGTGGGAACATTATATACGTCTATAAAGTTATATATCCTAACCTAAGGCAACCTAACATCTCGGATGTAATATTTTACAACATTCCCGTCACTTCGGCACCTACTTCTCGGTCGGAACATTATATACGTCTATAACGTTATATATCCTAGCCTAAGGCAACCTAACATCTCGGATGTTATATTTTACTACATTCCCGGCGCGCCGGCCCCTACTTCTCGGTGGGAACATTATATACGTCTATAACGTTATATATCCTAGCCTAAGGTAATCCTAACATCTCGGATGTAATATTTTACAACATTCCTGGCGAGTCGGCACCTACTTCTCGGTGGGAACATTATATACGTCTATAAAGTTATATATCCTAGCCTAAGGCAACCTAACATACCGGATGTAATATTTTACCACATTCCTGGCGCGCTGGCCCCAACTTCTCGGTGGGAACATTATATACGTCTATAACGCCATATATCCTAACTTAAGGCAACCAAAAATGTCGAGCGCAATATTTTACTGCATTCCTGGCGTGTCGGCCTCTATTTCTCGGTGGGAATATTATATACGTCTTTAACGCTATATGTCCTAGCCTGAGACAACCTAACATGTCGAATGTAATATTTTGCAACATTCCTGGGGCGTCGGCCCCTATTTCTCGGTAGGAACATTATATACGTCTATAACGTTATATATCCTAACCTAAGGCAACCTAACTTCTCGGATGTAATATTTTACAACATTCCCGTCACGTCGGCCCCTACTTCTCGGTGGGAACATTATATACGTCTATAACGCTATATATCCTAGCCTAAGGCAAACTAACATATCGAATGTAATATTTTACAATATTCCCGTCACTTCGGCCCCTACTTTTCGATGGGAACATTATATACGTCTATAACGTTATATATCCTAACCTAAGGCAACCTAACACCTCGGATGTAATATTTTACTACATTCCTGGCACGTCGGCCACTACTTCTCGGTGGGAACATTATATAAGTCTATAACGCTATATATCCTAGCCTAAGGCAAACTAACATGTCGAATATAATATTTTACAACATTCCCGTCACTTCGGCACCTACTTCTCGGTGGGAACATTATATACGTCTATAACGTTATATATTCTTGCCTAAGGCAACCTAACATATCGGATGTTATATTTTACTACATTCCCGGCGCGCCGGACCCTACTTCTCGGTGGGAACATTATATACGCCTATAACGTTATATATCCTAACCTAACATAATCCTAACATCTCGGATGTAATATTTTACAACATTCCTGGCGCGTCGGCACCTACTTCTCGGTGGGAACATTATATACGTCTATAATGTTATATAT
The DNA here is from genome assembly GCA_963969225.1 of Xylocopa violacea. Classification (NCBI taxonomy): domain Eukaryota; kingdom Metazoa; phylum Arthropoda; class Insecta; order Hymenoptera; family Apidae; genus Xylocopa; species Xylocopa violacea. The sequence goes on from CAXAJV010000835.1 coordinate 2,078,654, forward strand.
CCTAACCTAAGGCAACCTAACATCTCGGATGTAATATTTTACTACATTCCTGGCTCGTCGGCCCCTACTTCTCGGTGGGAACATTATATACGTCTATAACGTTACTTATTCTAGCCTAAGGTAATCCTAACATCTCGGATGTAATATTTTACAACATTCCTGGCGCGTCGGCACCTACTTCTCGGTGGGAACATTATGTACGTCTATAAAGTTATATATCCTAACCTAAGGGAACCTAACACCTCGGATGTAATGTTTTACAACATTCCTGGCGTGTCGGCCCCTATTTCTCGGTGGGAATATTATATATGTCTATAACGCTATATGTCCTAGCCTTAGACAACATAACATTTCGAATATAATATTTTACAATATTCGTGGCGCGTCGGCAACTACTTCTCGGTTGGAACTGTATATACGTCTATAACGTTATATATCCTAACCTAAGACAACTTAACATGTCGAATGTAATATTTTACCACATTCCTGTCTCGTTGGCCCCTACTTCTCGGTGGGAACATTATATACGTCTATAACGTTATATATCCTAACCTAAGAGAACCTAACATTTCGGATGTCATATTTTACAACATTTCTGGCGTGTCGGCACCTATTTCTCGGTGGGAACATTATATACGTCTATAACGTTATATATCCTAACCTAAGGGAACCTAACATTTCGGATGTAATATTTTACAACATTTCTGGCGTGTCGGCACCTATTTCTCGGTGGGAACATTATATACGTCTTTAACGCTATATATCCTAGCCTAAGGCAACCTAACTTGTCGAGCGTAATATTTTACAACACTCCTGGTGCGTCGGCCTCTATTTCTCGGTGGGAACATTATATACGTCTATCACGTTATATATCCTAACCTAAGGCAACCTAACATCTCGGATGTAATATTTTACAACATTCCCGTCACTTCGGCCCCTACTTCCGGTGGGAACATTATATACGTCTATAACGTTATATATCCCAGCCTAAGGCAATCCTAACATCTCGGATGTAATATTTTACAACATTCCTGGCCAGCCGGCACCTATTTCTCGGTGGGATCATTATATACGTCTATAACGTTATATATCCTAGCCTAAGGCAAACTAACATCTCGGATGTAATATTTTATAACATTCCTGGTGCGTCGGCACCTACTTCTCGGTGGGAACATTATATACGTCTATAAAGTTATATATCCTAACCTAAGGCAACCTAACATCTCGGATGTAATATTTTACAACATTCCCGTCACTTCGGCACCTACTTCTCGGTCGGAACATTATATACGTCTATAACGTTATATATCCTAGCCTAAGGCAACCTAACATCTCGGATGTTATATTTTACTACATTCCCGGCGCGCCGGCCCCTACTTCTCGGTGGGAACATTATATACGTCTATAACGTTATATATCCTAGCCTAAGGTAATCCTAACATCTCGGATGTAATATTTTACAACATTCCTGGCGCGTCGGCACCTACTTCTCGGTGGGAACATTATATACGTCTATAAAGTTATATATCCTAGCCTAAGGCAACCTAACATACCGGATGTAATATTTTACCACATTCTTGGCGCGCTGGCCCCAACTTCTCGGTGGGAACATTATATACGTCTATAACGCCATATATCCTAACTTAAGGCAACCAAAAATGTCGAGCGCAATATTTTACTGCATTCCTGGCGTGTCGGCCTCTATTTCTCGGTGGGAATATTATATACGTCTTTAACGCTATATGTCCTAGCCTGAGACAACCTAACATGTCGAATGTAATATTTTGCAACATTCCTGGGGCGTCGGCCCCTATTTCTCGGTAGGAACATTATATACGTCTATAACGTTATATATCCTAACCTAAGGCAACCTAACATATCGGATGTTATATTTTACTACATTCCCGGCGCGCCGGACCCTACTTCTCGGTGGGAACATTATATACGCCTATAACGTTATATATCCTAACCTAACATAATCCTAACATCTCGGATGTAATATTTTACCACATTCCTCGCTCGCTGGCCCCAACTTCTCGGTGGGAACATTATATGCGTCTATAACGCCATATACCCTAACTTAAGGCAACCAAAAATGTCGAGCGCAATATTTTACTACATTCCTGGCGTGTCGGCCCCTATTTCTCGGTGGGAATATTATATGCGTCTTTAACGCTATATGTCCTAGCCTGAGACAACCTAACATGTCGAATGTAATATTTTACAATATTCCTGGCGCGTCGGCAACTACTTCTCGGTGGGTACATTATATACGTCTATAACGTTATATATCCTAGCCTAAGGCAACCTAACATCTCGGATGTAATATTTTACTACATTCCTGGCGCGCCGGCCCCACTTCTCGGTGGGAAAATTATATACGTCTATATCGCTATATATCATAGCCTAAGGCAACCGAACATGTCGAGCGTAATATTTTACAACATTCCTGGCTCGTCGGCCCCTACTTCTCGGTGGGAACATTATATACGTCTATAACGTTATATATCCTAACCTAAGGGAACCTAACATCTCGGAAGTAATATTTGATAACATTCCTGGCGTGTAGGCCCGTAGTTCTCGGTGGGAATATCATATACGTCTATAACGTTATATGTCCTAGCCTAAGGCAGTCCTAACATGTCGAATGTAATATTTTACAGCATTCCTGGCGCGTCGGCCCCTACTTCTCGGGTGGAACATTATATACGTCTATATCGCTATATATCATAGCCTAAGGCAACCTAACATGTCGAGCGTAATATTTAACAAAACATTCCTGTCTCGTCGGCCCCTACTTCTCGGTGGGAACATTATATACGTCTATAACGTTATATATCCTAGGCTAAGGGAACCTAACATCTCGGAAATAATATTCGATAACATTCCTGGCGTGTAGGGCCGTAGTTCTCGGTGGGAATATCATATACGTCTATAAAGTTATATATCCTAGCCTAAGGCAATCCTAACATGTCGAATGTAATATTTTACAGCATTCCTGGCGCATCGGCCCCTACTTCTCGGGTGGAACATTATATACGTCTATAACGTTATATATCCTAACCTAAGGCAACCTAACATCTCGGATGTAATATTTTACTACATTCGTGGCACGTCGGCCCCTACTTCTGGGTGGGAACATTATATACGTCTATAACGCCATATATCCTAACTTAAGGCAACCAAAAATGTCGAGCGCAATATTTTACTGCATTCCTGGCGTGTCGGCCTCTATTTCTCGGTGGGAATATTATATACGTCTTTAACGCTATATGTCCTAGCCTGAGACAACCTAACATGTCGAATGTAATATTTTGCAACATTCCTGGGGCGTCGGCCCCTATTTCTCGGTAGGAACATTATATACGTCTATAACGTTATATATCCTAACCTAAGGCAACCTAACATCTCGGATGTAATATTTTACAACATTCCCGTCACGTCGGCCCCTACTTCTCGGTGGGAACATTATATACGTCTATAACGCTATATATCCTAGCCTAAGGCAAACTAACATATCGAATGTAATATTTTACAATATTCCCGTCACTTCGGCCCCTACTTTTCGATGGGAACATTATATACGTCTATAACGTTATATATCCTAACCTAAGGCAACCTAACACCTCGGATGTAATATTTTACAATATTCGTGGCGCGTCGGCAACTACTTCTCGGTTGGAACTGTATATACGTCTATAACGTTATATATCCTAACCTAAGACAACTTAACATGTCGAATGTAATATTTTACCACATTCCTGTCTCGTTGGCCCCTACTTCTCGGTGGGAACATTATATACGTCTATAACGTTATATATCCTAACCTAAGAGAACCTAACATTTCGGATGTAATATTTTACAACATTTCTGGCGTGTCGGCACCTATTTCTCGGTGGGAACATTATATACGTCTATAACGTTATATATCCTAGCCTAAGGCAACCTAACTTGTCGAGCGTAATATTTTACAACACTCCTGGTGCGTCGGCACCTACTTCTCGGTGGGAACATTATATACGTCTATAAAGTTATATATCCTAACCTAAGGCAACCTAACATCTCGGATGTAATATTTTACAACATTCCCGTCACTTCGGCACCTACTTCTCGGTCGGAACATTATATACGTCTATAACGTTATATATCCTAGCCTAAGGCAACCTAACATCTCGGATGTTATATTTTACTACATTCCCGGCGCGCCGGCCCCTACTTCTCGGTGGGAACATTATATACGTCTATAACGTTATATATCCTAGCCTAAGGTAATCCTAACATCTCGGATGTAATATTTTACAACATTCCTGGCGCGTCGGCACCTACTTCTCGGTGGGAACATTATATACGTCTATAAAGTTATATATCCTAGCCTAAGGCAACCTAACATACCGGATGTAATATTTTACCACATTCCTGGCGCGCTGGCCCCAACTTCTCGGTGGGAACATTATATACGTCTATAACGCCATATATCCTAACTTAAGGCAACCAAAAATGTCGAGCGCAATATTTTACTACATTCCTGGCGTGTCGGCCCCAATTTCTCGGTGGGAATATTATATACGTCTTTAACGCTATATCTCCTAGCCTGAGACAACCTAACATGTCGAATGTAATATTTTACAATATTCCTGGCGCGTCGGCAACTACTTCTCGGTGGGAACAGTATATACGTCTATAACGTTATATATCCTAGCCTAAGGTAATCCTAACATCTCGGATGTAATATTTTACAACATTCCTGGCGCGTCGGCACCTCCTTCTCGGGGGGAACATTATGTACGTCTATAAAGTTATATATCCTAACCTAAGGAAACCTAACACCTCGGATGTAATGTTTTACAACATTCCTGGCGTGTCGGCCCCTATTTCTCGGTGGGAATATTATATATGTCTATAACGCTATATGTCCTAGCCTTAGACAACATAACATTTCGAATATAATATTTTACAATATTCGTGGCGCGTCGGCAACTACTTCTCGGTTGGAACTGTATATACGTCTATAACGTTATATATCCTAACCTAAGACAACTTAACATGTCGAATGTAATATTTTACCACATTCCTGTCTCGTTGGCCCCTACTTCTCGGTGGGAACATTATATACGTCTATAACGTTATATATCCTAACCTAAGAGAACCTAACATTTCGGATGTAATATTTTACAACATTTCTGGCGTGTCGGCACCTATTTCTCGGTGGGAACATTATATACGTCTATAACGTTATATATCCTAACCTAAGGGAACCTAACATTTCGGATGTAATATTTTACAACATTTCTGGCGTGTCGGCACCTATTTCTCGGTGCGAACATTATATACGTCTTTAACGCTATATATCCTAGCCTAAGGCAACCTAACTTGTCGAGCGTAATATTTTACAACACTCCTGGTGCGTCGGCCTCTATTTCTCGGTGGGAACATTATATACGTCTATCACGTTATATATCCTAACCTAAGGCAACCTAACATCTCGGATGTAATATTTTACAACATTCCCGTCACTTCGGCCCCTACTTCCGGTGGGAACATTATATACGTCTATAACGTTATATATCCCAGCCTAAGGCAATCCTAACATCTCGGATGTAATATTTTACAACATTCCTGGCCAGCCGGCACCTATTTCTCGGTGGGATCATTATATACGTCTATAACGTTATATATCCTAGCCTAAGGCAAACTAACATCTCGGATGTAATATTTTATAACATTCCTGGTGCGTCGGCACCTACTTCTCGGTGGGAACATTATATACGTCTATAAAGTTATATATCCTAACCTAAGGCAACCTAACATCTCGGATGTAATATTTTACAACATTCCCGTCACTTCGGCACCTACTTCTCGGTCGGAACATTATATACGTCTATAACGTTATATATCCTAGCCTAAGGCAACCTAACATCTCGGATCTTATATTTTACTACATTCCCGGCGCGCCGGCCCCTACTTCTCGGTGGGAACATTATATACGTCTATAACGTTATATATCCTAGCCTAAGGTAATCCTAACATCTCGGATGTAATATTTTACAACATTCCTGGCGCGTCGGCACCTACTTCTCGGTGGGAACATTATATACGTCTATAAAGTTATATATCCTAGCCTAAGGCAACCTAACATACCGGATGTAATATTTTACCACATTCCTGGCGCGCTGGCCCCAACTTCTCGGTGGGAACATTATATACGTCTATAACGCCATATATCCTAACTTAAGGCAACCAAAAATGTCGAGCGCAATATTTTACTGCATTCCTGGCGTGTCGGCCTCTATTTCTCGGTGGGAATATTATATACGTCTTTAACGCTATATGTCCTAGCCTGAGACAACCTAACATGTCGAATGTAATATTTTGCAACATTCCTGGGGCGTCGGCCCCTATTTCTCGGTAGGAACATTATATACGTCTATAACGTTATATATCCTAACCTAAGGCAACCTAACATCTCGGATGTAATATTTTACAACATTCCCGTCACGTCGGCCCCTACTTCTCGGTGGGAACATTATATACGTCTATAACGTTATATATCCTAACCTAAGGCAACCTAACACCTCGGATGTAATATTTTACTACATTCCTGGCACGTCGGCCACGACTTCTCGGTGGGAACATTATATAAGTCTATAACGCTATATATCCTAGCCTAAGGCAAACTAACATGTCGAATATAATATTTTACAACATTCCCGTCACTTCGGCACCTACTTCTCGGTGGGAACATTATATACGTCTATAACGTTATATATTCTTGCCTAAGGCAACCTAACATATCGGATGTTATATTTTACTACATTCCCGGCGCGCCGGACCCTACTTCTCGGTGGGAACATTATATACGCCTATAACGTTATATATCCTAACCTAACATAATCCTAACATCTCGGATGTAATATTTTACAACATTCCTGGCGCGTCGGCACCTACTTCTCGGTGGGAACATTATATACGTCTATAATGTTATATATCCTAACCTAAGGCAACCTAACATCTCGGATGTAATATTTTACTACATTCCTGGCTCGTCGGCCCCTACTTCTCGGTGGGAACATTATATACGTCTATAACGTTACTTATTCTAGCCTAAGGCAACCTAACATCTCGGATGTTATATTTTACTACATTCCTGGCGCGCCGGCCCCTACTTCTCGGTGGGAACAGTATATAAGTCTATAACTTTACATATCCTAGCCTAAGGCAACCTAACATCTCGGATGTAATATTTTACTACACTCCTGGCTCGCCGGCCCCCACTTCTCGGTGGGAACATTATATACGTCTATATCGCTATATATCATAGCCTAAGGCAACCTAATATGTCGAGCGTAATATTTTACAACATTCCTGGCTCGTCGGGCCCTACTTCTCGGTGGGAACATTATATACGTCTATAACGTTATATATCCTAACCTAAGGGAACCTAACACCTCGGAAGTAATATTCGATAACATTCCTGGCGTGTAGGCCCGTAGTTCTCGGTGGGAATATCATATACGTCTATAACGTTATATATCCTAGCCTAAGTCAATCCTAACATGTCGAATGTAATATTTTACAGCATTCCTGGCGCATCGGCCCCTACTTCTCGGGTGGAACATTATATACGTCTATAACGTTATATATTCTTACCTAAGACACCTAACATCTCGGATGTAATATTTTACAACATTCGTGGCACGTCGGCCCCTACTTCTCGGTGGGGACATTATATACGTCTATATCGCTATATATCCTAGCCTAAGGCAAACTAACATATCGAATGTAATATTTTACAACATTCCCGTCACTTCGGCACCTACTTCTCGGTGGGAACATTATATACGTCTATAACGTTATATATCCTAGCCTAAGGCAACCTAACATCTCGGATGTTATATTTTACTACATTCCCGGCGCGCCGGCCCCTACTTCTCGGTGGGAACATTATATACGTCTATAGCGTTATATATCCTAACCTAAGGGAACCTAACATCTCGGATGTAATATTTTACAACATTCCTGGCGTGTCGGCCCCTATTTCTCGGTGGGAACATTATATACGTCTTTAACGCTATATGTCCTAGCCTGAGACAACCTAACATGTCGAATATAATATTTTACAATATTCCTGGCGCGTCGGCAACAACTTCTCGGAGGGAACAATATATACGTCTATACCGTTATATATCCTAGCCTAAGGCAACTTAACACGTCCGATGTAATATTTTACAACATTCCTGGCGCGTCGGCAGCTCCTTCTCGGTGGGAACATTATGTACGTCTATAACGTTATATATCCTAACCTAAGGGAACCTAACATCCCGGAAGTAATATTTGATAACATTCCTGGCGTGTAGGCCCGTAGTTCTCGGTGGGAATATCATATACGTCTATAACGTTATATGTCCTAGCCTAAGGCAGTCCTAACATGTCGAATGTAATATTTTACAGCATTCCTGGCGCGTCGGCCCCTACTTCTCGGGTGGAACATTATATACGTCTAAAACGTTATAAATCCTAACCTAAGGCAACCTAACATCTCGGATGTAATATTTTACTACATTCGTGGCACGTCGGCCCCTACTTCTGGGTGGGAACATTATATACGTCTATAACGCTATATATCCTAGCCTAAGGCAAACTAACATGTCGAATGTAATATTTTACAACATTCCCGTCACTTCGGCACCTACTTCTCGGTCGGAACATTATATACGTCTATAACGTTATATATCCTAGCCTAAGGCAACCTAACATCTCGGATGTTATATTTTCCTACATTACCGGCGCGCCGGCCCCTACTTCTCGGTGGGAACATTATATACGTCTATAACGCTATATATCCTAGCCTAAGGCATACTAACATGTCGAATATAATATTTTACAACATTCCCGTCACTTCGGCACTTACTTCTCGGTGGGAACATTATATACGTCTATAACGTTATATATCTTAGCCTAAGGCAACCTAACATATCGGATGTTATATTTTACTACATTCCCGGCGCGCCGGCCCCTACTTCTCGGTGGGAACATTATACACGTCTATAAAGTTATATATCCTAGCCTAAGGCAACCTAACATACCGGATGTAATATTTTACCACATTCCTGGCTCGCTGGCCCCAACTTCTCGGTGGGAACATTATATGCGTCTATAACGCCATATATCCTAACTTAAGGCAACCAAAAATGTCGAGCGCAATATTTTACTACATTCCTGGCGTGTCGGCCCCTATTTCTCGGTGGGAATATTATATGCGTCTTTAACGCTATATGTCCTAGCCTGAGACAACCTAACATGTCGAATGTAATATTTTACAATATTCCTGGCGCGTCGGCAACTACTTCTCGGTGGGTACATTATATACGTCTATAACGTTATATATCCTAGCCTAAGGCAACCTAACATCTCGGATGTAATATTTTACTACATTCTTGGCGCGCCGGCCCCACTTCTCGGTGGGAAAATTATATACGTCTATATCGCTATATATCATAGCCTAAGGCAACCGAACATGTCGAGCGTAATATTTTACAACATTCCTGGCTCGTCGGCCCCTACTTCTCGGTGGGAACATTATATACGTCTATAACGTTATATATCCTAACCTAAGGGAACCTAACATCTCGGAAGTAATATTTGATAACATTCCTGGCGTGTAGGCCCGTAGTTCTCGGTGGGAATATCATATACGTCTATAACGTTATATGTCCTAGCCTAAGGCAGTCCTAACATGTCGAATGTAATATTTTACTGCATTCCTGGCGCGTCGGCCCCTACTTCTCGGGTGGAACATTATATACGTCTAAAACGTTATAAATCCTAACCTAAGGCAACCTAACATCTCGGATGTAATATTTTACTACATTCGTGGCACGTCGGCCCCTACTTCTGGGTGGGAACATTATATACGTCTATAACGCTATATATCCTAGCCTAAGGCAAACTAACATGTCGAATGTAATATTTTACAACATTCCCGTCACTTCGGCACCTACTTCTCGGTCGGAACATTATATACGTCTATAACGTTATATATCCTAGCCTAAGGCAACCTAACATCTCGGATGTTATATTTTCCTACATTCCCGGCGCGCCGGCCCCTACTTCTCGGTGGGAACATTATATACGTCTATAACGCTATATATCCTAGCCTAAGGCATACTAACATGTCGAATATAATATTTTACAACATTCCCGTCACTTCGGCACCTACTTCTCGGTGGGAACATTATATACGTCTATAACGTTATATATCTTAGCCTAAGGCAACCTAACATATCGGATGTTATATTTTACTACATTCCCGGCGCGCCGGCCCCTACTTCTCGGTGGGAACATTATACACGTCTATAAAGTTATATATCCTAGCCTAAGGCAACCTAACATACCGGATGTAATATTTTACCACATTCCTGGCTCGCTGGCCCCAACTTCTCGGTGGGAACATTATATGCGTCTATAACGCCATATATCCTAACTTAAGGCAACCAAAAATGTCGAGCGCAATATTTTACTACATTCCTGGCGTGTCGGCCCCTATTTCTCGGTGGGAATATTATATGCGTCTTTAACGCTATATGTCCTAGCCTGAGACAACCTAACATGTCGAATGTAATATTTTACAATATTCCTGGCGCGTCGGCAACTACTTCTCGGTGGGAACAGTATAAACGTCTATAACGTTATATATCCTAACCTAAGGCAACTTAACATGTCGGATGTAATATTTTACAACATTCCTGGCGCGTCGGCACCTCCTTCTCGGTGGGAACATTATGTACGTCTATAAAGTTATATATCCTAACCTAAGGCAAACTAACACCTCGGATGTAATATTTTACAACATTCCTGGCGCGCCGGCACCTATTTCTCGGTGGGAACATTATATACGTCTATAACTTTACATATCCTAGCCTAAGGCAACCTAACATCTCGGATGTAATATTTTACTACATTCCTGGCGCGCCGGCCCCCACTTCTCGGTGGGAACATTATATACGTCTATAACGTTATATATCCTAGCCTAAGGCATACTAACATATCGAATGTAATATTTTACAACATTCCCGTCACTTCGGCCCCTACTTCGCGATGGGAACATTATATACGTCTATAACGTCATATATCCTAGCCTAAGGCAAACTAACATATCGAATGTAATATTTTACAACATTCCCGTCACTTCGGCACCTACTTCTCGGTGGGAACATTATGTACGTCTATAACGGTATATATCCTAACCTAAGGCAACCTAACATCTCGGATGTAATATTTTACAACATTCCCGTCACTTCGGCCCCTACTTCTCGGTGGGAACATTATATACGTCTATAACGTTATATATCCTAGCCTAAGGCAATCCTAACATCTCGGATGTAATATTTTACAACATTCCTGGCGCGCCGGCACCTATTTCTCGGTGGGAACATTATATACGTCTATAACGTTATATATCCTAGCCTAAGGCAAACTAACATATCGAATGTAATATTTTACAACATTCCCGTCACTTCGGCACCTACTTCTCGGTGGGAACATTATGTACGTCTATAACGGTATATATCCTAACCTAAGGCAACCTAACATCTCGGATGTAATATTTTACAACATTCCCGTCACTTCGGCCCCTACTTCTCGGTGGGAACATTATATACGTCTATAACGTTATATATCCTAGCCTAAGGCAATCCTAACATCTCGGATGTAATATTTTACAACATTCCTGGCGTGTCGGCCCCTATTTCTCGGTGGGAACATTATATACGTCTTTAACGCTATATGTCCTAGCCTGAGACAACCTAACATGTCGAATATAATATTTTACAATATTCCTGGCGCGTCGGCAACAACTTCTCGGAGGGAACAATATATACGTCTATACCGTTATATATCCTAGCCTAAGGCAACTTAACACGTCCGATGTAATATTTTACAACATTCCTGGCGCGTCGGCAGCTCCTTCTCGGTGGGAACATTATGTACGTCTATAACGTTATATATCCTAACCTAAGGGAACCTAACATCTCGGAAGTAATATTTGATAACATTCCTGGCGTGTAGGCCCGTAGTTCTCGGTGGGAATATCATATACGTCTATAACGTTATATGTCCTAGCCTAAGGCAGTCCTAACATGTCGAATGTAATATTTTACAGCATTCCTGGCGCGTCGGCCCCTACTTCTCGGGTGGAACATTATATACGTCTAAAACGTTATAAATCCTAACCTAAGGCAACCTAACATCTCGGATGTAATATTTTACTACATTCGTGGCACGTCGGCCCCTACTTCTGGGTGGGAACATTATATACGTCTATAACGCTATATATCCTAGCCTAAGGCAAACTAACATGTCGAATGTAATATTTTACAACATTCCCGTCACTTCGGCACCTACTTCTCGGTCGGAACATTATATACGTCTATAACGTTATATATCCTAGCCTAAGGCAACCTAACATCTCGGATGTTATATTTTCCTACATTCCCGGCGCGCCGGCCCCTACTTCTCGGTGGGAACATTATATACGTCTATAACGCTATATATCCTAGCCTAAGGCATACTAACATGTCGAATATAATATTTTACAACATTCCCGTCACTTCGGCACCTACTTCTCGGTGGGAACATTATATACGTCTATAACGTTATATATCTTAGCCTAAGGCAACCTAACATATCGGATGTTATATTTTACTACATTCCCGGCGCGCCGGCCCCTACTTCTCGGTGGGAACATTATACACGTCTATAAAGTTATATATCCTAGCCTAAGGCAACCTAACATACCGGATGTAATATTTTACCACATTCCTGGCTCGCTGGCCCCAACTTCTCGGTGGGAACATTATATGCGTCTATAACGCCATATATCCTAACTTAAGGCAACCAAAAATGTCGAGCGCAATATTTTACTACATTCCTGGCGTGTCGGCCCCTATTTCTCGGTGGGAATATTATATGCGTCTTTAACGCTATATGTCCTAGCCTGAGACAACCTAACATGTCGAATGTAATATTTTACAATATTCCTGGCGCGTCGGCAACTACTTCTCGGTGGGTACATTATATACGTCTATAACGTTATATATCCTAGCCTAAGGCAACCTAACATCTCGGATGTAATATTTTACTACATTCCTGGCGCGCCGGCCCCACTTCTCGGTGGGAAAATTATATACGTCTATATCGCTATATATCATAGCCTAAGGCAACCGAACATGTCGAGCGTAATATTTTACAACATTCCTGGCTCGTCGGCCCCTACTTCTCGGTGGGAACATTATATACGTCTATAACGTTATATATCCTAACCTAAGGGAACCTAACATCTCGGAAGTAATATTTGATAACATTCCTGGCGTGTAGGCCCGTAGTTCTCGGTAGGAATATCATATACGTCTATAACGTTATATGTCCTAGCCTAAGGCAGTCCTAACATGTCGAATGTAATATTTTACAGCATTCCTGGCGCGTCGGCCCCTACTTCTCGGGTGGAACATTATATACGTCTAAAACGTTATAAATCCTAACCTAAGGCAACCTAACATCTCGGATGTAATATTTTACTACATTCGTGGCACGTCGGCCCCTACTTCTGGGTGGGAACATTATATACGTCTATAACGCTATATATCCTAGCCTAAGGCAAACTAACATGTCGAATGTAATATTTTACAACATTCCCGTCACTTCGGCACCTACTTCTCGGTCGGAACATTATATACGTCTATAACGTTATATATCCTAGCCTAAGGCAACCTAACATCTCGGATGTTATATTTTCCTACATTCCCGGCGCGCCGGCCCCTACTTCTCGGTGGGAACATTATATACGTCTATAACGCTATATATCCTAGCCTAAGGCATACTAACATGTCGAATATAATATTTTACAACATTCCCGTCACTTCGGCACCTACTTCTCGGTGGGAACATTATATACGTCTATAACGTTATATATCTTAGCCTAAGGCAACCTAACATATCGGATGTTATATTTTACTACATTCCCGGCGCGCCGGCCCCTACTTCTCGGTGGGAACATTATACACGTCTATAAAGTTATATATCCTAGCCTAAGGCAACCTAACATACCGGATGTAATATTTTACCACATTCCTGGCTCGCTGGCCCCAACTTCTCGGTGGGAACATTATATGCGTCTATAACGCCATATATCCTAACTTAAGGCAACCAAAAATGTCGAGCGCAATATTTTACTACATTCCTGGCGTGTCGGCCCCTATTTCTCGGTGGGAATATTATATGCGTCTTTAACGCTATATGTCCTAGCCTGAGACAAGCTAACATGTCGAATGTAATATTTTACAATATTCCTGGCGCGTCGGCAACTACTTCTCGGTGGGAACAGTATAAACGTCTATAACGTTATATATCCTAACCTAAGGCAACTTAACATGTCGGATGTAATATTTTACAACATTCCTGGCGCGTCGGCACCTCCTTCTCGGTGGGAACATTATGTACGTCTATAAAGTTATATATCCTAAGCTAAGGCAAACTAACACCTCGGATGTAATATTTTACAACATTCCTGGCGCGCCGGCACCTATTTCTCGGTGGGAACATTATATACGTCTATAACTTTACATATCCTAGCCTAAGGCAACCTAACATCTCGGATGTAATATTTTACTACATTCCTGGCGCGCCGGCCCCCACTTCTCGGTGGGAACATTATATACGTCTATAACGTTATATATCCTAGCCTAAGGCATACTAACATATCGAATGTAATATTTTACAACATTCCCGTCACTTCGGCCCCTACTTCGCGATGGGAACATTATATACGTCTATAACGTCATATATCCTAGCCTAAGGCAAACTAACATATCGAATGTAATATTTTACAACATTCCCGTCACTTCGGCACCTACTTCTCGGTGGGAACATTATGTACGTCTATAACGTTATATATCCTAACCTAAGGCAACCTAACATCTCGGATGTAATATTTTACAACATTCCCGTCACTTCGGCCCCTACTTCTCGGTGGGAACATTATATACGTCTATAACGTTATATATCCTAGCCTAAGGCAATCCTAACATCTCGGATGTAATATTTTACAACATTCCTGGCGCGCCGGCACCTATTTCTCGGTGGGAACATTATATACGTCTATAACGTTATATATCCTAGCCTAAGGCAAACTAACACCTCGGATGTAATATTTTACAACATTCCTGGCGCGCCGGCACCTATTTCTCGGTGGGAACATTATATACGTCTATAACTTTACATATCCTAGCCTAAGGCAACCTAACATCTCGGATGTAATATTTTACTACATTCCTGGCGCGCCGGCCCCCACTTCTCGGTGGGAACATTATATACGTCTATATCGCTATATATCATAGCCTAAGGCAACCGAACATGTCGAGCGTAATATTTTACGACATTCCTGGCTCGTCGGCCCCTACTCCTCGGTGGGAACATTATATACGTCTATAACGTTATATATCCTAACCTAAGGGAACCTAACATCTCGGAAGTAATATTTGATAACATTCCTGGCGTGTAGGCCCGTAGTTCTCGGTGGGAATATCATATACGTCTATAACGTTATATATCCTAGCCTAAGGTAATCCTAACATCTCGGATGTAATATTTTACAACATTCCTGGCGCGTCGGCACCTACTTCTCGGTGGGAACATTATATACGTCTATAAAGTTATATATCCTAGCCTAAGGCAACCTAACATCTCGGATGTAATATTTTACAACATTCCCGTCACTTCGGCACCTACTTCTCGGTGGGAACATTATATACGTCTATAACGTTATATATCCTAGCCTAAGGCAACCTAACATTTCGGATGTAATATTTTATTACATTCCTGGCGCGCCGGCCCCCACTTCTCGGTGGGAACATTATATACATCTATATCGCTATATATCATAGCCTAAGGCAACCGAACATGTCGAGCGTAATATTTTACAACATTCCTGGCTCGTCGGCCCCTACTTCTCGGTGGGAACATTATATACGTCTATAACGTTATATATCCTAACCTAAGGGAACCTAACATCTCGGAAGTAATATTTGATAACATTCCTGGCGTGTAGGCCCGTAGTTCTCGGTGGGAATATCATATACGTCTATAACGTTATATATCTTAGCCTAAGGTAATCCTAACATCTCGGATGTAATATTTTACAACATTCCTGGCGCGTCGGCACCTATTTCTCGGTGGGAACATTATATACGTCTATAAAGTTATATATCCTAGCCTAAGGCAAACTAACATCTCGGATGTAATATTTTACAACATTCCCGTCACTTCGGCACCTACTTCTCGGTCGGAACATTATATACGTCTATAACGTTATATATCCTAGCCTAAGGCAACCTAACATCTCGTATGTTATATTTTACTACATTCCCGGCGCGCCGGCCCCCACTTCTCGGTGGGAACATTATATACGTCTATAACGTTATATATCCTAGCCTAAGGCATACTAACATATCGAATGTAATATTTTACAACATTCCCGTCACTTCGGCCCCTACTTCTCGATGGGAACATTATATACGTCTATAACGTCATATATCCTAGCCTAAGGCAAACTAACATATCGAATGTAATATTTTACAACATTCCCGTCACTTCGGCACCTACTTCTCGGTGGGAACATTATATACGTCTATAACGTTATATATCCTAACCTAAGGCAACCTAACATCTCGGATGTAATATTTTACAACATTCCCGTCACTTCGGCCCCTACTTCTCGGTGGGAACATTATATACGTCTATAACGTTATATATCCTAGCCTAAGGGAATCCTAACATCTCGGATGTAATATTTTACAACATTCCTGGCGCGCCGGCACCTATTTCTCGGTGGGAACATTATATACGTCTATAACGTTATATATCCTAGCCTAAGGCAAACTAACACCTCGGATGTAATATTTTACAACATTCCTGGCGCGCCGGCACCTATTTCTCGGTGGGAACATTATATACGTCTATAACTTTACATATCCTAGCCTAAGGCAACCTAACATCTCGGATGTAATATTTTACTACATTCCTGGCGCGCCGGCCCCCACTTCTCGGTGGGAACATTATATACGTCTATATCGCTATATATCATAGCCTAAGGCAACCGAACATGTCGAGCGTAATATTTTACAACATTCCTGGCTCGTCGGCCCCTACTCCTCGGTGGGAACATTATATACGTCTATAACGTTATATATCCTAACCTAAGGGAACCTAACATCTCGGAAGTAATATTTGATAACATTCCTGGCGTGTAGGCCCGTAGTTCTCGGTGGGAATATCATATACGTCTATAACGTTATATATCCTAGCCTAAGGTAATCCTAACATCTCGGATGTAATATTTTACAACATTCCTGGCGCGTCGGCACCTACTTCTCGGTGGGAACATTATATACGTCTATAAAGTTATATATCCTAGCCTAAGGCAACCTAACATCTCGGATGTAATATTTTACAACATTCCCGTCACTTCGGCACCTACTTCTCGGTGGGAACATTATATACGTCTATAACGTTATATATCCTAGCCTAAGGCAACCTAACATCTCGGATGTAATATTTTATTACATTCCTGGCGCGCCGGCCCCCACTTCTCGGTGGGAACATTATATACATCTATATCGCTATATATCATAGCCTAAGGCAACCGAACATGTCGAGCGTAATATTTTACAACATTCCTGGCTCGTCGGCCCCTACTTCTCGGTGGGAACATTATATACGTCTATAACGTTATATATCCCAACCTAAGGGAACCTAACATCTAGGAAGTAATATTTGATAACATTCCTGGCGTGTAGGCCCGTAGTTCTCGGTGGGAATATCATATACGTCTATAACGTTATATATCCTAGCCTAAGGTAATCCTAACATCTCGGATGTAATATTTTACAACATTCCTGGCGCGTCGGCACCTATTTCTCGGTGGGAACATTATATACGTCTATAAAGTTATATATCCTAGCCTAAGGCAAACTAACATCTCGGATGTAATATTTTACAACATTCCCGTCACTTCGGCACCTACTTCTCGGTCGGAACATTATATACGTCTATAACGTTATATATCCTAGCCTAAGGCAACCTAACATCTCGTATGTTATATTTTACTACATTCCCGGCGCGCCGGCCCCCACTTCTCGGTGGGAACATTATATACGTCTATAACGTTATATATCCTAGCCTAAGGCATACTAACATATCGAATGTAATATTTTACAACATTCCCGTCACTTCGGCCCCTACTTCTCGATGAGAACATTATATACGTCTATAACGTCATATATCCTAGCCTAAGGCAAACTAACATATCGAATGTAATATTTTACAACATTCCCGTCACTTCGGCACCTACTTCTCGGTGGGAACATTATATACGTCTATAACGTTATATATCCTAGCCTAAGGCAACCTAACGTCTCGGATGTTATATTTTACTACATTCCCGGCGCGCCGGCCCCTACTTCTCGGTGGGAACATTATATACGTCTATAACGTTATATATCCTAGCCTAAGGTAATCCTAACATCTCGGATGTAATATTTTACAACATTCCTGGCGCGTCGGCACCTACTTCTCGGTGGGAGCATTATATACGTCTATAATGTTATATATCCTAGCCTAAGGCAACCTAACATACCGGATGTAATATTTTACCACATTCCTGGCGCGCTGGCCCCAACTTCTCGGTGGGAACATTATATACGTCTATAACGCCATATATCATAACCTAAGGCAACTTTACATGACGGATGTAATATTTTACAATATTACTGGCGCGTCGGCAGCTACTTCTCGGTGGGAACTGTATATACGTCTATAACGTTATATATCCTAACCTAAGGCAACTTAACATGACGGATGTAATATTTTACAATATTACTGGCGCGTCGGCAACTACTTCTCGGTGGGAACAGTATATACGTCTATAACGTTATATATCCTAACCTAAGGCAACTTAACATGTCGGATGTAATATTTTACAACATTCCTGGCGCGTCGGCACGTCCTTCTCGGTGGTAACATTATATACGTCTATAACGTTATATATCCTAACCTAAGGGAACCTAACACCTCGGATGTAATGTTTTACAACATTCCTAGCGTGTCGGCCCCTATTTTTCGGTGGGAACATTATATATGTCTATAACGCTATATGTCCTAGCCTGAGACAACCTAACATGTCGAATATACTATTTTACAATATGCCTGGCGCGTCGGCAACTACTTCTCGGTGGGAACTGTATATACGTCTATAACGTTATATATCCTAACCTAAGACAACTTAACATTTCGAATGTAATATTTTACCACATTCCTGGCTCGTTGGCCCCTACTTCTCGGTGGGAACATTATATACGTCTATAACGTTATATATCCTAACCTAAGGGCACCTAACATCTCGAATGTAATATTTTACAACATTCCTGGCGTGTCGGCCCCTATTTCTCGGTGAGAACATTATATACGTCTTTAACGCTATATATCCTGGCCTATGGCAACCTAACTTGTCGATCATAATATTTTACAACATTCCTGGCGCGTCGGCACCTACTTCTCGGTCGGAACAGTATATACGTCTATAACGTCATATATCCTAGCCTAAGGCAATCCTAGCATGTCGAGTGTAAAATGTTACATCATTCCTGGGGAGTCGGCCCCTATTTCTCGGTGGGAACATTATATAAGTCAATAACGTTATATATCCTAACATAAGGCAACCTAACATCTCGGATGTAATATTTTACAACATTCCCGTCACTTCGGCCCCTACTTCTCGGTGGGAATATTATATACGTCTATAACGTTATATATCCTAACCTAAGGCAACCTAGCATCTCGGATGTAATATTTTACTACATTCCTGGCGCGCCGGCCCCTACTTCTCGGTGGGAACATTATATACATCTATATCGCTATATATCATAGCCTAAGGCAACCGAACATGTCGAGCGTAATATTTTACAACATTCCTGGCTCGTCGGCCCCTACTTCTCGGTGGGAACATTATATACGTCTATAACGTTATATATCCTAACCTAAGGGAACCTAACATCTCGGAAGTAATATTTGATAACATTCCTGGCGTGTAGGCCCGTAGTTCTCGGTGGGAATATCATATACGTCTATAACGTTATATATCTTAGCCTAAGGTAATCCTAACATCTCGGATGTAATATTTTACAACATTCCTGGCGCGTCGGCACCTATTTCTCGGTGGGAACATTATATACGTCTATAAAGTTATATATCCTAGCCTAAGGCAAACTAACATCTCGGATGTAATATTTTACAACATTCCCGTCACTTCGGCACCTACTTCTCGGTCGGAACATTATATACGTCTATAACGTTATATATCCTAGCGTAAGGCAACCTAACATCTCGTATGTTATATTTTACTACATTCCCGGCGCGCCGGCCCCCACTTCTCGGTGGGAACATTATATACGTCTATAACGTTATATATCCTAGCCTAAGGCATACTAACATATCGAATGTAATATTTTACAACATTCCCGTCACTTCGGCCCCTACTTCTCGATGGGAACATTATATACGTCTATAACGTCATATATCCTAGCCTAAGGCAAACTAACATATCGAATGTAATATTTTACAACATTCCCGTCACTTCGGCACCTACTTCTCGGTGGGAACATTATATACGTCTATAACGTTATATATCCTAACCTAAGGCAACCTAACATCTCGGATGTAATATTTTACAACATTCCCGTCACTTCGGCCCCTACTTCTCGGTGGGAACATTATATACGTCTATAACGTTATATATCCTAGCCTAAGGCAATCCTAACATCTCGGATGTAATATTTTACAACATTCCTGGCGCGCCGGCACCTATTTCTCGGTGGGAACATTATATACGTCTATAACGTTATATATCCTAGCCTAAGGCAAACTAACACCTCGGATGTAATATTTTACAACATTCCTGGCGCGCCGGCACCTATTTCTCGGTGGGAACATTATATACGTCTATAACTTTACATATCCTAGCCTAAGGCAACCTAACATCTCGGATGTAATATTTTACTACATTCCTGGCGCGCCGGCCCCCACTTCTCGGTGGGAACATTATATACGTCTATATCGCTATATATCATAGCCTAAGGCAACCGAACATGTCGAGCGTAATATTTTACAACATTCCTGGCTCGTCGGCCCCTACACCTCGTTGGGAACATTATATACGTCTATAACGTTATATATCCTAACCTAAGGGAACCTAACATCTCGGAAGTAATATTTGATAACATTCATGGCGTGTAGGCCCGTAGTTCTCGGTGGGAATATCATATACGTCTATAACGTTATATATCCTAGCCTAAGGTAATCCTAACATCTCGGATGTAATATTTTACAACATTCCTGGCGCGCCGGACCCCACTTCTCGGTGGGAACATTATATACATCTATATCGCTATATATCATAGCCTAAGGCAACCGAACATGTCGAGCGTAATATTTTACAACATTCCTGGCTCGTCGGCCCCTACTTCTCGGTGGGAACATTATATACGTCTATAACGTTATATATCCTAACCTAAGGGAACCTAACATCTAGGAAGTAATATTTGATAACATTCCTGGCGTGTAGGCCCGTAGTTCTCGGTGGGAATATCATATACGTCTATAACGTTATATATCCTAGCCTAAGGTAATCCTAACATCTCGGATGTAATATTTTACAACATTCCTGGCGCGTCGGCACCTATTTCTCGGTGGGAACATTATATACGTCTATAAAGTTATATATCCTAGCCTAAGGCAAACTAACATCTCGGATGTAATATTTTACAACATTCCCGTCACTTCGGCACCTACTTCTCGGTCGGAACATTATATACGTCTATAACGTTATATATCCTAGCCTAAGGCAACCTAACATCTCGTATGTTATATTTTACTACATTCCCGGCGCGCCGGCCCCCACTTCTCGGTGGGAACATTATATACGTCTATAACGTTATATATCCTAGCCTAAGGCATACTAACATATCGAATGTAATATTTTACAACATTCCCGTCACTTTGGCCCCTACTTCTCGATGAGAACATTATATACGTCTATAACGTCATATATCCTAGCCTAAGGCAAACTAACATATCGAATGTAATATTTTACAACATTCCCGTCACTTCGGCACCTACTTCTCGGTGGGAACATTATATACGTCTATAACGTTATATATCCTAGCCTAAGGCAACCTAACATCTCGGATGTTATATTTTACTACATTCCCGGCGCGCCGGCCCCTACTTCTCGGTGGGAACATTATATACGTCTATAACGTTATATATCCTAGCCTAAGGTAATCCTAACATCTCGGATGTAATATTTTACAACATTCCTGGCGCGTCGGCACCTACTTCTCGGTGGGAGCATTATATACGTCTATAATGTTATATATCCTAGCCTAAGGCAACCTAACATACCGGATGTAATATTTTACCACATTCCTGGCGCGCTGGCCCCAACTTCTCGGTGGGAACATTATATACGTCTATAACGCCATATATCCTAACCTAAGGCAACTTTACATGACGGATGTAATATTTTACAATATTACTGGCGCGTCGGCAGCTACTTCTCGGTGGGAACTGTATATACGTCTATAACGTTATATATCCTAACCTAAGGCAACTTATCATGACGGATGTAATATTTTACAATATTACTGGCGCGTCGGCAACTACTTCTCGGTGGGAACAGTATATACGTCTATAACGTTATATATCCTAACCTAAGGCAACTTAACATGTCGGATGTAATATTTTACAACATTCCTGGCGCGTCGGCACGTCCTTCTCGGTGGTAACATTATATACGTCTATAACGTTATATATCCTAACCTAAGGGAAGCTAACACCTCGGATGTAATGTTTTACAACATTCCTAGCGTGTCGGCCCCTATTTTTCGGTGGGAACATTATATATGTCTATAACGCTATATGTCCTAGCCTGAGACAACCTAACATGTCGAATATACTATTTTACAATATGCCTGGCGCGTCGGCAACTACTTCTCGGTGGGAACTGTATATACGTCTATAACGTTATATATCCTAACCTAAGACAACTTAACATTTCGAATGTAATATTTTACCACATTCCTGGCTCGTTGGCCCCTACTTCTCGGTGGGAACATTATATACGTCTATAACGTTATATATCCTAACCTAAGGGCACCTAACATCTCGAATGTAATATTTTACAACATTCCCGTCACTTCGGCCCCTACTTCTCGGTGGGAATATTATATACGTCTATAACGTTATATATCCTAACCTAAGGCAACCTAGCATCTCGGATGTAATATTTTACTACATTCCTGGCGCGCCGGCCCCTACTTCTCGGTGGGAACATTATATACGTCTATATCGCTATATATCATACCGTAAGGCAACCTAACATGTCGAGCTTAATATTTTACTACATTCCTGGCGCATCGAGCCCTGCTTCTCGGTGGGAACATTATATACGTCTATATCGCTATATATCATAGCCTAAGGCAACCTAACATGTCGAGCGTAATATTTTACAACATTCCTAGCTCGCCTGCCCCTACTTCTCGGTGGGAACATTATATACGTCTATAACGTTATATATCCTAACCTAAGGCAACCTAACATCTCGGATGTAATATTTTACTACATTCCTGGCGTGTCGGCCCCTATTTCTCGGTGGGAATATTATATACGTCTTTAACGCTATATGTCCTAGCCTGAGACAACCTAACATGTCGAATGTAATATTTTACGATATTCCTGGCGCGTCGGCAACTACTTCTCGGTGGGAACAGTATATACGTCTATAACGTTATATATCCTAACCTAAGGGCACCTAACATCTCGGATGTAATATTTTAGAATATTCCTGGCGTGTCGGCCCCTATTTCTCGGTGAGAACATTATATACGTCTTAAACGCTATGTATCCTAGCCTATGGCAACCTAACTTGTCGAGCGTAATATTTTACAACATTCCTGGCGCGTCGGCCCCTACTTCTCGGTGGGAACATTATATACGTCTATATCGCTATATATCATAACGTAAGGCAACCTAACATTTCGAGCGTAATATTTTATAACATTCCTGGCTCGTCGGCCCCTACTTCTCGGTGGGAACATTATATACGCCTATAATGCTATATATCCTAGCCTAAGGCAACCTAACACCTCGGATGTAATGTTTTACAACATTCCTGGCGTGTCGGCCCCTATTTCTCGGTGGGAACATTATATACGTCTTTAACGATATATATCCTAGCCTAAGGCCACCCTAACATGTCGAATGTATAATTTTACCACATTCCTGGCGCGTCGGCTCCTATTTCTCCGTGGGAACATTATATAAGTCAATAACGTTATATATCCTAACCTAAGGCAACCTATCATCTCGGATGTAATATTTTGTTACATTCCTGGCGCGCTGGCCCCTACTTCTCGGTGGGAACATTATATACGTCTATAACGCCATATATCCTAACCTAAGGCAACCTAACATCTCGGATGTAATATTTTACTACATTCGTGGCGCACCGGCCCCTACTTCTCGGTGGGAACATTATATACGTCTATAACGTTACATATCCTAGCCTAAGGCAATCCTAACATCTCGGATGTAATATTTTACAACATTCCTGGCGCGTCGGCACCTACTTCTCGGTGGGAACATTATATACGTCTATAACGTTATATATCCTAACCTAAGGCAACCTTAACATCTCGGATGTAATATTTTACTACATTCCTGGCACGTCGGCCACTACTTCTCGGTGGGAACATTATATAAGTCTATAACGCTATACATCCTAGCCTAAGGCAAACTAGCATGTCGAATGTAATATTTTACAACATTCCCGTCACTTCGGACCCTACTTCTCGGTGGGAACATTATATACGTCTATAAGGATATATATCCTAGCCTAAGGCAATCCTAACATCTCGGATGTAATGTTTTACTACATTCCCGGCGCGCCGGCCCCTACTTCTCCGTGGGAACATTATATACGTCTATAACGTTATATATCCTAGCCTAAGGTAACACTAACATCTCGGATGTAATATTTTACAACATTCCTGGCGCGTCGGCCCCTACTTCTCGGTTGGAACAGTATATAAGTCTATAACGTTATATATCCTAAACTAAGGCAAACTAGCATATCGAATGTAATATTTTACAACATTCCCGTCACTTCGGCCCCTACTTCTCGGTGGGAATATTATATACGTCTATAACGTTATATATCCTAACCTAAGGCAACCTAACATCTCGGATGTAATATTTTACTACATTCCTGGCACGTCGGCCACTACTTCCCGGTGGGAACATTATATTAGTCTATAACGCTATATATCCTAGCCTAAGGCAAACTAGCATGTCGAATGTAATATTTTACAACATTCCCGTCACTTCGGCACCTACTTCTCGGTGGGAACATTATATACGTCTATAACGTTATATATCCTAGCCTAAGGTAATCCTAACATGTCGCATGTAATATTTTACAATATTCCTGGCGCGTCGGCACCTCCTTCTCGGTGGGAACATTATATACGTCTATAACGTTATATATCCTAACCTAAGGGAACCTAACACCTCGGATGTAATGTTTTACAACATTCCTGGCGTGTCGGCCCCTATTTCTCGGTGAGAACATTGTATACGTCTATAACGCTATATATCCTAGCCTAAGGCAACCTAACATCTCGGATGTAATATTTTACTACATTCCTGGCACGTCGGCCACTACTTCCCGGTGGGAACATTATATTAGTCTATAACGCTATATATCCTAGCCTAAGGCAAACTAGCATGTCGAATGTAATATTTTACAACATTCCCGTCACTTCGGCACCTACTTCTCGGTGGGAACATTATATACGTCTATAACGTTATATATCCTAGCCTAAGGTAATCCTAACATGTCGCATGTAATATTTTACAATATTCCTGGCGCGTCGGCACCTCCTTCTCGGTGGGAACATTATATACGTCTATAACGTTATATATCCTAACCTAAGGGAACCTAACACCTCGGATGTAATGTTTTACAACATTCCTGGCGTGTCGGCCCCTATTTCTCGGTGAGAACATTGTATACGTCTATAACGCTATATATCCTAGCCTAAGGCAACCTAACATCTCGGATGTAATATTTTACTACATTCCTGGCGCGCCGGCTCCTACTTCTCGGTGGGAACATTATATACGTCTTTAAAGCTATGTATCCTAGCCTAAGGCAACCTAACTTGTCGAATGTAATATTTTACACCATTCCTGGCGCGTCGGCACCTACTTCTCGATGGGAACATTATATAAGTCAATAACGTTATATATCATAGCCTAAGGCAATCCTAACATCTCGGATGTAATATTTTACCACATTCCTGGCGCGTCGGCACCTACTTCTCGGTGGGAACATTATATACGTCTATAACGTTATATATCCTAGCCTAAGGCAACCTAACGTCTCGGATGTTATATTTTACTACATTCCCGGCGCGCCGGCCCCTACTTCTCGGTGGGAACATTATATACGTCTATATCGCTATATATCATAGCCTAAGGCAACCTAACAGGTCGAGCGTAATATTTTACAACATTCCTGGCTCGTCGGCCCCTACTTCTCGGTGGGAACATTATATACGTCTATAACGTTATATATCCTAGCCTAAGGCAACCTAACATCTCGGATGTAATATTTTACTACATTTCTGGCGCGCCGGCCCCCACTTCTCGGTGGGAACATTATATACGTCTATATCGCTATATATCATAGCCTAAGGCAACCTAACATGTCGATCGTAATATTTTACAACATTCCTGTCTCGTCGGCACCTTCTTCTCGGTGGGAACATTATATACGTTTATAACGCTATATATCCTAGCCTAAGGCAACCTAACATGTCGCATGTAATATTTTACAACATTCCTGGCGCGTCGGCCCCTACTTCTCGGTGGGAAAATTATATAAGTCAATAACGTTATATATCCTAACCTAAGGCAACCTAACATCTCCGATGTAATATTTTGCCACATTCCTGGCTCATTGGCCCCTACTTCTCGGTGGGAACATTATATACGTCTATAACGTTATATATCCTAGCCTAAGGCAACCTAACATCTCGGATGTAATATTTTATAACATTCCTGGCATGACGGTCCATACATCTCGATGGGGACATTATATACGTCTATAACGTTGTATATCCTAAGCTAACGCAACCTAACATCTCGGGTGTAATATTTTACAACATTCTGGCTCGTCGGCCCCTACTTCTCGGTGGGAACATTATATACGTCTATAACGCCATATATCCTAACTTAAGCCAACCAAAAATGTCGAGCGTAATATTTTACTACATTCCTGTCGTGTCGGCCCCTATTTCTCGGTGGGAATATTATATACGTCCTTACCGCTATATGTCCTAGCCTGAGAAAACCTAACATGTCGAATGTAATATTTTACAATATTCCTGGCGCGTCGGCAACTACTTCTCGGTGGGAACAGTATATACGCCTATAACGTTATATATCCTAACCTAAGGCAACCTATCATCTCGGATGTAATATTTTACTACATTCCTGGCGCGTCGGCACCTCTTTCTCGGTGGGAACATTATATTCGTCTATAACGTTATATATCCTAACCTAAGACAACTTAACATTTCGAATGCAATATTTTACCACATTCCTGGCTCGTTGGCCCCTACTTCTCGGTGGGAACATTATATACGCCTATAACGTTATATATCCTAACCTAAGGGCACCTAACATCTCGAATGTAATATTTTACAACATTCCTGGCGTGTCGGCCCCTATTTCTCGGTGAGAACATTATATACGTCTTTAACGCTATATATCCTGGCCTATGGCAACCTAACTTGTCGATCATAATATTTTACAAC
Source organism: Xylocopa violacea (assembly GCA_963969225.1). Classification (NCBI taxonomy): domain Eukaryota; kingdom Metazoa; phylum Arthropoda; class Insecta; order Hymenoptera; family Apidae; genus Xylocopa; species Xylocopa violacea. The sequence goes on from CAXAJV010000835.1 coordinate 2,106,637, forward strand.
ATTCCTGGCGCGTCGGCACCTACTTCTCGGTCGGAACAGTATATACGTCTATAACGTCATATATCCTAGCCTAAGGCAATCCTAACATGTCGAGTGTAAAATTTTACATCATTCCTGGGCCTCGGCCCCTATTTCTCGGTGGGAACATTATATAAGTCAATAACGTTATATATCCTAACATAAGGCAACCTAACATCTCGGATGTAATATTTTACAACATTCCCGTCACTTCGGCCCCTACTTCTCGGTGGGAATATTATATACGTCTATAACGTTATATATCCTAACCTAAGGCAACCTAGCATCTCGGATGTAATATTTTACTACATTCCTGGCGCGCCGGCCCCTACTTCTCGGTGGGAACATTATATACGTCTATATCGCTATATATCATACCGTAAGGCAACCTAACATGTCGAGCTTAATATTTTACTACATTCCTGGCGCATCGACCCCTGCTTCTCGGTGGGAACATTATATACGTCTATATCGCTATATATCATAGCCTAAGGCAACCTAACATGTCGAGCGTAATATTTTACAACATTCCTAGCTCGCCTGCCCCTACTTCTCGGTGGGAACATTATATACGTTTATAACGCTATATATACTAGCCTAAGGGAACCTAACACCTCGGATGTGAAATTTTACAACATTCCCGTCACTTCGCACCCTACTTCTCGGTGGGAACATTATATACGTCTATAACGTTATATATCCTAACCTAAGGCAACCTAACATCTCGGATGTAATATTTTACTACATTCCTGGCGTGTCGGCCCCTATTTCTCGGTGGGAATATTATATACGTCTTTAACGCTATATGTCCTAGCCTGAGACAACCTAACATGTCGAATGTAATATTTTACGATATTCCTGGCGCGTCGGCAACTACTTCTCGGTGGGAACAGTATATACGTCTATAACGTTATATATCCTAACCTAAGGGCACCTAACATCTCGGATGTAATATTTTAGAATATTCCTGGCGTGTCGGCCCCTATTTCTCGGTGAGAACATTATATACGTCTTAAACGCTATATATCCTAGCCTATGGCAACCTAACTTGTCGAGCGTAATATTTTACAACATTCCTGGCGCGTCGGCCTCTACTTCTCGGTGGGAACATTATATACGTCTATATCGCTATATATCATAACGTAAGGCAACCTAACATTTCGAGCGTAATATTTTATAACATTCCTGGCTCGTCGGCCCCTACTTCTCGGTGGGAACATTATATACGCCTATAATGCTATATATCCTAGCCTAAGGCAACCTAACACCTCGGATGTAATGTTTTACAACATTCCTGGCGTGTCGGCCCCTATTTCTCGGTGGGAACATTATATACGTCTTTAACGATATATATCCTAGCCTAAGGCCACCCTAACATGTCGAATGTATAATTTTACAACATTCCTGGCGCGTCGGCTCCTATTTCTCCGTGGGAACATTATATAAGTCAATAACGTTATATATCCTAACCTAAGGCAACCTATCATCTCGGATGTAATATTTTGTTACATTCCTGGCGCGCTGGCCCCTACTTCTCGGTGGGAACATTATATACGTCTATAACGCCATATATCCTAACCTAAGGCAACCTAACATCTCGGATGTAATATTTTACTACATTCGTGGCGCACCGGCCCCTACTTCTCGGTGGGAACATTACATACGTCTATAACGTTACATATCCTAGCCTAAGGCAATCCTAACATCTCGGATGTAATATTTTACAACATTCCTGGCGCGTCGGCACCTACTTCTCGGTGGGAACATTATATACGTCTATAACGCCATATATCCTAACCTAAGGCAACCTAACATATCGGATGTAATATTTTACTACATTCCTGGCACGTCGGCCCCTACTTCTCGGTGGGAACATTACATACGTCTATAACACTATATATCCTAACCTAAGGCAACTTAACATGTCGGATGTAATATTTTACAACATTCCCGTCATTTCGGACCCTACTTCTCGGTGGGAACATTATATACGTCTATAACGTTATATATCCTAACCTAAGGCAACCTTAACATCTCGGATGTAATATTTTACTACATTCCTGGCACGTCGGCCACTACTTCTCGGTGGGAACATTATATAAGTCTATAACGCTATACATCCTAGCCTAAGGCAAACTAGCATGTCGAATGTAATATTTTACAACATTCCCGTCACTTCGGACCCTACTTCTCGGTGGGAACATTATATACGTCTATAAGGATATATATCCTAGCCTAAGGCAATGCTAACATCTCGGATGTAATGTTTTACTACATTCCCGGCGCGCCGGCCCCTACTTCTCCGTGGGAACATTATATACGTCTATAACGTTATATATCCTAGCCTAAGGTAACACTAACATCTCGGATGTAATATTTTACAACATTCCTGGCGCGTCGGCTCCTACTTCTCGGTTGGAACAGTATATAAGTCTATAACGTTATATATCCTAAACTAAGGCAAACTAGCATATCGAATGTAATATTTTACAACATTCCCGTCACTTCGGCCCCTACTTCTCGGTGGGAATATTATATACGTCTATAACGTTATATATCCTAACCTAAGGCAACCTAACATCTCGGATGTAATATTTTACTACATTCCTGGCACGTCGGCCACTACTTCCCGGTGGGAACATTATATTAGTCTATAACGCTATATATCCTAGCCTAAGGCAAACTAGCATGTCGAATGTAATATTTTACAACATTCCCGTCACTTCGGCACCTACTTCTCGGTGGGAACATTATATACGTCTATAACGTTATATATCCTAGCCTAAGGTAATCCTAACATGTCGCATGTAATATATTACAATATTCCTGGCGCGTCGGCACCTCCTTCTCGGTGGGAACATTATATACGTCTATAACGTTATATATCCTAACCTAAGGGAACCTAACACCTCGGATGTAATGTTTTACAACATTCCTGGCGTGTCGGCCCCTATTTCTCGGTGAGAACATTGTATACGTCTATAACGCTATATATCCTAGCCTAAGGCAACCTAACATCTCGGGTGTAATATTTTACAACATTCTGGCTCGTCGGCCCCTACTTCTCGGTGGGAACATTATATACGTCTATAACGCCATATATCCTAACTTAAGCCAACCAAAAATGTCGAGCGTAATATTTTACTACATTCCTGTCGTGTCGGCCCCTATTTCTCGGTGGGAATATTATATACGTCCTTACCGCTATATGTCCTAGCCTGAGAAAACCTAACATGTCGAATATAATATTTTACAATATTCCTGGCGCGTCGGCAACTACTTCTCGGTGGGAACAGTATATACGCCTATAACGTTATATATCCTAACCTAAGGCAACCTAACATCTCGGATGTAATATTTTACTACATTCCTGGCGCGTCGGCACCTCCTTCTCGGTGGGAACATTATATACGTCTATAACGTTATATATCCTAACCTAAGGGAACCTAACACCTCGGATGTAATGTTTTACAACATTCCAGGCTTGTCGGCCCCTATTTCTCGGTGGGAACATTATATACGTCTTTAACGCTATATATCCTAGCCTAAGGCAACCTAACCTGTCGAGCGTAATATTTTACAACATTCCTGGCGCGTCGGCACCTACTTCTCGGTGGGAACAGTATATACGTCTATAACGTTATATATCCTAACCTAAGGCAACCTAACACCTCGTATGTAATATTTTACTACATTCCTGGCGCGTCGGCACCTCCTTCTCGGTGGGAACATTATATACGTCTATAACGTTATATATCCTAACCTAAGGGAACCTAACACCTCGGATGTAATGTTTTACAACATTCCAGGCTTGTCGGCCCCTATTTCTCGGTGGGAACATTATATACGTCTTTAACGCTATATATCCTAGCCTAAGGCAACCTAACCTGTCGAGCGTAATATTTTACAACATTCCTGGCGCGTCGGCACCTACTTCTCGGTCGGAACAGTATATACGTCTATAACGTTATATATCCTAACCTAAGACAAGTTAACATGTCGAATGTAATGTTTTACCACATTCCTGGCTCGTTGGCCCCTACTTCTCGGTGGGAACATTATATACGTCTTTAAGGTTATATATCCTAACCTAAGGGAACCTAACACCTCGGATGTAATATTTTACTACATTCCTGGCACCCCGGCACCTACTTCTGTATGGGAACATTATATACGTCTATAACGCCATATATCCTAACCTAAGGCAACCTAAAATGTCGAGCGTAATATTTTACAACAGTCCTGGCTCGTCGGCCCCTAGTTCTCGGTGGGAACATTATATACGTCTATAACGCTACATATCCTAGCCTAAGGCAACCTAACATCTCGGATGTAATATTTTAGTATATTCCTGGCGCGCCGGCCCCTACTTCTCGGTGGGAACAGTATATACGTCTATAACGTTATATATCCTAACCTAAGGCAACCTAACACCTCGGATGTTATATTTTACTACATTCCCGGCGCGCCGGCCCCTACTTCTCGGTGGGAACATTATATACGTCTATATCGCTATATATCATAAGGTAAGGCAACCTAACATGTCGAGCGTAATATTTTACTACATTCCTGGCGCGCCGGCCCCTACTTCTCGGTGGGAACATTACATACGTCTATAACGTTACTTATTCTAGCCTAAGGCAACCTAACATCTCGGATGTAATATTTTAGTACATTCCTGGCGCGCCGGCCCCTACTTCTCGGTGGGAACAGTATATACGTCTATAACGTTATATATCCTAGCCTAAGGTAATCCTAACATGTCGCATGTAATATTTTACAATATTCCTGGCGCGTCGGCACCTCCTTCTCGGTGGGAACATTATATACGTCTATAACGTTATATATCCTAACCTAAGGGAACCTAACACCTCGGATGTAATGTTTTACAACATTCCTGGCGTGTCGGCCCCTATTTCTCGGTGAGAACATTGTATACGTCTATAACGCTATATATCCTAGCCTAAGGCAACCTAACATCTCGGATGTAATATTTTACTACATTCCTGGCGCGCCGGCTCCTACTTCTCGGTGGGAACATTATATACGTCTTTAAAGCTATGTATCTTAGCCTAAGGCAACCTAACTTGTCGAATGTAATATTTTACACCATTCCTGGCGCGTCGGCACCTACTTCTCGATGGGAACATTATATAAGTCAATAACGTTATATATCATAGCCTAAGGCAATCCTAACATCTCGGATGTAATATTTTACCACATTCCTGGCGCGTCGGCACCTACTTCTCGGTGGGAACATTATATACGTCTATAACGTTATATATCCTAGCCTAAGGCAACCTAACGTCTCGGATGTTATATTTTACTACATTCCCGGCGCGCCGGCCCCTACTTCTCGGTGGGAACATTATATACGTCTATATCGCTATATATCATAGCCTAAGGCAACCTAACAGGTCGAGCGTAATATTTTACAACATTCCTGGCTCGTCGGCCCCTACTTCTCGGTGGGAACATTATATACGTCTATAACGTTATATATCCTAGCCTAAGGCAACCTAACATCTCGGATGTAATATTTTACTACATTTCTGGCGCGCCGGCCCCCACTTCTCGGTGGGAACATTATATACGTCTATATCGCTATATATCATAGCCTAAGGCAACCTAACATGTCGATCGTAATATTTTACAACATTCCTGTCTCGTCGGCACCTTCTTCTCGGTGGGAACATTATATACGTTTATAACGCTATATATCCTAGCCTAAGGCAACCTAACATGTCGCATGTAATATTTTACAACATTCCTGGCGCGTCGGCCCCTACTTCTCGGTGGGAAAATTATATAAGTCAATAACGTTATATATCCTAACCTAAGGCAACCTAACATCTCCGATGTAATATTTTGCCACATTCCTGGCTCATTGGCCCCTACTTCTCGGTGGGAACATTATATACGTCTATAACGTTATATATCCTAGCCTAAGGCAACCTAACATCTCGGATGTAATATTTTATAACATTCCTGGCATGACGGTCCATACATCTCGATGGGGACATTATATACGTCTATAACGTTGTATATCCTAAGCTAACGCAACCTAACATCTCGGGTGTAATATTTTACAACATTCTGGCTCGTCGGCCCCTACTTCTCGGTGGGAACATTATATACGTCTATAACGCCATATATCCTAACTTAAGCCAACCAAAAATGTCGAGCGTAATATTTTACTACATTCCTGTCGTGTCGGCCCCTATTTCTCGGTGGGAATATTATATACGTCCTTACCGCTATATGTCCTAGCCTGAGAAAACCTAACATGTCGAATGTAATATTTTACAATATTCCTGGCGCGTCGGCAACTACTTCTCGGTGGGAACAGTATATACGCCTATAACGTTATATATCCTAACCTAAGGGAACCTAACACCTCGGATGTAATGTTTTACAACATTCCAGGCTTGTCGGCCCCTATTTCTCGGTGGGAACATTATATACGTCTTTAACGCTATATATCCTAGCCTAAGGCAACCTAACCTGTCGAGCGTAATATTTTACAACATTCCTGGCGCGTCGGCACCTACTTCTCGGTCGGAACAGTATATACGTCTATAACGTTATATATCCTAACCTAAGACAAGTTAACATGTCGAATGTAATGTTTTACCACATTCCTGGCGCGCCGGCACCTATTTCTCGGTGGGAACATTATATACGTCTATAACGTTATATATCCTAGCCTAAGGCAAACTAACACCTCGGATGTAATATTTTACAACATTCCTGGCGCGCCGACACCTATTTCTCGGTGGGAACATTATATACGTCTATAACTTTACATATCCTAGCCTAAGGCAACCTAACATCTCGGATGTAATATTTTACTACATTCCTGGCGCGCCGGCCCCCACTTCTCGGTGGGAACATTATATACGTCTATATCGCTATATATCATAGCCTAAGGCAACTGAACATGTCGAGCGTAATATTTTACAACATTCCTGGCTCGTCGGCCCCTACTCCTCGGTGGGAACATTATATACGTCTATAACGTTATATATCCTAACCTAAGGGAACCTAACATCTCGGAAGTAATATTTGATAACATTCCTGGCGTGTAGGCCCGTAGTTCTCGGTGGGAATATCATATACGTCTATAACGTTATATATCCTAGCCTAAGGTAATCCTAACATCTCGGATGTAATATTTTACAACATCCCTGGCGCGTCGGCACCTACTTCTCGGTGGGAACATTATATACGTCTATAAAGTTATATATCCTAGCCTAAGGCAACCTAACATCTCGGATGTAATATTTCACAACATTCCCGTCACTTCGGCACCTACTTCTCGGTGGGAACATTATATACGTCTATAACGTTATATATCCTAGCCTAAGGCAACCTAACATACCGGATGTAATATTTTACCACATTCCTGGCGCGCTGGCCCCAACTTCTCGGTGGGAACATTATATACGTCTATAACGCCATATATCCTAACCTAAGGCAACTTTACATGATGGATGTAATATTTTACAATATTACTGGCGCGTCGGTAACTACTTCTCGGTGGGAACTGTATATACGTCTATAACGTTATATATCCTAACCTAAGGCAACTTAACATGACGGATGTAATATTTTACAATATTACTGGCGCGTCGGCAACTACTTCTCGGTGGGAACAGTATATACGTCTATAACGTTATATATCCTAACCTAAGGCAACTTAACATGTCGGATGTTATATTTTACAACATTCCTGGCGCGTCGGCACGTCCTTCTCGGTGGTAACATTATATACGTCTATAACGTTATATATCCTAACCTAAGGGAACCTAACACCTCGGATGTAATGTTTTACAACATTCCTAGCGTGTCGGCCCCTATTTTTCGGTGGGAACATTATATATGTCTATAACGCTTTATGTCCTAGCCTGAGACAACCTAACATGTCGAATATACTATTTTACAATATGCCTGGCGCGTCGGCAACTACTTCTCGGTGGGAACTGTATATACGTCTATAACGTTATATATCCTAACCTAAGACAACTTAACATTTCGAATGCAATATTTTACCACATTCCTGGCTCGTTGGCCCCTACTTCTCGGTGGGAACATTATATACGTCTATAACGTTATATATCCTAACCTAAGGGCACCTAACATCTCGAATGTAATATTTTACAACATTCCTGGCGTGTCGGCCCCTATTTCTCGGTGAGAACATTATATACGTCTTTAACGCTATATATCCTGGCCTATGGCAACCTAACTTGTCGATCATAATATTTTACAACATTCCTGGCGCGTCGGCACCTACTTCTCGGTCGGAACAGTATATACGTCTATAACGTCATATATCCTAGCCTAAGGCAATCCTAACATGTCGAGTGTAAAATTTTACATCATTCCTGGGGCGTCGGCCCCTATTTCTCGGTGGGAACATTATATAAGTCAATAACGTTATATATCCTAACATAAGGCAACCTAACATCTCGGATGTAATATTTTACAACATTCCCGTCACTTCGGCCCCTACTTCTCGGTGGGAATATTATATACGTCTATAACGTTATATATCCTAACCTAAGGCAACCTAGCATCTCGGATGTAATATTTTACTACATTCCTGGCGCGCCGGCCCCTACTTCTCGGTGGGAACATTATATACGTCTATATCGCTATATATCATACCGTAAGGCAACCTAACATGTCGAGCTTAATATTTTACTACATTCCTGGCGCATCGACCCCTGCTTCTCGGTGGGAACATTATATACGTCTATATCGCTATATATCATAGCCTAAGGCAACCTAACATGTCGAGCGTAATATTTTACAACATTCCTAGCTCGCCTGCCCCTACTTCTCGGTGGGAACATTATATACGTTTATAACGCTATATATACTAGCCTAAGGGAACCTAACACCTCGGATGTGAAATTTTACAACATTCCCGTCACTTCGCACCCTACTTCTCGGTGGGAACATTATATACGTCTATAACGTTATATATCCTAACCTAAGGCAACCTAACATCTCGGATGTAATATTTTACTACATTCCTGGCGTGTCGGCCCCTATTTCTCGGTGGGAATATTATATACGTCTTTAACGCTATATGTCCTAGCCTGAGACAACCTAACATGTCGAATGTAATATTTTACGATATTCCTGGCGCGTCGGCAACTACTTCTCGGTGGGAACAGTATATACGTCTATAACGTTATATATCCTAACCTAAGGGCACCTAACATCTCGGATGTAATATTTTAGAATATTCCTGGCGTGTCGGCCCCTATTTCTCGGTGAGAACATTATATACGTCTTAAACGCTATATATCCTAGCCTATGGCAACCTAACTTGTCGAGCGTAATATTTTACAACATTCCTGGCGCGTCGGCCTCTACTTCTCGGTGGGAACATTATATACGTCTATATCGCTATATATCATAACGTAAGGCAACCTAACATTTCGAGCGTAATATTTTATAACATTCCTGGCTCGTCGGCCCCTACTTCTCGGTGGGAACATTATATACGCCTATAATGCTATATATCCTAGCCTAAGGCAACCTAACACCTCGGATGTAATGTTTTACAACATTCCTGGCGTGTCGGCCCCTATTTCTCGGTGGGAACATTATATACGTCTATAACGCCATATATCCTAACTTAAGCCAACCAAAAATGTCGAGCGTAATATTTTACTACATTCCTGTCGTGTCGGCCCCTATTTCTCGGTGGGAATATTATATACGTCCTTACCGCTATATGTCCTAGCCTGAGAAAACCTAACATGTCGAATGTAATATTTTACAATATTCCTGGCGCGTCGGCAACTACTTCTCGGTGGGAACAGTATATACGCCTATAACGTTATATATCCTAACCTAAGGGAACCTAACACCTCGGATGTAATGTTTTACAACATTCCAGGCTTGTCGGCCCCTATTTCTCGGTGGGAACATTATATACGTCTTTAACGCTATATATCCTAGCCTAAGGCAACCTAACCTGTCGAGCGTAATATTTTACAACATTCCTGGCGCGTCGGCACCTACTTCTCGGTCGGAACAGTATATACGTCTATAACGTTATATATCCTAACCTAAGACAAGTTAACATGTCGAATGTAATGTTTTACCACATTCCTGGCGCGCCGGCACCTATTTCTCGGTGGGAACATTATATACGTCTATAACGTTATATATCCTAGCCTAAGGCAAACTAACACCTCGGATGTAATATTTTACAACATTCCTGGCGCGCCGACACCTATTTCTCGGTGGGAACATTATATACGTCTATAACTTTACATATCCTAGCCTAAGGCAACCTAACATCTCGGATGTAATATTTTACTACATTCCTGGCGCGCCGGCCCCCACTTCTCGGTGGGAACATTATATACGTCTATATCGCTATATATCATAGCCTAAGGCAACTGAACATGTCGAGCGTAATATTTTACAACATTCCTGGCTCGTCGGCCCCTACTCCTCGGTGGGAACATTATATACGTCTATAACGTTATATATCCTAACCTAAGGGAACCTAACATCTCGGAAGTAATATTTGATAACATTCCTGGCGTGTAGGCCCGTAGTTCTCGGTGGGAATATCATATACGTCTATAACGTTATATATCCTAGCCTAAGGTAATCCTAACATCTCGGATGTAATATTTTACAACATCCCTGGCGCGTCGGCACCTACTTCTCGGTGGGAACATTATATACGTCTATAAAGTTATATATCCTAGCCTAAGGCAACCTAACATCTCGGATGTAATATTTCACAACATTCCCGTCACTTCGGCACCTACTTCTCGGTGGGAACATTATATACGTCTATAACGTTATATATCCTAGCCTAAGGCAACCTAACATACCGGATGTAATATTTTACCACATTCCTGGCGCGCTGGCCCCAACTTCTCGGTGGGAACATTATATACGTCTATAACGCCATATATCCTAACCTAAGGCAACTTTACATGATGGATGTAATATTTTACAATATTACTGGCGCGTCGGTAACTACTTCTCGGTGGGAACTGTATATACGTCTATAACGTTATATATCCTAACCTAAGGCAACTTAACATGACGGATGTAATATTTTACAATATTACTGGCGCGTCGGCAACTACTTCTCGGTGGGAACAGTATATACGTCTATAACGTTATATATCCTAACCTAAGGCAACTTAACATGTCGGATGTAATATTTTACAACATTCCTGGCGCGTCGGCACGTCCTTCTCGGTGGTAACATTATATACGTCTATAACGTTATATATCCTAACCTAAGGGAACCTAACACCTCGGATGTAATGTTTTACAACATTCCTAGCGTGTCGGCCCCTATTTTTCGGTGGGAACATTATATATGTCTATAACGCTTTATGTCCTAGCCTGAGACAACCTAACATGTCGAATATACTATTTTACAATATGCCTGGCGCGTCGGCAACTACTTCTCGGTGGGAACTGTATATACGTCTATAACGTTATATATCCTCACCTAAGACAACTTAACATTTCGAATGCAATATTTTACCACATTCCTGGCTCGTTGGCCCCTACTTCTCGGTGGGAACATTATATACGTCTATAACGTTATATATCCTAACCTAAGGGCACCTAACATCTCGAATGTAATATTTTACAACATTCCTGGCGTGTCGGCCCCTATTTCTCGGTGAGAACATTATATACGTCTTTAACGCTATATATCCTGGCCTATGGCAACCTAACTTGTCGATCATAATATTTTACAACATTCCTGGCGCGTCGGCACCTACTTCTCGGTCGGAACAGTATATACGTCTATAACGTCATATATCCTAGCCTAAGGCAATCCTAACATGTCGAGTGTAAAATTTTACATCATTCCTGGGGCGTCGGCCCCTATTTCTCGGTGGGAACATTATATAAGTCAATAACGTTATATATCCTAACATAAGGCAACCTAACATCTCGGATGTAATATTTTACAACATTCCCGTCACTTCGGCCCCTACTTCTCGGTGGGAATATTATATACGTCTATAACGTTATATATCCTAACCTAAGGCAACCTAGCATCTCGGATGTAATATTTTACTACATTCCTGGCGCGCCGGCCCCTACTTCTCGGTGGGAACATTATATACGTCTATATCGCTATATATCATACCGTAAGGCAACCTAACATGTCGAGCTTAATATTTTACTACATTCCTGGCGCATCGACCCCTGCTTCTCGGTGGGAACATTATATACGTCTATATCGCTATATATCATAGCCTAAGGCAACCTAACATGTCGAGCGTAATATTTTACAACATTCCTAGCTCGCCTGCCCCTACTTCTCGGTGGGAACATTATATACGTTTATAACGCTATATATACTAGCCTAAGGGAACCTAACACCTCGGATGTGAAATTTTACAACATTCCCGTCACTTCGCACCCTACTTCTCGGTGGGAACATTATATACGTCTATAACGTTATATATCCTAACCTAAGGCAACCTAACATCTCGGATGTAATATTTTACTACATTCCTGGCGTGTCGGCCCCTATTTCTCGGTGGGAATATTATATACGTCTTTAACGCTATATGTCCTAGCCTGAGACAACCTAACATGTCGAATGTAATATTTTACGATATTCCTGGCGCGTCGGCAACTACTTCTCGGTGGGAACAGTATATACGTCTATAACGTTATATATCCTAACCTAAGGGCACCTAACATCTCGGATGTAATATTTTAGAATATTCCTGGCGTGTCGGCCCCTATTTCTCGGTGAGAACATTATATACGTCTTAAACGCTATATATCCTAGCCTATGGCAACCTAACTTGTCGAGCGTAATATTTTACAACATTCCTGGCGCGTCGGCCTCTACTTCTCGGTGGGAACATTATATACGTCTATATCGCTATATATCATAACGTAAGGCAACCTAACATTTCGAGCGTAATATTTTATAACATTCCTGGCTCGTCGGCCCCTACTTCTCGGTGGGAACATTATATACGCCTATAATGCTATATATCCTAGCCTAAGGCAACCTAACACCTCGGATGTAATGTTTTACAACATTCCTGGCGTGTCGGCCCCTATTTCTCGGTGGGAACATTATATACGTCTATAACGCCATATATCCTAACTTAAGCCAACCAAAAATGTCGAGCGTAATATTTTACTACATTCCTGTCGTGTCGGCCCCTATTTCTCGGTGGGAATATTATATACGTCCTTACCGCTATATGTCCTAGCCTGAGAAAACCTAACATGTCGAATGTAATATTTTACAATATTCCTGGCGCGTCGGCAACTACTTCTCGGTGGGAACAGTATATACGCCTATAACGTTATATATCCTAACCTAAGGGAACCTAACACCTCGGATGTAATGTTTTACAACATTCCAGGCTTGTCGGCCCCTATTTCTCGGTGGGAACATTATATACGTCTTTAACGCTATATATCCTAGCCTAAGGCAACCTAACCTGTCGAGCGTAATATTTTACAACATTCCTGGCGCGTCGGCACCTACTTCTCGGTCGGAACAGTATATACGTCTATAACGTTATATATCCTAACCTAAGACAAGTTAACATGTCGAATGTAATGTTTTACCACATTCCTGGCGCGCCGGCACCTATTTCTCGGTGGGAACATTATATACGTCTATAACGTTATATATCCTAGCCTAAGGCAAACTAACACCTCGGATGTAATATTTTACAACATTCCTGGCGCGCCGACACCTATTTCTCGGTGGGAACATTATATACGTCTATAACTTTACATATCCTAGCCTAAGGCAACCTAACATCTCGGATGTAATATTTTACTACATTCCTGGCGCGCCGGCCCCCACTTCTCGGTGGGAACATTATATACGTCTATATCGCTATATATCATAGCCTAAGGCAACTGAACATGTCGAGCGTAATATTTTACAACATTCCTGGCTCGTCGGCCCCTACTCCTCGGTGGGAACATTATATACGTCTATAACGTTATATATCCTAACCTAAGGGAACCTAACATCTCGGAAGTAATATTTGATAACATTCCTGGCGTGTAGGCCCGTAGTTCTCGGTGGGAATATCATATACGTCTATAACGTTATATATCCTAGCCTAAGGTAATCCTAACATCTCGGATGTAATATTTTACAACATCCCTGGCGCGTCGGCACCTACTTCTCGGTGGGAACATTATATACGTCTATAAAGTTATATATCCTAGCCTAAGGCAACCTAACATCTCGGATGTAATATTTCACAACATTCCCGTCACTTCGGCACCTACTTCTCGGTGGGAACATTATATACGTCTATAACGTTATATATCCTAGCCTAAGGCAACCTAACATACCGGATGTAATATTTTACCACATTCCTGGCGCGCTGGCCCCAACTTCTCGGTGGGAACATTATATACGTCTATAACGCCATATATCCTAACCTAAGGCAACTTTACATGATGGATGTAATATTTTACAATATTACTGGCGCGTCGGTAACTACTTCTCGGTGGGAACTGTATATACGTCTATAACGTTATATATCCTAACCTAAGGCAACTTAACATGACGGATGTAATATTTTACAATATTACTGGCGCGTCGGCAACTACTTCTCGGTGGGAACAGTATATACGTCTATAACGTTATATATCCTAACCTAAGGCAACTTAACATGTCGGATGTAATATTTTACAACATTCCTGGCGCGTCGGCACGTCCTTCTCGGTGGTAACATTATATACGTCTATAACGTTATATATCCTAACCTAAGGGAACCTAACACCTCGGATGTAATGTTTTACAACATTCCTAGCGTGTCGGCCCCTATTTTTCGGTGGGAACATTATATATGTCTATAACGCTTTATGTCCTAGCCTGAGACAACCTAACATGTCGAATATACTATTTTACAATATGCCTGGCGCGTCGGCAACTACTTCTCGGTGGGAACTGTATATACGTCTATAACGTTATATATCCTAACCTAAGACAACTTAACATTTCGAATGCAATATTTTACCACATTCCTGGCTCGTTGGCCCCTACTTCTCGGTGGGAACATTATATACGTCTATAACGTTATATATCCTAACCTAAGGGCACCTAACATCTCGAATGTAATATTTTACAACATTCCTGGCGTGTCGGCCCCTATTTCTCGGTGAGAACATTATATACGTCTTTAACGCTATATATCCTGGCCTATGGCAACCTAACTTGTCGATCATAATATTTTACAACATTCCTGGCGCGTCGGCACCTACTTCTCGGTCGGAACAGTATATACGTCTATAACGTCATATATCCTAGCCTAAGGCAATCCTAACATGTCGAGTGTAAAATTTTACATCATTCCTGGGGCGTCGGCCCCTATTTCTCGGTGGGAACATTATATAAGTCAATAACGTTATATATCCTAACATAAGGCAACCTAACATCTCGGATGTAATATTTTACAACATTCCCGTCACTTCGGCCCCTACTTCTCGGTGGGAATATTATATACGTCTATAACGTTATATATCCTAACCTAAGGCAACCTAGCATCTCGGATGTAATATTTTACTACATTCCTGGCGCGCCGGCCCCTACTTCTCGGTGGGAACATTATATACGTCTATATCGCTATATATCATACCGTAAGGCAACCTAACATGTCGAGCTTAATATTTTACTACATTCCTGGCGCATCGACCCCTGCTTCTCGGTGGGAACATTATATACGTCTATATCGCTATATATCATAGCCTAAGGCAACCTAACATGTCGAGCGTAATATTTTACAACATTCCTAGCTCGCCTGCCCCTACTTCTCGGTGGGAACATTATATACGTTTATAACGCTATATATACTAGCCTAAGGGAACCTAACACCTCGGATGTGAAATTTTACAACATTCCCGTCACTTCGCACCCTACTTCTCGGTGGGAACATTATATACGTCTATAACGTTATATATCCTAACCTAAGGCAACCTAACATCTCGGATGTAATATTTTACTACATTCCTGGCGTGTCGGCCCCTATTTCTCGGTGGGAATATTATATACGTCTTTAACGCTATATGTCCTAGCCTGAGACAACCTAACATGTCGAATGTAATATTTTACGATATTCCTGGCGCGTCGGCAACTACTTCTCGGTGGGAACAGTATATACGTCTATAACGTTATATATCCTAACCTAAGGGCACCTAACATCTCGGATGTAATATTTTAGAATATTCCTGGCGTGTCGGCCCCTATTTCTCGGTGAGAACATTATATACGTCTTAAACGCTATATATCCTAGCCTATGGCAACCTAACTTGTCGAGCGTAATATTTTACAACATTCCTGGCGCGTCGGCCTCTACTTCTCGGTGGGAACATTATATACGTCTATATCGCTATATATCATAACGTAAGGCAACCTAACATTTCGAGCGTAATATTTTATAACATTCCTGGCTCGTCGGCCCCTACTTCTCGGTGGGAACATTATATACGCCTATAATGCTATATATCCTAGCCTAAGGCAACCTAACACCTCGGATGTAATGTTTTACAACATTCCTGGCGTGTCGGCCCCTATTTCTCGGTGGGAACATTATATACGTCTTTAACGATATATATCCTAGCCTAAGGCCACCCTAACATGTCGAATGTATAATTTTACAACATTCCTGGCGCGTCGGCTCCTATTTCTCCGTGGGAACATTATATAAGTCAATAACGTTATATATCCTAACCTAAGGCAACCTATCATCTCGGATGTAATATTTTGTTACATTCCTGGCGCGCTGGCCCCTACTTCTCGGTGGGAACATTATATACGTCTATAACGCCATATATCCTAACCTAAGGCAACCTAACATCTCGGATGTAATATTTTACTACATTCGTGGCGCACCGGCCCCTACTTCTCGGTGGGAACATTATATACGTCTATAACGTTACATATCCTAGCCTAAGGCAATCCTAACATCTCGGATGTAATATTTTACAACATTCCTGGCGCGTCGGCACCTACTTCTCGGTGGGAACATTATATACGTCTATAACGCCATATATCCTAACCTAAGGCAACCTAACATATCGGATGTAATATTTTACTACATTCCTGGCACGTCGGCCCCTACTTCTCGGTGGGAACATTACATACGTCTATAACACTATATATCCTAACCTAAGGCAACTTAACATGTCGGATGTAATATTTTACAACATTCCCGTCATTTCGGACCCTACTTCTCGGTGGGAACATTATATACGTCTATAACGTTATATATCCTAACCTAAGGCAACCTTAACATCTCGGATGTAATATTTTACTACATTCCTGGCACGTCGGCCACTACTTCTCGGTGGGAACATTATATAAGTCTATAACGCTATACATCCTAGCCTAAGGCAAACTAGCATGTCGAATGTAATATTTTACAACATTCCCGTCACTTCGGACCCTACTTCTCGGTGGGAACATTATATACGTCTATAAGGATATATATCCTAGCCTAAGGCAATCCTAACATCTCGGATGTAATGTTTTACTACATTCCCGGCGCGCCGGCCCCTACTTCTCCGTGGGAACATTATATACGTCTATAACGTTATATATCCTAGCCTAAGGTAACACTAACATCTCGGATGTAATATTTTACAACATTCCTGGCGCGTCGGCCCCTACTTCTCGGTTGGAACAGTATATAAGTCTATAACGTTATATATCCTAAACTAAGGCAAACTAGCATATCGAATGTAATATTTTACAACATTCCCGTCACTTCGGCCCCTACTTCTCGGTGGGAATATTATATACGTCTATAACGTTATATATCCTAACCTAAGGCAACCTAACATGTCGGATGTAATATTTTACTACATTCCTGGCACGTCGGCCACTACTTCCCGGTGGGAACATTATATTAGTCTATAACGCTATATATCCTAGCCTAAGGCAAACTAGCATGTCGAATGTAATATTTTACAACATTCCCGTCACTTCGGCACCTACTTCTCGGTGGGAACATTATATACGTCTATAACGTTATATATCCTAGCCTAAGGTAATCCTAACATGTCGCATGTAATATTTTACAATATTCCTGGCGCGTCGGCACCTCCTTCTCGGTGGGAACATTATATACGTCTATAACGTTATATATCCTAACCTAAGGGAACCTAACACCTCGGATGTAATGTTTTACAACATTCCTGGCGTGTCGGCCCCTATTTCTCGGTGAGAACATTGTATACGTCTATAACGCTATATATCCTAGCCTAAGGCAACCTAACATCTCGGGTGTAATATTTTACAACATTCTGGCTCGTCGGCCCCTACTTCTCGGTGGGAACATTATATACGTCTATAACGCCATATATCCTAACTTAAGCCAACCAAAAATGTCGAGCGTAATATTTTACTACATTCCTGTCGTGTCGGCCCCTATTTCTCGGTGGGAATATTATATACGTCCTTACCGCTATATGTCCTAGCCTGAGAAAACCTAACATGTCGAATGTAATATTTTACAATATTCCTGGCGCGTCGGCAACTACTTCTCGGTGGGAACAGTATATACGCCTATAACGTTATATATCCTAACCTAAGGCAACCTAACATCTCGGATGTAATATTTTACTACATTCCTGGCGCGTCGGCACCTCCTTCTCGGTGGGAACATTATATACGTCTATAACGTTATATATCCTAACCTAAGGGAACCTAACACCTCGGATGTAATGTTTTACAACATTCCAGGCTTGTCGGCCCCTATTTCTCGGTGGGAACATTATATACGTCTTTAACGCTATATATCCTAGCCTAAGGCAACCTAACCTGTCGAGCGTAATATTTTACAACATTCCTGGCGCGTCGGCACCTACTTCTCGGTCGGAACAGTATATACGTCTATAACGTTATATATCCTAACCTAAGACAAGTTAACATGTCGAATGTAATGTTTTACCACATTCCTGGCTCGTTGGCCCCTACTTCTCGGTGGGAACATTATATACGTCTTTAAGGTTATATATCCTAACCTAAGGGAACCTAACACCTCGGATGTAATATTTTACTACATTCCTGGCACCCCGGCACCTACTTCTGTATGGGAACATTATATACGTCTATAACGCCATATATCCTAACCTAAGGCAACCTAAAATGTCGAGCGTAATATTTTACAACAGTCCTGGCTCGTCGGCCCCTAGTTCTCGGTGGGAACATTATATACGTCTATAACGCTACATATCCTAGCCTAAGGCAACCTAACATCTCGGATGTAATATTTTAGTACATTCCTGGCGCGCCGGCCCCTACTTCTCGGTGGTAACAGTATATACGTCTATAACGTTATATATCCTAACCTAAGGCAACCTAACACCTCGTATGTAATATTTTACTACATTCCTGGCGCGTCGGCACCTCCTTCTCGGTGGGAACATTATATACGTCTATAACGTTATATATCCTAACCTAAGGGAACCTAACACCTCGGATGTAATGTTTTACAACATTCCAGGCTTGTCGGCCCCTATTTCTCGGTGGGAACATTATATACGTCTTTAACGCTATATATCCTAGCCTAAGGCAACCTAACCTGTCGAGCGTAATATTTTACAACATTCCTGGCGCGTCGGCACCTACTTCTCGGTCGGAACAGTATATACGTCTATAACGTTATATATCCTAACCTAAGACAAGTTAACATGTCGAATGTAATGTTTTACCACATTCCTGGCTCGTTGGCCCCTACTTCTCGGTGGGAACATTATATACGTCTTTAAGGTTATATATCCTAACCTAAGGGAACCTAACACCTCGGATGTAATATTTTACTACATTCCTGGCACCCCGGCACCTACTTCTGTATGGGAACGTTATATACGTCTATAACGCCATATATCCTAACCTAAGGCAACCTAAAATGTCGAGCGTAATATTTTACAACAGTCCTGGCTCGTCGGCCCCTAGTTCTCGGTGGGAACATTATATACGTCTATAACGCTACATATCCTAGCCTAAGGCAACCTAACATCTCGGATGTAATATTTTAGTACATTCCTGGCGCGCCGGCCCCTACTTCTCGGTGGGAACATTATATACGTCTATATCGCTATATATCCTAGCCTAAGGCAATCCTAACATCTCGGATGTAATATTTTACCACATTCCTGGCGCGTCGGCACCTACTTCTCGGTGGGAACATTATATACGTCTATAACGTTATATATCCTAGCCTAAGGCAACCTAACGTCTCGGATGTTATATTTTACTACATTCCCGGCGCGCCGGCCCCTACTTCTCGGTGGGAACATTATATACGTCTATATCGCTATATATCATAAGGTAAGGCAACCTAACATGTCGAGCGTAATATTTTACTACATTCCTGGCGCGCCGGCCCCTACTTCTCGGTGGGAACATTACATACGTCTATAACGTTACTTATTCTAGCCTAAGGCAACCTAACATCTCGGATGTAATATTTTAGTACATTCCTGGCGCGCCGGCGCCTACTTCTCGGTGGGAACAGTATATACGTCTATAACGTTATATATCCTAACCTAAGGCAACCTAACACCTCGTATGTAATGTTTTACAACATTCCTGGCGTGTCGGCCCCTATTTCTCGGTGAGAACATTGTACACGTCTATAACGCTATATATCCTAGCCTAAGGCAATCCTAACATCTCGGATGTAATATTTTACCACATTCCTGGCGCGTCGGCACCTACTTCTCGGTGGGAACATTATATACGTCTATAACGTTATATATCCTAGCCTAAGGTAACACTAACATCTCGGATGTAATATTTTACAACATTCCTGGCGCGTCGGCCCCTACTTCTCGGTTGGAACAGTATATAAGTCTATAACGTTATATATCCTAAACTAAGGCAAACTAGCATATCGAATGTAATATTTTACAACATTCCCGTCACTTCGGCCCCTACTTCTCGGTGGGAATATTATATACGTCTATAACGTTATATATCCTAACCTAAGGCAACCTAACATCTCGGATGTAATATTTTACTACATTCCTGGCACGTCGGCCACTACTTCCCGGTGGGAACATTATATTAGTCTATAACGCTATATATCCTAGCCTAAGGCAAACTAGCATGTCGAATGTAATATTTTACAACATTCCCGTCACTTCGGCACCTACTTCTCGGTGGGAACATTATATACGTCTATAACGTTATATATCCTAGCCTAAGGTAATCCTAACATGTCGCATGTAATATTTTACAATATTCCTGGCGCGTCGGCACCTCCTTCTCGGTGGGAACATTATATACGTCTATAACGTTATATATCCTAACCTAAGGGAACCTAACACCTCGGATGTAATGTTTTACAACATTCCTGGCGTGTCGGCCCCTATTTCTCGGTGAGAACATTGTATACGTCTATAACGCTATATATCCTAGCCTAAGGCAACCTAACATCTCGGATGTAATATTTTACTACATTCCTGGCGCGCCGGCTCCTACTTCTCGGTGGGAACATTATATACGTCTTTAAAGCTATGTATCCTAGCCTAAGGCAACCTAACTTGTCGAATGTAATATTTTACACCATTCCTGGCGCGTCGGCACCTACTTCTCGATGGGAACATTATATAAGTCAATAACGTTATATATCATAGCCTAAGGCAATCCTAACATCTCGGATGTAATATTTTACCACATTCCTGGCGCGTCGGCACCTACTTCTCGGTGGGAACATTATATACGTCTATAACGTTATATATCCTAGCCTAAGGCAACCTAACGTCTCGGATGTTATATTTTACTACATTCCCGGCGCGCCGGCCCCTACTTCTCGGTGGGAACATTATATACGTCTATATCGCTATATATCATAGCCTAAGGCAACCTAACAGGTCGAGCGTAATATTTTACAACATTCCTGGCTCGTCGGCCCCTACTTCTCGGTGGGAACATTATATACGTCTATAACGTTATATATCCTAGCCTAAGGCAACCTAACATCTCGGATGTAATATTTTACTACATTTCTGGCGCGCCGGCCCCCACTTCTCGGTGGGAACATTATATACGTCTATATCGCTATATATCATAGCCTAAGGCAACCTAACATGTCGATCGTAATATTTTACAACATTCCTGGCTCGTCGGCACCTTCTTCTCGGTGGGAACATTATATACGTTTATAACGCTATATATCCTAGCCTAAGGCAACCTAACATGTCGCATGTAATATTTTACAACATTCCTGGCGCGTCGGCCCCTACTTCTCGGTGGGAAAATTATATAAGTCAATAACGTTATATATCCTAACCTAAGGCAACCTAACATCTCCGATGTAATATTTTGCCACATTCCTGGCTCATTGGCCCCTACTTCTCGGTGGGAACATTATATACGTCTATAACGTTATATATCCTAGCCTAAGGCAACCTAACATCTCGGATGTAATATTTTATAACATTCCTGGCATGACGGTCCATACATCTCGATGGGGACATTATATACGTCTATAACGTTGTATATCCTAAGCTAACGCAACCTAACATCTGGGATGTAATATTTTACAACATTCCTGGCATGTCGGTCCCTACGTTTCGGTGGGAACATTACATACGTCTATAACGATATATATCCTAATCTAAGGGAACCTAACATCTCGGATGTATTTTTTTACAACATTCCTGGCATGTCGGTACCTAATTCTCGGTGGGAACATTATATACTTCTATAACGTTATATATCCTAACCTAAAACAACCTAACATCTCGGATTTAATATTTTACAACATTCCTGGCATTTCGGTCCCCACGTTTCGGTGGGAACATTCTATACGTCTATAACGTTGTATATCCTAACCTAAGGGAACCTAACATCTCGGGTGTAATATTTTACAACATTCTGGCTCGTCGGCCCCTACTTCTCGGTGGGAACATTATATACGTCTACAACGCCATATATCCTAACTTAAGCCAACCAAAAATGTCGAGCGTAATATTTTACTACATTCCTGTCGTGTCGGCCCCTATTTCTCGGTGGGAATATTATATACGTCCTTACCGCTATATGTCCTAGCCTGAGAAAACCTAACATGTCGAATGTAATATTTTACAATATTCCTGGCGCGTCGGCAACTACTTCTCGGTGGGAACAGTATATACGCCTATAACGTTATATATCCTAACCTAAGGCAACCTAACATCTCGGATGTAATATTTTACTACATTCCTGGCGCGCCGGCCCCTACTTCTCGGTGGGAACAGTATATACGTCTATAACGTTATATATCCTAACCTAAGACAAGTTAACATGTCGAATGTAATGTTTTACCACATTCCTGGCTCGTTGGCCCCTACTTC
The DNA here is from genome assembly GCA_963969225.1 of Xylocopa violacea. Classification (NCBI taxonomy): domain Eukaryota; kingdom Metazoa; phylum Arthropoda; class Insecta; order Hymenoptera; family Apidae; genus Xylocopa; species Xylocopa violacea. The sequence goes on from CAXAJV010000835.1 coordinate 2,130,010, forward strand.
TCGGTGGGAACATTATATACGTCTTTAAGGTTATATATCCTCACCTAAGGGAACCTAACACCTCGGATGTAATATTTTACTACATTCCTGGCACCCCGGCACCTACTTCTGTATGGGAACATTATATACGTCTATAACGCCATATATCCTAACATAAGGCAACCTAAAATGTCGAGCGTAATATTTTACAACAGTCCTGGCTCGTCGGCCCCTAGTTCTCGGTGGGAACATTATATACGTCTATAACGCTACATATCCTAGCCTAAGGCAACCTAACATCTCGGATGTAATATTTTAGTACATTCCTGGCGCGCCGGCCCCTACTTCTCGGTGGGAACAGTATATACGTCTATAACGTTATATATCCTAACCTAAGGCAACCTAACACCTCGTATGTAATATTTTACTACATTCCTGGCGCGTCGGCACCTCCTTCTCGGTGGGAACATTATATACGTCTATAACGTTATATATCCTAACCTAAGGGAACCTAACACCTCGGATGTAATGTTTTACAACATTCCAGGCTTGTCGGCCCCTATTTCTCGGTGGTTACATTATATACGTCTTTAACGCTATATATCCTAGCCTAAGGCAACCTAACCTGTCGAGCGTAATATTTTACAACATTCCTGGCGCGTCGGCACCTACTTCTCGGTCGGAACAGTATATACGTCTATAACGTTATATATCCTAACCTAAGACAAGTTAACATGTCGAATGTAATGTTTTACCACATTCCTGGCTCGTTGGCCCCTACTTCTCGGTGGGAACATTATATACGTCTTTAAGGTTATATATCCTAACCTAAGGGAACCTAACACCTCGGATGTAATATTTTACTACATTCCTGGCACCCCGGCACCTACTTCTGTATGGGAACATTATATACGTCTATAACGCCATATATCCTAACCTAAGGCAACCTAAAATGTCGAGCGTAATATTTTACAACAGTCCTGGCTCGTCGGCCCCTAGTTCTCGGTGGGAACATTATATACGTCTATAACGCTACATATCCTAGCCTAAGGCAACCTAACATCTCGGATGTAATATTTTAGTACATTCCTGGCGCGCCGGCCCCTACTTCTCGGTGGGAACAGTATATACGTCTATAACGTTATATATCCTAACCTAAGGCAACCTAACACCTCGTATGTAATGTTTTACAACATTCCTGGCGTGTCGGCCCCTATTTCTCGGTGAGAACATTGTATACGTCTATAACGCTATATATCCTAGCCTAAGGCAATCCTAACATCTCGGATGTAATATTTTACCACATTCCTGGCGCGTCGGCACCTACTTCTCGGTGGGAACATTATATACGTCTATAACGTTATATATCCTAGCCTAAGGCAACCTAACGTCTCGGATGTTATATTTTACTACATTCCCGGCGCGCCGGCCCCTACTTCTCGGTGGGAACATTATATACGTCTATATCGCTATATATCATAAGGTAAGGCAACCTAACATGTCGAGCGTAATATTTTACTACATTCCTGGCGCGCCGGCCCCTACTTCTCGGTGGGAACATTACATACGTCTATAACGTTACTTATTCTAGCCTAAGGCAACCTAACATCTCGTATGTAATGTTTTACAACATTCCTGGCGTGTCGGCCCCTATTTCTCGGTGAGAACATTGTATACGTCTATAACGCTATATATCCTAGCCTAAGGCAATCCTAACATCTCGGATGTAATATTTTACCACATTCCTGGCGCGTCGGCACCTACTTCTCGGTGGGAACATTATATACGTCTATAACGTTATATATCCTAGCCTAAGGCAACCTAACGTCTCGGATGTTATATTTTACTACATTCCCGGCGCGCCGGCCCCTACTTCTCGGTGGGAACATTATATACGTCTATATCGCTATATATCATAAGGTAAGGCAACCTAACATGTCGAGCGTAATATTTTACTACATTCCTGGCGCGCCGGCCCCTACTTCTCGGTGGGAACATTACATACGTCTATAACGTTACTTATTCTAGCCTAAGGCAACCTAACATCTCGGATGTAATATTTTAGTACATTCCTGGCGCGCCGGCCCCTACTTCTCGGTGGGAACAGTATATACGTCTATAACGTTATATATCCTAACCTAAGGCAACCTAACACCTCGTATGTAATGTTTTACAACATTCCTGGCGTGTCGGCCCCTATTTCTCGGTGAGAACATTGTACACGTCTATAACGCTAAATATCCTAGCCTAAGGCAATCCTAACATCTCGGATGTAATATTTTACCACATTCCTGGCGCGTCGGCACCTACTTCTCGGTGGGAACATTATATACGTCTATAACGTTATATATCCTAGCCTAAGGTAACACTAACATCTCGGATGTAATATTTTACAACATTCCTGGCGCGTCGGCCCCTACTTCTCGGTTGGAACAGTATATAAGTCTATAACGTTATATATCCTAAACTAAGGCAAACTAGCATATCGAATGTAATATTTTACAACATTCCCGTCACTTCGGCCCCTACTTCTCGGTGGGAATATTATATACGTCTATAACGTTATATATCCTAACCTAAGGCAACCTAACATCTCGGATGTAATATTTTACTACATTCCTGGCACGTCGGCCACTACTTCCCGGTGGGAACATTATATTAGTCTATAACGCTATATATCCTAGCCTAAGGCAAACTAGCATGTCGAATGTAATATTTTACAACATTCCCGTCACTTCGGCACCTACTTCTCGGTGGGAACATTATATACGTCTATAACGTTATATATCCTAGCCTAAGGTAATCCTAACATGTCGCATGTAATATTTTACAATATTCCTGGCGCGTCGGCCCCTACTTCTCGGTGGGAACAGTATATACGTCTATAACGTTATAAATCCTAACCTAAGGCAACCTAACACCTCGTATGTAATGTTTTACAACATTCCTGGCGTGTCGGCCCCTATTTCTCGGTGAGAACATTGTATACGTCTATAACGCTATATATCCTAGCCTAAGGCAATCCTAACATCTCGGATGTAATATTTTACCACATTCCTGGCGCGTCGGCACCTACTTCTCGGTGGGAACATTATATACGTCTATAACGTTATATATCCTAGCCTAAGGTAACACTAACATCTCGGATGTAATATTTTACAACATTCCTGGCGCGTCGGCCCCTACTTCTCGGTTGGAACAGTATATAAGTCTATAACGTTATATATCCTAAACTAAGGCAAACTAGCATATCGAATGTAATATTTTACAACATTCCCGTCACTTCGGCCCCTACTTCTCGGTGGGAATATTATATACGTCTATAACGTTATATATCCTAACCTAAGGCAACCTAACATCTCGGATGTAATATCTTACTACATTCCTGGCACGTCGGCCACTACTTCCCGGTGGGAACATTATATTAGTCTATAACGCTATATATCCTAGCCTAAGGCAAACTAGCATGTCGAATGTAATATTTTACAACATTCCCGTCACTTCGGCACCTACTTCTCGGTGGGAACATTATATACGTCTATAACGTTATATATCCTAGCCTAAGGTAATCCTAACATGTCGCATGTAATATTTTACAATATTCCTGGCGCGTCGGCACCTCCTTCTCGGTGGGAACATTATATACGTCTATAACGTTATATATCCTAACCTAAGGGAACCTAACACCTCGGATGTAATGTTTTACAACATTCCTGGCGTGTCGGCCCCTATTTCTCGGTGAGAACATTGTATACGTCTATAACGCTATATATCCTAGCCTAAGGCAACCTAACATCTCGGATGTAATATTTTACTACATTCCTGGCGCGCCGGCTCCTACTTCTCGGTGGGAACATTATATACGTCTTTAAAGCTATGTATCCTAGCCTAAGGCAACCTAACTTGTCGAATGTAATATTTTACACCATTCCTGGCGCGTCGGCACCTACTTCTCGATGGGAACATTATATAAGTCAATAACGTTATATATCATAGCCTAAGGCAATCCTAACATCTCGGATGTAATATTTTACCACATTCCTGGCGCGTCGGCACCTACTTCTCGGTGGGAACATTATATACGTCTATAACGTTATATATCCTAGCCTAAGGCAACCTAACGTCTCGGATGTTATATTTTACTACATTCCCGGCGCGCCGGCCCCTACTTCTCGGTGGGAACATTATATACGTCTATATCGCTATATATCATAGCCTAAGGCAACCTAACAGGTCGAGCGTAATATTTTACAACATTCCTGGCTCGTCGGCCCCTACTTCTCGGTGGGAACATTATATACGTCTATAACGTTATATATCCTAGCCTAAGGCAACCTAACATCTCGGATGTAATATTTTACTACATTTCTGGCGCGCCGGCCCCCACTTCTCGGTGGGAACATTATATACGTCTATATCGCTATATATCATAGCCTAAGGCAACCTAACATGTCGATCGTAATATTTTACAACATTCCTGGCTCGTCGGCACCTTCTTCTCGGTGGGAACATTATATACGTTTATAACGCTATATATCCTAGCCTAAGGCAACCTAACATGTCGCATGTAATATTTTACAACATTCCTGGCGCGTCGGCCCCTCCTTCTCGGTGGGAAAATTATATAAGTCAATAACGTTATATATCCTAACCTAAGGCAACCTAACATCTCCGATGTAATATTTTGCCACATTCCTGGCTCATTGGCCCCTACTTCTCGGTGGGAACATTATATACGTCTATAACGTTATATATCCTAGCCTAAGGCAACCTAACATCTCGGATGTAATATTTTATAACATTCCTGGCATGACGGTCCATACATCTCGATGGGGACATTATATACGTCTATAACGTTGTATATCCTAAGCTAACGCAACCTAACATCTCGGGTGTAATATTTTACAACATTCTGGCTCGTCGGCCCCTACTTCTCGGTGGGAACATTATATACGTCTATAACGCCATATATCCTAACTTAAGCCAACCAAAAATGTCGAGCGTAATATTTTACTACATTCCTGTCGTGTCGGCCCCTATTTCTCGGTGGGAATATTATGTACGTCCTTACCGCTATATGTCCTAGCCTGAGAAAACCTAACATGTCGAATGTAATATTTTACAATATTCCTGGCGCGTCGGCAACTACTTCTCGGTGGGAACAGTATATACGCCTATAACGTTATATATCCTAACCTAAGGCAACCTAACATCTCGGATGTAATATTTTACTACATTCCTGGCGCGTCGGCACCTCCTTCTCGGTGGGAACATTATATTCGTCTATAACGTTATATATCCTAACCTAAGGGAACCTAACACCTCGGATGTAATGTTTTACAACATTCCAGGCTTGTCGGCCCCTATTTCTCAGTGGGAACATTATATACGTCTTTAACGCTATATATCCTAGCCTAAGGCAACCTAACCTGTCGAGCGTAATATTTTACAACATTCCTGGCGCGTCGGCACCTACTTCTCGGTCGGAACAGTATATACGTCTATAACGTTATATATCCTAACCTAAGACAAGTTAACATGTCGAATGTAATGTTTTACCACATTCCTGGCTCGTTGGCCCCTACTTCTCGGTGGGAACATTATATACGTCTTTAAGGTTATATATCCTAACCTAAGGGAACCTAACACCTCGGATGTAATATTTTACTACATTCCTGGCACCCCGGCACCTACTTCTGTATGGGAACATTATATACGTCTATAACGCCATATATCCTAACGTAAGGCAACCTAAAATGTCGAGCGTAATATTTTACAACAGTCCTGGCTCGTCGGCCCCTAGTTCTCGGTGGGAACATTATATACGTCTATAACGCTACATATCCTAGCCTAAGGCAACCTAACATCTCGGATGTAATATTTTAGTACATTCCTGGCGCGCCGGCCCCTACTTCTCGGTGGGAACAGTATATACGTCTATAACGTTATATATCCTAACCTAAGGCAACCTAACACCTCGTATGTAATGTTTTACAACATTCCTGGCGTGTCGGCCCCTATTTCTCGGTGAGAACATTGTATACGTCTATAACGCTATATATCCTAGCCTAAGGCAATCCTAACATCTCGGATGTAATATTTTACCACATTCCTGGCGCGTCGGCACCTACTTCTCGGTGGGAACATTATATACGTCTATAACGTTATATATCCTAGCCTAAGGCAACCTAACGTCTCGGATGTTATATTTTACTACATTCCCGGCGCGCCGGCCCCTACTTCTCGGTGGGAACATTATATACGTCTATATCGCTATATATCATAAGGTAAGGCAACCTAACATGTCGAGCGTAATATTTTACTACATTCCTGGCGCGCCGGCCCCTACTTCTCGGTGGGAACATTACATACGACTATAACGTTACTTATTCTAGCCTAAGGCAACCTAACTTCTCGGATGTTATATTTTACTACATTCCTGGCGCGCCGGCCCCTACTTCTCGGTGGGAACATTATATACGTCTGTAATGCTACATAACCTTGCCTAAGGCAACCTAACATATCGGACGTAATATTTTACCACATTCCTGGCTCGTTGACCCAAACTTCTCGGTGGGAACATTATATACGTCTATAGCGTTACACATCCTAACCTAAGGCAATCCTAACATGTCGAATGTAATATATTAGAACATTCCCGGCACTTCGGCCCCTACTTCTCGGTGGGAACATTATATATGTCTATAACGCTATATATCCTAGCTTAGGGCAACCTAACATTTCGAATGTAATATTTTACAACATTCCTGGATCATCGGCAACTACATCTCGGTGGGAACAGTATATACGTCTTTACCGTTGTATATCCTATCCTAAGGCAACCTAACATGTCGAATGTAATATTTTACCACATTCCTGGCGCGTCGGCACCTACTTCTCGGTGCGAACATTACATACGTCTATAACTCTATATATATTAGCCTAAGGCGACCTAACATGTCGAATGTAATATTGTTCAACATTCCTCGCGTGTCGTCGCCTGCTTTTCGATGGGGACATCATATAAGTCTACATCGTTGTATACCCTAACCTAAGGCAACCTAACATCTGGGATGTAATATTTTACAGCGTTCCTGTCATATCGGTCCCCACGTTTCGGTGGAAACATCATATACGTCTATAACGATATATATCCTAACCTAAAGCAACCTAACATCTCGGATGTAATATTTTGCAACATTCCTGGCATGTCGGTCCCTACGTCTCGGCGGGTACATTATATACGTCTATAACCTTGTATATACTAACCTAACGCAACATAACATCTCGGATGTAATATTTTACAACATTCCTGGCGCGTCGGCTCCTACTTTTCGGTGGGAACATTATATGCGTCTATAACGTTATATATCCTAACGTAAGGCAACATAACATCTCGTATGTAATATTTTGCAACATTCCTGGCGTGTCGTCGCCTGCTTCTCGATGGGGCATTATATACGTCTACAACGTTGTATATCCTAACCTAACGCAACCTAACACCTGGGATGTAATATTTTGCAACCTTCCTGGCGTGTCGTCGCCTGCGTCTCGATGGGGACATTATATACGTCTATAACGTTGTATATCCTAACCTAATGCAACCTAACATCTGGGATGTAACATTTTACAACATTCCTGGCGTGTCGGCCCGTACATCTCGGTGGGAAAATCATATACGTCTATAGCGATACATATCCTAACCTAAGGGAACCTACATTTCGGATGTAATATTTTACACCATTCCCGGCGTGTCATCGCCTGCTTCTCGATGGGGACATTATATGCGTCCATAACTTTGTATATCCTAACCTAAAGCAACCTAACATCTCGGATGTAATATTTTACAACATTCCTGGCATGTCGGTCCCTACATCTCGGTGGGAATATTGTGTACGTCTATAACGATATATATCCTAGCCTAAGCAATCTAACATCTCGGATGTAATATTTTACAACATTCCTGGCTTGTCGTCGCCTGCTTCCCGATGGGGACATTATATACATCTATAACCTTGTGTATCCTAACCTAAGGCAGCCTAACATTTCGCATGTAATATTTCACAACATTCGTGGCACGTCGGTCCCTACATCTCGGTGGGAACATTGTATACGTCTATAACGATATATATTCTAGCCTAAGCTATCCAACATCTCGGATGTAATATTTTACATCATTCCTGGCGTGTCGTCGCCTGCTTCTCGATGGGGACATTATATACGTCTATAACGTTATATATCCTAACCTAACGCAACATAACTTCTGAGATGTAATATTTTACAACATTCCTGGCATGTCCACCTATACTTCTCGGTCGGAACATTATATACGTCTATAACGTTATATATCCTAGCCTAAGGCGACCTAACATGTCGAATGTAATATTGTTCAACATTCCTCGCGTGTCGTCGCCTGCTTTTCGATGGGGACATTATATAAGTCTACATCGTTGTATACCCTAACCTAAGGCAACCTAACATCTGGGATGTAATATTTTACAGCGTTAATGTCATGTCGGTCCCCACGTTTCGGTGGAAACATTATATACGTCTATAACGATATATATCCTAACCTAAAGCAACCTAACATCTCGGATGTAATATTTTGCAACATTCCTGGCATGTCGGTCCCTACGTCTCGGCGGGTACATTATGTACGTCTATAACCTTGTATATACTAACCTAACGCAACATAACATCTCGGATGTAATATTTTACAACATTCCTGGCGCGTCGGCTCCTACTTTTCGGTGGGAACATTATAAACGTCTATAACGTTATATATCCTAACGTAAGGCAACATAACATCTCGTATGTAATATTTTGCAAAATTCCTGGCGTGTCGTCGCCTGCTTCTCGATGGGGACATTATATACGTCCATAACGTTGTATATCCTAACCTAAAGCAACCTAACATCTCGGATGTAATATTTTACAACATTCCTGGCATGTCGGTCCCTACTTTTCGGTGGGAATATTATATACGTCTATAACGTTATATATCCTAGTCTAAGGCAACCTAACATGTCGAATGTAACATTTTACAACATTCCTGGCGTGTCGTCGCCTACTTCTCGATGGGGACATTATATACGTGTATAACCTTGTATATCCCAACCTAAGGCAGCCTAACGTCTCGGATGTAATATTTTACAACATTCCTGGCATGTCGGTCCCTACATCTCGGTGGGAACATACTATACGTCTATAACGTTGTATATCCTAACCTAAGGGAACCTAACATCTCGGGTGTAATATTTTACAACATTCCTGACGCGTCGGCCCCTACTTCTCGGTGGGAATATTATATACCTCTATAACGTTATATATCATAACCTAAGGCAACCTAACATCTCGGATGTAATATTTTACATCATTCCTGGCTCGTCGGTTCCTACTTTTCGGTGGGAACATTATATACGTCTATAACGTTATATATCCTAGTCTAAGGCAACCTAACATGTCGAATGTAACATTTTACAACATTCCTGGCGTGTCGTCGCCTACTTCTCGATGGGGAAATTATATACGTGTATAACCTTGTATATCCTAACCTAAGGCAGCCTAACATCTCGGATGTAATATTTTACAACATTCCTGGCATGTCGGTCCCTACATCTCGGTGGGAACATACTATACGTCTATAACGTTGTATATCCTAACCTAAGGGAACCTAACATCTCGGGTGTAATATTTTACAACATTCCTGACGCGTCGGCCCCTATTTTTCGGTGGGAACATTATATACGTCTATAACGTTATATATCCTAGCCTAAGGCGACCTAACATGTCGGATGTAATATTTTACAACATTCCTGGCGTGTCGTCTCCTGCTTCTCGATGGGGACATTATATACGTCTATAATGTTGTATATCCTAACCTAACACAACCTAACACCTGGGATGTAATATTTTACAACATTCCTGGCGTGTCGTAGCCTACTTCTGGATGGGGTCATTATATACATCTATAACGTTGTATATCCTAACATAAGGCAACCTAACATCTCGGATGTAATATTTTATAACATTCCTGGCGTGTCGTCGCCTGCTTCTCGATGGGGACATTATATACGTCTATAACGTTGTATATCCTAACCTAACGCAACCTAACATCTCGGATGTAATATTTTACAACATTCCTGGCATGTCGGTCCCTACATCTCGGTGGGAATATTGTGTACGTCTATAACGATATATATCCTAGCCTAAGCAATCTAACATCTCGGATGTAATATTTTACAACATTCCTGGCTTGTCGTCGCCTGCTTCCCGATGGGGACATTATATACATCTATAACCTTGTGTATCCTAACCTAAGGCAGCCTAACATTTCGCATGTAATATTTCACAACATTCGTGGCACGTCGGTCCCTACATCTCGGTGGGAACATTGTATACGTCTATAACGATATATATTCTAGCCTAAGCTATCCAACATCTCGGATGTAATATTTTACATCATTCCTGGCGTGTCGTCGCCTGCTTCTCGATGGGGACATTATATACGTCTATAACGTTATATATCCTAACCTAACGCAACATAACTTCTGAGATGTAATATTTTACAACATTCCTGGCATGTCCACCTATACTTCTCGGTCGGAACATTATATACGTCTATAACGTTATATATCCTAGCCTAAGGCGACCTAACATGTCGAATGTAATATTGTTCAACATTCCTCGCGTGTCGTCGCCTGCTTTTCGATGGGGACATTATATAAGTCTACATCGTTGTATACCCTAACATAAGGCAACCTAACATCTGGGATGTAATATTTTACAGCGTTAATGTCATGTCGGTCCCCACGTTTCGGTGGAAACATTATATACGTCTATAACGATATATATCCTAACCTAAAGCAACCTAACATCTCGGATGTAATATTTTGCAACATTCCTGGCATGTCGGTCCCTACGTCTCGGCGGGTACATTATGTACGTCTATAACCTTGTATATACTAACCTAACGCAACATAACATCTCGGATGTAATATTTTACAACATTCCTGGCGCGTCGGCTCCTACTTTTCGGTGGGAACATTATAAACGTCTATAACGTTATATATCCTAACGTAAGGCAACATAACATCTCGTATGTAATATTTTGCAAAATTCCTGGCGTGTCGTCGCCTGCTTCTCGATGGGGACATTATATACGTCCATAACGTTGTATATCCTAACCTAAAGCAACCTAACATCTCGGATGTAATATTTTACAACATTCCTGGCATGTCGGTCCCTACTTTTCGGTGGGAATATTATATACGTCTATAACGTTATATATCCTAGTCTAAGGCAACCTAACATGTCGAATGTAACATTTTACAACATTCCTGGCGTGTCGTCGCCTACTTCTCGATGGGGACATTATATACGTGTATAACCTTGTATATCCCAACCTAAGGCAGCCTAACGTCTCGGATGTAATATTTTACAACATTCCTGGCATGTCGGTCCCTACATCTCGGTGGGAACATACTATACGTCTATAACGTTGTATATCCTAACCTAAGGGAACCTAACATCTCGGGTGTAATATTTTACAACATTCCTGACGCGTCGGCCCCTACTTCTCGGTGGGAATATTATATACCTCTATAACGTTATATATCATAACCTAAGGCAACCTAACATCTCGGATGTAATATTTTACATCATTCCTGGCTCGTCGGTTCCTACTTTTCGGTGGGAACATTATATACGTCTATAACGTTATATATCCTAGTCTAAGGCCACCTAACATGTCGAATGTAACATTTTACAACATTCCTGGCGTGTCGTCGCCTACTTCTCGATGGGGAAATTATATACGTGTATAACCTTGTATATCCTAACCTAAGGCAGCCTAACATCTCGGATGTAATATTTTACAACATTCCTGGCATGTCGATCCCTACATCTCGGTGGGAACATACTATACGTCTATAACGTTGTATATCCTAACCTAAGGGAACCTAACATCTCGGGTGTAATATTTTACAACATTCCTGACGCGTCGGCCCCTATTTTTCGGTGGGAACATTATATACGTCTATAACGTTATATATCCTAGCCTAAGGCGACCTAACATGTCGGATGTAATATTTTACAACATTCCTGGCGTGTCGTCTCCTGCTTCTCGATGGGGACATTATATACGTCTATAATGTTGTATATCCTAACCTAACACAACCTAACACCTGGGATGTAATATTTTACAACATTCCTGGCGTGTCGTAGCCTACTTCTGGATGGGGTCATTATATACATCTATAACGTTGTATATCCTAACCTAAGGCAACCTAACATCTCGGATGTAATATTTTATAACATTCCTGGCGTGTCGTCGCCTGCTTCTCGATGGGGACATTATATACGTCTATAACGTTGTATATCCTAACCTAACGCAACCTAACATCTCGGATGTAATATTTTACAACATTCCTGGCATGTCGGTCCCTACATCTCGGTGGGAATATTGTGTACGTCTATAACGATATATATCCTAGCCTAAGCAATCCAACATCTCGGATGTAATATTTTACAACATTCCTGGCTTGTCGTCGCCTGCTTCTCGATGGGGACATTATATACGTCTATAACGTTATATATCCTAACCTAACGCAACATAACTTCTGAGATGTAATATTTTACAACATTCCTGGCATGTCCACCTATACTTCTCGGTCGGAACATTATATACGTCTATAACGTTATATATCCTAGCCTAAGGCGACCTAACATGTCGAATGTAATATTGTTCAACATTCCTCGCGTGTCGTCGCCTGCTTTTCGATGGGGACATTATATAAGTCTACATCGTTGTATACCCTAACCTAAGGCAACCTAACATCTGGGATGTAATATTTTACAGCGTTCCTGTCATGTCGGTCCCCACGTTTCGGTGGAAACATTATATACGTCTATAACGATATATATCCTAACCTAAAGCAACCTAACATCTCGGATGTAATATTTTGCAACATTCCTGGCATGTCGGTCCCTACGTCTCGGCGGGTACATTATGTACGTCTATAACCTTGTATATACTAACCTAACGCAACATAACACCTCGGATGTAATATTTTACAACTTTCCTGGCGCGTCGGCTCCTACTTTTCGGTGGGAATATTATATACGTCTATAACCTTATATATCCTAACGTAAGGCAACATAACATCTCGTATGTAATATTTTGCAACATTCCTGGCGTGTCGTCGCCTGCTTCTCGATGGGGCATTATATACGTCTATAACGTTATATATCCTAATCTAAGGGAACCTAATATCTCGGGTGTAATATTTTACAACATTCCTGACGCGTCGGCCCCTATTTCTCGGTGGAAACATTATATACGTCTATAACGTTATATATCCCATCCTATGGCAACCTAACATCTGGGATGTAATATTTTACAACATTCCTGGCATGTCGGTCCCTACGTCTCTGTGGGTACATTATATACGTCTATAACGTTGTATATCCTAACCTAACGCAACCTAACATCTCGGATGTAATATTTTACAATATTTCTGGCATGTCGGTCCCTACGTCTCGGTGGGAACATTAAATACATCTATAACGATATATATCCTAACCTAAGGCAACCTAACATGTCGGATGTAATACTTTACAACATTCCTGGCGCTTCGGCTGCTACTTTTCGGTGGGTACATTATATACGTCTATAACGTTACATATCCTAACGTAAGGCAACATAATAGCTCGGATGTTATATGTTACAACATTCCTGGCGTGTCGTCGCCTGCCTCTCCATGGGGACTTTATATACGTCTATAACGTTGTATATCCTAACCTAACACAACCTAACATCTAGGATGTAATATTTTACAACATTCCTGGCATGTCGGTCCCTACGTCTCCGTGGGTACATTATATACGTCTATAACGCTATATACCCTAACCTAAGGCAACCTAACATGTCGAATCTAATATTGTACAACATTCCTGGCATGTCGGCTCCTACTTCTCGGTGGGAACATTGTATAAGTCAATAACGTTACATATCCTAGCCTAAAGCAACCTAACCTCTCTACCGTAATATTATACAACATTCCTGGCATGTCGGTACTTACTTCTCTATGGTAACATTATATACGTCTATAACATTATATATCCTAACCTAAGGCAACCTAGCATCTCGGATGTAATATTTTCCTACATTCCTGGCGCGGCGGCACCTACTCCTCGGTGGGAACAGTATATACGTCTAAAACGTTATATATCCTAACCTAAGGCAACCTAACATGCCGATTGTAATATTTTACAACATTCCCGGCACTTCGGTCCCTACTTCTTTGTGGTTACATTATATACGTCTATAAGGTTATATATCCTAGCCTAAGGCAACCTAACATTTCGGATGTAATATTTTACTACATTCCTGGCAAGTCGGCCCCTACTTCTCGGTGGGAACATTATATACGGCTATAACGCTATATATCCTAGCCTAAGGCAACCTAACATTTCGAATGTAATATTTTACAACATACCTGGCGCGTCGGCACCTACTTCTCGGTGGGAACAGTGTATACGTCTATAACGCTATATACCCTAACCTAAGGCAACCTAACATGTCGAATCTAATATTTTACAACATTCCTGGCGCGTCGGCTCCTACTTCTCGGTGGGAACATTGTATAAGTCAATAACGTTACATATCCTAGCCTAAGGCAACTTAACCTCTCTACCGTAATATTTTACAACATTCCTGGCACGTCGGCCCCTAATTCTCGGTGCGAACATTATATACGTCTATGACGCTATATATCCTAGCCTAAGGCAACCTAACATTTCGGATGTAATATTTTACTACATTCCTGGCAAGTCGGCCCCTACTTCTCGGTGGGAACATTATATACGGCTATAACGCTATATATCCTAGCCTAAGGCAACTTAACCTCTCTACCGTAATATTTTACAACATTCCTGGCACGTCGGCCCCTAATTCTCGGTGCGAACATTATATACGTCTATGACGCTATATATCCTAGCCTAAGGCAACCTAACATTTCGCATTTAATATTTTACAACATTCCTGGCGCGTTGGCACCTACTTCCCGGTGGGAACAGTATATATGTCTAAAACGTTATATATCCTAACCTAAGGCAACCTAACATGCCGAATGTAATATTTTACAACATTCCCGGTGCTTCGGTCCATACTTCTCTGTGGTAACATTATATACGTCTAAAACGTTATATATCCTAGCCTAAGGCAACCTCACATGCCGAAGGTAATATTTTACAACATTCCCGGCGCTTCGGTCCCTACTTCCCTGTGGTAACATTATATCCGTCTATAACGCTATATATCCTAGCCTAAGGCAATCTAACATCTCGGATGTAATATTTTACTACATTCCTGGCACGTCGGCCCCTACTTCTCGGTGGGAACATTATATACGACTATAACGTTATATATCCTAGCCTAAGGCAACCTAACATGTCGAATGTAATATTTTCCATCATTCCTGGCGCGTCGGCCCCTACTTCTCGGTGGGAACATTATATAAGTCAATAACGTTATATATCCTAACGTAAGGCAACCTAACATCTCGGATGTAATATTTTACTACATTCCTCGCACGTCGGCCCCTACTTCTCGGTGGGAACATTATATACGTCTATAACGCCATATGCCCTAGCCTAAGGCAACCTAACATGTCGAATGTAATATTTTACAACACACCTGGCGCGTCGGCACCTACTTCTCGGTGGGAACGGTGTATACGTCTATAACGTTATATATCCTAAACTAAGGCAACCTATCATCTCTACCGTAATATTTTACAACATACCTGGCATGCAAGTGCCTAATTCTCTATGGTAACATTATATACGTCTATAACGTTATATATCCTAACCTAAGGCAACCTAGCATCTCGGATGTAATATTTTACTACATTCCTGGCGCGGCGGCACCTACTTCTCCGTGGGAACAGTATATAGGTCTATAACGTTATATATCATAACTTAAGGCAGCCTAACATGCCGAATGTAATATTTTACAACATTCCCGGCGCTTCGGTCCCTATTCCTCTGTGGTAACATTATATACGTTTATAACGTTATATATCCTAACCGAAGGCAGCCTAACATCACGGATGTAATATTTTACTACATTCCTGGCGCGGCGGCACCTACTCCTCGGTGGGAATAGTATATACGTCTAAAACGTTATATATCCTAACCTAAGGCAACATATCATCTCTACCGTAATATTTTACAACATACCTGGCATGCAAGTGCCTAGTTCTCTATGGTAACATTATATACGTCTATAACATTATATATCCTAACCTAAGGCAACCTAGCATCTCGGATGTAATATTTTCCTACATTCCTGGCGCGGCGGCACCTACTCCTCGGTGGGAACAGTAAATACGTCTAAAACGTTATATATCCTAACCTAAGGCAACCTAACATGCCGATTGTAATATTTTACAACATTCCCGGCACTTCGGTCCCTACTTCTTTGTGGTTACATTATATACGTCTATAAGGTTATATATCCTAGCCTAAGGCAACCTAACATTTCGGATGTAATATTTTACTACATTCCTGGCAAGTCGGCCCCTACTTCTCGGTGGGAACATTATATACGGCTATAACGCTATATATCCTAGCCTAAGGCAACCTAACATTTCGAATGTAATATTTTACAACATACCTGGCGCGTCGGCACCTACTTCTCGGTGGGAACAGTGTATACGTCTATAACGCTATATACCCTAACCTAAGGCAACCTAACATGTCGAATCTAATATTTTACAACATTCCTGGCGCGTCGGCTCCTACTTCTCGGTGGGAACATTGTATAAGTCAATAACGTTATATATCCTAGCCTAAGGCAACTTAACCTCTCTACCGTAATATTTTACAACATTCCTGGCACGTCGGCCCCTAATTCTCGGTGCGAACATTATATACGTCTATGACACTATATATCCTAGCCTAAGGCAACCTAACATTTCGGATGTAATATTTTACTACATTCCTGGCAAGTCGGCCCCTACTTCTCGGTGGGAACATTATATACGGCTATAACGCTATATATCCTAGCCTAAGGCAACCTAACATTTCGAATGTAATATTTTACAACATACCTGGCGCGTCGGCACCTACTTCTCGGTGGGAACAGTGTATACGTCTATAACGCTATATGCCCTAACCTAAGGCAACCTAACATGTCGAATCTAATATTTTACAACATTCCTGGCGCGTCGGCTCCTACTTCTCGGTGGGAACATTGTATAAGTCAATAACGTTACATATCCTAGCCTAAGGCAACTTAACCTCTCTACCGTAATATTTTACAACATTCCTGGCACGTCGGCCCCTAATTCTCGGTGCGAACATTATATACGTCTATGACGCTATATATCCTAGCCTAAGGCAACCTGACATGTCGCATTTAATATTTTACAACATTCCTGGCGCGTTGGCACCTACTTCTCGGTGGGAACAGTATATACGTCTAAAACGTTATATATCATAACCTAAGGCAACCTAACATGCCGAATGTAATATTTTACAACATTCCCGGTGCTTCGGTCTATACTTCTCTGTGGTAACATTATATACGTCTAAAACGTTATATATCCTAGCCTAAGGCAACCTCACATGCCGAAGGTAATATTTTACAACATTCCCGGCGCTTCGGTCCCTACTTCCCTGTGGTAACATTATATCCGTCTATAACGCTATATATCCTAGCCTAAGGCAATCTAACATCTCGGATGTAATATTTTACTACATTCCTGGCACGTCGGCCCCTACTTCTCGGTGGGAACATTATATACGTCTATAACGTTATATATCCTAGCCTAAGGCAACCTAACATGTCGAATGTAATATTTTCCATCATTCCTGGCGCGTCGGCCCCTACTTCTCGGTGGGAAAATTATATAAGTCAATAACGTTATATATCCTAACGTAAGGCAACCTAACATCTCGGATGTAATATTTTACTACATTCCTCGCACGTCGGCCCCTACTTCTCGGTGGGTACATTATATACGTCTATAACGCCATATGCCCTAGCCTAAGGCAACCTAACATGTCGAATGTAATATTTTACAACACACCTGGCGCGTCGGCACCTACTTCTCGGTGGGAACGGTATATACGTCTATAACGTTATATATCCTAAACTAAGGCAACCTATCATCTCTACCGTAATATTTTACAACATACCTGGCATGCAAGTGCCTAATTCTCTATGGTAACATTATATACATCTATAACGTTATATATCCTAACCTAAGGCAACCTAGCATCTCGGATGTAATATTTTACTACATTCCTGGCGCGGCGGCACCTACTTCTCCGTGGGAACAGTATATAGGTCTATAACGTTATATATCATAACCTAAGGCAGCCTAACATGCCGAATGTAATATTTTACAACATTCCCGGCGCTTCGGTCCCTACTTCTCTGTGGTAACATTATATACGTTTATAACGTTATATATCCTAACCGAAGGCAGCCTAACATCACGGATGTAATATTTTACTACATTCCTGGCGCGGCGGCACCTACTCCTCGGTGGGAATAGTATATACGTCTAAAACGTTATATATCCTAATCTAAGGCAACCTATCATCTCTACCGTAATATTTTACAACATACCTGGCATGCAAGTGCCTAGTTCTCTATGGTAACATTATATACGTCTATAACATTATATATCCTAACCTAAGGCAACCTAGCATCTCGGATGTAATATTTTCCTACATTCCTGGCGCGGCGGCACCTACTCCTCGGTGGGAACAGTATATACGTCTAAAACGTTATATATCCTAACCTAAGGCAACCTAACATGCCGATTGTAATATTTTACAACATTCCCGGCACTTCGGTCCCTACTTCTTTGTGGTTACATTATATACGTCTATAAGGTTATATATCCTAGTCTAAGGCAACCTAACATTTCGGATGTAATACTTTACTACATTCCTGGCACGTCGGCCCCTACTTCTCGGTGGGAACATTATATACGGCTATAACGCTATATATCCTAGCCTAAGGCAACCTAACATTTCGAATGTAATATTTTACAACATACCTGGCGCGTCGGCACCTACTTCTCGGTGGGAACAGTGTATACGTCTATAACGCTATATACCCTAACCTAAGGCAACCTAACATGTCGAATCTAATATTTTACAACATTCCTGGCGCGTCGGCTCCTACTTCTCGGTGGGAACATTGTATAAGTCAATAACGTTACATATCCTAGCCTAAGGCAACTTAACCTCTCTACCGTAATATTTTACAACATTCCTGGCAGGTCGGCCCCTAATTCTAGGTGCGAACATTATATACGTCTATGACGCTATATATCCTAGCCTAAGGCAACCTAACATTTCGGATGTAATATTTTACAACATTCCTGGAGCGTCGGCCCCTATTTCTCGGTGGGAAAATTATATACGTCTATAACGTTATATATCCTAGCCTAAGGCGAGCTAACATGTCGAATGTAATATTTTACATCATTCCTGGCGTGTCGTCGCCTACTTCTGGATGGGGAGATTATATACGTCTATAACGTTATATATCCTAACCTAAGGCAACCTAACATCTCGGATGTGATATTTGACAACATTCCTGGCGTGTCCGCCCGTACTTCTCGGTGGGAACATTATATACGTCTATAACGTTATATATCGTTAAATATATTTTACAACATTCCTGGCGTGTCGTCGCCTGCTTCTCGATGGGGACATTATATACGTCTATAACGTTGTATATCCTAACCTAAAGCAACCTAACATCTGGGATGTAATATTTTACAAGATTCCTGGCATATCGGTCCCCAAGTCTCGGTAGGAACATTATATACGTCTATAACGGTATATATCCAAACCTAAGGGAACCTAACATCTCGGATGTAATATTTTACAACATTCCTGGCATGTCGGTCCCTACTTCTCGGTGGGAATATTATATACCTCTATAACGTTATATATCATAACCTAAGGCAACCTAACATCTCGGATGTAATATTTTACATCATTCCTGGCTCGTCGGTTCCTACTTTTCGGTGGGAACATTATATACGTCTATAACGTTATATATCCTAGTCTAAGGCAACCTAACATGTCGAATGTAACATTTTACAACATTCCTGGCGTGTCGTCGCCTACTTCTCGATGGGGAAATTATATACGTGTATAACCTTGTATATCCTAACCTAAGGCAGCCTAACATCTCGGATGTAATATTTTACAACATTCCTGGCATGTCGGTCCCTACATCTCGGTGGGAACATACTATACGTCTATAACGTTGTATATCCTAACCTAAGGGAACCTAACATCTCGGGTGTAATATTTTACAACATTCCTGACGCGTCGGCCCCTATTTTTCGGTGGGAACATTATATACGTCTATAACGTTATATATCCTAGCCTAAGGCGACCTAACATGTCGGATGTAATATTTTACAACATTCCTGGCGTGTCGTCTCCTGCTTCTCGATGGGGACATTATATACGTCTATAATGTTGTATATCCTAACCTAACACAACCTAACACCTGGGATGTAATATTTTGCAACCTTCCTGGCGTGTCGTCGCCTGCGTCTCGATGGGGACATTATATACGTCTATAACGTTGTATATCCTAGCCTAAGGCAACCTAACATGTCGAATGTAATATTTTACAATATTCCTGGCGCGTCGGCAACTACTTCTCGGTGGGAACAGTATATACGTCTACAAGGTTATATATCCTAACCTAAGGCAACTTAACATGTCGGATGTAATATTTTACAACATTCCTGGCGTGTCGTCTCCTGCTTCTCGATGGGGACATTATATACGTCTATAAAGTTGTATATCCTAACCTAACACAACCTAACATCTGGGATGTAATATTTTACAACATTCCTGGCGTGTCGTAGCCTACTTCTGGATGGGGTCATTATATACATCTATAACGTTGTATATCCTAACCTAAGGCAACCTAACATCTCGGATGTAATATTTTATAACATTCCTGGCGTGTCGTCGCCTGCTTCTCGATGGGGACATTATATACGTCTATAACGTTGTATATCCTAACCTAACGCAACCTAACATCTCGGATGTAATATTTTACAACATTCCTGGCATGTCGATCCCTACATCTCGGTGGGAATATTGTGTACGTCTATAACGATATATATCCTAGCCTAAGCAATCTAACATCTCGGATGTAATATTTTACAACATTCCTGGCTTGTCGTCGCCTGCTTCCCGATGGGGACATTATATACATCTATAACCTTGTGTATCCTACCCTAAGGCAGCCTAACATTTCGCATGTAATATTTCACAACATTCGTGGCACGTCGGTCCCTACATCTCGGTGGGAACATTGTATACGTCTATAACGATATATATTCTAGCCTAAGCTATCCAACATCTCGGATGTAATATTTTACATCATTCCTGGCGTGTAGTCGCCTGCTTCTCGATGGGGACATTATATAAGTCTATAACGTTATATATCCTAACCTAACGCAACATAACTTCTGAGATGTAATATTTTACAACATTCCTGGCATGTCCACCTATACTTCTCGGTCGGAACATTATATACGTCTATAACGTTATATATCCTAGCCTAAGGCGACCTAACATGTCGAATGTAATATTGTTCAACATTCCTCACGTGTCGTCGCCTGCTTTTCGATGGGGACATTATATAAGTCTACATCTTTGTATTCCCTAACCTAAGGCAACCTAACATCTGGGATGTAATATTTTACAGCGTTCCTGTCATGTCGGTCCCCACGTTTCGGTGGAAACATTATATACGTCTATAACGATATATATCCTAACCTAAAGCAACCTAACATCTCGGATGTAATATTTTGCAACATTCCTGGCATGTCGGTCCCTACGTCTCGGCGGGTACATTATGTACGTCTATAACCTTGTATATACTAACCTAACGCAACATAACATCTCGGATGTAATATTTTACAACATTCCTGGCGCGTCGGCTCCTACTTTTCGGTGGGAACATTATAAACGTCTATAACGTTATATATCCTAACGTAAGGCAACATAACATCTCGTATGTAATATTTTGCAACATTCCTGGCGTGTCGTCGCCTGCTTCTCGATGGGGACATTATATACGTCCATAACGTTGTATATCCTAACATAAAGCAACCTAACATCTCGGATGTAATATTTTACAACATTCCTGGCATGTCGGTCCCTACTTTTCGGTGGGAATATTATATACGTCTATAACGTTATATATCCTAGTCTAAGGCAACCTAACATGTCGAATGTAACATTTTACAACATTCCTGGCGTGTCGTCTCCTGCTTCCCGATGGGGACATTATATACGTCTATAATGTTGTATATCCTAACCTAACACAACCTAACACCTGGGATGTAATATTTTGCAACCTTCCTGGCGTGTCGTCGCCTGCGTCTCGATGGGGACATTATATACGTCTATAACGTTGTATATCCTAGCCTAAGGCAACCTAACATGTCGAATGTAATATTTTACCACACTCCTGGCTCGTTGGCCCCTACTTCTCGGTGGGAACATTATATACGTCTGTAACGTTATATATCCTAACCTAAGGGAACCTAACATCTCGGATGTAACATTTTACAACATTTCTGGCGTGTCGGCACCTATTTCTCGGTGGGAACATTATATACGTCTTTAACGCTATATATCCTAGCCTAAGGCAACCTAACTTGTCGAGCGTAATATTTTACAACATTCCTGGGGCGTCGGCCCCTATCTCTCGGTGGGAACATTATATACGTCTATAACGCTATGTGTCCTAGCCTGAGACAACCTAACATGTCGAATGTAATATTTTACAACATTCCTGGCGTTTCGGCCCGTAGTTCTCGGTGACAACATTATATGCGTCTATAACATTATATATCCTAGCCTAAGGAAACCTAACATGTCAAATGTAATATTTTACAACACTCCTGGCGTGTCGTCGCCTACTTCAGGATGGGGACATTATATACGTCTATAACTTCGTATATCCTAACCGAAGGCAACCTAATATCGCGGATGTAATATTTTACAACATTCCTGACGCGTCGGCTCCTACTTTTCGGTGGGAATATTATATACGTCTATAACGTTATATATCCTAACGTAAGGCAACATAACATCTCGTATGTAATATTTTGCAACATTCCTGGCGTGTCGTCGCCTGCTTCTCGATGGGGCATTATATACGTCTATAACGTTATATATCCTAATCTAAGGGAACCTAATATCTCGGGTGTAATATTTTACAACATTCCTGACGCGTCGGCCCCTATTTCTCGGTATGAATATTATATACGTCTATAACGTTAGATATCCCTCCCTAAGGCAACCTAACATGTCGAATGTAATATTTTACAACATTCTGGCGTGTCGTCGCCTGATTCTCGAAGGGGATGTTATATACGTCTACAACGTTGTGTATCCTAACCTAACGCAACCTAACATCTCGGATGTAATATTTTACAACATTCTGGCGTGTCGGGCCCTACGTCTCGGTGGGAACATTTCTATACGTCTATAACGTTGTATATCCTAACCTAAGAGAACCTAACATCACGGACGGAATATTTTACATTTCTGGCATGTCGGTCCCTACTTCTCGGTGGGAACGTTCTATACGTCTATAACGTTGTATATCCTAACCTAAGGGAACCTAACATATCAGATGTAATATTTTACAACATTCTGGCGTGTTGTCGCCTGCTTCTCGATGGGGACATTATATACGTCTATAACGTCGTATATCCCAACCTAACGCAACCTAACATCTGGGATGTAATATTTTACAACATTCCAGGTATGTCGGTCCCTACGTCTCGGTGGGAGCGTTATATACGTCTATAACGATATATATCCTAACCTAAGGGAACCTTACATCTCGGATGTAATATTTTACAACATTCCTGTCGCGTTGGCCCCTATTTCTCGGTGGGAACATTATATACGTCTATAACGTTATATATCCTAGCCTAAGGCAACCTAACATGTCGAATGTAATATTTTCCATCATTCCTGGCGCGTCGGCCCCTACTTCTCGGTGGGAACATTATATAAGTCAATAACGTTATATATCCTAACGTAACGCAACCTAACATCTCGGATGTAATATTTTACTACATTCCTCGCACGTCGGCCCCTACTTCTCGGTGGGAACATTATATACGTCTATAACGCCATATGCCCTAGCCTAAGGCAACCTATCATGTCGAATGTAATATTTTACAACACACCTGGCGCGTCGGCACCTACTTCTCGGTGGGAACGGTATATACGTCTATAACGTTATATATCCTAAACTAAGGCAACCTATCATCTCTACCGTAATATTTTACAACATACCTGGCATGCAAGTGCCTAATTCTCTATGGTAACATTATATACGTCTATAACGTTATATATCCTAACCTAAGGCAACCTAGCATCTCGGATGTAATATTTTACTACATTCCTGGCGCGGCGGCACCTACTTCACCGTGGGAACAGTATATAGGTCTATAACGTTATATATCATAACCTAAGGCAGCCTAACATGCCGAATGTAATATTTTACAACATTCCCGGCGCTTCGGTCCCTACTTCTCTGTGGTAACATTATATACGTCTATAACGTTATATATCCTAGCCTAAGGCAACCTAACATTTCGGATGTACTATTTTACTACATTCCTGGCAAGTCGGCCCCTACTTCTCGGTGGGAACATTATATACGTCTATAACGCCATATGCCCCAGGCCTAAGGCAACCTAACATGTCGAATGTAATATTTTACAAGACACCTGGCGCGTCGGCACCTACTTCTCGGTGGGAACGGTATATACGTCTATAACGTTATATATCCTAAACTAAGGCATCCTATCATCTCTACCGTAATATTTTACAACATACCTGGCATGCAAGTGCCTAGTTCTCTATGGTAACATTATATACGTCTATAACGTTATATATCCTAACCTAAGGCAACCTAACATGCCGATTGTAATATTTTACAACATTCCCGGCACTTCGGTCCCTACTTCTTTGTGGTTACATTATATACGTCTATAAGGTTATATATCCTAGCCTAAGGCAACCTAACATTTCGGATGTAATATTTTACTACATTCCTGGCAAGTCGGCCCCTACTTCTCGGTGGGAACATTATATACGGCTATAACGCTATATATCCTAGCCTAAGGCAACCTAACATTTCGAATGTAATATTTTACAACATACCTGGCGCGTCGGCACCTACTTCTCGGTGGGAACAGTGTATACGTCTATAACGCTATATACCCTAACCTAAGGCAACCTAACATGTCGTATCTAATATTTTACAACATTCCTGGCGCGTCGGCTCCTACTTCTCGGTGGGAACAGTATATACGTCTAAAACGTTATATATCCTAACCTAAGGCAACCTAACATGCCGATTGTAATATTTTACAACATTCCCGGCACTTCGGTCCCTACTTCTTTGTGGTTACATTATATACGTCTATAAGGTTATATATCCTAGCCTAAGGCAACCTAACATTTCGGATGTAATATTTTACTACATTCCTGGCAAGTCGGCCCCTACTTCTCGGTGGGAACATTATATACGGCTATAACGCTATATATCCTAGCCTAAGGCAACCTAACATTTCGAATGTAATATTTTACAACATACCTGGCGCGTCGGCACCTACTTCTCGGTGGGAACAGAGTATACGTCTATAACGCTATATACCCTAACCTAAGGCAACCTAACATGTCGAATCTAATATTTTACAACATTCCTGGCGCGTCGGCTCCTACTTCTCGGTGGGAACATTGTATAAGTCAATAACGTTACATATCCTAGCCTAAGGCAACTTAACCTCTCTAC
This sequence comes from Xylocopa violacea, assembly GCA_963969225.1. Taxonomy (NCBI): domain Eukaryota; kingdom Metazoa; phylum Arthropoda; class Insecta; order Hymenoptera; family Apidae; genus Xylocopa; species Xylocopa violacea. The sequence goes on from CAXAJV010000835.1 coordinate 2,155,880, forward strand.
CGTAATATTTTACAACATTCCTGGCACGTCGGCCCCTAATTCTCGGTGCGAACATTATATACGTCTATGACGCTATATATCCTAGCCTAAGGCAACCTGACATGTCGCATTTAATATTTTACAACATTCCTGGCGCGTTGGCACCTACTTCTCGGTGGGAACAGTATATACGTCTAAAACGTTATATATCCTAACCTAAGGCAACCTAACATGCCGAATGTAATATTTTACAACATTCCCGGTGCTTCGGTCCATACTTCTCTGTGGTAACATTATATACGTCTAAAACGTTATATATCCTAGCCTAAGGCAACCTCACATGCCGAAGGTAATATTTTACAACATTCCCGGCGCTTCGGTCCCTACTTCCCTGTGGTAACATTATATCCGTCTATAACGCTATATATCCTAGCCTAAGGCAATCTAACCTCTCGGATGTAATATTTTACTACATTCCTGGCACGTCGGCCCCTACTTCTCGGTGGGAACATTATATACGTCTATAACGTTATATATCCTAGCCTAAGGCAACTTAACATGTCGAATGTAATATTTTACAACACACCTGGCGCGTCGGCACCTACTTCTCGGTGGGGACATTATATACGTATACAACGTAGTATAACCTAACCTAACCCATCTAGCCCCTCGCTGGTAATGTTTTACAGAATCCCGTTCGTGACGTCCCGCACGTCTCAGTGGGGCCATTATATGCATCTATAACGTTATATATCGTAACTTAAGGCAACCTAACATCTCGAATGTAATATTCTACAATATTCCACGCGGGTCGGCCACTACTTCTCGGTGGAAACATTATATACGTCCATAACTTTATATATCCCAACCTAAGGCAACCTAACATCTCGGATGTAATATTTTACAACATTCCTGACATGTCGGTCCCTACGTCCCGGCGGGAACATTATATACGTCTATAACGTTGTATATCCTAACCTAAGGCAAACTAACCTCTCTACCGTAATATTTGACAATATTCCTGGCGTGACGGCGCGAACTTCCCGATGGGGACATTATATACGTTTATAACGTTGTATATACTAACCTAAGGGAACCTAACATCTCGGATGAATTATTTTAAACATTCCTGACGCGTCGGCCCCTATTTCTCGCTGGGAACATTATATACGTCTATCACGTTAATTATCCTGGGCTAAGGCAACCTAACATATCGGATGTAATATTTTACAACATTCTGGCGTGTCGTCGCCTGCTTCTCGATCGGGACATTAGATACGTCTATAAGGTTGCATATCCTAACCTAAGGCAACCTAACATCTCGGGTGTAATATTTTACAACATTCCTGGCGTGTCGTCGCCTGCTTCTCGATGGGGACATTATATACGTCTATAACGTTGTATATCCTAACCCAAAGCAACCTAACTTCTGGGATGTCATATTTTACAACATTCCTTGCATGTCGGTCCCCACGTCTCGGTGGGAACATTATATAAGTCTATAACGATATATATCCTAACCTAAAGCAACCTAACATCTCGGATGTAATATCTTACAACATTCCTGGCATGTCGGTCCCTATATCTCGGTGAGAACATTATATACGTCTGCAAGGTTATATATCATAACCTAAGGCTACCTAACCTCTCTACAGTAATATTTTACAGCATTCCTGGCGTGACGGCGCCTACTTCGCGATGGGGACATCATATACGTCTATAACGTTGTATATCCTAACCTAAGGCAACCTAACATCTCGGATGTAATATTTGGCAACATTAATGGCGCTTCGTCGCCTGCTTCTCGGTGGGAAAATTCTATATGTCTATAACGTTGTATATCCTAACCTAAGGCAACCTAACATCTCGGATGTATTATTTTACAACATTCCTGGCATGTCGGTACCTACTTGACGGTGGTAACATTATATACGTCTATAACGATATATATCCTAACCTAAGGGAACCTAACATCTCGGGTGTTATATTTTACAACATTCCTGACGCGTCGGCCCCTATTTCTCGGTGGGAACATGATATACGTCTATAACGTTATGTATCCTAGCCTAAGGTGACCTAACATGTCGAAAGTAATATTTTACATCATTCCTGGCGTGTCGGCCCCTAGTTCTCCGTGGTAACATTATATACGTCTGTAAAGTTATAAACCCTAGCCTAAGCCAACGTAGCATGTCGAATGTAATATTTTACAACATTCCTGGCGTGTCGTGGCCTGCTTCTCGATGGGGACATTATATACGTCTATAACGCAATATAACCTAACCTGACCCATCTAACACCTCGCTGGTAATGTTTTACAGAATCTCGCTCGTGTCGTCCCGTACGTCTCGGTGCGGAAATTATATACGTCTGTAACGTTATACATCATAACCTAAGGCAACCTAACATCTCGAATGTAGTATTTCACCACATTCAAGGAGGGTCGTCTCCTACTTCTAAGTGGGAACATTATATACGTCTATATCGTAATATAATCTAACCTAACCCATTTTGCCCCTCGGTGATAATGTTTTACAGAATCCCGTTCGTGTCGTCCCGTACATCTCGATGGGGACATTATATGCGTCTATAACGTTATATATCCTAATCTAGGGCAACCTATCATCTCGGATGTGGTATTTTACAACAATCCTGGCGTGTCGGAACCAACTTCTCGGAGGGAACATTATATACGTCTAGAAAGTTATATACCCCAACCCAAGGCAACCTAACATCTCGGGTGTAGTATTTTCCAACATTCCTGGCGGGTCGGCCTCTACTTCTCGGTGGGAACATTATATACGTCTATAACGTAATATAACCTAACCTAACGCATCTAGAATCTCGCTGGTAATGTTTTACAGAATCTCGTTCGTGTCGTCCCGTACGTCACAGTGCGGACATTGTATACGTCTATAACGTTATATATCCTTACGTAAGCAACCTAACGACTCGAATTTAGTATTTTCCAACATTCCTGCCGGGTTGGCCACTACTTCTCGGTGGGAACATTATATACTTTTATAACGTAATGTAACCTAACCTAACCCATCTAGACCCTCGCTGGTAATGTTTTCCAGAATCTCGTTCGTGTGCCCCGTACGTCTCTGTGCGGACATTATATACGTCTATATCGTTATATATCCTAACCTAAGGCAACCTAACAGCTCGAATGTTGTATTTTACTACATTCCTGGCGAGCCGGCCCCTACTTCTCGGTGGGAACATTATATACGTATGTAACGCTATATATCCTAGCCTAAGGCAGTCTAACATGTCGAATGTAATATTTTACAACATTCCTGGCGTGTCGTGGCCTGCTTCTCGATGGGGACATTATATACGTCTATAACGCAATATAACCTAACCTGACCCATCTAACACCTCGCTGGTAATGTTTTACAGAATCTCGCTCGTGTCGTCCCGTACGTCTCGGTGCGGAAATTATATACGTCTGTAACGTTATACATCATAACCTAAGGCAACCTAACATCTCGAATGTAGTATTTCACCACATTCAAGGAGGGTCGGCTCCTACTTCTAAGTGGGAACATTATATACGTCTATATCGTAATATAATCTAACCTAACCCATTTTGCCCCTCGGTGATAATGTTTTACAGAATCCCGTTCGTGTCGTCCCGTACGTCTCGGTGCGGACATTATATACGTCTATAACGTTACATATCGTAACCTTAGGCAACCTAATATCTCCGATGTAGTATTTTGCAACATTCCTGGCCAGTCGGCCCCTACATCTCGGTGATAACATTATATACGTCTAGAACATTATATACCCCAACCTAAGGCAACCTAAAATCTCGGGTGTAGTAGTTTCCAACATTCCTGGCGGGACGGCCTCTACTTCTCGGTGGGAATATTATATACGTCTATAACGTAATATAACCTAACCTAACCCATCCAGACCCTCGCTCTTCTTGTTTTACAGAATCTCGTTCGTGTCGTCCCGTACATCTCGATGGGGACATTATATGCGTCTATAACGTTATATATCCTAATCTAGGGCAACCTATCATCTCGGATGTGGTATTTTACAACAATCCTGGCGTGTCGGAACCAACTTCTCGGAGGGAACATTATATACGTCTAGAAAGTTATATACCCCAACCCAAGGCAACCTAACATCTCGGGTGTAGTATTTTCCAACATTCCTGGCGGGTCGGCCTCTACTTCTCGGTGGGAACATTATATACGTCTATAACGTAATATAACCTAACCTAACGCATCTAGAATCTCGCTGGTAATGTTTTACAGAATCTCGTTCGTGTCGTCCCGTACGTCACAGTGCGGACATTGTATACGTCTATAACGTTATATATCCTTACGTAAGCAACCTAACGACTCGAATTTAGTATTTTCCAACATTCCTGCCGGGTTGGCCACTACTTCTCGGTGGGAACATTATATACTTTTATAACGTAATGTAACCTAACCTAACCCATCTAGACCCTCGCTGGTAATGTTTTCCAGAATCTCGTTCGTGTGCCCCGTACGTCTCTGTGCGGACATTATATACGTCTATATCGTTATATATCCTAACCTAAGGCAACCTAACAGCTCGAATGTTGTATTTTACTACATTCCTGGCGAGCCGGCCCCTACTTCTCGGTGGGAACATTATATACGTATGTAACGCTATATATCCTAGCCTAAGGCAGTCTAACATGTCGAATGTAATATTTTACAACATTCCTGGCGTGTCGTGGCCTGCTTCTCGATGGGGACATTATATACGTCTATAACGCAATATAACCTAACCTGACCCATCTAACACCTCGCTGGTAATGTTTTACAGAATCTCGCTCGTGTCGTCCCGTACGTCTCGGTGCGGAAATTATATACGTCTGTAACGTTATACATCATAACCTAAGGCAACCTAACATCTCGAATGTAGTATTTCACCACATTCAAGGAGGGTCGGCTCCTACTTCTAAGTGGGAACATTATATACGTCTATATCGTAATATAATCTAACCTAACCCATTTTGCCCCTCGGTGATAATGTTTTACAGAATCCCGTTCGTGTCGTCCCGTACGTCTCGGTGCGGACATTATATACGTCTATAACGTTACATATCGTAACCTTAGGCAACCTAATATCTCCGATGTAGTATTTTGCAACATTCCTGGCCAGTCGGCCCCTACATCTCGGTGATAACATTATATACGTCTAGAACATTATATACCCCAACCTAAGGCAACCTAAAATCTCGGGTGTAGTAGTTTCCAACATTCCTGGCGGGACGGCTTCTACTTCTCGGTGGGAATATTATATACGTCTATAACGTAATATAACCTAACCTAACCCATCCAGACCCTCGCTCTTCTTGTTTTACAGAATCTCGTTCGTGTCGTCCCGTACATCTCGATGGGGACATTATATGCGTCTATAACGATATATATCCTAATCTAGGGCAACCTATCATCTCGGATGTGGTATTTTACAACAATCCTGGCGTGTCGGAACCAACTTCTCGGAGGGAACATTATATACGTCTAGAAAGTTATATACCCCAACCCAAGGCAACCTAACATCTCGGGTGTAGTATTTTCCAACATTCCTGGCGGGTCGGCCTCTACTTCTCGGTGGGAACATTATATACGTCTATAACGTAATATAACCTAACCTAACGCATCTAGAATCTCGCTGGTAATGTTTTACAGAATCTCGTTCGTGTCGTCCCGTACGTCACAGTGCGGACATTGTATACGTCTATAACGTTATATATCCTTACGTAAGCAACCTAACGACTCGAATTTAGTATTTTCCATCATTCCTGCCGGGTTGGCCACTACTTCTCGGTGGGAACATTATATACTTTTATAACGTAATGTAACCTAACCTAACCCATCTAGACCCTCGCTGGTAATGTTTTCCAGAATCTCGTTCGTGTGCCCCGTACGTCTCTGTGCGGACATTATATACGTCTATATCGTTATATATCCTAACCTAAGGCAACCTAACAACTCGAATGTTGTATTTTACTACATTCCTGGCGAGCCGGCCCCTACTTCTCGGTGGGAACATTATATACGTATGTAACGCTATATATCCTAGCCTAAGGCAGTCTAACATGTCGAATGTAATATTTTACAACATTCCCTGCACTTCGTCCCCTACTTCTCGGTGGGAACGGTATATAAGTCTATAACGTTTTATATCCTAGCCTGAGGCAATCCTAACATCTCGGAAGTAATATTTTACAACATTCCTAGCGCGTCGGCACCTACTTCCCGTTGGGAACATTATATACGTCTATAACGCTATATATCCTAGCTTAAGGCAACCTAGCATGTGGAATGTAATATTTTACAACATTCCTGGCGCGCCAGCCCCTACTTCTCAGTGGGAACATTATATACGTCTATAACGCTATATATCCTAGCTTAAGGCAACCTACCAGGTGGAATGTAATATTTTACAACATTCCTGGCGCGTCGGAACCTACTTCTCGGTGGGAACAGTATATACGTCTATAACGTTATATATCCTGGCCTAAGGCAACCAAATTTGTCGAGCCTAATATTTTACAACATTCCTGGCTCGACGGCCCCTACTTCTCGGTGCGAACAGTGTATACGTCTATAACGTTATATATCCTAGCCTAAGGCAATCCTAACATCTCCGATGTAATATTTTACAACATTCCTGGCGCGTCGGCACCTACATCTCCGTGGGAACAGTGTATACGTCAATAACGTTATATATCATAACCTAAGGCAATCTAACATCTCGGGTGTAATATTTTACTACATTCCTGGAACGTTGGCCCCTACATCTCGGTGGAGACATTATATACGTCTATTACGCTATATATCCCAGCCTAAGGCAACCTAACATGTCGAATCTAATATTTTACAACATTCCCGTCACTTCGTCCCCTACTTCTCGGTGGGAACGGTATATAAGTCTATAACGTTTTATATCCTAGCCTGAGGCAATCCTAACATCTCGGAAGTAATATTTTACAACATTCCTAGCGCGTCGGCACCTACTTCCCGTTGGGAACATTATATACGTCTATAACGCTATATATCCTAGCTTAAGGCAACCTAACATGTGGAATGTAATATTTTACAACATTCCTGGCGCGACGGCACCTACTTCTCGGTGGGAACAGTATATACGTCTATAACGTTATATATCCTAGCCTATGGCAACCTAACATCTCGGATGTAATATTTTACTATATTCCTGGCGCGCCTTCCCCTACTTCTCGCGGGGAACATTATATACGTCTAAAACGCTATATACCCTAACTTAAGGCAACCTAACATGTCGAATGTAATATTTGACAACATTCCTGGCGCGCCCGCCACTACTTCCCGGTAGGAACATTATATACGTCTATAACGTGATATATCCTAGCCTAAGGCAAACCTAACACTTCGGATGTAATATTTTACAACATTCCTGGCGCGTCGGCACCTACTTCTCGGAAGGAACAGTATATAAGTCTATAACGTTACATATCCTATCCTAAGGCAACCTAATATGTCGAGCGTAATATTTTACAACATTACTGGCTCGACGGCCCCTACTTCTCGGTGGGAACAGTATATACGTCTATAACGTTATATATCCTAGCCTAAGGCAATCCTAACATCTCGGATGTAATATTTTAAAACATTCCTGGCGCGTCGCCATGCACTTCTCGGTGGGAACATTATATACGTCAATAACGTTATATATCATAACCTAAGGCAATCTAACATCTCGGGTGTAATATTTTACTACATTCCTGGCGCGCCAGCCCCTACTTCTCAGTGGGAACATTATATACGTCTATAACGCTATATATCCTAGCTTAAGGGAACCTACCATGTGGAATGTAATATTTTACAACATTCCTGGCGCGTCGGAACCTACTTCTCGGTGGGAACAGTATATACGTCTATAACGTTATATATCCTGGCCTAAGGCAACCTAATATGTCGAGCCTAATATTTTACAACATTCCTGGCTCGACGGCCCCTACTTCTCGGAGCCAACAGTGTATACATCTATAACGTTATATATCCTAGCCTAAGGCAATCCTAACATCTCCGATGTAATATTTTACAACATTCCTGGCGCGTCGGCACCTACATCTCCGTGGGAACAGTGTATACGTCAATAACGTTATATATCATAACCTAAGGCAATCTAACATCTCGGGTGTAATATTTTACTACATTCCTGGAACGTTGGCCCCTACATCTCGGTGGAGACATTATATACGTCTATTACGCTATATATCCCAGCCTAAGGCAACCTAACATGTCGAATCTAATATTTTACAACATTCCCGTCACTTCGTCCCCTACTTCTCGGTGGGAACATTATATACGTCTATAACGTTATATATCCTAGCCTATGGCAACCTAACATCTCGGATGTAATATTTTACTATATTCCTGGCGCGCCTTCCCCTACTTCTCGCGGGGAACATTATATACGTCTAAAACGCTATATACCCTAGCTTAAGGCAACCTAACATGTCGAATGTAATATTTGACAACATTCCTGGCGCGCCCGCCACTACTTCCCGGTAGGAACATTATATACGTCTATAACGTGATATATCCTAGCCTAAGGCAAACCTAACATTTCGGATGTAATATTTTACAACATTCCTGGCGCGTCGGCACCTACTTCTCGGTGGGAACATTATATAAGTCTATAACGTTATATATCCTAGCCTAAGGCAATCCTAACATCTAGGATGTAATATTTTACGACATTCCTGGCACGTCCGCCCCTACTTCTCGGTGGGAACATTATATACGTCTATAACTCTATATATCCTAGCCTAAGGCAAAGTAACATGTCGAATGTAATATTTTACAACATTCTCGTCACTTCGGCCCCTACTTCTCGGTGGGAACTTTATATACGTCTATAACGTTATATATCCTAACCTAAGGCAACCTAACATCTCGGATGTAACATTTTACTACATTCCTGGCACGTCGGCCCCTACTTCTCGGTGGGAACATTATATAAGTCTATAACGTTATATATCCTAACCTAAGGCAACGTAACATCTCGGATGTAATATTTTACTACATTCCTGGCTCGTCGGCCCCTACTTCTCGGTGGGAACATTATATACGTCTATAACGTTACATATCCCAGCCTAAGGCAACCTAACATCTCGGATGTTATATTTTACTACATTCCTGGCGCGCCGGCCCCTACTTCTCGGTGAGAACAGTATATACGCCTATAACGTTACATATCCTAGCCTAAGGCAATCCTAACATCTCGGATGTAATATTTTACAACATTCCTGGCGCGTCGCCATGCACTTCGCGGTGGGAACATTATATACGTCTATAACGTTATATATCCTAGCCCAAGGCAACCTAACATCTCGGATGTAATATTTTACTACATTCCTGGCGCGCCAGCCCCTACTTCTCAGTGGGAACATTATATACGTCTATAACGCTATATATCCTAGCTTAAGGCAACCTACCAGGTGGAATGTAATATTTTACAACATTCCTGGCGGGTCGGAACCTACTTCTCGGTGGGAACAGTATATACGTCTATAACGTTATATATCCTGGCCTAAGGCAACCAAATTTGTCGAGCCTAATATTTTACAACATTCCTGGCTCGACGGCCCCTACTTCTCGGTGCGAACAGTGTATACGTCCATAACGTTATATATCCTAGCCTAAGGCAATCCTAACATCTCCGATGTAATATTTTACAACATTCCTGGCGCGTCGGCACCTACATCTCCGTGGGAACAGTGTATACGTCAATAACGTTATATATCATAACCTAAGGCAATCTAACATCTCGGGTGTAATATTTTACTACATTCCTGGAACGTTGGCCCCTACATCTCGGTGGAGACATTATATACGTCTATTACGCTATATATCCCAGCCTAAGGCAACCTAACATGTCGAATCTAATATTTTACAACATTCCCGTCACTTCGTCCCCTACTTCTCGGTGGGAACGGTATATAAGTCTATAACGTTTTATATCCTAGCCTGAGGCAATCCTAACATCTCGGAAGTAATATTTTACAACATTCCTAGCGCGTCGGCACCTACTTCCCGTTGGGAACATTATATACGTCTATAACGCTATATATCCTAGCTTAAGGCAACCTAACATGTGGAATGTAATATTTTACAACATTCCTGGCGCGACGGCACCTACTTCTCGGTGGGAACAGTATATACGTCTATAACGTTATATATCCTAGCCTAAGGCAGCCTAAAATCTCGGATGTAATATTTTACAACATTCCTGGCGCGTCGCCATGCACTTCTCGGTGGGAACATTATATACGTCAATAACGTTATATATCATAACCTAAGGCAATCTAACATCTCGGGTGTAATATTTTACTACATTCCTGGAACGTTGGCCCCTACATCTCGGTGGAGACATTATATACGTCTATTACGCTATATATCCCAGCCTAAGGCAACCTAACATGTCGAATCTAATATTTTACAACATTCCCGTCACTTCGTCCCCTACTTCTCGGTGGGAACGGTATATAAGTCTATAACGTTTTATATCCTAGCCTGAGGCAATCCTAACATCTCGGAAGTAATATTTTACAACATTCCTAGCGCGTCGGCACCTACTTCCCGTTGGGAACATTATATACGTCTATAACGCTATATATCCTAGCTTAAGGCAACCTAACATGTGGAATGTAATATTTTACAACATTCCTGGCGCGACGGCACCTACTTCTCGGTGGGAACAGTATATACGTCTATAACGTTATATATCCTAGCCTAAGGCAGCCTAAAATCTCGGATGTAATATTTTACAACATTCCTGGCGCTTCGCCATGCACTTCTCGGTGGGAACATTATATACGTCAATAACGTTATATATCATAACCTAAGGCAATCTAACATCTCGGGTGTAATATTTTACTACATTCCTGGAACGTCGGCCCCTACTTCTCGGTGGGTTCATTACATACCTCTATAACACTATATATTCTACCCTAAGGCAACCTAACATGTCAAATATAATATAGTACATCATTCCCGGCACTTCGGCCCCTACTTCTCGGTGGGAACATTATATACGCCTATAACGCTATATATCCTAGCTTAAGGCAACCTAACATGTGGAATGTAATATTTTACAACATTCCTGGCGCGTCGGCACCTACTTCTCCATGGGAACAGTGTATACGTCTGTAACGTTATATATCCTAGCCTAAGGCAACCTAATATCTCGGATGTAATATTTCACAACATTCCCGTCACTTCGTCCCCTACTTCTCGGTGGGAAAATTATATACGTCTATAACGTTATATATCCTAGCCTATGGCAACCTAACATCTCGGATGTAATATTTTACTATATTCCTGGCGCGCCTTCCCCTACTTCTCGCGGGGAACATTATATACGTCTAAAACGCTATATACCCTAGCTTAAGGCAACCTAACATGTCGAATGTAATATTTTAAAACATTCCTAGCGCGCCGGCCACTACTTCCCGGTGGGAACATTATATACGTCTATAACGTGATATATCCTAGCTTAAGGCAAACCTATCATCTCGGATGTAATATTTTACAACATTCCTGGCGCGTCGGCACCTACTTCTCGGAGGGAACAGTATATAAGTCTATAACGTTACATATCCTAGCCTAAGGCAACCTAACATCTCGGATGTAATATTTTACTACGTTCGTGGCGCGCCGGCCCCTACTTCTCGGTGGGAACATTATATACGTCTATGACGTTACATATCCTAACCTAAGGCAACGTAACATGTCGAATGTAATATTTCAAACATTCCTGGCGCGTCGGCACCTACTTCTCGGTGGGAACAGTATATACGTCTATAACGTTACATATCCTAGCCTAAGGCAATCCTAACATCTCGGATGTAATATTTTACAACATTCCTGGCGCGTCGCCATGCACTTCGCGGTGGGAACATTATATACGTCTATAACGTTATATATCCTAGCCCAAGGCAACCTAACATCTCGGATGTAATATTTTACTACATTCCTGGCGCGCCAGCCCCTACTTCTCAGTGGGAACATTATATACGTCTATAACGCTATATATCCTAGCTTAAGGCAACCTACCAGGTGGAATGTAATATTTTACAACATTCCTGGCGCGTCGGAACCTACTTCTCGGTGGGAACAGTATATACGTCTATAACGTTATATATCCTGGCCTAAGGCAACCAAATTTGTCGAGCCTAATATTTTACAACATTCCTGGCTCGACGGCCCCTACTTCTCGGTGCGAACAGTGTATACGTCTATAACGTTATATATCCTAGCCTAAGGCAATCCTAACATCTCCGATGTTATATTTTACAACATTCCTGGCGCGTCGGCACCTACATCTCCGTGGGAACAGTGTATACGTCAATAACGTTATATATCATAACCTAAGGCAATCTAACATCTCGGGTGTAATATTTTACTACATTCCTGGAACGTTGGCCCCTACATCTCGGTGGAGACATTATATACGTCTATTACGCTATATATCCCAGCCTAAGGCAACCTAACATGTCGAATCTAATATTTTACAACATTCCCGTCACTTCGTCCCCTACTTCTCGGTGGGAACGGTATATAAGTCTATAACGTTTTATATCCTAGCCTGAGGCAATCCTAACATCTCGGAAGTAACATTTTACAACATTCCTAGCGCGTCGGCACCTACTTCCCGTTGGGAACATTATATACGTCTATAACGCTATATATCCTAGCTTAAGGCAACCTAACATGTGGAATGTAATATTTTACAACATTCCTGGCGCGACGGCACCTACTTCTCGGTGGGAACAGTATATACGTCTATAACGTTATATATCCTAGCCTATGGCAACCTAACATCTCGGATGTAATATTTTACTATATTCCTGGCGCGCCTTCCCCTACTTCTCGCGGGGAACATTATATACGTCTAAAACGCTATATACCCTAACTTAAGGCAACCTAACATGTCGAATGTAATATTTGACAACATTCCTGGCGCGCCCGCCACTACTTCCCGGTAGGAACATTATATACGTCTATAACGTGATATATCCTAGCCTAAGGCAAACCTAACACTTCGGATGTAATATTTTACAACATTCCTGGCGCGTCGGCACCTACTTCTCGGAAGGAACAGTATATAAGTCTATAACGTTACATATCCTATCCTAAGGCAACCTAATATGTCGAGCGTAATATTTTACAACATTACTGGCTCGACGGCCCCTACTTCTCGGTGGGAACAGTATATACGTCTATAACGTTATATATCCTAGCCTAAGGCAATCCTAACATCTCGGATGTAATATTTTAAAACATTCCTGGCGCGTCGCCATGCACTTCTCGGTGGGAACATTATATACGTCAATAACGTTATATATCATAACCTAAGGCAATCTAACATCTCGGGTGTAATATTTTACTACATTCCTGGCGCGCCAGCCCCTACTTCTCAGTGGGAACATTATATACGTCTATAACGCTATATATCCTAGCTTAAGGGAACCTACCATGTGGAATGTAATATTTTACAACATTCCTGGCGCGTCGGAACCTACTTCTCGGTGGGAACAGTATATACGTCTATAACGTTATATATCCTGGCCTAAGGCAACCTAATATGTCGAGCCTAATATTTTACAACATTCCTGGCTCGACGGCCCCTACTTCTCGGAGCCAACAGTGTATACATCTATAACGTTATATATCCTAGCCTAAGGCAATCCTAACATCTCCGATGTAATATTTTACAACATTCCTGGCGCGTCGGCACCTACATCTCCGTGGGAACAGTGTATACGTCAATAACGTTATATATCATAACCTAAGGCAATCTAACATCTCGGGTGTAATATTTTACTACATTCCTGGAACGTTGGCCCCTACATCTCGGTGGAGACATTATATACGTCTATTACGCTATATATCCCAGCCTAAGGCAACCTAACATGTCGAATCTAATATTTTACAACATTCCCGGCACTTCGTCCCCTACTTCTCGGTGGGAACATTATATACGTCTATAACGTTATATATCCTAGCCTATGGCAACCTAACATCACGGATGTAATATTTTACTATATTCCTGGCGCGCCTTCCCCTACTTCTCGCGGGGAACATTATATACGTCTAAAACGCTATATACCCTAGCTTAAGGCAACCTAACATGTCGAATGTAATATTTGACAACATTCCTGGCGCGCCCGCCACTACTTCCCGGTAGGAACATTATATACGTCTATAACGTGATATATCCTAGCCTAAGGCAAACCTAACATTTCGGATGTAATATTTTACAACATTCCTGGCGCGTCGGCACCTACTTCTCGGTGGGAACATTATATAAGTCTATAACGTTATATATCCTAGCCTAAGGCAATCCTAACATCTAGGATGTAATATTTTACGACATTCCTGGCACGTCCGCCCCTACTTCTCGGTGGGAACATTATATACGTCTATAACTCTATATATCCTAGCCTAAGGCAAAGTAACATGTCGAATGTAATATTTTACAACATTCTCGTCACTTCGGCCCCTACTTCTCGGTGGGAACTTTATATACGTCTATAACGTTATATATCCTAACCTAAGGCAACCTAACATCTCGGATGTAACATTTTACTACATTCCTGGCACGTCGGCCCCTACTTCTCGGTGGGAACATTATATAAGTCTATAACGTTATATATCCTAACCTAAGGCAACGTAACATCTCGGATGTAATATTTTACTACATTCCTGGCTCGTCGGCCCCTACTTCTCGGTGGGAACATTATATACGTCTATAACGTTACATATCCCAGCCTAAGGCAACCTAACATCTCGGATGTTATATTTTACTACATTCCTGGCGCGCCGGCCCCTACTTCTCGGTGAGAACAGTATATACGCCTATAACGTTATATATCCTAGCCTAAGGCAATCCTAACATCTCGGAAGTAATATTTTACAACATTCCTAGCGCGTCGGCACCTACTTCTCGGTGGGAACATTATATACGTCTATAACGTTATATATCCTAGCCTAAGGCAATCCTAACATCTAGGAAGTAATATTTTACAACATTCCTGGCGCGTCGGCACCTACTTCTCGGTGGGAACATTATATACGTCTATAACGTTATATATCCTAGCCTAAGGCAACCTAACATGTCGAATGTAATATTTTACAACATTCCCGTCACATCGGCACCTACTTCTCGGTGGGAACATTATATACGTCTATAACGTTATATATCCTAGCCTAAGGCAACCTAACATCTCGGATGTTATATTTTACTACATTCCTGGCGCGCCGGCCTTAAACTTCTCGGTGGGAACATTATATACGTCTATAACGTTATATATCCTAACCTAAGGCAACTTAACATGTCGAATGTAATATTTCACCACATTCCTGACTCGTTGGCCCCTACATCTCGGTGGGAACATTATATACGTCTATAACGTTACATATCCTAGCCTAAGGCAACCTAACGTCTCGGCTGTAATATTTTACTACATTCCTGGCGCGCCGGCCCCTACTTTTCGGGGGGAACATTATATACGTCTGTAACCCTATATACCCTAGCCTAAGGCAACCTAACTTGTCAAGCGTAAAATTTTACAACATTCCTGGCTCGACGGCCCCTACTTCTCGGTGGGAACAGTATATACGTCTATAACGTTATATATCCTAGCCTAATTCAATCCTAACATCTCGGATGTAATATTTTAAAACATTCCTGGCGCGTCGCCATGCACTTCTCTGTGGGAACATTATATACGTCAATAACGTTATATATCATAACCTAAGGCAATCTAACATCTCGGGTGTAATATTTTACTACATTCCTGGAACGTCGGCCCCTACTTCTCGGTGGGTTCATTACATACCTCTATAACACTATATATTCTACCCTAAGGCAACCTAACATGTCGAATATAATATATTACATCATTCCCGGCACTTCGGCCCCTACTTCTCGGTGGGAACATTATATACGCCTGTAACGCTATATATCCTTGCTTAAGGCAACCTAACATGTGGAATGTAATATTTTACAACATTCCTGGCGCGTCGGCACCTAATTCTCCATGGGAACAGTGTATACGTCTGTAACGTTATATATCCTAGCCTAAGGCAACCTAACATCTCGGATGTAATATTTTACTGCATTCCTGGCGCGCCGGCCCCTACTTCTCGGTGGGAACATTATATACGTCTATAACGTTATATATCCTAACCGAAGGGAACCTAACATCTCGGATGTAATATTTTAGTACATTCCTGGCTCCCTGGCCCCTACTTCTCGGTGGGAGCATTATATACGCCTATAACGCTATATATCCTAGCTTAAGGCAACCTAACATGTGGAATGTAATATTTTACAACATTCCTGGCGCGTCGGCACCTACTTCTCCATGGGAACAGTGTATACGTCTGTAACGTTATATATCCTAGCCTAAGGCAATCTAACATGTCGAATGTAATATTTTACAGCATTCCTGGCGCGTCGGCCCCTATTTCTCGATGGGAACATTGTATATGTCTATAACGCTACATGTCCTAGCCTGAGACATCATAACATGTCGAATATAATATTTTAAAATATTCCTGGCGCGTCGGCAACTACTTCTCGGTGGGAACTGTATATACGTCTATAACGTTATATATCCTAACCTAAGACAACTTAACATGTCGAGCGTAATATTTTAGAACATTCGTGGCTCGTCGGCCCCTACTTCTCGGTGGGAACATTATATACGCCTATAGCGCTATATATCCCAGCCTAAGGCAACCTAACACCTCGGACGTAATGTTTTACTACATTCCTGGCGTGTCGGCCCCTATTTCTCGGTGGGAACATTATACACGTCTTTAACGATATATATCCTAGCCTAAGGCAATCCTAACATCTCGGATGTAATATTTTACAACATTGCTGGCGCGTCGGCCCCTATTTCTCCGTGGGAACATTATATAAGTCAATAACGTTATATATCCTAACCTAAGGAAACCTAACATCTCGGATGTAATATTTTACTACATTCCTGGCTCCCTGGCCCCTACTTCTCGGTGGGAACATTATATACATCTATAACGTTACTTATCCTAGCCTAAGGCAACCTAACATCTCGGATGTAATATTTTACAACATTCCTGGCTCGTCGTCCCCTACTTCTCGGTGGGAACATTATATACGTCTATAACGCTATATATCTTAGTCTAAGGCAACCTAACACGTCGAATGTAATATTTCACGACATTCCTGGCGCGTCGGCACCTACATCTCCGTGGGAACAGTGTATACGTCAATAACGTTATATATCATAACCTAAAGCAATCTAACATCTCGGGTGTAATATTTTACTACATTCCTGGAACGTCGGCCCCTACTTCTCGGTGGGTTCATTACATACCTCTATAACACTATATATTCTACCCTAAGGCAACCTAACATGTCAAATATAATATATTACATCATTCCCGGCACTTCGGCCCCTACTTATCGGTGGGAACATTATATACGCCTATAACGCTATATATCCTAGCTTAAGGCAACCTAACATCTCGGATGTAATATTTTACTACATTCCTGGCACGTCGGCCCCTACTTCTCGGTGGGAACATTATATACGTCTATAACGCCATATATCCTAACCTAAGGCAACCTAACATCTCGGATGTAATATTTTACTACATTCCTGGCACGTCGGCCCCTACTTCTCGGTGGGAACATTATATAAGTCTATAACGTTATATATCCTAGCCTAAGGCAAACTAACATGTCGAATGTAATATTTTACAACATTTTCGTCACTTCGGCCCCTACTTCTCGGTGGGAACTTTATATACGTCTATAACGTTATATATCCTAGTTTAAGGCAACCTAACATCTCGGATGTAATATTTTACTACATTCGTGGCGCACCGGCACCTACTTCTCGGTGGGAACATTATATACGTCTATAACGTTATATATCCTAGCCTAAGGCAATCCTAACATCTCGGATGTAATATTTTAGAACGTTGCTGGCGCGTCGGCCCCTATTTCTCCGTGGGAACATTATATAAGTCAATAACGTTATATATCCTAACCTAAGGAAACCTAACATCTCGGATGTAATATTTTACTACATTCCTGGCTCCCTGGCCCCTACTTCTCGGTGGGATCATTATATACGTCTATAACGCCATATATCCTAACCTAAGGCAACCTAACATCTCGGATGTAACATTTTACTACATTCCTGGCACGTCGGCCCCTACTTCTCGGTGGGAACATTATATAAGTCTATAACGTTATATATCCTAACCTAAGGCAACGTAACATCTCGGATGTAATATTTTACTACATTCCTGGCTCGTCGGCCCCTACTTCTCGGTGGGAACATTATATACATCTATAACGTTACTTATCCTAGCCTAAGGCAACCTAACATCTCGGATGTAATATTTTACTACATTCGTGGCGCACCGGCCCCTACTTCTCGGTGGGAACATTATATACGTCTATAACTCTATATATCCTAGCCTAAGGCAAACTAACATGTCGAATGTAATATTTTACAACATTCTCGTCACTTCGGCCCCTACTTCTCGGTGGGAACTTTATATACGTCTATAACGTTATATATCCTAGTTTAAGGCAACCTAACATCTCGGATGTAATATTTTACTACATTCGTGGCCCACCGGCACCTACTTCTCGGTGGGAACATTATATACGTCTATAACGTTATATATCCTAGCCTAAGGCAATCCTAACATCTCGGATGTAATATTTTACAACATTCCTGGCGCGTCGGCACCTATTTCTCGGTGGGAACATTATATATGTCTATAACGTTATATATCCTAACCTAAGGGAACCTAACACCTCGGATGTAATGTTTTACAACATTCCTGGCGAGTCGGCCCCTATTTCTCCGTGGGAACAATATATAAGTCAATAACGTTATATATCCTAACCTAAGGCAACCTAACATCTCGGATGTAATATTTTACTACATTCCTGGCGCGCTGGCCCCTACTTCTCGGCGGGAACATTATGTACGTCTATAACGCCATATATCCTAACCTAAAGCAACCTAACATCTCGGATGTAATATTTTACTACATTCCTGGCACGTCGGCCCCTACTTCTCGGTGGGAACATTATATACACCTATAACGTTACTTATCCTAGCCTAAGGCAACCTAACATCTCGGATGTAATATTTTACTACATTCGTGGCGCACCGGCCCCTACTTCTCGGTGGGAACATTATATACGTCTATAACTCTATATATCCTAGCCTAAGGCAAACTAACATGTCGAATGTAATATTTTACAACATTCTCGTCACTTCGGCCCCTACTTCTCGGTGGGAACTTTATATACGTCTATAACGTTATATATCCTAGTTTAAGGCAACCTAACATCTCGGATGTAATATTTTACTACATTCGTGGCCCACCGGCACCTACTTCTCGGTGGGAACATTATATACGTCTATAACGTTATATATCCTAGCCTAAGGCAATCCTAACATCTCGGATGTAATATTTTACAACATTCCTGGCGCGTCGGCACCTATTTCTCGGTGGGAACATTATATATGTCTATAACGTTATATATCCTAACCTAAGGGAACCTAACACCTCGGATGTAATGTTTTACAACATTCCTGGCGAGTCGGCCCCTATTTCTCCGTGGGAACAATATATAAGTCAATAACGTTATATATCCTAACCTAAGGCAACCTAACATCTCGGATGTAATATTTTACTACATTCCTGGCGCGCTGGCCCCTTCTTCTCGGCGGGAACATTATATACGTCTATAACGCCATATATCCTAACCTAAGGCAACCTAACATCTCGGATGTAATATTTTACTACATTCCTGGCACGTCGGCCCCTACTTCTCGGTGGGAACATTATATACACCTATAACGTTACTTATCCTAGCCTAAGGCAACCTAACATCTCGGATGTAATATTTTACTACATTCGTGGCGCACCGGCCCCTACTTCTCGGTGGGAACATTATATACGTCTATAACTCTATATATCCTAGCCTAAGGCAAACTAACATGTCGAATGTAATATTTTACAACATTCTCGTCACTTCGGCCCCTACTTCTCGGTGGGAACTTTATATACGTCTATATCGCTATATAACCTAACCTAACCCATTTAGCCCCTCGCTGGGAATGTTTTACAGAATCCAGTACGTGTCGTCCGGTACGTCTCGGTGGTGACATTGTATGCGTCTATTACGTTACATACCATACACTAAAGCTCCCTAACTTCTCGGATGTAGTATGTTCCAACATTCCTTTCGGGTCGGAACCTACTTCTCGGTGGGAACATTATATGCGTCTATAATGTAATATACCCTTACCTAACCCATCTAGCACCTCGCTGGTAATGTTTTACAGAATCCCGTTCGTGTCGTCCCGCACGTCTCAGTGGGGCCATTATATGCATCTATAACGTTATATATCGTAACTTAAGGCAACCTAACATCTCGAATGTAATATTCTACAATATTCCACGCGGGTCGGCCACTACTTCTCGGTGGAAACATTATATACGTCCATAACTTTATATATCCCAACCTAAGGCAACCTAACATCTCGGATGTAATATTTTACAACATTCCTGACATGTCGGTCCCTACGTCCCGGCGGGAACATTATATACGTCTATAACGTTGTATATCCTAACCTAAGGCAAACTAACCTCTCTACCGTAATATTTGACAATATTCCTGGCGTGACGGCGCGAACTTCCCGATGGGGACATTATATACGTTTATAACGTTGTATATACTAACCTAAGGGAACCTAACATCTCGGATGAATTATTTTAAACATTCCTGACGCGTCGGCCCCTATTTCTCGCTGGGAACATTATATACGTCTATCACGTTAATTATCCTGGGCTAAGGCAACCTAACATATCGGATGTAATATTTTACAACATTCTGGCGTGTTGTCGCCTGCTTCTCGATCGGGACATTAGATACGTCTATAAGGTTGCATATCCTAACCTAAGGCAACCTAACATCTCGGGTGTAATATTTTACAACATTCCTGGCGTGTCGTCGCCTGCTTCTCGATGGGGACATTATATACGTCTATAACGTTGTATATCCTAACCCAAAGCAACCTAACTTCTGGGATGTCATATTTTACAACATTCCTTGCATGTCGGTCCCCACGTCTCGGTGGGAACATTATATAAGTCTATAACGATATATATCCTAACCTAAAGCAACCTAACATCTCGGATGTAATATCTTACAACATTCCTGGCATGTCGGTCCCTATATCTCGGTGAGAACATTATATACGTCTGCAAGGTTATATATCATAACCTAAGGCTACCTAACCTCTCTACAGTAATATTTTACAGCATTCCTGGCGTGACGGCGCCTACTTCGCGATGGGGACATCATATACGTCTATAACGTTGTATTTCCTAACCTAAGGCAACCTAACATCTCGGATGTAATATTTGGCAACATTAATGGCGCTTCGTCGCCTGCTTCTCGGTGGGAAAATTCTATATGTCTATAACGTTGTATATCCTAACCTAAGGCAACCTAACATCTCGGATGTATTATTTTACAACATTCCTGGCATGTCGGTACCTACTTGACGGTGGTAACATTATATACGTCTATAACGATATATATCCTAACCTAAGGGAACCTAACATCTCGGGTGTTATATTTTACAACATTCCTGACGCGTCGGCCCCTATTTCTCGGTGGGAACATGATATACGTCTATAACGTTATGTATCCTAGCCTAAGGTGACCTAACATGTCGAAAGTAATATTTTACATCATTCCTGGCGTGTCGGCCCCTAGTTCTCCGTGGTAACATTATATACGTCTGTAAAGTTATAAACCCTAGCCTAAGCCAACGTAGCATGTCGAATGTAATATTTTACAACATTCCTGGCGTGTCGTGGCCTGCTTCTCGATGGGGACATTATATACGTCTATAACGCAATATAACCTAACCTGACCCATCTAACACCTCGCTGGTAATGTTTTACAGAATCTCGCTCGTGTCGTCCCGTACGTCTCGGTGCGGAAATTATATACGTCTGTAACGTTATACATCATAACCTAAGGCAACCTAACATCTCGAATGTAGTATTTCACCACATTCAAGGAGGGTCGGCTCCTACTTCTAAGTGGGAACATTATATACGTCTATATCGTAATATAATCTAACCTAACCCATTTTGCCCCTCGGTGATAATGTTTTACAGAATCCCGTTCGTGTCGTCCCGTACGTCTCGGTGCGGACATTATATACGTCTATAACGTTACATATCGTAACCTTAGGCAACCTAATATCTCCGATGTAGTATTTTGCAACATTCCTGGCCAGTCGGCCCCTACATCTCGGTGATAACATTATATACGTCTAGAACATTATATACCCCAACCTAAGGCAACCTAAAATCTCGGGTGTAGTAGTTTCCAACATTCCTGGCGGGACGGCCTCTACTTCTCGGTGGGAATATTATATACGTCTATAACGTAATATAACCTAACCTAACCCATCCAGACCCTCGCTCTTCTTGTTTTACAGAATCTCGTTCGTGTCGTCCCGTACATCTCGATGGGGACATTATATGCGTCTATAACGTTATATATCCTAATCTAGGGCAACCTATCATCTCGGATGTGGTATTTTACAACAATCCTGGCGTGTCGGAACCAACTTCTCGGAGGGAACATTATATACGTCTAGAAAGTTATATACCCCAACCCAAGGCAACCTAACATCTCGGGTGTAGTATTTTCCAACATTCCTGGCGGGTCGGCCTCTACTTCTCGGTGGGAACATTATATACGTCTATAACGTAATATAACCTAACCTAACGCATCTAGAATCTCGCTGGTAATGTTTTACAGAATCTCGTTCGTGTCGTCCCGTACGTCACAGTGCGGACATTGTATACGTCTATAACGTTATATATCCTTACGTAAGCAACCTAACGACTCGAATTTAGTATTTTCCAACATTCCTGCCGGGTTGGCCACTACTTCTCGGTGGGAACATTATATACTTTTATAACGTAATGTAACCTAACCTAACCCATCTAGACCCTCGCTGGTAATGTTTTCCAGAATCTCGTTCGTGTGCCCCGTACGTCTCTGTGCGGACATTATATACGTCTATATCGTTATATATCCTAACCTAAGGGAACCTAACACCTCGGATGTAATGTTTTACAACATTCCTGGCGAGTCGGCCCCTATTTCTCCGTGGGAACAATATATAAGTCAATAACGTTATATATCCTAACCTAAGGCAACCTAACATCTCGGATGTAATATTTTACTACATTCCTGGCGCGCTGGCCCCTACTTCTCGGCGGGAACATTATATACGTCTATAACGCCATATATCCTAACCTAAGGCAACCTAACATCTCGGATGTAATATTTTACTACATTCCTGGCACGTCGGCCCCTACTTCTCGGTGGGAACATTATATACACCTATAACGTTACTTATCCTAGCCTAAGGCAACCTAACATCTCGGATGTAATATTTTACTACATTCGTGGCGCACCGGCCCCTACTTCTCGGTGGGAACATTATATACGTCTATAACTCTATATATCCTAGCCTAAGGCAAACTAACATGTCGAATGTAATATTTTACAACATTCTCGTCACTTCGGCCCCTACTTCTCGGTGGGAACTTTATATACGTCTATATCGCTATATAACCTAACCTAACCCATTTAGCCCCTCGCTGGGAATGTTTTACAGAATCCAGTACGTGTCGTCCGGTACGTATCGGTGGTGACATTGTATGCGTCTATTACGTTACATACCATACACTAAAGCACCCTAACTTCTCGGATGTAGTATGTTCCAACATT
This sequence comes from Xylocopa violacea, assembly GCA_963969225.1. NCBI lineage: Eukaryota > Metazoa > Arthropoda > Insecta > Hymenoptera > Apidae > Xylocopa > Xylocopa violacea. The sequence continues at coordinate 2,179,763 of CAXAJV010000835.1, forward strand.
CCTTTCGGGTCGGAACCTACTTCTCGGTGGGAACATTATATGCGTCTATAATGTAATATACCCTTACCTAACCCATCTAGCACCTCGCTGGTAATGTTTTACAGAATCCCGTTCGTGTCGTCCCGCACGTCTCAGTGGGGCCATTATATGCATCTATAACGTTATATATCGTAACTTAAGGCAACCTAACATCTCGAATGTAATATTCTACAATATTCCACGCGGGTCGGCCACTACTTCTCGGTGGAAACATTATATACGTCCATAACTTTATATATCCCAACCTAAGGCAACCTAACATCTCGGATGTAATATTTTACAACATTCCTGACATGTCGGTCCCTACGTCCCGGCGGGAACATTATATACGTCTATAACGTTGTATATCCTAACCTAAGGCAAACTAACCTCTCTACCGTAATATTTGACAATATTCCTGGCGTGACGGCGCGAACTTCCCGATGGGGACATTATATACGTTTATAACGTTGTATATACTAACCTAAGGGAACCTAACATCTCGGGTGTAATATTTTACAACATTCCTGGCGTGTCGTCGCCTACTTCGCGATGGGGACATCATATACGTCTATAACGTTGTATATCCTAACCTAAGGCAACCTAACATCTCGGATGTAATATTTGGCAACATTAATGGCGCTTCGTCGCCTGCTTCTCGGTGGGAAAATTCTATATGTCTATAACGTTGTATATCCTAACCTAAGGCAACCTAACATCTCGGATGTATTATTTTACAACATTCCTGGCATGTCGGTACCTACTTGACGGTGGTAACATTATATACGTCTATAACGATATATATCCTAACCTAAGGGAACCTAACATCTCGGGTGTTATATTTTACAACATTCCTGACGCGTCGGCCCCTATTTCTCGGTGGGAACATGATATACGTCTATAACGTTATGTATCCTAGCCTAAGGTGACCTAACATGTCGAAAGTAATATTTTACATCATTCCTGGCGTGTCGGCCCCTAGTTCTCCGTGGTAACATTATATACGTCTGTAAAGTTATAAACCCTAGCCTAAGCCAACGTAGCATGTCGAATGTAATATTTTACAACATTCCTGGCGTGTCGTGGCCTGCTTCTCGATGGGGACATTATATACGTCTATAACGCAATATAACCTAACCTGACCCATCTAACACCTCGCTGGTAATGTTTTACAGAATCTCGCTCGTGTCGTCCCGTACGTCTCGGTGCGGAAGTTATATACGTCTGTAACGTTATACATCATAACCTAAGGCAACCTAACATCTCGAATGTAGTATTTCACCACATTCAAGGAGGGTCGGCTCCTACTTCTAAGTGGGAACATTATATACGTCTATATCGTAATATAATCTAACCTAACCCATTTTGCCCCTCGGTGATAATGTTTTACAGAATCCCGTTCGTGTCGTCCCGTACGTCTCGGTGCGGACATTATATACGTCTATAACGTTACATATCGTAACCTTAGGCAACCTAATATCTCCGATGTAGTATTTTGCAACATTCCTGGCCAGTCGGCCCCTACATCTCGGTGATAACATTATATACGTCTAGAACATTATATACCCCAACCTAAGGCAACCTAAAATCTCGGGTGTAGTAGTTTCCAACATTCCTGGCGGGACGGCCTCTACTTCTCGGTGGGAATATTATATACGTCTATAACGTAATATAACCTAACCTAACCCATCCAGACCCTCGCTCTTCTTGTTTTACAGAATCTCGTTCGTGTCGTCCCGTACATCTCGATGGGGACATTATATGCGTCTATAACGTTATATATCCTAATCTAGGGCAACCTATCATCTCGGATGTGGTATTTTACAACAATCCTGGCGTGTCGGAACCAACTTCTCGGAGGGAACATTATATACGTCTAGAAAGTTATATACCCCAACCCAAGGCAACCTAACATCTCGGGTGTAGTATTTTCCAACATTCCTGGCGGGTCGGCCTCTACTTCTCGGTGGGAACATTATATACGTCTATAACGTAATATAACCTAACCTAACGCATCTAGAATCTCGCTGGTAATGTTTTACAGATTCTCGTTCGTGTCGTCCCGTACGTCACAGTGCGGACATTGTATACGTCTATAACGTTATATATCCTTACGTAAGCAACCTAACGACTCGAATTTAGTATTTTCCAACATTCCTGCCGGGTTGGCCACTACTTCTCGGTGGGAACATTATATACTTTTATAACGTAATGTAACCTAACCTAACCCATCTAGACCCTCGCTGGTAATGTTTTCCAGAATCTCGTTCGTGTGCCCCGTACGTCTCTGTGCGGACATTATATACGTCTATATCGTTATATATCCTAACCTAAGGCAACCTAACAACTCGAATGTTGTATTTTACTACATTCCTGGCGAGCCGGCCCCTACTTCTCGGTGGGAACATTATATACGTATGTAACGCTATATATCCTAGCCTAAGGCAGTCTAACATGTCGAATGTAATATTTTACAACATTCCCTGCACTTCGTCCCCTACTTCTCGGTGGGAACGGTATATAAGTCTATAACGTTTTATATCCTAGCCTGAGGCAATCCTAACATCTCGGAAGTAATATTTTACAACATTCCTAGCGCGTCGGCACCTACTTCCCGTTGGGAACATTATATACGTCTATAACGCTATATATCCTAGCTTAAGGCAACCTAACATGTGGAATGTAATATTTTACAACATTCCTGGCGCGACGGCACCTACTTCTCGGTGGGAACAGTATATACGTCTATAACGTTATATATCCTAGCCTAAGGCAGCCTAAAATCTCGGATGTAATATTTTACAACATTCCTGGCGCGTCGGCACCCACTTCTCGGTGGGAACATTATATACGTCTATAATGTTACATATCCTAGCCTAAGGCAACCTAACACGTCTAATGTAATATTTTACAACATTCCCGGCACTTCGGCCCCTACTTCTCGGTGGGAACGATATATACGTCTATAACGTTATATATCCTAGCCTAAGGCAATCCTAACATCTCGGATGTAACATTTTATTACATTCCTGGCTCGTTGGTCCCTACTTCACGGTGGGAACATTATATACGTCTATAATGTTACATATCCTAGCCTAAGGCAACCTAACATGTCGAATGTAATATTTTACAACATTCCCTGCACTTCGGCCCCTACTTCTCGGTGGGAACGGTATATACGTCTATAACGTTATATGTCCTAGCCTAAGGCGACCTAACATATCGGATGTAATATTTTACTACATTCCGGTCGCGCCGGCCCCTACTTCTCGGTGGGAACATTATATACATTTATAACGCTATATATCCTAGCCTAGTGCAACCTAACATGTCGAATGTAATACTTCACAACATTCCTGTCGCGTCGCCACCTTCTTCTCGGTGGGAACAGTATATATGTCTGTAATGTTGTACATCCTAACTTAAGGCAACCTAACACCTCGGGTGTAATGTTTTACAACATTCCTGGCGCGTCGGCACCTACTTCTCGGTGGGAACATTGTATACGTCTATAACGTTATACATGCTAGCCTAGGGCAACCCTAACACGTCGAATGTAATATTTTACAACATTCCTGGCGCGTGGGCCCCTACTTCTAGGTGGGAACATTATATAAGTCAATAACGTTATATATCCTTACGTAAGCAACCTAACGACTCGAATTTAGTATTTTCCAACATTCCTGCCGGGTTGGCCACTACTTCTCGGTGGGAACATTATATACTTTTATAACGTAATGTAACCTAACCTAACCCATCTAGACCCTCGCTGGTAATGTTTTCCAGAATCTCGTTCGTGTGCCCCGTACGTCTCTGTGCGGACATTATATACGTCTATATCGTTATATATCCTAACCTAAGGCAACCTAACAACTCGAATGTTGTATTTTACTACATTCCTGGCGAGCCGGCCCCTACTTCTCGGTGGGAACATTATATACGTATGTAACGCTATATATCCTAGCCTAAGGCAGTCTAACATGTCGAATGTAATATTTTACAACATTCCCTGCACTTCGTCCCCTACTTCTCGGTGGGAACGGTATATAAGTCTATAACGTTTTATATCCTAGCCTGAGGCAATCCTAACATCTCGGAAGTAATATTTTACAACATTCCTAGCGCGTCGGCACCTACTTCCCGTTGGGAACATTATATACGTCTATAACGCTATATATCCTAGCTTAAGGCAACCTAACATGTGGAATGTAATATTTTACAACATTCCTGGCGCGACGGCACCTACTTCTCGGTGGGAACAGTATATACGTCTATAACGTTATATATCCTAGCCTAAGGCAGCCTAAAATCTCGGATGTAATATTTTACAACATTCCTGGCGCGTCGGCACCCACTTCTCGGTGGGAACATTATATACGTCTATAATGTTACATATCCTAGCCTAAGGCAACCTAACACGTCTAATGTAATATTTTACAACATTCCCGGCACTTCGGCCCCTACTTCTCGGTGGGAACGATATATACGTCTATAACGTTATATATCCTAGCCTAAGGCAATCCTAACATCTCGGATGTAACATTTTATTACATTCCTGGCTCGTTGGTCCCTACTTCACGGTGGGAACATTATATACGTCTATAATGTTACATATCCTAGCCTAAGGCAACCTAACATGTCGAATGTAATATTTTACAACATTCCCTGCACTTCGGCCCCTACTTCTCGGTGGGAACGGTATATACGTCTATAACGTTATATGTCCTAGCCTAAGGCGACCTAACATATCGGATGTAATATTTTACTACATTCCGGTCGCGCCGGCCCCTACTTCTCGGTGGGAACATTATATACATTTATAACGCTATATATCCTAGCCTAGTGCAACCTAACATGTCGAATGTAATACTTCACAACATTCCTGTCGCGTCGCCACCTTCTTCTCGGTGGGAACAGTATATATGTCTGTAATGTTGTACATCCTAACTTAAGGCAACCTAACACCTCGGGTGTAATGTTTTACAACATTCCTGGCGCGTCGGCACCTACTTCTCGGTGGGAACATTGTATACGTCTATAACGTTATACATGCTAGCCTAGGGCAACCCTAACACGTCGAATGTAATATTTTACAACATTCCTGGCGCGTGGGCCCCTACTTCTAGGTGGGAACATTATATAAGTCAATAACGTTATATATCCTAACCTATGGCAACCTAACATCTCGGATGTAATATTTTACTACATTCCTGGCGCGCCGGCACCTACTTCTCGGAGGGAACAGTATATGAGTCTATAACGTTATATATCCTAGCCTAAGGCAACCTAATATGTCGAGCGTAATATTTTACAACATTCCTGGCTCGACGGCCCCTACTTCTCGGTGGGAACAGTATATACGTCTATAACGTTATATATCCTAGCCTAAGGCAATCCTAACATCTCGGATGTAATATTTTACAACATTCCTGGCGCGTCGCCATGCACTTCTCGGTGGGAACATTATATACGTCAATAACGTTATATATCATAACCTAAGGCAATCTAACATCTCGGGTGTAATATTTTACTACATTCCTGGAACGTCGGCCCCTACTTCTCGGTGGGTTCATTACATACCTCTATAACACTATATATTCTACCCTAAGGCAACCTAACATGTCAAATATAATATAGTACATCATTCCCGGCACTTCGGCCCCTACTTCTCGGTGGGTACATTATATACGCCTATAACGCTATATATCCTAGCTTAAGGCAACCTAACATGTGGAATGTAATATTTTACAACATTCCTGGCGCGTCGGCACCTACTTCTCCATGGGAACAGTGTATACGTCTGTAACGTTATATATCCTAGCCTAAGGCAACCTAATATCTCGGATGTAATATTTCACAACATTCCCGTCACTTCGTCCCCTACTTCTCGGTGGGAAAATTATATACGTCTATAACGTTATATATCCTAGCCTATGGCAACCTAACATCTCGGATGTAATATTTTACTATATTCCTGGCGCGCCTTCCCCTACTTCTCGCGGGGAACATTATATACGTCTAAAACGCTATATACCCTAGCTTAAGGCAACCTAACATGTCGAATGTAATATTTTAAAACATTCCTAGCGCGCCGGCCACTACTTCCCGGTGGGAACATTATATACGTCTATAACGTGATATATCCTAGCTTAAGGCAAACCTAACATCTCGGATGTAATATTTTACAACATTCCTGGCGCGTCGGCACCTACTTCTCGGAGGGAACAGTATATAAGTCTATAACGTTACATATCCTAGCCTAAGGCAACCTAACATCTCGGATGTAATATTTTACTACGTTCCTGGCGCGCCGGCCCCTACTTCTCGGTGGGAACATTATATACGTCTATGACGTTACATATCCTAACCTAAGGCAACGTAACATGTCGAATGTAATATTTCAAACATTCCTGGCGCGTCGGCACCTACTTCTCGGTGGGAACAGTATATACGTCTATAACGTTACATATCCTAGCCTAAGGCAATCCTAACATCTCGGATGTAATATTTTACAACATTCCTGGCGCGTCGCAATGCACTTCGCGGTGGGAACATTATATACGTCTATAACGTTATATATCCTAGCCCAAGGCAACCTAACATCTCGGATGTAATATTTTACTACATTCCTGGCGCGCCAGCCCCTACTTCTCAGTGGGAACATTATATACGTCTATAACGCTATATATCCTAGCTTAAGGCAACCTACCAGGTGGAATGTAATATTTTACAACATTCCTGGCGCGTCGGAACCTACTTCTCGGTGGGAACAGTATATACGTCTATAACGTTATATATCCTGGCCTAAGGCAACCAAATTTGTCGAGCCTAATATTTTACAACATTCCTGGCTCGACGGCCCCTACTTCTCGGTGCGAACAGTGTATACGTCTATAACGTTATATATCCTAGCCTAAGGCAATCCTAACATCTCCGATGTAATATTTTACAACATTCCTGGCGCGTCGGCACCTACATCTCCGTGGGAACAGTGTATACGTCAATAACGTTATATATCATAACCTAAGGCAATCTAACATCTCGGGTGTAATATTTTACTACATTCCTGGAACGTTGGCCCCTACATCACGGTGGAGACATTATATACGTCTATTACGCTATATATCCCAGCCTAAGGCAACCTAACATGTCGAATCTAATATTTTACAACATTCCCGTCACTTCGTCCCCTACTTCTCGGTGGGAACATTATATACGTCTATAACGTTATATATCCTAGCCTATGGCAACCTAACATCTCGGATGTAATATTTTACTATATTCCTGGCGCGCCTTCCCCTACTTCTCGCGGGGAACATTATATACGTCTAAAACGCTATATACCCTAACTTAAGGCAACCTAACATGTCGAATGTAATATTTGACAACATTCCTGGCGCGCCCGCCACTACTTCCCGGTAGGAACATTATATACGTCTATAACGTGATATATCCTAGCCTAAGGCAAACCTAACACTTCGGATGTAATATTTTACAACATTCCTGGCGCGTCGGCACCTACTTCTCGGAAGGAACAGTATATAAGTCTATAACGTTACATATCCTATCCTAAGGCAACCTAATATGTCGAGCGTAATATTTTACAACATTACTGGCTCGACGGCCCCTACTTCTCGGTGGGAACAGTATATACGTCTATAACGTTATATATCCTAGCCTAAGGCAATCCTAACATCTCGGATGTAATATTTTAAAACATTCCTGGCGCGTCGCCATGCACTTCTCGGTGGGAACATTATATACGTCAATAACGTTATATATCATAACCTAAGGCAATCTAACATCTCGGGTGTAATATTTTACTACATTCCTGGCGCGTCGGCACCTACTTCTCGGTGGGAACATTATATACGTCTATAACGTTATATATCCTAACCTGAGGAAACCTAACACCTCGAATGTAATATTATACAACATTCCTCGCGTGTCGGTCCCTATTTCTCGGTGGTAACATTATATATGTCTATAACGCTATATGTCCTAGCCTGAGACAACCTAGCATGTCGAATATAATATTTTACAATATTCCTGGCGCGTCGGCAACTACTTCTCGGTGGGAACTGTATATACGTCTATAACGTTATATATCCTAACCTAAGACAACTTAACATGTCGGATGTAATATTTTACCACATTCCTGGCACGTCGGCCATTACTTCTCGGTGGGAACATTATATAAGTCTATAACGCTATACATCCTAGCCTAAAGCAAACTAACATGTCGAATGTAATATTTTACATCATTCCCGTCACTTCGGCACCTACTTCTCGGTGGGAACATTATATACGTCTATAACGTTATATATCCAAGCCTAGGGCAACCTAACATATCGGATGTAATATTTTACTACATTCCGGGCGCGCCGGCCCCTACTTCTCGGTGGGAACATTATATACGTCTATAAAGTTATATATCCTAGACTAATGCAATCCTAACATCTCGGATGTAATATTTTACAACATTCCTGGCGCGTCGCCATCCACTTCTCGGGGGGAACATTATATACGTCTATAACGTTATATATCCTAGCCTAACGCAACCTAACATATCGGATGTAATATTTTACAACATTCCTGGCTCGTCGTCCCCTACTTCTCGGTGGGAACATTATATACGTCTATAACTCTATATATCCTAGCCTAAGGCAAAGTAACATGTCGAATGTAATATTTTACAACATTCTCGTCACTTCGGCCCCTACTTCTCGGTGGGAACTTTATATACGTCTATAACGTTATATATCCTAACCTAAGGCAACCTAACATCTCGGATGTAACATTTTACTACATTCCTGGCACGTCGGCCCCTACTTCTCGGTGGGAACATTATATAAGTCTATAACGTTATATATCCTAACCTAAGGCAACGTAACATCTCGGATGTAATATTTTACTACATTCCTGGCTCGTCGGCCCCTACTTCTCGGTGGGAACATTATATACGTCTATAACGTTACATATCCCAGCCTAAGGCAACCTAACATCTCGGATGTTATATTTTACTACATTCCTGGCGCGCCGGCCCCTACTTCTCGGTGAGAACAGTATATACGCCTATAACGTTATATATCCTAGCCTAAGGCAATCCTAACATCTCGGAAGTAATATTTTACAACATTCCTAGCGCGTCGGCACCTACTTCTCGGTGGGAACATTATATACGTCTATAACGTTATATATCCTAGCCTAAGGCAATCCTAACATCTAGGAAGTAATATTTTACAACATTCCTGGCGCGTCGGCACCTACTTCTCGGTGGGAACATTATATACGTCTATAACGTTATATATCCTAGCCTAAGGCAACCTAACATGTCGAATGTAATATTTTACAACATTCCCGTCACATCGGCACCTACTTCTCGGTGGGAACATTATATACGTCTATAACGTTATATATCCTAGCCTAAGGCAACCTAACGTCTCGGCTGTAATATTTTACTACATTCCTGGCGCGCCGGCCCCTACTGTTCGGTGGGAACATTATATACGTCTGTAACCCTATATACCCTAGCCTAAGGCAACCTAACTTGTCAAGCGTAAAATTTTACAACATTCCTGGCTCGACGGCCCCTACTTCTCGGTGGGAACAGTATATACGTCTATAACGTTATATATCCTAGCCTAATTCAATCCTAACATCTCGGATGCAATATTTTAAAACATTCCTGGCGCGTCGCCATGCACTTCTCGGTGGGAACATTATATACGTCAATAACGTTATATATCATAACCTAAGGCAATCTAACATCTCGGGTGTAATATTTTACTACATTCCTGGAACGTCGGCCCCTACTTCTCGGTGGGTTCATTACATACCTCTATAACACTATATATTCTACCCTAAGGCAACCTAACATGTCGAATATAATATATTACATCATTCCCGGCACTTCGGCCCCTACTTCTCGGTGGGAACATTATATACGCCTATAACGCTATATATCCTTGCTTAAGGCAACCTAACATGTGGAATGTAATATTTTACAACATTCCTGGCGCGTCGGCACCTAATTCTCCATGGGAACAGTGTATACGTCTGTAACGTTATATATCCTAGCCTAAGGCAACCTAACATCTCGGATGTAATATTTTACTGCATTCCTGGCGCGCCGGCCCCTACTTCTCGGTGGGAACATTATATACGTCTATAACGTTATATATCCTAACCGAAGGGAACCTAACATCTCGGATGTAATATTTTAGTACATTCCTGGCTCCCTGGCCCCTACTTCTCGGTGGGAGCATTATATACGCCTATAACGCTATATATCCTAGCTTAAGGCAACCTAACATGTGGAATGTAATATTTTACAACATTCCTGGCGCGTCGGCACCTACTTCTCCATGGGAACAGTGTATACGTCTGTAACGTTATATATCCTAGCCTAAGGCAATCTAACATGTCGAATGTAATATTTTACAGCATTCCTGGCGCGTCGGCCCCTATTTCTCGATGGGAACATTGTATATGTCTATAACGCTACATGTCCTAGCCTGAGACATCATAACATGTCGAATATAATATTTTAAAATATTCCTGGCGCGTCGGCAACTACTTCTCGGTGGGAACTGTATATACGACTATTACGTTATATATCCTAATCTAAGACAACTTATCATGTCGAATGTAATATTTTACTACATTACTGGCACGTCGGCCCCTACATCTCGGTGGGAACATTATATACGTCTATAACGTGATATGTCCTAGCCTAAGGCAATCCTAACATCTCGGAAGTAATATTTTACAACATTCCTGGCGCGTCGGCATCTACTTCTCGGTGGGAACAGTATATAAGTCAATAACGTTATATATTCTAACCTAAGGCAACCTAACATCTCTGATGTAATATTTTACTACATTCCTGGCACGTCGGCCACTACTTCTCGGTGGGAACATTATATAAGTCTATAACGCTACATATCCTAGCCTAAGGCAAACTAACATGTCGAATGTAATATTTTACAACATTCCCGTCACTTCGGCACCTACTTCTCGGTGGGAACATTATATACGTCTATAACGTTATACATCCTAGCCTAAGGCAACCTAACATCTCGGATGTAATGTTTTACTACATTCGTGGCGCACCGGCACCTACTTCTCGGTGTGAACATTATATACGTCTATAACGTTATATATCCTAGCCTAAGGCAATCCTAACATCTCGGATGTAATATTTTACAACATTCCTGGCGCGTCGGCCCCTATTTCTCCGTGGGAACATTATATAAGTCAATAACGTTATATATCCTAACCTAAGGAAACCTAACACCTCGAATGTAATATTATACAACATTCCTCGCGTGTCGGTCCCTATTTCTCGGTGGTAACATTATATATGTCTATAACGCTATATGTCCTAGCCTGAGACAACCTAGCATGTCGAATATAATATTTTACAATATTCCTGGCGCGTCGGCAACTACTTCTCGGTGGGAACTGTATATACGTCTATAACGTTATATATCCTAACCTAAGACAACTTAACATGTCGAGCGTAATATTTTACAACATTCGTGGCTCGTCGGCCCCTACTTCTCGGTGGGAACATTATATACGCCTATAACGCTATATATCCCAGCCTAAGGCAACCTAACACCTCGGACGTAATGTTTTACTACATTCCTGGCGTGTCGGCCCCTATTTCTCGGTGGGAACATTATATACGTCTTTAACGATATATATCCTAGCCTAAGGCAATCCTAACATCTCGGATGTAATATTTTACAACATTGCTGGCGCGTCGGCCCCTATTTCTCCGTGGGAACATTATATAAGTCAATAACGTTATATATCCTAACCTAAGGAAACCTAACATCTCGGATGTAATATTTTACTACATTCCTGGCTCCCTGGCCCCTACTTCTCGGTGGGAACATTATATACATCTATAACGTTACTTATCCTAGCCTAAGGCAACCTAACATCTCGGATGTAATATATTACATCATTCCCGGCACTTCGGCCCCTACTTATCGGTGGGAACATTATATACGCCTATAACGCTATATGTCATAGCCTGAGACAACCTAACATCTCGGATGTAATATTTTACAACATTCCTGGCGCGTCGGAACCTACTTCTCGGTGGGAACATTATATACGTCTATAACGTTATATATCCTAACCTAAGGCAACTTAGCATGTCGGATGTAATATTTTACAACATTCCTGGCGCGTCGGCACCTCCTTCTCGGTGGGAACATTATGAGCGTCTATAACGCTATATATCCGAGCCTAAGGCAACCTAACACCTCGGATGTAATGTTTTACAACATTCCTGGCGTGTCGGCCCCTATTTCTCGGTGGGAACATTATATACGTCTTTAACGATATATATCCTAGCCTAAGGCAATCCTAACATGTCGAATGTACAATTTTACAACATTCCTGGCGAGTCGGCCCCTATTTCTCCGTGGGAACATTATATAAGTCAATAACGTTATATATCCTAACCTAAGGCAACGTAACATCTCGGATGTAATATTTTACTACATTCCTGGCGCGCTGGCCCCTACTTCTCGGTGGGAACATTATATACGTCTATAACGCCATATATCCTAACTTAAGGCAACCTAACATCTCGGATGTAATATTTTACTACATTCCTGGCACGTCGGCCCCTACTTCTCGGTGGGAACATTATATACGTCTATAACGCCATATATCCTAGCCTAAGGCAAACTAACATGTCGAATGTAATATTTTACAGCATTCCCGTCACTTCGGCCCCTACTTCTCGGTGGGAATTTTATATACGTCTATAACGCCATATATCCTAACCTAAGGCAACCTAACATCTCGGATGTGATATTTTACTACATTCCTGGCACGTCGGCCCCTACTTCTCGGTCGGAACATTATATACGTCTATAACGCCATATATCCTAACCTAAGGCAACCTAACATCTCGGATGTAATATTTTACATCATTCCCGGCACTTCGGCCCCTACTTCTCGGTGGGAACATTATATACGCCTGTAACGCTATATATCCTTGCTTAAGGCAACCTAACATGTGGAATGTAATATTTTACAACATTCCTGGCACGTCGGCCCCTACTTCTCGGTCGGAACATTATATACGTCTATAACGCCATATATCCTAACCTAAGGCAACCTAACATCTCGGATGTAATATTTTACAACATTCCTGGCGCGTCGGCACCTATTTCTCGGTGGGAACATTATATATGTCTATAACGTTATATATCCTAACCTAAGGGAACCTAACACCTCGGATGTAATGTTTTTCAACATTCCTGGCGAGTCGGCCCCTATTTTTCCGTGGGAACATTATATAAGTCAATAACGTTATATATCCTAACCTAAGGCAACCTAACATCTCGGATGTAATATTTTACTACATTCCTGGCGCGCTGGCCCCTACTTCTCGGTGGGAACATTATATACGTCTATAACGCCATATATCCTAACCTAAGGCAACCTATCATCTCGGATGTAATATTTTACTACATTCCTGGCACGTCGGCCCCTACTTCTCGGTGGGAACATTATATACGTCTATAACGCCATATATCCTAACCTAAGGCAACCTAACATCTCGGATGTAATATTTTACTACATTCCTGGCACGTCGGCCCCTACTTCTCGTTGGGAACATTATATAAGTCTATAACGTTATATATCCTAACCTAAGGCAACCTAACATCTCGGATGTAATATTTTACTACATTCCTGGCTCGTCGGCCCCTACTTCTCGGTGGGAACATTATATACATCTATAACGTTACTTATCCTAGCCTAAGGCAACCTAACATCTCGGATGTAATATTTTACTACATTCGTGGCGCACCGGCCCCTACTTCTCGGTGGGAACATTATATACGTCTATAACGTTATATATCCTAGCCTAAGGCAATCCTAACATCTCGGGTGTAATATTTTACAACATTCCTGGCGCGTCGGCACCTACTTCTCGGTGGGAACTTTATATACGTCTATAACGTTATATATCCTAGTCTAAGGCAAGCTAACATCTCGGATGTAATATTTTACTACATTCGTGGCGCACCGGCACCTACTTCTCGGTGGGAACATTATATACGTCTATAACGTTATATATCCTAGCCTAAGGCAATCCTAACATCTCGGATGTAATATTTTACAACATTCCTGGCGCGTCGGCACCTATTTCTCGGTGGGAACATTATATATGTCTATAACGTTATATATCCTAACCTAAGGGAACCTAACTCCTCGGATGTAATGTTTTACAACATTCCTGGCGAGTCGGCCCCTATTTCTCCGTGGGAACATTATATAAGTCAATAACGTTATATATCCTAGCCTAAGGCAAACTAACATGTCGAATGTAATATTTTACAGCATTCCCGTCACTTCGGCCCCTACTTCTCGGTGGGAACTTTATATACGTCTATAACGCCATATATCCTAACCTAAGGCAACCTAACATCTCGGATGTAATATTTTACTACATTCCTGGCACGTCGGCCCCTACTTCTCGGTGGGAACATTATATACGTCTATAACGCCATATATCCTAACCTAAGGCAACCTAACATCTCGGATGTAATATTCTACAACATTCCTGGCGCGTCGGCACCTATTTCTCGGTGGGAACATTATTTATGTCTATAACGTTATATATCCTAACCTAAGGGAACCTAACACCTCGGATGTAATGTTTTTCATCATTCCTGGCGAGTCGGCCCCTATTTCTCCGTGGGAACATTATATAAGTCAATAACGTTATATATCCTAACCTAAGGCAACCTAACATCTCGGATGTAATATTTTACTACATTCCTGGCGCGCTGGCCCCTACTTCTCGGTGGGAACATTATATACGTCTATAACGCCATATATCCTAACCTAATGCAACCTATCATCTCGGATGTAATATTTTACTACATTCCTGGCACGTCGGCCCCTACTTCTCGGTGGGAACATTATATACGTCTATAACGCCATATATCCTAACCTAAGGCAACCTAACATCTCGGATGTAATATTTTACTACATTCCTGGCACGTCGGCCCCTACTTCTCGTTGGGAACATTATATAAGTCTATAACGTTATATATCCTAACCTAAGGCAACCTAACATCTCGGATGTAATATTTTACTACATTCCTGGCTCGTCGGCCCCTACTTCTCGGTGGGAACATTATATACATCTATAACGTTACTTATCCTAGCCTAAGGCAACCTAACATCTCGGATGTAATATTTTACTACATTCGTGGCGCACCGGCACCTACTTCTCGGTGGGAACATTATATACGTCTATAACGTTATATATCCTAGCCTAAGGCAATCCTAACATCTCGGATGTAATATTTTACAACATTCCTGGCGCGTCGGCACCTATTTCTCGGTGGGAACATTATATAAGTCTATAACGTTATATATCCTAACCTAAGGCAACCTAACATCTCGGATGTAATATTTTACTACATTCCTGGCTCGTCGGCCCCTACTTCTCGGTGGGAACATTATATACATCTATAACGTTACTTATCCTAGCCTAAGGCAACCTAACATCTCGGATGTAATATTTTACTACATTCGTGGCGCACCGGCCCCTACTTCTCGGTGGGAACATTATATAAGTCAATAACGTTATATATCCTAACCTAAGGCAACCTAACATCTCGGATGTAATATTTTACTACATTCCTGGCGCGCTGGCCCCTACTTCTCGGTGGGAACATTATATACGTCTATAACGTTATACATCCTAGCCTAAGGCAATCCTAACATCTCGGATGTAATATTTTACAACATTCCTGGCGCGTCGGCACCTATTTCTCGGTGGGAACATTATATATGTCTATAACGTTATATATCCTAACCTAAGGGAACCTAACACCTCGGATGTAATGTTTTACAACATTCCTGGCGAGTCGGCCCCTATTTCTCCGTGGGAACATTATATAAGTCAATAACGTTATATATCCTAGCCTAAGGCAAACTAACATGTCGAATGTAATATTTTACAGCATTCCCGTCACTTCGGCCCCTACTTCTCGGTGGGAACTTTATATACGTCTATAACGCCATATATCTTAACCTAAGGCAACCTAACATCTCGGATGTAATATTTTACAACATTCCTGGCGCGTCGGCACCTATTTCTCGGTGGGAACATTATTTATGTCTATAACGTTATATATCCTAACCTAAGGGAACCTAACACCTCGGATGTAATGTTTTTCATCATTCCTGGCGAGTCGGCCCCTATTTCTCCGTGGGAACATTACATAAGTCAATAACGTTATATATCCTAACCTAAGGCAACCTAACATCTCGGATGTAATATTTTACTACATTCCTGGCGCGCTGGCCCCTACTTCTCGGTGGGAACATTATATACGTCTATAACGCCATATATCCTAACCTAATGCAACCTATCATCTCGGATGTAATATTTTACTACATTCCTGGCACGTCGGCCCCTACTTCTCGGTGGGAACATTATATACGTCTATAGCGCCATATATCCTAACCTAAGGCAACCTAACATCTCGGATGTAATATTTTACTACATTCCTGGCACGTCGGCCCCTACTTCTCGTTGGGAACATTATATAAGTCTATAACGTTATATATCCTAACCTAAGGCAACCTAACATCTCGGATGTAATATTTTACAACATTCCTGGCGCGTCGGCACCTACTTCTCGGTGGGAACATTATATACGTCTATAACGTTATATAACCTAGCCTAAGGTAATCCTAACATCTCGGATGTAATATTTTACAACATTCCTGGCGCGTCGGCACCTACTTCTCGGTGGGAACTTTATATACGTCTATAACGTTATATATCCTAGTCTAAGGCAAGCTAACATCTCGGATGTAATATTTTACTACATTCGTGGCGCACCGGCCCCTACTTCTCGGTGGGAACATTATATACGTCTATAACGCTATATATCCTAGGATAAGGCAAACTAACATGTCGAATGTAATATTTTACAACATTGCCGTCACTTCGGCCCCTACTTCTCGGTGGGAACATTATATAAGTCTATAACGCTATATATCCTAACCTAAGGAAACCTAACACCTCTAATGTAATGTTTTACAACATTCCTGGCGTGTCGGCCCCTATTTCTCGGTGGGAACATTATATATGTCTATAACGCTATATATCATAGCCTAAGGCAAACTAACATGTCGAATGTAATATTTTACAACATTCCCGTCACTTCGGCCCCTACATCTAGGTGGGAACATTATATACGTCTATAACGCTATATATCTTAGCCTAAGGCAATCCTAACATCTCGGATGTAATGTTTTACAACATTCCCGGCGTGTCGGCCCCTATTTCTCGGTGGGAACATTATATACGTCTTTGACGATATATGTCCTAGCCTAAGGCAATCCTAACATGTCGAAAGTATAATTTTACAACATTCCTGAAGCGTCGGCCCCTATTTCTCCGTGGGAACATTATATACGTCTATAACGCTATATATCCTAACCTAAGGCAATCTAACATCTTGGATGTAATATTTTACTACATTCCTGGCACGTCGGCCCCTACTTCTCGGTGGGAACATTATGAGCGTCTATAACGTTATATATCCTAACCTAAGGCAACCTAACATCTCGGATGTAATATTTTACTACATTCCTGGCACGTCGGCCCCTACTTCTCGGTGGGAAAATTATATATGTCTATAACGCTATATATCCTAACCTAAGGCAACCTAACATCTCGGATGTAATATTTTACTACATTCCTGGCACGTCGGCCCCTACTTCTCGGTGGGAACATTATATAGGTCTATAACGCTATATATCCTAACCTAAGGGAACCTAACACCTCGGATGTAAAGTTTTACAACATTCCTGGCGTGTCGGCGCCTATTTCTCGGTGGGAATATTATATACGTCTTTAACGCTATATGTCCTAGCCTGAGACAACCTAACATGTCGAATATAATATTTTACAATATTCCTGGCGCGTCGGCAACTACTTCTCGGTGGGAACTGTATATTCGTCTATAACGTTATATATCCTAACCTAAGACAACTTAACATGTCGAGCGTAATATTTTACAACATTCCTGGCTCGTTGGCCCCTACTCCTCGGTTGGAACATTATATACGCCTATAACGCTATATATCCGAGCCTAAGGCAACCTAACACCTCGGATGTAATGTTTTACAACATATCTGGCGTGTCGGCCCCTATTCCTCGGTGGGAATATTTTATAAGTCAATAACGTTATATATCCTAACCTAAGGCAACCTAACTTCTCGGATGTAATATTTTAGTACATTCCTGGCGCGCTGGCCCCTACTTCTCGGTGGGAACATTATATACGTCTATAACGCCATATATCCTAACCTAAGGCAACCTAACATCTCGGATGTAATATTTTACTACATTCGTAGTGCACCGGCCCCTACTTCTCGGTGGGAATATTATATACGTCTATAACGTTATATATCCTAGCCTAAGGCAATCCTAACATCTCAGATGTAATATTTTACAACATTCCTGGCCCGTCGGCACCTACTTCTCGGTGGGAACATTATATACGTCTATAACGTTATATATCCTAGCCTAAGGGAACCTAACACGTCGGATGTAATGTTTTACAACATTCCTGGCGTGTCGGCCAATATTTCTCGGTGGGAATATTATATACGTCTTTAACGCTATATGTCCTAGCCCGAGACAACCTAACATGTCGAATGTAATATTTTACAATATTCCTGGCGCGTCGGCAACTACTTCTCGGTGGGAACAGTATATACGTCTATAACGTTATATATCCTGACCTAAGGCAACTTAACATGTCGGATGTCATATTTTACAACATTACTGGCGCGTCGGCACCTCCTTCTCGGTGGGAACATTATATACGTCTATAACGTTATATATCCTAACCTAAGGGAACCTAACACCTCGGATGTAATGTTTTACAACATTCCTGGCGTGTCGGCCCCTATTTCTCGGTGGGAACATTATATATGTCTATAACGCTATATGTCCTAGCCTGAGACAACCTAACATGTCGAATATAATATTTTACAATATTCCTGGCGCGTCGGCAACTACTTCTCGGTGGGATCTGTATATACGTCTATAACGTTATATATCCTAACCTAAGACAACTTAACATGTCGAATGTAATGTTTTACTACGTTCCTGGCGCGTCCGCCCCTACTTCTCGGTGGGAACATTATATACGTCTTTAACGATATATATCCTAGCCTAAGGCAATCCTAACATGTCGAATGTATAATTTTACAACATTCCTGGCGCGTCGGCCCCTATTTCTCCGTGGGAACATTATATAAGTCAATAACGTTATATATCCTAACCTAAGGCAACCTAACATCTCGGATGAAATATTTTACTACATTCCTGGCGCGCTTTCCCCTACTTCTCGGTGGGAACATTATATACGTCTATAACGCCATATATCCTAACCTAAGGCAACGTAACATCTCGGATGTAATATTTTACTACATTCCTGGCACGTCCGCCCCTACTTCTCGGTGGGAACATCATATACGTCTATAACGCTATATATCCTAACCTAAGGGAACCTAACATGTCGAATGTAATATTTTACAGCATTCCTGCCGCGCCGGCCCCTACTTCTCGGTGGGAACATTATATACGTCTATAACGCTATATATCCTAGCCTAAGGCAAACTAACATGTCGAATGTAATATTTTACTACATTCGTGGCGCACCGGCCCCTACTTCTCGGTGGGAACATTATATACGTCTATAACGTTATATATCCTAGCCTAAGGCAATCCTAACATCTCGGATGTAATATTTTACAACATTCCTGGCGCGTCGGCAACTACTTCTCGGTGGGAACTGTATATACGTCTATAACGTTATATATCCTAACCTAAGACAACTTAACATGTTTAGCGTAATATTTTACAACATTCCTGGCTTGTCAGCCCCTACTCCTCGGTGGGAACATTATATACGTCTATAACGTTATATATCCTAACCTAAGGCAACCTAACATCTCGGATGTAATATTTTACTACATTCCTGGCACGTCGGACCCTACTTCTCGGTGGGAACATTATATGCGTCTATAACGCTATATATCCTAACCTAAGGCAACCTAACATCTCGGATGTAACATTTCACTACGTTCCTGGCACGTCGGCCACTACTTCTCGGTGGGAGCATTATATAAGTCTATAACGCTATATATCCTAACTTAAGGCAACAAAAAATGTCGAGCGTAATATTTTACTACATTCCTGGCGTGTCGGCCCTTATTTCTCGGTGGGAATATTATATACGCCTTTAACGCTATATGTCCTAGCCTGAGACAACCTAACATGTCGAACGTAATATTTTACAACATTCCTGGCGCGTCGGCACTTCCTTCTCGGTGGGAACATTATATACGTCTATAACGTTATATATCCTAACCTAAGGGAACCTAACACCTCGAATGTAATGTTTTACAACATTCCTGGCGTGTCGGCCCCTATTTCTCGGTGGGAACATTATATATGTCTATAACGCTATATATCCTAGCCTAAGGCAAACTACCATGTCCAATGTAATATTTTACAACATTCCCGTCACTTCGGCCCCTACTTCTCGGTGGGAACATTATATACGTCTATAACGATATATATCTTAGCCTAAGGCAATCCTAACATCTCGGATGTAATATTTTACAACATTCCTGGGGCGTCGGCCCCTATTTCTCGGTGGGAACATTATATAAGTCAGTAACGTTATATATCCTAACCTAAGACAACCTAACATCTCGGATGTAATATTTTACAACATTCCCGTCACTTCGGCCCCTACTTCTCGGTGGGAACATTATATACGTCTATAACGCCATATATCCTAACTTAAGGCAACAAAAAATGTCGAGCGTAATATTTTACTACATTCCTGGCGTGTCGGCCCTTATTTCTCGGTGGGAATATTATATACGCCTTTAACGCTATATGTCCTAGCCTTAGACAACCTAACATGTCGAATGTAATATTTTACAATATTCC
The DNA here is from genome assembly GCA_963969225.1 of Xylocopa violacea. NCBI lineage: Eukaryota > Metazoa > Arthropoda > Insecta > Hymenoptera > Apidae > Xylocopa > Xylocopa violacea. The sequence continues at coordinate 2,200,821 of CAXAJV010000835.1, forward strand.
TGGCGCGTGGGCAACTACTTCTCGGTGGGAACAGTATATACGTCTATAACGTTATATATCCTGACGTAAGGCAACTTAACATGTCGGATGTCATATTTTACAACATTACTGGCGCGTCGGCACCTCCTTCTCGGTGGGAACATTATATACGTCTATAACGCTATATATCCTAGCCTAAGGCAACCTAACACCTCGGATGTAATGTTTTACAACATTCCTGGCGTGTCAGCCCCTATTTCTCGGTGGGAACATTATATAAGTCTATAACGTTATATATCCTAACCTAAGGCAACCTAACATCTCGGATGTAATATTTTACTACATTCCTGGCACGTCGGCCCCTACTTCTCGGTAGGAACATTATATACGTCTATAACGTGATATATCCTAGCCTAAGGCAATCCTAACATCTCGGAAGTAATATTTTACAACATTCCTGGCGCGTCGGCATCTACTTCTCGGTGGGAACAGTATGTAAGTCTATAACGTTATATATCCTAACCTAAGGCAACCTAACATCTCGGATGTAATATTTTACTACGTTCCTGGCACGTCGGCCACTACTTCTCGGTGGGAACAGCATGTAAGTCTATAACGTTATATATCCTAACCTAAGGCAACCTAACATCTCGGATGTAACATTTTACTACGTTCCTGGCACGTCGGCCACTACTTCTCGGTGGGAACATTATATAAGTCTATAACGCTATATATCTTAACCTAAGGAAACCTAACACCTCGAATGTAATGTTATACAACATGCCTGGCGTATCGGTCCCTATTTCTCGGTGGGAACATTATATATGTCTATAATGCTATATGTCCTAGCCTGAGACAACCTAACATGTCGAATATAATATTTTACAATATTCCTGGCGCGTCGGCAACTACTTCTCGGTGGGAACTGTATATTCGTCTATAACGTTATATATCCTAACCTAAGACAACTTAACATGTCGAGCGTAATATTTTACAACATTCCTGGCGCGTCGGCACCTCCTTCTCGGTGGGAACATTATATACGTCTATAATGTTATATATCCTAACCTAAGGGAACCTAACATGTCGATTGTAATATTTTACAGCATTCCTGGCGCGCCGGCCCCTACTTCTCGGTGGGAACATTATATACGTCTATAACGCTATATATCCTAGCCTAAGGCAAACTAACATGTCGAATGTAATATTTTACTACATTCGTGGCGCACCGGCCCCTACTTCTCGGTGGGAACATTATATACGTCTATAACGTTATATATCCTGGCCTAAGGCAATCCTAACATCTCGGATGTAATATTTTACAACATTCCTGGCGCGTCGACAACGACTTCTCGGTGGGAACTGTATATACGTCTATAACGTTATATATCCTAACCCAAGACAACTTAACATGTCGAGCGTAATATTTTACAACATTCCTGGCTCGTCGGCCCCTACTCCTCGGTGGGAACATTATATACGCCTATAACGCTATATATCCGAGCCTAAGGCAACCTAACACCTCGGATGTAATGCTTTACAACATTCCTGGCGTGTCGGCCCCTATTTCTCGGTGAGAACATTATATACGTCTTTAACGATATATATCCTAGCCTAAGGCAATCCTAACATGTCGAAAGTATAATTTTACAACATTCCTGATGCGTCGGCTCCTATTTCTCCGTGGGAACATTATATACGTCTATAACGCTATATATCCTAACCTAAGGCAACCTAACATCTCGGATGTAATATTTTACTACATTCCTGGCACATCGGCCCCTACTTCTCGGTGGGAACATTATATACGTCTATAACGTGATAGATCCTAGCCTAAGGCAATCCTAACATCTCGGATGTAATATTTTACTACATTCGTGGCGCGCCGACCGCTATTTCTCGATGGGAACATTATATACGTCTATATCGCTATATATCCTAGCATAAGGCAACCTAACATGTCGAGCGTAATATTTTACAACATGCCTGGCTCGTCGGCACCTACTTCTCGGTGGGAACTTTATATACGTCTATAACGTTATATATCCTAGCATAAGGCATCCTTACATGTCGAATGTAATATTTTACAATATTCCTGGCGCGTCGGCAACTACTTCTCGATGGGAACAGTATATCCGTCTATAACGTTATATATCCTATCCTAAGGCAACTTAACATGTCGAATGAAATGTTTCACCACATTCCTGGCTCGTTGGCCCCTACTTCTCGGTGGGAACATTATATATGTCTATAACGCTATATGTCCTAGCCTGAGACAACCTAACATGTCGAATATAATATTTTACAACATTCCTGGCGCGTCGGCCCCTATTTCTCCGTGGGAACATTATATAAGTCAAAAACGTTATATATCCTAACCTAAGGCAACCTAACATCTCGGATGTAATAATTTACTACATTCCTGGCACGTCGGCCCCTACTTCTCGGTGGGAACATTATATACGTCTATAACGCTATATATCCTAACCTAGGGCAACCTAACATCTCGGATGTAATATTTTACTACATTCCTGGCACGTCGGCCCCTACTTCTCGGTGGGAACATTATATACGTCTATAACGCCATATATCCTAACCAAAGGCAACCTAACATCTCGGATGTAATATTTTACTACATTCGTGGCGCACCGGCCCCTACTTCTCGGTGGGAACATTATATACGTCTATAACGTTATATATCCTAGCCTAAGGTAATCCTAACATCTCGGATGTAATATTTTAAAACATTCCTGGCGCGTCGGGACCTACTTCTCGGTGGGAACAGTATATAAGTCTATAACGTTATATATCCTAACCTAAGGCAACCTAACTTCTCGGATGTAATGTTTTACAACATTCCTGGCGTGTCGGCACCTATTTCTCGGTGGGAACATTATATACGTCTTTAACAATATATATCCTAGCCTAAGGCAATCGTAACATGTCGAATGTATAATTTTAAAACATTCCCGTCACTTCGGCCCCTACTTCACGGTGGGAACATTATATACGTCTATAACGTGATATATCCTAGCCTAAGGCAATCCTAACATCTCGGATGTAATATTTTACTACATTCGTGGCGCGCCGACCGCTATTTCTCGGTGGGAATAATATATACGTCTATATCGCTATATATCATAGCCTAAGGCAACCTAACATGTCGAGCGTAATATTTTACAACATTCCTGGTTCGTTGGCCCCTACTTCTCGGTGGGAATATTATATACGTTTATAACGTTATATATTCTAACCTAAGGGAACCTAACATCTCGGATGTAATATTTTACAACATTCCTGGCGTGTCGGCCCCTATTTCTCGGTGGGAACATTATATACGTCTTTAAAGCTATGTATCCTAGCCTAAGGCAACCTAATTTGTCGAGCGTAATATTTTACAACATTCCTGGGGCGTCGGCCCCTATTTCTCGGTGGGAACATTATATAAGTCAATAACGTTGTATATCCTAACCTAAGGCAACCTAACATCTCGGATGTAATATTTTACAACATTCCCGTCACTTCGGCCCCTACTTCTCGGTGGGAACATTATATACGTCTATAACGTTATATATCCTAGCCTAAGGCAACCTAACATCTCGGATGTAATATTTTACTACATTCGTGTCGCACCGGCCCCTACTTCTCGGTGGGAACATTATATACGTCTATAACGTTATATATCCTAACCTAAGGGAACCTAACACCACGGATGTAATGTTTTACAACATTCCTGGCGTGTCGGCCCCTATTTCTCGGTGGGAACATTATATATGTCTATAACGCTATATGTCCTAGGCTGAGACAACCTAACATGTCGAATATAATATTTTACAATATTCCGGCGCGTCGGCAACTACTTCTCGGTGGGATCTGTATATACGTCTATAACGTTATATATCCTAACCTAAGACAACTTAACATGTCGAATGTAATATTTTACAACATTCCTGGGGCGCCGACCCCTATTTCTCGGTGGGAACATTATATAAGTCAATAACGTTATATATCCTAACCTAAGGCAACCTAACATCTCGGATGTAATATTTTACAACATTCCCGTCACTTCGGCCCCTACTTCTCGTTGGGAACATTATATACGTCTATAACGTTATATATCTTGGCCTAAGGCAATCCTAACACCTCAGATGTAATATTTTACAACATTCCTGGCGCGCCGGCACCTATTTCTCGGTGGGAACATTATATACGTCTATATCGCTATATAGACTAGCCTAAGGCAACCTAACATCTCGGATGAAATATTTTACAACATTCCCGTCACTTCGGCCCCTACTTCTCAGTGGGAACATTATATACGTCTATAACGTTATATATCCTAGCCTAAGGCAACCTAACATCTCGGATGTAATATTTTACTACATTCATGCCGCGCCGGCCCGCACTTCTCGGTGGGAATATTATACACGTCTATATCGCTATATATCATATCCTAAGGCAACCTAACATGTCGAGCGTAATATTTTACAACATTCCTGGCTCGTCGGCCCCTACTTCTCGGTGGGAACATTATTTACGTCTATAACGTTATATATCCTAACCTAAGGGAACCTAACATTTCGGAAGTAATATTTGATAACATTCCTGGCGTGTAGGCCCGTAGTTCTCGGTGGAAATATCATATACGTCAATAACGTTATATATCCTAGCCTAAGGCAATCCTAACATGTCGAATGTAATATTTTACAACATTCCTGGCGTGTCGGCCCCTATTTCTCGGTGGGAATATTATATACGTCTTTAACGCTATATGTCCTAGCCTGAGACAACCTAACATCTCGGATGTAATATTTTACTACATTCCTGGCACGTCGGCCAATACTTCTCGGTGGGAACATTATATACGTCTATAACGCTATATATCCTAGCCTAAGGCAAACTAACATATCGAATGTAATATTTTACAACATTCCCGTCACTTCAGCCCCTACTTCTCGATGGGAACATTATATACGTCTATAACGTTATATATCCTAACCTAAGGCAACCTAACATCTCGGATGTAATATTTTACTACATTCCTGGCACGTCGGCCCCTACTTCTCGGTGGGAACATTATATACGTCTATAACGTTATATATCCTAGCCTAAGGTAATCCTAACATCTCGGATGTAATATTTTAAAACATTCCTGGCGCGTCGGGACCTACTTCTCGGTGGGAACAGTATATAAGTCTATAACGTTATATATCCTAACCTAGGGCAACCTAACTTCTCGGATGTAATGTTTTACAACATTCCTGGCGTGTCGGCACCTATTTCTCGGTGGTAACATTATATACGTCTTTAACAATATATATCCTAGCCTAAGGCAATCCTAACATGTCGAATGTATAATTTTAAAACATTCCCGTCACTTCGGCCCCTACTTCTCGGTGGGAACATTATATACGTCTATAACGTGATATATCCTAGCCTAAGGCAATCCTAACATCTCGGATGTAATATTTTACTACATTCGTGGCGCGCCGACCGCTATTTCTCGGTGGGAATAATATAAACGTCTATATCGCTATATATCATAGCCTAAGGCAACCTAACATGTCGAGCGTAATATTTTACAACATTCCTGGCTCGTTGGCCCCTACTTCTCGGTGGGAATATTATATACGTCTATAACGTTATATATTCTAACCTAAGGGAACCTAACATCTCGAATGTAATATTTCGCAACATTCCTGTCGTGTCGGCCCCTATTTCTCGGTGGGAGCATTATATACGTCTTTAACGCTATATATCCTAGCCTAAGGCAGCCTAACATGTCGAGCGTAATATTTTACAACATTCCTGGCTCGTCGGTCCCTACTTCTCGGTGGGAACATTATATACGTCTATAACGCTATATATCCTAGCCTAAGGCAACCTAACACCTCGGATGTAATGTTTTACAACATTCCTGTCGTGTCGGCCCCTATTTCTCGGTGGGAACATTATATACGTCTTTAAAGCTATGCATCCTAGCCTAAGGCAACCTAATTTGTCGAATGTAATATTTTACAACATTCCCGTCACTTCGGCCCCTACGTCTCGGTGGGAACATTATATACGTCTATATCGCTATATATCATAACGTAGGGCAACCTAACATCTCGGATGTAATATTTTACTACATTCCTGGCGCGTCGGCAACTACTCCTCGGTGGGAACTGTATATACGTCTATAACGTTATATATTCTAGTCTAAGGCAACCTAACATCTCGGATGTAATATTTTACTACATTCGTGGCGCACCGGCCCGTACTTCTCGGTGGGAACATTATATACGTCTATAACGTTATATATCCTAGCCTAAGGCAATCCTAACATCTCAGATGTAATATTTTACAACATTCCTGGCGCGTCGGCACATACTTCTCGGTGGGGACATTATATACGTCTATAACGTTATATATCCTAACCTAAAGGAACCTAACACCTCGGATGTAATGTTTTACAACATTCCTGGCGTGTCGGCCCCTATTTCTCGGTGGGAATATTATATACGTCTTTAACGCTATATGTCCTAGCCTGAGACAACCTAACATGTCGAATGTAATATTTCACAATATTCCTGGCGCGTCGGCAACTACTTCTGGGTGGGAACGGTATATACGTCTATAACGTTATATATCCTAACCTAAGGCAACTTAACATGTCGGATGTAATATTTTACAACATTCCTGGCGCGTCGGCACCTCCTTCTCGGTGGGAACATTATGAGCGTCTATAACGTTATATATCCTAACCTAAGGGAACCTGACACATCGGATGTAATGTTTCACAACATTCCTGGCGTGTCGGCCCCTATTTCTCGGTGGGAACATTATATATGTCTATAACGCTATATGTCCTAGCCTGAGACAACCTAACATGTCGAATATAATATTTTACAATATTGCTGGCGCGTCGGCAACTACTTCTCGGTGGGAACTGTATATACGTCTATAACGTTATATATCCTAACCCAAGACAACTTAACATATCGAATGTAATATTTTACCACATTCCTGCCTCGTTGGCCATTACTTCTCGGTGGGAACATTATATACGTCTATAATGTTATATATCCTAACCTAAGGGAACCTAACATCTCGGATGTAATATTTTACTACATTCGTGTCGCACCGGCCCCTACTTCTCGGTGGGAACATTGTATACGTCTATAACGTTATATATCCTAACCTAAGGAAACCTAACACCTCGAATGTAAAGTTATACAACATTCCTGACGTGTCGGTCCCTATTTCTCGGTGGGAACATTATATATGTCTATAACGCTATATGTCCTAGCCTGAGTCAACCTAACATGTCGAATATAATATTTTACAACATTCCTGCCGCGTCGGCACCTACTTCTAGGTGGGAACATTATATACGTCTATAACGCTATATATCCTGGCCTAAGGCAAACTAACATGTCGAATGTAATATTTTACAACATTCCCGTCACTTCGGCCCCTACTTCTCGGTGGGAACATTATATACGTCTATAACGTTATATATCCTAGTCTAAGACAACCTAACATCTCGGATGTAATATTTTACAACATTCCTGGCGTGTCGGCCCGTATTTCTCGGTGGGAACATTATATACGTCTATAACGTTATATATACTAGCCTAAGGCAATCCTAACGTCTCGGATGTAATATTTTACTACATTCGTGGCGCGCCGCCCGCTATTTCTCGATGCGAATATTATATACGTCTATATCGCTATATATCCTAGCCTAAGGCAACCTAACATGTCGAGCGTAATATTTTACAACATTCCTGGCTCGTCGGCACCTACTTCTCGGTGGGAACTTTATATACGTCTATAACGTTATATATCCTAGCATAAGGCATCCTTACATGTCGAATGTAATATTTTACAATATTCCTGGTTCGTCGGCAACTACTTCTCGGTGGGAACAGTATATCCGTCTATAACGTTATATATCCTAACCTAAGGCAACTTAACATGTCGAGTGTAATGTTTCACCACATTCCTGGCTCGTTGGCCCCTACTTCTCGGTGGGAACATTATGAGCGTTTATAACGTTATATATCCTAACCTAAGGCATCCTAACATCTCGGATGTAATATTTTACTACATTCCTGGCACGTCGGCGCCTACTTCTCGGTGGGAACATTATATATGTCTATAACGCTATATATCCTAATCTAAGGCAACCTAACATCTCGGATGTAATATTTTACTACATTCCTGGCACGTCGGCCCCTACTTCTTGGTGGGAACGTTATATACGTCTATAACGCTATATATCCCAGCCTAAGGCAAACTAACATGTCGAATGTAATATTTTACAACATTCCCGTCACTTCGGCCCCTACTTCTCGGTGGGAACATTATATACGTCTATAACGTTATATATCCTAGCCTAAGGCAATCTTAACATCTCGGATGTAATATTTTACTACATTCCTGGCGCGCCGGCCGCTATTTCTCGATGGGGACATTATATACGTCTATATCGCTATATATCCTAGCCTAAGGCAACCTAACATGTCGAGCGTAATATTTTACAACATTCCTGGCTCGTCGGCACCTACTTCTCGGTGGGAACTGTATATACGTCTATAACGTTATATATCCTAACCTAAGACAACTTAACATGTCGAGCGTAATATTTTACAACATTCGTCGCTCGTCGGCCCCTACTTCTCGGTGGGAACATTATATACGTCTATAACGTTATATATCCTAGCCTAAGGCATCCTTACATGTCGAATGTAATATTTTACAATATTCCTGGCGCGTCGGCAACTACTTCTCGGTGGGAACAGTATATCCGTCTATAACGTTATATATCCTAACCTAAGGCAACTTAACATGTCGAATGTAATGTTTCACCACATTCCTGGCTCGTTGGCCCCTACTTCTCGGTGGGAACATTATGAGCGTCTATAAGGCTATATATCCTAACCTAAGGCAACCTAACATCTCGGATGTAATATTTTACTACATTCCTGGCACGTCGGCCCCTACTTCTTGGTGGGAACATTATATACGTCTATAACGTTATATATCCTAGCCTAAGGCATCCTTACATGTCGAATGTAATATTTTACAACATTCCCGTCACTTCGGCCCCTACTTCTCGGTGGGAACATTATATACGTCTATAACGTTATATGTCCTAGCCTGAGACAACCTAACATGTCGAATGTAATATTTTATAATATTCCTGGCGCGTCGGCAACTACTTCTCGGTGGGAACGGTATATACGTCTATAACGTTATATATCCTAACCTAAGGCAACTTAACATGTCGGATGTAATATTTTACAACATTCCTGGCGCGTCGGCACTTCCTTCTCGGTGGGAACATTATGAGCGTCTATAACGTTATATATCCTAACCTAAGGGAACCTAACACATCGGATGTAATATTTTACAACATTCCTGGCGTGTCGGCCCGTATTTCTCGGTGGGAACATTATATATGTCTATAACGCTATATGTCCTAGCCTGAGACAACCTAACATGTCGAATATAATATTTTACAATATTGCTGGCGCGTCGGCAACTACTTCTCGGTGGGAACTGTATATACGTCTATAACGTTATATATCCTAACCCAAGACAACTTAACATATCGAATGTAATATTTTACCACATTCCTGTCTCGTTGGCCCTTACTTCTCGGTGGGAACATTATATACGTCTATAATGTTATATATCCTAACCTAAGGGAACCTAACATCTCGGATGTAATATTTTACAACATTCCTGGCGTGTCGGCCCGTATTTCTCGGTGGGAACATTATATACGTCTTTAACGCTATATATCCTAGCCTATGGCAACCTAACCTGTCGAGCGTAATATTTTACAACATTCCTGGCGCGTCGGCACCTACTTCTCCGTGGGAACATTATATACGTCTATAACGTTATATATCCTAGCCTAAGGCAATCCTAACATCTCGGATGTAATATTTTACAACATTCCTGGCGCGTCGGCACCTACTTCTAGGTGGGAACATTATATACGTCTTTAATAATATATATCCTAGCCTAAGGCAATCCTAACATGTCGAATGTATAATTTTAAAACATTCCCGTCACTTCGGCCCCTACTTCTCGGTGGGAACATTATATACGTCTATAACGTTATATATCCTAGTCTAAGGCAACCTAACATCTCGGATGTAATATTTTACTACAATCGTGTCGCACCGGCCCCTACTTCTCGGTGGGAACATTATATACGTCTATAACGTTATATATCCTAGCCTAAGGCATCCTTACATGTCGAATGTAATATTTTACAATATTCCTGGCGCGTCGGCAACTACTTCTCGGTGGGAACAGTATATCCGTCTATAACGTTATATATCCTAACCTAAGGCAACTTAACATGTCGAATGTAATGTTTCACCACATTCCTGGCTCGTTGGCCCCTACTTCTCGGTGGGAACATTATGAGCGTCTATAAGGCTATATATCCTAACCTAAGGCAACCTAATATCTCGGATGTAATATTTTACTACATTCCTGGCACGTCGGCCCCTACTTCTTGGTGGGAACATTATATACGTCTATAACGTTATATATCCTAGCCTAAGGCATCCTTACATGTCGAATGTAATATTTTACAACATTCCCGTCACTTCGGCCCCTACTTCTCGGTGGGAACATTATATACGTCTATAACGTTATATGTCCTAGCCTGAGACAACCTAACATGTCGAATGTAATATTTTATAATATTCCTGGCGCGTCGGCAACTACTTCTCGGTGGGAACGGTATATACGTCTATAACGTTATATATCCTAACCTAAGGCAACTTAACATGTCGGATGTAATATTTTACAACATTCCTGGCGCGTCGGCACTTCCTTCTCGGTGGGAACATTATGAGCTTCTATAACGTTATATATCCTAACCTAAGGGAACCTAACACATCGGATGTAATATTTTACAACATTCCTGGCGTGTCGGCCCGTATTTCTCGGTGGGAACATTATATACGTCTTTAACGCTATATATCCTAGCCTATGGCAACCTAACCTGTCGAGCGTAATATTTTACAACATTCCTGGCGCGTCGGCACCTACTTCTCCGTGGGAACATTATATACGTCTATAACGTTATATATCCTAGCCTAAGGCAATCCTAACATCTCGGATGTAATATTTTACAACATTCCTCGCGCGTCGGCACCTACTTCTAGGTGGGAACATTATATACGTCTATAACGCTATATATCCTAGCCTAAGGCAAACTAACATGTTGAATGTAATATTTTACAACATTCCCGTCACTTCGGCCCCTACTTCTCGGTGGGAACATTATATACGTCTATAACGTTATATATCCTAGTCTAAGACAACCTAACATCTCGGATGTAATATTTTACAACATTCCTGGCGTGTCGGCCCGTATTTCTCGGTGGGAACATTATATACGTCTATAACGTTATATATACTAGCCTAAGGCAATCCTAACGTCTCGGATGTAATATTTTACTACATTCGTGGCGCGCCGCCCGCTATTTCTCGATGCGAATATTATATACGTCTATATCGCTATATATCCTAGCCTAAGGCAACCTAACATGTCGAGCGTAATATTTTACAACATTCCTGGCTCGTCGGCACCTACTTCTCGGTGGGAACTTTATATACGTCTATAACGTTATATATCCTAGCATAAGGCATCCTTACATGTCGAATGTAATATTTTACAATATTCCTGGTTCGTCGGCAACTACTTCTCGGTGGGAACAGTATATCCGTCTATAACGTTATATATCCTAACCTAAGGCAACTTAACATGTCGAGTGTAATGTTTCACCACATTCCTGGCTCGTTGGCCCCTACTTCTCGGTGGGAACATTATGAGCGTTTATAACGTTATATATCCTAACCTAAGGCATCCTAACATCTCGGATGTAATATTTTACTACATTCCTGGCACGTCGGCGCCTACTTCTCGGTGGGAACATTATATATGTCTATAACGCTATATATCCTAATCTAAGGCAACCTAACATCTCGGATGTAATATTTTACTACATTCCTGGCACGTCGGCCCCTACTTCTTGGTGGGAACGTTATATACGTCTATAACGCTATATATCCCAGCCTAAGGCAAACTAACATGTCGAATGTAATATTTTACAACATTCCCGTCACTTCGGCCCCTACTTCTCGGTGGGAACATTATATACGTCTATAACGTTATATGTCCTAGCCTGAGACAACCTAACATGTCGAATGTAATATTTTATAATATTCCTGGCGCGTCGGCAACTACTTCTCGGTGGGAACGGTATATACGTCTATAACGTTATATATCCTAACCTAAGGCAACTTAACATGTCGGATGTAATATTTTACAACATTCCTGGCGCGTCGGCACTTCCTTCTCGGTGGGAACATTATGAGCGTCTATAACGTTATATATCCTAACCTAAGGGAACCTAACACATCGGATGTAATATTTTACAACATTCCTGGCGTGTCGGCCCGTATTTCTCGGTGGGAACATTATATATGTCTATAACGCTATATGTCCTAGCCTGAGACAACCTAACATGTCGAATATAATATTTTACAATATTGCTGGCGCGTCGGCAACTACTTCTCGGTGGGAACTGTATATACGTCTATAACGTTATATATCCTAACCCAAGACAACTTAACATATCGAATGTAATATTTTACCACATTCCTGTCTCGTTGGCCCTTACTTCTCGGTGGGAACATTATATACGTCTATAATGTTATATATCCTAACCTAAGGGAACCTAACATCTCGGATGTAATATTTTACAACATTCCTGGCGTGTCGGCCCGTATTTCTCGGTGGGAACATTATATACGTCTTTAACGCTATATATCCTAGCCTATGGCAACCTAACCTGTCGAGCGTAATATTTTACAACATTCCTGGCGCGTCGGCACCTACTTCTCCGTGGGAACATTATATACGTCTATAACGTTATATATCCTAGCCTAAGGCAATCCTAACATCTCGGATGTAATATTTTACAACATTCCTGGCGCGTCGGCACCTACTTCTAGGTGGGAACATTATATACGTCTTTAATAATATATATCCTAGCCTAAGGCAATCCTAACATGTCGAATGTATAATTTTAAAACATTCCCGTCACTTCGGCCCCTACTTCTCGGTGGGAACATTATATACGTCTATAACGTTATATATCCTAGTCTAAGGCAACCTAACATCTCGGATGTAATATTTTACTACAATCGTGTCGCACCGGCCCCTACTTCTCGGTGGGAACATTATATACGTCTATAACGTTATATATCCTAGCCTAAGGCATCCTTACATGTCGAATGTAATATTTTACAATATTCCTGGCGCGTCGGCAACTACTTCTCGGTGGGAACAGTATATCCGTCTATAACGTTATATATCCTAACCTAAGGCAACTTAACATGTCGAATGTAATGTTTCACCACATTCCTGGCTCGTTGGCCCCTACTTCTCGGTGGGAACATTATGAGCGTCTATAAGGCTATATATCCTAACCTAAGGCAACCTAATATCTCGGATGTAATATTTTACTACATTCCTGGCACGTCGGCCCCTACTTCTTGGTGGGAACATTATATACGTCTATAACGTTATATATCCTAGCCTAAGGCATCCTTACATGTCGAATGTAATATTTTACAACATTCCCGTCACTTCGGCCCCTACTTCTCGGTGGGAACATTATATACGTCTATAACGTTATATGTCCTAGCCTGAGACAACCTAACATGTCGAATGTAATATTTTATAATATTCCTGGCGCGTCGGCAACTACTTCTCGGTGGGAACGGTATATACGTCTATAACGTTATATATCCTAACCTAAGGCAACTTAACATGTCGGATGTAATATTTTACAACATTCCTGGCGCGTCGGCACTTCCTTCTCGGTGGGAACATTATGAGCTTCTATAACGTTATATATCCTAACCTAAGGGAACCTAACACATCGGATGTAATATTTTACAACATTCCTGGCGTGTCGGCCCGTATTTCTCGGTGGGAACATTATATACGTCTTTAACGCTATATATCCTAGCCTATGGCAACCTAACCTGTCGAGCGTAATATTTTACAACATTCCTGGCGCGTCGGCACCTACTTCTCCGTGGGAACATTATATACGTCTATAACGTTATATATCCTAGCCTAAGGCAATCCTAACATCTCGGATGTAATATTTTACAACATTCCTCGCGCGTCGGCACCTACTTCTAGGTGGGAACATTATATACGTCTATAACGCTATATATCCTAGCCTAAGGCAAACTAACATGTTGAATGTAATATTTTACAACATTCCCGTCACTTCGGCCCCTACTTCTCGGTGGGAACATTATATACGTCTATAACGTTATATATCCTAGTCTAAGACAACCTAACATCTCGGATGTAATATTTTACAACATTCCTGGCGTGTCGGCCCGTATTTCTCGGTGGGAACATTATATACGTCTATAACGTTATATATACTAGCCTAAGGCAATCCTAACGTCTCGGATGTAATATTTTACTACATTCGTGGCGCGCCGCCCGCTATTTCTCGATGCGAATATTATATACGTCTATATCGCTATATATCCTAGCCTAAGGCAACCTAACATGTCGAGCGTAATATTTTACAACATTCCTGGCTCGTCGGCACCTACTTCTCGGTGGGAACTTTATATACGTCTATAACGTTATATATCCTAGCATAAGGCATCCTTACATGTCGAATGTAATATTTTACAATATTCCTGGTTCGTCGGCAACTACTTCTCGGTGGGAACAGTATATCCGTCTATAACGTTATATATCCTAACCTAAGGCAACTTAACATGTCGAGTGTAATGTTTCACCACATTCCTGGCTCGTTGGCCCCTACTTCTCGGTGGGAACATTATGAGCGTTTATAACGTTATATATCCTAACCTAAGGCATCCTAACATCTCGGATGTAATATTTTACTACATTCCTGGCACGTCGGCGCCTACTTCTCGGTGGGAACATTATATATGTCTATAACGCTATATATCCTAATCTAAGGCAACCTAACATCTCGGATGTAATATTTTACTACATTCCTGGCACGTCGGCCCCTACTTCTTGGTGGGAACGTTATATACGTCTATAACGCTATATATCCCAGCCTAAGGCAAACTAACATGTCGAATGTAATATTTTACAACATTCCCGTCACTTCGGCCCCTACTTCTCGGTGGGAACATTATATACGTCTATAACGTTATATGTCCTAGCCTGAGACAACCTAACATGTCGAATGTAATATTTTATAATATTCCTGGCGCGTCGGCAACTACTTCTCGGTGGGAACGGTATATACGTCTATAACGTTATATATCCTAACCTAAGGCAACTTAACATGTCGGATGTAATATTTTACAACATTCCTGGCGCGTCGGCACTTCCTTCTCGGTGGGAACATTATGAGCGTCTATAACGTTATATATCCTAACCTAAGGGAACCTAACACATCGGATGTAATATTTTACAACATTCCTGGCGTGTCGGCCCGTATTTCTCGGTGGGAACATTATATATGTCTATAACGCTATATGTCCTAGCCTGAGACAACCTAACATGTCGAATATAATATTTTACAATATTGCTGGCGCGTCGGCAACTACTTCTCGGTGGGAACTGTATATACGTCTATAACGTTATATATCCTAACCCAAGACAACTTAACATATCGAATGTAATATTTTACCACATTCCTGTCTCGTTGGCCCTTACTTCTCGGTGGGAACATTATATACGTCTATAATGTTATATATCCTAACCTAAGGGAACCTAACATCTCGGATGTAATATTTTACAACATTCCTGGCGTGTCGGCCCGTATTTCTCGGTGGGAACATTATATACGTCTTTAACGCTATATATCCTAGCCTATGGCAACCTAACCTGTCGAGCGTAATATTTTACAACATTCCTGGCGCGTCGGCACCTACTTCTCCGTGGGAACATTATATACGTCTATAACGTTATATATCCTAGCCTAAGGCAATCCTAACATCTCGGATGTAATATTTTACAACATTCCTGGCGCGTCGGCACCTACTTCTAGGTGGGAACATTATATACGTCTTTAATAATATATATCCTAGCCTAAGGCAATCCTAACATGTCGAATGTATAATTTTAAAACATTCCCGTCACTTCGGCCCCTACTTCTCGGTGGGAACATTATATACGTCTATAACGTTATATATCCTAGTCTAAGGCAACCTAACATCTCGGATGTAATATTTTACTACAATCGTGTCGCACCGGCCCCTACTTCTCGGTGGGAACATTATATACGTCTATAACGTTATATATCCTAGCCTAAGGCATCCTTACATGTCGAATGTAATATTTTACAATATTCCTGGCGCGTCGGCAACTACTTCTCGGTGGGAACAGTATATCCGTCTATAACGTTATATATCCTAACCTAAGGCAACTTAACATGTCGAATGTAATGTTTCACCACATTCCTGGCTCGTTGGCCCCTACTTCTCGGTGGGAACATTATGAGCGTCTATAAGGCTATATATCCTAACCTAAGGCAACCTAATATCTCGGATGTAATATTTTACTACATTCCTGGCACGTCGGCCCCTACTTCTTGGTGGGAACATTATATACGTCTATAACGTTATATATCCTAGCCTAAGGCATCCTTACATGTCGAATGTAATATTTTGACAACATTCCCGTCACTTCGGCCCCCCTACTTCTCGGTGGGAACATTATATACGTCTATACTCTGAGATAGCGCGTGAGACAACCTAACATGTCGAATGTAATATTTTATAATATTCCTGGCGCGTCGGCAACTACTTCTCGGTGGGAACGGTATATACGTCTATAACGTTATATATCCTAACCTAAGGCAACTTAACATGTCGGATGTAATATTTTACAACATTCCTGGCGCGTCGGCACTTCCTTCTCGGTGGGAACATTATGAGCTTCTATAACGTTATATATCCTAACCTAAGGGAACCTAACACATCGGATGTAATATTTTACAACATTCCTGGCGTGTCGGCCCGTATTTCTCGGTGGGAACATTATATACGTCTTTAACGCTATATATCCTAGCCTATGGCAACCTAACCTGTCGAGCGTAATATTTTACAACATTCCTGGCGCGTCGGCACCTACTTCTCCGTGGGAACATTATATACGTCTATAACGTTATATATCCTAGCCTAAGGCAATCCTAACATCTCGGATGTAATATTTTACAACATTCCTGGCGCGTCGGCAACTACTCCTCGGTGGGAACTGTATATACGTCTATAACGTTATATATTCTAGTCTAAGGCAACCTAACATCTCGGATGTAATATTTTACTACATTCGTGGCGCACCGGCCCGTACTTCTCGGTGGGAACATTATATACGTCTATAACGTTATATATCCTAGCCTAAGGCAATCCTAACATCTCAGATGTAATATTTTACAACATTCCTGGCGCGTCGGCACATACTTCTCGGTGGGGACATTATATACGTCTATAACGTTATATATCCTAACCTAAAGGAACCTAACACCTCGGATGTAATGTTTTACAACATTCCTGGCGTGTCGGCCCCTATTTCTCGGTGGGAATATTATATACGTCTTTAACGCTATATGTCCTAGCCTGAGACAACCTAACATGTCGAATGTAATATTTCACAATATTCCTGGCGCGTCGGCAACTACTTCTGGGTGGGAACGGTATATACGTCTATAACGTTATATATCCTAACCTAAGGCAACTTAACATGTCGGATGTAATATTTTACAACATTCCTGGCGCGTCGGCACCTCCTTCTCGGTGGGAACATTATGAGCGTCTATAACGTTATATATCCTAACCTAAGGGAACCTGACACATCGGATGTAATGTTTCACAACATTCCTGGCGTGTCGGCCCCTATTTCTCGGTGGGAACATTATATATGTCTATAACGCTATATGTCCTAGCCTGAGACAACCTAACATGTCGAATATAATATTTTACAATATTGCTGGCGCGTCGGCAACTACTTCTCGGTGGGAACTGTATATACGTCTATAACGTTATATATCCTAACCCAAGACAACTTAACATATCGAATGTAATATTTTACCACATTCCTGCCTCGTTGGCCATTACTTCTCGGTGGGAACATTATATACGTCTATAATGTTATATATCCTAACCTAAGGGAACCTAACATCTCGGATGTAATATTTTACTACATTCGTGTCGCACCGGCCCCTACTTCTCGGTGGGAACATTGTATACGTCTATAACGTTATATATCCTAACCTAAGGAAACCTAACACCTCGAATGTAAAGTTATACAACATTCCTGACGTGTCGGTCCCTATTTCTCGGTGGGAACATTATATATGTCTATAACGCTATATGTCCTAGCCTGAGTCAACCTAACATGTCGAATATAATATTTTACAACATTCCTGGCGCGTCGGCACCTACTTCTAGGTGGGAACATTATATACGTCTATAACGCTATATATCCTGGCCTAAGGCAAACTAACATGTCGAATGTAATATTTTACAACATTCCCGTCACTTCGGCCCCTACTTCTCGGTGGGAACATTATATACGTCTATAACGTTATATATCCTAGTCTAAGACAACCTAACATCTCGGATGTAATATTTTACAACATTCCTGGCGTGTCGGCCCGTATTTCTCGGTGGGAACATTATATACGTCTATAACGTTATATATACTAGCCTAAGGCAATCCTAACGTCTCGGATGTAATATTTTACTACATTCGTGGCGCGCCGCCCGCTATTTCTCGATGCGAATATTATATACGTCTATATCGCTATATATCCTAGCCTAAGGCAACCTAACATGTCGAGCGTAATATTTTACAACATTCCTGGCTCGTCGGCACCTACTTCTCGGTGGGAACTTTATATACGTCTATAACGTTATATATCCTAGCATAAGGCATCCTTACATGTCGAATGTAATATTTTACAATATTCCTGGTTCGTCGGCAACTACTTCTCGGTGGGAACAGTATATCCGTCTATAACGTTATATATCCTAACCTAAGGCAACTTAACATGTCGAGTGTAATGTTTCACCACATTCCTGGCTCGTTGGCCCCTACTTCTCGGTGGGAACATTATGAGCGTTTATAACGTTATATATCCTAACCTAAGGCATCCTAACATCTCGGATGTAATATTTTACTACATTCCTGGCACGTCGGCGCCTACTTCTCGGTGGGAACATTATATATGTCTATAACGCTATATATCCTAATCTAAGGCAACCTAACATCTCGGATGTAATATTTTACTACATTCCTGGCACGTCGGCCCCTACTTCTTGGTGGGAACGTTATATACGTCTATAACGCTATATATCCCAGCCTAAGGCAAACTAACATGTCGAATGTAATATTTTACAACATTCCCGTCACTTCGGCCCCTACTTCTCGGTGGGAACATTATATACGTCTATAACGTTATATGTCCTAGCCTGAGACAACCTAACATGTCGAATGTAATATTTTATAATATTCCTGGCGCGTCGGCAACTACTTCTCGGTGGGAACGGTATATACGTCTATAACGTTATATATCCTAACCTAAGGCAACTTAACATGTCGGATGTAATATTTTACAACATTCCTGGCGCGTCGGCACTTCCTTCTCGGTGGGAACATTATGAGCGTCTATAACGTTATATATCCTAACCTAAGGGAACCTAACACATCGGATGTAATATTTTACAACATTCCTGGCGTGTCGGCCCGTATTTCTCGGTGGGAACATTATATATGTCTATAACGCTATATGTCCTAGCCTGAGACAACCTAACATGTCGAATATAATATTTTACAATATTGCTGGCGCGTCGGCAACTACTTCTCGGTGGGAACTGTATATACGTCTATAACGTTATATATCCTAACCCAAGACAACTTAACATATCGAATGTAATATTTTACCACATTCCTGTCTCGTTGGCCCTTACTTCTCGGTGGGAACATTATATACGTCTATAATGTTATATATCCTAACCTAAGGGAACCTAACATCTCGGATGTAATATTTTACAACATTCCTGGCGTGTCGGCCCGTATTTCTCGGTGGGAACATTATATACGTCTTTAACGCTATATATCCTAGCCTATGGCAACCTAACCTGTCGAGCGTAATATTTTACAACATTCCTGGCGCGTCGGCACCTACTTCTCCGTGGGAACATTATATACGTCTATAACGTTATATATCCTAGCCTAAGGCAATCCTAACATCTCGGATGTAATATTTTACAACATTCCTGGCGCGTCGGCACCTACTTCTAGGTGGGAACATTATATACGTCTTTAATAATATATATCCTAGCCTAAGGCAATCCTAACATGTCGAATGTATAATTTTAAAACATTCCCGTCACTTCGGCCCCTACTTCTCGGTGGGAACATTATATACGTCTATAACGTTATATATCCTAGTCTAAGGCAACCTAACATCTCGGATGTAATATTTTACTACAATCGTGTCGCACCGGCCCCTACTTCTCGGTGGGAACATTATATACGTCTATAACGTTATATATCCTAGCCTAAGGCATCCTTACATGTCGAATGTAATATTTTACAATATTCCTGGCGCGTCGGCAACTACTTCTCGGTGGGAACAGTATATCCGTCTATAACGTTATATATCCTAACCTAAGGCAACTTAACATGTCGAATGTAATGTTTCACCACATTCCTGGCACGTTGGCCCCTACTTCTCGGTGGGAACATAATGAGCGTCTATAAGGCTATATATCCTAACCTAAGGCAACCTAATATCTCGGATGTAATATTTTACTACATTCCTGGCACGTCGGCCCCTACTTCTTGGTGGGAACATTATATACGTCTATAACGTTATATATCCTAGCCTAAGGCATCCTTACATGTCGAATGTAATATTTTACAACATTCCCGTCACTTCGGCCCCTACTTCTCGGTGGGAACATTATATACGTCTATAACGTTATATGTCCTAGCCTGAGACAACCTAACATGTCGAATGTAATATTTTATAATATTCCTGGCGCGTCGGCAACTACTTCTCGGTGGGAACGGTATATACGTCTATAACGTTATATATCCTAACCTAAGGCAACTTAACATGTCGGATGTAATATTTTACAACATTCCTGGCGCGTCGGCACTTCCTTCTCGGTGGGAACATTATGAGCTTCTATAACGTTATATATCCTAACCTAAGGGAACCTAACACATCGGATGTAATATTTTACAACATTCCTGGCGTGTCGGCCCGTATTTCTCGGTGGGAACATTATATACGTCTTTAACGCTATATATCCTAGCCTATGGCAACCTAACCTGTCGAGCGTAATATTTTACAACATTCCTGGCGCGTCGGCACCTACTTCTCCGTGGGAACATTATATACGTCTATAACGTTATATATCCTAGCCTAAGGCAATCCTAACATCTCGGATGTAATATTTTACAACATTCCTGGCGCGTCGGCACCTACTTCTAGGTGGGAACATTATATACGTCTATAACGCTATATATCCTAGCCTAAGGCAAACTAACATGTTGAATGTAATATTTTACAACATTCCTGTCACTTTGGCACCTACATCTCGGTGGGAACATTATATACGTCTATAACGTTATATATCCTAGTCTAAGACAACCTAACATCTCGGATGTAATATTTTACTACATTCGTGGCGCACCGGCCCCTACTTCTCGGTGGGAACATTATATACGTCTATAACGCTATATATCCTAGCTTAAGGCAACCTAACACCTCGGATGTAATGTTTTACAACATTCCTGGCGTGTCGGCCCCTATTTCTCGTTGGGAACATTATATACGTCTTTAATAATATATATCCTAGCCTAAGGCAATCCTAACATGTCGAATGTATAATTTTAAAACATTCCCGTCACTTCGGCCCCTACTTCTCGGTGGGAACATTATATACGTCTATAACGTTATATATCCTAGTCTAAGGCAACCTAACATCTCGGATGTAATATTTTACTACAATCGTGTCGCACCGGCCCCTACTTCTCGGTGGGAACATTATATACGTCTATAACGTTATATATCCTAGCCTAAGGCATCCTTACATGTCGAATGTAATATTTTACAATATTCCTGGCGCGTCGGCAACTACTTCTCGGTGGGAACAGTATATCCGTCTATAACGTTATATATCCTAACCTAAGGCAACTTAACATGTCGAATGTAATGTTTCACCACATTCCTGGCTCGTTGGCCCCTACTTCTCGGTGGGAACATTATGAGCGTCTATAAGGCTATATATCCTAACCTAAGGCAACTTAACATGTCGGATGTAATATTTTACAACATTCCTGGCGCGTCGGCACTTCCTTCTCGGTGGGAACATTATGAGCGTCTATAACGTTATATATCCTAACCTAAGGGAACCTAACACATCGGATGTAATGCTTCACAACATTCCTGGCGTGTCGGCCCCTATTTCTCGGTGGGAACATTATATATGTCTATAACGCTATATGTCCTAGCCTGAGACAACCTAACATGTCGAATATAATATTTTACAATATTGCTGGCGCGTCGGCAACTACTTCTCGGTGGGAACTGTATATACGTCTATAACGTTATATATCCTAACCCAAGACAACTTAACATATCGAATGTAATATTTTACCACATTCCTGTCTCGTTGGCCCTTACTTCTCGGTGGGAACATTATATACGTCTATAATGTTATATATCCTAACCTAAGGGAACCTAACATCTCGGATGTAATATTTTACAACATTCCTGGCGTGTCGGCCCGTATTTCTCGGTGGGAACATTATACACGTCTTTAACGCTATATATCCTAGCCTATGGCAACCTAACCTGTCGAGCGTAATATTTTACAACATTCCTGGCGCGTCGGCACCTACTTCTCCGTGGGAACATTATATACGTCTATAACGTTATATATCCTAGCCTAAGGCAATCCTAACATCTCGGATGTAATATTTTACAACATTCCTGGCGCGTCGGCACCTACTTCTAGGTGGGAACATTATATACGTCTATAACGCTATATATCCTAGCATAAGGCAAACTAACATGTTGAATGTAATATTTTACAACATTCCTGTCACTTTGGCACCTACATCTCGGTGGGAACATTATATACGTCTATAACGTTATATATCCTAGTCTAAGACAACCTAACATCTCGGATGTAATATTTTACTACATTCGTGGCGCACCGGCCCCTACTTCTCGGTGGGAACATTATATACGTCTATAACGCTATATATCCTAGCTTAAGGCAACCTAACACCTCGGATGTAATGTTTTACAACATTCCTGGCGTGTCGGCCCCTATTTCTCGTTGGGAACATTATATACGTCTTTAATAATATATATCCTAGCCTAAGGCAATCCTAACATGTCGAATGTATAATTTTAAAACATTCCCGTCACTTCGGCCCCTACTTCTCGGTGGGAACATTATATACGTCTATAACGTTATATATCCTAGTCTAAGGCAACCTAACATCTCGGATGTAATATTTTACTACAATCGTGTCGCACCGGCCCCTACTTCTCGGTGGGAACATTATATACGTCTATAACGTTATATATCCTAGCCTAAGGCATCCTTACATGTCGAATGTAATATTTTACAATATTCCTGGCGCGTCGGCAACTACTTCTCGGTGGGAACAGTATATCCGTCTATAACGTTATATATCCTAACCTAAGGCAACTTAACATGTCGAATGTAATGTTTCACCACATTCCTGGCTCGTTGGCCCCTACTTCTCGGTGGGAACATTATGAGCGTCTATAAGGCTATATATCCTAACCTAAGGCAACCTAATATCTCGGATGTAATATTTTACTACATTCCTGGCACGTCGGCCCCTACTTCTTGGTGGGAACATTATATACGTCTATAACGTTATATATCCTAGCCTAAGGCATCCTTACATGTCGAATGTAATATTTTACAACATTCCCGTCACTTCGGCCCCTACTTCTCGGTGGGAACATTATATACGTCTATAACGTTATATGTCCTAGCCTGAGACAACCTAACATGTCGAATGTAATATTTTATAATATTCCTGGCGCGTCGGCAACTACTTCTCGGTGGGAACGGTATATACGTCTATAACGTTATATATCCTAACCTAAGGCAACTTACCATGTCGGATGTAATATTTTACAACATTCCTGGCGCGTCGGCACTTCCTTCTCGGTGGGAACATTATGAGCGTCTATAACGTTATATATCCTAACCTAAGGGAACCTAACACATCGGATGTAATGTTTCACAACATTCCTGGCGTGTCGGCCCCTATTTCTCGGTGGGAACATTATATATGTCTATAACGCTATATGTCCTAGCCTGAGACAACCTAACATGTCGAATATAATATTTTACAATATTGCTGGCGCGTCGGCAACTACTTCTCGGTGGGAACTGTATATACGTCTATAACGTTATATATCCTAACCCAAGACAACTTAACATATCGAATGTAATATTTTACCACATTCCTGTCTCGTTGGCCCTTACTTCTCGGTGGGAACATTATATACGTCTATAATGTTATATATCCTAACCTAAGGGAACCTAACATCTCGGATGTAATATTTTACAACATTCCTGGCGTGTCGGCCCGTATTTCTCGGTGGGAACATTATATACGTCTTTAACGCTATATATCCTAGCCTATGGCAACCTAACCTGTCGAGCGTAATATTTTACAACATTCCTGGCGCGTCGGCACCTACTTCTCCGTGGGAACATTATATACGTCTATAACGTTATATATCCTAGCCTAAGGCAATCCTAACATCTCGGATGTAATATTTTACAACATTCCTGGCGCGTCGGCACCTACTTCTAGGTGGGAACATTATATACGTCTATAACGCTATATATCCTAGCCTAAGGCAAACTAACATGTTGAATGTAATATTTTACAACATTCCTGTCACTTTGGCACCTACATCTCGGTGGGAACATTATATACGTCTATAACGTTATATATCCTAGTCTAAGACAACCTAACATCTCGGATGTAATATTTTACTACATTCGTGGCGCACCGGCCCCTACTTCTCGGTGGGAACATTATATACGTCTATAACGCTATATATCCTAGCTTAAGGCAACCTATCACCTCGGATGTAATGTTTTACAACATTCCTGGCGTGTCGGCCCCTATTTCTCGTTGGGAACGTTATATACGTCTTTAATAATATATATCCTAGCCTAAGGCAATCCTAACATGTCGAATGTATAATTTTAAAACATTCCCGTCACTTCGGCCCCTACTTCTCGGTGGGAACATTATATACGTCTATAACGTTATATATCCTAGTCTAAGGCAACCTACCATCTCGGATGTAATATTTTACTACAATCGTGTCGCACCGGCCCCTACTTCTCGGTGGGAACATTGTATACGTCTATAACGTTATATATCCTAACCTAAGGAAACCTAACACCTCGAATGTAAAGTTATACAACATTCCTGACGTGTCGGTCCCTATTTCTCGGTGGGAACATTATATATGTCTATAACGCTATATGTCCTAGCCTGAGTCAACCTAACATGTCGAATATAATATTTTACAACATTCCTGGCGCGTCGGCACCTACTTCTAGGTGGGAACATTATATACGTCTATAACGCTATATATCCTGGCCTAAGGCAAACTAACATGTCGAATGTAATATTTTACAACATTCCCGTCACTTCGGCCCCTACTTCTCGGTGGGAACATTATATACGTCTATAACGTTATATATCCTAGTCTAAGACAACCTAACATCTCGGATGTAATATTTTACAACATTCCTGGCGTGTCGGCCCGTATTTCTCGGTGGGAACATTATATACGTCTTTAACGCTATATATCCTAGCTTATGGCAACCTAACTTGTCGAGCGTAATATTTTACAACATTCCTGGCTCGTCGGCACCTACTTCTCGGTGGGAACTTTATATACGTCTATAACGCCATATATCCTAGCCTAAGGCATCCTTACATGTCGAATGTAATATTTTACAATATTCCTGGCGCGTCGGCAACTACTTCTCGGTGGGAACAGTATATCCGTCTATAACGTTATATATCCTAACCTAAGGCAACTTAACATGTCGAATGTAATGTTTCACCACATTCCTGGCTCGTTGGCCCCTACTTCTTGGTGGGATCATTATATACGTCTATAACGCTATATATCCTAGCCTAAGGCAAACTAACATGTCGAATGTAATATTTTACAACATTCCCGTCACTTTTGCACTACTTCTCGGTGGGAACATTATATACGTCTATAACGCTATATATCTTAGCCTAAGGCAATCCTAACATCTCGGATGTAATATTTTACAACATTCCTGGCGCGTCGGCCCCTACTTCTCGGTGGGAACATTATATACGTCTATAACGTTATATATCCTAGCCTAAGGCAATCCTAACGTCTCGGATGTAATATTTTATTACATTCGTGGCGCGCCGCCCGCTATTTCTCGATGCGAATATTATATACGTCTATATCGCTATATATCCTAGCCTAAGGCAACCTAACATGTCGAGCGTAATATTTTACAACATTCCTGGCTCGTCGGCACCTACTTCTCGGTGGGAACTTTATATACGTCTATAACGTTATATATCCTAGCATAAGGCATCCTTACATGTCGAATGTAATATTTTACAATATTCCTGGTTCGTCGGCAACTACTTCTCGGTGGGAACAGTATATCCGTCTATAACGTTATATATCCTAACCTAAGGCAACTTAACATGTCGAGTGTAATGTTTCACCACATTCCTGGCTCGTTGGCCCCTACTTCTCGGTGGGAACATTATGAGCGTTTATAACGTTATATATCCTAACCTAAGGCATCCTAACATCTCGGATGTAATATTTTACTACATTCCTGGCACGTCGGCGCCTACTTCTCGGTGGGAACATTATATATGTCTATAACGCTATATATCCTAATCTAAGGCAACCTAACATCTCGGATGTAATATTTTACTACATTCCTGGCACGTCGGCCCCTACTTCTTGGTGGGAACGTTATATACGTCTATAACGCTATATATCCCAGCCTAAGGCAAACTAACATGTCGAATGTAATATTTTACAACATTCCCGTCACTTCGGCCCCTACTTCTAGGTGGGAACATTATGTACGTCTATAACGTTATATGTCCTAGCCTGAGACAACCTAACATGTCGAATATAATATTTTACAACATTCCTGGCGTGTCGGTCCCTATTTCTCGGTGGGAAGATTATATATGTCTATAACGCTATATGTCCTAGCCTGAGTCAACCTAACATGTCGAATATAATATTTTACAACATTCCTGGCGCGTCGGCCCCTATTTCTCCGTGGGACCATTATATAAGTCAAAAACGTTATATATCCTAACCTAAGGGAACCTAACATCTCGGATGTAATATTTTACTACATTCCTGGCGCGCTGGCCCCTACTTCTCGGTGGGGACATTATATACGTCTATATCGCTATATATCCTAGCCTAAGGCAACCTAACATGTCGAGCGTAATATTTTACAACATTCCTGGCTCGTCGGCACCTACTTCTCGGTGGGAACTGTATATACGTCTATAACGTTATATATCCTAACCTAAGACAACTTAGCATGCCGAGCGTAATATTTTACAACATTCGTCGCTCGTCGGCCCCTACTTCTCGGTGGGAACATTATATACGTCTATAACGTTATATATCCTAGCGTAAGGCATCCTTACATGTCGAATGTAATATTTTACAATATTCCTGGCACGTCGGCAACTACTTCTCGGTGGGAACAGTATATCCGTCTATAACGTTATATATCCTAACCTAAGGCAACTTAACATGTCGAATGTAATGTTTCACCACATTCCTGGCTCGTTGGCCCCTACTTCTCGGTGGGAACATTATGAGCGTCTATAAGGCTATATATCCTAACCTAAGGCAACCTAACATCTCGGATGTAATATTTTACTACATTCCTGGCACGTCGGCCCCTACTTCTTGGTGGGAACATTATATACGTCTATAACGTTATATATCCTAGCCTAAGGCATCCTTACATGTCGAATGTAATATTTTACAACATTCCCGTCACTTCGGCCCCTACTTCTCGGTGGGAACATTATATACGTCTATAACGTTATATGTCCTAGCCTGAGACAACCTAACATGTCGAATATAATATTTTACAACATTCCTGGCGTGTCGTCCCCTATTTCTCCGTGGGAACATTATATAAGTCAAAAACGTTGTATATCTTAACCTAAGGCAACCTAACATCTCGGATGTAATATTTTACTTCATTCCTGGCGTGTCGGCCCCTATTTCTCGGTGGGAACATTATATACGTCTTTAATAATATATATCCTAGTCTAAGACAACCTAACATCTCGGATGTAATATTTTACTACATTCGTGGCGCACCGGCCCCTACTTCTCGGTGGGAAGATTGTATATGTCTATATCGCTATATATCCTAGCCTAAGGCAACCTAACATGTCGAGCGTAATATTTTACAACATTCCTGGCTCGTCGGCACCTACTTCTCGGTGGGAACTTTATATACGTCTATAACGTTATATATCCTAGCATAAGGCATCCTTACATGTCGAGTGTAATGTTTCACCACATTCCTGGCTCGTTGGCCCCTACTTCTTGGTGGGAACATTATGAGCGTCTATAACGTTATATATCCTAACCTAAGGCAACTTAACATGTCGAGTGTAATGTTTCACCACATTCCTGGCTCGTTGGCCCCTACTTCTCGGTGGGAACATTATGAGCGTTTATAACGTTATATATCCTAACCTAAGGC
The DNA here is from genome assembly GCA_963969225.1 of Xylocopa violacea. NCBI lineage: Eukaryota > Metazoa > Arthropoda > Insecta > Hymenoptera > Apidae > Xylocopa > Xylocopa violacea. The sequence goes on from CAXAJV010000835.1 coordinate 2,229,705, forward strand.
ATCCTAACATCTCGGATGTAATATTTTACTACATTCCTGGCACGTCGGCGCCTACTTCTCGGTGGGAACATTATATATGTCTATAACGCTATATATCCTAATCTAAGGCAACCTAACATCTCGGATGTAATATTTTACTACATTCCTGGCACGTCGGCCCCTACTTCTTGGTGGGAACGTTATATACGTCTATAACGCTATATATCCCAGCCTAAGGCAAACTAACATGTCGAATGTAATATTTTACAACATTCCCGTCACTTCGGCCCCTACTTCTAGGTGGGAACATTATATACGTCTATAACGTTATATGTCCTAGCCTGAGACAACCTAACATGTCGAATATAATATTTTACAACATTCCTGGCGTGTCGGTCCCTATTTCTCGGTGAGAAGATTATATATGTCTATAACGCTATATGTCCTAGCCTGAGTCAACCTAACATGTCGAATATAATATTTTACAACATTCCTGGCGCGTCGGCCCCTATTTCTCCGTGGGACCATTATATAAGTCAAAAACGTTATATATCCTAACCTAAGGCAACCTAACATCTCGGATGTAATATTTTACTACATTCCTGGCGCGCTGGCCCCTACTTCTCGGTGGGGACATTATATACGTCTATATCGCTATATATCCTAGCCTAAGGCAACCTAACATGTCGAGCGTAATATTTTACAACATTCCTGGCTCGTCGGCACCTACTTCTCGGTGGGAACTGTATATACGTCTATAACGTTATATATCCTAACCTAAGACAACTTAACATGCCGAGCGTAATATTTTACAACATTCGTCGCTCGTCGGCCCCTACTTCTCGGTGGGAACATTATATACGTCTATAACGTTATATATCCTAGCGTAAGGCATCCTTACATGTCGAATGTAATATTTTACAATATTCCTGGCACGTCGGCAACTACTTCTCGGTGGGAACAGTATATCCGTCTATAACGTTATATATCCTAACCTAAGGCAACTTAACATGTCGAATGTAATGTTTCACCACATTCCTGGCTCGTTGGCCCCTACTTCTCGGTGGGAACATTATGAGCGTCTATAAGGCTATATATCCTAACCTAAGGCAACCTAACATCTCGGATGTAATATTTTACTACATTCCTGGCACGTCGGCCCCTACTTCTTGGTGGGAACATTATATACGTCTATAACGTTATATATCCTAGCCTAAGGCATCCTTACATGTCGAATGTAATATTTTACAACATTCCCGTCACTTCGGCCCCTACTTCTCGGTGGGAACATTATATACGTCTATAACGTTATATGTCCTAGCCTGAGACAACCTAACATGTCGAATATAATATTTTACAACATTCCTGGCGTGTCGTCCCCTATTTCTCCGTGGGAACATTATATAAGTCAAAAACGTTGTATATCTTAACCTAAGGCAACCTAACATCTCGGATGTAATATTTTACTTCATTCCTGGCGTGTCGGCCCCTATTTCTCGGTGGGAACATTATATACGTCTTCAATAATATATATCCTAGTCTAAGACAACCTAACATCTCGGATGTAATATTTTACTACATTCGTGGCGCACCGGCCCCTACTTCTCGGTGGGAAGATTGTATATGTCTATATCGCTATATATCCTAGCCTAAGGCAACCTAACATGTCGAGCGTAATATTTTACAACATTCCTGGCTCGTCGGCACCTACTTCTCGGTGGGAACTTTATATACGTCTATAACGTTATATATCCTAGCATAAGGCATCCTTACATGTCGAGTGTAATGTTTCACCACATTCCTGGCTCGTTGGCCCCTACTTCTTGGTGGGAACATTATGAGCGTCTATAACGTTATATATCCTAACCTAAGGCAACCTAACATCTCGGATGTAATATTTTACTACATTCCTGGCACGTCGGCCCCTACTTCTAGGTGGGAACGTTATATACGTCTATAACGCTATATATCCTAGCCTAAGGCAAACTAACATGTCGAATGTAATATTTTACAACATTCCCGTCACTTCGGCCCCTACTTCTCGGTGGGAACATTATATACGTCTATATCGCTATATATCATAACGTAAGGCAACCTAACATGTCGAGCGTAATATTTTACAACATTCCTGGCCCGTCGGTCCCTACTTCTCGGTGGGAACATTGTATATGTCTATAACGTTATATATCCTAGCCTAAGGCAATCCTAACATCTCGGATGTAATATTTTACAACATTCCTGGCGCGTCGGCACCTACTTCTCGGTGGGAACATTATATACGTCTATAACGTTATATATCCTAACCTAAGGAAACCTAACACCTCGAATGTAATGTTATACAACATTCCTGGCGTGTCGGTCCCTATTTCTCGGTGGGAAGATTATATATGTCTATAACGCTATATGTCCTAGCCTGAGTCAACCTAACATGTCGAATATAATATTTTACAACATTCCTGGCGCGTCGGCCCCTATTTCTCCGTGGGACCATTATATAAGTCAAAAACGTTATATATCCTAACCTAAGGCAACCTAACATCTCGGATGTAATATTTTACTACATTCCTGGCGCGCTGGCCCCTACTTCTCGGTGGGAACTGTATATACGTCTATAACGTTATATATCCTAACCTAAGGCAACTTAACATGTCGGATGTAATATTTTACAACATTCCTGGCGCGTCGGCACCTCCTTCTCGGTGGGAACATTATATACGTCTATAACGTTATATATCCTAACCTAAGGGAACAAAAAATGTCGAGCATAATATTTTACTACATTCCTGGCGTGTCGGCCCTTATTTCTCGGTGGGAATATTATATACGCCTTTAACGCTATATGTCCTAGCCTGGGACAACCTAACATGTCGAATGTAATATTTTACAATATTCCTGGCGCGTCGGCAACTACTTCTCGGTGGGAACATTATATACGTCTATAACGCTATATATCCTAGCTTAAGGCAACCTAACACCTCGGATGTAATGTTTTACAACATTCCTGGCGTGACGGCCCTTATTTCTCGGTGGGAATATTATATACGCCTTTAACGCTATATGTCCTAGCCTGAGACAACCTAACATGTCGAATGTAATATTTTACAATATTCCTGGCGAGTCGGCAACTACTTCTCGGTGGGAACAGTATATACGTCTATAACGTTATATATCCTAACCTAAGGCAACTTAACATGTCGGATGTAATATTTTACAACATTCCTGGCGCGTCGGCACCTCCTTCTCGGTGGGAACATTATATACGTCTATAACGTTATATATCCTAACCTAAGGGAACAAAAAATGTCGAGCATAATATTTTACTACATTCCTGGCGTGTCGGCCCTTATTTCTCGGTGGGAATATTATATACGCCTTTAACGCTATATGTCCTAGCCTGAGACAACCTAACATGTCGAATGTAATATTTTACAATATTCCTGGCGCGTCGGCAACTACTTCTCGGTGGGAACATTATATACGTCTATAACGCTATATATCCTAGCTTAAGGCAACCTAACACCTCGAATATAATGTTATACAACATTCCTGGCGTGTCGGCCCTTATTTCTCGGTGGGAACATTTTATACGTCTTTAACGCTATATATCTTAGCCTAAGGCAATCCTAACATCTCGGATGTAATATTTTACAACATTCCTGGGGCGTCGGCCCCTATTTCTCGGTGGGAACATTATATAAGTCAATAACGTTATATATCCTAACCTAAGGCAACCTAACATCTCGGATGTAATATTTTACAACATTCCCGTCACTTCGGCCCCTACTTCTCGGTGGGAACATTATATACGTCTATAACGTTATATATCTTAGCCTAGGGCAATCCTAACACCTCGCATGTAATATTTTACAACATTCGTGGCGCGCCGCCCGCTATTTCTCGATGCGAACATTATATACGTCTATATCGCTGTATATCCTAGCCTAAGGCAACCTAACATGTCGAGCGTAATATTTTACAACATTCCTGTCTCGTCGGCACCTACTTCTCGGTGGGAACTTTATATACGTCTATAACGTTATATATCCTAGCATAAGGCATCCTCACATGTCGAATGTAATATTTTGCAATATTCCTGGCACGTCGGCAACTACTTCTAGGTGGGAACATTGTATACGTCTATAACGTTACATATCCTAGCCTAAGGCAACCTAACATCTCGGATGTAATATTTTACTACATTCCTGGCGCGCCGGTCCCTACTTTTCGGTGGGAACATTATATACGTCTGTAACGCTATATATCCTAGCCTAAGACAATCCTAACATCTCGGAAGTAATATTTTACAACATTCCTAGCGCGTCGGCACCTACCTCTCGGTGGGAACATTATATACGTCTATAACGTTATATATCCTAACCTAAGGAAACCTAACACCTCGAATGTAATGTTATACAACATTCCTGGCGTGTCGGTCCCTATTTCTCGGTGGGAACATTATATATGTCTATAACGCTATATGTCCTAGCCTGAGTCAACCTAACATGTCGAATATAATATTTTACAACATTCCCTGCGCGTCGGCCCCTATTTCTCCGTGGGACCATTATATAAGTCAAAAACGTTATATATCCTAACCTAAGGCAACCTAACATCTCGGATGTAATATTTTACTACATTCCTGGCGCGCTGGCCCCTACTTCTCGGTGGGAACATTATATACGTCTATAACGTTATATATCCTAACCTAAGGGAACCTAACACCACGGATGTAATGTTTTACAACATTCCAGGCGTGTCGGCCCCTATTTCTCGGTGGGGACATTATGTACGTCTATATCGCTATATATCCTAGCCTAAGGCAACCTAACATGTCGAGCGTAATATTTTACAACATTCCTGGCTCGTCGGCACCTACTTCTCGGTGGGAACTGTATATACGTCTATAACGTTATATATCCTAACCTAAGACAACTTAACATGCCGAGCGTAATATTTTACAACATTCGTCGCTCGTCGGCCCCTACTTCTCGGTGGGAACATTATATACGTCTATAACGTTATATATCCTAGCGTAAGGCATCCTTACATGTCGAATGTAATATTTTACAATATTCCTGGCACGTCGGCAACTACTTCTCGGTGGGAACAGTATATCCGTCTATAACGTTATATATCCTAACCTAAGGCAACTTAACATGTCGAATGTAATGTTTCACCACATTCCTGGCTCGTTGGCCCCTACTTCTCGGTGGGAACATTATGAGCGTCTATAAGGCTATATATCCTAACCTAAGGCAACCTAACATCTCGGATGTAATATTTTACTACATTCCTGGCACGTCGGCCCCTACTTCTTGGTGGGAACATTATATACGTCTATAACGTTATATATCCTAGCCTAAGGCATCCTTACATGTCGAATGTAATATTTTACAACATTCCCGTCACTTCGGCCACTACTTCTCGGTGGGAACATTATATACGTCTATAACGTTATATGTCCTAGCCTGAGACAACCTAACATGTCGAATATAATATTTTACAACATTCCTGGCGTGTCGTCCCCTATTTCTCCGTGGGAACATTATATAAGTCAAAAACGTTGTATATCTTAACCTAAGGCAACCTAACATCTCGGATGTAATATTTTACTTCATTCCTGGCGTGTCGGCCCCTATTTCTCGGTGGGAACATTATATACGTCTTTAATAATATATATCCTAGTCTAAGACAACCTAACATCTCGGATGTAATATTTTACTACATTCGTGGCGCACCGGCCCCTACTTCTCGGTGGGAAGATTGTATATGTCTATATCGCTATATATCCTAGCCTAAGGCAACCTAACATGTCGAGCGTAATATTTTACAACATTCCTGGCTCGTCGGCACCTACTTCTCGGTGGGAACTTTATATACGTCTATAACGTTATATATCCTAGCATAAGGCATCCTTACATGTCGAGTGTAATGTTTCACCACATTCCTGGCTCGTTGGCCCCTACTTCTTGGTGGGAACATTATGAGCGTCTATAACGTTATATATCCTAACCTAAGGCAACCTAACATCTCGGATGTAATATTTTACTACATTCCTGGCACGTCGGCCCCTACTTCTAGGTGGGAACGTTATATACGTCTATAACGCTATATATCCTAGCCTAAGGCAAACTAACATGTCGAATGTAATATTTTACAACATTCCCGTCACTTCGGCCCCTACTTCTCGGTGGGAACATTATATACGTCTATATCGCTATATATCATAACGTAAGGCAACCTAACATGTCGAGCGTAATATTTTACAACATTCCTGGCCCGTCGGTCCCTACTTCTCGGTGGGAACATTGTATATGTCTATAACGTTATATATCCTAGCCTAAGGCAATCCTAACATCTCGGATGTAATATTTTACAACATTCCTGGCGCGTCGGCACCTACTTCTCGGTGGGAACATTATATACGTCTATAACGTTATATATCCTAACCTAAGGAAACCTAACACCTCGAATGTAATGTTATACAACATTCCTGGCGTGTCGGTCCCTATTTCTCGGTGGGAAGATTATATATGTCTATAACGCTATATGTCCTAGCCTGAGTCAACCTAACATGTCGAATATAATATTTTACAACATTCCTGGCGCGTCGGCCCCTATTTCTCCGTGGGACCATTATATAAGTCAAAAACGTTATATATCCTAACCGAAGGCAACCTAACATCTCGGATGTAATATTTTACTACATTCCTGGCGCGCTGGCCCCTACTTCTCGGTGGGAACTGTATATACGTCTATAACGTTATATGTCCTAGCCTGAGACAACCTATCATGTCGAATATAATATTTTACAACATTCCTGGCGCGTCGGCCCCTATTTCTCCGTGGGAACATTATATAAGTCAAAAACGTTATATATCCTAACCTAAGGCAACCTAACATCTCGGATGTAATATTTTACTACATTCCTGGCGCGCTAGCCCCTACTTCTCGGTGGGAACATTATATACGTCTATAACGCCATATATCCTAACTTAAGGCAACAAAAAATGTCGAGCGTAATATTTTACTACATTCCTGGCGTGACGGCCCTTATTTCTCGGTGGGAATATTATATACGCCTTTAACGCTATATGTCCTAGCCTGAGACAACCTAACATGTCGAATGTAATATTTTACAATATTCCTGGCGAGTCGGCAACTACTTCTCGGTGGGAACAGTATATACGTCTATAACGTTATATATCCTAACCTAAGGCAACTTAACATGTCGGATGTAATATTTTACAACATTCCTGGCGCGTCGGCACCTCCTTCTCGGTGGGAACATTATATACGTCTATAACGTTATATATCCTAACCTAAGGGAACAAAAAATGTCGAGCATAATATTTTACTACATTCCTGGCGTGTCGGCCCTTATTTCTCGGTGGGAATATTATATACGCCTTTAACGCTATATGTCCTAGCCTGAGACAACCTAACATGTCGAATGTAATATTTTACAATATTCCTGGCGCGTCGGCAACTACTTCTCGGTGGGAACATTATATACGTCTATAACGCTATATATCCTAGCTTAAGGCAACCTAACACCTCGGATGTAATGTTTTACAACATTCCTCGCGTGACGGCCCTTATTTCTCGGTGGGAATATTATATACGCCTTTAACGCTATATGTCCTAGCCTGAGACAACCTAACATGTCGAATGTAATATTTTACAATATTCCTGGCGAGTCGGCAACTACTTCTCGGTGGGAACAGTATATACGTCTATAACGTTATATATCCTAACCTAAGGCAACTTAACATGTCGGATGTAATATTTTACAACATTCCTGGCGCGTCGGCACCTCCTTCTCGGTGGGAACATTATATACGTCTATAACGTTATATATCCTAACCTAAGGGAACAAAAAATGTCGAGCATAATATTTTACTACATTCGTGGCGCGCCGCCCGCTATTTCTCGATGCGAACATTAAATACGTCTATATCGCTGTATATCCTAGCCTAAGGCAACCTAACATGTCGAGCGTAATATTTTACAACATTCCTGTCTCGTCGGCACCTACTTCTCGGTGGGAACTTTATATACGTCTATAACGTTATATATCCTAGCATAAGGCATCCTCACATGTCGAATGTAATATTTTACAATATTCCTGGCGCGTCGGCAACTACTTCTCGGTGGGAAAAGTATATCCGTCTATAACGTTATATATCCTAACCTAAGGCAACTTAACATGTCGAGTGTAATGTTTCACCACATTCCTGGCTCGTTGGCCCCTACTTCTCGGTGGGAACATTATGAGCGTCTATAACGTTATATATCCTAACCTAAGGCAACCTAACATCTCGGATGTAATATTTTACTACATTCCTGGCGCGTCGGCAACTACTTCTCGGTGGGAACAGTTTATACGTCTATAACGTTATATATCCTGACCTAAGGCAACTTAACATGTCGGATGTAATATTTTACAACATTCCTGGCGCGTCGGCACCTCCTTCTTGGTGGCAATATTATATACGTCTATAACGTTATATATCCTAACCTAAGGGAACCTAACACCTCGGATGTAATGTTTTACAACATTCCTGGCGTGTCGGCCCGTATTTCTCGGTGGGAACATTATATACGTCTTTAACGCTATATATCCTAGCCTATGGCAACCTAACTTGTCGAATGTAAAATTTTACATCATTCCTGGGGCGTCGGCCCCTATTTCTGGGTGGGAAAATTATATAAGTCAATAACGTTATATATCCCAACCTAAGGCAACCTAACATCTCGGATGTAATATTTTACAACATTCCCGTCAGTTCGGCCCCTACTTCTCGGTGGGAACATTATATACGTCCATAACTTTACATATCCTAGCCTAAGGCAACCTAACATCTCGGATGTAATATTTCACTACATTCCTGGCGCGCCGGCCCCCACTTCTCGGTGGGAACATTATATACGTCTATATCGCTATATATATTAGCCTAAGGCAACCTAACATGTCGAGCGTAATATTTTACAACATTCCTGGCTCGTCGGCCCCTACTTCTCGGTGGGAACATTATATACGTCTATAACGTTATATATCCTAACCTAAGGGAACCTAACATCTCGGATGTAATATTTGACAACATTCTTGTCGTGTCGGCCCGTACTCCTCGGTGGGAATATCGTATACGTCTATAACGTTATATATCGTAGCCTAAGGCAATCCTAACACGTCGAATGTAATATTTTACAACATTCCTGGCGCGGCGGCCCCTACTTCTCGGTGGGAACATTATATACGTCTATATCGCTATATATCCTAGCCTAAGGCAACCTAACATGTCGAGCGTAATATTTTGCAACATTCCTGTCTCGTCGGCACCTACTTCTCGGTGGGAACTTTATATACGTCTATAACGTTATATATCCTAGCATAAGGCAACCTTACATGTCGAATGTAATATTTTACAATATTCCTGGCACGTCGGCAACTACTTCTAGGTGGGAACATTGTATACGTCTATAACGTTACATATCCTAGCCTAAGGCAACCTAACATCTCGGATGTAATATTTTACTACATTCCTGGCGCGCCGGTCCCTACTTTTCGGTGGGAACATTATATACGTCTGTAACGCTATATATCCTAGCCTAAGACAATCCTAACATCTCGGAAGTAATATTTTACAACATTCCTAGCGCGTCGGCACCTACCTCTCGGTGGGAACATTATATACGTCTATAACGTTATATATCCTACCCTAAGGCAACCTAACATTTCGGATGTAATATTTTACTACATTCGTGGCGCGCCGGCCCCTACTTCTCGGTGGGAACATTATATACGTCCATAACGCCATATATCCTAACCTAAGGGAACCTAACATCTCGGATGTAATATTTTACTACATTCCTGGCACGTCGGCCCCTACTTCTTGGTGGGAACATTATATACGTCTATAACGCTATATATCCTAGCCTAAGGCAAACTAACATGTCGAATGTAATATTTTACTACATTCGTGGCGCACCGGCCCCTACTTCTCGGTGGGAACATTATATACGTCTACAACGTTATATATCCTAGCCTAAGGCAATCTTAACATCTCGGGTGTAATATTTTACTACATTCCTGGCGCGCCGGCCCCCACTTCTCGGTGGGAACATTATATACGTCTATATCGCTATATATATTAGCCTAAGGCAACCTAACATGTCGAGCGTAATATTTTACAACATTCCTGGCTCGTCGGCCCCTACTTCTCGGTGGGAACATTATATACGTCTATAACGTTATATATCCTAACCTAAGGGAACCTAACATCTCGGATGTAATATTTGACAACATTCTTGTCGTGTCGGCCCGTACTCCTCGGTGGGAATATCGTATACGTCTATAACGTTATATATCGTAGCCTAAGGCAATCCTAACACGTCGAATGTAATATTTTACAACATTCCTGGCGCGGCGGCCCCTACTTCTCGGTGGGAACATTATATACGTCTATATCGCTATATATCCTAGCCTAAGGCAACCTAACATGTCGAGCGTAATATTTTGCAACATTCCTGTCTCGTCGGCACCTACTTCTCGGTGGGAACTTTATATACGTCTATAACGTTATATATCCTAGCATAAGGCAACCTTACATGTCGAATGTAATATTTTACAATATTCCTGGCACGTCGGCAACTACTTCTAGGTGGGAACATTGTATACGTCTATAACGTTACATATCCTAGCCTAAGGCAACCTAACATCTCGGATGTAATATTTTACTACATTCCTGGCGCGCCGGTCCCTACTTTTCGGTGGGAACATTATATACGTCTGTAACGCTATATATCCTAGCCTAAGACAATCCTAACATCTCGGAAGTAATATTTTACAACATTCCTAGCGCGTCGGCACCTACCTCTCGGTGGGAACATTATATACGTCTATAACGTTATATATCCTACCCTAAGGCAACCTAACATTTCGGATGTAATATTTTACTACATTCGTGGCGCGCCGGCCCCTACTTCTCGGTGGGAACATTATATACGTCCATAACGCCATATATCCTAACCTAAGGGAACCTAACATCTCGGATGTAATATTTTACTACATTCCTGGCACGTCGGCCCCTACTTCTTGGTGGGAACATTATATACGTCTATAACGCTATATATCCTAGCCTAAGGCAAACTAACATGTCGAATGTAATATTTTACTACATTCGTGGCGCACCGGCCCCTACTTCTCGGTGGGAACATTATATACGTCTACAACGTTATATATCCTAGCCTAAGGCAATCTTAACATCTCGGGTGTAATATTTTACTACATTCCTGGCGCGCCGGCCCGCACTTCTCGGTGGGAACATTGTATACGTTTATAACGTTATATATCCTAGCCTAAGGCAATCCTAACATCTCGGATGTAATATTTTACAACATTCCCGTCACTTCGGCACCTACTTCTCGGTGGGAACATTATATACGTCTATAACGTTATATATCCTAGTCTAAGGCAACCTAACATCTCGGATGTAATATTTTACTACATTCGTGTCGCACCGGCCCCTACTTCTCGGTGGGAACATTGTATACGTCTATAACGTTATATATCCTAGCCTAAGGCAATCCTAACATCTCGGATGTAATATTTTACAACATTCCTGGCGCGTCGGCACCTACTTCTCGGTGGGAACATTATATACGTCTATAACGTTATATATCCTAACCTAAGGAAACCTAACACCTCGAATGTAATGTTATACAACATTCCTGGCGTGTCGGTCCCTATTTCTCGGTGGGAACATTATATATGTCTATAACGCTATATGTCCTAGCCTGAGTCAACCTAACATGTCGAATATAATATTTTACAACATTCCTGGCGCGTCGGCCCCTATTTCTCCGTGGGACCATTATATAAGTCAAAAACGTTATATATCCTAACCTAAGGCAACCTAACATCTCGGATGTAATATTTTACTACATTCCTGGCGCGCTGGCCCCTACTTCTCGGTGGGAACATTATATACGTCTATAACGTTATATATCCTAACCTAAGGCAACCTAACATACGGGATGTAATATTTTACCACATTCCTGGAGCGCTGGCCCATACTTCTCGGTGGGAACATTATATACGTCTATAACGTTATATATCCTACCCTAAGGCAACCTAACATTTCGGATGTAATATTTTACTACATTCGTGGCGCGCCGGCCCCTACTTCTCGGTGGGAACATTATATACGTCTATAACGCCATATATCCTAACCTAAGGGAACCTAACATCTCGGATGTAATATTTTACTACATTCCTGGCACGTCGGCACCTCCTTCTTGGTGGGAACATTATATACGTCTATAACGCTATATATCCTAGCCTAAGGCAAACTAACATGTCGAATGTAATATTTTACAACATTCCCGTCACTTTGGCACTACTTCTCGGTGGGAACATTATATACGTCTATAACGCTATATATCTTAGCCTAAGGCAATCCTAACATCTCGGATGTAATATTTTACAACATTCCTGGGGCGTCGGCCCCTATTTCTCGGTGGGAACATTATATAAGTCAATAACGTTATATATCCTAACCTAAGGCAACCTAACATCTCGGATGTAATATTTTACAATATTCCCGTCACATCGGCCCCTACTTCTCGGTGGGAACATTATATACGTCTATAACGTTATATGTCCTAGCCTGAGACAACCCAACATGTCGAATATAATATTTTACAACATTCCTGGCGCGTCGGACCCTATTTCTCCGTGGGAACATTATATAAGTCAAAAACGTTATATATCCTAACCTAAGGCAACCTAACATCTCGGATGTAATATTTTACTACATTCCTGGCGCGCTAGCCCCTACTTCTCGGTGGGAACATTATATACGTCTATAACGCCATATATCCTAACTTAAGGCAACAAAAAATGTCGAGCGTAATATTTTACTACATTCCTGGCGTGTCGGCCCTTATTTCTCGGTGGGAATATTATATACGCCTTTAACGCTATATGTCCTAGCCTGAGACAACCTAACATGTCGAATGTAATATTTTACAATATTCCTGGCGCGTCGGCAACTACGTCTCGGTGGGAACAGTATATACGTCTATAACGTTATATATCCTAACCTAAGGCAACTTAACATGTAGGATGTAATATTTTACAACATTCCTGGCGCGTCGGCACCTCCTTCTCGGTGGGAACATTATATACGTCTATAACGTTATATATCCTAACCTAAGGGAACCTAACACCTCGAATGTAATGTTTTACAACATACCTGGCGTGTCGGCCCGTATTTCTCGGTGGGAACATTATATATGTCTATAACGCTATATATCCTAGCCTAAGGCAAACTAACATGTCGAATGTAATATTTTACAAGATTTCTGGCTCGTCGGTCCCTACTTCTCGGTCGGAACAGTACATACGTCTATAACGTTATATATCCTAGACTAAGGCGATCCTAACATGTCGAATGTAAAATTTTACATCATTCCTGGGGCGTCGGCCCCTATTTCTGGGTGGGAAAATTATATAAGTCAATAACGTTATATATCCCAACCTAAGGCAACCTAACATCTCGGATGTAATATTTTACAACATTCCCGTCAGTTCGGCCCCTACTTCTCGGTGGGAACATTATATACGTCTATAACGATATATATCCTAGCCTAAGGCAATCCTAACATCTCGGATGTAATATTTTACAACATTCCTGGGGCGTCGGCCCCTATTTCTCGGTGGGAACATTATATACGTCTATATCGCTATATATCCTAGCCTAAGGCAACCTAACATGTCGAGCGTAATATTTTACAACATTCCTGGCTCGTCGGCACCTACTTCTCGGTGGGAACTTTATATACGTCTATAACGTTATATATCCTAGCATAAGGCAACCTTACATGTCGAATGTAATATTTTACAATATTCCTGGCACGTCGGCAACTACTTCTACTTGGGAACATTATATACGTCTATAACGTTACATATCCTAGCCTAAGGCAACCTAACATCTCGGATGTAACATTTTACTACATTCCTGGAGCGCCGGCCCCTACTTTTCGGTGGGAACATTATATACGTCTGTAACGCTATATATCCTAGCCTAAGGCAATCCTAACATCTCGGAAGTAATATTTTACAACATTCCTAGCGCGTCGGCACCTACTTCTCGGTGGGAACATTATATACGTCTATAACGTTATATATCCTACCCTAAGGCAACCTAACATTTCGGATGTAATATTTTACTACATTCGTGGCGCGCCGGCCCCTACTTCTCTGTGGGAACATTATATACGTCTATAACGCCATATATCCTAACCTAAGGGAACCTAACATCTCGGATGTAATATTTTACTACATTCCTGGCACGTCGGCCCCTACATCTTGGTGGGAACATTATATACGTCTATAACGCTATATATCCTAGCCTAAGGCAAACTAACATGTCGAATGTAATATTTTACAACATTCCGGTCACTTCGGCCCCTACTTCTCGGTGGGAACATTATATACGTCTATAACGCTATATATCTTAGCCTAAGGCAATCCTAACATCTCGGATGTAATATTTTACAACATTCCTGGGGCGTCGGCCCCTATTTCTCGGTGGGAACATTATATAAGTCAATAACGTTATATATCCTAACCTAAGGTAACCTAACATCTCGGATGTAATATTTTACAACATATCCGTCACTTCGGCCCCTACTTCTCGGTGGGAACATTATATACGTCTATAACGTTATATATCTTAGCCTAAGGCAATCCTAACACCTCGGATATAATATTTTACAACATTCCTGGCGCGCCGGCACCTATTTCTCGGTGGGAACATTATATATGTCTATAACGCTATATGTTCTAGCCTGAGACAACCTAACATGTCGAATATAATATTTTACAATATTCCTGGCGCGTCGGCAACTACTTCTCGGTGGGAACTGTATATACGTCTATAACGTTATATATCCTAACCTAAGACAACTTAACATGTCGAATGTAATATTTTACCACATTCCTGGCTCGTTGGCCCCTACTTCTCGGTGGGAACATTATATACGTCTATAACGTTATATATCCTAACCTAAGGCAACCTAACATACGGGATGTAATATTTTACCACATTCCTGGAGCGCTGGCCCCTACTTCTCGGTGGGAACATTATATACGTCTATAACACCATATATCCTAACTTAAGGCAACCAAAAATGTCGAGCGTAATATTTTACTACATTCCTGGCGTGTCGGCCCTTATTTCTCGGTGGGAATATTATATACGCCTTTAACGCTATATGTCCTAGCCTGAGACAACCTAACATGTAGAATGTAATATTTTACAATATTCCTGGCACGTCGGCCACTACTTCTCGGTGGGATCATTATATAAGTCTATAACGCTATATATCGTAGCCTAAGGCAAACTAACATGTCGAATGTAATATTTTACAACATTCCCGTCACTTCGGCACCTACTTCTCGGTGGGAACATTATATACGTCTATATCGCTATATATCATAACGTAAGGCAATCTAACATGTCGAGCGTAATGTTTTACAACATTCCTTGCTCGTCGGTCCCTACTTCTCGGTGGGAACATTATATACGTCTATAACGTTATATATCCTAGTCTAAGGCAACCTAACATCTCGGATGTAATATTTTACTACATTCGTGTCGCACCGGCCCCTACTTCTCGGTGGGAACATTGTATACGTCAATAACGTTATATATCCTAACCTAAGGCAACCTAACATCTCGGATGTAATATTTTACAACATTCCCGTCACTTCGGGCCCTACTTCTCGTTGGGAACATTATATACGTCTATAACGTTATATGTCCTAGCCTGAGACAACCTAACATGTCGAATATAATATTTTACAACATTCCTGGCGCGTCGGCCCCTATTTCTCGGTGGGAACATTATATACGTCTATAACGCCATATATCCTAACTTAAGGCAACAAAAAATGTCGAGCGTAATATTTTACTACATTCCTGGCGTGTCGGCCCTTATTTCTCGGTGGGAATATTATATACGCCTTTAACGCTATATGTCCTAGCCTGAGACAACCTAACATGTCGAATGTAATATTTTACAATATTCCTGGCGCGTCGGCAACTACTTCTCGGTGGGAACTTTATATACGTCTATAACGTTATATATCCTAACCTAAGGCAACTTAACATGTCGGATGTAATATTTTACAACATTCCTGGCGCGTCGGCACCTCCTTCTCGGTGGGAACATTATATACGTCTATAACGTTATATATCCTAACCTAAGGGAACCTAACACCTCGAATGTAATGTTTTACAACATTCCTGGCGTGTCGGCCCCTATTTCTCGGTGGGAACATTATATAAGTCAATAACGTTATATATCCTAACCTAAGGCAACCTAACATCTCGGATGTAATATTTTACAACATTCCCGTCACTTCGGCCCCTACTTCTCGGTGGGAACATTTTGTACGTCTATAACGTTATATATCTTAGCCTAAGGCAATCCTAACACCTCGGATGTAATATTTTACAACATTCCTGGCGCGCCGGCACCTATTTCTCGGTGGGAACATTATATACGTCTATATCGCTATATATACTAGCCTAAGGCAACCTAACATGTCGAATGTAATATTTTACAGCATTCCTGGCGCGCCGGCCCCTACTTCTCGGTGGGAACATTATATACGACTATAACGTAATATATCCTAGCCTAAGGCAATCCTAACATCTCGGATGTAATATTTTACTACATTCGTGGCGCGCCGCCCGCTATTTCTCGATGGGAACATTATATACGTCTATATCGCTATATATCCTAGCCTAAGGCAACCTAACATGTCGAGCGTAATATTTTACAACTTTCCTGGCTCGTCGGCACCTACTTCTCGGTGGGAACTTTATATACGTCTATAACGTTATATATCCTAGCATAAGGCATCCTTACATGTCGAATGTAATATTTTACAATATTCCTGGCGCGTCGGCACCTACTTCTCGGTGGGAACTTTATATACGTTTATAACGTTATATATCCTAGCCTAAGGCATACTTACATGTCGAATGTAATATTTTACAATATTCCTGGCGCGTCGGCAACTACTTCTCGTTGGGAACATTATATACGTCTATAACGTTATATATCCTAACCTAAGGCAACCTAACATATCGGATGTAATATTTTACAACATTCCTGGCGCGTCGGCACCTCCTTCTCGGTGGGAACATTATGTACGTCTATATCGCTATATATCCTAGCCTAAGGCAACCTAACATGTCGAGCGTAATATTTTACAACATTCCTGGCTCGTCGGCACCTACTTCTCGGTGGGAACTTTATATACGTCTATAACGTTATATATCCTAGCCTAAGGCAGCCTTACATGTCGAATGTAATATTTTACAATATTCCTGGCGCGTCGGCAACTACTTCTCGGTGGGAACAGTATATCCGTCTATAACGTTATATATCCTAACCTAAGGCAACTTAACATGTCGAATGTAATGTTTCACCACATTCCTGGCTCGTTGGCCCCTACTTCTCGGTGGGAGCATTATGAGCGTCTATAACGTTATATATCCTAACCTAAGACAACCTAACATCTCGGATGTAATATTTTACTACATTCCTGGCGCGCCGGCCCCTACTTCTCGGTGGGAACATTATATACGTCTATAACGTTATATATCCTAGCCTAAGGCAACCTAACATATCGGATGTAATATTTTACAACATTCCTGGCGCGTCGGCACCTCCTTCTCGGTGGGAACATTATGTACGTCTATATCGCTATATATCCTAGCCTAAGGCAACCTAACATGTCGAGCGTAATATTTTACAACATTCCTGGCTCGTCGGAACCTACTTCTCGGTGGGGACTTTATATACGTCTATAACGTTATATATCCTAGCCTAAGGCATCCTTACATGTCGAATGTAATATTTTACAATATTCCTGGCGCGTCGGCAACTACTTCTCGGTGGAAACAGTATATCCGTCTATAACGTTATATATCCTAACCTAAGGCAACTTAACATGTCGAATGTAATGTTTCACCACATTCCTGGCTCGTTGGCCCCTACTTCTCGGTGGGAACATTATATATGTCTATAACGCTATATATCCTAACCTAAGGCAACCTAACATCTCGGATGTAATATTTTACAACATTCCTGGGGCGTCGGCCCCTATTTCTCGGTGGGAACATTATATAAGTCAATAACGTTATATATCCTAACCTGAGACAACCTAACATCTCGGATGTAATATTTTACAACATTCCCGTC
The DNA here is from genome assembly GCA_963969225.1 of Xylocopa violacea. Lineage (NCBI taxonomy): Eukaryota > Metazoa > Arthropoda > Insecta > Hymenoptera > Apidae > Xylocopa > Xylocopa violacea. The sequence continues at coordinate 2,247,969 of CAXAJV010000835.1, forward strand.
ACTTCGGCCCCTACTTCTCGGTGGGAACATTATATACGTCTATAACGTTATATATCTTAGCCTAAGGCAATCCTAACACCTCGGATGTAATATTTTACAACATTCCTGGCGCGCCGGCACCTATTTCTCGGTGGGAACATCATATACGTCTATATCGCTATATATACTAGCCTAAGGCAACCTAACATGTCGAATGTTATATTTTACAGCATTCCTGGCGCGCCGGCCCCTACTTCTCGGTGGGAACATTATATACGTCTATAACGTGATATATCCTAGCCTAAGGCAATCCTAACGTCTCGGATGTAATATTTTAGTACATTCGTGGCGCGCCGCCCGCTATTTCTCGATGCGAACATTATATACGTCTATATCGCTATATATCCTAGCCTAAGGCAACCTAACATGTCGAGCGTAATATTTTACAACATTCCTGGCTCGTCGGCACCTACTTCTCGGTGGGAACTTTATATACGTCTATAACGTTATATATCCTAGCATAAGGCATCCTTACATGTCGAATGTAATATTTTACAATATTCCTGGCGCGTCGGCAACTACTTCTCGGTGGGAACAGTATATCCGTCTATAACGTTATATATCCTAACCTAAGGCAACTTAACATGTCGAGTGTAATGTTTCACCACATTCCTGGCTCGTTGGCCCCTACTTCTTGGTGGGAACATTATGAGCGTCTATAACGTTATATATCCTAACCTAAGGCAACCTAACATCTCGGATGTAATATTTTACTACATTCCTGGCACGTCGGCGCCTACTTCTCGGTGGGAACATTATATATGTCTATAACGCTATATATCCTAACCTAAGGCAACCTAACATCTCGGATGTAATATTTTACTACATTCCTGGCACGTCGGCCCCTACTTCTTGGTGGGAACGTTATATACGTCTATAACGCTATATATCCTAGCCTAAGGCAAACTAACATGTCGAATGTAATATTTTACAACATTCCCGTCACTTCGGACCCTACTTCTCGGTGGGAACATTATATACGTCTATATCGCTATATATCATAACGTAAGGCAACCTAACATGTCGAGCGTAATATTTTACAACATTCCTGGCTCGTCGGTCCCTACTTCTCGGTGGGAACATTATATACGTCTATAACGCTATATATCCTAGCTTAAGGCAACCTAACACCTCGGATGTAATGTTTTACAACATTCCTGGCGTGTCGGCCCCTATTTCTCTGTGGGAACATTATATACGTCTTTAATAATATATATCCTAGCATAAGGCAATCCTAACATGTCGAATGTATAATTTTAAAACATTCCCGTCACTTCGGCCCCTACTTCTCGGTGGGAACATTATATACGTCTATAACGTTATATATCCTAACCTAAGGGCACCTAACACCTCGAATGTAATGTTTTACAACATTCCTGGCGTGTCGGCCCCTATTTCAAGGTGGGAACATTATATATGTCTATAACGCTATATATCCTAGCCTAAGGCAAACTAACATGTCGAATGGAATATTTTACAACATTCCCGTCACTACGGCCCCTACTTCTCGGTGGGAACATTATATACGTCTATAACGTTATATATCTTAGCCTAAGGCAATCCTAACATCTCGGATGTAATATTTTACAACATTCCTGGGGCGTCGGTCCCTATTTCTCGGTGGGAACATTATATAAGTCAATAACGTTATATATCCTAACCTGAGGCAACCTAACATCTCGGATGTAATATTTTACAACATTCCCGTCACTTCGGCCCCTACTTCTCGGTGGGAACACTATATACGTCTATAACGTTATATATCTTAGCCTAAGGCAATCCTAACACCTCGGATGTAATATTTTACAACATTCCTGGCGCGCCGGCACCTATTTCTCGGTGGGAACATTATATACGTCTATATCGCTATATATACTAGCCTAAGGCAACCTAACATGTCGAATGTAATATTTTACAGCATTCCTGGCGCGCCGGCCCCTACTTCTCGGTGGGAACATTATATACGACTATAACGTAATATATCCTAGCCTAAGGCAATCCTAACATCTCGGATGTAATATTTTACTACATTCGTGGCGCGCCGCCCGCTATTTCTCGATGGGAACATTATATACGTCTATATCGCTATATATCCTAGCCTAAGGCAACCTAACATGTCGAGCGTAATATTTTACAACTTTCCTGGCTCGTCGGCACCTACTTCTCGGTGGGAACTTTATATACGTCTATAACGTTATATATCCTAGCATAAGGCATCCTTACATGTCGAATGTAATATTTTACAATATTCCTGGCGCGTCGGCACCTACTTCTCGGTGGGAACTTTATATACGTTTATAACGTTATATATCCTAGCCTAAGGCATACTTACATGTCGAATGTAATATTTTACAATATTCCTGGCGCGTCGGCAACTACTTCTCGTTGGGAACATTATATACGTCTATAACGTTATATATCCTAACCTAAGGCAACCTAACATATCGGATGTAATATTTTACAACATTCCTGGCGCGTCGGCACCTCCTTCTCGGTGGGAACATTATGTACGTCTATATCGCTATATATCCTAGCCTAAGGCAACCTAACATGTCGAGCGTAATATTTTACAACATTCCTGGCTCGTCGGCACCTACTTCTCGGTGGGAACTTTATATACGTCTATAACGTTATATATCCTAGCCTAAGGCAGCCTTACATGTCGAATGTAATATTTTACAATATTCCTGGCGCGTCGGCAACTACTTCTCGGTGGGAACAGTATATCCGTCTATAACGTTATATATCCTAACCTAAGGCAACTTAACATGTCGAATGTAATGTTTCACCACATTCCTGGCTCGTTGGCCCCTACTTCTCGGTGGGAGCATTATGAGCGTCTATAACGTTATATATCCTAACCTAAGACAACCTAACATCTCGGATGTAATATTTTACTACATTCCTGGCGCGCCGGCCCCTACTTCTCGGTGGGAACATTATATACGTCTATAACGTTATATATCCTAGCCTAAGGCAACCTAACATATCGGATGTAATATTTTACAACATTCCTGGCGCGTCGGCACCTCCTTCTCGGTGGGAACATTATGTACGTCTATATCGCTATATATCCTAGCCTAAGGCAACCTAACATGTCGAGCGTAATATTTTACAACATTCCTGGCTCGTCGGAACCTACTTCTCGGTGGGGACTTTATATACGTCTATAACGTTATATATCCTAGCCTAAGGCATCCTTACATGTCGAATGTAATATTTTACAATATTCCTGGCGCGTCGGCAACTACTTCTCGGTGGAAACAGTATATCCGTCTATAACGTTATATATCCTAACCTAAGGCAACTTAACATGTCGAATGTAATGTTTCACCACATTCCTGGCTCGTTGGCCCCTACTTCTCGGTGGGAACATTATATATGTCTATAACGCTATATATCCTAACCTAAGGCAACCTAACATCTCGGATGTAATATTTTACAACATTCCTGGGGCGTCGGCCCCTATTTCTCGGTGGGAACATTATATAAGTCAATAACGTTATATATCCTAACCTGAGACAACCTAACATCTCGGATGTAATATTTTACAACATTCCCGTCACTTCGGCCCCTACTTCTCGGTGGGAACATTATATACGTCTATAACGTTATATATCTTAGCCTAAGGCAATCCTAACACCTCGGATGTAATATTTTACAACATTCCTGGCGCGCCGGCACCTATTTCTCGGTGGGAACATCATATACGTCTATATCGCTATATATACTAGCCTAAGGCAACCTAACATGTCGAATGTTATATTTTACAGCATTCCTGGCGCGCCGGCCCCTACTTCTCGGTGGGAACATTATATACGTCTATAACGTGATATATCCTAGCCTAAGGCAATCCTAACGTCTCGGATGTAATATTTTAGTACATTCGTGGCGCGCCGCCCGCTATTTCTCGATGCGAACATTATATACGTCTATATCGCTATATATCCTAGCCTAAGGCAACCTAACATGTCGAGCGTAATATTTTACAACATTCCTGGCTCGTCGGCACCTACTTCTCGGTGGGAACTTTATATACGTCTATAACGTTATATATCCTAGCATAAGGCATCCTTACATGTCGAATGTAATATTTTACAATATTCCTGGCGCGTCGGCAACTACTTCTCGGTGGGAACAGTATATCCGTCTATAACGTTATATATCCTAACCTAAGGCAACTTAACATGTCGAGTGTAATGTTTCACCACATTCCTGGCTCGTTGGCCCCTACTTCTTGGTGGGAACATTATGAGCGTCTATAACGTTATATATCCTAACCTAAGGCAACCTAACATCTCGGATGTAATATTTTACTACATTCCTGGCACGTCGGCGCCTACTTCTCGGTGGGAACATTATATATGTCTATAACGCTATATATCCTAACCTAAGGCAACCTAACATCTCGGATGTAATATTTTACTACATTCCTGGCACGTCGGCCCCTACTTCTTGGTGGGAACGTTATATACGTCTATAACGCTATATATCCTAGCCTAAGGCAAACTAACATGTCGAATGTAATATTTTACAACATTCCCGTCACTTCGGACCCTACTTCTCGGTGGGAACATTATATACGTCTATATCGCTATATATCATAACGTAAGGCAACCTAACATGTCGAGCGTAATATTTTACAACATTCCTGGCTCGTCGGTCCCTACTTCTCGGTGGGAACATTATATACGTCTATAACGCTATATATCCTAGCTTAAGGCAACCTAACACCTCGGATGTAATGTTTTACAACATTCCTGGCGTGTCGGCCCCTATTTCTCTGTGGGAACATTATATACGTCTTTAATAATATATATCCTAGCATAAGGCAATCCTAACATGTCGAATGTATAATTTTAAAACATTCCCGTCACTTCGGCCCCTACTTCTCGGTGGGAACATTATATACGTCTATAACGTTATATATCCTAACCTAAGGGCACCTAACACCTCGAATGTAATGTTTTACAACATTCCTGGCGTGTCGGCCCCTATTTCAAGGTGGGAACATTATATATGTCTATAACGCTATATATCCTAGCCTAAGGCAAACTAACATGTCGAATGGAATATTTTACAACATTCCCGTCACTACGGCCCCTACTTCTCGGTGGGAACATTATATACGTCTATAACGTTATATATCTTAGCCTAAGGCAATCCTAACATCTCGGATGTAATATTTTACAACATTCCTGGGGCGTCGGTCCCTATTTCTCGGTGGGAACATTATATAAGTCAATAACGTTATATATCCTAACCTGAGGCAACCTAACATCTCGGATGTAATATTTTACAACATTCCCGTCACTTCGGCCCCTACTTCTCGGTGGGAACACTATATACGTCTATAACGTTATATATCTTAGCCTAAGGCAATCCTAACACCTCGGATGTAATATTTTACAACATTCCTGGCGCGCCGGCACCTACTTCTCGGTGGGAACATTATATACGTCTATAACGTTATATATCCTAACCTAAGGAAACCTAACACCTCGAATGTAATGTTATACAACATTCCTGGCGTGTCGGTCCCTATTTCTCGGTGGGAACATTATATATGTCTATAACGCTATATGTCCTAGCCTGAGACAACCTAACATGTAGAATGTAATATTTTACAATATTCCTGGCGCGTCGGCAACTACTTCTCGGTGGGAACAGTATATACGTCTATAACGTTATATATCCTGACCTAAGGCAACTTAACATGTCGGATGTAATATTTTACAACATTCCTGGTGCGTCGGCACCTCCTTCTCGGTTGCAACATTATATACGTCTATAACGTTATATATCCTAACCTAAGGGAACCTAACACCTCGGATGTAATGTTTTACAACATTCCTGGCGTGTCGGCCCGTATTTCTCGGTGGGAACATTATATACGTCTTTAACGCTATATATCCTAGCCTATAGCAACCTAACTTGTCGAGCGTAATATTTTACAACATTCCTGGCGCGTCGGCACCTACTTCTCGGTCGGAACAGTATATACGTCTATAACGAAATATATCCTAGCCTAAGGCAATCCTAACATGTCGAATGTAAAATTTTACATCAGTCCTGGGGCGTCGGCCCCTATTTCTCGGTGGGAAAATTATATAAGTCAATAACGTTATATATCCCAACCTAAGGCAACCTAACAGCTCGGATGTAATATTTTACAACATTCCCGTCACTTCGGCCCCTACTTCTCGGTGGGAACATTATATAAGTCAATAACGTTATATATCATAACCTAAGGCAACCTAACATGTCGAATATAATATTTTACAACATTCCTGGCGCGTCGGCAACTACTTCTCGGTGGGAACAGTATATACGTCTATAACGTTATATATCCTAACCTAAGGCAACTTAACATGTCGGGTGTAATATTTTACAACATTCCTGGCGCGTCGGCACCTCCTTCTCGGTGGGAACATTATATACGTCTATAACGTTATATATCCTAACCTAAGGGAACCTAACACCTCGAATGTAATGTTTTACAACATTCCTGGCGTGTCGGCCCGTATTTCTAGGTGGGAACATTATATACGTCTTTAACGCTATATATCTTAGCCTAAGGCAATCCTAACATCTCGGATGTAATATTTTACAACATTCCTGGGGCGTCGGCCCCTATTTCTCGGTGGGAACATTATATAAGTCAATAACGTTATATATCCTAACCTAAGGCAACCTAACATCTCGGATGTAATATTTTACAACATTCCCGTCACTTCGGCCCCTACTTCTCGGTGGGAACATTATATACGTCTATAACGTTATATATCTTAGACTAAGGCAATCCTAACACCTCGCATGTAATATTTTACAGCATTCCTGGCGCGCCGGCCCCTACTTCTCGGTGGGAACATTATATACGTCTATAACGTGATATATCCTAGCCTAAGGCAATCCTAACGTCTCGGATGTAATATTTTACTACATTCGTGGCGCGCCGCCCGCTATTTCTCGATGCGAACATTATATACGTCTATATCGCTATATATCCTAGCCTAAGGCAACCTAACATGTCGAGCGTAATATTTCACAACATTCCTGTCTCGTCGGCACCTACTTCTCGGTGGGAACTTTATATACGTCTATAACGTTATATATCCTAGCATAATGCATCCTTACATGTCGAATGTAATATTTTACAATATTCCTGGCGCGACGGCAACTACTTCTCGGTGGGAACAGTATATCCGTCTATAACGTTATATATCCTAACCTAAGGCAACTTAACATGTCGAGTGTAATGTTTCACCACATTCCTGGCTCGTTGGCCCCTACTTCTCGGTGGGAACATTATGAGCGTCTATAACGTTATATATCCTAACCTAAGGCAACCTAACATCTCGGATGTAATATTTTACTACATTCCTGGCACGTCGTCGCCTACTTCTCGGTGGGAACATTATATATGTCTATAACGCTATATATCCTAACCTAAGGCAACCTAACATCTCGGATGTAATATTTTACTACATTCCTGGCTCTTCGGCCCCTACTTCTCGGTGGAAACATTATATACGTCTATAGCGTTACTTATCCTAGCCTAAGGCAACCCAACATCTCGGATGTTATATTTTACTACATTCGTGGCGCGCCGGCCCCTACTTCTCAGTGGGAACATTATATACGTCTATAACGCCATATATCCTAACCTAAGGGAACCTAACATCTCGGATGTAATATTTTACAATATTCCTGGCGCGTCGGCAACTACTTCTCGGTGGGAACATTATATACGTCTATAACGCTATATATCCTGACCTAAGGCAACTTAACATGTCGGATGTAATATTTTACAACATTCCTGGCGCGTCGGCACCTCCTTCTCGGTGGCAACATTATATATGTCTATAACGCTATATGTCCTAGCCTGAGACAACCTAACATGTCGAATGTAATATTTTACAACATTCCTGGCGCGTCGGCACCTACTTCTCGGTCGGAACAGTATATACGTCTATAACGTTATATATCCTAGCCTAAGGCAATCCTAACATGTCGAATGTAAAATTTTACATCATTCCTGGGGCGTCGGCCCCTATTTCTGGGTGGGAAAATTATATAAGTCAATAACGTTATATATCCCAACCTAAGGCAACCTAACATCTCGGATGTAATATTTTACAACATTCCCGTCAGTTCGGCCCCTACTTCTCGGTGGGAACATAATATACGTCTATAACGATATATATCCTATCCTGAGGCAATCCTAACATCTCGGATGTAATATTTTACAACATTCCTGGGGCGTCGGCCCCTATTTCTCGGTGGGAACATTATATACGTCTATAACTTTACATATCCTAGCCTAAGGCAACCTAACATCTCGGATGTAATATTTCACTACATTCCTGGCGCGCCGGCCCCCACTTCTCGGTGGGAACATTATATACGTCTATAACGTTATATATCCTAACCTAAGGGAACCTAACATCTCGGATGTAATATTTGACAACATTCTTGTCGTGTCGGCCCGTACTCCTCGGTGGGAATATCGTATACGTCTATAACGTTATATATCCTAGCCTAAGGCAATCCTAACACGTCGAATGTAATATTTTACAACATTCCTGGCGCGGCGGCCCCTACTTCTCGGTGGGAACATTATATACGTCTATAACGCTATATATCCTAGCTTAAGGCAACCTAACACCTCGGATGTAATGTTTTACAACATTCCTGGCGTGTCGGCCCCTATTTCTCGGTGGGAACATTATATACGTCCTTAACAATATATATCCTAGCCTAAGGCAATCCTAACATGTCGAATGTATAATTTTAAAACATTCCCGTCACTTCGGCCCCTACTTCTCGGTGGGAACATTATATACGTCTATAACGTTATATATCCTAACCTAAGGGAACCTAACACCACGGATGTAATGATTTACAACATTCCTGGCGTGTCGGCCCCTATTTCTCGGTGGGAACATTATATATGTCTATAACGCTATATGTTCTAGCCTGAGACAACCTAACATGTCGAATATAATATTTTACAATATTCCTGGCGCGTCGGCAACTACTTCTCGGTGGGAACTGTATATACGTCTATAACGTTATATATCCTAACCTAAGACAACTTAACATGTCGAATGTAATATTTTACCACATTCCTGGCTCGTTGGCCCCTACTTCTCGGTGGGAACATTATATACGTCTATAATGTTATATATCCTAACCTAAGGCAACCTAACATACCGGATGTAATATTTTACCACATTCCTGGCGCGCTGGCCCCTACTTCTCGTTGGGAACATTATATACGTCTATAACGCCATATATCCTAACTTAAGGCAACCAAAAATGTCGAGCGTAATATTTTACTACATTCCTGGCGTGTCGGCCCTTATTTCTCGGTGGGAATATTATATACGCCTTTAACGCTATATGTCCTAGCCTGAGACAACCTAACATGTCGAATGTAATATTTTACAATATTCCTGGCGCGTCGGCAACTACTTCTCGGTGGGAACAGTATATACGTCTATAACCTTATATATCCTGACCTAAGGCAACTTAACATGTCGGATGTAATATTTTACAACATTCCTGGCGCGTCGGCACCTCCTTCTTGGTGGCAACATTATATACGTCTATAACGTTATATATCCTAACCTAAGGGAACCTAACACCTCGGATGTAATGTTTTACAACATTCCTGGCGTGTCGGCCCGTATTTCTCGGTGGGAACATTATATACGTCTTTAACGCTATATATCCTAGCCTATGGCAACCTAACTTGTCGAGCGTAATATTTTACAACATTCCTGGCGCGTCGGCACCTACTTCTCGGTCGGAACAGTATATACGTCTATAACGTTATATATCCTAGCCTAAGGCAATCCTAACATGTCGAATGTAAAATTTTACATCATTCCTGGGGCGTCGGCCCCTATTTCTGGGTGGGAAAATTATATAAGTCAATAACGTTATATATCCCAACCTAAGGCAACCTAACATCTCGGATGTAATATTTTACAACATTCCCGTCAGTTCGGCCCCTACTTCTCGGTGGGAACATTATATACGTCTATAACGATATATATCCTAGCCTAAGGCAATCCTAACATCTCGGATGTAATATTTTACAACATTCCTGGGGCGTCGGCCCCTATTTCTCGGTGGGAACATTATATACGTCTATATCGCTATATATCCTAGCCTAAGGCAACCTAACATGTCGAGCGTAATATTTTACAACATTCCTGGCTCGTCGGCCCCTACTTCTCGGTGGGAACATTATATACGTCTATAACGTTATATATCCTAACCTAAGGGAACCTAACATCTCGGATGTAATATTTGACAACATTCTTGTCGCGTCGGCCCGTACTCCTCGGTGGGAATATCGTATACGTCTATAACGTTATATATCCTAGCCTAAGGCAATCCTAACACGTCGAATGTAATATTTTACTACATTCCTGGCGTGTCGGCCGTTATTTCTCGTGGGAATATTATAGACGCCTTTAACGCTATATGTCCTAGCCTGAGACAACCTAACATGTCGAATGTAATATTTTACAATATTCCTGGCGCGTCGGCCCCTACTTCTCGGTGGGAACATTATATACGTCTATAACGTTATATATCCTAGCCTAAGGCAATCTTAACATCTCGGATGTAATATTTTACAACATTCCTGGCTCGTCGGCACCTACTTCTCGGTGGGAACATTATATACGTCTATAACGTTATATATCCTAACCTAAGGGAACCTAACTCCTCGGATGTAATGTTTTACAACATTCCTGGCGTGTCGGCCCCTATTTCTCGGTGGGAATATTATATACGTCTTTAACGCTATATGTCCTAGCCTGAGACAACCTAACATGTCGAATGTAATGTTTTACATTATTCCTGGCGCGTCGGCAACTACTTCTCGGTGGGAACGTTACATACTTCTATAACGTTATATATCCTAACCTAAGACAACTTAACATGTCGAGCGTAATATTTTACAACATTCCAGGCTCGTCGGCCCCTACTCCTCGGTGGGAACATTATATACGCCTATAACGCTATATATCCGAGCCTAAGGCAACCTAACACCTCGGATGTAATGTTTTACAACATTCCTGGCGTGTCGGCCCCTATTTCTCGGTGGGAACATTATACACCTCTTTAACGATGTATATCCTAGCCTAAGGCAATCCTAACATGTCGAAAGTATAATTTTACAACATTCCTGAGGCGTCGGCCCCTATTTCTCCGTGGGAACATTATATACGTCTGTAACGCTATATATCCTAACCTAAGGCAACCTAACATCTCGGATGTAATATTTTACAACATTCCTGGCGCGTCGGCACCTCCTTCTCGGTGGGAACATTATGTACGTCTATATCGCTATATATCCTAGCCTAAGGCAACCTAACATGTCGAGCGTAATATTTTACAACATTCCTGGCTCGTCGGCACCTACTTCTCGGTGGGGACCTTATATACGTCTATAACGTTATATATCCTAGCCTAAGGCATCCTTACATGTCGAATGTAATGTTTCACCACATTCCTGGCTCGTTGGCCCCTACTTCTCGGTGGGAACATTATGAGCGTCTATAACGTTATATATCCTAACCTAAGGCAACCTAACATCTCGGATGTAATATTTTACTACATTCCTGGCACGTCGGCCCCTACTTCTCGGTGGGAACATTATATATGTCTATAACGCTATATATCCTAACCTAAGGCAACCTAACATCTCGGATGTAATATTTTACTACATTCCTGGCACGTCGGCCCCTACTTCTTGGTGGGAACATTATATACGTCTATAACGCTATATATCCTAGCCTAAGGCAACCTAACATGTCGAGCGTAATATTTTACAACATTCCTGGCTCGTCGGCGCCTACATCTCGGCGGGGACTTTATATATGTCTATAACGTCATATATCCTAACGGAAGGCAACCTAACATCTCCGACGTAGTATTTTCCAACATTCCTGGCGCGTGGGCACCTACTACTCGATGGGAACAGTATATACGTCTGTAACGTCATATATCCTGGCGTAAGGCAACCTAACATCTCGGATGTAAAATTTTACAACATTCCTGGCATGTCGGTCCATACGTCTCGGAGGGAACATTATATACGTCTATAACGATATATATCCTAACGTAAGGCAACCTAACATCTCGGACGTAATCTTTTACAACATTCCTGGTGTGTCGGCCCGTACTTCTCGGTGGGAAAATCATATACGTCTATGACGCTGTATATCCTAACCTAAGGCAACCTAACATCTGGGATGTAATATTTTACAACATTCCGGGCATGTCGGTCCCTACGTCTCGGTGGGAACATTATATATGTCTATATCGATATATATCCTAACCTAAGGCAACCAAACATCTGGCATGTAATATTTTACAACATTCGTGGCATGTCGGTCCCTTCGTCTCGGAGGGAACATTACATACGTCTATAACGATATATATCCTAACGTAGGGCAACCTAACATCTCGGACGTAATCTTTTACAACATTCCTGGCACGTTGGTTCCTACTTCTCGGTGGGAACATTATATACGTCAATAACGTTATATATCATAACCTAAGACAAACTAACCTCTCTATCGCATTATTTTGCAACATTCCTGGCGTGATGGCGCCTACTTCCCGATGGCGACATTATATACGTCTATAACGTTGTATATCCTAACCTAACGCAACCTAACATCTCGGATGTAATACTTGACCACATTCCTGGCGTGTCGGCCCCTATTTCAGGGTGGGAACATTATATACGTCTATAACGCTATATATCCTAGCCTAAGGCAACCTAACATGTCGAGTGTAATATTTTACAACATTCCTGGCGCGTCGGCAACTTCTTCTCGGTGGGAACAGTATATACGTCTATAACGTTATATATCGTAACCTAAGGCACCCTAACACCTCGGATGTAATGTTTTACAACATTCCTTGCGTGACGGCCCCTATTTCTCGGTGGGAATATCATATACGTCTATAACGCTATATATCCTAGCCTAGGGCAATCCTAACATGTCGGATGTAATATTTTAAAACATTCCTCGCGTGCCGGCCCCTACTTCTCGGTGGGAACATTATATACGTCTATAACGTCATATATCCTAACCTAAGGGAAATTAACATCTATGATGTAATATTTGACATCATTCCTGGCGTGTCGGCCCCTACTTCTCGGTGGGAACATTATATACGTCTATAACGTTATATATCCTAACCTAAGGGAACCTAACACCTCGGATGTAATATTTTACTACATTCCTGGCCCGCCGGCCCCTACTTCTCGGTGGGAACATTATATACGTCTATAACGCTATATATCCTAGCCTAACGCAATCCTAACATATCGAGAGTAATATTTTACAACATTCCTGGCTCGTCGGCCCCTACTTCTCTATGGGAACATTATATACGTCAATAACGTTATATATCCTAACCTAAGGCAACCTAACATCTCAGATTTAATGTTTTACAACATTCCTGGCTTGTCGACGCCTACATCTCGGCGCGGACTTTATATATGTCTATAACGTCATATATCCTAACCTAAGGCAACCTAACATCTCCGACGTAGTATTTTACAACATTCCTGGCGCGTCGGCACCTACTTCTCGGTGGGACAGTATATACGTCTAGAACGTTATATATCCTAACCTAAGGCAACGTAACGTCTCTAGCGTAATATTTTACAACATTCCTGGCATGTCGGCCCCTACTTCTCGGTGGGAACATTATATACGTCTATAACGCTATATATCCTAGCCTAAGGCAACCTAACATGTTGAATGTAATATTTTACAACGTTCCTGGCTTGTCGGCCCGTAGTTCTCGGTACTAGCAATGTATACATCTATAGCGTTATATATCATAGCCTAAGGCAACCTAACATGTCGAACGTAATGTTTTACAACATTCCTGGCGCGCCGGCCCCTACTTATCAGTGGGAACATTATGTACGACTATAACGCTATATATCCTAGCCTAAGGCAACCTAACATGTCGAGCGTAATATTTTACAACATTCCTGGCACGTCGGCCCTTACTTCTCGGTGGGAACATTATATACGTCCATAATGCTATATATCCTAGCCAAAGGCAACCTAACATGTCGAATGTAATATTTTACAGCATTCCCGGCGCGTTGGCCCCTGCATCTCGATGGGAAAATTATATACGTCTATAACGTTATATATCCTAGCCTAAGGCAACCTAACATGTCGAGCGTAATATTTTACAACATTCCTGGCTCGTTGGCCCCTACTTCTCGGTAGGAACTTTATATACGTCTACAACGTCATATATCCTAACCTAAGGCAACCTAGCACCTCGGATGTAATATTGTACTACATTCCTGGCGCGTCGGCCCCTTATTTCTCGGTGAGAAAATTATATAAGTCAATAACGTTAAATATCCTAACCTAAGGCATCCTAACATCTCGGATGTAATATTGTACTACATTCCTGGCACGTCGGCCCCTACTTCTCGGTGGCAACATTATATACGTCTATAACGCTGTATATCCTAGCCTAAGGCAACCTAACATGTTGAATGTAATATTTTACAACGTTCCTGGCGTGTCGGTCCGTAGTTCTCGGTGATAACAATGTATACGTCTATAACGTTATATATCATAGCCAAAGGCAACCTAACATGTCGAATGTAATGTTTTAAAACATTCCTGGCGCGTCGGCACCTACTTCTCGGTGGGAACAGTATATACGTCTATAACGCTATATATCCTAGCCTGAGGCAACCTAACATGTCGAGCGTAGTATTTTACAACATTCCCGGCACTTCGGCAACTACTTCTCGGTGGGAACATTATATACGTCTATAACGCTATATATCCTAGCCTAAGGCAACCTAACATGTCGAGCGTAATATTTTACAACATTCCTGACACGTCGGCCCCTACTTCTCGATGGGAACATTATATACGTCTATAACGTCATATATGCTAACCTAAGGGATCCTAACATGTCGAATGTAATATTTCACAACATTCCTGGCGCGTCGGCAACTACTTCCCGGTGGGAACAGTATATACGTCAATAACGCTATATATCCTAGCCTAAGGCAACCTAACATGTCGAGCGTAGTATTTTACAACATTCACGGCACTTCGGCCCCTACTTCTCGGTGGGAACATTATATACGTCTATAACGTCATATGTGCTAACCTAAGGGATCCTAACATGTCGAATGTAATATTTTACTTCATTCCTGTCACGTCGGCGGCTGCTTCTCGGTGGAAACATTATATACGTCTATAACGCTATATATCCTAGCCTAAGGCAACCTAACATGTCGAGTGTAATATTGTACAACATTCCTGGCACTTCGGCAACTTCTTCTCGGTGGGAACACAATACTACATTCCTGGCACATTGGCCCCTACTTCTCGGTGGGAACATTATATACGTCTATAACATATATATCCTGGGCTAAGGCAACCTAACATCTCGGATGTAATATTTGACAACATTCCTGGCTTGTCGGCCCGTACTTCTCGGTGGGAATATCATATACGTCTATAACGTTATATATCCTAGCCTAGGGCAATCTTAACATGTGGATTGTAATATTTTACAACATTCCCGGCACTGCGGCAACTACTTCTCGGTGGGAACGTTATATACGTCTATAACGTTATATATCCCATCTTAAGGCAACGCAACATGTCGAATGTAATATTTTGCAACATTCCTGGCGCGTCGGCAACTACTTCTTGGTGGGAACAGTATATACGTCTATAACGTTATATATCCTTACCTAAGGCAACCTAACCCCTCGGATGTAATGTTTTACAACATTCCTCGCGTGTCTGCCCCTACTTCTCGGTGGGAACATTATATACGTCTATAACGTTATATATCCTAACCTAAGGCAACCTAACATGTCGAATGTAATATTTTACTACATTCCTGGCACGTCGGCCGCTACTTCTCGGTGGAAACATTATATACGTCTATAGCGCTATATATCCTAGCCTAAGGCAATCCTAACATGTCGAATGTAATATTTTACAACATTCCTGACGCGTCGGCCCCTACTTCTCGGTAGGAACATTATATACGTCTATAACGTTACATATCCTTGCCTAAGGCAACCTAACTTGTCGCACGTAATATTTTACAACATTGCCGGCACTTTGAACCCTACTTCTCGGTGGGAACGTTATATACGTCTATAACGCTATATATCCTAGCTTAAGGCAACCTAACATGTCGAGCGTAGTATTTTACAACATTTCCGGCACTTCGGCAACTACTTCTCGGTGGGAACAGTATATACGTCTATAACGCTATATATCCTAGCCTAAGGCAACCTAACATTTCGAACGTAATATTTTACAACATTCCCGGCACTTGGGCCCCTACTTCTCAGTGGGAACATTGTATACGTCTATAACGCTATATATCCTAGGCTAAGGCAACCTAACATGTCGAATGTAATATTTTACAACATTCCCGGCAGATAGGCCCCTACACTTCGGTGGGAACATTATATACGTCTATAACACTATATATCCTAGCTCGAGGCAACCTAACATGTCGAATGTAATATTTTACAACATTCCTGTCTCGTCGGCCCCTACTTCTGAGTGGGAACATTATATACGTCTTTAACGTTACATATCCTAGCCTAAGGCAACCTAACATGTTGAATGTAATATTTTACAGCATTCCCGGAACTTCGGCCCCTACTTCTCGGTAGGAACGGTATATACGTCTACAACGCTGTATATCCTAGCTTAATGCAGCCTAACATGTCGAATGTAATATTTTACAACATTCCTGACGCGTCGGCCCCTACTTCTCGGTAGGAACATTATATACGTCTATAACGTTACATATCCTTGCCTAAGGCAACCTAACTTGTCGAATGTAATATTTTACAACATTCCTGGCGCGTCGTAACCTACTTCTCGGTAGGAACAGTATATACGTCTATAACGTTATTTGTCCTAGCTTAAGAAAACCTAGCATGTCGAATGTAATATTTTACAACATTCCTGGCGCGTAGGCCCCTACATCTTGGTGGGAACACAATACTACATTCCTGGCACATTGGCCCCTACTTCTCGGTGGGAACATTATATACGTCTATAACGTTATATATCCTGGGCTAAGGCAACCTAACATCTCGGATGTAATATTTGACAACATTCCTGGCTTGTCGGCCCGTACTTCTCGATGGGAATATCATATACGTCTATAACGTTATATATCCTAGCCTAGATCAATTTTAACATGTCGATTGTAATATTTTACAACATTCCCGGAACTTCGGCCCCTACGTCTCGGTGGGAACATTATATACGTCTATAACGCTATATATCATAGCCTAGGGCAACCTAACATGTCGAGTGTAATATTTTACAACATTCCTGGCACGTCGGCAACTTCTTCTCGGTGGGAACAGTATACACGTCTATAACGCTATATATCCTAGCCTAAGGCAACCTAACCTGTCGAGCGTAATACTTTACAACATTCCTGACACGTCGGCCCCTCCTTCTCGGTGGGAACATTATATACGTCTATAACGTTATATATCCTAACCTAAGGCAACCTAACACCTCGGATGAAATGTTTTACAACATTCCTCGCGTGTCGGCCCCAATTTCTCGGTGGGAACATTATATACGTCTATAACGCTATATATCCTAGCCTAAGACAACCTAACATGTCGAATGTAATATTTTACAACATTCCTGGCGCGTCGGCACCTACTTCTCGGTGGGAACAGTATATACGTTTATAACGTTATATATCCTAACCTAAGGCGTCCTAACACCTCGGGTGGAATGTTTTACAACATTCCTCGCGTGTCGGCCCCTATTTCTCGGTGGGAACATTATATACGTCTGTAACGCTATATATCATAGCCTAAGGCAACCTAACATGTCGAGTGTAATATTTTACAACATTCCTGGCACGTCGGCAACTTCTTCTCGGTGGGAACAGTATATACGTCTATAACGCTATATATCCTAGCCTAAGGCAACCTAACCTGTCGAGCGTAATACTTTACAACATTCCTGACACGTCGGCCCCTCCTTCTCGGTGGGAACATTATATACGTCTATAACGTTATATATCGTAACCTAAGGCACCCTAACACCTCGGATGTAATGTTTTACAACATTCCTTGCGTGACGGCCCCTATTTCTCGGTGGGAATATCATATACGTCTATAACGCTATATATCCTAGCCTAGGGCAATCCTAACATGTCGGATGTAATATTTTAAAACATTCCTCGCGTGCCGGCCCCTACTTCTCGGTGGGAACATTATATACGTCTATAACGTCATATATCCTAACCTAAGGGAAATTAACATCTATGATGTAATATTTGACATCATTCCTGGCGTGTCGGCCCCTACTTCTCGGTGGGAACATTATATACGTCTATAACGTTATATATCCTAACCTAAGGGAACCTAACACCTCGGATGTAATATTTTACTACATTCCTGGCCCGCCGGCCCCTACTTCTCGGTGGGAACATTATATACGTCTATAACGCTATATATCCTAGCCTAACGCAATCCTAACATATCGAGAGTAATATTTTACAACATTCCTGGCTCGTCGGCCCCTACTTCTCTATGGGAACATTATATACGTCAATAACGTTATATATCCTAACCTAAGGCAACCTAACATCTCAGATTTAATGTTTTACAACATTCCTGGCTTGTCGACGCCTACATCTCGGCGCGGACTTTATATATGTCTATAACGTCATATATCCTAACCTAAGGCAACCTAACATCTCCGACGTAGTATTTTACAACATTCCTGGCGCGTCGGCACCTACTTCTCGGTGGGACAGTATATACGTCTAGAACGTTATATATCCTAACCTAAGGCAACGTAACGTCTCTAGCGTAATATTTTACAACATTCCTGGCATGTCGGCCCCTACTTCTCGGTGGGAACATTCTATACGTCTATAACGCTATATATCCTAGCCTAAGGCAACCTAACATGTTGAATGTAATATTTTACAACGTTCCTGGCTTGTCGGCCCGTAGTTCTCGGTACTAGCAATGTATACATCTATAGCGTTATATATCATAGCCTAAGGCAACCTAACATGTCGAACGTAATGTTTTACAACATTCCTGGCGCGCCGGCCCCTACTTATCAGTGGGAACATTATGTACGACTATAACGCTATATATCCTAGCCTAAGGCAACCTAACATGTCGAGCGTAATATTTTACAACATTCCTGGCACGTCGGCCCTTACTTCTCGGTGGGAACATTATATACGTCCATAATGCTATATATCCTAGCCAAAGGCAACCTAACATGTCGAATGTAATATTTTACAGCATTCCCGGCGCGTTGGCCCCTGCATCTCGATGGGAAAATTATATACGTCTATAACGTTATATATCCTAGCCTAAGGCAACCTAACATGTCGAGCGTAATATTTTACAACATTCCTGGCTCGTTGGCCCCTACTTCTCGGTAGGAACTTTATATACGTCTACAACGTCATATATCCTAACCTAAGGCAACCTAGCACCTCGGATGTAATATTGTACTACATTCCTGGCGCGTCGGCCCCTTATTTCTCGGTGAGAAAATTATATAAGTCAATAACGTTAAATATCCTAACCTAAGGCATCCTAACATCTCGGATGTAATATTGTACTACATTCCTGGCACGTCGGCCCCTACTTCTCGGTGGCAACATTATATACGTCTATAACGCTGTATATCCTAGCCTAAGGCAACCTAACATGTTGAATGTAATATTTTACAACGTTCCTGGCGTGTCGGTCCGTAGTTCTCGGTGATAACAATGTATACGTCTATAACGTTATATATCATAGCCAAAGGCAACCTAACATGTCGAATGTAATGTTTTAAAACATTCCTGGCGCGTCGGCACCTACTTCTCGGTGGGAACAGTATATACGTCTATAACGCTATATATCCTAGCCTGAGGCAACCTAACATGTCGAGCGTAGTATTTTACAACATTCCCGGCACTTCGGCAACTACTTCTCGGTGGGAACATTATATACGTCTATAACGCTATATATCCTAGCCTAAGGCAACCTAACATGTCGAGCGTAATATTTTACAACATTCCTGACACGTCGGCCCCTACTTCTCGATGGGAACATTATATACGTCTATAACGTCATATATGCTAACCTAAGGGATCCTAACATGTCGAATGTAATATTTCACAACATTCCTGGCGCGTCGGCAACTACTTCCCGGTGGGAACAGTATATACGTCAATAACGCTATATATCCTAGCCTAAGGCAACCTAACATGTCGAGCGTAGTATTTTACAACATTCACGGCACTTCGGCCCCTACTTCTCGGTGGGAACATTATATACGTCTATAACGTCATATGTGCTAACCTAAGGGATCCTAACATGTCGAATGTAATATTTTACTTCATTCCTGTCACGTCGGCGGCTGCTTCTCGGTGGAAACATTATATACGTCTATAACGCTATATATCCTAGCCTAAGGCAACCTAACATGTCGAGTGTAATATTGTACAACATTCCTGGCACTTCGGCAACTTCTTCTCGGTGGGAACACTATATACGTCTATAACGCTATATATCCTAGCCTAAGGCAACCTAACATGTCGAGCGTAATATTTTACAACATTCCTGACACGTCGGCCCCTACTTCTCGGTGGGAACATTACATACGTCTATAACGTTATATATCCTAACCTAAGGGAACATAACATCTCGGATGTAATATTTGACAACATTCCTGGCGTGTCGGCCTTACTTCTCGGTGGGAACATTGTATAAGGCAATAACGTTATATATCCTAACATAAGGCAACCTAACATCTCGGATGTAATATTTAACTACATTCCTGGCACGTCGGCCCCTACTTCTCGGTGGGAACATTATATACGTCTATAACGCTATATATCCTGGGCTAAGGCAACCTAACATCTCGGATGTAATATTTGACAACATTCCTGGCGTGTCGGCCCGTACTTCTCGGTGGGAATATCATATACGTCTGTAACGTTATATATCCTAGCCTAGGGCAATCCTAACATGTCGAATGTAATATTTTACAACATTCCCGGCACTTCGGCAACTACTTCTCGGTAGGAACAGTATATACGTCTATAACGCTGTATATCCTAGCCTAAGGCAACCTAACATGTCGAACGTAATATTTTACAACATTCCCGGAACTTCGGCCCCTACGTCTCGGTGGGAACGTTATATACGTCTATAACGCTGTATATCCTAGCTTAAGGCAGTCTAGCATGTCGAATGTAATATGTTACATCATTCCTGCCGCGTCGGCAACTACTTCTCGATGGGAACAGTATATACGTCTATAACGTTATATATCCTAACCTAAGGCACCCTAACACCTCGGATGTAATGTTTTACAACATTCCTCGCGTGTCGGACTCTATTTCTCGGTGGGAATAACCTATACGTCTATAACGCTACATATCCTAGCCTAGGGCAATCCTAACATGTCGAATGTAATGTTTTACAACATTCCGCGCGTGTCGGCACCAATTTCGCGGTGGGAACATTATATACGTCTATAACGCTATATATCCTAGCCTAAGGCAATCCTAACATATCGATTGTAATATTTTACATCATTCCTGGCGCGTCGGCCCCTATTTCTCGGTGGGAACATTATATACGTCTATAACGCTATACATCCTAGCCTAAGGCAACCTAACAAGTCGAACGTAATATTTTTCAACATTCCCGGCACTTCGGCCCCTACTTCTCGGTGGGAACATTATATACGTCTATAACGTTATATATCCTAACCTAAGGGAACCTAACACATCGGATGTAATATTTGACAACATTCCTGGCGCGTCGGCCCCTACTTCTCGGTAGGAACATTATATGCGTCTATAACGATACATATCCTAGCCAAAGGCAATCTAACATGTCGAATGTAATATTTTACATCATTCCTGGCGCGTAGGCTCCTACTTCTTGGTGGGAACACAATACTACATTCCTGGCACATTGGCCCCTACTTCTCGGTGGGAACATTATATACGTCTATAACATATATATCCTGGGCTAAGGCAACCTAACATCTCGGATGTAATATTTGACAACATTCCTGGCTTGTCGGCCCGTACTTCTCGGTGGGAATATCATATACGTCTATAACGTTATATATCCTAGCCTAGGGCAATCTTAACATGTGGATTGTAATATTTTACAACATTCCCGGCACTGCGGCAACTACTTCTCGGTGGGAACGTTATATACGTCTATAACGTTATATATCGTAACCTAAGGCACCCTAACACCTCGGATGTAATGTTTTACAACATTCCTTGCGTGACGGCCCCTATTTCTCGGTGGGAATATCATATACGTCTATAACGCTATATATCCTAGCCTAGGGCAATCCTAACATGTCGGATGTAATATTTTAAAACATTCCTCGCGTGCCGGCCCCTACTTCTCGGTGGGAACATTATATACGTCTATAACGTCATATATCCTAACCTAAGGGAACCTAACACATCGGATGTAATATTGGACAACATTGCTGGCGTGTCGGCCCCTATTTCCCGGTGGGAACATTATATACGTCTATAACGCTATATATCCTAGCCTAAGGCAACCTAACATGTCGAATGTAATATTTTACTACATTCCTGGCACGTCGGCCGCTACTTCTCGGTGGAAACATTATATACGTCTATAGCGCTATATATCCTAGCCTAAGGCAATCCTAACATGTCGAATGTAATATTTTACAACATTCCTGACGCGTCGGCCCCTACTTCTCGGTAGGAACATTATATACGTCTATAACGTTACATATCCTTGCCTAAGGCAACCTAACTTGTCGCACGTAATATTTTACAACATTGCCGGCACTTTGACCCCTACTTCTCGGTGGGAACGTTATATACGTCTATAACGCTATATATCCTAGCTTAAGGCAACCTAACATGTCGAGCATAGTATTTTACAACATTTCCGGCACTTCGGCAACTACTTCTCGGTGGGAACAGTATATACGTCTATAACGCTATATATCCTAGCCTAAGGCAACCTAACATTTCGAACGTAATATTTTACAACATTCCCGGCACTTGGGCCCCTACTTCTCAGTGGGAACATTGTATACGTCTATAACGCTATATATCCTAGGCTAAGGCAACCTAACATGTCGAATGTAATATTTTACAACATTCCCGGAACTTCGGCCCCTACTTCTCGGTAGGAACGGTATATACGTCTACAACGCTGTATATCCTAGCTTAATGCAGCCTAACATGTCGAATGTAATATTTTACAACATTCCTGACGCGTCGGCCCCTACTTCTCGGTAGGAACATTATATACGTCTATAACGTTACATATCCTTGCCTAAGGCAACCTAACTTGTCGAATGTAATATTTTACAACATTCCTGGCGCGTCGTAACCTACTTCTCGGTGGGAACAGTATATACGTCTATAACGTTATTTGTCCTAGCTTAAGAAAACCTAGCATGTCGAATGTAATATTTTACAACATTCCTGGCGCGTAGGCCCCTACATCTTGGTGGGAACACAATACTACATTCCTGGCACATTGGCCCCTACTTCTCGGTGGGAACATTATATACGTCTATAACGTTATATATCCTAGCCTAAGACAACCTAACATGTCGAATGTAATATTTTACAACATTCCTGGCGCGTCGGCACCTACTTCTCGGTGGGAACAGTATATACGTTTATAACGTTATATATCCTAACCTAAGGCGTCCTAACACCTCGGGTGGAATGTTTTACAACATTCCTCGCGTGTCGGCCCCTATTTCTCGGTGGGAACATTATATACGTCTGTAACGCTATATATCATAGCCTAAGGCAACCTAACATGTCGAGTGTAATATTTTACAACATTCCTGGCACGTCGGCAACTTCTTCTCGGTGGGAACAGTATATACGTCTATAACGCTATATATCCTAGCCTAAGGCAACCTAACCTGTCGAGCGTAATACTTTACAACATTCCTGACACGTCGGCCCCTCCTTCTCGGTGGGAACATTATATACGTCTATAACGTTATATATCCTAACCTAAGGCAACCTAACACCTCGGATGAAATGTTTTACAACATTCCTCGCGTGTCGGCCCCAATTTCTCGGTGGGAACATTATATGCGTCTATAACGCTATATATCCTAGCCTAAGGCAACCTAACATGTCGAATGTAATATTTTACAACATTCCTGGCGCGTCGGCCCCTACTTCTCGGTGTGAACATTATATGAGTCAATAACGTTATATATCCTAACCTAAGGCAACCTAACATCTGGGATGTAATATTTTACTACATTCCTGGCACGTCGGCCCCTACTTCTCGGTGGGAACATTATATACGTCTATAACGCTATATATCAAAGCCTAAGGCAACCTAACATGTCGAATGTAATATTTTACAACATTCCTGGCGCGTTGGCCCCTACATCTCGGTGGGAACATTATATACGTCTATAACGTTATATATCCTAACCCAAGGCAACCTAACATGTGGAGCGTAATGTTTTTCAACATTCCTGGCTGGTCGGCCCCTACTTCTCGGTGGGAACATTAGATACGACTATAACGCTATCTATCCTAGCCTAAGGCAATCCTAACATGTCGATTGTAATATATTACAACATTCCTGGCGCTTCGGCCCCTATTTCTCGAAGCGAACATTATATACGTCTATAGCGCTGTATATCCTAGCCGAAGGCAACCTAACATGTCGAGCGTAATATTTTACAACGTTCCTGGCTCGTCGGCCCCTACTTCTTGGTGGGAACATTATATAAGTCAGTCACGTTATATATCCTAACATAAGGCAACCTAACATCTCGGATGTAATATTTAACTACATTCCTGCCACGTCGACCCCTACTTCTCGGTGGGAACATTATATAAGTCAATAACGTTATATGTCCCAACATAAGGCAACCTAACATCTCGGATGTAATATTTAACTACACACCTGGCACGTCGGCCCCTACATCTCGGTGGGCACATTATATACGTCTATAACGCTATATATCCTGGGCTAAGGCAACCTAACATCTCGGATGTAATATTTGACTACATTCCTGGCGTGTCGGCCCGTACTTCTCGGTGGGAATATCATATACGTCTATAACGTTATATATCCTAGCCTAGGGCAATCCTAACATGTCGATTGTAATATTTTACAACATTCCCGGCACTTCGGCAACTACTTCTCGGTGGGAACGTTATATACGTCTATAACGCTATATATCCTAGCTTAAGGCAACGTAACATGTCGAATGTAATATTTTACAACATTCCTGGCGCGTCGGCAACTACTTCTAGGTGGGAACAGTATATACGTCTATAACGCTATATATCCTAGCCTAAGGCAACCTAACATGTCGAGCGTAATATTTTACAACAATCCTGACACGTCGGCCCCTACGTCTCGTTGGGAACAATATATACGTCTATAACGTTATATATCCTAACCTAAGGGAACCTAACACCTCGGATGTAATATTTGACAACATTCCTGGCGTGTCGGCACCTACTTCTCGGTGGGAACAGTATATAATTCTACAACGTTATATATCCTAACCTAATGCAACCTAACATGTCGAGCGTAATATTTTACAATATTCGTGGCTCGTCGGTCCCTACTTCTGGGTCGGATCATTATATACGTCTGTAACGCTATATATCCTAGCCTAAGGCAACTTAACATGTCGAATGTAATGTTTTACAACATTCCTGGCGTGTCGGCCCCTATTTCTCGGTGGTAACATTATATACGTTTATAACGTTATGTATCCTAGCCTAAGGCAACCTAACATGCCGAATGTAATATTTTACAACATTCCTGGCGTGTCGTCGCCTACTTCTCGATGGGGACATTATATATGCCTATAACGTTGTGTATCCTAACCTAACGCAACCTAACATCTGGGATGTAATATTTTACAACATTCCTGGCATGTCGGTCCCTACGTCTCGGTGGGAACATTATGTACGTCTATATCTATATATATCCTAACCTAAGGCAACCTAACATCTCGGATGTAATAGTTGACAACATTGCTGGCGTGTCCGCCCGTACTTCTCGGTGGGAACAGTCTATACGTCTATAAAGTTGTATATCCTAACCTAACGGAACCTAACATCACGGGTGTAATATTTTACAACATTCCTGACGCGTCGGTCCCTACGTCTCGGTGGGAACATTATATACGCCTATAACGATATATATCCTAACCTAAGGCAACCTAACATCTCGGATGTAATAATTGAAAACATTCCCGGCGTGTCGGCCCGTACTTCTCGGTGGGAACATTATATACGTCTATAACGTTATATATCCTAGCCTAAGGCGACCAAACATGTCGAATGTAATATTTTACAAAATTCCTGGCGTGACGTCGCCTGCTTCTCGGTGGGAACATTCTATACGTCTGTAACATTGTATATCCTAACCTAAGGGAACCTAACATCTCGGGTGTAATATTTTACAACATTTCTGACGCGTCGGACCCTATTTTTCGGTGGGAACATTATATACGTCTATAACGTTATATATCCTAGCCTAAGGCAACCTAACATCTCGGATGTAATATTTGACAACATTCCTGGCGTGTTAGCGCGTACTTCTCGGTGGGAACATCTTATACGTCTATAGCGATATATATCCCAACCGAAGGCGACCTAATATCTCGGATGTAATATTTTACAACATTCCTGGCGCGTCGGCTCCTACTTTTCGGTGGGAACATTATATACGTCTATAACGTTATATATCCTGTCGTATGGCAACATAAAATCTCGGATGTAATATTTTACAACATTCCTGGTATGTCGGTCCCTACTCCTCCGTGGGAGCATTCTATACATCTATAACGTTGTATATCCTAACCTAAGGGAACCTACATCTCGGGTGTAATATTTTACAACATTCCTGACGCGTCGGCCACTATTTTTCGGTGGGAACATTATATACGTCTATAACGTCATATATCCTAACCTAACGCAACCTAATATCTGCGATGTAGTATTTTACAACATTCCTGGCGGGTCGGACCCTACTCCTCGGTCGGAACATTATATAATTCTATAACGTAATATAACCTAACCTAACCTATCTAGCCCCTCGCTGGTATAGTTTTACAGAATCCCGGTCGTGTCAGACCGCACCTCTCCGTGGCAACATTATATACGTCTATAACGTTATATATCGTAACCTAAGGCAACCTAACATCTCGGATGTAGTATTTTCCAAAATACCTGGCGGGTCGGCCCCTACTTCTCGGTGGGAACATTATATACGTCTATAACGTAATATAACCAGACCTAACCCATCTAGCCCCTCGGCGGTAATGGTTTACAGAATCCCGTTCGTGTCGTCCCGTACGTCTCGGCGGGGACATTGTATGCGTCTATAACGTTATATATCCTAACCTAAGGCAACCTAAAATCTCGGATGTAGTATTTTACAACATTCCTGGCGGGTCGGCCCCTACTTCTCGGTGGGAACATTATATACGTCTACAACGTAATATTACCTAAAATAACCCATCTAGCCCCTCGCTGGTAATGTTTTACAGAATCCCGTTCGGCTTGGTTCAGACTTCCCGGTGGGGACATTATATACGTCTATAACATTGTATATCCCACCCGAAGGCAACCTAACATCTCGAATGTAGTATTTCACAATATCCCTGGCGGGTCGGCCCCACTTCTCGGTAGGTGCATTATATAAGTCTATATCGTAATATAACCGAACCTAACCCATCTAGACCCTCGCTGGTAATGTTTCACAGAATCCCGTTCGTGTCGACCCGTACGTCACGGTTCGGACATTATATACGTCTATAACGTTATATAACCTAACCTTAGGCTACCTAACATCTCGGATGTAGTATTTTCCAAAATACCTGGCGGGTCGGCCCCACTTCTCGGTAGGGACATTATATAAGTCTATATCGTAATAGAACCTAACCTAACCCATCTAGACCCTCGCTGGTAATGTTTCACAGAATCCCGTTTATGTCGCCCCGTACGTCACGGTGCGGATATTATATACGTCTATAACGTTATATATCCTAACCTAAGGCAACCTAACATCTCGGATGTAGTATTTTCCAAAATACCTGGCGGGTCGGCCCCTACTTCTCGGTGGGAACATTATATACGTCTATAACGTAAAATAACCTAACCTAACCCATTTAGTCCCTCGGCGGTAATGGTTTACAGAATCCCGTTCGTGTCGTCCCGTACGTCTCGGGGCGGACATTATATAAGTCTATGAAGTTATATATCCTAACCTAAGGCAACCTAACATCTCGGATGTAATATTTGACAACATTCCTGGCGTGTCGGCCCGTACTTCTCGGTGGGAATATCATATACGTCTGTAACGTTATATATCCTAGCCTAGGGCAATCCTAACATGTCGAATGTAATATTTTACAACATTCCCGGCACTTCGGCAACTACTTCTCGGTAGGAACAGTATATACGTCTATAACGCTGTATATCCTAGCCTAAGGCAACCTAACATGTCGAACGTAATATTTTACAACATTCCCGGAACTTCGGCCCCTACGTCTCGGTGGGAACGTTATATACGTCTATAACGCTGTATATCCTAGCTTAAGGCAGTCTAGCATGTCGAATGTAATATGTTACATCATTCCTGCCGCGTCGGCAACTACTTCTCGATGGGAACAGTATATACGTCTATAACGTTATATATCCTAACCTAAGGCACCCTAACACCTCGGATGTAATGTTTTACAACATTCCTCGCGTGTCGGACTCTATTTCTCGGTGGGAATATCCTATACGTCTATAACGCTACATATCCTAGCCTAGGGCAATCCTAACATGTCGAATGTAATGTTTTACAACATTCCGCGCGTGTCGGCACCAATTTCGCGGTGGGAACATTATATACGTCTATAACGCTATATATCCTAGCCTAAGGCAATCCTAACATATCGATTGTAATATTTTACATCATTCCTGGCGCGTCGGCCCCTATTTCTCGGTGGGAACATTATATACGTCTATAACGCTATACATCCTAGCCTAAGGCAACCTAACAAGTCGAACGTAATATTTTTCAACATTCCCGGCACTTCGGCCCCTACTTCTCGGTGGGAACATTATATACGTCTATAACGTTATATATCCTAACCTAAGGGAACCTAACACATCGGATGTAATATTTGACAACATTCCTGGCGCGTCGGCCCCTACTTCTCGGTAGGAACATTATATGCGTCTATAACGATACATATCCTAGCCAAAGGCAATCTAACATGTCGAATGTAATATTTTACATCATTCCTGGCGCGTAGGCTCCTACTTCTTGGTGGGAACACAATACTACATTCCTGGCACATTGGCCCCTACTTCTCGGTGGGAACATTATATACGTCTATAACATATATATCCTGGGCTAAGGCAACCTAACATCTCGGATGTAATATTTGACAACATTCCTGGCTTGTCGGCCCGTACTTCTCGGTGGGAATATCATATACGTCTATAACGTTATATATCCTAGCCTAGGGCAATCTTAACATGTGGATTGTAATATTTTACAACATTCCCGGCACTGCGGCAACTACTTCTCGGTGGGAACGTTATATACGTCTATAACGTTATATATCGTAACCTAAGGCACCCTAACACCTCGGATGTAATGTTTTACAACATTCCTTGCGTGACGGCCCCTATTTCTCGGTGGGAATATCATATACGTCTATAACGCTATATATCCTAGCCTAGGGCAATCCTAACATGTCGGATGTAATATTTTAAAACATTCCTCGCGTGCCGGCCCCTACTTCTCGGTGGGAACATTATATACGTCTATAACGTCATATATCCTAACCTAAGGGAACCTAACACATCGGATGTAATATTGGACAACATTGCTGGCGTGTCGGCCCCTATTTCCCGGTGGGAACATTATATACGTCTATAACGCTATATATCCTAGCCTAAGGCAACCTAACATGTCGAATGTAATATTTTACTACATTCCTGGCACGTCGGCCGCTACTTCTCGGTGGAAACATTATATACGTCTATAGCGCTATATATCCTAGCCTAAGGCAATCCTAACATGTCGAATGTAATATTTTACAACATTCCTGACGCGTCGGCCCCTACTTCTCGGTAGGAACATTATATACGTCTATAACGTTACATATCCTTGCCTAAGGCAACCTAACTTGTCGCACGTAATATTTTACAACATTGCCGGCACTTTGACCCCTACTTCTCGGTGGGAACGTTATATACGTCTATAACGCTATATATCCTAGCTTAAGGCAACCTAACATGTCGAGCGTAGTATTTTACAACATTTCCGGCACTTCGGCAACTACTTCTCGGTGGGAACAGTATATACGTCTATAACGCTATATATCCTAGCCTAAGGCAACCTAACATTTCGAACGTAATATTTTACAACATTCCCGGCACTTGGGCCCCTACTTCTCAGTGGGAACATTGTATACGTCTATAACGCTATATATCCTAGGCTAAGGCAACCTAACATGTCGAATGTAATATTTTACAACATTCCCGGCAGATAGGCCCCTACACTTCGGTGGGAACATTATATACGTCTATAACACTATATATCCTAGCTCGAGGCAACCTAACATGTCGAATGTAATATTTTACAACATTCCTGTCTCGTCGGCCCCTACTTCTGAGTGGGAACATTATATACGTCTTTAACGTTACATATCCTAGCCTAAGGCAACCTAACATGTTGAATGTAATATTTTACAGCATTCCCGGAACTTCGGCCCCTACTTCTCGGTAGGAACGGTATATACGTCTACAACGCTGTATATCCTAGCTTAATGCAGCCTAACATGTCGAATGTAATATTTTACAACATTCCTGACGCGTCGGCCCCTACTTCTCGGTAGGAACATTATATACGTCTATAACGTTACATATCCTTGCCTAAGGCAACCTAACTTGTCGAATGTAATATTTTACAACATTCCTGGCGCGTCGTAACCTACTTCTCGGTAGGAACAGTATATACGTCTATAACGTTATTTGTCCTAGCTTAAGAAAACCTAGCATGTCGAATGTAATATTTTACAACATTCCTGGCGCGTAGGCCCCTACATCTTGGTGGGAACACAATACTACATTCCTGGCACATTGGCCCCTACTTCTCGGTGGGAACATTATATACGTCTATAACGTTATATATCCTGGGCTAAGGCAACCTAACATCTCGGATGTAATATTTGACAACATTCCTGGCTTGTCGGCCCGTACTTCTCGATGGGAATATCATATACGTCTATAACGTTATATATCCTAGCCTAGATCAATTTTAACATGTCGATTGTAATATTTTACAACATTCCCGGAACTTCGGCCCCTACGTCTCGGTGGGAACATTATATACGTCTATAACGCTATATATCATAGCCTAGGGCAACCTAACATGTCGAGTGTAATATTTTACAACATTCCTGGCACGTCGGCAACTTCTTCTCGGTGGGAACAGTATACACGTCTATAACGCTATATATCCTAGCCTAAGGCAACCTAACCTGTCGAGCGTAATACTTTACAACATTCCTGACACGTCGGCCCCTCCTTCTCGGTGGGAACATTATATACGTCTATAACGTTATATATCCTAACCTAAGGCAACCTAACACCTCGGATGAAATGTTTTACAACATTCCTCGCGTGTCGGCCCCAATTTCTCGGTGGGAACATTATATACGTCTATAACGCTATATATCCTAGCCTAAGACAACCTAACATGTCGAATGTAATATTTTACAACATTCCTGGCGCGTCGGCACCTACTTCTCGGTGGGAACAGTATATACGTTTATAACGTTATATATCCTAACCTAAGGCGTCCTAACACCTCGGGTGGAATGTTTTACAACATTCCTCGCGTGTCGGCCCCTATTTCTCGGTGGGAACATTATATACGTCTGTAACGCTATATATCATAGCCTAAGGCAACCTAACATGTCGAGTGTAATATTTTACAACATTCCTGGCACGTCGGCAACTTCTTCTCGGTGGGAACAGTATATACGTCTATAACGCTATATATCCTAGCCTAAGGCAACCTAACCTGTCGAGCGTAATACTTTACAACATTCCTGACACGTCGGCCCCTCCTTCTCGGTGGGAACATTATATACGTCTATAACGTTATATATCCTAACCTAAGGCAACCTAACACCTCGGATGAAATGTTTTACAACATTCCTCGCGTGTCGGCCCCAATTTCTCGGTGGGAACATTATATGCGTCTATAACGCTATATATCCTAGCCTAAGGCAACCTAACATGTCGAATGTAATATTTTACAACATTCCTGGCGCGTCGGCCCCTACTTCTCGGTGTGAACATTATATGAGTCAATAACGTTATATATCCTAACCTAAGGCAACCTAACATCTGGGATGTAATATTTTACTACATTCCTGGCACGTCGGCCCCTACTTCTCGGTGGGAACATTATATACGTCTATAACGCTATATATCAAAGCCTAAGGCAACCTAACATGTCGAATGTAATATTTTACAACATTCCTGGCGCGTTGGCCCCTACATCTCGGTGGGAACATTATATACGTCTATAACGTTATATATCCTAACCCAAGGCAACCTAACATGTGGAGCGTAATGTTTTTCAACATTCCTGGCTGGTCGGCCCCTACTTCTCGGTGGGAACATTAGATACGACTATAACGCTATCTATCCTAGCCTAAGGCAATCCTAACATGTCGATTGTAATATATTACAACATTCCTGGCGCTTCGGCCCCTATTTCTCGAAGCGAACATTATATACGTCTATAGCGCTGTATATCCTAGCCGAAGGCAACCTAACATGTCGAGCGTAATATTTTACAACGTTCCTGGCTCGTCGGCCCCTACTTCTTGGTGGGAACATTATATAAGTCAGTCACGTTATATATCCTAACATAAGGCAACCTAACATCTCGGATGTAATATTTAACTACATTCCTGCCACGTCGACCCCTACTTCTCGGTGGGAACATTATATAAGTCAATAACGTTATATGTCCCAACATAAGGCAACCTAACATCTCGGATGTAATATTTAACTACACACCTGGCACGTCGGCCCCTACATCTCGGTGGGCACATTATATACGTCTATAACGCTATATATCCTGGGCTAAGGCAACCTAACATCTCGGATGTAATATTTGACTACATTCCTGGCGTGTCGGCCCGTACTTCTCGGTGGGAATATCATATACGTCTATAACGTTATATATCCTAGCCTAGGGCAATCCTAACATGTCGATTGTAATATTTTCCAACATTCCCGGCACTTCGGCAACTACTTCTCGGTGGGAACGTTATATACGTCTATAACGCTATATATCCTAGCTTAAGGCAACGTAACATGTCGAATGTAATATTTTACAACATTCCTGGCGCGTCGGCAACTACTTCTAGGTGGGAACAGTATATACGTCTATAACGCTATATATCCTAGCCTAAGGCAACCTAACATGTCGAGCGTAATATTTTACAACAATCCTGACACGTCGGCCCCTACGTCTCGTTGGGAACAATATATACGTCTATAACGTTATATATCCTAACCTAAGGGAACCTAACACCTCGGATGTAATATTTGACAACATTCCTGGCGTGTCGGCACCTACTTCTCGGTGGGAACAGTATATAATTCTACAACGTTATATATCCTAACCTAATGCAACCTAACATGTCGAGCGTAATATTTTACAATATTCGTGGCTCGTCGGTCCCTACTTCTGGGTCGGATCATTATATACGTCTGTAACGCTATATATCCTAGCCTAAGGCAACTTAACATGTCGAATGTAATGTTTTACAACATTCCTGGCGTGTCGGCCCCTATTTCTCGGTGGTAACATTATATACGTTTATAACGTTATGTATCCTAGCCTAAGGCAACCTAACATGCCGAATGTAATATTTTACAACATTCCTGGCGTGTCGTCGCCTACTTCTCGATGGGGACATTATATATGCCTATAACGTTGTGTATCCTAACCTAACGCAACCTAACATCTGGGATGTAATATTTTACAACATTCCTGGCATGTCGGTCCCTACGTCTCGGTGGGAACATTATGTACGTCTATATCTATATATATCCTAACCTAAGGCAACCTAACATCTCGGATGTAATAGTTGACAACATTGCTGGCGTGTCCGCCCGTACTTCTCGGTGGGAACAGTCTATACGTCTATAAAGTTGTATATCCTAACCTAACGGAACCTAACATCACGGGTGTAATATTTTACAACATTCCTGACGCGTCGGTCCCTACGTCTCGGTGGGAACATTATATACGCCTATAACGATATATATCCTAACCTAAGGCAACCTAACATCTCGGATGTAATAATTGAAAACATTCCCGGCGTGTCGGCCCGTACTTCTCGGTGGGAACATTATATACGTCTATAACGTTATATATCCTAGCCTAAGGCGACCAAACATGTCGAATGTAATATTTTACAAAATTCCTGGCGTGACGTCGCCTGCTTCTCGGTGGGAACATTCTATACGTCTGTAACATTGTATATCCTAACCTAAGGGAACCTAACATCTCGGGTGTAATATTTTACAACATTTCTGACGCGTCGGACCCTATTTTTCGGTGGGAACATTATATACGTCTATAACGTTATATATCCTAGCCTAAGGCAACCTAACATCTCGGATGTAATATTTGACAACATTCCTGGCGTGTTAGCGCGTACTTCTCGGTGGGAACATCTTATACGTCTATAGCGATATATATCCCAACCGAAGGCGACCTAATATCTCGGATGTAATATTTTACAACATTCCTGGCGCGTCGGCTCCTACTTTTCGGTGGGAACATTATATACGTCTATAACGTTATATATCCTGTCGTATGGCAACATAAAATCTCGGATGTAATATTTTACAACATTCCTAGTATGTCGGTCCCTACTCCTCCGTGGGAGCATTCTATACATCTATAACGTTGTATATCCTAACCTAAGGGAACCTACATCTCGGGTGTAATATTTTACAACATTCCTGACGCGTCGGCCACTATTTTTCGGTGGGAACATTATATACGTCTATAACGTCATATATCCTAACCTAACGCAACCTAATATCTGCGATGTAGTATTTTACAACATTCCTGGCGGGTCGGACCCTACTCCTCGGTCGGAACATTATATAATTCTATAACGTAATATAACCTAACCTAACCTATCTAGCCCCTCGCTGGTATAGTTTTACAGAATCCCGGTCGTGTCAGACCGCACCTCTCCGTGGCAACATTATATACGTCTATAACGTTATATATCGTAACCTAAGGCAACCTAACATCTCGGATGTAGTATTTTCCAAAATACCTGGCGGGTCGGCCCCTACTTCTCGGTGGGAACATTATATACGTCTATAACGTAATATAACCAGACCTAACCCATCTAGCCCCTCGGCGGTAATGGTTTACAGAATCCCGTTCGTGTCGTCCCGTACGTCTCGGCGGGGACATTGTATGCGTCTATAACGTTATATATCCTAACCTAAGGCAACCTAAAATCTCGGATGTAGTATTTTACAACATTCCTGGCGGGTCGGCCCCTACTTCTCGGTGGGAACATTATATACGTCTACAACGTAATATTACCTAAAATAACCCATCTAGCCCCTCGCTGGTAATGTTTTACAGAATCCCGTTCGGCTTGGTTCATACTTCCCGGTGGGGACATTATATACGTCTATAACATTGTATATCCCACCCGAAGGCAACCTAACATCTCGAATGTAGTATTTCACAATATCCCTGGCGGGTCGGCCCCACTTCTCGGTAGGTGCATTATATAAGTCTATATCGTAATATAACCGAACCTAACCCATCTAGACCCTCGCTGGTAATGTTTCACAGAATCCCGTTCGTGTCGACCCGTACGTCACGGTTCGGACATTATATACGTCTATAACGTTATATAACCTAACCTTAGGCTACCTAACATCTCGGATGTAGTATTTTCCAAAATACCTGGCGGGTCGGCCCCACTTCTCGGTAGGGACATTATATAAGTCTATATCGTAATAGAACCTAACCTAACCCATCTAGACCCTCGCTGGTAATGTTTCACAGAATCCCGTTTATGTCGCCCCGTACGTCACGGTGCGGATATTATATACGTCTATAACGTTATATATCCTAACCTAAGGCAACCTAACATCTCGGATGTAGTATTTTCCAAAATACCTGGCGGGTCGGCCCCTACTTCTCGGTGGGAACATTATATACGTCTATAACGTAAAATAACCTAACCTAACCCATTTAGTCCCTCGGCGGTAATGGTTTACAGAATCCCGTTCGTGTCGTCCCGTACGTCTCGGGGCGGACATTATATAAGTCTATGAAGTTATATATCCTAACCTAAGGCAACCTAACATCTCGAATGTAGTATTTTACAACATTCCTGGCGGGTCGGCCCCTACTTCTCGCTCGGAACATTATATACGTCTACAACGTAATATTACCTAAAATAACCCATCTAACACCTCGCTGGTAATGTTTTACAGAATCCAGTACGTGTCGTCCCGTACGTCTCGGTGGGGACATTGTATGCGTCTATAACGTTATATATCCTAACCTAAGGCAACCTAACATCTCGGATGTAGTAATTTACAACATTCCTGGCGGGGCGGAACCTACTTCTCGGTGGGAACATTAAATAAGTCTATTTCATAATATAACCTAACCTAACCCATCTAGACCCGCGCTGGTAATGTTTCACAGAATCCCGGTCGTGTCTCCCCGTACTTCTCGGTGGGGAAATTATATGCGTCTAGAACGTTATATATCCTAACCTAAGGCAACCTAACATCTCGGATGTAGTATTTTACAACATTCCTCGCGGGTCGGCCCCTACTGCTCGGTGGTCGCATTATATACGTCTATATCGTAATATAACCTAACCTAACCCATTTTGCCCCTCGTTGATAATGTTTTGCAGAATCCAGTACGTGTCGTCCCGTACGCCTCGGTGCGGACATTATATAAGTCTATGTCGTTATATATCCTAACCTAAGGCAACCTAACATCTCGAATGTAGTATTTTACAACATTCCACTCGGGTCGGCCCCTAATTCTCGGTGGGAACATTATATACGTCTACAACGTAATATTACCTAACCTAACCCATCTAGCCCCTCGCTGGTAATGTTTTACAGTATCCAGTTCGTGTCGTACCGTACGTTTCGGTGGGGACATTGTATGCGTCTATAACGTTATATATCCTAACCTAAGGCAACCTAACATCTCGGATGTAGTATTTTCCAAAATTCCTGGCCGGTCGGCCCCTACTTCTCGGTGGGAACATTATATACGTCCATAACGTAATATAACCTAACCTAAGCCATCTAGCCCCTCGTCGGTAATGTTTTACAGAATCCCGTTCGTGTCGTCCCGTACGTCTCGGTGCGGACATCATATAAGTCTATAACGTTATATATCCTAACCTAAGGCAACTTAACATCTCGGATGTAATATTTTACAACATTCCTGGCGGGTCGGCCAATACTTCTCGGTGGGAACATTATATACGTCTACAACGTAATATTACCTAAAATAACCCATCTAGCCCCTCGCTGGTAATGTTTTACAGAATCCAGTACGTGTCGTCCCGTACGTCTCGGTGGGGACATTGTATGCGTCTATAACGTTATATATCCTAACCTAAGGCAACCTAACATCTCGGATGTAGTATTTTACAACATTCCTGGCGGGGCGGAACCTGCTTCTCGGTGGGAACATTAAATAAGTCTATTTCATAATATAACCTAACCTAACCCATTTTGCCCCTCGCTGATAATGTTTCACAGAATCCCGTTCGTGTCGCCCCGTACGTCACGGTTCGGACATTATATACGTATATAACGTTATATAGCCTAACCTAAGGCAACCTAACATCTCGGATGTAGTATTTTACAACATTCCTCGCGGGTCGGCCCCTACGTCTCTCTCGGAACATTATATACGTCTACAACGTAATATTACCTAAAATAACCCATCTAGCCACTCGCTGGTAATGTTTTGCAGATTCCAGTACGTGTCGTCCCGTACGTTTCGGTGGGGACATTGTATGCGTCTATAACGTTATATATCCTAACCTAAGGCAACCTAACGTCTCGGATGTAGTATTTTCCAAAATTCCTGGCCGGTCGGCCCCTACTTCTCGTTGGGAACATTATATACGTCCATAACGTAATATAACCTAACCTAAGCCATCTAGCCCCTCGTCGGTAATGTTTTACAGAATCCCGTTCGTGTCGTCCCGTACGTCTCGGTGCGGACATCATATAAGTCTATAACGTTATATATCCTAACCTAAGGCAACTTAACATCTCGAATGTAGTATTTTACAACATTCCTGGCGGGTCGGCCAATACTTCTCGGTGGGAACATTATATACGTCTACAACGTAATATTACCTAAAATAACCCATCTAGCCCCTCGCTGGTAATGTTTTACAGAATCCAGTACGTGTCGTCCCGTACGTCTCGGTGGGGACATTGTATGCGTCTATAACGTTATATATCCTAACCTAAGGCAACCTAACATCTCGGATGTAGTATTTTACAACATTCCTGGCGGGGCGGAACCTGCTTCTCGGTGGGAACATTAAATAAGTCTATTTCATAATATAACCTAACCTAACCCATCTAGACCCACGCTGGTAATGTTTCACAGAATCCCGTTCGTGTCGCCCCGTACGTCACGGTTCGGACATTATATACGTATATAACGTTACATAGCCTAACCTAAGGCAACCTAACATCTCGGGATGTAGTGTTTTACAACATTCCTCGCGGGTCGGCCCCTACTTCTCGCTCGGAACATTATATACGTCTACAACGTAATATTACCTAAAATAACCCATCTAGCCCCTCGCTGGTAATATTTTGCAGAATCCAGTACGTGTCGTCCCGTAAGTCTCGGTGGGGACATTATATACGTCTATAACGTTATATATCCTAACCTAAGGCAACTTAACATCTCGGATGCATTATTTTACAACATTCCTGGCGGGTCGGCCCCTACTTCTCGGTG
Source organism: Xylocopa violacea (assembly GCA_963969225.1). NCBI lineage: Eukaryota > Metazoa > Arthropoda > Insecta > Hymenoptera > Apidae > Xylocopa > Xylocopa violacea. Next base: position 2,287,201 of record CAXAJV010000835.1, read on the forward strand.
GGAACATTATATTCGTCCATAACGTAATTTAACCTAACCTAACCCATCTAGCCCCTCGGCGGTAATGTTTTACAGAATCCCGTTCGTGTCGTCCCGTACGGCTCGGTGCGGACATTATATAAGTCTATGACGTTATATATCCTAACCTAAGGCAACCTAACATCTCGAATGTAGTATTTTACAACATTCCACTCGGGTAGGCCCCTAATTCTCGTTGGGTACAGTATATACGTCTATAACGTAATATAACCTAACCTAACCCATCCAGCCCCTCGCGGGTAATGTTTTACAGAATCCCGGTCGTGTCTCCCCGTACTTTTCGGTGGGGAAATTACATGCGTCTAGAACGTTATATATCCTAACCTAAGGCAACCTAACATCTCGGTTGTAGTATTTTACAACATTCCTCGCGGGTCGGCCCCTACTTCTCGCTCGGAACATTATATACGTCTACAACGTAATATTACCTAAAATAACCCATCTAGACCCTCGCTGGTAATATTTTGCAGAATCCAGTACGTGTCGTCCCGTACGTCTCGGTGGGGACATTGTATGCGTCTATAACGTTATATATCCTAACCTAAGGCAACTTAACATCTCGAATGTAGTATTTTACAACATTCCAGGCGGGTCGGCCCCTACTGCTCGGTGGGCACATTATATACGTCTATACCGTAATATAACCTAACCTAACCCATTTTGCCCCTCGTTGATAATGTTTTCCAGAATCCCGGTCGTGTTGGCTCATACTTCTCGGTGGGGACATTATATACGTCTATAACGTTATATATCCTAACCTAAGGCAACCTAACATCTCGGATGTAGTATTTTACAACATTCCTGGCGGATCGGGACGTACTTCTCGGTGGGAACATTATATACGTCTACAACGTAATATTACCTAACCTAACCCATCTAGCCCCTCGCTGGTAATGTTTTACAGAATCCAGTTCGTATCGTCCCGTACGTCTCGGTGGGGACATTGTATGCGTCTATAACGTTATATATCCTAACCTAAGGCAACCTAACATCTCGGATGTAGTATTTACAAAAATTCCTGGCGGGTCGGCCGCTACTTCTCGGTGGGAACATTATATTCGTCCATAACGTAATATAACCTAACCTATGCCATATAGCCCCTCGTCGGTAATGTTTTACAGAATCCCGTTCGTGTCGTCCCGTACGTTTCGGTGCGGACATTATATAAGTCTATAACGTTATATATCCTAACCTAAGGCAACTTAACATCTCGGATGTAGTATTTTACAACATTCCTGGCGGGTCGGCCCCTACTTCTCGGTGGGAACATTATATTCGTCCATAACGTAATTTAACCTAACATAACCCATCTAGCCCTTCGGCGGTAATGTTTTAGAGAATCCCGTTCGTGTCGTCCCGTAAGTCTCGGTGCGGACATTATATAAGTCTATGACGTTATATATCCTAACCTAAGGCAACCTAACATCTCGGATGTAGTGTTTTGCAACATTCCTGGCGGGTCGGCCCCTACTTCTCGCTTGGAACATTATATACGTCTACAACGTAATATTACCTAAAATAACCCATCTAGCCCCTCGCTGGTAATGTTTTGCAGAATCCAGTACGTGTCGTCCCGTACGTCTCGGTGGGGACATTGTATGCGTCTATAACGTTATATATCCTAACCTAAGGCAACCTAACATCTAGGATGTAGTATTTTACAACATTCCTGGCGGGGGGGAACCTACTTCTCGGTGGGAACATTATATAAGTCTATTTCATAATATAACCTAACCTAACCCATCTAGACCCACGCTGGAAATGTTTCAAAGAATCCCGTACGTGTCGCCCCGTACGTCACGGTTCGGACATTATATACGTCTATAACGTTATATAGCCTAACCTAAGGCAACCTAACATCTCAAATGTAGTATTTTACAACATTCCAGGCGGGTCGGCCCCTACTTCTCGGTGGGCACATTATATACGTCTACATCGTAATGTTACCTAACCTAACCCATCTAGCCCCTCGCTGGTAATGTTTTACAGAATCCAGTTCGTATCGTCCCGTACGTCTCGGTGCGGACAGTATATAAGTCTATAACGTTATATATCCTAACCTAAGGCAACTTAACATCTCGGATGTAGTATTTTACAACATTCCTGGCGGGTCGGCCCCTACTTCTCGGTGGGAACATTATATTCGTCCATAACGTAATTTAACCTAACATAACCCATCTAGCCCCTCGGCGGTAATGTTTTACAGAATCCCGTTCTTTTCGTCCCGTACGTCTCGGTGCGGACATTATATAAGTCTATGACGTTATACATCCTAACCTAAGGCAACCTAACATCTCGAATGTAGTATTTTACAACATTTCACTCGAGTCGGCCCCTAATTCTCGTTGGGTACAATATACATGTCTATAACGTAATATAACATAACCTACCCCATCTAGCCCCTCGCGGGTAATGTTTTACTGAATCCCGGTCGTGTCTCCCCGTACTTCTCGGTGGGGAAATTATATGCGTCTAGAACGTTATATATCCTAACATAAGGCAACCTAACATCTCGGATGTAGTGTTTTACAACATTCCTCGCGGGTCGGCCCCTACTTCTCGCTCGGAACATTATATACGTCTACAACGTAATATTACCTAAAATAACCCATCTAGCCCCTCGCTGGTAATATTTTGCAGAATCCAGTACGTGTCGTCCCGTAAGTCTCGGTGGGGACATTATATACGTCTATAACGTTATATATCCTAACCTAAGGCAACTTAACATCTCGGATGCATTATTTTACAACATTCCTGGCGGGTCGGCCCCTACTTCTCGGTGGGAACATTATATTCGTCCATAACGTAATTTAACCTAACCTAACCCATCTAGCCCCTCGGCGGTAATGTTTTACAGAATCCCGTTCGTGTCGTCCCGTACGTCTCGGTGCGGACATTATATAAGTCTATGACGTTATATATCCTAACCTAAGGCAACCTAACATCTCGAATGTAGTATTTTACAACATTCCACTCGGGTCGGCCCCTAATTCTCGTTGGGTACAGTATATACGTCTATAATGTAATATAACCTAACCTAACCCATCTAGCCCCTCGCTGGTAATGTTTTACAGAATCCCGGTCGTGTCTCCCCGTACTTCTCGGTGGGGAAATTACATGCGTCTAGAACGTTATATATCCTAACCTAAGGCAACCTAACATCTCGGATGTAATATTTTCCAAAATTCCTGGCGGGTCGGCCCCTACTTCGCGGTGGGAACATTATATTCGTCCATAACGTAATATAACCTAACCTAACCCATCTAGCCCCTCGGCGGTAATGTTTTACAGAATCCCGTTCGTGGCGTCCCGTACGTCTCGGTGCGGACATTATATAAGTCTATAACGTTATATATCCTAACCTAAGGCAACTTAACATCTCGAACGTAGTATTTTACAACATTCCAGGCGGGTCGGCCCCTACTGCTCGGTGGGCACATTATATACGTCTATATCGTAATATAACCTAAGCTAACCCATTTTGACCCTCGTTGATAATGTTTTACAGAATCCCGGTCGTGTTGGCTAATACTTCTCGGTGGGGACATTATATACGTCTATAACGTTATATATCCTAACCTAAGGCAACCTAACATCTCGGATGTAGTATTTTACAACATTCCTGGCGGATCGGGACGTACTTCTCGGTGGGAACATTATATACGTCTACAACGTAATATTACCTAACCTAACCCATCTAGCCCCTCGCTGGTAATGTTTTACAGAATCCAGTTCGTATCGTCCCGTACGTCTCGGTGGGGACAGTATATAAGTCTATAACGTTATATATCCTAACCTAAGGCAACCTAACAACTCGGATGTAGTATTTACAAAAATTCCTGGCGGGTGGGCCGCTACTTCTCGGTGGGAACATTATATTCGTCCATAACGTAATATAACCTAACCTATTCCATATAGCCCCTCGTCGGTAATGTTTTACAGAATCCCGTTCGTGTCGTCCCGTACGTTTCGGTGCGGACATTATATAAGTCTATAACGTTATATATCCTAACCTAAGGCAACTTAACATCTCGGATGTAGTATTTTACAACATTCCTGGCGGGTCGGCCCCTACTTCTCGGTGGGAACATTATATTCGTCCATAACGTAATTTAACCTAACATAACCCATCTAGCCCCTCGGCGGTAATGTTTTAGAGAATCCCGTTCGTGTCGTCCCGTAAGTCTCGGTGCGGACATTATATAAGTCTATGACGTTATATATCCTAACCTAAGGCAACCTAACATCTCGGATGTAGTGTTTTACAACATTTCACTCGAGTCGGCCCCTAATTCTCGTTGGGTACAATATACATGTCTATAACGTAATATAACATAACCTACCCCATCTAGCCCCTCGCGGGTAATGTTTTACTGAATCCCTGTCGTGTCTCCCCGTACTTCTCGGTGGGGAAATTATATGCGTCTAGAACGTTATATATCCTAACATAAGGCAACCTAACATCTCGGATGTAATATTTTCCAAAATTCCTGGCGGGTCGGCCCCTACTTCGCGGTGGGAACATTATATTCGTCCATAACGTAATATAACCTAACCTAACCCATCTAGCCCCTCGGCGGTAATGTTTTACAGAATCCCGTTCGTGGCGTCCCGTACGTCTCGGTGCGGACATTATATAAGTCTATAACGTTATATATCCTAACCTAAGGCAACTTAACATCTCGAACGTAGTATTTTACAACATTCCAGGCGGGTCGGCCCCTACTGCTCGGTGGGCACATTATATACGTCTATATCGTAATATAACCTAAGCTAACCCATTTTGACCCTCGTTGATAATGTTTTACAGAATCCCGGTCGTGTTGGCTAATACTTCTCGGTGGGGACATTATATACGTCTATAACGTTATATATCCTAACCTAAGGCAACCTAACATCTCGGATGTAGTATTTTACAACATTCCTGGCGGATCGGGACGTACTTCTCGGTGGGAACATTATATACGTCTACAACGTAATATTACCTAACCTAACCCATCTAGCCCCTCGCTGGTAATGTTTTACAGAATCCAGTTCGTATCGTCCCGTACGTCTCGGTGGGGACAGTATATAAGTCTATAACGTTATATATCCTAACCTAAGGCAACCTAACAACTCGGATGTAGTATTTACAAAAATTCCTGGCGGGTCGGCCGCTACTTCTCGGTGGGAACATTATATTCGTCCATAACGTAATATAACCTAACCTATTCCATATAGCCCCTCGTCGGTAATGTTTTACAGAATCCCGTTCGTGTCGTCCCGTACGTTTCGGTGCGGACATTATATAAGTCTATAACGTTATATATCCTAACCTAAGGCAACTTAACATCTCGGATGTAGTATTTTACAACATTCCTGGCGGGTCGGCCCCTACTTCTCGGTGGGAACATTATATTCGTCCATAACGTAATTTAACCTAACATAACCCATCTAGCCCCTCGGCGGTAATGTTTTAGAGAATCCCGTTCGTGTCGTCCCGTAAGTCTCGGTGCGGACATTATATAAGTCTATGACGTTATATATCCTAACCTAAGGCAACCTAACATCTCGGATGTAGTGTTTTACAACATTTCACTCGAGTCGGCCCCTAATTCTCGTTGGGTACAATATACATGTCTATAACGTAATATAACATAACCTACCCCATCTAGCCCCTCGCGGGTAATGTTTTACTGAATCCCTGTCGTGTCTCCCCGTACTTCTCGGTGGGGAAATTATATGCGTCTAGAACGTTATATATCCTAACATAAGGCAACCTAACATCTCGGATGTAGTGTTTTACAACATTCCTCGCGGGTCGGCCCCTACTTCTCGCTCGGAACATTATATACGTCTACAACGTAATATTACCTAAAATAACCCATCTAGCCCCTCGCTGGTAATATTTTGCAGAATCCAGTACGTGTCGTCCCGTAAGTCTCGGTGGGGACATTATATACGTCTATAACGTTATATATCCTAACCTAAGGCAACTTAACATCTCGGATGCATTATTTTACAACATTCCTGGCGGGTCGGCCCCTACTTCTCGGTGGGAACATTATATTCGTCCATAACGTAATTTAACCTAACCTAACCCATCTAGCCCCTCGGCGGTAATGTTTTACAGAATCCCGTTCGTGTCGTCCCGTACGTCTCGGTGCGGACATTATATAAGTCTATGACGTTATATATCCTAACCTAAGGCAACCTAACATCTCGAATGTAGTATTTTACAACATTCCACTCGGGTCGGCCCCTAATTCTCGTTGGGTACAGTATATACGTCTATAATGTAATATAACCTAACCTAACCCATCTAGCCCATCGCTGGTAATGTTTTACAGAATCCCGGTCGTGTCTCCCCGTACTTCTCGGTGGGGAAATTATATGCGTCTAGAACGTTATATATCCTAACCTAAGGCAACCTAACATCTCGGGTGTAATATTTTCCAAAATTCCTGGCGGGTCGGCCGCTACTTCTCGGTGGGAACATTATATTCGTCCATAACGTAATATAAGCTAACCTATGCCATATAGCCCCTCGTCGGTAATGTTTTACAGAATCCCGTTCGTGTCGTCCCGTACGTTTCGGTGCGGACATTATATAAGTCTATAACGTTATATATCCTAACCTAAGGCAACTTAACATCTCGGATGTAGTATTTTACAACATTCCTGGCGGGTCGGCCCCTGCTTCTCGGTGGGAACATTATATTCGTCCATAACGTAATTTAACCTAACATAACCCATCTAGCCCCTCGGCGGTAATGTTTTAGAGAATCCCGTTCGTGTCGTCCCGTAAGTCTCGGTGCGGACATTATATAAGTCTATGACGTTATATATCCTAACCTAAGGCAACCTAACATCTCGGATGTAGTGTTTTGCAACATTCCTGGCGGGTCGGCCCCTACTTCTCGCTTGGAACATTATATACGTCTACAACGTAATATTACCTAAAATAACCCATCTAGCCCCTCGCTGGTAATGTTTTGCAGAATCCAGTACGTGTCGTCCCGTACGTCTCGGTGGGGACATTGTATGCGTCTATAACGTTATATATCCTAACCTAAGGCAACCTAACATCTAGGATGTAGTATTTTACAACATTCCTGGCGGGGGGGAACCTACTTCTCGGTGGGAACATTATATAAGTCTATTTCATAATATAACCTAACCTAACCCATCTAGACCCACGCTGGAAATGTTTCAAAGAATCCCGTACGTGTCGCCCCGTACGTCACGGTTCGGACAGTATATACGTCTATAACGTTATATAGCCTAACCTAAGGCAACCTAACATCTCAAATGTAGTATTTTACAACATTCCAGGCGGGTCGGCCCCTACTTCTCGGTGGGCACATTATATACGTCTACATCGTAATGTTACCTAACCTAACCCATCTAGCCCCTCGCTGGTAATGTTTTACAGAATCCAGTTCGTGTCGTCCCGTACGTCTCGGTGGGGACATTGTATGCGTCTATAACGTTATATACCCTATCCTAAGGCAACCTAACTTCTCGAATGTAGTATTTTACAACATTCCTGGGGGGGCGGAACCTACTTCTCGGTGAGAACATTATATACGTCTATAATGTAATATAACCTAACCTAACCTATCTAGCCCCTCGCTGGTAATGTCTTACAGAATCCCGGTCGTGTCGTCTCCTACTTCTCGGTGGGCACACTATATACGTCTATATCGCAATGTAACCTAACCTAACCCATTTGGCCCTCGTTGATAATGTTTTACAGAATCCCGGTCGTGTTGGCTCATACTTCTCGGTGGGGACATTATATACGTCTATAACGTTATATATCCTAACTAGGGCAACCTAACATCTCGGATGTAGTATTTTACAACATTCCTGGCGGATCAGGACGTACTTCTCGGTGGGAACATTATATACGTCTACAACGTAATATTACCTAACCTAACCCATCTAGCCCCTCGCTGGTAATGTTTTACAGAATCCAGTTCGTGTCGTCCCGTACGTTTCGGTGGGGACATTGTATGCGTCTATAACGTTATATATCCTAACCTAAGGTAACCTAATATCTCGGATGTAGTATTTTCCAAAATTCCTGGCGGGTCGGCCCCTACTTCTCGGTGGGAACATTATATTCGTCCATAACGTAATTTAACCTAACCTAACCGATCTAGCCCCTCGGCGGTAATGTTTTACAGAATCCCGTTCGTGTCGCCCCATACGACACGCTGCGGACATTATATAAGTCTATGACGTTATATATCCTAACCTAAGGCAACCTAACATCTCGAATGTAGGATTTTACAACATTCCACGCGGGTCGGCCCCTAATTCTCGTTGGGTACATTATATACGTGTATAACGTAATATAACCTAACCTAACCCATCTAGCCCCTCGCTGGTAATGTTTTACAGAATCCCGGTCGTGTCTCCCCGTACTTCTCGGTGGGGAAATTATATGCGTCTAGAACGTTATATATCCTAACCTAAGGCAACTTAACATCTCGAATGTAGTGTTTTACAACATTCCAGGCGGGTCGGCCCCTACTGCTCGGTGGGCACATTATATACGTCTATACCGTAATATAACCTAACCTAACCCATTGTGCCCCTAAGTGATAATGTTTCACAGAATCCCGGTCGTCTCTGTCCGTACTTCTCGGTGGGGACATTATATACGTCTATATCGCAATATAACCTAACCTTACCCATCTAGACCCTCGCTGGTAATGTTTTACAGAATTCCGTTCGTGTCGTCCCGTACGTCCCGGTGCGGACATTACATGCGTCTATAACGTTATATATCCTAACCTAAGGCAACCTAATATGTCAAATGTAGTGTTTTACAACATTCCAGGCGGGTCGGCCCCTACTTCTCAGTGGGCACATTATATGCGTCTATAACGTAATATAACCTAGCCTATCCCATCTATACCCTCGTTGGTAATGTTTCACAGAATCCAGTTCGTTTCGTCCCGTACGTCTCGGTGGGGACATTGTATGCGTCTATAACGTTATATACCCTATCCTAAGGCAACCTAACTTCTCGAATGTAGTATTTTACAACATTCCTGGGGGGGCGGAACCTACTTCTCGGTGAGAACATTATATACGTCTATAATGTAATATAACCTAACCTAACCTATCTAGCCCCTCGCTGGTAATGTCTTAGAGAATCCCGGTCGTGTCGTCTCCTACTTCTCGGTGGGCACACTATATACGTCTATATCGCAAAGTAACCTAACCTAACCCATTTTGCCCCTCGTTGATAATGTTTTACAGAATCCCGGTCGTGTTGGCTCATACTTCTCGGTGGGGACATTATATACGTCTATAACGTTATATATCCCAACCTCAGGCAACTTAACATCTCGGATGCTGTATTTTACAACATTCCTGGCGGGTCGGCCCCTACTTCTCGGTGGGAACATTATATACGTCTACAACGTAATATTCCCTAAAATAACCCATCTAGCCCCTCGCTGGTAATGTTTTACAGAATCCTGTACCTGTCGTCCCGTACGTCTCAGTGGGGACATTGTATGCGCCTATAACGTTATATATCCTGACCTATGGCAACCTAACATCTCGGATGTAATATTTTACAACAGTCCAGGCGGGTCGGCCCCTACTGCTCGGTGGGGACATTATATAAGGCTATATCGTAATATAACCTAACCTAACCCATCTAGCCCCTCGCTGGTAATGTTTTACAGAATCCAGTACCTGTCGTCCCGTACGTCACGGTGGGGAAATTATATGCGTCTAGAACGTTATATATCCTAACCTAAGGCAACCTAACATCTCGGATGTAGTATTTAACAACATTCCTGGCGGGTCGGCTCCATATTCTCGGTGGGAACATTATATACGTCTACAACGTAATATTACCTAAAATAACCCATCTAGCGCCTCGCTGGTAATGTTTTACAGAATCCAGTACGTGTCGTCCCGCACGTCTCGGTGGGGACATAGTATGCGTCTATAACGTTATATATCCTAACCTAAGGCAACCTAACATCTCAAATGTAGCATTTTACAACATTCCAGGCGGGTCGGCCCCTACTTCTCGGTGGGCACATTATATACGTCTATATCGTAATATAACCTATCCCAACCCATTTAGCCCCTCGCTGGTAATGTTTTACAGATTCCAGTTCGTGTCGTCCCGTACGTCTCGGTGGGGAAATTATATGCGTCTAGAACGTTATATATCCTAACCTAAGGCAACCTAACACCTCGGATGTAGTATTTTCCGAAATTCCTGGCGGGTCGTCCCCTACTTCTCGGTGGGAACATTATATTCGTCCATAACGTAATATAACCTAACCTAACCCATTTAGCCCCTCGGCGGTAATGTTTTACAGAATCCCGTTCGTGGCGTCCCGTACGTCTCGGTGCGGAAATTATATGCGTCTAGAACGTTATATATCCTAACCTAAGGCAACCTAACATCTCGGATGTAGTATTTTACAACATTCCTCGCGGGTCGGCCCCTACTTCTCGCTCGGAACATTATATACGTCTACAACGTAATATTACCTAAAATAACCCATCTAGCCCCTCGCTGGTAATGTTTTGCAGAATCCAGTACGTGTCGTTCCGTACGTTTCGGTGGGGACATTGTATGCGTCCATAACGTTATATATCCTAACCTAAGGCAACTTAACATCTCGAATGTAGTATTTTACAACATTCCACGCGGGTCGGCCCCTACTGCTCGCTCGGAACATTATATACGTCTACAACGTAATATTACCTAAAATAACCCATCTAGCCCCTCGCTGGTAATGTTTTACAGAATCCAGTTCGTGTCGTCCCGTACGTCTCGGTGGGGAAATTATATGCGTCTAGAACGTTATATATCCTAACCTAAGGCAACCTAACATCTCGGATGTAGTATTTTACAGCATTCCTGGCGGGTCGGCTCCTACTTCTCGGTGGGAACATTATATACGTGTACAACGTAATATTACCTAACTTAACCCATCTATCCCCTCGCTGGTAATGTTTTACAGAATCCATTTCGTATCGTCCCGTACGTCTCGGTGGGGACATTGTATGCGTCTATAACGTTATATATCCTAACCTAAGGCAACTTAACATCTCGAATGTAGTATTTTACAACATTCCAGGCGGGTCGGCCCTTACTTCTAGGTGGGAACACTGTATACGTCTATATCGTAATATAACCTAACCTAACCCATTTTGCCCCTAAGTGATAATGTTTCACAGAATCCCGGTCGTCTCTGTCCGTACTTCTAGGTGGGGACATTATGTACGTCTATAACATTGTATATCCCAACCGAAGGCTGCCTAACATCTCGAATGTAGTATTTCACAACATTCCTGGCGGTTCGGCCCCACTTCTCGGTGGGGACATTATATAAGGCTACATCGTAATATAACCTAACCTAACCCATCTAGCCCCTCGGTGGTAATGTTTTACAGAATCCCGGTCGTGCCTCCACGTACTTCTCGGGGGTGAAATTATATGCGTCTAGAACGTTATATATCCTAACCTAAGGCAACCTAACATCTCGGATGTAGTATTTTCCTGCATTCCTGGCGGGTAGGCCCCTACTTCTCGGTGGGAACACTATATACGTCTACAACGTAATATTACCTAAAATAACCCATCTAGCATCTCGCTGGTAATGTTTTACAGAATCCAGTACGTGTCGTCCCGTACGTCTCGGTGGGGACATTGTATGCGCCTATAACGTTATATATCCTAACCTGAGGCAACCTAACATCTCGGATGTAGTATTTTACAACATTCCTGGCGGGGCGGAACCTACTGCTCGGTGGGAACATTATATAATTCTATATCATAATATAACCTAACCTAACCCATCCAGCCCCTCGGCGGTAATGTTTTACAGAATCCCGTTCGTGTCGTCCCGTACGTCTCGGTGCGGAGATTATATAAGTCTATGACGTTATATATCCTAACATAAGGCAACCTAACATCTAGAATGTAGTATTTTACAACATTCCACTCGGGTCGGCCCCTAATTCTCGTTGGGTACAGTATATACGTCTATAACGTAATATAACCTAACCTAACACATGTAGCCCCTCGCTGATAATGTTTTACAGAATCCCGGTCGTGTCAGCCCGTACTTCTCGGTGGGGACATTACATGCGTCTAGAACGTTATATATCCTAACCTAAGGCAACTTAACATCTCGGATGCAGTATTTTACAACATTCCTGGCGGGTCGGCCCCTACTTCTCGGTGGGAACATTATATTCGTCCATAACGTAATTTAACCTAACCTGACCCTTCTAGCCCCTCGCTGGTAATGTTTTACAGAATCCCGGTCGTGTCTCGCCGTACTTCTCGGTGGGGAAATCATATGCGTCTAGAACGTTATATATCCTAACCTAAGGCAACCTAATATCTCGGATGTAGTATTTTCCAAAATACCTGGCGGGTCGGCCCCTACTTCTCGGTGGGAACATTATATACGTCCATAACGTAATATAACCTAACCTAACCCATCTAGCCCCTCGCTGGTAATGTTTTACAGAATCCAGTTCGTATCGTCCCGTACTTCACGGTGCGGACATTATATAAGTCTATAACGTTATATATCCTAACCTAAGGCAACCTAACATCTCGAACGTAGTATTTTACAACATTCCAGGCGGGTCGGCCCCTAATTTTCGTTGGGTACATTATATACGTGTATAACGTAATATAACCTAACCTAACCCATCTAGGCCCTCGCGGGTAATGTTTTACAGAATCCCGGTCGTGTCTCCCCGTACTTTTCGGTGGGGAAATTATATGCGTCTAGACCGTTATATATCCTAACCTAAGGCAACCTAACATCTCAAATGTAGTATTTTACAACATTCCAGGCGGGTCGGCCCCTACTTCTCGGTGGGCACATTATATACGTCTACATCGTAATGTTACCTAACCTAACCCATCTAGCCCATCGCTGGTAATGTTTTACAGAATCCCGTTCGTGTCGCCCCATACGACTCGGTGGGGACATTATATAAGGCTATATCGTAATATAACCTAACCTAACCCATCTAGCCCCTCGCTGGTAATGTTTTACAGAATCCAGTACCTGTCGTCCCGTACGTCTCGGTGGGGAAATTATATGCGTCTAGAACGTTATATATACTAACCTAAGGCAACCTAACATCTCGGATGTAGTATTTAACAACATTCCTGGCGGGTCGGCTCCTACTTCTCGGTGGGAACATTATATACGTCTACAACGTAATATTACCTAAAATAACCCATCTAGCGCCTCGCTGGTAATGTTTTACAGAATCCAGTACGTGTCGTCCCGCACGTCTCGGTGGGGACATTGTATGCGTCTATAACGTTATATATCCTAACCTAAGGCAACCTAACATCTCAAATGTAGCATTTTACAACATTCCAGGCGGGTCGGCCCCTACTTCTCGGTGGGCACATTATATACGTCTATATCGTAATATAACCTATCCCAACCCATTTAGCCCCTCGTTGGTAATGTTTTACAGATTCCAGTTCGTGTCGTCCCGTACGTCTCGGTGGGGAAATTATATGCGTCTAGAACGTTATATATCCTAACCTAAGGCAACCTAACACCTCGGATGTAGTATTTTCCGAAATTCCTGGCGGGTCGTCCCCTACTTCTCGGTGGGAACATTATATTCGTCCATAACGTAATATAACCTAACCTAAGCCATTTAGCCCCTCGGCGGTAATGTTTTACAGAATCCCGTTCGTGGCGTCCCGTACGTCTCGGTGGGGAAATTATATGCGTCTAGAACGTTATATATCCTAACCTAAGGCAACCTAACATCTCGGATGTAGTATTTTACAACATTCCTCGCGGGTCGGCCCCTACTTCTCGCTCGGAACATTATATACGTCTACAACGTAATATTACCTAAAATAACCCATCTAGCCCCTCGCTGGTAATGTTTTGCAGAATCCAGTACGTGTCGTTCCGTACGTCTCGGTGGGGACATTGTATGCGTCCATAACGTTATATATCCTAACCTAAGGCAACTTAACATCTCGAATGTAGTATTTTACAACATTCCACGCGGGTCGGCCCCTACTGCTCGGTGGGAACATTATATTCGTCTACAACGTAATATTACCTAAAATAACCCATCTAGCCCCTCGCTGGTAATGTTTTACAGAATCCAGTTCGTGTCGTCCCGTACGTCTCGGTGGGGAAATTATATGCGTCTAGAACGTTATATATCCTAACCTAAGGCAACCTAACATCTCGGATGTAGTATTTTACAACATTCCTGGCGGGTCGGCCCCTACTTCTCGGTGGGAACACTATATACGTCTACAACGTAATATTACCTAAAATAACCCATCTAGCATCTCGCTGGTAATGTTTTACAGAATCCAGTACGTGTCGTCCCGTACGTCTCGGTGGGGACATTGTATGCGCCTATAACGTTATATATCCTAACCTGAGGCAACCTAACATCTCGGATGTAGTATTTTACAAGATTCCAGGCGGGTGGAACCCTACTTCTCTGTGGGAACATTATATACGTCTATAACGTAATATAACCTAACCTAACCCATCTAGCCCCTCGCTCGTAATGTTTTACAGAATCCCGGTCGTGTCGGCCCGTACTTCTCGGTGCGGACATTATATAAGTCTATAACGTTATATATCCTAACCTAAGGCAACCTAACTATCTCGAATGTAGAATTTTACAACATTTCAGGCGGTTCGGCCCTTAATTCTCTATGGGAACATTATATACGTCTATAACGTAATAAAACCTAACCTAACCCACCTAGACTCTCGCTGGTAATGTTTCACAGAATCCCGTTCGTGTCGCCCCGTACTTCACGGTGCGGACATTACACAGGTCTATAAGTTTATATATCCTAACCTAAGGCAACCTAACATCCCGATTGTAGTATTTTACAAGATTCCAGGCGGGTGGGCCCCTACTTCTCTGTGGGAACATTATATACGTGTTTAACGTTATATATCCCAACCAAAGGCAACCTAACATCTCGAATGTAGTATTTTAACACATTCCAGGCGGGTCGGCCCCTACTTCTCGGTGGGAACATTATATAAGTCTATATCGTAATATAACCTAACCTAACCCACCTAGAACCTCGCTGGTAATGTTTCACAGAATCCCGTTCGTGTCGCCCCGTACTTCACGGTGCGGACATTATACAGGTCTATAGGTTTATATATCCTAACCTAAGGCAACCTAACATCTCGAACGTAGTATTTTACAACATTCCAGGCGGGTCGGCCCCTAATTTTCGTTGGGTACATTATATACGTGTATAACGTAATATAACCTAACCTAACCCATCTAGGCCCTCGCGGGTAATGTTTTACAGAATCCCGGTCGTGTCTCCCCGTACTTTTCGGTGGGGAAATTATATGCGTCTAGACCGTTATATATCCTAACCTAAGGCAACCTAACATCTCAAATGTAGTATTTTACAACATTCCAGGCGGGTCGGCCCCTACTTCTCGGTGGGCACATTATATACGTCTACATCGTAATGTTACCTAACCTAACCCATCTAGCCCATCGCTGGTAATGTTTTACAGAATCCCGTTCGTGTCGCCCCATACGACTCGGTGGGGACATTATATAAGGCTATATCGTAATATAACCTAACCTAACCCATCTAGCCCCTCGCTGGTAATGTTTTACAGAATCCAGTACCTGTCGTCCCGTACGTCTCGGTGGGGAAATTATATGCGTCTAGAACGTTATATATACTAACCTAAGGCAACCTAACATCTCGGATGTAGTATTTTACAACATTCCACTCGGGTCGGCCCCTAATTCTCGTTGGGTACAGTATATACGTCTATAACGTAATATAACCTAACCTAACACATGTAGCCCCTCGCTGATAATGTTTTACAGAATCCCGGTCGTGTCAGCCCGTACTTCTCGGTGGGGACATTACATGCGTCTAGAACGTTATATATCCTAACCTAAGGCAACTTAACATCTCGGATGCAGTATTTTACAACATTCCTGGCGGGTCGGCCCCTACTTCTCGGTGGGAACATTATATTCGTCCATAACGTAATTTAACCTAACCTGACCCTTCTAGCCCCTCGCTGGTAATGTTTTACAGAATCCCGGTCGTGTCTCCCCGTACTTCTCGGTGGGGAAATTATATGCGTCTAGAACGTTATATATCCTAACCTAAGGCAACCTAATATCTCGGATGTAGTATTTTCCAAAATACCTGGCGGGTCGGCCCCTACTTCTCGGTGGGAACATTATATACGTCCATAACGTAATATAACCTAACCTAACCCATCTAGCCCCTCGCTGGTAATGTTTTACAGAATCCAGTTCGTATCGTCCCGTACTTCACGGTGCGGACATTATATAAGTCTATAACGTTATATATCCTAACCTAAGGCAACCTAACATCTCGAACGTAGTATTTTACAACATTCCAGGCGGGTCGGCCCCTAATTTTCGTTGGGTACATTATATACGTGTATAACGTAATATAACCTAACCTAACCCATCTAGGCCCTCGCGGGTAATGTTTTACAGAATCCCGGTCGTGTCTCCCCGTACTTTTCGGTGGGGAAATTATATGCGTCTAGACCGTTATATATCCTAACCTAAGGCAACCTAACATCTCAAATGTAGTATTTTACAACATTCCAGGCGGGTCGGCCCCTACTTCTCGGTGGGCACATTATATACGTCTACATCGTAATGTTACCTAACCTAACCCATCTAGCCCATCGCTGGTAATGTTTTACAGAATCCCGTTCGTGTCGCCCCATACGACTCGGTGGGGACATTATATAAGGCTATATCGTAATATAACCTAACCTAACCCATCTAGCCCCTCGCTGGTAATGTTTTACAGATTCCAGTTCGTGTCGTCCCGTACGTCTCGGTGGGGAAATTATATGCGTCTAGAACGTTATATATCCTAACCTAAGGCAACCTAACACCTCGGATGTAGTATTTTCCGAAATTCCTCGCGGGTCGTCCCCTACTTCTCGGTGGGAACATTATATTCGTCCATAACGTAATATAACCTAACCTAACCCATTTAGCCCCTCGGCGGTAATGTTTTACAGAATCCCGTTCGTGGCGTCCCGTACGTCTCGGTGGGGAAATTATATGCGTCTAGAACGTTATATATCCTAACCTAAGGCAACCTAACATCTCGGATGTAGTATTTTACAACATTCCTCGCGGGTCGGCCCCTACTTCTCGCTCGGAACATTATATACGTCTACAACGTAATATTACCTAAAATAACCCATCTAGCCCCTCGCTGGTAATGTTTTGCAGAATCCAGTACGTGTCGTTCCGTACGTCTCGGTGGGGACATTGTATGCGTCCATAACGTTATATATCCTAACCTAAGGCAACTTAACATCTCGAATGTAGTATTTTACAACATTCCACGCGGGTCGGCCCCTACTGCTCGGTGGGAACATTATATTCGTCTACAACGTAATATTACCTAAAATAACCCATCTAGCCCCTCGCTGGTAATGTTTTACAGAATCCAGTTCGTGTCGTCCCGTACGTCTCGGTGGGGAAATTATATGCGTCTAGAACGTTATATATCCTAACCTAAGGCAACCTAACATCTCGGATGTAGTATTTTACAACATTCCTGGCGGGTCGGCCCCTACTTCTCGGTGGGAACACTATATACGTCTACAACGTAATATTACCTAAAATAACCCATCTAGCATCTCGCTGGTAATGTTTTACAGAATCCAGTACGTGTCGTCCCGTACGTCTCGGTGGGGACATTGTATGCGCCTATAACGTTATATATCCTAACCTGAGGCAACCTAACATCTCGGATGTAGTATTTTACAAGATTCCAGGCGGGTGGAACCCTACTTCTCTGTGGGAACATTATATACGTCTATAACGTAATATAACCTAACCTAACCCATCTAGCCCCTCGCTCGTAATGTTTTACAGAATCCCGGTCGTGTCGGCCCGTACTTCTCGGTGCGGACATTATATAAGTCTATAACGTTATATATCCTAACCTAAGGCAACCTAACTATCTCGAATGTAGAATTTTACAACATTTCAGGCGGTTCGGCCCTTAATTCTCTATGGGAACATTATATACGTCTATAACGTAATAAAACCTAACCTAACCCACCTAGACTCTCGCTGGTATTGTTTCACAGAATCCCGTTCGTGTCGCCCCGTACTTCACGGTGCGGACATTACACAGGTCTATAAGTTTATATATCCTAACCTAAGGCAACCTAACATCCCGATTGTAGTATTTTACAAGATTCCAGGCGGGTGGGCCCCTACTTCTCCGTGGGAACATTATATACGTGTTTAACGTTATATATCCCAACCAAAGGCAACCTAACATCTCGAATGTAGTATTTTAACACATTCCAGGCGGGTCGCCCCCTACTTCTCGGTGGGAACATTATATAAGTCTATATCGTAATATAACCTAACCTAACCCACCTAGAACCTCGCTGGTAATGTTTCACAGAATCCCGTTCGTGTCGCCCCGTACTTCACGGTGCGGACATTATACAGGTCTATAGGTTTATATATCCTAACCTAAGGCAACCTAACATCTCGAACGTAGTATTTTACAACATTCCAGGCGGGTCGGCCCCTAATTTTCGTTGGGTACATTATATACGTGTATAACGTAATATAACCTAACCTAACCCATCTAGGCCCTCGCGGGTAATGTTTTACAGAATCCCGGTCGTGTCTCCCCGTACTTTTCGGTGGGGAAATTATATGCGTCTAGACCGTTATATATCCTAACCTAAGGCAACCTAACATCTCAAATGTAGTATTTTACAACATTCCAGGCGGGTCGGCCCCTACTTCTCGGTGGGCACATTATATACGTCTACATCGTAATGTTACCTAACCTAACCCATCTAGCCCATCGCTGGTAATGTTTTACAGAATCCCGTTCGTGTCGCCCCATACGACTCGGTGGGGACATTATATAAGGCTATATCGTAATATAACCTAACCTAACCCATCTAGCCCCTCGCTGGTAATGTTTTACAGAATCCAGTACCTGTCGTCCCGTACGTCTCGGTGGGGAAATTATATGCGTCTAGAACGTTATATATACTAACCTAAGGCAACCTAACATCTCGGATGTAGTATTTAACAACATTCCTGGCGGGTCGGCTCCTACTTCTCGGTGGGAACATTATATACGTCTACAACGTAATATTACCTAAAATAACCCATCTAGCGCCTCGCTGGTAATGTTTTACAGAATCCAGTACGTGTCGTCCCGCACGTCTCGGTGGGGACATTGTATGCGTCTATAACGTTATATATCCTAACCTAAGGCAACCTAACATCTCAAATGTAGCATTTTACAACATTCCAGGCGGGTCGGCCCCTACTTCTCGGTGGGCACATTATATACGTCTATATCGTAATATAACCTATCCCAACCCATTTAGCCCCTCGCTGGTAATGTTTTACAGATTCCAGTTCGTGTCGTCCCGTACGTCTCGGTGGGGAAATTATATGCGTCTAGAACGTTATATATCCTAACCTAAGGCAACCTAACACCTCGGATGTAGTATTTTCCGAAATTCCTGGCGGGTCGTCCCCTACTTCTCGGTGGGAACATTATATTCGTCCATAACGTAATATAACCTAACCTAACCCATTTAGCCCCTCGGCGGTAATGTTTTACAGAATCCCGTTCGTGGCGTCCCGTACGTCTCGGTGGGGAAATTATATGCGTCTAGAACGTTATATATCCTAACCTAAGGCAACCTAACATCTCGGATGTAGTATTTTACAACATTCCTCGCGGGTCGGCCCCTACTTCTCGCTCGGAACATTATATACGTCTACAACGTAATATTACCTAAAATAACCCATCTAGCCCCTCGCTGGTAATGTTTTGCAGAATCCAGTACGTGTCGTTCCGTACGTCTCGGTGGGGACATTGTATGCGTCCATAACGTTATATATCCTAACCTAACGCAACTTAACATCTCGAATGTAGTATTTTACAACATTCCACGCGGGTCGGCCCCTACTGCTCGGTGGGAACATTATATTCGTCTACAACGTAATATTACCTAAAATAACCCATCTAGCCCCTCGCTGGTAATGTTTTACAGAATCCAGTTCGTGTCGTCCCGTACGTCTCGGTGGGGAAATTATATGCGTCTAGAACGTTATATATCCTAACCTAAGGCAACCTAACATCTCGGATGTAGTATTTTACAACATTCCTGGCGGGTCGGCCCCTACTTCTCGGTGGGAACACTATATACGTCTACAACGTAATATTACCTAAAATAACCCATCTAGCATCTCGCTGGTAATGTTTTACAGAATCCAGTACGTGTCGTCCCGTACGTCTCGGTGGGGACATTGTATGCGCCTATAACGTTATATATCCTAACCTGAGGCAACCTAACATCTCGGATGTAGTATTTTACAAGATTCCAGGCGGGTGGAACCCTACTTCTCTGTGGGAACATTATATACGTCTATAACGTAATATAACCTAACCTAACCCATCTAGCCCCTCGCTCGTAATGTTTTACAGAATCCCGGTCGTGTCGGCCCGTACTTCTCGGTGCGGACATTATATAAGTCTATAACGTTATATATCCTAACCTAAGGCAACCTAACTATCTCGAATGTAGAATTTTACAACATTTCAGGCGGTTCGGCCCTTAATTCTCTATGGGAACATTATATACGTCTATAACGTAATAAAACCTAACCTAACCCACCTAGACTCTCGCTGGTAATGTTTCACAGAATCCCGTTCGTGTCGCCCCGTACTTCACGGTGCGGACATTACACAGGTCTATAAGTTTATATATCCTAACCTAAGGCAACCTAACATCCCGATTGTAGTATTTTACAAGATTCCAGGCGGGTGGGCCCCTACTTCTCTGTGGGAACATTATATACGTGTTTAACGTTATATATCCCAACCAAAGGCAACCTAACATCTCGAATGTAGTATTTTAACACATTCCAGGCGGGTCGGCCCCTACTTCTCGGTGGGAACATTATATAAGTCTATATCGTAATATAACCTAACCTAACCCACCTAGAACCTCGCTGGTAATGTTTCACAGAATCCCGTTCGTGTCGCCCCGTACTTCACGGTGCGGACATTATACAGGTCTATAGGTTTATATATCCTAACCTAAGGCAACCTAACACCTCGAATGTAGTATTTTACAACATTCCTGGCGGGGCGGCCCCAACTTCTCGGTGGGAACATTATATGCGTCTATATTGCAATATAACCTAACCTAACCCATCTAGACCCTCGCTGGTAATGTTTTCCAGAATCCCGTTCGTGTCGTCCCGTACGTCTCGGTTAGAACATTATATACGTCTATAACGTGATATAACCTAACCTATCCCATCTAGCCCCACGCTGTAAATGTTTTACACAATCCCGGTCTTGTCGGCCCGTACTTCTCGGTGGGGACATTATATGCGTCTAGAACGTTATATATGCTAACCTAAGGCAACCTAACATCTCGGATGTAGTATTTTGCAACATTCCTGGCGGGTCGGCCCCTAATTCTCGTTGGGTACATTATATACGTCTATAACGTAATATAACCTAACCTAACCCCTCTAGCCCCTCGCTGGTAATGTTTTACAGAATCCCGGTCGTGTCGGCCCATACTTCTCGGTGAGGACATTATATGCGTCTAGAACGTTGTATATCCTAACCTAAGGCAACCTAACATCTCGGATGTAGTATTTTACAACATTCCTGGCGGGTCGGCCCCTACTTCTCGATTAGAACATTATATACGTCTATAACGTAATATAACCTAGCCTATCCCATCTATCCCCTCGTTGGTAATGTTTCACAGAATCCAGTTCGTGTCGTCCCGTACGTCTCGGTGGGGACATTGTATGCGTCTATAACGTTATATACCCTATCCTAAGGCAACCTAACTTCTCGAATGTAGTATTTTACAACATTCCTGGGGGGGGGGGCGGAACCTACTTCTCGGTGAGAACATTATATACGTCTATAATGTAATATAACCTAACCTAACCTATCTAGCCCCTCGCTGGTAATGTCTTACAGAATCCCGGTCGTGTCGTCTCCTACTTCTCGGTGGGCACACTATATACGTCTATATCGCAATGTAACCTAACCTAACCCATTTAGCCCCTCGCTGGTAATGTTTTACAGAATCCAGTTCGTGTCGTCCGGTACGTCTCGGTGGGGACATGGTATGCGTCTATAACGTTATATATCCTAACCTAAGGCAACCTAACATCTCGGATGTAGTATTTTACAACATTCCTGGCGGGGCGGAAACTACTTCTCGTTGGGTACATTATATACGTCTATAACGTAATATAACCTAACCTAACCCATCTAGCCCCTCGCTGGTAATGTTTTACAGAATCCCGGTCGTGTCGGCCGGTACATCTCGGTGGGGAAATTATATGCGTCTAGAACGTTCTATATCCTAACCTAAGGCAACCTAACATCTCGGATTTAGTATTTTACAACATTCCTGGCGGGTCGGCCCCTATTTCTCGGTGGGAACATTATATACGTCTACAACGTAATATTACCTAAAATAACCCATCTAGCCCCTCGCTGGTAATGTTTTGCAGAATCCAGTACGTGTCGTTCCGTACGTCTCGGTGGGGACATTGTATGCGTCCATAACGTTATATATCCTAACCTAACGCAACTTAACATCTCGAATGTAGTATTTTACAACATTCCACGCGGGTCGGCCCCTACTGCTCGGTGGGAACATTATATTCGTCTACAACGTAATATTACCTAAAATAACCCATCTAGCCCCTCGCTGGTAATGTTTTACAGAATCCAGTTCGTGTCGTCCCGTACGTCTCGGTGGGGAAATTATATGCGTCTAGAACGTTATATATCCTAACCTAAGGCAACCTAACATCTCGGATGTAGTATTTTACAACATTCCTGGCGGGTCGGCCCCTACTTCTCGGTGGGAACACTATATACGTCTACAACGTAATATTACCTAAAATAACCCATCTAGCATCTCGCTGGTAATGTTTTACAGAATCCAGTACGTGTCGTCCCGTACGTCTCGGTGGGGACATTGTATGCGCCTATAACGTTATATATCCTAACCTGAGGCAACCTAACATCTCGGATGTAGTATTTTACAAGATTCCAGGCGGGTGGAACCCTACTTCTCTGTGGGAACATTATATACGTCTATAACGTAATATAACCTAACCTAACCCATCTAGCCCCTCGCTCGTAATGTTTTACAGAATCCCGGTCGTGTCGGCCCGTACTTCTCGGTGCGGACATTATATAAGTCTATAACGTTATATATCCTAACCTAAGGCAACCTAACTATCTCGAATGTAGAATTTTACAACATTTCAGGCGGTTCGGCCCTTAATTCTCTATGGGAACATTATATACGTCTATAACGTAATAAAACCTAACCTAACCCACCTAGACTCTCGCTGGTATTGTTTCACAGAATCCCGTTCGTGTCGCCCCGTACTTCACGGTGCGGACATTACACAGGTCTATAAGTTTATATATCCTAACCTAAGGCAACCTAACATCCCGATTGTAGTATTTTACAAGATTCCAGGCGGGTGGGCCCCTACTTCTCCGTGGGAACATTATATACGTGTTTAACGTTATATATCCCAACCAAAGGCAACCTAACATCTCGAATGTAGTATTTTAACACATTCCAGGCGGGTCGCCCCCTACTTCTCGGTGGGAACATTATATAAGTCTATATCGTAATATAACCTAACCTAACCCACCTAGAACCTCGCTGGTAATGTTTCACAGAATCCCGTTCGTGTCGCCCCGTACTTCACGGTGCGGACATTATACAGGTCTATAGGTTTATATATCCTAACCTAAGGCAACCTAACATCTCGAACGTAGTATTTTACAACATTCCAGGCGGGTCGGCCCCTAATTTTCGTTGGGTACATTATATACGTGTATAACGTAATATAACCTAACCTAACCCATCTAGGCCCTCGCGGGTAATGTTTTACAGAATCCCGGTCGTGTCTCCCCGTACTTTTCGGTGGGGAAATTATATGCGTCTAGACCGTTATATATCCTAACCTAAGGCAACCTAACATCTCAAATGTAGTATTTTACAACATTCCAGGCGGGTCGGCCCCTACTTCTCGGTGGGCACATTATATACGTCTACATCGTAATGTTACCTAACCTAACCCATCTAGCCCATCGCTGGTAATGTTTTACAGAATCCCGTTCGTGTCGCCCCATACGACTCGGTGGGGACATTATATAAGGCTATATCGTAATATAACCTAACCTAACCCATCTAGCCCCTCGCTGGTAATGTTTTACAGAATCCAGTACCTGTCGTCCCGTACGTCTCGGTGGGGAAATTATATGCGTCTAGAACGTTATATATACTAACCTAAGGCAACCTAACATCTCGGATGTAGTATTTAACAACATTCCTGGCGGGTCGGCTCCTACTTCTCGGTGGGAACATTATATACGTCTACAACGTAATATTACCTAAAATAACCCATCTAGCGCCTCGCTGGTAATGTTTTACAGAATCCAGTACGTGTCGTCCCGCACGTCTCGGTGGGGACATTGTATGCGTCTATAACGTTATATATCCTAACCTAAGGCAACCTAACATCTCAAATGTAGCATTTTACAACATTCCAGGCGGGTCGGCCCCTACTTCTCGGTGGGCACATTATATACGTCTATATCGTAATATAACCTATCCCAACCCATTTAGCCCCTCGCTGGTAATGTTTTACAGATTCCAGTTCGTGTCGTCCCGTACGTCTCGGTGGGGAAATTATATGCGTCTAGAACGTTATATATCCTAACCTAAGGCAACCTAACACCTCGGATGTAGTATTTTCCGAAATTCCTGGCGGGTCGTCCCCTACTTCTCGGTGGGAACATTATATTCGTCCATAACGTAATATAACCTAACCTAACCCATTTAGCCCCTCGGCGGTAATGTTTTACAGAATCCCGTTCGTGGCGTCCCGTACGTCTCGGTGGGGAAATTATATGCGTCTAGAACGTTATATATCCTAACCTAAGGCAACCTAACATCTCGGATGTAGTATTTTACAACATTCCTCGCGGGTCGGCCCCTACTTCTCGCTCGGAACATTATATACGTCTACAACGTAATATTACCTAAAATAACCCATCTAGCCCCTCGCTGGTAATGTTTTGCAGAATCCAGTACGTGTCGTTCCGTACGTCTCGGTGGGGACATTGTATGCGTCCATAACGTTATATATCCTAACCTAACGCAACTTAACATCTCGAATGTAGTATTTTACAACATTCCACGCGGGTCGGCCCCTACTGCTCGGTGGGAACATTATATTCGTCTACAACGTAATATTACCTAAAATAACCCATCTAGCCCCTCGCTGGTAATGTTTTACAGAATCCAGTTCGTGTCGTCCCGTACGTCTCGGTGGGGAAATTATATGCGTCTAGAACGTTATATATCCTAACCTAAGGCAACCTAACATCTCGGATGTAGTATTTTACAACATTCCTGGCGGGTCGGCCCCTACTTCTCGGTGGGAACACTATATACGTCTACAACGTAATATTACCTAAAATAACCCATCTAGCATCTCGCTGGTAATGTTTTACAGAATCCAGTACGTGTCGTCCCGTACGTCTCGGTGGGGACATTGTATGCGCCTATAACGTTATATATCCTAACCTGAGGCAACCTAACATCTCGGATGTAGTATTTTACAAGATTCCAGGCGGGTGGAACCCTACTTCTCTGTGGGAACATTATATACGTCTATAACGTAATATAACCTAACCTAACCCATCTAGCCCCTCGCTCGTAATGTTTTACAGAATCCCGGTCGTGTCGGCCCGTACTTCTCGGTGCGGACATTATATAAGTCTATAACGTTATATATCCTAACCTAAGGCAACCTAACTATCTCGAATGTAGAATTTTACAACATTTCAGGCGGTTCGGCCCTTAATTCTCTATGGGAACATTATATACGTCTATAACGTAATAAAACCTAACCTAACCCACCTAGACTCTCGCTGGTAATGTTTCACAGAATCCCGTTCGTGTCGCCCCGTACTTCACGGTGCGGACATTACACAGGTCTATAAGTTTATATATCCTAACCTAAGGCAACCTAACATCCCGATTGTAGTATTTTACAAGATTCCAGGCGGGTGGGCCCCTACTTCTCTGTGGGAACATTATATACGTGTTTAACGTTATATATCCCAACCAAAGGCAACCTAACATCTCGAATGTAGTATTTTAACACATTCCAGGCGGGTCGGCCCCTACTTCTCGGTGGGAACATTATATAAGTCTATATCGTAATATAACCTAACCTAACCCACCTAGAACCTCGCTGGTAATGTTTCACAGAATCCCGTTCGTGTCGCCCCGTACTTCACGGTGCGGACATTATACAGGTCTATAGGTTTATATATCCTAACCTAAGGCAACCTAACACCTCGAATGTAGTATTTTACAACATTCCTGGCGGGGCGGCCCCAACTTCTCGGTGGGAACATTATATGCGTCTATATTGCAATATAACCTAACCTAACCCATCTAGACCCTCGCTGGTAATGTTTTCCAGAATCCCGTTCGTGTCGTCCCGTACGTCTCGGTTAGAACATTATATACGTCTATAACGTGATATAACCTAACCTATCCCATCTAGCCCCACGCTGTAAATGTTTTACACAATCCCGGTCTTGTCGGCCCGTACTTCTCGGTGGGGACATTATATGCGTCTAGAACGTTATATATGCTAACCTAAGGCAACCTAACATCTCGGATGTAGTATTTTGCAACATTCCTGGCGGGTCGGCCCCTAATTCTCGTTGGGTACATTATATACGTCTATAACGTAATATAACCTAACCTAACCCCTCTAGCCCCTCGCTGGTAATGTTTTACAGAATCCCGGTCGTGTCGGCCCATACTTCTCGGTGAGGACATTATATGCGTCTAGAACGTTGTATATCCTAACCTAAGGCAACCTAACATCTCGGATGTAGTATTTTACAACATTCCTGGCGGGTCGGCCCCTACTTCTCGATTAGAACATTATATACGTCTATAACGTAATATAACCTAGCCTATCCCATCTATCCCCTCGTTGGTAATGTTTCACAGAATCCAGTTCGTGTCGTCCCGTACGTCTCGGTGGGGACATTGTATGCGTCTATAACGTTATATACCCTATCCTAAGGCAACCTAACTTCTCGAATGTAGTATTTTACAACATTCCTGGGGGGGGGGGGGCGGAACCTACTTCTCGGTGAGAACATTATATACGTCTATAATGTAATATAACCTAACCTAACCTATCTAGCCCCTCGCTGGTAATGTCTTACAGAATCCCGGTCGTGTCGTCTCCTACTTCTCGGTGGGCACACTATATACGTCTATATCGCAATGTAACCTAACCTAACCCATTTAGCCCCTCGCTGGTAATGTTTTACAGAATCCAGTTCGTGTCGTCCGGTACGTCTCGGTGGGGACATGGTATGCGTCTATAACGTTATATATCCTAACCTAAGGCAACCTAACATCTCGGATGTAGTATTTTACAACATTCCTGGCGGGGCGGAAACTACTTCTCGTTGGGTACATTATATACGTCTATAACGTAATATAACCTAACCTAACCCATCTAGCCCCTCGCTGGTAATGTTTTACAGAATCCCGGTCGTGTCGGCCGGTACATCTCGGTGGGGAAATTATATGCGTCTAGAACGTTCTATATCCTAACCTAAGGCAACCTAACATCTCGGATTTAGTATTTTACAACATTCCTGGCGGGTCGGCCCCTATTTCTCGGTGGGAACATTATATACGTCTACAACGTAATATTACCTAACCTAACCCATCTAGCCCCGCGCTGGCAATGTTTCACAAAATTCAGTTCGTGTCGTCCCATACGTCTCGGTGGGGACATTGTATGCATCTATAACGTTATATATCCTAACCTAAGGCAACCTAACATCTCGGATGTTGTATTTTACAAGATTCCTGGCGTGGCGGAACCTACTTCTCGGTGGGAACATTAAATAAGTCTATATCATAATATAACCTAACCTAACCCATCTAGAGCCACGCTGGTAATGTTTCACAGAATCCCGTTCGTGTCGCCCCGTACGTCACGGTGCGGACATTATATACGTCTATAACGTTATATATCCTAACCTAAGGCAACCTGACATCTCAAATGTAGTATTTTACAACATTCCACTCGAGTCGGCCCCTACATCTCGGTGGGAACATTATATACGTCTATATTGTAATATAACCTAACCTAACCCATCTAGACCCTCGCTGGTAATGTTTCACAGAATCCCGTTCGTGTCCGCCGTACGTCACGGTGCGGACATTGAATGCGTCTATAACGTTATATATCCTAACCTAAGGCAACCTAATATCTCGGATGTAGTATTTTCCAAAATTCCTGCCGGATCAGGCCCTACTTCTCGGTGGCAACATTATATACGTCCATAACTTAATATCACCTAACCTAACCCATCTAGCCCCTCGGCGGTAATGTTTTACAGAATCCCGTTCGGGTTGGTTCATACTTCTCGGTGGGCACATTATGTACGTCTATAACATTGTATATCCCACCCGAAGGCAACCTAATATCTCGAATGTAGTATTTCACAACATTCCGTGCGGGTCGGCCCCACTTCTCGGTAGGGACATTATTTAAGTCTATATCGTAATATAACCTAACCTAACCCATCGAGGCCCTCGCTGGAAATGTTTCACAGAATCCCGTTCGTGTCCGCCGTACGTCACGGTGCGGACATTATATACGTCTATAACGTTATATATCCTAACCTAAGTCAACCTAACATTTCTAACGTAGTATTTTACATCATTCCAGGCTGGTCGGCCCCTACTTCTCGGTGGAAACATTATATAAGTCTATATCGTAATATAACCTAACCTAACCCATCTAGAACCTCGCTGGTAATGTTTTACAGAATCCCGGTCGTGTCGGTCCGTACTGCCCGGTGGGGAAATTAGATGCGTCTAGAACGTTATATATCCTAACCTAAGGCAACCTAACATCTCGATTGTAGTATTTTACAACATTCCAGGCGGGTCGGCCCCTACTTCCCGGTGGGAACATTATATACGTATATAACTTTATATATCTCACCCTAAGGCAACCTAACATCTCGGATGTAGTATTTGACAACACTCCTGGCGGGTCGGCCTCTACTTCTCGGTGGGAACATTATATACGTCCATAACTTAATATAACCTAGCCTAACCCATCTAGCCCCTCGGCGGTAATGTTTTACAGAATCCCGTTCGGGTTGGTTTATACTTCTCTGTGGGCACATTATGTACGTCTATAACATTGTATATCCCACCCGAAGGCAACCTAATATCTCGAATGTAGTATTTCACAACATTCCTGGCGGGTCGCCCCCACTTCTCGGTAGGGACATTATTTAAGTCTATATCGTAATATAACCTAACGTAACCCATCTAGGCCCTTGCTGGAAATGTTTCCCAGAATCCCGTTCGTGTCCGCCGTACGTCACGGTGCGGACATTATATACGTCTATAACGTTATATATCCTAACCTAAGTCAACCTAACATCTCTAACGTAGTATTTTACAACATTCCAGGCTGATCGGCCCCTACTTCTCGGTGGAAACATTATATAAGTCTATATCGTAATATAACCTAACCTAACCCATCTAGAACCTCGCTGGTAATGTTTTACAGAATCCCGGTCGTGTCGGTCCGTACTGCTCGGTGGGGAAATTATATGCGTCTAGAACGTTATATATCCTAACCTAAGGCAACCTAACATCTCGATTGTAGTATTTTACAACATTCCAGGCGGGTCGGCCTCTACTTCCCGGTGGGAACATTATATACGTATATAACTTTATATATCTCACCCCAAGGCAACCTAACATCTCGGATGTAGTATTTGACAACATTCCTGGCGGGTCGGCCTCTACTTCTCGGTGGGAACATTATATACGTCTATAACCTAATATTGCCTAGCTTAAACCATCTAGACTCTCGCTGGTAATGTTTCACAGAATCCCGAACCGCGTCCTCCCCTACGTCTCGGTGGGGACATTATATGCTTCTATATCGTTATACATCCTAACCTAAGGCAACATAACTTCTCGAATGTAGTATTTTACAACATTCCAGTCGGTTCCGCCCCTAATTCTCGGTGGGATCATTATATACGTCTATAGCGCAATATAACCTAACCTAACCCATCTATCCCCTCGCTGGTAATGTTTTACACAATCCCGGTCGTGTCGTTCCGTACTTCTCGGTGGGGACACTATATACGTCTGTAACGTTATACGTCCTAACCTAAGGCAACCTAACCTCTCGAATGTAGTATTTTACAACATTCCAGCCGGGTCGGCCCCTACTTCTGAGTGGGAACATTATATACTTCTATATCGTAACATAACGTAACCTAACCCATTTTGCCCCTCGGTGATAATGTTTTACAGAATCCCGGTCGTGTCGGCCCGTACTACTCGGTGGGGCATTATATACGTCTATAACGTTGTATATCCTACCCTAAGGCAACCTCACATCTCGAATGTAGTATTTCACAACATTCCCAGCTTGTCGGCCCCTAGTTCTCGGTGGGATCATTATATACGTCTATAACGTAATATAATCTAATCTAACCCATCTAGACCTTCGCTGGTAACGTTTTACAGATTCCCGGTCGTGTCGGCCCGTACTTCTCGGTGGGGACACTATATACGTCTATGACGTTATATATCCTAACCTAAGGTAACCTAACATCTCGAATGTAGTATTTTACCACATTCCAGGCGGGTCGGCCCCTACCTCTCGGTGTGCACATTATATACGTCTTTAATGTAATATAACCTAACCTAACACACCTAGCCCCTCACTGGTAATGTTTTACAGAATCCCAGTCGTTTCGTCCCGTACTTCTCGGTGGGGACACTATATACGTCTGTAACGTTATACATCCTAACCTAAGGCAACCTAACCTCTCGAATTTAGTATTTTACAACATTCCAGGCGGGTCGGCCCCTACTTCTCGGTGGGAACATTATATACGTCTATATCGCAATATAACCTAATCTAACCCACCTAGACCCTCGCTGGTAATGTTTCACAGAATCCCGTTCGTGTCGCCCCGTACTTCACGGTGCGGACATTACACAGGTTTATAAGTTTATATATCCTAACCTAAGGCAACCTAACATCTCGAATGTAGTGTTTCACAACATTCTTGGCGTGTCGGCCCCTAATTCTCGGTGGGAACATTATATACGTCCATAACGTAATATAACCTAACCTATCCCATCTAACCCCACGGCGGTAATGTTTTACAGAATCCCGTTCGTGTCGTCCCGTACGTCTCGGTTAGAACATTATATACGTCTATAACGTAATATAACCTAACCTATCCCATCTAGCCCCACGCTGTAATGTTTTACACAATCCCGGTCTTGTCGGCCCGTACTTCTCGGTGGGGATACTATATACGTCTATAACGTTATATATCACAACCTAAGGCAACATAACATCTCGGATGTAGTATTTTACAACATTCCTGGCGGGGCGGAAACTACTTCTCGGTGGGAACATTATATACGTCCATAACGTAATATAACCTAACCTAACCCATCTAGCCCCTCGGCGGTAATGTTTTACAGAATCCCGTTCGTGTCGTCCCGTACGTCACGGTGCGGACATTATACATGTCTATAAGGTTATATATCCTAACCTAAGGCAACCTAACATCTCAAATGTAGTATTTTACAACATTCCAGGCGGGCCAACCCCTACTCCTCGGTGGGCGCATTATATACGTCTATATCGCAATATAACCATACCTAACCCATTTAGCCCCTCGCTGGTAATGTTTTACAGAATACAGTTCTTGTCGTCCCGTACGTCTCGGTGGGGAAATTATATGCGTCGAGAACGTTATATATCCTAACATAAGGCAACCTAAATCTCGGATGTAGTATTTTACGACATTCCTGGCGGGTCGGCCCCTACTTCTCGGTGGGAACATTATATACGTCTACAACGTAATATAACCTAACCTAACCCATCTAGCCCCTCGCTGGTAATGTTTTACAGAATCCCGGTCCTGTCGGCCCGCACTTCTCGGTGGGGAAATTATATGCGTCGAGAACGTTATATATCCTAACATAAGGCAACCTAGCATCTCGGATGTAGTATTTTACAACATTCCTGGCGGGGCGGAACCTACTTCTCGGTGGGAACATTATATAAGTCTATATCATAATATAACCTAACCTAACTCATCTAGACCCACGCTGGTAATGTTTCACAGAATCCCGTTCGTGTCGCCCCGTAAGTCACAGTTCGGACATTATATACGTCTACAACGTTATATACCCTAGCCTAAGGCAACCTAACATCTCGGATGTAATATTTTACTACATTCCTGGCGCGCCGACCCCTACTTCTCGGTGGGAATATTATATACGTCTGTAACGCTATATATCCTAGCCTAAGGCAACCTAACTTGTCGAGCGTAATATTTTACAACACTCCTGGCTCGTCGGCCCCTACCTCTCGGTGGGAACATTATATTCGTCTATAACGTTATATATCCTAACCTAAGGGAACCTCACATCTCGGATGTAATATTTTACTACATTCGTGGCGCGCCGGCCCCTGCTTCTCGGTGGGAACATTATATACGTCTATATCGCTATATATCCTAGCCTAAGGCAACCTATCATGTCGTATGTAATATTTTACAACATTCCCGGCACTTCGGCCCCTACTTCTCGGTGGGAACATTATATACGACTATATCGCAATATAACCTAACCTAACCCATCTAGACCCTAGCTGGTAATGTTTTACAGAATCCCATTCGTGTCGTCAAGTACGTCTCGGTGCGGTCATTATATAAGTCTATGACGTTATGTATCCTAACCTAAGGCAACCTAACATCTCGAATGTAGTATTTTACAACATTTCAGGCGGGTCGGCCTTTGTTTCTCGATGGGAACATTATATACGTCTATAACGTAATATAACCTAACCTAACCCATCTAGAACTTCGCTGGTAATGTTTTACAGAATCTCGTTCGTGTCGTCCCGTACGCCACGATGCGGACATTATATAGGTCTATAACGTTATATATCCTAACCTAAGGCAACCTAACATCTCGATTGTAGTATTTTACAAGATTCCAGGCGGGTGGGCCCCTACTTCTCTGTGGGAACATTATATAAGTCTATATCGTAATATAACCTAACCTAACCCACCTAGACCCTCGCTGGTATTGTTTTACAGAATCCCGGTCGTGTCGGCCCGTACTTCTCGGTGGTGACATTACTTGCGTCTAGAACGTTATATATCCTAACGTAAGGCAACCTAATATCTCAAATGTAGTGTTTTACATCATTCCAGGCATGTCGGCCCCTACTTCTCGGTGGGCACATTATATGCGTCTATATTGCAATATAACCTAACCTAACCCATTTAGCCCCTCGCTGGTAACGTTTTACAGAATCCAGTTCGTGTCGTCCCGTACGTCTCGGTGGGGATATTGTATGCGTCTATAACGTTATATATCCTAAACTAAGGCTATCTAATATCTCGGATGTAGTATTTTACAACATTCATGGCGGGGCGGAAACTACTTCTCGTTGGGTACATTATATACGTCTATAACGTAATATAACCTAACCTAACCCATCTAGCCCCTCGCTGGTAATGTTTTACAGAATCCCGGTCGTGTCGGCCCGTACTTCTCGGTGGGAAAATTGTATGCGTCTATAAAGTTATATATCCTAACATGAGGCAACGTAACATCTCAAACGTAGTATTTTACAACATTCCTGGCGGGACGGCCCCTGCATCTCGGCGGGAACATTATATACGTCTACAACGTAATATAACCTAACCTAACCCATCTAGCCCCTCGCTGGTAATGTTTTACAGAATCCCGGTCGTGTCGGCCCGTACTTCTCAGTGGGAAAATTGTATGCGTCTATAACGTTATATATCCTAACCTAAGGCAACCTAACATATCGGATGTAGTATTTTACAACATTCCTGGCGGGGCGGACCCTACTTCTCGGTGGGAACATTATATAAGTCTATATCGTAATATAACCTAATCTAATCCATCTAGACCCTCGCTGGTAATGTTTCACTGAATGCCGTTCGTGTCGCCCCGTACGTCACGGCGCGGACATTATAGACGTCTATAACGTTATAGATCCTAACTTGAGGCAACCTAACATCTCGGATGTAGTATTTTACAACATTCCTGGCGGGTCGGAACCTGCTTCTCGGTGGGAACATTATATACGTCTACAACGTAATATAACCTAACCTAACCCATCTAGCCCCTCGCTGGTAATGTTTTACAGAATCCCGGTCGTGTCGGCCCGTACTTCTCGGTGGGAAAATTGTATGCGTCTATAACGTTATATATCCTAACCTAAGGCAACCTAACCTCTCGAATTTAGTATTTTACAACATTCCAGGCGGGTCGGCCCCTACTTCTCGGTGGGAACATTATATACGTCTATATCGCAATATAACCTAATCTAACCCACCTAGACCCTCGCTGGTAATGTTTCACAGAATCCCGTTCGTGTCGCCCCGTACTTCACGGTGCGGACATTACACAGGTTTATAAGTTTATATATCCTAACCTAAGGCAACCTAACATCTCGAATGTAGTGTTTCACAACATTCTTGGCGTGTCGGCCCCTAATTCTCGGTGGGATCATTATATACGTCTATAACGTAATATAACCTAACCTAAACCATCTAGACCTTAGCTGGTAATGTTTTACAGATTCTCGTTCGTGTCGTCCCGTACGTCTCGCTGCGGAAATTATAGACGTCTATAACGTTATACATCCTAACCTAAGGCAACCAAAGACCTCGAATGTAGTATTTTACAACATTCCTGGCGGGTCGGCCCCTACTTCTCGGTGGGCACATTATATGCGTCTATATTGCAATATAACCTAACCTAACCCATTTAGCCCCTCGCTGGTAACGTTTTACAGAATCCAGTTCGTGTCGTCCCGTACGTCTCGGTGGGGACATTGTATGCGTCTATAACGTTATATATCCTAACCTAAGGCTATCTAATATCTCGGATGTAGTATTTTACAACATTCATGGTGGGGCAGAAACTACTTCTCGTTGGGTACATTATATACGTCTATATCGTAATATAACCTAACCTAACCCATCTAGCCCCTCGCTGGTAATATTTTACAGATTCCCGGTCGTGTCGGCCCGTACTGCTCGTTCGGGACATTATATGCGTCTAGAACGTTATACATTCTACCCTAACCTAACCTAACATCTCGAATGTAGTATTTTACAACATTCCTGGCGGGTCGGCCCCTACTTCTCGGTGGGAACATTATATACGTCCATAACGTAATATAACCTAACCTATCCCATCTAACCCCACGGCGGTAATGTTTTACAGAATCCCGTTCGTGTAGTCCCGTACGTCTCGGTTAGAACATTATATACGTCTATAACGTAATATAACCTAACCTATCCCATCTAGCCCCACGCTGTAATGTTTTACACAATCCCGGTCTTGTCGGCCCGTACTTCTCGGTGGGGATACTATATACGTCTATAACGTTATATATCACAACCTAAGGCAACATAACATCTCGGATGTAGTATTTTACAACATTCCTGGCGGGGCGGAAACTACTTCTCGGTGGGAACATTATATACGTCCATAACGTAATATAACCTAACCTAACCCATCTAGCCCCTCGGCGGTAATGTTTTACAGAATCCCGTTCGTGTCGTCCCGTACGTCACGGTGCGGACATTATACATGTCTATAAGGTTATATATCCTAACCTAAGGCAACCTAACATCTCAAATGTAGTATTTTACAACATTCCAGGCGGGCCAACCCCTACTCCTCGGTGGGCGCATTATATACGTCTATATCGCAATATAACCATACCTAACCCATTTAGCCCCTCGCTGGTAATGTTTTACAGAATACAGTTCTTGTCGTCCCGTACGTCTCGGTGGGGAAATTATATGCGTCGAGAACGTTATATATCCTAACATAAGGCAACCTAAATCTCGGATGTAGTATTTTACGACATTCCTGGCGGGTCGGCCCCTACTTCTCGGTGGGAACATTATATACGTCTACAACGTAATATAACCTAACCTAACCCATCTAGCCCCTCGCTGGTAATGTTTTACAGAATCCCGGTCCTGTCGGCCCGCACTTCTCGGTGGGGAAATTATATGCGTCGAGAACGTTATATATCCTAACATAAGGCAACCTAGCATCTCGGATGTAGTATTTTACAACATTCCTGGCGGGGCGGAACCTACTTCTCGGTGGGAACATTATATAAGTCTATATCATAATATAACCTAACCTAACCCATCTAGACCCACGCTGGTAATGTTTCACAGAATCCCGTTCGTGTCGCCCCGTAAGTCACAGTTCGGACATTATATACGTCTACAACGTTATATACCCTAGCCTAAGGCAACCTAACATCTCGGATGTAATATTTTACTACATTCCTGGCGCGCCGACCCCTACTTCTCGGTGGGAACATTATATACGTCTGTAACGCTATATATCCTAGCCTAAGGCAACCTAACTTGTCGAGCGTAATATTTTACAACACTCCTGGCTCGTCGGCCCCTACCTCTCGGTGGGAACATTATATTCGTCTATAACGTTATATATCCTAACCTAAGGGAACCTCACATCTCGGATGTAATATTTTACTACATTCGTGGCGCGCCGGCCCCTGCTTCTCGGTGGGAACATTATATACGTCTATATCGCTATATATCCTAGCCTAAGGCAACCTATCATGTCGTATGTAATATTTTACAACATTCCCGGCACTTCGGCCCCTACTTCTCGGTGGGAACATTATATACGACTATATCGCAATATAACCTAACCTAACCCATCTAGACCCTAGCTGGTAATGTTTTACAGAATCCCATTCGTGTCGTCAAGTACGTCTCGGTGCGGTCATTATATAAGTCTATGACGTTATGTATCCTAACCTAAGGCAACCTAACATCTCGAATGTAGTATTTTACAACATTTCAGGCGGGTCGGCCTTTGTTTCTCGATGGGAACATTATATACGTCTATAACGTAATATAACCTAACCTAACCCATCTAGAACTTCGCTGGTAATGTTTTACAGAATCTCGTTCGTGTCGTCCCGTACGCCACGATGCGGACATTATATAGGTCTATAACGTTATATATCCTAACCTAAGGCAACCTAACATCTCGATTGTAGTATTTTACAAGATTCCAGGCGGGTGGGCCCCTACTTCTCTGTGGGAACATTATATAAGTCTATATCGTAATATAACCTAACCTAACCCACCTAGAACCTCGCTGGTATTGTTTTACAGAATCCCGGTCGTGTCGGCCCGTACTTCTCGGTGGTGACATTACTTGCGTCTAGAACGTTATATATCCTAACGTAAGGCAACCTAATATCTCAAATGTAGTGTTTTACATCATTCCAGGCATGTCGGCCCCTACTTCTCGGTGGGCACATTATATGCGTCTATATTGCAATATAACCTAACCTAACCCATTTAGCCCCTCGCTGGTAACGTTTTACAGAATCCAGTTCGTGTCGTCCCGTACGTCTCGGTGGGGATATTGTATGCGTCTATAACGTTATATATCCTAAACTAAGGCTATCTAATATCTCGGATGTAGTATTTTACAACATTCATGGCGGGGCGGAAACTACTTCTCGTTGGGTACATTATATACGTCTATAACGTAATATAATCTAACCTAACCCATCTAGCCCCTCGCTGGTAATATTTTACAGATTCCCGGTCGTGTCGGCCCGTACTGCTCGGTCGGGACATTATATGCGTCTAGAACGTTATATACCCTAACCTAAGGCAACCTAACATCTCGGATGTAGTATTTTACAACATTCCAGGCGGGTCGGCCCCTATTTCTCGTTGGGTACATTATATACGTCTATAACGTAATATAACCTAACCTAACCCATCTAGACTCACGCTGGTAATGTTTCACAGAATCCCGTTCGTGTCGCCCCGTACTTCACAGTTCGGACATTATATACGTCTATAACGTTATATATGCTAACCTAAGGCAACCTAACATCTCGGATGTAGTATTTTACAACATTCCTGGCGGGGCGGAACCTACTTCTCGGTGGGAACATTATATACGTCTACAACGTAATATAACCTAACCTAACCCATCTAGCCCCTCGCTGGTAATGTTTTACAGAATCCCGGTCGTGTCGGCCCGTACTTCTCGGTGGGAAAATTGTATGCATCTATAACGTTATATATCCTGACCTAAGGCAACCTAACATATCGGATGTAGTATTTTACAACATTCCTGGCGGGGCGGACCCTACTTCTCGGTGGGAACATTATATAAGTCTATATCGT
Organism: Xylocopa violacea; assembly: GCA_963969225.1. NCBI lineage: Eukaryota > Metazoa > Arthropoda > Insecta > Hymenoptera > Apidae > Xylocopa > Xylocopa violacea. Next base: position 2,325,746 of record CAXAJV010000835.1, read on the forward strand.
AATATAACCTAATCTAACCCATCTAGACCCTCGCTGGTAATGTTTCACTGAATCCCGTTCGTGTCGCACCGTACGTCACGGTGCGGAAATTTTATACGTCTATGACGTTATATATCCTAACCGAAGGCAACCTAGCATCTCAAATGTAGTAATTTACAACATTCCAGGCGGGTCGGCCCCTATTTCTCGGTGGGAACATTATATACGTCCATAACGTAATATAACCTAACCTAACCCATCTAGGCCATAGCTGGCAATATTTTACAGAATCCAGTTCGTGTCGTCCCGTACGTCTCGGTGGGGATATTGTATGCGTCTATAACGTTATATATCCTAACCTAAGGCAACCTAACATCTCGAATGTAGTATTTTACAACATTCCACTCGGGTCGGTCCCTAATTCTCGTTGGGTAAATTATATACGTCTACAACGTAATATTACCTAACCTAACCCATCTAGCCCCTCGCTGGTAATGTTTTACAGAATCCCGGTCGTGTCGGCCCGTACTTCTCGGTGGGAAAATTGTATGCGTCTATAAAGTTATATATCCTAACATGAGGCAACGTAACATCTCAAACGTAGTATTTTACAACATTCCTGGCGGGACGGCCCCTGCTTCTCGGCGGGAACATTATATACGTCTACAACGTAATATAACCTAACCTAACCCATCTAGCCCCTCGCTGGTAATGTTTTACAGAATCCAGTTCGTGTCGTCCCGTACGTCTCGTTGGGGACATTGTATGCGTCTATAACGTTATATACCCTAACCTAAGGCAACCTAACAGCTCGGTTATAGTATTTTACAACATTCATGGCGGGGCGGAAACTACTTCTCGTTGGGTACATTATATACGTCTATAACGTAATATAACCTAACCTAACCCATCTAGCCCATCGCTGGTAATGTTTTACAGAATCCCGTTAGTGTCGCACCGTACGTCACGGTGCAGAAATTATATAAGTCTATAACGTTATATACCCTAACCGAAGGCAACCTAACACCTCGGAAGTAATATTTTCCAAAATACCTGGCGGGTCGGCCCCTACTACTCGCTGGGAACATTATATACGTCTATAACGTAATATAACCTAACCTAACCCATCTATCTCCTCGGCGGTAATGTTTTACAAAATCCCGTTCGTGTCGTCCCGAACGTCACGGTGCGGACATTATATACGTCTATAACGTTATAGATCCTTACTTGAGGCAACCTAACATCTCGGATGTAGTATTTTACAACATTCCTGGCGGGTCGGAACCTACTTCTCGGTGGGAACATTATATACGTCTACAACGTAATATAACCTAACCTAACCCATCTAGCCCCTCGCTGGTAATGTTTTACAGAATCCCGGTCGTGTCGGCCCGTACTTCTCAGTGGGAAAATTGTATGCGTCTATAACGTTATATATCCTAACCTAAGGCAACCTAACATATCGGATGTAGTATTTTACAACATTCCTGGCGGGGCGGACCCTACTTCTCGGTGGGAACATTATATAAGTCTATATCGTAATATAACCTAATCTAATCCATCTAGACCCTCGCTGGTAATGTTTCACTGAATGCCGTTCGTGTCGCCCCGTACGTCACGGCGCGGACATTATAGACGTCTATAACGTTATAGATCCTAACTTGAGGCAACCTAACATCTCGGATGTAGTATTTTACAACATTCCTGGCGGGTCGGAACCTGCTTCTCGGTGGGAACATTATATACGTCTACAACGTAATATAACCTAACCTAACCCATCTAGCCCCTCGCTGGTAATGTTTTACAGAATCCCGGTCGTGTCGGCCCGTACTTCTCGGTGGGAAAATTGTATGCGTCTATAACGTTATATATCCTAACCTAAGGCAACCTAACATATCGGATGTAGTATTTTACAACATTCCTGGCGGGGCGGACCCTACTTCTCGGTGGGAAAATTATATAAGTCTATATCGTAATATAACCTAATCTAATCCATCTAGACCCTCGCTGGTAATGTTTCACTGAATGCCGTTCGTGTCGCCCCGTACGTCACGGCGCGGACATTATAGACGTCTATAACGTTATATATCCTAACCTAAGGCAACCTAACATCTCAAATGTAGTATTTTACAACATTCCTGGCGGGTCGGCCCCTACTTCTCGGTGGGAACATTATATACGTCTACAACGTAATATAACCTAACCTAACCCATCTAGCCCCTCGCTGGGAATGTTTTACAGAATCCAGTTCGTGTCGTCCCGTACGTCTCGTTCGGGACATTGTATGCGTCTATAACGTTATATATCCTAACCTAAGGCAACCTAACATCTCGGATGTAGTATTTTACAACATTCCTGGCGGGGCGGAACCTACTTCTCGGTGGGAACATTATATACGTCCATAACGTACTATAACCTAACCTAACCCATCTAGCCCCTCGCTGGTAATGTTTTACAGAATCCCGGTCGTGTCGGCCCGTACTTCTCGGTGGGAAAATTGTATGCGTCTATAACGTTATATATCCTAACCTAAGGCAACCTAACATCTCAAATGTAGTATTTTACAACATTCCTGGCGGGTCGGCCCCTACTTCTCGGTGGGAACATTATATACGTCTACAACGTAATATAACCTAACCTAACCCATCTAGCCCCTCGCTGGGAATGTTTTACAGAATCCAGTTCGTGTCGTCCCGTACGTCTCGTTCGGGACATTGTATGCGTCTATAACGTTATATATCCTAACCTAAGGCAACCTAACATCTCGGATGTAGTATTTTACAACATTCCTGGCGGGGCGGAACCTACTTCTCGGTGGGAACATTATATACGTCCATAACGTACTATAACCTAACCTAACCCATCTAGCCCCTCGCTGGTAATGTTTTACAGAATCCCGGTCGTGTCGGCCCGTACTTCTCGGTGGGAAAATTGTATGCGTCTATAACGTTATATATCCTAACATGAGGCAACCTAACATCTCACATGTAGTATTTTACAACATTCCTGGCGGGACGGCCCCTACTTCTCGGCGGGAACATTACATACGTCTACAACGTAATATAACCTAACCTAACCCATCTAGCCCCTAGCTGGGAATGTTTTACAGAATCCAGTTCGTGTCGCCCCGTACGTCTCGTTCGGGACATTGTATGCGTCTATAACGTTATATATCCTAACCTAAGGCAACCTAACATCTCGGATGTAGTATTTTACAACATTCCTGGCGGGGCGGAAACTACTTCTCGGTGGGAACGTTATATACGTCTACAACGTAATATTACCTAACCTAACTCATCTAGCCCCTCGCTGGTAATGTTCTACAGAATCCAGTTCGTGTCGTCCCGCACGTCTCGGTGGGGAAATTGTATGCATCTATAACGTTATATATCCTAACTTAAGGCAACCTAACATCTCGGATGTAGCATTTTACAACATTCCTGGCGGGGCGGAAACTACTTCTCGTTGGGTACATTATATACGTCTATAACGTAATATAACCTAACCTAACCCATCTAGCCCATCGCTGGTAATGTTTTACAGAATCCCGTTAGTGTCGCACCGTACGTCACGGTGCAGAAATTATATAAGTCTATAAAGTTATATATTCTAACCGAAGGCAACCTAACACCTCGGAAGTAATATTTTCCAAAATACCTGGCGGGTCGGCCCCTACTACTCGCTGGGAACATTATATACGTCTATAACGTAATATAACCTAACCTAACCCATCTGTCTCCTCGGCGGTAATGTTTTACAAAATCCCGTTCGTGTCGTCCCGAACGTCACGGTGCGGACATTATATACGTCTATTACGTTATAGATCCTAACCTGAGGCAAACTAACATCTCGGATGTAGTATTTTACAACATTCCTGGCGGTTCGGAACCTACTTCTCGGTGGGAACATTATATACGTCTACAACGTAATATAACCTAACCTAACCCATCTAGACCCTCGCTGGGAATGTTTTACAGAATCCAGTTCGTGTCGCCCCGTACGTCTCGTTCGGGACACTGTATGCGTCTATAACGTTATATATCCTAACCTAAGGCAACTAAACATCTGGGATGTAATATTTTACAACATTCCTGGCATGCCGGTCCCTACGTCTCGTTGGTAACATTATATGCGTCTATAACGTTAGATATCCTAGTCTAAGGCAACATGACATGTTGAATGTCATATTTTACAACATTCCTGGCGCGTCGGCCCCTACTTCTCGGTGGGAACATTATATAAGTCAAAAACGCTATATATCCGAGCCTAAGACCACCCAACATGTCGAATGTAATATTTCACGACATTCCTGGCACGTCGGCACCTACTTCCCGGTGGGAACAGTATATACTTCTATAACGTTATATATCCTAGCCTAAGGCAATCCTAACATGTCGATTATAATATTATACACCATTCCTAGCGCGTCGGCACCTACTTCTCGGTGGGAACATTATATCCGTCTATATCGCTATATATCATAACGTAAGGCAACCTAACATCTCGGATGTAATATTTTACTACATTCGTGGCGCGCCGGCCCCTACTTCTCGGTGGGAACATTATATACGTCTATATCGCTATATATCCTATCCTAAGGCAACCTAACATGTCGAGCGTAATATTTTACAACATTCCTGGCCTGTGTCGGCCACTATTTCTCGGTGGGAACATTATATATGTCTATAACGCTATATATCCTAGCCTAAGGCGACCTAACATGTCGAATGTAATATTTTACAACATTCCTGGATCATCGGCAACTACATCTCGGTGGGAACAGTATATACGTCTTTAACGTTATATATCCTAGCCTGAGGCAACCTAACATGTCGAATGTAATATTTTACAACATACCTGGCGCGTCGGCACCTACTTCTCGGTGGGAACATTATATACGTCTATAACGCTATATATCCTAGCCTAAGGCAACCTAACAGGTCGCATGTAATATTTTACAACATTCCCGGCACTTCGGCACCTTCTTCTCGCTGGGAACAGTATATACGTCTATAACGATGTATATCTGAACCTAAGACAACCTAACACCTCGGATGTAATATTTTACAACATTCCTGGCCTGTGTCGGCACCTACTTCTCGGTGGGAACATTATATACGTCTATAACGCTACATATCCTGGCCTAAGGCAACCTATCATGTCGAATGTAGTATTTTACAACATACCTGACGCGTCGGCACCTACTTCTCGGTGGGAACAGTATATACGTCTATAACGTTATATATCCTAACCTAAGGCAATCCTAACATGCCGAATGCAATGTTTTACAATATTCCGGGCACTTCGGCCCCTACTTCTCGGTGGGAACAGTATATACGTCTATAACGTTATATATCATAACGTAAGGCAACGCAACACCTCGGATGTAATGTTTTACAACATTCCTGGCGTGTCGGCCCCAATTTCTCGGTGGGAACATTGTATACGTCTATAACGCAATATATCCTAGCCTAAGGCAGCCTAACATGTCGAATGTAATATTTTACAACATTTCTGGCGCGTCGGCAACTACTTCTCCGTGGGAACAGTATATACGTCTATAACGTTATATATCCTAACCTAAGGCAACCTAACATGTCGAATGTAATATTTTACAACATTCCTGGCGCGTCGGCAACTACTTCTCGGTGGGAACAGTATATACGTCTATAACGTTATATATCCTAACCTAAGGCAACCTAACATGTCGATTGTAATATTTTACCACATTCCTGGCTCGTTGGACCCTACTTCTCCTTGGGAACATTATATACGTCTATAACGTTACATATCCTATCCTAAGGCAACCTAACATCTCGGATGTAATATTTTACTACATTCCTGACTTGTTGGCCCCTATTTCTCGGTGGGAATATTATATACGTCTATAACGTTATATATCCTAACCTAAGGCAACCTAACGTCTCGGATGTAATATTTTACTAGATTCTTGGCACGTCGGCCCCTACTTCTCGGTGGGAACATTATATACGTCTATAACGCTATATATCCTAGCTTAAGGCAACCTAACATATCGAATGTAATATTCTACAACATTTCTGGCGCGTCGGCACCTACTTCTCGGTGGGAACATTATATACGTCTGTAACGCGATATGTCCTAGCCTAAGGCAACCTAACATGTCGAATGTAATGTTTTACAACATACCTGGCGCGTCGGCACCAACTTCTCGGTGGGAACAGTATATACGTCGATAACGTTATATAACCTAACCTAACGCAATCCTAACATGGCGAATGTAATATTTATAACATTCCTGGCGCGTCGGCCCCTATTTCTCGGTGAGAACATTATATAAGTCAATAACGTTATATATCCTAACCTAAGGCAACCTAACATCTCGGATGTAATATTTTACTACATTCCTGCCACGTCGGCCCCTACTTCTCGGTGGGAACATTATATACGTCTATAACGTTATATATACTCACCTAAGGCAACGTAACATCTCGGATGTAATATTTTACTACATTCCTGGCACGTCGGCCCCTACTTCTCGGTGGGAACATTATATATGTCTATATCGTTATATATCCCAGCCTAAGGCAACCTAACATCTCAGATGTTATATTTTACTACATTCCTCGTGCGCCGGCCCCTACTTCTCGGTGGGAACATTATATACGTCTATAACGCTATATATCCTAGCTTAAGGCAACCTAACATGTCGAATGTAATATTTTACAACATTCCCAGCGCATCGGCCCCTACTTCTCGGTGGGAACATTATATACGTCTATAACGCTATATATCCTAGCCTAAGGCAACCTAACATGTCGAATGTAATATTTTACAACATACCTGGCGCGTCGGCACCTACTTCTCGGCGGGAACAGTATATACGTCCATAACGTTATATATCCTAACCTAAGGCAACCTAACATCTCGGATGTAATATTTTACTACATTCCTGGCACGTCGGCCCCTACTTCTCGGTGGGAACAGTATATACGTCTATAACGTTATATATCCTAACCTAAGACAACCTAACACCTCGGATGTAATGTTTTACAACATTCCTGGCCTGTGTCGGCCACTATTTCTCGGTGGGAACATTATATATGTCTATAACGCTATATATCCTAGCCTAAGGCGACCTAACATGTCGAATGTAATATTTTACAACATTCCTGGATCATCGGCAACTACATCTCGGTGGGAACAGTATATACGTCTTTAACGTTATATATCCTAGACTAAGGAAACCTAACATGTCGAATGTAATATTTTACAACATACCTGGCGCGTCGGCACCTACTTCTCGGTGGGAACAGTCTATACGTCGATAACGTTATATAACCTAACCTAACGCAATCCTAACATGGCGAATGTAATATTTATAACATTCCTGGCGCGTCGGCCCCTATTTCTCGGTGAGAACATTATATAAGTCAATAACGTTATATATCCTAACCTAAGGCAACCTAACATCTCGGATGTAATATTTTACTACATTTCTGGCACGTCGGCCCCTACTTCTCGGTGGGAACAGTATATACGTCTATAACGCTATATATCCTAGCCTAAGGCAACCTAACACGTCGAATGTGATATTTAACGACATTTCTGGCACGTCGGCCCCTATTTCTCGGTGAGAACATTATATAAGTCAATAACGCTATATATCGTAGCTTAGGGCAACCTAACATGTCGAATGTAATGTTTTACAACATTCCTGGCCTGTGTCGGCCCCTACTTCTTGGTGGGAACATTATATACGTCTATAACGTTATGTATCCTAACCTAAGGCAACCTGACATGTCGAATGTAATATTTTACAACATTCCTGGCGCGTCTGCCACTATTTCTCGGTGAGAACATTATATAAGTCAATAACGTTATATGTCCTAGCCTAAGGCAACCTAGCATGTCGAATGTAATATTTTACAACATACCTGGCGCGTCGGCGCCAACTTCTCGGTGGGAACAGTATATACGTCTATAACGATATATATCCTATCCTAACGCAATCCTAACATGGCGAATGTAATATTTATAACATTCCTGACGCGTCGGCCCCTATTTCTCGGTGAGAACATTATATAAGTCAATAACGTTATATATCCTAACCTAAGGCAACCTAACATCTCGGATGTAATATTTTACTACATTCCTGGCTCGCCGGCCCCTACTTCTCGGTGGGAACAGTATATACTTCTATAACGTTATATATCCTAACCTAAGGCAACCTAACATGTCGATTGTAATATTTTACAACATTGCTGACGCGTCGCTACCTACTTTTCCGTGGGAACATTATAAACGTCTATAACGTTATATATCCTCACCTAAGGCAACCTAACATGCCGGGTGTAATATTTTACTACATTCCTGGCACGTCGGCCCCTACTTCTCGGTGGGAACATTATATATGTCTATAACGTTATATATCCCAGCCTAAGGCAACCTAACATCTCAGATGTTATATTTTACTACATTCCTGGTGCGCCGGCCCCTACTTCTCGGTGGGAACATTATATACGTCTATAACGCTATATATCCTAGCTTAAGGCAACCTAACATGTCGAATGTAATATTTTACAACATTCCCAGCGCATCGGCCCCTACTTCTCGGGGGGAACATTATATACGTCTATAACGCTATATATCCTAGCCTAAGGCAACCTAACATGTCGAATGTAATATTTTACAACATACCTGGCGCGTCGGCACCTACTTCTCGGTGGGAACAGTATATACGTCCATAACGTTATATATCCTAACCTAAGGCAATCTAACATGTCGAATGTAATATTGCACCACATTCCTGGCTCGTTGGCCCATACTTCTCGGGGGGAATATCATATACGTCTATAACGTTATATATCCTAACTTAAGGCAACCTAACATCTCGGATGTAATATTTTAGAATATTCCCGGGCACTTTGGCCCCTACTTCTCGGTGGGAAAATTATATACGTCTACAACGCTATATATCCTAGCCTAAGGCAACCTAACATGTCGAATGTAATATTTAACAACATTTCTGGTGCGTCGGCCCCTATTTCTCGGTGAGAACATTATATAAGTCAATAACGTTATATATCACAACCTAAGGCCACCTAACATCACGGATGTAATATTTTACTACATTCCTGGCGCGTCGGCCCCTATTTCTCGGTGAGAACAATATATAAGTCAATAACGTTATATATCCTAACCTAAGGCCACCTAACATCACGGATGTAATATTTTACTACATTCCTGGCACGTCGGCACCTACTTCTCGGTGGGAACATTACATACGTTTATAACGCTATATATCCGAGCTTGAGGCAACCTAACATGTCGAATGTAATATTTTACAACATTCCTGGCGCATTGGCAACTACTTCTCGTTGGGAACAGTATATACGTCTATAACGCTATATATCCTAACCTAAGGCAACCTAACATGCCGAATGTAATATTTTACAACATACCTGGCGCGTCGGCACCTACTTCCCGGTGGGAACAGTATATACGTCTATAACGTTATATATCCTCACCTAAGGCAAACTAACATCCCGGGTGTAATATTTTACTACATTCCTGGCACGTCGGCCCCTACTTCTCGGTGGGAACATTATATATGTCTATAACGTTATATATCCCAGCCTAAGGCAACCTAACATCTCAGATGTTATATTTTACTACATTCCTGGTGCGCCGGCCCCGACTTCTCGGTGGGAACATTATATACGTCTATAACGCTATATATCCTAGCTTAAGGCAACCTAACATGTCGAATGTAATATTTTACAACATTCCCGGCGCATCGGCCCCTACTTCTCGGTGGGAACATTATATACGTCTATAACGCTATATGTCCTAGCCTAAGGCAACCTAACATGTCGAATGTAATATCTTACAACATACCTGGCGCGTCGGCACCTACTTCTCGGTGGGAACAGTATATACGTCCATAACGTTATATATCCTAACCTAAGGCAACCTAACATGTCGAATGTAATATTGCACCACATTCCTAGCTCGTTGGCCCATACTTCTCGGGGGTATATCATATACGTCTATAACGTTATATATCCTAACCTAAGGCAACCTAACATCTCGGATGTAATATTTTACAACATTCCCGCGCACTTTGGCCCCTACTTCTCGGTGGGAACATTATATACGTCTACAACGCTATATATCCTAGCCTAAGGCAACCTAACATGTCGAATGTAATATTTTACAACATTCCCAGCGCATCGGCCCCTACTTCTCGGTGGGAACATTATATACGTCTATAACGCTATATATCCTAGCCTAAGGCAACCTAACATGTCGAATGTAATATTTTACAACATACCTGGCGCGTCGGCACCTACTTCTCGGCGGGAACAGTATATACGTCCATAACGTTATATATCCTAACCTAAGGCAACCTAACATCTCGGATGTAATATTTTACTACATTCCTGGCACGTCGGCCCCTACTTCTCGGTGGGAACAGTATATACGTCTATAACGTTATATATCCTAACCTAAGACAACCTAACACCTCGGATGTAATGTTTTACAACATTCCTGGCCTGTGTCGGCCACTATTTCTCGGTGGGAACATTATATATGTCTATAACGCTATATATCCTAGCCTAAGGCGACCTAACATGTCGAATGTAATATTTTACAACATTCCTGGATCATCGGCAACTACATCTCGGTGGGAACAGTATATACGTCTTTAACGTTATATATCCTAGCCTAAGGAAACCTAACATGTCGAATGTAATATTTTACAACATACCTGGCGCGTCGGCACCTACTTCTCGGTGGGAACAGTCTATACGTCGATAACGTTATATAACCTAACCTAACGCAATCCTAACATGGCGAATGTAATATTTATAACATTCCTGGCGCGTCGGCCCCTATTTCTCGGTGAGAACATTATATAAGTCAATAACGTTATATATCCTAACCTAAGGCAACCTAACATCTCGGATGTAATATTTTACTACATTCCTGGCACGTCGGCCCCTACTTCTCGGTGGGAACAGTATATACGTCTATAACGCTATATATCCTAGCCTAAGGCAACCTAACACGTCGAATGTGATATTTAACGACATTTCTGGCACGTCGGCCCCTATTTCTCGGTGAGAACATTATATAAGTCAATAACGTTATATATCACAACCTAAGGCCACCTAACATCACGGATGTAATATTTTACTACATTCCTGGCGCGTCGGCCCCTATTTCTCGGTGAGAACAATATATAAGTCAATAACGTTATATATCCTAACCTAAGGCCACCTAACATCACGGATGTAATATTTTACTACATTCCTGGCACGTCGGCCCCTACTTCTCGGTGGGAACATTATATACGTCTATAACGCTATATATCCTATCCTAAGGCAACCTAACATGTCGAATGTAATATTTTACAACATTTTCGTCACTTCGGCCCCTACCTCTCGTTAGGAACATTATATACGTCTATAACGTTATACATCCTAGCCTAAGGCAACCTAACTTCTCGGATGTAATATTTTACTACATTCCTGGCATGTCGGCCCCTACTTCAGGGTGGCAACCTTATATACGCTATAACGCTATATATCCTAGCCTAACGCAAACTAACATGTCGAGCGTAATATTTTACAACATTCCTGGCTCGTCGGCCCTACCTCTCGGTGGGAAAATTATATACGTCTATAACGCTATATATACTAGCCTAAGGCAACCTAACATGTCGAATGTAATATTTAACAACAATTCTGGCGCGTCGGCCCCTATTTCTCGGTAGGAACATTATATAAGTCAATAACGTTATATATCATAACCTAAGGCCACCTAACATCTCGGATGTAATATTTTACAACATTCCTGGCGGTTCGGCCCCACTTCTCGGTGGTGACATTATATGCGTCTAGAACGTTATATATCCTAACCTAAGGCAACCTAACATCTCGGATGTAGTATTTTACAGCATTCCTGGTGGGTCGGCCCCTACTTCTCGGTGGGAACATCATATACGTCTACAACGTAATCTTACCTAAAATAACCCATCTAGCACCTCGCTGGTAATGTTTTACAGAATCCAGTACGTGTCGTCCCGTACGTCTCGGTGGGGACATTGTATGCGTCTATAACGTTATATATCCTAACCTAAGGCAACCTAACATCTCGGATGTAGTTACTTCCAAAATTACTGGCGGGTCGCCCCTACTTCTCGGTGGGAACATTATATACATTATATACGTCTACAACGTAATATAACCTAACCTAACCCATCTAGCCCCTCGCTGGTAATGTTTCACTGAATCCCGTTCGTGTCGCCCCGTACGTCACGGTGCGCACAATGTATACGTCTATAACGTTATATATCCTAACCTTAGGCAACCTAACATCTCAAATGTAGTATTTTACAACATTCCTGGCGGGTCTGCCCCTACTTCTCGGTGGGAACATTATATATGTCCACAACGTAATATAACCTAACCTAACCCATCTAGCCCCTCGCTGGTAATGTTTTACAGAATCCCGTTCGTGGCGTCCCGTACGTCTCGGTGGGGACATTGTATGCGTCTATAACGTTATATATCCTAACCTAAGGCAACCTAACATCTAGGATGTAATATTTTCCAAAATTCCTGGCGGGTCGGCCCCTACTTCTCGGTGGGAACATTATATTCGTCCATAACGTAATATAACCTAACCTAACCCATCTAGCCCCTCGGCGGTAATATTTTACAGAATCCCGTTCGTGGCGTCCCGTACGTCACGGTTCGGACATTATATACGTCTATAACGTTATATAACCTAACCTAAGGCAACCTAACATCTCGGATGTAGTATTTTACAACATTCCAGGCGGGTCGGCCCCTACTTCTCGGTGGGCAAATTATATACGTCTACAACGTAATATTACCTAACCTAACCCATCTAGCCCCTCGCTGGTAATGTTTTACAGAATCCAGTTCGTATCGTCCCGTACGTCTCGGTGGGGTCATTGTATGCGTTTATAACGTTATATATCCTAACCTAAGGCAACCTAACATCTTGAACGTAGTATTTTCCAAAATTTCTGGCGGGTCGGCCCCTACTTCTCGGTCGGAACATTATATTCGTCCATAACGTAATATAACCTAACCTAACCCATCTAGCCCCTCGGCGGTAATGTTTTACAGAATCCCGTTCGTGGCGTCCCGTACGTCTTGGTGCGGACGTTATATAAGTCTATAACGTTATATATCCTAACCTAAGGCAACCTAACATCTCGGATGTAGTATTTTACAACATTCCTGGCGGTGGCGGAACCTACTTCTCGGTGGGAACATTATATAAGTCTATATCATAATATAACCTAACCTAATCCATCTAGACCCACGCTGGTAATGTTTCACAGAATCCCGTTCGTGTCGCCCCGTACGTCACGGTTCGGACATTGTATGCGTCTATAACGTTATATATCCTAACCTAAGGCAACCTAACATCTCGGATGTAGTATTTTCCAAAATTCCTGGCGGGTCGGCCCCTACTTCTCGGTGGGAACATTATATTCGTCCATAACGTAATATAACCTAACCTAACCCATCTAGCCCTTCGGCGGTAATGTTTTACAGAATCCCGTTCGTGGTGTCCCGTACGTGTCGGTGGGTACATTGTATGCGTCTATAACGTTATATATCCTAACCTAAGGCAACCTAACATCTCGGATGTTGTATTTTCCAAAATTCCTGGCGGGTCGGCCACTACTTCTCGGTGGGAACATCATATTCGTCCATAACGTAATATAACCTAACCTAACCCATATAGCCCCTCGGCAGTAGGGTTTTACAGAATCCCGTTCGTGGCGTCCCGTACGTCTCGGTGCGGACATTATATAAGTCTATAACGTTATATATCCCAACCTAAGGCAACTTAACATCTCGAATGTAGTATTTTCCAAAATACCTGGCGGGTCGGCCCCTACTTCTCCGTGGAAACATTATATACGTCCATAACGTAATATAACCTAACCTAACCCATCTAGCCCCTCGCTGGTAATGTTTTACAGAATCCAGTTCGTATCGTACCGTACGTCTCGGTGGGGACATTGTATGCGTCTATAACGTTATATATCCTAACCTAAGGCAACCTAACATCTCGGATGTAGTATTTTCCAAAATTCCTGGCGGGACGGCACCTACTTCTCGGTGGGAACATTATATTCGTCCATATCGTAGTATAACCTAACCTAACCCATCTAGCCCCTCGGCGGTAATGTTTTACAGAATCCCGTTCGTGTCGTCCCGTACGTCTCGGTGGGGACATTATATACGTCTATAACATTGTATATCCCACCCGAAGGCAACCTAACATCTCGAATGTAGTATTTCACAACATTCCTGGCGGGTCGGCCCCTACTTCTCGGTGGGAACATTATATACGTCTACAACGTAATATTACATAAAATAACCCATCTAGCACCTCGCTGGTAATGTTTTACAGAATCCAGTACGTATCGTCCCGTACGTCTCGGTGGGGACATTGTATGCGTCTATAACGTTATATATCCTAACCTAAGGCAAACTAACATCTCGGATGTAGTATTTTACAACATTCCTGACGGGGCGGAACCTACTTCCCGGTGGGAACATTGTATACGTCTACAACGTAATATTACCTAAAATAACCCATCTAGCCCCTCGCTGGTAATGTTTTACAGAATCCAGTACGTGTCGCCCCGTACGTCTCGGTAGGGACTTTGTATGCGTCTATAACGTTATATATCCTAATCTAAGGCAACCTAACATCTCGGATGTAGTATATTACAAAATTCCTGTCGGGGCGGAACCTACTTCTCGGTGGGAACATTATATAATTCTATATCATAATATAACCTAACCTAACTCATCTAGACCCACGCTGGTAATGTTTCACAGAATCCTGTTCGTGTCGCCCCGTACGTCACGGTTCGGACATTATATACGTCTATAATGTTATATAACCTAACCTAAGGCAACCTAACATCTCGGATGTAGTATTTTCCAAAATACCTGGCGGGTCGGCCCCTACTTCTCGGTGGAAACATTATATACGTCCATAACGTAATATAACCTAACCTAACCCATCTAGCCCCTCGCTGGTAATGTTTTACAGAATCCAGTTCGTATCGTACCGTACGTCTCGGTGGGGACATTGTATGCGTCTATAACGTTATATATCCTAACCTAAGGCAACCTAACATCTCGGATGTAGTATTTTCCAAAATTCCTGGCGGGACGGCACCTACTTCTCGGTGGGAACATTATATTCGTCCATATCGTAGTATAACCTAACCTAACCCATCTAGCCCCTCGGCGGTAATGTTTTACAGAATCCCGTTCGTGTCGTCCCGTACGTCTCGGTGGGGACATTATATACGTCTATAACATTGTATATCCCACCCGAAGGCAACCTAACATCTCGAATGTAGTATTTCACAACATTCCTGGCGGGTCTGCCCCTACTTCTCGGTGGGAACATTATATACGTCTACAACGTAATATTACCTAAAATAACCCATCTAGCACCTCGCTGGTAATGTTTTACAGAATCCAGTTCGTATCGTACCGTACGTCTCGGTTGGGATATTGTATGCGTCTATAACGTTATGTATCCTAACCTAAGGCAACCTAACATCTCGGATGTAGTATTTTCCAAAATTCCAGGCGGGTCGGCCCCTGCTTCTCGGTGGGAACAATATATTCGTCCATAACGTAATATAACCTAACCTAACCCATCTAGCCTGTCGGCGGTAATGTTTTACAGAATCCCGTTCGTGGCGTCCCGTACGTCTCGGTGCGAACATTATATAAGTCTATAACGTTATATATCCTAACCTAAGTCAACCTAACATTTCGGATGTAGTATTTTACAACATTCCTGGCGGGTCGGCCAATACTTCTCGGTGGGAACATTATATGCGTCTACAACGTAATATTACCTAAAATAACCCATCTAGCCCCTCGCTGGTAATGTTTTACAGAATCCAGTACGTGTCGCCCCGTACGTCACGGTTCGGACATTATATACGTCTATAACGTTATATAGCGTAACCTAAGGCAACCTAACATCTCAAATGTAGTATTTTACAACATTCCTCGCGGGTCGGCCCCTACTTCTCGTTAGGAACATTATATTCGTCCATAACGTAATTTAACTTAACCTAACCCGTTCTAGCCCCTCGGCGGTAATGTTTTACAGAATCCCGGTCGTGTCTCCCCGTACTTCTCGGTGGGGGGGGGGGGGGGGGGGAAATTATATGCGTCTAGAACGTTATATATCCTAACCTAAGGCAACCTAACATCTCGGATGTAGTATTTTACAACATTCCTGGCGGGTCGGCCCCTACTTCCCGGTGGGAACATTGTATACGTCTACAACGTAATATTACCTAAAATAACCCATCTAGCCCCTCGCTGGTAATGTTTTACAGAATCCAGTTCGTATCGTCCCGTACGTCTCGGTGGGGATATTGTATGCGTCTATAACGTTATGTATCCTAACCTAAGGCAACCTAACATCTCGGATGTAGTATTTTCCAAAACTCCTGGCGGGTCAGCCCCTACTTCTCGGTGGGAACATTGTATTCGTCCATAACGTAATATAACCTAACCCAACCCATCTAGCCCGGCGGCGGTAATGTTTTACAGAATCCCGTTCGTGGCGTCCCGTACGTCTCGGTGCGGACATTATATAAGTCTATAACGTTATATATCCTAACCTAAGGCAACCTAACATTTCGGATGTAGTATTTTACAACATTCCTGGCGGGTCGGCCAATACTTCTCGGTGGGAACATTATATACGTCTACAACGTAATATCACCTAAAATAACCCATCTAGCTCCTCGCTGGTAATGTTTTACAGAATCCTGTACGTGTCGTCCCGTACGTCTCGGTGGGGACATTGTATGCGTCTATAACGTTATATATCCTAACCTAAGGCAACCTAACATCTCGGATGTAGTATAATACAACATTCCTGGCGGGTCGGCCCCTACTTCCCGGTGGGAACATTGTATACGTCTACAACGTAATATTACCTAAAATAACCCATCTAGCCCCTCGCTGGTAATGTTTTACAGAATCCAGTACGTATCGTCCCGTACGTCTTGGTGGGGACTTTGTATGCGTCTATAACGTTATATATCCTAATCTAAGGCAACCTAACATCTCGGATGTAGTATATTACAAAATTCCTGGCGGGGCGGAACCTACTTCTCGGTGGGAACATTATATAATTCTATATCATAATATAACCTAACCTAACTCATCTAGACCCACGCTGGTAATGTTTCACAGAATCCCGTTCGTGTCGCCCCGTACGTCACGGTTCGGACATTATATACGTCTATAACGTTATATAACCTAACCTAAGGCAACCTAACATCTCGGATGTAGTATTTTCCAAAATACCTGGCGGGTCGGCCCCTACTTCTCGGTGGGCAAATTATATACGTCTACAACGTAATATTACCTAACCTAAGCCATCTAGCCCCTCGCTGGTAATGTTTTACAGAATCCAGTTCGTATCGTCCCGTACGTCTCGGTGGGGATATTGTATGCGTCTATAACGTTATGTATCCTAACCTAAGGCAACCTAACATCTCGGATGTAGTATTTTCCAAAATTCCAGGCGGGTCGGCCCCTACTTCTCGGTGGGAACATTATATTCGTCCATAACGTAATATAACCTAACCTAACCCATCTAGCCCCTCGGCGGTAATGTTTTACAGAATCCCGTTCGTGGCGTCCCGTACGTGTCGGTGGGGACACTGTATGCGTCTATAACGTTATATATTCTAACCTAAGGCAACCTAACATCTCGGATGTAGTATTTTCCAAAACTCCTGGCGGGACAGCCCCTACTTCTCGGTGGGAACATTGTATTCATCCATAACGTAATATAACCTAACCTAACCCATCTAGCCCGTCGGCGGTAATGTTTTACAGAATCCCGTTCGTGGCGTCCCGTACGTCTCGGTGCGGACATTATATAAGTCTATTACGTTATATATCCTAACCTAAGGCAACCTAACATTTCGGATGTAGTATTTTACAACATTCCTGGCGGGTCGGCCAATACTTCTCGGTGGGAACATTATATGCGTCTACAACGTAATATTGCCTAAAATAACCCATCTAGCCCCTCGCTCGTAATGTTTTACAGAATCCAGTACGTGTCGCCCCGTACGTCACGGTTCGGACATTATATACGTCTATAACGTTATATAGCCTAACCTAAGGCAACCTAACATCTCAAATGTAGTATTTTACAACATTCCTGGCCGGTCGGCCCCTACTTCTCGGTGGGAACATTATATTCGTCCATAACGTAATTTAACCTAACCTAACCCGTTCTAGCCCCTCGGCGGTAATGTTTTACAGAATCCCGTTCGTGTCGTCCCGTACGTATCGGTGCGGACATTATATAAGTCTATGACGTTATATATCCTAACCTAAGGCAACCTAACATCTCGAATGTAGTATTTTACAACATTCCACTCGGGTCGGCCCCTATTTCTCGTTGGGTACATTATATACGTCTATAACGTAATATAACCTAACTTAACCCATCTAGCCCCGCGCTGGTAATGTTTTACAGCATCCCGGTCGTGTCTCCCCGTACTTCTCGGGGGGGGGAGGGGAAATTATATGCGTCTAGAACGTTATATATCCTAACCTAAGGCAACCTAACATCTCGGATGTAGTATATTACAACATGCCTGGCGGGTCGGCTAATACTTCTCGGTGGGAACATTATATACGTCTACAACGTAATATTACCTAAAATAACCCATCTAGCCCCTCGCTGGTAATGTTTTACAGAATCCAGTACGTGTCGTCCCGTACGTCTCGGTGGGGACATTGTATGCGTCTATAACGTTATATATCCTAACCTAAGGCAACCTAACATCTCGGATGTAGTATTTTACAACATTCCTGGCGGGACGGAACCTACTTCTCGGTGGGAACATTATATAATTCTATATCATAATATAACCTAACCTAACTCATCTAGACCCACGCTGGTAATGTTTCACAGAATCCCGTTCGTGTCGCTCCGTACGTCACGGTTCGGACATTATATACGTCTATAACGTTATATAACCTAACCTAAGGCAACTTAACATCTCGGATGTAGTATTTTCCAAAATACCTGGCGGGTCGGCCCCTACTTCTCGGTGGGAACATTATATTCGTCCATAACGTAATATAACCTAACCTAACCCATCTAGCCCCTCGGCGGTAATGTTTTACAGAATCCCGTTCGTGGCGTCCCGTACGTGTCGGTGGGGACACTGTATGCGTCTATAACGTTATATATTCTAACCTAAGGCAACCTAACATCTCGGATGTAGTATTTTCCAAAACTCCTGGCGGGACAGCCCCTACTTCTCGGTGGGAACATTGTATTCGTCCATAACGTAATATAACCTAACCTAACCCATCTAGCCCCTCGGCGGTAATGTTTTACAGAATCCCGTTCGTATCGTACCGTACGTCTCGGTGGGGACATTGTATGCGCCTATAACGTTATATATCCTAACCTAAGGCAACCTAACATTTCGGATGTAGTATTTTCCAAATTCCAGGCGGGGCGGAACCTACTTCTCGGTGGGAACATTATATAATTCTATATCATAATATAACTAACCTAACCTAACTCATCTAGACCCACGCTGGTAATGTTTCACAGAATCCCGTTCGTGTCGCCCCGTACGTCACGGTTCGGACATTATATACGTCTATAACGTTATATAACCTAACCTAAGGCAACCTAACATCTCGGATGTAGTATTTTCCAAAATACCTGGCGGGTCGGCCCCTACTTCTCGGTGGGCAAATTATATACGTCTACAACGTAATATTACCTAACCTAAGCCATCTAGCCCCTCGCTGGTAATGTTTAACAGAATCCAGTTCGTATCGTCCCGTACGTCTCGGTGGGGATATTGTATGCGTCTATAACGTTATGTATCCTAACTTAAGGCAACCTAACATCTCGGATGTAGTATTTTCCAAAATTCCAGGCGGGTCGGCCCCTACTTCTCGGTGGGAACATTATATTCGTCCATAACGTAATATAACCTAACCTAACCCATCTAGCCCCTCGGAGGTAATGTTTTACAGAATCCCGTTCGTGGCGTCCCGTACGTGTCGGTGGGGACACTGTATGCGTCTATAACGTTATATATTCTAACCTAAGGCAACCTAACATCTCGGATGTAGTATTTTCCAAAACTCCTGGCGGGACAGGCCCTACTTCTCGGTGGGAACATTGTATTCGTCCATAACGTAATATAACCTAACCTAACCCATCTAGCCCGTCGGCGGTAATGTTTTACAGAATCCCGTTCGTGGCGTCCCGTACGTCTCGGTGCGGACATTATATAAGTCTATAACGTTATATATCCTAACCTAAGGCAACCTAACATTTAGGATGTAGTATTTTACAACATTCCTGGCGGGTCGGCCAATACTTCTCGGTGGGAACATTATATTCGTCTACAACGTAATATTACCTAAAATAACCCATCTAGCCCCTCGCTGGTAATGTTTTACAGAATCCAGTACGTGTCGCCCCGTACGTCACGGTTTGGACATTATATACGTCTATAACGTTATATAGCCTAACCTAAGGCAACCTAACATCTCAAATGTAGTATTTTACAACATTCCTGGCGGGTCGGCCCCTACTTCTCGGTGGGAACATTATATTCGTCCATAACGTAATTTAACCTAACCTAACCCGTTCTAGCCCCTCGGCGGTAATGTTTTACAGAATCCCGTTCGTGGCGTCCCGTACGTCTCGGTGCGGACATTATATAAGTCTATAACGTTATATATCGTAACCTAAGGCAACCTAACATCTCGAATGTAGTATTTTACAACATTTCAGGCTGGTCGGCCCCTACTTCTCGGTGGGAACATTATATTCGTCCATAACGTAATATAACCTAACCTAACCCATCTAGCCCGTCGGCGGTAATGTTTCACAGAATCCCGTTCGTGTCGCCCCGTACGTCACGGTTCGGACATTATATACGTCTATAACGTTATATAGCCTAACCTAAGGCAACCTAACATCTCAAATGTAGTATTTTACAACATTCCTGGCAGGTCGGCCCCTACTTCTCGGTGGGAATATTATATTCGTCCATAACGTAATTTAACCTAACCTAACCCATGTAGCCCCTCGGCGGTAATGTTTTACAGAATCCCGTTCGTGTCGTCCCGTACGTCTCGGTGTGGACATTATATAAGTCTATGACGTTATATATCCTAACCTAAGGCAACCTAACATCTCGAATGTAGTATTTTACAACATTCCACTCGGGTCGGCCCATAATTCTCGTTGGGTACATTATATACGTCTATAACGTAATATAACCTAACTTAACCCATCTAGCCCCTCGCTGGTAATGTTTTACAGAATCCCGGTCGTGTCTCCCGTACTTCTCGTTGGGGGGGAGGGGAAATTATATGCGTCTAGAACGTTATATATCCTAACCTAAGGCAACCTAACATCTCGGATGTAGTATTTTACAACATTCCTGGCGGGTCGGTCCCTACTTCTCGGTGGGAACATTGTATTCGTCCATAACGTAATATAACCTAACCTAACCCATCTAGCCCGTCGGCGGTAATGTTTTACAGAATCCAGTACGTATCGTCCCGTACGTCTTGGTGGGGACTTTGTATGCGTCTATAACGTTATATATCCTAATCTAAGGCAACCCAACATCTCGGATGTAGTATATTACAAAATTCCTGGCCGGGCGGAACCTACTTCTCGGTGGGAACATTATATAATTCTATATCATAATATAACGTAACCTAACTCATCTAGACCCACGCTGGTAATGTTTCACAGTATCCCGTTCGTGTCGCCCCGTACGTCACGGTTCGGACATTATATACGTCTATAACGTTATATAACCTAACCTAAGGCAACCTAACATCTCGGATGTAGTATTTTACAACATTTCAGGCGGGTCGGCCCCCACTTCTCGGTGGGCACATTATATACGTCCATAACGTAATTTAACCTAACCTAACCCATCTAGCCCCTCGGCGGTAATGTTTTACAGAATCCCGTTCGTGTCGTCCCGTACGTCTCGGTGTGGACATTATATAAGTCTATGACGTTATATATCCTAACCTAAGGCAACCTAACATCTCGAATGTAGTATTTTACAACATTCCACTCGGGTCGGCCCCTAATTCTCGTTGGGTACAGTATATACGTCTATAACGTAATATAACCTAACCTAACCCATCTAGCCCCTCGCGGGTAATGTTTTACAGAATCCCGGTCGTGTTTCCCCGTACTTCTCGGTGGGGAAATTATATGCGTCTAGAACGTTATATATCCTAACCTAAGGCAACCTAACATCTCGGATGTAGTATTTTACAACATTCCTGGCGGGTCGGCCCCTACTTCTGGCTCGGAACATTATATACGTCTACAATGTAATATTACCTAAAATAACCCATCTAGCCCCTCGCTGGTAATGTTTTACAGAATCCAGTACGTGTCGCCCCGTACGTCTCGGTGGGGACTTTGTATGCGTCTATAACGTTATATATCCTAACCTAAGGCAACCTAACATCTCGGATGTAGTATAGTAGAAAATTCCTGGCGGGGCGGAACCTACTTCTCGGAGGGAACATTATATAATTCTATATCATAATATAACCTAACCTAACTCATCTAGACCCACGCTGGTAATGTTTCACAGAATCCCGTTCGTGTCGCCCCGTACGTCACGGTTCGGACATTATATACGTCTATAATGTTATATAACCTAACCTAAGGCAACCTAACATCTCGGATGTAGTATTTTCCAAAATACCTGGCGGGTCGACCCCTACTTCTCGGTGGGAACATTATATACGTCCATAACGTAATATAACCTAACCTAACCCATCTAGCCCCTCGCTGGTAATGTTTTACAGAATCCAGTTCGTATCGTACCGTACGTCTCGGTGGGGACATTGTATGCGTCTATAACGTTATATATCCTAACCTAAGGCAACCTAACATCTCGGATGTAGTATTTTCCAAAATTCCTGGCGGGTCGGCACCTACTTCTCGGTGGGAACATTATATTCGTCCATATCGTAGTATAACCTAACCTAACCCATCTAGCCCCTCGGCGGTAATGTTTTACAGAATCCCGTTCGTGTCGTCCCGTACGTCTCGGTGGGGACATTATATACGTCTATAACATTGTATATCCCACCCGAAGGCAACCTAACATCTCGAATGTAGTATTTCAAAACATTCCTGGCGTGTCGGCCCCTACTTCTCGGTGGGAACATTATATACGTCTACAACGTAATATTACCTAAAATAACCCATCTAGCACTTCGCTGGTAATGTTTTACAGAATCCAGTACGTATCGTCCCGTACGTCTCGGTGGGGACATTATATAAGTCTATGATGTTATATATCCTAACCTAAGGCAACCTAACATCTCGAATGTAGTATTTTACAACATTCCACTCGGGTCGGCCCCTAATTCTCGTTGGGTACAGTATATACGTCTATAAGGTAATATAACCTAACCTAACCCATCTAGCCCCTCGCGGGTAATGTTTTACAGAATCCCGGTCGTGTCTCCCCGTACTTCTCGGTGGGGAAATTATATGCGTCTAGAACGTTATATATCCTAACCTAAGGCAACCTAACATCTCGGATGTAGTATTTTACAACATTCCTGGCGGGTCGGCCCCTACTTCTGGCTCGGAACATTATATACGTCTACAACGTAATATTACCTAAAATAACCCATCTAGCCCCTCGCTGGTAATGTTTTACAGAATCCAGTACGTGTCGTCCCGTACGTCTCGGTGGGGACATTGTATGCGTCTAGAACGTTATATAGCCTAACCTAAGGCAACCTAACATCTCGGATGTAGTATTTTACAACATTCCTGGCGGGGCGGAACCTACTTCTCGGTGGGAACTTTATATAAGTCTATTTCATAATATAACCTAACCTAACCCATCTAGACCCACGCTGGTAAAGTTTCACAGAACCCCGGTCGTGTCTCCCGGTACTTCTCGGGGGGGGGGGGAAATTATATGCGTCTAGAACGTTATATATCCTAACCTAAGGCAACCTAACATCTCGGATGTAGTATTTTACAACAATCCTGGCGGGTCGGCCCCTACTTCTCGGTGGGAACATTGTATACGTCTACAACGTAATATTACCTAAAATAACCCATCTAGCCCCTCGCTGGAAATGTTTCACAGAATCCAGTACGTGTCGCCCCGTACGTCTCGGTGGGGACTTTGTATGCGTCTATAACGTTATATATCCTAACCTAAGGCAACCTAACATCTCGGATGTAGTATAGTAGAAAATTCCTGGCGGGGCGGAACCTACTTCTCGGAGGGAACATTATATAAATCTATATCATAATATAACCTAACCTAACTCATCTAGACCCACGCTGGTAATGTTTCACAGAATCCCGTTCGTGTCGCCCCGCACGTCACGGTTCGGACATTATATACGTCTATAATGTTATATAACCTAACCTAAGGCAACCTAACATCTCGGATGTAGTATTTTCCAAAATACCTGGCGGGTCGACCCCTACTTCTCGGTGGGAACATTATATACGTCCATAACGTAATA
This sequence comes from Xylocopa violacea, assembly GCA_963969225.1. Classification (NCBI taxonomy): domain Eukaryota; kingdom Metazoa; phylum Arthropoda; class Insecta; order Hymenoptera; family Apidae; genus Xylocopa; species Xylocopa violacea. Next base: position 2,350,366 of record CAXAJV010000835.1, read on the forward strand.
TAACCTAACCTAACCCATCTAGCCCCTCGCTGGTAATGTTTTACAGAATCCAGTTCGTATCGTACCGTACGTCTCGGTGGGGACATTGTATGCGTCTATAACGTTATATATCCTAACCTAAGGCAACCTAACATCTCGGATGTAGTATTTTCCAAAATTCCTGGCGGGTCGGCACCTACTTCTCGGTGGGAACATTATATTCGTCCATATCGTAGTATAACCTAGCCTAACCCATCTAGCCCCTCGGCGGTAATGTTTTACAGAATCCCGTTCGTGTCGTCCCGTACGTCTCGGTGGGGACATTATATACGTCTATAACATTGTATATCCCACCCGAAGGGAACCTAACATCTCGAATGTAGTATTTCAAAACATTCCTGGCGTGTCGGCCCCTACTTCTCGGTGGGAACATTATATACGTCTACAACGTAATATAACCTAAAATAACCCATCTAGCCCCGCGCTGGCAATGTTTTACAAAATCCAGTTCGTGTCGTCCCATACGTCTCGGTGGGGACATTGTATGCGTCTATAACGTTATATATCCTAATCTAAGGCAACCTAACATCTCGGATGTAGTATAGTAGAAAATTCCTGGCGGGGCGGAACCTACTTCTCGGAGGGAACATTATATAATTCTATATCATAATATAACCTAACCTAACTCATCTAGACCCACGCTGGTAATGTTTCACAGAATCCCGTTCGTGTCGCCCCGTACGTCACGGTTCGGACATTATATACGTCTATAATGTTATATAACCTAACCTAAGGCAACCTAACATCTCGGATGTAGTATTTTCCAAAATACCTGGCGGGTCGACCCCTACTTCTCGGTGGGAACATTATATACGTCCATAACGTAATATAACCTAACCTAACCCATCTAGCCCCTCGCTGGTAATGTTTTACAGAATCCAGTTCGTATCGTACCGTACGTCTCGGTGGGGACATTGTATGCGTCTATAACGTTATATATCCTAACCTAAGGCAACCTAACATCTCGGATGTAGTATTTTCCAAAATTCCTGGCGGGTCGGCACCTACTTCTCGGTGGGAACATTATATACGTCTACAACGTAATATTACCTAAAATAACCCATCTAGCCCCTCGCTGGTAATGTTTTACAGAATCCAGTACGTGTCGTCCCGTACGTCTCGGTGGGGACATTGTATGCGTCTATAACGTTATATATTCTAACCTAAGGCAACCTAACATCTCGAATGTAGTATTTTACAACATTCCTGGCGGGGCGGAACCTACTTCTCGGTGGGAACATTAAATAAGTATACTTCATAATATAACCTAACCTAACCCATCTAGACCCACGCTGGTAATGTTTCACAGAATCCCGTTCGTGTCGCCCCGTACGTCACGGTTCGGACATTATATACGTCTATAACGTTATATAGCCTAACCTAAGGCAACCTAACATCTCGGATGTAGTATTTTCCAAAATACCTGTCAGGTCGGCCCCTACTTCTCGGTGGGAACATTATATTCGTCCATAACGTAATTTAACCTAACCTAACCCATCTAGCCCCTCGGCGGTAATGTTTTACAGAATCCCGTTCGTGTCGTCCCGTACGTCTCGGTGTGGACATTATATAAGTCTATGACGTTATATATCCTAACCTAAGGCAACCTAACATCTCGAATGTAGTATTTTACAACATTCCACTCGGGTCGGCCCCTAAATCTCGTTGGGTACAGTATATACGTCTATAACGTAATATAACCTAACCTAACCCATCTAGCCCCTCGCGGGTAATGTTTTACAGAATCCCGGTCGTGTCTCCCCGTACTTCTCGGTGGGGAAATTATATGCGTCTAGAACGTTATATATCCTAACCTAAGGCAACGTAACATCTCGGATGTAGTATTTTACAACATTCCTGGCGGGTCGGCCCCTACTTCCCGTTGGGAACATTGTATACGTCTACAACGTAATATTACCTAAAATAACCCATCTAGCCCCTCGCTGGTAATGTTTTACAGAATAGAGTACGTATCGTCCCGTACGTCTTGGTGGGGACTTTGTATGCGTCTATAACGTTATATATCCTAATCTAAGGCAACCTAACATCTCGGATGTAGTATTTTCCAAAATACCTGGCGGGTCGGCCCCTACTTCTCGGTGGGCAAATTATATATGTCTACAACGTAATATTACCTAACCTAAGCCATCTAGCCCCTCGCTGGTAATGTTTTACAGAATCCAGTTCGTATCGTCCCGTACGTCTCGGTGGGGATATTGTATGCGTCTATAACGTTATGTATCCTAACCTAAGGCAACCTAACATCTCGGATGTAGTATTTTCCAAAATTCCAGGCGGGTCGGCCCCTACTTCTCGGTGGGAACATTATATTCGTCCATAACGTAATATAACCTAACCTAACCCATCTAGCCCCTCGGCGGTAATGTTTTACAGAATCCCGTTCGTGGCGTCCCGTACGTGTCGGTGGGGACACTGTATGCGTCTATAACGTTATATATTCTAACCTAAGGCAACCTAACATCTCGGATGTAGTATTTTCCAAAACTCCTGGCGGGTCGGCCCCTACTTCTCGGTGGGCAAATTATATACGTCTACAACGTAATATTACCTAACCTAAGCCATCTAGCCCCTCGCTGGTAATGTTTTACAGAATCCAGTTCGTATCGTCCCGTACGTCTCGGTGGGGATATTGTATGCGTCTATAACGTTATGTATCCTAGCCTAAGGCAACCTAACATCTCGGATGTAGTATTTTCCAAAATTCCAGGCGGGTCGGCCCCTACTTCTCGGTGGGAACATTATATTCGTCCATAACGTAATATAACCTAACCTAACCCATCTAGCCCCTCGGCGGTAATGTTTTACAGAATCCCGTTCGTGGCGTCCCGTACGTGTCGGTGGGGACACTGTATGCGTCTATAACGTTAGATATTCTAACCTAAGGCAACCTAACATCTCGGATGTAGTATTTTCCACAACTCCTGGCGGGACAGCCCCTACTTCTCGGTGGGAACATTGTATTCGTCCATAACGTAATATAACCCAACCTAACCCATCTAGCCCGTCGGCGGTAATGTTTTACAGAATCCCGTTCGTGGCGTCCCGTACGTCTCGGTGCGGACATTATATAAGTCTATTACGTTATATATCCTAACCTAAGGCAACCTAACATTTCGGATGTAGTATTTTACAACATTCCTGGCGGGTCGGCCAATACTTCTCGGTGGGAACATTATATGCGTCTACAACGTAATATTACCTAAAATAACCCATCTAGCCCCTCGCTGGTAATGTTTTACAGAATCCAGTACGTGTCGCCCCGTACGTCACGGTTCGGACATTATATACGTCTATAACGTTATATAGCCTAACCTAAGGCAACCTAACATCTCAAATGTAGTATTTTACAACATTCCTGGCGGGTCGGCCCCTACTTCTCGGTGGGAACATTATATTCGTCCATAACGTAATTTAACCTAACCTAACCCGTTCTAGCCCCTCGGCGGTAATGTTTTACAGAATCCCGTTCGTGTCGTCCCGTACGTCTCGGTGCGGACATTATATAAGTCTATGACGTTATATATCCTAACCTAAGGCAACCTAACATCTCGAATGTAGTATTTTACAACATTCCACTCGGGTCGGCCCCTATTTCTCGTTGGGTACATTATATACGTCTATAACGTAATATAACCTAACTTAACCCATCTAGCCCCGCGCTGGTAATGTTTTACAGCATCCCGGTAGTGTCTCCCCGTACTTCTCGGTGGGGGGGGGGGGGAATTATATGCGTCTAGAACGTTATATATCCTAACCTAAGGCAACCTAACATCTCGGATGTAGTATTTTACAACATTCCTGGCGGGTCGGCCCCTACTTCCCGGTGGGAACATTGTATACGTCTACAACGTAATATTACCTAACCTAAGCCATCTAGCCCCTCGCTGGTAATGTTTTACAGAATCCAGTTCGTATCGTCCCGTACGTCTCGGTGGGGATATTGTATGCGTCTATAACGTTATGTATCCTAACCTAAGGCAACCTAACATCTCGGATGTAGTATTTTCCAAAACTCCTGGCGGGTCAGCCCCTACTTCTCGGTGGGAACATTGTATTCGTCCATAACGTAATATAACCTAACCTAACCCATCTAGCCCGTCGGCGGTAATGTTTTACAGAATCCCGTTCGTGGCGTCCCGTACGTCTCGGTCTGGACATTATATAAGTCTATAACGTTATATATCCTAACCTAAGGCAACCTAACATTTCGGATGTAGTATTTTACAACATTCCTGGCGGGTCGGCCAATACTTCTCGGTGGGAACATTATATACGTCTACAACGTAATATTACCTAAAATAACCCATCTAGCCCCTCGCTGGTAATGTTTTACAGAATCCAGTACGTGTCGTCCCGTACGTCTCGGTGGGGACATTGTATGCGTCTATAACGTTATATATCCTAACCTGAGGCAACCTAACATCTCGGATGTAGTATATTACAAAATTCCTGGCGGGGCGGAACCTACTTCTCGGTGGGAACATTATATAATTCTATATCATAATATAACTAACCTAACCTAACTCATCTAGACCCACGCTGGTAATGTTTCACAGAATCCCGTTCGTGTCGCCCCGTACGTCACGGTTCGGACATTATATACGTCTATAACGTTATATAACCTAACCTAAGGCAACCTAACATCTCGGATGTAGTATTTTCCAAAATACCTGGCGGGTCGGCCCCTACTTCTCGGTGGGCAAATTATATACGTCTACAACGTAATATTACCTAACCTAAGCCATCTAGCCCCTCGCTGGTAATGTTTAACAGAATCCAGTTCGTATCGTCCCGTACGTCTCGGTGGGGATATTGTATGCGTCTATAACGTTATGTATCCTAACTTAAGGCAACCTAACATCTCGGATGTAGTATTTTCCAAAATTCCAGGCGGGTCGGCCCCTACTTCTCGGTGGGAACATTATATTCGTCCATAACGTAATATAACCTAACCTAACCCATCTAGCCCCTCGGAGGTAATGTTTTACAGAATCCCGTTCGTGGCGTCCCGTACGTGTCGGTGGGGACACTGTATGCGTCTATAACGTTATATATTCTAACCTAAGGCAACCTAACATCTCGGATGTAGTATTTTCCAAAACTCCTGGCGGGATAGCCCCTACTTCTCGGTGGGAACATTGTATTCGTCCATAACGTAATATAACCTAACCTTACCCATCTAGCCCGTCGGCGGTAATGTTTTACAGAATCCCGTTCGTGGCGTCCCGTACGTCTCGGTGCGGACATTATATAAGTCTATAACGTTATATATCCTAACCTAAGGCAACCTAACATTTCGGATGTAGTATTTTACAACATTCCTGGCGGGTCGGCCAATACTTCTCGGTGGGAACATTATATGCGTCTACAACGTAATATTACCTAAAATAACCCATCTAGCCCCTCGCTGGTAATGTTTTGCAGAATCCAGTACGTGTCGCCCCGTACGTCACGGTTCGGACATTATATACGTCTATAACGTTATATAGCCTAACCTAAGGCAACCTAACATCTCAAATGTAGTGTTTTACAACATTCCTGTCGGGTCGGCCCCTACTTCTCGGTGGGAACATTATATTCGTCCATAACGTAATTTAACCTAACCTAACCCGTTCTAGCCCCTCGGCGGTAATGTTTTACAGAATCCCGTTCGTGTCGTCCCGTACGTCTCGGTGCGGACATTATATAAGTCTATGACGTTATATATCCTAACCTAAGGCAACCTAACATCTCGAATGTAGTGTTTTACAACATTCCACTCGAGTCGGCCCCTATTTCTCGTTGGGTACATTATATACGTCTATAACGTAATATAACCTAACTTAACCCATCTAGCCCCTCGCTGGTAATGTTTTACAGAATCCCGGTCGTGTCTCCCGTACTTCTCGGCGGGGGGGAGGGGAAATTATATGCGTCTAGAACGTTATATATCCTAACCTAGGGCAACCTAACATCTCGGAGGTAGTATTTTACAACATTCCTGGCGGGTCGGCCCCTACTTCCCGGTGGGAACATTGTATACGTCTACAACGTAATATTACCTAAAATAACCCATCTAGCCCCTCGCTGGTAATGTTTCACAGAATCCCGTTCGTGTAGCCCCGTACGTCACGGTTCGGACATTATATACGTCTATAACGTTATATAACCTAACCTAAGGCAACCTAACATCTCGGATGTAGTATTTTCCAAAATACCTGGCGGGTCGGCCCCTACTTCTCGGTGGGCAAATTATATACGTCTACAACGTAATATTACCTAACCTAAGCCATCTAGCCCCTCGCTGGTAATGTTTTACAGAATCCAGTTCGTATCGTCCCGTACGTCTCGGTGGGGATATTGTATGCGTCTATAACGTTATATATCCTAACCTAAGGCAACCTAACATCTCGAATGTAGTATTTTACAACATTCCACTCGGGTCGGCCCCTAATTCTCGTTGGGTAAAGTATATACGTCTATAACGTAATATAACCTAACCTAACCCATCTAGCCCCTCGCGGGTAATGTTTTACAGAATCCCGGTCGTGTCTCCCCGTACTTCTCGGTGGGGAAATTATATGCGTCTAGAACGTTATATATCCTAACCTAAGGCAACCTAACATCTCGGATGTAGTATTTTACAACATTCCTGGCGGGTCGGCCCCTACATCCCGGTGGGAACATTGTATACGTCTACAACGTAATATTACCTAAAATAACCCATCTAGCCCCTCGCTGGTAATGTTTTACAGAATAGAGTACGTATCGTCCCGTACGTCTTGGTGGGGACTTTGTATGCGTCTATAACGTTATATATCCTAATCTAAGGCAACCTAACATCTCGGATGTAGTATATTACAAAATTCCTGGCGGGACGGAACCTACTTCTCGGTGGGAACATTATATAATTCTATATCATAATATAACCTAACCTAACTCATCTAGACCCACGTTGGTAATGTTTCACAGAATCCCGTTCGTGTCGCCCCGTACGTCACGGTTCGGACATTATATACGTCTATAACGTTATATAACCTAACCTAAGGCAACCTAACATCTCGGATGTAGTATTTTCCAAAATACCTGGCGGGTCGGCCCCTACTTCTCGGTGGGCAAATTATATACGTCTACAACGTAATATTACCTAACCTAAGCCATCTAGCCCCTCGCTGGTAATGTTTTACAGATTCCAGTTCGTATCGTCCCGTACGTCTCGGTGGGGATATTGTATGCGTCTATAACGTTATGTATCCTAACCTAAGGCAACCTAACATCTCGGATGTAGTATTTTCCAAAATTCCAGGCGGGTCGGCCCCTACTTCTCGGTGGGAACATTATATTCGTCCATAACGTAATATAACCTAACCTAACCCATCTAGCCCCTCGGCGGTAATGTTTTACAGAATCCCGTTCGTGGCGTCCCGTACGTGTCGGTGGGGACACTGTATGCGTCTATAACGTTATATATTCTAACCTAAGGCAACCTAACATCTCGGATGTAGTATTTTCCAAAACTCCTGGCGGGACAGGCCCTACTTCTCGGTGGGAACATTGTATTCGTCCATAACGTAATATAACCTAACCTAACCCATCTAGCCCGTCGGCGGTAATGTTTTACAGAATCCCGTTCGTGGCGTCCCGTACGTCTCGGTGCGGACATTATATAAGTCTATAACGTTATATATCCTAACCTAAGGCAACCTAACATTTAGGATGTAGTATTTTACAACATTCCTGGCGGGTCGGCCAATACTTCTCGGTGGGAACATTATATTCGTCTACAACGTAATAATACCTAAAATAACCCATCTAGCCCCTCGCTGGTAATGTTTTACAGAATCCAGTACGTGTCGCCCCGTACGTCACGGTTCGGACATTATATACGTCTCTAACGTTATATAGCCTAACCTAAGGCAACCTAACATCTCAAATGTAGTATTTTACAACATTCCTGGCGGGTCGGCCCCTACTTCTCGGTGGGAACATTATATTCGTCCATAACGTAATTTAACCTAACCTAACCCGTTCTAGCCCCTCGGCGGTAATGTTTTACAGAATCCCGTTCGTGTCGTCCCGTACGTCTCGGTGCGGACATTATATAAGTCTATGACGTTATATATCCTAACCTAAGGCAACCTAACATCTCGAATGTAGTATTTTACAACATTCCACTCGGGTCGGCCCCTATTTCTCGTTGGGTACATTATATACGTCTATAACGTAATATAACCTAACTTAACCCATCTAGCCCCTCGCTGGTAATGTTTTACAGAATCCAGTACGTATCGTCCCGTACGTCTTGGTGGGGACTTTGTATGCGTCTATAACGTTATATATCCTAATCTAAGGCAACCTAACATCTCGGATGTAGTATATTACAAAATTCCTGGCGGGGCGGAACCTACTTCTCGGTGGGAACATTATATAATTCTATATCATAATATAACGTAACCTAACTGATCTAGACCCACGCTGGTAATGTTTCACAGAATCCCGTTCGTGTCGCCCCGTACGTCACGGTTCGGACATTATATACGTCTATAACGTTATATAGCCTAACCTAAGGCAACCTAACATCTCAAATGTAGTATTTTACAACATTCCTGGCAGGTCGGCCCCTACTTCTCGGTGGGAACATTATATTCGTCCATAACGTAATTTGACCTAACCTAACCCGTTCTAGCCCCTCGGCGGTAATGTTTTACAGAATCCCGTTCGTGGCGTCCCGTACGTCTCGGTGCGGACATTATATAAGTCTATAACGTTATATATCGTAACCTAAGGCAACCTAACATCTCGAATGTAGTATTTTACAACATTTCAGGCTGGTCGGCCCCTACTTCTCCGTGGGCATATTATATACGTCTATATCGTAATATAACCTAACCTAACCCATCTAGCCCCTCGGCGGTAATGTTTTACAGAATCCCGTTCGTGGCGTCCCGTACGTGTCGGTCGGGACATTGTATGCGTCTATAACGTTATATATCCTAACCTAAGGCAACCTAACATCTCGGATGTAGTATTTTCCAAAACTCCTGGCGGGTCAGCCCCTACTTCTCGGTGGGAACATTGTATTCGTCCATAACGTAATATAACCTAACCTAACCCATCTAGCCCGTCGGCGGTAATGTTTTACAGAATCTCGTTCGTGGCGTCCCGTACGTCTCGGTGCGGACATTATATAAGTCTATAACGTTATATATCCTAACCTAAGGCAACCTAACATTTCGGATGTAGTATTTTACAACATTCCTGGCGGGTCGGCCAATACTTCTCGGTGGGAACATTATATACGTCTACAACGTAATATTACCTAAAATAACCCATCTAGCCCCTCGCTGGTAATGTTTTACAGAATCCAGTACGTGTCGTCCCGTACGTCTCGGTGGGGACATTGTATGCGTCTATGACGTTATATATCCTAACCTAAGGCAACCTAACATCTCGGATGTAGTATTTTACAACATTCCTGACGGGGCGGAACCTACTTCTCGGTGGGCAAATTATATACGTCTACAACGTAATATTACCTAACCTAAGCCATCTAGCCCCTCGCTGGTAATGTTTTACAGAATTCAGTTCGTATCGTCCCGTACGTCTCGGTGGGGATATTGTATGCGTCTATAACGTTATGTATCCTAACCTAAGGCAACCTAACATCTCGGATGTAGTATTTTCCAAAATTCCAGACGGGTCGGCCCCTACTTCTCGGTGGGAACATTATATTCGTCCATAACGTAATATAACCTAACCTAACCCATCTAGCCCGTCGGCGGTAATGTTTCACAGAATCCCGTTCGTGTCGCCCCGTACGTCACGGTTCGGACATTATATACGTCTATAACGTTATATAGCCTAACCTAAGGCAACCTAACATCTCAAATGTAGTATTTTACAACATTCCTGGCAGGTCGGCCCCTACTTCTCGGTGGGAACATTATATTCGTCCATAACGTAATTTAACCTAACCTAACCCATCTAGCCCCTCGGCGGTAATGTTTTACAGAATCCCGTTCGTGTCGTCCCGTACGTCTCGGTGTGGACATTATATAAGTCTATGACGTTATATATCCTAACCTAAGGCAACCTAACATCTCGAATGTAGTATTTTACAACATTCCACTCGGGTCGGCCCCTAATTCTCGTTGGGTACATTATATACGTCTATAACGTAATATAACCTAACTTAACCCATCTAGCCCCTCGCTGGTAATATTTTACAGAATCCCGGTCGTGTCTCCCCGTACTTCTCGTTGGGGGGGGAGGGGAAATTATATGCGTCTAGAACGTTATATATCCTAACCTAAGGCAACCTAACATCTCGGATGTAGTATTTTACAACATTCCTGGCGGGTCGGTCCCTACTTCTCGGTGGGAACATTGTATTCGTCCATAACGTAATATAACCTAACCTAACCCATCTAGCCCGTCGGCGGTAATGTTTTACAGAATCCAGTACGTATCGTCCCGTACGTCTTGGTGGGGACTTTGTATGCGTCTATAACGTTATATATCCTAATCTAAGGCAACCCAACATCTCGGATGTAGTATATTACAAAATTCCTGGCCGGGCGGAACCTACTTCTCGGTGGGAACATTATATAATTCTATATCATAATATAACGTAACCTAACTCATCTAGACCCACGCTGGTAATGTTTCACAGTATCCCGTTCGTGTCGCCCGGTACGTCACGGTTCGGACATTATATACGTCTATAACGTTATATAACCTAACCTAAGGCAACCTAACATCTCGGATGTAGTATTTTACAACATTTCAGGCAGGTCGGCCCCCACTTCTCGGTGGGCACATTATATACGTCCATAACGTAATTTAACCTAACCTAACCCATCTAGCCCCTCGGCGGTAATGTTTTACAGAATCCCGTTCGTGTCGTCCCGTACGTCTCGGTGTGGACATTATATAAGTCTATGACGTTATATATCCTAACCTAAGGCAACCTAACATCTCGAATGTAGTATTTTACAACATTCCACTCGGGTCGGCCCCTAATTCTCGTTGGGTACAGTATATACGTCTATAACGTAATATAACCTAACCTAACCCATCTAGCCCCTCGCGGGTAATGTTTTACAGAATCCCGGTCGTGTTTCCCCGTACTTCTCGGTGGGGAAATTATATGCGTCTAGAACGTTATATATCCTAACCTAAGGCAACCTAACATCTCGGATGTAGTATTTTACAACATTCCTGGCGGGTCGGCCCCTACCTCTTGCTCGGAACATTATATACGTCTACAACGTAATATTACCTAAAATAACCCATCTAGCCCCTCGCTGGTAATGTTTTACAGAATCCAGTACGTGTCGTCCCGTACGTCTCGGTGGGGACATTGTATGCGTCTATAACGTTATATATCCTAACCTAAGGCAACCTAACATCTCGGATGTAGTATTTTACAACATTCCTGGCGGGGCGGAACCTGCTTCTCGGTGGGAACATTAAATAAGTCCATTTCATAATATAACCTAACCTAACCCATCTAGACCCACGCTGGTAATGTTTCACAGAATCCCGGTCGTGTCTCCCGTACTACTCGGGGGGGGGGGGGGGGGAAATTATATGCGTCTAGAACGTTATATAGCCTAACCTAAGACGACCTAACATCTCGGATGTAGTATTTTACAACATTCCTGGCGGGGCGCCCCTACTTCTCGGTGGGAACATTGTATACGTCTACAACGTAACATTACCTAAAATAACCCATCTAGCCCCTCGCTGGTAATGTTTTACAGAATCCAGTACGTGACGTCCCGTACGTCTCGGTGGGGACATTGTATGCGTCTATAACGTTATATATCCTAACCTAAGGCAACCTAACATCTCGGATGTAGTATTTTACAACATTCCTGGCGGGGCGGAACCTGCTTCTCGGTGGGAACATTAAATAAGTCCATTTCATAATATAACCTAACCTAACCCATCTAGACCCACGCTGGTAATGTTTCACAGAATCCCGTTCGTGTCGCCCCGTACGTCACGGTTCGGACATTATATACGTCTATAACGTTATATAGCCTAACCTAAGGCAACCTAACATCTCAAATGTAGTATTTTACAACATTCCTGGCAGGTCGGCCCCTACTTCTCGGTGGGAAGATTATATTCGTCCATAACGTAATTTAACCTAACCTAACCCATCTAGCCCCTCGGCGGTAATGTTTTACAGAATCCCGTTCGTGTCGTCCCGTACGTCTCGGTGTGGACATTATATAAGTCTATGATGTTATATATCCTAACCTAAGGCAACCTAACATCTCGAATGTAGTATTTTACAACACTCCACTCGGGTCGGCCCCTAATTCTCGTTGGGTACAGTATATACGTCTATAAGGTAATATAACCTAACCTAACCCATCTAGCCCCTCGCGGGTAATGTTTTACAGAATCCCGGTCGTGTCTCCCCGTACTTCTCGGTGGGGAAATTATATGCGTCTAGAACGTTATATATCCTAACCTAAGGCAACCTAACATCTCGGATGTAGTATTTTACAACATTCCTGGCGGGTCGGCCCCTACTTCTGGCTCGGAACATTATATACGTCTACAACGTAATATTACCTAAAATAACCCATCTAGCCCCTCGCTGGTAATGTTTTACAGAATCCAGTACGTGTCGTCCCGTACGTCTCGGTGGGGACATTGTATGCGTCTAGAACGTTATATAGCCTAACCTAAGGCAACCTAACATCTCGGATGTAGTATTTTACAACATTCCTGGCGGGTCGGCCCCTACTTCTCGGTGGGAACATTGTATACGTCTACAACGTAATATTACCTAAAATAACCCATCTAGCCCCTCGCTGGTAATGTTTTACAGAATCCAGTACGTGACGTCCCGTACGTCTCGGTGGGGACATTGTATGCGTCTATAACGTTATATATCCCAACCTAAGGCAACCTAACATCTCGGATGTAGTATTTTACAACATTCCTGGCGGGGCGGAACCTGCTTCTCGGTGGGAACATTAAATAAGTCCATTTCATAATATAACCTAACCTAACCCATCTAGACCCACGCTGGTAATGTTTCACAGAATCCCGTTCGTGTCGCCCCGTACGTCACTGTTCGGACATTATATACGTCTATAACGTTATATAGCCTAACCTAAGGCAACCTAACATCTCAAATGTAGTATTTTACAACATTCCTGGCAGGTCGGCCCCTACTTCTCGGTGGGAACATTATATTCGTCCATAACGTAATTTAACCTAACCTAACCCATCTAGCCCCTCGGCGGTAATGTTTTACAGAATCCCGTTCGTGTCGTCCCGTACGTCTCGGTGTGGACATTATATAAGTCTATGATGTTATATATCCTAACCTAAGGCAACCTAACATCTCGAATGTAGTATTTCACAACATTCCACTCGGGTCGGCCCCTAATTCTCGTTGGGTACAGTATATACGTCTATAACGTAATATAACCTAACCTAACCCATCTAGCCCCTCGCGGGTAATGTTTTACAGAATCCCGGTCGTGTCTCCCCGTACTTCACGGTGGGGAAATTATATGCGTCTAGAACGTTATATATCCTAACCTAAGGCAACCTAACATCTCGGATGTAGTATTTTCCAAAACTCCTGGCGGGACAGGCCCTACTTCTCGGTGGGAACATTGTATTCGTCCATAACGTAATATAACCTAACCTAACCCATCTAGCCCCTCGGCGGTAATGTTTTACAGAATCCCGTTCGTGTCGTCCCGTAGGTCTCGGTGTGGACATTATATAAGTCTATGACGTTATATATCCTAACCTAAGGCAACCTAACATCTCGAATGTAGTATTTTACAACATTCCACTCGGGTCGGCCCCTAATTCTCGTTGGGTACAGTATATACGTCTATAACGTAATATAACCTAACCTAACCCATCTAGCCCCTCGCGGGTAATGTTTTACAGAATCCCGGTCGTGTTTCCCCGTACTTCTCGGTGGGGAAATTATATGCGTCTAGAACGTTATATATCCTAACCTAAGGCAACCTAACATCTCGGATGTAGTATTTTACAACATTCCTGGCGGGTCGGCCCCTACCTCTTGCTCGGAACATTATATACGTCTACAACGTAATATTACCTAAAATAACCCATCTAGCCCCTCGCTGGTAATGTTTTACAGAATCCAGTACGTGTCGTCCCGTACGTCTCGGTGGGGACATTGTATGCGTCTATAACGTTATATATCCTAACCTAAGGCAACCTAACATCTCGGATGTAGTATTTTACAACATTCCTGGCGGGGCGGAACCTGCTTCTCGGTGGGAACATTAAATAAGTCCATTTCATAATATAACCTAACCTAACCCATCTAGACCCACGCTGGTAATGTTTCACAGAATCCCGGTCGTGTCTCCCAGTACTTCTCGGGGGGGGGGGGGGGGGGAAATTATATGCGTCTAGAACGTTATATAGCCTAACCTAAGACGACCTAACATCTCGGATGTAGTATTTTACAACATTCCTGGCGGGGCGCCCCTACTTCTCGGTGGGAACATTGTATACGTCTACAACGTAACATTACCTAAAATAACCCATCTAGCCCCTCGCTGGTAATGTTTTACAGAATCCAGTACGTGACGTCCCGTACGTCTCGGTGGGGACATTGTATGCGTCTATAACGTTATATATCCTAACCTAAGGCAACCTAACATCTCGGATGTAGTATTTTACAACATTCCTGGCGGGGCGGAACCTGCTTCTCGGTGGGAACATTAAATAAGTCCATTTCATAATATAACCTAACCTAACCCATCTAGACCCACGCTGGTAATGTTTCACAGAATCCCGTTCGTGTCGCCCCGTACGTCACGGTTCGGACATTATATACGTCTATAACGTTATATAGCCTAACCTAAGGCAACCTAACATCTCAAATGTAGTATTTTACAACATTCCTGGCAGGTCGGCCCCTACTTCTCGGTGGGAACATTATATTCGTCCATAACGTAATTTAACCTAACCTAACCCATCTAGCCCCTCGGCGGTAATGTTTTACAGAATCCCGTTCGTGTCGTCCCGTACGTCTCGGTGTGGACATTATATAAGTCTATGATGTTATATATCCTAACCTAAGGCAACCTAACATCTCGAATGTAGTATTTTACAACACTCCACTCGGGTCGGCCCCTAATTCTCGTTGGGTACAGTATATACGTCTATAAGGTAATATAACCTAACCTAACCCATCTAGCCCCTCGCGGGTAATGTTTTACAGAATCCCGGTCGTGTCTCCCCGTACTTCTCGGTGGGGAAATTATATGCGTCTAGAACGTTATATATCCTAACCTAAGGCAACCTAACATCTCGGATGTAGTATTTTACAACATTCCTGGCGGGTCGGCCCCTACTTCTGGCTCGGAACATTATATACGTCTACAACGTAATATTACCTAAAATAACCCATCTAGCCCCTCGCTGGTAATGTTTTACAGAATCCAGTACGTGTCGTCCCGTACGTCTCGGTGGGGACATTGTATGCGTCTAGAACGTTATATAGCCTAACCTAAGGCAACCTAACATCTCGGATGTAGTATTTTACAACATTCCTGGCGGGTCGGCCCCTACTTCTCGGTGGGAACATTGTATACGTCTACAACGTAATATTACCTAAAATAACCCATCTAGCCCCTCGCTGGTAATGTTTTACAGAATCCAGTACGTGACGTCCCGTACGTCTCGGTGGGGACATTGTATGCGTCTATAACGTTATATATCCTAACCTAAGGCAACCTAACATCTCGGATGTAGTATTTTACAACATTCCTGGCGGGGCGGAACCTGCTTCTCGGTGGGAACATTAAATAAGTCCATTTCATAATATAACCTAACCTAACCCATCTAGACCCACGCTGGTAATGTTTCACAGAATCCCGTTCGTGTCGCCCCGTACGTCACTGTTCGGACATTATATACGTCTATAACGTTATATAGCCTAACCTAAGGCAACCTAACATCTCAAATGTAGTATTTTACAACATTCCTGGCAGGTCGGCCCCTACTTCTCGGTGGGAACATTATATTCGTCCATAACGTAATTTAACCTAACCTAACCCATCTAGCCCCTCGGCGGTAATGTTTTACAGAATCCCGTTCGTGTCGTCCCGTACGTCTCGGTGTGGACATTATATAAGTCTATGATGTTATATATCCTAACCTAAGGCAACCTAACATCTCGAATGTAGTATTTCACAACATTCCACTCGGGTCGGCCCCTAATTCTCGTTGGGTACAGTATATACGTCTATAACGTAATATAACCTAACCTAACCCATCTAGCCCCTCGCGGGTAATGTTTTACAGAATCCCGGTCGTGTCTCCCCGTACTTCACGGTGGGGAAATTATATGCGTCTAGAACGTTATATATCCTAACCTAAGGCAACCTAACATCTCGGATGTAGTATTTTCCAAAACTCCTGGCGGGACAGGCCCTACTTCTCGGTGGGAACATTGTATTCGTCCATAACGTAATATAACCTAACCTAACCCATCTAGCCCGTCGGCGGTAATGTTTTACAGAATCCCGTTCGTGGCGTCCCGTACGTCTCGGTGCGGACATTATATAAGTCTATAACGTTATATATCCTAACCTAAGGCAACCTAACATTTAGGATGTAGTATTTTACAACATTCCTGGCGGGTCGGCCAATACTTCTCGGTGGGAACATTATATTCGTCTACAACGTAATATTACCTAAAATAACCCATCTAGCCCCTCGCTGGTAATGTTTTACAGAATCCAGTACGTGTCGCCCCGTACGTCACGGTTCGGACATTATATACGTCTATAACGTTATATAGCCTAACCTAAGGCAACCTAACATCTCAAATGTAGTATTTTACAACATTCCTGGCGGGTCGGCCCCTACTTCTCGGTGGGAACATTATATTCGTCCATAACGTAATTTAACCTAACCTAACCCGTTCTAGCCCCTCGGCGGTAATGTTTTACAGAATCCCGTTCGTGTCGTCCCGTACGTCTCGGTGCGGACATTATATAAGTCTATGACGTTATATATCCTAACCTAAGGCAACCTAACATCTCGAATGTAGTATTTTACAACATTCCACTCGGGTCGGCCCCTATTTCTCGTTGGGTACATTATATACGTCTATAACGTAATATAACCTAACTTAACCCATCTAGCCCCTCGCTGGTAATGTTTTACAGAATCCCGGTCGTGTCTCCCCGTACTTCTCGGTGGGGGGGAGGGGAAATTATATGCGTCTAGAACGTTATATATCCTAACCTAAGGCAACCTAACATCTCGGATGTAGTATTTTACAACATTCCTGGCGGGGCGGAACCTACTTCTCGGTGGGAACATTATATAAGTCTATTTCATAATATAACCTAACCTAACCCATCTAGACCCACGCTGGTAATGTTTCACAGAACCCCGGTCGTGTCTCCCGGTACTTCTCGGGGGGGGGGGGGGGGGAATTATATGCGTCTAGAACGTTATATATCCTAACCTAAGGCAACCTAACATCTCGGATGTAGTATTTTACAACAATCCTGGCGGGTCGGCCCCTACTTCTCGGTGGGAACATTGTATACGTCTACAACGTAATATTACCTAAAATAACCCATCTAGCCCCTCGCTGGAAATGTTTCACAGAATCCAGTACGTGTCGCCCCGTACGTCTCGGTGGGGACTTTGTATGCGTCTATAACGTTATATATCCTAACCTAAGGCAACCTAACATCTCGGATGTAGTATAGTAGAAAATTCCTGGCGGGGCGGAACCTACTTCTCGGAGGGAACATTATATAATTCTATATCATAATATAACCTAACCTAACTCATCTAGACCCACGCTGGTAATGTTTCACAGAATCCCGTTCGTGTCGCCCCGTACGTCACGGTTCGGACATTATATACGTCTATAATGTTATATAACCTAACCTAAGGCAACCTAACATCTCGGATGTAGTATCTTACAACATTCCTGGCGGGTCGGCCCCTACCTCTTGCTCGGAACATTATATACGTCTACAACGTAATATTACCTAAAATAACCCATCTAGCCCCTCGCTGGTAATGTTTTACAGAATCCAGTACGTGTCGTCCCGTACGTCTCGGTGGGGACATTGTATGCGTCTAGAACGTTATATAGCCTAACCTAAGGCAACCTAACATCTCGGATGTAGTATTTTACAACATTCCTGGCGGGTCGGCCCCTACTTCTCGGTGGGAACATTGTATACGTCTACAACGTAATATTACCTAAAATAACCCATCTAGCCCCTCGCTGGTAATGTTTTACAGAATCCAGTACGTGACGTCCCGTACGTCTCGGTGGGGACATTGTATGCGTCTATAACGTTATATATCCTAACCTAAGGCAACCTAACATCTCGGATGTAGTATTTTACAACATTCCTGGCGGGGCGGAACCTGCTTCTCGGTGGGAACATTAAATAAGTCCATTTCATAATATAACCTAACCTAACCCATCTAGACCCACGCTGGTAATGTTTCACAGAATCCCGTTCGTGTCGCCCCGTACGTCACTGTTCGGACATTATATACGTCTATAACGTTATATAGCCTAACCTAAGGCAACCTAACATCTCAAATGTAGTATTTTACAACATTCCTGGCAGGTCGGCCCCTACTTCTCGGTGGGAACATTATATTCGTCCATAACGTAATTTAACCTAACCTAACCCATCTAGCCCCTCGGCGGTAATGTTTTACAGAATCCCGTTCGTGTCGTCCCGTACGTCTCGGTGTGGACATTATATAAGTCTATGATGTTATATATCCTAACCTAAGGCAACCTAACATCTCGAATGTAGTATTTCACAACATTCCACTCGGGTCGGCCCCTAATTCTCGTTGGGTACAGTATATACGTCTATAAGGTAATATAACCTAACCTAACCCATCTAGCCCCTCGCGGGTAATGTTTTACAGAATCCCGGGCGTGTCTCCCCGTACTTCACGGTGGGGAAATTATATGCGTCTAGAACGTTATATATCCTAACCTAAGGCAACCTAACATCTCGGATGTAGTATTTTACAACATTCCTGGCGGGTCGGCCCCTACTTCTGGCTCGGAACATTATATACGTCTACAACGTAATATTACCTAAAATAACCCATCTAGCCCCTCGCTGGTAATGTTTTACAGAATCCAGTACGTGTCGTCCCGTACGTCTCGGTGGGGACGTTGTATGCGTCTATAACGTTATATATCCTAACCTAAGGCAACCTAACATCTCGGATATAGTATTTTACAACATTCCTGGCGGGGCGGAACCTACTTCTCGGTGGGAACGTTATATAAGTCTATTTCATAATATAACCTAACCTAACCCATCTAGACCCACGCTGGTAATGTTTCACAGAACCCCGGTCGTGTCTCCCGGTACTTCTCGGGGGGGGGGGGGGGAATTATATGCGTCTAGAACGTTATATATCCTAACCTAAGGCAACCTAACATCTCGGATGTAGTATTTTACAACAATCCTGGCGGGTCGGCCCCTACTTCTCGGTGGGAACATTGTATACGTCTACAACGTAATATTACCTAAAATAACCCATCTAGCCCCTCGCTGGAAATGTTTCACAGAATCCAGTACGTGTCGCCCCGTACGTCTCGGTGGGGACTTTGTATGCGTCTATAACGTTATATATCCTAACCTAAGGCAACCTAACATCTCGGATGTAGTATAGTAGAAAATTCCTGGCGGGGCGGAACCTACTTCTCGGAGGGAACATTATATAATTCTATATCATAATATAACCTAACCTAACTCATCTAGACCCACGCTGGTAATGTTTCACAGAATCCCGTTCGTGTCGCCCCGTACGTCACGGTTCGGACATTATATACGTCTATAATGTTATATAACCTAACCTAAGGCAACCTAACATCTCGGATGTAGTATTTTCCAAAATACCTGGCGGGTCGACCCCTACTTCTCGGTGGGAACATTATATACGTCCATAACGTAATATAACCTAACCTAACCCATCTAGCCCCTCGCTGGTAATGTTTTACAGAATCCAGTTCGTATCGTACCGTACGTCTCGGTGGGGACATTGTATGCGTCTATAACGTTATATATCCTAACCTAAGGCAACCTAACATCTCGGATGTAGTATTTTCCAAAATTCCTGGCGGGTCGGCACCTACTTCTCGGTGGGAACATTATATTCGTCCATATCGTAGTATAACCTAGCCTAACCCATCTAGCCCCTCGGCGGTAATGTTTTACAGAATCCCGTTCGTGTCGTCCCGTACGTCTCGGTGGGGACATTATATACGTCTATAACATTGTATATCCCACCCGAAGGCAACCTAACATCTCGAATGTAGTATTTCAAAACATTCCTGGCGTGTCGGCCCCTACTTCTCGGTGGGAACATTATATACGTCTACAACGTAATATAACCTAAAATAACCCATCTAGCCCCGCGCTGGCAATGTTTTACAAAATCCAGTTCGTGTCGTCCCATACGTCTCGGTGGGGACATTGTATGCGTCTATAACGTTATATATCCTAACCTAAGGCAACCTAACATCTCGGATGTAGTATAGTAGAAAATTCCTGGCGGGGCGGAACCTACTTCTCGGAGGGAACATTATATAATTCTATATCATAATATAACCTAACCTAACTCATCTAGACCCACGCTGGTAATGTTTCACAGAACCCCGTTCGTGTCGCCCCGTACGTCACGGTTCGGACATTATATACGTCTATAATGTTATATAACCTAACCTAAGGCAACCTAACCTCTCGGATGTAGTATTTTCCAAAATACCTGGCGGGTCGACCCCTACTTCTCGGTGGGAACATTATATACGTCCATAACGTAATATAACCTAACCTAACCCATCTAGCCCCTCGCTGGTAATGTTTTACAGAATCCAGTTCGTATCGTACCGTACGTCTCGGTGGGGACATTGTATGCGTCTATAACGTTATATATCCTAACCTAAGGCAACCTAACATCTCGGATGTAGTATTTTCCAAAATTCCTGGCGGGTCGGCACCTACTTCTCGGTGGGAACATTATATTCGTCCATATCGTAGTATAACCTAACCTAACCCATCTAGCCCCTCGGCGGTAATGTTTTACAGAATCCCGTTCGTGTCGTCCCGTACGTCTCGGTGGGGACATTATATACGTCTATAACATTGTATATCCCACCCGAAGGCAACCTAACATCTCGAATGTAGTATTTCAAAACATTCCTGGCGTGTCGGCCCCTACTTCTCGGTGGGAACATTATATACGTCTACAACGTAATATTACCTAAAATAACCCATCTAGCCCCTCGCTGGTAATGTTTTACAGAATCCAGTACGTGTCGTCCCGTACGTCTCGGTGGGGACGTTGTATGCGTCTATAACGTTATATATCCTAACCTAAGGCAACCTAACATCTCGGATGTAGTATTTTACAACATTCCTGGCGGGGCGGAACCTACTTCTCGGTGGGAACGTTATATAAGTCTATTTCATAATATAACCTAACCTAACCCATCTAGACCCACGCTGGTAATGTTTCACAGAACCCCGGTCGTGTCTCCCGGTACTTCTCGGGGGGGGGGGGGAATTATATGCGTCTAGAACGTTATATATCCTAACCTAAGGCAACCTAACATCTCGGATGTAGTATTTTACAACAATCCTGGCGGGTCGGCCCCTACTTCTCGGTGGGAACATTGTATACGTCTACAACGTAATATTACCTAAAATAACCCATCTAGCCCCTCGCTGGAAATGTTTCACAGAATCCAGTACGTGTCGCCCCGTACGTCTCGGTGGGGACTTTGTATGCGTCTATAACGTTATATATCCTAACCTAAGGCAACCTAACATCTCGGATGTAGTATAGTAGAAAATTCCTGGCGGGGCGGAACCTACTTCTCGGAGGGAACATTATATAATTCTATATCATAATATAACCTAACCTAACTCATCTAGACCCACGCTGGTAATGTTTCACAGAATCCCGTTCGTGTCGCCCCGTACGTCACGGTTCGGACATTATATACGTCTATAATGTTATATAACCTAACCTAAGGCAACCTAACATCTCGGATGTAGTATTTTCCAAAATACCTGGCGGGTCGACCCCTACTTCTCGGTGGGAACATTATATACGTCCATAACGTAATACAACCTAACCTAACCCATCTAGCCCCTCGCTGGTAATGTTTTACAGAATCCAGTTCGTATCGTACCGTACGTCTCGGTGGGGACATTGTATGCGTCTATAACGTTATATATCCTAACCTAAGGCAACCTAACATCTCGGATGTAGTATTTTCCAAAATTCCTGGCGGGTCGGCACCTACTTCTCGGTGGGAACATTATATTCGTCCATATCGTAGTATAACCTAACCTAACCCATCTAGCCCCTCGGCGGTAATGTTTTACAGAATCCCGTTCGTGTCGTCCCGTACGTCTCGGTGGGGACATTATATACGTCTATAACATTGTATATCCCACCCGAAGGCAACCTAACATCTCGAATGTAGTATTTCAAAACATTCCTGGCGTGTCGGCCCCTACTTCTCGGTGGGAACATTATATACGTCTACAACGTAATATTACCTAAAATAACCCATCTAGCACTTCGCTGGTAATGTTTTACAGAATCCAGTACGTATCGTCCCGTACGTCTCGGTGGGGACATTATATAAGTCTATGATGTTATATATCCTAACCTAAGGCAACCTAACATCTCGAATGTAGTATTTTACAACACTCCACTCGGGTCGGCCCCTAATTCTCGTAGGGTACAGTATATACGTCTATAAGGTAATATAACCTAACCTAACCCATCTAGCCCCTCGCGGGTAATGTTTTACAGAATCCCGGTCGTGTCTCCCCGTACTTCTCGGTGGGGAAATTATATGCGTCTAGAACGTTATATATCCTAACCTAAGGCAACCTAACATCTCGGATGTAGTATTTTACAACATTCCTGGCGGGTCGGCCCCTACCTCTGGCTCGGAACATTATATACGTCTACAACGTAATATTACCTAAAATAACCCATCTAGCCCCTCGCTGGTAATGTTTTACAGAATCCCGTGCGTGTCGTCCCGTACGTCTCGGTGGGCACATTGTATGCGTCTAGAACGTTATATAGCCTAACCTAAGGCAACCTAACATCTCGGATGTAGTATTTTACAACATTCCTGGCGGGTCGGCCCCTACTTCTCGGTGGGAACATTGTATACGTCTACAACGTAATATTACCTAAAATAACCCATCTAGCCCCTCGCTGGTAATGTTTTACAGAATCCAGTACGTGACGTCCCGTACGTCTCGGTGGGGACATTGTATGCGTCTATAACGTTATATATCCTAACCTAAGGCAACCTAACATCTCGGATGTAGTATTTTACAACATTCCTGGCGGGGCGGAACCTGCTTCTCGGTGGGAACATTAAATAAGTCCATTTCATAATATAACCTAACCTAACCCATCTAGACCCACGCTGGTAATGTTTCACAGAATCCCGTTCGTGTCGCCCCGTACGTCACTGTTCGGACATTATATACGTCTATAACGTTATATAGCCTAACCTAAGGCAACCTAACATCTCAAATGTAGTATTTTACAACATTCCTGGCAGGTCGGTCCCTACTTCTCGGTGGGAACATTATATTCGTCCATAACGTAATTTAACCTAACCTAACCCATCTAGCCCCTCGGCGGTAATGTTTTACAGAATCCCGTTCGTGTCGTCCCGTACGTCTCCGTGTGGACATTATATTAGTCTATGATGTTATATATCCTAACCTAAGGCAACCTAACATCTCGAATGTAGTATTTCACAACATTCCACTCGGGTCGGCCCCTAATTCTCGTTGGGTACAGTATATACGTCTATAACGTAATATAACCTAACCTAACCCATCTAGCCCCTCGCGGGTAATGTTTTACAGAATCCCGGTCGTGTCTCCCCGTACTTCACGGTGGGGAAATTATATGCGTCTAGAACGTTATATATCCTAACCTAAGGCAACCTAACATCTCGGATGTAGTATTTTACAACATTCCTGGCGGGTCGGCCCCTACTTCTGGCTCGGAACATTATATACGTCTACAACGTAATATTACCTAAAATAACCCATCTAGCCCCTCGCTGGTAATGTTTTACAGAATCCAGTACGTGTCGTCCCGTACGTCTCGGTGGGGACATTGTATGCGTCTATAACGTTATATATCCTAACCTAAGGCAACCTAACATCTCGGATGTAGTATTTTACAACATTCCTGGCGGGGCGGAACCTACTTCTCGGTGGGAACATTATATAAGTCTATTTCATAATATAACCTAACCTAACCCATCTAGACCCACGCTGGTAATGTTTCACAGAACCCCGGTCGTGTCTCCCGGTACTTCTCGGGGGGGGGGGGAATTATATGCGTCTAGAACGTTATATATCCTAACCTAAGGCAACCTAACATCTCGGATGTAGTATTTTACAACAATCCTGGCGGGTCGGCCCCTACTTCTCGGTGGGAACATTGTATACGTCTACAACGTAATATTACCTAAAATAACCCATCTAGCCCCTCGCTGGAAATGTTTCACAGAATCCAGTACGTGTCGCCCCGTACGTCTCGGTGGGGACTTTGTATGCGTCTATAACGTTATATATCCTAACCTAAGGCAACCTAACATCTCGGATGTAGTATAGTAGAAAATTCCTGGCGGGGCGGAACCTACTTCTCGGAGGGAACATTATATAATTCTATATCATAATATAACCTAACCTAACTCATCTAGACCCACGCTGGTAATGTTTCACAGAATCCCGATCGTGTCGCCCCGTACGTCACGGTTCGGACATTATATACGTCTATAATGTTATATAACCTAACCTAAGGCAACCTAACATCTCGGATGTAGTATTTTCCAAAATACCTGGCGGGTCGACCCCTACTTCTCGGTGGGAACATTATATACGTCCATAACGTAATATAAGCTAACCTAACCCATCTAGCCCCTCGCTGGTAATGTTTTACAGAATCCAGTTCGTATCGTACCGTACGTCTCGGTGGGGACATTGTATGCGTCTATAACGTTATATATCCTAACCTAAGGCAACCTAACATCTCGGATGTAGT
Organism: Xylocopa violacea; assembly: GCA_963969225.1. NCBI lineage: Eukaryota > Metazoa > Arthropoda > Insecta > Hymenoptera > Apidae > Xylocopa > Xylocopa violacea. Next base: position 2,375,551 of record CAXAJV010000835.1, read on the forward strand.
ATTTTCCAAAATTCCTGGCGGGTCGGCACCTACTTCTCGGTGGGAACATTATATTCGTCCATATCGTAGTATAACCTAGCCTAACCCATCTAGCCCCTCGGCGGTAATGTTTTACAGAATCCCGTTCGTGTCGTCCCGTACGTCTCGGTGGGGACATTATATACGTCTATAACATTGTATATCCCACCCGAAGGCAACCTAACATCTCGAATGTAGTATTTCAAAACATTCCTGGCGTGTCGGCCCCTACTTCTCGGTGGGAACATTATATACGTCTACAACGTAATATAACCTAAAATAACCCATCTAGCCCCGCGCTGGCAATGTTTTACAAAATCCAGTTCGTGTCGTCCCATACGTCTCGGTGGGGACATTGTATGCGTCTATAACGTTATATATCCTAACCTAAGGCAACCTAACATCTCGGATGTAGTATAGTAGAAAATTCCTGGCGGGGCGGAACCTACTTCTCGGAGGGAACATTATATAATTCTATATCATAATATAACCTAACCTAACTGATCTAGACCCACGCTGGTAATGTTTCACAGAATCCTGTTCGTGTCGCCCCGTACGTCACGGTTCGGACATTATATACGTCTATAATGTTATATAACCTAACCTAAGGCAACCTAACCTCTCGGATGTAGTATTTTCCAAAATACCTGGCGGGTCGACCCCTACTTCTCGGTGGGAACATTATATACGTCCATAACGTAATATAACCTAACCTAACCCATCTAGCCCCTCGCTGGTAATGTTTTACAGAATCCAGTTCGTATCGTACCGTACGTCTTGGTGGGGACATTGTATGCGTCTATAACGTTATATATCCTAACCTAAGGCAACCTAACATCTCGGATGTAGTATTTTCCAAAATTCCTGGCGGGTCGGCACCTACTTCTCGGTGGGAACATTATATTCGTCCATATCGTAGTATAACCTAACCTAACCCATCTAGCCCCTCGGCGGTAATGTTTTACAGAATCCCGTTCGTGTCGTCCCGTACGTCTCGGTGGGGACATTATATACGTCTATAACATTGTATATCCCACCCGAAGGCAACCTAACATCTCGAATGTAGTATTTCAAAACATTCCTTGCGTGTCGGCCCCTACTTCTCGGTGGGAACATTATATACGTCTACAACGTAATATTACCTAAAATAACCCATCTAGCACTTCGCTGGTAATGTTTTACAGAATCCAGTACGTATCGTCCCGTACGTCTCGGTGGGGACATTGTATGCGTCTATAACGTTATATATCCTAACCTAAGGCAACCTAACATCTCGGATGTAGTATTTTACAACATTCCTGGCGGGGCGGAACCTGCTTCTCGGTGGGAACATTAAATAAGTCCATTTCATAATATAACCTAACCTAACCCATCTAGACCCACGCTGGTAATGTTTCACAGAATCCCGTTCGTGTCGCCCCGTACGTCACTGTTCGGACATTATATACGTCTATAACGTTATATAGCCTAACCTAAGGCAACCTAACATCTCAAATGTAGTATTTTACAACATTCCTGGCAGGTCGGCCCCTACTTCTCGGTGGGAACATTATATTCGTCCATAACGTAATTTAACCTAACCTAACCCATCTAGCCCCTCGGCGGTAATGTTTTACAGAATCCCGTTCGTGTCGTCCCGTACGTCTCGGTGTGGACATTATATAAGTCTATGATGTTATATATCCTAACCTAAGGCAACCTAACATCTCGAATGTAGTATTTCACAACATTCCACTCGGGTCGGCCCCTAATTCTCGTTGGGTACAGTATATACGTCTATAACGTAATATAACCTAACCTAACCCATCTAGCCCCTCGCGGGTAATGTTTTACAGAATCCCGGTCGTGTCTCCCCGTACTTCACGGTGGGGACATTGTATGCGTCTATAACGTTATATATCCTAACCTAAGGCAACCTAACATCTCGAATGTACTATTTTACAACATTCCACTCGGGTCGGCCCCTATTTCTCGTTGGGTACATTATATACGTCTATAACGTAATATAACCTAACCTAACCCATCTAGCCCCTCGCTGGTAATGTTTTACAGAATCCCGGTCGTGTCTCCCGTACTTCTCGGCGGCGGGGGGGGGGAGGGGAAATTATATGCGTCTAGAACGTTATATATCCTAACCTAAGGCAACCTAACATCTCGGATGTAGTATTTTACAACATTCCTGGCGGGTCGGCCCCTACTTCCCGGTGGGAACATTGTATACGTCTACAACGTAATATTACCTAAAATAACCCATCTAGCCCCTCGCTGGTAATGTTTTACAGAATCCAGTACGTGTCGTCTCGTACGTCTCGGTGGGGACATTGTATGCGTCTATAACGTTATATATCCTAACCTAAGGCAACCTAACATCTCGGATGTAGTATTTTACAACATTCCTGGCGGGGCGGAACCTACTTCTCGGTGGGAACATTATATAAGTCTATTTCATAATATAACCTAACCTAACCCATCTAGACCCACGCTGGTAATGTTTCACAGAATCCCGGTCGTGTCTCCCGGTACTTCTCGGGGGGGGGGGGAACTATATGCGTCTAGAACGTTATATATCCTAACCTAAGGCAACCTAACATCTCGGATGTAGTATTTTACAACAATCCTGGCGGGGCGGGCCCTACTTCTCGGTGGGAACATTGTATACGTCTACAACGTAATATTACCTAAAATAACCCATCTAGCCCCTCGCTGGAAATGTTTCACAGAATCCAGTACGTGTCGCCCCGTACGTCTCGGTGGGGACTTTGTATGCGTCTATAACGTTATATATCCTAACCTAAGGCAACCTAACATCTCGGATGTAGTATAGTAGAAAATTCCTGGCGGGGCGGAACCTGCTTCTCGGAGGGAACATTATATAATTCTATATCATAATATAACCTAACCTAACTCATCTAGACCCACGCTGGTAATGTTTCACAGAATCCCGTTCGTGTCGCCCCGTACGTCACGGTTCGGACATTATATACGTCTATAATGTTATATAACCTAACCTAAGGCAACCTAACATCTCGGATGTAGTATTTTCCAAAATATCTGGCGGGTCGACCCCTACTTCTCGGTGGGAACATTATATACGTCCATAACGTAATATAACCTAACCTAACCCATCTAGCCCCTCGCTGGTAATGTTTTACAGAATCCAGTTCGTATCGTACCGTACGTCTCGGTGGGGACATTGTATGCGTCTATAACGTTATATATCCTAACCTAAGGCAACCTAACATCTCGGATGTAGTATTTTCCAAAATTCCTGGCGGGTCGGCACCTACTTCTCGGTGGGAACATTATATTCGTCCATATCGTAGTATAACCTAACCTAACCCATCTAGCCCCTCGGCGGTAATGTTTTACAGAATCCCGTTCGTGTCGTCCCGTACGTCTCGGTGGGGACATTATATACGTCTATAACATTGTATATCCCACCCGAAGGCAACCTAACATCTCGAATGTAGTATTTCAAAACATTCCTGGCGTGTCGGCCCCTACTTCTCGGTGGGAACATTATATACGTCTACAACGTAATATTACCTAAAATAACCCATCTAGCACCTCGCTGGTAATGTTTTACAGAATCCAGTACGTATCGTCCCGTACGTCTCGGTGGGGACATTGTATGCGTCTATAACGTTATATATCCTAACCTAAGGCAAACGAACATCTCGGATGTAGTATTTTACAACATTCCTGACGGGGCGGAACCTACTTCTCGGTGGGCAAATTATATACGTCTACAACGTAATATTACCTAAGCTAAGCCATCTAGCCCCTCGCTGGTAATGTTTTACAGAATCCAGTTCGTATCGTCCCGTTCGTCTCGGTGGGGATATTGAATGCGTCTATAACGTTATGTATCCTAACCTAAGGCAACCTAACATCTCGGATGTAGTATTTTCCAAAATTCCAGGCGGGTCGGCCCCTACTTCTCGGTGGGAACATTATATTCGTCCATAACGTAATATAACCTAACCTAACCCATCTAGCACCTCGGCGGTAATGTTTTACAGAATCCCGTTCGTGGCGTCCCGTACGTGTCGGTCGGGACATTGTATGCGTCTATAACGTTATATATCCTAACCTAAGGCAACCTAACATCTCGGATGTAGTATTTTCCAAAACTCCTGGCGGGTCAGCCCCTACTTCTCGGTGGGAACATTGTATTCGTCCAGAACGTAATATAACCTAACCTAACCCATCCAGCCCGTCGGCGGTAATGTTTTACAGAATCCCGTTCGTGGCGTCCCGTACGTCTCGGTGCGGACATTATATAAGTCTATAACGTTATATATCCTAACCTAAGGCAACCTAACATTTCGGATGTAGTATTTTACAACATTCCTGGCGGGTCGGCCCCTACTGCTCGGTGGGCACATTATATACGTCTATATCGTAATATATCCAAACCTAACCCATTTTGCCCCTCGTTGATAATGTTTTATAGAATCCAGTTCGTGTCGTCCCGTACGTCTCGGTGGGGACATTGTATGCGTCTATAACGTTATATATCCTAACCGAAGGCAACCTAACATCTCGGATGTAGTATTTTCCAAAATACCTGGCGCGTCGGCCCCTACTTCTCGGTGGGAACATTATATACGTCTACAACGTAATATTACCTAAAATAACCCATCTAGCCCCTCGCTGGTAATGTTTTACAGAATCCAGTACGTGTCGTCCCGTAAGTCTCGGTGGGGACATTGTATGCGCCTATAACGTTATATATCCTGACCTAAGGCAACCTAACATCTCGGATGTAGTATATTCCAAAATTCCTGGCGGGTCGGCCCCTACTTCTAGGTGGGAACACTGTATACGTCTATATCGTAATATAACCTAACCTAACCCATTTTGCCCCTAAGTGATAATGTTTCACAGAATCCCGGTCGTCTCTGTCCGTTCTTCTCGGCGGGGACATTATGTACGTCTATAACATTGTATATCCCAACCGAAGGCTACCTAACATCTGGAATGTAGTATTTTACAACATTCCTGGCGTGTCGGCCCCTACTTCCTGGTGTGCGCATTATATACGTCTATATCGTAACATAACCTAACCTAACCAATTTTGCCCCTCGGTAATAATGTTTTACAGAATCCCGGTCGTGTTGGCTCAAACTTCTCGGTGGGGACATTATATACGTCTATAACATTGTATATCCCACCCGAAGGCAACCTAACATCTCGAATGTAGTATTTCACAACATTCCTGGCGGGTCGGCCCCACTTCTCGGTAGGGACATTATATAAGTCTATAACGTAATATAACCTAACCTAACCCATCGAGCCCCTCGCTGCTAATGTTTTACAGAATCCCGGCCGTGTCGGCCCGTACTGCTCGGTGGGGAAATTATATGCATCTAGAACGTTATATATCCTAACCTAAGGCAACCTAACATCTCGATTGTAGTATTTTACAACATTCCAGGCGGGTCGGCCCCTACTTCCCGGTGGGAACATTATATACGTATATAACTTTATATATCTCACCCTAAGGCAACCTAACCTCTCGAATGTAGTATTTTACAACATTCCAGGCGGGTCGGCCCCTACTTCTGAGTGGGAACATTATATACTTCTATATCGTAACATAGCCTAACCTAACCCATTTTGCCCCTCGGTGATAATGTTTTACAGAATCCCGGTCGTGTCGGCCCGTACGTCTCGGTGCGGACATTATATGGGTCTATAACGTTATATATCCTAACCTAAGGCAACCTAACATCTCGGATGTAGTAGTTTACTACATTCCTGTCGGGTCGGCCCCTACTTCTGAGTGGGAACATTATATACTTCTATATTGTAATATAACCTAACCTAACCCATTTTGTACCTCGCTGGTAATGTTTTACAGAATCCCGGTCGTGTCTCCCCGTACTTCTCGGTGGGGAAATTATATGCGTCTAGAACGTTATATATCCTGGCCTAAGGCAACCTAATATCTCGGATGTAGTATTTTCCAAAATACCTGGCGCGTCGGCCCCTACTTCTCGGTGGGAACATTATATACGTCCATAACGTAATATAACCTAACCTAACCCATCTAGCCCCTCGCTGGTAATGTTTTACAGAATCCAGTTCGTATCGTTCCGTACGTCTCGGTGGGGACATTGTATGCGTCTATAACGTTATATGTCCTAACTTAAGGCAACCTAACACCTCGGATGTAGTATTTTCCGAAATTCCTGGCGGGTCGTCTACCTACTTCTCGGTGGGAACATTATACACCACCATAACGTAATAAAACCTATCCTAACCAATCTAGCCCCTCGGCGGTAGTGTTTTACAGAATCCCGTTCGGCTTGGTTCATACTTCTCGGTGGGGACATTATATACGTCTATAACATTGTATATCCCACCCGAAGGCAACCTAACATCTCCAATGTAGTATTTCACAACATTCCTGGCGGGTCGGCCCCACTTCTCGGTAGGGACATTATTTAAGTCTATATCGTAATATGACCTAACCTAACCCATCTAGACCCTTCCTGGTAATGTTTCACAGAAGCCCGTTCGTCTCGCCCAGTACGTCACGGTTCGGACATTATATACGTCTACAACGTTATATAACCTAACCTAAGGCAACCTAACATCTCGAATGTAGTATTTTACAACATTCCAGGCGGGTCGGCCCCTACTTCCTGGTGTGCGCATTATATACGTCTATATCGTAACATAACCTAACCTAACCAATTTTGCCCCTCGGTAATAATGTTTTACAGAATCCCGGTCGTGTTGGCTCAAACTTCTCGGTGGGGACATTATATACGTCTATAACATTGTATATCCCACCCGAAGGCAACCTAACATCTCGAATGTAGTATTTCACAACATTCCTGGCGGGTCGGCCCCACTTCTCGGTAGGGACATTATATAAGACTATAACGTAATATAACCTAACCTAACCCATCGAGCCCCTCGCTGCTAATGTTTTACAGAATCCCGGTCGTGTCGGCCCGTACTGCTCGGTGGGGAAATTATATGCATCTAGAACGTTATATATCCTAACCTAAGGCAACCTAACATCTCGATTGTAGTATTTTACAACATTCCAGGCGGGTCGGCCCCTACTTCCCGGTGGGAACATTATATACGTATATAACTTTATATATCTCACCCTAAGGCAACCTAACCTCTCGAATGTAGTATTTTACAACATTCCAGGCGGGTCGGCCCCTACTTCTGAGTGGGAACATTATATACTTCTATATCGTAACATAGCCTAACCTAACCCATTTTGCCCCTCGGTGATAATGTTTTACAGAATCCCGGTCGTGTCGGCCCGTACGTCTCGGTGCGGACATTATATGGGTCTATAACGTTATATATCCTAACCTAAGGCAACCTAACATCTCGGATGTAGTATTTTACTACATTCCTGGCGGGTCGGCCCCTACTTCTGAGTGGGAACATTATATACTTCTATATTGTAATATAACCTAACCTAACCGATTTTGTACCTCGGTGATAATGTTTTACAGAATCCCGGTCGTATCGGCCCGTACTTCTCGGTGGGGACATTACATACGTCTATAACGTTGTATATCCTACCCTAAGGCAACCTCACATCTCGAATGTAGTATTTCACAACATTCCTGGCGTGTCGGCCCCTAATTCTCGGTGGGATCATTATATACGTCTATAACGTAATATAACCTAACCTAACCCATCTAGACCCTCGCTGGTAATGTTTTACAGATTCTCGTTCGTGTCGTCCCGTACGTCTCGCTGCGGAAATTATATAGGTCTATAACGTTATATATCATAACCTATGGCAACCTAACATCCCGATTGTAGTATTTTACAAGATTCCAGGCGGGTGGGCCCCTACTTCTCTGTGAGAACATTATATACGTCTATAACGTTATATATCCCAACCAAAGGCAACCTAACATATCGAATGTAGTATTTTAACACATTCCAGGCGGGTCGGCCCCTACTTCTCGGTGGGAACATTATATAAGTCTATATCGTAATATAACCTAACCTAACACACCTAGACCCTCGCTGGTAATGTTTCAGAGAATCCCGTTCGTGTCGCCCCGTACTTCACGGTGCGGACATTATACAGGTCTATAAGTTTATATATCCTAACCTAAGGCAACCTAACATCTCAAATGTAGTATTTTACAACATTCCAGGCGGGTCGGCCCCTACTTCTGAGTGGGAACATTATATAAGTCTATATCGTAATATAACCTAATCTAACCCACCTAGACCCTCGCTGGTAATGTTTCGCAGAATCCCGTTCGTGTCGCCCCGTACTTCTCGGTGCGGACATTATATAAGTCTATAACGTTATATGTCCTAACCTAAGGCAACCTAACTATCTCGAATGTAGTATTTTACAACATTTCAGGCGGGTCGGCCCTTAGTTCTCTATGGGAACATTATATACGTCTATAACGTAATAAAACCTAACCTAACCCATCTAGAACTTCGCTGGTAATGTTTTACAGAATCCCGGTCGTATCGGCCCGTACTTCACGGTGCGGACATTACACAGGTCTATAAGTTTATATATCCTAACCTAAGGCAACCTAACATCTCGAATGTAGTATTTCACAACATTCCTGGCGTGTCGGCCCATAATTCTCGGTGCGATCATTATACACGTCTATAACGTAATATAACCTAACCTAACCCATCTAGACCTTCGCTGGTAATGTTTTACAGATTCTCGTCCGTGTCGTCCCGTACGTCTCGCTGCGGAAATTATAGACGTCTATAACGTTATACATCCTAACGTAGGGCAACCTAAGACCTCGAATGTAGTATTTTACAACATTCCTGGCGGGTCGGCCCCTACTTCTCGGTGGGAACATTATATACGACTATGTCGCAATATAACCTAACCTAACCCATCTAGACCCTAGCTGGTAATGTTTTACAGAATCCCATTCGTGTCGTCAAGTACGTCTCGGTGCGGTCATTATATAAGTCTATAACGTTATGTATCCTAACCTAAGGCAACCTAACATCTCGAATGTAGTATTTTACAACATTTCAGGCGGGTCGGCCCTTGTTTCTCGACGGGAACATTATATACGTCTATAAATTAATATAACCTAACCTAACCCATCAAGAACTTCGCTGGTAATGTTTTACAGAATCTCGTTCGTGTCGTCCCGTACGTCACGATGCGGAGATTATATAGGTCTATAACGTTACATATCCTAACCTAAGGCAACCTAACATCTCGATTGTAGTATTTTACAAGATTGCAGGCGGGTGGGCCCCTACTTCACTGTGGGAACATTATATACGTCTATAACGTTATATATCCTAACCTAAGGCAACCTAACATCTCGGATGTAGTATTTTACAACATTCCTGGCGCGTCGGCCCCTACTTCTCGGTGGGAACATTATATACGTCTATATCGCAATATAACCTAACCTAACCCATTTAGCCCCTCGCTGGTAATGTTTTACAGAATCCAGTTCGTGTCGTCCGGTACGTCTCGGTGGGGACATTGTATGCGTCTATAACGTTACATACTCTAACCTAAGGCAACCTATCATCTCGGATGTAGTATTTTACAACATTCCTGGCGGGGCGGAACCTACTTCTCGGTGGGAACATTATATACGACTATAATATAATATAACCTAACCTAACCCATCTAGCCCCTCGCTGGTAATGATTTACAGATTCCCGGTCGTGTCGGCCCGTACTTCTCGGTCGGGACATTATATGCGTCTAGAACGTTATACATTCTAACCTAAGGCAACCTAATATCTCAAATGTAGTGTTTTACATCATTCCAGGCGTGTCGGCCCCTACTTCTCGGTGGGCACATTATATGCGTCTATATTGCAATATAACCTAACCTAACCCATTTAGCCCCTCGCTGGTAACGTTTTCCAGAATCCAGTTCGTGTCATCCCGTACGTCTCGGTGGGGACATTGTATGCGTCTATAACGTTATATATCCTAACCTAAGGCTATCTAATATCTCGGATGTAGTATTTTCCAAAATTGCTGGCGGGTCGGCCCCTACTTCTCGGTGGGAACATTATATACGTCTATAATGTAATATAACCTAACCTAACCCATCTAGCCCCTCGCTGGTAATATTTTACAGATTCCCGGTCGTGTCGGCCCGTACTTCTCGGTCGGGACATTATATGCGTCTAGAAACGTTATACATTCTACCCTAAGGCAACCTAACATCTCGAATGTAGTATTTTACAACATTCCTGGCGGGTCGGCCCCTACCTCTCGGTGGGAACATTATATACGTCCATAACGTAATATAACCTAACCTAACCCATCTAACCCCACGGCGGTAATGTTTTACAGAATCCCGTTCGTGTCGTCCCGTACGTCTCGGCTAGAACATTATATACGTCTATAACGTAATATAACCTAACCTATCCCATCTAGCCCCACGCTGTAATGTTTTACACAATCCCGGTCTTGTCGGGCCGTACTTCTCGGTGGGGAAATTATATGCGTCGAGAACGTTATATATCCTAACCTAAGGCAACCTAAATCTCGGATGTAGTATTTTACGACATTCCTGGCGGGTCGGCCCCTACTTCTCGGTGGGAACATTATATACGTCTACAACGTAATATAACCTATCCTAACCCATCTAGCCCCTCGCTGGTAATGTTTTACAGAAACCCGGTCGTGTCGTCCCGTACGTCTCGGTGGGGAAATTGTATACGTCTATAACGTAATATAACCTAACCTAACCCATCTAGCTCCTCGGCGGTAATTTTCACAGAATCCCGTTCGTGTCGTCCCGTACGTCTCGGTGGTGACATTGTATGCGTATATAACGTTATATATCCTAACCTAAGGCAACCTACCATATCGGATGTAGTATTTTACAACATTCCTGGCGTGGCGGAACCTACTTCTCGCTGGGAACATTATATAAGTCTATATCGTAATATAACCTAATCTAACCTATCTAGACCCTCGCTGGTAATGTTTCACTGAATCCCGTTCGTGTCGCCCCGTACGTCACGGTGCGGACAGTTTATACGTCTATAACTTTATATATCCTAACCGAAGGCAACCTAACATCTCAAATATAGTATTTTACAACATTCCTGGCGGGTCGGCCCCTACTTCTCGGTGGGAACATTATATACGTCTACAACGTAATATAACCTAACCTAACCCATCTAGCCCCTCGCGGGTAATGTTTTACAGAATCCCTGCCGTGTCGGCCCGTACTTCTCGGTGGGGAAATTATATGCGTCTAGAACGTTATATATCCTAACCTAAGGCAACCTAACATCTCGGATGTAGTATTTTACAACATTCCTGGCGGGTCGGCCCCTACTTCTCGGTGGGAACATTATATACGTCTACAACGTAATATAACCTAACCTAATCCATCTAGCCCCTCGCTGGTAATGTTTTACAGAATCCCGGTCGTGTCGGCCCGTACTTCTCGGTGGGGAAATTATATACGTCTAGAACGTTATATATCCTAACCTAAGGCAACCTAACATCTCGGATGTAGTATTTTACAACATTCCTGGCGGGTCGGCCCCTACTTCTCGGTGGGAACATTATATTCGTCTACAACGTAATATGACTTAACCTAACCCATCTAGCCCCTTGCTGGTAATGTTTTACAGAATCCCGGTCGTGGCGGCCCGTACTTCTCGGTGCGGAAATTATATGCGTCGAGAACGTTATATATCCTAACCTAAGGCAACCTAAATCTCGGATGTAGTATTTTACGACATTCCTGGCGGGTCGGCCCCTACTTCTCGGTGGGAACATTATATACGTCTACAACGTAATATAACCTAACCTAACCCATCTAGCCCCTCGCTGGTAATGTTTTACAGAATCCCGGTCGTGTCGGCCCGTACTTCTCGGTGGGGAAATTATATGCGTCTAGAACGTTATATATCCTAACCTAAGGCCACCTAACATCTCGGATGTAGTATTTTACAACATTCCTGGCGGGGCGGAACCTACTTCTCGGTGGGAACATTATATAAGTCTATATCGTAATATAACCTAACCTAACCCATCTAGCCCCTCGCTGGTAATATTTTACAGAATCCCGGTCGTGTCGCCCCGGACGTCACAGTTCGGACATTATATACGTCTATAACGTTATATATCCTAACCTAAGGCAACCTAACATCTCGAATGTAGTATTTTACAACATTCCACTCGAGTCGGCCCCTACATCTCGGTGGGAACATTATATACGTCCATAACGTAATATAACCTAACCTAACCCATCTAGCCCCTCGCTGGTAATGTTTTACAGAATACACTTCGTGTCGTCCCGTACGTCTCTGTGGGGACATTGTATGCGTCTCTAACGTTATATATCCTAACCTAAGGCAACATAACATATCGGATGTAGTATTTTACAACATTCCTGGCGGGGCGGAACCTACTTCTCGGTGGGAACATTATATAAGTCTATATCGTAATATAACCTAACCTAACCCATCTAGCCCCTCGCTGGTAATATTTTACAGAATCCAGTTCGTGTCGTCCCGTACGTCTCGGTGGGGACATTGTATGCATCTATAACGTTATATATCCTAACATAAGGCAACCTAACATCTCGAATGTAGTATTTCACAACATTCCTGGCGGGTCGGCCCCACTTCTCGGTAGGGACATTATATAAGACTATAACGTAATATAACCTAACCTAACCCATCGAGCCCCTCGCTGCTAATGTTTTACAGAATCCCGGTCGTGTCGGCCCGTACTGCTCGGTGGGGAAATTATATGCATCTAGAACGTTATATATCCTAACCTAAGGCAACCTAACATCTCGATTGTAGTATTTTACAACATTCCAGGCGGGTCGGCCCTTACTTCCCGGTGGGAACATTATATACGTATATAACTTTATATATCTCACCCTAAGGCAACCTAACCTCTCGAATGTAGTATTTTACAACATTCCAGGCGGGTCGGCCCCTACTTCTGAGTGGGAACATTATATACTTCTATATCGTAACATAGCCTAACCTAACCCATTTTGCCCCTCGGTGATAATGTTTTACAGAATCCCGGTCGTATCGGCCCGTACTGCTCGGTCGGGACATTATATGCGTCTAGAAACGTTATACATTCTACCCTAAGGCAACCTAACATCTCGAATGTAGTATTTTACAACATTCCTGGCGGGTCGGCCCCTACCTCTCGGTGGGAACATTATATACGTCCATAACGTAATATAACCTAACCTAACCCATCTAACCCCACGGCGGTAATGTTTTACAGAATCCCGTTCGTGTCGTCCCGTACGTCTCGGCAAGAACATTATATACGTCTATAACGTAATATAACCTAACCTATCCCATCTAGCCCCACGCTGTAATGTTTTACACAATCCCGGTCTTGTCGGCCCGTACTTCTCGGTGGGGAAATTATATGCGTCGAGAACGTTATATATCCTAACCTAAGGCAACCTAAATCTCGGATGTAGTATTTTACGACATTCCTGGCGGGTCGGCCCCTACTTCTCGGTGGGAACATTATATACGTCTAAAACGTAATATAACCTATCCTAATCCATCTAGCCCCTCGCTGGTAATGTTTTACATAATCCAGTTCGTGTCGTCCCTTACGTCTCGGTGGGGAAATTGTATGCGTCTATAACGTTATATATCCTAACCTAAGGCAACCTAACATCTCGGATGTAGTATTTTACAACATTCCTGGTGAGTCGCCCCCTACTTCTCGGTGGGAACATTATATAAGTCTATATTGTAATATAACCTAACCTAACCCATCTAGCCCATCGCTGGCAATATTTTACAGAATCCAGTTCGTGTCGTCCCGTACGTCTCGGTGGGGACATTGTATGCGTCTATAACGTTATATATCCTAACCTAAGGCAACCTAACATCTCGGATGTAGTATTTTACAACATTCCTGGCGGGGCGGAACCTACTTCTCGGTGGGAACATTATATAAGTCTACATCATAATATAACCTAACCTAACCCATCTAGACCCACGCTGGTAATGTTTCACAGAATCCCGTTCGTGTCGCCCCGTACGTCACAGTTCGGACATTATATACGTCTATAACGTTATATATCCTAATCTAAGGCAACCTAACATATCGGATGTAGCATTTTACAACATTCCTGGCGTGGCGGAACCTAATTCTCGGTGGGAACATTATATACGTCCATAGCGTAATATAACCTAACCTAACCCATCTAGCCCCTCGCTGGTAATGTTTTACAGAATCCAGTTCGTGTCGTCCCGTACGTCTCGGTGGGGACATTGTATGCATCTATAACGTTATATATCCTAACCTAAGGCAACCTAACATCTCGGATGTAGTATTTTACAACATTCCTGGCGGGTCGGCCCCTATTTCTCGGTGGGAACATTATATACGTCTACAACGTAATATTACCTAACCTAACCCATCTAGCCCCGCGCTGGCAATGTATTACAAAATCCAGTTCGTGTCGTTCCATACGTCTCGGTGGGGATATTGTATGCGTCTATAACGTTCTATATCCTAACCTAAGGCAACCTAACATCTCGGATGTAGTATTTTACAACATTCCTGGCGGGGCGGAACCTACTTCTCGGTGGGAACATTATATAAGTCTACATCATAATATAACCTAACCTAACCCATCTAGACCCACGCTGGTAATGTTTCATAGAATCCCGTTCGTGTCGCCCCGTACGTCACAGTTCGGACATTATATAAGTCCATAACGTTATATATCCTAACCTAAGGCAACCTAACATCTCGGATGTAATATTTTACAACATTCCTAGCGGGGCGGAACCTACTTCTCGGTGGGAACATTATATACGTCTAGAACGTAATATAACCTAACCTAACCCATCTAGACCCTCGCTGGTAATGTTTCACTGAATCCCGTTCGTGTCGCACCGTACGTCACGGTGCGGACATTATATACGTCCATAACGTTATATATCCTAACCTAAGGCAACCTAACATCTCAAATGTAGTATTTTACAACATTCCAGGCGGGTCGGCCCCTATTTCTCGGTGGGAACATTATATACGTACATAACGTAATATAACCTAACCTAACCCATCTAGCCCCTCGCTGGTAATGCTTTACAGAATCCAGTGCGTGTCGTCCCGTACGTCTCGGTGGGGAAATTGTATACGTCTATAACGTTATATATCCTAACCTAAGGCAACCTAACATATCGGATGTAGTATTTTACAACATTCCTGGCGTGGCGGAACCTACTTCTCGGTGGGAACATTATATACGTCCATAGCGTAATATAACCTAACCTAACCCATCTATCCCCTCGCTGGTAATGTTTTACAGAATCCAGTTCGTGTCGTCCCGTACGTTTCGGTGGGGAAATTGTATGCGTCTATAACGTTATATATACTAACCTAAGGCAACCTAACATCTCGGATGTCGTATTTTACAACATTCCTGGTGGGTCGCCCCCTACTTCTCGGTGGGAACATTATATACGTCTACAACGTAATATTACCTAACCTAACCCATCTAGCCCCTCGCTGGTAATGTTTTACAGAATCCAGTTCGTGTCGCTCAGTACGTCTCGGTGGGGACATTGTATGCGTCTATAACGTTAAATATCCTAACCTAAGGCAACCTAACATCTCGGATGTAGTATTTTACAACATTCCACAGGGGTCGGCCCCTAATTCTCGCTGGGTACATTATATACGCCCATAACGTAATATAACCTAACCTAACACATCTAGCCCCTCGCTGGTAATGTTTTACAGAATCCCGGTCGTGTCAGCCCGTACTTCTCGGTGGGGACATTATATGCGTCTAGAACGTTATATATCCTAACCTAAGGCAACCTAACATCTCGGATGTAGTATTTTACAACATTCCTGGTGGGTCGCCCCCTACTTCTCGGTGGGAACATTATATAAGTCTATATTGTAATATAACCTAACCTAACCCATCTAGCCCATCGCTGGCAATATTTTACAGAATCCAGTTCGTGTCGTCCCGTACGTCTCGGTGGGGACATTGTATGCGTCTATAACGTTATATATCCTAACCTAAGGCAACCTAACATCTCGGATGTAGTATTTTACAACATTCCTGGCGGGGCGGAACCTACTTCTCGGTGGGAACATTATATAAGTCTACATCATAATATAACCTAACCTAACCCATCTAGACCCACGCTGGTAATGTTTCACAGAATCCCGTTCGTGTCGCCCCGTACGTCACAGTTCGGACATTATATACGTCTATAACGTTATATATCCTAATCTAAGGCAACCTAACATATCGGATGTAGCATTTTACAACATTCCTGGCGTGGCGGAACCTAATTCTCGGTGGGAACATTATATACGTCCATAGCGTAATATAACCTAACCTAACCCATCTAGCCCCTCGCTGGTAATGTTTTACAGAATCCAGTTCGTGTCGTCCCGTACGTCTCGGTGGGGACATTGTATGCATCTATAACGTTATATATCCTAACCTAAGGCAACCTAACATCTCGGATGTAGTATTTTACAACATTCCTGGCGGGTCGGCCCCTATTTCTCGGTGGGAACATTATATACGTCTACAACGTAATATTACCTAACCTAACCCATCTAGCCCCGCGCTGGCAATGTTTTACAAAATCCAGTTCGTGTCGTTCCATACGTCTCGGTGGGGATATTGTATGCGTCTATAACGTTCTATATCCTAACCTAAGGCAACCTAACATCTCGGATGTAGTATTTTACAACATTCCTGGCGGGGCGGAACCTACTTCTCGGTGGGAACATTATATAAGTCTACATCATAATATAACCTAACCTAACCCATCTAGACCCACGCTGGTAATGTTTCATAGAATCCCGTTCGTGTCGCCCCGTACGTCACAGTTCGGACATTATATAAGTCCATAACGTGATATATCCTAACCTAAGGCAACCTAACATCTCGGATGTAGTATTTTACAACATTCCTGGCGGGGCGGAACCTACTTCTCGGTGGGAACATTATATACGTCTAGAACGTAATGTAACCTAACGTAACCCATCTAGACCCTCGCTGGTAATGTTTCACTGAATCCCGTTCGTGTCGCACCGTACGTCACGGTGCGGACATTATATACGTCCATAACGTTATATATCCTAACCTAAGGCAACCTAACATCTCAAATGTAGTATTTTACAACATTCCAGGCGTGTCGGCCCCTATTTCTCGGTGGGAACATTATATACGTACATAACGTAATATAACCTAACCTAACCCATCTAGCCCCTCGCTGGTAATGCTTTACAGAATCCAGTGCGTGTCGTCCCGTACGTCTCGGTGGGGAAATTGTATACGTCTATAACGTTATATATCCTAACCTAAGGCAACCTAACATATCGGATGTAGTATTTTACAACATTCCTGGCGTGGCGGAACCTACTTCTCGGTGGGAACATTATATACGTCCATAGCGTAATATAACCTAACCTAACCCATCTATCCCCTCGCTGGTAATGTTTTACAGAATCCAGTTCGTGTCGTCCCGTACGTTTCGGTGGGGAAATTGTATGCGTCTATAACGTTATATATACTAACCTAAGGCAACCTAACATCTCGGATGTCGTATTTTACAACATTCCTGGTGGGTCGCCCCCTACTTCTCGGTGGGAACATTATATACGTCTACAACGTAATATTACCTAACCTAACCCATCTAGCCCCTCGCTGGTAATGTTTTACAGAATCCAGTTCGTGTCGCTCAGTACGTCTCGGTGGGGACATTGTATGCGTCTATAACGTTAAATATCCTAACCTAAGGCAACCTAACATCTCGGATGTAGTATTTTACAACATTCCACAGGGGTCGGCCCCTAATTCTCGCTGGGTACATTATATACGTCCATAACGTAATATAACCTAACCTAACACATCTAGCCCCTCGCTGGTAATGTTTTACAGAATCCCGGTCGTGTCAGCCCGTACTTCTCGGTGGGGACATTATATGCGTCTAGAACGTTATATATCCTAACCTAAGGCAACCTAACATCTCGGATGTAGTATTTTACAACATTCCTGGTGGGTCGCCCCCTACTTCTCGGTGGGAACATTATATAAGTCTATATTGTAATATAACCTAACCTAACCCATCTAGCCCATCGCTGGCAATATTTTACAGAATCCAGTTCGTGTCGTCCCGTACGTCTCGGTGGGGACATTGTATGCGTCTATAACGTTATATATCCTAACCTAAGGCAACCTAACATCTCGGATGTAGTATTTTACAACATTCCTGGCGGGGCGGAACCTACTTCTCGGTGGGAACATTATATAAGTCTACATCATAATATAACCTAACCTAACCCATCTAGACCCACGCTGGTAATGTTTCACAGAATCCCGTTCGTGTCGCCCCGTACGTCACAGTTTGGACATTATATAAGTCCATAACTTTATATATCCTAACCTAAGGCAACCTAACATCTCGGATGTAGTATTTTACAACATTCCAGGCGGGGCGGAACCTACTTCTCGGTGGGAACATTATATAAGTCTATATCATAATATAACCTAACCTAACCCATCTAGACCCACGCTGGTAATGTTTCACAGAATCCCGTTCGTGTCGCCCCGTACGTCACAGTTCGGACATTATATACGTCTATAACGTTATATATCCTAATCTAAGGCAACCTAACTTCTCGAATGTAGTATTTTACAACATTCCACTCGTGTCGGCCCCTACATCTCGGTGGGAACATTATATACGTCCATAACGTAATATAACCTAACCTGACCCATCTAGCCCCTCGCTGGTAATGTTTTACAGAATCCACTACGTGTCGTCCCGTACGTCTCTGTGGGGACATAGTATGCGTCTCTAACGTTATATATCCTAACCTAAGGCAACCTAACATATCGGATGTAGTATTTTACAACATTCGTGGCGGTGCGGAACCTACTTCACGGTGGGAACATTATATAAGTCTATATTGTAATATAACCTAACCTAACCCATCTAGCCCATCGCTGGCAATATTTTACAGAATCCAGTTCGTGTCGTCCCGTACGTCTCGGTGGGGACATTGTATGCGTCTATAACGTTATATATCCTAACCTAAGGCAACCTAACATCTCGGATGTAGTATTTTACAACATTCCTGGCGGGGCGGAACCTACTTCTCGGTGGGAACATTATATAAGTCTACATCATAATATAACCTAACCTAACCCATCTAGACCCACGCTGGTAATGTTTCACAGAATCCCGTTCGTGTCGCCCCGTACGTCACAGTTCGGACATTATATAAGTCCATAACTTAATATATCCTAACCTAAGGCAACCTAACATCTCGGATGTAGTATTTTACAACATTCCAGGCGGGGCGGAACCTACTTCTCGGTGGGAACATTATATAAGTCTATATCATAATATAACCTAACCTAACCCATCTAGACCCACGCTGGTAATGTTTCACAGAATCCCGTTCGTGTCGCCCCGTACGTCACAGTTCGGGCATTATATACGTCTATAACGTTATATATCCTAACCTAAGGCAACCTAACATATCGGATGTAGCATTTTACAACATTCCTGGCGTGGCGGAACCTAATTCTCGGTGGGAACATTATATACGTCCATAGCGTAATATAACCTAACCTAACCCATCTAGCCCCTCGCTGGTAATGTTTTACAGAATCCAGTTCGTGTCGTCCCGTACGTCTCGGTGGGGAAATTGTATGCGTCTATAACGTTATATATCCTAACCTAAGGCAACCTAACATATCGGATGTAGTACTTTACAACATTCCTGGCGTGGCGGATCCTACTTCTCGGTGGGAACATTATATAAGTCTATATCGTAATATAACCTAATCTAACCCATCTAGACCCTCGCTGGTAATGTTTCACTGAATCCCGTTCGTGTCGCCCCGTACGTCACGGTGCGGACATTATATACGTCTATAACGTCATATATCCTAACCTAAGGCAACCTAACATCTCGAATGTAGTATTTTACAACATTCCACTCGGGTCGGCCCCTAATTCTCGTTGGGTAAATTATATACGTCTATATCGTAATACAACCTAATCTAACCCATCTAGACCCTCGCTGGTAATGTTTCACTGAATCCAGATCGTGTCGCACCGTACGTCACGGTGCGGACATTATATACGTCTATAACGTTATATGTCCTAACCTAAGGCAACCTAACGTCTCAAATGTAGTATTTTACAACATTCCAGGCGGGTCGGCCCCTAT
Source organism: Xylocopa violacea (assembly GCA_963969225.1). Lineage (NCBI taxonomy): Eukaryota > Metazoa > Arthropoda > Insecta > Hymenoptera > Apidae > Xylocopa > Xylocopa violacea. Next base: position 2,395,777 of record CAXAJV010000835.1, read on the forward strand.
TTCTCGGTGGGAACATTATATACGTACATAACGTAATATAACCTAACCTAACCCATCTAGCCCCTCGCTGGTAATGCTTTACAGAATCCAGTGCGTGTCGTCCCGTACGTCACAGTTCGGACATTATATAAGTCCATAACTTAATATATCCTAACCTAAGGCAACCTAACATCTCGGATGTAGTATTTTACAACATTCCAGGCGGGGCGGAACCTACTTCTCGGTGGGAACATTATATAAGTCTATATCATAATATAACCTAACCTAACCCATCTAGACCCACGCTGGTAATGTTTCACAGAATCCCGTTCGTGTCGCCCCGTACGTCACAGTTCGGACATTATATACGTCTATAACGTTATATATCCTAACCTAAGGCAACCTAACATATCGGATGTAGCATTTTACAACATTCCTGGCGTGGCGGAACCTAATTCTCGGTGGGAACATTATATACGTCCATAGCGTAATATAACCTAACCTAACCCATCTAGCCCCTCGCTGGTAATGTTTTACAGAATCCAGTTCGTGTCGTCCCGTACGTCTCGGTGGGGAAATTGTATGCGTCTATAACGTTATATATCCTAACCTAAGGCAACCTAACATATCGGATGTAGTACTTTACAACATTCCTGGCGTGGCGGATCCTACTTCTCGGTGGGAACATTATATAAGTCTATATCGTAATATAACCTAATCTAACCCATCTAGACCCTCGCTGGTAATGTTTCACTGAATCCCGTTCGTGTCGCCCCGTACGTCACGGTGCGGACATTATATACGTCTATAACGTCATATATCCTAACCTAAGGCAACCTAACATCTCGAATGTAGTATTTTACAACATTCCACTCGGGTCGGCCCCTAATTCTCGTTGGGTAAATTATATACGTCTATATCGTAATACAACCTAATCTAACCCATCTAGACCCTCGCTGGTAATGTTTCACTGAATCCAGATCGTGTCGCAGCGTACGTCACGGTGCGGACATTATATACGTCTATAACGTTATATGTCCTAACCTAAGGCAACCTAACGTCTCAAATGTAGTATTTTACAACATTCCAGGCGGGTCGGCCCCTATTTCTCGGTGGGAACATTATATACGTACATAACGTAATATAACCTAACCTAACCCATCTAGCCCCTCGCTGGTAATGCTTTACAGAATCCAGTGCGTGTCGTCCCGTACGTCTCGGTGGGGAAATTGTATACGTCTATAACGTTATATATCCTAATCTAAGGCAACCTAACATCTCAAATGTAGTATTTTACAACATTCCAGGCGGGTCGGCCCCTATTTCTCGGTGGGAACATTATATACGTCCATAACGTAATATAACCTAACCTAACCCATCTAGCCCCTCGCTGGTAATGTTTTACAGAATCGAGTGCGTGTCGTCACGTACGTCTCGGTGGGGAAATTGTATACGTCTATAACGTTATATATCCTAACCTAAGGCAACCTAACATATCGGATGTAGTATTTTACAACATTCCTGGCGGGGCGGAACCTACTTCGCGGTGGGAACATTATATACGTCTACAACGTAATATAACCTAACCTATCCCATCTAGACCCACGCTGGTAATGTTTCACAGAATCCCGTTCGTGTCGCCCCGTACGTCACAGTCCGGATATTATATACGTCTATAACGTTATATATCCTAACCTAAGGCAACCTAACATCTCGGATATAGTATTTTACGACATTCCTGGCGGGGCGGAACCTACTTCTCGGTGGGAACATTATATACGTCTACAACGTAATATAACCTAACCTAACCCATCTAGCCCATCGCTGGTAATGTTTTACAGAATCCCGGTGGTGTCGGCCCGTACTTCTCGGTGGGGAAATTGTATGCGTCTATAACGTTATATATCCTAACCTAAGGCAACCTAACATATCGGATGTAGTATTTTACAACATTCCTGGCGGGGCGGACCCTACTTCTCGGTGGGAACATTATATAAGTCTATATCGTGATATAACCTAATCTAACCCATCTAGACCCTCGCTGGTAATGTTTTACAGAATCCCGGTCGTGTCGGCCCGTACTTCTCGGTGGAGAAATGGTATGCGTCTATAACGTTATATATCCTAACCTAAGGCAACCTAACATATCGGATGTAGTATTTTACAACATTCCTGGCGGGGCGGACCCTACTTCTCGGTGGGAACATTATATAAGTCTATATCGTAATATAACCTAATCTAACCCATCTAGACCCTCGCTGGTAATGTTTTACAGAATCCAGTGCGTGTCGTCACGTACGTCTCGGTGGGGAAATTGTATACGTCTATAACGTTATATATCCTAACCTAAGGCAACCTAACATATTGGATGTAGTATTTTACAACATTCCAGGCGGGTCGGCCCCTATTTCTCGGTGGGAACATTATATACGTCCATAACGTAATATAACCTAACCTAACCCATCTAGCCCCTCGCTGGTAATGTTTTACAGAATCCAGTTCGTGTCGTCCCGTACGTCTCGGTGGGGAAATTGTATGCGTCTATAACGTTATATATCCTAACCTAAGGCAACCTAACATATCGGATGTAGTGCTTTACAACATTCCTGGCGTGGCGGACCCTACTTCTCGGTGGGAACATTATATAAGTCTATATCGTAACATAACCTAATCTAACCCATCTAGACCCTCGCTGGTAATGTTTCACTGAATCCCGTTCGTGTCGCCCCGTACGTCACGGTGCGGACATTATATACGTCTATAACGTCATATATCCTAACCTAAGGCAACCTAACATCTCGGATGTAGTATTTTACAACATTCCTGGCGGGGCGGAACCTACTTCTCGGTGGGAACATTATATAAGTCTATATCGTAATATAACCTAACCTAACCCATCTAGACCCTCGCTGGTAATGTTTCACAGAATCCCGTTCGTGTCACCCGTACGTCACTGTGCGGACATTATATACGTCTATAACGTTATGTATCCTAACCTAAGGCAACCTAACATCTCGAATGTAGTATTTTACAACATTCCACTCGGGTCGGCCCCTAATTCTCGTTGGGTAAATTATATACGTCTATAACGTAATATAACCTAACCTAACACATCTAGCCCCACGATGGTAATGTTTTACAGAATCCCGGTCGTGTCAGCCCGTACTTCTCGGTGGGGACATTACATGCGTCTAGAACGTTATATATCCTAACCTAAGGCAACCTAACATCTCGGATGTAGTATTTTACAACATTCCTGGTGGGTCGCCCCCTACTTCTCGGTGGGAACATTATATACGTCTACAACGTAATATTACCTAACCTAACCCATCTAGCCCCTCGCTGGTAATGTTTCACAGAATCCCGTTCGTGTCGCCCCGTACGTCACAGTTCGGACATTATATGCGTCTAGAACGTTATATATCCTAACCTAAGGCAACCTAACATCTCGGATGTCGTATTTTACAACATTCCTGGTGGGTCGCCCCCTACTTCTCGGTGGGAACATTATATACGTCTACAACGTAATATTACCTAACCTAACCCATCTAGCCCCTCGCTGGTAATGTTTTACAGAATCCAGTTCGTGTCGTTCAGTACGTCTCGGTGGGGACATTGTATGCGTCTATAACGTTATATATCCTAACCTAAGGCAACCTAACATCTCGGATGTAGTATTTTACAACATTCCACAGGGGTCGGCCCCTAATTCTCGCTGGGTACATTATGTACGTCCATAACGTAATATAACCTAACCTAACACATCTAGCCCCTCGCTGGTAATGTTTTACAGAATCCAGTTCGTGTCGTCCCGGACGTCTCCGTGGGGAAATTGCATGCGTCTATAACGTTATATATCCTAACCTAAGGCAACCTAACATATCGGATGTAGTACTTTACAACATTCCTGGCGTGGCGGAACCTACTTCTTGGTGGGAACATTAGATAAGTCTATATCGTAATATAACCTAATCTAACCCATCTAGACCCTCGCTGGTATTGTTTCACTGAATCCCGTTCTTGTCGCACCGTACGTCACGGTGCGGACATTATATACGTCTATAACGTTATATATCCTAACCTGAGGCAACCTAATATCTCAAATGTAGTATTTTACAACATTCCTGGCGCGTCGGCCCCTACTTCTCGGCGGGAACATTATATACGTCTACAACGTAATATAACCTAACCTAACCCATCTAGCCCCTCGCTGGTAATGTTTTACAGAATCCAGTTCGTGTCGTCCCGTACGTCTCGTTGGGGACATTGTATGCGTCTATAACGTTATATATCCTAACCTAAGGCAACTTAACATCTCGGATGTAGTATTTTACAACATTCATGGCGTGGCGGAACCTACTTCTCAGTGGGAACATTATATAAGTCTATATCGTAATATAACCTAATCTAACCCATCTAGACCCTCGCTGGTAATGTTTCACTGAATCCCGTTCGTGTCGCCCCGTACGTCACGGTGCGGACATTATATACGTCTATAACTTTATATATCCTAACCTAAGGCAACTTAACATATCGGATGTAGTATTTTACAACATTCCTGGCGGGGCGGACCCTACTTCTCGGTGGGAACATTATATAAGTCTATATCGTAATATAACCTAATCTAACCCATCTAGACCCTCGCTGGTAATGTTTCACTGAATCCCGTTTGTGTCGCACCGTACGTCACGGTGCGGACATTATATACGTCTATAACGTTATATATCCTAACCATAGGCAACCCAACATCGCAAATGTAGTACTTTACAACATTCCTAGCGTGGCGGAACCTACTTCTCGGTGGGAACATTATATAAGTCTATATCGTAATATAACCTAATCTAATCCATCTAGACCCTCGCTGGTAATGTTTCACTGAATCCCGTTCGTGTCGGCCCGTACTTCTCGGTGGGAAAATTGTATGCGTCTATAACGTTATATATCCTAACCTAAGGCAACCTAACATCTCAAATGTAGTATTTTACAACATTCCAGGCGAGTCGGCCCCTGTTTCTCGGTGGGAACATTATATACGTCCATAACGTAATATAACCTAACCTAACCCATCTAGCCCCTCGCTGGTAATGCTTTACAGAATCCAGTGCGTGTCGTCCCGTACGTCTCGGTGGGGAAATTGTATACGTCTATAACGTTATATATCCTAACCTAAGGCAAGCTAACATATCGGATGTAGTATTTTACAACATTTCTGGCGGGGCGGAACCTACTTCTCGGTGGGAACATTATATACGTCCATAACGTAATATAACCTAACCTAACCCATCTAGCCCCTCGCTGGTAATGTTTTACAGAATCCAGTTCGTGTCGTCCCGTACGTCTCGGTGGGGAAATTATATACGTCTATGACGTTATATATCCTAACCTAAGGCAACCTAACATCTCGAATGTAGTATTTTACAACATTCCACTCGGGTCGGCCCCTAATTCTCGTTGGGTAAATTATATACGTCTATAACGTAATATAACCTAACCTAACACATCTAGCCCCTCGCTGGTAATGTTTTACAGAATCCAGTTCGTGTCGTCCCGGACGTCTCCGTGGGGAAATTGCATGCGTCTATAACGTTATATATCCTAACCTAAGGCAACCTAACATATCGGATGTAGTACTTTACAACATTCCTGGCGTGGCGGAACCTACTTCTCGGTGGGAACATTAGATAAGTCTATATCGTAATATAACCTAATCTAACCCATCTAGACCCTCGCTGGTATTGTTTCACTGAATCCCGTTCTTGTCGCACCGTACGTCACGGTGCGGACATTATATACGTCTATAACGTTATATATCCTAACCTGAGGCAACCTAACATCTCAAATGTAGTATTTTACAACATTCCTGGCGCGTCGGCCCCTACTTCTCGGCGGGAACATTATATACGTCTACAACGTAATATAACCTAACCTAACCCATCTAGCCCCTCGCTGGTAATGTTTTACAGAATCCAGTTCGTGTCGTCCCGTACGTCTCGTTGGGGACATTGTATGCGTCTATAACGTTATATATCCTAACCTAAGGCAACTTAACATCTCGGATGTAGTATTTTACAACATTAATGGCGTGGCGGAACCTACTTCTCAGTGGGAACATTATATAAGTCTATATCGTAATATAACCTAATCTAACCCATCTAGACCCTCGCTGGTAATGTTTCACTGAATCCCGTTCGTGTCGCCCCGTACGTCACGGTGCGGACATTATATACGTCTATAACTTTATATATGCTAACCTAAGGCAACTTAACATATCGGATGTAGTATTTTACAACATTCCTGGCGGGGCGGACCCTACTTCTCGGTGGGAACATTATATAAGTCTATATCGTAATATAACGTAATCTAACCCATCTAGACCCTCGCTGGTAATGTTTCACTGAATCCCGTTCGTGTCGCACCGTACGTCACGGTGCGGACATTATATACGTCTATAACGTTATATATCCTAACCTGAGGCAACCTAACATCTCAAATGTAGTATTTTACAACATTCCTGGCGGGTCGGCCCCTACTTCTCGGCGGAAACATTATATACGTCTACAACGTAATGTAACCTAACCTAACCCATCTAGCCCCTCGCTGGTAATGTTTTACAGAATCCCGGTCGTGTCGGCCCGTACTTCTCGGTGGGAAAATTGTATGCGTCTATAACGTTATATATCCTAACCTAAGGCAACCTAACATCTCAAATGTAGTATTTTACAACATTCCAGGCGAGTCGGCCCCTATTTCTCGGTGGGAACATTATATACGTCCATAACGTAATATAACCTAAGCTAACCCATCTAGCCCCTCGCTGGTAATGCTTTACAGAATCCAGTGCGTGTCGTCCCGTACGTCTCGGTGGGGAAATTGTATACGTCTATAACGTTATATATCCTAACCTAAGGCAACCTAACATATCGGATGTAGTATTTTACAACATTCCTGGCGGGTCGGCCCCTACTTCTCGGCGGGAACATTATATACGTCTACAACGTAATGTAACCTAACCTAACCCATCTAGCCCCTCGCTGGTAATGTTTTACAGAATCCCGGTCGTGTCGGCCCGTACTTCTCGGTGGGAAAATTGTATGCGTCTATAACGTTATATATCCTAACCTAAGGCAACCTAACATCTCAAATGTAGTATTTTACAACATTCCAGGCGAGTCGGCCCCTATTTCTCGGTGGGAACATTATATACGTCCATAACGTAATATAACCTAAGCTAACCCATCTAGCCCCTCGCTGGTAATGTTTTACAGAATCCAGTTCGTGTCGTCCCGTACGTCTCGGTGGGGAAATTGCATGCGTCTATAACGTTATATATCCTAACCTAAGGCAACCTAACATATCGGATGTAGTACTTTACAACATTCATGGCGTAGCGGAACCTACTTCTCAGTGGGAACATTATATAAGTCTATATCGTAATATAACCTAATCTAACCCATCTAGACCCTCGCTGGTAATGTTTCACTGAATCCCGTTCGTGTCGCCCCGTACGTCACGGTGCGGACATTATATACGTCTATAACTTTATATATCCTAACCTAAGGCAACTTAACATATCGGATGTAGTATTTTACAACATTCCTGGCGGGGCGGACCCTACTTCTCGGTGGGAACATTATATAAGTCTATATCGTAATATAACCTAATCTAACCCATCTAGACCCTCGCTGGTAATGTTTCACTGAATCCCGTTCGTGTCGCACCGTACGTCACGGTGCGGACATTATATACGTCTATAACGTTATATATCCTAACCATAGGCAACCCAACATCGCAAATGTAGTATTTTACAACATTCCAGGCGGGTCGGCCCCTATTTCTCAGTGGGAACATTATATACGTCCATAACGTAATATAACCTAACCTAACCCATCTAGCCCCTCGCTTGTAATGTTTTACAGAATCCAGTGCGTGTCGTCCCGTACGTCTCGGTGGGGAAATTGTATACGTCTATAACGTTATATATCCTAACCTAAGGCAATCTAACATATCGGATGTAGTACTTTACAACATTCCTAGCGTGGCGGAACCTACTTCTCGGTGGGAACATTATATAAGTCTATATCGTAATATAACCTAATCTAATCCATCTAGACCCTCGCTGGTAATGTTTCACTGAATCCCGTTCGTGTCGGCCCGTACTTCTCGGTGAGAAAATTGTATGCGTCTATAACGTTATATATCCTAACCTAAGGCAACCTAACATCTCAAATGTAGTATTTTACAACATTCCAGGCGAGTCGGCCCCTATTTCTCGGTGGGAACATTATATACGTCCATAACGTAATATAACCTAACCTAACCCATCTAGCCCCTCGCTGGTAATGCTTTACAGAATCCAGTGCGTGTCGTCCCGTACGTCTCGGTGGGGAAATTGTATACGTCTATAACGTTATATATCCTAACCTGAGGCAACCTAACATCTCAAATGTAGTATTTTACAACATTCCTGGCGGGTCGGCCCCTACTTCTCGGCGGGAACATTATATACGTCTACAACGTAATGTAACCTAACCTAACCCATCTAGCCCCTCGCTGGTAATGTTTTACAGAATCCAGTTCGTGTCGTCCCGTACGTCTCGTTGGGGACATTGTATGCGTCTATAACGTTATATATCCTAACCTAAGGCAACCTAACAGCTCGGATGTAGTATTTTACAACATTCATGGCGGGGCGGAAACTACTTCTCGTTGGGTACATTATATACGTCTATAACGTAATATAACCTAACCTAACCCATCTAGACCCACGCTGGTAATGTTTCACAGAATCCCGTTCGTCTCGCCCCGTACTTCACAGTTCGGACATTATATACGTCTATAACGTTATATATCCCAACCTAAGGCAACCTAACATATCGGACGTAGTATTTTACAACATTCCTGGCGTGGCGGAACCTACTTCTCGGTGGGAACATTATATAAGTCTATATCGTAATATAACCTAATCTAATTCATCTAGACCCTCGCTGGTAATGTTTCACTGAATCCCGTTCGTGTCGCCCCGTACGTCACGGTGCGGACATTATATACGTCTATAACGTTATATATCCTAACCTGAGGCAACCTAACATCTCAAATGTAGTATTTTACAACATTCCTGGCGGGTCGGCCCCTACTTCTCGGCGGGAACATTATATACGTCTACAACGTAATATAACCTAATCTAACCCATCTAGCCCCTCGCTGGTAATGTTTTACAGAATCCAGTTCGTGTCGTCCCGGACGTCTCGTTGGGGACATTGTATGCGTCTATAACGTTATATATCCTAACCTAAGGCAACTTAACATCTTGGATGTAGTATTTTACAACATTCATGGCGTGGCGGAACCTACTTCTCGGTGGGAACATTATATAAGTCTATATCGTAATATAACCTAATATAACCCATCTAGACCCTCGCTGGTAATGTTTCACTGAATACCGTTCGTGTCGCACCGTACGTCACGGTGCGGACATTATATACGTCTATAACGTTATATTTCCTAACCTAAGGCAACCTAACAACTCAAATGTAGTATTTTACAACATTCCTGGAGGGTCGGCCCCTACTTCTCGGCGGGAACATTATATACGTCTACAACGTAATGTAACCTAACCTAACCCATCTAGCCCCTCGCTGGTAATTCTTTACAGAATCCAGTGCGTGTCGTCCCGTACGTCTCGGTGGGCAAATTGTACACGTCTATAACGTTATATATCCTAACCTAAGGCAACCTAACATATCGGATGTAGTATTTTACAACATTCCTGGCGGGGCGGAACCTACTTCTCGGTGGGAACATTATATACGTCCATAACGTAATATAACCTAACCTAACCCATCTAGCCCCTCGCTGGTAATGTTTTACAGAATCTAGTTCGTGTCGTCCCGTACGTCTCGGTGGGGAAATTATATACGTCTATAACGTTATATATCCTAACCTAAGGCAACCTAACATCTCGGATGTAGTATTTTACAACATTCCTGGCGGGGCGGAACCTACTTCTCGGTGGGAACATTATATAAGTCTATATCGTAATATAACCTAACTTAACCCATCTAGACCCTCGCTGGTAATGTTTCACAGAATCCCGTTCGTGTCGCCCCGTACGTCACGGTGCGGACATTATATACGTCTATAACGTTATATATCCTAACCTGAGGCAACCTAACATCTCAAATGTAGTATTTTACAACATTCCTGGCGGGTCGGCCCCTACTTCTCGGCGGGAACATTATATACGTCCATAACGTAATATAACCTAACCTAACCCATCTAGCCCCTCGCTGGTAATGCTTTACAGAATCCAGTGCGTGTCGTCCCGTACGTCTCGGTGGGGAAATTGTATACGTCTATAACGTTATATATCCTAACCTAAGGCAACCTAACATCTCGGATGTAGTATTTTACAACATTCCTGGTGGGTCGCCCCCTACTTCTCGGTGGGAACATTATATAAGTCTATATCGTAATATAACCTAATCTAATTCATCTAGACCCTAACTGGTAATGTTTCACTGAATCCCGTTCGTGTCGCCCCGTACGTCACGGTGCGGACATTATATACGTCTATAACGTTATATATCCTAACCTGAGGCAACCTAACATCTCAAATGTAGTATTTTACAACATTCCTGGCGGGTCGGCCCCTACTTCTCGGCGGGAACATTATATACGTCTACAACGTAATATAACCTAATCTAACCCATCTAGCCCCTCGCTGGTAATGTTTTACAGAATCCACTTCCTGTCGTCCCGGACGTCTCGTTGGGGACATTGTATGCGTCTATAACGTTATATATCCTAACCTAAGGCAACTTAACATCTTGGATGTAGTATTTTACAACATTCATGGCGTGGCGGAACCTACTTCTCGGTGGGAACATTATATAAGTCTATATCGTAATATAACCTAATCTAACCCATCTAGACCCTCGCTGGTAATGTTTCACTGAATCCCGTTCGTGTCGCCCCGTACGTCACGGTGCGGACATTATATACGTCTATAACTTTATATATCATAACCTGAGGCAACCTAACATCTCAAATGTAGTATTTTACAACATTCCTGGAGGGTCGGCCCCTACTTCTCGGCGGGAACATTATATACGTCCATAACGTAATATAACCTAACCTAACCCATCTAGCCCCTCGCTGGTAATGTTTTACAGAATCCAGTTCGTGTCGTCCCGTACGTCTCGGTGGGGAAATTGCATGCGTCTATAACGTTATATATCCTAACCTAAGGCAACCTAACATATCGGATGTAGTATTTTACAACATTCATGGCGTGGCGGAACCTACTTCTCGGTGGGAACATTATATAAGTCTATATCGTAATATAACCTAATCTAACCCATCTAGACCCTCGCTGGTAATGTTTCACTGAATCCCGTTCGTGTCGCCCCGTACGTCACGGTGCGGACATTATATACGTCTATAACTTTATATATCCTAACCTGAGGCAACCTAACATCTCAAATGTAGTATTTTACAACATTCCTGGCGGGTCGGCCCCTACTTCTCGGCGGGAACATTATATACGTCTACAACGTAATGTAACCTAACCTAACCCATCTAGCTCCTCGCTGGTAATGTTTTACAGAATCCCGGTCGTGTCGGCCCGTATTTCTCGGTGGGAAAATTGTATGCGTCTATAACGTTATATATCCTAACCTAAGACAAACCTAACATCTCAAATGTAGTATTTTACAACATTCCAGGCGAGTCGGCCCCTATTTCTCGGTGGGATCATTATATACGTCCATAACGTAATATAACCTAACCTAACCCATCTAGCCCCTCGCTGGTAATGCTTTACAGAATCCAGTGCGTGTCGTCCCGTACGTCTCGGTGGGGAAATTGTATACGTCTATAACGTTATATATCCTAACCTAAGGCAACATAACATATCGGATGTAGTACTTTACAACATTCCTGGCGTGGCGGAACCTACTTCTCGGTGGGAACATTATATAAGTCTATATCGTAATATAACCTAATCTAATTCATCTAGACCCTCGTTGGTAATGTTTCACTGAATCCCGTTCGTGTCGCCCCGTACGTCACGGTGCGGACATTATATACGTCTATAACGTTATATATCCTAACCTGAGGCAACCTAACATCTCAAATGTAGTATTTTACAACATTCCTGGCGGGTCGGCCCCTACTTCTCGGCGGGAACATTATATACGTCTACAACGTAATATAACCTAATCTAACCCATCTAGCCCCTCGCTGGTAATGTTTTACAGAATCCACTTCGTGTCGTCCCGGACGTCTCGTTGGGGACATTGTATGCGTCTATAACGTTATATATCCTAACCTAAGGCAACTTAACATCTTGGATGTAGTATTTTACAACATTCATGGCGTGGCGGAACCTACTTCTCGGTGGGAACATTATATAAGTCTATATCGTAATATAACCTAATCTAACCCATCTAGACCCTCGCTGGTAATGTTTCACTGAATCCCGTTCGTGTCGCCCCGTACGTCACGGTGCGGACATTATATACGTCTATAACTTTATATATCATAACCTGAGGCAACCTAACATCTCAAATGTAGTATTTTACAACATTCCTGGAGGGTCGGCCCCTACTTCTCGGCGGGAACATTATATACGTCCACAACGTAATATAACCTAACCTAACCCATCTAGCCCCTCGCTGGTAATGTTTTACAGAATCCAGTTCGTGTCGTCCCGTACGTCTCGGTGGGGAAATTGCATGCGTCTATAACGTTATATATCCTAACCTAAGGCAACCTAACATATCGGATGTAGTATTTTACAACATTCATGGCGTGGCGGAACCTACTTCTCGGTGGGAACATTATATAAGTCTATATCGTAATATAACCTAATCTAACCCATCTAGACCCTCGCTGGTAATGTTTCACTGAATCCCGTTCGTGTCGCCCCGTACGTCACGGTGCGGACATTATATACGTCTATAACTTTATATATCCTAACCTGAGGCAACCTAACATCTCAAATGTAGTATTTTACAACATTCCTGGCGGGTCGGCCCCTACTTCTCGGCGGGAACATTATATACGTCTACAACGTAATGTAACCTAACCTAACCCATCTAGCTCCTCGCTGGTAATGTTTTACAGAATCCCGGTCGTGTCGGCCCGTATTTCTCGGTGGGAAAATTGTATGCGTCTATAACGTTATATATCCTAACCTAAGACAAACCTAACATCTCAAATGTAGTATTTTACAACATTCCAGGCGAGTCGGCCCCTATTTCTCGGTGGGAACATTATATACGTCCATAACGTAATATAACCTAACCTAACCCATCTAGCCCCTCGCTGGCAATGCTTTACAGAATCCAGTGCGTGTCGTCCCGTACGTCTCGGTGGGGAAATTGTACACGTCTATAACGTTATATATCCTAACCTAAGGCAACCTAACATATCGGATGTAGTATTTTACAACATTCCTGGCGGGGCGGAACCTACTTCTCGGTGGGAACATTATATACGTCCATAACGTAATATAACCTAACCTAACCCATCTAGCCCCTCGCTGGTAATGTTTTACAGAATCTAGTTCGTGTCGTCCCGTACGTCTCGGTGGGGAAATTAAATACGTCTATAACGTTATATATCCTAACCTAAGGCAACCTAACATCTCGGATGTAGTATTTTACAACATTCCTGGCGGGGCGGAACCTACTTCTCGGTGGGAACATTATATAAGTCTATATCGTAATATAACCTAACTTAACCCATCTAGACCCTCGCTGGTAATGTTTCACAGAATCCCGTTCGTGTCACCCGTACGTCACTGTGCGGACATTATATACGTCTATAACGTTATATATCCTAACCTAACGCAACCTAACATCTCGAATGTAGTATTTTACAACATTCCACTCGGGTCGGCCCCTAATTCTCGTTGGGTAAATTATATACGTCTATAACGTAATATAACCTAACCTAACACATCTAGCCCCTCGCTGGTAATGTTTTACAGAATCCCGGTCGTGTCAGCCCGTTCTTCTCGGTGGGGACATTATATGCGTCTAGAACGTTATATATCCTAACCTAAGGCAACCTAACATCTCGGATGTAGTATTTTACAACATTCCTGGTGGGTCGCCCCCTACTTCTCGGTGGGAACATTATATACGTCTACAACGTAATATTACCTAACCTAACCCATCTAGCCCCTCGCTGGTAATCTTTTACAGAATCCAGTTCGTGTCGCCCCGTACGTCACGGTGCGGACATTATATACGTCTATAACGTTATATATCCTAACCTGAGGCAACCTAACATCTCAAATGTAGTATTTTACAACATTCCTGGCTGGTCGGCCCCTACTTCTCGGCGGGAACATTATATACGTCTACAACGTAATGTAACCTAACTTAACCCATCTAGCCGCTCGCTGGTAATGTTTTACAGAATCCCGGTCGTGTCGGCCCGTACTTCTCGGTGGGAAAATTGTATGCGTCTATAACGTTATATATCCTAACCTAAGGCAACCTAACATCTCAAATGTAGTATTTTACAACATTCCAGGCGAGTCGGCCCCTATTTCTCGGTGGGAACATTATATACGTCCATAACGTAATTAAACCTAACCTAACCCACCTAGGCCCTCGCTGGTAATGCTTTACAGAATCCAGTGCGTGTCGTCCCGTACGTCTCGGTGGGGAAATTGTACACTTCTATAACGTTATATATCCTAACCTAAGGCAACCTAACATATCGGATGTAGTATTTTACAACATTCCTGGCGGGGCGGAACCTACTTCTCGGTGGGAACATTATATACGTCCATAACGTAATATAACCTAACCTAACCCATCTAGCCCCTCGCTGGTAATGTTTTACAGAATCTAGTTCGTGTCGTCCCGTACGTCTCGGTGGCGAAATTGTATGCGTCTATAACGTTATATATCCTATCCTAAGGCAACCTAACATATCGGATGTAGTATTTTACAACATGCCTGGCGGGGCGGAATCTACTTCTCGGTGGGAACATTATATACGTCCATAACGTAATATAACCTAACCTAACCCATCCAGCCCCTCGCTGGTAATGTTTTACAGAATCCAGTTCGTGTCGTCCCGTACGTCTCGGTGGGGAAATTGCATGCGTCTATAACGTTATATATCCTAACCTAAGGCAACCTAACATATCGGATGTAGTACTTTGCAACATTCCTGGCGTGGCGGAACCTACTTCTCGGTGGGAACATTAGATAAGTCTATATCGTAATATAACCTAACCTAACCCATCTAGACCCACGCTGGTAATGTTTCACAGAATCCCGTTCGTGTCGCCCCGTATGTCACGGTCCGGACATTATATACGTCTATAACGTTATATATCCTAACCTGAGGCAACCTAACATCTCAAATGTAGTATTTTACAACATTCCACTCGGGTCGGCCCCTAATTCTCGTTGGGTACATTATATTCGTCTATAAGGTAATATAACCTAACCCATCACATCTAGCCCCTCGCTGGTAATGTCTCACAGAATCCCGGTCGTGTCGGCCCGTACTTCTCAGTGGGGACATTATATGCGTCTAGAATGTTATGTATCCTAACCTAAGGCAAACTAACGTCTCGGATGTAATATTTTACAACATTCCAGGCGGGTCGGCTCCTACTTCTCGGTGGGAACATTATTTACGTCTACATCGTAATATTACCTAACCTAACCCATCTAGCCCCTCGCTGGAAATGTTTTACAGAATCCAGTTCGTGTCGTCCCGTACGTCTCGGTGGGGACATTATATACGTCTATATCGTAATATAACCTAATCTAACCCATTTAGCACCTCGCTGGTAACGTTTTACAGAATCCCGGTCGTGTCGCGACCGTACTTCTCGGTGGGGAAATTATATGCGTCTAGAACGTCATATATCCTAACCTAAGGCAACCTAACATCTCGGATGTAGTATTTTACAACATTCCTGGCGGGTCGGCCCATACTTCTCGGTGGGAACATTATATATGTCTACAACGTAATATTACCTAACCTAACCCATCTAGCCCCTCGCTGGTAATGTTTTACAGAATCCAGTTCGTGTCGTCCCGTACGTCTCGGTGGCGAAATTGTATGCGTCTATAACGTTATATATCCTATCCTAAGGCAACCTAACATATCGGATGTAGTATTTTACAACATGCCTGGCGGGGCGGAATCTACTTCTCGGTGGGAACATTATATACGTCCATAACGTAATATAACCTAACCTAACCCATCCAGCCCCTCGCTGGTAATGTTTTACAGAATCCAGTTCGTGTCGTCCCGTACGTCTCGGTGGGGAAATTGCATGCGTCTATAACGTTATATATCCTAACCTAAGGCAACCTAACATATCGGATGTAGTACTTTGCAACATTCCTGGCGTGGCGGAACCTACTTCTCGGTGGGAACATTAGATAAGTCTATATCGTAATATAACCTAACCTAACCCATCTAGACCCACGCTGGTAATGTTTCACAGAATCCCGTTTGTGTCGCCCCGTACTTCACAGTTCGGACATTATATACGTCTATAACGTTATATATCCTAACCTAAGGCAACCTAACATCTCGGATGTAGTATTTTACAACATTCCTGGCGGGGCGGAACCTACTTCTCGGTGGGAACATTATATACGTCTACAACGTGATATAACCTAACCTAACCCATCTAGCCCCTCACTGGTAATGTTTTACAGAATCCCGGTCGTGTCGGCCCGTACTTCTCGGTGGGAAAATTGTATGCGTCTGTAACGTTATATATCGTAACCTAAGGCAACTTAACATATCGGATGTAGTATTTTACAACATTCCTGGCGGGGCGGACCCTACTTCTCGGTGGGAACATTATATAAGTCTATAACGTAATATAACCTAATCTAACCCATCTAGACCCTCGCTGGTAATGTTTCACTGAATCCCGTTCGTGTCGCACCGTACGTCACGGTGCGGACATTATATACGTCTATAACGTTATATATCCTAACCATAGGCAACCCAACATCGCAAATGTAGTATTTTACAACATTCCAGGCGGGTTGGCCCCTATTTCTCGGTGGGAACATTATATACGTCCATAACGTAATATAACCTAACCTAACCCATCTAGCCCCTCGCTGGTAATGTTTTACAGAATCCAGTGCGTGTCGTCCCGTACGTCTCGGTGGGGAAATTGTATACGTCTATAACGTTATATATCCTAACCTAAGGCAACCTAACATATCGGATGTAGTACTTTACAACATTCCTGGCGTGGCGGAACCTACTTCTCGGTGGGAACATTATATAAGTCTATATCGTAATATAACCTAATCTAATCCATCTAGACCCTCGCTGGTAATGTTTCACTGAATCCCGTTCGTGTCGCCCCGTATGTCACGGTCCGGACATTATATACGTCTATAACGTTATATATCCTAACCTGAGGCAACCTAACATCTCAAATGTAGTATTTTACAACATTCCACTCGGGTCGGCCCCTAATTCTCGTTGGGTACATTATATTCGTCTATAAGGTAATATAACCTAACCCATCACATCTAGCCCCTCGCTGGTAATGTCTCACAGAATCCCGGTCGTGTCGGCCCGTACTTCTCAGTGGGGACATTATATGCGTCTAGAATGTTATGTATCCTAACCTAAGGCAAACTAACGTCTCGGATGTAATATTTTACAACATTCCAGGCGGGTCGGCACCTACTTCTCGGTGGGAACATTATGTACGTCTACATCGTAATATAATCTAACCTAACCCATCTAGCCCCTCGCTGGGTATGTTTTACAGAATCCAGTTCGTGTCGTCCCGTACGTATCGTTCGGGACATTGTATGCGTCTATAACGGTATATATCCTAACCTAAGGCAACCTAACATCTCTAATGTAGTATTTTACAACATTCCTGGCGGGGCGGCCCCTACTTCTCGGTGGGAAAATTATATACGTCTACAACGTAATATTACCTAACCTAAACCATCTAGCCCCTCGCTGGTAATGTTTTACAGAATCCAGTTCGTGTCGTCCCGTACGTCACGGTGGGGAAATTGTATACGTCTATAACGTTATATATCCTAACCTAAGGCAACCTAACATATCGGATGTAGTATTTTCCAAAATTCCTGGCGGGTCGGCCCCTACTTCTCGGTGGGAACATTATATACGTCTACAACGTAATATAACCTAACCTAACCCATCTAGCCCCTCGCTGGGTATGTTTTACAGAATCCAGTTCGTGTCGTCCCGTACGTCTCGTTCGGGACATTGTATGCGTCTATAACGTTATATATCCTAACCTAAGGCAACCTAACATCTCGGATGTAGTATTTTACAACATTCCTGGCGGGGCGGAAACTACTTCTCGGTGGGAACATTATATAAGTCTACAACGTAATATTACCTAACCTAAGCCATCTAGCCCCTCGCTGGTAATGTTTTACAGAATCCAGTTCGTGTCGTCCTGTACGTCTCGGTGGGGACATTATATACTTCTATATCGTAATATAACCTAACCTAACCCATTTAGCCCCTCGCTGGTAATGGTTTACAGAATCCAGTTCGTGTCGTCCCGTACGTCTCGGTGCGGACATTATATAAGTCTCTAACCTTATATATCCTAACCTAAGGCAGCCTAACATCTCGGATGTAGTATTTTCCAAAATACCTGGCGGGTCGGCCCCTACTTCTCGGTGGGAACATTATATACGTCTACAACGTAATATTACCTAACCTAACCCATCTAGCCCCTCGCTGGTAATGTTTTACAGAATCCCGTTCGTGTCGTGCCGTACGTCTCGGTGCGGACATTATATAAGTCTATAACGTTATATTTCCTAACCTAAGGCAACCTAACATCTCAAATGTAGTATTTTACAACATTCCAGGCGAGTCGGCCCCTACTTCTCGGTGGGAACATTATATACGTCAATAACGTAATATAACCTAACCTAATCCATCTAGCCCCTCGCTGGTAATGTTTTACAGAATCCAGTGCGTGTCGTCCCGTACGTCTCGGTGGGGAAATTGTATACGTCTATAACGTTATATGTCCTAACCGAAGGCAACCTAACATCTCGGATGTAGTATTTTACAACATTCCTGGCGGGGCGGAACCTACTTCTCGGTGGTAACATTATATAAGTCTATATCGTAATATAACCTAACCTAACACATCTAGACCCTCGCTGGTAATGATTTACAGAATCCAGTTCGTGTCGTCCCGTACGTCTCGGTGGGGACATTATATACGTCTATATCGTAATATAACCTAACCTAACCCATTTAGCCCCTCGCCGGTAATGTTTTACAGAATCCAGTTCGTGTCGTCCCGTACGTCTCGGTGCGGACATTCTATAAGTCTCCAACCTTATATATCATAACCTAAGGCAGCCTAACATCTCGGATGTAGTATTTTCCAAAATACCTGGCGGGTCGGCCCCTACTTCTCGGTGGGAACATTATATACGTCTACAACGTAATATTACCTAACCTAACCCATCTAGCCCCTCGCTGGGAATGTTTTACAGAATCTAGTTCGTGTCGTCCCGTACGTCTCGTTCGGGACATTGTATGCGTCTATAACGTTATATATCCTAACCTAAGGCAACCTAACATCTCGGATGTAGTATTTTACAACATTCCTGGCGGGGCGGAAACTACTTCTCGGTGGGAACATTATATACGTCTACAACATAATATTACCTATCCTAACCCATCTAGCCCCTCGCTGGTAATGTTTTACAGAATCCCAGTCGTGTCGGCCCGTACTTCTCGGTGGGGAAATTATATGCGTCTAGAACGTTATATATCCTAACGTAAGGCTATCTAACTTCTCGGTCGTCGTATTTACCAAAATTCCTGGCGGGTCGGCCCCTACTTCTCGGTGGGAACATTATATACGTCTACAACGTAATATAACCTAAGCTAACCCACCTAGCCCATCGGCGGTAATGTTATATAGAATCCCGTTCGTGTTGTCCCGTACGTATCGGTGCGGACATTATATAAGTCTATAACGTTATATGTCCTAACCGAAGGCAACCTAACATCTCGGATGTAGTATTTTACAACATTCCTGGCGGGGCGGAACCTACTTCTAGGTGGGAACATTATATAAGTCTATATCGTAATATAACCTAACCTAACCCATCTAGACCCTCGCTGGTAATGTTTTACAGAATCAAGTTCGTGTCGTCCCGTACATCTCGGTGGGGACATTATATACGTCTATATCGTAATATAACCTAACCTAACCCATTTAGCCCCTCGCTGGTAATGTTTTACAGAATCCAGTTCGTGTCGTCCCGTGCGTCTCGGTGCGGACATTATATAAGTCTCCAACCTTATATATCATAACCTAAGGCAGCCTAACATCTCGGATGTAGTATTTTCCAAAATACCTGGCGGGTCGGCCCCTACTTCTCGGTGGGAACATTATATACGTCTACAACGTAATATTACCTAACCTAACCCATCTAGCCCCTCGCTGGGAATGTTTCACTGAATACCGTTCGTGTCGCACCGTACGTCACGGTGCGGACATTATATACGTCTATAACGTTATATTTCCTAACCTAAGGCAACCTAACATCTCAAATGTAGTATTTTACAACATTCCAGGCGAGTCGGCCCCTATTTCTCGGTGGGAACATTATATACGTCAATAACGTAATATAACCTAACCTAACCCATTTAGCCCCTCGCCGGTAATGTTTTACATAATCCAGTTCGTGTCGTCCCGTACGTCTCGGTGCGGACATTCTATAAGTCTCCAACCTTATATATCATAAACTAAGGCAGCCTAACATCTCGGATATAGTATTTTCCAAAATACCTGGCGAGTCGGCCCCTACTTCTCGGTGGGAACATTATATACGTCTACAACGTAATATTACCTAACCTAACCCATCTAGCCCTCGCTGGGAATGTTTTACAGAATCTAGTTCGTGTCGTCCCGTACGTCTCGTTCGGGACATTGTATGCGTCTATAACGTTATATATCCTAACCTAAGGCAACCTAACATCTCGGATGTAGTATTTTACAACATTCCTGGCGGGGCGGAAACTACTTCTCGGTGGGAACATTATATACGTCTACAACATAATATTACCTATCCTAACCCATCTAGCCCCTCGCTGGTAATGTTTTACAGAATCCCAGTCGTGTCGGCCCGTACTTCTCGGTGGGGAAATTGTATACGTCTATAACGTTATATATCCTAACCTAACGCAACCTAACATATCGGATGTAGTATTTTACAACATTCCTGGCGGGGCGGAACCTACTTCTCGGTGGGAACATTATATAAGTCTATATCGTAATATAACCTAATCTAACCCATCTAGACCCTCGCTGGTAATGTTTCACAGAATCCCGTTCGTGTCACCCGTACGTCACGGTGGGGACATTGTATGCGTCTATAACGTTATATATCCTAACGTAGGGCTATCTAACTTCTCGGTTGTCGTATTTTCCAAAATTCCTGGCGGGTCGGCTCCTACTTCTCGGTTGGAACATTATATACGTCTACAACGTAATATAACCTAACCTAACCCATCTAGCCCCTCGCTGCTAATGTTTTACAGAATCGCGTTCGTGTCGTGCCGTACGTCTCGGTGCGGACATTATATAAGTCTATAACGTTCTATATCCTAACCTAAGGCAACCTAACATCTCGAATGTAGTATTTCACAACATACCGCTGTGAAACATTACCAGCGAGGGTCTAGATGGGTTAGATTAGGTTATATTACGATATAGACTTATATAATGTTCCCACCGAGAAGTAGGTTCCGCCCCGCCAGGAATGTTGTAAAATACTACATCCGATATGTTAGGTTGCCTTAGGTTAGGATATATAACGTTATAGACGTATACAATTTCCCCACCGAGACGTATCCTAATATTACCTAACCTAACCCATCTAGCCCCTCGCTGGTAATGTTTTACAGAATCGCGTTCGAGTCGTGCCGTACGTCTCGGTGCGGCCATTATATAAGTCTATAACGTTCTATATCCTAACCTCAGGCAACCTAACATCTCGAATGTAGTATTTCACAACATACCGCTGTGAAACATTACCAGCGAGGGTCTAGATGGGTTAGATTAGGTTATATTACGATATAGACTTATATAATGTTCCCACCGAGAAGTAGGTTCCGCCCCGCCAGGAATGTTGTAAAATACTACATCCGATATGTTAGGTTGCCTTAGGTTAGGGTATATAACGTTATAGACGTATACAATTTCCCCACCGAGACGTATCCTAATATTACCTAACCTAACCCATCTAGCCCCTAGCTGGTAATGTTTTACAGAATCGCGTTCGTGTCGTGCCGTACGTCTCGGTGCGGCCATTATATAAGTCTATAACGTTCTATATCCTAACCTAAGGCAACCTAACATCTCGAATGTAGTATTTCACAACATACCGCTGTGAAACATTACCAGCGAGGGTCTAGATGGGTTAGATTAGGTTATATTACGATATAGACTTATATAATGTTCCCACCGGGGAAGTAGGTTCCGCCCCGCCAGGAATGTTGTAAAATACTACATCCGATATGTTAGGTTGCCTTAGGTTAGGGTATATAACGTTATAGACGTATACAATTTCCCCACCGAGACGTATCCTAATATTACCTAACCTAACCCATCTAGCCCCTCGCTGGTAATGTTTTACAGAATCCCGTTCGTGTCGTGCCGTACGTCTCGGTGCGGACATTATATAAGTCTATAACGTTCTATATCCTAACCTAAGGCAACCTAACATCTCGAATGTAGTATTTCACAACATACCACGGTGAAACATTACCAGCGAGGGTCTAGATGGGTTAGATTAGGTTATATTACGATATAGACTTATATAATGTTCCCACCGAGAAGTAGGTTCCGCCCCGCTAGGAATGTTGTAAAATACTACATCCGATATGTTAGGTTGCCTTAGGTTAGGATATATAACGTTATAGACGTATACAATTTCCCCACCGAGACGTATCCTAATATTACCTAACCTAACCCATCTAGCCCCTCGCTGGTAATGTTTTACAGAATCCCGTTCGTGTCGTGCCGTACGTCTCGGTGCGGACATTATATAAGTCTATAACGTTCTATATCCTAACCTAAGGCAACCTAACATCTCGAATGTAGTATTTCACAACATACCACTCGGGTCGGCCCCTAATTCTCGTTGGGTACATTACATACGTCTATAACATAATATAACCTAACCTAACCCATCTAGCCCCTCGCTGGTAATGTTTTACAGAATCCCGGTCGTGTCGGCCCGTACTTCCCGGTGGGGAAATTATATGCGTCTAGAACGTTATATATCCTAACCTAAGGCAACCTAACATCTCGGATGTAGTATTTTACAACATTCCTGGCGGGTCGGCCCCTACTTCTCGGTGGGAACATTATATACGTCTACAACGTAACATTACCTAACCTAACCCATCCAGCCCCTCGCTGGTAATGATTTACAGAATCCAGTTCGTGTCATCCCGTACGTCTCGGTGGGGAAATTGTATGCGTCTATAACGTTATATATCCTAACCTAAGGCAACCTAACATATCGGATGTAGTATTTTACAACATTCCTGGCGGGGCGGAACCTACTTCTCGGTAGGAACATTATATAAGTCTATATCGTAATACAACCTAATCTAACCCATCTAGACCCTCGCTGGTAATGTTTCACTGAATACCGTTCGTGTCGCACCGTACGTCACGGTGCGGACATTATATACGTCTATAACGTTATATTTCCTAACCTAAGGCAACCTAACATCTCAAATGTAGTATTTTACAACATTCCAGGCGAGTCGGCCCCTACTTCTCGGTGGGAACATTATATACGTCAATAACGTAATATAACCTAACCTAATCCATCTAGCCCCTCGCTGGTAATGTTTTACAGAATCCAGTGCGTGTCGTCCCGTACGTCTCGGTGGGGAAATTGTATACGTCTATAACGTTATATGTCCTAACCGAAGGCAACCTAACATCTCGGATGTAGTATTTTACAACATTCCTAGCGGGGCGGAACCTACTTCTCGGTGGTAACATTATATAAGTCTATATCGTAATATAACCTAACCTAACCCATCTAGACCCTCGCTGGTAATGTTTTACAGAATCCAGTTCGTGTCGTCCCGTACGTCTCGGTGGGGACATTATATACGTCTATATCGTAATATAACCTAACCTAACCCATTTAGCCCCTCGCCGGTAATGTTTTACAGAATCCAGTTCGTGTCGTCCCGTACGTCTCGGTGCGGACATTCTATAAGTCTCCAACCTTATATATCATAACCTAAGGCAGCCTAACATCTCGGATGTAGTATTTTCCAAAATACCTGGCGGGTCGGCCCCTACTTCTCGGTGGGAACATTATATACGTCTACAACGTAATATTACCTAACCTAACCCATCTAGCCCCTCGCTGGGAATGTTTTACAGAATCTAGTTCGTGTCGTCCCGTACGTCTCGTTCGGGACATTGTATGCGTCTATAACGTTATATATCCTAACCTAAGGCAACCTAACATCTCGGATGTAGTATTTTACAACATTCCTGGCGGGGCGGAAACTACTTCTCGGTGGGAACATTATATACGTCTACAACATAATATTACCTATCCTAACCCATCTACCCCCTCGCTGGTAATGTTTTACAGAATCCCAGTCGTGTCGGCCCGTACTTCTCGGTGGGGAAATTATATGCGTCTAGAACGTTATATATCCTAACGTAAGGCTATCTAACTTCTCGGTCGTCGTATTTTCCAAAATTCCTGGCGGGTCGGCCCCTACTTCTCGGTGGGAACATTATATACGTCTACAACGTAATATAACCTAAGCTAACCCACCTAGCCCATCGGCGGTAATGTTATACAGAATCCCGTTCGTGTTGTCCCGTACGTATCGGTGCGGACATTATATAAGTCTATAACGTTATATGTCCTAACCGAAGGCAACCTAACATCTCGGATGTAGTATTTTACAACATTCCTGGCGGGGCGGAACCTACTTCTAGGTGGGAACATTATATAAGTCTATATCGTAATATAACCTAACCTAACCCATCTAGACCCTCGCTGGTAATGTTTTACAGAATCCAGTTCGTGTCGTCCCGTACATCTCGGTGGGGACATTATATACGTCTATATCGTAATATAACCTAACCTAACCCATTTAGCCCCTCGCTGGTAATGTTTTACAGAATCCAGTTCGTGTCGTCCCGTGCGTCTCGTTGCGGACATTATATAAGTCTCCAACCTTATATATCATAACCTAAGGCAGCCTAACATCTCGGATGTAGTATTTTCCAAAATACCTGGCGGGTCGGCCCCTACTTCTCGGTGGGAACATTATATACGTCTACAACGTAATATTACCTAACCTAACCCATCTAGCCCCTCGCTGGGAATGTTTCACTGAATACCGTTCGTGTCGCACCGTACGTCACGGTGCGGACATTATATACGTCTATAACGTTATATTTCCTAACCTAAGGCAACCTAACATCTCAAATGTAGTATTTTACAACATTCCAGGCGAGTCGGCCCCTATTTCTCGGTGGGAACATTATATACGTCAATAACGTAATATAACCTAACCTAACCCATTTAGCCCCTCGCCGGTAATGTTTTACAGAATCCAGTTCGTGTCGTCCCGTACGTCTCGGTGCGGACATTCTATAAGTCTCCAACCTTATATATCATAACCTAAGGCAGCCTAACATCTCGGATGTAGTATTTTCCAAAATACCTGGCGAGTCGGCCCCTACTTCTCGGTGGGAACATTATATACGTCTACAACGTAATATTACCTAACCTAACCCATCTAGCCCCTCGCTGGGAATGTTTTACAGAATCTAGTTCGTGTCGTCCCGTACGTCTCGTTCGGGACATTGTATGCGTCTATAACGTTATATATCCTAACCTAAGGCAACCTAACATCTCGGATGTAGTATTTTACAACATTCCTGGCGGGGCGGAAACTACTTCTCGGTGGGAACATTATATACGTCTACAACATAATATTACCTATCCTAACCCATCTAGCCCCTCGCTGGTAATGTTTTACAGAATCCCAGTCGTGTCGGCCCGTACTTCTCGGTGGGGAAATTATATGCGTCTAGAACGTTATATATCCTAACGTAAGGCTATCTAACTTCTCGGTCGTCGTATTTTCCAAAATTCCTGGCGGGTCGGCCCCTACTTCTCGGTGGGAACATTATATACGTCTACAACGTAATATAACCTAAGCTAACCCACCTAGCCCATCGGCGGTAATGTTATACAGAATCCCGTTCGTGTTGTCCCGTACGTATCGGTGCGGACATTATATAAGTCTATAACGTTATATGTCCTAACCGAAGGCAACCTAACATCTCGGATGTAGTATTTTACAACATTCCTGGCGGGGCGGAACCTACTTCTAGGTGGGAACATTATATAAGTCTATATCGTAATATAACCTAACCTAACCCATCTAGACCCTCGCTGGTAATGTTTTACAGAATCCAGTTCGTGTCGTCCCGTACATCTCGGTGGGGACATTATATACGTCTATATCGTAATATAACCTAACCTAACCCATTTATCCCCTCGCTGGTAATGTTTTACAGAATCCAGTTCGTGTCGTCCCGTGCGTCTCGGTGCGGACATTATATAAGTCTCCAACCTTATATATCATAACCTAAGGCAGCCTAACATCTCGGATGTAGTATTTTCCAAAATATCTGGCGGGTCGGCCCCTACTTCTCGGTGGGAACATTATATACGTCTACAACGTAATATTACCTAACCTAACCCATCTAGCCCCTCGCTGGGAATGTTTCACTGAATACCGTTCGTGTCGCACCGTACGTCACGGTGCGGACATTATATACGTCTATAACGTTATATTTCCTAACCTAAGGCAACCTAACATCTCAAATGTAGTATTTTACAACATTCCAGGCGAGTCGGCCCCTATTTCTCGGTGGGAACATTATATACGTCAATAACGTAATATAACCTAACCTAACCCATCTAGCCCCTCGCTGGTAATGTTTTACAGAATCCAGTTCGTGTCGTCCCGTACGTCTCGGTGGGGAAATTGTATACGTCTATAACGTTATATATCCTAACCTAACGCAACCTAACATATCGGATGTAGTATTTTACAACATTCCTGGCGGGGCGGAACCTACTTCTCGGTGGGAACATTATATAAGTCTATATCGTAATATAACCTAATCTAACCCATCTAGACCCTCGCTGGTAATGTTTCACAGAATCCCGTTCGTGTCGCAACGTACGTCACGGTGCGGACATTATATACGTCTATAACGTTATATTTCCTAACCTAAGGCAACCTAACATCTCAAATGTAGTATTTTACAACATTCCAGGCGAGTCGGCCCCTATTTCTCGGTGGGAACATTATATACGTCAATAACGTAATATAACCTAACCTAACCCATCTAGCCCCTCCCTGGTAATGTTTTACAGAATCCAGTGCGTGTCGTCCCGTACGTCTCGGTGGGGAAATTGTATACGTCTATAACGTTATATATCCTAACCTAAGGCAACCTAACATATCGGATGTAGTATTTTCCAAAATTCCTGGCGGGTCGGCCCCTACTTCTCGGTGGGAACATTATATACGTCTACAACGTAATATAACCTAAGCTAACCCACCTAGCCCATCGGCGGTAATGTTATACAGAATCCCGTTCGTGTCGTCCCGTACGTATCGGTGCGGACATTATATAAGTCTATAACGTTATATGTCCTAACCGAAGGCAACCTAACATCTCGGATGTAGTATTTTACAACATTCCAGGCGGGTCGGCTCCTACTTCACGGTGGGAACATTATATACATCTACAACGTAATATTACCTAACCTAACCCATCCAGCCCCTCGCTGGTAATGATTTACAGAATCCAGTTCGTGTCATCCCGTACGTCTCGGTGGGGAAATTGTATACGTCTATAACGTTATATATCCTAACCTAACGCAACCTAACATATCGGATGTAGTATTTTACAACATTCCTGGCGGGGCGGAACCTACTTCTCGGTGGGAACATTATATAAGTCTATATCGTAATATAACCTAATCTAACCCATCTAGACCCTCGCTGGTAATGTTTCACAGAATCCCGTTCGTGTCGCAACGTACGTCACGGTGCGGACATTATATACGTCTATAACGTTATATTTCCTAACCTAAGGCAACCTAACATCTCAAATGTAGTATTTTACAACATTCCAGGCGAGTCGGCCCCTATTTCTCGGTGGGAACATTATATACGTCAATAACGTAATATAACCTAACCTAACCCATCTAGCCCCTCCCTGGTAATGTTTTACAGAATCCAGTGCGTGTCGTCCCGTACGTCTCGGTGGGGAAATTGTATACGTCTATAACGTTATATATCCTAACCTAAGGCAACCTAACATATCGGATGTAGTATTTTCCAAAATTCCTGGCGGGTCGGCCCCTACTTCTCGGTGGGAACATTATATACGTCTACAACGTAATATAACCTAAGCTGACCCACCTAGCCCATCGGCGGTAATGTTATACAGAATCCCGTTCGTGTCGTCCCGTACGTATCGGTGCGGACATTATATAAGTCTATAACGTTATATGTCCTAACCGAAGGCAACCTAACATCTCGGATGTAGTATTTTACAACATTCCAGGCGGGTCGGCTCCTACTTCACGGTGGGAACATTATATACATCTACAACGTAATATTACCTAACCTAACCCATCCAGCCCCTCGCTGGTAATGATTTACAGAATCCAGTTCGTGTCATCCCGTACGTCTCGGTGGGGAAATTGTATGCGTCTATAACGTTATATATCCTAACCTAAGGCAACCTAGCATATCGGATGTAGTATTTTACAACATTCCTGGCGGGGCGTAACCTACTTCTCGGTAGGAACATTATATAAGTCTATATCGTAATACAACCTAATCTAACCCATCTAGACCCTCGCTGGTAATGTTTCACTGAATACCGTTCGTGTCGCACCGTACGCCACGGTGCGGACATTATATACGTCTATAACGTTATATTTCCTAACCTAAGGCAACCTAACATCTCAATTGTAGTATTTTACAACATTCCAGGCGAGTCGGCCCCTATTTCTCGGTGGGAACATTATATACGGCAATAACGTAATATAACCTAACCTAACCCATCTAGCCCCTCGCTGGTAATGTTTTACAGAATCCAGTTCGTGTCGTCCCGTACGTCTCGGTGGGGAAATTGTATGCGTCTATAACGTTATATATCCTAACCTAAGGCAACCTAACATCTCGAATGCAGTATTTCACAACATACCGCTGTGAAACATTACCAGCGAGGGTCTAGATGGGTTAGATTAGGTTATATTACGATATAGACTTATATAATGTTCCCACCGAGAAGTAGGTTCCGCCCCGCCAGGAATGTTGTAAAATACTACATCCGATATGTTAGGTTGCCTTAGGTTAGGGTATATAACGTTATAGACGTATACAATTTCCCCACCGAGACGTATCCTAATATTACCTAACCTAACCCATCTAGCCCCTCGCTGGTAATGTTTTACAGAATCCCGTTCGTGTCGTGCCGTACGTCTCGGTGCGGACATTATATAAGTCTATAACGTTCTATATCCTAACCTAAGGCAACCTAACATCTCGAATGTAGTATTTCACATCATACCACGGTGAAACATTACCAGCGAGGGTCTAGATGGGTTAGATTAGGTTATATTACGATATAGACTTATATAATGTTCCCACCGAGAAGTAGGTTCCGCCCCGCCAGGAATGTTGTAAAATACTACATCCGATATGTTAGGTTGCCTTAGGTTAGGATATATAACGTTATAGACGTATACAATTTCCCCACCGAGACGTATCCTAATATTACCTAACCTAACCCATCTAGCCCCTCGCTGGTAATGTTTTACAGAATCCCGTTCGTGTCGTGCCGTACGTCTCGGTGCGGACATTATATAAGTCTATAACGTTCTATATCCTAACCTAAGGCAACCTAACATCTCGAATGTAGTATTTCACAACATACCACTCGGGTCGGCCCCTAATTCTCGTTGGGTACATTACATACGTCTATAACATAATATAACCTAACCTAACCCATCTAGCCCCTCGCTGGTAATGTTTTACAGAATCCCGGTCGTGTCGGCCCGTACTTCTCGGTGGGGAAATTATATGCGTCTAGAAAGTTATATATCCTAACCTAAGGCAACCTTACATCTCGGATGTAGTATTTTACAACATTCCTGGCGGGTCGGCCCCTACTTCTCGGTGGGAACATTATATACGTCTACAACGTAATATTACCTAACCTAACCCATCTAGCCCCTCGCTGGTAATGTTTTACAGAATCCAGTTCGTGTCGTCCCGTACGTCTCGGCGGGGAAATTGTATGCGTCTATAACGTTATATATCCTAACCTAAGGCAACCTAACATATCGGATGTAGCATTTTACAACATTCCTGGCGGGGCGGAACCTACTTCTCGGTAGGAACATTATATAAGTCTATATCGTAATACAACCTAATCTAACCCATCTAGACCCTCGCTGGTAATGTTTCACTGAATACCGTTCGTGTCGCACCGTACGTAACGGTGCGGACATTATATACGTCTATAACGTTATATTTCCTAACCTAAGGCAACCTAACATCTCAAATGTAGTATTTTACAACATTCCAGGCGAGTCGGCCCCTATTTCTCGGTGGGAACATTATATACGTCAATAACGTAATATTATCTAACCTAACCCATCTAGCCCCTCGCTGGTAATGTTTTACAGAATCCAGTGCGTGTCGTCCCGTACGTCTCGTTCGGGACATTGTATGCGTCTATAACGTTATATATCCTAACCTAAGGAAACCTAACATCTCGGATGTAGTATTTTACAACATTCCTGGCGGTGCGGAAACTACTTCTCGGTGGGAACATTATATACGTCTACAACGTAATATTACCTAACCTAACCCATCTAGCCCCTCGCTGGTAATGTTTTACAGAATCCAGTTCCTGTCGTCCCGTACATCTCGGTGGGGACATTATATACGTCTATATCGTAATATAACCTAACCTAACCCATTTAGCCCCTCGCTGGTAATGTTTTACAGAATCCAGTTCGTGTCGTCCCGCACGTCTCGGTGCGGACATTATATAAGTCTCCAACCTTATATATCATAACCTAAGGCAGCCTAACGTCTCGGATGTAGTATTTTCCAAAATTCCTGGCGGGTTGGCCCCTACTTCTCGGTGGGAACATTATATACGTCTACAACGTAATATAACCTAAGCTAACCCACCTAGCCCCTCGCAGGTAATGTTTTACAGAATCCCGTTCGTGTCGTGCCGTACGTCTCGGTGCGGACATTATATAAGTCTATAACGTTCTATATCCTAACCTAAGGCAACCTAACATCTCGGATGTAGTATTTTACAACATTCCTGGCGGGGCGGAACCTACTTCTCGGTGGGAACATTATATAAGTCTATATCGTAATATAACCTAACCTAACCCATCTAGACCCTCGCTGGTAATGTTTCACAGAATCCCGTTCGTGTCGTGCCGTACGTCTCGGTGCGGACATTATATAAGTCTATAACGTTCTATATCCTAACCTAAGGCAACCTAACATCTCGAATGTAGTATTTCACAACATACCACGGTGAAACATTACCAGCGAGGGTCTAGATGGGTTAGATTATGTTATATTACGATATAGACTTATATAATGTTCCCACCGAGAAGTAGGTTCCGCCCCGCCAGGAATGTTGTAAGATACTACATCCGATATGTTAGGTTGCCTTAGGTTAGGATATATAACGTTATAGACGTATACAATTTCCCCACCGAGACGTATCCTAATATTACCTAACCTAACCCATCTAGCCCCTCGCTGGTAATGTTTTACAGAATCCCGTTCGTGTCGTGCCGTACGTCTCGGTGCGGACATTATATAAGTCTATAACGTTCTATATCCTAACCTAAGGCAACCTAACATCTCGAATGTAATATTTCACAACATACCACTCGGGTCGGCCCCTAATTCTCGTTGGGTACATTACATACGTCTATAATATAATATAACCTAACCTAACCCATCTAGCCCCTCGCTGGTAATGTTTTACAGAATCCCGGTCGTGTCGGCCCGTACTTCTCGGTGGGGAAATTATATGCGTCTAGAAAGTTATATATCCTAACCTAAGGCAACCTAACATCTCGGATGTAGTATTTTACAACATTCCTGGCGGGTCGGCCCCTACTTCTCGGTGGGAACATTATATACGTCTACAACGTAATATTACCTAACCTAACCCATCTAGCCCCTCGCTGGTAATGTTTTACAGAATCCAGTTCGTGTCGTCCCGTACGTCTCGGCGGGGAAATTGTATGCGTCTATAACGTTATATATCCTAACCTAAGGCAACCTAACATATCGGATGTAGAATTTTACAACATTCCTGGCGGGGCGGAACCTACTTCTCGGTAGGAACATTATATAAGTCTATATCGTAATACAACCTAATCTAACCCATCTAGACCCTCGCTGGTAATGTTTCACTGAATACCGTTCGTGTCGCAACGTACGTCACGGTGCGGACATTATATACGTCTATAACGTTATATTTCCTAACCTAAGGCAACCTAACATCTCAAATGTAGTATTTTACAACATTCCAGGCGAGTCGGCCCCTATTTCTCGGTGGGAACATTATATACGTCAATAACGTAATATTACCTAACCTAACCCATCTAGCCCCTCCCTGGTAATGTTTTACAGAATCCAGTGCGTGTCGTCCCGTACGTCTCGGTGGGGAAATTGTATACGTCTATAACGTTATATATCCTAACCTAAGGCAACCTAACATATCGGATGTAGTATTTTCCAAAATTCCCGGCGGGTCGGCCCCTACTTCTCGGTGGGAACATTATATACGTCTACAACGTAATATAACCTAAGCTAACCCACCTAGCCCATCGGCGGTAATGTTATACAGAATCCCGTTCGTGTCGTCCCGTACGTATCGGTGCGGACATTATATAAGTCTATAACGTTATATGTCCTAACCGAAGGCAACCTAACATCTCGGATGTAGTATTTTACAACATTCCAGGCGGGTCGGCTCCTACTTCACGGTGGGAACATTATATACATCTACAACGTAATATTACCTAACCTAACCCATCCAGCCCCTCGCTGGTAATGATTTACAGAATCCAGTTCGTGTCATCCCGTACGTCTCGGTGGGGAAATTGTATGCGTCTATAACGTTATATATCCTAACCTAAGGCAACCTAACATATCGGATGTAGTATTTTACAACATTCCTGGCGGGGCGTAACCTACTTCTCGGTAGGAACATTATATAAGTCTATATCGTAATACAACCTAATCTAACCCATCTAGACCCTCGCTGGTAATGTTTCACTGAATACCGTTCGTGTCGCACCGTACGTCACGGTGCGGACATTATATACGTCTATAACGTTATATTTCCTAACCTAAGGCAACCTAACATCTCAATTGTAGTATTTTACAACATTCCAGGCGAGTCGGCCCCTATTTCTCGGTGGGAACATTATATACGGCAATAACGTAATATAACCTAACCTAACCCATCTAGCCCCTCGCTGGTAATGTTTTACAGAATCCAGTTCGTGTCGTCCCGTACGTCTCGGTGGGGAAATTGTATGCGTCTATAACGTTATATATCCTAACCTAAGGCAACCTAACATCTCAAATGTAGTATTTTCCAAAATTCCTGGCGGGTCGGCCCCTACTTCTCGGTGGGAACATTATATACGTCTACAACGTAATATAACCTAAGCTAACCCACCTAGCCCATCGGCGGTAATGTTATACAGAATCCCGTTCGTGTCGTCCCGTACGTATCGGTGCGGACATTATATAAGTCTATAACGTTATATGTCCTAACCGAAGGCAACCTAACATCTCGGATGTAGTGTTTTACAACATTCCTGGCGGGGCGGAACCTACTTCTCGGTGGGAACATTATATAAGTCTATATCGTAATATAACCTAACCTAACCCATCTAGACCCTCGCTGGTAATGTTTTACAGAATCCAGTTCCTGTCGTCCCGTACATCTCGGTGGGGACATTATATACGTTTATATCGTAATATAACCTAACCTAACCCATTTAGCCCCTCGCTGGTAATGTTTTACAGAATCCAGTTCGTGTCGTCCCGCACGTCTCGGTGCGGACATTATATAAGTCTCCAACCTTATATATCATAACCTAAGGCAGCCTAACGTCTCGGATGTAGTATTTTCCAAAATTCCTGGCGGCTCGGCCCCTACTTCTCGGTGGGAACATTATATACGTCTACAACGTAATATAACCTAAGCTAACCCAGCTAGCCCCTCGCAGGTAATGTTTTACAGAATCCCGTTCGTGTCGTGCCGTACGTCTCGGTGCGAACATTATATAAGTCTATAACGTTATATATCCTAACCTAAGGCAACCTTACATCTCGAATGTAGTATTTTACAAAATTCCACTCGGGTAGGCCCCTAATTCTCGTTGGGTACATTATATTCGTCTATAAGGTAATATAACCTAATCTATCACATCTAGCCCCTCGCTGGTAATGTCTCACAGAATCCCGGGCGTGTCGGCCTGTACTTCTCGGTGGGGACATTATATGCGTCTAGAACGTTATGTATCCTAACCTAAGGCAACCTAATATCTCGGATGTAGTATTTTACAACATTCCAGGCGGGTCGGCTCCTACTTCACGGTGGGAACATTATATACGTCTACATCGTAATATAACCTAACCTAACCCATCTAGACCCTCGCTGGTAATGTTCCAATGAATGCCGTTCGTGTCGCCCCGTACGTCACGGCGCGGACATTATATACGTCTATAACATTATATATCCTAACCTAAGGCAACCTAACATCTCAAATGTAGTATTTTACAACATTCCTGGCGGGTCG
The DNA here is from genome assembly GCA_963969225.1 of Xylocopa violacea. Taxonomy (NCBI): domain Eukaryota; kingdom Metazoa; phylum Arthropoda; class Insecta; order Hymenoptera; family Apidae; genus Xylocopa; species Xylocopa violacea. The sequence goes on from CAXAJV010000835.1 coordinate 2,430,768, forward strand.
GCCCCTACTTCTCGGTGGGAACATTATATACGTCTACAACGTAATATTACCTAACCTAACCCATCTAGCCCCTCGCTGGTAATGTTTTAGAGATTCTAGTTCGTGTCGTCCCGTACGTCTCGGTGGGGAAATTGTATGCGTCTATAACGTTATATATCCTAACCTAAGGCAACCTAACATCTCAAATGTAGTATTTTACAACATTCCAGGCGGGTCGGGCCCTACTTCTCGGTGGGCACATTATATACGTCTATACCGCAATATAACCTAACCTAACCCATTTAGCCCCTCGCTGGTAATCTTTTACAGAATCCAGTTCGTGTCGTCCCGTACGTCTCGGTGCAGACATTATATAAGTCTATAACTTTATATATCCTAACCTAAGGCAACCTTACATCTCGAATGTAGTATTTTACAACATTCCACTCGGGTCGGCCCCTAATTCTCGTTGTGTACATTATATTCGTCTATAAGGTAATATAACCTAACCTAACCCATCTAGCCCCTCGCTGGTAATGTTTTACAGAATCCCGGTCGTGTCGGCCCGTACTTCTCGGTGGCGAAATTATATGCGTCTAGAACGTTATATATCCTAACCTAAGGCAACCTAACATCTCGGATGTAGTATTTTACAACATTCCTGGCGGGTCGGCCCCTACTTCTCGGTGGGAACATTATATACGTCTACAACGTAATATTACCTAACCTAACCCATCCAGCCCCTCGCCGGTAATGATTTACAGAATCCAGTTCGTGACATCCCGTACGTCTCGGTGGGGAAATTGTATGCGTCTATAACGTTATATATCCTAACCTAAGGCAACCTAACATATCGGATGTAGTATTTTACAACATTCCTGGCGGGGCGGAACCTACTTCTCGGTAGGAACATTATATAAGTCTATATCGTAATATAACCTAACCTAACCCATCTAGACCCTCGCTGGTAATGTTTTACAGAATCCAGTTCGTGTCGTCCCGTACGTCTCGGTGGGGACATGATATACGTCTATATCGTAATATAACCTAACCTAACCCATTTAGCCCCTCGCTGGTAATGTTTTACAGAATCCAGTTCGTGTCGTCCCGTACGTCTCGGTGCGGACATTATATAAGTCTCTAACCTTATATATCCCAACCTAAGGCAGCCTAACATCTCGGATGTAGTATTTTCCAAAATACCTGGCGGGTCGGCCCCTACTTCTCGGTGGGAACATTATATACGTCTACAACGTAATATTACCTAACGTAACCCATCTAGCCCCTCGCTAGGAATGTTTTACAGATTCCAGTTCGTGTCGTCCCGTACGTCTCGTTCGGGACATTGTATGCGTCTATAACGTTATATATCCTAACCTAAGGCAACCTAACATCTCGGATGTAGTATTTTACAACATTCCTGGCGGTGCGGAAACTACTTCTCGGTGGGAACATTATATACGTCTACAACGTAATATTACCTAACCTAACCCATCTAGCCCCTCGCTGGTAATGTTTTACAGAATCCAGTTCGTGTCGTCCCGTACGTCTCGGTGGGGACATTATATACGTCTATATCGTAATATAACCTAATCTAACCCATTTAGCCCCTCGCTGGTAATGTTTTACAGAATCCCCGTCGTGTCGCGACCGTACTTCTCGGTGGGGTAATTATATGCGTCTAGAACGTCATATATCCTAGCCTAAGGCAACCTAACATCTCGGATGTAGTATTTTACAACATTCCTGGCGGGTCGGCCCATACTTCTCGGTGAGAACATTATATATGTCTACAACGTAATATTACCTAACCTAACCCATCTAGCCCCTCGCTGGTAATGTTTTACAGAATACAGTTCGTGTCGTCCCGTACGTCTCGGTGGGGAAATTGTATGCGTCTATAACGTAATATATCCTAACCTAAGGCAACCTAACATCTCAAATGTAGTATTTTCCAAAATTCCTGGCGGGTCGGCCCCTACTTCTCGGTGGGAACATTATATACGTCTACAACGTAATATAACCTAAGCTAACCCACCTAGCCCATCGGCGGTAATGTTATACAGAATCCCGTTCGTGTCGTCCCGTACGTATCGGTGCGGACATTATATAAGTCTATAACGTTATATGTCCTAACCGAAGGCAACCTAACATCTCGGATGTAGTATTTTACAACATTCCTGGCGGGGCGGAACCTACTTCTCGGTGGGAACATTATATAAGTCTATATCGTAATATAACCTAACCTAACCCATCTAGTCCCTCGCTGGTAATGTTTTACAGAATCCAGTTACTGTCGTCCCGTACATCTCGGTGGGGACATTATATACGTCTATATCGTAATATAACCTAACCTAACCCATTTAGCCCCTCGCTGGTAATGTTTTACAGAATCCAGTTCGTGTCGTCCCGCACGTCTCGGTGCGGACATTATATAAGTCTCCAACCTTATATATCATAACCTAAGGCAGCCTAACGTCTCGGATGTAGTATTTTCCAAAATTCCTGGCGGGTCGGCCCCTACTTCTCGGTGGGAACATTATATACGTCTACAACGTAATATAACCTAAGCTAACCCACCTAGCCCCTCGCAGGTAATGTTTTACAGAATCCCGTTCGTGTCGTGCCGTACGTCTCGGTGCGGACATTATATAAGTCTATAACGTTCTATATCCTAACCTAAGGCAACCTAACATCTCGGATGTAGTATTTTACAACATTCCTGGCGGGGCGGAACCTACTTCTCGGTGGGAACATTATATAAGTCTATATCGTAATATAACCTAACCTAACCCATCTAGACCCTCGCTGGTAATGTTTCACAGAATCCCGTTCGTGTCACCCGTACGTCACTGTGCGGACATTATATACGTCTATAACGTTATATATCCTAACCTAAGGCAACCTAACATCTCAAATGTAGTATTTTACAACATTCCAGGCGGGTCGGCCCCTACTTCTCGGTGGGCACATTATATACGTCTATACCGCAATATAACCTAACCTAACCCATTTAGCCCCTCGCTGGTAATCTTTTACAGAATCCAGTTCGTGTCGTCCCGTACGTCTCGGTGCAGACATTATATAAGTCTATAACGTTATATATCCTAACCTAAGGCAACCTTACATCTCGAATGTAGTATTTTACAACATTCCACTCGGGTCGGCCCCTAATTCTCGTTGGGTACATTATATTCGTCTATAAGGTAATATAACCTAATCTATCACGTCTAGCCCCTCGCTGGTAATGTCTCACAGAATCCCGGGCGTGTCGGCCTGTACTTCTCGGTGGGAACATTATATGCGTCTAGAACGTTATGTATCCTAACCTAAGGCAACCTAACATCTCGGATGTAGTATTTTACAGCATTCCAGGCGGGTCGGCTCCTACTTCACGGTGGGAACATTATATACGTCTACATCGTAATATAACCTAACCTAACCCATCTAGACCCTCGCTGGTAATGTTCCACTGAATGCCGTTCGTGTCGCCCCGTACGTCACGGCGCGGACATTATATACGTCTATAACATTATATATCCTAACCTAAGGCAACCTAACATCTCAAATGTAGTATTTTACAACATTCCTGGCGGGTCGGCCCCTACTTCTCGGTGGGAACATTATATACGTCTACAACGTAATATTACCTAACCTAACCCATCTAGCCCCTCGCTGGTAATGTTTTAGAGAATCTAGTTCGTGTCGTCCCGTACGTCTCGGTGGGGAAATTGTATGCGTCTATAACGTTATATATCCTAACCTAAGGCAACCTAACATCTCAAATGTAGTATTTTACAACATTCCAGGCGGGTCGGGCCCTACTTCTCGGTGGGCACATTATATACGTCTATACCGCAATATAACCTAACCTAACCCATTTAGCCCCTCGCTGGTAATCTTTTACAGAATCCAATTCGTGTCGTCCCGTACGTCTCGGTGCAGACATTATATAAGTCTATAACTTTATATATCCTAACCTAAGGCAACCTTACATCTCGAATGTAGTACTTTACAACATTCCACTCGGGTCGGCCCCTAATTCTCGTTGGGTACATTATATTCGTCTATAAGGTAATATAACCTAACCTAACCCATCTAGCCCCTCGCTGGTAATGTTTTACAGAATCCCGGTCGTGTCGGCCCGTACTTCTCGGTGGGGAAATTATATGCGTCTAGAACGTTATATATCCTAACATAAGGCAACCTAACATCTCGGATGCAGTATTTGACAACATTCCTGGCGGGTCGGCCCCTACTTCTCGGTGAGGAACATTATATACATCTACAACGTAATATTACCTAACCTAACCCATCCAGCCCCTCGCTGGTAATGATTTACAGAATCCAGTTCGTGTCATCCCGTACGTCTCGGTGGGGAAATTGTATGCGTCTATAACGTTATATATCCTAACCTAAGGCAACCTAACATATCGGATGTAGTATTTTACAACATTCCTGGCGGGGCGGAACCTACTTCTCGGTGGGAACATTATATAAGTCTATATCGTAATATAACCTAACCTAACCCGTCTAGACCCTCGCTGGTAATGTTTTACAGAATCCAGTTCGTGTCGTCCCGTACATCTCGGTGGGGACATTATATACGTCTATATCGTAATATAACCTAACCTAACCCATCTAGCCCCTCGCTGGTAATGTTTTACAGAATCCAGTGCGTGTCGTCCCGTACGTCTCGGTGGGGAAATTGTATACGTCTATAACGTTATATATCCTAACCTAAGGCAACCTAACATATCGGATGTAGTATTTTCCAAAATTCCTGGCGGGTCGGCCCCTACTTCTCGGTGGGAACATTATATACGTCTACAACGTAATATAACCTAAGCTAACCCACCTAGCCCATCGGCGGTAATGTTATACAGAATCCCGTTCGTGTCGTCCCGTACGTATCGGTGCGGACATTATATAAGTCTATAACGTTATATGTCCTAACCGAAGGCAACCTAACATCTCGGATGTAGTATTTTACAACATTCCTGGCGGGGCGGAACCTACTTCTCGGTGGGAACATTATATAAGTCTATATCGTAATATAACCTAACCTAACCCATCTAGACCCTCGCTGGTAATGTTTTACAGAATCCAGTTCGTGTCGTCCCGTACGTCTCGGTGGGGACATGATATACGTCTATATCGTAATATAACCTAACCTAACCCATTTAGCCCCTCGCTGGTAATGTTTTACAGAATCCAGTTCGTGTCGTCCCGTACGTCTCGGTGGGGAAATTGTATGCGTCTATAACGTAATATATCCTAACCTAAGGCAACCTAACATCTCAAATGTAGTATTTTCCAAAATTCCTGGCGGGTCGGCCCCTACTTCTCGGTGGGAACATTATATACGTCTACAACGTAATATAACCTAAGCTAACCCACCTAGCCCATCGGCGGTAATGTTATACAGAATCCCGTTCGTGTCGTCCCGTACGTATCGGTGCGGACATTATATAAGTCTATAACGTTATATGTCCTAACCGAAGGCAACCTAACATCTCGGATGTAGTATTTTACAACATTCCTGGCGGGGCGGAACCTACTTCTCGGTGGGAACATTATATAAGTCTATATCGTAATATAACCTAACCTAACCCATCTAGACCCTCGCTGGTAATGTTTTACAGAATCCAGTTACTGTCGTCCCGTACATCTCGGTGGGGACATTATATACGTCTATATCGTAATATAACCTAACCTAACCCATTTAGCCCCTCGCTGGTAATGTTTTACAGAATCCAGTTCGTGTCGTCCCGCACGTCTCGGTGCGGACATTATATAAGTCTCCAACCTTATATATCATAACCTAAGGCAGCCTAACGTCTCGGATGTAGTATTTTCCAAAATTCCTGGCGGGTCGGCCCCTACTTCTCGGTGGGAACATTATATACGTCTACAACGTAATATAACCTAAGCTAACCCACCTAGCCCCTCGCAGGTAATGTTTAACAGAATCCCGTTCGTGTCGTGCCGTACGTCTCGGTGCGGACATTATATAAGTCTATAACGTTCTATATCCTAACCTAAGGCAACCTAACATCTCGGATGTAGTATTTTACAACATTCCTGGCGGGGCGGAACCTACTTCTCGGTGGGTACATTATATAAGTCTATATCGTAATTTAACCTAACCTAACCCATCTAGACCCTCGCTGGTAATGTTTCACAGAATCCCGTTCGTGTCACCCGTACGTCACTGTGCGGACATTATATACGTCTATAACGTTATATATCCTAACCTAAGGCAACCTAACATCTCAAATGTAGTATTTTACAACATTCCAGGCGGGTCGGCCCCTACTTCTCGGTGGGCACATTATATACGTCTATACCGCAATATAACCTAACCTAACCCATTTAGCCCCTCGCTGGTAATCTTTTACAGAATCCAGTTCGTGTCGTCCCGTACGTCTCGGTGCAGACATTATATAAGTCTATAACGTTATATATCCTAACCTAAGGCAACCTTACATCTCGAATGTAGTATTTTACAACATTCCACTCGGGTCGGCCCCTAATTCTCGTTGGGTACATTATATTCGTCTATAAGGTAATATAACCTAATCTATCACATCTAGCCCCTCGCTGGCAATGTCTCACAGAATCCCGGGCGTGTCGGCCTGTACTTCTCGGTGGGAACATTATATGCGTCTAGAACGTTATGTATCCTAACCTAAGGCAACCTAACATCTCGGATGTAGTATTTTACAGCATTCCAGGCGGGTCGGCTCCTACTTCACGGTGGGAACATTATATACGTCTACATCGTAATATAACCTAACCTAACCCATCTAGACCCTCGCTGGTAATGTTCCACTGAATGCCGTTCGTGTCGCCCCGTACGTCACGGCGCGGACATTATATACGTCTATAACATTATATATCCTAACCTAAGGCAACCTAACATCTCAAATGTAGTATTTTACAACATTCCTGGCGGGTCGGCCCCTACTTCTCGGTGGGAACATTATATACGTCTACAACGTAATATTACCTAACCTAACCCATCTAGCCCCTCGCTGGTAATGTTTTAGAGAATCTAGTTCGTGTCGTCCCGTACGTCTCGGTGGGGAAATTGTATGCGTCTATAACGTTATATATCCTAACCTAAGGCAACATAACATCTCAAATGTAGTATTTTACAACATTCCAGGCGGGTCGGGCCCTACTTCTCGGTGGGCACATTATATACGTCTATACCGCAATATAACCTAACCTAACCCATTTAGCCCCTCGCTGGTAATCTTTTACAGAATCCAGTTCGTGTCGTCCCGTACGTCTCGGTGCAGACATTATATAAGTCTATAACTTTATATATCCTAACCTAAGGCAACCTTACATCTCGAATGTAGTACTTTACAACATTCCACTCGGGTCGGCCCCTAATTCTCGTTGGGTACATTATATTCGTCTATAAGGTAATATAACCTAACCTAACCCATCTAGCCCCTCGCTGGTAATGTTTTACAGAATCCCGGTCGTGTCGGCCCGTACTTCTCGGTGGGGAAATTATATGCGTCTAGAACGTTATATATCCTAACATAAGGCAACCTAACATCTCGGATGTAGTATTTGACAACATTCCTGGCGGGTCGGCCCCTACTTCTCGGTGAGGAACATTATATACGTCTACAACGTAATATTACCTAACCTAACCCATCCAGCCCCTCGCTGGTAATGATTTACAGAATCCAGTTCGTGTCATCCCGTACGTCTCGGTGGGGAAATTGTATGCGTCTATAACGTTATATATCCTAACCTAAGGCAACCTAACATATCGGATGTAGTATTTTACAACATTCCTGGCGGGGCGGAACCTACTTCTCGGTGGGAACATTATATAAGTCTATATCGTAATATAACCTAACCTAACCCGTCTAGACCCTCGCTGGTAATGTTTTACAGAATCCAGTTCGTGTCGTCCCGTACATCTCGGTGGGGACATTATATACGTCTATATCGTAATATAACCTAACCTAACCCATCTAGCCCCTCGCTGGTAATGTTTTACAGAATCCAGTGCGTGTCGTCCCGTACGTCTCGGTGGGGAAATTGTATACGTCTATAACGTTATATATCCTAACCTAAGGCAACCTAACATATCGGATGTAGTATTTTCCAAAATTCCTGGCGGGTCGGCCCCTACTTCTCGGTGGGAACATTATATACGTCTACAACGTAATATAACCTAAGCTAACCCACCTAGCCCATCGGCGGTAATGTTATACAGAATCCCGTTCGTGTCGTCCCGTACGTATCGGTGCGGACATTATATAAGTCTATAACGTTATATGTCCTAACCGAAGGCAACCTAACATCTCGGATGTAGTATTTTACAACATTCCTGGCGGGGCGGAACCTACTTCTCGGTGGGAACATTATATAAGTCTATATCGTAATATAACCTAACCTAACCCATCTAGACCCTCGCTGGTAATGTTTTACAGAATCCAGTTCGTGTCGTCCCGTACGTCTCGGTGGGGACATGATATACGTCTATATCGTAATATAACCTAACCTAACCCATTTAGCCCCTCGCTGGTAATGTTTTACAGAATCCAGTGCGTGTCGTCCCGTACGTCTCGGTGGGGAAATTGTATACGTCTATAACGTTATATATCCTAACCTAAGGCAACCTAACATCTCAAATGTAGTATTTTACAACATTCCAGGCGGGTCGGCCCCTACTTCTCGGTGGGCACATTATATACGTCTATACCGCAATATAACCTAACCTAACCCATTTAGCCCCTCGCTGGTAATCTTTTACAGAATCCAGTTCGTGTCGTCCCGTACGTCTCGGTGCAGACATTATATAAGTCTATAACGTTATATATCCTAACCTAAGGCAACCTTACATCTCGAATGTAGTATTTTACAACATTCCACTCGGGTCGGCCCCTAATTCTCGTTGGGTACATTATATTCGTCTATAAGGTAATATAACCTAATCTATCACATCTAGCCCCTCGCTGGCAATGTCTCACAGAATCCCGGGCGTGTCGGCCTGTACTTCTCGGTGGGAACATTATATGCGTCTAGAACGTTATGTATCCTAACCTAAGGCAACCTAACATCTCGGATGTAGTATTTTACAGCATTCCAGGCGGGTCGGCTCCTACTTCACGGTGGGAACATTATATACGTCTACATCGTAATATAACCTAACCTAACCCATCTAGACCCTCGCTGGTAATGTTCCACTGAATGCCGTTCGTGTCGCCCCGTACGTCACGGCGCGGACATTATATACGTCTATAACATTATATATCCTAACCTAAGGCAACCTAACATCTCAAATGTAGTATTTTACAACATTCCTGGCGGGTCGGCCCCTACTTCTCGGTGGGAACATTATATACGTCTACAACGTAATATTACCTAACCTAACCCATCTAGCCCCTCGCTGGTAATGTTTTAGAGAATCTAGTTCGTGTCGTCCCGTACGTCTCGGTGGGGAAATTGTATGCGTCTATAACGTTATATATCCTAACCTAAGGCAACCTAACATCTCAAATGTAGTATTTTACAACATTCCAGGCGGGTCGGGCCCTACTTCTCGGTGGGCACATTATATACGTCTATACCGCAATATAACCTAACCTAACCCATTTAGCCCCTCGCTGGTAATCTTTTACAGAATCCAGTTCGTGTCGTCCCGTACGTCTCGGTGCAGACATTATATAAGTCTATAACTTTATATATCCTAACCTAAGGCAACCTTACATCTCGAATGTAGTACTTTACAACATTCCACTCGGGTCGGCCCCTAATTCTCGTTGGGTACATTATATTCGTCTATAAGGTAATATAACCTAACCTAACCCATCTAGCCCCTCGCTGGTAATGTTTTACAGAATCCCGGTCGTGTCGGCCCGTACTTCTCGGTGGGGAAATTATATGCGTCTAGAACGTTATATATCCTAACATAAGGCAACCTAACATCTCGGATGTAGTATTTGACAACATTCCTGGCGGGTCGGCCCCTACTTCTCGGTGAGGAACATTATATACGTCTACAACGTAATATTACCTAACCTAACCCATCCAGCCCCTCGCTGGTAATGATTTACAGAATCCAGTTCGTGTCATCCCGTACGTCTCGGTGGGGAAATTGTATGCGTCTATAACGTTATATATCCTAACCTAAGGCAACCTAACATATCGGATGTAGTATTTTACAACATTCCTGGCGGGGCGGAACCTACTTCTCGGTGGGAACATTATATAAGTCTATATCGTAATATAACCTAACCTAACCCGTCTAGACCCTCGCTGGTAATGTTTTACAGAATCCAGTTCGTGTCGTCCCGTACATCTCGGTGGGGACATTATATACGTCTATATCGTAATATAACCTAACCTAACCCATCTAGCCCCTCGCTGGTAATGTTTTACAGAATCCAGTGCGTGTCGTCCCGTACGTCTCGGTGGGGAAATTGTATACGTCTATAACGTTATATATCCTAACCTAAGGCAACCTAACATATCGGATGTAGTATTTTCCAAAATTCCTGGCGGGTCGGCCCCTACTTCTCGGTGGGAACATTATATACGTCTACAACGTAATATAACCTAAGCTAACCCACCTAGCCCATCGGCGGTAATGTTATACAGAATCCCGTTCGTGTCGTCCCGTACGTATCGGTGCGGACATTATATAAGTCTATAACGTTATATGTCCTAACCGAAGGCAACCTAACATCTCGGATGTAGTATTTTACAACATTCCTGGCGGGGCGGAACCTACTTCTCGGTGGGAACATTATATAAGTCTATATCGTAATATAACCTAACCTAACCCATCTAGACCCTCGCTGGTAATGTTTTACAGAATCCAGTTCGTGTCGTCCCGTACGTCTCGGTGGGGACATGATATACGTCTATATCGTAATATAACCTAACCTAACCCATTTAGCCCCTCGCTGGTAATGTTTTACAGAATCCAGTGCGTGTCGTCCCGTACGTCTCGGTGGGGAAATTGTATACGTCTATAACGTTATATATCCTAACCTAAGGCAACCTAACATATCGGATGTAGTATTTTCCAAAATTCCTGGCGGGTCGGCCCCTACTTCTCGGTGGGAACATTATATACGTCTACAACGTAATATAACCTAAGCTAACCCACCTAGCCCATCGGCGGTAATGTTATACAGAATCCCGTTCGTGTCGTCCCGTACGTATCGGTGCGGACATTATATAAGTCTATAACGTTATATGTCCTAATCGAAGGCAACCTAACATCTCGGATGTAGTATTTTACAACATTCCTGGCGGGGCGGAACCTACTTCTCGGTGGGAACACTATATACGTCTACAACGTAATATTACCTAACCTAACCCATCCAGCCCCTCGCTGGTAATGATTTACAGAATCCAGTTCGTGTCATCCCGTACGTCTCGGTGGGGAAATTGTATGCGTCTATAACGTTATATATCCTAACCTAAGGCAACCTAACATATCGGATGTAGTATTTTACAACATTCCTGGCGGGGCGGAACCTACTTCTCGGTGGGAACATTATATAAGTCTATATCGTAATATAACCTAACCTAACCCGTCTAGACCCTCGCTGGTAATGTTTTACAGAATCCAGTTCGTGTCGTCCCGTACATCTCGGTGGGGACATTATATACGTCTATATCGTAATATAACCTAACCTAACCCATCTAGCCCCTCGCTGGTAATGTTTTACAGAATCCAGTGCGTGTCGTCCCGTACGTCTCGGTGGGGAAATTGTATACGTCTATAACGTTATATATCCTAACCTAAGGCAACCTAACATATCGGATGTAGTATTTTCCAAAATTCCTGGCGGGTCGGCCCCTACTTCTCGGTGGGAACATTATATACGTCTACAACGTAATATAACCTAAGCTAACCCACCTAGCCCATCGGCGGTAATGTTATACAGAATCCCGTTCGTGTCGTCCCGTACGTATCGGTGCGGACATTATATAAGTCTATAACGTTATATGTCCTAACCGAAGGCAACCTAACATCTCGGATGTAGTATTTTACAACATTCCTGGCGGGGCGGAACCTACTTCTCGGTGGGAACATTATATAAGTCTATATCGTAATATAACCTAACCTAACCCATCTAGACCCTCGCTGGTAATGTTTTACAGAATCCAGTTCGTGTCGTCCCGTACGTCTCGGTGGGGACATGATATACGTCTATATCGTAATACAACCTAACCTAACCCATTTAGCCCCTCGCTGGTAATGTTTTACAGAATCCAGTGCGTGTCGTCCCGTACGTCTCGGTGGGGAAATTGTATACGTCTATAACGTTATATATCCTAACCTAAGGCAACCTAACATATCGGATGTAGTATTTTCCAAAATTCCTGGCGGCTCGGCCCCTACTTCTCGGTGGGAACATTATATACGTCTACAACGTAATATAACCTAAGCTAACCCACCTAGCCCATCGGCGGTAATGTTATACAGAATCCCGTTCGTGTCGTCCCGTACGTATCGGTGCGGACATTATATAAGTCTATAACGTTATATGTCCTAATCGAAGGCAACCTAACATCTCGGATGTAGTATTTTACAACATTCCTGGCGGGGCGGAACCTACTTCTCGGTGGGAACATTATATAAGTCTATATCGTAATATAACCTAACCTAACCCATCTAGACCCTCGCTGGTAATGTTTTACAGAATCCAGTTCGTGTCGTCCCGTACGTCTCGGTGGGGACATGATATACGTCTATATCGTAATATAACCTAACCTAACCCATTTAGCCCCTCGCTGGTAATGTTTTACAGAATCCAGTTCGTGTCGTCCCGTACGTCTCGGTGCGGACATTATATAAGTCTCTAACCTTATATATCCCAACCTAAGGCAGCCTAACATCTCGGATGTAGTATTTTCCAAAATACCTGGCGGGTCGGCCCCTACTTCTCGGTGGGAACATTATATACGTCTACAACGTAATATTACCTAACGTAACCCATCTAGCCCCTCGCTGGGAATGTTTTACAGAATCCAGTTCGTGTCGTCCCGTACGTCTCGTTCGGGACATTGTATGCGTCTATAACGCTATATATCCTAACCTAAGGCAACCTAACATCTCGGATGTAGTATTTTACAACATTCCTGGCGGTGCGGAAACTACTTCTCGGTGGGAACATTATATACGTCTACAACGTAATATTACCTAACCTAACCCATCTAGCCCCTCGCTGGTAATGTTTTACAGAATCCAGTTCGTGTCGTCCCGTACGTCTCGGTGGGGACATTATATACGTCTATATCGTAATATAACCTAATCTAACCCATTTAGCCCCTCGCTGGTAATGTTTTACAGAATCCCCGTCGTGTCGCGACCGTACTTCTCGGTGGGGAAATTATATGCGTCTAGAACGTCATATATCCTAGCCTAAGGCAACCTAACATCTCGGATGTAGTATTTTACAACATTCCTGGCGGGTCGGCCCATACTTCTCGGTGGGAACATTATATATGTCTACAACGTAATATTACCTAACCTAACCCATCTAGCCCCTCGCTGGTAATGTTTTACAGAATCCAGTTCGTGTCGTCCCGTACGTCTCGGTGGGGAAATTGTATGCGTCTATAACGTAATATATCCTAACCTAAGGCAACCTAACATCTCAAATGTAGTATTTTCCAAAATTCCTGGCGGGTCGGCCCCTACTTCTCGGTGGGAACATTATATACGTCTACAACGTAATATAACCTAAGCTAACCCACCTAGCCCATCGGCGGTAATGTTATACAGAATCCCGTTCGTGTCGTCCCGTACGTATCGGTGCGGACATTATATAAGTCTATAACGTTATATGTCCTAACCGAAGGCAACCTAACATCTCGGATGTAGTATTTTACAACATTCCTGGCGGGGCGGAACCTACTTCTCGGTGGGAACATTATATAAGTCTATATCGTAATATAACCTAACCTAACCCATCTAGACCCTCGCTGGTAATGTTTTACAGAATCCAGTTCCTGTCGTCCCGTACATCTCGGTGGGGACATTATATACGTCTATATCGTAATATAACCTAACCTAACCCATTTAGCCCCTCGCTGGTAATGTTTTACAGAATCCAGTTCGTGTCGTCCCGCACGTCTCGGTGCGGACATTATATAAGTCTCCAACCTTATATATCATAACCTAAGGCAGCCTAACGTCTCGGATGTAGTATTTTCCAAAATTCCTGGCGGGTCGGCCCCTACTTCTCGGTGGGAACATTATATACGTCTACAACGTAATATAACCTAAGCTAACCCACCTAGCCCCTCGCAGGTAATGTTTTACAGAATCCCGTTCGTGTCGTGCCGTACGTCTCGGTGCGGACATTATATAAGTCTATAACGTTCTATATCCTAACCTAAGGCAACCTAACATCTCGGATGTAGTATTTTGCAACATTCCTGGCGGGGCGGAACCTACTTCTCGGTGGGAACATTATATAAGTCTATATCGTAATATAACCTAACCTAACCCATCTAGACCCTCGCTGGTAATGTTTCACAGAATCCCGTTCGTGTCACCCGTACGTCACTGTGCGGACATTATATACGTCTATAACGTTATATATCCTAACCTAAGGCAACCTAACATCTCAAATGTAGTATTTTACAACATTCCAGGCGGGTCGGGCCCTACTTCTCGGTGGGCACATTATATACGTCTATACCGCAATATAACCTAACCTAACCCATTTAGCCCCTCGCTGGTAATCTTTTACAGAATCCAGTTCGTGTCGTCCCGTACGTCTCGGTGCAGACATTATATAAGTCTATAACTTTATATATCTTAACCTAAGGCAACCTTACATCTCGAATGTAGTACTTTACAACATTCCACTCGGGTCGGCCCCTGATTCTCGTTGGGTACATTATATTCGTCTATAAGGTAATATAACCTAACCTAACCCATCTAGCCCCTCGCTGGTAATGTTTTACAGAATCCCGGTCGTGTCGGCCCGTACTTCTCGGTGGGGAAATTATATGCGTCTAGAACGTTATATATCCTAACATAAGGCAACCTAACATCTCGGATGTAGTATTTTACAACATTCCTGGCGGGTCGGCCCCTACTTCTCGGTGAGGAACATTATATACGTCTACAACGTAATATTACCTAACCTAACCCATCCAGCCCCTCGCTGGTAATGATTTACAGAATCCAGATCGTGTCATCCCGTACGTCTCGGTGGGGAAATTGTATGCGTCTATAACGTTATATATCCTAACCTAAGGCAACCTAACATATCGGATGTAGTATTTTACAACATTCCTGGCGGGGCGGAACCTACTTCTCGGTGGGAACATTATATAAGTCTATATCGTAATATAACCTAACCTAACCCGTCTAGACCCTCGCTGGTAATGTTTTACAGAATCCAGTTCGTGTCGTCCCGTACATCTCGGTGGGGACATTATATACGTCTATATCGTAATATAACCTAACCTAACCCATTTAGCCCCTCGCTGGTAATGTTTTACAGAATCCAGTTCGTGTCGTCCCGTACGTCTCGGTGCGGACATTATATAAGTCTCCAACCTTATATATCATAACCTAAGGCAGCCTAACATCTGGGATGTAGTATTTTCCAAAATACCTGGCGGGTCGGCCCCTACTTCTCGGTGGGAACATTATATACGTCTACAACGTAATATTACCTAACCTAACCCATCTAGCCCCTCGCTGGGAATGTTTTACAGAATCCAGTTCGTGTCGTCCCGTACGTCTCGTTCGGGACATTGTATGCGTCTATAACGTTATATATCCTAACCTAAGGCAACCTAACATCTCGGATGTATTATTTTACAACATTCCTGGCGGGGCGGAAACTACTTCTCGGTGGGAACATTATATACGTCTACAACGTAATATTACCTAACCTAACCCATCTAGCCCCTCGCTGGTAATGTTTTACAGAATCCAGTTCGTGTCGTCCCGTACGTCTCGGTGGGGACATTATATACGTCTATATCGTAATATAACCTAATCTAACCCATTTAGCCCCTCGCTGGTAATGTTTTACAGAATCCCGGTCGTGTCGCGCCCGTACTTCTCGGTGGGGAAATTATATACGTCTAGAACGTTATATATCCTAACCTAACCTAACCTAACATCTCGGATATAATATTTTACTACATTCCTGGCGCGCCGGCCCCTACTTCTCGGTGTGAACATTACGTACGTCTATAACGCTATATATCCTAGCCTAAGGCAACCTAACAGGTCGCATGTAATATTTTACAACATTCCCGGCACTTCGGCACCTTATTCTCGCTGGGAACGTTATATACGTCTATAACGTTACATATCCTAGCCTAAGGCAACCTAACATCTCGGATGTAATATTTTACCACATTCCTGGCGCGCCGGCCCCTACTTCTCGGTGTGAACATTACGTACGTCTATAACGCTATATATCCTAGCCTAAGGCAGCCTAACATGTCGAATGTAATATTTATAACATTCCTGGAGCGTCGGCCCCTATTTCTCGGTGAGAACATTATATAAGTCAATAACGTTATATCTCCTAGCCTAAGGCAACCTAACATGTCGAATGTAATATTTTACAACATACCTGGCGCGTCGGCACCTATTTCTCGGTGAGAAAAATATATAAGTCAATAACGTTATATATCCTAACCTAACGCCACCTAACATCACGGATGTAATATTTTACTACATTCCTGGCACGTCAGCCCCTACTTCTCGGTGGGAACATTATATACGTCTATAACGCTATATATCCTAGCATAAGGCAACCTACCATGTCGCATGTAATATTTTACAACATTCCCGGCACTTCGGCCCCTACTTCTCGGTGGGAATATCATATACGTCTATAACGTTATATATCCTAGCCTAAGGCAATCCTAACATGTCGAATGTAATATTTTACAGCATTCCTGGCCAGTCGGCCCCTACTTCTCGGTGGGAACATTATATACGTCTATAACGCTATATATCCTAGCCTAAGGCAACCTAACATCTCGGATGTAATATTTTACTACATTCCTGGCGCGCCGGCCCCTACTTCTCGGTGGGAACATTATATACGTCTGTAACGCTATATATCCTAGCCTAAGGCAACTTAACTTGTCGAGCGTAATATTTTACAACATTCCTGGCTCGTCGGCCTCTACCTCTCGGTGGGAACATTATATACGCCTATAACGTTATATATCCTAACGTAGGGCGACTTAACATGTCGAATGTAATATTTTACCACATTCTTGGCTCGTTCGCCCCTACTCCTCGGTGGGAACATTATATACGTCTATAACGCTACATATCCTAGCCTAAGGCAACCTAACATGTCGAATGTAATATTTTACAGCATTCCTGGCGCGTCGGCCCCTACTTCTCTGTGGGAACATTATATAAGTCAATACCGTTGTATATCCTAACCTAAGGCAACCTAACAACCCGGGTGTAATATTTTACTACATTCCTGGCACGTCGGCCCCTACTTCTCGGTGTGAACATTACATACGTCTATAACGCTATATGTCCTAGCCTAAGGCAACCTAACATCTCGGATGTAATGTTTTACAACATTCCTGGCGTGTCGGCCCCTATTTCTCGGTGGGAACATTGTACACGTGTATAACGCTATATATCCTAGCCTAAGGCAGCCTAACATGTCGAATGTAATATTTTACAACATTTCTGGCGCGTAGGCAACTACTTCTCCGTGGGAACAGTATATACGTCTATAACGTTATATATCCTAACCTAAGGCAACCTAACATGTCGAATGTACTATTTTACAACATTCCTGGCGCGTCGGCAACTACTTCTCGGTGGGAACAGTATATACGTCTATAACGATATACATCCTAACCTAAGGCAACCTAACATGTCGCATATACTATTTTACAACATTCCCGAGCACTTCGGCCCCTACATCTCGGTGGGAACATTATATACGTCTATAACGCTATATATCCCAGCTTAAGGCAATCTAACATGTCGAATGTAATATTTTCCAACATTCCTGGCGCGTCGGCAACTACTTCTCGGTGGGAACAGTATATACGTCTATAACTATGTATATCTGAACCTAAGACAACCTAACACCTCGGATGTAATATTTTACAACATTCCTGGCCTGTGTCGGCCCTTATTTCTCGGTGGGAACATTATAGATGTCTATAACGCTATATATCCTAGCCTAAGGCGACCTAACATGTCGAATGTAATATTTTACAACATTCCTGGATCATCGGCAACTACATCTCGGTGTGAACAGTATATACGTCTTTAACGTTATATATCCTAGCCTAAGGCAATTCTAACATGTCGAATGTAATATTTTACAGCATTCCTGGCGCGCCGGCCCCTACTTCTCGGTGGGAACAGTATATACGTCTATAACGTTATATATCCTAACCTAAGGCAACCTAACACCTCGGATGTAATGTTTTACAACATTCCTGGCGTGTCGGCCCCTATTTCTCGGTGGGAACATTGTATACGTCTATAACGTTATATATCCTAGCCTAAGGCAGCCTAACATGTCGAATGCAATATTTTACATTTCTGGCGCGTCGGCTACTACTTCTCCGTGGGAACAGTATATACGTCTATAACGTTATATATCCTAACCTAAGGCAACCTAACATGTCGCATGTAATATTTTACAACATTCCCGGCACTTCGGCACCTACTTCTCGGTGGAAACAGTATATACGTCTATAACGTTATATATCCTAGCCTAAGGCAACCTACCATGTCGCATGTAATATTTTACAACATTCCTGGCCCGTTGGACCCTACTTCACGGTGGGAACATTATATACGTCTATAACGTTACATATCCTAGCCCAAGGCAACCTAACATCTTGGATGTAATATTTTACTACATTCCTGACTTGTCGGCCCCTATTTCTCGGTGGGAACATTATATACGTCTTTAAAGCAACATATCCTAGCCTAAGGCAACCTAACTTGTTGAATGTAATATTTTACAACATTCCTGGCGCGTCGGTACCTACTTCTGGGCGGGAACAGTATATACGTCTATATCGTTGTATATCCTAGCCTAAGGCAATCCTAATATGTCGATTGTAATATTTTACAAGATTGCTGACGCGTCGCTACCTACTTTTCCGTGGGAACATTATAAACGTCTATAACGTTATATATCTTAACCTAACGCAACCTAACATCCCGGGTGTAATATTTTACTACATTCCTGGCACGTCGGCCCCTACTTCTCGGTGGGAACATCATATATGTCTATAACGTTATATATCCTAGCCTAAGGCAACCTAACATCTCGGATGTTATATTTTACTACATTCCTGGCGCGCCGGCCCCTACTTCTCGGTGGGAACATTATGTACGTCTATAACGCTATATATCCTAGCTTAAGGCAACCTAACATGTCGAATGTAATATTTTACAACATTCCTGGCTCTTTGGACCCTACTTCACGGTGGGAACATTATATACGTATATAACGTTACATATCCTAGCCCAAGGCAACCTAACATCTTGGATGTAATATTTTACTACATTCCTGACTTGTCGGCCCCTATTTCTCGGTGGGAACATTATATACGTCTACAACGTAATATTACCTAACCTAACCCATCTAGCCCCACGCTGGTAATGTTTTACAGAATCCCGTTCGTGTCGTGCCGTACGTCTCGGTGCGGACATTATATGCGTCTAGAAAGTTATATTTCCTAACCTAAGGCAACCTTACATCTCGGATGTAGTATTTTACAACATTCCTGGCGGGTCGGCCCCTACTTCTCGGTGGGAACATTATATACGTCTACAACGTAATATTACCTAACCTAACCCATCTAGCCCCTCGCTGGTAATGTTTTACAGAATCCAGTTCGTGTCGTCCCGTACGTCTCGGTGGGGAAATTGTATGCGTCTATAACGTTATATATCCTAACCTAAGGCAACCTAACATATCGGATGTAGTATTTTACAACATTCCTGGCGGGGCGGAACCTACTTCTCGGTAGGAACATTATATAAGTCTATATCGTAATACAACCTAATCTAACCCATCTAGACCCTCGCTGGTAATGTTTCACTGAATACCGTTCGTGTCGCACCGTACGTCACGGTGCGGACATTATATACGTCTATAACGTTATATATCCTAACCTAAGGCAACCTAACATCTCAAATGTAGTATTTTACAACATTCCAGGCGGGGCGGCCCCTACTTCTCGGTGGGCACATTATATACGTCTATACCGCAATATAACCTAACCTAACCCATTTAGTCCCTCACTGGTAATGTTTTACAGAATCCAGTTCGTGTCGTCCGTACGTCTCGGTGCAGACATTATATAAGTCTATAACGTTATATATCCTAACCTAAGGCAAACTTACATCTCGAATGTAGTATTTTACAACATTCCACTCGGGTCGGCCCCTAATTCTCGTTGGGTACATTATATTCGTCTATAAGGTAATATAACCTAACCTATCACATCTAGCCCCTCGCTGGTAATGTCTCACAGAATCCCGGTCGTGTCGGCCCGTACTTCTCAGTGGGGACATTATATGCGTCTAGAATGTTATGTATCCTAACCTAAGGCAACCTAACGTCTCGGATGTAATATTTTACAACATTCCAGGCGGGTCGGCTCCAACTTCTCGGTGGGAACATTATATACGTCTACATCGTAATATAATCTAACCTAACCCATCTAGCCCCTCGCTGGTAATGTTTTACAGAATCCAGTTCGTGTCGTCCCGTACGTCTCGGTGGGGACATTATATACTTCTATTTCGTAATATAACCTAACCTAACCCATTTAGCCCCTCGCTGGTAATGTTTTACAGAATCCAGTTCGTGTCGTCCCGTACGTCTCGGTGCGGACATTATATAAGTCTCTAACCTTATATATCCTAACCTAAGGCAGCCTAACGTCTCGGATGTAGTATTTTCCAAAATTCCTGGCGGGTCGGCCCCTACTTCTCGGTGGGAAAATTATATACGTCTACAACGTAATATAACCTAACCTAACCCATCTAGCCCCTCGCTGGGTATGTTTTACAGAATCCAGTTCGTGTCGTCCCGTACGTCTCGTTCGGGACATTGTACGCGTCTATAACGTTATATATCCTAACCTAAGGCAACCTAACATCTCGGATGTAGTATTTTACAACATTCCTGGCGGGGCGGAAACTACTTCTCGGTGGGAACATTATATAAGTCTACAACGTAATATTACCTAACCTAAGCCATCTAGCCCCTCGCTGGTAATGTTTTACAGAATCCAGTTCGTGTCGTCCCGTACGTCTCGGTGGGGACATTATATACTTCTATATCGTAATATAACCTATCCTAACCCATTTAGCCCCTCGCTGGTAATGGTTTACAGAATCCAGTTCGTGTCGTCCCGTACGTCTCGGTGCGGACATTATATAAGTCTCTAACCTTATATATCCTAACCTAAGGCAGCCTAACATCTCGGATGTAGTATTTTCCAAAATACCTGGCGGGTCGGCCCCTACTTCTCGGTGGGAACATTATATACGTCTACAACGTAATATTACCTAACCTAACCCATCTAGCCCCTCGCTGGGAATGTTTTACAGAATCTAGTTCGTGTCGTCCCGTACGTCTCGTTCGGGACATTGTATGCGTCTATAACGTTATATATCCTAACCTAAGGCAACCTAACATCTCGGATGTAGTATTTTACAACATTCCTGGCGGGTCGGCCCCTACTTCTCGGTGGGAACATTATATACGTCTACAACGTAATATTACCTAACCTAACCCATCTAGCCCCTCGCTGGGAATGTTTCACTGAATACCGTTCGTGTCGCACCGTACGTCACGGTGCGGACATTATATACGTCTATAACGTTATATTTCCTAACCTAAGGCAACCTAACATCTCAAATGTAGTATTTTACAACATTCCAGGCGAGTCGGCCCCTATTTCTCGGTGGGAACATTATATACGTCAATAACGTAATATAACCTAACCTAACCCATCTAGCCCCTCGCTGGTAATGTTTTACAGAATCCAGTTCGTGTCGTCCCGTACGTCTCGGTGGGGACATTATATACGTCTATATCGTAATATAACCTAATCTAACCCATTTAGCCCCTCGCTGGTAATGTTTTACAGAATCCCGGTCGTGTCGCGCCCGTACTTCTCGGTGGGGAAATTATATGCGTCTAGAACGTTATATATCCTAACCTAAGGCAACCTAACATCTCGGATGTAGTATTTTACAACATTCCTGGCGGGTCGGCCCATACTTCTCGGTGGGAACATTATATACGTCTACAACGTAATATTACCTAACCTAACCCATCTAGCCCCTCGCTGCTAATGTTTTACAGAATCCAGTTCGTGTCGTCCCGTACGTCTCGGTGGGGAAATTGTATACGTCTATAACGTTATATATCCTAACCTAACGCAACCTAACATATCGGATGTAGTATTTTACAACATTCCTGGCGGGGCGGAACCTACTTCTCGGTGGGAACATTATATAAGTCTATATCGTAATATAACCTAATCTAACCCATCTAGACCCTCGCTGGTAATGTTTCACAGAATCCCGTTCGTGTCACCCGTACGTCACGGTGGGGACATTGTATGCGTCTATAACGGTATATATCCTAACCTAAGGCAACCTAACATCTCTGATGTAGTATTTTACAACATTCCTGGCGGGGCGGCCCCTACTTCTCGGTGGGAAAATTATATACGTCTACAACGTAATATTACCTAACCTAAACCATCTAGCCCCTCGCTGGTAATGTTTTACAGAATCCAGTTCGTGTCGTGCCGTACGCCTCGGTGGGGACATTATATACGTCTATAACGTAATATAACCTAACCTAACCCATTTAGCCCCTCGCTGGTAATGATTTACAGAATCCCGGTCGTGTCGGCCCGTACTTCTCGATGGGGAAATTATATGCGTCTAGAACGTTATATATCCTAACCTAAGGCAACCTAACATATCGGATACAGTATTTTACAACATTCCTGGCGGGGCGGAACCTACTTCTCGGTAGGAACATTATATAATTCTATATCGTAATACAACCTAATCTAACCCATCTAGACCCTCGCTGGTAATGATTTACAGAATCCCGGTCGTGTCGGCCCGTACTTCTCGATGGGGAAATTATATGCGTCTAGAACGTTATATATCCTAACCTAAGGCAACCTAACATATCGGATGCAGTATTTTACAACATTCCTGGCGGGGCGGAACCTACTTCTCGGTAGGAACATTATATAATTCTATATCGTAGTACAACCTAATCTAACCCATCTAGTCCCTCGCTGGTAATGTTTTACAGAATCCAGTTCGTGTCATCCCGTACGTCTCGGTGGGGAAATTGTATGCGTCTATAACGTTATATATCCTAACCTAAGGCAACCTAACATATCGGATGTAGTATTTTACAACATTCCTGGCGGGGCGGAACCTACTTCTCGGTAGGAACATTATATACGTCTACAACATAATATTACCTATCCTAACCCATCTAGCCCCTCGCTGGTAATGTTTCACTGAATACCGTTCGTGTCGCACCGTACGTCACGGTGCGGACATTATATACGTCTATAACGTTATATATCCTAACCTAAGGCAACCTAACATCTCAAATGTAGTATTTTACAACATTCCAGGCGGGGCGGCCCCTACTTCTCGGTGGGCACATTATATACGTCTATACCGCAATATAACCTAACCTAACCCATTTAGTCCCTCACTGGTAATGTTTTACAGAATCCAGTTCGTGTCGTCCGTACGTCTCGGTGCAGACATTATATAAGTCTATAACGTTATATATCCTAACCTAAGGCAAACTTACATCTCGAATGTAGTATTTTACAACATTCCACTCGGGTCGGCCCCTAATTCTCGTTGGGTACATTATATTCGTCTATAAGGTAATATAACCTAACCTATCACATCTAGCCCCTCGCTGGTAATGTCTCACAGAATCCCGGTCGTGTCGGCCCGTACTTCTCAGTGGGGACATTATATGCGTCTAGAATGTTATGTATCCTAACCTAAGGCAACCTAACGTCTCGGATGTAATATTTTACAACATTCCAGGCGGGTCGGCTCCTACTTCTCGGTGGGAACATTATATACGTCTACATCGTAATATAATCTAACCTAACCCATCTAGACCCTCGCTGGTAATGTTTCACTGAATACCGTTCGTGTCGCACCGTACGTCACGGTGGGGAAATTGTATACGTCTATAACGTTATATATCCTAACCTAAGGCAACCTAACATATCGGATGTAGTATTTTCCAAAATTCCTGGCGGGGCGGAAACTACTTCTCGGTGGGAACATTATATAAGTCTACAACGTAATATTACCTAACCTAAGCCATCTAGCCCCTCGCTGGTAATGTTTTACAGAATCCAGTTCGTGTCGTCCCGTACGTCTCGGTGGGGACATTATATACTTCTATATCGTAATATAACCTAACCTAACCCATTTAGCCCCTCGCTGGTAATGTTTTACAGAATCCAGTTCGTGTCGTCCCGTACGTCTCGGTGCGGACATTATATAAGTCTCTAACCTTATATATCCTAACCTAAGGCAGCCTAACGTCTCGGATGTAGTATTTTCCAAAATTCCTGGCGGGTCGGCCCCTACTTCTCGGTGGGAACATTATATACGTCTACAACGTAATATAACCTAACCTAACCCATCTAGCCCCTCGCTGGGTATGTTTTACAGAATCCAGTTCGTGTCGTCCCGTACGTCTCGTTCGGGACATTGTATGCGTCTATAACGTTATATATCCTAACCTAAGGCAACCTAACATCGAGGATGTAGTATTTTACAACATTCCTGGCGGGGCGGAAACTACTTCTCGGTGGGAACATTATATAAGTCTACAACGTAATATTACCTAACCTAAGCCATCTAGCCCCTCGCTGGTAATGTTTTACAGAATCCAGTTCGTGTCGTCCCGTACGTCTCGGTGGGGACATTATATACTTCTATATCGTAATATAACCTAACCTAACCCATCCAGCCCCTCGCTGGTAATGTTTTACAGAATCCAGTTCGTGTCATCCCGTACGTCTCGGTGGGGAAATTGTATGCGTCTATAACGTTATATATCCTAACCTAAGGCAACCTAACGTCTCGGATGTAATATTTTACAACATTCCAGGCGGGTCGGCTCCTACTTCTCGGTGGGAACATTATATACGTCTACATCGTAATATAACCTAACCTAACCCATCTAGACCCTCGCTGGTAATGTTTCACTGAATACCGTTCGTGTCGCACCGTACGTCACGGTGCGGACATTATATACGTCTATAACGTTATACTTCCTAACCTAAGGCAACCTAACATCTCAAATGTAGTATTTTACAACATTGAGGGCGAGTCGGCCCCTATTTCTCGGTGGGAACATTATATACGTCAATAACGTAATATAACCTAACCTAACCCATCTAGCGCCTCGCTGGTAATGTTTTACAGAATCCAGTGCGTGTCGTCCCGTACGTCTCGGTGGGGAAATTGTATACGTCTATAACGTTATATATCCTAACCTAAGGCAACCTAACATATCGGATGTACTATTTTCCAAAATTCCTGGCGGGTCGGCCCCTACTTCTCGGTGGGAACATTATATACGTCTACAACGTAATATTACCTAACCTAACCCATCTAGCCCCTCGCTGGTAATGTTTTACAGAATCCCGTTCGTGTCGTGCCGTACGTCTCGGTGCGGACATTATATAAGTCTATAACGTTCTATATCCTAACCTAAGGCAACCTAACATCTCGAATGTAGTATTTCACAACATACCACTCGGGTCGGCCCCTAATTCTCGTTGGGTACATTACATACGTCTATAACATAAAATAACCTAACCTAACCCATCTAGCCCCTCGCTGGTAATGTTTTACAGAATCCCGGGCGTGTCGGCCCGTACTTCTCGGTGGGGAAATTATATACGTCTAGAACGTTATATATCCTAACCTAAGGCAACCTAACATCTCGGATGTAGTATTTTACAACATTCCTGGCGGGTCGGCCCCTACTTCTCGGTGGGAACATTATATACGTCTACAACGTAATATTACCTAACCTAACCCATCCAGCCCGTCGCTGGTAATGTTTTACAGAATCCAGTTCGTGTCATCCCGTACGTCTCGGTGGGGAAATTGTATGCGTCTATAACGTTATATATCCTAACCTAAGGCAACCTAACGTCTCGGATGTAATATTTTACAACATTCCAGGCGGGTCGGCTCCTACTTCTCGGTGGGAACATTATATACGTCTACATCGTAATATAACCTAACCTAACCCATCTAGACCCTCGCTGGTAATGTTTCACTGAATACCGTTCGTGTCGCACCGTACGTCACGGTGCGGACATTATATACGTCTATAACGTTATACTTCCTAACCTAAGGCAACCTAACATCTCAAATGTAGTATTTTACAACATTGAGGGCGAGTCGGCCCCTATTTCTCGGTGGGAACATTATATACGTCAATAACGTAATATAACCTAACCTAACCCATCTAGCCCCTCGCTGGTAATGTTTTACAGAATCCAGTGCGTGTCGTCCCGTACGTCTCGGTGGGGAAATTGTATACGTCTATAACGTTATATATCCTAACCTAAGGCAACCTAACATATCGGATGTACTATTTTCCAAAATTCCTGGCGGGTCGGCCCCTACTCCTCGGTGGGAACATTATATACTTCAATAACGTAATATAACCTAACCTAACCCATCTAGCCCCTCGCTGGTAATGTTTTACAGAACCCAGTGCGTGTCGTCCCGTACGTCTCGGTGGGGAAATTGTATACGTCTATAACGTTATATATCCTAACCTAAGGCAACCTAACATATCGGATGTAGTATTTTCCAAAATTCCTGGCGGGTCGGCCCCTACTTCTCGGTTTGAACATTATATACGTCTACAACGTAATATAACCTAAGCTAACCCATCTAGCCCCTCGCTGGGTATGTTTTACAGAATCCAGTTCGTGTCGTCCCGTACGTCTCGTTCGGGACATTGTATGCGTCTATAACGTTATATATCCTAACCTAAGGCAACCTAACATCTCGGATGTAGTATTTTACAACATTCCTGGCGGGGCGGAAACTACTTCTCGGTGGGAACATTATATAAGTCTACAACGTAATATTACCTAACCTAAGCCATCTAGCCCCTCGCTGGTAATGTTTTACAGAATCCAGTTCGTGTCGTCCCGTACGTCTCGGTGGGGACATTATATACTTCTATATCGTAATATAACCTAACCTAACCCATTTAGCCCCTCGCTGGTAATGGTTTACAGAATCCAGTTCGTGTCGTCCCGTACGTCTCGGTGCGGACATTATATAAGTCTCTAACCTTATATATCCTAACCTAAGGCAGCCTAACATCTCGGATGTAGTATTTTCCAAAATACCTGGCGGGTCGGCCCCTACTTCTCGGTGGGAACATTATATACGTCTACAACGTAATATTACCTAACCTAACCCATCTAGCCCCTCGCTGGTAATGTTTTACAGAATCCCGTTCGTGTCGTGCCGTACGTCTCGGTGCGGACATTATATAAGTCTATAACGTTCTATATCCTAACCTAAGGCAACCTAACATCTCGAATGTAGTATTTCACAACATACCACTCGGGTCGGCCCCTAATTCTCGTTGGGTACATTACATACGTCTATAACATAAAATAACCTAACCTAACCCATCTAGCCCCTCGCTGGTAATGTTTTACAGAATCCCGGGCGTGTCGGCCCGTACTTCTCGGTGGGGAAATTATATACGTCTAGAACGTTATATATCCTAACCTAAGGCAACCTAACATCTCGGATGTAGTATTTTACAACATTCCTGGCGGGTCGGCCCCTACTTCTCGGTGGGAACATTATATACGTCTACAACGTAATATTACCTAACCTAACCCATCCAGCCCGTCGCTGGTAATGTTTTACAGAATCCAGTTCGTGTCATCCCGTACGTCTCGGTGGGGAAATTGTATGCGTCTATAACGTTATATATCCTAACCTAAGGCAACCTAACGTCTCGGATGTAATATTTTACAACATTCCAGGCGGGTCGGCTCCTACTTCTCGGTGGGAACATTATATACGTCTACATCGTAATATAACCTAACCTAACCCATCTAGACCCTCGCTGGTAATGTTTCACTGAATACCGTTCGTGTCGCACCGTACGTCACGGTGCGGACATTATATACGTCTATAACGTTATACTTCCTAACCTAAGGCAACCTAACATCTCAAATGTAGTATTTTACAACATTGAGGGCGAGTCGGCCCCTATTTCTCGGTGGGAACATTATATACGTCAATAACGTAATATAACCTAACCTAACCCATCTAGCCCCTCGCTGGTAATGTTTTACAGAATCCAGTGCGTGTCGTCCCGTACGTCTCGGTGGGGAAATTGTATACGTCTATAACGTTATATATCCTAACCTAAGGCAACCTAACATATCGGATGTACTATTTTCCAAAATTCCTGGCGGGTCGGCCCCTACTCCTCGGTGGGAACATTATATACTTCAATAACGTAATATAACCTAACCTAACCCATCTAGCCCCTCGCTGGTAATGTTTTACAGAACCCAGTGCGTGTCGTCCCGTACGTCTCGGTGGGGAAATTGTATACGTCTATAACGTTATATATCCTAACCTAAGGCAACCTAACATATCGGATGTAGTATTTTCCAAAATTCCTGGCGGGTCGGCCCCTACTTCTCGGTGGGAACATTATATACGTCTACAACGTAATATAACCTAAGCTAACCCACCTAGCCCATCGGCGGTAATGTTATACAGAATCCCGTTCGTGTCGTCCCGTACGTATCGGTGCGGACATTATATAAGTCTATAACGTTATATGTCCTAACCGAAGGCAACCTAACATCTCGGATGTAGTATTTTACAACATTCCTGGCGGGGCGGAACCTACTTCTCGGTGGGAACATTATATAAGTCTATATCGTAATATAACCTAACCTAACCCATCTAGACCCTCGCTGGTAATGTTTTACAGAATCCAATTCGTGTCGTCCCGTACGTCTCGGTGGGGACATGATATACGTCTATATCGTAATATAACCTAACCTAACCCATTTAGCCCCTCGCTGGTAATGTTTTACAGAATCCAGTTCGTGTCGTCCCGTACGTCTCGGTGCGGACATTATATAAGTCTCTAACCTTATATATCCTAACCTAAGGCAGCCTAACATCTCGGATGTAGTATTTTCCAAAATACCTGGCGGGTCGGCCCCTACTTCTCGGTGGGAACATTATATACGTCTACAACGTAATATTACCTAACGTAACCCATCTAGCCCCTCGCTGGGAATGTTTTACAGAATCCAGTTCGTGTCGTCCCGTACGTCTCGGTGCAGACATTATATAAGTCTATAACTTTATATATCCTAACCTAAGGCAACCTTACATCTCGAATGTAGTACTTTACAACATTCCACTCGGGTCGGCCCCTAATTCTCGTTGGGTACATTATATTCGTCTATAAGGTAATATAACCGAACCTAACCCATCTAGCCCCTCGCTGGTAATGTTTTACAGAATCCCGGTCGTGTCGGCCCGTACTTCTCGGTGGGGAAATTATATGCGTCTAGAACGTTATATATCCTAACCTAAGGCAACCTAACATCTCGGATGTAGTATTTTACAACATTCCTGGCGGGTCGGCCCCTACTTCTCGGTGGGAACATTATATACGTCTACAACGTAATATTACCTAACCTAACCCATCCAGCCCCTCGCTGGTAATGATTTACAGAATCCAGTTCGTGTCATCCCGTACGTCTCGGTGGGGAAATTGTATGCGTCTATAACGTTATATATCCTAACCTAAGGCAACCTAACATATCGGATGTAGTATTTTACAACATTCCTGGCGGGGCGGAACCTACTTCTCGGTAGGAACATTATATAAGTCTATATCGTAATACAACCTAATCTAACCCATCTAGACCCTCGCTGGTAATGCTTCACTGAATACCGTTCGTGTCGCACCGTACGTCACGGTGCGGACATTATATACGTCTATAACGTTATATTTCCTAACCTAAGGCAACCTAACGTCTCAAATGTAGTATTTTATTACATTCCAGGCGAGTCGGCCCCTACTTCTCGGTGGGAACATTATATACGTCAATAACGTAATATAACCTAACCTAACCCATCTAGCCCCTCGCTGGTAATGTTTTACAGAATCCAGTGCGTGTCGTCCCGTACGTCTCGGTGGGGAAATTGTATACGTCTATAACGTTATATGTCCTAACCGAAGGCAACCTAACATCTCGGATGTAGTGTTTTACAACATTCCTGGCGGGGCGGAACCTACTTCTCGGTGGGAACATTATATAAGTCTATATCGTAATATAACCTAACCTAACCCGTCTAGACCCTCGCTGGTAATGTTTTACAGAATCCAGTTCGTGTCGTCCCGTACACCTCGGTGGGGACATTATATACGTCTATATCGTAATATAACCTAACCTAACCCATTTAGCCCCTCGCTGGTAATGTTTTACAGAATCCAGTTCGTGTCGTCCCGTACGTCTCGGTGCGGACATTATATAAGTCTCCAACCTTATATATCATAACCTAAGGCAGCCTAACATCTGGGATGTAGTATTTTCCAAAATACCTGGCGGGTCGGCCCCTACTTCTCGGTGGGAACATTATATACGTCTACAACGTAATATTACCTAACCTAACCCATCTAGCCCCTCGCTGGGAATGTTTTACAGAATCCAGTTCGTGTCGTCCCGTACGTCTCGTTCGGGACATTGTATGCGTCTATAACGTTATATATCCTAACCTAAGGCAACCTATCATCTCGGATGTATTATTTTACAACATTCCTGGCGGGGCGGAAACTACTTCTCGGTGGGAACATTATATACGTCTACAACGTAATATTACCTAACCTAACCCATCTAGCCCCTCGCTGGTAATGTTTTACAGAATCCAGTTCGTGTCGTCCCGTACGTCTCGGTGGGGACATTATATACGTCTATATCGTAATATAACCTAATCTAACCCATTTAGCCCCTCGCTGGTAATGTTTTACAGAATCCAGTTCGTGTCGTCCCGTACGTCTCGGTGGGGAAATTGTATACGTCTATAACGTTATATATCCTAACCTAAGGCAACCTAACATATCGGATGTAGTATTTTACAACATTCCTGGCGGGGCGGAACCTACTTCTCGGTGGGGACATTGTATGCGTCTATAACGTTATATATCCTAACGTAGGGCTATCTAACTTCTCGGTTGTCGTATTTTCCAAAATTCCTGGCGGGTCGGCTCCTACTTCTCGGTTGGAACATTATATACGTCTACAACGTAATATAACCTAACCTAACCCATCTAGCCCCTCGCTGCTAATGTTTTACAGAATCGCGTTCGTGTCGTGCCGTACGTCTCGGTGCGGACATTATATAAGTCTATAACGTTCTATATCCTAACCTAAGGCAACCTAACATCTCAAATGTAGTATTTTACAACATTCCAGGCGGGTCGGCCCCTACTTCTCGGTGGGCACATTATATACGTCTATACCGCAATATAACCTAACCTAACCCATTTAGCCCCTCGCTGGTAATCTTTTACAGAATCCAGTTCGTGTCGTCCCGTACGTCTCGGTGCAGACATTATATAAGTCTATAACGTTATATATCCTAACCTAAGGCAACCTTACATCTCGAATGTAGTATTTTGCAACATTCCACTCGGGTCTGCCCCTAATTCTCGTTGGGTACATTACATACGTCTATAACATAATATAACCTAACCTAACCCATCTAGCCCCTCGCTGGTAATGTTTTACAGAATCCCGGTCGTGTCGGCCCGTACTTCTCGGTGGGGAAATTGTATACGTCTATAACGTTATATATCCTAACCTAAGGCAAGCTAACATATCGGATGTAGAATTTTACAACATTCCTGGCGGGGCGGAACCTACTTCTCGGTGGGAACATTATATAAGTCTACATCGTAATATAACCTAATCTAACCCATCTAGACCCTCGCTGGTAATGTTTCACAGAATCCCGTTCGTGTCACCCGTACGTCACAGCGCGGACATTATATACGTCTATAACATTATATATCCTAACCTAAGGCAACCTAACATCTCAAATGTAGTATTTTAGAACATTCCTGGCGGGTCGGCCCCTACTTCTCTGTGGGAACATTATATAAGTCAATACCGTTGTATATCCTAACCTAAGGCAACATAACATCCGGGTGTAATATTTTACTACATTCCTGGCACGTCGGCCCCTACTTCTCGGTGTGAACATTACATACGTCTATAACGCTATATGTCCTAGCCTAAGGCAACCTAACATCTCGGATATAATATTTTACTACATTCCTGGCGCGCCGGCCCCTACTTCTCGGTGTGAACATTACGTACGTCTATAACGCTATATATCCTAGCCTAAGGCAACCTAACAGGTCGCATGTAATATTTTACAACATTCCCGGCACTTCGGCACCTTCTTCTCGCTGGGAACGTTATATACGTCTATAACGTTACATATCCTAGCCTAAGGCAACCTAACATCTCGGATGTAATATTTTACCACATTCCTGGCGCGCCGGCCCCTACTTCTCGGTGTGAACATTACGTACGTCTATAACGCTATATATCCTAGCCTAAGGCAGCCTAACATGTCGAATGTAATATTTATAACATTCCTGGAGCGTCGGCCCCTATTTCTCGGTGAGAACATTATATAAGTCAATAACGTTATATATCCTAACCTAAGGCAACCTAACATCTCGGATGTAATATTTTACTACATTCCAGGCACGTCGGCCCCTACTTCTCGGTGGGAACATTATATACGTCTATAACGCTATATATCCTAGCCTAAGGCAACCTAACATGTCGTATGTAATATTTTACAACATTCCCGGCACGTCGGCCCCTACTTCTCGGTGGGAACATTATATACGTCTATAACGCTATATATCCTAGCCTAAGGCAACCTAACATGTCGTATGTAATATTTTACAACATTCCTGGCGCGCTGGCCCCTACTTCTCGATGGGATCATTATATACGTCTATAACGCCATATATCCTAACCCAAGGCAACCAAAAATATCGAGCGTAATAATTTACAACATTCCTGGCTCGTCGACCCCTACTTCTCGGTGGGAACATTATATACGTCTATAACGTTACTTATCCTAGCCTAAGGCAACCTAACATCTCGGATGTAATATTTTACTACATTCCTGGCGTGTAGGCCCGTACTTCTCGGTGGGAATATCATATACGTCTATAACGTTATATATCCTAGCCTAAGGCAATACTAACATGTCGAATGTAATATTTTACAGCATTCCTGGCCCGTCGGCCCCTACTTCTCGGTGGGAACATTATATACGTCTATAACGCTATATATCCTAGCCTAAGGCAACCTAACATCTCGGATGTAATATTTTACTACATTCCTGGCGCGCCGGCCCCTACTTCTCGGTGGGAACATTATATACGTCTGTAACGCTATATATCCTAGCCTAAGGCAACTTAACTTGTCGAGCGTAATATTTTACAACATTCCTGGCTCGTCGGCCTCTACCTCTCGGTGGGAACATTATATACGCCTATAACGTTATATATCCTAACGTAGGGCAACTTAACATGTCGAATGTAATATTTTACCACATTCCTGGCTCGTTGGCCCCTACTCCTCGGTGGGAACATTATATACGTCTATAACGCTACATATCCTAGCCTAAGGCAACCTAACATGTCGAATGTAATATTTTACAGCATTCCTGGCGCGTCGGCCCCTACTTCTCTGTGGGAACATTATATAAGTCAATACCGTTGTATATCCTAACCTAAGGCAACCTAACATCCCGGGTGTAATATTTTACTACATTCCTGGCACGTCGGCCCCTACTTCTCGGTGTGAACATTACATACGTCTATAACGCTATATGTCCTAGCCTAAGGCAACCTAACATCTCGGATGTAATGTTTTACAACATTCCTGGCGTGTCGGCCCCTATTTCTCGGTGGGAACATTGTATACGTCTATAACGCTATATATCCTAGCCTAAGGCAGCCTAACATGTCGAATGTAATATTTTACAACATTTCTGGCGCGTAGGCAACTACTTCTCCGTGGGAACAGTATATACGTCTATAACGTTATATATCCTAACCTAAGGCAACCTAACATGTCGAATGTAATATTTCACAACATTCCTGGCGCGTCGGCAACTACTTCTCGGTGGGAACAGTATATACGTCTATAACGATATACAACCTAACCTAAGGCAACCTAACATGTCGCATATACTATTTTACAACATTCCCGAGCACTTCGGCCCCTACATCTCGGTGGGAACATTATATACGTCTATAACGCTATATATCCCAGCTTAAGGCAATCTAACATGTCGAATGTAATATTTTCCAACATTCCTGGCACGTCGGCAACTACTTCTCGGTGGGAACAGTATATACGTCTATAACGATGTATATCTGAACCTAAGACAACCTAACACCTCGGATGTAATATTTTACAACATTCCTGGCCTGTGTCGGCCCCTATTTCTCGGTGGGAACATTATAGATGTCTATAACGCTATATATCCTAGCCTAAGGCGACCTAACATGTCGAATGTAATATTTTACAACATTCCTGGATCATCGGCAACTACATCTCGGTGTGAACAGTATATACGTCTTTAACGTTATATATCCTAGCCTAAGGCAATTCTAACATGTCGAATGTAATATTTTACAGCATTCCTGGCGCGCCGGCCCCTACTTCTCGGTGGGAACAGTATATACGTCTATAACGTTATATATCCTAACCTAAGGCAACCTAACACCTCGGATGTAATGTTTTACAACATTCCTGGCGTGTCGGCCCCTACTTCTCGGTGGGAACATTATGTACGTCTGTAACGCTATATATCCTAGCTTAAGGCAACCTAACATGTCGAATGTAATATTTTACAACGTTCCTGGCGCGTCGGCAACTACTTCTCGGTGGGAACAGTATATACGTCTATAACGATGTATATCTGAACCTATGAAAACCTAACACCACGGATGTAATATTTTACAACATTCCTGGCCTGTGTCGGCCCCTATTTCTCGGTGGGAACATTATAGATGTGTATAACGATATATATCCTAGCCTAAGACAATCCTAACATGTCGAATGTAATATTTTACAACATTCCTGGCGCGTCGGCCCCTACTTCTCTGTGGGAACATTATATAAGTCAATACCGTTTTATATCCTAACCCAAGGCAACCTAACATCCCGGGTGTAATATTTTACTACATTCCTGGCACAACGGCCCCTACTTCTCGGTGTGAACATTACATACGTCTATAACGCTATATGTCCTAGCCTAAGGCAACCTAACATCTCGGATATAATATTTTACTACATTCCTGGCGCGCCGGCCCCTACTTCTCGGTGGGAACAGTATATACGTCTATAACGTTATATATCCCAACGTAAGACAACCTAACACCTCGGATGTAATGTTTTACAACATTCCTGGCCTGTGTCGACCCCTATTCCTCGGTGGGAACATTATATATGACTATAACGCTATATATCCTAGCCTAAGGCGACCTAACATGTCGAATGTAATATTTTACAACATTCCTGGATCATAGGCAACTACATCTCGGTGGGAACAGTATATACGTCTTTAACGCTATATATCCTAGCCTAAGGCAACCTAACATGTCGAATGTAATATTTTACAACATTCCTGTCTCGTCGGCCCCTACCTCTCGGTGGGAACATTATATACGTCTATAACGCTATGTATCCTAACCTAAGGCAACCTGACATGTCGAATGTAATATTTTACAACATTCCTGGCTCGTCGGCACCTATTTCTCGGTGAGGACATTATATACGTCAATAAAGCTATATATCCTAGCCTAAGGCAACCTAACATCTCGGATGTAATATTTGACAACATTGCTGGCCTGTCGGCCCGTACATCTCGGTTGGAACATCATATACGTCTATAGCGGTATATATCCTAACCGAAGGCAACCTAACATCTCGGATGTAATATTTTACAACATTCCTGGCGCTTCGGCTCCTACTTTTCGATGGGAACATTATATACGTCTATAACGTTACATATCCTAACGTAAGGCAACATAATATCTCGGATGTTATATTTTACAACATTCCTGGCGTGTCGTCGCCAGCTTCTCGATGGGGACATTATATACGTCTATAACGTTGTATATCTTAACATAACGCAACCTAACATTTGGGATGAAATATTTTAAACATTCCTGGCATGTCAGTCCGTACGTCTCGCTAGGAACATTATATACGTCTATAACGATATATATCCTAACCTAAAGCAACCTAACATCTCGGATGTAATATTTTACATCATTCCTGTCGTGTCGACCCGTAGTTCTCGGTGGTAACATTATATTCGTCTATAACGTTACATATCCTAGCCTCAGGCGACCTTACATGTCGAATGTAATATTTTACAACGTTCCTGGCGTGTTGTCGCCTGCTTCTCGATGGGCACACTATATACGTCTATAACGATATATATCCTAACCTAAGGGAACCTAACATATCGGATGTAATATTTTGCAACATTCCTAGCATGTCGGTCCCTACTTGTCGGTGGGAACATTCTATACGTCTATAACGTTATATATCCTAGCCTAAGGCAAGCTAACATGTCGAATGTAATATTTTACATCATTCCTGGGTGTCGGCCAGTAGTTCTCGGTGGTATCATTATATGCGTCTATAACGTTACATATCCTAGCCTAAGGCGACCTAACATGTCGAATGTAAAATTTAGAACGTTCCTGGCGTGTCGTCGCTTGCTTCTCGATGGGGACGTTATATACGTCTATAACGTTGTATATCCTAACCTAACGCAACCTAACAGCTGGGATGTAATATTTTACAACATTCCCGGCGTGTCGTAGCCTACTTCTGGATGGGGACATTATATACATCTATAACGTTGTATATCCTAACCTAACGCAACCTAGCATCTGGGATGTAATATTTTAAAACATTCCTGGCATGTCGGTCCGTACTTCTCGGTGGGAACATCATATACACCAATAGCGATATATATCCTAACCGAAGGCAAGCTAACATTTCGGATGTATTATTTTACAACATTCCTGGCGCGTCGGGTCCTACTTTTCGGTGGGAACATTATATACGTCTATAACGTTATACATCCTAACGTAAGGCAACATAACATCTCGGATGGAATATTTTACAACGTTCCTGACGTGTCGTCGCCTGCTTCTCGATGGGCACACTATATACGTCTATAACGACATATATCCTAACCGAAGGGAACCTAACATATCGGATGTAATATTTTGCAACATTCCTAGCATGTCGGTCCCTACTTGTCGGTGGGAACATTCTATACGTCTATAACGTTATATATCCTAGCCTAAGGCAAGCTAACATGTCGAATGTAATATTTTACATCATTCCTGGAGTGTCCGCCAGTAGTTCTCGGTGGTATCATTATATGCGTCTATAACGTTACATATCCTAGCCTAAGGCGACCTAACATGTCGAATGTAAAATTTAGAACGTTCCTGGCGTGTCGTCGCTTGCTTCTCGGTGGAAACATTGTATACGTCTATAACGATATATACCCTAGCCTAAGGCAACGTAACATCTCGGATGTAATATTATACAACATTCTGGCGTTTCGTCGCCTGCTTCTCGATGGGGACATTATATACGTCTATAACGTTGTATATCCTAACCTAACGCAACCTAACATCTCGGATGTAATATTTTAGAACATTCCTGGCATGTCGGTGCCTACGTCTCGGTGCGAACATTATATACGTCTATAACGATATATATCGTAACCTAAGGCAACCTAACACCTCGGACGTAATAGTTGACAACATTCCTGGCGTGTAGGCCCGTACTTCTCGGTGGGAACGTTGTATACGTCTATAACGTTATATATCCTAGCCTAAGGCGACCTAACATGTCGAATGTAATATTTTGCATCATTCCTGGCGTGTCGTCGCCTGCTTCTCGATGGGAACATTATATACGTCTATAACGTTGTGTATCCTAACCTAACGCAACCTAACATCTGGGATGTAATATTCCTGGCGTGTCGTCCCCTACTTCTGGATGCGGACATTATATACGTCTATAACGTTATATATCCTAACCTAAGGCAACCTAACATCTCGGATGTAATATTTTACAACATTCTTGGCATGTCGGTCCCTACATCTCGGTGGGAACATACTATACGTCTATAATGTTGTATATCCTAACCTAGGGGAACATAACATCTCGGGTGTAATATTTTACAACATTCCTGACGCGTCGGCCCCTATTTTTCGGTGGGAACATTATATACGTCTATAACGTTATATATCCCAGCCTAAAGCGACCTAACATGTCGAATGTAATATTTTACAACATTCCTGGCGTGTAGTCGCCTACTTCTGGATGGGGTCATTAGATACATCTATAACGTTGTATATCCTAACGTAAGGGAAGCTAACACCTCGGGTGAAATATTTTACAACATTCCTGACGCGTCCGCCCCTATTTTTCGGTGGGAACGTTATATACGTCTATAACGTTATATATCCTAGCCTAAGGCAACCTAACATGTCGAATGTAATATTTTACAACATTCCTGGCGTGTCGTCGCCTACTTCTCGATGGGGACATTATATACATCTATAACATTGTATATTCTAACCTAAGGCAACCTAACATCTGGGATGTAATATTTTACAACATTCCTGGCATATCGGTCCCTACTTCTCCGTGGAAAAATTGTATACGTCTATAACGATATATACCCTAGCCTAGGGCAACGTAACATCTCGGATGTAATATTTTACAACATTCTGGCGTGTCGTCGCCTGCTTCCCGATGGGGACATTATATACGTCTATAACGTTGTATATCCTAACCTAACGCAGCCTAACATCTGGGATGTAATATTCCTGGCATGTCGGTCCCTACTTCTCGGTGGAAACATTGTATACGTCCGTAACGTTATATATCCTAGCCTAAGGCGACCTAACATGTCGAATTTAATATTTTACAACACTCCTGGCGTGTCGTCTCCTGCTTCTCGATGGGGACATTAAAAACGTCTATAATGATGTATATCCTAACCTAACGCAACCTAACATCTGGGATGTAATATTTTACAACTTTCCTGGCGTGTCGTCGCCTGCTTCTCGATGAGGACATAATATACGTCCATAACGTTGTATATGCTAATCCAACGCAACCTAACATCTGGGATGTAATATTTTACAACATTCCTGGCGTGTCGTCGCCTACTTCTGGATGGGGTCATTATATACACCTATAGCGTTGTATATCCTAACCTAAGGCAACCTAACATCTCAGATGTAATATTTTATAACATTCCTGGCATGTCGTCGCCTGCTTCTCGATGGGGACATTATATACGCCTATAACGTTGTATATCCTAACCTAACGCAACCTAACATCTGGGATGTAATATTTTACAAGATTCCTGGCATGTCGGTCCTCAAGTCTCGGTAGGAACATTATATACGTCTATAACGATATATATCCTAAACTAAAGCAACCTAACGTCTCGGATGTAATATTTTACAACATTCCTGGCATGTCGGTCCCTACATCTCGGTGGGAGCATTCTAGACTTCTATAACGTTGTATATCCTAACCTACCGCAACCTAACATCTCGGATGTAATATTTTACAACATTCCTGGCATGTCGGTCCCTACTTCTAGGTGGAAACATTGTATACGTCTATAAAGATATATATCCTAACCTAAGGCAACCTAACATCTCGGATGTAATAGTTGACAACATTGCAGGCGTGTCCGCCCGTACTTCTCGATGGGAACATTATATACGTCTATAACGTTATATATCCTAGCCTAAGGCAACCTAATATCTCGGATGTAATATTTTACAACATTCTGGCGTGTCGTCGCCTGCTTCTCGATGGGGACATTATATATGTCTATAACGTTGTATATCCTAACCTAACGCAACCTAACCTTTGGGATGTAATATTTTACAATATTCCTGGCATGTCGGTACCTACGTCTCGGTGGGAACATTATATACGTCTATAACGTTATATATCCTAGCCTAAGGCAACCTAACATCTCGGATGTAATATTTGACAACATTCCTGTCGTGTTAGCCCGTACTTCTCGGTGGGAACATCATATACGTCTATAGCGATATATATCCTAACCGAAGGAAACATAATATCTCGGATGTAATATTTTACAAAATTCCTGGCGCGTCGGCTCCTACTTTTCTGTGGGAACATTATATACGTCTATAACTTTATATATCCTATCGTAAAGCAACATAACATCTCGGATGTAATATTTTACAACATTCCTGGCGTGTCGTCACCTGCTTCTCGATGGGGGCATTATATACATCTATAAAATTGTATATGCTAACCTAAGGCAACCTAACATCTCGACTGTAATATTTTACAACATTCCTGGCATGTCGGTACCTACTTCTCTGTGGGAACATTGTATACGTCTATAACTATATATATCCTAGCCTAAGGCAACCTAACATATCGGATGTAATATTTTACAACATTCTGGCGTGTCGTCGCCTGCTTCTCGATGGGGTCATTATGTACGTCTATAACGTTGTACATACTAACCTAACGCAACCTAACATCTGGGATGTAATATTTTACAACATTCCTGGCATGTTGGTACCTACGTCTCGGTGGGTACATTATATACGTCTATAACGATATATATCCTAACCTAAGGCAACCTAACATCTCGGATGTAATAGTTGACAACATTCCTGGCGTGTCCGCCCGCACTTCTCGGTGGGAACGTTATATACGTCTATAACGTTATATATCCTAGCCTAAGGCGACCTAACATGTCGAATGTAATATTTTACAACATTCCTGGCGCGTTGGCTCCTATTTTTCGGTGGGAACATTATATACGTCCATAACGTTATATATCCTAACCTAAGGGACCCTAACATCTCGGGTGTAATATTTTACAACATTCCTGACACGTCGTCGCCTGCTTCTCGATGGGGACATTATATAAGTCTATAACGTTGTATAACCTAACCTAACGCAACCTAACATCTGGGATGTAATATTCCTGTCATGTCATCGCCTACTTCTGGATGGGGACATTATATACGTCTATAACGTTATATATCCTAACCTAAGGGACCCTAACATCTCGGATGTAATATTTTACAACATTCCTGGCATATCGGTCCCTACTTCTCGGTGGAAACATTATATACGTCTATAACGTTATATATCCTAGCCCAAGGCAACCTAACATCTGGGATGTAATATTTTACAACATTCCTGGCATGACGGTCCCTACATCTCGGTGGGAACGTACTATACGTCTATAACGTTGTATATCCTAACCTAAGGGAACCTAACATTTGGGGTGTAATCTTTTATAACATTCCTGGCGTGTCGTCGCGTGCTTCTCGATGGGGACATTATATACGTCTACAATGTTGTATATCCTAACCTAACGCAACCTAACATCTGGGATGTAATATTATACAAGATTCCTGGCATGTCGGTCCCCAAGTCTCGTAGGAACATTATATACGTCTATAACGATATATATCCAAACCTAAGGGAACCTAACTTCTCGGATGTAATATTTTACAACATTCCTGGCATATCGGTCCCTACTTCTCGGTGGAAACATTGTATACGTCTATAACGATATATATACTAGCCTAAGGCAACCTAACATCTCGGATGTAATATTTTACAACATTCCTGGCGTGTCGTCGCCTACTTCTCGGTGGGGACATTATATACGTCTATAATGTTGTATATCTTAACCTAAGGCATCCTAAAATCTCGGATGTAATATTTTACAACATTCCTGGCATTTCGGTCCCTACTTCTCTGTGGGAACATTGTATACGTCTATAACGTTATATATCCTAGCCTAAGGCAACCTAACATGTCGAATGTAATATTTTATAACATTCATGGAGTGTCGTCGCGTGCTTCTCGATGGGGACATTATATACGTCTATAACGTTGTATATGCTAACCTAAGGCAACCTAACATCTCGACTGTAATATTTTACAACATTCCTGGCATGTCGGTCCCTACTTCTCTGTGGGAACATTGTATACGTCTATAACGATATATGTCCTAGCCTAAGGCAACCTAACATCTCGGATGTGATATTTTACAACATTCCTGGCATGTCGGTCCCTACTTCTAGGTGGAAACATTGTATACGTCTATAAAGATATATATCCTATCCTAAGGCAACCTAACATCTCGGATGTAATAGTTGACAACATTGCAGGCGTGTCCGCCCGTACTTCTCGATGGGAACATTATATACGTCTATAACGTTATATATCCTAGCCTAAGGCAACCTAATATCTCGGATGTAATATTTTACAACATTCTGGCGTGTCGTCGCCTGCTTCTCGATGGGGACATTATATACGTCTATAACGTTGTATATCCTAACCTAACGCAACCTAACCTTTGGGATGTAATATTTTACAATATTCCTGGCATGTCGGTACCTACGTCTCGGTGGGAACATTATATACGTCTATAACGTTATATATCCTAGCCTAAGGCTACCTAACATCTCGGATGTAATATTTGACAACATTCCTGTCGTGTTAGCCCGTACTTCTCGGTGATAACATCATATACGTCTATAGCGATATATATCCTAACCGAAGGAAACCTAATATCTCGGATGTAATATTTTACAACATTCCTAGCGCGTTGGCTCCTATTTTTCGGTGGGAACATTATATACGTCCATAACGTTATATATCCTAACCTAAGGGACCCTAACATCTCGGGTGTAATATTTTACAACATTCCTGACACGTCGTCGCCTGCTTCTCGTTGGGGACATTATATAAGTCTATAACGTTGTATAACCTAAACGAACGCAACCTAACATCTGGGATGTAATATTCCTGTCGTTTCGCGCCTACTTCTGGATGGGGACATTATATACGTCTATAACGTTATATATCCTAACCGAAGGCAACCTAACATCTCGGATGTAATAGTTGACAACATTCCTGGCATGTCCGCCCGTACATCTCGGTGGGAACATTATATACGTCTGTAACGTTATATATCCTAGCCTAAGGCCACCTAACATGTCGTATGTAATATTTTACAACATTCCTGGCGTGTCGTCGCCTGCTACTCGATGGGGACATTTTATACGTCTATAACGTTGTATATCCTAACCTAACGCAACCTAACATCTGGGATGTAATATTTTACAACATTTCCTGGCGTGTCGTCGCCTACTGCTGGATGGGGTCATTATATACATCTATAACGTTGTATATCCTAACCTAAGGGAACCTAACATCTCGGGTGTAATATTTTACAACATTCCCGACGCGTCGGCCCCTATTTTTCGGTGGGAACATTATATACGTCTATAACGTTATATATCCTAGCCTAAGGCAACCTAACATCTCGGATGTAATATTTTACAACATTCATGGCGTGTCGTCGCCTACTTCTCGGTGGGGACATTATATACGTCTATAAAGTTGTATATCTTCACCTAAGGCATCCTAACATCTCGGATGTAATATTTTACAACATTCCTCGCATTTCGGTTCCGTACTTCTCTGTGGGAACATTGTATACGTCTATAACGTTATGTATCCTAGCCTAAGGCAACCTAACATGTCGAATGTAATATTTTATAACATTCATCGAGTGTCGTCGCGTGCTTCTCGATGGGGACATTATATACGTCTATAACGTTGTATATGCTAACCTAAGGCAACCTAACATCTCGGATGTATTATATTACAACATTCCTGGCGTGTCGTCGCCTGCTTCTCGATGGGGACATTATATACATCTATAAAATTGTATATGCTACCCCAACGCAACCTAACATCTGGGATGTAATATTTTACAACATTCATGGCGTGTCGTCGCCTACTTCTGGATGGGGTCATTATATACATCTATAACGTTGTATATCCTAACCTAAGGCAACCTAACATCTCGGATGTAATATTTTATAACATTCGTGGCGTGTCGTCGCCTGCTTCTCGATGGGGACATTATATACGTCTACAACGTTGTATACATTAACCTAACGCAACCTAACATCTGGGATGTAATATTTTACAACATTCCTGGCATGACGGTCCCTACATCTCGGTGGGAACGTACTATACGTCTATAACGTTGTATATCCTAACCTAAGGGAACCTAACATCTG
Organism: Xylocopa violacea; assembly: GCA_963969225.1. Lineage (NCBI taxonomy): Eukaryota > Metazoa > Arthropoda > Insecta > Hymenoptera > Apidae > Xylocopa > Xylocopa violacea. The sequence continues at coordinate 2,475,131 of CAXAJV010000835.1, forward strand.
GGGTGTAATCTTTTATAACATTCCTGGCGTGTCGTCGCGTGCTTCTCGATGGGGACATTATATACGTCTACAATGTTGTATATCCTAACCTAACGTAACCTAACATCTGGGATGTAATATTATACAAGATTCCTGGCATGTCGGTCCCCAAGTCTCGTAGGAACATTATATACGTCTATAACGATATATATCCAAACCTAAGGGAACCTAACATCTCGGATGTAATATTTTACAACATTCCTGGCATGTCGGTCCCTACTTCTCGGTGGGAATATTATATACGTCTATAACGATATATATACTAGCCTAAGGCAACCTAACATCTCGGATGTAATATTTTACAACATTCCTGGCGTGTCGTCGCCTACTTCTCGGTGGGGACATTATATACGTATATAATGTTGTATATCTTAACCTAAGGCATCCTAAAATCTCGGATGTAATATTTTACAACATTCCTGGCATTTCTGTCCCTACTTCTCTGTGGGAACATTGTATACGTCTATAACGTTATATATCCTAGCCTAAGGCAACCTAACATGTCGAATGTAATATTTTATAACATTCATGGAGTGTCGTCCCGTGCTTCTCGATGGGGACATTATATACGTCTATAACGTTGTATATGCTAACCTAAGGCAACCTAACATCTCGACTGTAATATTTTACAACATTCCTGGCATGTCGGTCCCTACTTCTCTGTGGGAACATTGTATACGTCTAGAACGATATATGTCCTAGCCTAAGGCAACCTAACATCTCGGATGTGATATTTTACAGCATTCCTGACACGTCGTCGCCTGCTTCTCGATGGGGAAATTATATGAGTCTATAACGTTGTATAACCTAACCTAACGCAACCTAACATCTGGGATGTAATATTCCTGTCGTGTCGTCGCCTACTTCTGGATGGGGACATTATATACGTCTATAACGTTATATATCCTAACCTAAGGCAACCTAACATCTCGGATGTAATAGTTGACAACATTCCTGGCATGTCCGCCCGTACATCTCGGTGGGAACATTATATACGTCTGTAACGTTATATATTCTAGCCTAAGGCCACCTAACATGTCGTATGTAATATTTTACGACATTCCTGGCGTGTCGTCGCCTGCTACTCGATGGGGACATTTTATACGTCTATAACGTTGTATATCCTAACCTAACGCAACCTAACATCTGGGATGTAATATTTTACAACATTCCTCGCGTGTCGTCGCCTGCTTCTCGATGGGGACATCATATACGTCTATAACGTTGTATATCCTAACCCAACGCAACCTAACATCTGGGATGTAATATTTTACAACATTCCTGGCGTGTCGTCGCCTACTTCTGGATGGGGTCATTATATACATCTATAACGTTGTATATCCTAACCTAAGGGAACCTAACATCTCGGGTGTAATATTTTACAACATTCCCGACGCGTCGGCCCCTATTTTTCGGTGGGAACATTATATACGTCTATAACGTTATATATCCTAGCCTAAGGCAACCTAACATCTGGGATGTAATATTTTACAACATTCCTGGCGTGTCGTTGCCTACATCTCGGTGGGGACATTATATACGTCTATAACGTTGTATATGCTAACCTAAGGCAACCTAACATCTCGACTGTAATATTTTACAACATTCCTGGCATGTCGGTCCCTACTTCTCTGTGGGAACATTGTATACGACTATAACGACATATGTCCTAGCCTAAGGCAACCTAACATCTCGGATGTGATATTTTACAGCATTCTTGGCATGTCGTCGCCTGCTTCTCGATGGGGACATAATATACGTCTATAACGTTGTATATCCTAACCCAACGTAACCTAACATCTGGGATGTAATATTTTACAACATTCCTGGCGTGTCGTCGCCTACTTCTGGATGGGGTCATTATATACATCTATAACGTTGTATATCCTAACCTAAGGGAACCTAACATCTCGGGTGTAATATTTTACAACATTCCCGACGCGTCGGCCCCTATTTTTCGGTGGGAACATTATATACGTCTATAACGTTATATATCCTAGCCTAAGGCAACCTAACATCTCGGATGTAATATTTTACAACATTCCTGGCGTTTCGTCGCCTACTTCTCGGTGGGGACATTATATACGTCTATAATGTTGTATATCTTGACCTAAGGCATCCTAACATCTCGGATGTAATATTTTACAACATTCCTGGCATTTCGGTCCCTACTTCTCTGTGGGAACATTGTATACGTCTATAACGTTATGTATCCTAGCCTAAGGCAACCTAACATGTCGAATGTAATATTTTATAACATTCATCGAGTGTCGTCGCGTGCTTCTCGATGGGGACATTATATACGTCTATAACGTTGTATATGCTAACCTAAGGCAACCTAACATCTCGACTGTAATATTTTACAACATTCCTGGCATGTCGGTCCCTACTTCTCTGTGGGAACATTGTATACGTCTATAACGATATATGTCCTAGCCTAAGGCAACCTAACATCTCGGATGTAATAGTTGACAACATTCCTGGCGTGTCCGCCCGTACTTCTCGGTGGGAACGTTATATACGTCTATAACTTTGTATATCCTAACCTAAGGGAACCTAACATGTCGAATGTAATATTTTATAACATTCATGGAGTGTCGTCGCCTGCTTCTCGATGCGGACATTATATACGTCTATAACGTTGTATATGCTAACCTACCGCAACCTAACATCTCGGATGTAATATTTTACAACATTCCTGGCGTGTCGTCACCTGCTTCTCGATGGGGATATTATATACATCTATAAAATTGTATATGCTAACCTAAGGCAACCTAACATCTCGACTGTAATATTTTACAACATTCCTGGCATGTCGGTCCCTACTTCTCTGTGGGAACATTGTATACGTCTATAACTATATATATCCTAGCCTAAGGCAACCTAACATATCGGATGTAATATTTTACAACATTCTGGCGTGTCGTCGCCTGCTTCTCGATGGGGTCATTATGTACGTCTATAAAGTTGTACATCCCAACCTAACGCAACCTAACATCTGGGATGTAATATTTTACAACATTCCTGGCATGTTGGTACCTACGTCTCGGTGGGAACATTATATACGTCTATAACGATATATATCCTAACCTAAGGCAACCTAACATCTCGGATGTAATAGTTGACAACATTCCTGGCGTGTCCGCCCGCACTTCTCGGTGGGAACATTATACACGTCTATAACGTTATATATCCTAGCCTGAGGCGACCTAACATGTCGAATGTAATATTTTACAACATTCCTGGCGCGTTGGCTCCTATTTTTCGGTGGGAACATTATATACGTCCATAACGTTATATATCCTAACCTAAGGGACCCTAACATCTCGGATGTAATAGTTGACAACATTCCTGGCATGTCCGCCCGTACATCTCGGTGGGAACATTATATACGTCTGTAACGTTATATATTCTAGCCTAAGGCCACCTAACATGTCGTATGTAATATTTTACGACATTCCTGGCGTGTCGTCGCCTGCTACTCGATGGGGACATTTTATACGTCTATAACGTTGTATATCCTAACCTAACGCAACCTAACATCTGGGATGTAATATTTTACAACATTCCTCGCGTGTCGTCGCCTGCTTCTCGATGGGGACATCATATACGTCTATAACGTTGTATATCCTAACCCAACGCAACCTAACATCTGGGATGTAATATTTTACAACATTCCTGGCGTGTCGTCGCCTACTTCTGGATGGGGTCATTATATACATCTATAACGTTGTATATCCTAACCTAAGGGAACCTAACATCTCGGGTGTAATATTTTACAACATTCCCGACGCGTCGGCCCCTATTTTTCGGTGGGAACATTATATACGTCTATAACGTTATATATCCTAGCCTAAGGCCACCTAACATGTCGTATGTAATATTTTACAACATTCCTGGCGTGTCGTCGCGTGCTACTCGATGGGGACATTTTATACGTCTATAACGTTGTATATCCTAACCTAACGCAACCTAACATCTGGGATGTAATATTTTACAACATTCCTCGCGTGTCGTCGCCTGCTTCTCGATGGGGACATCATATACGTCTATAACGTTGTATATCCTAACCCAACGCAACCTAACATCTGCGATGTAATATTTTACAACATTCCTGGCGTGTCGTCGCCTACTTCTGGATGGGGTCATTATATACATCTATAACGTTGTATATCCTAACCTAAGGGAACCTAACATCTCGGGTGTAATATTTTACAACATTCCCGACGCGTCGGCCCCTATTTTTCGGTGGGAACATTATATACGTCTATAACGTTATATATCCTAGCCTAAGGCAACCTAACATCTCGGATGTGATATTTTACAGCATTCTTGGCGTGTCGTCGCCTGCTTCTCGATGGGGACATAATATACGTCTATAACGTTGTATATCCTAACCCAACGTAACCTAACATCTGGGATGTAATATTTTACAACATTCCTGGCGTGTCGTCGCCTACTTCTGGATGGGGTCATTATATACATCTATAACGTTGTATATCCTAACCTAAGGGAACCTAACATCTCGGGTGTAATATTTTACAACATTCCTGGCGCGTTGGCTCCTATTTTTCGGTGGGAACATTATATACGTCCATAACGTTATATATCCTAACCTAAGGGACCCTAACATCTCGGGTGTAATATTTTACAACATTCCCGACGCGTCGGCCCCTATTTTTCGGTGGGAACATTATATACGTCTATAACGTTATATATCCTAGCCTAAGGCAACCTAACATCTCGGATGTAATATTTTACAACATTCCTGGCGTGTCGTCGCCTACTTCTCGGTGGGGACATTATATACGTCTATAATGTTGTATATCTTAACCTAAGGCATCCTAACATCTCGGATGTAATATTTTACAACATTCCTCGCATTTCGGTTCCGTACTTCTCTGTGGGAACATTGTATACGTCTATAACGTTATGTATCCTAGCCTAAGGCAACCTAACATGTCGAATGTAATATTTTATAACATTCATCGAGTGTCGTCGCGTGCTTCTCGATGGGGACATTATATACGTCTATAACGTTGTATATGCTAACCTAAGGCAACCTAACATCTCGGATGTATTATATTACAACATTCCTGGCGTGTCGTCGCCTGCTTCTCGATGGGGACATTATATACATCTATAAAATTGTATATGCTACCCCAACGCAACCTAACATCTGGGATGTAATATTTTACAACATTCCTGGCGTGTCGTCGCCTACTTCTGGATGGGGTCATTATATACATCTATAACGTTGTATATCCTAACCTAAGGCAACCTAACATCTCGGATGTAATATTTTATAACATTCGTGGCGTGTCGTCGCCTGCTTCTCGATGGGGACATTATATACGTCTACAACGTTGTATACATTAACCTAACGCAACCTAACATCTGGGATGTAATATTTTACAACATTCCTGGCATGACGGTCCCTACATCTCGGTGGGAACGTACTATACGTCTATAACGTTGTATATCCTAACCTAAGGGAACCTAACATCTGGGGTGTAATCTTTTATAACATTCCTGGCGTGTCGTCGCGTGCTTCTCGATGGGGACATTATATACGTCTACAATGTTGTATATCCTAACCTAACGTAACCTAACATCTGGGATGTAATATTATACAAGATTCCTGGCATGTCGGTCCCCAAGTCTCGTAGGAACATTATATACGTCTATAACGATATATATCCAAACCTAAGGGAACCTATCATCTCGGATGTAATATTTTACAACATTCCTGGCATGTCGGTCCCTACTTCTCGGTGGGAATATTATATACGTCTATAACGATATATATACTAGCCTAAGGCAACCTAACATATCGGATGTAATATTTTACAACATTCTGGCGTGTCGTCGCCTGCTTCTCGATGGGGTCATTATGTACGTCTATAAAGTTGTACATCCCAACCTAACGCAACCTAACATCTGGGATGTAATATTTTACAACATTCCTGGCATGTTGGTACCTACGTCTCGGTGGGAACATTATATACGTCTATAACGATATATATCCTAACCTAAGGCAACCTAACATCTCGGATGTAATAGTTGACAACATTCCTGGCGTGTCCGCCCGCACTTCTCGGTGGGAACATTATACACGTCTATAACGTTATATATCCTAGCCTGAGGCGACCTAACATGTCGAATGTAATATTTTACAACATTCCTGGCGCGTTGGCTCCTATTTTTCGGTGGGAACATTATATACGTCCATAACGTTATATATCCTAACCTAAGGGACCCTAACATCTCGGGTGTAATATTTTACAACATTCCTGACACGTCGTCGCCTGCTTCTCGATGGGGAAATTATATAAGTCTATAACGTTGTATAACCTAACCTAACGCAACCTAACATCTGGGATGTAATATTCCTGTCGTGTCGTCGCCTACTTCTGGATGGGGACATTATATACGTCTATAATGTTATATATCCTAACCTAAGGCCACCTAACATCTCGGATGTAATAGTTGACAACATTCCTGGCATGTCCGCCCGTACATCTCGGTGGGAACATTATATACGTCTGTAACGTTATATATTCTAGCCTAAGGCCACCTAACATGTCGTATGTAATATTTTACGACATTCCTGGCGTGTCGTCGCCTGCTACTCGATGGGGACATTTTATACGTCTATAACGTTGTATATCCTAACCTAACGCAACCTAACATCTGGGATGTAATATTTTACAACATTCCTCGCGTGTCGTCGCCTGCTTCTCGATGGGGACATCATATACGTCTATAACGTTGTATATCCTAACCCAACGCAACCTAACATCTGGGATGTAATATTTTACAACATTCCTGGCGTGTCGTCGCCTACTTCTGGATGGGGTCATTATATACATCTATAACGTTGTATATCCTAACCTAAGGGAACCTAACATCTCGGGTGTAATATTTTACAACATTCCCGACGCGTCGGCCCCTATTTTTCGGTGGGAACATTATATACGTCTATAACGTTATATATCCTAGCCTAAGGCCACCTAACATGTCGTATGTAATATTTTACAACATTCCTGGCGTGTCGTCGCCTGCTACTCGATGGGGACATTTTATACGTCTATAACGTTGTATATCCTAACCTAACGCAACCTAACATCTGGGATGTAATATTTTACAACATTCCTCGCGTGTCGTCGCCTGCTTCTCGATGGGGACATCATATACGTCTATAACGTTGTATATCCTAACCCAACGCAACCTAACATCTGCGATGTAATATTTTACAACATTCCTGGCGTGTCGTCGCCTACTTCTGGATGGGGTCATTATATACATCTATAACGTTGTATATCCTAACCTAAGGGAACCTAACATCTCGGGTGTAATATTTTACAACATTCCCGACGCGTCGGCCCCTATTTTTCGGTGGGAACATTATATACGTCTATAACGTTATATATCCTAGCCTAAGGCAACCTAACATCTCGGATGTGATATTTTACAGCATTCTTGGCGTGTCGTCGCCTGCTTCTCGATGGGGACATAATATACGTCTATAACGTTGTATATCCTAACCCAACGTAACCTAACATCTGGGATGTAATATTTTACAACATTCCTGGCGTGTCGTCGCCTACTTCTGGATGGGGTCATTATATACATCTATAACGTTGTATATCCTAACCTAAGGGAACCTAACATCTCGGGTGTAATATTTTACAACATTCCTGGCGCGTTGGCTCCTATTTTTCGGTGGGAACATTATATACGTCCATAACGTTATATATCCTAACCTAAGGGACCCTAACATCTCGGGTGTAATATTTTACAACATTCCTGACACGTCGTCGCCTGCTTCTCGATGGGGAAATTATATAAGTCTATAACGTTGTATAACCTAACCTAACGCAACCTAACATCTGGGATGTAATATTCCTGTCGTGTCGTCGCCTACTTCTGGATGGGGACATTATATACGTCTATAACGTTATATATCCTAACCTAAGGCAACCTAACATCTCGGATGTAATAGTTGACAACATTCCTGGCATGTCCGCCCGTACATCTCGGTGGGAACATTATATACGTCTGTAACGTTATATATTCTAGCCTAAGGCTACCTAACATGTCGTATGTAATATTTTACGACATTCCTGGCGTGTCGTCGCCTGCTACTCGATGGGGACATTTTATACGTCTATAACGTTGTATATCCTAACCTAACGCAACCTAACATCTGGGATGTAATATTTTACAACATTCCTCGCGTGTCGTCGCCTGCTTCTCGATGGGGACATCATATACGTCTATAACGTTGTATATCCTAACCCAACGCAACCTAACATCTGGGATGTAATATTTTACAACATTCCTGGCGTGTCGTCGCCTACTTCTGGATGGGGTCATTATATACATCTATAACGTTGTATATCCTAACCTAAGGGAACCTAGCATCTCGGGTGTAATATTTTACAACATTCCCGACGCGTCGGCCCCTATTTTTCGGTAGGAACATTATATACGTCTATAACGTTATATATCCTAGCCTAAGGCCACCTAACATGTCGTATGTAATATTTTACAACATTCCTGGCGTGTCGTCGCCTGCTACTCGATGGGGACATTTTATACGTCTATAACGTTGTATATCCTAACCTAACGCAACCTAACATCTGGGATGTAATATTTTACAACATTCCTCGCGTGTCGTCGCCTGCTTCTCGATGGGGACATCATATACGTCTATAACGTTGTATATCCTAACCCAACGCAACCTAACATCTGCGATGTAATATTTTACAACATTCCTGGCGTGTCGTCGCCTACTTCTGGATGGGGTCATTATATACATCTATAACGTTGTATATCCTAACCTAAGGGAACCTAACATCTCGGGTGTAATATTTTACAACATTCCCGACGCGTCGGCCCCTATTTTTCGGTGGGAACATTATATACGTCTATAACGTTATATATCCTAGCCTAAGGCAACCTAACATCTCGGATGTGATATTTTACAGCATTCTTGGCGTGTCGTCGCCTGCTTCTCGATGGGGACATAATATACGTCTATAACGTTGTATATCCTAACCCAACGTAACCTAACATCTGGGATGTAATATTTTACAACATTCCTGGCGTGTCGTCGCCTACTTCTGGATGGGGTCATTATATACATCTATAACGTTGTATATCCTAACCTAGGGCAACCTAACTTCTCGGATGTAATAGTTGACAATATTCCTGGCGTGTCCGCCCGTACTTCTCGGTGGGAACGTTATATACGTCTATAACGTTGTATATCCTAACCTAAGGCAACATAACATCTCGGATGTAATAGTTGACAACATTCCTGGCGTGTCCGCCCGCACTTCTCGGTGGGAACATTATACACGTCTATAACGTTATATATCCTAGCCTGAGGCGACCTAACATGTCGAATGTAATATTTTACGACATTCCTGGCGTGTCGTCGCCTGCTACTCGATGGGGACATTTTATACGTCTATAACGTTGTATATCCTAACCTAACGCAACCTAACATCTGGGATGTAATATTTTACAACATTCCTCGCGTGTCGTCGCCTGCTTCTCGATGGGGACATCATATACGTCTATAACGTTGTATATCCTAACCCAACGCAACCTAACATCTGGGATGTAATATTTTACAACATTCCTGGCGTGTCGTCGCCTACTTCTGGATGGAGTCATTATATACATCTATAACGTTGTATATCCTAACCTAAGGGAACCTAACATCTCGGGTGTAATATTTTACAACATTCCCGACGCGTCGGCCCCTATTTTTCGGTGGGAACATTATATACGTCTATAACGTTATATATCCTAGCCTAAGGCCACCTAACATGTCGTATGTAATATTTTACAACATTCCTGGCGTGTCGTCGCCTGCTACTCGATGGGGACATTTTATACGTCTATAACGTTGTATATCCTAACCTAACGCAACCTAACATCTGGGATGTAATATTTTACAACATTCCTCGCGTGTCGTCGCCTGCTTCTCGATGGGGACATCATATACGTCTATAACGTTGTATATCCTAACCCAACGCAACCTAACATCTGCGATGTAATATTTTACAACATTCCTGGCGTGTCGTCGCCTACTTCTGGATGGGGTCATTATATACATCTATAACGTTGTATATCCTAACCTAAGGGAACCTAACATCTCGGGTGTAATATTTTACAACATTCCCGACGCGTCGGCCCCTATTTTTCGGTGGGAACATTATATACGTCTATAACGTTATATATCCTAGCCTAGGGCAACCTAACATCTCGGATGTGATATTTTACAGCATTCTTGGCGTGTCGTCGCCTGCTTCTCGATGGGGACATAATATACGTCTATAACGTTGTATATCCTAACCCAACGTAACCTAACATCTGGGATGTAATATTTTACAACATTCCTGGCGTGTCGTCGCCTACTTCTGGATGGGGTCATTATATACATCGATAACGTTGTATATCCTAACCTAGGGCAACCTAACTTCTCGGATGTAATCGTTGACAATATTCCTGGCGTGTCCGCCCGTACTTCTCGGTGGGAACGTTATATACGTCTATAACGTTGTATATCCTAACCTAAGGCAACATAACATCTCGGATGTAATAGTTGACAACATTCCTGGCGTGTCCGCCCGCACTTCTCGGTGGGAACATTATACACGTCTATAACGTTATATATCCTAGCCTGAGGCGACCTAACATGTCGAATGTAATATTTTACAACATTCCTGGCGCGTTGGCTCCTATATTTCGGTGGGAACATTATATACGTCCATAACGTTATATACCCTAACCTAAGGGACCCTAACATCTCGGGTGTAATATTTTACAACATTCCTGACACGTCGTCGCCTGCTTCTCGATGGGGAAATTATATAAGTCTATAACGTTGTATAACCTAACCTAACGCAACCTAACATCTGGGATGTAATATTCCTGTCGTGTCGTCGCCTACTTCTGGATGGGGACATTATATACGTCTATAACGTTATATATCCTAACCTAAGGCAACCTAACATCTCGGATGTAATAGTTGACAACATTCCTGGCATGTCCGCCCTTACATCTCGGTGGGAACATTATATACGTCTGTAACGTTATATATTCTAGCCTAAGGCCACCTAACAAGTCGTATGTAATATTTCACGACATTCCTGGCGTGTCGTCGCCTGCTACTCGATGGGGACATTTTATACGTCTATAACGTTGTATATCCTAACCTAACGCAACCTAACATCTGGGATGTAATATTTTACAACATTCCTCGCGTGTCGTCGCCTGCTTCTCGATGGGGACATCATATACGTCTATAACGTTGTATATCCTAACCCAACGCAACCTAACATCTGGGATGTAATATTTTACAACATTCCTGGCGTGTCGTCGCCTACTTCTGGATGGGATCATTATATCCATCTATAACGTTGTATATCCTAACCTAAGGGAACCTAACATCTCGGGTGTAATATTTTACAACATTCCCGACGCGTCGGCCCCTATTTTTCGGTGGGAACATTATATACGTCTATAACGTTATATATCCTAGCCTAAGGCCACCTAACATGTCGTATGTAATATTTTACAACATTCCTGGCGTGTCGTCGCCTGCTACTCGATGGGGACATTTTATACGTCTATAACGTTGTATATCCTAACCTAACGCAACCTAACATCTGGGATGTAATATTTTGCAACATTCCTCGCGTGTCGTCGCCTGCTTCTCGATGGGGACATCATATACGTCTATAACGTTGTATATCCTAACCCAACGTAACCTAACATCTGGGATGTAATATTTTACAACATTCCTGGCGTGTCGTCGCCTACTTCTGGATGGGGTCATTATATACATCTGTAACGTTGTATATCCTAACCTAGGGCAACCTAACATCTCGGATGTAATAGTTGACAATATTCCTGGCGTGTCCGCCCGTACTTCTCGGTGGGAACGTTATATACGTCTATAACGTTGTATATCCTAACCCAAGGCAACCTAACATCTGGGATGTAATATTTTACAACATTCCTGGCGTGTCGTCGCCTACATCTCGGTGGGGATATTATATACGTCTATAACGTTGTATATGCTAACCTAAGGCAACCTAACATCTGGGATGTAATATTTTACAACATTCCTGGCATGTCGGTCCCTACTTCTCTGTGGGAACATTGTATACGACTATAACGATATATGTCCTAGCCTAAGGCAACCTAACATCTCGGATGTGATATTTTACAGCATTCTTGGCATGTCGTCGCCTGCTTCTCGATGGGGACATAATATACGTCTATAACGTTGTATATCCTAACCCAACGTAACCTAACATCTGGGATGTAATATTTTACAACATTCCTGGCGTGTCGTCGCCTACTTCTGGATGGGGTCATTATATACATCTATAACGTTGTATATCCTAACCTAGGGCAACCTAACTTCTCGGATGTAATAGTTGACAATATTCCTGGCGTGTCCGCCCGTACTTCTCGGTGGGAACGTTATATACGTCTATAACGTTGTATATCCTAACCTAAGGCAACATAACATCTCGGATGTAATAGTTGACAACATTCCTGGCGTGTCCGCCCGCACTTCTCGGTGGGAACATTATACACGTCTATAACGTTATATATCCTAGCCTGAGGCGACCTAACATGTCGAATGTAATATTTTACAACATTCCTGGCGCGTTGGCTCCTATTTTTCGGTGGGAACATTATATACGTCCATAACGTTATATATCCTAACCTAAGGGACCCTAACATCTCGGGTGTAATATTTTACAACATTCCTGACACGTCGTCGCCTGCTTCTCGATGGGGAAATTATATAAGTCTATAACGTTGTATAACCTAACCTAACGCAACCTAACATCTGGGATGTAATATTCCTGTCGTGTCGTCGCCTACTTCTGGATGGGGTCATTATATACATCTATAACGTTGTATATCCTAACCTAAGGGAACCTAACATCTCGGGTGTAATATTTTACAACATTCCCGACGCGTCGGCCCCTATTTTTCGGTGGGAACATTATATACGTCTATAACGTTATATATCCTAGCCTAAGGCAACCTAACATCTCGGATGTAATATTTTACAACATTCCTGGCGTGTCGTCGCCTACTTCTCGGTGGGGACATTATATACGTCTATAATGTTGTATATCTTAACCTAAGGCATCCTAACATCTCGGATGTAATATTTTACAACATTCCTGGCATTTCGGTCCCTACTTCTCTGTGGGAACATTGTATACGTCTATAACGTTATGTATCCTAGCCTAAGGCAACCTAACATGTCGAATGTAATATTTTATAACATTCATCGAGTGTCGTCGCGTGCTTCTCGATGGGGACATTATATACGTCTATAACGTTGTATATGCTAACCTAAGGCAACCTAACATCTCGACTGTAATATTTTACAACATTCCTGGCATGTCGGTCCCTACTTCTCTGTGGGAACATTGTATACGTCTATAACGATATATGTCCTAGCCTAAGGCAACCTAACATCTCGGATGTAATAGCTGACAACATTCCTGGCGTGTCCGCCCGTACTTCTCGGTGGGAACGTTATATACGTCTATAACTTTGTATATCCTAACCTAAGGGAACCTAACATGTCGAATGTAATATTTTATAACATTCATGGAGTGTCGTCGCCTGCTTCTCGATGCGGACATTATATACGTCTATAACGTTGTATATCCTAACCTACCGCAACCTAACATCTCGGATGTAATATTTTACAACATTCCTGGCGTGTCGTCACCTGCTTCTCGATGGGGACATTATATACATCTATAAAATTGTATATGCTAACCTAAGGCAACCTAACATCTCGACTGTAATATTTTACAACATTCCTGGCATGTCGGTCCCTACTTCTCTGTGGGAACATTGTATACGTCTATAACTATATATATCCTAGCCTAAGGCAACCTAACATATCGGATGTAATATTTTACAACATTCTGGCGTGTCGTCGCCTGCTTCTCGATGGGGTCATTATGTACGTCTATAACGTTGTACATCCCAACCTAACGCAACCTAACATCTGGGATGTAATATTTTACAACATTCCTGGCATGTTGGTACCTACGTCTCGGTGGGAACATTATATACGTCTATAACGATATATATCCTAACCTAAGGCAACCTAACATCTCGGATGTAATAGTTGACAACATTCCTGGCGTGTCCGCCCGCACTTCTCGGTGGGAACATTATACACGTCTATAACGTTATATATCCTAGCCTGAGGCGACCTAACATGTCGAATGTAATATTTTACAACATTCCTGGCGCGTTGGCTCCTATTTTTCGGTGGGAACATTATATACGTCCATAACGTTATATATCCTAACCTAAGGGACCCTAACATCTCGGGTGTAATATTTTACAACATTCCTGACACGTCGTCGCCTGCTTCTCGATGGGGAAATTATATAAGTCTATAACGTTGTATAACCTAACCTAACGCAACCTAACATCTGGGATGTAATATTCCTGTCGTGTCGTCGCCTACTTCTGGATGGGGACATTATATACGTCTATAACGTTATATATCCTAACCTAAGGCAACCTAACATCTCGGATGTAATAGTTGACAATATTCCTGGCGTGTCCGCCCGTACTTCTCGGTGGGAACGTTATATACGTCTATAACGTTGTATATCCTAACCCAAGGCAACCTAACATCTGGGATGTAATATTTTACAACATTCCTGGCGTGTCGTCGCCTACATCTCGGTGGGGATATTATATACGTCTATAACGTTGTATATGCTAACCTAAGGCAACCTAACATCTGGGATGTAATATTTTACAACATTCCTGGCATGTCGGTCCCTACTTCTCTGTGGGAACATTGTATACGACTATAACGATATATGTCCTAGCCTAAGGCAACCTAACATCTCGGATGTGATATTTTACAGCATTCTTGGCATGTCGTCGCCTGCTTCTCGATGGGGACATAATATACGTCTATAACGTTGTATATCCTAACCCAACGTAACCTAACATCTGGGATGTAATATTTTACAACATTCCTGGCGTGTCGTCGCCTACTTCTGGATGGGGTCATTATATACATCTATAACGTTGTATATCCTAACCTAGGGCAACCTAACTTCTCGGATGTAATAGTTGACAATATTCCTGGCGTGTTCGCCCGTACTTCTCGGTGGGAACGTTATATACGTCTATAACGTTGTATATCCTAACCTAAGGCAACATAACATCTCGGATGTAATAGTTGACAACATTCCTGGCGTGTCCGCCCGCACTTCTCGGTGGGAACATTATACACGTCTATAACGTTATATATCCTAGCCTGAGGCGACCTAACATGTCGAATGTAATATTTTACAACATTCCTGGCGCGTTGGCTCCTATTTTTCGGTGGGAACATTATATACGTCCATAACGTTATATATCCTAACCTACGGGACCCTAACATCTCGGGTGTAATATTTTACAACATTCCTGACACGTCGTCGCCTGCTTCTCGATGGGGAAATTATATAAGTCTATAACGTTGTATAACCTAACCTAACGCAACCTAACATCTGGGATGTAATATTCCTGTCGTGTCGTCGCCTACTTCTGGATGGGGTCATTATATACATCTATAACGTTGTATATCCTAACCTAAGGGAACCTAACATCTCGGGTGTAATATTTTACAACATTCCCGACGCGTCGGCCCCTATTTTTCGGTGGGAACATTATATACGTCTATAACGTTATATATCCTAGCCTAAGGCAACCTAACATCTCGGATGTAATATTTTACAACATTCCTGGCGTGTTGTCGCCTACTTCTCGGTGGGGACATTATATACGTCTATAATGTTGTATATCTTAACCTAAGGCATCCTAACATCTCGGATGTAATATTTTACAACATTCCTGGCATTTCGGTCCCTACTTCTCTGTGGGAACATTGTATACGTCTATAACGTTATGTATCCTAGCCTAAGGCAACCTAACATGTCGAATGTAGTATTTTATAACATTCATCGAGTGTCGTCGCGTGCTTCTCGATGGGGACATTATATACGTCTATAACGTTGTATATGCTAACCTAAGGCAACCTAACATCTCGACTGTAATATTTTACAACATTCCTGGCATGTCGGTCCCTACTTCTCTGTGGGAACATTGTATACGTCTATAACGATATATGTCCTAGCCTAAGGCAACCTAACATCTCGGATGTAATAGCTGACAACATTCCTGGCGTGTCCGCCCGTACTTCTCGGTGGGAACGTTATATACGTCTATAACTTTGTATATCCTAACCTAAGGGAACCTAACATGTCGAATGTAATATTTTATAACATTCATGGAGTGTCGTCGCCTGCTTCTCGATGCGGACATTATATACGTCTATAACGTTGTATATCCTAACCTACCGCAACCTAACATCTCGGATGTAATATTTTACAACATTCCTGGCGTGTCGTCACCTGCTTCTCGATGGGGACATTATATACATCTATAAAATTGTATATGCTAACCTAAGGCAACCTAACATCTCGACTGTAATATTTTACAACATTCCTGGCATGTCGGGCCCTACTTCTCTGTGGGAACATTGTATACGTCTATAACTATATATATCCTAGCCTAAGGCAACCTAACATATCGGATGTAATATTTTACAACATTCTGGCGTGTCGTCGCCTGCTTCTCGATGGGGTCATTATGTACGTCTATAACGTTGTACATCCCAACCTAACGCAACCTAACATCTGGGATGTAATATTTTACAACATTCCTGGCATGTTGGTACCTACGTCTCGGTGGGAACATTATATACGTCTATAACGATATATATCCTAACCTAAGGCAACCTAACATCTCGGATGTAATAGTTGACAACATTCCTGGCGTGTCCGCCCACACTTCTCGGTGGGAACATTATACACGTCTATAACGTTATATATCCTAGCCTGAGGCGACCTAACATGTCGAATGTAATATTTTACAACATTCCTGGCGCGTTGGCTCCTATTTTTCGGTGGGAACATTATATACGTCCATAACGTTATATATCCTAACCTAAGGGACCCTAACATCTCGGGTGTAATATTTTACAACATTCCTGACACGTCGTCGCCTGCTTCTCGATGGGGAAATTATATAAGTCTATAACGTTGTATAACCTAACCTAACGCAACCTAACATCTGGGATGTAATATTCCTGTCGTGTCGTCGCCTACTTCTGGATGGGGACATTATATACGTCTATAACGTTATATATCCTAACCTAAGGCAACCTAACATCTCGGATGTAATAGTTGACAACATTCCTGGCATGTCCGGCCGTACATCTCGGTGGGAACATTATATACGTCTGTAACGTTATATATTCTAGCCTAAGGCCACCTAACATGTCGTATGTAATATTTTACGACATTCCTGGCGTGTCGTCGCCTGCTACTCGATGGGGACATAATATACGTCTATAACGTTGTATATCCTAACCCAACGTAACCTAACATCTGGGATGTAATATTTTACAACATTCCTGGCGTGTCGTCGCCTACTTCTGGATGGGGTCATTATATACATCTATAACGTTGTATATCCAAACCTAAGGGAACCTAACATGTCGAATGTAATATTTTACAACATTCCTGGCGCGTTGGCTCCTATTTTTCGGTGGGAACATTATATACGTCCATAACGTTATATATCCTAACCTAAGGGACCCTAACATCTCGGATGTAATAGTTGACAACATTCCTGGCATGTCCGCCCGTACATCTCGGTGGGAACATTATATACGTCTGTAACGTTATATATTCTAGCCTAAGGCCACCTAACATGTCGTATGTAATATTTTACGACATTCCTGGCGTGTCGTCGCCTGCTACTCGATGGGGACATTTTATACGTCTATAACGTTGTATATCCTAACCTAACGCAACCTAACATCTGGGATGTAATATTTTACAACATTCCTCGCGTGTCGTCGCCTGCTTCTCGATGGGGACATAATATACGTCTATAACGTTGTATATCCTAACCCAACGCAACCTAACATCTGGGATGTAATATTTTACAACATTCCTGGCGTGTCGTCGCCTACTTCTGGATGGGGTCATTATATACATCTATAACGTTGTATATCCTAACCTAACGGAACCTAGCGTCTCGGGTGTAATATTTTACAACATTCCCGACGCGTCGGCCCCTATTTTTCGGTAGGAACATTATATACGTCTATAACGTTATATATCCTAGCCTAAGGCGACCTAACATGTCGTATGTAATATTTTACAACATTCCTGGCGTGTCGTCGCCTGCTACTCGATGGGGACATTTTATACGTCTATAACGTTGTATATCCTAACCTAACGCAACCTAACATCTGGGATGTAATATTCTACAACATTCCTCGCGTGTCGTCGCCTGCTTCTCGATGGGGACATCATATACGTCTATAACGTTGTATATCCTAACCCAACGCAACCTAACATCTGCGATGTAATATTTTACAACATTCCTGGCGTGTCGTCGCCTACTTCTGGATGGGGTCATTATATACATCTATAACGTTGTATATCCTAACCTAAGGGAACCTAACATCTCGGGTGTAATATTTTACAACATTCCCGACGCGTCGGCCCCTATTTTTCGGTAGGAACATTATATACGTCTATAACGTTATATATCCTAGCCTAAGGCAACCTAACATCTCGGATGTGATATTTTACAGCATTCTTGGCGTGTCGTCGCCTGCTTCTCGATGGGGACATAATATACGTCTATAACGTTGTATATCCTAACCCAACGTAACCTAACATCTGGGATGTAATATTTTACAACATTCCTGGCGTGTCGTCGCCTACTTCTGGATGGGGTCATTATATACATCTATAACGTTGTATATCCTAACCTAGGGCAACCTAACTTCTCGGATGTAATAGTTGACAATATTCCTGGCGTGTCCGCCCGTACTTCTCGGTGGGAACGTTATATACGTCTATAACGTTGTATATGCTAACCTAAGGCAACATAACATCTCGGATGTAATAGTTGACAACATTCCTGGCGTGTCTGCCCGCACTTCTCGGTGGGAACATTATACACGTCTATAACGTTATATATCCTAGCCTGAGGCGACCTAACATGTCGAATGTAATATTTTACGACATTCCTGGCGTGTCGTCGCCTGCTACTCGATGGGGACATTTTATACGTCTATAACGTTGTATATCCTAACCTAACGCAACCTAACATCTGGGATGTAATATTTTACAACATTCCTCGCGTGTCGTCGCCTGCTTCTCGATGGGGACATCATATACGTCTATAACGTTGTATATCCTAACCCAACGCAACCTAACATCTGGGATGTAATATTTTACAACATTCCTGGCGTGTCGTCGCCTACTTCTGGATGGGGTCATTATATACATCTATAACGTTGTATATCCTAACCTAAGGGAACCTAACATCTCGGGTGTAATATTTTACAACATTCCCGACGCGTCGGCCCCTATTTTTCGGTGGGAACATTATATACGTCTATAACGTTATATATCCTAGCCTAAGGCAACCTAACATCTGGGATGTAATATTTTACAACATTCCTGGCGTGTCGTCGCCTACTTCTCGGTGGGGATATTATATACGTCTATAACGTTGTATATGCTAACCTAAGGCAACCTAACTTCTCGACTGTAATATTTTACAACATTCCTGGCATGTCGGTCCCTACTTCTCTGTGGGAACATTGTATACGACTATAACGATATATGTCCTAGCCTAAGGCAACCTAACATCTCGGATGTGATATTTTACAGCATTCTTGGCATGTCGTCGCCTGCTTCTCGATGGGGACATAATATACGTCTATAACGTTGTATATCCTAACCCAACGTAACCTAACATCTGGGATGTAATATTTTGCAACATTCCTGGCGTGTCGTCGCCTACTTCTGGATGGGGTCATTATATACATCTATAACGTTGTATATCCTAACCTAGGGCAACCTAACTTCTCGGATGTAATAGTTGACAATATTCCTGGCGTGTCCGCCCGTACTTCTCGGTGGGAACGTTATATACGTCTATAACGTTGTATATCCTAACCTAAGGCAACATAACATCTCGGATGTAATAGTTGACAACATTCCTGGCGTGTCCGCCCGCACTTCTCGGTGGGAACATTATACACGTCTATAACGTTATATATCCTAGCCTGAGGCGACCTAACATGTCGAATGTAATATTTTACAACATTCCTGGCGCGTTGGCTCCTATTTTTCGGTGGGAACATTATATACGTCCATAACGTTATATATCCTAACCTAAGGGACCCTAACATCTCGGGTGTAATATTTTACAACATTCCTGACACGTCGTCGCCTGCTTCTCGATGGGGAAATTATATAAGTCTATAACGTTGTATAACCTAACCTAACGCAACCTAACATCTGGGATGTAATATTCCTGTCGTGTCGTCGCCTACTTCTGGATGGGGTCATTATATACATCTATAACGTTGTATATCCTAACCTAACGCAACCTAACATCTGGGATGTAATATTTTACAACATTCCTCGCGTGTCGTCGCCTGCTTCTCGATGGGGACATCATATACGTCTATAACGTTGTATATCCTAAACCAACGTAACCTAACATCTGGGATGTAATATTTTACAACATTCCTGGCGTGTCGTCGCCTACTTCTGGATGGGGTCATTATATACATCTGTAACGTTGTATATCCTAACCTAGGGCAACCTAACATCTCGGATGTAATAGTTGACAATATTCCTGGCGTGTCCGCCCGTACTTCTCGGTGGGAACGTTATATACGTCTATAACGTTGTATATCCTAACCTAAGGCAACATAACATCTCGGATGTAATAGTTGACAACATTCCTGGCGTGTAGGCCCGTACTTCTCGATGCGGACATTATATACGTCTATAACGTTGTATATCCTAACCTAACGCAACCTAACATCTCGGATGTAATATTTTACAACATTCCTGGCATATCGGTCCCTACTTCTCGGTGGAAACATTATATACGTCTATAACGTTATATATCCTAGCCCAAGGCAACCTAACATCTCGACTGTAATATTTTACAACATTCTTGGCATGTCGGTCCCTACTTCTCGGTGGGAACATTGTATACGTCTATAACGATATAAATCCTAGCCTAAGGCAACCTAACATATCGGATGTAATATTTTACAACATTCTGGCGTGTCGTCGCCTGCTTCTCGATGGGGACATTATATACATCTATAACGTTGCATATCCTAACCTAATGCAACCTAACCTTTGGGATGTAATATTTTACAATATTCCTGGCATGACGGTCCCTACGTCTCGGTGGGAACATTATATACGTCTATAACGTTATATATCCTAGCCTAAGGCTACCTAACATCTCGGATGTAATATTTGACGACATTCCTGTCGTGTTAGCCCGTACTTCTCGGTGGGAACATCATATACGTCTATAGCGATATATATCCTAACCGAAGGAAACCTAATTTCTCGGATGTAATATTTTACAACATTCCTGGCGCGTCGGCTCCTACTTTTCGGTGGGAACATTATATACGTCTATAACGTTATATATCCTATTGTAAAGAAACATAACATCTCGGATGTAATATTTTACAACATTCCTGGCGTGTCGTCGCCTGCTTCTCGATGGGGACATTATATTCGTCTATAACGTTGTATATCCTAACCTAAAGCAACCAAACATCTGGGATGTGATATTTTACAACATTCCTGGTATGTCGGTCCCTACTTCTCGGGGGAAACATTGTATACGTCCATAACGATATATATCCTAACCTAGGGCAACCTAACATCTCGGATGTAATAGTTGACAACATTCCTGGCGTGTCCGCCCGTACTTCTCGGTGGGAACATTATATACGTCCATAACGTTATATATCCTAACCTAAGGGACCCTAACATCTCGGGTGTAATATTTTACAACATTCCTGACACGTCGTCGCCTGCTTCTCGATGGGGAAATTATATAAGTCTATAACGTTGTATAACCTAACCTAACGCAACCTAACATCTGGGATGTAATATTCCTGTCGTGTCGTCGCCTACTTCTGGATGGGGTCATTATATACATCTATAACGTTGTATATCCTAACCTAACGCAACCTAACATCTGGGATGTAATATTTTACAACATTCCTCGCGTGTCGTCGCCTGCTTCTCGATGGGGACATCATATACGTCTATAACGTTGTATATCCTAAACCAACGTAACCTAACATCTGGGATGTAATATTTTACAACATTCCTGGCGTGTCGTCGCCTACTTCTGGATGGGGTCATTATATACATCTGTAACGTTGTATATCCTAACCTAGGGCAACCTAACATCTCGGATGTAATAGTTGACAATATTCCTGGCGTGTCCGCCCGTACTTCTCGGTGGGAACGTTATATACGTCTATAACGTTGTATATCCTAACCTAAGGCAACATAACATCTCGGATGTAATAGTTGACAACATTCCTGGCGTGTAGGCCCGTACTTCTCGATGCGGACATTATATACGTCTATAACGTTGTATATCCTAACCTAACGCAACCTAACATCTCGGATGTAATATTTTACAACATTCCTGGCATATCGGTCCCTACTTCTCGGTGGAAACATTATATACGTCTATAACGTTATATATCCTAGCCCAAGGCAACCTAACATCTCGACTGTAATATTTTACAACATTCTTGGCATGTCGGTCCCTACTTCTCGGTGGGAACATTGTATACGTCTATAACGATATAAATCCTAGCCTAAGGCAACCTAACATATCGGATGTAATATTTTACAACATTCTGGCGTGTCGTCGCCTGCTTCTCGATGGGGACATTATATACATCTATAACGTTGCATATCCTAACCTAATGCAACCTAACCTTTGGGATGTAATATTTTACAATATTCCTGGCATGACGGTCCCTACGTCTCGGTGGGAACATTATATACGTCTATAACGTTATATATCCTAGCCTAAGGCTACCTAACATCTCGGATGTAATATTTGACGACATTCCTGTCGTGTTAGCCCGTACTTCTCGGTGGGAACATCATATACGTCTATAGCGATATATATCCTAACCGAAGGAAACCTAATTTCTCGGATGTAATATTTTACAACATTCCTGGCGCGTCGGCTCCTACTTTTCGGTGGGAACATTATATACGTCTATAACGTTATATATCCTATTGTAAAGAAACATAACATCTCGGATGTAATATTTTACAACATTCCTGGCGTGTCGTCGCCTGCTTCTCGATGGGGACATTATATTCGTCTATAACGTTGTATATCCTAACCTAAAGCAACCAAACATCTGGGATGTGATATTTTACAACATTCCTGGTATGTCGGTCCCTACTTCTCGGGGGAAACATTGTATACGTCCATAACGATATATATCCTAACCTAGGGCAACCTAACATCTCGGATGTAATAGTTGACAACATTCCTGGCGTGTCCGCCCGTACTTCTCGGTGGGAACATTATATACGTCTATAACGTTATATATCATAACCTAAGGCAACCTAACTTCTCGGATGTAATATTTTACAACATTCCTGGCATATCGGACCCTACTTCTCGGTGGAAACATTATATACGTCTATAACGTTATATATCCTAGCCCAAGGCAACCTAACATCTCGGATGTAATATTTGACAACCCTCCTGGCATGTCGGTCCCTACATCTCGGTGGGATCATTCTATGCGTCTATAACGTTGTATATCCTAACCTAAGGCATCCTAACATCTCGGATGTAATATTTTACAACATTCCTGGCATTTCGGTCCCTACTTCTCTGTGGGAACATTGTATACGTCTATAACGTTATATATCCTAGCCTAAGGCAACCTAACATGTCGAATGTAATATTTTATAACATTCATCGAGTGTCGTCGCGTGCTTCTCGATGGGGACATTATATACGTCTATAACGTGGTATATGCTAACCTAAGGCAACTTAACATCTCGACTGTAATATTTTACAACATTCCTGGCATGTCGGTCCCTACTTCTCTGTGGGAACATTGTATACGTCTATAACGATATATGTCCTAGCCTAAGGTAACCTAACATCTCGGATGTAATATTTTACAACATTCCTGGCGTGTCGTCACCTGCTTCTCGATGGTGACATTATATACATCTATAAAATTGTATATGCTAACCTAAGGCAACCTAACATCTCGACTGTAATATTTTACAACATTCCTGGCATGTCGGTCCCTACTTCTCTGTGGGAACATTGTATACGTGTATAACGTTATATATCCTAGCCTAAGGCAACCTAACATGTCGAATGTAATATTTTATAACATTCATCGAGTGTCGTCGCGTGCTTCTCGATGGGGACATTATATACGTCTATAACGTGGTATATGCTAACCTAAGGCAACTTAACATCTCGACTGTAATATTTTACAACATTCCTGGCATGTCGGTCCCTACTTCTCTGTGGGAACATTGTATACGTCTATAACGATATATGTCCTAGCCTAAGGTAACCTAACATCTCGGATGTAATATTTTACAACATTCCTGGCGTGTCGTCACCTGCTTCTCGATGGTGACATTATATACATCTATAAAATTGTATATGCTAACCTAAGGCAACCTAACATCTCGACTGTAATATTTTACAACATTCCTGGCATGTCGGTCCCTACTTCTCTGTGGGAACATTGTATACGTGTATAACGTTATATATCCTAGCCTAAGGCAACCTAACATGTCGAATGTAATATTTTATAACATTCATGGAGTGTCGTCGCGTGCTTCTCGATGGGGACATTATATACGTCTATAACGTTGTATATGCTAACCTAAGGCAACCTAACATCTCGGCTGTAATATTTTACAACATTCCTGGCATGTCGGTCCCTACTTCACTGTGGGAACATTGTATACGTCTATAACTATATATATCCTAGCCTAAGGCAACCTAACATATCGGATGTAATATTTTACAACATTCTGGCGTGTCGTCGCCTGCTTCTCGATGGGGTCATTATGTACGTCTATAACGTTGTACATCCTAACCTAACGCAACCTAACATCTGGGATGTAATATTTTACAACATTCCTGGCATGTCGGTCCCTACATCTCGGTGGGAGCATTCTATACTTCTATAACATTTTATATCCCAACCTAAGGCAACCTAACATCTCGGATGTAATATTTTACAACATTCCTGGCATGTCGGTCCCTACTTCTCGGTGGACACATTGTATACGTCTATAACGATATATATCCTAACCTAAGGCAACCTAATATCTCGGATGTGATAGTTGACAACATTCCTGGCGTGTAGGCCCGTACTTCTCGTTGGGAACATTTTATACGTCTATAACTTTATATATCCTAGCCTAAGGCGACCTAACATGTCGAATGTAATATTTGACATCATTCCTGGCGCGTCGGCTCCTACTTTTCGGTGGGAACATTATATACGTCTATAACGTTATGTATCCTATCGTAAGGCAACACAACATCTCGGCTGTAATGTTTTAGAACATTCCTGGCGTGTCGTCGCCTGCTTCTCGATGGGGACATTATATACGTCTATAACGTTGTATATCCTAACCTAACGCAACCTACCACTTGGGATGTAATATTTTACAACATTCCTGACGCGTCGGGCCCTATTTTTCGGTGGGAACATTATATACGTCTATAACGTTATATATCCTAACCTAAGGGACCTAACATTTCGCATGTAATATTTTACAACATTGCTGGCTCGTCGGCTCCTACTTCTCGGTGGGAACATTATATACGTCTATAACGTTGTATATCCTAACCTAAGGCAACCTAACATGTCGAGCGTAAAATTTTACAACATTCCTGGCGTGTCGGCTAGTGCTTCTCGGTGGGAATATCATATACGTCTATAACGCTATATATCCTAGCTTGAGGCAACCTAACATGTCGAACGTAACATTTTACAACATTCCTGGCGTGTCGGCCAGTACATCTCCGAGGGAATATCATATACGTCTATAACGTTATATATACTCACCTAAGGCAACTTAACATGTCGAGCGTAATATTTTACAACATTCCTGACACGTAGGCCCCTACTTCTCAGTGGGAGCATTATATACGTCTATAAAGCTATATATCCTAGCTTAAGGCAACCTAACATGTCGAGCGTAATATTTTACAACATTCCTGGCGTGTCGGCCCCTACTTCTCGGTGGGAATATCATATACGTCTATAACGTTATATATCCTATCCTAAGGCAATCCTAACATGTCGAATCTAATATTTTACAGCATTCCTGGCGCGTCGGCACCTACTTCTCGGTGGGAACATTATATACGTCTATAACGTTATATATCCTAACCTAAGGCAACCTCACACCTCGGATGTAGTACTTTACAACTCTGCTGGCGGGTCGGCCCCTACTTATCGGTGGGAATATTATATACGTCTATAACGTAATATAACCTAACCTAACCCACCTAGCCCCTGGCTGGTAATGTTTTACAGAATCCCGGCCGTGTCGGACCGTACTTCTCCGTGGGAACATTATATACGTCTATAACGTTATATATCCTAACCTAAGGCAACCTAACACCTCGGATGTAGTATTTTACAACATTACTGGAGGGTCGGCCCCCACTTCTCGGTGGGAACATTATATACGTCTATAACGTAACATAACCTAATCTATCCCATCGAGCCCCTCGCTGGTAATGTTTTACAGAATCTCGGCCGTGTCGGACCGTACCTCCCCATGGGAATATTATATACGTCTATAACTTTATATATCCTGACCTAAGGCAACCTCACACCTCGAATGTAGTATTTTACAACATTCCTGGCGGGCGGGCCCCTACTCCGCGGTGGGAACATTATATACGTCTATAACGTAATATAATGTAGTATTTTACAACTCTGCTGGCGGGTCGGCCCCTACTTCTCGGTGGGAACATTACATACGTCTATAACGCTATATATCCTAGCAACCTAACATGTCGAATGTAATATTTTACAACATTCCCGGCACTTCGGCCCCTACTTCTCGGTGGGAACATTATATACGTCTATAACGCTATATATCCTAGCTTAAGGCAACCTAACATGTCGAATGTAATATTTTACAACATTCCCGTCACTTCGGCCCCTAGTTCTCGGTGGGAACAGTATATACGTCTATAACGTTATATATCCTAACCTAAGGCAACCTAACATGTCGAATGTGGTATTTTACAACATTCCTGGCGCGTCGGCACCTACGTCTCGGTGGGAACAGTATATACGTCTATAACGTTATATATCCTAACCTAAGGCAACCTAACATGTCGAATGTAATATTTTACCACATTCCTGGCTCGTCGGCCCCTACTTCTCGGTGGGAACAGTATATACGTCTATAACGTTATATATCCTAACCTAAGGCAATCTAACATGTCGAATGTAATATTTTACAACATTCCTGGCTCGTCGGCCCCTACTTCTCGGTGGGAAAATTATATACGTCTATAACGTTATATATCCTAACCTAAGGGACCTAACATTTCGCATGTAATATTTTACAACATTGCTGGCTCGTCGGCTCCTACTTATCGGTGGGAACATTATATACGTCTATAACGTTGTATATCCTAACCTAAGGCAACCTAACATGTCGAGCGTAAAATTTTACAACATTCCTGGCGTGTCGGCTAGTGCTTCTCGGTGGGAATATCATATACGTCTATAACGCTATATATCCTAGCTTGAGGCAACCTAACATGTCGAACGTAACATTTTACAACATTCCTGGCGTGTCGGCCAGTACATCTCCGAGGGAATATCATATACGTCTATAACGTTATATATACTCACCTAAGGCAACTTAACATGTCGAGCGTAATATTTTACAACATTCCTGACACGTAGGCCCCTACTTCTCAGTGGCAGCATTATATACGTCTATAAAGCTATATATCCTAGCTTAAGGCAACCTAACATGTCGAGAGTAATATTTTACAACATTCCTGGGTCCTGGGACCGTACTTCTCGGTGGGAAAAATATATACGTCTATAACGTCATATATCCTAACCTAAGGCAACCTAACATCTAGGATGTAATATTTTACTACATTCCTGGCACGTCGGCCCCTACTTCTCGGTGGGAACATTATATACGTCTATAACGCTATTTCTTAGTCTAAGGCATCCTAACATGTCGAATGTAATATTTTACAACATTCCTGGCGCGTCGGATCATACTTCTCGGTGGGAACATTATATAAGTCAATATCGTTATATATCCTAACGTAAGGCAACCGAACATGTCGGATGTAATATTTTACTACATTCCTGGCACGTCGGCCCGTACTTCTCGTTGGGAACATTATATACGTCAATAACGCTATATATATCCTAGCCTAAGGCAACCTAACATGTCGAATGTACTATCTTACAACATACCTGGCGCGTCGGAACCTACTTCTCGGTGGGAACAGTATATACGTCTATAACGATATATATCCTAACCTAAGGCAACCTAACATGTTGAATGTAACATTTTACCCCATTCCTGGCTCGTTGGCACCTACTTCTCGGTGGGAACATTATATACGTCTATAACGCTATATATCCTAGCCTAAGGCAACCTAACATGTTGAATGTAATATAGTACCACATTGCCGCCACTTCGGCCCCTATTTCCCGGTGGGAACACTATATACGTCTATAACTTTATATATCCTAGCCTAAGGCAACCTAACATGTCGAATGTAATATTTTTCAACATTCCTGGTGCGCCTGCACCTACTTCTCGGTGGGAACAGTATATACGTCTATAACGTTATATATCCTAGCCTAAGGCAACCTAACATGTCGAATGTAATATTTTACAACATTCCTGGCGCGTCGGCACCTACTTCTCGGTGGGAACATCATATAAGTCAATAGCGTTATATATCCTAACCTAAGGCAACCGTACATCTCGGGTGTAATATTTTACTACTTTCCTGGCGTGTCGGCCCGTACTTCTCGGTGGGAATATCATATACATCTATAACGTTATATATCCTAACCTAAGGGAACCTAAAACCTCGGATGTAATATTTGACAACATTGCTGCCGTGTCGGCCCCTATTTCCCGGTGGGAACACTATATACGTCTATAACTTTATATATCCTAGCCTAAGGCAACCTAACATGTCGAATGTAATATTTTTCAACATTCCTGGTGCGCCTGCACCTACTTCTCGGTGGGAACAGTATATACGTCTATAAAGATATATATCCTAACCTAAGGCAACCTAACACCTCGGATGAAATGTTTTAGAACATTCCTCGCGTGTCGGCCCCAATTTCTCGGTGGGAACATAATATACGTCTATAACGCTATATATCCTAGCCTAAGGCAACCTAACATGTCGAATGAAATATTTTACAACATTCCTGGCGCGTCGGCAACTACTTCTCGGTGGGAACAGTATATACGTCTATAACGCTATATATTCTAGCCTGAGGCAACCTAACATGTCGAGCGTAGTATTTTACAACATTCCCAGCACTTCGGCAACTACTTCTTGGTGGGAACAGTATATACGTCTATAACGTTATATATCCTAACCTAAGGCACCCTACCACCTCGGATGTAATGTTTTACAACATTCCTGGCGTGTCGGCCCCTAATTCTCGGTGGGAACAGTATATACGTCTATAACGCTATATATCCTAGCCTAAGGCAACCTAACATGTCGAATGTAATATTTTACAACATTCCTGGCGCGTCGGCACCTACTTCCCGGTGGGAAGAGTATATACGTCTATATTGTTATATATCCTAACCTACGGGAACCGAACACCTCGGATGTGATATTTGACAACATTGCTGGCGTGTCGGCCCGTACTTCTCGGTGGGAATATCATATACGTCTATAACGTTATATATCCTAGACTAAGGCAACTGAACATGTCGAATGTAATATTTTACAACATTCCTGGCGCGTCGGCGCCTACTTCTCGGTCGGAACATTATATACGTCACTAACGTTATATATCCTAACCTAAGGCAACCTAACATCTCGGATGCAATATTTTACTACATTCCTCGCATGTCGGCCCCTACTTCTCGGTGGGAACATTATATACGTCTATAACTTTATATAAACTTGCCTAAGGCAACCTAACATGTCGAATGTAATATTTTACAACGTTCTTCGCGTGCCGGCCCCAATTTCTCGGTGGGAATATTATATACGTCTATAACGCTATATATCCTCGCCTAAGGCAACCTAACATGTCGAATGTAATATTTTACAACATTCCTGCTGCGTCGGCTCCTACTTCTCGGTGGGAACATTATATACGTCTATAACGCTATATATCCTAGTCTAAGGCAACCTAACATTTCGAATGTAATATTTTACAACATACCTGTCGTGTCGGCACCTACTTCTCGGTGGGAACAGTATATACGTCTATAACGTTATATCCTAGCCTAAGGCAATTCTAACATGTCGAATGTAATATTTTACAGCATTCCTGGCGCGTCGGCCCCTACTTCTCGGTGGGAGCATTATATAAGTCAATAACGTTATATATCATAACCTAAGGCAACCTAACATCTCGGATGTAATATTTTACTACATTCCTGGCGCGCCGGCCCCTACTTCTCCGTGGGAACATTATACACGTCTATAACGCTATATATCCTAGCCTAAGGCAACCTAAAATGTCGAGCGTAATATTTTACGACATTGCTAGCTCGTCGGCCGCTACATCTCGGTGGGAACTTTATATACGTCTATAACGCTAGATATCCTAGCTTAAGGCAAGCTAACATGTCGAATGTAATATTTTACAACATTCCCGGAACTTCGGCCCCTACTTCTCGGTGGGAACGTTATATACGTCTATAACGCTGTATATCCTAGCTTAAGGCAGCCTAATATGTCGAATGTAATATGTTACAACATTCCTGCCGCGTCGGCAACTACTTCTCGATGGGAACAGTAGATACGTCTATAACGTTATATATCCTAACCTAAGGCAACCTAACATGTCGAGCGGAATATTTTAGAACATTCCTGACGCGTCGGCCCCTACTTCTCGATGGGAACATTATATACGTCTATAACGATATATATCCTAGCCTAAGGCAACCTAACATCTCGGATGTAATATTTTACAACATTCCTGGCGCGTCGGCAACTACTTCTCGCTGGGAACAGTATATACGTCTATAACGTTATATATCCTAACCTAAGGCAACCTAACACCTCGGATGTAATGTTTTAGAACATTCGTCGCGTGTCGGCCCCAATTTCTCGGTGGGAATATCATATACGTCTATAACGCTATATATCCTAGCCTAAGGCAATCCTTACATGTCGAATGAAATATTTTACAACATTCCTCGCGTGCCGGCCCCAATTTCTCGGTGGGAACATTATATACGTCTATAACGCTATATGTCCTAACCTAAGGGATCCTAACATGTCGAATGTAATATTTTACTACATTCCTGTCACGTCGGCCGCTGCTTCTCGGTGGAAACATTATATACGTCTATAACGCTATATATCCTAGCCTAAGGCAACCTAACACCTCGGATGTAATATTTTACAACATTCCTGGCGCGTCGGCAACTACTTCTCGCTGGGAACAGTATATACGTCTATAACGTTATATATCCTAACCTAAGGCAACCTAACACCTCGGATGTAATGTTTCAGAACATTCGTCGCGTGTCGGCCCCAATTTCTCGGTGGGAATATCATATACGTCTATAACGCTATATATCCTAGCCAAAGGCAATCCTTACATGTCGAATGAAATATTTTACAACATTCCTCGCGTGCCGGCCCCAATTTCTCGGTGGGAACATTATATACGTCTATAACGTTATATGTCCTAGCCTAAGGCAACCTAACATGTCGAATGTAATATTTTACAACATTCCTGGCGCGTCGGCAACTTCTTCTCGGTGGGAACAGTATATACGTCTATAGCGCTATATATCCTAGCCTAAGGCAATCCTAACATGTCGAAAGTAATATTTTACAACATTCCTGGCGCGTCGGCCCCTACTTCTCGGTAGGAACATTATATACGTCTATAACGCTATATATCCTAGCCTAAGGCAACCTAACATGTCGAGCGTAGTATTTTACAACATTCACGGCACTTCGGCCCCTACTTCTCGGTGGGAGCATTATATAAGTCAATAACGTTATACATCATAACCTAAGGCAACCTAACATCTCGGATGTAATATTTTACTACATTCCTGGCGCGCCGGCCCCTACTTCTCGGTGGGAACATTATACACGTCTATAACGCTATATATCCTAGCCTAAGGCAACCTAAAATGTCGAGCGTAATATTTTACAACATTCCTAGCTCGTCGGCCGCTACATCTCGGTGGGAACATTATATACGTATATAACGCTAGATATCCTAGCTTAAGGCAAGCTAACATGTCGAATGTAATATTTTACAACATTCCTGGCGCGTCGGCACCAACCTCTCGGTGGGAACAGTTTATGCGTCTATAACGTTATATATCCTAGCCTAAGGCAATCCTAACATGTCGAATGTAACATTTTACAACATTCCTGGCGCGTCGGCGCCTACTTCTCGGTGGGAACATTATACACGTCTATAACGCTACATATCCTAGCCTAAGGCAACCTAACATGTCGAACGTAATATTTTACAGCATTCCCGGCACTTCGGCCCCTACTTCTCGGTGGGAACATTATATACGTCTATAAGGCTATATATCCTAGCCTGAGGCAACCTAACATCTCGGATGTAATATTTTACAACATTCCCGGAACTTCGGCCCCTACTTCTCGGTGGGAACGTTATATACGTCTATAACGCTGTATATCCTAGCTTAAGGCAGCCTAATATGTCGAATGTAATATGTTACAACATTCCTGCCGCGTCGGCAACTACTTCTCGATGGGAACAGTAGATACGTCTATAACGTTATATATCCTAACCTAAGGCAACCTAACATGTCGAGCGTAATATTTTAGAACATTCCTGACGCGTCGGCCCCTACTTCTCGATGGGAACATTATATACGTCTATAACGTCATATATGCTAACCTAAGGGATCCTAACATGTCGAATGTAATATTTTACTACATTCCTGTCACGTCGGCCTCTGCTTCTCGGTGGAAACATTATATACGTCTATAACGCTATATATCCTAGCCTAAGGCAACCTAACATCTCGGATGTAATATTTTACAACATTCCTGGCGCGTCGGCAACTACTTCTCGCTGGGAACAGTATATACGTGTATAACGTTATATATCCTAACCTAAGGCAACCTAACATGCTGAATGTAACATTTTACCACATTCCTGGCTCATTGGCACCTACTTCTCCGTGGGAACATTATGTACGTCTATAACGTTATGTATCCTAGCCTAAGGTAACCTAACATGTCGAATGTAATATTTTACAACATACCCGGCGCTTCGGACCCTACTTCTCGGTGGGAACATTATATACGTCTATAACGCTATATATCCTAGCCTAAGGCAACCTAACATGTCGAGCGTAATATTTTACAACATTCCTGACACGTCGGCCCCTACTTCTCGGTGGGAACATTATATACGTCTATAACGCTATATATCCTAGCCTAATTCAATCTAACATCTCGGATGTAATATTTTACTACATTCCCGGGGCGTCGGCCCCTCCTTCGCGGTGGGAACGTTATATACGTCTATAACGCTACATATCCTAGCCGAAGGCAACCTAACATATCGAATGTAATATCTTACAACATTCCCGGCGCGTCGGCACATACTTCTCGGTGGGAGCATTATATACGTCAATAACGTAATATAACCTTACCTAACCTATCTAGCCCCTCGCTGGTAATGTTTTACAGAATCCCGGTCGTGTCGGTCCGTACCTCTCCGTGGGACATTATATATGTCTATAACGTTATATATCCTAACCTAAGGCAACCTGGCATGTCGAAAGTAATATTTTACAACATTCCTGCCGCGTCGGCACCGACTTCTCGGTGGGAACAATATATACGTCTATAACGCTATATATCCTAGCCTAAGGCAACCTAACATTTCGAATGTAATATTTTACAACATTCCATGCGCTTCGGCCACTACTTCTCGGTGGGAACATTATATACATATATAACGCTATATATCCTAGCTTAAGGTAACCTAACATGTCGAGAGTAATATTTTACAACATTCCTGGCTCCTCGGACCCTACTTCTCGGTGGGAACAATATATACGTCTATAACGTTATATATCCTAACCTAAGGCAACCTGGCATGTCGAATGTAATATTTTACAACATTCCTGGCGCGTCGGCACCGACTTCTCGGTGGGAACAATATATACGTCTATAACGTTATATATCCTAACCTAAGGCAACCTAATATCTCTACCGTCATATATTTAAACATTCCCGGCGCGTCGGCCCCCACTTCTCGGTGGGAACAATATACACGTATATAACGTTATATATCCTACCCTAAGGGTACCTAACTTTTCGGATGTAATATTTTACAACATTCCTGGCTCGTTGGCCCCTACTTCTCTGTGGTAACATTATATACGTCCATAACGCTAAATATCCTAGCCTAAGGCAACCTAACATGTCGAATGTAATATTTTACAACATTCCCGGCTCCTCGGCCCCTACGTCTCGGTGGGAACAATATACACGTATATAACGTTATATATCCTAACCTAAGGGTACCTAACTTTTCGGATGTAATATTTTACAACATTGCTGTCTCGTTGGCCCCTACTTCTCTGTGGTAACATTATATACGTCTATAACGCTAAATATCCTAGCCTAAGGCAACCTAACATGTCGAACGTAATGTTTTACAACATTCCTGGCGAGCCGGCCCCTACTTCTCAGTGGGAACATTATGTACGACTATAACGCTATATATCCTAGCCTAAGGCAACCTAACATGTCGAGCGTAATATTTTACAACGTTCCTGGCATGACGGCCCGTGGTTCCCGGTGGTAACAATGTATACGTCTATAACGTTATATATCATAGCCTAAGGCAACGTAACATGTGGAATGTAATTTTTTACAACATTCCTGGCGCGTCGGACCCTACTTTTCGGTGGGAACATTATATACGTCTATATCGTTATATATCCTATCCTAAGTAACTTAACATGTCGAATGTAATATTTTACAACATTCCTGGCGCGTCGGCACCTAGTTCTCGGTGGGAACATTATATACGTCTATAACGCCATATATCCTAGCGTAAGGCAGCCTAACATGTCGAATGTAATATTTTACTACATTCCTGGCGCGTCGGCACCTGCTTCTCGGTGGGAACATTATATACGTCTATAACGTTATGTATCCTAGCCTAAGGCAACCTAACATCTCGGATGTAATATTTTACAACATTCCTGGCTTGCAAGTACCCATTTCCCTGTGGTAACAGTATATACGTCTATAACGTTATATATCCTAGCTTAAGGCAACCTAACATCTCGGATGTAATATTTTACTACATTCCTGGCACGTCGGCCCCTACTTCTCGGTGGGAACATTATATACGTCCATAACGCTATATATCCTAGCGTGAGGCAACTTAACACGTCGAATGTAATATTTTACAACATTCCTGGTGCGTCGGCACCAACATCTCGGTGGGAACAGTTTATACGTCTATAACGCTATATATCCTAGCTTAAGGCAACCTAAAATGTCGAACATAATATTTTACAACATTCCTAGCTCGTCGGACCCTACTTCTCGGTGGGAACAGTATATACGTCTATATGGTTATATATCCTAGCCTAAGGCAACCTAACATCTCGGATGTAATATTTTACAACATTCCTGGCGCGTCGGCACCTACTTCTCGGTGGGAACATTATATACGTCTATAACGCTATATATACTAGCCTGAGGCAACTTAACATGTCGAATGTAATATTTTACAACATTCCTGGCTCCTCGGCCCCTACTTCTCGGTGGGAACAATATATACGTCTATAACGTTATATATCCTAACCTAAGGCAACCTAACATGTCGAATGTAATATTTTACCAAATTCCTGGCTCGTTGTCCCCTACTTCTCTGTGGGATCATTACATACGTCTATAATGCTATACATCCTAGCATAAGGCAACCTAAAATGTGGAATGTAATATTATACAACATTCCTGGCGCGTCGGCACCTACTTCTCGGTGGGAACATTATATTCGTCTATAACGCTATATATCCTAACCTAAGGGAACCTAACACCTCGGATGTTATATTTGACAACATTGCTGCCGTGTCGCCCCGTACTTCTCGGTGGGAATATCATATACGTCTATAACGTTATATATCCTAGCCTAAGGCAACTTAACATGTCGAATGTAATATTTTACAACATTCCTGGCTCGTCGGCCCCTACTTCTCGGTGCGAACATTATATACGTCTATAACGTTATATATCCTAACCTAAGGGAACCTAACACCTCGGATGTAATGTTTTAGAACATTCCTGGGGTGTCGGCTCGTACTTCTCGGTGGGAATATCATATACGTCTATAACGCTATATATCCTAGCCTAAGGCAACCTAACATGTCGAATGTAATATTTTACAACATTCCTGGCGCGTCGGCCCCTACTTCTCGGTAGGAACATTATATACGTCTATAACGTTACATATCCTAGCCTAAGGCAACCTAACATGTCGAATGTAATATTTTACAACATCCCCGGCACTTCGGCCCCTACTTCTCGATGGGAACATTATATACGTCTATATCGCTATATATCCTAGCCTAAGGCAACCTAACATGTCGAGCGTAATATTTTACAACATTCCTGGCTCGTCGGCCCCTACTTCTCGGTGGGAACATTATATACGTCTATAACGCTATATATCCTAGCGTGAGGCAACTTAACATGCCGAATGTAATATTTTACAACATTCCTGGTGCGTCGGCCCCTACTTCTCGGTGGGAACATTACATATGTCAATAACGTTATTTATCCTAACCTAAGGCAACCTAGGATCTCGGATGTAATATTTTACTACATTCCTGGCACGTCGGCCCCTACTTCTCGGTGGGATCATTACATACGTCTATAACGCTATATATCCTAGCATAAGGCAACCTAACATGTGGAATGTAATATTTTACAACATTCCTGGCACGTCGGCCCCTACTTCTCGGTGCGAACATTATATACGTCTATAACGCTATATATCCTGGGCTAAGGCAACCTAACATCTCGGATGTAATATTTGACAACATTCCTGGCGTGTCGGCCCGAACTTCTCGGTGGGAATATCATATACGTCTATAACGTTATATATCCTAGCCTAGGGCAATCCTCACATGTCGAGTGTAATATTTTACAACATTCCCGGCACTTCGGCAACTACTTCTCGGTGGGAACGTTATATACGTCTATAACGCTATATATCCTAGCTTAAGGCAACGTAACATGTCGAATGTAATATTTTACAACATTCCTGGCGCGTCGGCAACTAATTCTCGGTGGGTACAGTATATACTTCTATAACGTTATATATCCTTACCTAAGGTAACCTAACACCTCGGATGTAATGTTTTACAACTTTCCTGGCGCGTCGGCCCCAACTTCTCGGTGGGAACATTATATACGTCTCTAACGGTATATATCCTAGCCTAAGGCAACCTAACATGTCGAATGAAATATTTTACAACATTCCTGGCGCGTCGGCAACTACTTCTCGGTGGGAACAGTATTTACGTCTATAATGCTATATATCCTAGCCTGAGGCAACCTAACATGTCGAATGTAATATTTTACAACATTCCCGGAACTTCGGCCCCTACTTCTCGGTGGGAACGTTATATACGTCTATAACGCTGTATATCCTAGCTTAAGGCAGCCTAACATGTCGAATGTAATATGTTACAACATTCCTGCCGCGTCGGCAACTACTTCTCGATGGGAACAGTAGATACGTCTATGAGGTTATATATCCTAACCTAAGGCACCCTAACACCTCGGATGTAATGTTTTACAACATTCCTGGCCTGTCGGCCCCTATTTCTCGGTGGGAAAATTATATACGTTTATAACGCTATATATCCTAGCCTAAGGCAACCTAACATGTCGAGTGTAATATTTTACAACATTCCTGGCGCGTCCGCAACTTCTTTTCGGTGGGAACAGCATATACGTCTACGACGCTATATATCCTAGCCTAAGGCAACCTAACATGTCGAGCGTAATATTTTACAACATTCCTGGCGCGTCGGCACCTACTTCTCGGTGGGAACAGTATATACGTCTATAACGCTATATATCCTAGCCTAAGGCAATCTAAAATGTCGCATGTAATATTTTACTACATTCCTGGCGCGCCGGCCCCTACTTCTCGGTGCGAACATTATATACGTCTATAACGTTATATATCCTAACCTAAGGGAACCTAACACCTCGGATGTAATGTTTTACAACATTCCTCGCCTGTCGGCCCCTATTTCTCGGTGGGAACATTATATACGTATATAACGCTATATATCCTAGCCTAAGGCAACCTAACATGTCGAGTGTAATATTGTACAACATTCCTGGCACTTCGGCAACTTCTTCTCGGTGGGAACAGTATATACGTCTATAACGCTATATATCCTAGCCTAAGGCAACCTAACATGTCGAGCGTAATATTTTACAACATTCCTGACACGTCGGCACCTACTTCTCGGTGGGAACATTATATACGTCTATAACGTTATATATCCCAACCTAAGGGAACCTAACATCTCGGATGTAATATTTGACAACATTCCTGGGGTGTCGGCCCGTACTTCTCGGTGGGAATATCATGTACGTCTATAACGCTATATATCCTAGCCTAAGGCAACCTAACATGTCGAATGTAATATTTTACAACATTCCTGGCGCGTCGGCCCCTACTTCTCGGTAGGAACATTATATACGTCTATAACGTTACATATCCTAGCCTAAGGCAACCTAACATGTCGAATGTAATATTTTACAACATCCCCGGCACTTCGACCCCTACTTCTCGGTGGGAACGTTATATTCGTCTATAACGCTATATATCCTAGCCTAAGGCAACCTAACATCTCGGATGTAATATTTTACAACATTCCTGGCGCGTCGGCACCTACTTCACGGTGGGAACAGTATATACGTCTATAACGTTATATATCCTAGCCTAAGGCAATCCTAACATATCGATTGTAATATTTTACATCATTCCTGGCGCGTCGGCCACCTATTTCCCGGTGGGAACATTATATACGTCTATAACGCTATACATCCTAGCCTAAGGCAACCTAACAAGTCGAACGTAATATTTTACATCATTCCTGGCGCGTCGGCCACCTATTTCCCGGTGGGAACATTATATACGTCTATAACGCTATACATCCTAGCCTAAGGCAACCTAACAAGTCGAACGTAATATTTTACAACATTCCCGGCACTTTGGCCCCTACTTCTCGGTGGGAACATTATATACGTCTATAACGTTATATATCCTAACCTAAGGGAACCTAACACATCGGATTTAATATTTGACAACATTGCTGGCGTGTCGG
The DNA here is from genome assembly GCA_963969225.1 of Xylocopa violacea. NCBI lineage: Eukaryota > Metazoa > Arthropoda > Insecta > Hymenoptera > Apidae > Xylocopa > Xylocopa violacea. The sequence continues at coordinate 2,514,808 of CAXAJV010000835.1, forward strand.
CCCCTATTTCCCGGTGGGAACATTATATACGTCTATAACGCTATATATCCTATCCTAAGCCAACCTAACATGTCGAAGGTAATATTTTACTACATTCCTGGCACGTCGGCCGCTACTTCTCGGTGGAAACATTATATACGTCTATAACGCTATATATCCTAGCTTAAGGCAACCTAACATGTCGAATGTAATATTTTACAACATTCCTGACACGTCGGCACCTACTTCTCGGTGGGAACATTATATACGTCTATAACGTTATATATCCCAACCTAACGGAACCTAACATCTCGGATGTAATATTTGACAACATTCCTGGGGTGTCGGCCCGTACTTCTCGGTGGGAATATCATGTACGTCTATAACGCTATATATCCTAGCCTAAGGCAACCTAACATCTCGGATGTAATATTTTACAACATTCCTGGCGCGTCGGCACCTACTTCACGGTGGGAACAGTATATACGTCTATAACGTTATATATCCTAACCTAAGGGAACCTAACACATCGGATTTAATATTTGACAACATTGCTGGCGTGTCGGCCCCTATTTCCCGGTGGGAACATTATATACGTCTATAACGCTATATATCCTATCCTAAGCCAACCTAACATGTCGAAGGTAATATTTTACTACATTCCTGGCACGTCGGCCGCTACTTCTCGGTGGAAACATTATATACGTCTATAACGCTATATATCCTAGCTTAAGGCAACGTAACATGTCGAATGTAATATTTTACAACATTCCTGGCGCGTCGGCAACTAATTCTCGGTGGGTACAGTATATACGTCTATAACGTTATATATCCTTACCTAAGGTAACCTAACACCTCGGATGTAATGTTTTACAACTTTCCTGGCGCGTCGGCCCCAACTTCTCGGTGGGAACATTATATACGTCTCTAACGGTATATATCCTAGCCTAAGGCAACCTAACATGTCGAATGAAATATTTTACAACATTCCTGGCGCGTCGGCAACTACTTCTCGGTGGGAACAGTATTTACGTCTATAATGCTATATATCCTAGCCTGAGGCAACCTAACATGTCGAATGTAATATTTTACAACATTCCCGGAACTTCGGCCCCTACTTCTCGGTGGGAACGTTATATACGTCTATAACGCTGTATATCCTAGCTTAAGGCAGCCTAACATGTCGAATGTAATATGTTACAACATTCCTGCCGCGTCGGCAACTACTTCTCGATGGGAACAGTAGATACGTCTATGAGGTTATATATCCTAACCTAAGGCACCCTAACACCTCGGATGTAATGTTTTACAACATTCCTGGCCTGTCGGCCCCTATTTCTCGGTGGGAAAATTATATACGTTTATAACGCTATATATCCTAGCCTAAGGCAACCTAACATGTCGAGTGTAATATTTTACAACATTCCTGGCGCGTCCGCAACTTCTTTTCGGTGGGAACAGCATATACGTCTACGACGCTATATATCCTAGCCTAAGGCAACCTAACATGTCGAGCGTAATATTTTACAACATTCCTGGCTCGTCGGCACCTACTTCTCGGTGGGAACAGTATATACGTCTATAACGCTATATATCCTAGCCTAAGGCAATCTAAAATGTCGCATGTAATATTTTACTACATTCCTGGCGCGCCGGCCCCTACTTCTCGGTGGGAACATTATATACGTCTATAACGCTATATATCCTAGCCTAAGGCAACCTAACATGTTGAATGTAATATAGTACAACATTCCCGCCACTTCGGCCCCTACTTCTCGGTGGGAACATTATATACGTCTATAACGCTATATATCCTAGCCTAAGGCAACCTAAAATGTCGAGCGTAATATTTTACAACATTCCTGGCTCGTCGGCCCCTACTTCTCGGTGCGAACATTATATACGTCTATAACGTTATATATCCTAACCTAAGGGAACCTAACACCTCGGATGTAATGTTTTACAACATTCCTCGCCTGTCGGCCCCTATTTCTCGGTGGGAACATTATATACGTATATAACGCTATATATCCTAGCCTAAGGCAACCTAACATGTCGAGTGTAATATTGTACAACATTCCTGGCACTTCGGCAACTTCTTCTCGGTGGGAACAGTATATACGTCTATAACGCTATATATCCTAGCCTAAGGCAACCTAACATGTCGAGCGTAATATTTTACAACATTCCTGACACGTCGGCACCTACTTCTCGGTGGGAACATTATATACGTCTATAACGTTATATATCCCAACCTAAGGGAACCTAACATCTCGGATGTAATATTTGACAACATTCCTGGGGTGTCGGCCCGTACTTCTCGGTGGGAATATCATGTACGTCTATAACGCTATATATCCTAGCCTAAGGCAACCTAACATGTCGAATGTAATATTTTACAACATTCCTGGCGCGTCGGCCCCTACTTCTCGGTAGGAACATTATATACGTCTATAACGTTACATATCCTAGCCTAAGGCAACCTAACATGTCGAATGTAATATTTTACAACATCCCCGGCACTTCGACCCCTACTTCTCGGTGGGAACGTTATATTCGTCTATAACGCTATATATCCTAGCCTAAGGCAACCTAACATCTCGGATGTAATATTTTACAACATTCCTGGCGCGTCGGCACCTACTTCACGGTGGGAACAGTATATACGTCTATAACGTTATATATCCTAGCCTAAGGCAATCCTAACATATCGATTGTAATATTTTACATCATTCCTGGCGCGTCGGCCACCTATTTCTCGGTGGGAACATTATATACGTCTATAACGCTATACATCCTAGCCTAAGGCAACCTAACAAGTCGAACGTAATATTTTACAACATTCCCGGCACTTTGGCCCCTACTTCTCGGTGGGAACATTATATACGTCTATAACGTTATATATCCTAACCTAAGGGAACCTAACACATCGGATTTAATATTTGACAACATTGCTGGCGTGTCGGCCCCTATTTCCCGGTGGGAACATTATATACGTCTATAACGCTATATATCCTATCCTAAGCCAACCTAACATGTCGAAGGTAATATTTTACTACATTCCTGGCACGTCGGCCGCTACTTCTCGGTGGAAACATTATATACGTCTATAACGCTATATATCCTAGCTTAAGGCAACCTAACATGTCGAATGTAATATTTTACAACATTCCTGGCGCGTCGGCACCTACTTCTCGGTGGGAACAGTATATACGTTTATAACGTTGTATATCCTAACCTAAGGCGTCCTAACACCTCGGATGTAATGTTTTACAACATTCCTCGCGTGTCGGCCCCAATTTCTCGGTGGGAACATTATATACGTCTCTAACGCTATATATCCTAGCCTAAGGCAACCTAACATGTCGAATGATATATTTTACAACATTCCTGGTGCGTCGGCAACTACTTCTCGGTGGGAACAGTATATACGTCTATAACGCTATATATCCTAGCCTGAGGCAACCTAACATGTCGAGCGTAGTACTTTACAACATTCCCGGCACTTCGGCAACTACTTCTCGGTGGGAACAGTATATACGTCTATAACGCTATATATCCTAGCCTAAGGCAACCTAACATGTCGAACGTAATATTTTACAGCATTCCCGGCACTTCGGCCCCTACTTCTCGGTGGGAACATTATATAGGTCTATAACGCTATATATCCTAGCCTAAGGCAACCTAACATGTCGAATGTAATATTTTACAACATTCCCGGAACTTCGGCCCCTACTTCTCGGTGGGAACGTTATATACGTCTATAACGCTGTATATCCTAGCTTAAGGCAGCCTAACATGTCGAATGTAATATGTTACAACATTCCTGCCGCGTCGGCAACTACTTCTCGATGGGAACAGTAGATACGTCTATAATGTTATATATCCTAACCTAAGGCACCCTAACACCTCGGATGTAATGTTTTACAACATTCCTCGCCTGTCGGCCCCTATTTCTCGGTGGGAACATTATATACGTATATAACGCTATATATCCTATCCTAAGGCAACCTAACATGTCGAATGTAATATTTTACTACATTCCTGGCACGTCGGCGCTACTTCTCGGTGGAAACATTATATACGTCTATACCGCTATATATCCTAGCTTAAGGCAACCTAACATGTCGAATGTAATATTTTACAACATTCCTGGCGCGTCGGCACCTACTTCTCGGTGGGAACAGTATATACGTTTATAACGTTATATATCCTAACCTAAGGCGTCCTAACACCTCGGATGTAATGTTTTACAACATTCCTCGCGTGTCGGCCCCAATTTCTCGGTGGGAACATTATATACGTCTCTAACGCTATATATCCTAGCCTAAGGCAACCTAACATGTCGAATGATATATTTTACAACATTCCTGGCGCGTCGGCAACTACTTCTCGGTGGGAACAGTATATACGTCTATAACGCTATATATCCTAGCCTGAGGCAACCTAACATGTCGAGCGTAGTACTTTACAACATTCCCGGCACTTCGGCAACTACTTCTCGGTGGGAACCGTATATACGTCTATAACGCTATATATCCTAGCCTAAGGCAACCTAACATGTCGAACGTAATATTTTACAGCATTCCCGGCACTTCGGCCCCTACTTCTCGGTGGGAACATTATATAGGTCTATAACGCTATATATCCTAGCCTAAGGCAACCTAACATGTCGAATGTAATATTTTACAACATTCCCGGAACTTCGGCCCCTACTTCTCGGTGGGAACGTTATATACGTCTATAACGCTGTATATCCTAGCTTAAGGCAGCCTAACATGTCGAATGTAATATGTTACAACATTCCTGCCGCGTCGGCAACTACTTCTCGATGGGAACAGTAGATACGTCTATAATGTTATATATCCTAACCTAAGGCACCCTAACACCTCGGATGTAATGTTTTACAACATTCCTCGCCTGTCGGCCCCTATTTCTCGGTGGGAACATTATATACGTATATAACGCTATATATCCTATCCTAAGGCAACCTAACATGTCGAATGTAATATTTTACTACATTCCTGGCACGTCGGCGCTACTTCTCGGTGGAAACATTATATACGTCTATACCGCTATATATCCTAGCTTAAGGCAACCTAACATGTCGAATGTAATATTTTACAACATTCCTGGCGCGTCGGCACCTACTTCTCGGTGGGAACAGTATATACGTTTATAACGTTATATATCCTAACCTAAGGCGTCCTAACACCTCGGATGTAATGTTTTACAACATTCCTCGCGTGTCGGCCCCAATTTCTCGGTGGGAACATTATATACGTCTCTAACGCTATATATCCTAGCCTAAGGCAACCTAACATGTCGAATGATATATTTTACAACATTCCTGGCGCGTCGGCAACTACTTCTCGGTGGGAACAGTATATACGTCTATAACGCTATATATCCTAGCCTAAGGCCACCTAACATGTCGAACGTAATATTTTACAGCATTCCCGGCACTTCGGCCCCTACTTCTCGGTGGGAACATTATATAGGTCTATAACGCTATATATCCTAGCCTAAGGCAACCTAACATGTCGAATGTAATATTTTACAACATTCCCGGAACTTCGGCCCCTACTTCTCGGTGGGAACGTTATATACGTCTATAACGCTATATATCCTAGCCTAAGGAAACCTAACATGTCGAATGTAATATTTTACAACATCCCCGGCACTCCGACGCCTACTTCTCGGTGGGAACGTTATATACGTCTATAAAGCTATATATCCTAGCCTAATGCAACCTAACATCTCGGATGTAATATTTTACAACATTCCTGGCGCGTCGGCACCTACTTCTCGGTGGGAACAGTATATACGTCTATAACGTTATATATCCTAGCCTAAGGCAATCCTAACATATCGATTGTAATATTTTACATCATTCCTGGCGCGTCGGCCCCTATTTCTCGGTGGGAACACTATATACGTCTATAACGCTATACATCCTAGCCTAAGGCAACCTAACAAGTCGAACGTAATATTTTACAACATTTCCGGCACTTTGGCCCCTACTTCTCGTTGGGAACATTATATACGTCTATAACGTTATATATCCTAACCTAAGGGAACCTAACACATCGGATTTAATATTTGACAACATTGCTGGCGTGTCGGCCCCTATTTCCCGGTGGGAACATTATATACGTGTATAACGCTATATATGCTATCCTAAGGCAACCTAACATGTCGAATGTAATATTTTACTACATTCCTGGCACGTCGGCCGCTACTTCTCGGTGGAAACATTATATACGTCTATAACGCTATATATCCTAGCTTAAGGCAACCTAACATGTCGAATGTAATATTTTACAACATTCCTGGCGCGTCGGCACCTACTTCTCGGTAGGAACATTATATACGTCTATAACGTTACATATCCTAGCCTAAGGCAACCTAACATGTCGAATGTAATATTTTACAACATCCCCGGCACTTCGACCCCTACTTCTCGGTGGGAACGTTATATACGTCTATAACGCTGTATATCCTTGCTTAAGGCACCCTAACACCTCGGATGTAATGTTTTACAACATTCCTCGCGTGTCGGCCTCTATTTCTCGCTGGGAACATTATATACGTCTATAACGCTATATATCCTAGCCTAAGGCAACCTAACATGTCGCGTGTAATATTTTACAACATTCCTGCCGCGTCGAAAACTTCTTCTCGGTGGGAACAGTATATACGTTTATAACGTTATATATCCTAACATAACGGAACCTAACATCTCGGATGTAATATTTGACAACATTCATAGCGTGTCGGACCGTACTTCTCGCTGGGAATATCATATAAGTCTATAACTTTATATATCCTAGCCTAAGGCAATCCTAATATGTCGAATGTAATATTTTACAACAATACTCGCGCGTCGGCTCCTACTTCTCGGTGGGAACATTAGATACTTCTATAACGCTATATATCCTAGCATAAGGCAACCTAACATGTCGAGCGTAATATTTTACAACATTCCTGGCGTGTCGGCCCGTACTTCTCGGTGGGAATATCATATACGTCTATAACGTTATATAACCTGGCCTAAGGCAATCCTAACATGTCGAATGTAGTATTTTACAGCATTCCTGGCGCGTCGGCCCCTACTTCTCGGTGGGAACATTATATAAGTCAATAACGTTATATATCCTAACCTAAGGCAACCTAACATCTCTACCGTAATATTGTACAACATTCCTGGCATGCAAGTACCTATTTCTCTGTGGTAACATTATATACGTCTATAACGTTATATATCCTAGCCTAAGGCAACCTATCATCTCGGATTTAATATTTTACTACATTCCTGGCACGTGGGCTCATACTTCTCGGTGGGAACATTACATACGCCTATAACGCTATAATTCCTAACCTAAGGCAACCTCACACCTCGGATGTAGTATTTTACAACACTCCTGGCAGGCCGGTCCCTACTTATCGGTGGGAATATTATATACGTCTATAACGTAATATAACCTAACCTAACCCACCTAGCCCCTGGCTGGTAATGTTTTACAGAATCCCGGCCGTGTCGAACCGTACCTCTCCGTGGGATATTATATATGTCTATAACATTATTTATCCTAACCTAAGGCAACCTGGCATGTCGAAGGTAATATTTTGCAACATTCCTGGCGCGTCGGCACCGACTTCTCGGTGGTAACATTACATATGTCCATAACGCTATATATCCTAGCCTATGGTAACGTAACATCTCGGATGTATTATTTTGCAACATTCCTGGCTCGTTGGCCCCTACTTCCACTGTGGTAACATTATACACGTCTATAACGCTATATATCCTAGCCTAAGGCAACCTAACATTTCGAATGTAATATTTTACAACATTCCTGGCTCCTCGGACCGTACTTCTCGGTGGGAACAATATATACGTCTATAACGTTATATATCCTAGCCTAAGGGAACCTAACATGTCGAATGTAATATTTTACAACATTCCTGGCTCGTCGGCACCTACTTCTCGTTGGGAACAGTATATACGTCTATAACGCTATATATCCTAGCCTAAGGCAACCTAACATGTCGAATGTAATATTTTCCAACATACCTGGCGCGTCGGCACCTACTTCTCGGTGGGAACAGTAGATACGTCTATAACGTTATATATCCTAACCTAAGGCAACCTAACATATCGAATTTAATATTGTACAACATTCTTGGCGCGTCGGCACATACTTCTCTGTGGGAACAGTATATACGTCTATAACGTTACATATCGTACCGTAAGGCAACCTAACATGTCGAATGTAATATTTTACAACATTCCTGGCGCGTCGGCACCTACTTCTCGGTGGGAACAGTATATACGTCTATGACGTTATATATCCTAACCTAAGGCAACCTAACATGTAGGATGTAATATTTTACTACATTCCTGGCACGTCGGCCCCTACTTCTCGGTGGGAACATTATATACGTCTATAACGCTATATATCTTAGCCTAAGGCAATCTAACATGTCGAATGTAATATTTTACAACATTACTGGCGCGTCGGCACCTACTTCTCGGTGGGAACAGTATATACGTCTATAACGTTATATATCCTAACATAACGGAACCTAACATCTCGGATGTAATATCTGACAACATTCATAGCGTGTCGGCCCGTACTTCTCGCTGGGAATATCATATAAGTCTATAACTTTATATATCCTAGCCTAAGGCAATCCTAATATGTCGAATGTAATATTTTACAACAATCCTCGCGCGTCGGCCCCTACTTCTCGGTGCGAACATTATATACGTCTATAACGCTATATATCCTAGCCTAAGGCAACCTGACATGTCGAATGTAATATTTTACAACATTCCTTGCGCGTCGGCCCCTACTTCTCGGTGGGAACATTAGATACTTCTATAACGCTATATATCCTAGCATAAGGCAACCTAACATGTCGAGCGTAATATTTTACAACATTCCTGGCGCGTCGGCGCCTACTTCTCGGTGGGAGCATTATATACGTCTATAACGTTATATATCCTAGCCTAAGGCAACCTTACGTCTGGGATGTAATATTTTACAACATTCCTGGCACGTCGGCCCGTAGTTCTCGGTGGGAACATTATATATGCCTATAACGCCATATATCCTAGCCCGAGGCAACCTAACATGTCGAATGTAATATTTTACTACATTGCTGGCGTGGCGGCGTTTACTTCCCGATGGGGACATTATATACGTCTATAAAGTTGTACATCCAAACCTAAGGCAACATAACATCGGGGATGTAATATTTTACTACATTCCTGGCGCGTCGGCGCCTACTTCTCGGTGGGAGCATTATCTACGTCTATAACGTTATATATCCTAGCCTAAGGCAAGCTTACGTCTGGGATGTAATATTTTACAACATTCCTGGCACGTCGACCCGTAGTTCTCGGTGGTAAAATTATATACGTATATAAGGTTATATATCCTAGCCTAAGGCAAACTAACATCACGGATGTAATATTTTACTACATTCCTGCCACGTCGGCCCCTACTTCTCGGTGAGAATATTATATACGTCTACAACGCTATAAATCCTAGCCTAAGGCAACCTAACATGTCGAGCGTAATATTTTACAACATTCCCGGCGCGCCGGCCCCTACTTCTCGGTGGGAACATTATATACGTCTATAACGCTATATATCCTAGCCTAAGGCAACCTAACTTGTCGAATGTAATATTTTACAACATTCCCGGCACTTAGGCCCCTACATTGCGGTGGAAACATTATATACGTCTATAACACTATATATCCTAGCTTAAGGCAACCTAACATGTCGAATGTAATAGTTTACAACATTTCTGGCATGTCGGCAACTACTTCTCGATGGGAACAGTAGATACGTCTATAACGTTATATATCCTAACCTAAGGCACCCTAACACCTCGGATGTAATGTTTTACAACATTCCTCGCGTCTGGGCCCCTATTTCTCGGTGGGAACATTATATACGTCTATAACGCTTTATATCCTAGCCTAAGGCAACCTAACGTGTCGAGTGTAATATTTTACAACATTCCTGGCGCGTCGGCAACTTCTGCTCGGTGGGAACAGTATATACGTCTATAGCGCTATATATCCTATCCTAAGGCAATCCTAACATGTCGAATGTAATATTTTACAACATTCCTGGCGCGTCGGCCCCTACTTCTCGGTAGGAACATTATATTCGTCTATAACGTTACATATCCTTGCCTAAGGCAACCTAACATGTCGAACGTAATATTTTACAACATTGCCGGCACTTCGACCTCTACTTCTCGGTGGGAACGTTATATACGTCTATAACGCTATATATCCTAGCTTAAGGCAACCTAACATGTCGAGCGTTGTATTTTACAACATTCCCGGCACTTCGGCAACTACTTATCGGTGGGAACAGTATATACGTCTATAACGCTATATATCCTAGCCTAAGGCAACATGACATGTCGAACGTGATATTTTACAACATTCCCGGCACTTCGGCCCCTACTTCTCGGTGGGAACATTATATGTGTCTATAACGCTATATATCCTAGCCTAAGGCAACCTAACATGTCGAATGTAATATTTTACATCATTCCCGGCACTTAGGCCCCTACATTTCGGTGGGAACATTATATACGTCTATAACACTATATATCCTAGCTTAATGCAACCTAACATGTCGAATGAAATATTTTACAACATTTCTGGCGCGTCGGCACCTACTTCTCGGTGGGAACAGTATATACGTCTATAACGTTATATATCCTAACATAACGGAACCTAACATCTCGGATGTAATATCTGACAACATTCATAGCGTGTCGGCCCGTACTTCTCGCTGGGAATATCATATAAGTCTATAACTTTATATATCCTAGCCTAAGGCAATCCTAATATGTCGAATGTAATATTTTACAACAATCCTCGCGCGTCGGCCCCTACTTCTCGGTGGGAACATTATATACGTCTATAACGCTATATATCCCAGCCTAAGGCAACCTAACACGTCGAACGTAATATTTTACAACATTCCTGGCGCGTCGCCGCCTACATCTCGGTGGGGACTTTATATACGTCTATAACGTTACATATCCTACCCTGAGGCAACCTAACATCTCTACGGTCATATTTGACAACATTCCTGGCATGCCGGTCCCTACTTCTCTGTGGTAACATTATATACGTCTATAACGTTGTGTATCCTAACTTAAGGCAACCTAACATCTCTACCGTAATGTTTTACAAAATTCCTGGCACGTCGGCCCCTACTTCCCGGTGGGAACATTATATACGTCTATAAAGTTATATATCGCAGTCTAAGGCAAAATAACATGTCGAATGTAATATTCTACAACATTCCTGGCATGTCGGCCCGTAGTTCTCGGTGGTAACACTATATACGTATATAACGGTATATATCCTAACGTAAGGCAACATAACATCTCGGATGTAATATTTCAAAACGTTCCTGGCGTGTCGTCGCCTACTTCTCGATGGGGACATTATGTACGTCTATAACGTTGTATATCCTAAAATGAGGGAACCAAACATCTAGGATGTAATGTTTTACAACATTCCTGGCATGTCGGCCCCTACTTCTCGGTGGCAATATTGTATACGTCTACAAAGTTATATATCCTAGCCTAAGGCAACCTCACATCTGGGATGTAATATTTTACAAAATTCCTGGCGTGACGTCGCCTACTTCCCGATGGGGATATTATTTACGTCTATAACGTTGTATATCCAAACCTAAGGCAACCTAACATCTCGGATGTAATATTGTACTACATTAATGGCACGTCGTCCCCTACTTCTCGGTGGGAACATTATATACGTCTACAACGCTATATATCCAAGCCTAAGGCAAAATAACATGTAGAATGTAATATTTTACAACGTTCCTGCCATGTCCGCCCGTAGTTCTCGGTGGGAACATTATATACGTCCATAACGTAATATAATCTAACTTAACCCATCTAGCCCCTCGGCGGTAATGTATCACAGAATCCAGTTCGTGTCGTCCCGTACGTATCGGTGCGGAAATTGTATGCGTCTATAACGTTATATATCCTAACCTACGGCAACCTAACATCTCGGATGTAATATTTTACAATATTCCTGGCGGGGCGGAACCTACTTCTCGGTGGGAACATTATATACGTCTACAACGTAATATTACCTAACCTAACCCATCTAGCCCCTCGCTGGCAATGTTTTACAGAATCCAGTTCGTATCGTCCCGTACGTCTCGGTGGGGACATTGTGTTCGTCAATAACGTTATATATCCTAACCTAAGGCAACCTAACATATCGGATGTAGTATTTTACAACATTCCTGGCGGGTCGGCTCCTACTTCTCGGTGGGAACATTATATACGTCTACAACGTAATATTACCTAACCTAACCCATCTAGTCCCTCGCTGGTAATGTTTTACAGAATCCCGGTCGTGTCTTCCCGTACGTCTCGGTGCGGACATTATATAAGTCTATAACGTAATGTATCCTAACCTAAGGCAACTTAACATCTCGAATGTAGTATTTTACAACATTTCAGGCGGGTCGGCTCCTACTTCTCGGTGGGCACATTATATATGTCTATATCGTAATATAACCTAACCTAACCCATTTTGCCCCTCGGTGATAATGTTTTACAGAATCCCGGCAGTGTTGGCTCATACTTCCCAGTGGGGACATTATATACGTCTATAACGTTATATATCCTAACCTAAGGCAACCTAACATGTCGGATGTAGTATTTTACAACATTCATGGCGGGGCGGAACCTACTTCTCGGTGGGAACATTATATAAGTCTATATCGTCATATAACCTAACCTAACCTATCTAGACCCTCGCTGGTAACGTTTTACAGAATCCAGTTCGTATCGTCCCGTACGTCTCGGTGGGGATATTGTATGCGTCTATAACGTTATATATCCTAACCTAAGGCAACCTAACATCTCGGATGTAGTATTTTCCAAAATTCCTGGCGGGTCGGCCCCTACTTCTCGGCGGGAATATTATATACGTCTACAACGTAATATCACCTAACCTAACCCATCTAGCCCCTCGCTGGTAATGTTTTACAGAATCCAGTTCGTGTCGTCCCATACGTCTCGGTGGGGACATTGTATGCGTCTATAACGTTATATTTCCTAACCTAAGGCAACATAACATCTCGGATGTTGTATTTTACAACATTCCTGGCGGGGCGGAACCTACTTCTCGGTGGGAACATTACATAAGTCTATGTCATAATATAACCTAACCTAACCCATGTAGACCCACGCTGGTAATGTTTCACAGAATCCCGTTCGTGTCGCCCCGTACGTCACAGTTCGGACATTATATACGTCTATAACGTTATATATCCTAACCTAAGGCAACCTAACATCTCGAATGTAGTATTTTACAACATTCCACTCGGGTCGGCACCTAATTCTCGTTGGGTACATTATATACGTCTATAACGTAATATAACCTAACCTAACCCATCTAGACCCTCGCTGGTAATGTTTTACACAATCCCGGTCGTGTCGGCCCGTACTTCTCGGAGGGGAAATTATATGCGTCCAGAACGTTATATATCCTAACCTAAGGCAACCTAACATATCGGATGTAGTATTTTACAACATTCCTGGCGGGGCGGAACCTACTTCTCGGTGGGAACATTATATACGTCTATAATGTAATATAACCTAACCTAACCCATCTAGCCCCACGCTGGTAATGTTTTACAGATTCCCGGTCGTGTTGGCCCGTCCTGCTCGGTGGGCACATTATATACCTCTATATCGCAATATAACCTTACCTAACCCATTTAGCTCCTCGCTGGTAATGTTTTACAGAATACAGTTCGTGTCGTCCCGTACGTCTCGGTGGGGACATTGTATGCGTCTATAACGTTATATACCCTAACCTGGCGCAACCTAACTTCCCGGATGTAGTATTTTACAACATTCCTGGCGGGTCGGCCCCTACTTCTCGGCGGGAACATTATATACGTCTACAACGTAATATCACCTAACCTAACCCATCTAGCCCCTCGCTGGTAATGTTTTACAGAATCCAGTTCGTGTCGTCCCGTACGTCTCGTTGGGGACATTGTATGCGTCTATAACTTTATATATCCTAACCTAAAGCAACCTAACATCTCGGATGTAGTATTTTACAACATTCCTGGCGGGTCGGCCCCTACTTCTCGGTGGGAACATTATATACGTCTACAACGTAATATTACCTAACATAACACATCTAGCCCCTCGCTGGTAACGTTTTACAGAATCCCGGTCGTGTCAGTCCGTACTCCTCGGTGGGGACATTATATGCGTCTAGAACGTTATATATCCTAACCTAAGGCAACCTAACATCTCGGATGTAGTATTTTACAACATTCCTGGCGGGTCGGCCCCTACTTCTCGGTGGGAACATTATATACGTCTACAACGTAATATTACCTAACGTAACCCATCTAGCGCCTCGCTGGCAATGTTTTACAGAATCCAGTTCGTGTCGTCCCATACGTCTCGGTGGGGACATTGTATGCGTCTATAACGTTATATATCCTATACTAAGGCAACCTAACATCTCGGATGTATTATTTTCCAACATTCCTGGCGTGTCGGCCCCTACTTCTCGGTGGGCACATTTTATACGTCTATAACGTAATATAACCTAACCTAACCCATCTAGACCGTCGCTGGTAATGTTTCACAGAGTCCCGTTCGTGCCGTCCTGTACATCTCAGCGCGGACATTATATACGTCTATAACGTTATATATCCTAACCTAAGGCAACATAACATCTCGAATGTTGTATTTTACAACATTCCAGGCGGGCCGGCCACTACTTCTCGGTGGGCACATTATATACGACCATAACGTAATATAACCTAACCTGACCCATCTAGACCCTCGCTGGTAATGTTTTACACAATCCCGTTCGTGTCGACCCGTACGTCTCGGTGCGGACATTATACACGTCTATAACGGTATATATGCTAACCTAAGGCAACCTAACATCTCGAATGTAGTATTTTACAATATTCCAGGTGGGACGGCCCGTACTTCTCAGCGGGAATATTATTTACGTCTATATCGTAATATAACATGACCTAACTCATCTTTCCCCTCGGTGATAATGTTATACAGAATCCCTGTCGTGTCGGCACGTACTTCTGGATGGGTACATTCTATACGTCTATAACGTTGTATACTTTACCATAAGGCAACCTAACATCTCGAATGTAGTATTTTCCAACATTTCTGACGGGTCGGCCCCTACTTCTCCGTGGGAACATTATATACGTCTATAACGTAATAGGTCCTAACCTAACCCATCTAGACCCTCGCTGGTAATGTTTTACAGAATCCCGTTCGTGTGGTCCCGTACATCTCGGCGCGGACATTATATACGTCTATAACGTTACATATCCTAACCTAAGGCATCCTAAGATCTCGGATGTAGTATTTTACAACATTCCTGGCGGGTCGGCCCCTACTTCTCGGTGGGAACATTATATACGTCTACAACGTAATATTACCTAACATAACACATCTAGCCCCTCGCTGGTAACGTTTTACAGAATCCCGGTCGTGTCAGTCCGTACTCCTCGGTGGGGACATTATATGCGTCTAGAACGTTATATATCCTAACCTAAGGCAACCTAACATCTCGGATGTAGTATTTTACAACATTCCTGGCGGGTCGGCCCCTACTTCTCGGTGGGAACATTATATACGTCTACAACGTAATATTACCTAACGTAACCCATCTAGCGCCTCGCTGGCAATGTTTTACAGAATCCAGTTCGTGTCGTCCCATACGTCTCGGTGGGGACATTGTATGCGTCTATAACGTTATATATCCCAACCTAAGGCAACATAACATCTCGGATGTTGTATTTTACAACATTCCTGGCGGGGCGGAACCTACATCTCGGTGGGAACATTATATAAGTCTATATCATAATATAACCTAAGCTAACCCATCTAGACCCTCGCTGGTAATGTTTTACACAATCCCGGTCGTGTCGGCCCGTACTTCTCGGAGGTGAAATTATATGCGTCCAGAACGTTATATATCCTAACCTAAGGCAACCTAACATCTCGAATGTAGTATTTTACAACATTCCACTCGGGTCGGCACCTAATTCTCGTTGGGTACATTATATACGTCTATAACGTAATATAACCTAACCTAACCCATCTAGACCCTCGCTGGTAATGTTTTACACAATCCCGGTCGTGTCGGCCCGTACTTCTCGGAGGTGAAATTATATGCGTCCAGAACGTTATATATCCTAACCTAAGGCAACCTAACATCTCGGATGTAGTATTTTACAACATTCCTGGCGGGTCGGCCCCTACTTCTCGGTGGGAACATTATATACGTCTACAACGTAATATTACCTAACCTAACCCATCTAGCCCATCGCTGGCAATGTTTTACAGAATCCAGTTCGTGTCGTCCTGTACGTCTCGGTGGGGACATTGTATGCGTCTATAACGTTATATATCCTAACCTAAGGCAACCTAACATCTCGGATGTAGTATTTTACAACATTCCTGGCGGGTCGGCCCCTACTTCTCGGCGGGAACATTATATACGTCCATAACGTAATATAACCTAACCTAACCCATCTAGCCCCTCGCTGGTAATTTCTTACAGAATCCACTTCGTGTCGGCCCGTACGTCTCGGTTGGGACATTGTATGCGTCTCTAACGTTATATATCCTAACCTAAGGTAACCTAACATATCGGATGTAGTATTTTCCAACATTCCTGGCGGGGCGGAACCTACTTCTCGGTGGGAACATTATATAAGTCTATATCGTAATATAACCTAACCTAACCCATCTAGCCCCTCGCTGGTAATGTTTTACAGAATCCAGTTCGTGTCGTCCCGTAGGTCTCTGTGGGGACATTGTATGCGTCTATAATGTTATATATCCTAACCTAAGGCAACCTAACATCTCGGATGTAGTATTTTACAACATTCCTGGCGGGTCGGCCCCTACTTCTCGGTGGGAACATTATATACGTCTACAACGTAATATTACCTAACCTAACCCATCTAGCGCCTCGCTGGCAATGTTTTACAGAATCCAGTTCGTGTCGTCCCATACGTCTCGGTGGGGACATTGTATGCGTCTATAACGTTATATATCCTAACCTAAGGCAACATATCATCTCGGATGTTGTATTTTACAACATTCCTGGCGGGGCGGAACCTACTTCTCGGGGGGAACATTATACAAGTCTATATCATAATATAACCTAACCTAACCTATGTAGACCCACGCTGGTAATGTTTCACAGAATCCCGTTCGTGTCGCCCCGTACGTCTCGTTGGGGACATTGTATGCGTCTATAACTTTATATATCCTAACCTAAGGCAACCTAACATCTCGAATGTAGTATTTTAGAACATTCCACTCGGGTCGGCCCCTAATTCTCGTTGGGTACATTATATACGTCTATAACGTAATATAACCTAATCTAACCCATCTAGCCCCTCGCTGGTAATGTTTTACAGCATCCCGGTCGTGTCGGCCCGTATTTCTCGGTGGGGAAATTATATGCGTCTAGAACGTTATATTTCCTATCCTAAGGCAACTTAACATCTCGGATGTAGTATTTTCCAACATTCCTGGCGGGTCGGCCCTTACTTCTCGGTGGGAACATTATATACGTCTATAACGTAATATAACCTAACCTAACCCAGCTAGACCCTCGCTGGTAATGTTTCACAGAATCCCGTTCGTGTCGCCCCATACATCACGGCGCGGATATTATATACTTCTATAACGTTATATATCCTATACTAAGGCAACCTAACATCTCGGATGTATTATTTTCCAACATTCCTGGCGTGTCGGCCCCTACTTCTCGGTGGGCACATTTTATACGTCTATAACGTAATATAACCTAACCTAACCCATCTAGACCGTCGCTGGTAATGTTTCACAGAGTCCCGTTCGTGCCGTCCTGTACATCTCAGCGCGGACATTATATACGTCTATAACGTTATATATCCTAACCTAAGGCAACATAACATCTCGAATGTTGTATTTTACAACATTCCAGGCGGGCCGGCCACTACTTCTCGGTGGGCACATTATATACGACCATAACGTAATATAACCTAACCTGACCCATCTAGACCCTCGCTGGTAATGTTTTACACAATCCCGTTCGTGTCGACCCGTACGTCTCGGTGCGGACATTATACACGTCTATAACGGTATATATGC
Source organism: Xylocopa violacea (assembly GCA_963969225.1). Taxonomy (NCBI): domain Eukaryota; kingdom Metazoa; phylum Arthropoda; class Insecta; order Hymenoptera; family Apidae; genus Xylocopa; species Xylocopa violacea. The sequence continues at coordinate 2,533,036 of CAXAJV010000835.1, forward strand.
TAACCTAAGGCAACCTAACATCTCGAATGTAGTATTTTACAATATTCCAGGTGGGACGGCCCGTACTTCTCAGCGGGAATATTATTTACGTCTATATCGTAATATAACATGACCTAACTCATCTTTCCCCTCGGTGATAATGTTATACAGAATCCCTGTCGTGTCGGCACGTACTTCTGGATGGGTACATTCTATACGTCTATAACGTTGTATACTTTACCATAAGGCAACCTAACATCTCGAATGTAGTATTTTCCAACATTTCTGACGGGTCGGCCCCTACTTCTCCGTGGGAACATTATATACGTCTATAACGTAATAGGTCCTAACCTAACCCATCTAGACCCTCGCTGGTAATGTTTTACAGAATCCCGTTCGTGTGGTCCCGTACATCTCGGCGCGGACATTATATACGTCTATAACGTTACATATCCTAACCTAAGGCATCCTAAGATCTCGGATGTAGTATTTTCCAACATTACTGGCGGGTCGGCCCCTACTTCTCGGTGGGAACATTCTATACGTCTATAACGTAATAGATCCTAACCTAACCCATCTAGAGCCTCGCTGGTAATGTTTTACAGAATCCCGTTCGTATCTTTCCGTATGTCTCGGTGCGGACATTATATACGTCTATAACGTTATATATCCTGACCTAAGGCACCCTAACATCTCGGATGTAGTATTTTCCAACATTCCTGGCGGGTCGGCCCCTACTTCTCGGTAGGCACATTTTATACGTCTATAACGTACTATAATCTAACCTAACCCAGCTAGACCCTCGCTGGTAATGTTTCACAGAATCCCGTTCGTGTCGTCCCGTGCATCACGGCGCGGACATTATATACTTCTATAACGTTATATATCCTAACCTAAGGCATCCTAAGATCTCGGATGTAGTATTTTCCAACAATCCTGGCGGGTCGGCCCCTACTTCTCGGTGGGAACATTATATACGTCTATAACGTAACAGATCCTAACCTAACCCATCTAGATCCTCGCTGGTAATGTTTCACAGAATCCCGTTCGTGTCGTCCCGTACATCACGGCGCGGATATTGTATACTTCTATAACGTTATATATCCTATCCGAAGGCAACCTAACATCTCGGATGTATTATTTTCCAACATTCCTGGCGGGTCGGCCCCTACTTCTCGGTAGGCACATTTTATACGTCTATAACGTAATATAACCTAACCTGACCCATCTAGACCCTCGCTGGTTATGTTTTACAGAATCCCGGGCGTGTCGGCCCGTACTTCTCGGTGGAGTCATTATGTACGTCTATTACGTTATATATCCTAACCTAAGGCAACTTAACATCTCGGATGTAGTATTTTCCAACATTCCTGGCGGGTCGGCCCCTATTTCCCGGTGGGCACATTATATACGTCTATAACATAATATAACCTAATCTGACCAATCTAGAACCTCGCTGTTAGTGTTTTACAGATTCCCGTTCGTGTCTACCCGTACGTCTCGGTGCGGAAATTATATACGTCTATAACGTTATATATTCAAACCTAAGACATCCTAACATCTCGGATGTAGTATTTTCCAACATTTCTGGCGGGTCGGACCCTCCTTCTCGGCGGGAGCATTATATACGTCTATAACGTAATAGAATATAACCTAACGCATCTAGACCCTCGCTGGTAATGTTTTACAGAATCCCGGGCGTGTCGGCCCGTACTTCTCGGTGGGGACATTATGTACGTCTACTACGTTATATATCCTAACCTAAGGCAACTTAACATCTCGAATGTAGTATTTCCCAACATTTCTGGCGGGTTGGCCCCCACTCCTCGGTGGGAACATTATAAACGTCTATAACGTTATGGAGCCTAATCTAACCCATATAGACCCTCGCTGGTAATGTTTCACGCAGTCCCGTTCGTGTCGTCCCGTACATCTCGGCGCGGACATTATATACGTCTATAACGTTATATATCCTAACCTAAGGCAACCTAACATCTCGAATGTAGTATTTCACAACATTCCTGGCGGGTCGACCCCACTTCTCGGTGGGAACATTGTTTACGTCTATAACGAAATATAACCAAACCTAACCTATCTAGACCCTCGCTGGTAATGTTTTACAGAAACTCGTTCGTGTCGCCCCGTACTTCTCGGTGGGGACATTATGTACGTCTTCTACGTTATATATCCTAACCTAAGGCATCCTAACATCTCGGATGTAGTATTTTCCAACATTCATGCCGGCGCGGCCGCTATTTCTCGGTGGGAACATAATATACGTCTATAACGTAATAGATCCTAACCTAACCCATCTATACCCTCGCTGGCAATGTTTTACAGAATCCCGTTCGTGTCGCCCCGTACGTCTCGGTGCGGACATTATATACGTCTATAACGTTATATTTCCTATCCTAAGGCAACCTAACATCTGGAATGTAGTATTTTCCAACATTTATGGCGGGTTGGCCCCTTCTTCTCGGTGGGAACATTATAAACGTCTATAACGTAATATAACCTAACCTAACCCTGCTAGACCCTCGCTGGTAATGTTTCACAGAGTCCCGTTCCTGTCGTCCCGTACATCTCGGCGCGGACATTATATACGTCTATAACGTTATATATCCTAAACTAAGGCATCCTAACATCTCGGATGTAGTATATTCATACATTGCTGGCGGAGCGGCCCCTACTTCTCGGTGGGTACATTATATACGTCTATAACGTAATAGATCCTAGCCTAACCCATCGAGACCCTCGCTGGTAATGTTTTACAGAATCCCGTTCGTGTCGTCCCGTACGTCTCGGTGCTGACATTATATACGTCCATAACGTTATATTTCCTATCTTAAGGCAACCTAACATCTCGAATGTAGTATTTTCCAACATTTCTGGCGGGTCGGCCGCTACTTCTCGATGGGAACATTATATACGTCTATAACGTAATAGATCCTAACCTAACCCATCTATACCCTCGCTGGTAATGTTTTACAGAATCCCGGTCGTGCCGTCCCGTACGTCTCGGTGTGGACATTATATACGTTTATAACGTTATATATCCTAACCTAAGGCAACCTAACATCTGGAATGTAGTATTTTCCAACATTTATGGCGGGTTGGCCCCTACTTCTCGGTGGGAACATTTTATACGTCTATAACGTTGTATATATTACCATAAGGCAACCTAACATCTCGAATGTAGTATTTTCCAACATTCCTGGAGGGTTGGCACCTACTCCTCGGTGGGAACATTATATACTTCTTTATCGTAATAGAGCCTAACCTAACCCATATAGACCCTCGCTGGTAATGTTTTACAGAATCCCGTTCGTGTCGTCCCGTACGTCTCGGTGCGGACATTATATACGTCTATATTGTTATATATCCTAACCTAAGGCAATCTAACATCTCGAATGTAGTGTTTTCCAACATTTCTGGCGGGTCGGCCCCTACTTCTCGGTGGGAACATTATATACGTCTATAACGCAATATAACCTAACCTAACCCAGCTAGACCCTCGCTGGTAATGTTTCACAGAATCCCGGTCGTGCCGTCCCGTACGTCTCGGTGTGGACATTATATACGTTTATAACGTTATATATCCTAACCTAAGGCAACCTAACATCTGGAATGTAGTATTTTCCAACATTTATGGCGGGTTGGCCCCTACTTCTCGGTGGGAACATTTTATACGTCTATAACGTTGTATATATTACCATAAGGCAACCTAACATCTCGAATGTAGTATTTTCCAACATTCCTGGAGGGTTGGCACCTACTCCTCGGTGGGAACATTATATACGTCTTTATCGTAATAGAGCCTAACCTAACCCATATAGACCCTCGCTGGTAATGTTTTACAGAATCCCGTTCGTGTCGTCCCGTACGTCTCGGTGCGGACATTATATACGTCTATAACGTTATATATCCTAACCTAAGGCATCCTAACATCTCGGATGTACTATTTTCCAACATTCCTGGCGCGTCGGCCCCTACTTCTCGGTGGGAACATTATATACATCTATAACGTAATAGATCCTAACCTAACCCGTCTAGACCCTCGCTCGTAATGTTTTATAGAATCTCGTTCGTGTCGGCCCGTACTTCTCGGTGGGGCCCATATATATGTCTATAACGTTGTATATAATAACATAAGGCAACCTACCATCTCGAATGTAGTATTTCACAACATTCTTGGCGGGTCGGCCCCACTTCTCGGTGGGAACATTATTTACGTCTATGACGTAATCTAACCTAACCTAACCCATCTAGGCCCTCGCTGGTAATGTTTTACAGAATCTCGTTCGTGTCGTCCCGTACGTCTCGGTGTGGACATTATATACGTCTATAACGTTATATATCCTAACCTAAGGCAACCTAACATCTCGAATGTAGTATTTTCCAACATTCATGCCGGGTCGGCCGCTACTTCTCGGTGGGAACATAATATACGTCTATAACGTAATAGATCCTAACCTAACCCTGCTAGACCCTCGCTGGTAATGTTTTACAGAATCCCGTTCCTGTCGTCCCGTACATCTCGGCGCGGACATTATATACGTCTCTAACGTTATATATCCTAACCTAAGGCAAACTAACGTCTCGATTGTAGTATTTCACTACATTCCCGGCGGGTCGGCCCCTACGTCTCGGAGGGATCATTATATACGTCTATAACGTAATATAACCTAACCTAACCCATGTAGCCTCTCGGCGGTAGTGTTTTACAGGATTCCAGGCGTGTCGGTTCCTTCATATCGGTGGGAACATAATCCCATGTCATGAGATGCCATACCTATTCCGTGCAGAGTTGGGTTCAAATAACTTCTTATTGGCTCTGGGGAATCAGTAATCGCTCCAGGATTTCTACAGCCGCCTAATTCGGCTCATATTAGCGGACATGCCCTAACTGTGTCCTCAAGAATTGGTTTCATTTAATCACCTATTGACTCCGTGTTGTCATTAACGGCTCCAACAGTTTTCCGCGCGCGTAATTCGAATTCCATGGCCGGAGATGCCGTACCTACGATCTGCAGAGTCGGGTTTATATAACTTATTATTGGCTCTGCGGCATTAGTAATCGCTCCAGGAGTTCCAGAGCCCCCTACTTCGACACATAGGAGTAGACATACCGTAACGAGGGCCATAAGAGTTGGTATCATTTAATCACCTGTTGACGCTGTGTTATTATTAACTGTTCCAACTGTTATCCGGGCTCCTAATTCGAATCAGATGGCCGGAGATGCCATACCTAGGCCCTTCAGAATTGTGTTCATATAACTGCATATTGGCTCTGGGGCATTAGTAACCGCTGCAGGAGTTCTCCAGCCTCCAAATTGGACACCTTTTTTTTCGTTGGGAAATGTTTATAGATTCCACTCGACTTGGATTAATTTGCTAGGTGGTTATGCCAGACTCTTACTGACTAAAACCTAACAGTGCTTATCATAGCGCACAAATATATGGAGGAGGCCCGGCACTTAACATCGTTTACATCAGCCCCCCCCCCCCGCGCTGAGAGTCTCTGAATGTTTTCAGGAGACTCTCTTCTGGGCAGTGCACGCACTGCATTGTGCTCTTGATGTGCCAAAGCATGTGGGAAATAGACGTGATCACCCGTTTATCTCCGCATCTCGCAATACGCGTGCAATGACTCAAAAGTTGATCCCGAATCTTTTGAGTCTATGTGTTTTGTACGAGCATGATAATCTAAGTCCATTTCTTTTTTTTTTCTTTGAGTTACTCACCGTGGTTACAGTGTCTTCCGTCGTCGGTAACTTCTGTTTTTCCTCTGTCGTTTGGTTACATGGATCTTCTTGAGTTACCGACCTTGGTTATTAAACATTCAGGTGTCGGTAACTCTCCGTCTACGTTTATTTTTCCTCTTCTTCATTTGTCGTCGACCAGTTACCGACCATTATGTATTCAGCAACTGTCTGCCACGCAATGTCTTCTTTCTTCATTTATTTATCCATTGCCAGTACCTTGCCTCGCTTTCGGTTGTCATTTTGCAAATGTTTGTCATGATGACTCCCATACACGAAAACCTCGCGCATTCACACACACGAAATTCTCGCGCACTCACGCACACGAGATTGTTCGCGCCCGCACTATACACATTGTTCACCACTTTCCTCTTGGGGTTTTTCTTCTTTCTTCGGTCTGTGGTTTCCAACGATGCAACTCTTCTGTGCATATATCATTGTTTTTGTCTTCAGCGAAGCTTCTTCTTCGTCTTCGCATGATCCGCGAAGATCGCGTCTCCATTGAGCTTGCCACTAGCGTCATGGTAGCAATGCAGGAGAAGACCAGCCTACCGAAAGGATCTTTGAAGCTGAACTGTCGTACCGTTTCAGGAAACAACAGCCCCCGCTCGCACGGTTGGACGCGGCAGACGTCTACGACGCCGACCACGCAGGACACGCCGGGCAGGGAATTCGCGCTCTTCCTCCTCCTTCCTCCTCCTTCCTCCTCCTTCCTCCTCCTTCCTTCCACTTCCTTCAAAGCCGTGACTTTATCACAAAACAAAGCCATTGCCTGCCAGGAACTCTGTTTTAGCATCATTTTATCAAAGATATTGCTCAGAGTTAAATCTGGCCCTACCTCGCTTACCAGAGCGCGTCGTGGCAGCTCCCGTGCTGGACAGCGCTGTAGCGTGTGGCACCCGCTGTCGTCCTCCTCTTCGCAATGGGGGCACAATGACGTGTTTTCTGTGCCTATCCGCTTCAGAAATGACGCAAAATATCCCGGTGAATATCTGCGTCATTCTGTACGTGAGCACGCCGCTTTTTCTTTCCGTCCATCTCATGAGATTTTGACGAAGCAAACTTATCGTCTAATGGTTCGTGTGACGGCTCATGACTTGCTTTCGTACGAGATCGTCCTGTATACTCTTATCGCATCCTCCCTCCACGGTCTACGCACCGTTTTCAAGTTCTTTTTACTCGCGACAAGAACTTCGCTCTATACGGGCGCACTCTATAGAGCGATACTTCGCTGTATACGATGCTGTCGTACAACCGTTTGACATTTGCGTTCGGACCACTGAGATTTGGCATAATGTGGCTAAAATGTAGTGTCGCACGATCCAATCTGGGCGCCAATCTTGCAAAATGCGACTCGAAATTCCACTTGCTATCGAGGTGAAGTCCAAGATATTTAATATCTTTTTTTACCTCAACAGTTGTATTCGCAATTTTTTCATCTCTCGGCATTCAGCTCTTCTTTTATTGTCACGCGGGTCAATCAAGAGTAAAACTTCTGTTTTTTCCGCGGCAAACTGAAAGCCAAGATCACGGAACTTCATCGTTACCGATACCACTCCCCCTTCTGCACGGCAGATGGTCCTGCTTTCGTTGCTTCTAGTGGCAAGTACTAGCGTGTCATCGGCATAACATGTAATATGTACTCCTATCGGAAGTGGCTGAAAGATAGCTATGTTATATCCGATGTTCCACAGTAACGGTTCAAGAACCGATCCCTGCGGAACACCGCGATTGTCCACCCTCTCAAAGTATCTGTCTTTTCCATTGTAAGTAATGGTTCTATCGCTCAGGTAGTTATTTATTACCACACGTAGGTATTCCGGAAAATCATTGCTCCACGTATGGCCGCACACGAGAGGGAATTGAAGGCATTCTTTATGTCAAAAGATACCGCAAAAGCAATCCCCCCGTTTTTTGTAGCTGTTTCTGCAATCGACTTTACATTTCTTATCGCATCGATTACGGATCGACCTTCCCTGAAACCGTACTGGCAATCCGCTAAATCTCGTCCTCTCGTCGTAAAATGCTGAACGAGTCTCCGGTGAATTACTCTTTCGAAGATTTTTCCTATCTCGTCCAGCAGAACGATAGGACGATAAGCAGACGGATCTTCTTCCGGCCTTCCGGGCTTTTTCAGCAAGAACATTCTGCCAGATTTCCACTTTCTTAGAAATTTTCCGGTCTGCAAGCATTCCGTGAAGATCCTCTGCAGCCGTCGGGCAAAGAAACCTAGAATTCCTAGCCAAGTTCAGCCAGGAACTTCATTCGGGCCTGGCGCAGTGCTCTTTCTCTTAAGTTTTTGCACTGCGCGGGCGATCTCTGGTTGCACCATTTTCCTCTCGTGGAAATAGATTCTGAACAACCCGCTCCAGGAAGTTTGGTTGCATCGTTTCTGATATAGGAGGCGCCCATGGTCTTAGTTTGTCCATTACCATTTTGTATGGACGCCCCCACGGATCCTCTTGCAAGGTGGACATTAGTCGCTCCCGTGCCCGTGTCTTGGAGTCAGATATTGCGGACTGCAGCTTGTTTTTCTTATTTTTATAGCTTTCGTTGCACCGCAGGATGTTTTCTATGTTTCTCATGGACCGGCGACCCTTCTCTCTTTTGTACTGGTGGCGCGTTAGCGTATATTCTGCACAAATTCGCGATATTGTTTCGTTCCACCAATACACAGGTCGTCTTTGCACATTGGGTTTTGTACGTAGCATGCAAGCGTTGTACACCGCTGTCACGGAATCCATTAATTCTGCTATTTCCTCGTCCACATTCACTGGACCTTCTTTTTTTCGAGTCTATGTTGCGGATAAAGCAGCAACCCGCATATAATCGTCGTTCAGCTTCTTAACGGCTCATTTTCTTACGTGGTGCTGCTATCAAGAATTTCTGAGGCGTTTTGCTTGGGCTGTGGATATCTGTATCCAAATACACTTATGGTCCGACAGATTGTCCATGTTGTCGACTTCTCAATTTTGCACCCTTTTCGCTGTGAGAGCATTTCCCACGGAGATATCTACTATGCTATCTCCTTGAAATCGCGAGCACGTTGCTTCCTCTCCACGATTTAGGATCTGTAAGTTTGCAGCATTCGCCCACTTCAGCATCGAGTGACCGCGATCTATTGTGCTTTTCGAATGTCACATGACTGCATGCGCATTGAAATCTCCAAGTACAAATACTGGGCGGTTCCAAATGTTTTTAATTGCGCTCCATATTTCGTCCAGTAAGCGCTCTTAATCGCTCAACGGCTAATTCAGCGGTGCGTACACACCCACCACCACGTATTCCGCCCAGTTCACCGCGATGTAGCTGTTTCCATTTGCTATTTTGGTTATAGGCTTGTATCCTCGATCCAATATTGACTCAATGGTATCCGATACGGTTCTGCGATGACTATAAGTTCCACCATGCTGCGCTTCATTTCGCTTATTACTCAGTCCTGTGCTTTGGCAGCATGGTGCACATTCACTTGTAGTATTTGACACAGCAGGGTGAATTTTAAGCTTTGTCCATCGCCTCCTCCAGGCTAAATTCATTTTCATTTGAATCTCCTTCGATATCTAGGGCCGCAAACCTGTTTTCCACCGCCATTCTAACGATGGAGTGCTCTATTTTTTTGCCGCCACTCATTCCCTTGCTAGTTGTCGGGACGGCGTCGTCTTTAAGCAGCTCTTTTATTTCCTTTCTAAAATATTTGGTGATCCTGTTGTCACCGCTGCTCTTTTTACTGGTTTCCGTTTTATTACCAGCTTTGTTTTCCGTCTTATTGGCGGTTTTACCGGTGTAAAAACTGCCAGCTTTGCTCTAATTTGAAACTCTCGCATTGATTGTTTGCATTTTTATCTGTTTAGGTACGTATGGTATTGTTTGCATCCTTCCCACTACGCACTTGTTACAAATCTTCTCTTCTCTTCTCTCAGCTTTATGCACCGTTAATTATCTTAGTACTTATTGCCTGTTTTAGGCACGCGTGGAGTGATGTATCTCCAACCCGCACGTAGGAACTGTATTCTAGACTCTCTATTTACAGATGTATGATGTGTTCGTTTTTTGACATGTAAACAGATTGTACTTTCTTCTTCTTCTAACTCTTGAAATTCTTTCTTTTAGGTGTGCAATGAGCTTTATTCACACCAGGAGCTCCTTATTATTCGTTTTTCTATAGTACGCGTGAATCAGATTTCGTTTTCAGTATGTATTAAACAGCCTTTAACCTATCTTTGTTATGTCTGCTAGACACTTAGTTCTTTCTCTTCAGTTATAGTTTCTCACTTCACAATATATATCTATCACAATATGTGCCTTTTTAGTGAATGGTTCTTATAATTGTTTGTGTTACAGATATGGAGAGGATTACAAACACTCTACCCACGTCTTGGTCTTCTTAATATTACACACTTACTGCAGTTTGCTGAACAATATCTTTTATACCATTCACTTTAACTTTTTGTAATGCATGTAATATTTTTATTCTGTCTTTCTTTGTTTGGAATTGATTCTGTCGTATCTTCACTATGTTTGTTTCACTTATCATACATCTGCATGTGGAAAGTGTTTATTTACTTCACTGCAAACTGCACAGGATGTAAAGCTTCCGTATTTAACGAGCTTTTTAACCTGTTTTGACTTGTCGACATGCGTGCGACGCCGACGAGTGTTTACCCCTCTACACTGTCTATTTATTGCCTTCCTGTCCCCCTTTTTTGTAGGTAAACAGGTTGGCACTTGAGAGGTAGGTCAGTGACAGTCGACTTTTGAGAACACTTTCCGCGGTGGGTCAAGAGCTCCCCTGCCGTGAAACACTTATCTGCCCGACCCCCTTCTGTCACCTTGGGCACAAGTCTTTTTTCTTTTAACTTTTCATGTTTATTTTCACCCATCCGGTAGTTTTAATTTATTTATAATCAAAACTACTTTTATTGCACTTGATGTACGATTGTTATTTACAATTCTGTGTCATTCTGTTTACAGTGTGTGCTCGCACTCACTGCGCTTATTTGTTGTCTTTCTTCGGTGCGTTACGAATTTATTAGAGTTTTTATTTACTTTTAAATTCGTGACGTATCACGAATTATAATCATTATTGAGATGCTGTCTCTCTCGCACTACGGGTCCTTTATTACCGTGACAGATTGATACTTGCGATCTATTGTCTACTCGCTTACACCTCTGCACCTTTGTCCCTCGCGAAAGGTAAAGTTTGCTGATAGTGAACGTACGTTGGCGCTCGGTCTACTATTTCAACTCTTTTTATCGTTGTTTTTGGCGATTAATATCCCGTTTTGTGAGTTATTATTACGCGCGCACGATAATTATCTTCACTCTCTACCGCACCACATCGCCTTCTTCCCGTTCTTTAATAGCTTTTAATCAGCACTTTCCGCACTTCTTACACTTCTTGAGGTGTTTACCGGTGCAGCTTCCGATATCCTCTTCCTCTTCAGTTCTCCCACGACGTCGTCAGCAGCCTCCACGACTCGAAATTAAATTTGGAAATGGCGAACGACGGCGCACGTGTCGTAACCGTGAAGGATAGCGAATCCGAGCACGATATTCGCTATTATTCGACCCTAATACCGAAAGAATTCTACATTTTTACGTCTGGATTTCACGCGATACTTACCAAATTCGATTAAGCCGTAGCTTGTATTCGAAATCTCAAGATTTCCACTCGACAACTCGAAAATGCACGGAGCGATGTGAAATGCGTCTATACTCTTCCCCCAAATTCAACACCTAAGGGCGGATATACCGTATCTGGAGCCGATAAAATTGGATTCATTTAATCACTTATTGACACTGTGTTGATATTAACGGCGCCAAGCGTAATTGGCAATAAAATTTGTCAAATCCAGTAAAATGAAATCACCATTCACGTTTGAAACGAGCTAAAATTTCAAAAAAGTCTCTCATAGAATTTTTATTAAACTTCCAGTTCAATTATTTTTCACGAATTCGAAAAGTATTACATTTTTTAAATTCTCCTCCTATAATACGAATTTTAATCAAATATCAGAGATAAACGATTTATTTATTTAACATTTTTACTGGGGTAACCAGTTGATAATTTCATAGGATCAGGGTTGGTGTTACATCCTCGTTCGTACCATGAATTTTGATCAGTGCTATTCGCGGAATAACGTTCGACGTAACAAAATCGTTCTAGATGTAGCAATCGGAATGAATTTTTTTTTTAACCGGTCAGAGTCAATAAAGTAGGAGGGATATGCAAGGAAAACGCCAGAATGCGTCGCGTTACCGCGTTTCGAATTTTAATGGCCCGGTGGAATGATAAAGCGGTAATTAATCGTTGTCCATTGCTGCCGTCGTTAGATTTCAATGGATGCGACGCTTGGCGTCTTTCCAAATAATTATTCCTTCCTTTTTCGCCAATTAATGCTCATATATTTTTCCTTTCGAGATAGTGTTCTCCTTTTTTAAATTCCTTGTTCCTTCTTCCTTTTATGACAAATTTTTCGTCGGCAGAGGAGAAATACAACTTTTACTTCAAATATCTATTGTTAGATTTGTATAATTTATTGCAGCGTGGAAAGGTATAGAAAGATAATTTGCTTTCTTTTTATTCGATGTATTTTGACGAGCAACAAAAAAATCAATAATGTTTTTATCATTCGCGAAGCATGGAGATATATTTGATGCTTGTTACTTGATTTTTATCAGTTTTCAATACAGAAAGTATAAGAGGATTCGTTTTATGTATAATTTCGAACGAAATTCCTGATCGTTTAGACAAAACTTTATCGTATCGGGTCATTCTGGCTAATGGAAGCGGAATTCTCAATCCTTTTCACCGATGCGAAGTATATTAATCGCATTTCAGCGAATAGAGGGCTTTCTTAACATTTTCTCTTCAAATTAATTCCTTTACCAATTTTCTTTTATTAGCAATTACACATTCTGTCCTCTCTCTCTCCCTCTCTCTCTCTCTCTCTCTCTCTCTCTCTCTCGATGAGGCTTGTAAAATGTCCGAGAAATATCGACATGTAAAGCGATAGAAGAATTAAAAGTAAAGTAATAATATTCCTTAGGAGCGAGACGCCATTCATTATGAATTATGGGACGTATAATGGACGCTCTCCCTGACAAATGAGTTAATGCTCCCTCGATGGACCTGTTTAAATCGTTAAGCACCATTAGCGACTTGAAAGTCTGATTCGTAATGGAAAAGAGTGCTGGCGGCAAGCCGGGCGCGTATCGCGACGGATTTTCGCGAAAATTCAAGGACTTAAGGAATTTTAATGTAACCGCGGAGGCAGCTACCGCGCGCAAGCCTGTTTAAATATCCAACACCAGCGAAGAAATAATTCAACAGCTCAGCCAAGACAAACACTGAGCGATGCGAGATATTTAGGTGAGGAACCGTTTTCGTTTTTACGAGACGCATACCGAAAACGTTGCTGGCCGGGTAAAATTCAGTTGCGCCAGTCTCATTTAGGTTTCCTACTACATTCAGAAAATACGACTGGCACTGATCAAATTACGCCGGAGCGTGCTTCGTATTAAATCCAAAGGGAGACACTGGCTGCTTCAAAATAGCGGCTGTTATTTGAGCGAACGAAGTAAGTTTACGAATGAAGATTCCGCATAAATTAGAAATATATTTTTAATCGAAAATAAATGTGGAGTGTGATATCGAGTGAGAGAAATTGGGAAATTTTGGATAATTTTAACACGTGACAACAGTTTCATTAAATGAATTGAATAATTGGTTGATAGAGACCTAAATGTTTGTGAAGGCGCAAGGTAGAAAGGCGTAGCATGCTTTCAGTGGGGTGTGGGTTCCATTGCAATTGGAGTCGAGTTACTAGGTAGTTTGAAATCGTAGTTGATCATTAAACATCGGCGTATCCCATAATTAGTTAATTGTAACGTTACATTGGTTACTTAACCGCTTACGTCGTAAAATTACTGTATGTTCGTACGTTTCAAGGATCTCGTAAAAAAATGGCCAAATACTAGCCTATTTAAATGAAGTAAAAAAGAATAGAGTGTAATTCTACATTCAGTAATAGCACGATCGTTGTTACACTCAATTTTGTTCGTCGAAATATGATCTCATCCTGGTTTGCAACAAGAAATAATAAAAGAAGTAAAATTTGTAGAATTTGTGGGTCAGGAACAAGTATATACATATGTATATCATTCCCTGACGAATCGATGGATAAATAATTGTTCATTGTTTTACGCTGCTCAGTTTGACATCATTATTATCCCCGTCAGTTGGCGTCATAATAGCTGTGAACGAGGATGATGTGGTCAGAGACCTGGGAAAGTCTGTAAATAATTTATGTTGCGTCACATCTACGTGCAAGCGTGAGTACGTTACTATAAGCAATTCTTCCGTTTCTATTTGCATCAGTCCTTTGTGCGGTTTAATCGAATCTCTGGTGTCTATTCAGTGCGACTTTTAATTGCTCCTGGTCATCCCATAATGGGATGCAGAAGGGATGCAGTCCTGAATCTGCGGTGTCAAATCCTCTCTAATTCGAACGACTTTTGATAACGACTTGCGATAATGAATGAACGTAATCTCTTTTTCGAAAGTTGGCGAACTATTGAGGAGGGTTGGTTAATTATTCGGTGCGCTATTGATCGCAGACGCTATGAAGATTAATCGAATGTTTTTTGCAAACGAATACCTTACGCGTACTTTTCACTATTATTTTTAAACGTAATTGAGCGTTGTCTGAAATTTGTCTAATTTCGTAATTCAGTCTCGACTCGATTCGATGGTGGTACACTAATTATTAGCTATAAGTGAAGGGATATGCTAATTGGGGAAAAGGGTTATGTCGCGAAAGTTCTCGATGGTTCTCCAGCTGTCACTTCTGAACTAAATCTAATGGAAAATTCTGCTAATTATAGCAATTCTCTAGCTACCTCTGTTGCGTCGTAAAAGCTTAAAAGTTGACGACATCCTTTACGCATCTGTTCTCCAGTGGCGTGGTTTACTACACCGTGGTTTCGCGAAACTTGGCCGTTTCTCGGGCTGGATATTCATTTTAATACCAGGATAACTTCAGTGTCTACTACAACTTTTCCCCGCGACAAATGCGCGATATTGAATTAATGGACTTTAGAAGTCCATTTCCTCATGCTTCGTACTTACAGTTTCGCATTTAAGCTTTAACACTGAAACAATCTCATTGTTCGTTCTTTTCTGCCTTTTATTATACCCATGCATACCCATGCATACCCATGCATTATTTTTTCTTTCGTACGTTCTCCTTCTTTCCGTTCGTTCTCCCGTTAATTTCTGATTTTGTTCTCTGAATATTTCGTGAGCGCCGACTGTGAGGAACCAGAAAAACACAGAAAATAGAAATTCCAACAAACCCTTGTCGTTTCTCTTTCCCGTGATTCTATTTATCAGTGAAATTTCGTACTTCGCAAACAGGAAGGTCGTAAACGGCGTTTGGTCGTGATAATTTCGAAGCGAGCGATGCGCTGCCAGCATGATTATCTTCCCGTCCCGCTTTCACGGTTTATCGTCGCAACTGCAAGAAGCATCTGGGCTAACGATTCAGGAAAATTGTTAGGTTGTTTTAATATTGCGACTTTGCCGCGCGTCCCTCTCCATTAGCGCGCGAAGTAACACTCTGATTTATTAATATATGATGTTATAATATATTTGTTTAATTGTTCAGCGGCAAACTGCAGGATTGTTCGAAAGTCGCTTTGATTCTTTTATTCTAAATCAGCTTTAGTCGCTTGTATATCGGCTGAACAAACATTCGGAATGCATAGGATACAGTCCATAAATTTCAATGCTGTTTTACAATGTTTACGAATCTCACGATTGAACGTAGCTTCATATAACTCGAGATAAAAGTTTTTCCTTTCTATTTGATTTTCTGCAAAAAAATGTGCGAAACAACAAACATCCATTATCAATCTATTTCCGCGTTCAAAATTCGACGGTCTCTCAAGGTTTTTAAAAATCACAACGAATTAATTCTCCAAGTCGACGGAAATATACTCGAGTTTCTGAGGGTGAACCGTTTTACCTTCTGCGCAACGCGCAGATCGTTAGCATACGAAAAAACGGAGAAAACGTAAGCTTAGCGACCTCGCTATTCTCAGTTACTCACCTCTTATGAAATCCACCGCCATCTCCAGACCGTACGTGTCCTTATCACAATCATCAAGGATGAGCGCCCCGATTTTCACACCCGGCAGAATGCCCTCGCCCTCATTGAGGTTATCCAGGGTGTAAAGCATCGCCTCCAATGCTTGTACTCCGCCCTACGGCATAACAGGGCCGCACGTGATCGGGTCCTCCCTCTCGTGCAACAGCATAAACCCTCCGAGGAAGAGGTCGCCCTCGACGACCGCCTTCTTCTTCACTGGTCAGGCGACGAGAACCTGCGCGCTCGGGTCCATAGATCGGAACTATACTGCGGCCGTATCGAATCAGATGATGAGTTTCCGGGTTCTCGAACCGGAAGCCACGCTCGTGTCGCGCCCTCAAACGAGCGCGATCCCTTTCCGCGTCGATGGACCAGCCCGGGGTGGAAAGTCTCGGCGAAGTTCCTGATTAATTTTTTCACGATCGATCGACTCGCTATTGGAGCAATCGTCGCCGTCGTCGTCGAGTCGAACCTGCTCGGAGCTCAATAACCATCTATCGCCCGGCTCGCTGTTGGCCGAGCACATGTATATCAGCACGGCAGGTAACAGAAGGTTCATGACTTCATAATTGTGAATGGTTGAGCTTGCGAACGGTTTCACACGTTGTCCTGTGTTTGCGCCGGGTGGTGGGTTCTTCAAGTCCATGGTTTCTAGTTACGTTGCGTTGCGGCGTTGGATGGTACATCGTGGTGGTAGTCGATGGTGCCACGGCCTTTATGGGGCCACTGGAACCGGCTGTTTTGGAGCAAGAAAGTTCGATCCGTTTCACTTTCGCTGAGAGTTCCGCTGGTCTGATACTAATTGCTGAAGTTCTGCGATCGGGTAAAGAAACGGAGAGTGGAGGTTGACACGGCGCTGCGGAAGTTTAGAGTGATGAATGGGTGATCGTGGATGGTGACTTGTTTGCGGGGTAACCGGTGTAATCGTTCGTTCCACGTGGAACTGTTGATTCGTTTGGTAGTCTCGCGATATTCCGGATTTACTCGAATGTCATGGGAAATTTCTACCTAGCTTTGCTCCTCCCAAGAGAGCTCATCGGGAAGGAAAGTAAGCAACACTTGCTTTTGGCCACTGTTCGTTAGCAGTTACCCCTTTGTCGTCAGTGGTACGGTTCCTGTTTGCTTCTAAAACTTTTGTCACGATTACAAATGTTTCTCCTAGGCTTGGGATCCTTATTTTTCAATCGCAAATATTCGCGAAATCGTCTATGTGTCGCGACTGCTTCTCGATAAAATTCCGAGTCGAACTTGAGGCAAGGCAATTTTCTTACGTTTACATGTCGACGAGATCGAAAGCCTATTTGAAAACGCCGCGCCAGCAGCCTCGGAACTATCGGGATTCTCTGATTGGATAATTTCGTCGGAGAATCTACAGGGCATGGACCGGTGCCAAGACAGCAAAAGTGTAAATTGCTTTTGATTTGCAACGAGCCACTCGCGTTCCGATAGCGACCCGATCGCTTCGCAAACTAATTAAAAACTTTGACACGTCGCGCCCTTCTTGGTTCTCGTGTCTTCGGTGGCTGGTGGAGCTTCCTTTCTCCGTTCGAATTACCGTTTATTGCGCCCGCGATAATTCGTTACGAGGCGTACCTGTTGCTCCGCGGTGGTGGCCACGAAAATCTATTTCCATTTCATTATGCCTCCCTCCCTTTCTCGTCGCTGTGATTTTTCGACCGCTCCCCGTGTTTTTTCAAACGCGACGAACTGTTACGCAGCGCATTGTAACGAGGGATGTGGTCGCGTTACCTGTTGCGTCCCTCGACGAGGAACCGTTACCTGGTCTAGCATAGTTTTGTCCGACTCTATCTGGAATTGGATCACGGATTGTCTAGGAACTAACTCGACAACGATCGATATTGAGAACGCGACGCCTTGCACCGTTGCCACTCGATGGTTCCAAGTGGCGCTGACGGACGTCTGGATGGCTACTCTGTCGAACGCCTGACGGAGAACGGACGTTCGTTTTGTGGGCGTTCGAGGATCTTTTCTACGAGATCTATTCTATTGGTCATTACTGATTTAGTTCAGGGAAGTCAATGATCAGAATTTCCAATCTCTACAGTTTTTAATTTGCATAATTATGATTAATAAAGTTTTTAATTCTCAAATTTTAATTCATAATTCATCGCGAAATCACGATTGGAATCGATCAAATTGGAATAAACGCACGGATATTTTATTGTATCTGTTTGGTATTCGCTATTATTCTGTGGCTAAATGGAGATGGTGTATAATTAATGTAAAAAGTTCCCGAGAGAATGTTTGCTGAAGCACTGTTAGTTTCTGTTTCAACCGCGATGAATAGAATATAATATTATATTACAATTTCGGAATCTCATCGAAAAACAAAGGAGCCTTTCCAGATAGCCATAGGCTTTTTTCTTTCATTCCATTTTGTCTGTATGCCTAGCTTTTCCTTATTCGTACAAAACTTCATCACGTTGAAAAAAAATTCGCATATACTGTGCAGCATTACGAAACTTTTGACATGAAAATTTATATGACTTTCTAAATGATTCGGTTAAACGGACGTGAAACAGAATAGAACGTTGCAGTGTGCACGTATCAGTTTGTTTTTCCCTCGAAATTAATCTCAATTAAATTACAAATAAGTGAAGTCTTCTGTCAGTTAACAGCATTAATTGGTTGTGGGGAAACATTCGTATAACTTTACTGGACTTCCTATTCCGCTAGAATTGTCAAATAATACATTTTTATCGCCAGAAAATATCTTTTAAAATGTAAACATTTGTTATTCGCATGATGGAGTATATTATATATCTTTCTCTTTTTATAAAAATTAATTTATCAAGCTAATGTGTGGTAGATTATTGGATACAGAATGGATTTGTTTCCTGAACCGACATAAACATTTTACATCGTTACTTCCAGTAATTATCTTTGAGCATTCTGGAACGAGTGATTTATGAATGCGTTGAAAAATGTAAACCACAGGAATAACTGGTCCACGAGACACATCTGTTCATTTCTCTAAGTTTGGGGATTATTTTTTAATCTAATTTGCACGCTTTGTGTAGTGTGGGCCCGGTTCGCGGTGTTCCGACTTTGAAATTTACTTTTTTTAAACGGTTTCCTGAAAATGTTAATTACAAAAGGCATCGACGATGATATGGAAGCTACGACTGGTTTCACCCCTTACTCGGTAATTAAATTTCTAAATAACAGATCTTACGCTCGAAGTCTCTAATCTGACCGATTACGGTCAACGACGGATAACATTTACTTTCCTTCATTCATTACCAGAAAATTGTACCGACGCGTGCTTCTGGTAACGCTATCTCGAAAATGTTACTCGAACCTACGAAAAAAGTTTTCAAACAGTCTCTTTCCTTTTTCCTTCATTTTCATTGAGACAATTATTCACTAGTTTACGGCGCAATTACTCCGGCGATAACGTTCTTGCGTGCGCGACAAGCACAGGATCGCGTAAATTGCTATAAAACCGCGGCAGCTGCCACTTAACGAACGTGGTATTTTTCAATCACCTCCGTCTCGTCAAGCTGTATTGCCAGAGAATTTCAGAAGTAATCTTCCAAACTGTTTCTCGTGTTATATCATGCGCTAAGCGTAATCGCATGGGGATTAGTTTCTCCATTTCGCCATTGTTTCATTTTTGTTTTAAACGGTTTTTTTTGTTAAACAATGTGTTCATTCTTTACCCGCGAATGAATTTCCGTAGTTAATTTCTTTTTGCTCCTCGCTCGAATAATTTTGCCCCCCGTTTTATCCAATGGATCGATCGATTACACCCGTGTCTTCAATGTACTCTGTTATCAGAGAGATATTTTAACGATGCTTACGATTTTCACATCGGTGATGGAACACCACTGTGACAATAGCAATTTCATGGAATCGTTCAATAAAACGCCGAAAAACCGCGGCAGGATTCGTGGGAAACGAGCCGGTCGGTTTTTCGTCCACTTGTTTGACTCTTCGTACACATTTCTTCGGCCACAATAATCCAACGGCATCGTAGGACAGAGAGCCGTTGGAGTAGTTTGAGCACGCGCGCGCGGCCCCGTGTCGTAGCAGCTACTGACTGGCTCTGCGACTGTATCAACACTACCCTCCTATGGAACGCATCAACCCTCCGCCACCCTCGAAGCCCTGCCTCGTTCCCTACTACCCTACCTTCCTTCTCCCTCCCGTTCATTCTCTTCCTCGTTTCCTCCAAACCGTCTTACCCTGTCCCACGTCACGCCTCGCGAATCCTGTTCCTTTCATTTTGCCGCGTGCGACTGTTTAAATCGTCGATCATAATTCTCTCGCGGGTAGGAATTAAAGAAAGCCAGAACGAAATGTAAAGAAGAGAGGAACAGAAGAAGTGGAAGTTTTCTTTATTCCACCGGTTGTCAGCATTGGCACTTTTAGTCTTGTAAGAAGTACTTTGACAAATTATTGTCGTCGTACGTAAGGAGCTAATCCCGTGATGGCCGGTATGCGCGTGTGCGCGTGTCCCATGTAGATGGTCTGGGAGCGAAAGGCGAGGAAAATAACGGGACTGGGGTTGTGTCTTTTATTTATTTCTCGAAGAGTTCCCGGAGGGAGGCCCGACGCGCCAGTCATGACGCTGGGACGGTACTTCGATGCGACTTCTTCTGCTTATCTGCTGTTTTCTTTGGTAATGTTCTTTAGATTGCTGCGAAAGTTGGTTCACGGGGAGGCTGGAGGTAATAAAAGACAAATTGTAGAATATTACGATTCGGTTAAGCGGAGCAGGTTACTTCTCGCAGAATGAAGCTGCAGAATTTTCCCTTCTTCGGTTCATAACTTCGGTTCTGTCACCGAAATAGAAGAAAAAATTTGACGAGTAATTATAAATTTCCAAGCCGTCACGTCGCGAGTTGGGAGTTTCATATCGAATCCACATTGAGCATTACTTACTACGCGTTTCGACGTTGCTTTGTGTTTGCAACCAGCGCGGTTCTGTTTCGTTGTCCGAAAGTTTCGCGCATCGCGTTCTCATTAAATTCAGGCATCGAAGTTAATCGGGTTCGTAGCGATTCCCGGAACAAGTTCCCGCAACAGGAACGAACAGTGAGGGAAAACTGATGCGAGCCATCCAATTATAGCGGCGGATCGTGTAGATATGTCGGACAAGACGCGCGATTATCGGGTTTGTCAAATGGCGGACAGATTCATTTTTCGGAAAAGAATTTCCCTTTTGACGGGTGCGTGACAGTTATACGACACGTCGGATGCTTTTTCATGGAGCCAGCGCATCGATTCGGACCGCTTTTGGCTTTGTTTTACTTTAACGTTTCTCTTTTTTCGCTCGTTCCCCTTGTATTATTATTCCTTTCATTGCATCACGCCGGATCGCTCCTTCTATTGGAAACTTGTAATGGGTGCGGTAGGTTTGAAAGGATTCGAGACCAACATCGCAGGAAATGCCATAACGGTATTGCTCGGGCATTACGTCGCGTCGATGGTATTGGTGTGCAGCGACATAAAAAAAATTCCCATGTTGCAAAAGAACGGAAATTACTTCAAAAGCGAGTTCAAGCTCCTCCTTCTTTGACCTCTCCGTCGAGACTTTAATTTCGTTTTCCTTTTGGCTCGAGTAAAACGGCGATGTTTGGAATGGAACTTGGAACGAGATGGATACACTGGAATAAAAGTGAATGATGTGTAGTAAGCATCTGTGCGGATGAAGTATGCGATGCCGAAAAACATCATCGGCGACGTGAATTTCATTGGTTCCTCTAGACTCGATGAATCTCCATATCCCTTCCAGTCGATGGTGAAAAATAGGATGACACGTGCAAGCGTTAAACGTTCCTTCACTAAGTTCCGAGAACTGGGTGCCCAGAACTCGTTGCGGAGTATCTTATTAACGAAAGCGTTCGCTTTTTGCATACGATATCCTAACTGAATATTATCCCTCGCAACAAGCAGAGAGGCGTTATATTTACACGATAAGGAAAGTTTATGAGGCAATTTTCTTCACGAACAAGCCACAAACTTCTGCGTAATTTCAGTCCTTTCCTTTCAGTGGTTTCGTTCCTTCTTTTCCCCTAACTTTCCCGCCCCATTTTTTGATATTTATCGTCTAGTGGTAAAAAACCAGAAAATAAGTATCTACACCTGAGACATCTCTCTGGAAAAAGAAGAAATTTCGCGCGATCATTGTATCCCATTGAACGTTACCCTAAATAATTCGTGGATTGATGGTTAATTGAACGTTTAATCGACCGTTTCCTTCAGTGGACAAGGTTGCTTGTATCTTATCTAGTCGGATTATCACAATTAAAACGAAATCCGATAAGGGCGACTCGATATTTCAGGATAATTGATTCGATGCGAATAATGGGAGGGCTTTCTAGACCGTTGAAAATTCCAGGTTTAAAATGTTACAGGCATTGTTGCATTATTCATCGAGGAAAATGCGATGAACGCGGGAAACGCGTAGTCTAATTTCAAAGAGCAAATATCTGCAGCTACGATCGAAGTTTCATCTTTTTGAAGAAACACTTACAAGTCGTAGAGGAGAGGTCAGAAAGTGGAGAGTGGCTGCGCATGAGCGGGCGTAGAGAATATTTTTTCAGACTGCTGTTGTTATCGCTAGGCGAATTAACTTTTTAATCGCCGCGTGATAAAAGAAGATAACGATGGATAAATTAAAATCTGCATTTTAACAGGTTATGAAATGACGTTGCTAATGAACAAGTTTGTATCTTATAAATATTGAAAATCGATAAACGCAGAGGCAGAAATGATACAACTTTCATTTTTTTCTCACTTTCTCTCGAACAAAACGTATGCGGCGAAACCGACGAGTCTATTCGATTTCGTCGGCACAAAGGGTGTATGATTGTGTTTGGTGGTTCGCTATAAATTGGTTACAACTACCTTTAAATATACCAGCATCGAAACATCGTCGATCGTTATACAATTCTCGAGTCGTATAGGAAATGCATATGAAGTCTATTATACTGGGCTTCCTCTATTACACTAGGCATTCTTTATTGTACGAGTTTTCATATTTTCTTCATAGTTTGCGGCATGAAAATTTAATGCAGTCATTTCGAATTGGCTGCGAGGTGAAGAGGTGTATCATTTTAATTCGAAACGTTACATTTTTCAGTTAACAGGAACGTTGCTGAACCAGGATGCTTTAATTTTTCCATAATGAAATGTTGCTTCTTATTTTTGCCTCCTTTTAATTAAATTTTATTATTTTGTAACGAGGCGTCACTCGTTTCCGTCCGTTGAAGCTGCACACCTCTACCTCTCGCACTTCCGGCTTGTGAGCGAATTTTTTCTCTCTTGTGTTGTTTAACGGGTGTTTATTAACATTCACTCGAGCTTCGCTGTTCGTTTTCAGCGTCACCTTAAAGTTCTCTCGAGATCTCGTCGTTCTGCTCCCAGCGGTTATGAATACAAACTGCTCCTTCTTTTATTCTTCAGTTCCTTGAAAATCGAATAAATTCGCTATTTTTCCACCACATCCGTTTCATAAATACAGAATACACCATGGTTCTTATTTTTATTTACATGACTGGCTACCTGGCCGTGTCAAGCGTCGACGGTTACACGAAAAATCGTCCAACAGAGGACGAGTCTTCCACCAGAAGAAATGCTTCCGCGTTTATGGAATATCTGAAGCATCGTTCACGAGTTAATGAGTGTGAACGTGAAATTTCTGTGTCGCTCTTCTTCATACTTTTTTTTTTCACTCCGTCTTAATTAATGATTAATTGACACTATCGTAGCGTCTCGTCTTCTTTGATATACTACGTGAAATATCCTTCCGTTTGAACAGGAAAATCGTGGACGGTGACGCCTGATCCGTGTTACTAGTTGTAAATATTTTTGTCTAATGAATAAAAAAGAAGATACGTTAATATACTGCATGTTAATGCAATGAAATTGGAAATTCTTCTCGGAAGCGCGACTAAAAACATTTCCAAACACCAACGTAGTAGAAATTACGACACTGGGTTTGATCTGCAACGACTACAGTCGCAACAAATCGAGGAAGCTTTTCCATCAGGAAATTGCAATTTCTTCGTTCTGGAATTTCCGTTGACCCGAAACACGAATTCTTTCAAAGCTCCGTTTCATAATGAAATCGATAGCTCGATCCCAATTATTTTACACGACGCCCCACGAGTTACAAAGTAAATTCCTAAAACGCTACGCGAGAGGGAATATTTTAAAAACCTAGCAGCCAACTTAATTTATCCTTTGCGAAATATTGCCAGCGTGCTTTTTAAGTAACGTAGGGAAACAGAGAGAGAGAGAGAGAGAATACGAGCAGGGGCGAAAAAATAGATAAATGCATCCAACAGAAATATGGAACTATTTCAAAGTCAGTTTACCAAAATATGTACGTATCAGAGAATCCGTAATTTTTTTCTCGTTTGCCATTTTAATCGATTTCAGTCTTTTCGAAATTACATTTACGTTGTCTGATATGGACACGCAAACGTACTGAAATTTTCAACCGGATAAACATTGTTTTTATCATATCAACAAGTTTTTACTAGATCGTGGCATTGCTTCGATTTTGCCATTATCACCCCCCCCCCCAACTTGAGTTGGTCGCTTCATGAAAAATGGAGGTTCTAAACTGTTTGTCCAGAAGTAAGTCGTGACAAATTATCGCGTCCACTGTTCACAGTAGCGTTATCTACGCGTATTTACGTGCACCTTCTGGCCAGAAATTGATGTTTCCTCGGGGTGAAAATTAATGGAAATTTAATATCAATCCCCCGGTTGTACGCGAATAATAGAGCCGATATTCGCGTGGGAACGTCGCGAAAAGTATCGGCGTAATCGAGCGTCTACATTGGACGATATCAATTGGAAATTTCTGCGAAATAACGAAAATTCTCGTTAATTTATATGCGAGATTTCCCTGACTGTGTTTATACGAGAATATAAACGTTTCCAATTTAACTAGATAACTATAAAAATCGTTCTCTAGGGATCGCTCGACGGTGCCGACATTTTTCTTTTCTGCGCAAATTGTAATTAAAATTGAAATGCGATTCGACTAATTTCAATGGGAAAGTTAATTATCCACGAACAGCTAGGACGAGGAAAACGAAAAAGCTGGAAGCCTTCACGTGTAAAAGGAGGTCAACGTGGTATTACAATAATCATATGCTAACTCAACTAGTTTGCCGTTATATTACATTCATTACCATCGGACTTTCTTGTAGTTATTAACTTCAACCTGTGTAATTTAATAAAATTCACGTTCAGTAAAGAGTTCATTTGTAAAGCAGCGTATTTGACGTGTTCCTTTATACAGAAAAATTTTATACAGCCAGTGCGCTGGGCACAAAAGTTTGTTCCTTTACGCGAATAAAGTACATAATTTTCATACCATGATTCCTTTTTCATCTCTCTGTTTTATTCAATTTTAGACGAGGTTTTCCTCGAACGCGTCACGATATCGTGGCCAACCAGTGGGTTATGAAAATTGTTGAAATATTTACGCTATGGAATTACGTATGTTCCCTACGTACGAATCTCCCGATACGTATACGTGTTCCACGTTCGCTGAGAAGCTTTAAAAGAAAAAGAAAAAAACAGGAAAAAAGAGGACGTCGGAAAAAGAAAAAAGTGGAAAAGGCTAGGCGAGAGTGGAATAGCAACACCTCCACGTCCGATCTGCAGAATATCCGAGTGCACGCGTTTTAAGCACTGCCCATAAAAGTATTAATAAAAACTCGAATACTACTTTGAATATCAACGAGATTGCGTCAGCAAGAGTAACTGGGTGGAGGAGCTTGGACGTTAAAAACTGTAACCCGCATTACACCTACCATTACTTTGTAGCGAGATTAAACGTTGAGGTTTGAATATTTAATTGAACAAGTAGTGAGGAACGGCATTGCACAGACGATAGACATTCGCGGAGTAATAAAGCGTGCTTCTTATTGAGCTCGTAAAATTTCTGCATTTATGGCTAGCGTGCTTCGTGTTTAGTTTATAATATAGTCAAGTTTCTGGAAAATTATGTGTACGATTGTACAATTTTTGTTACTTTTAATTTTGCTCTTGTTTGAGGAAAATTGTTGGTCACTTAATTGCCAGTCTGGTATATTGATTGATATCACTGAAAATTAGAGAAAGAATAAATGGTTTTATATATCGGTAAATATTTCTAAATCTAATTGAATTACGCAAATAGTTGTAACAATTCGAGTTTCGTGAAGATTTTTAAAAGTTATCAGATTTTGATATTGGAGAGATTGTTGTTACCGGTAAAAGCTACGAGTTAGCAGTGAAAGCTCTACTACTTCCCTTACGACTATGATCAAAGTACGATCACCAAAGTCGTACAATTTTACTGTCTTTCGAAATGTTACCAATTCAGCATATGGCTCCAAATAGGTACCGGAAGTAGCAATAGTGATCCCAGTAGATGCATCTTGTCCGCGATAATAATACATAAATGATTAAGAAGTAAACTCGCGAAAAATAACAATAATTCTCTTTTAAAACGTAAATGTAGCTTTAGTTTACATAAAATTTGTAAATGATTATTACCAATAGTTGTGAGTAATCGTTAAGAATATTAATTGGTAAAAAAAATTGCGAAAATCGGTAAATTACGGCCAATTTTAACGAAAAATCCATTTAAAATTTAAGCGCAGGGGTGGGGAGCCATGGGTATATAAGGAGGACACTTCCGCTGATTTAATCAGTTGCTCGATAGACGCGGTACCGATCGGAGCTCCTCTTGGGCCTAGTTCAGGAAGATGGACCATGATCAACGTGTTATGATGGTGGTGGGGGACCACGAAGAGGGTGCTGCCCTCCATGGTGGCGGACACTGGTCAGCCTGATGATCCCTTGGTAGTGGACAGTGGTCAAGCGAGCTGAGTCGATGGTGGTGGATCACGGAGAGGCTGCTGAGCCCCATGATAGTGGACACTGGTCATCGCGATAACCCCTTGGTAATGGAAAGTGGTCAGCGAGCTGAGTCGATGCTGGAGGATTACGGAGAGGGTGCTGACTGCATAGTAGTGGACAATGGTCAGCTAGCTGAGTCGATGGTAGAGGATCATGGAGAGGATGCTAGCCGCTGATGACGTCACTTGTCTGCGAACGGTGAGTTTGTACAAACCGAATTTTTAATTAGAGGTGGTGGGGTAGATGAGGTAGCAGTAGTAGTAATTTTGATATATACTTGAACAAACTGGAGGGCTACCAGCTAGCGCATTCGACTGAATGCTAGCATATATAGCCCTCCTATTTTATATAACTGTAATCGTTCTTTTTATTAGTTTATCGGTTTAAAAAATGAGAGATTGTTATGTGTTGAGAATAGTTTCGCGATTGAATGACTAGTGTATATCGCGAACACTCTTGGGATTGAACGATTAGTTTTATTACTTTTATTAGTTTTATGATTTATTATTTGTTTTTCTTATTATTCAATTTTAATTTCCTTTTTGCTACCAAACTTTTGTATTTGAAGAATTTAGCTTTTTGCAATTGTTACCGAATTTTTGACGTGTCTCCGAATTCTTGACATATTACTGAAATATTTTTGGACTTCAGAGAATTGAAAGTCCACACCTATTATATGTTAGATTTATAATAAAAATAGTTTATTAAAGTAACGATATAACAAAATAAAAATAGTGTATTAGAGTAACGATAAAAGAATTCCTAATAAGTTGCGTGCGTAAGCAAATAGCCGTGCTGCGCACCGTATCCATTTGGCATTACACAAGTTTAAGAGAAAAGTTGAATGAAATCTTGGTACCTCAGTGCCGAGGCTGCATATAATGGAAGGGTGGATGGGATTTGGGTTTGGGGATAGGTCCCTGCGTACTCATCTCTAAACGTGGAGGCAAGTATGCAGGGACCTAATTCCTTGATAACGTTTTTGAAAGACCGGTCTTTCTAAAACGATATCGAGTAACATTAGATTTAAGACTTAGATTTAAGAGTTAAATTTAAGAGTCAGATTCAAGAGTCAGATTTAAGTTATTTGCGTAAGGATATCAATGTTCGTTGCGATGTTCTTGTCAAGTGTCGATATTATTCCATTATTCCATATTCTGTTTTATTTCGCATCTCTTTTCGTTCGAATTCTTACTCTGTCATTCTTCGTTGGTATCTGATCTCGCTCCTTTATCTCGTACTTCAGATTTCTGTGAAAATAAATCAAATTTCTGCGTTACTCGTGGGATCGCCGAGGGATGAGAATACATCTTTAGTTAGAATTAATTTAGATTTATATGCTAAATAAAATAAATAATCTTACCCAAAGTAAACACAACCTATCCCTATTTTCCTTATACTTCTCGTTTAAGAAAACAGAATTACTAATTGATCTAGTGCAAATCAATTCATATTTGCTTGGTATTAATAAATCATTTAGCTGCGCATACGCTTGCATGCATCGCATGCTGCATGTAAGTAAGGGTCCCTAAGCAGTCACCTCCACGTGGTGGACCTGGGCCCTTGGTAACGTTTTCGAGAGACTGCTCTCTCGAAAACGATATCAAGCTAAGGACTACGCGCGTAGACATAAGTATTGTTGTAAACTCGGTGCTAGAAGTACCAAACCAGTTAGAAGACCATGCTTCGTAACTTCTGATAAAGCTAGATAGATTTTCCACTTGTACAAAGATTACATAGATTTACCTTTAACAATTTTCCATGATGCTCATTCATTCTATTATTTCATTAACTTTACGCGAGATTACAATAATTTAATTACTGGTACTTTTAGCACCGAATATTTTGCAATACAATTTAAATTTTCCAAGTCCTTTTCAGGACGTTGAAACTTTAAATTGGACAGCAAATAGTTTAGTTTAAGTTAATTTATAAGATCATATTTGTACTCATATAATGTAAATTTATAATTGTGTGAGCCTTTCCCTCTTATCCTGACTCATTTAAGTTAATTTTTACTATTATATTTGTACACTTGTGTAATGTAAATTTGTAATTGTGTAACCCTTTCCCTCTTATCCTGACTTCTCTCATTTATCACAACCGAGCGTAATTATTCTCGGTTTAATTAGTTCGTAAGAATGGTATCCCAGTTCATTGGGTACTAACAGATTCTTCGATATGTGGTAGAATAGTTGTTTCGAAACCGGTATCTCGCATTTCTTTGTTGTCAGCGATAAAATCATTCATTTTCTATTCATATTCTATTCATAAAAACACGTCGGTCAAAATTCAGGGGCTCGTTTAAGAGAATCCTGCATAATCTATGGCAATTTCTATCTCTTTGTGGTGTTTGTTCTCGAAAGAGATTGGTCTGATTGTTGATGATGAGAATGACTTTATATTTATCTATTTTGTGTTCGCAAAGTGGTTTCATTATTCTTTTTACATTTGGAAATAAGAAAATGGTATTTTCGGTGAATACAACGTTGGAGATATCACTATGGTATTGTTTTACGTCAAAAAATCTCCATTTCCACAATCTTTAAGATTCTTTCCAATTGCTTCACGCAAACAGGCTATACGAAATTCTATTAGGAGAATCACTATTAAGAGAATTTTGAAATTGGACGTATTTTCTCCGTTCTTGTCAAAAATTCATTGGTTTTGGGGCGAATTTCAACAACTTCACCAACTTCGTCGAGAATAATACCCCTAATCCTTTCCACTTCCTTTGTTATCAAATTTATATGATTACTATGATGAAATTGTCATGACTATTGTAATGAAATTGTTATGATTATTGTAATGAAATTGTTATGATTACTGTACCAAACTTTGTATATGTATTGTACTGATTATTGTAATAAAATTGTACGGAAACGCATTCTTCTTATTCAGAGAGAAACACACACTTTGATTTATTCCGTTTAATTTTGAGTCGTTTTAAAGTAGAATAATAGAATTTAAAGTATCCTTTCGTATTGCTTTTAGTGCAATACTTTAACTTTTGTAAAATAGAATCATCGTATAATCGTTCTATAATAGTGTTTCTCTCTGAATAAGAAAGTGTTTCCTTTTGCAATTCGTAAAGTCCATACTGCAATTTCTAGAATTCTTTGGTAGATTTTAGAAAATGTATTATGGATCTCGGTTTTTTAACTGAAATAGAGTCAGATCTCGGTACCTTCTGTAACGAGATCGTAAATATGTAATGGAGAGTGGATGGGATTTGGATTTAGGGGTGGGTCCTTGCGTAGTCACCTCCACGGGGTGGACCTGGGCCCTTGGTAACGTTTTCGAGAGATTGCCTTCTCGAAAACGATATCAAGCTAAGGACTACGCGCGTAGACATAAGTATAATTGTAAACTTGACGCTAGAAATACCGAGCTAATCAAAAGATCGTGGTTCGTAGCTTCTAATAGAGACAGTTTGATTTTTCATTTGTATAAAGATTTCATAGATTCACTTTTAACAATTTTTTATTATTTCATTAATTTCGTTAGAGATTAGAATAATTTAATCACTGGTACTTCTAGCGTCGAGTCTTTTTCAGTACAATTGAAATTTCCAAGTCCTTCTCAGGACTTTGAAACTTTAAATTGGTCTGCAAATAGTTTAGTTTAAGTTAATTATTGCCATCCAATTTGTACATTCATGTAATATAATTTTAATAAGATAATCATCCCCTTTTATCCCGATTTCCCCCGTTTTTATTATTAATTATATATGGTGACTTCTATCTCGCTATGGTGTCCCTTCGATGAAGGGTTGTTTGATCGTTCGACGTCTGATGATTTGACGTTTGAAGGTTTGATGGTTTGATGTTTGATGGTTTGATGATCGATGGTTTGATATTTGATGGTTAGAAAATCACTTTCTTTCTGGTTTATTCTGGTTTACTTAAATCTCTGTTCGCCGTTGGAACGCCGTTGGATGGCCGCTGGATCGCTGACGGATGCGTGCGTTTTTAGTCATAAGTACTTGTATATTGTACATCTCTGTAATTTAATTGTAATCGTATTGTAAAGAAATACGTTTTCTTACCCGGAGAGAGAAATAACTGCTCCCCTTTCTTGCACCCCTCGTTTATCAAGACAGAACTTTTAATTGTTCTCGCGTAAATTAGTTCGCGTTTATTTGCTCGAGCACTCTAACTTTATGCTTCGTAAGATCGCTTCACGTAGATTTCCTCTTTTTTTCTTCTTCCTTTTTTCCCTTTCCTTTTTTTCTCCTTCGCTCGAGATTTAGATTTTAATCGTCACGCAGGGAAACAGTTGCGACTCAATCAAACCGATGCGTGTTTGTCGTGGCCACCTGGATCTTCACGGGTTCAGCCGTGGACGCGCTCACGATGGAGCGGGCTGAGTGGTTCCCAACCCGAGGCGCTGGGGTCTGACCTGCTGTAAGACGGATTCGGGCGGTTCCACGAGGTTCGTCTCTATCGCAGAGCAATCCTAGAGTTGGGCCTCGCTGGGGTTCAGATGGACATCTCACTCACCGTCGGGGAGAGCGCGGTTGCGATTGTTTCGACGTAAGACGTGGCATAAAACTTGCTCGCGATTCGCGTCGGGTACGGTTTGCCAAATGGCTAACGCGGAAGCATCGGATTGGAATGCTCTTTAATATAATAGTAGAATTTAGAGTATCGTACCGTAGAACCTTTTGCGAGACACTTTCTTTTGTCGAAAGTGTTGGAAGAGTCACTTAATAAATCTCTCTTCGGGTAAGACAGTGGTATTTCTCGTCACCCCTTTCGTAAAGTCCATACTGCAGTTTCTAAATATCTGATAGATTTTAGGAAATGTATTATGGATTTCGCGTGTAATAAATTCAAGTAGAGTCAGATCTTGGTACCTTCTGTACCGAGATCGTAAATATATAATGGAGGGTGGATGGGATTATGGTTTAGGGATGGGTCCCTGCGTAGTCACCTCCACGGGGTGGACCTGGGCCCTTGGTAACGTTTTCGAGAGACCGGCCTCCCGAAAACGATATCATGCTAAGGACTACGCACGTAGATTATATAATTAGTGTAATTAGAGAATAAGATATAGTTTAAGTTAATTTTTGCGTTCGCCACTGGATCGCCGCTGGACCGCCGTTGGATGACTTAATATAACTTGTTAAATTTATCGTGCCTCATCGAAGGAGGGTTGTTTGATTCTTTAATGTTCGATGTGTAGGTGATTAATGTTCGGAAATCCGCTTAGTTTTTGGTTTATTCTGATTTATTTTAACCCCTCCCTTCGCCGCTGGAACGCGGCTGGATGTCGTGATATAACTTACTACATATTCTCCATTAATATAATTTAATTACGTTCCATCTTTGTTCCTTTCCCATGACTATTCTCATGCTAATCAATTCATTCGGTATTTGTAATCTATTCAGTGATCGGTAGATGAGTTATCTTAAGTATTGAAACTGAGAGCAGGTGTAGTTGAAATAGAAGTAATCATTCTGTGATTAAAGAAATATATGCGACGGTGGAAAATCAGGGAATTGTTTAAATAATCCGGCATCTCTCTCTCTCCATCTCTCTTTCTCTCTCTTTCTGTCTCCATGGTATCTTCCCTTGATCAAAGGTTGGCTCTTGATTTCAATAATTACAACAACAGAAAATTTAATTCTGTAGTCGCAAAGTGACTTCATTATTCTCTTTAAATTTGGAAATGAGGAAATGATATTTTCGGTGAATGCAGCGTTTGACGCATGGTATTGTTTTACGTAAAGAAATTGCTATTTCCACGTTTTCCAAGGTTCTTTCCAATTTTTTCACGCAAATAGGCTGTACGAAATTATAATTGAGAATGATTATTAGGGAATCGTGAAATTTGACGTATTTTCTCCGTTCTTGTCAAAAATTCAATGGTTTTGAGTCGAATTTCAACCAATCCTTTTCATATCCATTCTGTTATCCAATTTTTATGATTTCTATAATAAAATTCCTGTGATGTCAATAAATAATTTCAACAGATATTTCTACGTTCGCCGCTGGATCGCCGCTGGATGCGTATATTATTAGTCATAGATAATAGTAATTATAATTAGATAATAGTAATTGTGATAATAATTGTAATGAAATTGTAAGGGAGTATGTACATTGTCTTATCAAGAGCGAAACCATAGAATTTTTCCTCAAAATCCCCGTTTTATCGAAATTGAATATAATTATTCTTAGTCTCCATTTGCACACTACTGATGTTTATCAGTAATAGTTTTATTACTCTGCGTACTCGCTGGCATGCATCGCATGTGGCAAGCAAGTAGTGAGCACGCTAACTTATTGTTACACGTAAGTCGCTGCCATGAGTAGATCCATGGGTCGAAAAGACCGTGGTTTGGAAAGTGGACAGCGCCGGAAACATTTAGTTAGCAAATCTACGTGATTACGTAGATCCACGTGAGTATATAGAGTATCTTTGGTCACGTCGCGAATGTTATGTTCACTTTTCTCTTTGATTTATTACTTATCACAAGTTTGTCCAATTTTAATTACCTTTTTAATTTCATTTTTTCAGAATAGAGTATAATAGAGTTTAGTGCTTATCGCATCGTAATCCCTTTTGAGAAACGCTTTAATGTTTCTAAGGTGTCGATAAAGAGACTTTGTAAATTACTCTCTGGATAAGAACATGATATATACTACCAGTCCCTTCTTCCATTTCGCGATTCGTAAAGTCCACGTTGCAATTTCTAAGAAAATGTATCATGGATTTGGCGTGTATTGAATTCAAGTAGAGTCGGATCTCGGTACCTTCTGTACCGAGATCGTAAACATGTAATGGAGGGTGGATGGGATTAGGGAAATATGGATGTGTTCCTGCGTAGTCACCTCCTCGTTGGTGGACCTGGGTACTTGGTAACGTTTTCGAGAGCCTGGTCTCTGAAAGACGATATCATGCTATGGACTGCGCTTGTAGACATAAGTATTGTAGTAAACTTGATGCTAGATGTACCAAACTAGTTAAAAGATGGTGGTCGTAGCTTTTGATAGAGATAGATAGATTTTTCACTTGATCAAAGGTTTCATAGATTTACTTTCAACAATTTTCTATGATACTCATTCATTCCATTATTTCATTAACTTTACGCGAGATTAGAATAACTGGATTACTGGTATTTTTAGCATCGAGTATTTTGCAGTACAATTTAAATTATCCAAGTCCTTTTCAGGACTTGGAAATTTTATTTACGTTGTACTTCAGGTAATAGTTGAAGCCATAATTTAAATTAAGTTAAGTAAAATTTTACTCTCGTGGCATCAACCTGGAACCGTCGAAGAATTATACTTTCTCTCTGGTCTTTTTGGATTTTAATTTAAATCAAATCTTTATCTGGCAAGAGGTTTTATGTCTGCAATAATTCACATTTTATGAGCTTTGGAAAATTTTTAATTCGGTCCTCCCCTTTGCGTAAAATATATCCACGAATTTTGCAAGAACTGCTACTTTATCAATTTTGAATCCTATATTGTAGAGGGTGTAAAAATTTGTACGCGATCAATATTTCGGACAGTAATGGTCATAAAATTCCATTAGATCAGTGGCCTATCTTGTAGCTCGTCGGTACTAGGATAAATCGAGACGAAGTTATCGACTTGAGCTTGCAGAGTATCACGAGCTTACCGACAGGCGATACTTGAGCTTGCAGTGCACCGTGGAAAGCTTCACGACACCTCCGTATCGACTCGTCTCGATGCCTGCATGTTATCTATGCGGGATTCTAGATTTCTTCAGAAGCAAATTTCGTTGTAGATACAATCGCAGCACGGAGCAGAAAATCTCCTTACCGATATTCAATCAAATAGCGTATATGTTGCAAGTGTATTATATTCGTACAAGAATTCAATTAGTCGATCAGAAATCGTTAGAACCGCGCAATAAGCAAAGACAGAGAATCTCGCGAATTTTTTTAAACACTCGCGACATCAATCTCGAAATTTGTATTAGCATTGCATTCTCATACAGCAACTTATAAAAGGAATTCAGTAATTCTGTACTTTTGCCAGAGTTTTTCATTTAGAAACGCTATGTCCGCTCTGCCTCATCTTTGCAGTGTTTGGACGTTTCGTTCGCCTGCTTTCGCATTCGTGCTGCGGTGAAATTGTCAGTATCGCGACGTGATCTCGCGGAAACACATGAATAATGTCAACTTTCAATGCGAATTCGCTTTCACCGAGTGTCGGGCTATTGCTACGGACATCAAATTTTAATATCCGCACTTTACTTTACCGCCGAGTGCATGGGAAGTTGTGTTCTTTTCATTGGAATTTTTATGCCTCGTAACGGTCCAGCCGCCAGCGACTGAATGTCTTCTCTAGTTAAGAGATGATCTACTCTGGGGAATGGAGTTCCCCTAGCCTGTATAATGGAAGCAAACGAAACGTCAAGTATTCTTCGTTACACGGAAATCTAACAATGGCGAAGGGTAGGAAAGATGCTTTCATTCGGATGAGGCGGTCTTCTATACGCGCGTTCTTACATCTTTTTTGTACGTAAAAGGATGAGGTTGTATTGTTCTGTTTTGTTGCATCTCGATGGGTATTTAAAAGCAGTGTCGCATGTTTTTGGCGTAGATTCTGATTGTTTCGGAACAAGGGAAATCCTAATTACCTATTTCTGTAGGAGAGTGTAGTATCGTGATATAACGCACGTCTATCACGAATGCAAACTATCTCACGGTAAACTAGCAGTGTGATAGCTCTGCATTTACGATTTCCTTCTCGAGGAAATTGAATTCTATAGAGCTTATCGTTTCAGAATTGTCTAGTGCCGCTTCTTGTTATATTATATCTTAATTTTTATTCTAATTGAAAGGCAAATATGACAACTACTAGAAAACTTTGGAGAACGTGTATTAATGTTAGAATCATTTTGAAGTTTCGACATTTAGATTAGCGATGTTAACTATTCAGTTGATCTTCATTGTGTTTGTGACACAGTATGAATTCAGTAGTTGCGTACGTTAACAATTTTAAACACCAAATTACTTTGTGAAAATGGTTCGATTAAAGAAACTTCGCTCGACACACGATAGGCTTTACAGCGAAGCAGTTTACGCCTTCTGAATTGTGTTAATTAGAAACTTGATTGTAGGTCCAGCGCGCGTTTTCGCTGGAGCTATCATTCACGTTAATTAAAATAGCTCTGCGCTAACAATTCGTTAACTGGTTTGCTTCAATGCCCTGCGAAATTACTCACTAGCAAAAACGTAATCCGTGTGTTGATTCCATTCAAAGGAAGCAAATTAGATTAAATATCCAGGATTTGAATCTCTGGGGAAACGTAAACCGTATGCTGAAATTAATTCATAATTATGTAATGGTCGCTAGGTCATAGATGTTTCTATTGAAGTTTCATTTTCGTAGCGTTCAGCTCGTTAGGCATTGCATATTTTTAGAACCTGAAGTAGAAATACAAATTTTTCTTCTCCGTTCCGAGCGGAGTTTTGTGTAACTTTCCGTTCGGTATCCCAACAGAGTATACTCTTCTTTCTTCAAGGGGTACAATTTTTCACCACCACTGCATCGCTATAGAGGCTCATGTTCACTGTCGAAAGAAACGGTCCTAGACTCTATCAAACCTGGTCGCGCATCGATAGTCGTGTAGAAAGGATAAATTAACATCTGGCATTGGCCAAATATCTAGGTCGAGAATTTACTGAAGAATCATTAGAGAGAAAAAACGACAATACGAATCTCCAACACAATGTATACAAAGTATTCACACTCGCTTCGAAATGAGAAAGGGTGATAAAATGAAATACAAGAAGTAAAAGCAACGGTTCGGTATTTCCACAGTCGAATTCGTTACGTCAAAGAACGCGATGTAACCGATGTAAAATTCGACGAAGTTCAAGTACGCGTGACGAGGCTTCTTTTATTATACTACGTTCGTTCTTTGATTTGAAGGTTGATGAAACTTCCTGTCGGGTTGATTCATTTGGTTAACATGGACCTGGCATTTCGCGGAGAATAATAGATTAACATGACTCGTGACAGAGAGGAGAGAACGAAAAAGTTGGAAGAAAGTTGCCGCAATTTCATCTAGCACCGCGCTGCGTAAGTTCGTTACACGGGCGGAATTTTCCATATAAAGCATCGCGCACGCTGAACATCTTATCGCTTCTTTGAGCTATCGCTGTGAGATTCCCCTAGCCTTCAAAGCAGTTAAAATTTTCACAGTTTCAGTGGAATCGTGCCCACAGCGTGACCTACATTCGCGGAATTTCATTTTTCTCCCTCTAATGTGAATGCATGTGATTGTATTGTTGGATTGAAAAATTCAGGGTACGCAATGGTTCCGTAGACCTCCGTGAGATGTTCGCGAAGTTTCACATTGTCAATTTCACTTGTCGTATCTTGGAACTGAACGAACTTAAGCAAATCGAACATTCTCTTTACCTCTCAAAAAGAATGAAGTCGGCAAATAAGCGGTGTTCTTTCCATTTTTCTGATCTTCGCAAATAATTAGTAACAATGTGGTGAAACGGAACATCTTTTTCCTTTAAAGAGAAATTCAATTTTCTTAGTCGTTTAACTCGAATTGTTTCTCTAATCAATAACGTATTAAACACGTTGACAGTTGCTCGCGGGTATTGCTGAAACTCGTACGAATTTACATTACCAACGCGCGAATGCATCGCACTCGTCAATCATAACATCAATCTACAACATCGGACACCGACGACCATTGAATTATCAGCCTTCAGCTAATTAACTGACAAAACAACACGTACCTTTGATAAAGTCCACAGCCATTCCCAAGCCGTACGTATCCTTGTCGTAATCGTCGAGAATGTAGGCGCCGATCTTAACACCGGGTACAATTCCACGATCGTTGAGCCTATCCAGAGTGTAAAGCATCACCTCGAGCGCTTGAACGTCACGTTGCGGCATCACTGGCCCGCAGGTGATGGTATCCTTCCTCTCATGGACCATCATTAGACGACTTAACACTAGATTATACTCGACCATCGCGCTGTGCTTAACTGGCCACTGATTCGGCGGTTCCAGCTCATGCGACGAGTTGTTCGTCGTTTGCGAGGACGCCTCGTCCATGGTAACGGTTCATGGTCAGAAGAAGTGGCGATCATGTCAAAAGTGAACGAAAATTGGTTCTCGTCGTTAATCAATCCGATGGTCGACGTTTCGGCGGTAACTGGAAGTTGTTCCCTCTCTGTAGACGAAAGCGCGAGATTTTCGTTAAGGTAGTTGCCCAGAGAACCATTCGTACTTTTCAAACGGGAGCGAAACCTTTGATCAATCCTGCACTCTGGAGACGAATTCTAGTGGACGTGTCAACGAAACTCTTAGCCCCCCCGGGAGCATCGTTGCTGGCATTCGCTTGGACATATTCCATTTGCATGGTCGAGGCGGTACTTCGTTGGACCTCGTTCTTGTCCCACGTCGGCGTAGAAGTTCGTCCCGACACCGGGCCTCCGACCTTCATAGATGAATCAAGTCTCAGGTTCGTCGATGTCGATGTTTGCACCGTGGACGACCTGGACTTTCGTTCTCTCGTAGGATGATCGATCACCGGGATGGGCATCGTGCTCAAGGAGTTAAACCCGTCGGACGGATTAACTTCGTTCACCGTTCCATTATCCAACGAGCGGGTTTGAGCCCTCTCATTTTTCGAGCTAAACCCGACGGACGGTTCATCA
Organism: Xylocopa violacea; assembly: GCA_963969225.1. NCBI lineage: Eukaryota > Metazoa > Arthropoda > Insecta > Hymenoptera > Apidae > Xylocopa > Xylocopa violacea. Next base: position 2,571,493 of record CAXAJV010000835.1, read on the forward strand.
GGCTTAATGTCGCAGTCGCGTGTTTAAATATTTCGATTCAACGACTCTGTCGCCCTTGAACCGACGGGTTGCCGTTTCTTCGAAACCATTAGAGGATCGTTAAACGTTACTTCATCATCTTCTGTCAAACCATACGTAGCTGTATCGAACCCTTCCGCCTGGTCTTCGATTTTCCTATTTATCGTCCCAATTGTTTGGATAACGGCTTTTCTGGACGCGGATGGTCGTTCAGCAGGGGTTAAAGGAAGCTTCGATTTCGAATATTTCGTTTTATTCACGAGCGATTGCTTATGGTTCGCGTTTATTTTGATATCCTTCGTAATCTTCCGCTCTTGCTTAGTCGAAGATGAGTTCCTGAACGTATCGTCGGAATTTTCCTCGCCGAATTCAGGAAGGCCACTGTTCTCCGACGTATAGCCCCTTTCGGTTAGACACTTCATATCGTTTCTTAGGTACGGGGCACTCCTTGGCGCCGCAACAGAGCTATGCTCGGAGTTCACGAGGACGCCGTCAGACTCCTTTGTCACGTTACTTTGCGCAGAAGCCTCTTCCGTTGTCGCTTTATTCGCCTCTTCTTTAGCCTTATCAATCTCGCTCCGCGGAACGTCTAATTCCATATCTTGCGACGAATCCGCGCTCAAATTGAGTCTTATTGAGATCACATCGTTACTTAGACTTGAAACGTTTTCCGGTAACTGTGCATTGTCATTTCAACGTCGAATTCGGTTTGCCATTTAACATCGAGCTATCCGATAGCAGTGAATCTTTCTCACTCACCACATCTGGTGCTTCGAGTGTTACTCTGTTAACTCATCCTGTGCTTCCGTCGTGACTTGTTGAGCTGAATTCATTGCTCAATGTTAAAGTACTCAAATTTAACGTCGAATCATTCCACTGCTGTACGTGTGCTGCCGCATCTCGATCGTCCAGTGAGTTATACATAACGTTCTCTGAAATGAAGTCGATCTCCAATTCTGTCTCGACAATTTTCGCATCGTTATTCAAAAAATCATTTGTCGTTTCGCTGAAAGTAACATTCAATGAAGTTCCACCGTATTGCGACGAATCCAACGCGACCGCGTCGCTAGACGGAATAATATTTCTCTTCTCGCGGATCGAAAAATTTCCACGGGTTCTCCTGTCTGCCTCATCATCGCTTCTATTTGTTGATATCTGTTTCACGGAGATTCCATTCAACTGGCGTGTATACTCCATCTCTCTCCGAATCAACGTTGATTTACGAGACGTCGAGGTTCACCAGGAACCTTCGAACTCTGAAGAATGATGAGTCCTCCCTTCTGTCTTGATTGCTTTGACTCTTTTGCCTCGCGGCTCGCAATTCGAGGATCCCGAATTCTGGCAGAGGTACGACCACTCCAGATTTATTACATCACCAGAATCGAACGACCTCGGCTCTTCGTCAGGTTTTATTCCCGAATTTTTAATGGACCTTCTGCTCATCAACTGATACATGGAATTATCATGTCCGTCGACTTCTATTTCCCGATTTCCCTTTTGGTTTCAATTCTCCGTCGAACAGTTCACTAATAGAAGCGGAAGATTTAGGAGTTTCAATGAAATATCGTTTCTGGATGTATCCTTTGGGCTCAACATCTCGCGTATCTTTCTTACCTTTCGTAGATGCTCGTCTCTTCGCGTCTTTTAATCTTTTTCGACCTGTCAGCGTTTTCAATTTCAACCGTCCAATCCTTAATGGTTGATTAATAGAGGTGGAAGACTCGGCGGAATCGATTAAATATTGCTCAACCGAGCCTTCCGACGGCTTCCTACCACTCAATCCCCCTGGATCCGCGAATTTCTCCGATTTCAATCCTGTTTCGAATGCTTTACCGATAGAAACAACGGATTCAGGAATCTCAGTCGAATATCGCTTCCATTGCGGTTTCCTCGCCATCTCCCAAGCTCCGAGAACCCACGATACAGTCACCCTGAAAATAGTCCATAGTCCTTTGACCGTCCACCATATAGGATCTTTTCATCCGAAGACGTCGAAGCTCGCCACTGAATCCCCTTTGCCTTCTCACGTCCTTGTTCTCTCGTCTGAAAGCCTTTAGACTGCCTGAAACCCGGGAGGATAAGCGGGGCTCTTCCGGAATATTCACTGAACTCCCGGTGAATCCGGTCGATCCCCTGGCAGTTGGCCCGGCTCGGCGTTTATCGCGTCGTTCCTTGTGGCAGTCGTTCGACGGGTCGGGATCCGCGAGTCGACGATCGCTCGACCGGATCGATCGATCGTCATCTTCGTCGGTTTGATTCGCGTCCACCGCCTGGGCGGTTCGCCAGGAAATTGCTCTCGACGACTCCTCCGTGATGTCATTCTTGACGAGTGGACGGAATGTTTGCCGAGCGGTAGTTGATGGCAATGATAACTTTTAAGAGTGCCGGGATGACGGATTATTTGAATGGTTTTGGAATTTCAGGGATGGTTCATTTGCGCCGCGAGCCCCGTAAGCGACTTCGGCGCGGTTAACCGACAGCTGGTTGTTACCATAATCGAGCGGATACCGTTCGCCCGCCAAACTGTTTCGCAGAATCGATAGCACCACTGACGCGGCCAGTACGGCCAACCAACAGTTGTTCCGCCGCATCACCTGCCTCCCGTGACAAACATGTCCTGGTCCTGCAAAAGTACGCAGCGTCTCTGTGAGTCCACCACAGCGCATAATAAGACCTATCGATCTAGTAATCTTATGCTAATCGAGGAGAAACGTATCGAATATCGTTCTCTACGAGATGTACGTGTTTGTTGCACCGAGACGGTTCGCGGCAATTTGGTTGAAACTATTTGAATGGTACAAAAGGGTTAAATTTGATTCGCTCTGTTTGAGAGCGGTTTAATCTATTTGCAGAGGAATGGAAATGTTTGAAGATTAATTATTCATACGTATATTGTGTATGCAATCAACTTAGAGGTTAAGGGTTGAAGCTTTGTATTACAGATACGTGAAGTGCATTAATATCGTGGAGTTTATTTTGAGCTAAGTTATTAATCATGATGCAATAACGAACCAGTAAATATCTCTGCGAGTGTTGCACATTTTCGAAATTACAGAAGAATACCGCATAGTTGGAAGTCCGAGCATTACACGTGCATAGTCAAAGCAGGAACTAACCTCGATCAAACATTGGCTATCAGTTAAGCGTGGAATATTGCCACTAAATTTCTCGTATCCAAATCGAAGGAGCCAGTGGCCGCAACAGGCGCATACGGAGTCCCGGTGCACCATTGTACATATTTTAGCATCGGTGTATTGATTAATTGTGTTCAATGCGTTCATATTAAATTCTCCATCACTTCTGATAGTACCTTCAAGTGACTGTAAAAGATTAATACCCTGGAAATCCATTTATTTGAACAGCGTCGGTGGAAATCTCGCTCGTGCGAATGCTTTTTGTAGCCATAATACGTTGATCCGATTACTCTTAGTACAAGCGTTTTCATTTGGTTGGCACGGAGCCAAACTGCGATTTGATCGAGAGTGATTTTCCTAGTTTTTATAAATCAGATTTATCGATCGCCTTTCTATAGACCGATACGATCAGCAGCATCGTTGATGGATCACCCTCGCGCAGTTAATCGAATGAAATTTTAATAATCCGAGAATATGATAGCTTAGGAACGGAGCTATCGCGATGTCGATATAATCTATACAATTGATGCAGAATTAATTACCACTCGGTTAACGCTATCTCGAAAGCCAATATAATCTCTTTGAGCGACATCTTATTGTTGCCAGGCCGCGCAGCGATCCCCTAATCGCTCTTCCAGAAAATTTACCCCTCGCGCTATAACCGTTGTATCCTATCTAACCGTGGATCGTCGCGATTCAACGCGAGCATCCATTATTTTAACACTGCTTGCGCGTTAATTAGTCCGTTTCGAGGCACGGTCTTTCCTCTTTGTCCAATAAACTTCGCGCGGCTGCGAATCCTGAAGGAAAGCCTTGGAAACGAAGGTTATATTACTTGATCTCCTCTCCGTGCTCGTGTCCAGGTTTGACGCGTTCGTGGGCTAAATATCTGTCGGAACAATGGAGTTACAGGGCTTTAATAAGGCCGTTACTTTATCGAAGGACAGCCGCGCTCGATAGGATTGAATCGTACGAAATGGACCGCGTTTCGCCCCGTCTCTCGGAGTAGGCACATGCCAGGTTTATTGTCAGATGTATCGACGGAAACGGTGATTTCGCGGGGACAGCGATAGGTTGGTAGGAATCGATTGAGCCCCGTTAAACGGTTATTGGACGATTTAGGTGAGGTAAGCATACTTCCTTGCAGAGCGTATTAAACTTGGTCTTCGATTCTAACGACACTTTCCAGCTTAAATTGACATTTTGGAGGTCTCAGATGCCTTTAATTCAATTATCTTCACGGGTAATTTCAACGGTAACTTTGATTTCCTAATCTTCTCTTATCCGTGGGTGATAATTTGAATGGAATATCCGAAGGATTCATTTTTTATCTTTCAGTTGATGAAATCAGTAATTCACGTTGTAAGTAGTTCATTTCTCTTTTATCGCTTGACGAATTCACTAGAGAATTTGACGGTTTACGGAAAGGAACCAGCATGAGTAAGAAACTTGAAAATTTGTTTGAAAAGGGAGCAACAATAACTGGATATGGTGAATACTGGGTAGTACATATTACTATCTGGATGTGGATTTTGGGAGCGATGCCTTCATCAAGAGAAAATAAGAAGCCAATATTGAAGAGGAAGAGAATAAGAAGAACAGTATGCCGAGGGAAAAATTCAGGGATTCTTCCATTGTTCGTGTTTGAACATTTTTTTCATCTACCCCCGTATTTCGAGGTATAAAGTTAAACTGATAACAAATATTACATACAAGAATGCATGTTTTCGTGAAATTTTATCACGACAGTCTACCATTATCCTCAACAGCGAAAATTAGTAGCCAATATTGTGTTCCGTTCCTTCTCAACCCCTGAAAGAGAAATTACACTTTCTAAAAGACTTTACACATCCTGTAGAATCCGCAACTGAAGGGGTTACCGTAAATACCTTTCTAATTACAGTAGCCCGGCAGATGTTGATTAACCGTCCGTCGAAGTAATCTGATGCTCTAATCCTGCAAACAATCTGAATATCCCGTGTCGTTTAACAACAGCGTTTCGTCTCATGGAGCTTTGATCGATGGTTTTACTAGATTAGTAAATATCGTTAATTACAGTGGTGTTAAAATTTGACACGCGTGTGACAGAGATAATCTGTCGTGAATTTATTCAAACGGAATCTGAATTGTCATCTTTTAATGATCGATCTCTTAATCGCGACCAGTAGAAGAAATTCAGCGCGAAGTGATCAGCAAATCCTCATTGTTGGATCGTTTAACTGGTGCATGTAATTACGACTGTATATTGTACATTTGTATCAGCTCCTCGCCGTAATTGGTCTGGTTCGAGCCGCTGACATCTGCATTGTCTATGACAACATATGTTGTCGTAACTTTCTCAATCGTATTCGGGATCCGTTCAATTATACAGGCTTGTATAAGGTACATGAGCGCGAAACAGATGGTTGTGATCACTCCTTAGTTCGATTGAGGAATCCGCGTGGCATTTTTCTAAGGATTTTAATCATTTCGACCAGTTCCATGACGGCGTTTCCACCTGGCATTCAAGTGCTACAAAATATTTTTCGTCAAGCGAATTCCACGGATACAATTTCGAACGTGGTCGCGTACGTTCTTTCGTCCGCGAGAAGAAAGAACCCATAGAATGGAGTTCCGCGGCGACGCAGCATCCCCTGCAAGTCAAAAGGGGACCAAGGTGGGAACAAAGGGAATCCTTAATGGCACGCAAAGACCGTCTACTGGGAAATAATTGGAGACAAAAGTCTCCATTCCCGTGACGTGTAAAGTGGATTGATTATTCTTCTGACGATATATCTTTGTTCGATTATACGGAACTGCACTTTAGAAGAGGGAAGTTGTTTTTGTTCTCGATAGGTATCCCTCGTTTACTTTCGAGAACACTCGCTAATGGAGCGATTTTTCCATTTGATGGGTTTACATTGGTTCAGCGGCCGTGCTCTTTTTGTTTCACGAGCGACTTCGCGGCCGGCGCAAGGGTCTCCGCTTTAATCTCCCGCATAGACGGTGAGAATGGACCTTTAATCTTCTCCGAACGATCAGTGCTACCTCTTTTGAAAAGCAAGCAATGTATTGTTAATATTGGATGCTTTCCAACCGACCTTTTAAATCGGCGCTATCATTTAAATTCGCAGCTAGATTGGTCCGTGATCTGTTGGCGAGCTTAACTGCTCCCTTCTTTTTTTGTTTGTCCGCTACGATGTACCACTGTTGATAATCTGTGGCGAACGATGACTGGAATGTGATAAGAGGAATTTTTATCGGGAGCCAGCGAACGATTTTTTCCCAGGGAAAAGCTTCTATAAACGCAGCAAGGTTTTATTTCTTACGGAACTTTAATGCTCTTATAATTTCTCTTAAAGTTTTTATTAAAACTCCATGAAGATTTAAGCTGAGTTTTTCCCCCCTCCGCCGATGGGAGGGATCGCGAGATTTTTATTAGAAATTTCGTAGACTGGCTGTAAGCAGCTTTCGTTGTACCTTGGATTTTCTTATCGTCGCGTATAGGAAATGATACCATGAACGATTTGAACTAGAAGTTCGTTGATACAGTTTTATAACCGCCTATAACGCCGTGTAATTGAGGAAGGGTAGCACGTTCGCGTAAGCACACACAACGCGATATAGGATACGAGGAATTCATTTTTCCATTTTCCGCATTGATTGCAAAATCTTCGGAATATTTCAAAGGGCTTCCAGCTGAAAGTTACTTGGACGCAAAAAGTATTCACGCGTTCCAATTTTTCGCAGTGACCTTATATATATCCGCGCACGTGCACTTGCGAGAATTGAGAAAGTTCTTCACCGGTAGTTTTTATTAGAACTCTCCGTCCGCGGGTACGTGAACTGCGAAGTTCATGAACGTAAAGTCATAGTATACTTTTAAACCTGTCAACTGATAATCCAGCGATTATTCGACGAGATGAATTCATCGATAAAGGAAGAAATATTAAAATTTCCAGGTGGTAGCAGTTTTTTGTACAATTTGGAGAAGCATTAATGGAGTATTCGTACACTTGTATCAATTTATTCCTGAAAATAAAATTGTCGTTCCTCGAATTTTCCTTGCAGGATCCAGTTTTTCAAGAAAGAATTTAAGTTACAAGATCGAAGACGGGGGAAAAAGATTGGCGGTCAGTGCATGCCCCGATCGTTCATCATGGTTCAACCCGCGTGGGTAAGCCGAGCACCTTGCCTGCTTGTAGAAAACTCTTTACTTCCGCAAAAAATCATGGCAATCGTTCTCGTCCGGACAGGCTGATCGTCTACGCGCCTACCTTCCTCTTTCCTTAATTCCGGGCATTCGTACATTTCCCGAGGAAAAATAAACGTCCTCGCAATAGGAACAAACAGCCAAGCATGAAACAAACATATATGTGTCGTATTAACACTAACGTCCGTAAGGGGAAACGGGACATCGACGTCGAATTAAAATTCCAGGGTGTTTTTAGCGCTCGTACGTCGCGAACGTAGAAGAGTGGATTACACGCTAGCAAAGCAGAAAGTCCAAGAAAAAGCGCGAGGTCCTAAGAGGCGACGTTCCAAAGGGGTGGCTAGCGTAGAGTCATAATGCTCGCAGATGTGCCTGCGAACAAAAATTGCGACCAGTGACATTTCGCGTTTGTATCTGCTTCACGGATCTCAAGATTTCGATACTCCTTGACACCGAATGATTCCGCGATTTTTGCAATAAATAGCGGAGACACGCGTGCATCGTAACGCATCAGCTACCGCTCCTACAATTTCTACACCTAGGAGATGACATACCGAATCTCGGGCCTCTAGAACTTTTTTCATTCAAGTACATATTGTCTATGGACCACTAGTGACCGCTCCAGGAGTTCGCTCTCCGCATATTTCGACTCCCAGAGCCAGACATGCCGTATCTGGTACCCCTAGAATTGACTTCACTTATGTACTGATTCGCTCTGCGCCATTAATAACCAATCCATGAGTTCTACCTCCTTATACGAAACATAGGGTTGGACATATCATGTCTGTGGACCCTAGTATTGGTTTGATTTAAGTATATATTGGTTGTTGGCCATTAACGACCCCTCCAGAAGTTCGTCAACCTCCACTTATTTGACACTTGGGCCGGATATGCCATGCCTGGGGCCCCTACTATTGGATTCATTTAAGTACTTATTGGCTCTTGGCCAGTAGTAATCGCTCCAGGAGTTCTATAGCCGCCTACTTCGAAACATAGGACCGAACATACTATAACAGGGGCCTTTAGATTTGGATTCATACAACCCCCTATTGAAGCTGCGCTATTACTAACCGCGCCAAGAGATTCCCTGGCACCTAATTCGACAGCCAGGGTCAGAGATGCTTTCTAAGGGCCTGTAGTGTTGGCCTCATTTAATTACTTATTGGCTCTGGGTCATTCGTAACCCCCCTAGGATTTCGTAGCCCGCATATTCAACCCAAGGTATTCCAAACATGCCACATTTTATCCGCTTGACCATTATATATAAATAGAACCAAATATAACCTAACCTAACACAACCTAACCTCTCGGCGTTAATATTTTATAAAATTCCTGACGTGTCGGCCCCTACTTCTCGGCGAGAACATTATTTACGTCTACAATGTTATATATCCTAACCTAAGGCAACCTAACATCTCGGTAGTAATATTTTACAACATTCCTGACGTGTCGGCCACTACTTCTCGTAGGGAACATTATACATAAATAGAACCTAAAATAAATTAACCTAATTCCACCCAGCACTTGTGCAGTAGTGTTTCACAGGATCCCGGGCATGCTGGCCCTACATCGCGGTGGGAACATTATATGCGTCTATAACGTTATATATCCTAATTTACGGCAACCTAACATCTCGGATGTAGTATCCTCCAACATTCCTGGCGGGTCGGCCCCTACTTCTCGGTGGGAACATTATGTACGTCTATAACGTAATATAACCTAACTTAACCCATCTAGCCCATCGCCGGTAATATTTTACAGAATCCCGTTCGTGTCGTCCCGTACGTCTCGCTGGGGACATTATATACGCCTATAACGTTATATATCCTTTTTTTTATCGTGGGGAAACCCTCATGGGTACCTCGGACTTTGGGGACTATCCGAGGTCATGTCGGACTCTTACCGACTAAAGCCCCACGGTGGCCATCATCTGCGCGTGTCGGACGGGAGGCGGGAACTCTTAACGAACGACGACCGGCATCCTCCTGCGCTGGGGTCTCCAGTTGACCCTCTGCTCGGCTACTCTGGCCTGGTCTTCTACCATGGTGACGCGCAAAGATATCTGTGTGCGCCAAGCGCCGCTCGTGAGCCACTCACGAGCGGCGATACGTCAAAGGTACACGTGCAATCACGATCGCAAGCCCAAACATGCGACCATCTGTGCTTACCTTGACGCACAGCTGGCAAACTCCTGTTTGCTGCCGTTGCAGCTGCGAGTCTTTCGCAGCTGTGCATCCTTCCGGTCCTGGCCGTCTTGGCCTCTTGTGACGGTACAGCTGCGAGTCTTTCGCAGCTGGTCGCCCTGTCCAATCCCGGTCTTCTTGACCTCTTCGCCGTCTTGGCAACCACTTCGGTCATCTTGACCTCTTCATCTCTTCGGGCTCTTCTTCGCCCATCTTCCATATGAAGATAGCCTTTGAGATGGGGTGGTTGGCGGCGAAGTTCCGTTCCCTGATGGGATCTTGGAAGTGACCCCCGTCCGATAACGGGAGTCCTCTATCTTGAAACGGAACGGGGCAAACGTCAAGGACGCCGACCCCGTAGGCAGCGTCGAGCAGGGACACCGCGCTCCCTTTCGCGCTCGGCGGCCTCCTTCGCGGCCATGACTTTGTCGCAAAACGCCGTCACGGCCCGCCAGTATCTGTCACCTTCGAGCATCTTTGACATGATGCTCTTCAGTGAGAGATTCGACCCTACCTCGACTATTAGTGGTCGATGCAGCCGTTCCCACGCTGGACACCTCTCCAGTGTGTGCTGCGCCGTGTCGTCCTCTTCGCCACAGTGGTGGCATGCAGCCGTGGCTTCCTTGCCAATCCTCTGCAGGTACTGACCGAAGCATCCATGTCCGGTCAGTATCTGCGTGGTTCTAAAGCTAAGTAGCCCTCTTCGGCGGTCCACCCACTTATCTAGGATGGTTAGGACCGCTCCGATCGTCCTGTGTTCGGAGCGAGTGGAGAGGTGTCTCTTCCACTCCTCTATCGAAGCCGATCTTACCGCGTCCCTGAGTTCTTTTTTACTCAGGGCTGGTGCGTCATCGTCATCTTCCTGGTCTGCGTTTCGGAGCGAATGGTAGACGAACGCATCCTCGCTGACCATGTATTCGATAGGCACCAGCCCAGCAAGCGCGGTGGCCATATCGTATGATACCGTCCTGTATCCTCGTATCGCACGAATGTACCCTCGAATCGCCATCCTCCTCCACGCGCTGCGCAGGGACGAGATCCTCTTGTCGGTGTGTCTCCGCCCCGCGATGGAGCTGTACCACACCGGGGCTCCGTACAATGCTATGCCACGGATCACCCCGGCGTATAGTCTTCGCGCCCTCTCGTTAGGGCCCTTCAGGTTGGGCATTATGCGGCTTAGCTTGAGTGCCGCTGTCTCCAACCTGCCGGTAAGTTTCTCTATGTGGCTAGAGAATCTCCAGTCCTCGTCGAACCGAAGGCCGAGGTAGTTGATGTCTCGGCCCGGCTCGATCCTTGCCGGTCCCACACTTACCGCCACGCGAGGTGTTCCTCTTGTGGGTCTCCTCCGGCTCCGTCTGCTGAAGCACACGATCTCCGTCTTCTGCGGAGCCAGCTCGAGGCCCATCTTCCGGATGCGGTTAGCCACGACTGCCGTTCCCAATTCTGCTCCGCAGGCAGCTCGCGTATCTGTCTTACCGGCGGCGAGCACCAGCGTGTCGTCTGCGTAGCATATCAGGCGCACGCCCGCCGGCATTGCTGCTGTCAACGCGGCATTGTACCCGATGTTCCACAGGAGCGGTCCTAGCACCGATCCCTGGGGTACGCCACGGTTGACAGGTCTGCTTTGTGGCCCATCCTGGCTATCGTAGACTATCGCCCGGTCGCTGAGATAGTCTACCACCACGTTCCTGATGTGTGGTGGAATTCCATGCCTGTCCAGGGCTGCGTAAATAGCTGGCCATTGCAGGGAGTTGTACGCGTTCTTGATGTCTGACGAGACAGCGTATGCAACTCCCCCCTGGACACAACCATCTCGGTGAGTCTCTTGACTTCACTCACCGCGTCGATCGTCGACCTTCCCGCCCTGAATCCGTACTGGCAGTCCGCCAGTGCAGGTCCAACGCGCGACAGGTGCTGGACGATTCGTTCGTGTATTATTCTTTCGAACAGCTTTCCTACCTCGTCCTGCAACACTATGGGCCGGAACGCTGATGGTGAATCCTCCGGTTTGCCTTCCTTTCGGAGGAGCACCAACCTACCGGACTTCCATCTTCGAGGGAGCGTCCCCGCCTTGATGCAGGCTGAGAACAGTCTTCTCAGTCTCCAACCAAGGACGCTCAGCGCCATCGTCCAGACACGGCCGGATATTCCATCCGAGCCGGGGGCTGTGTTCTTCTTCGAAATCCTCTTGACGGCCCCGGCCAGTTCCTCTTCGGAAACCTCCAACTCCGGTTTCCACCCGTATCGGGCCGCTGCTGGGGGCTCTTCGTTTCCTCCCTCGGGAAAGAGGTCGTCCAATACCCTCCCCAGCAGCGGGACCTCTAAGGTTTCCGTCAACGGGAGCGCCCATGGTCGCGGTTTGTCCACCTCTATCTTGTAGGGACGCCCCCATGGATCCTCTTCGAGAGATTGGAGGAGTCCATCCCATGCGCGTGCCTTGAACTTCCTGATGGCAGCCTGCAGCTCCTTCTTCTTGTCCCTGTAGCTGTTGTACAGCTGCAAAGTCCTCGTCGCGTCCGAGTTCCTTTTTCTTCTCTCTCTGGTGTACTGGTGGCGCCCAGCGGTGCAAGTTGCACGGAGCTGCGCGATCTCTGCGTTCCACCAGTATACTGGACGCTTCAGCGGACTGCCGCGGGCTCTTGGCATGCCCGTGTCGCATACCGCTGTCATCGCGTTGACAAACCAATCCGCCTTGGTGTTGACATCTTCTATCGGGCTGACCGGCGTCTCCTGCCAGCCTACCGCGAGGATTGCTGCCATCAGGTGGTCTTCCTCGATTCTCCTCAGCGACCACTTCTGGCGGTGGTGATTAGCCTGCTGGGCCGTGTGTGGGACGGAGACATCCATGAAGATGTACAGATGATCGGACAGTGTCTCCGTCTCTTCCACCCTCCATTCTCTAATTTGCCGTGCTGCCTTGCGGTTATCAAAGGAGAGGTCCACGATGCTTTCTCCCTGGTACCGCACGCATGTGCTGGCTGAGCCTTCGTTTAGTAGCGTCAGGCCCAGGCCAGCCGCCCAGTCTAGCGTGGCGTGGCCTCTTGCGTCCGTCCTAGATGATCCCCACGCCGTCACGTGCGCATTATAGTCTCCTAGCACTAGGACGGGCGACTCTGCATATCTCGCAACTGTCCGTCCCGTCCTGTCCAACAGGTCTTCGTACTTGCTGATGGACCACCTGGGAGGGGCGTATAGTCCGATAACGGTGAATCCCGCCCAGGTTATCGCGACGAATCCTTCCTCGCGTGCGACCGTCTTGATTGGTCGTACACGTGTCCGTGCAGACTGCACGATCACCACCGAGCCGTCTCTATCTCCGATCCACGCTCGATTGTCGCGGATGGAGTACGGCTCCGCTATCACTGCCAACTCGAAATCGCCGCCCTGTAGTCTTGCTACTACCAGGTCTTGGGCACGGGCAGCATGATTCGAGTTGGTCTGCAGGATACGGCATGGCGTGAATTTTATGCCGTATCCATGGCCTCCTCCTGGCCCTTACCTGCTGGAGTCGTTGTTGCCGGCTTCACGGTCTTTCCTTCTTCCAGAGCGGTCGCTGGTTCCTTCCTACATGCCGCTGCCGTTGTGGCTTCTACAGCCGGCTTGCTGCTCTTTTTCGTAGCTCTAGGCGCCTTGCGCACCTCCCCACCAGTCTTGTGGGCGCAGTTTGCCTGCACTCACTGGCTCTGTGGCCGGACTCACCGCACCTGTAACACAGGTTGCGCCGATCCACTTTGCTGGTACAGCTTTGCTGTACGTGGCCAGTTTCCCAGCACTTGAAGCATCGATCCGGTCTCGGCTTTAAAGCCGCCACCCGGATCAAGGACCAACCGATCCTTATTCTGCCGGCATATGCCACTTTCGTGGCAGCGGCGAGGGGACACTGCACCCACATGGTGCCGAGCCCGTTTGACGAGTCCCGTCGTATCCCGGTCCGTATTTCCTCAGCCTTGCATCCTCCTGCGGATGCGATGGCTTCCGCCACTTCTTGTGGCGTTATGGAGCCCTCGAGCCCGTAGACCCTCTGGTCTGTCCTCTTGTGAGGCATCGTGACATATACCTCCCTGTCGCCCAACGCCTCCCTAAGTTTACCGGCGAGGGCAGCCGCTTTAGCCTCCTTCTCCTTGCCGGTAATTTCTAGGATCAATCCGCCCGTTCTGGCCTTTTTCGGGCGGACCTCCTCTATGCCCACCTCTGCGAGCTTTACTCGCTGCCGGGCAGCTGTCATCACCTCAGCGTAGGTGGCTTTGCTATCCTGAGGGATGGTGAGGACGACGGCTACTGTTCTGGGAACCTTGCCCAGTGTCGTCCTTGCGTTGCGTTTCGCTGCGCTGACGTGCACCTGCCTCCTTTCCTTCTCAGCGGCGGCCTTTGATGGCTTGCCAGCCGCCGTTTTCTTTTCCCTTCTGCCCAGGACCTTTGTCCAGGGGAGCTCACCCTGCGTTTTTTCTTCTCCGCAGGGGGGGGGGGCAGGGCGGAGTGCTGCGTGCCGCTCTTTTTCCTTCCTCACGGATTCCTCGCGTATCCTCTTCATACGCGCCTCCAAGGAGGACTCGGTTTTCGCAGGTGCCGTTGTTCCTGTTGCGGGTGGGAGGGCCGTCCGTTTGCCCTTAGTGGACTTTAAGGGGGCCTTGTCCTTTTCGACGTCCGTGGTCGTCTCCCCCGTTTTTCTTACCTTTACGAGGAAGGCACGTTTCGCCGCGGTGGGGCGCTCTTTTACGATCATTGCAGTTGTCTGATCCTTCTTCTTCGGAGGGAGTCTCTCCTTAATTCTCCCCCAGTTCTTCTCGATCCGTCGATCGAATCTTTGCTCGAGGCTTGAGAGGATATTCTTGAGTCCAACCTGTAGGATATCCTCTCTTGCCTCCGTTGTAGGCGGTTCTTCTCGCCGCTGGTTGGGGGGAAACCCGCTCCTCCACGGCTGCCAGCTTCCTCTTTAGCTTCTCGTTCTCGAGGCGCAGGTTTTCTGCCTACAGCCTCCACTCTTGGGCTTCAGAGCTCACCGCAGCGGGGTTGCCCTTCGCTCGCTCTGCGAGCTCCAAGAGAGTGGCGCGCAGCGTTCTTGCGCCTATGCGTACTGCCCTCTTCATTGGGCCTTGTAGGTTGCGCGATTTTGCTGCAACCCATTCGATCTTGTTCGCTTCTTTCAAGGCGGTCAGTCCAAGATCGGGCAGGGGGGCCCTTTTAGCCTCCGCCTGCAGCTCCTCGTCTGTCGGCACAGGCTTTGTCGACCTTGCCGGTGGAGGGGGGACGACTGTTGCCCAGTCGATCTCTTCGTCCTCCAGGGCGCTGTCTACGTCAGCGGTGGCAGCTTTCCTTTGCCAGCGCCTTGCGCCCTCCGTGGCTCTCTCGGACAAGGTCGACACCATCGATGTCACAGAGGCGTCCGTGTCATACTCCTCCGTGGTCTGCCTTGCCTCCTTCTGTCCTTTGCTGGACTTAGGGCATGGCCTCGTCGTCATGGATATGATGGAGGCGAGCGACTCATCGGAGTCTTCTTAGTCGCGAGGCGGCTGTTTTGCCTCTTGAGGGATCGCTCTTCCATCTCGGATGTCGAGTGGTCCTCCGACCTTGCCGAGAATAGACAGCTGGGGCCTGCCCCTTTTCCACAGGCTGGAGCCTGTGGCTGTATGAAATAGTCGGCGTAGTCCATTTTGGGATTACCCCTGCCAGACATGTTCGTTTCCCTCTTCGTGTTTCTGTTCGTGTTCGTGTTCCTCAGTTTTGCACGAAACTTCACGAAAAACACATTTGTTTGTCGCGTAGGTATTATTGAACCGTCGGTAAGTTACCGGCACACTCCTCCGCCGAGTGGCCTGGTATGCCCTGTGCACGGTCCGACAGTCGCTAAATGTACGCGCACACTCTTTACCAACACTCGGTCCGCGAATTTTGCGGTTACCTATCGAAGGTTATCGAGGGTGGGTGTAGTTTTCGACTGTCGATAAATCGCCACCTGGTGTCTGTTCGCAGAGACCGAGGAGGTGTCAATTATAGTTTACCGGCCACCGATAGACACTACGGACACCAAAAAATCACACTCGGTCGGAAATTGTCCGGTTACCGACCGTTCAGTTACCGATAACAATGCTGTCGGTAAGTTACCACGCACTGCACTCACTCGTTTCGACCGAGGAACTGTTAGTTACTGTTTGTTGGCCGTCGATGAGTACGCAAAACGCTGCAGTTTAAACCGCGGCCGGCAATTGTTAAGTTACCGACTGCCCGGTTACCGATGCTGTGTTCGCCCGACCGTCGGTAATTCCTCCGTCTCAAAACCCGACTTCCGGGTTGTTGCTTGGTTTGTTTTAACCAACAATACCCTAAACTAACAACGAATATCATGGCAATCGGTGTTTTTGCAAAATTACCAACCGCACGGTTATCGACCGCAGGTGGTACCGCTGCTGTCGGTAATTCGAAATTTTTCAGTTCCCGCTGCGTTTGTTTCAATTATTATTTGTTGAAAACGCACTACACCTTCGTCAACGATCAATTTCGCACGGCTGGCAGGAAAAAACGGCGAGAAATTCCAATTCGTGCGACCGGAATGTTACCTACGACGGTCGGCAAACTTTACCGACCGTGAGCTGTCAAACTCTTGCAAGAATTGATTTTTGACTTGTTTATTACCGCATGCACTGTTTCTACGTGTCCAATAAACAATTCTACGTCCACTCACTGGCACACGGTGCAACCTTGGTAGAGTTGCTGCAAAATTTTCACCTCCGTCAACTATGTTCCGTGGTGGCAGCACTACTCGGTTCCACTTCGCCAAAATTTACTGTTTTTTACTGTTTTTAACAGTTTTTCCGCCTCGTAATTGCACAAGATCAGTGTCTATTGTCACTTCACACCCGATTATGGCAATTTCCGCACCGAAAAAGGCCTATTTAAAATTCTTGATTTTTCGCCACGTGCACGTTTTCCCACACAAAGGAGTGACGTCACACGTCACTCCTATTTCACTTAAAATCGCTTATTTTCACTTTTTTAAGCGTTTTTTCACCACGAATAAGTTTAATTCTAGTGTCTGTTGTCACTTTACACTTTCTCGTCGTAAATTCACACGTATAAACGGTCAATTTTCAAAGTTTATTGCCGTATATAACAACACGTGTTTTCACGCAGCAAAACAAAATGTTATATCACTCGCTTTATTTCAGTCACTTTCACTACGCGTTTTTACCGATTTTCAATGTGTTTTTAGTTGTTTATCGGCACTTTTGCGTTCACTTTCGTGTTCTTTCTAATTGTTGTCCGTCCGCTACGCGTTTTAGCCCGTTCTTCTCGGTTCTTCGGCACTTTTTTCGCGTTCATTGTCACCTTATGACAGCTCAGTCACTCGCGTTGCGTTACGTGCGTATACACCAGCTGTACTAGCGTACTTGCAGTAATGCTCGGCAACACGTGCCAGTCGGCGCGTGACGTCACGCTCCGCTTCCTTTGTTCTTAGCGGATGCGTTATCTTCTTTTTTACGGTGATTGCACACCGAGAATTTTAATCCGTTCACTTTGTTGGATTTATTGTCCAATCACTTCACTATTTTCGTAGCGTTTATTGCTATTTAGCCGCGTTTTCGGTCCCGCTTTTGCACTCGCGTTTTTCACTCGTCTAGCGGTAGTTTTTGACAACTGACGCGTGACCGGCGTATTTTTATCGCGTTTTCGATATTTTCCCGGCACTCCGCGTTAGGTAACCGGTTTTTTGTCGAAACTACTTTCACTCCCGACGCGTTTTATACGATTTTTACCGTATTTTGACCGCGTTCCCCGGAATTTTTTGTTCCTCACCCGCACGTATTTTTTAACTTTTAGTTTTTTCGTGTCTGTTCACTCCCGTCGTGGTTCAGGCGGACGTACCGAGCAACTGTCGTGCATGCCGAACTGCACGACCACCGTGTATATCCACGCCTGTCTTCCTTTGTTCTATCTTTGTTCGTTTTCGACGTATTTTCACCGAGTTTTTGGCTATTTCCCGCCACGTACGTTCTCGGTGACGTTGTTTTTCGTCACTTATGCTCTCTCAACGCGGTTCACGCACAGATACCGAACGGAAACCCGATTTTTCCGTATAACGCGAGCACGTGGCTTTCGCCGCGAGGCAAGGTGGCGGATGGCGTCGCACACCTCTTTCTTGATTGTTTTCGCGTACTTTTCCACAGTTTTTCCACCTTTTCACTGCACTTCACTTCACTATACTTACCTAGCGGATCCTCTTCACCTCCTGGAACACCCTCAGCTCCGTTCGAACCCGGAAATTCGCGAAACGTGCCACGAAGCGCATACTGTACGGCAGCGAACGCGTAACCACGTGCAAATCGAACAAAGACGCGCACGTATTATGCTCGATTTGCCTCCTACTCGCGACCTTCACGTGAGATTTCCATCTCAACGCGTAGCTTCGCGTACCCGCAACGTGCCAGAAACGAGTTTTGACACGAAACTGGCGTTCTTCCTCGAAAAATCGAACGGTTTTGAGAGAGCTATCGTACGCACGTCTGTTAGCTTACTCGCCCGCCATATGAATCTCTCATAACGTTATATATCCTAACCTAACGCAACCTAACTTCTCGGATTTAATATTTTACAACTTTCCAGGCGTGTCGGCCCTTAGTTCTCGGAGGGAACATTATATACGTCTATAACCTTATATATCCTAACCTAATACAACCTAACATATGGGATGTAATATTCTTCAACATTCCTGGCGTGATGGCGCCTACTTCACGATGGGGACATTATATACGTCTACACCGTAATATAACCTAACCTAACCCATCTAGACCCTCGGTGACAATGTTTTACAGAATCCCGGCCTTGTCGGTACGTCCTTCTCGGTGGGGACATTATATACGTGCATAACGTTATATATCCTAACCTAAAGCAACCTAACATCTCGAATGTAGTATTTTACAACGTTCCTGGCGGGTCGGCCCCTACTTCTCGGTGGGAACATTATATACGTCTACAATGTTATATATCCTAACCTAAGGCAACCTAACATCTCTGATATTATATTTTACAGCATTCCTGGCGTGTCGGCCATTACTTCCCGGTGGGAACAGTATATACGTCTATAACGTTATATATCCTAACCTAAGGCAACCTAACATCTGGGTAGTAATATTTTACAACATTCCTGACGCGTCGGAACCTACTTTTTGGTGGGAACATTATATACGTCTATAACTTTATATATCCTAGCCTAAGGCAACCTAACATTTCGAATGTAATATTTTACAACATTCCTGGCGTGTCGGCCCGTAGTTCTCAGTGGTAACGTCATATACGTCCATAACGTAATATATCCTAAAGTAAGGCAACATAACATCTCGGATGTAATACTTTACTACATTCATAGCGTGTCGGCGCCTAGAACTCTGTGGTAACATTATGTACGTCTATAACGTTGTATATCCTAACATAAAGCAACCTATCATCTCGGGTGTAATATTTTACAACATTCCTGACGCGTCGGCCCCTATTTCTCGGTGGGAACATTATATACGTCTATAACGTTATATATCCTAGCCTAAGGCAACCTAACATATCGAATGTAATATTTTACATCATTCCTGGCTTGTCGGCCCGTAGTTCTCGGTGGTAAAATTACATACGTCTATAACGTTTTATATCCTAGCCTAAGGCAACCTAACATGTCGAATGTAATATTTTACATCATTCCAGGCATGTCGGTCCGTACTTCTTGGTGGGAACATTGTATACGTCTATAACGTTATATATCATAACCTAAGGCAACCTTACATCTCTACCGTAATATTTTACAACATTCCTGGCGCTACGGCGCCTACTTCCCGATGGGGACATTATATACGTCTATAACATTGTATATCCTAACCTAAGGCAACCTAACATCTCGGATGTAATATTTTACAACATTCCTGGCGTGTCGTCGCCTGCTTCTCGATGGGAACATTATATACATCTATAACGTTCTATATCCTAGCCTAATTCAACCTAACATCTGCGATGTAATATCTTACATCATTCCTGGCATGTCGGTCCCTACGTCTCGGTGAGAACATCCTGTACGTCTATAGCGTTGTATATCCTAACCTAAGGGAACCTAACATCCCGGGTGTAATGTTTTACAACATTCCTGACGCGTCGGCCCCTATTTCTCGGTGGGTACATTATGTACGACTATAACGCTATATATCCTAGCCTAAGGCAACCTAACATGTCGAGCGTAATATTTTACAACATTCCTGGCGCGTCGAACCCAACTTTTCGGTGGGAACATTATATACGTCTATATCGTTATATATCCTATCCTAAGGCAACCTAACGTCTGGGATGTAATATTTTACAACATTCCTGTCGTGTCGGTTCATACTTCTCGGTGAGAACATTATATACGCCTACAACGTTATTTATCCTAACCTAAGACAACATAACATCTGGGATGTAATATTTTACAACATTGGTGGCATGTCGGACCCTACATCTCGGTGGGACCATTATATACGTCTATAACGTTATATATCATAACCTAAGGCAACCTAACCTCTCTACGGTATTATTTTACAACATTCCTGGCGTGACGGCGCCTACTTCCCGATGGGGACATTATATACGTCTATAACATTGTATATCCTAACCTGACGCAACCTAACATCTCGGATGTAATAGTTGACAACATTCCTGGCGTGTCGGCCCGTACTTCTCGGTGGGAACATTATATACGTCTATAACGTTATATATCCTAACCTAAGGCAACCTGACATCTCGGATGTAGTATTTTCCAATATTCCTGGCATGTCGTTGCCTACTTCTCGATGGGGACATTATATACATCTATAACGTTGTATATCCTAACCTAAGGCAACCGAACATCTGGGATGTAATATTTTACAACATTTGTCGCACGTCGGTCCCTTCGTATCGGTGGGAGCATTATATACGTCTATAACGATATATATCCTAACCTAAAGCAACCTAACATCTCGGATGTAATATTTTACAACATTCCTGTCATGTCGGTCCCTATGTAACGGTGGGAACATTCTATACGTCTATATAGTTGTATATCCTAACCTAAAGCAACCTAACATCTCTGATGTAATATTTTACAGCATTCCTGTCGTGTCGGTCCTTACTTCTCGGTGAGAACATTATATACGTCTAGAACGTTATATATCGTAACCTTAGGCAACATCACATCTGTGATGTAATATTTTACCACATTCCTGGCGTGACGGCGCCTACTTCCCGATGGGGAAATTATATACGTCTATAACGTTATATAACGTAACCTAAGACAACATAATACCTGGGGTGTAATATTTTACAACATTCCTGGCGTGTCGGCTTCTACTTCTCGATGGGGACATTATATACATCTATAACATTGTATATTCTAACCTAAGGCAACATAACATCTCAATTGTAGTATTTTACAACATTCCAGGCGGGTCGGCCCCTACTTCTCGGTGGGAACATTATATACGTCTATAACGCTATATGTCCTATCCTAAGGCAACCTAACATGTCTACCGTAATATTTGACAACATTCCTGGCGTGTCGGCACGTACTTCTCGGTGGGAGTATCATATACGTCTATAACGTTATATATTCTAGCCTAGGGCAATCCTAACATGTCGAGTGTAATATTTTACAACATTCCCGGCACTTCGGCAACTACTTCTCGGTGGGAACGTTATATACGTCTATAACGCTATATATCCTTGCTTAAGGCAACGTAACATGTCGAATGTAATATTTTACAACATTCCTGGCGCGTCGGCCCCAACTTCTCGGTGGGAACAGTATATACGTCTATAACGCTATATATCCTAGCCTAAGGCAACCTAACATGTCGAGCGTAATATTTTACAACATTCCTGACACGTCGGCCCCTACTTCTCGGTGGGAACAATATATACGTCTATAACGTTGTATATCCTAACCTAAGGCAACCTAACATCTATGATGTAATATTTAACAACATTCCTGACGTATCGGCCCCCTACTTCTCGGTGGGAACATTATATACGTCTATAACGTTATATATCCTAACCTAAGGTATCCTAACACCTCGGATGTAATATTTGACAACATTGCTGGCGTGTCGGCTCCTATTTCCCGGTGGGAACATTATATACGTCTATAACGCTATATATCCTAGCCTAAGGCAACCTAACATGCCGAATGTAATATTTCACAACATTCCTGGCGCATCGGTAACTACTTCTCGGTGGGAACAGTATATACGTCTATAACGTTATATATCCTAACCTAAGGCACCCTAACACCTCGGATGTAATGTTTTACAACATTCCTCGCGTGTTGGCCCCTATTTCTCGGTGGGAATATCATATACGTCTATAACGCTATATATCCTAGCCTAGGGCAATCCTAACATGTCGAATGTAATATTTTACAACATTCCTCACGTGCCGGCCCCAATTTCTCGGTGGGAACATTATATACGTCTATAACGCTATGTATCCTAGCCTAAGGCAACCTAACATGTCGAATGTAATATTTTACAACATTCCTGGCGCGTCGGCAACTTCTTCTCGGTGGGAACAGTATATACGTCTATAGCGCTATATATCCTAGCCTAAGGCAATCCTAACATGTCGAACGTAATATTTTACAACATTCCCGGCACTTCGGCCCCTACTTCTCGGTGGGAACATTATATATGTCTATAACGTTATATATCCTAACCTAAGGGAACCTAACACATCGGATGTAATATTTGACAACATTGCTGGCGTGTCGGCCCCTATTTCACGTTGGGAACATTATATACGTCTATAACGCTATATATCCTAGCCTAAGGCAGCCTACCATGTCGAATGTAATATTTTACAACATTCCTGGCGCGTCGGCAACTACTTCTCGATGGGAACAGTATATACGTCTATAAAGCTATATATCCTAGCCTAAGGCAACCTAACCTGTCGAGCGTAATACTTTACAACATTCCTGACACGTCGGCCCCTACTTCTCGGTGGGAACATTATATACGTCTATAACGCTATATATCCTGGGCTAAGGCAACCTAACATCTCGGATGTAATATTTGACAACATTCCTGGCGTGTCGGCCCGTATTTCTCGGTGGGAATATCATTTACGTCTATAACGTTATATATCCTAGCCTAGGGCAATCCTAACATGTCGAGTGTAATATTTTACAACATTCCCGGCACTTCGGCAACTACTTCTCGGTGGGAACGTTATATACGTCTATAACGCTATAGATCCTAGCTTAAGGCAACGTAACATGTCGAGTGTAATATCTTACAACATTCCCGGCACTTCGGCAACTACTTCTCGGTGGGAACGTTATATACGTCTATAACGCTATATATCCTATCCTAAGGGAACCTAACATCTATGATGTAATATTTGACAACATTCCTGACGTGTCGGCCCCCTACTTCTCGGTGGGAACATTATATACGTCTATAACGTTATATATCCTAACCTAAGGGAACCTAACATGTCGAATGTAATATTTTACAACATTCCCGGCAGTTAGGCCCCTACATTTCGGTGGGAACATTATATACGTCTATAACACTATATATCCTAGCTTAAGGCAACCTAACATGTCGAATGTAATATTTTACAACATTCCTGGCTCGTCGGCCCCTACTTCTCGGTGGGAACATTATATACGTCTTTAACGTTACATATCCTAGCCTAAGGCAACCTAACATGTCGAATGTAATATTTTACTACATTCCCGGAACTTCGGCCCCTACTTCTCGGTGGGAACAATATATACGTCTATATAGTACTACAACATAACCTAACCCATCTTGCCCCTCGGTGATAATGTTTTACAGAATCCCGGTCGTGTCGGTCCGTACTTCACGATGTGGACATTATATACGTCTATAACGTTATATATCCTAACATAAGGCAATTTAACATCTCGGATGTACTATTTTTCAACATTCCTGGCGCGTCGGCACCTACTTCTCGCTGGGAACAGTATATACGTCTATAACGTTATATATCCTAATCTAAGGCAACCTAGCATCTCGGGTGTAATATTTTACTACATTCCTGGCACGTCGGCCCGTACCTATCGTCGGGAACATTATATAAGTCAATAACGTTATATATCCTAACCTAAGGGAACCTAACATCTCGGATGTAACATTTGACAACATTCCTGGCGTGTCGGCCCGTACTTCTCGGTGGGAATATCATATACGTCTATAACGTTATATATCCTATCCTAAGGCAATCCTAACATGTCGAATCTAATATTTTACAGCATTCCTGGCGCGTCGGCCCCTACTTCTCGGTGGGAACATTATATAAGTCAATAACTTTATATATCATAACCAAAGGCAACCTAACAACTCGGATGTAAACTTCTACTACATTCCTGGCGCGCCGGCCCCTACTTCTCGGTGGGAACATTATATACGTCTATAACGCTATATATCCTAGCCGAAGGCAACCTAACATGTCGAATGTAATATTTTACAACATTCCTGGCACGTCGGCCCCTACTTCTCGGCGGGCACATTATATACGTCTATAACGTTGTATATCCTACCCTAAGCCTATCCTAACATGTCGATTGTAATATTTTAGAACATTCCTGGCGCGTCGGCACCTATTTCTCGGTGGGAACATTATATACGTCTATAACGCTATTTATCCTAGCCTACGGCAACCTAACATGTCGAGCGTAATATTTTACAACATTCCTGTCTCGTCGGCTCCTACTTTTCTTTGGGAGCATTATATACGTCTATAACGTTATGTATCCTATCCTAAGCCAACCTAACATGTCTGCCGTAATATTTTACAACATTCCTGGCATGCAAGTCCCTACTTCTCCGTGGTAACATTATATACGTCTATAACGTTATATATCCTAGCCTAAGGCAACCTAACATTTCGGATGTAATACTTTACTACATTCCTGGCACGTTGGCCCCTACTTCTCTGTGGTAACATTATATACGTCTATAACGCTATATATCCTAGCCTAAGGCAACCTAACATTTCGAATGTAATATTTTACCACATTCCTGGATCGTCGGCACCTACTTCACAGTGGGAACAGTATATACGTCTATGACGTTATATATCCTAACCTAAGGCAAAGTAACATGTCGAATGTAATATTTTACGACATTACCGGCGCTTCGGTCCCTACTTCTCTGTGGTAACATTATATACGTATATAACGTTATATATCCTAGCCTAAGGCAACCTAACATTTCGAATGTAATATTTTACAACATTCCATGCGCTTGGGCCCCTACGTCTCGGTGGGAACATTATGTACGTCTATAACGTTATATATCCTAACCTAAGGCAACCTAACGTCTCTACCGTAATATTTTGCAACATTCCTGGCATGCGAGTGCCTAGTTCTCTGTGATAACATTATATACGTCTATAACGTTCTATATCCTAACC
Source organism: Xylocopa violacea (assembly GCA_963969225.1). Lineage (NCBI taxonomy): Eukaryota > Metazoa > Arthropoda > Insecta > Hymenoptera > Apidae > Xylocopa > Xylocopa violacea. The sequence goes on from CAXAJV010000835.1 coordinate 2,596,446, forward strand.
TAAGGCAACCTAACATCTCGGATGTAATATTTTACAACATTCCTGGCTCGTTGGCCCCTACTTCTCTGTGGTAACATTATATACGTCTATAACGCTATATATCCTAGCCTAAGGCAACCTAACATGTCGAATGTAATATTTTACAACATTCCTGGCGCGTCGGCCCCTATTTCTCGGTGGGAACATTATATAAGTCTATAACGTTATATATCCTAACCTAAGAAACCTAACATCTCGGTTGTAGTATTTTACTACATTCCTGACCCGTCGGAACCTACTTCTTGGTGGTAACATTATATTCGTCTGTAACGTTATTTATCGTAGCCTGAGGCAACCTAACATGTCGAGCGTAATATTTTACAACATTCCTGACTCGTCGGCCCCTACTTTTCGGTGGAAACATTATGTACGTCTCTAACGTTATATATCCTAATCTAAGGGAACCTAACATCTCGGATGTAATATCTTACCACATTCCTGGCTCGTTGGCGCCTACTTCACGGTGGCAACATTATATACGTCTATAATGTTACATATCCTAGCCTAAGGCAGCCTACCATGTCGAATGTAATACTTTACAACATTCCTGGCGCGTCGGCTCCTACTTCTCGGTGGGAACAGTATATACGCCTATAACGTTATATATCCTAAACTAAGGCAACCTATCATCTCTACCGTAATATTTCACAACATTCCTGGCATACAAGTCCCTAGTTCTCTGTGGTAACATTATATACGTCTATAACGTTATATATCCTAACCTAAGGCAACCTAACATCTCTACCGTAATATTTAACAACATTCCTGGCGCGTCGGCACCTCCTTCTCGGTAGGAACAGTATATACGTCTATAATGCTCTATATCCTAGCCTAAGGCAACTTAACGTGTCGAGCGTAATATTTTACAACATTCTTGGCTCGTCGACTCTTACTTCTCGGTGGGAACATTATATACGTCTATAACGTGTAGTAAGGCGTAATGTGAGGAATGCAAAATAATAAACATAAAAAGAGATATATTTTAAAAGGTACATAAGGTATAATAAACAAACTAAGGAACTGCGACTCCTCGCGAATCTCACTGAAATGCAACTGCTGTTCTTCCCCGTTCTGCAAACAGCCGAACGTCGCTGAACAGCCGACGATCGTTTTGCGTTCGACGCAATTCGCGAAGACAGGCGTGTCTTCGACTATAGTTTCGGCCATCCTGACCTACGATTGCCCTCAATCGTTATCATATAAACTTACAACCTAACGCAAAATAATATAGTAAAGTAAAGTAAGTATAGTAAAGTAACATAGTATAAAGTAACGCAAAGTGTAATATAAAGTGATACAAAGATATATAAATGGAATAATTAGTGTACGGTAATAAACAGTAATACAAATGCTGTAGAAGATGATACGATAAACTTATAATGTTAATAATTAAAACTTATATTGTCTAGCCTTTATCACTATCTGGTTTCGCCCATCTCCGCATGTTTTCTGGGGAAGATATACCTTCGAAAGGAATTTGAGTCACCTGATGTTCTTCCGGATCACAAATAACATATCTATTTTTGTCGAGTACTTTTTTAACGACGTACGGACCCCTAAATTTCGGCAGCAATTTTTTATTAATTCCCGCCGTAACATCTACGTTTTTTACCATTACATAGTCGCCTACGTTATATTGTATCGGCAGTTTATGTCGTTTGTCGTAACTTTTTTTATTATATGCGTTCTTTGCGTGGATTTTCGCAAAAGCATTCTCCCTACTCGTAACTAATTCGCGATCATTGACATTTCCTTCGCTCAAAACTTTACGCAAATCGTCGCGTACCGTACCTACTTGATTAATTCCAAATAATAACTGACTCGGCGTGTTTCCCGTAGATCGATTTATAGTATTATTAAAGGCGTATTCGGCGTCGGCTAACACTTGGTTCCATGTACCGGCGCTCGAAGTTAATTTGGCTAACATTGGTGTGAGGGAACGATTTATCCGTTCGATTTGGCCGTTTGCGTGTGGCGTTGCCGTCGCGATTAATAAGTGCTGGATACTTAACTCTGACAAAAATTCCTTAAATTTATTCGAGGTAAAAGCGCTGCCTCGGTCGGAAACAATTTTGCGCGGTTTACTATACGCAGAAAAATACGTTCGTAAATGTCGTATCGCTTCTTCCGCATTGGTACTCACGGTCGGGTAAAACCTTACAAATTTTGTGAACGCGTCAATTACTTCAATAATGTATTTATAGCGGTGATTCGTTCGCTCCAACGGACCATAGTGATCAACGTGCACGCAGTAGAACGGTACCGAACCCTTATCCGGACATTCCAATACACCTTCCACCCGATTCGCATTGGCGGAATAGGTAATACACTTTAAACAGTTCGCGATGCATTGTCGGATCTTTTGTTTTTTCTGCGGAAACCAATAAATTCGAGAAATGTACTCGAGAGTCTTATCTACTCCCTGATGACCTATTTCTTCATGGTTCTTCCTAATTACATTTTCCTCCATTGAAGACGGAACACAAAATAAGCGGTTGTTGTTAACTTTACGATAAATCAATCCGTTGTTTAATTCGTAAAATTTATTTTCCGAGTTTTGTAATTCTTCTCGTAATGTTTTTAATCGCGGATCTTGATTTTGTAAAATCGAAAGGTTTTGTTCGAAACTATTTTCGGTGATGATCAACACGCTAAATTCGCGACTAAGTGCATCTGCATGTACCATTTTTTCTCCCGGTCGATGTTCTAAGGTATACTGATAATTACCTAAAATTAGTGACCATCGCAAAATCCGTGGGTTTATTTCTTTTCGCTCCAGAGTCAGTTTCAGGCTATTACAATCTGTCACGATCTTAAACGGTATGCCTTGCAAATATATTCGAAAACGCTCCAACGCATAAACCACAGCAAGTGCCTCCAACACAAAACTGTGATATTTACTTTCGGCCTGTGTGGTTCTTCTACTAAAATAACAAATAGGGTGGAATTTGCCGTCCGTCTGCCTCTGTAGTAAAACCGAGCCGAATCCGTGCGAACTTGCGTCACAATGCAGTTCAGTTTCCGCCTGTGGAGAGTAAACGGCTAATACGGGTTCTGACATTAATAATTTTTTCAAATGTTCGAAACAAATCAACAGCTCGTCGTCCCATCGGAATTTGGCTTTCGATTTTAACAAGTCGTACAGTGGCTTTGCTATTAACGCAAAATTTTTTATAAACTTTCTAAAATAAGAAACCAAGCCCATAAAGCTTTGCAATTCGCGGTAATTTCTGGGAATAGGGTAATCGTAAACGGCCTTTAGATTTTCTTCACTGGGTCTAATGCCTTGTGAATTTATTCGGTAGCCTAGGTAAACTATTTCCGTAAGCAGAAAAGCGCACTTTGCCAATTTCAAATCCAAACAATTTCTAACTAATACGTGAAAAACTTCTGCTAGTATTTTTAAATTTTCGCAAGCGGTCTCGGTGGCAATTAAAATATCGTCCAAATATATCAAAATTTTTTGCTGATCTAATAATTGTCGAAATGCGGTATTTATAAATCTCATAAAAAACGATGGACCGTTCGACAGACCAAAAGGCATACGTAAATATTCGAATTGTCCCATAAAACATGTAAATGCTGTATATTTAATTGAATTTTCCTTCATAAAGACATGGTGAAACGCATCTTTCAAATCTAATCGAGTAAAATATGATTTGTTTCTCAATTGATCAATTTGATCATCTATCCGAGGAATAGGGAAATTATCGCGCAAGGTTAACTTATTCAAATTTCTATAGTCTACGGCCATTCTGTATTGCCCATTTTTCTTTCTTATCAACACGATCGGGCTACAGTAATGTGAAGTACTCGGACGAATAATTCCTCGACTTAGTAGATCTTGAACGATTTGCGCGACTGCGTTCTTTTCACAATATGATAAACGTCGCGGATTGTAGTAAAACGGTTGGTGATTAGGTTTCAAAATTAATTCCATTTCTAGTTTCACATCTGGGAGTTCCGGTCTACTCGGCTTTACGTAATCCTCGTTAGCAATTTGGCATACTTTTTCCTGCCATTCGTGCCCTAAATCTGGATTAATTTTTAAATTGTTTACGACATCGTTGTTCGCTTGATCCTTTACCACATCTATCTTCATGACTTCCGCTATTGAACTAGGACGAATACTAACCGTCTTTCCGATCGTTACCTCTAAATTGTCATTATTAATAAAATCACGACCTAATAAACAATCGCAATTAAGAGTCCGATCCGGAATCACGTAAAAGTCGAGCATTGCCTCGCAACCCGAAACTAGCGTTTTCTGTGTCAATCGGCCTAATATTTCTATCGCACTTCTATTCACCCCTTCAAATCGAGTTGTACGGTCGTAATTATTCAATTTTACATTCGCGGGAACTAATTTCTGACATAATAAGGACACTGGACTTCCGGTGTCGATAACTGCTTCGATCTTACCTATATCTAATGTTAAGTCGATAGTGTAACACGGGTTTATTTCGCACGCTCTTGAATGAACCAAGTGAGTGCTCGTCTCGCTCTTCGCTCCTCTCGCTTCCCTCGACGCTCCCGATCGCTGTGGACAAAACTGTTTCCGGTGCTCAGCTGATCCACAGACGTAGCACGATCCTGGGCTCCTTTTTGGCTTCGGGCAGACGTTGGCCAAATGTCCTACCTCGTTGCAATTGAAGCATCGGGGCGACGGTCCAACGCGTCCCGGTGTCGCGTACGTCCTCGCCGTTGAGCTGCTCGCGCTCGCTGCATCAGCTGACTGCGTCACCGGTACCAAGGATCCCTTCTTCGCCACCGGTCGAATCCCGTTTCGCACGCGTTCATAAATTTTTAATTTGTCCTTTAGTTCATTCAAGTTCTTGGCCTCGTAAAGATTAAACTTCTTCGTTGGATCGTCCGGGATCCCGTCCACAATATATTGGATCAGCGATTCGGGCTCGATCCAACCCCGCGCCGAAATTTCCTTCATTTTTAAGAAATACTCATGCACTGACTCGTCCCGCTGCATCCTTCTAGTGCGCAACATTTCATGCAATTGCGCACTGTTTACTCGCGTAGAGAATTCCTCCAACAAGCGGCTTTTCAGTCGTGCCCACGAGGAAAGACCCTGCTCTCCCTGCACGAACAGTCTCGCCAATCCGCTCAAACATTTCCTCGCGAACAAAAGTTTTTGCAGGTCGGACCACGCAAATAAAATCGCATTCTCCTCAAACTCTTCCATCCACCTTTCGATGGGATATCCATCACTTCCGTTGAATGGGCGCATCGAGTCTTCGACATCTCGAAAGTTCAGCGTAAATCGAGGTGCATCGTAATGACGATCAGTTGTTTCCGCCATATGCGGTGCACAACCCTCAGCGGTCCCTGGTGTCTGCCGTGCGAGACGATGGCCAGCGTCCTCCCCTCGAACAGATCGCATCGTCACGTTTGTGACGTCATCTTCCGATTCCTCTTCCGAAACAGCCACTGCCGCATTCGCCTCTTTTAATAACGTTAAATCTGACAAATGCTGACAAATCCGCCGGCCAATTTCTTCCTTTTGCCCATCCGAATCGACGTTCAAAACACCCGCGATCCCGATTAACTCGCCCAAGCTAAACGAAGCCACAACCGACGAGACCATGCTTTCCATTTCCGTTTCACTTTGAAACACAAAACCGGAGAAACTTCTTAGGCGTTTCCGATTGTGTCGGTCGCCATCCTCCCCAAAAACTAGCCTGTGCAGAGCGCGAATCGGCTGAGTCGCACTTCTGCCGAGGTTTTCGTATACGTTCGGTATATCTTTCAGTAACATGGCGGTTACGATTCACGTTACACAACCGGATTTAACTGACACAATTATAGCGATCGTTCAGATAGTTCAGTCCCACTTCTGAAGCTGTAGTAAGGCGTAATGTGAGGAATACAAAATAATAAAGATAAAAAGAGATATATTTTAAAAGGTACATAAGGTATAATAAACAAACTAAGGAACTGCGACTCCTCGCGAATCTCACTGAAATGCAACTGCTGTTCTTCCCCGTTCTGCAAACAGCCGAACGTCGCTGAACAGCCGACGATCGTTTTGCGTTCGACGCAATTCGCGAAGACAGGCGTGTCTTCGACTATAAACGTTATATATCCTATCCTAAGGCAACCTGACATGTCTACCGTAATATTTTACATCATTCCTGGCATGCAAGTCGCTACTTCTCCGTGGTAACATTATATACGTCTATAACGTTATATATCCTAGCCTGAGGCAACCTAACATCTCGGATGTAATATTTTACTACATTCCTGGCACGTCGGCCCTTACTTCCCGGTGGGAACATTATATACGTCTATAGCGCCATATATCCTAGCTTAAGGCAACCTAACATGTCGAGTGTAATATTTAACAACATTCCTGGCGCGTCGGCACCTACTTCTCGGTGGGAACATTATATACGTCTATAACGTTATATATCCTAACCAAGGGGAACCTAACATCTCGGATGTAATATTTTACCACATTCCTTGCTCGTTGGCACATACTTCTCGGCGGGAACATTATATCCGTCTATAATGTTACATATCCTAGCCTAGGGCAACCTAACATGCCGAATGTAATATTTTACAACATTCCCGGCACTTCGGCCCCTACATCTCGTTGGGAACGTTATTTACGTCTATAACGCTACATATCCTAGCTTAAGGCAACCTAACATGTCGAGTGTAATATTTTACAACATTCCTGGCTCGTCGGCCCCTACTTCTCGGTGGAAACATTATATATGGTATATAACGTTATATATCCTAGCCTAAGGCAATCCTAACATGTCGAATGTAATATTTTACAACATTCCTGGCGCGTCGGACCATACTTCTCGGTGGGAACATTATATAAGTCAATAACGTTATATATCCTAACGTAAGGCAACCTAACATGTCGGATGTAATATTTTAATACATTCCTGGCACGTCGGCCCGTACTTCTCGGTGGGAACATTATATACGTCAATAACGCTATATATCCTAGCCTAAGGCAACCTAACATGTCGAATGTAATATCTTACAACATACCTGGCGCGTCGGAACCTACTTCTCGGTGGGAACAGTATATACGTCTATAACGTTATATATCCTAACCTAAGGCAACCTAACATGTTGAATGTAACATTTTACCCCATTCCTGGCTCGTTGGCACCTTCTTCTCGGTGGGAACATTATATACGTCTATAACGTTATATATCCTAGCCTAAGGTAACCTAACATGTCGAATGTAATATTTTACAACATTCCCGGCGCTTCGGACCCTACTTCATGGTGGGAACATTATATACTTCTATAACGCTATATATCCTAGCTTAAGGCAACCTAACATGTCGAACGTAATATTTTACAACATTCCTGGCTCCTCGGACCCTACTTCTCGGTGGGAACAATATATACGTCTATAACGCTATATATCCTAGCCTAAGGCAACCTAACATGTCGAATGTAATATTTTACAACATTCCTGGCTCGTCGGCCCCTACTTCTGGGAGGGAACATTACATACGTCTATAACGCTATATATCCTAGCCTAAGGCAACCTAACATGTCGCATGTAATATTTTACAACATTCCTGGCGCGTCGGCCCCTACTTCTCGGTGGGAACATTATATACGTCTATAACGCTATATATCCTAGCCTAAGGCAACCTAACATGTCGAATGTAATATTTTACAACATTCCCGGCACTTAGGACCCTACATTTCGGTGGGAACATTATATACGTCTATAACGCTATATATCCTGGCTTAAGGCAACCTATCATGTCGAATGTAATATTTTACAACATTCCTGGCGCGTCGGCACCTACTTCTCGGTGGGAACAGTATATACGTCTATAACGTTATATATCCTAACCTAAGGCAACCTAACACCTCGGATGTAATGTTTTACAACATTCCTCGCGTGTCGGCCCCAATTTCTCGGTGGGAACATTATATACGTCTATAACGCTATATATCCTAGCCTAAGGCAACCTAACATGTCGAATGAAATATTTTACAACATTCCTGGCGCGTCGGCAACTACTTCTCGGTGGGAACAGTATATACGTCTATAACGCTATATATCCTAGCATAAGGCAACCTAACATGTCGAACGTAATATTTTACAGCATTCCCGGCAGTTCGGCCCCTACTTCTCGGTGGGAACATTATATACGTCTATAACGCTATATATCCTAGCCTAGGGCAGCCTAACATGTCGAATGTAATATTTTACAACATTCCCGGAACTTCGGCCCCTACGTCTCGGTGGGAACGTTATATACGTCTATAACGCTATATATCCTAGCTTAAGGCAACCTAACATGTCGAATGTAATATTTGACAACATTCCTGGCACGTCGGACCCTACTTCTCGGTGGGAACATTATATACGTCTACAACGCTATATATCCTAGGCCTAATGGAACCTAACATGTCGAATGTAATATTTTACAACATACCTGGGGCGTGGGCACCTACTTCTCTGTGGGTACAGTATATACGTCTATAACGGTATATATCCTAACCTAAGTCAACCTAACATCTCGGATGTAATATTTTACTACATTCCTGGCACGTCGGCCTCTACTTCTCGGTGGGAACATTGTATACGTATATAACGTTATATATCCTAACCTAAGGCAACCTAACCCCTCGGATGTAATATTTTACAACATTCCCGGCGCTTCGGACCCTACTTCATGGTGGGAACATTATATACTTCTATAACGCTATATATCCTAGCTTAAGGCAACCTAACATGTCGAACGTAATATTTTACAACATTCCTGGCTCCTCGGACCCTACTTCTCGGTGGGAACAATATATACGTCTATAACGCTATATATCCTAGCCTAAGGCAACCTAACATGTCGAATGTAATATTTTACAACATTCCTGGCTCGTCGGCCCCTACTTCTGGGAGGGAACATTACATACGTCTATAACGCTATATATCCTAGCCTAAGGCAACCTAACATGTCGCATGTAATATTTTACAACATTCCTGGCGCGTCGGCCCCTACTTCTCGGTGGGAACATTATATACGTCTATAACGCTATATATCCTAGCCTAAGGCAACCTAACATGTCGAATGTAATATTTTACAACATTCCCGGCACTTAGGACCCTACATTTCGGTGGGAACATTATATACGTCTATAACGCTATATATCCTGGCTTAAGGCAACCTATCATGTCGAATGTAATATTTTACAACATTCCTGGCGCGTCGGCACCTACTTCTCGGTGGGAACAGTATATACGTCTATAACGTTATATATCCTAACCTAAGGCAACCTAACACCTCGGATGTAATGTTTTACAACATTCCTCGCGTGTCGGCCCCAATTTCTCGGTGGGAACATTATATACGTCTATAACGCTATATATCCTAGCCTAAGGCAACCTAACATGTCGAATGAAATATTTTACAACATTCCTGGCGCGTCGGCAACTACTTCTCGGTGGGAACAGTATATACGTCTATAACGCTATATATCCTAGCATAAGGCAACCTAACATGTCGAACGTAATATTTTACAGCATTCCCGGCAGTTCGGCCCCTACTTCTCGGTGGGAACATTATATACGTCTATAACGCTATATATCCTAGCCTAGGGCAGCCTAACATGTCGAATGTAATATTTTACAACATTCCCGGAACTTCGGCCCCTACGTCTCGGTGGGAACGTTATATACGTCTATAACGCTATATATCCTAGCCTAAGGCAACCTAACATATCGAGCGTAATATTTTACAACATTCTTGTCTCGTCGGCTCCTACTTCTCGGTGGGAACATTATATACGTCTATAACGTTATATGTCCTATCCTAAGGCAACCTAACATGTCTACCGTAATATTTTACACCATTCCTGGCATGCAAGTCCCTACTTCTCCGTGGTAACATTATATACGTCTATAACGTTATATATCCTAGCCTAAGGCAACCTAACATCTCGCATGTAATATTTTACTACATACCTGGAACGTCGGCCCCTACTTCCCGGTGGGAACATTATATACGTCTATAACGCTATATATCCTAGCCTAAGGCAACCTAACATGTCGAATGTAATATTTGATTACATTCTGTTCGTGTCGGCCCGTACTTCTCGGTGGGAACATTATATACGTATATAACGTTATATATCCTAGCCTAAGGTAACCTAACATGTCGAATGTAATATTTGATTTCATTCCGTTCGTGTCGGCCCGTACTTCTCGGTGGGAACATTATATACGTCTATAACGTTATATATACTAGCCTAAGGTAACCTAACATGTCGAATGTAATATTTTACAACAATCCTGCCTCGTGGGCCCCTACTTCTGGGTGGGAACATTATATACGTCTATAACGTTATATATCCCAACCTGAGGGAAAATAACGTCTCGGATGTAATGTTTTACAACATTCCTGGCCTGTCGGCGCCTACATCTCGGTGGGGACTTTATATACGTCTATAAAGCTATATATCCTAGCCTACGGCAACCTAACATTTCGAATGTAATATTTTACACCATTCCTGGCGCGGTTGCACCTACTTCTCGGTGGGAACAGTATATACGTCTATAGCTTTATATATCCAAACCTAAGGCAACCTAACATGCCGAATGTAATATTTTACAACATTCCCGGCGCTTCGGTCCCTACTTCTCTGTGGTAACATTGTATACGTTTATAACGTTATATATCCTAGCCTAAGACAATCGTACACCTCGGATGTAATATTTTGCTACATTCCTGGCACGTCGGCCCCTACTTCTCGGTGGGAACATTATATACGTCTATAACGCTATATATCCTAGCTTAAGGCAACCTAACATGTCGAATATAATATTTGACAACATTCCTGGCACGTCGGACCCTACTTCTCGGTGGGAACATTATATACGTCTACAACGCTATATATCCTAGGCCTAAGGGAACCTAACATGTCGAATGTAATATTTTACAACATACCTGGGGCGTGGGCACCTACTTCTCTGTGGGTACAGTATATACGTCTATAACGGTATATATCCTAACCTAAGTCAACCTAACATCTCGGATGTAATATTTTACTACATTCCTGGCACGTCGGCCTCTACTTCTCGGTGGGAACATTGTATACGTATATAACGTTATATATCCTAACCTAAGGCAACCTAACCCCTCGGATGTAATATTTTACAACATTCCTGGCGCTTCGGCACCTACTTCTCGGTGGGAACAGTATATACGTCTATAACGTAATATAACCTAACCTAACCCATCTAGCCCCTCGCTGGTAATGTTTTACAGAATCCCGGTCGTGTCGGCACGTACTTCTCGGTGGGGACATTATATACGTCTATAACGTCATATATCCTAGCCTAAGGCATCCTAACATGTCGAATGTAATATTTTACAACATTCCTGGCGCGCCGACCCCTACTTCTCGGTGGGAACATTATATACGTCTATAGCGTTATATATCCCAGCCTAAGGCAATCCTAACATGTCGATTGTAATATTTTACAACATTCCTAGCTCGTCGGCCCCTACTTCTCGGTGGGAACATTATATACGTCGATAACGTTACATATCCTAGCCAAAGCCAACCTAACATGTCGAATGTAACATTTTACAACATTCCTGGCGCGTCGGCCACTATTTCTCGGTGGGAACATTATATAAATCAATAACGTTATATACCCTAACCTAATGCAACCTAAAATCTCGGATGTAATATTTTACTTCATTCCTGGCACGTCGGCCCCTACTTCTCGGTGGGAACATTATACACGTCTATAACGCTATATATCCTAGCTTAAGGCAACCTAACATGTCGATTGTAATATTCTAGAACATTCCTGGCGCGCCGACTCCTACTTATCGTTGGGAACATTATGTATGTCTATAACGTTATATATCCTAACCTAAGAGAACCTAACATCTCGGATGTAATATTTGACGACATTCCTGGCCTGTCGTCCCGTACTTCTCGGTGGGAATATCGTATACGTCTATAACGTTATATATCCTAGCGTAAGGCAATCCTAACACGTCGAATGTAATATTTTATAACATCCCTGGCGTGTCGGCCCGTACTTCCCGAAGGGGACATTATATACGTCTATAACGTTGTATATCCTACCTAAGGGAACCTAACACCTCGGGTGTAATATTTTACAACATTTCTGACGCGTCGGCCCCTATTTCTGGGTGGGACATTATATACGTCTATAACGTTATATATCCTATCCTCAGGCAACCTAACATGTCGAATGTAATGTTTTACTACATTCCTGGCGTGTCGTCGCCTACTTCTCGATGGGGACAGTATATACATCTATAACGTTGTATATCCTAACCTAAGGCAACCTAACATCTCGGATGTAATATTTTACCAAATTCCTGGCATGTCGGTCCCTACTTCTAGGTGGAAACATTGTATACGTCTATAACGATATATATCCTAGCCTAAGGCAACCTAACATCTCGGATGTAACATTTTACAACATTCCTGGCATGTCGGTCCCTACTTCTCGGTGGGAACATTTTATACGTCTATAACGTTATATATCCTAGGCCTAAGGGAACCTAACATGTCGAATGTAATATTTTACAACATACCTGGGGCGTGGGCACCTACTTCTCTGTGGGTACAGTATATACGTCTATAACGGTATATATCCTAACCTAAGTCAACCTAACATCTCGGATGTAATATTTTACTACATTCCTGGCATGTCGGTCCCTACGTCTCGGTGGGAACATTATATACGTCTATAACGATATATATCCTAACCTAAGGCAACCTAACATCTCGGATGTAATATTTTACAACACTCCTGGCATGTCGGTCCCTACGGCTCGGTGGGATCATTATATACGTCTATAACGATATATATCCTAACCTAAGGCAACCTAACATCTCGGATGTAACAGTTGACAACATTCCTGACGCGTCGGCCCCTATTTCTCGTTGGGAACTTTATATACGTCTATAACGTTATATATCCTAGCCTAAGGCGACCTAACATGTCGAATGTAATATTTTACATCATTCCCGCCGTGTCGGCCCGTAGTTCTCGGTGTTAACATTACATACGACTATAACGGTATATATCCTAGCCTAAGGCAACCTAACATATCGGATGTAATATTTTACAACATTCTGGCGTGTCGTCGCCTGCTTCTCGATGGGGACATTATATACATCTATAACGTTGTATATCCTAACCTAACGCAACATAACATCTCGGATGTAATATTTTACAACATTCCTGGCGCTTCGGCTGCTACTTTTCGGTGGGAACATTCTATACGTCTATAACGTTGTATATCCTATCCTAAGGGAACCTAACATCTCGGGTGTAATATTTTACAACATTCCTGACGCGTCGGCCCCTATTTCTCGGTGGGAACATTCTATACGTCTATATCGTTGTATATCCTAACCTAAGGGAACCTAACATCTCGTGTGTAATATTTTAGTACATTCCTGACGCGTCGGCCCCTATTTCTAGGTGGGAACATTCTATACGTCTATAACGTTGTATATCCTAACCAAAGGGAACCTAACATCTCGGGTGTAATATTTTAGAACATTCCTGACGCGTCGGTCCCTATTTCTAGGTGGGAACATTATATACGTCTATAAAGTTACATATCCTAGCCTAAGGCAACCTAACATCTCGTATGTAATATTTTACAACATTCTGGCGTGTCGTCGCCTGCTTCTCGATGGGGACATTATATACGTCCATAACGTTGTATATCCTAACCTAACGCAACCTAACATCTGGGATGTAATATTTTACAACATTCCTGGCATGTCGGTCACTATGTCTCGGTGGGAAGATTATATACGTCTGTAACGATATATATCCTAACCTAAGGCAACCTAACATCTCGGATGTAATATTTTACAACATTCCTGGCATGTCGGTCCCTATTTCTGCGGTGGGAACATTCTATACGTCTATATCGTTGTATATCCTAACCTAAGGGAACCTAACATCTCGGGTGTAATATTCTACAACATTCCTGACGCGTCGGCCCCTATTTCTCGGTGGGAACATTCTATACGTCTATAACGTTGTATATCCTAACCTAAGGGAACCTAACATCTCGTGTGTAATATTTTAGAACATTCCTGACGCGTCGGCCCCTATTTCTCGGTGGGAACATTCTATACGTCTATAACGTTGTATATCCTAACCTAAGGGAACCTAACATCTCGTGTGTAGTATTTTAGAACATTCCTGACGCGTCGGCCCCTATTTCTCGGTGGGAACATTCTATACGTCTATAACGTTGTACATCCTAACCAAAGGGAACCTAACATCTCGGGTGTAATAATTTAGAACATTACTGACGCGTCGGTCCCTATTTCTCGGTGGGAACATTATATACGTCTATAACGTTATATATCCTAGCCTAAGGCAACCTAACATATCGGATGTAATATTTTACAACATTCCTGGCGTGTCGTCGCCTGCTTCTCGATGGGGACATCATATGCGTCTATAACGTTGTATATCCTGACCTAAGGCAACCTAACATCTCGGATGTAATATTTACAACATTCCTGGCGTGTCGTCGCCTGCTTCTCGATGGGGACATTATATACGTCTATAACGTTGTATATCCTAACCTAACGCAACCTAACATCTCGGGTGTAATAATTTAGAACATTACTGACGCGTCGGTCCCTATTTCTCGGTGGGAACATTATATACGTCTATAACGTTATATATCCTAGCCTAAGGCAACCTAACATATCGGATGTAATATTTTACAACATTCCTGGCGTGTCGTCGCCTGCTTCTCGATGGGGACATCATATGCGTCTATAACGTTGTATATCCTGACCTAAGGCAACCTAACATCTCGGATGTAATATTTACAACATTCCTGGCGTGTCGTCGCCTGCTTCTCGATGGGGACATTATATACGTCTATAACGCTATATATCCTAGCTTAAGGCAACCTAACATGTCGAATGTAATATTTGACAACATTCCTGGCACGTCGGACCCTACTTCTCGGTGGGAACATTATATACGTCTACAACGCTATATATCCTAGGCCTAAGGGAACCTAACATGTCGAATGTAATATTTTACAACATACCTGGGGCGTGGGCACCTACTTCTCTGTGGGTACAGTATATACGTCTATAACGGTATATATCCTAACCTAAGTCAACCTAACATCTCGGATGTAATATTTTACTACATTCCTGGCACGTCGGCCTCTACTTCTCGGTGGGAACATTGTATACGTATATAACGTTATATATCCTAACCTAAGGCAACCTAACCCCTCGGATGTAATATTTTACAACATTCCTGGCGCTTCGGCACCTACTTCTCGGTGGGAACAGTATATACGTCTATAACGTAATATAACCTAACCTAACCCATCTAGCCCCTCGCTGGTAATGTTTTACAGAATCCCGGTCGTGTCGGCACGTACTTCTCGGTGGGGACATTATATACGTCTATAACGTCATATATCCTAGCCTAAGGCATCCTAACATGTCGAATGTAATATTTTACAACATTCCTGGCGCGCCGACCCCTACTTCTCGGTGGGAACATTATATACGTCTATAGCGTTATATATCCCAGCCTAAGGCAATCCTAACATGTCGATTGTAATATATTACAACATTCCTAGCTCGTCGGCCCCTACTTCTTGGTGGGAACATTATATACGTCGATAACGTTACATATCCTAGCCAAAGCCAACCTAACATGTCGAATGTAACATTTTACAACATTCCTGGCGCGTCGGCCACTATTTCTCGGTGGGAACATTATATAAATCAATAACGTTATATACCCTAACCTAATGCAACCTAAAATCTCGGATGTAATATTTTACTTCATTCCTGGCACGTCGGCCCCTACTTCTCGGTGGGAACATTATACACGTCTATAACGCTATATATCCTAGCTTAAGGCAACCTAACATGTCGATTGTAATTTTCTAGAACATTCCTGGCGCGCCGACTCCTACTTATCGTTGGGAACATTATGTATGTCTATAACGTTATATATCCTAACCTAAGAGAACCTAACATCTCGGATGTAATATTTGACGACATTCCTGGCCTGTCGTCCCGTACTTCTCGGTGGGAATATCGTATACGTCTATAACGTTATATATCCTAGCGTAAGGCAATCCTAACACGTCGAATGTAATATTTTATAACATCCCTGGCGTGTCGGCCCGTACTTCCCGAAGGGGACATTATATACGTCTATAACGTTGTATATCCTACCTAAGGGAACCTAACACCTCGGGTGTAATATTTTACAACATTTCTGACGCGTCGGCCCCTATTTCTGGGTGGGACATTATATACGTCTATAACGTTATATATCCTATCCTCAGGCAACCTAACATGTCGAATGTAATGTTTTACTACATTCCTGGCGTGTCGTCGCCTACTTCTCGATGGGGACAGTATATACATCTATAACGTTGTATATCCTAACCTAAGGCAACCTAACATCTCGGATGTAATATTTTACCAAATTCCTGGCATGTCGGTCCCTACTTCTAGGTGGAAACATTGTATACGTCTATAACGATATATATCCTAGCCTAAGGCAACCTAACATCTCGGATGTAACATTTTACAACATTCCTGGCATGTCGGTCCCTACTTCTCGGTGGGAACATTTTATACGTCTATAACGTTATATATCCTAGGCCTAAGGGAACCTAACATGTCGAATGTAATATTTTACAACATACCTGGGGCGTGGGCACCTACTTCTCTGTGGGTACAGTATATACGTCTATAACGGTATATATCCTAACCTAAGTCAACCTAACATCTCGGATGTAATATTTTACTACATTCCTGGCATGTCGGTCCCTACGTCTCGGTGGGAACATTATATACGTCTATAACGATATATATCCTAACCTAAGGCAACCTAACATCTCGGATGTAATATTTTACAACACTCCTGGCATGTCGGTCCCTACGGCTCGGTGGGATCATTATATACGTCTATAACGATATATATCCTAACCTAAGGCAACCTAACATCTCGGATGTAACAGTTGACAACATTCCTGACGCGTCGGCCCCTATTTCTCGTTGGGAACTTTATATACGTCTATAACGTTATATATCCTAGCCTAAGGCGACCTAACATGTCGAATGTAATATTTTACATCATTCCCGCCGTGTCGGCCCGTAGTTCTCGGTGTTAACATTACATACGACTATAACGGTATATATCCTAGCCTAAGGCAACCTAACATATCGGATGTAATATTTTACAACATTCTGGCGTGTCGTCGCCTGCTTCTCGATGGGGACATTATATACATCTATAACGTTGTATATCCTAACCTAACGCAACATAACATCTCGGATGTAATATTTTACAACATTCCTGGCGCTTCGGCTGCTACTTTTCGGTGGGAACATTCTATACGTCTATAACGTTGTATATCCTATCCTAAGGGAACCTAACATCTCGGGTGTAATATTTTACAACATTCCTGACGCGTCGGCCCCTATTTCTCGGTGGGAACATTCTATACGTCTATATCGTTGTATATCCTAACCTAAGGGAACCTAACATCTCGTGTGTAATATTTTAGTACATTCCTGACGCGTCGGCCCCTATTTCTAGGTGGGAACATTCTATACGTCTATAACGTTGTATATCCTAACCAAAGGGAACCTAACATCTCGGGTGTAATATTTTAGAACATTCCTGACGCGTCGGTCCCTATTTCTAGGTGGGAACATTATATACGTCTATAAAGTTACATATCCTAGCCTAAGGCAACCTAACATCTCGTATGTAATATTTTACAACATTCTGGCGTGTCGTCGCCTGCTTCTCGATGGGGACATTATATACGTCCATAACGTTGTATATCCTAACCTAACGCAACCTAACATCTGGGATGTAATATTTTACAACATTCCTGGCATGTCGGTCACTATGTCTCGGTGGGAAGATTATATACGTCTGTAACGATATATATCCTAACCTAAGGCAACCTAACATCTCGGATGTAATATTTTACAACATTCCTGGCATGTCGGTCCCTATTTCTGCGGTGGGAACATTCTATACGTCTATATCGTTGTATATCCTAACCTAAGGGAACCTAACATCTCGGGTGTAATATTCTACAACATTCCTGACGCGTCGGCCCCTATTTCTCGGTGGGAACATTCTATACGTCTATAACGTTGTATATCCTAACCTAAGGGAACCTAACATCTCGTGTGTAATATTTTAGAACATTCCTGACGCGTCGGCCCCTATTTCTCGGTGGGAACATTCTATACGTCTATAACGTTGTATATCCTAACCTAAGGGAACCTAACATCTCGTGTGTAGTATTTTAGAACATTCCTGACGCGTCGGCCCCTATTTCTCGGTGGGAACATTCTATACGTCTATAACGTTGTACATCCTAACCAAAGGGAACCTAACATCTCGGGTGTAATAATTTAGAACATTACTGACGCGTCGGTCCCTATTTCTCGGTGGGAACATTATATACGTCTATAACGTTATATATCCTAGCCTAAGGCAACCTAACATATCGGATGTAATATTTTACAACATTCCTGGCGTGTCGTCGCCTGCTTCTCGATGGGGACATCATATGCGTCTATAACGTTGTATATCCTGACCTAAGGCAACCTAACATCTCGGATGTAATATTTACAACATTCCTGGCGTGTCGTCGCCTGCTTCTCGATGGGGACATTATATACGTCTATAACGTTGTATATCCTAACCTAACGCAACCTAACATCTCGGGTGTAATAATTTAGAACATTACTGACGCGTCGGTCCCTATTTCTCGGTGGGAACATTATATACGTCTATAACGTTATATATCCTAGCCTAAGGCAACCTAACATATCGGATGTAATATTTTACAACATTCCTGGCGTGTCGTCGCCTGCTTCTCGATGGGGACATCATATGCGTCTATAACGTTGTATATCCTGACCTAAGGCAACCTAACATCTCGGATGTAATATTTACAACATTCCTGGCGTGTCGTCGCCTGCTTCTCGATGGGGACATTATATACGTCTATAACGTTGTATATCCTAACCTAACGCAACCTAACATCTGGGATGTAATATTTTACAAAATTCCTGGCGTGTCGTCGCCTGCTTCTCGATGGGGACATTATATACGTCTATAACGTTGTATATCCTAACCTAACGCAACCTAACATCTGGGATGTAATATTTTACAACATTCCTGGCGAGTCGTCGCCAACTTCTCGATGGGGACATTATATACATCTATAACGTTGAATATCCTAACCTAAGGCAACCTAAGATCTCGGATGTAATATTCTACAACATTCCTGGCCTGTCGTCGCCTGCGTCCCGGTTGGGACATTATATACGTCTATTACGTTGTATATTCGTAACCTAACGCAACCTAACATCTGCGATGTAATATTTTACAACATTCCTGGCATGTCGGTCCCTACGTCTCGGTGGGAACATTATATACGTCTATAACGTTGTATATCCTAACCTAACGCAACCTAACATCTGGGATGTAATATTTTACAACATTCCTGGCGTGTCGTCGCCTGCTTCTCGATGGGGACATTATATACGTCTGTAACGTTGTATATCCTATCCTAACGCAACCTAACATCTGGGATGTAATATTTTACAACATTCCTGGCATGTCGGACACTACGTCTCGGTGGGAACATTATATACGTCTATATCGTTGCATATCCTAACCTAAGGGAACCTAACATCTCGGGTGTAATATTTTACTACATTCCTGGCGCGCTGGCCCCTACTTCTCGGTGGGAACATTATATACGTCTATATCGCTATATATCCTAGCCTAAGGCAACCTGACATGTCGAATATAATATTTTACAACATTCCTGGCTCGTCGGTCCCTATTTCTCGGTGGGAACATTATATACGTCTATAACGTTATATATCCTAGCCTAAGCCGACCTAACATGTCGAATGTAATATTTTACAACATTCCTGGCGTGCCGTCGCCTGCTTCTCGATGGGGACATCATATGCGTATATAACGTTGTATATCCTGACCTAAGGCAACCTAACATCTGGGATGTAATATTTTACAACATTCCTGGCGTGTCGTCGCCCGCTTCCCGATGGGGACATTATATACGTCTATAACGTTGTATATCCTAACCTAACGCAACCTAACATCTGGGATGTAATATTTTACAACACTCCTGGCGTGTCGTCGCCTACTTCTCGATGGGGACATTATATACATCTATAACATTGTATATCCTAACCTAAGCCAACCTAACATCTCGGATGTAATATTTGACAACATTCCTGACATGTCGGACCCTACGTCTCGGCGGGAAAATTATATACGTCTATAACGATGTACATCCTAACCTAAGGCAACCAAACATCTCGGATGTATTATTTTACAACATTCCTGGCGCGTCGGCCCCTACTTCTCGGTGGGAACATTATATAAGTCGATAACGTTATATATCCTATCCTTAGGCATCCTAACATCTCGGATGTAATATTGTGCTACATTCCTGGCACGTCGGCCTCTACTTCTCGGTGGGAACATTATATACGTCAATAACACTATATATCCTGGCCTAAGGCAACCTAACATGTCGAGCGTAATATTTTACAACATTCCTGGCTCGTCGGCCCCTACTTCTCGGTGGGAACATTATATACTTCTATAACGTTATATATCATAACCTAAGGGAACGTAACATCTCGGGTGTAATGTTTTACAACATTCCTGACGCGTCGGCCCCTATTTCTCGTTGGGAACATTATATACGTGTATAACGTTATATATCCTAGCCTAAGGCGACCTAACATGTCGAATGTAATATTTTACATCATTCCTGGCGTGTCTGCCCGTAGTTCTCGGTGGTAAAATTATATAAGTCTATAACGTTATATATCCTAACCTAAGGCAACCTAATATCGGGGATGTAATATTTTACTACATTCCTGGCGCGCTGGCCCCTACTTCTCGGTGGGAACATTATATACGTCTATATCGCTATATATCCTAGCCTAAGGCAACCTGACATGTCGAATATAATATTTTACAACATTCCTGGCTCGTCGGCCCCTACTTCTCGGTGGGAATATTATATACGTCTATAACGTTACATATCCTAGCCGAAGGCAACCTATCATCTCGGATGTAATATTTTACTACATTCCTGGCGCTCCGGCCCCTACTTCTCGTTGGGAACATTATATACGTCTATAACGTTACATATCCTAACCTAAGGCAACCTAACATCTCGGATGTAATATTTCACTACAATCCTGGCACGTCGGCACCTACTTCTCGGTGAGAACATTATATACGTCTATATCGCTATATATCCTAGCCTAAGGCACCCTAACATGTCGAGCGTAATATTTTACAACATTCCTGGCGTGTCGGCCCCTACTACTCGGTGGGAATATCATATACGTCTATAACGTTATATATCCTACCCTAAGGCAACCTAACACCTCGGATGTATTGTTATACAACTTTCCTGGAGTGTCGGCCCCTATTTCTCGGTGGGAAAATTATATACGTCTTTAACGCTATATATCCTAGCCTAAGGCAACCCAACATGTCGTATGTAATATTTAACAACATTGCTGACGCGTCGGCACCTACTTCTCGGTGGGAACAGTATATACATCTATAACGTTATATATCCTAGCTTAAGGCAATCTAACATGTCGAATGTAATATTTTACAACATTCCTGGCGTGTCGGTCCATATTTCTCGGTGGGAACATTATATACGTCTATAACGTTATATATCCTAGCCTAAGGCAACCTAACATCTCGGATGTAATATTTACAATATTCCTGGCGCGCCGGCCCCTACTTCTCGGTGGGAACATTATGTACGTCTATAACGATACATATCCTAGCCTAAGGCAACCTAACATATCGGATGTAATATTTTACTACATTCCTGGCGCCCCGGCCCCTACTTCTCGGTGGGAACATTATATACGTCTATAACGCCATATATCCTAACCTAAGGCAACCTAAAATGTCGAGCGTAATATTTTACAACATTCCTGGCTCGTCGGAGCCTACTTTTCGGTGGGAGCATTATATACGTCTATAACGTTACATATCCTAGCCTAAGGCACCCTAACATGTCGAGAGTAATATTTTACAACATTCCTGGCGCGTCGGCAACTGCTTCTCGGTGGGAACAGTATATACGTCTATAACGTTATATATCCTACCCTAAGGCAACCTAACACCTCGTATGTATTGTTATACAACTTTCCTGGAGTGTCGGCCCCTATTTCTCGGTGGGAACATTATATACGTCTTTAACGCTATATATCCTAGCCTAAGGCAACCCAACATGTCGTATGTAATATTTAACAACATTGCTGACGCGTCGGCACCTACTTCTCGGTGGGAACAGTATATACATCTATAACGTTAAATATCCTAGCTTAAGGCAATCTAACATGTCGAATGTAATATTTTACAACATTCATGGCGTGTCGGTCCATATTTCTCGGTGGGAACATTATATACGTCTATAACGTTATATATCCTAGCCTAAGGCAACCTAACATCTCGGATGTAATATTTACAATATTTCTGGCGCGCCGGCCCCTACTGCTCTGTGGGAACATTATATACGTCTATAACGCTGTATATCCTAGCCTAAGGCAACCTAACTTGTCGAGCGTAATATTTTACATCATTCCTGGCGCGTCGGCACCTATTTCTCGGTGGGAACATTATATACGTCTATGAAGTTATATATCCTCGCCTAAGTTAACCTAACATATCGGATGTAATATTTTACTACATTCCAGGTGCGCTGGCCCCTACTTCTCGGTGAGAAAATTATATACGTCTATATCGCTATATATCCTAGCCTAAGGCACCCTAACATGTCGAGCGTAATATTTTACAACATTCCTGGCGTGTCGGCCCGTACTACTCGGTGGGAATATCATATACGTCTATAACGTTATATATCCTACCCTAAGGCAACCTAACACCTCGGATGTATTGTTATACAACTTTCCTGGAGAGTCGGCCCCTATTTCTCGGTGGGAAAATTATATACGTCTTTAACGCTATATATCCTAGCCTAAGGCAACCCAACATGTCGTATGTAATATTTAACAACATTGCTGACGCGTCGGCACCTACTTCTCGGTGGGAACAGTATATACATCTATAACGTTATATATCCTAGCTTAAGGCAATCTAACATGTCGAATGTAATATTTTACAACATTCCTGGCGTGTCGGTCCATATTTCTCGGTGGGAACATTATATACGTCTATAACGTTATATATCCTAGCCTAAGGCAACCTAACATCTCGGATGTAATATTTACAATATTCCTGGCGCGCCGGCCCCTACTTCTCGGTGGGAACATTATGTACGTCTATAACGATACATATCCTAGCCTAAGGCAACCTAACATATCGGATGTAATATTTTACTACATTCCTGGCGCCCCGGCCCCTACTTCTCGGTGGGAACATTATATACGTCTATAACGCCATATATCCTAACCTAAGGCAACCTAAAATGTCGAGCGTAATATTTTACAACATTCCTGGCTCGTCGGAGCCTACTTTTCGGTGGGAGCATTATATACGTCTATAACGTTACATATCCTAGCCTAAGGCACCCTAACATGTCGAGAGTAATATTTTACAACATTCCTGGCGCGTCGGCAACTGCTTCTCGGTGGGAACAGTATATACGTCTATAACGTTATATATCCTACCCTAAGGCAACCTAACACCTCGTATGTATTGTTATACAACTTTCCTGGAGTGTCGGCCCCTATTTCTCGGTGGGAACATTATATACGTCTATAACGTTATATATCCTAGCCTAAGGCAACCTAACATCTCGGATGTAATATTTACAATATTTCTGGCGCGCCGGCCCCTACTGCTCTGTGGGAACATTATATACGTCTATAACGCTATATATCCTAGCCTAAGGCACCCTAACATGTCGAGCGTAATATTTTACAACATTCCTGGCGTGTCGGCCCGTACTACTCGGTGGGAATATCATATACGTCTATAACGTTATATATCCTACCCTAAGGCAACCTAACACCTCGGATGTATTGTTATACAACTTTCCTGGAGAGTCGGCCCCTATTTCTCGGTGGGAAAATTATATACGTCTTTAACGCTATATATCCTAGCCTAAGGCAACCCAACATGTCGTATGTAATATTTAACAACATTGCTGACGCGTCGGCACCTACTTCTCGGTGGGAACAGTATATACATCTATAACGTTATATATCCTAGCTTAAGGCAATCTAACATGTCGAATGTAATATTTTACAACATTCCTGGCGTGTCGGTCCATATTTCTCGGTGGGAACATTATATACGTCTATAACGTTATATATCCTAGCCTAAGGCAACCTAACATCTCGGATGTAATATTTACAATATTCCTGGCGCGCCGGCCCCTACTGCTCTGTGGGAACATTATATACGTCTATAACGCTGTATATCCTAGCCTAAGGCAACCTAACTTGTCGAGCGTAATATTTTACATCATTCCTGGCGCGTCGGCACCTATTTCTCGGTGGGAACATTATATACGTCTATGAAGTTATATATCCTCGCCTAAGTTAACCTAACATATCGGATGTAATATTTTTCTACATTCCAGGCGCGCTGGCCCCTACTTCTCGGTGGGAACATTATATACATCTTTATCGCTATATATCCTAGCCTAAGGCACCCTAACATGTCGAGCGTAATATTTTACAACATTCCTGGCGTGTCGGCCCCTACTTCTTTGTGGGAATATCATATACGTCTATAGCGTTATATATCCTAGCCTAAGGCAACCTAACATCTCGGATGTAATGTTTTACAATATTCCTGGCGCGTCGGGAACTACTTCTCGGTGGGAACATTATATACATCTATATCGCTATATATCCTAGCCTAAGGCACCCTAACATGTCGAGCGTAATATTTTACAACATTCCTGGCGTGTCGGCCCCTACTTCTCTGTGGGAATATCATATACGTCTATAACGTTATATATCCTAGCCTAAGGCAACCTAACATCTCGGATGTAATGTTTTACAATATTCCTGGCGCGCCGGGAACTACTTGTCGGTGGGAACAGTATATACATATATAACGTTATATATCCTAACCTAAGGCAACTTAACATGTCGAATAATATTTATCCACACTCCTGGCTCGTTGGCCCCTACTTCTCGGTGGGAACATTATGTACGTCTATAACGATACATATCCTAGCCTAAGGCAACCTAACATATCGGATGTAATATTTTACTACATTCCTGGCGCCCCGGCCCCTACTTCTCTGTGGGAACATTATATACGTCTATAACGCCATATATCCTAACCTAAGGCAACCTAAAATGTCGAGCGTAATATTTTACAACATTCCTGGCTCGTCGGACCCTACTTTTCGGTGGGAGCATTATATACGTCTATAACGTTACATATCCTAGCCTAAGGCACCCTAACATGTCGAGAGTAATATTTTACAACATTCCTGGCGCGTCGGCAACTGCTTCTCGGTGGGAACAGTATATACGTCTATAACGTTATATATCCTACCCTAAGGCAACCTAACACCTCGTATGTATTGTTATACAACTTTCCTGGAGTGTCGGCCCCTATTTCTCGGTGGGAACATTATATACGTCTTCAACGCTATATATCCTAGCCTAAGGCAACCCAACATGTCGTATGTAATATTTAACAACATTGCTGACGCGTCGGCACCTACTTCTCGGTGGGAACAGTATATACATCTATAACGTTAAATATCCTGGCTTAAGGCAATCTAACATGTCGAATGTAATATTTTACAACATTCCTGGCGTGTCGGTCCATATTTCTCGGTGGGAACATTATATACGTCTATAACGTTATATATCCTAGCCTAAGGCAACCTAACATCTCGGATGTAATGTTTTACAATATTCCTGGCGCGTCGGGAACTACTTCTCGGTGGGAACAGTATATACATATATAACGTTATATATCCTAACCTAAGGCAACTTAACATGCCGAATGTAATATTTATCCACACTCCTGGCTCGTTGGCCCCTACTTCTCGGTGGGAACATTATGTACGTCTATAACGTTACATATCCTATCCTAAGGCAACCTAACATATCGGATGTAATATTTTACTACATTCCTGGCGCCCCGGCCCCTACTTCTCGGTGGGAACATTATATACGTCTATAACGCCATATATCCTAACCTAAGGCAACCTAAAATGTCGAGCGTAATATTTTACAACATTCCTGGCTCGTCGGAGCCTACTTTTCGGTGGGAGCATTATATACGTCTATAACGTTACATATCCTAGCCTAAGGCACCCTAACATGTCAAGAGTAATATTTTACAACATTCCTGGCGCGTCGGCAACTGCTTCTCGGTGGGAACAGTATATACGTCTATAACGTTATATATCCTACCCTAAGGCAACCTAACACCTCGTATGTATTGTTATACAACTTTCCTGGAGTGTCGGCCCCTATTTCTCGGTGGGAACATTATATACGTCTTTAACGCTATATATCCTAGCCTAGGGCAACCCAACATGTCGTATGTAATATTTAACAACATTGCTGACGCGTCGGCACCTACTTCTCGGTGGGAACAGTATATACATCTATAACGTTAAATATCCTAGCTTAAGGCAATCTAACATGTCGAATGTAATATTTTACAACATTCATGGCGTGTCGGTCCATACTTCTCGGTGGGAACATTATATACGTCTATAACGTTATATATCCTAGCCTAAGGCAACCTAACATCTCGGATGTAATATTTACAATATTCCTGGCGCGCCGGCCCCTACTGCTCTGTGGGAACATTATATACGTCTATAACGCTGTATATCCTAGCCTAAGGCAACCTAACTTGTCGAGCGTAATATTTTACATCATTCCTGGCGCGTCGGCACCTATTTCTCGGTTGGGAACATTATATACGTCTATGAAGTTATATATCCTCGCCTAAGTTAACCTAACATATCGGATGTAATATTTTACTACATTCCAGGCGCGCTGGCCCCTACTTCTCGGTGGGAACATTATATACATCTATATCGCTATATATCCTAGCCTAAGGCACCCTAACATGTCGAGCGTAATATTTTACAACATTCCTGGCGTGTCGGCCCCTACTTCTCTGTGGGAATATCATATACGTCTATAGCGTTATATATCCTAGCCTAAGGCAACCTAACATCTCGGATGTAATGTTTTGCAATATTCCTGGCGCGTCGGGAACTACTTCTCGGTGGGAACATTATATACATCTATATCGCTATATATCCTAGCCTAAGGCACCCTAACATGTCGAGCGTAATATTTTACAACATTCCCGGCGTGTCGGCCCCTACTTCTCTGTGGGAATATCATATACGTCTATAACGTTATATATCCTAGCCTAAGGCAACCTAACATCTCGGATGTAATGTTTTACAATATTCCTGGCGCGTCGGGAACTACTTCTCGGTGGGAACAGTATATACATATATAACGTTATATATCCTAACCTAAGGCAACTTAACATGTCGAATGTAATATTTATCCACACTCCTGGCTCGTTGGCCCCTACTTCTCGGTGGGAACATTATGTACGTCTATAACGTTACATATCCTAGCCTAAGGCAGCCTAACATATCGGATGTAATATTTTACTACATTCCTGGCGCCCCGGCCCCTACTTCTCGGTGGGAACATTACATACGTCTATAACGTTATATATCCTAGCCTAAGGCAATCTAACATCTCGGATGTAATATTTTACAACATTCCTGGCGCGTCTGCACCTACGTCTCGGTGGGAACATTACATACGTCTATAACGTTATATATCCTAGCCTAAGGCAACCTAACATCTCGGATGTAATATTTTACGACATTCCTGGCTCGTCGGCCCCTACTTCTCGGTGGGATCAGTATATATATCTATAACGTTATATATCCTAGCTTAAGGCAATATAACATGTCGAATGTAATGTTTTACAACATTCCTGGCGCGCTGGCCCCTACTTCTCGGTGGGAACATTATATACAACTATAACGCCATATATCCTAACCTATGGCAACCAAAAATGTCGTGCGTAATATTTTACGGCATTCCTGGCTCGTCAACCCCTACTTCTCGGTGGGAACATTATATTCGTCTTAAACGTTATATATCCTAGCCTAAGGCAACCTAACATGTCGAGTGTAATATTTAACAACATTGCTGACGCGTCGGCTCCTACTTCTCGGTGGGAACATTATATACGTCTATAACGTTATATACCCTAACGTAAGGCAACATAACATCTCGGATGTAATATTTTACTACATTCCTGGCGCGCCGGCCCCTACTTCTCGGTGGGAACATTATATACGTCTATAACGCTATACATCCTAGCCTGAGGCTACCTAACATGTCGAATGTAATATTTTACAATATTCCTGGCGTGTCGGCCCCTACTTCTCGGTGGGAATATCATATACGTCTATAACGTTATATATACTAGCCTAAGGCAACCCAACATGTCGTATGTTATATTTAACAACATTGCTGACGCGTCGGCACCTACTTCTCGGTGGGAACAGTATATACGTCTATAATGTTATATATCCTAACCTAAGGCAACCTAACACCTCGGATGTATTGTTTTACAACTTTCCTGGCGTGTCGGCCCCTATTTCTCGGTGGGAACATTATATACGTCTATAACGCCATGTATCCTAACCTAAGGCACCCTAACATGTCGAGCGTAATATTTTACAACATTCCTGGTGTGCTGGCCCATACGTTTCGGTGGGAACAGTATATACGTCTATAACCTTATTTATCCTAACCTAAGGCAACCTAACATCTCGGATGTAATATTTTACAACATTCTGGCGTGTCGTCGCCTGCTCCTCGATGGGGACATTATATACGTGTATAACGTTGTATATCCTAACCTAAGGCAACCCAACATCTGGGATGTAATATTTTACAACATTCCTGGCATGTCGGCCCCTACTTCTCGGTGGGAACATTCTATACGTCTATAACGTTGTATATCCTAACCTAAGGGAACCTAACATCTCGGATGTAATATTTTACGACATTCTGGCGTGTCGTCGCCTGCTCCTGGATGGGGATATTATATACGTGCATAACGTTGTATATCCTAACCTAACGCAACCTAACATCTCGGATGTAATATTTAACAACATTCCTGGTATGTCGGTCCCTACGTCTCGGTGGGAACATTATATACGTCTATAACGATATATATCCTAACCTAAGGCAACCTAACATCGCGGATGTAATATTTTACAACATTCCTGGCATTTCGGCCCGTTGTTCTCGGTGGTAACGTTATATGCGTCTATAACGTTATATATCCTAGCCTAAGGTAGCTTAACATCTCGGATGTAATATTTGACAACATTGCTGGCGTGTTAGCCCGTACTTCTCGGTGGGAACATCATATACGTCTATAGCGATATATATCCTAGCCTAAGGCAACCTAACATGTCGAATGTTATACTTTACATCATTCCTGACTTGTGGGCTCGTAGTTCTCGGTGGGAACATTATATGCGTCTATAACGATATATATCCTAACCTAAGGCAACCTAACATCTCGGATGTAATGTTTTACAACATTCCTGGCGCTTCGGTTGTTCCTTTTCGGTGGGAACATTATATACGTCTATAACGTTACATATCCTAACGTAAGGCAACATATCATCTCGGATGTTATATTTTACAACAATCATGGCATGTCGTCGCCTGCTTCTCGATGGGGACATTATATACGTCTATAACGTTGTATATCCTAAGCTAACGCAACCTAACATCTGGGATGTAATATTTTACAACATTCCTGGCATGTCGGTCCCTACTTCTCGGTGGGAACATTGTATACGTCTATAACGATATATATCCTAGCCTAAGGCAACCTAACATGTCGAATGTAATATTTTACAACATTCCTGGCGTGTCGTCGCCAACTTCTCGATGTGGACATTATATACATCTATAACGTTGTATATCCTAACCTAAGCGAACCTAACATCTCGGGTGTAATATTTTACAACATTCCTGGCATTTCGGTCACTACGTCTCGGTGGAAACATTGTATACGTCTATAACGATATACATCCTAGCCTAAGGCAACCTAACATCTCGGATGTAATATTTTACAACATTCCTGGCGTGTCGTCGCCAACTTCTCGATGTGGACATTATATACATCTATAACGTTGTATATCCTAACCTAAGGCAAGCTAACATCTCGGGTGTAATATTTTACAACATTCCTGGCATGTCGGTCACTACGTCTCGGTGGGAACATTATATACGTCTGTAACGATATATACCCTAACCTAAAGCAACCTAACATCTCGGATGTAATATTTTGCAACATTCCTGGCATGTCGGTCCCTACATCTCGTTCGGAACATTCTATACGTCTATAACGTTGTATATCTTAATCTAAGGGAACCTAACATCTCGGGTGTAATATTTTACAACATTCTGGCGTGTCGTCGCCTGCTTCTCGATGGGGACATTATATACGTCAATAACGTTGTATATCCTAACCTAACGCAACCTAACATCTGGGATGTAATATTTTACAACATTCCTGGCATGTCGGTTACTACGTCTCGGTGGGAACATTATATACGTCTGTAACGATGTATACCCTAACCTAAGGCAACCTAACATCTGGGATGTAATATTTTACAACATTCCTGGCATGTCGGCCCCTACTTCTCGGTGGGAACATTCTATACGTCTATAACGTTGTATATCCTAAACTAAGGGAACCTAACATCTCGGATGTAATATTTTACAACATTCTGGCGTGTCGTCGCCTGCTCCTCGATGGGGATATTATATACGTGCATAACGTTGTATATCCTAACCTAACGCAACCTAACATCTCGGATGTAATATTTAACAACATTCCTGGCATGTCGGTCCCTACGTCTCGGTGGGAACATTATATATGTCTATAACGATATATATCCTAACCTAAGGCAACCTAACATCACGGATGTAATATTTTACAACATTCCTGGCATTTCGGCCCGTTGTTCTCGGTGGTAACATTATATGCGTCTATAACGTTATATATCCTAGCCTAAGGCAACCTAACATCTCGGATGTAATATTTGACAACATTGCTGGCGTGTTAGCCCGTACTTCTCGGTGGGAACATCATATACGTCTATAGCGATATATATCCTATCCTAAGGCGACCTAACATGTCGAATGTAATATTTTACATCATTCCTGACGTGTCGGCCCGTAGTTCTCGGTGGTAACATTATATACGTCTATAACGTTATATACCCTAGCCTAAGGCAACCTAACATCTCAGATGTAATGTTTGACAACATTCCTGGCATGTCGGTCCCTACGTCTCGGTGGGAACATGATATACGTCTATAACGATATATATCCTAACCTAAGACAACCTAACATCTCGGATGTAATATTTTACAACACTCCTGGCATGTCGGTCCCTACGTCTCGGTGGGAACATTATGTACGTCTGTAACGTTATATATCCTAACCAAAAGCAACCTAACATCTCGGATGTAATATTTTACAACATTCCTGGCATTTCGGCCCGTAGTTCTCGGTGGTAACATTATATACGTCTATAACATTATATATCCTAACCTAAAGCAACCTAACACCTCGGATGTAATATTTTACAACATTCCTGGCATGTCGGTCCCTACATCTCGGTGGAAACATTGTATACGTCTATAACGATATATATCCTAGCCTAAGGCAACCTAACATGTCGAATGTAATATTTTACAACATTCTGGCGTGTCGTCGCCTGCTCCTCGATGGGGACATTATATACGTGTATAACGTTGTATATCCTAACCTAAGGCAACCCAACATCTGGGATGTAATATTTTACAACATTCCTGGCATGTCGGCCCCTACTTCTCGGTGGGAACATTCTATACGTCTATAACGTTGTATATCCTAACCTAAGGGAACCTAACATCTCGGATGTAATATTTTACAACATTCTGGCGTGTCGTCGCCTGCTTCTCGATGGGGACATTATATACGTGTATAACGTTGTATATCCTAACCTAACTCAACTTAACATCTGGAATGTAATGTTTTACAACATTCCTGGCGTGTCGTAGCCTACTTTTGAATGGAGTCATAATATACATCTATAACGTTGTATATCCTAAGCTAACGCAACCTAACATCTGGGATGTAATATTTTACAACATTCCTGGCATGTCGGTCACTACGTCTCGGTGGGAACATTATATACGTCTGTAACGATATATACCCTAACCTAAGGCAACTTAACATCTCGGATGTAATATTTTACAACATTCCTGGCATGTCGGTCCCTACTTCTCGGTGGGAACATTCTATACGTCTATAACGTTGTGTATCCTAACCTAAGGGAACCTAACATCTCGGGTGTAATATTTTACAACATTCCTGGCATGTCGGTCCCTACTTCTCGGTGGGAACATTGTATACGTCTATAACGATATATATCCTAGCCTAAGGCAACCTAACATGTCGAATGTAATATTTTACAACATTCCTGGCGTGTCGTCGCCAACTTCTCGATGTGGACATTATATACATCTATAACGTTGTATATCCTAACCTAAGCGAACCTAACATCTCGGGTGTAATATTTTACAACATTCCTGGCATTTCGGTCACTACGTCTCGGTGGAAACATTGTATACGTCTATAACGATATACATCCTAGCCTAAGGCAACCTAACAGCTCGGATGTAATATTTTGCAACATTCCTGGCATGTCGGTCCCTACATCTCGTTCGGAACATTCTATACGTCTATAACGTTGTATATCTTAACCTAAGGGAACCTAACATCTCGGGTGTAATATTTTACAACATTCTGGCGTGTCGTCGCCTGCTTCTCGATGGGGACATTATATACGTCAATAACGTTGTATATCCTAACCTAACGCAACCTAACATCTGGGATGTAATATTTTACAACATTCCTGGCATGTCGGTCACTACGTCTCGGTGGGAACATTATATACGTCTGTAACGATATATACCCTAACCTAAGGCAACTTAACATCTCGGATGTAATATTTTACAACATTCCTGGCATGTCGGTCCCTACTTCTCAGTGGGAACATTCTATACGTCTATAACGTTGTGTATCCTAACCTACGGGAACCTAACATCTCGGGTGTAATATTTTACAACATTCCTGGCATGTCGGTCCCTACTTCTCGGTGGGAACATTGTATACGTCTATAACGATATATATCCTAGCCTAAGGCAACCTAACATGTCGAATGTAATATTTTACAACATCTCTGGCGTGTCGTCGCCTGCTTCTCGATGGGGACATTATATACGTGTATAACGTTGTATATCCTAACCTAACGCAACTTAACATCTGGAATGTAATGTTTTACAACATTCCTGGCGTGTCGTAGCCTACTTTTGAATGGGGTCATAATATACATCTATAACGTTGTATATTCTAACCTAACGGAACCTAACATCTGGGATGTAATATTTTACAACATTCCTGGCATGTCGGTCCCTACGTCTCGGTGGTAACATTATATACGTCTATAACGATATATATCCTAACCTAAGGCAACATAACATCTCGGATGTAATATTTTACAACATTCCTGCCATGACGGTCCCTATGTCTCGGTGGGAACATTATATACGTCTATAACGATGTATATCTTAACCTAAGGCAACCTAACATCTCGGATGTAATATTTTACAACATTCCTGGCGCTTCGGTTGTTCCTTTTCGGCGGGAACATTATATACGTCTATAACGTTACATATCCTAACGTAAGGCAACATAACATCTCGGATGTTATATTTTACAACAATCATGGCATGTCGTCGCCTGCTTCTCGATGGGGACATTATATACGTCTATAACGTTGTATATCCTAAGCTAACGCAACCTAACATCTGGGATGTAATATTTTACAACATTCCTGGCATGTCGGTCACTACGTCTCGGTGGGAACATTATATACGTTTGTAACGATATATACCCTAACCTAAGGCAACTTAACATCTCGGATGTAATATTTTACAACATTCCTGGCATGTCGGTCCCTACTTCTCGGTGGGAACATTCTATACGTCTATAACGTTGTGTATCCTAACCTACGGGAACCTAACATCTCGGGTGTAATATTTTACAACATTCCTGGCATGTCGGTCCCTACTTCTCGGTGGGAACATTGTATACGTCTATAAGGATATATATCCTAGCCTAAGGCAACCTAACATGTCGAATGTAATATTTTACAACATTCTGGCGTGTCGTCGCCTGCTCCTCGATGGGGACATTATATACGTGTATAACGTTGTATATCCTAACCTAAGGCAACCTAACATTTGGGATGTAATATTTTACAACATTCCTGGCATGTCGGCCCCTACTTCTCGGTGGGAACATTCTATACGTCTATAACGTTGTATATCCTAAACTAAGGGAACCTAACATCTCGGATGTAATATTTTACAACATTCTGGCGTGTCGTCGCCTGCTCCTCGATGGGGATATTATATACGTGCATAACGTTGTATATCCTAACCTAACGCAACCTAACATCTCGGATGTAATATTTAACAACATTCCTGGCATGTCGGTCCCTACGTCTCGGTGGGAACATTATATACGTCTATAACGATATATATCCTAACCTAAGGCAACCTAACATCACGGATGTAATATTTTACAACATTCCTGTCATTTCGGCCCGTTGTTCTCGGTGGTAACATTATATGCGTCTATAACGTTGTGTATCCTAACCTACGGGAACCTAACATCTCGGGTGTAATATTTTACAACATTCCTGGCATGTCGGTCCCTACTTCCCGGTGGGAACATTGTATACGTCTATAAGGATATATATCCTAGCCTAAGGCAACCTAACATGTCGAATGTAATATTTTACAACATTCTGGCGTGTCGTCGCCTGCTCCTCGATGGGGACATTATATACGTGTATAACGTTGTATATCCTAACCTAAGGCAACCTAACATTTGGGATGTAATATTTTACAACATTCCTGGCATGTCGGCCCCTACTTCTCGGTGGGAACATTCTATACGTCTATAACGTTGTATATCCTAAACTAAGGGAACCTAACATCTCGGATGTAATATTTTACAACATTCTGGCGTGTCGTCGCCTGCTCCTCGATGGGGATATTATATACGTGCATAACGTTGTATATCCTAACCTAACGCAACCTAACATCTCGGATGTAATATTTAACAACATTCCTGGCATGTCGGTCCCTACGTCTCGGTGGGAACATTATATACGTCTATAACGATATATATCCTAACCTAAGGCAACCTAACATCACGGATGTAATATTTTACAACATTCCTGGCATTTCGGCCCGTTGTTCTCGGTGGTAACATTATATGCGTCTATAACGTTGTGTATCCTAACCTACGGGAACCTAACATCTCGGGTGTAATATTTTACAACATTCCTGGCATGTCGGTCCCTACTTCCCGGTGGGAACATTGTATACGTCTATAAGGATATATATCCTAGCCTAAGGCAACCTAACATGTCGAATGTAATATTTTACAACATTCTGGCGTGTCGTCGCCTGCTCCTCGATGGGGACATTATATACGTGTATAACGTTGTATATCCTAACCTAAGGCAACCTAACATTTGGGATGTAATATTTTACAACATTCCTGGCATGTCGGCCCCTACTTCTCGGTGGGAACATTCTATACGTCTATAACGTTGTATATCCTAAACTAAGGGAACCTAACATCTCGGATGTAATATTTTACAACATTCTGGCGTGTCGTCGCCTGCTCCTCGATGGGGATATTATATACGTGCATAACGTTGTATATCCTAACCTAACGCAACCTAACATCTCGGATGTAATATTTAACAACATTCCTGGCATGTCGGTCCCTACGTCTCGGTGGGAACATTATATACGTCTATAACGATATATATCCTAACCTAAGGCAACCTAACATCACGGATGTAATATTTTACAACATTCCTGGCATTTCGGCCCGTTGTTCTCGGTGGTAACATTATATGCGTCTATAACGTTATATATCCTAGCCTAAGGCAACCTAACATCTCGGATGTAATATTTGACAACATTGCTGGCATTTCGGTCACTACGTCTCGGGGGGAACATTATATACGTCTGTAACGATATATACCCTAACCTAAGGCAACTTAACATCTCGGATGTAATATTTTACAACATTCCTGGCATGTCGGTCCCTACTTCTCGGTGGGAACATTCTATACGTCTATAACGTTGTGTATCCTAACCTAGGGGAACCTAACATCTCGGGTGTAATATTTTACAACATTCCTGGCATGTCGGTCCCTACTTCTCGGTGGGAACATTGTATACGTCTATAACGATATATATCCTAGCCTAAGGCAACCTAACATGTCGAATGTAATATTTTACAACATCTCTGGCGTGTCGTCGCCTGCTTCTCGATGGGGACATTATATACGTCTATAACGTTACATATCCTAACGTAAGGCAACATAACATCTCGGATGTTATATTTTACAACAATCCTGGCATGTCGTCGCCTGCTTCTCGATGGGGACTTTATATACGTCTATAACGTTGTATATTATAACCTAACGGAACCTAACATCTGGGATGTAATATTTTACAACATTCCTGGCATGTCGGTCCCTACTTCTCGGTGGGAACATTCTATACGTCTATAACGTTGTGTATCCTAACCTACGGGAACCTAACATCTCGGGTGTAATATTTTACAACATTCCTGGCATGTCGGTCCCTACTTCTCGGTGGGAACATTGTATACGTCTATAAGGATATATATCCTAGCCTAAGGCAACCTAACATGTCGAATGTAATATTTTACAACATTCTGGCGTGTCGTCGCCTGCTCCTCGATGGGGACATTATATACGTGTATAACGTTGTATATCCTAACCTAAGGCAACCTAACATTTGGGATGTAATATTTTACAACATTCCTGGCATGTCGGCCCCTACTTCTCGGTGGGAACATTCTATACGTCTATAACGTTGTATATCCTAAACTAAGGGAACCTAACATCTCGGATGTAATATTTTACAACATTCTGGCGTGTCGTCGCCTGCTCCTCGATGGGGATATTATATACGTGCATAACGTTGTATATCCTAACCTAACGCAACCTAACATCTCGGATGTAATATTTAACAACATTCCTGGCATGTCGGTCCCTACGTCTCGGTGGGAACATTATATACGTCTATAACGATATATATCCTAACCTAAGGCAACCTAACATCACGGATGTAATATTTTACAACATTCCTGTCATTTCGGCCCGTTGTTCTCGGTGGTAACATTATATGCGTCTATAACGTTGTGTATCCTAACCTACGGGAACCTAACATCTCGGGTGTAATATTTTACAACATTCCTGGCATGTCGGTCCCTACTTCCCGGTGGGAACATTGTATACGTCTATAAGGATATATATCCTAGCCTAAGGCAACCTAACATGTCGAATGTAATATTTTACAACATTCTGGCGTGTCGTCGCCTGCTCCTCGATGGGGACATTATATACGTGTATAACGTTGTATATCCTAACCTAAGGCAACCTAACATTTGGGATGTAATATTTTACAACATTCCTGGCATGTCGGCCCCTACTTCTCGGTGGGAACATTCTATACGTCTATAACGTTGTATATCCTAAACTAAGGGAACCTAACATCTCGGATGTAATATTTTACAACATTCTGGCGTGTCGTCGCCTGCTCCTCGATGGGGATATTATATACGTGCATAACGTTGTATATCCTAACCTAACGCAACCTAACATCTCGGATGTAATATTTAACAACATTCCTGGCATGTCGGTCCCTACGTCTCGGTGGGAACATTATATACGTCTATAACGATATATATCCTAACCTAAGGCAACCTAACATCACGGATGTAATATTTTACAACATTCCTGGCATTTCGGCCCGTTGTTCTCGGTGGTAACATTATATGCGTCTATAACGTTATATATCCTAGCCTAAGGCAACCTAACATCTCGGATGTAATATTTGACAACATTGCTGGCATTTCGGTCACTACGTCTCGGGGGGAACATTATATACGTCTGTAACGATATATACCCTAACCTAAGGCAACTTAACATCTCGGATGTAATATTTTACAACATTCCTGGCATGTCGGTCCCTACTTCTCGGTGGGAACATTCTATACGTCTATAACGTTGTGTATCCTAACCTAGGGGAACCTAACATCTCGGGTGTAATATTTTACAACATTCCTGGCATGTCGGTCCCTACTTCTCGGTGGGAACATTGTATACGTCTATAACGATATATATCCTAGCCTAAGGCAACCTAACATGTCGAATGTAATATTTTACAACATCTCTGGCGTGTCGTCGCCTGCTTCTCGATGGGGACATTATATACGTCTATAACGTTACATATCCTAACGTAAGGCAACATAACATCTCGGATGTTATATTTTACAACAATCCTGGCATGTCGTCGCCTGCTTCTCGATGGGGACTTTATATACGTCTATAACGTTGTATATTATAACCTAACGGAACCTAACATCTGGGATGTAATATTTTACAACATTCCTGGCATGTCGGTCCCTACTTCTCGGTGGGAACATTCTATACGTCTATAACGTTGTGTATCCTAACCTACGGGAACCTAACATCTCGGGTGTAATATTTTACAACATTCCTGGCATGTCGGTCCCTACTTCTCGGTGGGAACATTGTATACGTCTATAAGGATATATATCCTAGCCTAAGGCAACCTAACATGTCGAATGTAATATTTTACAACATTCTGGCGTGTCGTCGCCTGCTCCTCGATGGGGACATTATATACGTGTATAACGTTGTATATCCTAACCTAAGGCAACCTAACATTTGGGATGTAATATTTTACAACATTCCTGGCATGTCGGCCCCTACTTCTCGGTGGGAACATTCTATACGTCTATAACGTTGTATATCCTAAACTAAGGGAACCTAACATCTCGGATGTAATATTTTACAACATTCTGGCGTGTCGTCGCCTGCTCCTCGATGGGGATATTATATACGTGCATAACGTTGTATATCCTAACCTAACGCAACCTAACATCTCGGATGTAATATTTAACAACATTCCTGGCATGTCGGTCCCTACGTCTCGGTGGGAACATTATATACGTCTATAACGATATATATCCTAACCTAAGGCAACCTAACATCACGGATGTAATATTTTACAACATTCCTGGCATTTCGGCCCGTTGTTCTCGGTGGTAACATTATATGCGTCTATAACGTTATATATCCTAGCCTAAGGCAACCTAACATCTCGGATGTAATATTTGACAACATTGCTGGCATTTCGGTCACTACGTCTCGGGGGGAACATTATATACGTCTGTAACGATATATACCCTAACCTAAGGCAACTTAACATCTCGGATGTAATATTTTACAACATTCCTGGCATGTCGGTCCCTACTTCTCGGTGGGAACATTCTATACGTCTATAACGTTGTGTATCCTAACCTAGGGGAACCTAACATCTCGGGTGTAATATTTTACAACATTCCTGGCATGTCGGTCCCTACTTCTCGGTGGGAACATTGTATACGTCTATAACGATATATATCCTAGCCTAAGGCAACCTAACATGTCGAATGTAATATTTTACAACATCTCTGGCGTGTCGTCGCCTGCTTCTCGATGGGGACATTATATACGTCTATAACGTTACATATCCTAACGTAAGGCAACATAACATCTCGGATGTTATATTTTACAACAATCCTGGCATGTCGTCGCCTGCTTCTCGATGGGGACTTTATATACGTCTATAACGTTGTATATTATAACCTAACGGAACCTAACATCTGGGATGTAATATTTTACAACATTCCTGGCATGTCGGTCCCTACGTCTCGGTGGGAACATTATATTCGTCGATAACGATATATATCCTAACCTAAGGCAACATAACATCTCGGATGTTATATTGTACAACATTCCTGGCATGTCGGTCCCTATGTCTCGGTGGGAACATTATATACGTATATAACGATATATATCCTAACCTAAGGCAACCTAACATCTCGTCTGTAATATTTTACAACATTCCTGGCATTTCGGCCCGTAGTTCTCGGTGGTAACATTATATGCGTCTATAACGTTATATATCCTAGCCTAAGGCAGCTTAACATCTCGGATGTAATATCTGACAACATTGCTGGCGTGTTAGCCCGTACTTCTCGGTGGGAATATCATACACGTCTATAGCGATATATATCCTAGCCTAAGGCGACCTAACATGTCGAATGTTATACTTTACATCATTCCTGACTTGTGGGCTCGTAGTTCTCGGTGGTAACATTATATACGTCTATAACATTATATATCCTAACCTAAAGCAACCTAACATCTCGGATGTAATATTTTACAACATTCCTGGCATGTCGGTCCCTACATCTCGTTCGGAACATTCTATACGTCTATAACGTTGTATATCCTAACCTAAGGGAACCTAGCATCTCGGGTGTAATATTTTACAACATTCTGGCGTGTCGTCGCCTGCTTCTCGATGGGGACATTATATACGTCTATAACGTTGTATATCCTAACCTAACGCAACCTAACATCTGGGATGTAATATTTTACAACATTCCTGGCATGTCGGTCACTACGTCTCGGTGGGAACATTATATACGTCTCTAACGATAAATATCCTAACCTAAGGCAACATAACATCTCGGATGTAATATTTTACAACACTCCTGGCATGTCGGTCCCTACGTCTCGGTGGGAACATTATGTACGTCTATAACGTTATATATCCTAACCAAAAGCAACCTAACATCTCGGATGTAATATTTTACAACATTGCTGGCATTTCGGCCCGTAGTTCTCGGTGGTAACATCATATACGTCTATAACATTATATATCCCAGCCTAAAGCAACCTAACACCTCGGATGTAATATTTTACAACATTCCTGGCATGTCGGTCCCTACATCTCGGTGGAAACATTGTATACGTCTATAACGATATATATCCTAGCCTGAGGCAACCTAACATCTCGGATGTAATATTTTACAACATTCTGGCATGTCGTCGCCTGCTCCTCGATGGGGATATTATATGCGTGCATAACGTTGTATATCCTAACCTAACGCAACCTAACATCTCGGATGTAATATTTAACAACATTCCTGGCATGTCGGTCCCTACGTCTCGGTGGGAACATTATATACGTCTATATCGATATATATCCTAACCTAAGGCAACCTTACATCTCGGATGTAATATTTTACAACATTCCTGGCATTTCGGCCCGTTGTTCTCGGTGGTAACATTATATGCGTCTATAACGTTGTGTATCCTAACCTACGGGAACCTAACATCTCGGGTGTAATATTTTACAACATTCCTGGCATGTCGGTCCCTACTTCTCGGTGGGAACATTGTATACGTCTATAAGGATATATATCCTAGCCTAAGGCAACCTAACATGTCGAATGTAATATTTTACAACATTCTGGCGTGTCGTCGCCTGCTCCTCGATGGGGACATTATATACGTGTATAACGTTGTATATCCTAACCTAAGGCAACCTAACATTTGGGATGTAATATTTTACAACATTCCTGGCATGTCGGCCCCTACTTCTCGGTGGGAACATTCTATACGTCTATAACGTTGTATATCCTAAACTAAGGGAACCTAACATCTCGGATGTAATATTTTACAACATTCTGGCGTGTCGTCGCCTGCTCCTCGATGGGGATATTATATACGTGCATAACGTTGTATATCCTAACCTAACGCAACCTAACATCTCGGATGTAATATTTAACAACATTCCTGGCATGTCGGTCCCTACGTCTCGGTGGGAACATTATATACGTCTATAACGATATATATCCTAACCTAAGGCAACCTAACATCACGGATGTAATATTTTACAACATTCCTGGCATTTCGGCCCGTTGTTCTCGGTGGTAACATTATATGCGTCTATAACGTTATATATCCTAGCCTAAGGCAACCTAACATCTCGGATGTAATATTTGACAACATTGCTGGCATTTCGGTCACTACGTCTCGGGGGGAACATTATATACGTCTGTAACGATATATACCCTAACCTAAGGCAACTTAACATCTCGGATGTAATATTTTACAACATTCCTGGCATGTCGGTCCCTACTTCTCGGTGGGAACATTCTATACGTCTATAACGTTGTGTATCCTAACCTAGGGGAACCTAACATCTCGGGTGTAATATTTTACAACATTCCTGGCATGTCGGTCCCTACTTCTCGGTGGGAACATTGTATACGTCTATAAGGATATATATCCTAGCCTAAGGCAACCTAACATGTCGAATGTAATATTTTACAACATTCTGGCGTGTCGTCGCCTGCTCCTCGATGGGGACATTATATACGTGTATAACGTTGTATATCCTAACCTAAGGCAACCTAACATTTGGGATGTAATATTTTACAACATTCCTGGCATGTCGGCCCCTACTTCTCGGTGGGAACATTCTATACGTCTATAACGTTGTATATCCTAAACTAAGGGAACCTAACATCTCGGATGTAATATTTTACAACATTCTGGCGTGTCGTCGCCTGCTCCTCGATGGGGATATTATATACGTGCATAACGTTGTATATCCTAACCTAACGCACCCTAACATCTCGGATGTAATATTTAACAACATTCCTGGCATGTCGGTCCCTACGTCTCGGTGGGAACATTATATACGTCTATAACGATATATATCCTAACCTAAGGCAACCTAACATCACGGATGTAATATTTTACAACATTCCTGGCATTTCGGCCCGTTGTTCTCGGTGGTAACATTATATGCGTCTATAACGTTGTGTATCCTAACCTACGGGAACCTAACATCTCGGGTGTAATATTTTACAACATTCCTGGCATGTCGGTCCCTACTTCTCGGTGGGAACATTGTATACGTCTATAAGGATATATATCCTAGCCTAAGGCAACCTAACATGTCGAATGTAATATTTTACAACATTCTGGCGTGTCGTCGCCTGCTCCTCGATGGGGACATTATATACGTGTATAACGTTGTATATCCTAACCTAAGGCAACCTAACATTTGGGATGTAATATTTTACAACATTCCTGGCATGTCGGCCCCTACTTCTCGGTGGGAACATTCTATACGTCTATAACGTTGTATATCCTAAACTAAGGGAACCTAACATCTCGGATGTAATATTTTACAACAT
This sequence comes from Xylocopa violacea, assembly GCA_963969225.1. Lineage (NCBI taxonomy): Eukaryota > Metazoa > Arthropoda > Insecta > Hymenoptera > Apidae > Xylocopa > Xylocopa violacea. The sequence continues at coordinate 2,639,874 of CAXAJV010000835.1, forward strand.
TCTGGCGTGTCGTCGCCTGCTCCTCGATGGGGATATTATATACGTGCATAACGTTGTATATCCTAACCTAACGCAACCTAACATCTCGGATGTAATATTTAACAACATTCCTGGCATGTCGGTCCCTACGTCTCGGTGGGAACATTATATACGTCTATAACGATATATATCCTAACCTAAGGCAACCTAACATCACGGATGTAATATTTTACAACATTCCTGGCATTTCGGCCCGTTGTTCTCGGTGGTAACATTATATACGTCTATAACATTATATATCCTAACCTAAAGCAACCTAACATCTCGGATGTAATATTTTACAACATTCCTGGCATGTCGGTCCCTACATCTCGTTCGGAACATTCTATACGTCTATAACGTTGTATATCCTAACCTAAGGGAACCTAGCATCTCAGGTGTAATATTTTACAACATTCTGGCGTGTCGTCGCCTGCTTCTCGATGGGGACATTATATACGTCTATAACGTTGTATATCCTAACCTAACGCAACCTAACATCTGGGATGTAATATTTTACAACATTCCTGGCATGTCGGTCACTACGTCTCGGTGGGAACATTATATACGTCTCTAACGATAAATATCCTAACCTAAGGCAACATAACATCTCGGATGTAATATTTTACAACACTCCTGGCATGTCGGTCCCTACGTCTCGGTGGGAACATTATGTACGTCTATAACGTTATATATCCTAACCAAAAGCAACCTAACATCTCGGATGTAATATTTTACAACATTGCTGGCATTTCGGCCCGTAGTTCTCGGTGGTAACATCATATACGTCTATAACATTATATATCCCAGCCTAAAGCAACCTAACACCTCGGATGTAATATTTTACAACATTCCTGGCATGTCGGTCCCTACATCTCGGTGGAAACATTGTATACGTCTATAACGATATATATCCTAGCCTGAGGCAACCTAACATCTCGGATGTAATATTTTACAACATTCTGGCATGTCGTCGCCTGCTCCTCGATGGGGATATTATATGCGTGCATAACGTTGTATATCCTAACCTAACGCAACCTAACATCTCGGATGTAATATTTAACAACATTCCTGGCATGTCGGTCCCTACGTCTCGGTGGGAACATTATATACGTCTATATCGATATATATCCTAACCTAAGGCAACCTTACATCTCGGATGTAATATTTTACAACATTCCTGGCATTTCGGCCCGTTGTTCTCGGTGGTAACATTATATGCGTCTATAACGTTATATATCCTACCCTAAGGCAGCTTAACATCTCGGATGTAATATTTGACAACATTGCTGACGTGTTAGCCCGTACTTCTCGGTGGGAACATCATGTACGTCTATAGCGATATATATCCTAGCCTAAGGCAACCTAACATGTCGAATGTAATATTTTACAACATTCCTGGCGTGTCGTCGCCAACTTCTCGATGTGGACATTATATACATCTATAACGTTGTATATCCTAACCTAAGCGAACCTAACATCTCGGGTGTAATATTTTACAACATTCCTGGCATTTCGGTCACTACGTCTAGGTGGAAACATTGTATACGTCTATAACGATATACATCCTAGCCTAAGGCAACCTAACATCTCGGATGTAATATTTTACAACATCTCTGGCGTGTCGTCGCATGCTTCTCGATGGGGACATTATATACGTGTATAAAGTTGTATATCCTAACCTAACGCAACTTAACATCTGGAATGTAATGTTTTACAATATTCCTGGCGTGTCGTAGTCTACCTTTGAATGGGGTCATAATATACATCTATAACGATGTATATACTAACCTAACGGAACCTAACATCTGGGATGTAATATTTTACAACATTCCTTGCATGTCGGTCCCTAGGTCTCGGTGGTAACATTATATACGTCTATAACGATATATATCCTAACCTAAGGCAACATAACATCTCGGATGTAATATTTTACAACATTCCTGGCATGACGGTCCCTATGTCTCGGTGGGAACATTATATACGTCTATAACGATATATATCCTAACCTAAGGCAACCTAACATCTCGGATGTAATATTTTACAACATTCCTGGCGCTTCGGCTGCTCCTTTTCGGTGGGAACATTATATACGTCTATAACGTTACATATCCTAACGTAAGGCAACATAACATCTCGGATGTTATATTTTACAACAATCCTGGCATGTCGTCGCCTGCTTCTCGATGGGGACTTTATATACGTCTATAACGTTGTATATTATAACCTAACGGAACCTAACATCTGGGATGTAATATTTTACAACATTCCTGGCATGTCGGTCCCTACGTCTCGGTGGGAACATTGTATACGTCTATAACGATATATATCCTAGCCTAAGGCAACCTAACATGTCGAATGTAATATTTTACAACATCTCTGGCGTGTCGTCGCCTGCTTCTCGATGGGGACATTATATACGTCTATAACGTTACATATCCTAACGTAAGGCAACATAACATCTCGGATGTTATATTTTACAACAATCCTGGCATGTCGTCGCCTGCTTCTCGATGGGGACTTTATATACGTCTATAACGTTGTATATTATAACCTAACGGAACCTAACATCTGGGATGTAATATTTTACAACATTCCTGGCATGTCGGTCCCTACGTCTCGGTGGGAACATTATATTCGTCGATAACGATATATATCCTAACCTAAGGCAACATAACATCTCGGATGTAATATTGTACAACATTCCTGGCATGTCGGTCCCTATGTCTCGGTGGGAACATTATATACGTATATAACGATATATATCCTAACCTAAGGCAACCTAACATCTCGTCTGTAATATTTTACAACATTCCTGGCATTTCGGCCCGTAGTTCTCGGTGGTAACATTATATGCGTCTATAACGTTATATATCCTAGCCTAAGGCAGCTTAACATCTCGGATGTAATATCTGACAACATTGCTGGCGTGTTAGCCCGTACTTCTCGGTGGGAATATCATACACGTCTATAGCGATATATATCCTAGCCTAAGGCGACCTAACATGTCGAATGTTATACTTTACATCATTCCTGACTTGTGGGCTCGTAGTTCTCGGTGGTAACATTATATACGTCTATAACATTATATATCCTAACCTAAAGCAACCTAACATCTCGGATGTAATATTTTACAACATTCCTGGCATGTCGGTCCCTACATCTCGTTCGGAACATTCTATACGTCTATAACGTTGTATATCCTAACCTAAGGGAACCTAGCATCTCGGGTGTAATATTTTACAACATTCTGGCGTGTCGTCGCCTGCTTCTCGATGGGGACATTATATACGTCTATAACGTTGTATATCCTAACCTAACGCAACCTAACATCTGGGATGTAATATTTTACAACATTCCTGGCATGTCGGTCACTACGTCTCGGTGGGAACATTATATACGTCTCTAACGATAAATATCCTAACCTAAGGCAACATAACATCTCGGATGTAATATTTTACAACATTCCTGGCATGACGGTCCCTATGTCTCGGTGGGAACATTATATACGTCTATAACGTTATATATCCTAGCCTAAGGCAACCTAACATCTCGGATGTAATGTTTGACAACATTCCTGGCATGTCGGTCCCTACGTCTCGGTGGGAAAAAGATATACGTCTATAACGATATATATCCTAACCTAAGACAACCTAACATCTCGGATGTAATATTTTACAACACTCCTGGCATGTCGGTCCCTACGTCTCGGTGGGAACATTATGTACGTCTATAACGTTATATATCCTAACCAAAAGCAACCTAACATCTCGGATGTAATATTTTACAACATTGCTGGCATTTCGGCCCGTAGTTCTCGGTGGTAACATCATATACGTCTATAACATTATATATCCCAGCCTAAAGCAACCTAACACCTCGGATGTAATATTTTACAACATTCCTGGCATGTCGGTCCCTACATCTCGGTGGAAACATTGTATACGTCTATAACGATATATATCCTAGCCTGAGGCAACCTAACATCTCGGATGTAATATTTTACAACATTCTGGCATGTCGTCGCCTGCTCCTCGATGGGGATATTATATACGTGCATAACGTTGTATATCCTAACCTAACGCAACCTAACATCTCGGATGTAATATTTAACAACATTCCTGGCATGTCGGTCCCTACGTCTCGGTGGGAACATTATATACGTCTATAACGATATATATCCTAACCTAAGGCAACCTTACATCTCGGATGTAATATTTTACAACATTCCTGGCATTTCGGCCCGTTGTTCTCGGTGGTAACATTATATGGGTCTATAACGTTATATATCCTACCCTAAGGCAGCTTAACATCTCGGATGTAATATTTGACAACATTGCTGACGTGTTAGCCCGTACTTCTCGGTGGGAACATCATGTACGTCTATAGCGATATATATCCTAGCCTAAGGCAACCTAACATGTCGAATGTAATATTTTACAACATTCCTGGCGTGTCGTCGCCAACTTCTCCATGTGGACATTATATACATCTATAACGTTGTATATCCTAACCTAAGCGAACCTAACATCTCGGGTGTAATATTTTACAACATTCCTGGCATTTCGGTCACTACGTCTAGGTGGAAACATTGTATACGTCTATAACGATATACATCCTAGCCTAAGGCAACCTAACATCTCGGATGTAATATTTTACAACATCTCTGGCGTGTCGTCGCATGCTTCTCGATGGGGACATTATATACGTGTATAAAGTTGTATATCCTAACCTAACGCAACTTAACATCTGGAATGTAATGTTTTACAATATTCCTGGCGTGTCGTAGTCTACCTTTGAATGGGGTCATAATATACATCTATAACGATGTATATACTAACCTAACGGAACCTAACATCTGGGATGTAATATTTTACAACATTCCTGGCATGTCGGTCCCTACGTCTCGGTGGTAACATTATATACGTCTATAACGATATATATCCTAACCTAAGGCAACATAACATCTCGGATGTAATATTTTACAACATTCCTGGCATGACGGTCCCTATGTCTCGGTGGTAACATTATATACGTCTATAACATTATATATCCTAACCTAAAGCAACCTAACATCTCGGATGTAATATTTTACAACATTCCTGGCATGTCGGTCCCTACATCTCGTTCGGAACATTCTATACGTCTGTAACGATATATACCCTAACCTAAGGCAACTTAACATCTCGGATGTAATATTTTACAACATTCCTGGCATGTCGGTCCCTACTTCTCGGTGGGAACATTCTATACGCCTATAACGTTGTGTATCCTAACCTAAGGAAACCTAACATCTCGGATGTAATATTTTACAACATCGTTGGCATTTCGGCCCGTAGTTATCGGTGGTAACATTATATACGTCTATAACGTTATATATCCTAGCCTAAGGCAACCTAACATCTCGGATGTAATGTTTGACAACATTCCTGGCATGTCGGTCCCTACGTCTCGGTGGAAACATTGTATACGTCTATAACGATATATATCCTAGCCTGTTGCAACCTAACATCTCGGATGTAATATTTTACAACATTCTGGCGTGTCGTCGCCTGCTCCACGATGGTGATATTATATACGTGCATAACGTTGTATATCCTAACCTAACGCAACCTAACATCTCGGATGTAATATTTAACAACATTCCTGGCATGTCGGTCCCTACGTCTCGGTGGGAACATTATATACGTCTATAACGATATATATCCTAACCTAAGGCAACCTAACATCTCGGATGTGATATTTTACAACATTCCTGGCGCTTCGGCTGCTCCTTTTCGGTGGGAACATTATGTACGTCTATAACGTTACATATCCTAACGTAAGGCAACATAACATCTCGGATGTTATATTTTACAACAATCCTGGCATTTCGTCGCCTGCTTCTCGATGGGGACTTTATATACGTCTATAACGTTGTATATTATAACCTAACGGAACCTAACATCTGGGATGTAATATTTTACAACATTCCTGGCATGTCGGTCCTTACGTCTCGGTGGGAACATTATATTCGTCGATAACGATATATATCCTAACCTAAGGCAACATAACATCTCGGATGTAATATTGTACAACATTCCTGGCATGTCGGTCCCTATGTCTCGGTGGGAACATTATATACGTATATAACGATATATATCCTAACCTAAGGCAACCTAACATCTCGTCTGTAATATTTTACAACATTCCTGGCATTTCGGCCCGTAGTTCTCGGTGGGAACACCATATACGTCTATAGCGATATATATCCTAGCCTAAGGCAACCTAACATTTCGAACGTAATACTTAACATCAGTCCTGACGTGTGGGCTCGTAGTTCTCGGTGGGAACATCATATACGTCTATAGCGATATATATCCTAGCCTAAGGCGACCTAACATGTCGAATGTTATACTTTACATCATTCCTGACTTGTGGGCTCGTAGTTCTCGGTGGTAACATTATATACGTCTATAACATTATATATCCTAACCTAAAGCAACCTAACACCTCGGATGTAATATTTTACAACATTCCTGGCATGTCGGTCCCTACATCTCGGTGGAAACATTGTATACGTCTATAACGATATATATCCTAGCCTGAGGCAACCTAACATCTCGGATGTAATATTTTACAACATTCTGGCATGTCGTCGCCTGCTCCTCGATGGGGATATTATATACGTGCATAACGTTGTATATCCTAACCTAACGCAACCTAACATCTCGGATGTAATATTTAACAACATTCCTGGCATGTCGGTCCCTACTTCTCGGTGGGAACATTCTATACGCCTATAACGTTGTGTATCCTAACCTAAGGAAACCTAACATCTCGGGTGTAATATTTTACAACATTCCTGGCATGTCGGTCACTACGTCTCGGTGTGAACATTATATACGTCTATAACGTTATATATCCTAGCCTAAGGCAACCTAACATCTGGGATGTAATATTTTACAACATTCCTGACATGTCGGTCCCTGCGTCTCGGTGGGAACGTTATATACGTCTATAACGATATATATCCTAACCTAAGGGAACCTTACATCTCGGATGTAATATTTTACAACATTCCTGGCGCGTCGTCGCCAGCTTCTCGATGGGGACATTATATACGTCTATAACGTTGTATATTCTAACCTAACGCAACCTAACATATGGGATGTAATATTTTACAACATTCCTGGCGTGTCGTCGCCTGCTTCTCGATGGGGACATTATATACGTCTATAACGTTGTATATCCTAACCTAACGCAACCTAACATATGGGATGTAATATTTTACAACATTCCTGGCGTGTCGTCGCCTACTTCTCGATGGGGCCATTATATACATCTATAACGTTGTATATGCGAACCTAAGGCAACCTAACATCTCGAATGTAATGTTTTACAACATTCCTGGCATGTCAGTCCGTACTTCTCGGTGGGAACATTGTATACGTCTATAACGATATATGTCCTAGCCTAAGGCAACATAACATCTCGGATGTAATATTTTACAACATTCATGGCGTGTCGTCGCCCGCTTCTCGATGGGGACATTATATACGTCTATAACGTTGTATATCCTAACCTAAAGCAACCTAACACCTGGAATGTAATATTTTACAAGATTCCTGGCATGTCGGTCCCCACGTCTCGGTGGGAACATTGTATACGTCTATAACGATATATATGCTAGCCAAGGCGACCTAACATGTCGAATGTAATATTTTACATCATTCCAGGCATGTCGTCGCCTGCTTCTCGATGGGAACATTATATACGTCTATTACGTTGTGTATCCTAACCTAACGCAACCTAACATCTGGGATGTAATATTTTACAACATTCCTGGCGTGTCGTTGCCTGCTTCTCGATGGGGACATAATATACGTCTATAACGTTGTATATCCTAACCCAACGCAACCTAACATCTGAGATGTAATATTTTACAACATTCCTGGCGTGTCGTCGCCTGCTTCTCGATGGGAACATTATATACGTCTATTACGTTGTGTATCCTAACCTAACGCAACCTAACATCTGGAATGTAATATTTTACAACATTCCTGGCATGTCGGCCCCTATTTCTCGGTGGGAATATTATATACGTCTATAACGTTATATTACCTAGCCTAAGGCAACCTAACATCTCGGATGTAATATTTGACAACATTCCTGGCGTGTTAGCCCGTACTTCTCGGTGGGAACATCATATACGTCTACAGCGATATATATCCTAACCGAAGGCAACCTAATATTTCGGATGTAATATTTTACAACATTCCTGGCATCCCGGTCCCTACATCTCGGTGGGATCATTCTATACGTCTATAACGATATATATCCTAGCCTAAGGCTACCTAACATCTCGGATATAATATTTTACAACATTCCTGGCGCTTCGGCCCCTACGTCTCGGTGGGAACATTCTATACGTCTATAGCGTTATATATTATAACCTAAGGGAACCTAACATCTCAGGTGTAATATTTTACAACATTCCTGTCATGTCGGTCCCTACTTCTCGGTGGGAACATTGTATACGTCTATAACGATATATATCCTAGCCTAAGGCAATCTAACATCTCGGATGTAATATTTTACAACATTCCTAGCGTGTCGTCGCCTGCTTCTTGATGGGGACATTATATACGTCTATAACGTTGTATATCCTAACCTAACGCAACCTAACATGTGGGATGCAATATTTTACAACATTCCTGGCATGTCGGTCCCTACGTCTCGGTGGGAACATTCTATGCCTCTATAGCGTTGTATATCCTAGCCTAAGGGAACCTAACATCTCAGGTGTAATACTTTACAACATTCCTGGCATGTCGGTCCCTACTTCTCGGTGGGAATATTGTATACGTCTATGGCGAAATATATCCTAACCGAAGGCAACCTGACATCTCGGATGTAATATTTTACAACATTCCTGGCATGTCGGTTCCTACTTCTCGGTGGGAACATTGTATACGGCTATAACGATATATATCCTAGCCTAAGGCAATCTAACATCTCGGGTATAATATTTTACAACATCCCTGACGCGTCGCCGCCTTCTTCTGGATGGGGACATTATATACGCCTATAACGTTGTATATCCTAACCTAACGCAACCTAACATCGCGGATATAATATTTTACAAATTTCCTGGCATGTCGGTCCCTACGTCTCGGTGGGAACATTCTATACGTTTATAACGTTGTATATCCTAACCTAAGGGAACCTAACATTTCGGGTGTAATATTTTACAACATTCCTGACGCGTCGGCCCCTATCTCTGGGTGGGAACATGATATACGTCTATAACGTTATATATCCTACCCTAAGGCGACCTAACATGTCGAATGTAGTATTTTACAACATTCCTGGCGTGTCGTCGCCTGCTTCTCGATGGGGACATTATATACGTCTATAACGTTATATATCCTAGACTAAAACAACCTAACATGTCGAATGTAATATTTTACAACATTCCTGGCGACTCGTCGCCTACTTCTCGATGGGAACATTATATACGTCTATAACGTTATATATCCTAACCGAAGGCACCCTAACATCTCGCATGTAATAGTTGACAACATTCCTGGCGTGTCCGCCCGTTCTTCTCGGTGGGAACGTTATATACGTCTATAACGTTATATATCCTAACCCAACGCAACCTAACATCTGGGATGTAATATTTTACAACATTCCTGGCGTGTCGTAGCCTGCTTCTCGATGGGGACATTATATACGTCTATAACGTTGTATATCCTAACCTAACGCAACCTAACATATGGGATGTAATATTTTACAACATTCCTGGCGTGTCGTCGCCTACTTCTCGATGGGGCCATTATATACATCTATAACGTTGTATATGCGAACCTAAGGCAACCTAACATCTCGAATGTAATGTTTTACAACATTCCTGGCATGTCAGTCCGTACTTCTCGGTGGGAACATTGTATACGTCTATAACGATATATGTCCTAGCCTAAGGCAACATAACATCTGGGATGTAATATTTCACAACATTCCTGGCGTGTCGTCGCCTACTTCTCGATGGGGCCAGTATATACATCTATAACGTTGTATATGCGAACCTAAGGCAACCTAACATCTCGAATGTAATGTTTTACAACATTCCTGGCATGTCAGTCCCCACGTCTCGGTGGGAACATTGTATACGTCTATAACGTTATATATCCTAGCCTAGGGCGACCTAACATGTCGAATGTAATATTTTACATCATTCCAGGCATGTCGTCGCCTGCTTCTCGATGGGAACATTATATACGTCTATTACGTTGTGTATCCTAACCCAACGCAACCTAACATCTGAGATGTAATATTTTACAACATTCCTGGCGTGTCGTCGCCTGCTTCTCGATGGGAACATTATATACGTCTATTACGTTGTGTATCCTAACCTAACGCAACCTAACATCTGGGATGTAATATTTTACAACATTCCTGGCGTGTCGTTGCCTGCTTCTCGATGGGGACATAATATACGTCTATAACGTTGTATATCCTAACCCAACGCAACCTAACATTTGGGATGTAATATTTTACAACATTCCTGGCGTGTCGTCGCCTACTTCTGGATGGGGTCATTATATACATCTATAACATTGTATATCCTAACCTAAGGCAACCTATCATCTCGGATGTAATATTTTATAACATTCCTGGCGTGTCGTCGCCTGCTTCTCGATGGGGACATAATATACGTCTATAACGTTGTATATCCTAACCTAACGCAACCTAACATCTGGGACGTAATATTTTACAACATTCCTGGCGTGTCGTCGCTTACTTCTGGATGGGGACATTATATATATCTATACCATGGTATATCCTAGCCTAAGGCAACCTAACATCTCGGATGTAATATTTGACAACATTCCTAGCATGTCGGTCCCTACTTCTCGGTGGGAACATTCTATACGTCTATAACGTTGTATATCCTAACCTAACGCAACCTAACATCTGGGATGTAATATTTTACAACATTCCTGGCATGTCGGCCCCTATTTCTCGGTGGGAATATTATATACGTCTATAACGTTATATATCCTAGCCTAAGGCAACCTAACATCTCGGATGTAATATTTGACAACATTCCTGGCGTGTTAGCCCGTACTTCTCGGTGGGAACATCATATACGTCTACAGCGATATGTATCCTAACCGAAGGCAACCTAATATTTCGGATGTAATATTTTACAACATTCCTGGCATCCCGGTCCCTACATCTCGGTGGGATCATTCTATACGTCTATAACGATATATATCCTAGCCTAAGGCTGCCTAACATCTCGGATGTAATATTTTACAACATTCCTGGCGCTTCGGCCCCTACGTCTCGGTGGGAACATTCTATGCGTCTATAGCGTTGTATATTATAACCTAAGGGAACCTAACATCTCAGGTGTAATATTTTACAACATTCCTGTCATGTCGGTCCCTACTTCTCGGTGGGAACATTGTATACGTCTATAACGATATATATCCTAGCCTAAGGCAATCTAACATCTCGGATGTAATATTTTACAACATTCCTAGCGTGTCGTCGCCTGCTTCTTGATGGGGACATTATATACGTCTATAACGTTGTATATCCTAACCTAACGCAACCTAACATGTGGGATGCAATATTTTACAACATTCCTGGCATGTCGGTCCCTACGTCTCGGTGGGAACATTCTATGCGTCTATAGCGTTGTATATCCTAGCCTAAGGGAACCTAACATCTCAGGTGTAATACTTTACAACATTCCTGGCATGTCGGTCCCTACTTCTCGGTGGGAATATTGTATACGTCTATGGCGAAATATATCCTAACCGAAGGCAACCTGACATCTCGGATGTAATATTTTACAACATTCCTGGCATGTCGGTTCCTACTTCTCGGTGGGAACATTGTATACGGCTATAACGATATATATCCTAGCCTAAGGAAATCTAACATCTCGGGTATAATATTTTACAACATTCCTGACGCGTCGTCGCCTTCTTCTGGATGGGGACATTATATACGCCTATAACGTTGTATATCCTAACCTAACGCAACCTAACATCGGGGATATAATATTTTACAAATTTCCTGGCATGTCGGTCCCTACGTCTCGGTGGGAACATTCTATACGTTTATAACGTTGTATATCCTAACCTAAGGGAACCTAACATTTCGGGTGTAATATTTTACAACATTCCTGACGCGTCGGCCCCTATTTCTGGGTGGGAACATGATATACGTCTATAACGTTATATATCCTACCCTAAGGCGACCTAACATGTCGAATGTAGTATTTTACAACATTCCTGGCGTGTCGTCGCCTGCTTCTCGATGGGGACATTATATACGTCTATAACGTTGTATATCCTAACCTAACGCAACCTAACATCTGGGACGTAATATTTTACAACATTCCTGGCGCGTCGTCGCCTACATCTCGGTGGGAAAATTATATACGTCTATAACGTTATATATCCTAACCTAAGGGAACCTAACATCTCGGATATAATAGTTGACAACAATCCTGGCGTGTCGGCCCGTACTTCTCGGTGGGAACATTATATACGTCTATAACGTTGTATATCCTAACCTAACGCAATCTAACTTCTGGGATGTAAAGTTTTACAACATTACTGGCATGTCGGTCAATACGTCTCGGTGGGAACGTTATATACGTCTATAACGATATATATCCTAACCTAAGGCAACCTAACATCTCGGGTGTAATATTTTACAACATTCCTGACGCATCGGCCCCTATTTCGCGGTGGGAACATTATATACGTCTATAACGTTACATATCCTAGCCTAAGGCAACCTAACATCTCGGATGTAATATTTTACAACATTCCTGGCATGTCGGTGACTACGTCTCCGTGGTAACATTATATACGTCTATAACGTTATATATCCTAGACTAAAACAACCTAACATGTCGAATGTAATATTTTACAACATTCTGGCGTGTCGTCGCCTGCTCCTCGATGGGGACATTATATACGTCTATAACGTTGTATATCCTAACCTAACGCAACCTAACATCTGGGATGTAATATTTTACACCATTCCTGGCATGTCCGTCCCTACGTCTCGGTGGTAACATTATATTCGTCTATAACGTTATATATCCTAGACTAAAACAACCTAACATGTCGAATGTAATATTTTACAACATTCCTGGCGTGTCGTCGCCTACTTCTCGATGGGAACATTATATACGTCTATAACGTTATATATCAGATCCTAAGGCAACCTAACTTCTCTACCGTATATTTTACAACATTCCTGGCGTGTCGTCGCCTACTTCTCGATGGGGACATTATATACATCTATAACGTTGTATATCCTAACCTAACGCAACCTAACATCTGGGATGTAATATTTTACAACATTCCTGGCATGACGGGCCCTACGTCTCGGTGGGAACATTCTATACGTCCATAGCGTTGTATATCCTAACTAAGGGAACCTAACATCTCGGGTGTAATATTTTACTACATTCCTGGCGCGCCGGCCACTACTTCTCGGTGGCAACATTATATACTTCTATAACGTTATATGTCCTAACGTACGGAAACATAACATCTCGGATGTAATATTTTACAACATTCCTGGCGTGTCGGCCCCTAATTCTCGGTGGGAACATTATATAACTCAATAACCTTATATATCCTAACCTAAGGCAACCTAATATCTGGGATGTTATATTTTACTACCTTCCTGGCACGTTGGCCCCTACTTCTCGGTGGGAACATTATATACGTCTATAACGCTATATATACTATCATAAGGCAACCTAACATCCCGGATGTAATATTTTCTAGCATTTCTGTCGTGTCGGTACTTACTTCTCGGTGGGAGCATTATATACGTCTATAACGCAACATGTCCTAGCCTAAGGCAACCTAACATGTCGAGCGTAATGTTTTACAACATTCCTGGCTCGTCGGCCCCTACTTCTCGGAGGGAAAGTTATTTACGACTATAACGCTATATCCTAGCCTAAGGTAACCTAACATGTCGAATGTTATATTTTACAACATTCCTGGCATGTCGGTCCCTACTTCTCGGTGGGAACATAATATACGTCTATAACGCTATATATCCTAACTTAAGGTAAACCAAAACCTAGGATGTAATAATTTAAAACATTCCTGGCGTGTCGGCGCCTACATCTCGGTTGGGACTTTATATACGTCTATAACGTTATATATCCAAACATAAGACAACCTAATATATCTGCTGTAATATTTTGCAACATTCCTGGCATGCCGGTCCCTACGTATCGGTGGGAACATTCTATACGTCTATAACGTTGTATATCCTAACCTAAGGGAACCTAACTTCTAGGGTGTAATACTTTACAACATTCCTGACGCGTCGGCCCCTATTTGTCGGTGGGAACATTATATACGTCTATAACGTTATATATCCTAGCCTAAGGCGACCTAACATGTCGTATGTAATATTTTACATCACTCCTGCCGTGTAGTCGCCTGCTTCTCGATGGGAACATTATATACGTCTATAACGTTGTGTATCCTAACCTAACGCATCCTAACACCTGGGATGTAATATTCCTGGCATGTCGGTGCCTACGTCTCGGTGGGAACATTATATACGTCTATAACGATATATATCCTAACCTAAGGCAACCTAACTCCTCGGATGTAATAGTTGACAACATTCCTGGCGTGTAGGCCCGTACTCCTCGGTGGGCACATTGTATACGTCTATAACGTTATATATCCTAGCCTAGGGCGACCTAACATGTCGAATGTAATATTTTACATCATTCCTGACGTGTCGTCTCCTGCTTCTCGATGGGGACATTATATACGTATATAATGTTGTATATCCTAACCTAATGCAACCTAACATCTGGGATGTAATATTTTACAACATTCCTGGCGTGTCGTTGCCTGCTTCTCGATGAGGACATAATATACGTCTATAACGTTGTATATCCTAACCCAACGCAACCTAACATCTGGGATGTAATATTTTACAACATTCCTCGCGTGTCGTCGCCTACTTCTGGATGGGGTCATTATATACATCTATAACGTTTTATATCCTAACCTAAGGGAACCTAACATCTCGGGTGTACTATTTTACAACATTCCTGACGCGTCGGCCCCTATTTTTCGGTGGGAACATTGTATATGTCTATAACGATATATATCCTAGCCTAAGGCAACCTAACATCTTGGATGTAATATTTTACATCATTCTGGCGTGTCGCCGCCTGCTTCTCCATGGGGACATTATATATGTCTATAACGTTGTATATCCTAACCTAACGCAACCTAACGTTTGGGATGTAATATTTTACAACATTCCTGGCATGTCGGTGCCTACGTCTCGGTGGGAACATTATATACGTCTATAACGATATATATCCTAACCTAAGGCAACCTAACTCCTCGGATGTAATATTTGACAACATTCCTGGCGTGTCGTCGCCTGCTTCTCGATGGGGACATAATATACGTCTATAACGTTGTATATCCTAACCTAACGCAACGTAACATCTGGGATGTAATATTTTACAACATTCCTGGCGTGTCGTCGCCTGCTTCTCGATGGGGAAATAATATACGTCTATAACGTTGTATATCCTAACCCAACGCAACCTAACATCTGGGATGTAATATTTTACAACATTCCTGGCGTGTCGTCGCCTACTTCTGGATGGGGTCTTTATATACATCTATAACGTTGTAGATCCTAACCTAACGCAACCTAACATCTCGGATGTAATATTTTACAACATTCCTAGATTGTCGGACCCTAAATCACGGTGGAAACATACTATACGTCTATAACGTTGTATATCCTAACCTAAGGGAACCTAACATCTCGGATGTAATATTTTACATCATTCTGGCGTGTCGTCGCCTGCTTCTCCATGGGGACGTTATATACATCTATAACATTGTATATCCTAACCTAAGGCAACCTAACATCTCGGATGTAATATTTTACAACACTCCTGGCATATCTCTCCCTACTTCTCGGTGGAAAAATTGTATACGTCTATAACGATATATATCCTAGCCTAAGGCAACCTAACATCTCGGACGTAATATTTTACAACATTCTGGCGTGTCGTCGCCTGCTTCTCGATGGGGTCATTATATACATCTATAACGTTGTATATCCTAACCTAAGGCAACCTAACATCTCGGATGTAATATTTTATAACATTCCTGGCGTTTCGTCGCCTGCTTCTCGAGGGGGACATTATATACGTCTATAACGTTGGATATCCTAACCTAACGCAACCTAACATCTCGGATGCAATATCTTACAACATTCCTAGATTGTCGGACCATACATCTCGGTGGGAACATACTATACGTCTATAACGTTGTATATCCTAACCTAAGGGAACCTAACATCTCGGGTGTAATATTTTACAACATTCCTGACGTGTCGGCCCCTATCTTTCGGTGGGAACATTGTATACGTCTATAACGATATATATCCTAGCCTAAGGCAACCTAACATCTCGGATGTAATATTTTACAACATTCTGGCGTGTCGTCGCCTGCTTCTCGATGGGGACATTATATACGTCTATAACGATGTATATCCTAACCTAACGCAACCTAACATTTGGGATGTAATATTTTACAGCATTCAAGGCGTGTCGTCGCCTAATTCTCGATGGGGACATTATATACATCTATAACATTGTATATCCTAACCTAAGGCCACCTAACATGTCGAATGTAATATTTTACAACATTCCTGGCGTGTCGTCGCCTGCTTCTAGATGGGGACATTATATACGTCTATAATGTTGTATATCCTAGCCTAACGCAACCTAACATTTGGGATGTAATATTTTGCAACATTCCTGGCATGTCGGTGCCTACGTCTCGGTGGGAACATTATATACGTCTATAAGGATATGTATCCTAACCTAAGGCAACCTAACTCCTCGGATGTAATATTTTACAACATTCCTGGCGTGTCCGCCCGTACTTCTCGGTGGGATCATTATATACGTCTATAACGTTATATATCCTAGCCTAGGGCGAACTAACATGTCGAATGTAAAATTTTACATCATTCCTGGCGTGTCGTCGCCTGCTATTCGATGGGAACATTATATACGTCTATGACGTTGTATATCCTAACCCAACGCAACCTAACATCTGGGATGTAATATTTTACAACATTCCTGGCGTGTCGTCGCCTGCTTCTCGATGGGGTCATAATATACGTCTATAACGTTGTATATCCTAACCTAACGCAACATAACACCTGGGATGTAATATTTTACTACATTCCTGGCGTGTCGTCGCCTACTTCTGGATGGTGTCATTATATACATCTGTAACGTTGTATATCCTAACCTAAGGCAACCTAACATCTCGGATGTAATATCTTATAACATTCCTGGCGTGTCGTCGCCTGCTTCTCGATGGGGACATTATATACGTCTATAACGTTGTATATCCTAACCTAACGCAACCTAACATCTCGGATGTAATATTTTACAACATTCCTGGCATGTCGGTCCCTACATCTCGGTGGGAACATACTATACGTCTATAACGTTGTATATCCTAACCTAAGGGAACCTAACATCTCGGGTGTAATACTTTACAACATTCCTAACGCGTCGGTCCCTATTTTTCGGTGGGAACATTGTATACGTCTATAACGATATGTATCCTAGCCTAAGGCAACCTAACATCTCGGATGTAATATTTTACATCATTCTGGCGTGTCGTCGCCTGCTTCTCGATGGGGACATAATATACGTCTATAACGTTGTATATCCTAACCTAACGCAACCTAACATTTGGGATGTAATATTTTGCAACATTCCTGGCATGTCGGTGCCTACGTCTCGGTGGGAACATTATATACGTCTATAAGGATATGTATCCTAACCTAAGGCAACCTAACTCCTCGGATGTAATATTTTACAACATTCCTGGCGTGTCCGCCCGTACTTCTCGGTGGGATCATTATATACGTCTATAACGTTATATATCCTAGCCTAGGGCGAACTAACATGTCGAATGTAAAATTTTACATCATTCCTGGCGTGTCGTCGCCTGCTATTCGATGGGAACATTATATACGTCTATAACGTTGTATATCCTAACCCAACGCAACCTAACATCTGGGATGTAATATTTTACAACATTCCTGGCATGTCAGTCCCTACTTCTCGGTGGGAACATTATATACGTCTATAACGTTATGTATCATAACCTAAGGCAACCTAACCTCTCTACCGTATCATTTTACAACATTCCTAGCGTGACGGCGCCTACTTCCCGATGGGGACATTATATACGTCTATAACGTTATATATCATAACGTAAGACAACATAGCATCTCGGATGTAATATTTTACAACATTCGTGGCATGTTGGTCCCTACGTCTCGGTGGGAACATTCTGTACGTCTATAACGTTGTATATCCTAGCCTAGGGCGAACCAACATGTCGAATGTAATATTTTATATCATTCCTGGCGTGTCGTCGCCTGCTATTCGATGGGAACATTATATACGTCTATAGCGTTGTATATCCTAACCTAACGCAACCTAACATCTGGGATGTAATATCTTACAACATTCCTGGCGTGTCGTCGCCTGCTTCTCGATGGGGACATAATATACGTCTATAACGTTGTATATCCTAACCTAACGCAACCTAACACCTGGGATGTAATATTTTACTACATTCCTGGCGTGTCGTCGCCTACTTCTGGATGGTGTCATTATATACATCTGTAACGTTGTATATCCTAACCTAAGGCAACCTAACATCTCGGATGTAATATCTTATAACATTCCTGGCGTGTCGTCGCCTGCTTCTCGATGGGGACATTATATACGTCTATAACGTTGTATATCCTAACCTAACGCAACCTAACATCTCGGATGTAATATTTTACAACATTCCTGGCATGTCGGTCCCTACATCTCGGTGGGAACATACTATACGTCTATAACGTTGTATATCCTAACCTAAGGGAACCTAACATCTCGGGTGTAATATTTTACAACATTCCTAACGCGTCGGTCCCTATTTTTCGGTGGGAACATTGTATACGTCTATAACGATATGTATCCTAGCCTAAGGCAACCTAACATCTCGGATGTAATATTTTACATCATTCTGGCGTGTCGTCGCCTGCTTCTCCATGGGGACATTATATACGTCTATAACGTTGTATATCCTAACCTAACGCAACCTAACATTTGGGATGTAATATTTTACAACATTCCTGGCGTTTCGTCGCCTACTTCTGGATGGGGCCATTATATACATCTATAACGTTGTATATCCTAACCTAACGCAACCTAACACCTGGTATGTAATATTTTACTACATTCCTGGCGTGTCGTCGCCTACTTCTGGATGGTGTCATTATATACATCTGTAACGTTGTATATCCTAACCTAAGGCAACCTAACATCTCGGATGTAATATCTTATAACATTCCTGGCGTGTCGTCGCCTGCTTCTCGATGGGGACATTATATACGTCTATAACGTTGTATATCCTAACCTAACGCAACCTAACATCTCGGATGTAATATTTTACAACATTCCTGGCATGTCGGTCCCTACATCTCGGTGGGAACATACTATACGTCTATAACGTTGTATATCCTAACCTAAGGGAACCTAACATCTCGGGTGTAATATTTTACAACATTCCTAACGCGTCGGTCCCTATTTTTCGGTGGGAACATTGTATACGTCTATAACGATATGTATCCTAGCCTAAGGCAACCTAACATCTCGGATGTAATATTTTACAACACTCCTGGCATATCTCTCCCTACTTCTCGGTGGAAAAATTGTATACGTCTATAACGATATATATCCTAGCCTAAGGCAACCTAACATCTCGGATGTAATATTTTACAACATTCTGGCGTGTCGTCGCCTGCTTCTCGATGGGGACATTATATACGTCTATAACGATGTATATCCTAACCTAACGCAACCTAACATTTGGGATGTAATATTTTACAACATTCCTGGCGTGTCGTCGCCTAATTCTCGATGGGGACATTATATACATCTATAACATTGTATATCCTAACCTAAGGCAACCTAACATCTCGGATGTAATATTTTACAACATTCCTGGCATATCGGTCCCTACTTCTCGGTCGAAACATTGTATACGTCTATAACGATATATATACTAGCCTAAGGCAACATAACTTATCGGATGTAATATTTTACAACATTCCTGGCGTGTCGTCGCCTACTTCTCGATGGGAACATTATATACGTCTATAACGTTATATATCAGATCCTAAGGCAACCTAACTTCTCTACCGTATATTTTACAACATTCCTGGCGTGTCGTCGCCTACTTCTCGATGGGGACATTATATACATCTATAACGTTGTATATCCTAACCTAACGCAACCTAACATCTGGGATGTAATATTTTACAACATTCCTGGCATGACGGGCCCTACGTCTCGGTGGGAACATTCTATACGTCCATAGCGTTGTATATCCTAACTAAGGGAACCTAACATCTCGGGTGTAATATTTTACTACATTCCTGGCGCGCCGGCCACTACTTCTCGGTGGCAACATTATATACTTCTATAACGTTATATGTCCTAACGTACGGAAACATAACATCTCGGATGTAATATTTTACAACATTCCTGGCGTGTCGGCCCCTAATTCTCGGTGGGAACATTATATAACTCAATAACCTTATATATCCTAACCTAAGGCAACCTAATATCTGGGATGTAATATTCCTGGCGTGTCGTCGCCTACTTCTGGATGGGGACATTATATACGTTTATAACGTTATATGTCCTAACCTAAGGCAACCTAACATCTCGGATGTAATAGTTGACAACATTCCTGGCGTGTCCGCCCGTACTTCTCGGCGGGAACATTATATACGTCTATAACGATATATATCCTAACCTAAGGCAACCTAACACCTCGCATGTAATAGTTGACAACATTCATGGCGTGTAGGCCCGTTCTTCTCGGTGGGAACATTGTATACGTCTATAGCGTTATATATCCTAGCCTAAGGCGACCTAACATGTCGAATGTAATATTTTGCAACATTCCTGGCGTGTCGTCGCCTGCTTCTAGATGGGGACATTATATACGTCTATAATGTTGTATATCCTAGCCTAACGCAACCTAATATCTGGGATGTAATATTTTACATCATTCCAGGCGTGTCGTCTCCTGCTTCTGGATGGAAACATTGTATACGTCTATAACGATATATATCCTAACCTAGGGCAACCTAACATTTCGGATGTAATAGTGGACAACATTCCTGGCGTGTCCGCCCGTACTTCTCGGTGGGAACACTATATACGTCCATAACGTTATTTATCCTAGCCTAGGGCCACCTAACATGTCGAATGTAATATTTTACAACATTCCTGGCGTGTCGTCGCCTGCTTCTCGATGGGGACATAATATACGTCTATAACGTTGTATATCCTAACCCAACGCAAACTAACATCTGGGATGTAACATTTTACAACATTCCTGGCGTGTCGTCGCCTACTTCTGGATGGAAACATTGTATACGTCTATAACGATATATATCCTAACCTAGGGCAACCTAACATTTCGGATGTAATAGTTGACAACATTCCTGGCGTGTCCGCCCGTACTTCTCGGTGGGAACATTATATACGTCTATAACGTTATATATCCTAGCCTAAGGCAACATATCATGCCGAATGTAATATTTTACAACATTCCTGGCGTGTCGTCGCCTGCTTCTCGATGGGGACATGATATACATCTATAACATTGTATATCCTAACCTAACGCAACCTAACATCTGGAATGTAATATTTTACGTTATTCCTGCCGTGTCGGCCCGTACTTCTCGGTGGGAACATCATATACGTCTATAACGTTATATATCCTAGCCTAAGGCAACCTAACAGCTCGGATATAATATTTTACTACATTCCTGGCGCGCCGGCCCCTTCTTCTCGGTGGCAACATTATATACTTCTATAACGTTATATGTCCTAACGTACGGAAACATAACATCTCGGTTGTAATATTTTACAACATTCCTGGCGTGTCGGCCCCTACTTCTCGGTGGGAACATTATATAAGTCAATAACCTTATATATCCTAACATAAGGCAACCTAATATCTGGGATGTTATATTTTACTACATTCCTGGCACGTTGGCCCCTACTTCTCGGTGGGAACATTATGTACGTCTATAACGCTATATATCCTAGCCTAAGGCGACCTAACATGTCGAATGTAATATTTTACAACATTCCTGGCGTGTCGTCGCCTGCTTCTCGATGGGGACATAATATACGTCTATAACGTTGTCTATCCTAACCTAACGCAACCTAACATCTGGGATGTAATATTTTACAACATTCCTGGCGTTTCGTCGCCTACTTCTGGATGGGGCCATTATATACATCTATAACGTTGTATATCCTAACCTAAGGCAACCTAACATCTCGGATGTAATATCTTATAACATTCCTGGCGTGTCGTCGCCTGCTTCTCGATGGGGACATTATATACGTCTATAACGTTGCATATCCTAACCTAACGCAACCTAACATCTTGGATGTAATATTTTACAACATTCCTGGCATGTCGGTCCCTACATCTTGGTGGGAACATACTATACGTCTATAACGTTGTATATCCTAACCTAAGGGAACCTAACATCTCGGGTGTAATATTTTACAACATTCCTAACGCGTCGGTCCCTATTTTTTGGTGGGGACATTGTATACGTCTATAACGATATATATCCTAGCCTAAGGCAACCTAACATCTCGGATGTAATATTTTACATCATTCTGGCGTGTCGTCGCCTGCTTCTCCATGGGGACGTAATATACATCTATAACATTGTATATCCTAACCTAAGGCAACCTAACATCTCGGATGTAATATTTTACAACACTCCTGGCATATCTCTCCCTACTTCTCGGTGGAAAAATTGTATACGTCTATAACGATATATATCCTAGCCTAAGGCAACCTAACATCTCGGATGTAATATTTTACAACATTCTGGCGTGTCTTCGCCTGCTTCTCGATGGGGTCATTATATACATCTATAACGTTGTATATCCTAACCTAAGGCAACCTAACATCTCGGATGTAATATTTTATAACATTCCTGGCGTGTCGTCGCCTGCTTCTCGATGGGGACATTATATACGTCTATAACGTTGGATATCCTAACCTAACGCAACCTAACATCTCGGATGCAATATCTTACAACATTCCTAGATTGTCGGACCATACATCTCGGTGGGAACATACTATACGTCTATAACGTTGTATATCCTAACCTAAGGGAACCTAAAATCTCGGGTGTAATATTTTACAACATTCCTGACGCGTCGGCCCCTATCTTTCGGTGGGAACATTGTATACGTCTATAACGATATATATCCTAGCCTAAGGCAACCTAACATCTCGGATGTAATATTTTACAACATTCTGGCGTGTCGTCGCCTGCTTCTCGATGGGGACATTATATACGTCTATAACGATGTATATCCTAACCTAACGCAACCTAACATTTGGGATGTAATATTTTACAGCATTCAAGGCGTGTCGTCGCCTAATTCTCGATGGGGACATTATATACATCTATAACATTGTATATCCTAACCTAAGGCAACCTAACATCTCGGATGTAATATTTTACAACATTCCTGGCATGTCGGTCCCTACTTCTCGGTGGAAACATTGTATACGTCTATAACGATATATATCCTAGCCTAAGGCAACCTAACACCTCGGATGTAATAGTTGACAACATTCATGGCGTGTAGGCCCGTACTTCTCGGTGGGAACATTATATACGTCTATAACGTTATATATCCTAGCCTAAGGCCACCTAACATGTCGAATGTAATATTTTACAACATTCCTGGCGTGTCGTCGCCTGCTTCTAGATGGGGACATTATATACGTCTATAATGTTGTATATCCTAGCCTAACGCAACCTAACATTTGGGATGTAATATTTTGCAACATTCCTGGCATGTCGGTGCCTACGTCTCGGTGGGAACATTATATACGTCTATAAGGATATGTATCCTAACCTAAGGCAACCTAACTCCTCGGATGTAATATTTTACAACATTCCTGGCGTGTCCGCCCGTACTTCTCGGTGGGATCATTATATACGTCTATAACGTTATATATCCTAGCCTAGGGCGAACTAACATGTCGAATGTAAAATTTTACTTCATTCCTGGCGTGTCGTCGCCTGCTATTCGATGGGAACATTATATACGTCTATGACGTTGTATATCCTAACCCAACGCAACCTAACATCTGGGATGTAATATTTTACAACATTCCTGGCGTGTCGTCGCCTGCTTCTCGATGGGGACATAATATACGTCTATAACGTTGTATATCCTAACCTAACGCAACCTAACACCTGGTATGTAATATTTTACTACATTCCTGGCGTGTCGTCGCCTACTTCTGGATGGTGTCATTATATACATCTGTAACGTTGTATATCCTAACCTAAGGCAACCTAACATCTCGGATGTAATATCTTATAACATTCCTGGCGTGTCGTCGCCTGCTTCTCGATGGGGACATTATATACGTCTATAACGTTGTATATCCTAACCTAACGCAACCTAACATCTCGGATGTAATATTTTACAACATTCCTGGCATGTCGGTCCCTACATCTCGGTGGGAACATACTATACGTCTATAACGTTGTATATCCTAACCTAAGGGAACCTAACATCTCGGGTGTAATATTTTACAACATTCCTAACGCGTCGGTCCCTATTTTTCGGTGGGAACATTGTATACGTCTATAACGATATGTATCCTAGCCTAAGGGAACCTAACATCTCGGATGTAATATTTTACAACACTCCTGGCATATCTCTCCCTACTTCTCGGTGGAAAAATTGTATACGTCTATAACGATATATATCCTAGCCTAAGGCAACCTAACATCTCGGATGTAATATTTTACAACATTCTGGCGTGTCGTCGCCTGCTTCTCGATGGGGACATTATATACGTCTATAACGATGTATATCCTAACCTAACGCAACCTAACATTTGGGATGTAATATTTTACAACATTCCTGGCGTGTCGTCGCCTAATTCTCGATGGGGACATTATATACATCTATAACATTGTATATCCTAACCTAAGGCAACCTAACATCTCGGATGTAATATTTTACAACATTCCTGGCATATCGGTCCCTACTTCTCGGTCGAAACATTGTATACGTCTATAACGATATATATACTAGCCTAAGGCAACATAACTTATCGGATGTAATATTTTACTACATTCCTGGCATGTCAGTCCCTACTTCTGGGTGGGAACATTATATACGTCTATAACGTTATGTATCATAACCTAAGGCAACCTAACCTCTCTACCGTATCATTATACAACATTCCTGGCGTGACGGCGCCTACTTCCCGATGGGGACATTATATATGTCTATAACGTTATATATCATAACGTAAGGCAACATAGCATCTCGGATGTAATATTTTACAACATTCCTGGCATGTTGGTCCCTACGTCTCTGTGGGAACATTCTGTACGTCTATAACGTTGTATATCCTAACCTAAGGGAACCTAACATCTAGGGTGTAATACTTTACAAAATTCCTGACGCGTCGGCCCCTGTTTGTCGGTGGGAACATTATATACGTCTATAACGTTATATATCCTAGCCTAAGGCGTCCTAACATGTCGAATGTAATATTTTACAACATTCCTGGCGTGTCATCGCCTACTTCTCGATGGGGACATTATATAAGTCTATAACGTTGTATATCCTAACCTAACGCAACCTAACATCTGGGATGTAATATTCCTGGCGTGTCGTCGCCTACTTCTGGATGGGGACATTATATACGTTTATAACGTTATATGTCCTAACCTAAGGCAACCTAACATCTCGGATGTAATAGTTGACAACATTCCTGGCGTGTCCGCCCGTACTTATCGGCGGGAACATTATATACCTCTATAACGATATATATCCTAACCTAAGGCAACCTAACACCTCGGATGTAATAGTTGACAACATTCATGGCGTGTAGGCCCGTTCTTCTCGGTGGGAACATTGTATACGTCTATAGCGTTATATATCCTAGCCTAAGGCGACCTAACATGTCGAATGTAATATTTTGCAACATTCCTGGCGTGTCGTCGCCTGCTTCTAGATGGGGACATTATATACGTCTATAATGTTGTATATCCTAGCCTAACGCAACCTAATATCTGGGATGTAATATTTTACATCATTCCAGGCGTGTCGTCTCCTGCTTCTGGATGGAAACATTGTATACGTCTATAACGATATATATCCTAACCTAGGGCAACCTAACATTTCGGATGTAATAGTGGACAACATTCCTGGCGTGTCCGCCCGTACTTCTCGGTGGGAACACTATATACGTCCATAACGTTATTTATCCTAGCCTAGGGCCACCTAACATGTCGAATGTAATATTTTACAACATTCCTGGCGTGTCGTCGCCTGCTTCTCGATGGGGACATAATATACGTCTATAACGTTGTATATCCTAACCCAACGCAAACTAACATCTGGGATGTAACATTTTACAACATTCCTGGCGTGTCGTCGCCCACTTCTGGATGGAAACATTGTATACGTCTATAACGATATATATCCTAACCTAGGGCAACCTAACATTTCGGATGTAATAGTTGACAACATTCCTGGCGTGTCCGCCCGTACTTCTCGGTGGGAACATTATATACGTCTATAACGTTATATATCCTAGCCTAAGGCAACATATCATGCCGAATGTAATATTTTACAACATTCCTGGCGTGTCGTCGCCTGCTTCTCGATGGGGACATTATATACGTCTATAACGTTGTATATCCTAACCTAACGCAACCTAACATCTCGGATGTAATATTTTACAACATTCCTGGCATGTCGGTCCCTACATTTCGGTGGGAACATACTATACGTCTATAACGTTGTATATCCTAACCTAAGGGAACCTAACATCTCGCGTGTAATATTTTACAACATTCCTAACGCGTCGGTCCCTATTTTTCGGTGGGAACATTGTATACGTCTATAACGATATGTATCCTAGCCTAAGGCATCCTAACATCTCGGATGTAATATTTTACATCATTCTGGCGTGTCGTCGCCTGCTTCTCCATGGGGACATTATATACGTCTATAACGTTGTATATCCTAACCTAACGCAACCTAACATTTGGGATGTAATATTTTACAACATTCCTGGCGTGTCGGTGCCTACGTCTCGGTGGGAACATTATATACGTCTATAACGATATGTATCCTAACCTAAGGCAACCTAACCTCTCTACCGTATCATTATACAACATTCCTGGCGTGACGGCGCCTACTTCCCGATGGGGACATTATATATGTCTATAACGTTATATATCATAACGTAAGGCAACATAGCATCTCGGATGTAATATTTTACAACATTCCTGGCATGTTGGTCCCTACGTCTCTGTGGGAACATTCTGTACGTCTATAACGTTGTATATCCTAACCTAAGGGAACCTAACATCTAGGGTGTAATACTTTACAACATTCCTGACGCGTCGGCCCCTGTTTGTCGGTGGGATCATTATATACGTCTATAACGTTATATATCCTAGCCTAAGGCGTCCTAACATGTCGAATGTAATATTTTACAACATTCCTGGCGTGTCATCGCCTACTTCTCGATGGGGATATTATATAAGTCTATAACGTTGTATATCCTAACCTAACGCAACCTAACATCTGGGATGTAATATTCCTGGCGTGTCGTCGCCTACTTCTGGATGGGGACATTATATACGTT
This sequence comes from Xylocopa violacea, assembly GCA_963969225.1. NCBI lineage: Eukaryota > Metazoa > Arthropoda > Insecta > Hymenoptera > Apidae > Xylocopa > Xylocopa violacea. The sequence continues at coordinate 2,667,758 of CAXAJV010000835.1, forward strand.
TATAACGTTATATGTCCTAACCTAAGGCAACCTAACATCTCGGATGTAATAGTTGACAACATTCCTGGCGTGTCCGCCCGTACTTCTCGGCGGGAACATTATATACGTCTATAACGATATATATCCTAACCTAAGGCAACCTAACACCTCGGATGTAATAGTTGACAACATTCATGGCGTGTAGGCCCGTTCTTCTCGGTGGGAACATTGTATACGTCTATAGCGTTATATATCCTAGCCTAAGGCGACCTAACATGTCGAATGTAATATTTTGCAACATTCCTGGCGTTTTGTCGCCTGCTTCTAGATGGGGACATTATATACGTCTATAATGTTGTATATCCTAGCCTAACGCAACGTAACATATGGGATGTAATATTTTACATCATTCCAGGCGTGTCGTCTCCTGCTTCTCGATGGGGACATTATATACGTCTATAATGTTGTATATCCTAACCTATCGCAACCTAACATCTGAAATGTAATATTTTACAACATTCCTGGCGTGTCGTCGCCTGCTTCTCGGTGGGAACATTATGTAAGTCAATAACGTTATATATCCCAACCTAAGGCAACCTAATATCTGGGATGTTATATTTTACTACATTCCTGGCACGTTGGCCCCTACTTCTCGGTGGGAACATTGTATACGTCTATATCGATATATATCCTAGCCTAAGGCAACCTAACATCTGGGATGTAATATTCCTGGCGCGTCGTCTCCTACTTATGGATGGGGACATTATATACGTCTATAACGTTATATATCCTAACCTAAGGCAACCTAACATCTCGGATGTAATAGTTGACAACATTCCTGGCGTGTCCGCCCGTACTTCTCGGTGGGAACACTATATACGTCCATAACGTTATTTATCCTAGCCTAGGGCCACCTAACATGTCGAATGTAATATTTTACAACATTCCTGGCGTGTCGTCGCCTGCTTCTCGATGGGGACATAATATACGTCTATAACGTAGTATATCCTAACCCAACGCAAACTAACATCTGGGATGTAACATTTTACAACATTCCTGGCGTGTCGTAGCCTACTTCTGGATGGAAACATTGTATACGTCTATAACGATATATATCCTAACCTAGGGCAACCTAACATTTCGGATGTAATAGTTGACAACAGTCCTGGCGTGTCCGCCCGTACTTCTCGGTGGGAACATTATCTAGGTCTATAACGTTATATATCCTAGCCTAAGGCAACATAACATGCCGAATGTAATATTTTGCAACATTCCTGGCGTTTTGTCGCCTGCTTCTAGATGGGGACATTATATACGTCTATAATGTTGTATATCCTAGCCTAACGCAACGTAACATATGGGATGTAATATTTTACATCATTCCAGGCGTGTCGTCTCCTGCTTCTCGATGGGGACATTATATACGTCTATAATGTTGTATATCCTAACCTATCGCAACCTAACATCTGAAATGTAATATTTTACAACATTCCTGGCGTGTCGTCGCCTGCTTCTCGGTGGGAACATTATGTAAGTCAATAACGTTATATATCCCAACCTAAGGCAACCTAATATCTGGGATGTTATATTTTACTACATTCCTGGCACGTTGGCCCCTACTTCTCGGTGGGAACATTGTATACGTCTATATCGATATATATCCTAGCCTAAGGCAACCTAACCTCTCTACCGTATCATTATACAACATTCCTAGCGTGACGGCGCCTACTTCCCGATGGGGACATTATATATGTCTATAACGTTATATATCATAACGTAAGGCAACATAGCATCTCGGATGTAATATTTTACAACATTCCTGGCATGTTGGTCCCTACGTCTCTGTGGGAACATTCTGTACGTCTATAACGTTGTATATCCTAACCTAAGGGAACCTAACATCTAGGGTGTAATACTTTACAACATTCCTGACGCGTCGGCCCCTGTTTGTCGGTGGGAACATTATATACGTCTATAACGTTATATATCCTAGCCTAAGGCGTCCTAACATGTCGAATGTAATATTTTACAACATTCCTGGCGTGTCATCGCGTACTTCTCGATGGGGATATTATATAAGTCTATAACGTTGTATATCCTAACCTAACGCAACCTAACATCTGGGATGTAATATTCCTGGCGTGTCGTCGCCTACTTCTGGATGGGGACATTATATACGTTTATAACGTTATATGTCCTAACCTAAGGCAACCTAACATCTCGGATGTAATAGTTGACAACATTCCTGGCGTGTCCGCCCGTACTTCTCGGCGGGAACATTATATACGTCTATAACGATATATATCCTAACCTAAGGCAACCTAACACCTCGGATGTAATAGTTGACAACATTCATGGCGTGTAGGCCCGTTCTTCTCGGTGGGAACATTGTATACGTCTATAGCGTTATATATCCTATCCTAAGGCGACCTAACATGTCGAATGTAATATTTTGCAACATTCCTGGCGTGTCGTCGCCTGCTTCTAGATGGGGACATTATATACGTCTATAATGTTGTATATCCTAGCCTAACGCAACCTAACATCTGGGATGTAATATTTTACATCATTCCAGGCGTGTCGTCTCCTGCTTCTGGATGGAAACATTGTATACGTCTATAACGATATATATCCTAATCTAGGGCAACCTAACATTTCGGATGTAATAGTTGACAACATTCCTGGCGTGTCCGCCCGTACTTCTCGGTGGGAACACTATATACGTCCATAACGTTATTTATCCTAGCCTAGGGCCACCTAACATGTCGAATGTAATATTTTACAACATTCCTGGCGTGTCGTCGCCTGCTTCTCGATGGGGACATAATATACGTCTATAACGTTGTATATCCTAACCCAACGCAAACTAACATCTGGGATGTAACATTTTACAACATTCCTGGCGTGTCGTCGCCTACTTCTGGATGGAAACATTGTATACGTCTATAACGATATATATCCTAACCTAGGGCAACCTAACATTTCGGATGTAATAGTTGACAACATTCCTGGCGTGTCCGCCCGTACTTCTCGGTGGGAACATTATATACGTCTATAACGTTATATATCCTAGCCTAAGGCAACATATCATGCCGAATGTAATATTTTACTACATTCCTGGCGTGTCGTCGCCTACTTCTGGATGGTGTCATTATATACATCTGTAACGTTGTATATCCTAACCTAAGGCAACCTAACATCTCGGATGTAATATCTTATAACATTCCTGGCGTGTCGTCGCCTGCTTCTCGATGGGGACATTATATACGTCTATAACGTTGTATATCCTAACCTAACGCAACCTAACATCTCGGATGTAATATTTTACAACATTCCTGGCATGTCGGTCCCTACATCTCGGTGGGAACATACTATACGTCTATAACGTTGTATATCCTAACCTAAGGGAACCTAACATCTCGGGTGTAATATTTTACAACATTCCTAACGCGTCGGTCCCTATTTTTCGGTGGGAACATTGTATACGTCTATAACGATATGTATCCTAGCCTAAGGCAACCTAACATCTCGGATGTAATATTTTACAACACTCCTGGCATATCTCTCCCTACTTCTCGGTGGAAAAATTGTATACGTCTATAACGATATATATCCTAGCCTAAGGCAACCTAACATCTCGGATGTAATATTTTACAACATTCTGGCGTGTCGTCGCCTGCTTCTCGATGGGGACATTATATACGTCTATAACGATGTATATCCTAACCTAACGCAACCTAACATTTGGGATGTAATATTTTACAACATTCCTGGCGTGTCGTCGCCTAATTCTCGATGGGGACATTATATACATCTATAACATTGTATATCCTAACCTAAGGCAACCTAACATCTCGGATGTAATATTTTACAACATTCCTGGCATATCGGTCCCTACTTCTCGGTCGAAACATTGTATACGTCTATAACGATATATATACTAGCCTAAGGCAACATAACTTATCGGATGTAATATTTTACTACATTCCTGGCATGTCAGTCCCTACTTCTGGGTGGGAACATTATATACGTCTATAACGTTATGTATCATAACCTAAGGCAACCTAACCTCTCTACCGTATCATTATACAACATTCCTGGCGTGACGGCGCCTACTTCCCGATGGGGACATTATATATGTCTATAACGTTATATATCATAACGTAAGGCAACATAGCATCTCGGATGTAATATTTTACAACATTCCTGGCATGTTGGTCCCTACGTCTCTGTGGGAACATTCTGTACGTCTATAACGTTGTATATCCTAACCTAAGGGAACCTAACATCTAGGGTGTAATACTTTACAAAATTCCTGACGCGTCGGCCCCTGTTTGTCGGTGGGAACATTATATACGTCTATAACGTTATATATCCTAGCCTAAGGCGTCCTAACATGTCGAATGTAATATTTTACAACATTCCTGGCGTGTCATCGCCTACTTCTCGATGGGGACATTATATAAGTCTATAACGTTGTATATCCTAACCTAACGCAACCTAACATCTGGGATGTAATATTCCTGGCGTGTCGTCGCCTACTTCTGGATGGGGACATTATATACGTTTATAACGTTATATGTCCTAACCTAAGGCAACCTAACATCTCGGATGTAATAGTTGACAACATTCCTGGCGTGTCCGCCCGTACTTATCGGCGGGAACATTATATACCTCTATAACGATATATATCCTAACCTAAGGCAACCTAACACCTCGGATGTAATAGTTGACAACATTCATGGCGTGTAGGCCCGTTCTTCTCGGTGGGAACATTGTATACGTCTATAGCGTTATATATCCTAGCCTAAGGCGACCTAACATGTCGAATGTAATATTTTGCAACATTCCTGGCGTGTCGTCGCCTGCTTCTAGATGGGGACATTATATACGTCTATAATGTTGTATATCCTAGCCTAACGCAACCTAATATCTGGGATGTAATATTTTACATCATTCCAGGCGTGTCGTCTCCTGCTTCTGGATGGAAACATTGTATACGTCTATAACGATATATATCCTAACCTAGGGCAACCTAACATTTCGGATGTAATAGTGGACAACATTCCTGGCGTGTCCGCCCGTACTTCTCGGTGGGAACACTATATACGTCCATAACGTTATTTATCCTAGCCTAGGGCCACCTAACATGTCGAATGTAATATTTTACAACATTCCTGGCGTGTCGTCGCCTGCTTCTCGATGGGGACATAATATACGTCTATAACGTTGTATATCCTAACCCAACGCAAACTAACATCTGGGATGTAACATTTTACAACATTCCTGGCGTGTCGTCGCCTACTTCTGGATGGAAACATTGTATACGTCTATAACGATATATATCCTAACCTAGGGCAACCTAACATTTCGGATGTAATAGTTGACAACATTCCTGGCGTGTCCGCCCGTACTTCTCGGTGGGAACATTATATACGTCTATAACGTTATATATCCTAGCCTAAGGCAACATATCATGCCGAATGTAATATTTTACAACATTCCTGGCGTGTCGTCGCCTGCTTCTCGATGGGGACATTATATACGTCTATAACGTTGTATATCCTAACCTAACGCAACCTAACATCTCGGATGTAATATTTTACAACATTCCTGGCATGTCGGTCCCTACATCTCGGTGGGAACATACTATACGTCTATAACGTTGTATATCCTAACCTAAGGGAACCTAACATCTCGCGTGTAATATTTTACAACATTCCTAACGCGTCGGTCCCTATTTTTCGGTGGGAACATTGTATACGTCTATAACGATATGTATCCTAGCCTAAGGCATCCTAACATCTCGGATGTAATATTTTACATCATTCTGGCGTGTCGTCGCCTGCTTCTCCATGGGGACATTATATACGTCTATAACGTTGTATATCCTAACCTAACGCAACCTAACATTTGGGATGTAATATTTTACAACATTCCTGGCGTGTCGGTGCCTACGTCTCGGTGGGAACATTATATACGTCTATAACGATATGTATCCTAACCTAAGGCAACCTAACCTCTCTACCGTATCATTATACAACATTCCTGGCGTGACGGCGCCTACTTCCCGATGGGGACATTATATATGTCTATAACGTTATATATCATAACGTAAGGCAACATAGCATCTCGGATGTAATATTTTACAACATTCCTGGCATGTTGGTCCCTACGTCTCTGTGGGAACATTCTGTACGTCTATAACGTTGTATATCCTAACCTAAGGGAACCTAACATCTAGGGTGTAATACTTTACAACATTCCTGACGCGTCGGCCCCTGTTTGTCGGTGGGATCATTATATACGTCTATAACGTTATATATCCTAGCCTAAGGCGTCCTAACATGTCGAATGTAATATTTTACAACATTCCTGGCGTGTCATCGCCTACTTCTCGATGGGGATATTATATAAGTCTATAACGTTGTATATCCTAACCTAACGCAACCTAACATCTGGGATGTAATATTCCTGGCGTGTCGTCGCCTACTTCTGGATGGGGACATTATATACGTTTATAACGTTATATGTCCTAACCTAAGGCAACCTAACATCTCGGATGTAATAGTTGACAACATTCCTGGCGTGTCCGCCCGTACTTCTCGGCGGGAACATTATATACGTCTATAACGATATATATCCTAACCTAAGGCAACCTAACACCTCGGATGTAATAGTTGACAACATTCATGGCGTGTAGGCCCGTTCTTCTCGGTGGGAACATTGTATACGTCTATAGCGTTATATATCCTAGCCTAAGGCGACCTAACATGTCGAATGTAATATTTTGCAACATTCCTGGCGTTTTGTCGCCTGCTTCTAGATGGGGACATTATATACGTCTATAATGTTGTATATCCTAGCCTAACGCAACGTAACATATGGGATGTAATATTTTACATCATTCCAGGCGTGTCGTCTCCTGCTTCTCGATGGGGACATTATATACGTCTATAATGTTGTATATCCTAACCTATCGCAACCTAACATCTGAAATGTAATATTTTACAACATTCCTGGCGTGTCGTCGCCTGCTTCTCGGTGGGAACATTATGTAAGTCAATAACGTTATATATCCCAACCTAAGGCAACCTAATATCTGGGATGTTATATTTTACTACATTCCTGGCACGTTGGCCCCTACTTCTCGGTGGGAACATTGTATACGTCTATATCGATATATATCCTAGCCTAAGGCAACCTAACATCTGGGATGTAATATTCCTGGCGCGTCGTCTCCTACTTATGGATGGGGACATTATATACGTCTATAACGTTATATATCCTAACCTAAGGCAACCTAACATCTCGGATGTAATAGTTGACAACATTCCTGGCGTGTCCGCCCGTACTTCTCGGTGGGAACACTATATACGTCCATAACGTTATTTATCCTAGCCTAGGGCCACCTAACATGTCGAATGTAATATTTTACAACATTCCTGGCGTGTCGTCGCCTGCTTCTCGATGGGGACATAATATACGTCTATAACGTAGTATATCCTAACCCAACGCAAACTAACATCTGGGATGTAACATTTTACAACATTCCTGGCGTGTCGTAGCCTACTTCTGGATGGAAACATTGTATACGTCTATAACGATATATATCCTAACCTAGGGCAACCTAACATTTCGGATGTAATAGTTGACAACAGTCCTGGCGTGTCCGCCCGTACTTCTCGGTGGGAACATTATCTAGGTCTATAACGTTATATATCCTAGCCTAAGGCAACATAACATGCCGAATGTAATATTTTACAACATTCCTGGCGTGTCGTCGCCTACTTCTGGATGGTGTCATTATATACATCTGTAACGTTGTATATCCTAACCTAAGGCAACCTAACATCTCGGATGTAATATCTTATAACATTCCTGGCGTGTCGTCGCCTGCTTCTCGATGGGGACATTATATACGTCTATAACGATGTATATCCTAACCTAACGCAACCTAACATTTGGGATGTAATATTTTACAACATTCCTGGCGTGTCGTCGCCTAATTCTCGATGGGGACATTATATACATCTATAACATTGTATATCCTAACCTAAGGCAACCTAACATCTCGGATGTAATATTTTACAACATTCCTGGCATATCGGTCCCTACTTCTCGGTGGGAACATTATATACGTCTATAACGTTATGTATCATAACCTAAGGCAACCTAACCTCTCTACCGTATCATTATACAACATTCCTAGCGTGACGGCGCCTACTTCCCGATGGGGACATTATATATGTCTATAACGTTATATATCATAACGTAAGGCAACATAGCATCTCGGATGTAATATTTTACAACATTCCTGGCATGTTGGTCCCTACGTCTCTGTGGGAACATTCTGTACGTCTATAACGTTGTATATCCTAACCTAAGGGAACCTAACATCTAGGGTGTAATACTTTACAACATTCCTGACGCGTCGGCCCCTGTTTGTCGGTGGGAACATTATATACGTCTATAACGTTATATATCCTAGCCTAAGGCGTCCTAACATGTCGAATGTAATATTTTACAACATTCCTGGCGTGTCATCGCGTACTTCTCGATGGGGATATTATATAAGTCTATAACGTTGTATATCCTAACCTAACGCAACCTAACATCTGGGATGTAATATTCCTGGCGTGTCGTCGCCTACTTCTGGATGGGGACATTATATACGTTTATAACGTTATATGTCCTAACCTAAGGCAACCTAACATCTCGGATGTAATAGTTGACAACATTCCTGGCGTGTCCGCCCGTACTTCTCGGCGGGAACATTATATACGTCTATAACGATATATATCCTAACCTAAGGCAACCTAACACCTCGGATGTAATAGTTGACAACATTCATGGCGTGTAGGCCCGTTCTTCTCGGTGGGAACATTGTATACGTCTATAGCGTTATATATCCTATCCTAAGGCGACCTAACATGTCGAATGTAATATTTTGCAACATTCCTGGCGTGTCGTCGCCTGCTTCTAGATGGGGACATTATATACGTCTATAATGTTGTATATCCTAGCCTAACGCAACCTAACATCTGGGATGTAATATTTTACATCATTCCAGGCGTGTCGTCTCCTGCTTCTGGATGGAAACATTGTATACGTCTATAACGATATATATCCTAATCTAGGGCAACCTAACATTTCGGATGTAATAGTTGACAACATTCCTGGCGTGTCCGCCCGTACTTCTCGGTGGGAACACTATATACGTCCATAACGTTATTTATCCTAGCCTAGGGCCACCTAACATGTCGAATGTAATATTTTACAACATTCCTGGCGTGTCGTCGCCTGCTTCTCGATGGGGACATAATATACGTCTATAACGTTGTATATCCTAACCCAACGCAAACTAACATCTGGGATGTAACATTTTACAACATTCCTGGCGTGTCGTCGCCTACTTCTGGATGGAAACATTGTATACGTCTATAACGATATATATCCTAACCTAGGGCAACCTAACATTTCGGATGTAATAGTTGACAACATTCCTGGCGTGTCCGCCCGTACTTCTCGGTGGGAACATTATATACGTCTATAACGTTATATATCCTAGCCTAAGGCAACATATCATGCCGAATGTAATATTTTACAACATTCCTGGCGTGTCGTCGCCTGCTTCTCGATGGGGACATGATATACATCTATAACATTGTATATCCTAACCTAACGCAACCTAACATCTGGAATGTAATATTTTACGTTATTCCTGCCGTGTCGGCCCGTACTTCTCGGTGGGAACATCATATACGTCTATAACGTTATATATCCTAGCCTAAGGCAACCTAACAGCTCGGATATAATATTTTACTACATTCCTGGCGCGCCGGCCCCTTCTTCTCGGTGGCAACATTATATACTTCTATAACGTTATATGTCCTAACGTACGGAAACATAACATCTCGGATGTAATATTTTACAACATTCCTGGCGTGTCGGCCCCTACTTCTCGGTGGGAACATTATATAAGTCAATAACCTTATATATCCTAACATAAGGCAACCTAATATCTGGGATGTTATATTTTACTACATTCCTGGCACGTTGGCCCCTACTTCTCGGTGGGAACATTATGTACGTCTATAACGCTATATATCCTAGCCTAAGGCGACCTAACATGTCGAATGTAATATTTTACAACATACCTGGCGTGTCGTCGCCTGCTTCTCGATGGGGACATAATATACGTCTATAACGTTGTCTATCCTAACCTAACGCAACCTAACATTTGGGATGTAATATTTTACAACATTCCTGGCGTGTCGTCGCCTGCTTCTCGATGGGGACATAATATACGTCTATAACGTTGTATATCCTAACCTAACGCAACCTAACACCTGGGATGTAATATTTTACTACATTCCTGGCGTGTCGTCGCCTACTTCTGGATGGTGTCATTATATACATCTGTAACGTTGTATATCCTAACCTAAGGCAACCTAACATCTCGGATGTAATATCTTATAACATTCCTGGCGTGTCGTCGCCTGCTTCTCGATGGGGACATTATATACGTCTATAACGTTGTATATCCTAACCTAACGCAACCTAACATCTCGGATGTAATATTTTACAACATTCCTGGCATGTCGGTCCCTACATCTCGGTGGGAACATACTATACGTCTATAACGTTGTATATCCTAACCTAAGGGAACCTAACATCTCGCGTGTAATATTTTACAACATTCCTAACGCGTCGGTCCCTATTTTTCGGTGGGAACATTGTATACGTCTATAACGATATGTATCCTAGCCTAAGGCAACCTAACATCTCGGATGTAATATTTTACATCATTCTGGCGTGTCGTCGCCTGCTTCTCCATGGGGACATTATATACGTCTATAACGTTGTATATCCTAACCTAACGCAACCTAACATTTGGGATGTAATATTTTACAACATTCCTGGCGTGTCGGTGCCTACGTCTCGGTGGGAACATTATATACGTCTATAACGATATGTATCCTAACCTAAGGCAACCTAACACCTCGGATGTAATATTTTACAACATTCCTGGCGTTTCCGCCCGTACTTCTCGGTGGGATCATTATATACGTCTATAACGTTATATATCATAGCCTAGGGCGAACTAACATGTCGAATGTAAAATTTTACATCATTCCTGGCGTGTCGTCGCCTGCTATTCGATGGGAACATTATATACGTCTGTAACGTTGTATATCCTAACCCAACGGAACCTAACATCTGGGATGTAATATTTTACATCATTCCTGGCGTGTCGTCGCCTAATTCTCGATGGGGACATTATATACATCTATAACATTGTATATCCTAACCTAAGGCAACCTAACATCTCGGATGTAATATTTTACAACATTCCTGGCATATCGGTCCCTACTTCTCGGTGGAAACATTGTATACGTCTATAACGATATATATACTAGCCTAAGGCAACATAACTTATCGGATGTAATATTTTACTACATTCCTGGCATGTCAGTCCCTACTTCTCGGTGGGAACATTATATACGTCTATAACGTTATGTATCATAACCTAAGGCAACCTAACCTCTCTACCGTATCATTATACAACATTCCTGGCGTGACGGCGCCTACTTCCCGATGGGGACATTATATATGTCTATAACGTTATATATCATAACGTAAGGCAACATAGCATCTCGGATGTAATATTTTACAACATTCCTGGCATGTTGGTCCCTACGTCTCTGTGGGAACATTCTGTACGTCTATAACGTTGTATATCCTAACCTAAGGGAACCTAACATCTAGGGTGTAATACTTTACAACATTCCTGACGCGTCGGCCCCTGTTTGTCGGTGGGAACATTATATACGTCTATAACGTTATATATCCTAGCCTAAGGCGTCCTAACATGTCGAATGTAATATTTTACAACATTCCTGGCGTGTCATCGCCTACTTCTCGGTGGGGATATTATATAAGTCTATAACGTTGTATATCCTAACCTAACGCAACCTAACATCTGGGATGTAATATTCCTGGCGTGTCGTCGCCTACTTCTGGATGGGGACATTATATACGTTTATAACGTTATATGTCCTAACCTAAGGCAACCTAACATCTCGGATGTAATAGTTGACAACATTCCTGGCGTGTCCGCCCGTACTTCTCGGCGGGAACATTATATACGTCTATAACGATATATATCCTAACCTAAGGCAACCTAACACCTCGGATGTAATAGTTGACAACATTCATGTCGTGTAGGCCCGTTCTTCTCGGTGGGAACATTGTATACGTCTATAGCGTTATATATCCTAGCCTAAGGCGACCTAACATGTCGAATGTAATATTTTGCAACATTCCTGGCGTTTCGTCGCCTGCTTCTAGATGGGGACATTATATACGTCTATAATGTTGTATATCCTAGCCTAACGCAACCTAACATCTGGGATGTAATATTTTACATCATTCCAGGCGTGTCGTCTCCTGCTTCTCGATGGGGACATTATATACGTCTATAATGTTGTATATCCTAACCTATCGCAACCTAACATCTGAAATGTAATATTTTACAACATTCCTGGCGTGTCGTCGCCTGCTTCTCGGTGGGAACATTATGTAAGTCAATAACGTTATATATCCCAACCTAAGGCAACCTAATATCTGGGATGTTATATTTTACTACATTCCTGGCACGTTGGCCCCTACTTCTCGGTGGGAACATTGTATACGTCTATAACGATATATATCCTAACCTAACGCAACCTAACATCTGGGATGTAATATTTTACAACATTCCTGGCGTGTCGTCGCCTACTTCTGGATGGGGTCATTATATAGATCTATAACGTTGTATATCCTAACCTAAGGGAACCTTACATCTCGGGTGTAATATTTTACAACATTCCTGACGCGACGGCCCCTATTTTTCGTTGGGAACATTATATACGTCTATAACGTTATATATCCTAGCCCAAGGCGACCTAACATGTCGAATGTAATATTTTACAACATTCCTGGCGTGTCGTCTCCTGCTTCTCGATGGGGACATTATATACGTCTATAATGTTGTATATCCGAACCTAACGCAACGTAACATCTGGGATGTAATATTTTACAACATTCCTGGCGTGTCGTCGCCTGCTTCTCGATTTGTACATAATATACGTCTATAACGTTGTATATCCTAACCTAACGCAACCTAACATCTGGGATGTAGTATCTTACAACATTCCTGGCATGTCGGTCCCTACTTCTCGGTGGGGACTTTATATACGTCTATAACGTTATATATCCAAACATAAGGCAACCTAATATATCTGCTGCAATATTTTGCAACATTCCTGGCATGCCGGTCCCTACGTCTCGGTGGGAACATTCTGTACGTCTATAACGTTGTATATCCTAACTTAAGGCAACCTAACATCGCGGGTGTAATATTTTACAACATTCCTGGCGTGTCGGCCCGTAGTTCACGGTGGAAACATTGTATACGTCTATAACGATATATATCCTGACCTAAGGCAACCTAACATCTCGGATGTAATAGTTGACAACATTCCAGGCGTGTCCGCCCGTACTTCTCGGTGGGAACATTATCTACGTCTATAACGTTATATATCCTAGCCTAGGGCGAACTAACATGTCGAATGTAAAATTTTACATCATTCCTGGCGTGTCGTCGCCTGCTATTCGATGGGAACATTATATATGTCTATAACGTTGTATATCCTAACCCAACGCAACCTAACATCTGGGATGTAATATTTTACAACATTCCTGGCGTGTCGTCGCCTACTTCTGGATGGGGTCATTATATACATCTATAACGTTGTATATCCTAACCTAAGGAAACCTAACATCTCGGATGTAATATTTTATAACATTCCTGGCGTGTCGTCGCCTGCTTCTCGATGGGGACATTATATACGTCTATAACGTTGGATATCCTAACCTAACATAACCTAACATCTCGGATGCAATATTTTACAACATTCCTAGATTGTCGGACCCTACATCTCGGCGGGAACATACTATACGTCTATAACGTTGTATATCCTAACCTAAGGGAACCTAACATCTCGGGTATAATATTTTACAACATTCCTGACGCGTCGGCCCCTATTTTTCGGTGGGAGCATTGTATACGTCTATAACGATATATATCCTATCTTAAGGCAACCTAACATCTCGGATGTAATATTTTACATCATTCTGGCGTGTCGTCGCCTGCTTCTCCATGGGGACGTTATATACATCTATAACATTGTATATCCTAACCTAAGGCAACCTAACATCTCGGATGTAATATTTTACAACACTCCTGGCATGTCTCTCCCTACTTCTCGGTGGAAACATTGTATACGTCTATAACGATATATATCCTAGCCTAAGGCAACCTAACATCTCGGATGTAATATTTTACAACATTCTGGCGTGTCGTCGCATGCTTCTCGATGGGGACATTATATGCGTCTATAACGATGTATATCCTAACCTAACGCAACCTAACATTTGGGATGTAATTTTTTTACAACATTCCTGGCGTGTCGTCGCCTAATTCTCGATGGGGACATTATATACATCTATAACATTGTATATCCTAACCTAAGGCAACCTAACATCTCGGATGTAATATTTTACAACATTCCTGGCATATCGGTCCCTACTTCTCGGTGGAAAAATTGTATACGTCTATAACGATATATATCCTAGCCTAAGGCAACATAACTTCTCGGATGTAATATTTTACTACATTCCTGGCATGTCAGTCCCTACTTCTCGGTGGGAACATTATATACGTCTATAACGTTATGTATCATAACCTAAGGCAACCGAACCTCTCTACCGTATCATTTTACAACATTCCTGGCGTGACGGCGCCTACTTCCCGATGGGGACATTATATACGTCTATAACGTAATATATCATAACGTAAGGCAACATAGCATCTCGGATGTAATATTTTACAACATTCATGGCATGTTGGTCCCTACGTCTCGGTGGGAAAAATTCTGTACGTCTATAACGTTGTATATCCTAGCCTAGGGCGAACTAACATGTCGAATGTAATATTTTATATCATTCCTGGCATGTCGTCGCCTGCTATTCGATGGGAACATTATATACGTCTATAACGTTGTATATCCTAACCTAACGCAACCTAACATCTGGGATGTAATATTTTAATACATTCCTGGCGTGTCGTCGCCTACTTCTGGATGGTGTCATTATATACATCCGTAACGTTCTATATCCTAACCTAAGGCAACCTAACATCTCGGATGTAATATCTTATAACATTCCTGGCGTGTCGTCACACGCTTCTCGATGGGGACATTATATACGTCTATAACGTTGGATATCCTAACCTAACGCAACCTAACATCTCGGATGCAATATTTTACAACATTCCTAGATTGTCGGACCCTACATCTCGGTGGGAACATACTATACGTCTATAACGTTATATATCCTAGCCTAGGGCGAACTAACATGTCGAATGTAAAATTTTACATCATTCCTGGCGTGTCGTCGCCTGCTATTCGATGGGAACATTATATACGTCTATAACGTTGTATATCCTAACCCAACGCAACCTAACATCTGGGATGTAATATTTTACAACATTCCTGGCGTGTCGTCGCCTACTTCTGGATGGGGACATTATATACGTCTATAACGATGTATATCCTAACCTAACGCAACCTAACATTTGGGATGTAATATTTTACAACATTCCTGGCGTGTCGTCGCCTACTTCTGGATGGTGTCATTATATACATCTGTAACGTTGTATATGCTAACCTAAGGCAACCTAACATCTCGGATGTAATATCTTATAACATTCCTGGCGTGTCGTCGCCTGCTTCTCGATGGGAACATTATATACGTCTATAACGTTGTATATCCTAACCTAAGGCAACCTCACATCTCGGATGTAATATTTTATAACATTCCTGGCATGTCGGTCCCTACATCTCGGTGGGAACATTCTATACTTCTATAACATTGTATATCCTAACCCAACGCAACCTAACATCTGGGATGTAATATTTTACAACTTTCCTGGCGTGTCGTCGCCTGCTTCTCGATGGCGACATTATATACGTGTATAACGTTGTATATCCTAACCTAAAGCAACCTAACATCTGGGATGTAATATTTTACAAGATTCCTGGCATGTCGATCCTCAAGTCTCGGTAGGAACATTATATACGTCTGTAACGATACATATTCTAACCTAAAGCAACCTAACATCTCGGATGTAATACTTTACAACATTCCTGGCATGGCGGTCCCTACATCTCGGTGGGAACATTCTATACTTCTATAACATTGTATATCCTAACCTAAGGCAACCTAACATCTCGGATGTAATATTTTACAAAATTCCTGGCATGTCGGTCCCTACTTCTCGGTGGAAACATTGTATACGTCTATAACAATATATATCCTAGCCTAAGGCAACCTAACATCTCGGATGTAATATCTGACAACATTGGTGTTGTGTGGGCCCGTACTTCTCGGTGGGAACATCATATACGTTTATAGCGATATATATCCTAACCGAAGGCAACCTAACATCTCGGATGTAATATTTTTCAACATTCCTGAGGCGTCGGCTCCTACTTTTCGGTGGGAACATTATATACGTCTGTAACGTTATATATCCTAGCCTAAGGCGACCTAACATGTCGGATGTAATATTTTACAACATTACTGGCGTGTCGGCCCGTAGTTCTCTTTGGTAACAATATATTCGTCTATAACGTTATGTATCCGAGCCTAAGGCAACCTAACATGCCGAATTTAATATTTTACAACATTCCTGACGTGTCGTCGCCTACTTCTCGATGGGGATATTATATACGTCTATAACGTTGTATATCCTAACCTAACGCAACCTAACATCTGGGATGTATTATTTTACAACATTCCTGGCATGTCGGTCCCTACGTCTCGGTGGGAACATTCTGTACTTCAATAACGTTGCATATCCTAACCTAAGGGAACCTAACATCTCGGGTGTAATATTTTACAACATTCCTGACGCGTCGGCCTCTATTTCTCGGTGGGAACATTATATACGTCTGTAACGTTATATATCCTGGCCTAAGGCGACCTAACATGTCGGATGTAATATTTGATAACATTCCTGGCGTGTCTGCCCGTACGTCTCGGTGGTAACATTACATACGTCTATAACATTATATATCCTAACCTAAGGCAACCTAACACCTCGGATGTAATAGTTGACAACATTCCTTGCATGTCGGTGCCTACGTCTCGGTGGGAACATTATATACGTCTATAACGATATATATCCTAACCTAAGGCAACCTAACACCTCGGATGTAATAGTTGACTACATTCATGGCGTGTAGGCCCGTACTTCTCGGTGGGAACATTGTATACGTCTATAACGTTATATATCCTAGCCTAAGGCGACCTAACATATCGAATGTAATATTTTACATCATTCCTGGCGTGTCGTCGCCTGCTTCTCGATGGGAACATTATATACGTCTATAACGTTGTGTATACTAATCTAACGCAACCTAACATCTGGGATGTAATAGTTGACAACGTTCCAGGCGTGTCCGCCCTTACTTCTCGGTGGGAACATTATATACGTCTATAACGTTATATATCCTAGCCTAAGGCGACCTAACATGTCGAATGTAATATTTTACAACATTCCTGGCGTGTCGTCTCCTGCTTCTCGATGGGGACATTATATACGTCTATAACGTTGTATATCCTAACCTAACGCAACCTAACATCTGGGATGTAATATTTTACAACATTCCTCGCGTGTCGTCGCCTACTTCTGGATGGGGTCATTATATACATCTATAACGTTGTATATCCTAACCTAATGCAACCTAACTTCTGGGATGTAATATTTTACAAGATTCCTGGCATGTCGGTCCGCAAGTCTCGGTAGGAACATTATATACGTCTATAACGTTATATATCCTAGCCTAAGGCCACCTAACATGTCGATTGTAATATTTTACAACATTCCTGTCGTGCCGTCGCCTGTTTCTCGATGGGGACGTCATATACGTCTATAACGTTGTATATCCTAACCTAAAGCAACCTAACATCTGGGTTGTAATATTTTACAAGATTCCTGGCATGTCGGTCCTCAAGTTTCGGTAGGAACATTATATACGTCTATAACGTTATATATCCTAGCCTAAGGCCACCTAACATGTCGAATGTAATATTTTACAACATTCCTGGCGTGTCGTCGCCTACTTCTCGATGGGGACATTATATACATCTATAACATTGTATATCCTAACCTAAGGCAACCTAACATCTCGGATGTAATATTTTACAACATCCCTGGCATGTCGGTCCCTGCATCTCGGTGTTAACATTCTATACTTCTATAACATTGTATATCCTAACCTGAGGCAACCTAACATTGCGGATGTAATATTTTACAACATTCCTGGCATGTCGGTCCCTACTTCTCGGTGGAAACATTGTATACGTCTATAACGATATATATCCTAACCTAAGGCAACCTAACACCTCGGATGTAATAGTTGACAACATTCCAGGCGTGTCCGCCCGTACTTCTCGGTGGGAACATTATATACGTCTATAGCGTTATATATCCTAGCCTAAGGCGACCTAACATGTCGAATGTAATATTTTACAACATTCCTGGCGTGTCGTCTCCTGCTTCTCGATGGGGACATTATATACGTCTATAATGATGTATATCCTAACCTAACGCAACCTAACATCTGGGATGTAATATTTTACAACATTCCTGGCGTGTCGTCGCCTGTTTCTCGATGGGGATATAATATACGTCTATAACGCTGTATATCCTAAGCCAACGCAACCTAACATCTGGGATGTAATATTTTACAACATTCCTGGCGTGTCGTCGCCTACTTCTGGATGGGGTCATTATATACATCTATAACGTTGTATATCCTAACCTATTGCAACCTAACATCTCGGATGTAATATTTTATAACATTCCTGTCGTGTCGTGGCCTGCTTCTCGATGGCGACATTATATACGTCTATAACGTTGTATATCCTAACCTAAAGCAACCTAACATCTGGGATGTAATATTTTACAAGATTCCTGGCATGTCGGTCCTCAAGTCTCGGTAGGAACATTATATACGTCTATAACGATATATATCCTAACCTAAAGCAACCTAACATCTCGGATGTAATACTATACAACATTCCTAGCATGTCGGTCCCTACATCTCGGTGGAAACATTCTATACTTCAATAACATTTTATATCCTAACCTAAGGCAACCTAACAGCTCGGATGTAATAGTTGACAACATTCCAGGCGTGTCCGCCCGTACTTCTCGGCGGGAACATTATATACGTTTATAACGTTATATATCCTAGCCTAAGGTGACCTAACATCTCGGATGTAATAGTTGACAACGTTCCTAGCGTGTCCGCCCGTACTTCTCGGTGCGAACATTATATACGTCTATAACGTTATATATCCTAGCCTAAGGCCACCTAACATGTCGAATGTAATATTTTACAACATTCCTGGCGTGTCGTCGCCTGCTTCTCGATGGGGACGTTATATACGTCTATAACGTTGTATATCCTAACCTAAAGCAACCTAACATCTGGGTTGTAATATTTTACAAGATTCCTGGCATGTCGGTCCTCAAGTCTCGGTAGGAACATTATATACGTCTATAACGTTATATATCCTAGCCTAAGGCCACCTAACATGTCGAATGTAATATTTTACAACATTCCTGGCATGTCGGTCCTCAAGTCTCGGTAGGAACATTATATACGTCTATAACGATATATATCCTAACCTAAAGCAACCTAACATCTCGGATGTAATACTTTACAACATTTCTGGCATGTCGGTCCCTACATCTCGGTGGGAACATTCTATACTTCTATAACATTGTATATCCTAACCTAAGGCAACCTAACATCGCGGATGTAATATTTTACAACATTCCTGGCATGTCGGTCCCTACATCTCGGTGGGAACATTGTATACGTCTATAACGATATATATCCTAACCTAAGGCAACCTAACACCTCGGATGTAGTAGTTGACAACATTCCAGGCGTGTCCGCCCGTACTTCTCGGTGGGAACATTATATACGTCTATAACGTTATATATCCTAGCCTAAGGCGACCTAACATGTCGAATGTAATATTTTACAACATTCCTGGCGTGTCGTCTCCTGCCTCTCGATGGGGACATTATATACGTCTATAATGATGTATAGCCTAACCTAACGCAACCTAACATCTGGGATGTAATATCTTACAACATTCCTGGCGTGTCGTCGCCTGTTTCTCGATGGGGATATAATATACGTCTATAACGTTGTATATCCTAAGCCAACGCAACCTAACATCTGTGATGTAATATTTTACAACATTCCTGGCGTGTCGTCGCCTACTTCTGGATGGGGTCATTATATACATCTATAACGTTGTATATCCTAACCTAATGCAACCTAACATCTCGGATGTAATATTTTATAACATTCCTGTCGTGTCGTGGCCTGCTTCTCGATGGCGACATTATATACGTCTATAACGTTGTATATCCTAACCTAAAGCAACCTAACATCTGGGTTGTAATATTTTACAAGATTCCTGGCATGTCGGTCCTCAAGTCTCGGTAGGAACATTATATACGTCTATAACGTTATATATCCTAGCCTAAGGCCACCTAACATGTCGAATGTAATATTTTACAACATTCCTGGCATGTCGGTCCTCAAGTCTCGGTAGGAACATTATATACGTCTATAACGATATATATCCTAACCTAAAGCAACCTAACATCTCGGATGTAATACTTTACAACATTTCTGGCATGTCGGTCCCTACATCTCGGTGGGAACATTCTATACTTCTATAACATTGTATATCCTAACCTAAGGCAACCTAACATCGCGGATGTAATATTTTACAACATTCCTGGCATGTCGGACCCTACATCTCGGTGGGAACATTGTATACGTCTATAACGATATATATCCTAACCTAAGGCAACCTAACACCTCGGATGTAGTAGTTGACAACATTCCAGGCGTGTCCGCCCGTACTTCTCGGTGGGAACATTATATACGTCTATAACGTTATATATCCTAGCCTAAGGTGACCTAACATCTCGGATGTAATAGTTGACAACGTTCCTAGCGTGTCCGCCCGTACTTCTCGGTGCGAACATTATATACGTCTATAACGTTATATATCCTAGCCTAAGGCCACCTAACATGTCGAATGTAATATTTTACAACATTCCTGGCGTGTCGTCGCCTGCTTCTCGATGGGGACGTTATATACGTCTATAACGTTGTATATCCTAACCTAAAGCAACCTAACATCTGGGTTGTAATATTTTACAAGATTCCTGGCATGTCGGTCCTCAAGTCTCGGTAGGAACATTATATACGTCTATAACGTTATATATCCTAGCCTAAGGCCACCTAACATGTCGAATGTAATATTTTACAACATTCCTGGCATGTCGGTCCTCAAGTCTCGGTAGGAACATTATATACGTCTATAACGATATATATCCTAACCTAAAGCAACCTAACATCTCGGATGTAATACTTTACAACATTTCTGGCATGTCGGTCCCTACATCTCGGTGGGAACATTCTATACTTCTATAACATTGTATATCCTAACCTAAGGCAACCTAACATCGCGGATGTAATATTTTACAACATTCCTGGCATGTCGGTCCCTACATCTCGGTGGGAACATTGTATACGTCTATAACGATATATATCCTAACCTAAGGCAACCTAACACCTCGGATGTAGTAGTTGACAACATTCCAGGCGTGTCCGCCCGTACTTCTCGGTGGGAACATTATATACGTCTATAACGTTATATATCCTAGCCTAAGGCGACCTAACATGTCGAATGTAATATTTTACAACATTCCTGGCGTGTCGTCTCCTGCCTCTCGATGGGGACATTATATACGTCTATAATGATGTATAGCCTAACCTAACGCAACCTAACATCTGGGATGTAATATCTTACAACATTCCTGGCGTGTCGTCGCCTGTTTCTCGATGGGGATATAATATACGTCTATAACGTTGTATATCCTAAGCCAACGCAACCTAACATCTGTGATGTAATATTTTACAACATTCCTGGCGTGTCGTCGCCTACTTCTGGATGGGGTCATTATATACATCTATAACGTTGTATATCCTAACCTAATGCAACCTAACATCTCGGATGTAATATTTTATAACATTCCTGTCGTGTCGTGGCCTGCTTCTCGATGGCGACATTATATACGTCTATAACGTTGTATATCCTAACCTAAAGCAACCTAACATCTGGGTTGTAATATTTTACAAGATTCCTGGCATGTCGGTCCTCAAGTCTCGGTAGGAACATTATATACGTCTATAACGTTATATATCCTAGCCTAAGGCCACCTAACATGTCGAATGTAATATTTTACAACATTCCTGGCATGTCGGTCCTCAAGTCTCGGTAGGAACATTATATACGTCTATAACGATATATATCCTAACCTAAAGCAACCTAACATCTCGGATGTAATACTTTACAACATTTCTGGCATGTCGGTCCCTACATCTCGGTGGGAACATTCTATACTTCTATAACATTGTATATCCTAACCTAAGGCAACCTAACATCGCGGATGTAATATTTTACAACATTCCTGGCATGTCGGACCCTACATCTCGGTGGGAACATTGTATACGTCTATAACGATATATATCCTAACCTAAGGCAACCTAACACCTCGGATGTAGTAGTTGACAACATTCCAGGCGTGTCCGCCCGTACTTCTCGGTGGGAACATTATATACGTCTATAACGTTATATATCCTAGCCTAAGGCGACCTAACATGTCGAATGTAATATTTTACAACATTCCTGGCGTGTCGTCTCCTGCCTCTCGATGGGGACATTATATACGTCTATAATGATGTATAGCCTAACCTAACGCAACCTAACATCTGGGATGTAATATCTTACAACATTCCTGGCGTGTCGTCGCCTGTTTCTCGATGGGGATATAATATACGTCTATAACGTTGTATATCCTAAGCCAACGCAACCTAACATCTGTGATGTAATATTTTACAACATTCCTGGCGTGTCGTCGCCTACTTCTGGATGGGGTCATTATATACATCTATAACGTTGTATATCCTAACCTAATGCAACCTAACATCTCGGATGTAATATTTTATAACATTCCTGTCGTGTCGTGGCCTGCTTCTCGATGGCGACATTATATACGTCTATAACGTTGTATATCCTAACCTAAAGCAACCTAACATCTGGGATGTAATATTTTACAAGATTCCTGGCATGTCGGTCCTCAAGTCTCGGTAGGAACATTATATACGTCTATAACGATATATATCCTAACCTAAAGCAACCTAACATCTCGGATGTAATACTATACAACATTCCTGTCATGTCGGTCCCTACATCTCGGTGGAAACATTCTATACTTCAATAACATTTTATATCCTAACCTAAGGCAACCTAACAGCTCGGATGTAATATTTTACAATATTCCTGGCATGTCGGTCCCTACTTCTCGGTGGAAACATTGTATACGTCTATAACGATATATATCCTAACCTAAGGCAACCTAACATCTCGGATGTAATAGCTGACAACATTCCAGGCGTGTCCGCCCGTACTTCTCGGTGGGAACATTATATACGTCTATAACGTTATATATCCTAGCCTAAGGCAACCTAATATCTCGGATGTAATATTTTACAACATTCTGGCGTGTCGTCGCCTGCTTCTCAATGGGGACATTATATACGTCTATAACGTTGTATATCCTAAGCTAACGCAACCTAACCTTTGGGATGTAATATTTTACAACATTCCTGCCGTGTCGGCCAGTAGTTCTCGGTGGTAACATTATATACGTCTATAACGTTATATATCCTAGCCTAAGGCCACCTAACATGTCGAATGTAATATTTTACAATATTCCTGGCGTGTCGTCGCCTACTTCTCGATGGGGACATTATATACATCTATAACATTGTCTATCCTAACGTAAGGCAACCTAACATCTCGGATGTAATAGTTGACAATATTCCTGGCGTGTAGGCCCGTACTTCTCGGTGGGAATACTATATACGTCTATAACGTTATATATCCTAGCCTAAAGCGACCTAACATGTCGAATGTAATATTTTACATCATTCCTGACGTGTCGGACCGTAGTTCTCGGTGGTAACATTATATACTTCTATAACGTTATATATCCTAGCCTAGGGCAACCTAACATCTCGGATGTAATATTTGACAACATTCCTGTCGTGTTAGCCCGTACTTCTCGATGGGAACATCATATACGTCTATAGCGATAGATATCCTAACCGAAGGAAACCTAATATCTCGGATGTAATATTTTACAACATTCCTGGCGCGTCGGCTCCTACTTTTCGGTGGGAACATTATATACGTCTATAACGTTATATATCCTATCGTAAAGCAACATAACATCTCGGATGTAATATTTTTCAACATTCCTGGCGTGTCGTCGCCTGCTTCTCGATGGGGACATTATATTCGTCTATAACGTTGTATATCCTAACCTAAAGCAACCAAACATCTGGGATGTGATATTTTACAAGATTCCTGGCATGTCGGTCCCCACGTCTCGGTAGGAACATTACATACGTCTATAACGATATATATCCTAACCTAAAGCAACCTAACATCTCGGATGTAATATTTTACAACATTCCTGGCGCGTCGGCTCCTACTTTTCGGTGGGAACATTATATACGTCTATAACGTTATATATCCTATCGTAAAGCAACATAACATCTCGGATGAAATATTTTTCAACATTCCTGGCGTGTCGTCGCCTGCTTCTCGATGGGGACATTATATTCGTCTATAACGTTGTATATCCTAACCTAAAGCAACCAAACATCTGGGATGAGATATTTTACAAGATTCCTGGCATGTCGGTCCCCACGTCTCGGTAGGAATATTACATACGTCTATAACGATATATATCCTAACCTAAAGCAACCTAACATCTCGGATGTAATATTTTACAACATTCCTGGCATGTCGGTCCCTACGTCTCGGTGGGATCATTCTATGCGTCTATAACGTTGTATATCCTAACATAAGGGAACCTAACACCTCGGGTGTAATATTTTACAACATTCCTAACGCGTCGGCTCCTAATTTTCGGTGGGAACATTGTATACGTCTATAACGATATATGTCCTAGCCTAAGGCAACCTAATATCTCGGATGTTATTTTTTTACAGCATTCCTGGCGTGTCGTCGCCTGCTTCTCGATGGGGACATTATATACATCTATAACGTTGTATATCCTAACCTAAGGCAACCTAACATCTCGGATGCAATATTTTACATTCTTGGCATGTCGGTCCCTACGTCTCGGTGGGAACATTGTATACGTCTATAACGTTATATATCCTAGCCTAAGGCGAACTAATATATCGAGTGTAATATTTTACATCATTCCTGGCGTGTCTTCGCCTGCTTCTCAATGGGAACATTATATATGTCTATAACGTTGTATATCCTAACGTAACGCAACCTAACATCTGGGATGTAATATTCCTGGCGTGTCGTCGCCTACTTCTGGATGGGGACATTATATACGTCTATAACGTTATATATCCTAACCTAAGGGAACCTAACATCTCGGGTGTAATATTTGAAAACATTCGTGACGTGTTAGCCCGTACTTCTCGGTGGGAACATCATATACGTCTATAGCGATATATATCCTAGCCTAAGGCGACCTAACATGTCGAATGTAATATTTTACATCATTCCTGACGTGTCGGCGCGTAGTTCTCGGTGGTAACATTATATACGTGTATAACGTTATATATCCTAGCCTAAGGCGACCTAACATGTCGAATGTAATATTTTACATCATTCCTGACGTGTCGGCCCGTAGTTCTCGGTGGTAACATTATATACGTCTATAACGTTATATATCCTAGCCTAAGGCCACCTAACATATCGAATGAAATATTTTACAACATTGATGACGTGTCGTCGCCTGCTTCTCGATGGGGACATTATATACGTCTATAACGATATATATCTTAACCTAAAGCAACCTAACATCTCGGATGTAATACTTTACAACATTCCTGGCATGTCGGTCCCTACATCTCGGTGGGAACATTCTATACTTCTATAACATTGTATATCCTAACCTAAGGCAACCTCACATAGCGGATGTAATATTTTACAACATTCCTGGCATGTCGGTCCCTACATCTCGGTGGGAACATTCTATACCCCTATAACATTGTATATCCTAACCTAAGGCAACCTAACATCGCGGATGTAATATTTTACAACATTCCTGGCATGTCGGTCCCTACTTCTCGGTGGAAACATTGTATACGTCTATAACGATATATATCCTAACCTAAGGCAACCTAACACCTCGGATGTAATAGTTGACAACATTCCAGGCGTGTCCGCCCGTACTTCTCGGTGAGAACATTATATACGTCTATAACGTTATATATCCTAGCCTAAGGCGACCTAACATGTCGAATGTAATATTTTACAACATTCCTGGCGTGTCGTCTCCTGCTTCTCGATGGGGACATTATATACGTCTATAATGATGTATATCCTAACCTAACGCAACCTAACACCTGGTATGTAATATTTTACAAGATTCCTGGCATGTCGGTCCTCAAGTCTCGGTAGGAACATTATATACGTCTATAACGTTGTATATCCTAAGCTAACGCAACCTAACCTTTGGGATGTAATATTTTACAATATTCCTGGCATGTCGGTCCCTACGTCTCGGTGGTAACATTATATACGTCTATAACGATGTATATCCTAACCTAAGGCAACCTAACATCTCGGATGTAATAGTTGACAACATTCCAGGCGTGTCCGCCCGTACTTCTCGGTGGGAACATTATATACGTCTATAACGTTATATATCCTAGCCTAAGGCGACCTAACATGTCGAATGTAATATTTTACAACATTCCTGGCGTGTCGTCTCCTGTTTCTCGATGGGGATATAATATACGTCTATAACGTTGTATATCCTAACCCAACGCAACCTAACATCTGGGATGTAATATTTTACAACATTCCTGCCGTGTCGTCGCCTACTTCTGGATGGGGTCATTATATACATCTATAACGTTGTATATCCTAACCTAATGCAACCTAACATCTCGGATGTAATATTTTATAACATTCCTGTCGTGTCGTCGCCTGCTTCTCGATGGCGACATTATATACGTCTATAACGTTGTATACCCTAACCTAAAGCAACCTAACATCTGGGATGTAATATTTTACAAGATTCCTGGCATGTCGATCCTCAAGTCTCGGTAGGAACATTATATACGTCTATAACGATACATATTCTAACCTAAAGCAACCTAACATCTCGGATGTAATACTTTACAACATTCCTGGCATGGCGGTCCCTACATCTCGGTGGGAACATTCTATACTTATATAACATTGTATATCCTAACCTAAGGCAACCTAACAGCTCGGATGTAATATTTTGCAACATTCCTGGTATGTCGGTCCCTACTTCTCGGTGGAAACATTGTATACGTTTATAACGATATATATCCTAACCTAAGGCAACCTAACATCTCGGATGTAATAGTTGACAACGTTCCTAGCGTGTCCGCCCGTACTTCTCGGTGGGAACATTATATACGTCTATAACGTTATATATCCTAGCCTAAGGCCACCTAACATGTCGAATGTAATATTTTACAATATTCCTGGCGTGTCGTCGCCTGCTTCTCGATGGGGACGTTATATACGTCTATAACGTTGTATATCCTAACCTAAAGCAACCTAACATCTGGGTTGTAATATTTTACAAGAATCCTGGCATGTCGGTCCTCAAGTCTCGGTAGGAACATTATATACGTCTATAACGTTATATATCCTAGCCTAAGGCCACCTAACATGTCGAATGTAATATTTTACAACATTCCTGGCGTGTCGTCGCCTACTTCTCGATGGGGACATTATATACATCTATAACATTGTATATTCTAACCTAAGGCAACCTAACATCTCGGATGTAACATTTTACAACATTCCTGGCATATCGGTCCCTACTTCTCGGTGGAAACATTGTATACGTCTATAAAGATATATATCCTAACCTAAGGCAACCTAACATCTCGGATGTAATAGCTGACAACATTCCAGGCGTGTCCGCCCGTACTTCTCGGTGGGAACATTATATACGTCTATAACGTTATATATCCTAGCCTAAGGCAACCTAATATCTCGGATGTAATATTTTACAACATTCTGGCGTGTCGTCGCCTGCTTCTCAATGGGGACATTATATACGTCTATAACGTTGTATATCCTAAGCTAACGCAACCTAACCTTTGGGATGTAATATTTTACAACATTCCTGCCGTGTCGGCCAGTAGTTCTCGGTGGTAACATTATATACGTCTATAACGTTATATATCCTAGCCTAAGGCCACCTAACATGTCGAATGTAATATTTTACAATATTCCTGGCGTGTCGTCGCCTACTTCTCGATGGGGACATTATATACATCTATAACATTGTCTATCCTAACGTAAGGCAACCTAACATCTCGGATGTAATAGTTGACAATATTCCTGGCGTGTAGGCCCGTACTTCTCGGTGGGAATACTATATACGTCTATAACGTTATATATCCTAGCCTAAAGCGACCTAACATGTCGAATGTAATATTTTACATCATTCCTGACGTGTCGGACCGTAGTTCTCGGTGGTAACATTATATACTTCTATAACGTTATATATCCTAGCCTAGGGCAACCTAACATCTCGGATGTAATATTTGACAACATTCCTGTCGTGTTAGCCCGTACTTCTCGATGGGAACATCATATACGTCTATAGCGATAGATATCCTAACCGAAGGAAACCTAATATCTCGGATGTAATATTTTACAACATTCCTGGCGCGTCGGCTCCTACTTTTCGGTGGGAACATTATATACGTCTATAACGTTATATATCCTATCGTAAAGCAACATAACATCTCGGATGTAATATTTTTCAACATTCCTGGCGTGTCGTCGCCTGCTTCTCGATGGGGACATTATATTCGTCTATAACGTTGTATATCCTAACCTAAAGCAACCAAACATCTGGGATGTGATATTTTACAAGATTCCTGGCATGTCGGTCCCCACGTCTCGGTAGGAACATTACATACGTCTATAACGATATATATCCTAACCTAAAGCAACCTAACATCTCGGATGTAATATTTTACAACATTCCTGGCGCGTCGGCTCCTACTTTTCGGTGGGAACATTATATACGTCTATAACGTTATATATCCTATCGTAAAGCAACATAACATCTCGGATGAAATATTTTTCAACATTCCTGGCGTGTCGTCGCCTGCTTCTCGATGGGGACATTATATTCGTCTATAACGTTGTATATCCTAACCTAAAGCAACCAAACATCTGGGATGAGATATTTTACAAGATTCCTGGCATGTCGGTCCCCACGTCTCGGTGGGATCATTCTATGCGTCTATAACGTTGTATATCCTAACATAAGGGAACCTAACACCTCGGGTGTAATATTTTACAACATTCCTAACGCGTCGGCTCCTAATTTTCGGTGGGAACATTGTATACGTCTATAACGATATATGTCCTAGCCTAAGGCAACCTAATATCTCGGATGTTATTTTTTTACAGCATTCCTGGCGTGTCGTCGCCTGCTTCTCGATGGGGACATTATATACATCTATAACGTTGTATATCCTAACCTAAGGCAACCTAACATCTCGGATGCAATATTTTACATTCTTGGCATGTCGGTCCCTACGTCTCGGTGGGAACATTGTATACGTCTATAACGTTATATATCCTAGCCTAAGGCGAACTAATATATCGAGTGTAATATTTTACATCATTCCTGGCGTGTCTTCGCCTGCTTCTCAATGGGAACATTATATATGTCTATAACGTTGTATATCCTAACGTAACGCAACCTAACATCTGGGATGTAATATTCCTGGCGTGTCGTCGCCTACTTCTGGATGGGGACATTATATACGTCTATAACGTTATATATCCTAACCTAAGGGAACCTAACATCTCGGGTGTAATATTTGAAAACATTCGTGACGTGTTAGCCCGTACTTCTCGGTGGGAACATCATATACGTCTATAGCGATATATATCCTAGCCTAAGGCGACCTAACATGTCGAATGTAATATTTTACATCATTCCTGACGTGTCGGCGCGTAGTTCTCGGTGGTAACATTATATACGTGTATAACGTTATATATCCTAGCCTAAGGCGACCTAACATGTCGAATGTAATATTTTACATCATTCCTGACGTGTCGGCCCGTAGTTCTCGGTGGTAACATTATATACGTCTATAACGTTATATATCCTAGCCTAAGGCCACCTAACATATCGAATGAAATATTTTACAACATTGATGACGTGTCGTCGCCTGCTTCTCGATGGGGACATTATATACGTCTATAACGATATATATCTTAACCTAAAGCAACCTAACATCTCGGATGTAATACTTTACAACATTCCTGGCATGTCGGTCCCTACATCTCGGTGGGAACATTCTATACTTCTATAACATTGTATATCCTAACCTAAGGCAACCTCACATAGCGGATGTAATATTTTACAACATTCCTGGCATGTCGGTCCCTACATCTCGGTAGGAACATTCTATACCCCTATAACATTGTATATCCTAACCTAAGGCAACCTAACATCGCGGATGTAATATTTTACAACATTCCTGGCATGTCGGTCCCTACTTCTCGGTGGAAACATTGTATACGTCTATAACGATATATATCCTAACCTAAGGCAACCTAACACCTCGGATGTAATAGTTGACAACATTCCAGGCGTGTCCGCCCGTACTTCTCGGTGAGAACATTATATACGTCTATAACGTTATATATCCTAGCCTAAGGCGACCTAACATGTCGAATGTAATATTTTACAACATTCCTGGCGTGTCGTCTCCTGCTTCTCGATGGGGACATTATATACGTCTATAATGATGTATATCCTAACCTAACGCAACCTAACACCTGGTATGTAATATTTTACAAGATTCCTGGCATGTCGGTCCTCAAGTCTCGGTAGGAACATTATATACGTCTATAACGTTGTATATCCTAAGCTAACGCAACCTAACCTTTGGGATGTAATATTTTACAATATTCCTGGCATGTCGGTCCCTACGTCTCGGTGGTAACATTATATACGTCTATAACGATGTATATCCTAACCTAAGGCAACCTAACATCTCGGATGTAATAGTTGACAACGTTCCTAGCGTGTCCGCCCGTACTTCTCGGTGGGAACATTATATACGTCTATAACGTTATATATCCTAGCCTAAGGCCACCTAACATGTCGAATGTAATATTTTACAATATTCCTGGCGTGTCGTCGCCTGCTTCTCGATGGGGACGTTATATACGTCTATAACGTTGTATATCCTAACCTAAAGCAACCTAACATCTGGGTTGTAATATTTTACAAGAATCCTGGCATGTCGGTCCTCAAGTCTCGGTAGGAACATTATATACGTCTATAACGTTATATATCCTAGCCTAAGGCCACCTAACATGTCGAATGTAATATTTTACAACATTCCTGGCGTGTCGTCGCCTACTTCTCGATGGGGACATTATATACATCTATAACATTGTATATTCTAACCTAAGGCAACCTAACATCTCGGATGTAACATTTTACAACATTCCTGGCATATCGGTCCCTACTTCTCGGTGGAAACATTGTATACGTCTATAAAGATATATATCCTAACCTAAGGCAACCTAACATCTCGGATGTAATAGCTGACAACATTCCAGGCGTGTCCGCCCGTACTTCTCGGTGGGAACATTATATACGTCTATAACGTTATATATCCTAGCCTAAGGCAACCTAATATCTCGGATGTAATATTTTACAACATTCTGGCGTGTCGTCGCCTGCTTCTCAATGGGGACATTATATACGTCTATAACGTTGTATATCCTAAGCTAACGCAACCTAACCTTTGGGATGTAATATTTTACAACATTCCTGCCGTGTCGGCCAGTAGTTCTCGGTGGTAACATTATATACGTCTATAACGTTATATATCCTAGCCTAAGGCCACCTAACATGTCGAATGTAATATTTTACAATATTCCTGGCGTGTCGTCGCCTACTTCTCGATGGGGACATTATATACATCTATAACATTGTCTATCCTAACGTAAGGCAACCTAACATCTCGGATGTAATAGTTGACAATATTCCTGGCGTGTAGGCCCGTACTTCTCGGTGGGAATACTATATACGTCTATAACGTTATATATCCTAGCCTAAAGCGACCTAACATGTCGAATGTAATATTTTACATCATTCCTGACGTGTCGGACCGTAGTTCTCGGTGGTAACATTATATACTTCTATAACGTTATATATCCTAGCCTAGGGCAACCTAACATCTCGGATGTAATATTTGACAACATTCCTGTCGTGTTAGCCCGTACTTCTCGATGGGAACATCATATACGTCTATAGCGATAGATATCCTAACCGAAGGAAACCTAATATCTCGGATGTAATATTTTACAACATTCCTGGCGCGTCGGCTCCTACTTTTCGGTGGGAACATTATATACGTCTATAACGTCATATATCCTATCGTAAAGCAACATAACATCTCGGATGTAATATTTTTCAACATTCCTGGCGTGTCGTCGCCTGCTTCTCGATGGGGACATTATATTCGTCTATAACGTTGTATATCCTAACCTAAAGCAACCAAACATCTGGGATGTGATATTTTACAAGATTCCTGGCATGTCGGTCCCCACGTCTCGGTAGGAACATTACATACGTCTATAACGATATATATCCTAACCTAAAGCAACCTAACATCTCGGATGTAATATTTTACAACATTCCTGGCGCGTCGGCTCCTACTTTTCGGTGGGAACATTATATACGTCTATAACGTTATATATCCTATCGTAAAGCAACATAACATCTCGGATGAAATATTTTTCAACATTCCTGGCGTGTCGTCGCCTGCTTCTCGATGGGGACATTATATTCGTCTATAACGTTGTATATCCTAACCTAAAGCAACCAAACATCTGGGATGAGATATTTTACAAGATTCCTGGCATGTCGGTCCCCACGTCTCGGTAGGAATATTACATACGTCTATAACGATATATATCCTAACCTAAAGCAACCTAACATCTCGGATGTAATATTTTACAACATTCCTGGCATGTCGGTCCCTACGTCTCGGTGGGATCATTCTATGCGTCTATAACGTTGTATATCCTAACATAAGGGAACCTAACACCTCGGGTGTAATATTTTACAACATTCCTAACGCGTCGGCTCCTAATTTTCGGTGGGAACATTGTATACGTCTATAACGATATATGTCCTAGCCTAAGGCAACCTAATATCTCGGATGTTATTTTTTTACAGCATTCCTGGCGTGTCGTCGCCTGCTTCTCGATGGGGACATTATATACATCTATAACGTTGTATATCCTAACCTAAGGCAACCTAACATCTCGGATGCAATATTTTACATTCTTGGCATGTCGGTCCCTACGTCTCGGTGGGAACATTGTATACGTCTATAACGTTATATATCCTAGCCTAAGGCGAACTAATATATCGAGTGTAATATTTTACATCATTCCTGGCGTGTCTTCGCCTGCTTCTCAATGGGAACATTATATATGTCTATAACGTTGTATATCCTAACGTAACGCAACCTAACATCTCGGATGTAATAGTTGACAACATTCCAGGCGTGTCCGCCCGTACTTCTCGGTGGGAACATTATATACGTCTATAACGTTATATATCCTAGCCTAAGGCGACCTAACATGTCGAATGTAATATTTTACAACATTCCTGGCGTGTCGTCTCCTGTTTCTCGATGGGGATATAATATACGTCTATAACGTTGTATATCCTAACCCAACGCAACCTAACATCTGGGATGTAATATTTTACAACATTCCTGCCGTGTCGTCGCCTACTTCTGGATGGGGTCATTATATACATCTATAACGTTGTATATCCTAACCTAATGCAACCTAACATCTCGGATGTAATATTTTATAACATTCCTGTCGTGTCGTCGCCTGCTTCTCGATGGCGACATTATATACGTCTATAACGTTGTATACCCTAACCTAAAGCAACCTAACATCTGGGATGTAATATTTTACAAGATTCCTGGCATGTCGATCCTCAAGTCTCGGTAGGAACATTATATACGTCTATAACGATACATATTCTAACCTAAAGCAACCTAACATCTCGGATGTAATACTTTACAACATTCCTGGCATGGCGGTCCCTACATCTCGGTGGGAACATTCTATACTTATATAACATTGTATATCCTAACCTAAGGCAACCTAACAGCTCGGATGTAATATTTTGCAACATTCCTGGTATGTCGGTCCCTACTTCTCGGTGGAAACATTGTATACGTTTATAACGATATATATCCTAACCTAAGGCAACCTAACATCTCGGATGTAATAGTTGACAACGTTCCTAGCGTGTCCGCCCGTACTTCTCGGTGGGAACATTATATACGTCTATAACGTTATATATCCTAGCCTAAGGCCACCTAACATGTCGAATGTAATATTTTACAATATTCCTGGCGTGTCGTCGCCTGCTTCTCGATGGGGACGTTATATACGTCTATAACGTTGTATATCCTAACCTAAAGCAACCTAACATCTGGGTTGTAATATTTTACAAGAATCCTGGCATGTCGGTCCTCAAGTCTCGGTAGGAACATTATATACGTCTATAACGTTATATATCCTAGCCTAAGGCCACCTAACATGTCGAATGTAATATTTTACAACATTCCTGGCGTGTCGTCGCCTACTTCTCGATGGGGACATTATATACATCTATAACATTGTATATTCTAACCTAAGGCAACCTAACATCTCGGATGTAACATTTTACAACATTCCTGGCATATCGGTCCCTACTTCTCGGTGGAAACATTGTATACGTCTATAAAGATATATATCCTAACCTAAGGCAACCTAACATCTCGGATGTAATAGCTGACAACATTCCAGGCGTGTCCGCCCGTACTTCTCGGTGGGAACATTATATACGTCTATAACGTTATATATCCTAGCCTAAGGCAACCTAATATCTCGGATGTAATATTTTACAACATTCTGGCGTGTCGTCGCCTGCTTCTCAATGGGGACATTATATACGTCTATAACGTTGTATATCCTAAGCTAACGCAACCTAACCTTTGGGATGTAATATTTTACAACATTCCTGCCGTGTCGGCCAGTAGTTCTCGGTGGTAACATTATATACGTCTATAACGTTATATATCCTAGCCTAAGGCCACCTAACATGTCGAATGTAATATTTTACAATATTCCTGGCGTGTCGTCGCCTACTTCTCGATGGGGACATTATATACATCTATAACATTGTCTATCCTAACGTAAGGCAACCTAACATCTCGGATGTAATAGTTGACAATATTCCTGGCGTGTAGGCCCGTACTTCTCGGTGGGAATACTATATACGTCTATAACGTTATATATCCTAGCCTAAAGCGACCTAACATGTCGAATGTAATATTTTACATCATTCCTGACGTGTCGGACCGTAGTTCTCGGTGGTAACATTATATACTTCTATAACGTTATATATCCTAGCCTAGGGCAACCTAACATCTCGGATGTAATATTTGACAACATTCCTGTCGTGTTAGCCCGTACTTCTCGATGGGAACATCATATACGTCTATAGCGATAGATATCCTAACCGAAGGAAACCTAATATCTCGGATGTAATATTTTACAACATTCCTGGCGCGTCGGCTCCTACTTTTCGGTGGGAACATTATATACGTCTATAACGTTATATATCCTATCGTAAAGCAACATAACATCTCGGATGTAATATTTTTCAACATTCCTGGCGTGTCGTCGCCTGCTTCTCGATGGGGACATTATATTCGTCTATAACGTTGTATATCCTAACCTAAAGCAACCAAACATCTGGGATGTGATATTTTACAAGATTCCTGGCATGTCGGTCCCCACGTCTCGGTAGGAACATTACATACGTCTATAACGATATATATCCTAACCTAAAGCAACCTAACATCTCGGATGTAATATTTTACAACATTCCTGGCGCGTCGGCTCCTACTTTTCGGTGGGAACATTATATACGTCTATAACGTTATATATCCTATCGTAAAGCAACATAACATCTCGGATGAAATATTTTTCAACATTCCTGGCGTGTCGTCGCCTGCTTCTCGATGGGGACATTATATTCGTCTATAACGTTGTATATCCTAACCTAAAGCAACCAAACATCTGGGATGAGATATTTTACAAGATTCCTGGCATGTCGGTCCCCACGTCTCGGTAGGAATATTACATACGTCTATAACGATATATATCCTAACCTAAAGCAACCTAACATCTCGGATGTAATATTTTACAACATTCCTGGCATGTCGGTCCCTACGTCTCGGTGGGATCATTCTATGCGTCTATAACGTTGTATATCCTAACATAAGGGAACCTAACACCTCGGGTGTAATATTTTACAACATTCCTAACGCGTCGGCTCCTAATTTTCGGTGGGAACATTGTATACGTCTATAACGATATATGTCCTAGCCTAAGGCAACCTAATATCTCGGATGTTATTTTTTTACAGCATTCCTGGCGTGTCGTCGCCTGCTTCTCGATGGGGACATTATATACATCTATAACGTTGTATATCCTAACCTAAGGCAACCTAACATCTCGGATGCAATATTTTACATTCTTGGCATGTCGGTCCCTACGTCTCGGTGGGAACATTGTATACGTCTATAACGTTATATATCCTAGCCTAAGGCGAACTAATATATCGAGTGTAATATTTTACATCATTCCTGGCGTGTCTTCGCCTGCTTCTCAATGGGAACATTATATATGTCTATAACGTTGTATATCCTAACGTAACGCAACCTAACATCTGGGATGTAATATTCCTGGCGTGTCGTCGCCTACTTCTGGATGGGGACATTATATACGTCTATAACGTTATATATCCTAACCTAAGGGAACCTAACATCTCGGGTGTAATATTTGAAAACATTCGTGACGTGTTAGCCCGTACTTCTCGGTGGGAACATCATATACGTCTATAGCGATATATATCCTAGCCTAAGGCGACCTAACATGTCGAATGTAATATTTTACATCATTCCTGACGTGTCGGCGCGTAGTTCTCGGTGGTAACATTATATACGTGTATAACGTTATATATCCTAGCCTAAGGCGACCTAACATGTCGAATGTAATATTTTAAATCATTCCTGACGTGTCGGCCCGTAGTTCTCGGTGGTAACATTATATACGTCTATAACGTTATATATCCTAGCCTAAGGCCACCTAACATATCGAATGAAATATTTTACAACATTGATGACGTGTCGTCGCCTGCTTCTCGATGGGGACATTATATACGTCTATAACGATATATATCTTAACCTAAAGCAACCTAACATCTCGGATGTAATACTTTACAACATTCCTGGCATGTCGGTCCCTACATCTCGGTGGGAACATTCTATACTTCTATAACATTGTATATCCTAACCTAAGGCAACCTCACATAGCGGATGTAATATTTTACAACATTCCTGGCATGTCGGTCCCTACATCTCGGTGGGAACATTCTATACCCCTATAACATTGTATATCCTAACCTAAGGCAACCTAACATCGCGGATGTAATATTTTACAACATTCCTGGCATGTCGGTCCCTACTTCTCGGTGGAAACATTGTATACGTCTATAACGATATATATCCTAACCTAAGGCAACCTAACACCTCGGATGTAATAGTTGACAACATTCCAGGCGTGTCCGCCCGTACTTCTCGGTGAGAACATTATATACGTCTATAACGTTATATATCCTAGCCTAAGGCGACCTAACATGTCGAATGTAATATTTTACAACATTCCTGGCGTGTCGTCTCCTGCTTCTCGATGGGGACATTATATACGTCTATAATGATGTATATCCTAACCTAACGCAACCTAACACCTGGTATGTAATATTTTACAAGATTCCTGGCATGTCGGTCCTCAAGTCTCGGTAGGAACATTATATACGTCTATAACGTTGTATATCCTAAGCTAACGCAAGCTAACCTTTGGGATGTAATATTTTACAATATTCCTGGCATGTCGGTCCCTACGTCTCGGTGGTAACATTATATACGTCTATAACGATGTATATCCTAACCTAAGGCAACCTAACATCTCGGATGTAATAGTTGACAACATTCCAGGCGTGTCCGCCCGTACTTCTCGGTGGGAACATTATATACGTCTATAACGTTATATATCCTAGCCTAAGGCGACCTAACATGTCGAATGTAATATTTTACAACATTCCTGGCGTGTCGTCTCCTGTTTCTCGATGGGGATATAATATACGTCTATAACGTTGTATATCCTAACCCAACGCAACCTAACATCTGGGATGTAATATTTTACAACATTCCTGCCGTGTCGTCGCCTACTTCTGGATGGGGTCATTATATACATCTATAACGTTGTATATCCTAACCTAATGCAACCTAACATCTCGGATGTAATATTTTATAACATTCCTGTCGTGTCGTCGCCTGCTTCTCGATGGCGACATTATATACGTCTATAACGTTGTATACCCTAACCTAAAGCAACCTAACATCTGGGATGTAATATTTTACAAGATTCCTGGCATGTCGATCCTCAAGTCTCGGTAGGAACATTATATACGTCTATAACGATACATATTCTAACCTAAAGCAACCTAACATCTCGGATGTAATACTTTACAACATTCCTGGCATGGCGGTCCCTACATCTCGGTGGGAACATTCTATACTTATATAACATTGTATATCCTAACCTAAGGCAACCTAACAGCTCGGATGTAATATTTTGCAACATTCCTGGTATGTCGGTCCCTACTTCTCGGTGGAAACATTGTATACGTTTATAACGATATATATCCTAACCTAAGGCAACCTAACATCTCGGATGTAATAGTTGACAACGTTCCTAGCGTGTCCGCCCGTACTTCTCGGTGGGAACATTATATACGTCTATAACGTTATATATCCTAGCCTAAGGCCACCTAACATGTCGAATGTAATATTTTACAATATTCCTGGCGTGTCGTCGCCTGCTTCTCGATGGGGACGTTATATACGTCTATAACGTTGTATATCCTAACCTAAAGCAACCTAACATCTGGGTTGTAATATTTTACAAGAATCCTGGCATGTCGGTCCTCAAGTCTCGGTAGGAACATTATATACGTCTATAACGTTATATATCCTAGCCTAAGGCCACCTAACATGTCGAATGTAATATTTTACAACATTCCTGGCGTGTCGTCGCCTACTTCTCGATGGGGACATTATATACATCTATAACATTGTATATTCTAACCTAAGGCAACCTAACATCTCGGATGTAACATTTTACAACATTCCTGGCATATCGGTCCCTACTTCTCGGTGGAAACATTGTATACGTCTATAAAGATATATATCCTAACCTAAGGCAACCTAACATCTCGGATGTAATAGCTGACAACATTCCAGGCGTGTCCGCCCGTACTTCTCGGTGGGAACATTATATACGTCTATAACGTTATATATCCTAGCCTAAGGCAACCTAATATCTCGGATGTAATATTTTACAACATTCTGGCGTGTCGTCGCCTGCTTCTCAATGGGGACATTATATACGTCTATAACGTTGTATATCCTAAGCTAACGCAACCTAACCTTTGGGATGTAATATTTTACAACATTCCTGCCGTGTCGGCCAGTAGTTCTCGGTGGTAACATTATATACGTCTATAACGTTATATATCCTAGCCTAAGGCCACCTAACATGTCGAATGTAATATTTTACAATATTCCTGGCGTGTCGTCGCCTACTTCTCGATGGGGACATTATATACATCTATAACATTGTCTATCCTAACGTAAGGCAACCTAACATCTCGGATGTAATAGTTGACAATATTCCTGGCGTGTAGGCCCGTACTTCTCGGTGGGAATACTATATACGTCTATAACGTTATATATCCTAGCCTAAAGCGACCTAACATGTCGAATGTAATATTTTACATCATTCCTGACGTGTCGGACCGTAGTTCTCGGTGGTAACATTATATACTTCTATAACGTTATATATCCTAGCCTAGGGCAACCTAACATCTCGGATGTAATATTTGACAACATTCCTGTCGTGTTAGCCCGTACTTCTCGATGGGAACATCATATACGTCTATAGCGATAGATATCCTAACCGAAGGAAACCTAATATCTCGGATGTAATATTTTACAACATTCCTGGCGCGTCGGCTCCTACTTTTCGGTGGGAACATTATATACGTCTATAACGTTATATATCCTATCGTAAAGCAACATAACATCTCGGATGTAATATTTTTCAACATTCCTGGCGTGTCGTCGCCTGCTTCTCGATGGGGACATTATATTCGTCTATAACGTTGTATATCCTAACCTAAAGCAACCAAACATCTGGGATGTGATATTTTACAAGATTCCTGGCATGTCGGTCCCCACGTCTCGGTAGGAACATTACATACGTCTATAACGATATATATCCTAACCTAAAGCAACCTAACATCTCGGATGTAATATTTTACAACATTCCTGGCGCGTCGGCTCCTACTTTTCGGTGGGAACATTATATACGTCTA
This sequence comes from Xylocopa violacea, assembly GCA_963969225.1. Taxonomy (NCBI): domain Eukaryota; kingdom Metazoa; phylum Arthropoda; class Insecta; order Hymenoptera; family Apidae; genus Xylocopa; species Xylocopa violacea. Next base: position 2,708,628 of record CAXAJV010000835.1, read on the forward strand.
TAACGTTATATATCCTATCGTAAAGCAACATAACACCTCGGATGAAATATTTTTCAACATTCCTGGCGTGTCGTCGCCTGCTTCTCGATGGGGACATTATATTCGTCTATAACGTTGTATATCCTAACCTAAAGCAACCAAACATCTGGGATGAGATATTTTACAAGATTCCTGGCATGTCGGTCCCCACGTCTCGGTAGGAATATTACATACGTCTATAACGATATATATCCTAACCTAAAGCAACCTAACATCTCGGATGTAATATTTTACAACATTCCTGGCATGTCGGTCCCTACGTCTCGGTGGGATCATTCTATGCGTCTATAACGTTGTATATCCTAACATAAGGGAACCTAACACCTCGGGTGTAATATTTTACAACATTCCTAACGCGTCGGCTCCTAATTTTCGGTGGGAACATTGTATACGTCTATAACGATATATGTCCTAGCCTAAGGCAACCTAATATCTCGGATGTTATTTTTTTACAGCATTCCTGGCGTGTCGTCGCCTGCTTCTCGATGGGGACATTATATACATCTATAACGTTGTATATCCTAACCTAAGGCAACCTAACATCTCGGATGCAATATTTTACATTCTTGGCATGTCGGTCCCTACGTCTCGGTGGGAACATTGTATACGTCTATAACGTTATATATCCTAGCCTAAGGCGAACTAATATATCGAGTGTAATATTTTACATCATTCCTGGCGTGTCTTCGCCTGCTTCTCAATGGGAACATTATATATGTCTATAACGTTGTATATCCTAACGTAACGCAACCTAACATCTGGGATGTAATATTCCTGGCGTGTCGTCGCCTACTTCTGGATGGGGACATTATATACGTCTATAACGTTATATATCCTAACCTAAGGGAACCTAACATCTCGGGTGTAATATTTGAAAACATTCGTGACGTGTTAGCCCGTACTTCTCGGTGGGAACATCATATACGTCTATAGCGATATATATCCTAGCCTAAGGCGACCTAACATGTCGAATGTAATATTTTACATCATTCCTGACGTGTCGGCGCGTAGTTCTCGGTGGTAACATTATATACGTGTATAACGTTATATATCCTAGCCTAAGGCGACCTAACATGTCGAATGTAATATTTTACAACATTCCTGGCGTGTCGTCTCCTGTTTCTCGATGGGGATATAATATACGTCTATAACGTTGTATATCCTAACCCAACGCAACCTAACATCTGGGATGTAATATTTTACAACATTCCTGCCGTGTCGTCGCCTACTTCTGGATGGGGTCATTATATACATCTATAACGTTGTATATCCTAACCTAATGCAACCTAACATCTCGGATGTAATATTTTATAACATTCCTGTCGTGTCGTCGCCTGCTTCTCGATGGCGACATTATATACGTCTATAACGTTGTATACCCTAACCTAAAGCAACCTAACATCTGGGATGTAATATTTTACAAGATTCCTGGCATGTCGATCCTCAAGTCTCGGTAGGAACATTATATACGTCTATAACGATACATATTCTAACCTAAAGCAACCTAACATCTCGGATGTAATACTTTACAACATTCCTGGCATGGCGGTCCCTACATCTCGGTGGGAACATTCTATACTTATATAACATTGTATATCCTAACCTAAGGCAACCTAACAGCTCGGATGTAATATTTTGCAACATTCCTGGTATGTCGGTCCCTACTTCTCGGTGGAAACATTGTATACGTTTATAACGATATATATCCTAACCTAAGGCAACCTAACATCTCGGATGTAATAGTTGACAACGTTCCTAGCGTGTCCGCCCGTACTTCTCGGTGGGAACATTATATACGTCTATAACGTTATATATCCTAGCCTAAGGCCACCTAACATGTCGAATGTAATATTTTACAATATTCCTGGCGTGTCGTCGCCTGCTTCTCGATGGGGACGTTATATACGTCTATAACGTTGTATATCCTAACCTAAAGCAACCTAACATCTGGGTTGTAATATTTTACAAGAATCCTGGCATGTCGGTCCTCAAGTCTCGGTAGGAACATTATATACGTCTATAACGTTATATATCCTAGCCTAAGGCCACCTAACATGTCGAATGTAATATTTTACAACATTCCTGGCGTGTCGTCGCCTACTTCTCGATGGGGACATTATATACATCTATAACATTGTATATTCTAACCTAAGGCAACCTAACATCTCGGATGTAACATTTTACAACATTCCTGGCATATCGGTCCCTACTTCTCGGTGGAAACATTGTATACGTCTATAAAGATATATATCCTAACCTAAGGCAACCTAACATCTCGGATGTAATAGCTGACAACATTCCAGGCGTGTCCGCCCGTACTTCTCGGTGGGAACATTATATACGTCTATAACGTTATATATCCTAGCCTAAGGCAACCTAATATCTCGGATGTAATATTTTACAACATTCTGGCGTGTCGTCGCCTGCTTCTCAATGGGGACATTATATACGTCTATAACGTTGTATATCCTAAGCTAACGCAACCTAACCTTTGGGATGTAATATTTTACAACATTCCTGCCGTGTCGGCCAGTAGTTCTCGGTGGTAACATTATATACGTCTATAACGTTATATATCCTAGCCTAAGGCCACCTAACATGTCGAATGTAATATTTTACAATATTCCTGGCGTGTCGTCGCCTACTTCTCGATGGGGACATTATATACATCTATAACATTGTCTATCCTAACGTAAGGCAACCTAACATCTCGGATGTAATAGTTGACAATATTCCTGGCGTGTAGGCCCGTACTTCTCGGTGGGAATACTATATACGTCTATAACGTTATATATCCTAGCCTAAAGCGACCTAACATGTCGAATGTAATATTTTACATCATTCCTGACGTGTCGGACCGTAGTTCTCGGTGGTAACATTATATACTTCTATAACGTTATATATCCTAGCCTAGGGCAACCTAACATCTCGGATGTAATATTTGACAACATTCCTGTCGTGTTAGCCCGTACTTCTCGATGGGAACATCATATACGTCTATAGCGATAGATATCCTAACCGAAGGAAACCTAATATCTCGGATGTAATATTTTACAACATTCCTGGCGCGTCGGCTCCTACTTTTCGGTGGGAACATTATATACGTCTATAACGTTATATATCCTATCGTAAAGCAACATAACATCTCGGATGTAATATTTTTCAACATTCCTGGCGTGTCGTCGCCTGCTTCTCGATGGGGACATTATATTCGTCTATAACGTTGTATATCCTAACCTAAAGCAACCAAACATCTGGGATGTGATATTTTACAAGATTCCTGGCATGTCGGTCCCCACGTCTCGGTAGGAACATTACATACGTCTATAACGATATATATCCTAACCTAAAGCAACCTAACATCTCGGATGTAATATTTTACAACATTCCTGGCGCGTCGGCTCCTACTTTTCGGTGGGAACATTATATACGTCTATAACGTTATATATCCTATCGTAAAGCAACATAACATCTCGGATGAAATATTTTTCAACATTCCTGGCGTGTCGTCGCCTGCTTCTCGATGGGGACATTATATTCGTCTATAACGTTGTATATCCTAACCTAAAGCAACCAAACATCTGGGATGAGATATTTTACAAGATTCCTGGCATGTCGGTCCCCACGTCTCGGTAGGAATATTACATACGTCTATAACGATATATATCCTAACCTAAAGCAACCTAACATCTCGGATGTAATATTTTACAACATTCCTGGCATGTCGGTCCCTACGTCTCGGTGGGATCATTCTATGCGTCTATAACGTTGTATATCCTAACATAAGGGAACCTAACACCTCGGGTGTAATATTTTACAACATTCCTAACGCGTCGGCTCCTAATTTTCGGTGGGAACATTGTATACGTCTATAACGATATATGTCCTAGCCTAAGGCAACCTAATATCTCGGATGTTATTTTTTTACAGCATTCCTGGCGTGTCGTCGCCTGCTTCTCGATGGGGACATTATATACATCTATAACGTTGTATATCCTAACCTAAGGCAACCTAACATCTCGGATGCAATATTTTACATTCTTGGCATGTCGGTCCCTACGTCTCGGTGGGAACATTGTATACGTCTATAACGTTATATATCCTAGCCTAAGGCGAACTAATATATCGAGTGTAATATTTTACATCATTCCTGGCGTGTCTTCGCCTGCTTCTCAATGGGAACATTATATATGTCTATAACGTTGTATATCCTAACGTAACGCAACCTAACATCTGGGATGTAATATTCCTGGCGTGTCGTCGCCTACTTCTGGATGGGGACATTATATACGTCTATAACGTTATATATCCTAACCTAAGGGAACCTAACATCTCGGGTGTAATATTTGAAAACATTCGTGACGTGTTAGCCCGTACTTCTCGGTGGGAACATCATATACGTCTATAGCGATATATATCCTAGCCTAAGGCGACCTAACATGTCGAATGTAATATTTTACATCATTCCTGACGTGTCGGCGCGTAGTTCTCGGTGGTAACATTATATACGTGTATAACGTTATATATCCTAGCCTAAGGCGACCTAACATGTCGAATGTAATATTTTACATCATTCCTGACGTGTCGGCCCGTAGTTCTCGGTGGTAACATTATATACGTCTATAACGTTATATATCCTAGCCTAAGGCCACCTAACATATCGAATGAAATATTTTACAACATTGATGACGTGTCGTCGCCTGCTTCTCGATGGGGACATTATATACGTCTATAACGATATATATCTTAACCTAAAGCAACCTAACATCTCGGATGTAATACTTTACAACATTCCTGGCATGTCGGTCCCTACATCTCGGTGGGAACATTCTATACTTCTATAACATTGTATATCCTAACCTAAGGCAACCTCACATAGCGGATGTAATATTTTACAACATTCCTGGCATGTCGGTCCCTACATCTCGGTGGGAACATTCTATACCCCTATAACATTGTATATCCTAACCTAAGGCAACCTAACATCGCGGATGTAATATTTTACAACATTCCTGGCATGTCGGTCCCTACTTCTCGGTGGAAACATTGTATACGTCTATAACGATATATATCCTAACCTAAGGCAACCTAACACCTCGGATGTAATAGTTGACAACATTCCAGGCGTGTCCGCCCGTACTTCTCGGTGAGAACATTATATACGTCTATAACGTTATATATCCTAGCCTAAGGCGACCTAACATGTCGAATGTAATATTTTACAACATTCCTGGCGTGTCGTCTCCTGCTTCTCGATGGGGACATTATATACGTCTATAATGATGTATATCCTAACCTAACGCAACCTAACACCTGGTATGTAATATTTTACAAGATTCCTGGCATGTCGGTCCTCAAGTCTCGGTAGGAACATTATATACGTCTATAACGTTGTATATCCTAAGCTAACGCAACCTAACCTTTGGGATGTAATATTTTACAATATTCCTGGCATGTCGGTCCCTACGTCTCGGTGGTAACATTATATACGTCTATAACGATGTATATCCTAACCTAAGGCAACCTAACATCTCGGATGTAATAGTTGACAATATTCCTGGCGTGTAGGCCCGTACTTCTCGGTGGGAATACTATATACGTCTATAACGTTATATATCCTAGCCTAAGGCGACCTAACATGTCGAATGTAATATCTTACATCATTCCTGACGTGTCGGACCGTAGTTCTCGGTGGTAACATTATATACTTCTATAACGTTATATATCCTAGCCTAAGGCAACCTAACATCTCGGATGTAATATTTGACAACATTCCTGTCGTGTTAGCCCGTACTTCTCGGTGGGAACATCATACACGTCTATAGGGATAGATATCCTAACCGAAGGAAACCTAATATCTCGGATGTAATATTTTACAACATTCCTGGCGCGTCTGCTCCTACTTTTCGGTGGGAACATTATATACGTCTATAACGTCATATATCCTATCGTAAAGCAACATAACATCTCGGATGTAATATTTTTCAACATTCCTAACGCGTCAGCTCCTAATTTTCGGTGGGAACATTGTATACGTCTATAACGATATATATCCTAGCCTAAGGCGACCTAATATATCGAATGTAATATTTTACATCATTCCTGGCGTGTCTTCGCCTGCTTCTCAATGGGAACATTATATACGTCTATAACGTTGTATATCCTAACGTAACGCAACCTAACATCTGGGATGTAATATTCCTGGCGTGTCGTCGCCTACTTCTGGATGGGGACATTATATACGTCTATAACGTTATATATCCTAGCCTAAGGCCACCTAACATGTCGAATGTAATTTTTTACAACATTCCTGGCGTGTCGTCGCCTACTTCTCGATGGGGACATTATATATATCTATAACATTGTATATCCTAACCTAAGGCAACCTAACATCTCGGATGTAATATTTTACAACATTCCTGGCATATCGGTCCCTACGTCCCGGTGGATACATTGTATACGTCTATAACGTTATATATCCTAGCCTAAGGCCACCTAACATGTCGAATGTAATATTTTACAACATTGATGACGTGTCGTCGCCTGCTTCTCGATGGGGACATTATATACGTCTATAACGTTGTATATCCTAACCTAAAGCAACCTAACATCTAGTATGTAATATTTTACAACATTCCTGGCGTGTCGTCGCCTGTTTCTCGATGGGGATATAATATACGTCTATAACGTTGTATATCCTAACCTAAAGCAACCTAACATCTGGGATGTAATATTTTACAAGATTCCTGGCGTGTCGTCGCCTACTTCTGGATGGGGTCATTATATACATCTATAACGTTGTATATCCTAACCTAAAGCAACCTAACATCTGGGATGTAATATTTTACAAGATTCCTGGCATGTCGGTCCTCAAGTCTCGGTAGGAACATTATATACGTCTATAGCGATATATATCCTAACCTAAAGCAACCTAACATCTCGGATGTAATACTATACAACATTCCTGGCATGTCGGTCCCTACATCTCGGTGGAAACATTCTATACTTCAATAACATTTTATATCCTAACCTAAGGCAACCTAACAGTTCGGATGTAATATTTTACAACATTCCTGGCGTGTCCGCCCGTACTTCTCGGCGGGAACATTATATACGTTTATAACGTTATATATCCTAGCCTAAGGCGACCTAACATCTCGGATGTAATATTTGAAAACATTCCTGGCGTGTTAGCCCGTACTTCTCGGTGGGAACATCATATACATCTATAGCGATATATATCCTAGCGTAAGGCGACCTAACATGTCGAATGTAATATTTTACATCATTCCTGACGTGTCGGCGCGTATTTCTCGATGGTAACATGATACACGTCTATAACGTTATATGTCCTAGCCTAAGGCAACCTAACATCTCGGATGTGATATTTTACGGCATTCCTGGCGTGTCGTCGCCTGCTTCTCGATGGGGACATAATATACGTCTATAACGTTGTATATCCTAACCCAACGTAACCTAACATCTGGGATGTAATATTTTACAACATTCCTGACGTGTCGTCGCCTACTTCTGGGTGGGGTCATTATATACATCTATAACGTTGTATATCCTAACCTAGGGCAACCTAACATTTCGGATGTAATAGTTGACAACATTCCTGACGTGGCCGCCCGTACCTCTCGGTGGGAACGTTATATACGTCTAGAAAGTTATATATCCTAGCCTAAGGCGACCTAACATGTCGAATGTAATATTTTACAACATTCCTGGCGCGTTGGCTCCTATTTTTCGGTGGCAACATTATATACGTCCATAACGTTATATATCCTAACCTAAGGGAACCTAACATCTCGGGTGTAATATTTTACAACATTCCTGACACGTCGTCGCCTGCTTCTCGATGGGGACATTATATAAGTCTATAACGTTGTATAACCTAACCTAACGCAACCTAACATCTGGGATGTAATATTCCTGTCGTGTCGTCGCCTAGTTCTGGATGGGGACATTATATACATCTATAACCATGTATATCCTAACCTAAGGCAACCTAACATCTCGGATGTAATATTTTACAACATTCCTGGCGTGTCGTCGCCTACTTCTCGGTGGGGACATTATATACGTCTATAATGTTGTATATCTTAACCTAATGCATCCTAACATCTCGGATGTAATATTTTACAACATTCCTGGCATTTCGGTCCCTACTTCTCTGTGGGAACATTGTATACGTCTATAACGTTATATATCCTAGCCTAAGGCAACCTAACAGTTCGAATGTAATATTTTATAACATTCATGGAGTGTCGTCGCGTGCTTCTCGATGGGGACATTATATACGTCTATAACGTTGTATATGCTAACCTAAGGCAACCCAACATCTCGACTGTAATATTTTACAACATTCCTGGCATGTGGGTCCCTACTTCTCTGTGGGAACATTGTATACGTCTATAACGATATATGTCCTAGCCTAAGGCAACCTAACATCTCGGATGTGATATTTTACAGCATTCCTGGCGTGTCGTCGCCTGCTTCTCGATGGGGACGTTATATACATCTATAACGTTGTATATCGTAACCTAAGGCAACCTAACATCTCGGATGTAATATTTTACAACATTCTTGGCATGTCGGTCCCTACTTCTCGGTGGGAACATTGTATACGTCTATAACGATATATATCCTAGCCTAAGGCAACCTAACATATCGGATGTAATATTTTACAACATTCTGGCGTGTCGTCGCCTGCTTCTCGATGGGGTCATTATGTACGTCTATAACGTTGTACATCCTAACCTAACGCAACCTAACATCTGGGATGTAATATTTTACAACATTCCTGGCATGTTGTTACCTACGTCTCGGTGGGAACATTATATACGTCCATAACGTTATATATCCTAACCTAAGGGACCCTAACATCTCGGGTGTAATATTTTACAACATTCCTGACACGTCGTCGCCTGCTTCTCGATGGGGACATTATATAAGTCTATAACGTTGTATAACCTAACCTAACGCAACCTAACATCTGGGATGTAATATTCCTGTCGTGTCGTCGCCTAGTTCTGGATGGGGACATTATATACGTCTATAACGTTGTATATCCTAACCTAAGGGAACCTAACATCTGGGGTGTAATCTTTTATAACATTCCTGGCGTGTCGTCGCGTGCTTCTCGATGGGGACATTATACACGTCTACAATGTTGTATATATTAACCTAACGCAACCTAACATCTGGCATGTAATATTTTACAACATTCCTGGCATGTCTGCCCTACATCTCGGTGGGAACATACTATACGTCTATAACGTTGTATATCCTAACCTAAGGGAACCTAACATCTCGGGTGTAATATTTTACAACATTCCTGACGCGTCGGCCCCTATTTTTCGGTGGGAACATTATATACATTTATAACGGTATATATCCTAGCCTAAGGCAACCTAACATGTCTAATGTAATATTTTACAAAATTCCTGGCGTGTCGGCGCCTAATTACCGATGGGGACATTATATACATCTATAACCATGTATATCCTAACCTAAGGCAACCTAACATCTCGGATGTAATATTTTACAACATTCTTGGCATGTCGGTCCCTATTTCTCGGTGGGGACATTGTATACGTCTATAACGATATATATCCTAGCCTAAGGCAACCTAACATGTCGAATGTAATATTTTATAACAATCATGGAGTGTCGTCGCGTGCTTCTCGATGGGGACATTATATACGTCTATAACGTTATATATCCTCACCTAAGGGAACCTAACATTTCGGGTGTAATATTTGAAAACATTCCTGGCGTGTTAGCCCGTACTTCTCGGTGGGAACATCATATACATCTATAGCGATATATATCCTAGCGTAAGGCGACCTAACATGTCGAATGTAATATTTTACATCATTCCTGACGTGTCGGCGCGTAGTTCTCGATGGTAACATGATACACGTCTATAACGTTATATATCCTAGCCTAAGGCAACCTAACATCTCGGATGTAATATGTGACAACATTCCTGGCGCGTCGGCTCCTACTTTTCGGTGGGAACATTATATATGTCTATAACGTTACGTATCCTATCGTAAAGCAACATAACATCTCGGATGTGATATTTTACAGCATTCCTGGCGTGTCGTCGCCTGCTTCTCGATGGGGACATTATATACATCTATAACGTTGTATATCGTAACCTAAGGCAACCTAACATCTCGGATGTAATATTTTACAACATTCTTGGCATGTCGGTCCCTACTTCTCGGTGGGAACATTATATACGTCTGTAACGTTATATATCCTAGCCTAAGGCCATCTAACATGTCGTATGTAATATTTTACAACATTCCTGGCGTGTCGTCGCCTGCTTCTCGATGGGGATATTATATACGTCTATAACGTTGTATATCCTAGCCTAACGCAACCTAACATGTGGGATGTAATATTTTACAACATTCCTCGCGTGTCGTCGCCTGCTTCTCGATGGGGACATAATATACGTCTATAACGTTGTATATCCTAACCCAACGCAACCTAACATCTGGGATGTAATATTTTACAACATTCCTGGCGTGTCGTCGCCTACTTCTCTGTGGGAACATTGTATACGTGTGATAACTATATATGTCCTAGCCTAAGGAAACCTAACATCTCGGATGTGATATTTTACAGCATTCTTGGCGTGTCGTCGCCTGCTTCTCGATGGGGTCATTATATACATCTATAACGTTGTATATCCTAACCTAAGGCAACCTAACATCTCGGATGTAATATTTTACAACATTCCTGGCGTGTCGTCGCCTAATTACCGATGGGGACATTATATACATCTATAACCATGTATATCCTAACCTAAGGCAACCTAACATCTCGGATGTAATATTTTACAACATTCCTGGCATGTCGGTCCCTAGCTTCTCGGCCGAAACATTGTATACGTCTATAACGATATATATCCTAACCTAGGGCAACCTAACATCTCGGATGTAATAGTTGACAACATTCCTGGCGTGTCCGCCCGTACTTCTCGGTGGGAACGTTATATACGTCTATAACGTTATATATCCTAGCCTAAGGCGACCTAACATGTCGAATGTAATATTTTACAACATTCCTGGCGTGTCGTCTAATGCTTCTCGATGGGGACATTATATACGTCTACAATGTTGTATATCCTATCATAACGCAACCTAACATCTGGGATGTAATATTATACAAGATTCCTGGCATGTCGGTCCCCAAGTCTCGGTAGGAACATTATATACGTCTATAACGATATATATCCAAACCTGACGGAACCTAACATCTCGGATGTAATATTTTACAACATTCCTGGCATGTCGGTCCCTACATCTCGGTGGGAACATACTATACGTCTATAACGTTGTATATCCTAACCTAAGGGAACCTAACATCTCGGGTGTAATATTTTACAACATTCCTGACGCGTCGGCCCCTATTTTTCGGTGGGAACATTATATACATTTATAACGGTATATATCCTAGCCTAAGGCAACCTATCATGTCTAATGTAATATTTTACAACATTCCTGGCGTGTCGTCGCCTAATTACCGATGGGGACATTATATACATCTATAACCATGTATATCCTAACCTAAGGCAACCTAACATCTCGGATGTAATATTTTACAACATTCCTGGCGTGTCGTCGCCTACGTCTCGGTGGGGACATTATATACGTCTATAATGTTGTATATCTTAACCTAATGCATCCTAACATCTCGGATGTAATATTTTACAACATTCCTGGCATTTCGGTCCCTACTTCTCTGTGGGAACATTGTATACGTCTATAACGTTATATATCCTAGCCTAAGGCAACCTAACAGTTCGAATGTAATATTTTATAACATTCATGGAGTGTCGTCGCGTGCTTCTCGATGGGGACATTATATACGTCTATAACGTTGTATATGCTAACCTAAGGCAACCTAACTTCTAGACTGTAATATTTTACAACATTCCTGGCATGTGGGTCCCTACTTCTCTGTGGGAACATTGTATACGTCTATAACGATATATGTCCTAGCCTAAGGCAACCTAACATCTCGGATGTGATATTTTACGGCATTCCTGGCGTGTCGTCGCCTGCTTCTCGATGGGGACATAATATACGTCTATAACGTTGTATATCCTAACCCAACGTAACCTAACATCTGGGATGTAATATTTTACAACATTCCTGACGTGTCGTCGCCTACTTCTGGGTGGGGTCATTATATACATCTATAACGTTGTATATCCTAACCTAGGGCAACCTAACATTTCGGATGTAATAGTTGACAACATTCCTGACGTGTCCGCCCGTACCTCTCGGTGGGAACGTTATATACGTCTATAAAGTTATATATCCTAGCCTAAGGCGACCTAACATGTCGAATGTAATATTTTACAACATTCCTGGCGCGTTGGCTCCTATTTTTCGGTGGCAACATTATATACGTCCATAACGTTATATATCCTAACCTAAGGGAACCTAACATCTCGGGTGTAATATTTTACAACATTCCTGACACGTCGTCGCCTGCTTCTCGATGGGGACATTATATAAGTCTATAACGTTGTATAACCTAACCTAACGCAACCTAACATCTGGGATGTAATATTCCTGTCGTGTCGTCGCCTAGTTCTGGATGGGGACATTATATACATCTATAACCATGTATATCCTAACCTAAGGCAACCTAACATCTCGGATGTAATATTTTACAACATTCCTGGCGTGTCGTCGCCTACTTCTCGGTGGGGACATTATATACGTCTATAATGTTGTATATCTTAACCTAATGCATCCTAACATCTCGGATGTAATATTTTACAACATTCCTGGCATTTCGGTCCCTACTTCTCTGTGGGAACATTGTATACGTCTATAACGTTATATATCCTAGCCTAAGGCAACCTAACAGTTCGAATGTAATATTTTATAACATTCATGGAGTGTCGTCGCGTGCTTCTCGATGGGGACATTATATACGTCTATAACGTTGTATATGCTAACCTAAGGCAACCCAACATCTCGACTGTAATATTTTACAACATTCCTGGCATGTGGGTCCCTACTTCTCTGTGGGAACATTGTATACGTCTATAACGATATATGTCCTAGCCTAAGGCAACCTAACATCTCGGATGTGATATTTTACAGCATTCCTGGCGTGTCGTCGCCTGCTTCTCGATGGGGACATTATATACATCTATAACGTTGTATATCGTAACCTAAGGCAACCTAACATCTCGGATGTAATATTTTACAACATTCTTGGCATGTCGGTCCCTACTTCTCGGTGGGAACATTGTATACGTCTATAACGATATATATCCTAGCCTAAGGCAACCTAACATATCGGATGTAATATTTTACAACATTCTGGCGTGTCGTCGCCTGCTTCTCGATGGGGTCATTATGTACGTCTATAACGTTGTACATCCTAACCTAACGCAACCTAACATCTGGGATGTAATATTTTACAACATTCCTGGCATGTTGGTACCTACGTCTCGGTGGGAACATTATATACGTCCATAACGTTATATATCCTAACCTAAGGGACCCTAACATCTCGGGTGTAATATTTTACAACATTCCTGACACGTCGTCGCCTGCTTCTCGATGGGGACATTATATAAGTCTATAACGTTGTATAACCTAACCTAACGCAACCTAACATCTGGGATGTAATATTCCTGTCGTGTCGTCGCCTAGTTATGGATGGGGACATTATATACGTCTATAACGTTGTATATCCTAACCTAAGGCAACCTAACATCGCGGATGTAATATTTTACAACATTCCTGGCGTGTCGTCGCCTACTTCTCGGTGGGGACATTATATACAGCTATAATGTTGTATATCATAACCTAATGCATCCTAACATCTCGGATGTAATATTTTACAACATTCCTGGCATTTCGGTCCCTACTTCTCTGTGGGAACATTGTATACGTCTATAACGTTATATATCCTAGCCTAAGGCAACCTAACAGTTCGAATGTAATATTTTATAACATTCATGGAGTGTCGTCGCGCGCTTCTCGATGGGGACATTATATACGTCTATAACGTTGTATATGCTAACCTAAGGCAACCTAACATCTCGACTGTAATATTTTACAACATTCCTGGCATGTGGGTCCCTACTTCTCTGTCGGAACATTGTATACGTCTATAACGATATATGTCCTAGCCTAAGGCAACCTAACATCTCGGATGTGATATTTTACAGCATTCCTGGCGTGTCGTCGCCTGCTTCTCGATGGGGACATAATATACGGCTATAACGTTGTATATCCTTACCCAACGTAACCTAACATCTGGGATGTAATATTTTACAACATTCCTGGCGTGTCGTCGCCTACTTGTGGATGGGGTCATTATATACATCTATAACGTTGTATATCCTAACCTAGGGCAACCTAACATCTCGGATGTAATAGTTGGCAACATTCCTGACGTGTCCGCCCGTACTTCTCGGTGGGAACGTTATATACGTTTATAAAGTTATATATCCTAGCCTAAGGCGACCTAACATGTCGAATGCAATATTTTACAACATTCCTGGCGCGTTGGCTCCTATTTTTCGGTGGGAACATTATATACGTCCATAACGTTATATATCCTAACCTAAGGGACCCTAACATCTCGGGTGTAATATTTTACAACATTCCTGACACGTCGTCGCCTGCTTCTCGATGGGGACATTATATAAGTCTATAACGTTGTATAACCTAACCTAACGCAACCTAACATCTGGGATGTAATATTCCTGTCGTGTCGTCGCCTAGTTCTGGATGGGGACATTATATACGTCTATAACGTTGTATATCCTAACCTAAGGCAACCTAACATCTCGGATGTAATATTTTATAACATTCCTGGCGTGTCGTCGCCTGCTTCTCGATGGGGACTTTATACACGTCTACAACGTTGTATATATTAACCTAACGCAACCTAACATCTGGGATGTAATATTTTACAACATTCCTGGCATGACGGTCCCTACATCTCGGTGGGAACATACTATACGTCTATAACGTTGTATATCCTAACCTAAGGGAACCTAACATCTGGGGTGTAATCTTTTATAACATTCCTGGCGTGTCGTCGCGTGCTTCTCGATGGGGACATTATATACGTCTACAATGTTGTATATATTAACCTAACGCAACCTAACATCTCGGATGTAATATTTTACAACATTCCTGGCATGTCTGTCCCTACATCTCGGTGGGAACATACTATACGTCTATAACGTTGTATATCCTAACCTAAGGGAACCTAACATCTCGGGTGTAATATTTTACAACATTCCTGACGCGTCGGCCCCTATTTTTCGGTGGGAACATTATATACATTTATAACGGTATATATCCTAGCCTAAGGCAACCTAACATGTCTAATGTAATATTTTACAACATTCCTGGCGTGTCGGCGCCTAATTACCGATGGGGACATTATATACATCTATAACCATGTATATCCTAACCTAAGGAAACCTAACATCTCGGATGTAATATTTTACAACATTCCTGGCATTTCGGTCCCTACTTCTCTGTGGGAACATTGTATACGTCTATAACGTTATATATCCTAGCCTAAGGCAACCTAACAGTTCGAATGTAATATTTTATAACATTCATGGAGTGTCGTCGCGTGCTTCTCGATGGGGACATTATATACGTCTATAAGGTTGTATATGCTAACCTAAGGCAACCTAACATCTCGACTGTAATATTTTACAACGTTCCCGGCATGTGGGTCCCTACTTCTCTGTGTGAACATTGTATACGTCTATAACGATATATGTCCTAGCCTAAGGCAACCTAACGTCTCGGATGTGATATTTACAGCATTCCTGGCGTGTCGTCGCCTGCTTCTCGATGGGGACATAATATACGTCTATAACGTTGTATATCCTAACCCAACGTAACCTAACATCTGGGATGTAATATTTTACAACATTCCTGGCGTGTCGTCGCCTACTTCTGGATGGGGTCATTATATACATCTATAACGTTGTATATCCTAACCTAGGGCAACCTAACATCTCGGATGTAATAGTTGACAACATTCCTGACGTGTGCGCACGTACTTCTCGGTGGGAACGTTATACACGTCTATAAAGTTATAAATCCTAGCCTAAGGCGACCTAACATGTCGAATGTAATATTTTACAACATTCCTGGCGTGTCGTCGCCTACTTCTGGATGGGGTCATTATATACATCTATAACGTTGTATATCCTAACCTAGGGCAAGCTAACATCTCGGATGTAATAGTTGGCAACATTCCTGACGTGTCCGCCCGTACTTCTCGGTGGGAACGTTATATACGTCTATAAAGTTATATATCCTAGCCTAAGGCGACCTAACATGTCGAATGTAATATTTTACAACATTCCTGGCGCGTTGGCTCCTATTTTTCGGTGTGAACATTATATACGTCCATAACGTTATATATCCTAACCTAAGGGACCCTAACATCTCGGGTGTAATATTTTACAACATTCCTGACACGTTGTCGCCTGCTTCTCGATGGGGACATTATGTAAGTCTATAACGTTGTATAACCTAACCTAACGCAACCTAACATCTGGGATGTAATATTCCTGTCGTGTCGTCGCCTAGTTCTGGATGGGGACATTATATACGTCTATAACGTTATATATCCTAACCTAAGGCAACCTAACACCTCGGATGTAATAGTTGACAACATTCCTGGCATGTCCGCCCGTACATCTCGGTGGGAACATTATATACGTCTGTAACGTTATATATCCTAGCCTAAGGCCACCTAACATGTCGTATGTAATATTTTACAACATTCCTGGCGTGTCGTCGCCTGCTACTCGATGGGGACATTATATACGTCTATAACGTTGTATATCCTAACCTAACGCAACCTAACATCTGGGATGTAATATTTTACAACATTCCTCGCGTTTCGTCGCCTGCTTCTCGATGGGGACATAATATACGTCTATAACGTTGTATATCCTAACCCAACGCAATCTAACATCTGGGATGTAATATTTTACAACATTCCTGGCGTGTCGTCGCCTACTTCTGGATGGGGTCATTATGTACATCTATAACGTTGTATATCCTAACCTAAGGGAACCTAACACCTCGGGTGTAATATTTTACAACATTCCCGACGCGTCGGCCCCTATTTTTCGGTGGGAACATTATATACGTCTATAACGTTATACATCCTAGCCTAAGGCGACCTATCATGTCGAGTGTAATATTTTACAACATTCCTGTCGTGTCGTCGCCTACTTCTCGATGGGAACACTATATACGTCTATAACGTTATATATCCTAGCCTAAGGCGACCTAACATGTCGAATGTAATATTTTACAACATTCCTGGCGTGTCGACACCTGCTTCTCGATGGGGACATTATATACCTCTATAATGATGTATATCCTAACCTAACGCAACCTAACATCTGGGATGTAATATTTTACAACTTTCCTGGCGTGTCGTCGCCTGCTTCTCGATGGGGACATAATATACGTCTATAACGTTGTATATCCTAACCCAACGCAACCTAACATCTCGGATGTAATATTTTACAACATTCCTGGCATGTCGGTCCCTATGTCTCGGTGGGAACATTATATACGTCTATAACGATATATATCCTAACCTAAGGCAACTTAAAACCTCGGATGTAATAGTTGACAGCATTCCTTGCGCGTCGGCTCCTACTTTTCGGTGGGAACATTATATACGTCTATAACGTTATGTATCCTATCGTAAGGCAACACAACATGTCGGATGTAATATTTTACAACATTCCTGGCGTGTCGACGCCTGCTTCTCGATGGGGACATTATATACATCTATAACGTTGTATATCCTAACCTAAGGCAACCTAACATCTCCGATGTAATATTTCACAACATTCCTGGCGTGTCGTCGCCTGCTGCTCGATGGGGACATTATATACATCTATAACGTTGTATATGCTAACCTAAGGCAACCTAACATCTCGACTGTAATGTTTTACAACATTCCTGGCGTGCCGACACCTGCTTCTCGATGGGGACATTATACACGTCTATAACGTCATATATCCTAACCTAAGGGAACCTAACATCTCGGGTGTAATATTTGAAGACATTCGTGGCGTGTTAGCCCGTACTTCTCGGTGGGAACATCATATACGTCTATAGCGATATATATCCTAACCGAGGGAAACCTAATATCTCGGATGTAATATTTTACAACATTCCTGGCGCGTCGGCTCCTACTTTTCGGTGGGAACATTATATACGTCTATAACGTTATATATCCTATCGTAAAGCAACATAACATCTCGGATGTAATATATTACAACATTCCTGGCGTGTCGTCGCCTGCTTCTCGATGGGGACATTATATTCGTCTATAACGTTGTATATCCTAACCTAAAGTAACCAAACATCTGGGATGTGATATTTTACAACATTCCTGGCATGTCGGTCCCTACTTCTCGGGGGAAACATTGTATACGTCTATTACGATATATATCCTAACCTAGGGCAACCTAACATCTCGGATGTAATAGTTGACAACATTCCTGGCGTGTCCGCCCGTACTTCTCGGTGGAAACATTATATACGTCTATAACGTTATATATCCTAGCCTAAGACCACCTAACATGTCGAATGTAATGTTTTACAACATTCCTGGCGTGTCGTCGCCTGCTTCCCGATGGGGACATAATATACGTCTATAACGTTGTATATCCTAACCTAACGCAACCTAACATCTGGGATGTAATATTTTACAACATTCCTGGTGTGACGTCGCCTACTTTGGATGGGGTCATATTATACATCTATAACGTTGAATATCCTAACCTAAGGCAACCTAACATCTCGGATGTAATATTTTACAACATTCCTGGCATGTCGGTCCCTACATCTCGGTGGGAACATACTATAAGTCTATAACGTTGTATATCCTAACCTAAGGGAACCTAACATCTCGGGTGTAAACTTTTACAACATTCCTGACGCGTCGGGCCCTATTTTTCGGTGGGAACATTATATACGTCTATAACGATATATATCCTAACCTAAGGCAACCTAACATCTCGGATGTAATAGTTGACAACATTCCTGGCGTGTAGGCCCGTACTTCTCGGTGGGAACATCATATACGTCTATAGCGATATATATCCTAGCCTAAGGCGACCTAACATGTCGAATGTAATATTTTACATCATTCCTGACGTTTCGGAGCGTAGTTCTCGGTGGGGACATTATATACGTCTATAACGTTGTATATCCTAACCTAAAGCAACCTAACATCTGGGATGTAATATTTTACACGATTCCTGGCATGTCGTCGCCTGCTTCTCGATGGGGACATTATATACGTCTATAACGATATATATCCTAACCTAAGGCAACCTAACACCTCGGATGTAAGAGTTGACAACATTCCTGGCGTGTAGGCCCGTACTTCTCGGTGGGAACATTGTATACGTCTATAACGTTATATATCCTAGCCTAAGGCGACCTAACATGTCGACTGTAATATTTTACATCATTCCTGGCGTGTCGTCGCCTGCTTCTCGATGCGAACATTATATACGTCTATAACGTTGTGTATCCTAATCTAACGCAACCTAACATCTGGGATGTAATATTCCTGGCGTGTCGTCGCCTACTTCTGGATGGGGACATTATATACGTCTATAACGATATATATCCTAACCTAAGGCAACCTAACATCTCGGATGTAATATTTTACAACATTCCTGGCATATCGGTCCCTACGTCTCGGTGGAAACATTGTATACGTCTATAACGATATATAACCTAGCCTAAGGCAACCTAACATCTCGGATGTAACATTTTACATCATTCCTGGCGTGTCGTCGCCTGCTTCTCGATGGGAACATACTATACGTCTACAACGTTGTATATCCTAACCTAAAGCAACCTAACATCTGGGATGTAATATTTTACAACAGTCCTGGCATCTCGGTCCCTACATCTCGGTGGGAACATACTATAAGTCTATAAAGTTGTATATCCTAACCGAAGGCAACCTAACATCTCGTGTGCAATATCTTACAACATTCCTGACGCGTCGGCCCCTATTTTTCGGTGGGAACATTATATACGTCTATAACGTTATATATCCTAGCCTAAGGCGACCTAACATGTCGAATGTAATATTTTACAACACTCCTGACGTGTCGGAGCGTAGTTCTCGGTGGGAACATTATATACGTCTATAACGTTGTATATCCTAACCTAAAGCAACCTAACATCTGGGATGTAATATTTTACAACATTCCTGGCATCTCGGTCAATACATCTCGGTGGGAACATACTATAAGTCTATAACGTTGTATATCCTAACCGAAGGCAACCTCACATCTCGGGTGTAATATTTTACATCATTCCTGGCGTGTCTTCGCCTGCTTCTCAATGGGAACATTATATACTCGTATAACGTTGTATATCCTAACCTAACGCAACCTAACATCTGGTATGTAATATTCCTGGCGTGTCGTCGCCTACTTCTGGATGGGGACATTATATACGTCTATAACGTTATATATCGTAACCTAAGGGAACCCAACATCTCGGGTGTAATATTTGAAAACATTCCTGGCGTGTTAGCCCGTACTTCTCGGTGGGAACATCATATACGTCTATAGCGATATATATCCCAGCCTAAGGCGACCTAACATGTCGAATGTAATATTTTACATCATTCCTGACGTTTCGGAGCGTAGTTCTGGGTGGGGACATTATATACGTCTATAACGTTGTATATCCTAACCTAAAGCAACCTAACATCTGGGATGTAATATTTTACAACATTCCTGGCATCTCGGTCCCTACATCTCGGTGGGAACATACTATAAGTCTATAACGTTGTATATCCTAACCGAAGGCAACCTAACATCTCGGGTGTAATATTTTACAACATTCCTGACGCGTCGGCCCCTAGTTTTCGGTGGGAACATTATATACGTCTATAACGTTATATATCCTAGCCTATGGCGACCTAACATGTCGAATGTAATATTTTACAACATTCCTGGCGTGTCGACACCTGTTTCTCGATGGGGACATTATATACCTCTATAATGATGTATATCCTAACCTAACGCAACCTAACATCTGGGATGTAATATTTTACAACATTCCTGGCATGTCGGTCCCTACGTCTCGGTGGGAAAATTATATACGTCTATAACGATATATATCCTAACCTAAGGCAACCTAACACCTCGGATGTAAGAGTTGACAACATTCCTGGCGTGTAGGCCCGTACTTCTCGGTGGGAACATTGTATACGTCTATAACGTTATATATCCTAGCCTAAGGCGACCTAACATGTCGACTGTAATATTTTACATCATTCCTGGCGTGTCGTCGCCTGCTTCTCGATGCGAACATTATATCCGTCTATAACGTTGTGTATCCTAATCTAACGCAACCTAACATCTGGGATGTAATATTCCTGGCGTGTCGTCGCCTACTTCTGGATGGGGACATTATATACGTCTATAACGATATATATCCTAACCTAAGGCAACCTAACATCTCGGATGTAATATTTTACAACATTCCTGGCATATCGGTCCCTACGTCTCGGTGGAAACATTGTATACGTCTATAACGATATATAACCTAGCCTAAGGCAACCTAACATCTCGGATGTAACATTTTACATCATTCCTGGCGTGTCGTCGCCTGCTTCTCGATGGGAACATACTATACGTCTACAACGTTGTATATCCTAACCTAAGGCAACCTAACATCTCGGATGTAATAGTTGCCAACGTTCCTAGCGTGTCCGCCCGTTCTGCTTGGTGGGAACATTATATACGTCTATAACGTTATATATCGTAGCCTAAGGTCACCTAACATGTCGAATGTAATATTTTACAACATTCCTGGCGTGTCGTCGCCTGCTTCTCGATGGGGACATTATATACGTCTATAACGTTGTATATCCTAACCTAAAGCAACCTAACATCTGGGATGTAATATTCCTGGCGTGTCGTCGCGTACTTCTGGATGGGGACATTATATACGTCTATAACGTTATATATCGTAACCTAAGGGAACCCAACATCTCGGGTGTAATATTTGAAAACATTCCTGGCGTGTTAGCCCGTACTTCTCGGTGGGAACATCATATACGTCTATAGCGATATATATCCTAGCCTAAGGCGACCTAACATGTCGAATGTAATATTTTACATCATTCCTGACGTTTCGGAGCGTAGTTCTCGGTGGGGACATTATATACGTCTATAACGTTGTATATCCTAACCTAAAGCAACCTAACATCTGGGATGTAATATTTTACACGATTCCTGGCATGTCGGTCCCCAAGTCTCGGTAGGAACATTATATGCGTCTATAACGTTGTATATCCTAACCTACAGGAACCTAACATCTGGGATGTAATATTTTACAACAATCCTGGCATCTCGGTCCCTACATCTCGGTGGGAACATACTATAAGTCTATAAAGTTGTATATCCTAACCGAAGGCAACCTAACATCTCGTGTGCAATATCTTACAACATTCCTGACGCGTCGGCCCCTATTTTTCGGTGGGAACATTATATACGTCTATAACGTTATATATCCTAGCCTAAGGCGACCTAACATGTCGAATGTAATATTTTACAACACTCCTGACGTGTCGGAGCGTAGTTCTCGGTGGGGACATTATATACGTCTATAACGTTGTATATCCTAACCTAAAGCAACCTAACATCTGGGATGTAATATTTTACAACATTCCTGGCATCTCGGTCCCTACATCTCGGTGGGAACATGCTATAAGTCTATAACGTTGTATATCCTAACCGAAGGCAACCTAACATCTCGGGTCTAATATTTTACAACATTCCTGACGCGTCGGCCCCTATTTTTCGGTGGGAACATTATATACGTCTATAACGTTATATATCCTAGCCTAAGGCGACCTAACATGTCGACTGTAATATTTTACATCATTCCTGGCGTATCGTCGCCTGCTTCTCGATGGGAACATTATATACGTCTATAACGTTGTGTATCCTAATCTAACGCAACCTAACATCTGGGATGTAATATTCCTGGCTTGTCGTCGCCTACTTCTGGATGGGGACATTATATACGTCTATAACGATATATATCCTAACCTAAGGCAACCTAACATCTCGGATGTAATAGTTGACAACATTCCTGGCGTGTAGGCCCGTACTTCTCGGTGGGAACATTGTATACGTCTATAACGTTATATATCCTAGCCTAAGGCGACCTAACATGTCGTATGTAATATTTTACAACATTCCTGGCGTGTCGTCGCCTACTTCTAGATGGGGACATTATATACGTCTATAACGATATATATCCTAACCTAAAGCAACCCAACATCTCGGATGTAATACTTTACAACATTCCTGGCATGTCGATCCCTACATCTCGGTGGGAACATTGTATACGTCTATAACGATATATGTCCTAGCCTAAGGCAACCTAATATCTCGGATGTGATTTTTTTACAGCATTCCTGGCGTGTCGTCGCCTTCTTCTCGATGGGGACATTATATATATCTATAACGTTGTATATCCTAACCTAAGGCAACCTAACATCTCGGATGTAATATTTTAAATTCTTGGCATGTCGGTCCCTACGTCTCGGTGGGAACATTGTATACGTCTATAACGTTATATATCCTAGCCTAAGGCGACCTAATATATCGAATGTAATATTTTACATCATTCCTGGCGTGTCTTCGCCTGCTTCTCAATGGGAACATTATATACGTGTATAACGTTGTATATCCTAACCTAACGCAACCTAACATCTGGTATGTAATATTCCTGGCGTGACGTCGCCTACTTCTGGATGGGGCCATTATATACGTCTATAACGTTATATATCGTAACCTAAGGGAACCTAACATCTCGGGTGTAATATTTGAAAACATTCCTGGCGTGTTAGCCCGTACTTCTCGGTGGGAACATCATATACGTCTATAGCGATATATATCCTAGCCTAAGGCGACCTGACATGTCGAATGTAATATTTTACATCATTCCTGACGTGTTGGAGCGTAGTTCTCGGTGGGGACATTATATACGTCTATAACGTTGTATATCCTAACCTAAAGCAACCTAACATCTGGGATGTAATATTTTACACGATTCCTGGCATGTCGGTCCCCAAGTCTCGGTAGGAACATTATATACGTCTATAACGTTGTATATCCTAACCTAAAGCAACATAACATCTGGGATGTAATATTTTACAACAGTCCTGGCATCTCGGTCCCTACATCTCGGTGGGAACATACTATAAGTCTATAAAGTTGTATATCCTAACCGAAGGCAACCTAACATCTCGTGTGCAATATCTTACAACATTCCTGACGCTTCGGCCCCTATTTTTCGGTGGGAACATTATATACGTCTATAACGTTATATATCCTAGCCTAAGGCGACCTAACATGTCGAATGTAATATTTTACAACACTCCTGACGTGTCGGAGCGTAGTTCTCGGTGGGAACATTATATACGTCTATAACGTTGTATATCCTAACCTAAAGCAACCTAACATCTGGGATGTAATATTTTACAACATTCCTGGCATCTCGGTCCCTACATCTCGGTGGGAACATACTATAAGTCTATAACGTTGTATATCCTAACCGAAGGCAACCTAACATCTCGGGTGTAATATTTTACAACATTCCTGACGCGTCGGCCCCTATTTTTCGGTGGGAACATTATATACGTCTATAACGTTATATATCCTAGCCTAAGGCGACCTAACATATCGACTGTAATATTTTACATCATTCCTGGCGTATCGTCGCCTGCTTCTCGATGGGAACATTATATACGTCTATAACGTTGTGTATCCTAATCTAACGCAACCTAACATCTGGGATGTAATATTCCTGGCGTGTCGTCGCCTACTTCTAGATGGGGACATTATATACGTCTATAACGATATATATCTTAACCTAAAGCAACCCAACATCTCGGATGTAATACTTTACAACATTCCTGGCATGTCGGTCCCTACATCTCGGTGGGAACATTCTATACTTCTATAACATTGTATATCCTAACCTAAGGCAACCTAACATCTCGGATGTAATATTTTACAACATTCCTGGCATGTCGGTCCCTACATCTCGGTGGGAACATACTATACGTCTATAACGTTGTATATCCTAACCTAATGGAACCTAACATCTCGGGTGTAATATTTTACATCATTCCTGGCGTGTCTTCGCCTGCTTCTCAATGGGAACATTATATACTCGTATAACGTTGTATATCCTAACCTAACGCAACCTAACATCTGGTATGTAATATTCCTGGCGTGTCGTCGCCTACTTCTGGATGGGGACATTATATACGTCTATAACGTTATATATCGTAACCTAAGGGAACCCAACATCTCGGGTGTAATATTTGAAAACATTCCTGGCGTGTTAGCCCGTACTTCTCGGTGGGAACATCATATACGTCTATAGCGATATATATCCTAGCCTAAGGCGACCTAACATGTCGAATGTAATATTTTACATCATCCCTGACGTTTCGGAGCGTAGTTCTCGGTGGGGACATTATATACGTCTATAACGTTGTATATCCTAACCTAAAGCAACCTAACATCTGGGATGTAATATTTTACACGATTCCTGGCATGTCGTCGCCTGCTTCTCGATGGGGACATTATATACGTCTATAACGTTGTATATCCTAACCTAACGCAACCTAACATATCGGATGTAATATTTTACAACATTCCTGGCATCTCGGTCCCTACATCTCGGTGGGAACATACTATAAGTCTATAACGTTGTATATCCTAACCGAAGGCAACCTAACATCTCGGGTGTAATATCTTACAACATTCCTGACGCGTCGGCCCCTATTTTTCGGTGGGAACATTATATACGTCTATAACGTTATATATCCTAGCCTAAGGCGACCTAACATGTCGAAAGTAATATTTTACAACACTCCTGACGTGTCGGAGCGTAGTTCTCGGTGGGGACATTATATACGTCTATAACGTTGTATATCCTAACCTAAAGCAACCTAACATCTGGGATGTAATATTTTACAACATTCCTGGCATCTCGGTCCCTACATCTCGGTGGGAACATACTATAAGTCTATAACGTTGTATATCCTAACCGAAGGCAACCTAACATCTCGGGTGTAATATTTTACAACATTCCTGACGCGTCGGCCCCTAGTTTTCGGTGGGAACATTATATACGTCTATAACGTTATATATCCTAGCCTATGGCGACCTAACATGTCGAATGTAATATTTTACAACATTCCTGGCGTGTCGACACCTGCTTCTCGATGGGGACATTATATACCTCTATAATGATGTATATCCTAACCTAACGCAACCTAACATCTGGGATGTAATATTTTACAACATTCCTGGCATGTCGGTCCCTACGTCTCGGTGGGAAAATTATATACGTCTATAACGATATATATCCTAACCTAAGGCAACCTAACACCTCGGATGTAAGAGTTGACAACATTCCTGGCGTGTAGGCCCGTACTTCTCGGTGGGAACATTGTATACGTCTATAACGTTATATATCCTAGCCTAAGGCGACCTAACATGTCGACTGTAATATTTTACATCATTCCTGGCGTGTCGTCGCCTGCTTCTCGATGCGAACATTATATACGTCTATAACGTTGTGTATCCTAATCTAACGCAACCTAACATCTGGGATGTAATATTCCTGGCGTGTCGTCGCGTACTTCTGGATGGGGACATTATATACGTCTATAACGTTATATATCGTAACCTAAGGGAACCCAACATCTCGGGTGTAATATTTGAAAACATTCCTGGCGTGTTAGCCCGTACGTCTCGGTGGGAACATCATATACGTCTATAGCGATATATATCCTAGCCTAAGGCGACCTAACATGTCGAATGTAATATTTTACATCATTCCTGACGTTTCGGAGCGTAGTTCTCGGTGGGGACATTATATACGTCTATAACGTTGTATATCCTAACCTAAAGCAACCTAACATCTGGGATGTAATATTTTACACGATTCCTGGCATGTCGGTCCCCAAGTCTCGGTAGGAACATTATATGCGTCTATAACGTTGTATATCCTAACCTACAGGAACCTAACATCTGGGATGTAATATTTTACAACAGTCCTGGCATCTCGGTCCCTACATCTCGGTGGGAACATACTATAAGTCTATAAAGTTGTATATCCTAACCGAAGGCAACCTAACATCTCGTGTGCAATATCTTACAACATTCCTGACGCGTCGGCCCCTATTTTTCGGTGGGAACATTATATACGTCTATAACGTTATATATCCTAGCCTAAGGCGACCTAACATGTCGAATGTAATATTTTACAACACTCCTGACGTGTCGGAGCGTAGTTCTCGGTGGGGACATTATATACGTCCATAACGTTGTATATCCTAACCTAAAGCAACCTAACATCTGGGATGTAATATTTTACAACATTCCTGGCATCTCGGTCCCTACATCTCGGTGGGAACATGCTATAAGTCTATAACGTTGTATATCCTAACCGAAGGCAACCTAACATCTCGGGTGTAATATTTTACAACATTCCTGACGCGTCGGCCCCTATTTTTCGGTGGGAACATTATATACGTCTATAACGTTATATATCCTAGCCTAAGGCGACCTAACATGTCGACTGTAATATTTTACATCATTCCTGGCGTATCGTCGCCTGCTTCTCGATGGGAACATTATATACGTCTATAACGTTGTGTATCCTAATCTAACGCAACCTAACATCTGGGATGTAATATTCCTGGCTTGTCGTCGCCTACTTCTGGATGGGGACATTATATACGTCTATAACGATATATATCCTAACCTAAGGCAACCTAACATCTCGGATGTAATAGTTGACAACATTCCTGGCGTGTAGGCCCGTACTTCTCGGTGGGAACATTGTATACGTCTATAACGTTATATATCCTAGCCTAAGGCGACCTAACATGTCGTATGTAATATTTTACAACATTCCTGGCGTGTCGTCGCCTACTTCTAGATGGGGACATTATATACGTCTATAACGATATATATCCTAACCTAAAGCAACCCAACATCTCGGATGTAATACTTTACAACATTCCTGGCATGTCGATCTCTACATCTCGGTGGGAACATTGTATACGTCTATAACGATATATGTCCTAGCCTAAGGCAACCTAATATCTCGGATGTGATTTTTTTACAGCATTCCTGGCGTGTCGTCGCCTTCTTCTCGATGGGGACATTATATATATCTATAACGTTGTATATCCTAACCTAAGGCAACCTAACATCTCGGATGTAATATTTTAAATTCTTGGCATGTCGGTCCCTACGTCTCGGTGGGAACATTGTATACGTCTATAACGTTATATATCCTAGCCTAAGGCGACCTAATATATCGAATGTAATATTTTACATCATTCCTGGCGTGTCTTCGCCTGCTTCTCAATGGGAACATTATATACGTGTATAACGTTGTATATCCTAACCTAACGCAACCTAACATCTGGTATGTAATATTCCTGGCGTGACGTCGCCTACTTCTGGATGGGGACATTATATACGTCTATAACGTTATATATCGTAACCTAAGGGAACCTAACATCTCGGGTGTAATATTTGAAAACATTCCTGGCGTGTTATCCCGTACTTCTCGGTGGGAACATTATATACGTCTATAACGTTGTATATCCTAACCTAAAGCAACCTAACATCTGGGATGTAATATTTTACAACATTCCTGGCATCTCGGTCCCTACATCTCGGTGGGAACATACTATAAGTCTATAACGTTGTATATCCTAACCGAAGGCAACCTAACATCTCGGGTGTAATATTTTACAACATTCCTGACGCGTCGGCCCCTATTTTTCGGTGGGAACATTATATACGTCTATAACGTTATATATCCTAGCCTAAGGCGACCTAACATATCGACTGTAATATTTTACATCATTCCTGGCGTATCGTCGCCTGCTTCTCGATGGGAACATTATATACGTCTATAACGTTGTGTATCCTAATCTAACACAACCTAACATCTGGGATGTAATATTCCTGGCGTGTCGTCGCCTACTTCTAGATGGGGACATTATATACGTCTATAACGATATATATCTTTACCTAAAGCAACCCAACATCTCGGATGTAATACTTTACAACATTCCTGGCATGTCGGTCCCTACATCTCGGTGGGAACATTCTATACTTCTATAACATTGTATATCCTAACCTAAGGCAACCTAACATCTCGGATGTAATATTTTACAACATTCCTGGCATGTCGGTCCCTACATCTCGGTGGGAACATACTATACGTCTATAACGTTGTATATCCTAACCTAATGGAACCTAACATCTCGGGTGTAATATTTTACATCATTCCTGGCGTGTCTTCGCCTGCTTCTCAATGGGAGCATTATATACTCGTATAACGTTGTATATCCTAACCTAACGCAACCTAACATCTGGTATGTAATATTCCTGGCGTGTCGTCGCCTACTTCTGGATGGGGACATTATATACGTCTATAACGTTATATATCGTAACCTAAGGGAACCCAACATCTCGGGTGTAATATTTGAAAACATTCCTGGCGTGTTAGCCCGTACTTCTCGGTGGGAACATCATATACGTCTATAGCGATATATATCCTAGCCTAAGGCGACCTAACATGTCGAATGTAATATTTTACATCATTCCTGACGTTTCGGAGCGTAGTTCTCGGTGGGGACATTATATACGTCTATAACGTTGTATATCCTAACCTAAAGCAACCTAACATCTGGGATGTAATATTTTACACGATTCCTGGCATGTCGTCGCCTGCTTCTCGATGGGGACATTATATACGTCTATAACGTTGTATATCCTAACCTAACGCAACCTAACATATCGGATGTAATATTTTACAACATTCCTGGCATCTCGGTCCCTACATCTCGGTGGGAACATACTATAAGTCTATAACGTTGTATATCCTAACCGAAGGCAACCTAACATCTCGGGTGTAATATCTTACAACATTCCTGACGCGTCGGCCCCTATTTTTCGGTGGGAACATTATATACGTCTATAACGTTATATATCCTAGCCTAAGGCGACCTAACATGTCGAAAGTAATATTTTACAACACTCCTGACGTGTCGGAGCGTAGTTCTCGGTGGGGACATTATATATGTCTATAACGTTGTATATCCTAACCTAAAGCAACCTAACATCTGGGATGTAATATTTTACAACATTCCTGGCATCTCGGTCCCTACATCTCGGTGGGAACATACTATAAGTCTATAACGTTGTATATCCTAACCGAAGGCAACCTAACATCTCGGGTGTAATATTTTACAACATTCCTGACGCGTCGGCCCCTAGTTTTCGGTGGGAACATTATATACGTCTATAACGTTATATATCCTAGCCTATGGCGACCTAACATGTCGACTGTAATATTTTACATCATTCCTGGCGTGTCGTCGCCTGCTTCTCGATGCGAACATTATATACGTCTATAACGTTGTGTATCCTAATCTAACGCAACCTAACATCTGGGATGTAATATTCCTGGCGTGTCGTCGCCTACTTCTGGATGGGGACATTATATACGTCTATAACGATATATATCCTAACCTAAGGCAACCTAACATCTCGGATGTAATATTTTACAACATTCCTGGCATATCGGTCCCTACGTCTCGGTGGAAACATTGTATACGTCTATAACGATATATAACCTAGCCTAAGGCAACCTAACATCTCGGATGTAACATTTTACATCATTCCTGGCGTGTCGTCGCCTGCTTCTCGATGGGAACATACTATACGTCTACAACGTTGTATATCCTAACCTAAGGCAACCTAACATCTCGGATGTAATAGTTGCCAACGTTCCTAGCGT
Source organism: Xylocopa violacea (assembly GCA_963969225.1). NCBI lineage: Eukaryota > Metazoa > Arthropoda > Insecta > Hymenoptera > Apidae > Xylocopa > Xylocopa violacea. The sequence goes on from CAXAJV010000835.1 coordinate 2,739,629, forward strand.
GTCCGCCCGTTCTGCTTGGTGGGAACATTATATACGTCTATAACGTTATATATCGTAGCCTAAGGTCACCTAACATGTCGAATGTAATATTTTACAACATTCCTGGCGTGTCGTCGCCTGCTTCTCGATGGGGACATTATATACGTCTATAACGTTGTATATCCTAACCTAAAGCAACCTAACATCTGGGATGTAATATTTTACAAGATTCCTGGCATGTCGGTCCTCAAGTCTCGGTAGGAACATTATATACGTCTATAACGATATATATCCTAACAAAAGCAACCTAACATCTCGGATGTAATAGTTGACAACATTCCTGGCATGTCGGTCCTTACATCTCGGTGGGAACATTCTATACTTCTATAACATGGTATATCCTAACCTAAGGCAACCTAACATCTCGGATGTAATATTTTACAACATTCCTGGCATGTCGGTCGCTACTCCTCGGTGGAAATATTGTATACGTCTATAACGATATATATCCTAGTCTAAGCCAACCTAATATGTCGAATGTAATATTTTACAACATTCCTGGCGTGTCGTCGCCTACTTCTAGATGGGGACATTATATACATCTATAACCTTGTATATCCTAACCTAAAGCAGCCTAACATCTCGGATGTAATATTTTACAACATTCCTGGCATGTCGGTACCTACTCCTCGGTGGAAACATTGTATACGTCTATAACGATATATATCCTAACCTAAGGCAAACTAACATCTCGGATGTAATAGTTGACAACATTCCAGGCGTGTCAGCCCGTACTTCTCGGTGAGAACATTATATACGTCTATAACGTTATATATCGTAACCTAAGGGAACCCAACATCTCGGGTGTAATATTTGAAAACATTCCTGGCGTGTTAGCCCGTACTTCTCGGTGGGAACATCATATACGTCTATAGCGATATATATCCTAGCCTAAGGCGACCTAACATGTCGAATGTAATATTTTACATCATTCCTGACGTTTCGGAGCGTAGTTCTCGATGGGGACATTATATACATCTATAACGTTGTATATCGTAACCTAAGGCAACCTAACATCTCGGATGTAATATTTTACAACATTCTTGGCATGTCGGTCCCTACTTCTCGGTGGGAACATTGTATACGTCTATAACGATATATATCCTAGCCAAAGGCAACCTAACATATCGGATGTAATATTTTACAACATTCTGGCGTGTCGTCGCCTGCTTCTCGATGGGGTCATTATGTACGTCTATAACTTTGTACATCCGAACCTAAGGCAACCTAACATCTCGGATGTAATATTTTACAACATTCCTGGCATGTTGGTACCTACGTCTCGGTGGGAACATTATATACGTCTATAACGACATATATCCCAACCTAAGGGAACCTAACAAATCGGGTGTAATATTTGACAACATTCCTGTCATGTCGGTCCCTACATCTCGGGGGGATCATTCTATGCGTCCATAACGTTGTATAACCTAACCTAAGGCAACCTAACATGTCGAATGTAATATTTTATAACATTCATGGAGTGTCGTCGCGTGCTTCTCGATGGGGACATTATATACGTCTATAACGTTGTATATCCTAACCTAACGCAACCTAACATCTCGGATGTAATATTTTACAACATTCCTGGCGTGTCGTCGCCTGCTGCTCGATGGGGACATTATATACATCTATAACGTTGTATATGCTAACCTAAGGCATCCTAACACCTCGACTGTAATGTTTTACAACATTCCTGGCGTGCCGACACCTGCTTCTCGATGGGGACATTATACACGTCTATAACGTCATATATCCTAACCTAAGGGAACCTAACATCTCGGGTGTAATATTTGAAGACATTCGTGGCGTGTTAGCCCGTACTTCTCGGTGGGAACATTATATACGTCTATAACGATATATATCCTAGCCTAAGGCAACCTAACATGTCGAACGTAATATTTTACAACATTCCTGACGCGTCGGCTCCTACTTTTCGGTGGGAACATTATATACGTCTATAACGTTATGTATCCTATCGCAAGGCAACACAACATCTCGGATGCAATATTTTACAACATTCCTGGCGTGTCGTCGCCTACTTCTAGATGGGGACATTATATACATCTATAACCTTGTATATCCTAACCTAAAGCAGCATAACATCTCGGATGTAATATTTTACAACATTCCTGGCATGTCGGTACCTACTACTCGGTGGAAACATTGTATACGTCTATAACGTTATATATCGTAACCTAAGGCAACGTAACATCTCGGATGTAATAGTTGACAACGTTCCTAGCGTGTCCGCCCGTACTTCTCGGTGGGAACATTATATACGTCTATAACGTTATATATCCTAGCCTAAGGCGACCTAACATGTCGAATGTAATATTTTACAACATTCCTGGCGTGTCGTCGCCTGCTTCTCGATGGGGACATTATATACGTCTATAACGTTGTATATCCTAACCTAAAGCAACCTATCATCTCGGATGTAATATTTTACAACATTCCTGGCATGTCGGTCCCTACTTCTCGGTGGATACATTGTATACGTCTAGAACGATATATATCCTAACCTAAGGCAACCTAACATCTCGGATGTGATAGTTGACAACATTCCTGGCGTGTAGGCCCGTACTTCTCGGTGGGAACATTTTATACGTCTATAACGTTATATATCCTAGCCTAAGGCGACCTAACATGTCGTATGTAATATTTTACAACATTCCTGTCGTGTCGTCGCCTACTTCTCGATGGGGACATTATATACATCTATAACATTGTATATCCTAACCTAAGGCAACCTAACATCTCGGATGTAATATTTTAAATTCTTGGCATGTCGGTCCCTACGTCTCGGTGGGAACATTGTATACGTCTATAACGTTATATATCCTAGCCTAAGCCGACCTAATATATGGAATGTAATATTTTACATCATTATTGGCGTGTCTTAGCCTGCTTCTCAATGGGAACATTATATACGTGTATAACGTTGTATATCCTAACCTAACGCAACCTAACATCTGGTATGTAATATTCCTGGCGTGTCGTCGCCTACTTCTGGATGGGGTCATTATATACGTCTATAACGTTATATATCCTAACCTAAGGGAACCTAACATCTCGGGTGTAATATTTGAAAACATTCCTGGCGTGTTAGCCCGTACTTCTCGGTGGGAACATCATATACGTCTATAAAGCGATATATATCCTAGCCTAAGGCGACCTAACATTTCGAATGTAATATTTTACAACATACATGTCGTGTCGGCACCTACTTCTCGGTGGGAACAGAATATACGTCTATAACGTTATATTTCCTAGCCTAAGGCAACCTAACATCTCGGATGTAATATTTTACTACATTCCTGGCACATCGGCCCCTACTTCCCGGTGGGAAAATTATATACGTCTATAACGCTATATATCCTAGCCTAAGGCAACCTAGCATCTCGGGTGTAATATTTTACGACATTACCGGCGCTTCGGTCCGTACTTGTCTGTGGTAACATTATATAGGTATATAACGTTATATATCCTAGCGTAAGGCAACCTAACATGTCGAATCTAATATTGTACAACATTCCTGGCGCGTCGGCACATACTTCTCGGTAGGAACAGTATATACGTCTATAACGTTATATATCCTAACCTAAGGGTACCTAACATGTCGAGCGTAATATTTTACAACATTCCTGGCTCGACGGCCCCTACTTCTGGGTGGGAACATTATATACGTCTATAACGCTATATATTCTAGCCTAAGGCAACCTAACGTGTCGAATGTAATATATTACAACATTCCTGGCGCGTCGGCACCTACTTCTCGGTGGGAACAGTATATACGTCTATAACGTTGTATATCCTAACCTAAGGCATTCCTAACATGTCGAATGTAATATTTTACAACATACCTGGCGCGTCGGCACCTACTTCTCGGTGGGAACAGTAGATACGTGTATAACGTTATATATCCTAACCTAAGGCAACCTGGCATGTCGAAAGTAATATTTTACAACATTCCTGGCGCGTCGGCACCGACTTCTCGGTGGGAACAATATATACGTCTATAACGTTATATATCCTAAACTAAGGCAACCTAACATGTCGAATGTACTATCTTACAATATACCTGGCGCGTCGGAACTTACTTCTCGGTGGGAACAGTATATACGTCTATAACGCTATACATCCTAGCATAAGGCAACCTAACATGTGGAATGTAATATTTTACAACATTCCTGGCGCGTCGGCACCTACTTCTCGGTGGGAACATTATATACGTCTATAACGCTATATATCCTAGCCTAAGGCAACCTAACATCTCGGATGTAATATTTTACAACATTCCTGGCGCGTCGGCCCCTACTTCTCGGTGGGAACACTATATACGTCTATAACATTATATATCCTAACCTAAGGCAACCTAACATGTCGAGCGTAATATTTTACAACATTCCTGGCTCGACGGCCCCTACTTCTGGGTGGGAACATTACATACGTCTATAACGCTATATATCCTAGCCTAAGGCAACTTAACATGTCGAATGTAATATTTTACAACATTCCTGGCTCCTCGGCCCCTACTTCTCGGTGGGAACAATATATACGTCTATAACGTTATATATCCTAACCTAAGGCAACCTAACATGTCGAATATAATATTTTACCAAATTCCTGGCTCGTTGGCCCCTACTTCACGGTGGGAAGATTATATACGTCTATAATGTTACATATTCTAGCCTAAGGCAACCTCGCATCTCAGGTGTAATATTTTACTACCTTCATGGCACGTCGGCCAGTAATTCTCGGTGGGAATATCATATACGTCTATAACGTTATATATTCTAACCTAAGGCAACCTAACATCTCGGATGTAATATTATACTACATTCCTGGCACCTCGGCCCCTACTTCTCGGTGGAATCACTACATACTTCTATAACGCTATATATCCTAGCACAAGGCAACCTAACATGTGGAATGTAATATTTTACAACATTCCCGGCGCGTCGGCACCTATTTCTGGGTGGGAACATTATATACGTCTATAACGATATATATCCTAACCTAAGGCAACCCAACACCTCGGATGTAAGAGTTGACAACATTCCTGGCGTGTAGGCCTGTACTTCTCGGTGGGAACATTGTATACGTCTATAACGTTATATATCCTAGCCTAAGGCGACCTAACATGTCGACTGTAATATTTTACATCATTCCTGGCGTGACGTCGCCTGCTTCTCGATGGGAACATTATATACGTCTATAACGTTGTGTATCCTAATCTAACGCAACGTAACATCTGGGATGTAATATTCCTGGCGTGTCGTCGCGTACTTCTGGATGGGGACATTATATACGTCTATAACGTTATATATCGTAACCTAAGGGAACCCAACATCTCGGGTGTAATATTTGAAAACATTCCTGGCGTGTTAGCCCGTACTTCTCGGTGGGAACATCATATACGTCTATAGCGATATATATCCTAGCCTAAGGCGACCTAACATGTCGAATGTAATATTTTACATCATTCCTGACGTTTCGGAGCGTAGTTCTCGGTGGGGACATTATATACGTCTATAACGTTGTATATCCTAACCTAAAGCAACCTAACATCTGGGATGTAATATTTTACACGATTCCTGGCATGTCGGTCCCCAAGTCTCGGTAGGAACATTATATGCGTCTATAACGTTGTATATCCTAACCTACAGGAACCTAACATCTGGGATGTAATATTTTACAACAGTCCTGGCATCTCGGTCCCTACATCTCGGTGGGAACATTCTATAAGTCTATAAAGTTGTATATCCTAACCGAAGGCAACCTAACATCTCGTGTGCAATATCTTACAACATTCCTGACGCGTCGGCCCCTATTTTTCGGTGGGAACATTATATACGTCTATAACGTTATATATCCTAGCCTAAGGCGACCTAACATGTCCAATGTAATATTTTACAACACTCCTGACGTGTCGGAGCGTAGTTCTCGGTGGGGACATTATATACGTCTATAACGTTGTATATCCTAACCTAAAGCAACCTAACATCTGGGATGTAATATTTTACAACATTCCTGGCATCTCGGTCCCTACATCTCGGTGGGAACATGCTATAAGTCTATAACGTTGTATATCCTAACCGAAGGCAACCTAACATCTCGGGTGTAATATTTTACAACATTCCTGGCGTGTAGGCCCGTACTTCTCGGTGGGAACATTGTATACGTCTATAACGTTATATATCCTAGCCTAAGGCGACCTAACATGTCGTATGTAATATTTTACAACATTCCTGGCGTGTCGTCGCCTACTTCTAGATGGGGACATTATATACGTCTATAACGATATATATCCTAACCTAAAGCAACCCAACATCTCGGATGTAATACTTTACAACATTCCTGGCATGTCGATCCCTACATCTCGGTGGGAACATTGTATACGTCTATAACGATATATGTCCTAGCCTAAGGCAACCTAATATCTCGGATGTGATTTTTTTACAGCATTCCTGGCGTGTCGTCGCCTTCTTCTCGATGGGGACATTATATATATCTATAACGTTGTATATCCTAACCTAAGGCAACCTAACATCTCGGATGTAATATTTTAAATTCTTGGCATGTCGGTCCCTACGTCTCGGTGGGAACATTGTATACGTCTATAACGTTATATATCCTAGCCTAAGGCGACCTAATATATCGAATGTAATATTTTACATCATTCCTGGCGTGTCTTCGCCTGCTTCTCAATGGGAACATTATATACGTGTATAACGTTGTATATCCTAACCTAACGCAACCTAACATCTGGTATGTAATATTCCTGGCGTGACGTCGCCTACTTCTGGATGGGGACATTATATACGTCTATAACGTTATATATCGTAACCTAAGGGAACCTAACATCTCGGGTGTAATATTTGAAAACATTCCTGGCGTGTTAGCCCGTACTTCTCGGTGGGAACATCATATACGTCTATAAAGCGATATATATCCTAGCCTAAGGCGACCTAACATTTCGAATGTAATATTTTACAACATACATGTCGTGTCGGCACCTACTTCTCGGTGGGAACAGAATATACGTCTATAACGTTATATTTCCTAGCCTAAGGCAACCTAACATCTCGGATGTAATATTTTACTACATTCCTGGCACATCGGCCCCTACTTCCCGGTGGGAAAATTATATACGTCTATAACGCTATATATCCTAGCCTAAGGCAACCTAGCATCTCGGGTGTAATATTTTACGACATTACCGGCGCTTCGGTCCGTACTTCTCTGTGGTAACATTATATACGTATATAACGTTATATATCGTAGCCTAATTCAATCTAACATCTCGGATGTAATATTTTACTACATTCCCGGCGCGTCGGCCACTCCTTCTTGGTGGGAACGTTATATACTTCTATAACGCTATATATCCTAGCCTAAGGCAACCTAGCATGTCGAGCGTAATATTTTACAACATTCCTGGTTCGACGGCCCCTATTTCTGGGTGGGAACATTATATACGTCTATAACGTTATATATCCTAACCTGAGGGAAAATAACGCCTCGGATGTAATGTTTTACAACATTCCTGGCCTGTCGGCGCCTACATCTCGGTGGGGACTTTATATACGTCTATAACGTTATATATCCTAATCTAAGGGTACCTAACATCTCGCATGTAATATTTGACAACATTCCTGGCGCGGCGGCACCTATTTCTGGGTGGGAACATTATATACGTCTATAACGTTATATATCCTAGCCTAAGGCAACCTACCATCTGATATGTAATATTTTACTACATTCATGGCACGACGGCCCCTACTTCTCGGTGGGAATATTATATACGTCTATAACGTTGTATAACCTAGCCTAAGGCAACCTAACATCTCGGATGTAATATTTTACTACATTCCTGGCGCGCCGGCCCCTACTTCTCGATGGGAACATTTTATACGTCTATAACGCTGTATATCCTAGCTTAAGGCAACCTAAAATGTCGGATGTAACATTTTACTACATTCCTGGCGCGCCGGCCCCTACTTCTCGGTGGGAACGTTATATACGTCTATAAGGCTATATATCCTAGCCTAAGGCAACCTGACATGTTGAATGTAATATAGTACTACATTCCCGCCACTTCGGCCCCTACTTCTCGGTGGGAACATTATATACGTCTATAGCGTTATATATCCTAGCCTAACGCAATCCTAACATGTCGAATGTAATATTTTACAACATTCCTGGCGCGTCGGACCATACTTCTCGGTGGGAACATTATATAAGTCAATAACGTTATATATCCTAACGTAAGGCAACCTAACATGTCGGATGTAATATTTTACTACATGCCTGACACGTCGGCCCGTACTTCTCGGTGGGAACATTATATACGTCAATAACGCTATATATCCTAGCCTAAGGCAACCTAACATGTCGAATCTAATATCTTACATCATACCTGGCGCGTCGGAACCTACTTCCCGGTGGAAACAGTATATACGTCTATAACGTTATATATCCTAACCTAAGGCAACCTAACATGTTGAATGTAACATTTTACCCCATTCCTGGCTCGTTGGGTCCTACTTCTCGGTGGGAACATTATATACGTCTATAACGCTATACATCCTAGCATAAGGCAACCTAACATGTGGAATGTAATATTTTACAACATTCCTGGCGCGTCGGCACCTACTTCTCGGTGGGTACATTATATACGTCTATAACGCTATATATCCTAGCCTAAGGCAATCTAACATCTCGGATGTAATATTTTACAACATTCCTGGCGCGTCGGCCCCTACTTCTCGGTGTGAACACTATATACGTCTATAACATTATATATCCTAACCTAAGGCAACCTAACATATCGAGCGTAATATTTTACAACATTCCTGGCTGGTCGGCCCCTACTTCTCGGTGGGAACATTATATGCATCTATAACGCTATATAACATATCCTAAGGCAACCTAACATGTCTACCGTAATATTTTACAACATTCCTGGCATGCAAGTCCCTACTTCTCCATGGTAACATTATATACGTCTATAACGTTATATTTCCTAGCCTAAGGCAACCTAACATCTCGGACGTAATATTTTACTACATTCCTGGCACATCGGCCCCTACTTCCCGGTGGGAAAATTATATACGTCTATAACGCTATATATCCTAGCCTAAGGCAACCTAACATGTCGAATGTGATATTTGATTACATTCCGTTCGTGTCGGCCCGTACTTCTCGGTGGGAACAGTATATACGTCTATAACGTTGTATATCCTAACCTATAGCATCCTAACACCTCGGATGTAATGTTTTACAACACTCCTGGCGTGTCGGCCCCTATTTCTCGGTGGGAACATTACATACGTCTATAACGCTATATGTCCTAGCCTGACGCAACCTAACATGTCGAGCGTAATATTTTACAACATTCCTGGCTCGTCGGAACCTACTTTTCGGTGGGAACATTATGTACGTCTATAACGTTATATATCCTAACCTATGGCAACCAAACATGTGGAGCGTAATGTTTTACAACATTCCTGGCTGGTCGGCCCCTACTTCTTGGTGGGAATATTATATACGTCTTTAACGGTACATATCCTAGCCTAAGGCAACGTAACATCTCGGATGTAATATTTTACTACATTCCTGGCGCGCCGACCCCTACTTCTCGGTGGGAACATTATATACGTTTATATCGCTATATGTCCTAGCCTAAGGCAACCTAACATGTCGAGCGTAATATTTTACAGCATTTCTGGCTCGTCGGCCCCTACTTCTCCGTGGGAACAATATATACGCCTATAACGTTATATATCCGCTCCTAATGCAACCTAACACCTCGGATGTAATATTTAACAACATTCCTGGCGTGTCGGCCCCTATTTCTCGGTGGGAACGTTATATACGTCTTTAACGCTATATATCGTAGCCTAAGGCAACCTAACATGTCGAATGTAATATTTTACAACATTCCTGGCACGTCGGCATCTACCTCTCGGTGGGAACATTATATACGTCTATAACGCTATATATCCTAGCCTAAGGCAACCTAACATGTCGAGCGTAATATCTTACAACATTCCTGGCTCGTCGGCCCCTACTTTTCGGTGGAAACAGTGTATACACCTACAACTTTATATATCCTAACCTAAGGCAACCTAACATGTCGAATGTAATATTTTACAACATTCCTGGCGCGTCAGCCCCTACATCTCGGTGGGAACATTATATACGTCTATAACGTTATATTTCCGAGCCTAAGGCAACCTAACATCTCGGATGTAATATTATACTACATTCCTGGCACCTCGGCCCCTACTTCTCGGTGGAATCACTACATACTTCTATAACGCTATATATCCTAGCACAAGGCAACCTAACATGTGGAATGTAATATTTTACAACATTCCCGGCGCGTCGGCACCTATTTCTGGGTGGGAACATTATATACGTCTATAACGATATATATCCTAACCTAAGGCAACCCAACACCTCGGATGTAAGAGTTGACAACATTCCTGGCGTGTAGGCCTGTACTTCTCGGTGGGAACATTGTATACGTCTATAACGTTATATATCCTAGCCTAAGGCGACCTAACATGTCGACTGTAATATTTTACATCATTCCTGGCGTGACGTCGCCTGCTTCTCGATGGGAACATTATATACGTCTATAACGTTGTGTATCCTAATCTAACGCAACGTAACATCTGGGATGTAATATTCCTGGCGTGTCGTCGCGTACTTCTGGATGGGGACATTATATACGTCTATAACGTTATATATCGTAACCTAAGGGAACCCAACATCTCGGGTGTAATATTTGAAAACATTCCTGGCGTGTTAGCCCGTACTTCTCGGTGGGAACATCATATACGTCTATAGCGATATATATCCTAGCCTAAGGCGACCTAACATGTCGAATGTAATATTTTACATCATTCCTGACGTTTCGGAGCGTAGTTCTCGGTGGGGACATTATATACGTCTATAACGTTGTATATCCTAACCTAAAGCAACCTAACATCTGGGATGTAATATTTTACACGATTCCTGGCATGTCGGTCCCCAAGTCTCGGTAGGAACATTATATGCGTCTATAACGTTGTATATCCTAACCTACAGGAACCTAACATCTGGGATGTAATATTTTACAACAGTCCTGGCATCTCGGTCCCTACATCTCGGTGGGAACATTCTATAAGTCTATAAAGTTGTATATCCTAACCGAAGGCAACCTAACATCTCGTGTGCAATATCTTACAACATTCCTGACGCGTCGGCCCCTATTTTTCGGTGGGAACATTATATACGTCTATAACGTTATATATCCTAGCCTAAGGCGACCTAACATGTCCAATGTAATATTTTACAACACTCCTGACGTGTCGGAGCGTAGTTCTCGGTGGGGACATTATATACGTCTATAACGTTGTATATCCTAACCTAAAGCAACCTAACATCTGGGATGTAATATTTTACAACATTCCTGGCATCTCGGTCCCTACATCTCGGTGGGAACATGCTATAAGTCTATAACGTTGTATATCCTAACCGAAGGCAACCTAACATCTCGGGTGTAATATTTTACAACATTCCTGGCGTGTAGGCCCGTACTTCTCGGTGGGAACATTGTATACGTCTATAACGTTATATATCCTAGCCTAAGGCGACCTAACATGTCGTATGTAATATTTTACAACATTCCTGGCGTGTCGTCGCCTACTTCTAGATGGGGACATTATATACGTCTATAACGATATATATCCTAACCTAAAGCAACCCAACATCTCGGATGTAATACTTTACAACATTCCTGGCATGTCGATCCCTACATCTCGGTGGGAACATTGTATACGTCTATAACGATATATGTCCTAGCCTAAGGCAACCTAATATCTCGGATGTGATTTTTTTACAGCATTCCTGGCGTGTCGTCGCCTTCTTCTCGATGGGGACATTATATATATCTATAACGTTGTATATCCTAACCTAAGGCAACCTAACATCTCGGATGTAATATTTTAAATTCTTGGCATGTCGGTCCCTACGTCTCGGTGGGAACATTGTATACGTCTATAACGTTATATATCCTAGCCTAAGGCGACCTAATATATCGAATGTAATATTTTACATCATTCCTGGCGTGTCTTCGCCTGCTTCTCAATGGGAACATTATATACGTGTATAACGTTGTATATCCTAACCTAACGCAACCTAACATCTGGTATGTAATATTCCTGGCGTGACGTCGCCTACTTCTGGATGGGGACATTATATACGTCTATAACGTTATATATCGTAACCTAAGGGAACCTAACATCTCGGGTGTAATATTTGAAAACATTCCTGGCGTGTTAGCCCGTACTTCTCGGTGGGAACATCATATACGTCTATAAAGCGATATATATCCTAGCCTAAGGCGACCTAACATTTCGAATGTAATATTTTACAACATACATGTCGTGTCGGCACCTACTTCTCGGTGGGAACAGAATATACGTCTATAACGTTATATTTCCTAGCCTAAGGCAACCTAACATCTCGGATGTAATATTTTACTACATTCCTGGCACATCGGCCCCTACTTCCCGGTGGGAAAATTATATACGTCTATAACGCTATATATCCTAGCCTAAGGCAACCTAGCATCTCGGGTGTAATATTTTACGACATTACCGGCGCTTCGGTCCGTACTTCTCTGTGGTAACATTATATACGTATATAACGTTATATATCGTAGCCTAATTCAATCTAACATCTCGGATGTAATATTTTACTACATTCCCGGCGCGTCGGCCACTCCTTCTTGGTGGGAACGTTATATACTTCTATAACGCTATATATCCTAGCCTAAGGCAACCTAGCATGTCGAGCGTAATATTTTACAACATTCCTGGTTCGACGGCCCCTATTTCTGGGTGGGAACATTATATACGTCTATAACGTTATATATCCTAACCTGAGGGAAAATAACGCCTCGGATGTAATGTTTTACAACATTCCTGGCCTGTCGGCGCCTACATCTCGGTGGGGACTTTATATACGTCTATAACGTTATATATCCTAATCTAAGGGTACCTAACATCTCGCATGTAATATTTGACAACATTCCTGGCGCGGCGGCACCTATTTCTGGGTGGGAACATTATATACGTCTATAACGTTATATATCCTAGCCTAAGGCAACCTACCATCTGATATGTAATATTTTACTACATTCATGGCACGACGGCCCCTACTTCTCGGTGGGAATATTATATACGTCTATAACGTTGTATAACCTAGCCTAAGGCAACCTAACATCTCGGATGTAATATTTTACTACATTCCTGGCGCGCCGGCCCCTACTTCTCGATGGGAACATTTTATACGTCTATAACGCTGTATATCCTAGCTTAAGGCAACCTAAAATGTCGGATGTAACATTTTACTACATTCCTGGCGCGCCGGCCCCTACTTCTCGGTGGGAACGTTATATACGTCTATAAGGCTATATATCCTAGCCTAAGGCAACCTGACATGTTGAATGTAATATAGTACTACATTCCCGCCACTTCGGCCCCTACTTCTCGGTGGGAACATTATATACGTCTATAGCGTTATATATCCTAGCCTAACGCAATCCTAACATGTCGAATGTAATATTTTACAACATTCCTGGCGCGTCGGACCATACTTCTCGGTGGGAACATTATATAAGTCAATAACGTTATATATCCTAACGTAAGGCAACCTAACATGTCGGATGTAATATTTTACTACATGCCTGACACGTCGGCCCGTACTTCTCGGTGGGAACATTATATACGTCAATAACGCTATATATCCTAGCCTAAGGCAACCTAACATGTCGAATCTAATATCTTACATCATACCTGGCGCGTCGGAACCTACTTCCCGGTGGAAACAGTATATACGTCTATAACGTTATATATCCTAACCTAAGGCAACCTAACATGTTGAATGTAACATTTTACCCCATTCCTGGCTCGTTGGGTCCTACTTCTCGGTGGGAACATTATATACGTCTATAACGCTATACATCCTAGCATAAGGCAACCTAACATGTGGAATGTAATATTTTACAACATTCCTGGCGCGTCGGCACCTACTTCTCGGTGGGTACATTATATACGTCTATAACGCTATATATCCTAGCCTAAGGCAATCTAACATCTCGGATGTAATATTTTACAACATTCCTGGCGCGTCGGCCCCTACTTCTCGGTGTGAACACTATATACGTCTATAACATTATATATCCTAACCTAAGGCAACCTAACATATCGAGCGTAATATTTTACAACATTCCTGGCTGGTCGGCCCCTACTTCTCGGTGGGAACATTATATGCATCTATAACGCTATATAACATATCCTAAGGCAACCTAACATGTCTACCGTAATATTTTACAACATTCCTGGCATGCAAGTCCCTACTTCTCCATGGTAACATTATATACGTCTATAACGTTATATTTCCTAGCCTAAGGCAACCTAACATCTCGGACGTAATATTTTACTACATTCCTGGCACATCGGCCCCTACTTCCCGGTGGGAAAATTATATACGTCTATAACGCTATATATCCTAGCCTAAGGCAACCTAACATGTCGAATGTGATATTTGATTACATTCCGTTCGTGTCGGCCCGTACTTCTCGGTGGGAACAGTATATACGTCTATAACGTTGTATATCCTAACCTATAGCATCCTAACACCTCGGATGTAATGTTTTACAACACTCCTGGCGTGTCGGCCCCTATTTCTCGGTGGGAACATTACATACGTCTATAACGCTATATGTCCTAGCCTGACGCAACCTAACATGTCGAGCGTAATATTTTACAACATTCCTGGCTCGTCGGAACCTACTTTTCGGTGGGAACATTATGTACGTCTATAACGTTATATATCCTAACCTATGGCAACCAAACATGTGGAGCGTAATGTTTTACAACATTCCTGGCTGGTCGGCCCCTACTTCTTGGTGGGAATATTATATACGTCTTTAACGGTACATATCCTAGCCTAAGGCAACGTAACATCTCGGATGTAATATTTTACTACATTCCTGGCGCGCCGACCCCTACTTCTCGGTGGGAACATTATATACGTTTATATCGCTATATGTCCTAGCCTAAGGCAACCTAACATGTCGAGCGTAATATTTTACAGCATTTCTGGCTCGTCGGCCCCTACTTCTCCGTGGGAACAATATATACGCCTATAACGTTATATATCCGCTCCTAATGCAACCTAACACCTCGG
The DNA here is from genome assembly GCA_963969225.1 of Xylocopa violacea. NCBI lineage: Eukaryota > Metazoa > Arthropoda > Insecta > Hymenoptera > Apidae > Xylocopa > Xylocopa violacea. The sequence goes on from CAXAJV010000835.1 coordinate 2,754,920, forward strand.
ATGTAATATTTAACAACATTCCTGGCGTGTCGGCCCCTATTTCTCGGTGGGAACGTTATATACGTCTTTAACGCTATATATCGTAGCCTAAGGCAACCTAACATGTCGAATGTAATATTTTACAACATTCCTGGCACGTCGGCATCTACCTCTCGGTGGGAACATTATATACGTCTATAACGCTATATATCCTAGCCTAAGGCAACCTAACATGTCGAGCGTAATATCTTACAACATTCCTGGCTCGTCGGCCCCTACTTTTCGGTGGAAACAGTGTATACACCTACAACTTTATATATCCTAACCTAAGGCAACCTAACATGTCGAATGTAATATTTTACAACATTCCTGGCGCGTCAGCCCCTACATCTCGGTGGGAACATTATATACGTCTATAACGTTATATTTCCGAGCCTAAGGCAACCTAACATCTCGGATGTAATATTTTACTACATTCCTGGCACATCGGCCCCTACTTCCCGGTGGGAAAATTATATACGTCTATAACGCTATATATCCTAGCCTAAGGCAACCTAACATGTCGAATGTGATATTTGATTACATTCCGTTCGTGTCGGCCCGTACTTCTCGGTGGGAACAGTATATACGTCTATAACGTTATATATCCTAGCCTAAGGTAACCTGACATGTCGAACGTAATATTTTACAACATTCCTGGCTCCTCGGATCCTACTTCTCGGTGGGAACAATATATACGTCTATAACGCTATATATCATAGCCTAAGGCAACCTAACATGTCGAATGTAATATTTTACAACATTCCTGGCTCGTCGGCCCCTACTACTGGGTGGGAACATTATATACGACTATAACGTTATATATCCTAACCTGAGGGAAAATAACGTCTCGGATGTAATGTTTTACAACATTTCTGGCCTGTCGGCGCCTACATCTCGGTGGGTACTTTATATACGTCTATAAAGCTATATATCCTAGCCTAAGGCAACCTAAACTGTCGGATGTAATATTTTACTACATTCCTGGCGCGCCGGCCCCTACTTCTCGGTGGGAACGTTATATACGTCTATAAGGCTATATATCCTAGCCTAAGGCAACCTAACATGTTGAATGTAATATTTTACAACATTCCTGGCTCGTCGGCCCCTACTTCTCGGTGCGAACATTATATACGTCTATAACGTTATATATCCTAACCTAAGGGAACCGAACACCTCGGATGTGATATTTGACAACATTGCTGGCGTGTCAGACCGTACTTCTCGCTGGGAATATCATATACGTCTATAACGTTATATATCCTAGCCTAAGGCAACCTAACATGTCGAATGTAATATTTTTCAACATTCCTGGTGCGCCTGCACCTACTTCTCGGTGGGAACAGTATATACGTCTATAACGTTATATATCCTAACCTAAGGCAACCTAACATGTCGAGCGTAATATCTTACAACATTCCTGGCTCGTCGGCCCCTACTTTTCGGTGGAAACAGTATATACACCTACAACTTTATATATCCTAACCTAAGGCAACCTAACATGTCGAATGTAATATTTTACAGCATTCCGGGCGCGTCAGCCCCTACATCTCGGTGGGAACATTATATACGTCTATAACGTTATATATCCTAACCTAAGGCAACCAAACATGTGGAGCGTAATGTTTTACAACATTCCTGGCTGGTCGGCCCCTACTTCTCGGTGGGAACATTATATGCATCTATAACGCTATATATCCTTTCCTAAGGCAACCTAACATGTCTACCGTAATATTTTACAACATTCCTGGCATGCAAGTGCCTACTTCTCCATGGTAACATTATATACGTCTATAACGTTATATTTCCGAGCCTAAGGCAACCTAACATCTCGGTTGTAATATTTTACTACATTCCTGGCACACCGGCACCTACTTCCCGGTGGGAAAATTATATATGTCTATAACGCTATATATCCTAGCCTAAGGCAACCTAACATGTCGAATGTGATATTTGAATACATTCCGTTCGTGTCGGCCCGTACTTCTCGGTGGGAACAGTATATACGTCTGTAACGTTATATATCCTAGCCTAAGGTAACCTAACATGTCGAACGTAATATTTTACAACATTCCTGGCTCCTCGGACCCTACTTCTCGGTGGGAACAATATATACGTCTATAACGCTATACATCATAGCCTAAGGCAACCTAACATGTCGAATGTAATATTTTACAACATTCCTGGCTCGTCGGCCCCTACTACTGGGTGGGAACATTATATACGACTATAACGTTATATATCCTAACCTGAGGGAAAATAACGTCTCGGATGTAATGTTTTACAACATTTCTGGCCTGTCGGCGCCTACATCTCGGTGGGTACTTTATATACGTCTATAAAGCTATATATCCTAGCCCAAGGCAACCTAAACTGTCGGATGTAATATTTTACTACATTCCTGGCGCGCCGGCCCCTACTTCTCGGTGGGAACGTTATATACGTCTATAAGGCTATATATCCTAGCCTAAGGCAACCTAACATGTTGAATGTAATATTTTACAACATTCCTGGCTCGTCGGCCCCTACTTCTCGGTGCGAACATTATATACGTCTATAACGTTATGTATCCTAACCTAAGGGAACCGAACACCTCGGATGTGATATTTGACAACATTGCTGGCGTGTCGGACCGTACTTCTCGGTGGGAATATCATATACGTCTATAACGTTATATATCCTAGCCTAAGGCAACCTAACATGTCGAATGTAATATTTTTCAACATTCCTGGTGCGCCTGCACCTACTTCTCGGTGGGAACAGTATATACGTCTACAACGTTATATATCCTAACCTAAGGCAACCTAACACCTTGGATGTAATGTTTTAGAACATTCCTCGCGTGCCGTCCCCAATTTCTCGGTGGGAACATTATATACGTCTATAACGCTATATATCCTAGCCTAAGGCAACCTAACATGTCGAATGAAATATTTTACAACATTCCTGGCGCGTCGGCAACTACTTCTCGGTGGGAACAGTGTATACGTCTATAACGTCATATATCCTAACCTAAGGGAAACTAACATCTATGATGTAATATTTGTCAACATTCCTGGCGTGTCGGCCCCTACTTCTCGGTGGGAACATTATATACGTCTATAACGTTATATATCCTAACCTAAGGGAACCTAACACCTCGGATGTAATATTTGACAACATTGCTGGCGTGTCGGCCCCTATTTCTCGGTGGGAACAGTATATACGTCTATAACCTTATATATCCTAACCTAAGGCAACCTAACATGTCGAATGTAATATTTTACCACATTCCTGGCTCGTTGGCCCCTACTTCACGGTGGGAACATTATATCCGTCTATAATGTTACATATCCTAGCCTAAGGCAGCGTAACATGTCGAATGTAATACTTTTCAACATTCCTGGCGCGTCGGCTCCTACTTCTCGGTGGGAACATTATATACGTCTATAACGTTATATATCCTATCCTAAGGCAACCTAACATGTCTACCGTAATATTTTACAACATTCCTGGCATGCAAGTCGCTACTTCTCCGTGGTAACATTATATACGTCTATAACGTTATATATCCTAGCCTAAGGCAACCTAACATCTCGGATGTAATATTTTACTACATTCCTCGCACGTCGGCCCTCACTTCCCGGTGGGAACATTATATACGTCTATAACGCCATATATCCTAGCTTAAGGCAACCTATCATGTCGAGTGTAATATTTTACAACATTCCTGGCGCGTCGGCACCTACTTCTCGGTGGGAACATTATATACGTCTATAACGTTATATATCCTAACCTAAGGGAACCTAACATCTCGGATGTAATATTTTACCACATTCCAGGCGTGTCGGCTACTACTTCTCGGTGGGGACATTATATACGTCAATAACGTTTTATATCCTAACCTAAGGCAACCTAGCATCTCGGGTGTAATATTTTACCACATTCCTTGCTCGTTGGCCCATACTTCTCGGCGGGAACATTATATACGTCTATAATGTTACATATCCTAGCCTAGGGCAACCTAACATGCCGAATGTAATATTTTACAACATTCCCGGCACTTCGGCCCCTACTTCTCGTTGGGAACGTTATTTACGTCTATAACGCTACATATCCTAGCTTAAGGCAACCTAACGCGTCGAATGTAATATTTTACAACATTCCTGGCTCGTCGGCCCCTACTTCTCGGTGGGAACATTATATATGGTCTATAACGTTATATATCCTAGCCTAAGGCAATCCTAACATGTCGAATGTAATATTTTACAACATTCCTGGCGCGTCGGACCATACTTCTCGGAGGGAACATTATATAAGTCAATAACGTTATATATCCTAACGTAAGGCAACCTAACATGTCGGATGTAATATTTTACTACATTCCTGGCACGTCGGCCCGTACCTGTCGGCGGGAACATTATATAAGTCAATAACGTTATATATCCTAACCTAAGGCAACCTAACATCTCGGATGTAATATTTTACTACATTCCTGGCACGTCGGACCCTACTTCTCGGTGGGAACATTATATTCGTCTATAACGCTATACATCCTAGCCTAAGGCAACCTAACATGTCGAATGTAATATTTTACAATATTTCCGGCACTTCGACACCTACTTCTCGGTGGGAACATTATATACGTCTATAACGCTATATATCCTAGCCTAAGGCAACCTAACATCTCGGATGCAATATTTTACTACATTCCTCGCACGTCGGCCCCTACTTCTCGGTGGGAACATTATATACGTCTATAACTTTATATATCCTAGCCTCAGGCAACCTAACATGTCGAATGTAATATTTTTCAACATTCCTGGTGCGCCTGCACCTACTTCTCGGTGGGAACAGTATATACGTCTATAACGTTATATATCCTAACCTAAGGCAACCTAACACCTTGGATGTAATGTTTTAGAACATTCCTCGCGTGCCGTCCCCAATTTCTCGGTGGGAACATTATATACGTCTATAACGCTATATATCCTAGCCTAAGGCAACCTAACATGTCGAATGAAATATTTTACAACATTCCTGGCGCGTCGGCAACTACTTCTCGGTGGGAACAGTGTATACGTCTATAACGTCATATATCCTAACCTAAGGGAAACTAACATCTATGATGTAATATTTGACAACATTCCTGGCGTGTCGGCCCCTACTTCTCGGTGGGAACAGTATATACGTCTATAACCTTATATATCCTAACCTAAGGCAACCTAACATGTCGAATGTAATATTTTACTACATTCCTCGCACGTCGGCCCTCACTTCCCGGTGGGAACATTATATACGTCTATAACGCCATATATCCTAGCTTAAGGCAACCTATCATGTGGAGTGTAATATTTTACAACATTCCTGGCGCGTCGGCACCTACTTCTCGGTGGGAACATTATATACGTCTATAACGTTATATATCCTAACCTAAGGGAACCTTACATGGCGAATGTATTATTTTACTGCATTCCCGCCACTTCGGCCCCTACTTATCGGTGGGAACATTATATACGTCTATGACGCTATATATCCTAGCTTAAGGCAACCTAACATGTGGAATGTAATATTTTACAACATTCCTGGCGCGCCGGCACCTACTTCCCGGTGGGAATAGTATATACGTCTATATTGTTATATATCCTAAACTACGGGAACCGAACACCTCGGATGTAATATTTGACAACATTGCTGGCGTGTCGGCCCCCATTTCTCGGTGGGAACATTATATACGTCTATAACGCTATATATCCTAGCCTAAGGCAACCTAACATGTCGAATGTAATATTTTACAACATTCCTGGCGCGTCGGCTCCTACTTCTCGGTGGGAACATTATACGCGTCTATAACGCTATATATCCTAGTCTAAGGCAGCCTAACATTTCGAATGTAATATTTTACAACATTCCCGGCACTTCGGCAACTACTTCTCGGTGGGAACAGTATATACGTCTATAACGCTATATATCCTAGCCTAAGGCAACCTAACATGTCGAACGTAATATTTTTCAACATTCACGGCACTTCGGCCCCTACTTCTCGGTGGGAACATTATATACGTCTATTACGCTATATATCCTAGCCTAAGGCAACCTAACATGTCGAATGTAATATTTTACAACATTCCCGGCACTTAGGCCCCTACATTCCGGTGGGAACATTATATACGTCTTTAAAACTATATATCCTAGCTTAAGGCAACCTAACATGTCGAATGTTATATTTTACAACATTCCTGGCTCGTCGGCCCCTACTTCTCGGTGGGAACATTATATACGTCTATAACGTTACATATCCTAGCCTAAGGCAACCTAACATGTCGAATGTAATATTTTCCAACATTCCCGGATCTTCGGCCCCTACTTCTCGGTGGGAACAGTATATACGTCTATATGGTTATATATCCTAGCGTAAGGCAACCTAACATCTCGGATGTAATATTTTATTACATTCCTGGCGCGTCGGCACCTAATTCTCGGTGGGAACATTATATACGTCTATAACGCTATATATCCTATCCTAAGGCAACCTAACATGTCGAATGTAATATTTTACTACATTCCCGCCACTTCGGCAACTACTTCTCGGTGGGAACAGTATATACGTCTATAACGCAATATATCCTAGCCTAAGGCAACCTAACATGTCGAACGTAATATTTTACAGCATTCCCGGCACTTCGGCCCCTATTTCTCGGTGGGAACATTATATACGTCTATAACGTCATATATCCTAACCTAAGGGAAGCTAACATCTATGATGTAATATTTGACAACATTCCTGGCGTGTCGGCCCCTACTTCTCGGTGGGAACATTATATACGTCTATAACGTTATATATCCTAACCTAAGGGAACCTAACACCTCGGATGTAATATTTGATAACATTGCTGGCGTGTCGGCGCCTATTTCTCGGTGGGAACATTATATACGTCTATAACGTCATATATCCTAACCTAAGGGAAACTAAAATCTATGATGTAATATTTGACAACATTCCTGGCGTGTCGGCCCCTACTTCTCGGTGGGAACATTATATACGTCTATAACGTTATATATCCTAACCTAAGGGAACCTAACACCTCGGATGTAATATTTGACAACATTGCTGGCGTGTCGGCCCCTATTTCTCGGTGGGAACATTATATACGTCTATAACGCTATATATTCTAGCCTAAGGCAACCTAACATGTCGAATGTAATATTTTACTAAATTCCTGGCGCGTCGGCACCTACTTCTCGGTGGGAACAGTATATACGTCTATAACGTTATATATCCTAAGCTAAGGCAACCTAACACCTCGGATGTAATGTTTTACAACATTCCTCGCGTGTCGGCCCCAATTTCTCGGTGGGAACATTATATACGTCTATAACGGTATATATCCTAACCTAAGGGAACCTAACACCTCGGATGTAATATTTGACAACATTGCTGGCGTGTCGGCCCCTATTTCTCGGTGGGAACAGTATATACGTCTATAACGTTATATATCCTAAGCTAAGGCAACCTAACGCGTCGAATGTAATATTTTACAACATTCCCGGCACTTCGGCCCCTACTTCTCGTTGGGAACGTTATTTACGTCTATAACGCTACATATCCTAGCTTAAGGCAACCTAACGCGTCGAATGTAATATTTTACAACATTCCTGGCTCGTCGGCCCCTACTTCTCGGTGGGAACATTATATATGGTCTATAACGTTATATATCCTAGCCTAAGGCAATCCTAACATGTCGAATGTAATATTTTACAACATTCCTGGCGCGTCGGACCATACTTCTCGGAGGGAACATTATATAAGTCAATAACGTTATATATCCTAACGTAAGGCAACCTAACATGTCGGATGTAATATTTTACTACATTCCTGGCACGTCGGCCCGTACCTGTCGGCGGGAACATTATATAAGTCAATAACGTTATATATCCTAACCTAAGGCAACCTAACATCTCGGATGTAATATTTTACTACATTCCTGGCACGTCGGACCCTACTTCTCGGTGGGAACATTATATTCGTCTATAACGCTATACATCCTAGCCTAAGGCAACCTAACATGTCGAATGTAATATTTTACAATATTTCCGGCACTTCGACACCTACTTCTCGGTGGGAACATTATATACGTCTATAACGCTATATATCCTAGCCTAAGGCAACCTAACATCTCGGATGCAATATTTTACTACATTCCTCGCACGTCGGCCCCTACTTCTCGGTGGGAACATTATATACGTCTATAACTTTATATATCCTAGCCTCAGGCAACCTAACATGTCGAATGTAATATTTTTCAACATTCCTGGTGCGCCTGCACCTACTTCTCGGTGGGAACAGTATATACGTCTATAACGTTATATATCCTAACCTAAGGCAACCTAACACCTTGGATGTAATGTTTTAGAACATTCCTCGCGTGCCGTCCCCAATTTCTCGGTGGGAACATTATATACGTCTATAACGCTATATATCCTAGCCTAAGGCAACCTAACATGTCGAATGAAATATTTTACAACATTCCTGGCGCGTCGGCAACTACTTCTCGGTGGGAACAGTGTATACGTCTATAACGTCATATATCCTAACCTAAGGGAAACTAACATCTATGATGTAATATTTGACAACATTCCTGGCGTGTCGGCCCCTACTTCTCGGTGGGAACAGTATATACGTCTATAACCTTATATATCCTAACCTAAGGCAACCTAACATGTCGAATGTAATATTTTACTACATTCCTCGCACGTCGGCCCTCACTTCCCGGTGGGAACATTATATACGTCTATAACGCCATATATCCTAGCTTAAGGCAACCTATCATGTCGAGTGTAATATTTTACAACATTCCTGGCGCGTCGGCACCTACTTCTCGGTGGGAACATTATATACGTCTATAACGTTATATATCCTAACCTAAGGGAACCTTACATGGCGAATGTATTATTTTACTGCATTCCCGCCACTTCGGCCCCTACTTATCGGTGGGAACATTATATACGTCTATGACGCTATATATCCTAGCTTAAGGCAACCTAACATGTGGAATGTAATATTTTACAACATTCCTGGCGCGCCGGCACCTACTTCCCGGTGGGAATAGTATATACGTCTATATTGTTATATATCCTAAACTACGGGAACCGAACACCTCGGATGTAATATTTGACAACATTGCTGGCGTGTCGGCCCCCATTTCTCGGTGGGAACATTATATACGTCTATAACGCTATATATCCTAGCCTAAGGCAACCTAACATGTCGAATGTAATATTTTACAACATTCCTGGCGCGTCGGCTCCTACTTCTCGGTGGGAACATTATACGCGTCTATAACGCTATATATCCTAGTCTAAGGCAGCCTAACATTTCGAATGTAATATTTTACAACATTCCCGGCACTTCGGCAACTACTTCTCGGTGGGAACAGTATATACGTCTATAACGCTATATATCCTAGCCTAAGGCAACCTAACATGTCGAACGTAATATTTTTCAACATTCACGGCACTTCGGCCCCTACTTCTCGGTGGGAACATTATATACGTCTATTACGCTATATATCCTAGCCTAAGGCAACCTAACATGTCGAATGTAATATTTTACAACATTCCCGGCACTTAGGCCCCTACATTCCGGTGGGAACATTATATACGTCTTTAAAACTATATATCCTAGCTTAAGGCAACCTAACATGTCGAATGTTATATTTTACAACATTCCTGGCTCGTCGGCCCCTACTTCTCGGTGGGAACATTATATACGTCTATAACGTTACATATCCTAGCCTAAGGCAACCTAACATGTCGAATGTAATATTTTCCAACATTCCCGGATCTTCGGCCCCTACTTCTTGGTGGGAACAGTATATACGTCTATATGGTTATATATCCTAGCGTAAGGCAACCTAACATCTCGGATGTAATATTTTATTACATTCCTGGCGCGTCGGCACCTAATTCTCGGTGGGAACATTATATACGTCTATAACGCTATATAACCTATCCTAAGGCAACCTAACATGTCGAATGTAATATTTTACTACATTCCCGCCACTTCGGCAACTACTTCTCGGTGGGAACAGTATATACGTCTATAACGCAATATATCCTAGCCTAAGGCAACCTAACATGTCGAACGTAATATTTTACAGCATTCCCGGCACTTCGGCCCCTATTTCTCGGTGGGAACATTATATACGTCTATAACGTCATATATCCTAACCTAAGGGAAGCTAACATCTATGATGTAATATTTGACAACATTCCTGGCGTGTCGGCCCCTACTTCTCGGTGGGAACATTATATACGTCTATAACGTTATATATCCTAACCTAAGGGAACCTAACACCTCGGATGTAATATTTGATAACATTGCTGGCGTGTCGGCGCCTATTTCTCGGTGGGAACATTATATACGTCTATAACGTCATATATCCTAACCTAAGGGAAACTAAAATCTATGATGTAATATTTGACAACATTCCTGGCGTGTCGGCCCCTACTTCTCGGTGGGAACATTATATACGTCTATAACGTTATATATCCTAACCTAAGGGAACCTAACACCTCGGATGTAATATTTGACAACATTGCTGGCGTGTCGGCCCCTATTTCTCGGTGGGAACATTATATACGTCTATAACGCTATATATTCTAGCCTAAGGCAACCTAACATGTCGAATGTAATATTTTACTAAATTCCTGGCGCGTCGGCACCTACTTCTCGGTGGGAACAGTATATACGTCTATAACCTTATATATCCTAACCTAAGGCAACCTAACATGTCGAATGTAATATTTTACTACATTCCTCGCACGTCGGCCCTCACTTCCCGGTGGGAACATTATATACGTCTATAACGCCATATATCCTAGCTTAAGGCAACCTATCATGTCGAGTGTAATATTTTACAACATTCCTGGCGCGTCGGCACCTAATTCTCGGTGGGAACATTATATACGTCTATAACGTTATATATCCTAACCTAAGGGAACCTTACATGGCGAATGTATTATTTTACTGCATTCCCGCCACTTCGGCCCCTACTTATCGGTGGGAACATTATATACGTCTATGACGCTATATATCCTAGCTTAAGGCAACCTAACATGTGGAATGTAATATTTTACAACATTCCTGGCGCGCCGGCACCTACTTCCCGGTGGGAATAGTATATACGTCTATATTGTTATATATCCTAAACTACGGGAACCGAACACCTCGGATGTAATATTTGACAACATTGCTGGCGTGTCGGCCCCCATTTCTCGGTGGGAACATTATATACGTCTATAACGCTATATATCCTAGCCTAAGGCAACCTAACATGTCGAATGTAATATTTTACAACATTCCTGGCGCGTCGGCTCCTACTTCTCGGTGGGAACATTATACGCGTCTATAACGCTATATATCCTAGTCTAAGGCAGCCTAACATTTCGAATGTAATATTTTACAACATTCCCGGCACTTCGGCAACTACTTCTCGGTGGGAACAGTATATACGTCTATAACGCTATATATCCTAGCCTAAGGCAACCTAACATGTCGAACGTAATATTTTTCAACATTCACGGCACTTCGGCCCCTACTTCTCGGTGGGAACATTATATACGTCTATTACGCTATATATCCTAGCCTAAGGCAACCTAACATGTCGAATGTAATATTTTACAACATTCCCGGCACTTAGGCCCCTACATTCCGGTGGGAACATTATATACGTCTTTAAAACTATATATCCTAGCTTAAGGCAACCTAACATGTCGAATGTTATATTTTACAACATTCCTGGCTCGTCGGCCCCTACTTCTCGGTGGGAACAGTATATACGTCTATAACGCAATATATCCTAGCCTAAGGCAACCTAACATGTCGAACGTAATATTTTACAGCATTCCCGGCACTTCGGCCCCTATTTCTCGGTGGGAACATTATATACGTCTATAACGTCATATATCCTAACCTAAGGGAAGCTAACATCTATGATGTAATATTTGACAACATTCCTGGCGTGTCGGCCCCTACTTCTCGGTGGGAACATTATATACGTCTATAACGTTATATATCCTAACCTAAGGGAACCTAACACCTCGGATGTAATATTTGATAACATTGCTGGCGTGTCGGCGCCTATTTCTCGGTGGGAACATTATATACGTCTATAACGTCATATATCCTAACCTAAGGGAAACTAAAATCTATGATGTAATATTTGACAACATTCCTGGCGTGTCGGCCCCTACTTCTCGGTGGGAACATTATATACGTCTATAACGTTATATATCCTAACCTAAGGGAACCTAACACCTCGGATGTAATATTTGACAACATTGCTGGCGTGTCGGCCCCTATTTCTCGGTGGGAACATTATATACGTCTATAACGCTATATATTCTAGCCTAAGGCAACCTAACATGTCGAATGTAATATTTTACTAAATTCCTGGCGCGTCGGCACCTACTTCTCGGTGGGAACAGTATATACGTCTATAACGTTATATATCCTAAGCTAAGGCAACCTAACACCTCGGATGTAATGTTTTACAACATTCCTCGCGTGTCGGCCCCAATTTCTCGGTGGGAACATTATATACGTCTATAACGGTATATATCCTAACCTAAGGGAACCTAACACCTCGGATGTAATATTTGACAACATTGCTGGCGTGTCGGCCCCTATTTCTCGGTGGGAACAGTATATACGTCTATAACGTTATATATCCTAAGCTAAGGCAACCTAACACCTCGGATGTAATGTTTTACAACATTCCTCGCGTGTCGGCCCCAATTTCTCGGTGGGAACATTATATACGTCTATAACGCTATATATCCTAGCCTAAGGCAACCTAACACCTCGGATGTAATGTTTTACAACATTCCTCGCGTGTCGGCCCCAATTTCTCGGTGGGAACATTATATACGTCTATAACGCTATATATCCTAGCCTAAGGCAACCTAACATGTCGAATGTAATATTTTACAACATTCCTGGCGCGTCGGCTCCTACTTCTCGGTGGGAACATTATATACGTCTATAACGCTATATATCCTAGCCTAAGGCAACCTAACATTTCGAATGTAATATTTTACAACATTACCGGAACTTCGGCCCCTACTTCTCGGTGGGAACGTTATATACGTCTATAACGCTATATATCCTATCCTATGGCAACCTAACATGTCGAGCGTAATATTTTACAACATTCCTGACACGTCGGCCCCTACTTCTCTGTGGGAACATTATATACGTCTATAACGTTATATATCCTAACCTAAGGGAACCTAACACCTCGAATGTAATATTTGACAACATTGCTGGCCTGTCGGCCCCTATTTCTCGGTGGGAACATTATATACGTCTATAACGCTATATATCCTAGCCTAAGGCAACCTAACATGTCGAATGCAATATTTTACTACATTCCAGGCACGTCGGCCGCTACTTCTCGGCGGAAACATTATATACGTCTATAACGCTATATATCCTAGCTTAAGGCAACCTAACGTGTCGAATGTATTATTTTACAACATTCCTGGCGCGTCGGCACCTACTTCTCGGTGGGAACAGTATATACGTCTATAACGTTATATATCCTAACCTAAGGCAACCTAACACCTCGGATGTAATGTTTTACAACATTTCTCGCGTGTCGGCCCCTATTTCTCGGTGGGAACAATATATACGTCTATAACGCTATATATCCTAGCCTAAGGCAACCTAACATGTCGAATGAAATATTTTACAACTTTCCTGGCGCGTCGGCAACTACTTCTCGGTGGGAACAGTATATACGTCTATAACGCTATATATCCTAGCCTAAGGCAACCTAACATGTCGAGCGTAGTATTTTACAACATTCCCGGCACGTCGGCCGCTACTTCTCGGTGGAAACATTATATACGTCTATAGCGCTATATATCCTAGTCTAAGGCAACCTAACATTTCGAATGTAATATTTTACAACATACCTGTCGTGTCGGCACCTACTTCTCGGTGGGAACAGTATATACGTCTATAACGTTATATAACCTAGCCTAAGGCAATTCTAACATGTCAAATGTAATATTTTACAGCATTCCTGGCGCGTCGGCCCCTACTTCTCGGTGGGAGCATTATATAAGTCAATAACGTTATATATCATAACCTAAGGCAACCTAACATCTCGGATGTAATATTTTACTACATTCCTGGCGCGCCGGCCCCTACTTCTCGGTGGGAACATTATACACGTCTATAGCGCTATATATCCTAGCCTAAGGCAACCTAAAATGTCGAGCGTAATATTTTACAGCATTCCTAGCTCGTCGGCCGCTACATCTCGGTGGGAACAGTAGATACGTCTATAACGTTATATATCCTAGCCTAAGGCACCCTAACACCTCGGATGTAATGTTTTACAACATTCCTCGCGTGTCGGCCCCTATTTCTCGGTGGGAACATTATATACGTCTATAACGCAATATATCCTAGCCTAAGGCAACCTAACATGTGGAGCCTAATATTTTACAAAATTCCTGACACGTCGGCCCCTACTTCTCGGTGGGAACAATATATACGTCTATAACGTTATATATCCTAACCTAAGGGAACCTAACATCTATGATGTAATATTTGGCAACATTCCTGACGTGTCGGCCCCCTACTTCTCGGTGGGAACATTACATACGTCTACAACGTTATATATCCTAACCTAAGGGAACCTAACACCTCGGATGTAATATTTGACAACATTGCTGGCGTGTCGGCCCCTATTTCCCGGTGGGAACATTATATACGTCTATAACTTCATATATCCTAACCTAAGGCAATCCTAATATGTCGAATGTAATATTTTACAACAATCCTCGCGCGCCGGCCCCTACTTCTCGGTGGGAACATTATATACTTCTATAACGCTATATATCCTAGCCTAAGGCAACCTCACACCTCGGATGTAGTATTTTACAACATTCCTGGCGGGCCGGCCCCTACTCCTCGGTGGGAACATTATATACGTCTATAACGTAATATGACCTAATCTAACCCATCTAGCCCCTTGCTGGTAATGTTTTACAGAATCTCGGCCGTGTCGGACCGTACATCTCCGTGGGGACATTAGATGCGTCTATAACGTTATATATCCTGACCAAAGGCAACCTCACACCTCGAATGTAATATTTTACAACATTCCTGGCGGGCCGGCCCCTACTTCTCGTTCGGAACAGTATATACGTCTGTAACGTTATATATCCTAATCTAAGGCAACCTAGCATCTCGGGTGTAATATTTTAATACATTCCTGGCACGTCGGCCCGTACCTATCGTCGGGAACATTATATAAGTCAATAACGTTATATATCCTAACCTAAGGGAACCTAAAATCTCGGATGTAACATTTGACAACATTCCTGGCGTGTCGGCCCGTACTTCTCGGTGGGAATATCATATACGTCTATAACGTTATATATCCTATCCTAAGGCAATCCTAACATGTCGAATCTAATATTTTACAGCATTCCTGGCGCGTCGGCCCCTACTTCTCGGTGGGATCATTATATAAGTCAATAACTTTATATATCATAACCAAAGGCAACCTAACAACTCGGATGTAAATTTCTACTACATTCCTGCGCGCCGGCCCGTTCTTCTCGGTGGGAACATTATATACGTCTATAATGCTACATATCCTAGCCTAAGGTAACCTAACATGTCGAATGTAATATTTTACAACATTCCTGGCGCGTCGGCACATACTTCTCGGTGGGAACAGTATATACGTCTATAACGTTATATATCCTACCGTAAGGCAACCTAACATGTCGAATGTGATATTTTACAACATACCTGGCGCGTCGGCACCTACTTCTCGGTGGGAACAGTATATACGTCTATAAAGTTATATATCCTAACCTGAGGCAACCTAACATGTCGAATGTAATATTTTACCACATTCCTGGCTCGTCGGCCCCTACTTCTCGGTGGGAACATTATATATGTCTATAACGCTATATATCCTAGCTTAAGGCAACCTAACATGTCGAATGTAACATTCTACAACATTCCCGTCACTTCGGCCCCCACTTCTCGGTGGGAATATTATATACGTCTATAACGCTATATATCCTAGCTTAAGGCAACCTAACATGTCGAATGTGATATTTTAAACATTCCTGCCGCGTCGGCACCTACTTCTCGCTGGAAACATTATATACGTCTATAATGTTACATATCCTAGACTAAGGCAACCTAGCATCTCGGGTGTAATATTTTACGACATTACCGGCGCTTTGGTCCGTACTTCTCTGTGGTAACATTATATACGTATATAACGTTATATATCGTTGCCTAATTCAATCTAACATCTCGGATGTAATATTTTACTACATTCCCGGCGCGTCGGCCCCTCCTTCTTGGTGGTAACGTTACATACGTCTATAACGCTATATATCCTAGCCTAAGGCAACCTAGCATGTCGCGCGTAATATTTTATAACATTCCTGGTTTGACGGCCCCTATTTCTGGGTGGGAACTTTATATACGTCTATAACGTTATATATCCTAACCTGAGGGAAAATAGCGTCTCGGATGTAATGTTTTACAACATTCCTGACCTGTCGGCGCCTACATCTCGGTGGGGACTTTATATACGTCTATAAAGCTACATATCCTAGCCTAAGGCAAGTTAACATTTCGAATGTAATATTTTACAACATTCCTGGCGTTTCGGCCGCTACTTCTCGGTGGGAACATTATATACGTCTATATAGTAATACAACATAACCTAACCCATCTTGCCCCTAGGTGATAATGTTTTACAGAATCCCGGTCGTGTCGGCCCGTACTTCTCGGCGGGGACATTATATACGTCTATAACGTTGTATATATTACCATAAGGCAACCTAACATCTCGAATGTAGTATTTCACAACATTCCTGGCGGGTCGGCCCCTACTTCTCGGTGGGAACATTATATACGTCTATGTCATAATATAACATAACCTAACCCATCTTGCACCTAGGTGATAATGTTTTACAGAATCGCGGTCTTGTCGGCCAGTACTTCTCGGTGGGGACATTATGTACGTCTATAACGTTGTATATATTACCATAAGGCAACCTACCCACTCGAATGTAGTATTTTACAAATTGCGGGTCGGGCCCTACTTCTCGGTGGGGACATTATATCCGTCTATAACGTTGTATATATTACCATAAGGCAACCTGACATCTCGAATGTAGTATTTTACAACATACCAGGCGGGTCGGCCCCTACTTCTCGGTGGGAACATTATATACGTCTATATCATAATATAACCTGACCTAACCCATTTTGGCCCTCAATGATAATGTGTTACAGAATCCCGGCCGTGTCGGCCCGTACTTCACGATGTGGACATTATATACGTCTATAACGTTATATATCCTAACCTAAGGCAACCTAATATCTCTACCGTCATATATTTAAACATTCCCGGCGCGTCGGCCCCCACTTCTCGGTGGGAACAATACATACGTCTATAACGCTATATATCCTAGCCTAAGGTAACATAACATCTCGGATGTACTATTTTACAACATTCCTGGCTCGTTGGCCCCTACTTCTCTGTGGTAACATTATATACGTCTATAACGCTAAATATCCTAGCCTAAGGCAACCTAACATGTCGAATGTAATATTTTACAACATACCTGGCGCGTCGGCACCTACTTCTCGGTGGGAACAATATATACGTCTATAACGTTATATATCCTAACCTAAGGCAACCTAACATGTCGAATGTAATATTTTACCAAATTCCTCGCTCGTTGTCCCCTACTTCTCTGTGGGATCATTACATACGTCTATAATGCTATACATGCTAGCATAAGTCAACCTAAAATGTGGAATGTAATATTTTACAACATTCCTGGCGCGTCGGCACCTACTTCTCGGTGGGAAGATTATATTCGTCTATAACGCTATATATCCTGACCTAAGGGAACCTAACACCTCGGATATGATATTTGACAACATTGCTGGCGTGTCGCCCCGTACTTCTCGGTGGGAATATCATATACGTCTATAACTTTATATATCCTAGCCTAAGGCAACTTAACATGTCGAATGTAATATTTTACAACATTCCTGGCGCGTCGGCGCCTTCTTCTCGGTGGGAACATTATATATGTCTATAACGCTATATATCCTAGCTTAAGGCAACCTAACATGTCGAATGTGATATTTTAAACATTCCTGCCGCGTCGGAACCTACTTCTCGCTGGAAACATTATATACGTTTATAATGTTACATATCCTAGACTAAGGCAACCTAGCATCTCGGGTGTAATATTTTACGACATTACCGGCGCTTCGGTCCGTACTTCTCTGTGGTAACATTATATACGTATATAACGTTATATATCGTAGCCTAATTCAATCTAACATCTCGGATGTAATATTTTACTACATTCCCAGCGCGTCGGCCCCTCCTTCTTGGTGGGAACGTTATATACTTCTATAACGCAATATATCCTAGCCTAAGGCAACCTAGCATGTCGAGCGTAATATTTTACAACATTCCTGGCTCGTCGGCCCCTACTTCTCGGTGGGAACATTATATATGTCTATAACGTTATATATCCTAACCTAAGGGAGCTAACATCTCGGATGTAATATTTTACAACATTCCTGGCGCGTCGGCGCCTATTTCTCGGTGGGAACGTTATATAAGTCAATAACGTTATAAATCCTAACCTAAGGCAACCTAACATCTCGGATGTAATATTTTACTACATTCCTGGCGCGCCGGCCCCTACTTCTCGGTGGGAACATTATATACGTCTATAACGCTATATATCCTAGCCTAGTTCAATCTAACATCTCGGATGTAATATTTTACTACATTCCCGGGGCGTCGGCCCCTCCTTCGCGGTGGGAACGTTATATACGTCTATTACGCTACATATCCTAGCCTAAGGTAACATAACATCTCGGATGTAATATTTTACAACATTCCTGGCTCTTTGGCCCCTACTTCTCTGTGGTAACATTATATACGTCTATAACGCTACATATCCTAGCCTAAGGCAACCTAACATGTCGAATGTGATATTTTACAACATTCCTGGCGCGTCGGCACCTACTTCTCGGTGGGAACAGTATATACGTCTATAGCGTTATATATCCTAGCCTAAGGCAATCCTAACATGTCGATTGTAATATTTTACGACATTACCGGCGTTTCGGTCCCTACTTGTCTGTGGTAACATTATATACGTTTATAACGTTATATATCCTAGACTAATTCAATCTAACATCTCGGAAGTAATATTTTACTACATTCCCGGGGCGTCGGCACCACCTTCGCGGTGGGAACGTTATATACGTCTATAACGCTACATATCCTAGCCTAAGGCAACCTAACATGTCGAATGTAATATTTTACAACATTCCTGGCGCGTCGGCACATACTTCTCGGTGGGAGCATTATATACGTCCATAACGTAATCTAACCTAACCTAACCCATCTAGCCCCTCGGCGGCAATGTTTTACAGAATCCCGTTCGTGTCGTCCCGTACGTCTTGGTGCGGACAATACATAAGTCTATAACGTTATATATCCTAACCTAAGGCAACCTAACATCTCGAATTTAGTATTATACAACATTCCACACGGGTCGGCCCCTAATTCTCGTTGGGTACATTATATACGTCTATAACGTAATATAACCTTACCTAACCCATCTAGCCCCTCGCTGGTAATGTTTTACAGAATCCCGGTCGTGTCGGTCCGTACCTCTCCATGCGACATTATATATGTCTATAACGTTATATATCCTAACCTAAGGCAACCTAACGTCTCTACCGTAATAGTTTGCAACATTCCTGGCATGCGAATCCCTAGTTCGCTGTGGTAACATTATATACGTCTATAACGCTATATATCCTAGCCTAAGGCAACCTAACATTTCGAATGTTATATTTTACAACATTCCTGGCGCGTCGGCACCTACTTCACGGTGGGAACAGTATATACGTCTATGACGTTTTATATCCTAACCTAAGGCAACCTAACATGTCGAATGTAATATTTTACGACATTACCGGCGCTACGGTCCCTACTTCTCTGTGGTAACATTATATACGTATATAACGTTATATATCCTAGCCTAAGGCAACCAAACATGTCGAATGTAATATTTTACAACATTCCATGCGCTTCGGCCCCTACTTCTCGGTGGGAACATTATATACTTATATAACGCTATATATCCTAGCTTAAGGCAACCTAACATGTCGAGAGTAATATTTTACAACATTCCTGGCTCCTCGGACCCTACTTCTCGGTGGGAACAATATATACGTCTATAACGCTATATGTCCTAGCCTAAGGGAACCTAACATGTCGAATGTAATATTTTACAACATTCCTGGCGCGTCGGCACCTACTTCTCGTTGGGAACAGTATATACGTCTATAACGTTATATATCCTAATCTAAGGCAACCTAACATATCTACCGTAATATCTTACAAAATTCCCGGCGCGTCGGCCCCCACTTCTCGGTGGGAACATTACATACGTCTATAACGCTATATATCCTACCGTAAGGCAACCTAACATGTCGAATGTGATATTTTACAACATTCCTGGCGCGTCGGCACCTACTTCTCGGTGGGAACAATATATACTTCTATAACGTTATATATACTAACCTAAGGGTACCTAACTTTTCGGATGTAATATTTGACAACATTCCTGGCGCGTCGGCACCTAGTTCTCGGTGGGAACATTATATACGTCGATAACGCTATATATCCTAGCCGAAGGCAACCTAACATGTCGAATGTAATATTTTACAACATACCTGGCGCGTCGGCACCTACTTCTCGGTGGGAACAGTATATACGTCTATAACGTTATATATCCTAACCTAAGGCAATCCTAACATGATGTCGAATGTCATATTTTACAACACTCCTGGCGCGTCGGCACCTACTTCTCGTTGGGAACAGTATATACGTCTATAACTTTATATATCCTAATCTAAGGCAACCTAACATATCTACCGTAATATTTTACAAAATTCCCGGCGCGTCGGCCCCCACTTATCGGTGGGAACATTACATACGTCTATAACGCTATATATCCTAGCATAAGGTAACATAACATCTCGGGTGTAATATTTTACAACATTCCTGGCTCGTTGGCCCCTACTTCTCTGTGGTAACATTATATACGTCTATAACGCTAAATATCCTAGCCTAAGGCAACCTAACATGTCGAATGTAATATTTTACAACATACCTGGCGCGTCGGCACCTACTTCTCGGTGGGAACAGTATATAAGTCTATAACGTTATATATCCTAACCTAAGGCAATCCTAACATGTCGAATGTAATATTTTACAACATTCCTGGCGCGTCGGCACCTACTTCTCGTTGGGAACAGTATATACGTCTATAACGTTATATATCCTAGCCTAAGGTAACATAACATCTCGGATGTAATATTTTACAACATTCCTGGCTCGTTGGCCCCTACTTCTCTGTGGTAACATTATATACGTCTATAACGCTAAATATCCTAGCCTAAGGCAACCTAACATGTCGAATGTAATATTTTACAACATACCTGGCGCGTCGGCACCTACTTCTCGGTGGGAAAAGTATATACGTCTATAAGGTTATATATCCTAACCTAAGGCAACCTAACATGTTGAGTGTAACATTTTACCACATTCCTGGCTCGTTGGCCCCTACTTCTCGCTGGGAACATTATATACGTTTATAATGTTACATATCCTAGCCTAAGGCAACCTAGCATCTCGGGTGTAATATTTTACTACATTCCTGGCAGGTCGGCCCGTACCTATCGTCGGGAACATTATATAAGTCAATAACGTTATATATCGTAACCTAAGGGAACCTAACATCTCGGATGTTACATTTGACAACATTCCTGGCGTGTCGGCCCGTACTTCTCGGTGGGAATATCATATACGTCTATAACGTTATATATCCTATCCTAAGGCAATCCTAACATGTCGAATCTAATATTTTACAGCATTCCTGGCGCGTCGGCCCCTACTTCTCGGTGGGAACACTATATAAGTCAATAACTTTATATATCATAACCAAAGGCAACCTAACAACTCGGATGTAAATTTCTACTACATTCCTGGCGCGCCGGCCCCTACTTCTCGGTGGGAACATTATATACGTCTATAACGCTATATATCCTAGCCTAGTTCAATCTAACATCTCGGATGTAATATTTTACTACATTCCCGGGGCGTCGGCCCCTCCTTCGCGGTGGGAACGTTATATACGTCTATTACGCTACATATCCTAGCCTAAGGCAACCTAACATGTCGAATGTAATATTTTACAACATTCCTGGCGCTTCGGCACATACTTCTCGGTGGGAACAGTATATACGTCTATAACGTTATATATCCTACCGTAAGGCAACCTAACATGTCGAATGTGATATTTTACAACATTCCTGGCGCGTCGGCACCTACTTCTCGTTGGGAACAGTATATACGTCTATAACGTTATATATCCTAATCTAAGGCAACCTAACATATCTACCGTAGTATTTTACAAAATTCCCGGCGCGTCGGCCCCCACTTCTCGGTGGGAACATTACATACGTCTATAACGCTATATATCCTAGCCTAAGGCAACCTAACATGTCGAATGTAATATTTTACAACATTCCTGGCGCGTCGGCACATACTTCTCGGTGGGAACAGTATATACGTCTATAACGTTATATATCCTACCGTAAGGCAACCTAACATGTCGAATGTGATATTTTACAACATTCCTGGCGCGTCGGCACCTACTTCTCGGTGGGAACAGTATATACGTCTATAGCGTTATATATCCTAGCCTAAGGCAACCTAACATGTCGAATGTAATATTTTACAACATTCCTGGCGCGTCGGCACCTACTTCTCGGTGGGAGCATTATATACGTCCATAACGTAATCTAACCTAACCTAACCCATCTAGCCCCTCGGCGGCAATGTTTTACAGAATCCCGTTCGTGTCGTCCCGTACGTCTTAGTGCGGACATTACATAAGTCTATAACGTTATATAGCCTGACCTAAGGCAACCTAACATCTCGAATATAGTATTATACAACATTCCACCCGGGTCGGCCCCTAATTCTCGTTGGGTACATTATATACGTCTATAACGTAATATAACCTTACCTAACCCATCTAGCCCCTCGCTGGTAATGTTTTACAGAATCCCGGTCGTGTCGGTCCGTACCTCTCCGTGCGACATTATATATGTCTATAACGTTATATATCCTAACCTAAGGCAACCTAATATCTCTACCGTCATATATTTAAACATTCCCGGCGCGTCGGCCCCCACTTCTCGGTGGGTACAATACATACGTCTATAACGCTATATATCCTAGCCTAAGGTAACATAACATCTCGGATGTATTATTTTACAACATTCCTGGCTCGTTGGCCCCTACTTCTCTGTGGTAACATTATATACGTCCTTAACGCTATATATCCTAGCCTAAGGCAACCTAACATTTCGAATGTAATATTTTACAACATTCCTGGCGCGTCGGCGCCTACTTCACGGTGGGAACAGTATATACGTCTATGACGTTTTATATCCTAACCTAAGGCAACCTAACATGTCGAATGTAATATTTTACGACATTACCGGCGCTACGGTCCCTACTTCTCGGTGGGAACATTATATACGTCTATAACGCTATATATCCTAGCCTAAGGTAACATAACATCTCGGATGTACTATTTTACAACATTCCTGGCTCGTTGGCCCCTACTTCTCTGTGGTAACATTATATACGTCCTTAACGCTATATATCCTAGCCTAAGGCAACCTAACATTTCGAATGTAATATTTTACAACATTCCTGGCGCGTCGGCGCCTACTTCACGGTGGGAACAGTATATACGTCTATGACGTTTTATATCCTAGCCTAAGGCAACCTAACATGTCGAATGTAATATTTTACAACATTCCTGGCGCTTCGGCACATACTTCTCGGTGGGAACAGTATATACGTCTATAACGTTATATATCCTACCGTAAGGCAACCTAACATGTCGAATGTGATATTTTACAACATTCCTGGCGCCTCGGCACCTACTTCTCGTTGGGAACAGTATATACGTCTATAACGTTATATATCCTAATCTAAGGCAACCTAACATATCGACCGTAGTATTTTACAAAATTCGCGGCGCGTCGGCCCCCACTTCTCGGTGGGAACATTACATACGTCTATAACGCTATATATCCTAGCCTAAGGCAACCTAACATGTCGAATGTAATATTTTACAACATTCCTGGCGCGTCGGCACATACTTCGCGGTGGGAACAGTATATACGTCTATAACGTTATATATCCTACCGTAAGGCAACCTTACATGTCAAATGTGATATTTTACAACATTCCTGGCGCGTCGGCACCTACTTCTCGGTGGGAACAGTATATACGTCTATAGCGTTATATATCCTAGCCTAAGGCAACCTAACATGTCGAATGTAATATTTTACAACATTCCTGGCGCGTCGGCACCTACTTCTCGGTGGGAGCATTATATACGTCCATAACGTAATCTAACCTAACCTAACCCATCTAGCCCCTCGGCGGCAATGTTTTACAGAATCCCGTTCGTGTCGTCCCGTACGTCTTGGTGCGGACATTACATAAGTCTATAACGTTATATATCCTGACCTAAGGCAACCTAACATCTCGAATATAGTATTATACAACATTCCACCCGGGTCGGCCCCTAATTCTCGTTGGGTACATTATATACGTCTATAACGTAATATAACCTTACCTAACCCATCTAGCCCCTCGCTGGTAATGTTTTACAGAATCCCGGTCGTGTCGGTCCGTACCTCTCCGTGCGACATTATATATGTCTATAACGTTATATATCCTAACCTAAGGCAACCTAATATCTCTACCGTCATATATTTAAACATTCCCGGCGCGTCGGCCCCCACATCTCGGTGGGTACAATACATACGTCTATAACGCTATATATCCTAGCCTAAGTTAACATAACATCTCGGATGTATTATTTTACAACATTCCTGGCTCGTTGGCCCCTACTTCTCTGTGGTAACATTATATACGTCCTTAACGCTATATATCCTAGCCTAAGGCAACCTAACATTTCGAATGTAATATTTTACAACATTCCTGGCGCGTCGGCGCCTACTTCACGGTGGGAACAGTATATACGTCTATGACGTTTTACATCCTAACCTAAGGCAACCTAACATGTCGAATGTAATATTTTACGACATTACCGGCGCTACGGTCCCTACTTCACGGTGGGAACATTATATACGTCTATAACGCTATATATCCTAGCCTAGTTCAATCTAACATCTCGGATGTAATATTTTACTACATTCCCGGGGCGCCGGCCCCTCCTTCGCGGTGGGAACGTTATATACGTCTATTACGCTACATATCCTAGCCTAAGGCAACCTAACATGTCGAATGTAATATTTTACAACATTCCTGGCGCTTCGGCACATACTTCTCGGTGGGAACAGTATATACGTCTATAACGTTATATATCCTAATCTAAGGCAACCTAACACATCTACCGTAATATCTTACAAAATTCCCGGCGCGTCGGCCCCCACTTCTCGGTGGGAACATTACATACGTCTATAACGCTATATATCCTAGCCTAAGGTAACATAACATCTCGGATGTAATATTTTACAACATTCCTGGCTCGTTGGCCCCTACTTCTCTGTGGTAACATTATATACGTCTATAACGCTAAATATCCTAGCCTAAGGCAACCTAACATGCCGAATGTAATATTTTACAACATACATGGCGCGTCGGCACCTACTTCTCGGTGGAAAAAGTATATACGTCTATAACGTTATATATCCTACCCTAAGGCAACCTAACATGTTGAATACAACATTTTACCACATTCCTGGCTCGTTGGCCCCTACATCTCTGTGGGAACATTATATACGTCTATAACGTTATATATTCTAACCTGAGGTAACCTAACATCTCGGATTTAATGTTTTACAACATTCCTGGCTTGTCGGCGCCTACATCTCGGCGGGGACTTTATATATGTCTATCACGTCATATATCCTAACCTAAGGCAATCTAACATCTCCGACGTAGTATTTTACAACATTCCTGTCCCGTCGGCACCTACTTCTCGGTGGGAACAGTATATACGTCTATAACGTCATATATCCTAGCCTAAGGCAACCTAACATCTCGGATGTAAAATTTTACTACATTCCTGGCACGTCGGCCCCTACTTCTCGGTGGCAACATTATATACGTCTATAACGCTGTATATCCCAGCCTGAGGCAACCTAACATGTCGAGTGTAATATTGTACAACATTCCTGGCGCTTCGGCAACTTCTTCTCGGTGGGAACAGTATATACGTCTATAACGCTATATATCCTAGCCTAAGGCAACCTAACATGTCGAGCGTAATATTTTACAACATTCCTGGCTCGTCGGCACCTACTTCTCCGTGGGAACAGTATATACGTCTATAACGCTATATATCCTAGCCTAAGGCAACCTAACATGTCGAATGTAATATTTTACAACATCCCCGGCACTTCGACCCCTACCTCTCGGTAGGAACGTTATATACGTCTATAACGCTATATATCCTATCTTAAGGCAACCTAACATGTCGAATGTAATATTTTACAACATTCCTGGCGCGTCGGCCCCTACTTCTCGGTGGGAACATTATATACGTCTAGAACGCTATATATCCTTGCCTAAGGCAACGTAACATCTCGGATGTAATATTTTACAACATTCCTGGCGCGTCGGCACCTACTTCTCGGTGGGAACAGTATATACGTCTATAACGTTATATATCCTAGCCTAAGGCAATCCTAACATATCGATTGTAATATTTTACATCATTCCTGGCGCGTCGGCCCCTATTTCTCGGTGGGAACATTATATACGTCTATAACGCTATACATCCTAGCCTAAGGCAACCTAACAAGTCGAACGTAATATTTCACAACATTCCTGGCACTTCGGCAACTTCTTCTCGGTGGGAACAGTATATACGTCTGTAACGCTATATATCCTAGCCTAAGGCAACCTAACATGTCGAGCGTAATGTTTTACAACATTCCTGACACGTCGGCCCCTACTTCTCGGTGGGAACATTATATACGTCTATAACGCTATATATCCTTGCCTAAGGCAACCTAACATCTCGGATGTAATATTTTACAACATTCCTGGCGCGTCGGCACCTACTTCTCGGTGGGAACAGTATATACGTCTATAACGTTATATATCCTAGCCTAAGGCAATCCTAACATATCGATTGTAATATTTTACATCATTCCTGGCGCGTCGGCCCCTATTTCTCGGTGGGAACATTATATACGTCTATAACGCTATACATCCTAGCCTAAGGCAACCTAACAAGTCGAACGTAATATTTCACAACATTCCTGGCTCTTCGGCAACTTCTTCTCGGTGGGAACAGTATATACGTCTGTAACGCTATATATCCTAGCCTAAGGCAACCTAACATGTCGAGCGTAATGTTTTACAACATTCCTGACACGTCGGCCCCTACTTCTCGGTGGGAACATTATATACGTCTATAACGTTATATATCCTAACCTAAGGGAACCTAACATCTCGGATGTAATATTTGACAACATTCCTGGGGTGTCGGCCCGTACTTCTCGGTGGGAATATCATATACGTCTATAACGCTATATATCCTATCTCTAGGCAACCTAACATGTGGAGCGTAATGTTTTTCAACATTCCTGGCTGGTCGGCCCCTACTTCTCGGTGGGAACATTATATACGACTATAACGCTATCTATCCTAGCCTAAGGCAACCTAACATCTCGGATGTAATATTTTACAACATTCCTGGCGCGTCGGCACCTACTTCTCGGTGGGAACAGTGTATACGTCTATAACGTTATATATCCTAGCCGAAGGCAATCCTAACATATCGATTGTAATATTTTACATCATTCCTGGCGCGTCGGCCCCTATTTCTCGGTGGGAACATTATATACGTCTATAACGTTATATATCCTAACCTAAGGGAACCTAACACATCGGATGTAATATTTGACAACATTGCTGGCGTGTCGGCCCCTATGTCCCGGTGGGAACATTATATACGTCTATAACGCTATATATCCTAGCCTAAGGCAACCTAACATGTCGAATGTAATATTTTACTACATTCCTGGCACGTCGGCCGCTACTTCTCGGTGGGAACAGTATATACGTTTATAACGTTATATATCCTAACCTAAGGCGTCCTAACACATCGGATGTAATGTTTTACAACATTCCTCGCGTGTCGGCCCCAATTTCTCGGTGGGAACATTATATACGTCTCTAACGCTATATATCCTAGCCTAAGGCAACCAAACATGTCGAATGATATATTTTACAACATTCCTGGCGCGTCGGCAACTACTTCTCGGTGGGAACATTATATACGTCTATAACGCTATATATCCTAGCCTAAGGCAACCAAACATGTCGAATGTAATATTTTACAACATTTCTGGCGCGTCGGCAACTACTTCTCGATGGGAACAGTAGATACGTCTATAACGTTATATATCCTAACCTAAGGCACCCTAACACCTCGGATGTAATGTTTTACATCATTCCTCGCGTGTGGGCCCCTATTTCTCGGTGGGAACATTATATACGTCTATAACGCTATATATCCTAGCCTAAGGCAACCTAGCATGTCGAGCGTAATATTTTACAACATTCCTGGCACGTGGGCCCCTACTTCACGGTGGGAACAATATATACGTCTATAACGTTATATATCCTAACCTAAGGGAACCTAACATCTATGATGTAATATTTGACAACATTCCTGACGTGTCGGCCCCTACTTCTCGGTGGGAACATTATATACGTCTATAACGTTATACATCCTAACCTAAGGGAACCTAACATCTCGGATGTAATATTTGACAACATACCTGGCGTGTCGGTCCGTACTTCTCGGTGGGAATATCATATACGTCTATAACGTTATATATTATAGCCTAGGGCAATAGTAACATATCGAATGTAATATTGTACATCATTCCTGGCGCGTCGGCCCCTACTTCTTGGTGGGAACATTATATAAGTCAATAACGTTATATATCCTAACATAAGGCAACCTAACATCTCGGATGTAATATTTTAGTACATTCCTGGCACGTCGGCCCATACTTCTCGGTGGGAACATTATATAAGTCAATAACGTTATATGTCCTAACATAAGGCAACCTAACACCTCGGATGTAATGTTTTACAACATTCCTGGCGCGTCGGCCCCAACTTCTCGGTGGGAACATTATATAAGTCAATAACGTTGTATATCCTAACCTAAGGCAACCTAACACCTCGGATGTAATATTTTACAACATTCCTGGCGCGTCGGCTCCTACATCTCGGTGGGTACATTACATACGTCTATAACGCTGTATATCATAGCCTAAGGCAACCTAACATTTCGGATGTAATATTTCACTACATTCATGGCGCGCCGGCCCCTGCTTCTCGGTGGTAACATTATATACGTTTATATCGTTACATATCCTAGCCTAAGGCAACCTAACATTTCGAGCGTAATATTTTACAACATTGCTGGCTCGTCGGCTCCTACTTATCGGTGGGAACATTATATACGTCTATAACGTTGCATATCCTAACCTAAGGCAACCTAACATGTCGTCTGTAAAATTTTACAACATTCCTGGCGTGTCGGCTAGTGCTTCTCGGTGGGAATATCATATAGGTCTATAACGCTATATATCCTAGCTTGAGGCAACCTAACATGTCGAACGTTACATTTTACAACATTCCTGGCGTGTCGGCCAGTACATCTCGGAGGGAATATCATATACGTCTATAACGTTATATATGCTCACCTAAGGCAACTTAACATGTCGAGCGTAATATTTTACAACATTCCTGGCACGTCGGCCCCTACTTCTCGGTGGGATCATTATATACGTCTATAACGCTATATATCTTAGCTTAAGGCAACCTAACATGTCGAATGTAATATTTTACAACATACCTGGCGCGTCGGCACCTACTTCTCGGTGGGAACAGTATATACGTCTATAACGTTATATATCCTAACATAACGGAACCTAACATCTCGGATGTAATATTTGACAACATTCATAGCGTGTCGGCCCGTACTTCTCGCTGGGAATATCATATAAGTCTGTAACTTTATATATCCTAGCCTAAGGCAATCCTAATATGTCGAATGTAATATTTTACAACAATCCTCGCGCGTCGGCCCCTACTTCTCGGTGGGAACATTATATACGTCTATAACGCTATATATCCTAGCCTAAGGCAACCTGACATGTCGAATGTAATATTTTACAACATTCCTGGCGTGTTAGCGCGTACTTCACGGTGGGAACATCTTATACGTCTATAGCGATATATATCCTAACCGAAGGCAACCTAATATCTCGGATGTAATATTTTACAACATTCCTGGCGTGTCGGCCCGTACATCTCGGTTGGAACATCATATATGTCCATAGCGATATATATCCAAACCTAACGCAACCTAACATCTGAGATGTAATATTTTACAACATTCCTGGCATGTCGGTCCCTACGTCTCGGTGGGAAAATTATATACGTCTATAACGATATATATATTAACCTAAGGCAACCTAATATCTGGGATGTAAAATTTTACAATATTCCAGGCATTTCGGCCCGTAGTTCTCGGTGGTCACATTATATACGTCTATAACGTTATATATCCTAGCCTAAGGCAACCTAACGTCTCGGATGTAATATTTGACAACATTCCTGGCGTGTTTGCGCGTACTTCTCGGTGGGATCATCGTATACGTCTATAGCGATATATATCCTAACCGAGGGCAACCTAATATCTCGGATGTAATATTTTACAACATTCCTGGCGCGTCGGCTTCTACTTTTCGGTGGGAACATTATATACTTCTATAACGTTATATATCCTGTTGTATGGCAACATAACATCTCGGATGTAATATTTTACAACATTCCTGGCGCTTCGGCTTCTACTTTTCGGTGGGAACATTATATACGTCTATAGCGTTACATATCCTAACGTAAGGCAACATAACATCTCGGATGTTATATTTTACAACATTCCTGGCGTGTCGGTCCCTACGTCTCGGCGGGTACATTATATACGTCTATAACCTTGTATATACCAACCTAACGCAACCATACATCTGGGATGTAATATTTTACTACTTTCCTGGCATGTCGGTCCCTACGTCTCGGTGGGAACATTACATACGTCTATAACCTTGTACATACTAACCTAACGCAACCTAACATCTGGGATGTAATATTTTACAACATTCCAGGCATTTCGGCCCGTAGTTCTCGGTGGTAACATTATATACGCCTATAACGTTATATATCCTAGCCTAAGGCAACCTAACATCTCGGGTGTAATATTTGACAACATTCCTGGCGTGTTAGCGCGTACTTCTCGGTGGGAACATCTTATACGTCTATAGCGATATATATCCCAACCGAAGGCAACCTAATATCTCGGATGTGATATTTTACAACATTCCCGGCGCGTCGGCTCCTACTTTTCGGTGGGAACATTATATACTTCTATAACGTTATATATCCTGTCGTATGGCAACATAACATATCGGATGTAATATTTTAAAACATTCCTGGCATGTCGGTCCCTACTTCTCGGTGGGAACATTATATGCGTCTATAACGTCATAAATCCTAACGTAAGGCTACATAACATCTCGGATGTAATATCTTACAACATTCCTGGCTTGTCGTCGCCTGCTTCTCGATGGGGACATCTATGACGTTGTATATCCTAACCTAAGGGAACCTAACATCTCGGGTGTAATATTTTACAACATTCCTGACACGTCAGCCACTATTTTTCGGTGGGAATATTATATACGTCTATAACGTAATATATCCTAACCTAACGCAACCTAACATCTGGGATGTAGTATTTTACAACATTCCTGGCGGGTCGGACCCTACTCCTCGGTCGGAACATTATATAATTCTATAACGTAATATAACCTAACCTAACCTAACCTATCTAGCCCCTCGCTGGTAAAGTTTTACAGAATCCCGGTCGTGTCGGCCCGTACCTCTCCGTGGCAACATTATATACGTCTATAACGTTATATATCCTAACCTAAGGCAACCTCACATCTCCAATGTAGTATTCTACATCATTACTGGCGGGCCGGCCCCTACTTCTCGGTGGGAACATTATATACGTATATAACGTAATACAACCTAACCTAACCCATCTAGCCCCTCGCTGGGATTGTTTTGTAGAATCCCGTTCGTGTAGCCCCGTACGTCTCGGTGGGAAAATTATAAACGTCTATAACGTTATATACCCTAACCTAAGGCAACCTAACATCTCAAATGTTGTATTTTACAACATTCCAGGCGGGTCGGCCCCTACTTCTCGGTGGGCACATTATATACGTCTATATCGTAATATAACCTATCCTAACCCATTTAGCCCCTCGCTGGTAATGTTTTACAGAATCCCGGTCGTGTCGGCCCGTACACCTCGGTGGAGAAATTATATGTGTCTAGAACGTTGTATATGCTAACCTAAGGCAACCTAACATCTCGGATGTAGTATTTTACAACATTCCTGGCGGGTCGGCCCCTACATCTCGGTGGGAACATTATATACGTCTACAACGTAATATTACCTAAAATAACCCATCTAGCACCTCGCTGGTAATGTTTTACAGAATCCAGTACGTGCCGTCCCGTACGTCTCGGTGGGGACATTGTATGCGTCTCTATTGTTATATATCCTAACCTAAGGCAACCTAACATATCGGATGTAGTATTTTACAACATTCCTGGCGGGGCGGAACCTACTTCTCGGTGGGTAACATTATATAAGTCTATATCGTAATATAACCTAACCTAACCCATCTAGCCCCTCGCTGGTAATGTTTTACAGAATCCAGTTCGTGTCGTCCCGTAGGTCTCGGTGGGGACATTGTATGCGTCTATAATGTTATATATCCTAACCTAAGGCAACCTAACATCTCGAATGTAGTATTTTACAACATTCCACTCGGGTCGGCACCTAATTCTCGTTGGGTACATTATATACGTCTATAACGTAATATAACCTAACCTAACCCATCTAGACCCTCGCTGGTAATGTTTTACACAATCCCGGTCGTGTCGGCCCGTACTTCTCGGAGGGGAAATTGTATGCGTCCAGAACGTTATATATCCTAACCTAAGGCAACCTAAAATCTCGGATGTAGTATTTTACAACATTCCTGGCGGGTCGGCCCCTACTTCTCGGTGGGAACATTATATACGTCTACAACGTAATATTACCTAACCTAACCCATCTAGCCCATCGCTGGCAATGTTTTACAGAATCCAGTTCGTGTCGTCCCGTACGTCTCGGTGGGGACATTGTATGCGTCTATAACGTTATATATCCTAACCTAGGGCAACCTAACATCTCGGATGTAGTATTTTACAACATTCCTGGCGGAGCGGAAACTACTTCTCGGTGGGAACATTATATAATTCTATATCGTAATATAACCTAACCTAACTCATCTAGCCCCTCGCTGGTAATGTTTTACAGAATCCCGGTCGTGTCGGCCCGTACTTCTCGGTGAGGACATTATATGCGTCTAGAACGTTATATATCCTAACCTAAGGCAACCTAAAATCTGGAATGTAATATTTTACATCATTCCTGGCATGCCGGTCCCTACTTCTCGGTGGGAAAATTATAAACGTCTATAACGCTGTATATCATAGCCTAAGGCAACCTAACATTTCGGATGTAATATTTCACTACATTCATGGCGCGTCGGCCCCTACTTCACGGTGGGAACAATATATACGTCTATAACGTTATATATCCTAACCTAAGGGAACCTAACATCTATGATGTAATATTTGACAACATTCCTGACGTGTCGGCCCCTACTTCTCGGTGGGAACATTATATACGTCTATAACGTTATACATCCTAACCTAAGGGAACCTAACATCTCGGATGTAATATTTGACAACATACCTGGCGTGTCGGTCCGTACTTCTCGGTGGGAATATCATATACGTCTATAACGTTATATATTATAGCCTAGGGCAATAGTAACATATCGAATGTAATATTGTACATCATTCCTGGCGCGTCGGCCCCTACTTCTTGGTGGGAACATTATATAAGTCAATAACGTTATATATCCTAACATAAGGCAACCTAACATCTCGGATGTAATATTTTAGTACATTCCTGGCACGTCGGCCCATACTTCTCGGTGGGAACATTATATAAGTCAATAACGTTATATGTCCTAACATAAGGCAACCTAACACCTCGGATGTAATGTTTTACAACATTCCTGGCGCGTCGGCCCCAACTTCTCGGTGGGAACATTATATAAGTCAATAACGTTGTATATCCTAACCTAAGGCAACCTAACACCTCGGATGTAATATTTTACAACATTCCTGGCGCGTCGGCTCCTACATCTCGGTGGGTACATTACATACGTCTATAACGTTATATATCCTAACCTAAGGCAACCTAACATCTCGAATGTAGTATTTTACAACATTCCAGGCGGGACGGCCCCTATTTCTCGGTGGAAACATTATATACGTCTATATAGTAATACAACATAACCTAACCCATCTTGCCCCTCGGTGATAATGTTTTACAGAATCCCGGTCGTGTCGTCCCGTACCTCTCGGTGCGGACATTATATACGTCTATAACGTTATATATCCTAACCTAAGGCAACCTAAAATCTGGAATGTAATATTTTACATCATTCCTGGCATGCCGGTCCCTACTTCTCGGTGGGAAAATTATAAACGTCTATAACGCTGTATATCATAGCCTAAGGCAACCTAACATTTCGGATGTAATATTTCACTACATTCATGGCGCGCCGGCCCCTGCTTCTCGGTGGTAACATTATATACGTTTATATCGTTACATATCCTAGCCTAAGGCAACCTAACATTTCGAGCGTAATATTTTACAACATTGCTGGCTCGTCGGCTCCTACTTATCGGTGGGAACATTATATACGTCTATAACGTTACATATCCTAACCTAAGGCAACCTAACATGTCGTCTGTAAAATTTTACAACATTCCTGGCGTGTCGGCTAGTGCTTCTCGGTGGGAATATCATATAGGTCTATAACGCTATATATCCTAGCTTGAGGCAACCTAACATGTCGAACGTTACATTTTACAACATTCCTGGCGTGTCGGCCAGTACATCTCGGAGGGAATATCATATACGTCTATAACGTTATATATGCTCACCTAAGGCAACTTAACATGTCGAGCGTAATATTTTACAACATTCCTGGCACGTCGGCCCCTACTTCTCGGTGGGATCATTATATACGTCTATAACGCTATATATCTTAGCCTAAGGCAACCTAACATGTCGAATGTAATATTTTACAACATACCTGGCGCGTCGGCACCTACTTCTCGGTGGGAACAGTATATACGTCTATAACGTTATATATCCTAACATAACGGAACCTAACATCTCGGATGTAATATTTGACAACATTCATAGCGTGTCGGCCCGTACTTCTCGCTGGGAATATCATATAAGTCTGTAACTTTATATATCCTAGCCTAAGGCAATCCTAATATGTCGAATGTAATATTTTACAACAATCCTCGCGCGTCGGCCCCTACTTCTCGGTGGGAACATTATATACGTCTATAACGCTATATATCCTAGCCTAAGGCAACCTGACATGTCGAATGTAATATTTTACAACATTCCTGGCGTGTCGGTCCCTTCGTCTCGGTGGGAAAATTATATACGTCTATAACGATATATATATTAACCTAAGGCAACCTAATATCTGGGATGTAAAATTTTACAATATTCCAGGCATTTCGGCCCGTAGTTCTCGGTGGTCACATTATATACGTCTATAACGTTATATATCCTAGCCTAAGGCAACCTAACGTCTCGGATGTAATATTTGACAACATTCCTGGTGTGTTTGCGCGTACTTCTCGGTGGGATCATCGTATACGTCTATAGCGATATATATCCTAACCGAGGGCAACCTAATATCTCGGATGTAATATTTTACAACATTCCTGGCGCGTCGGCTTCTACTTTTCGGTGGGAACATTATATACTTCTATAACGTTATATATCCTGTTGTATGGCAACATAACATCTCGGATGTAATATTTTACAACATTCCTGGCGCTTCGGCTTCTACTTTTCGGTGGGAACATTATATACGTCTATAGCGTTACATATCCTAACGTAAGGCAACATAACATCTCGGATGTTATATTTTACAACATTCCTGGCGTGTCGGTCCCTACGTCTCGGCGGGTACATTATATACGTCTATAACCTTGTATATACCAACCTAACGCAACCATACATCTGGGATGTAATATTTTACTACTTTCCTGGCATGTCGGCCCGTACATCTCGGTTGGAACATCATATATGTCCATAGCGATATATATCCCAACCGAAGGCAACCTAATATCTCGGATGTGATATTTTACAACATTCCCGGCGCGTCGGCTCCTACTTTTCGGTGGGAACATTATATACTTCTATAACGTTATATATCCTGTCGTATGGCAACATAACATATCGGATGTAATATTTTAAAACATTCCTGGCATGTCGGTCCCTACTTCTCGGTGGGAACATTATATGCGTCTATAACGTCATAAATCCTAACGTAAGGCTACCTAACATCTCGGATGTAATATCTTACAACATTCCTGGCTTGTCGTCGCCTGCTTCTCGATGGGGACATCTATGACGTTGTATATCCTAACCTAAGGGAACCTAACATCTCGGGTGTAATATTTTACAACATTCCTGACACGTCAGCCACTATTTTTCGGTGGGAATATTATATACGTCTATAACGTAATATATCCTAACCTAACGCAACCTAACATCTGGGATGTAGTATTTTACAACATTCCTGGCGGGTCGGACCCTACTCCTCGGTCGGAACATTATATAATTCTATAACGTGATATAACCTAACCTAACCTAACCTATCTAGCCCCTCGCTGGTAAAGTTTTACAGAATCCCGGTCGTGTCGGCCCGTACCTCTCCGTGGCAACATTATATACGTCTATAACGTTATATATCCTAACCTAAGGCAACCTCACATCTCCAATGTAGTATTCTACATCATTACTGGCGGGCCGGCCCCTACTTCTCGGTGGGAACATTATATACGTATATAACGTAATACAACCTAACCTAACCCATCTAGCCCCTCGCTGGGATTGTTTTGTAGAATCCCGTTCGTGTAGCCCCGTACGTCTCGGTGGGAAAATTATAAACGTCTATAACGTTATATACCCTAACCTAAGGCAACCTAACATCTCAAATGTTGTATTTTACAACATTCCAGGCGGGTCGGCCCCTACATCTCGGTGGGCACATTATATACGTCTATATCGTAATATAACCTATCCTAACCCATTTAGCCCCTCGCTGGTAATGTTTTACAGAATCCCAGTCGTGTCGGCCCGTACACCTCGGTGGAGAAATTATATGTGTCTAGAACGTTGTATATGCTAACCTAAGGCAACCTAACATGTCGGATGTAGTATTTTACAACATTCCTGGCGGGTCGGCCCCTACATCTCGGTGGGAACATTATATACGTCTACAACGTAATATTACCTAAAATAACCCATCTAGCACCTCGCTGGTAATGTTTTACAGAATCCAGTACGTGCCGTCCCGTACGTCTCGGTGGGGACATTGTATGCGTCTATAACGTTATATATCCTAACCTAAGGCAAACTAACATCTCGAATGTAGCATTTTACAACATTCCACTCGGGTCGGCCCCTACTTCTCGGTGGGAACATTATATACGTCCATAACGTAATATAACCTAACCTAACCCATCTAGCCCATCGCTGGCAATGTTTTACAGAATCCAGTTCGTGTCGTCCCGTACGTCTCGGTGGGGACATTGTATGCGTCTATAACGTTATATATCCTAAGCTAAGGCAACCTAACATCTCGAATGTAGTATTTTACAACATTCCACTCGGGTCGGCCCCTACTTCTCGCTGGGAACATTATATACGTCCATAACGTAATATAACCTAACCTAACCCATCTAGCCCCTCGCTGGTAATTTCTTACAGAATCCACTTCGTGTCGTCCCGTACGTCTCGGTGGGGACATTGTATGCGTCTCTAACGTTATATATCCTAACCTAAGGCAACCTAACATATCGAATGTAGTATTTTACAACATTCCTGGCGGGGCGGAACCTACTTCTCGGTGGGAACATTATATAAGTCTATATCGTAATATAACCTAACCTAACCCATCTAGCCCCTCGCTGGTAATGTTTTACAGAATCCAGTTCGTGTCGTCCCGTAGGTCTCGGTGGGGACATTGTATGCGTCTATAATGTTATATATCCTAACCTAAGGCAACCTAACATCTCGGATGTAGTATTTTACAACATTCCTGGCGGGTCGGCCCCTACTTCTCGGCGGGAACATTATATACGTCTACAACGTAATATCACCTAACCTAACACATCTAGCCCCTCGCTGGTAATGTTTTACAGAATCCAGTTCGTGTCGTCCCGTACGTCTCATTGGGGACATTGTATGCGTCTATAACTATATATATCCTAACCTAAGGCAACCTAACATCTCGGATGTAGTATTTTACAACATTCCTGGCGGGTCGGCCCCTACTTCTCGGTGGGAACATTATATACGTCTACAACGTAATATTACCTAACCTAACCCATCTAGCGCCTCGCTGGCAATGTTTTACATAATCCAGTTCGTGTCGTACCATACGTCACAGTTCGGACATTATATACGTCTATAACGTTATATATCCTAACCTAAGGCAACCTAACATCTCGAATGTAGTATTTTACAACATTCCACTCGGGTCGGCACCTAATTCTCGTTAGGTACATTATATACGTCTATAACGTAATATAACCTAACCTAACCCATCTAGACCCTCGCTGGTAATGTTTTACACAATCCCGGTCGTGTCGGCCCGTACTTCTCGGAGGGGAAATTATATGCGTCCAGAACGTCATATATCCTAACCTAAGGCAACCTAAAATCTCGGATGTAGTATTTTACAACATTCCTGGCGGGTCGGCCCCTACTTCTCGGTGGGAACATTATATACGTCTACAACGTAATATTACCTAACCTAACCCATCTAGCCCATCGCTGGCAATGTTTTACAGAATCCAGTTCGTGTCGTCCCGTACGTCTCGGTGGGGACATTGTATGCGTCTATAACGTTATATATCCTAAGCTAAGGCAACCTAACATCTCGAATGTAGTATTTTACAACATTCCACTCGGGTCGGCCCCTACTTCTCGCTGGGAACATTATATACGTCCATAACGTAATATAACCTAACCTAACCCATCTAGCCCCTCGCTGGTAATTTCTTACAGAATCCACTTCGTGTCGTCCCGTACGTCTCGGTGGGGACATTGTATGCGTCTCTAACGTTATATATCCTAACCTAAGGCAACCTAACATATCGGATGTAGTATTTTACAACATTCCTGGCGGGGCGGAACCTACTTCTCGGTGGGAACATTATATAAGTCTATATCGTAATATAACCTAACCTAACCCATCTAGCCCCTCGCTGGTAATGTTTTACAGAATCCAGTTCGTGTCGTCCCGTAGGTCTCGGTGGGGACATTGTATTCGTCTATAATGTTATATATCCTAACCTAAGGCAACCTAACATATCGGATGTAGTATTTTACAACATTCCTGGCGGGTCGGCCCCTACTTCTCGGTGGGAACATTATATACGTCTACAACGTAATATTACCTAACCTAACCCATCTAGCGCCTCGCTGGCAATGTTTTACATAATCCATTTCGTGTCGTCCCATACGTCTCGGTGGGGACATTGTATGCGTCTATAACGTTATATATCCTAACCTAAGGCAACATAACATTTCGGATGTTGTATTTTACAACATTCCTGGCGTGGCGGAACCTACTTCTCGGTGGGAACATTATATAAGTCTATATCATAATATAACCTAAGCTAACCCATCTAGACCCACGGTGGTAATGTTTCACAGAATCCCGTTCGTGTCGCCCCGTACGTCACAGTTCGGACATTATATACGTCTATAACGTTATATATCCTAACCTAAGGCAACCTAACATCTCGAATGTAGTATTTTACAACATTCCACTCGGGTCGGCACCTAATTCTCGTTGGGTACATTATATACGTCTATAACGTAATATAACCTAACCTAACCCATCTAGACCCTCGCTGGTAATGTTTTACAGATTCCCGGTCGTGTTGGCCCGTACTGCTCGGTCGGGACATTATATGCGTCTAGAACGTTATACATTCTAACCTAAGGCAACCTAACATCTCGAATGTAGTATTTTACAACATTCCTGTCGGGGCGGAACCTACTTCTCGGTGAGAACATTATATACGTCTATAATGTAGTCTAACCTAACCTAACCCATCTAGCCCCTCGCTGGTAATGTCTTACAGAATCCCGGTCGTGTCGTCTCGTACTTCTCGGTGGGCACATTATATACCTCTATATCGCAATATAACCTTACCTAACCCATTTAGCCCCTCGCTTGTAATGTTTTACAGAATGCAGTTCGTGTCGACCCGTACGTCTCGGTGGGGAAATTGTATGCGTCTATAACGTTATATATCCTAACCTAATGTAACCTAACATCTCGGATGTAGTATTTTACAACACTCCTGGCAGAGCGGAACCTACTTCTCGGTGGGAACATTATATACGTCCATAACGTAATATAACCTAACCTAACCAATCTAACCCCTCAGCGGTAATGTTTTACAGAATCCCGTTCGTGTCGTCCCGTACGTCTCGGTTAGAACATTATATACGTCTATAACGTAATATAACCTAACCTATCCCATCTAGCCCCACGCTGTAATGTTTTACACAATCCCGGTCTTGTCGGCCCGTACTTCTCGGTGGGGACATTACATACGTCTATAACGTTGTATATCCTACCCTAAGGCAACCTCACATCTCGAATGTAGTATTTCACAACATTCCTGGCGGGTCGACCCCCAATTCTCGGTTAGAACATTATATACGTCTATAACGTAATATCACCTAACCTAACCCATCTAGCCCCTCGCTGGTAATGTTTAACAGAATCCAGTTCGTGTCGTCCCGTACGTCTCGTTGGGGACATTGTATGCGTCTATAACTTTATATATCCTAACCTAGGGCAACCTAACATCTCGGATGTAATGTTTTACAACATTCCTGGCGGGGCGGAAACTACTTCTCGGTGGGAACATTATATAATTCTATATCGTAATATAACCTAATCTAACCCAACTAGAACCTCGCTGGTAATGTTTTACAGAATCCAGTTCGTGTCGTCCCGTACGTCACAGTGCGGACATTATATACGTCTATAACGTTATATATCCTAACCTAAGGCAACCTAACATCTCGAATGTAGTATTTTACAACATTCCACTGGGGTCGGCCCCTAATTCTCGTTGGGTACATTATATACGTCTATAATGTAATATAACCTAACCTAACACATCTAGCCCATCGCTGGTAATGTTTTACAGAATCCCGGCCGTGTCAGCACGTACTTCCCGGTGGGAACATTATATGCGTCTAGAACGTTATATATCCTAACCTAAGGCAACCTAACATCTCGGATGTAGTATTTCACATCATTCCTGGCGGGGCGGAACCTACTTCTCGGTGGGAACATTATATAAGTCTATATCGTAATATAACCTAGCCTAACCCATCTAGACCCTCGCTGGTAATGTTTCACTGAATCCCGTTCGTGTCGCCCCGTACGTCACGGTGCGGACATTATATACATCTATAACGTTATATATCCTAACCTAAGGCAATCTAACATCTCAAATGTAGTATTTTACAACATTCCTGGCGGGTCGGCAGCTACTTCCTGGTAGGAACATTATATACGTCTACAACGTAATATAACCTAACCTAACCCATCTAGCCCCTCGCTGGGAATGTTTTACAGAATCCAGTTCGTGTCGTCCCGTACGTCTCGTTGGGGACATTGTATGCGTCTATAAAGTTATATATCCTAACCTAAGGCAACCTAACATCTCGGATGTAGTATTTTACAACATTCCTGGCGGGGCGGAAACTACTTCTCGTTGGGTACATTATATACGTCTAAATCGTAATATAACCTAACCTAACCCATCTAGCCCCTCGCTGGTAATGTTTTACAGAATCCCGGTCGTGTCGCACCGTACGTGACGGTGCGGACATTATATACGTCTATAACGTTATATATCCTAACCTAAGGCAACCTAACATCTCGGATGTAATATTTGACTACATTCCTGGCGTGTCGGCCCTTACATCTCGGTGGGAAAATCATATACGTCTATAGCGATATATATCCTAACCGAAGGCAACCTAACATCTCGGATGTAATATTTTACAACATTTCTGGCGTGTCGTCGCCTACTTCTCAATGGGGACATTATGTACGTCTATAACGTTATATATCCTAACCGAAGGGAACCAAACATCTCGGATGTAATATTTTACAACATTCCTGGCCCGCCGGGCCCTACTTCTCGGTGGGAACATTATATAAGTCAATAACGTTATATATCCTAACCTAAGGCAACCTAACATCTCGGATGTAATATTTTACTACATTCCTGGCGCGTCGGCCCCTTCTTCTCGTTGGGAACATTATATACGTCTATATCGCTATATATCCTAGCTTAAGGCAACCTAACATGTCGAATGTAATATTTTACTATATTCCTGGAGCGCCTTCCCCTACTTCTCGCTCGGAACATTATATACATCTAAAACGCTATATATCCTAGCTTAAGGCAACCTAACATGTCGAATGTAATATTTTACAACATACCTGGCGCGTAGGCACCTACTTCTCGGTGGGAACAGTATATACGTCTATAACGTTATATATCCAACCTAAGGCAATCCTAACATCTCGGATGTAATATTTTACAACATGCCTGGCGCGTCGGCACCTACTTCTCGGAGGGAACAGTATATAAGTCTATAAAGTTATATATCCTAGCCTAAGGCAACCTAACATCTTGGATGTAATATTTTACTACATTCGTGGCGCGCCGGCCCCTTCTTCTCGTTGGGAACATTATATACGTCTATATCGCTATATATCCTAGCTTAAGGCAACCTAACATGTCGAATGTAATATTTTACTATATTCCTGGCGCGCCTTCCCCTACTTCTCGCTCGGAACATTATATACGTCTAAAACGCTACATATCCTAGCTTAAGGCAACCTAACATGTCGAATGTAATATTTTACAACATTCCTG
Organism: Xylocopa violacea; assembly: GCA_963969225.1. Lineage (NCBI taxonomy): Eukaryota > Metazoa > Arthropoda > Insecta > Hymenoptera > Apidae > Xylocopa > Xylocopa violacea. The sequence goes on from CAXAJV010000835.1 coordinate 2,798,392, forward strand.
GCGCGCCGGCCCCTACTTCTCGGTGGGAACATTATATACGTCTATAACGTTATATATCCTAGCCTAAGGCAATCCTAACATCTCGGATGTAATATTTTACAACATTCCTGGCGCGCCGACCCCTACTTCTCGGTGGGAACATTATATACGTCTATAACGTGATATATCCTAGCCTAAGGCAAGCTAACATGTCGAATGTAATAGTTTACTACATTCCTGGCGCGCCGACCCCTACTTCTCGGTGGGAACATTATATACGTCTACATCGCTATATGCCCTAGCCTAAGGCAACCTAACATGTCGAGCGTAATATTTTACAACATTCCTGACTCGTCGGCCCCTACTTTCCGGTGGGAACATTATATACGTCCATAACGCTATATATCCTAGCCTAAGGTAACCTAACATCTCGGATGTTATATTTTAATTCATTCCTGGCGCGTCGGCCCCTTCTTCTCGTTGGGAACATTATATACGTCTATATCGCTATATATCCTAGCTTAAGGCAACCTAACATGTCGAATGTAATATTTTACTATATTCCTGGAGCGCCTTCCCCTACTTCTCGCTCGGAACATTATATACATCTAAAACGCTATATATCCTAGCTTAAGGCAACCTAACATGTCGAATGTAATATTTTACAACATTCCTGGCGCGTAGGCACCTACTTCTCGGTGGGAACAGTATATACGTCTATAACGTTATATATCCAACCTAAGGCAATCCTAACATCTCGGATGTAATATTTTACAACATGCCTGGCGCGTCGGCACCTACTTCTCGGAGGGAACAGTATATAAGTCTATAAAGTTATATATCCTAGCCTAAGGCAACCTAACATCTTGGATGTAATATTTTACTACATTCGTGGCGCGCCGGCCCCTTCTTCTCGTTGGGAACATTATATACGTCTATATCGCTATATATCCTAGCTTAAGGCAACCTAACATGTCGAATGTAATATTTTACTATATTCCTGGCGCGCCTTCCCCTACTTCTCGCTCGGAACATTATATACGTCTAAAACGCTACATATCCTAGCTTAAGGCAACCTAACATGTCGAATGTAATATTTTACAACATTCCTGGCGCGCCGGCCCCTACTTCTCGGTGGGAACATTATATACGTCTATAACGTTATATATCCTAGCCTAAGGCAATCCTAACATCTCGGATGTAATATTTTACAACATTCCTGGCGCGCCGACCCCTACTTCTCGGTGGGAACATTATATACGTCTATAACGTGATATATCCTAGCCTAAGGCAAGCTAACATGTCGAATGTAATAGTTTACTACATTCCTGGCGCGCCGACCCCTACTTCTCGGTGGGAACATTATATACGTCTACATCGCTATATGCCCTAGCCTAAGGCAACCTAACATGTCGAGCGTAATATTTTACAACATTCCTGACTCGTCGGCCCCTACTTTCCGGTGGGAACATTATATACGTCCATAACGCTATATATCCTAGCCTAAGGTAACCTAACATCTCGGATGTTATATTTTAATTCATTCCTGGCGCGCCGGCCCCTACTTCTCGGTGGGAACATTATATACGTCTATAACGTTATATATCGCAGCCTAAGGCAATCCTAACATCTCGGATGTAATATTTTACAAAATTCCTGGCGCGTCGGCACCGACTTCTCGGAGGGAACAGTATATAAGTCTATAACGTTATATATCCTAGCCTAAGGCAACCTAACATCTCGGACGTAATATTTTACTACATTCGTGGCGCGCGGGCCCCTACTTCTCGGTGGGAACATTATATACGTCTAAAACTTTGTATATCCTAGCCTATGGCAATCCTAACATCTCGGATGTAATATTTTACGACATTCCTGGCGCGCCGACCCCTACTTCTCGGTGGGAACATTATATACGTCTATAACGTGATATATCCTAGCCTAAGGCAAGCTAACATGTCGAATGTAATAGTTTACTACATTCCTGGCGCGCCGACCCCTACTTCTCGGTGGGAACATTATATACGTCTACATCGCTATATACCCTAGCCTAAGGCAACCTAACATGTCGAGCGTAATATTTTACAACATTCCTGACTCGTCGGCCCCTACTTCTCGGTGTGAACATTACATACGTCTATAACGCTATATATCCTAGCCTAAGGCAACCTAACATGTCGCATGTAATATTTTACAACATTCCCGGCACTTCGGCCCCTCCTTCTCGCTGGGAACGTTATATACGTCTATAACGCTATATATCCCAGCTTAAGGCAACCTAATATATCGATGGTATATTTTACTACATTCCCGGCGCGCTGGCCCCTACTTCTCGGTGGGAACATTATATACGTCTATAACGCCATATATCCTAACCTAAGGCAACCAAAAATGTCGAGCGTAATATTTTACAACATTCCTGGCGCGCCGACCCCTACTTCTCGGTGGGAACATTATATACGTCTACATCGCTATATACCCTAGCCTAAGGCAACCTAACATGTCGAGCGTAATATTTTACAACATTCCTGACTCGTCGGCCCCTACTTTCCGGTGGGAACATTATATACGTCCATAACGCTATATATCCTAGCCTAAGGTAACCTAACATCTCGGATTTTATATTTTAATACATTCCTGGCGCGCCGGCCCCTAATTCTCGGTGGGAACATTATATACGTCTATAACGTGATATATCCTAGCCTAAGGCAAGCTAACATGTCGAATGTAATAGTTTACTACATTCCTGGCGCGCCGACACCTACTTCTCGCTGGGAACATTATATACGTCTACATCGCTATATACCCTAGCCTAAGGCAACCTAACATGTCGAGCGTAATATTTTACAACATTCCTGTCGCGCCGACCCCTACTTCTCGGTGGGAACATTATATGCGTCTACATCGCTATATACCCTAGCCTAAGGCAACCTAACATGTCGAGCGTAATATGTTACAACATTCCTGACTCGTCGGCCCCTACTATCCGGTGGGAACATTATATACGTCCATAACGCTATGTATCCTAGCCTAAGGTAACCTAACATCTCGGATGTTATATTTTAATACATTCCTGGCGCGGCGGCCCCTACTTCTCGGTGGGAACATTATATACGTCTATAACGTTATATATCCCAGCCTAAGGCAATCCTAACATCTCGGATGTAATATTTTACAACATTCCTGGCGCGTCGGCACGGACTTCTCGGAGGGAACAGTATATACGTCTACATCGCTATATACCCTAGCCTAAGGCAACCTAACATGTCGAGCGTAATATTTTACAACTTTCCTGACTCGTCGGCCCCTACTTTCCGGTGGGAACATTATATACGTCCATAACGCTATATATCCTAGCCTAAGGTAACCTAACATCTCGGATGTTATATTTTAATACATTCCTGGCGCGCTGGCCCCTACTTCTCGGTGGGAACATTATATACGTCTATAACGTTATATATCCTAGCCTAAGGCAATCCTAACATCTCGGATGTAATATTTTACAACATTCCTGGCGCGTGGGCACCGACTTCTCGGAGGGAACAGTATATAAGTCTATAACGTTATATATCCTAGCCTAAGGCAACCTAACATCTCGGATGTAATATTTTACTACATTCGTGGCGCGCCGGCCCCTACTTCTCGGTGGGATCATTATATACGTCTACATCGCTATATACCCTAGCCTAAGGCAACCTAACATGTCGAGCGTAATATTTTACAACATTCCTGACTCGTCGGCCCCTACTTTCCGGTGGGAACATTATATACGTCCATAACGCTATATATCCTAGCCTAAGGTAACCTAACGTCTCGGATGTTATATTTTAATACATTCCTGGCGCGCAGGCCCCTACTTCTCGGTGGGAACATTATATACGTCTATAACGCTATATATCCTAGCTTAAGGCAACCTAACATCTCGGATGTAATATTTTACAACATTCCTGGCGCGTCGGCACCTACTTCTCGGTGTGAACACTGTATACGTCTATATCGCTGTATATCCTAGCTTAAGGCAGCCTAACATGTCGAATGTAAAATTCTACAACATTCCTGGCACGTCGGGAACTTCTTCTCGGTGGGAACAGTATATACGTCTATTACGTTATATATCCTAACCTAAGGCAACCTAACATCTGGAATGTAGTATTTTACAACATTCCAGGCGGGACGGCCCCTACTTATTGGTGGGAACATTATATAGTTTTATAACGTAATGTAACCTAACCTAACCCAGCTAGAACCTCGCTGGTAATGTTTCACAGAATCCCGGTCGTGCCGTCCCGTACGTCACGGTGTGGACTTTATATACGTTTATAACGTTATATATCCTAACCTAAGGCAACCTAACATTTCGAATGTAGTATTTTCCAACATTCCTGGCGGGTTGGCCCCTACTCCTCGGTGGGAACATTATAAACGTCTATAACGTTGTAGAGCCTAATCTAACCCATCTAGACCCTCGCTGGTAGTGTTCTACAGAATCCCGTTCGCGTCTACCCGTACGTTTCGATGCGGACATTACATACGTCTATAACGTTATATTTCCTAACCTAAGGCAATCTAACACCTTTGATGTAGTATTTTACAACATTAAAGGCGGGACGGTCCCTACTTCTCGGTGGGAACATTGTATACGGCTATATCGTAATATAACCTAACCCAGCCCATTTTGCCCCTCGCTGGTAATGTTTTACAGAATCCCGTTCGTGCCGTCCCCTACGTCTCGGTGGGGACATTATATGCGTCTATAACGTTATGTATCCTAACCTGAGGCAACCTAACATCTCGGATGTAGTATCTTCCAACATTCCTTGCGGGTCGGCCCCTACTTCTCGGTGGGAATATTATTTACGTCTATATCGTAATATAACCTAACCTGACCCACCTAGACCCTCGCTGGTAATGTTTTACACAATCCCGTTCGTGTCGACCCGTACTTCTCGGTGCGGACATTATATACGTCTATAACGTTATATATCCTAACCTAAGGCAACCTAACACCACGAATATAGTATTTTAAAACATTCCTGGCCGGTGGACCCCTACTTTTCGTTGGGAACATTATATACGTCTATAACGTAATATAACCTAACATAACCCATCTGGCCCCTCGCTGGTAACGTTTTACAGAATCCCGTTCGTTTCGTCCCGTAGGTCTCGGTGGGAACATTATGTACGTCTATAACGCAATATAACCTAACCTAAGCCATGTAACCGCTCGCTGGTAATGTTTTACAGAATCCCGGTCGTGTCGGTCTGTACCTCTCCGTGGGAAATTATATAGGTCTATAACGTTATATATCCTAACCTAAGGCAACCTAACACCTCGGATGTAGTATTTTAAAACATTCTTAGCGAGTCGGCCCATACTTCTAGGTAGGAATATTGTATACGTCTATAACGTAATATAGCCTACCCTAACCAATCTAGACCAACGCTGGTAATGTTTTACAGAATCCCGGTCGTGTCGGCCGGTACCTCTCCGTGGGACACTATATACGTCTGTAACGTTATACATCCTAACCTAAGGCAACCTAACATCTCGAATGTAGTATTATACAACATTCCAGGCGGGTCGGCACGTACTTCTGAGTGGGAACATTATATACTTCTATATCGTACTATAATCTAACCTAATCCACTTTGCCCCTCGGTGATAATGTTTTACAGAATCCCGGTCGTGTCGGCCCGTACACCTCGACGCGGATGTTATATACGTCTACTACGTTATATATCCTAACCTAAGCAACTTAACATCTCGGATGTAGTATTTTCCAACATTCCTGGCGGGTCGGCCCCTACTCCTCGGTGGGAACATTATAAACGTCTATAACGCAATATAACCTAACCTAACCCAGCTAGACCCTCGCTTGTAATGTTTCACAGAATCCCGTTCATGTCGTCTCGTACATTTCGGCGCGGACATTATATACGTCTATAACGTTGTATATCCTATCCTAAGGCAACCTAACGTCTCGGATGTAGTATTTCCCAACATTTCTGGCGGGTCGGCCCCTACTTCTCGGTGGGCACATTTTATACGTCTACAACGTAATATAACCTAACCTAACCCATCTAGCCCGTCGCTGGTAATGTTTCACAGAGTCCCTTTCGTGTCGTCCTGTACTTCTCGGCGCGGACATTATATACGTCTATAACGTTATATATCCTAACCTAAGGCAACATAACATCTCGAATGTTGTATTTTACAACATTCCAGGCGGGCCGGCCACTACTTCTCGGTGGGCACATTATATACGACCATAACGTAATATAACCTAACCTGACCCATCTAGACCCTCGCTGGTAATGTTTTACACAATCCCGTTCGTGTCGACCCGTACGTCTCGGTGCGGACATTATACACGTCTATAACGGTATATATGCTTACCTAAGGCAACCTAACATCTCGAATGTAGTATTTTACAATATTCCAGGTGGGACGGCCCCTACTTCTCGGCGGGAATATTATTTACGTCTATATCGTAATATAACATAACCTAACTCATCTTTCCCCTCGGTGACAATGTTATACGGAATCCCTGTCGTGTTGGCACGTACTTCTGGATGGGTACATTCTATACGTCTATAACGTTGTATACTTTACCATAAGGCAACCTAACATCTCGAATGTAGTATTTTCCAACATTTCTGACGGGTCGGCCCCTACTTCTCCGTGGGAACATTATATACGTCTATAACGTAATATAACCTAACCTAACCCAGCTAGACTTTCGCTGGTAATGCTTCACAGAGTCCCGTTCGTGTCGTCCGGTACATCTCGGCGCGGACATTATATACGTCTATAACGTTATATATCCTAACCTAAGGCATCCTAAGATCTCGGATAGATTATTTTCCAACATTCCTGGCGGATCGGCCCCTACTTCTCGGTGGGAACATTATATACGTCTATAACGTAATAGATCCTAACCTAATCCATCTAGACCCTCGCTGGTAATGTTTTACAGAATCCCGTTCGTGTGGTCCCGTACGTCTCGGTGCGGACATTATATACGTCTATAACGTGATATTTCCTTTCCTAAGCCAACCCAACATTTCGAGTGTAGTATTTTACAACATTCCAGGAGGGACGGCCCCTATTTCTCGGTGGGAACATTATATACTTCTATAACGTAATGTAACCTAGCCTAACCCAGCTAGACCCTCGCTGGTTATGTTTCACAGAATACCGTTCGTGTCGTCCCGTACATCTCGACGCGGATATTATATACGACTACTACGTTATATATCCTAACCTAAGGCTACTTAACATCTCGGATGTAGTATTTTCCAACATTTCTGGCGGGTCGGCCCCTACTTCTCGGTGGGAACATTATATACGTCTATAACGTAATATAACCTAACCTAACCCAGCTAGACCCTCGCGGGTAATGTTTCACAGAATCCCGTTCGTGTAGTCCCGTATGTCTCGGTGCGGACATTATATACGTCTATAACGTTATATTTCCTATCCTAAGGCAACCTAACATTTCGAATGTAGTATTTTCCAACATTTCTGGCGGGTCGGCCCCTACTTCTCGGTGGGAACATTATATACTTTTATAACGTAATGTAACCTAACCTAACCCAGCTAGAACCTCGCTGGTAATGTTTCACAGAATCCCGGTCGTGCCGTCCCGTACGTCACGGTGTGGACTTTATATACGTTTATAACGTTATATATCCTAACCTAAGGCAACCTAACATTTCGGATGTAGTATTTTCCAACATTCCTGGCGGGTTGGCCCCTACTCCTCGGTGGGAACATTATAAACGTCTATAACGTTGTAGAGCCTAATCTAACCCATCTAGACCCTCGCTGGTAGTGTTCTACAGAATCCCGTTCGCGTCTACCCGTACGTTTCGATGCGGACATTATATACGTTTATAACGTTATATTTCCTAACCTAAGGCAATCTAACACCTTTGATGTAGTATTTTACAACATTACAGGCGGGACGGTCCCTACTTCTCGGTGGGAACATTGTATACGTCTATATCGTAATATAACCTAACCCAGCCCATTTTGCCCCTCGCTGGTAATGTTTTACAGAATCCCGTTCGTGTCGTCCCCTACGTCTCGGTGGGGACATTATATGCGTCTATAACGTTATGTATCCTAACCTGAGGCAACCTAACATCTCGGATGTAGTATCTTCCAACATTCCTTGCGGGTCGGCCCCTACTTCTCGGTGGGAATATTATTTACGTCTATATCGTAATATAACCTAACCTGACCCATCTAGACCCTCGCTGGTAATGTTTTACACAATCCCGTTCGTGTCGACCCGTACTTCTCGGTGCGGACATTATATACGTCTATAACGTTATATATCCTAACCTAAGGCAACCTAACACCACGAATATAGTATTTTAAAACATTCCTGGCCGGTGGACCCCTACTTTTCGTTGGGAACATTATATACGTCTATAACGTAATATAACCTAACATAACCCATCTGGCCCCTCGCTGGTAACGTTTTACAGAATCCCGTTCGTTTCGTCCCATAGGTCTCGGTGGGAACATTATGTACGTCTATAACGCAATATAACCTAACCTAAGCCATGTAACCGCTCGCTGGTAATGTTTCACAGAATCCCGGTCGTGTCGGTCTGTACCTCTCCGTGGGAAATTATATAGGTCTATAACGTTATATATCCTAACCTAAGGCAACCTAACACCTCAGATGTAGTATTTTAAAACATTCTTAGCGAGTCGGCCCATACTTCTAGGTAGGAATATTGTATACGTCTATAACGTAATATAACCTACCCTAACCAATCTAGACCAACGCTGGTAATGTTTTACAGAATCCCGGTCGTGTCGGCCGGTACCTCTCCGTGGGACACTATATACGTCTGTAACGTTATACATCCTAACCTAAGGCAACCTAACATCTCGAATGTAGTATTATACAACATTCCAGGCGGGTCGGCACCTACTTCTGAGTGGGAACATTATATACTTCTATATCGTACTATAATCTAACCTAATCCACTTTGCCCCTCGGTGATAATGTTTTACAGAATCCCGGTCGTGTCGGCCCGTACATCTCGACGCGGATGTTATATACGTCTACTACGTTATATATCCTAACCTAAGCAACTTAACATCTCGGATGTAGTATTTTCCAACATTCCTGGCGGGTCGGCCCCTACTCCTCGGTGGGAACATTATAAACGTCTATAACGCAATATAACCTAACCTAACCCAGCTAGACCCTCGCTTGTAATGTTTCACAGAATCCCGTTCGTGTCGTCTCGTACATTTCGGCGCGGACATTATATACGTCTATAACGTTGTATATCCTATCCTAAGGCAACCTAACGTCTCGGATGTAGTATTTCCCAACATTTCTGGCGGGTCGGCCCCTACTTCTCGGTGGGCACATTTTATACGTCTACAACGTAATATAACCTAACCTAACCCATCTAGCCCGTCGCTGGTAATGTTTCACAGAGTCCCTTTCGTGTCGTCCTGTACTTCTCGGCGCGGACATTATATACGTCTATAACGTTATATATCCTAACCTAAAGCAACATAACATCTCGAATGTTGTATTTTACAACATTCCAGGCGGGCCGGCCACTACTTCTCGGTGGGCACATTATATACGACCATAACGTAATATAACCTAACCTGACCCATCTAGACCCTCGCTGGTAATGTTTTACACAATCCCGTTCGTGTCGACCCGTACGTCTCGGTGCGGACATTATACACGTCTATAACGGTATATATGCTTACCTAAGGCAACCTAACATCTCGAATGTAGTATTTTACAATATTCCAGGTGGGACGGCCCCTACTTCTCGGCGGGAATATTATTTACGTCTATATCGTAATATAACATAACCTAACTCATCTTTCCCCTCGGTGATAATGTTATACGGAATCCCTGTCGTGTCGGCACGTACTTCTGGATGGGTACATTCTATACGTCTATAACGTTGTATACTTTACCATAAGGCAACCTAACATCTCGAATGTAGTATTTTCCAACATTTCTGACGGGTCGGCCCCTACTTCTCCGTGGGAACATTATATACGTCTATAACGTAATATAACCTAACCTAACCCAGCTAGACTTTCGCTGGTAATGCTTCACAGAGTCCCGTTCGTGTCGTCCCGTACATCTCGGCGCGGACATTATATACGTCTATAACGTTATATATCCTAACCTAAGGCATCCTAAGATCTCGGATGTAGTATTTTCCAACATTCCTGGCGGATCGGCCCCTACTTCTCGGTGGGAACATTATATACGTCTATAACGTAATAGATCCTAACCTAACCCATCTAGACCCTCGCTGGTAATGTTTCACAGAATCCCGTTCTTGTGGTCCCGTACGTCTCGGTGCGGACATTATATACGTCTATAACGTGATATTTCCTTTCCTAAGCCAACCCAACATTTCGAGTGTAGTATTTTACAACATTCCAGGAGGGACGGCCCCTATTTCTCGGTGGGAACATTATATACTTCTATAACGTAATGTAACCTAGCCTAACCCAGCTAGACCCTCGCTGGTTATGTTTCACAGAATACCGTTCGTGTCGTCCCGTACATCTCGACGCGGATATTATATACGACTACTACGTTATATATCCTAACCTAAGGCTACTTAACATCTCGGATGTAGTATTTTCCAACATTTCTGGCGGGTCGGCCCCTACTTCTCGGTGGGAACATTATATACGTCTATAACGTAATATAACCTAACCTAACCCAGCTAGACCCTCGCGGGTAATGTTTCACAGAATCCCGTTCGTGTAGTCCCGTATGTCTCGGTGCGGACATTATATACGTCTATAACGTTATATTTCCTATCCTAAGGCAACCTAACATTTCGAATGTAGTATTTTCCAACATTTCTGGCGGGTCGGCCCCTACTTCTCGGTGGGAACATTATATACTTTTATAACGTAATGTAACCTAACCTAACCCAGCTAGACCCTCGCTGGTAATGTTTCACAGAATCCCGGTCGTGCCGTCCCGTACGTCTCGGTGTGGACATTATATACGTTTATAACGTTATATATCCTAACCTAAGGCAACCTAACATCTCGGATGTAGTATTTTCCAACATTCCTGGCGGGTTGGCCCCTACTCCTCGGTGGGAACATTATAAACGTCTATAACGTTATAGAGCCTAACCTGACCCATGCAGACCCTCGCTGGTAGTGTTTTACAGAATCCCGTTCGTGTCTACCCGTACGTTTCGATGCGGACATTATATACGTCTATAACGATATATTTCCTATCCTAAGGCAACTTAACATCTCGAATGTAGTATTTTCCAACATTTCTGGCGGGTCGGCCCCTACTTCTCGGTGGGAACATTATATACGTCTATAACGTAATATAACCTAACCTAACCCAGCTAGACCCTCGCGGGTAATGTTTCACAGAATCCCGTTCGTGTAGTCCCGTATGTCTCGGTGCGGACATTATATACGTCTATAACGTTATATTTCCTATCCTAAGGCAACCTAACATTTCGAATGTAGTATTTTCCAACATTTCTGGCGGGTCGGCCCCTACTTCTCGGTGGGAACATTATATACTTTTATAACGTAATGTAACCTAACCTAACCCAGCTAGAACCTCGCTGGTAATGTTTCACAGAATCCCGGTCGTGCCGTCCCGTACGTCACGGTGTGGACTTTATATACGTTTATAACGTTATATATCCTAACCTAAGGCAACCTAACATTTCGGATGTAGTATTTTCCAACATTCCTGGCGGGTTGGCCCCTACTCCTCGGTGGGAACATTATAAACGTCTATAACGTTGTAGAGCCTAATCTAACCCATCTAGACCCTCGCTGGTAGTGTTCTACAGAATCCCGTTCGCGTCTACCCGTACGTTTCGATGCGGACATTATATACGTCTATAACGTTATATTTCCTAACCTAAGGCAATCTAACACCACGAATATAGTATTTTAAAACATTCCTGGCCGGTGGACCCCTACTCTTCGTTGGGAACATTATATACGTCTATAACGTAATATAACCTAACATAACCCATCTGGCCCCTCGCTGGTAACGTTTTACAGAATCCCGTTCGTTTCGTCCCGTAGGTCTCGGTGGGAACATTATATACGTCTATAACGTTATATTTCCTATCCTAAGGCAACCTAACATTTCGAATGTAGTATTTTCCAACATTTCTGGCGGGTCGGCCCCTACTTCTCGGTGGGAACATTATATACTTTTATAACGTAATGTAACCTAACCTAACCCAGCTAGAACCTCGCTGGTAATGTTTCACAGAATCCCGGTCGTGCCGTCCCGTACGTCACGGTGTGGACTTTATATACGTTTATAACGTTATATATCCTAACCTAAGGCAACCTAACATTTCGGATGTAGTATTTTCCAACATTCCTGGCGGGTTGGCCCCTACTCCTCGGTGGGAACATTATAAACGTCTATAACGTTGTAGAGCCTAATCTAACCCATCTAGACCCTCGCTGGTAGTGTTCTACAGAATCCCGTTCGCGTCTACCCGTACGTTTCGATGCGGACATTATATACGTTTATAACGTTATATTTCCTAACCTAAGGCAATCTAACACCTTTGATGTAGTATTTTACAACATTACAGGCGGGACGGTCCCTACTTCTCGGTGGGAACATTGTATACGTCTATATCGTAATATAACCTAACCCAGCCCATTTTGCCCCTCGCTGGTAATGTTTTACAGAATCCCGTTCGTGTCGTCCCCTACGTCTCGGTGGGGACATTATATGCGTCTATAACGTTATGTATCCTAACCTGAGGCAACCTAACATCTCGGATGTAGTATCTTCCAACATTCCTTGCGGGTCGGCCCCTACTTCTCGGTGGGAATATTATTTACGTCTATATCGTAATATAACCTAACCTGACCCATCTAGACCCTCGCTGGTAATGTTTTACACAATCCCGTTCGTGTCGACCCGTACTTCTCGGTGCGGACATTATATACGTCTATAACGTTATATATCCTAACCTAAGGCAACCTAACACCACGAATATAGTATTTTAAAACATTCCTGGCCGGTGGACCCCTACTTTTCGTTGGGAACATTATATACGTCTATAACGTAATATAACCTAACATAACCCATCTGGCCCCTCGCTGGTAACGTTTTACAGAATCCCGTTCGTTTCGTCCCGTAGGTCTCGGTGGGAACATTATGTACGTCTATAACGCAATATAACCTAACCTAAGCCATGTAACCGCTCGCTGGTAATGTTTCACAGAATCCCGGTCGTGTCGGTCTGTACCTCTCCGTGGGAAATTATATAGGTCTATAACGTTATATATCCTAACCTAAGGCAACCTAACACCTCAGATGTAGTATTTTAAAACATTCTTAGCGAGTCGGCCCATACTTCTAGGTAGGAATATTGTATACGTCTATAACGTAATATAACCTACCCTAACCAATCTAGACCAACGCTGGTAATGTTTTACAGAATCCCGGTCGTGTCGGCCGGTACCTCTCCGTGGGACACTATATACGTCTGTAACGTTATACATCCTAACCTAAGGCAACCTAACATCTCGAATGTAGTATTATACAACATTCCAGGCGGGTCGGCACCTACTTCTGAGTGGGAACATTATATACTTCTATATCGTACTATAATCTAACCTAATCCACTTTGCCCCTCGGTGATAATGTTTTACAGAATCCCGGTCGTGTCGGCCCGTACATCTCGACGCGGATGTTATATACGTCTACTACGTTATATATCCTAACCTAAGCAACTTAACATCTCGGATGTAGTATTTTCCAACATTCCTGGCGGGTCGGCCCCTACTCCTCGGTGGGAACATTATAAACGTCTATAACGCAATATAACCTAACCTAACCCAGCTAGACCCTCGCTTGTAATGTTTCACAGAATCCCGTTCGTGTCGTCTCGTACATTTCGGCGCGGACATTATATACGTCTATAACGTTGTATATCCTATCCTAAGGCAACCTAACGTCTCGGATGTAGTATTTCCCAACATTTCTGGCGGGTCGGCCCCTACTTCTCGGTGGGCACATTTTATACGTCTACAACGTAATATAACCTAACCTAACCCATCTAGCCCGTCGCTGGTAATGTTTCACAGAGTCCCTTTCGTGTCGTCCTGTACTTCTCGGCGCGGACATTATATACGTCTATAACGTTATATATCCTAACCTAAAGCAACATAACATCTCGAATGTTGTATTTTACAACATTCCAGGCGGGCCGGCCACTACTTCTCGGTGGGCACATTATATACGACCATAACGTAATATAACCTAACCTGACCCATCTAGACCCTCGCTGGTAATGTTTTACACAATCCCGTTCGTGTCGACCCGTACGTCTCGGTGCGGACATTATACACGTCTATAACGGTATATATGCTTACCTAAGGCAACCTAACATCTCGAATGTAGTATTTTACAATATTCCAGGTGGGACGGCCCCTACTTCTCGGCGGGAATATTATTTACGTCTATATCGTAATATAACATAACCTAACTCATCTTTCCCCTCGGTGATAATGTTATACGGAATCCCTGTCGTGTCGGCACGTACTTCTGGATGGGTACATTCTATACGTCTATAACGTTGTATACTTTACCATAAGGCAACCTAACATCTCGAATGTAGTATTTTCCAACATTTCTGACGGGTCGGCCCCTACTTCTCCGTGGGAACATTATATACGTCTATAACGTAATATAACCTAACCTAACCCAGCTAGACTTTCGCTGGTAATGCTTCACAGAGTCCCGTTCGTGTCGTCCCGTACATCTCGGCGCGGACATTATATACGTCTATAACGTTATATATCCTAACCTAAGGCATCCTAAGATCTCGGATGTAGTATTTTCCAACATTCCTGGCGGATCGGCCCCTACTTCTCGGTGGGAACATTATATACGTCTATAACGTAATAGATCCTAACCTAACCCATCTAGACCCTCGCTGGTAATGTTTTACAGAATCCCGTTCTTGTGGTCCCGTACGTCTCGGTGCGGACATTATATACGTCTATAACGTGATATTTCCTTTCCTAAGCCAACCCAACATTTCGAGTGTAGTATTTTACAACATTCCAGGAGGGACGGCCCCTATTTCTCGGTGGGAACATTATATACTTCTATAACGTAATGTAACCTAGCCTAACCCAGCTAGACCCTCGCTGGTTATGTTTCACAGAATACCGTTCGTGTCGTCCCGTACATCTCGACGCGGATATTATATACGACTACTACGTTATATATCCTAACCTAAGGCTACTTAACATCTCGGATGTAGTATTTTCCAACATTTCTGGCGGGTCGGCCCCTACTTCTCGGTGGGAACATTATATACGTCTATAACGTAATATAACCTAACCTAACCCAGCTAGACCCTCGCGGGTAATGTTTCACAGAATCCCGTTCGTGTAGTCCCGTATGTCTCGGTGCGGACATTATATACGTCTATAACGTTATATTTCCTATCCTAAGGCAACCTAACATTTCGAATGTAGTATTTTCCAACATTTCTGGCGGGTCGGCCCCTACTTCTCGGTGGGAACATTATATACTTTTATAACGTAATGTAACCTAACCTAACCCAGCTAGAACCTCGCTGGTAATGTTTCACAGAATCCCGGTCGTGCCGTCCCGTACGTCACGGTGTGGACTTTATATACGTTTATAACGTTATATATCCTAACCTAAGGCAACCTAACATTTCGGATGTAGTATTTTCCAACATTCCTGGCGGGTTGGCCCCTACTCCTCGGTGGGAACATTATAAACGTCTATAACGTTGTAGAGCCTAATCTAACCCATCTAGACCCTCGCTGGTAGTGTTCTACAGAATCCCGTTCGCGTCTACCCGTACGTTTCGATGCGGACATTATATACGTTTATAACGTTATATTTCCTAACCTAAGGCAATCTAACACCTTTGATGTAGTATTTTACAACATTACAGGCGGGACGGTCCCTACTTCTCGGTGGGAACATTGTATACGTCTATATCGTAATATAACCTAACCCAGCCCATTTTGCCCCTCGCTGGTAATGTTTTACAGAATCCCGTTCGTGTCGTCCCCTACGTCTCGGTGGGGACATTATATGCGTCTATAACGTTATGTATCCTAACCTGAGGCAACCTAACATCTCGGATGTAGTATCTTCCAACATTCCTTGCGGGTCGGCCCCTACTTCTCGGTGGGAATATTATTTACGTCTATATCGTAATATAACCTAACCTGACCCATCTAGACCCTCGCTGGTAATGTTTTACACAATCCCGTTCGTGTCGACCCGTACTTCTCGGTGCGGACATTATATACGTCTATAACGTTATATATCCTAACCTAAGGCAACCTAACACCACGAATATAGTATTTTAAAACATTCCTGGCCGGTGGACCCCTACTTTTCGTTGGGAACATTATATACGTCTATAACGTAATATAACCTAACATAACCCATCTGGCCCCTCGCTGGTAACGTTTTACAGAATCCCGTTCGTTTCGTCCCGTAGGTCTCGGTGGGAACATTATGTACGTCTATAACGCAATATAACCTAACCTAAGCCATGTAACCGCTCGCTGGTAATGTTTCACAGAATCCCGGTCGTGTCGGTCTGTACCTCTCCGTGGGAAATTATATAGGTCTATAACGTTATATATCCTAACCTAAGGCAACCTAACACCTCAGATGTAGTATTTTAAAACATTCTTAGCGAGTCGGCCCATACTTCTAGGTAGGAATATTGTATACGTCTATAACGTAATATAACCTACCCTAACCAATCTAGACCAACGCTGGTAATGTTTTACAGAATCCCGGTCGTGTCGGCCGGTACCTCTCCGTGGGACACTATATACGTCTGTAACGTTATACATCCTAACCTAAGGCAACCTAACATCTCGAATGTAGTATTATACAACATTCCAGGCGGGTCGGCACCTACTTCTGAGTGGGAACATTATATACTTCTATATCGTACTATAATCTAACCTAATCCACTTTGCCCCTCGGTGATAATGTTTTACAGAATCCCGGTCGTGTCGGCCCGTACATCTCGACGCGGATGTTATATACGTCTACTACGTTATATATCCTAACCTAAGCAACTTAACATCTCGGATGTAGTATTTTCCAACATTCCTGGCGGGTCGGCCCCTACTCCTCGGTGGGAACATTATAAACGTCTATAACGCAATATAACCTAACCTAACCCAGCTAGACCCTCGCTTGTAATGTTTCACAGAATCCCGTTCGTGTCGTCTCGTACATTTCGGCGCGGACATTATATACGTCTATAACGTTGTATATCCTATCCTAAGGCAACCTAACGTCTCGGATGTAGTATTTCCCAACATTTCTGGCGGGTCGGCCCCTACTTCTCGGTGGGCACATTTTATACGTCTACAACGTAATATAACCTAACCTAACCCATCTAGCCCGTCGCTGGTAATGTTTCACAGAGTCCCTTTCGTGTCGTCCTGTACTTCTCGGCGCGGACATTATATACGTCTATAACGTTATATATCCTAACCTAAAGCAACATAACATCTCGAATGTTGTATTTTACAACATTCCAGGCGGGCCGGCCACTACTTCTCGGTGGGCACATTATATACGACCATAACGTAATATAACCTAACCTGACCCATCTAGACCCTCGCTGGTAATGTTTTACACAATCCCGTTCGTGTCGACCCGTACGTCTCGGTGCGGACATTATACACGTCTATAACGGTATATATGCTTACCTAAGGCAACCTAACATCTCGAATGTAGTATTTTACAATATTCCAGGTGGGACGGCCCCTACTTCTCGGCGGGAATATTATTTACGTCTATATCGTAATATAACATAACCTAACTCATCTTTCCCCTCGGTGATAATGTTATACGGAATCCCTGTCGTGTCGGCACGTACTTCTGGATGGGTACATTCTATACGTCTATAACGTTGTATACTTTACCATAAGGCAACCTAACATCTCGAATGTAGTATTTTCCAACATTTCTGACGGGTCGGCCCCTACTTCTCCGTGGGAACATTATATACGTCTATAACGTAATATAACCTAACCTAACCCAGCTAGACTTTCGCTGGTAATGCTTCACAGAGTCCCGTTCGTGTCGTCCCGTACATCTCGGCGCGGACATTATATACGTCTATAACGTTATATATCCTAACCTAAGGCATCCTAAGATCTCGGATGTAGTATTTTCCAACATTCCTGGCGGATCGGCCCCTACTTCTCGGTGGGAACATTATATACGTCTATAACGTAATAGATCCTAACCTAACCCATCTAGACCCTCGCTGGTAATGTTTTACAGAATCCCGTTCTTGTGGTCCCGTACGTCTCGGTGCGGACATTATATACGTCTATAACGTGATATTTCCTTTCCTAAGCCAACCCAACATTTCGAGTGTAGTATTTTACAACATTCCAGGAGGGACGGCCCCTATTTCTCGGTGGGAACATTATATACTTCTATAACGTAATGTAACCTAGCCTAACCCAGCTAGACCCTCGCTGGTTATGTTTCACAGAATACCGTTCGTGTCGTCCCGTACATCTCGACGCGGATATTATATACGACTACTACGTTATATATCCTAACCTAAGGCTACTTAACATCTCGGATGTAGTATTTTCCAACATTTCTGGCGGGTCGGCCCCTACTTCTCGGTGGGAACATTATATACGTCTATAACGTAATATAACCTAACCTAACCCAGCTAGACCCTCGCGGGTAATGTTTCACAGAATCCCGTTCGTGTAGTCCCGTATGTCTCGGTGCGGACATTATATACGTCTATAACGTTATATTTCCTATCCTAAGGCAACCTAACATTTCGAATGTAGTATTTTCCAACATTTCTGGCGGGTCGGCCCCTACTTCTCGGTGGGAACATTATATACTTTTATAACGTAATGTAACCTAACCTAACCCAGCTAGACCCTCGCTGGTAATGTTTCACAGAATCCCGGTCGTGCCGTCCCGTACGTCTCGGTGTGGACATTATATACGTTTATAACGTTATATATCCTAACCTAAGGCAACCTAACATCTCGGATGTAGTATTTTCCAACATTCCTGGCGGGTTGGCCCCTACTCCTCGGTGGGAACATTATAAACGTCTATAACGTTATAGAGCCTAACCTGACCCATGCAGACCCTCGCTGGTAGTGTTTTACAGAATCCCGTTCGTGTCTACCCGTACGTTTCGATGCGGACATTATATACGTCTATAACGATATATTTCCTATCCTAAGGCAACTTAACATCTCGAATGTAGTATTTTCCAACATTTCTGGCGGGTCGGCCCCTACTTCTCGGTGGGAACATTATATACGTCTATAACGTAATATAACCTAACCTAACCCAGCTAGACCCTCGCGGGTAATGTTTCACAGAATCCCGTTCGCGTAGTCCCGTATGTCTCGGTGCGGACATTATATACGTCTATAACGTTATATTTCCTATCCTAAGGCAACCTAACATTTCGAATGTAGTATTTTCCAACATTTCTGGCGGGTCGGCCCCTACTTCTCGGTGGGAACATTATATACTTTTATAACGTAATGTAACCTAACCTAACCCAGCTAGAACCTCGCTGGTAATGTTTCACAGAATCCCGGTCGTGCCGTCCCGTACGTCACGGTGTGGACTTTATATACGTTTATAACGTTATATATCCTAACCTAAGGCAACCTAACATTTCGGATGTAGTATTTTCCAACATTCCTGGCGGGTTGGCCCCTACTCCTCGGTGGGAACATTATAAACGTCTATAACGTTGTAGAGCCTAATCTAACCCATCTAGACCCTCGCTGGTAGTGTTCTACAGAATCCCGTTCGCGTCTACCCGTACGTTTCGATGCGGAAATTATATACGTCTATAACGTTATATTTCCTAACCTAAGGCAATCTAACACCACGAATATAGTATTTTAAAACATTCCTGGCCGGTGGACCCCTACTCTTCGTTGGGAACATTATATACGTCTATAACGTAATATAACCTAACATAACCCATCTGGCCCCTCGCTGGTAACGTTTTACAGAATCCCGTTCGTTTCGTCCCGTAGGTCTCGGTGGGAACATTATATACGTCTATAACGTTATATTTCCTATCCTAAGGCAACCTAACATTTCGAATGTAGTATTTTCCAACATTTCTGGCGGGTCGGCCCCTACTTCTCGGTGGGAACATTATATACTTTTATAACGTAATGTAACCTAACCTAACCCAGCTAGAACCTCGCTGGTAATGTTTCACAGAATCCCGGTCGTGCCGTCCCGTACGTCACGGTGTGGACTTTATATACGTTTATAACGTTATATATCCTAACCTAAGGCAACCTAACATTTCGGATGTAGTATTTTCCAACATTCCTGGCGGGTTGGCCCCTACTCCTCGGTGGGAACATTATAAACGTCTATAACGTTGTAGAGCCTAATCTAACCCATCTAGACCCTCGCTGGTAGTGTTCTACAGAATCCCGTTCGCGTCTACCCGTACGTTTCGATGCGGACATTATATACGTCTATAACGTTATATTTCCTAACCTAAGGCAATCTAACACCTTTGATGTAGTATTTTACAACATTAAAGGCGGGACGGTCCCTACTTCTCGGTGGGAACATTGTATACGGCTATATCGTAATATAACCTAACCCAGCCCATTTTGCCCCTCGCTGGTAATGTTTTACAGAATCCCGTTCGTGTCGTCCCCTACGTCTCGGTGGGGACATTATATGCGTCTATAACGTTATGTATCCTAACCTGAGGCAACCTAACATCTCGGATGTAGTATCTTCCAACATTCCTTGCGGGTCGGCCCCTACTTCTCGGTGGGAATATTATTTACGTCTATATCGTAATATAACCTAACCTGACCCATCTAGACCCTCGCTGGTAATGTTTTACACAATCCCGTTCGTGTCGACCCGTACTTCTCGGTGCGGACATTATATACGTCTATAACGTTATATATCCTAACCTAAGGCAACCTAACACCACGAATATAGTATTTTAAAACATTCCTGGCCGGTGGACCCCTACTTTTCGTTGGGAACATTATATACGTCTATAACGTAATATAACCTAACATAACCCATCTGGCCCCTCGCTGGTAACGTTTTACAGAATCCCGTTCGTTTCGTCCCGTAGGTCTCGGTGGGAACATTATGTACGTCTATAACGCAATATAACCTAACCTAAGCCATGTAACCGCTCGCTGGTAATGTTTTACAGAATCCCGGTCGTGTCGGTCTGTACCTCTCCGTGGGAAATTATATAGGTCTATAACGTTATATATCCTAACCTAAGGCAACCTAACACCTCGGATGTAGTATTTTAAAACATTCTTAGCGAGTCGGCCCATACTTCTAGGTAGGAATATTGTATACTTCTATAACGTAATATAGCCTACCCTAACCAATCTAGACCAACGCTGGTAATGTTTTACAGAATCCCGGTCGTGTCGGCCGGTACCTCTCCGTGGGACACTATATACGTCTGTAACGTTATACATCCTAACCTAAGGCAACCTAACATCTCGAATGTAGTATTATACAACATTCCAGGCGGGTCGGCACGTACTTCTGAGTGGGAACATTATATACTTCTATATCGTACTATAATCTAACCTAATCCACTTTGCCCCTCGGTGATAATGTTTTACAGAATCCCGGTCGTGTCGGCCCGTACATCTCGACGCGGATGTTATATACGTCTACTACGTTATATATCCTAACCTAAGCAACTTAACATCTCGGATGTAGTATTTTCCAACATTCCTGGCGGGTCGGCCCCTACTCCTCGGTGGGAACATTATAAACGTCTATAACGCAATATAACCTAACCTAACCCAGCTAGACCCTCGCTTGTAATGTTTCACAGAATCCCGTTCATGTCGTCTCGTACATTTCGGCGCGGACATTATATACGTCTATAACGTTGTATATCCTATCCTAAGGCAACCTAACGTCTCGGATGTAGTATTTCCCAACATTTCTGGCGGGTCGGCCCCTACTTCTCGGTGGGCACATTTTATACGTCTACAACGTAATATAACCTAACCTAACCCATCTAGCCCGTCGCTGGTAATGTTTCACAGAGTCCCTTTCGTGTCGTCCTGTACTTCTCGGCGCGGACATTATATACGTCTAGAACGTTATATATCCTAACCTAAGGCAACATAACATCTCGAATGTTGTATTTTACAACATTCCAGGCGGGCCGGCCACTACTTCTCGGTGGGCACATTATATACGACCATAACGTAATATAACCTAACCTGACCCATCTAGACCCTCGCTGGTAATGTTTTACACAATCCCGTTCGTGTCGACCCGTACGTCTCGGTGCGGACATTATACACGTCTATAACGGTATATATGCTTACCTAAGGCAACCTAACATCTCGAATGTAGTATTTTACAATATTCCAGGTGGGACGGCCCCTACTTCTCGGCGGGAATATTATTTACGTCTATATCGTAATATAACATAACCTAACTCATCTTTCCCCTCAGTGATAATGTTATACGGAATCCCTGTCGTGTTGGCACGTACTTCTGGATGGGTACATTCTATACGTCTATAACGTTGTATACTTTACCATAAGGCAACCTAACATCTCGAATGTAGTATTTTCCAACATTTCTGACGGGTCGGCCCCTACTTCTCCGTGGGAACATTATATACGTCTATAACGTAATATAACCTAACCTAACCCAGCTAGACTTTCGCTGGTAATGCTTCACAGAGTCCCGTTCGTGTCGTCCGGTACATCTCGGCGCGGACATTATATACGTCTATAACGTTATATATCCTAACCTAAGGCATCCTAAGATCTCGGATAGAGTATTTTCCAACATTCCTGGCGTATCGGCCCCTACTTCTCGGTGGGAACATTATATACGTCTATAACGTAATAGATCCTAACCTAACCCATCTAGACCCTCGCTGGTAATGTTTTACAGAATCCCGTTCGTGTGGTCCCGTACGTCTCGGTGCGGACATTATATACGTCTATAACGTGATATTTCCTTTCCTAAGCCAACCCAACATTTCGAGTGTAGTATTTTACAACATTCCAGGAGGGACGGCCCCTATTTCTCGGTGGGAACATTATATACTTCTATAACGTAATGTAACCTAGCCTAACCCAGCTAGACCCTCGCTGGTTATGTTTCACAGAATACCGTTCGTGTCGTCCCGTACATCTCGACGCGGATATTATATACGACTACTACGTTATATATCCTAACCTAAGGCTACTTAACATCTCGGATGTAGTATTTTCCAACATTTCTGGCGGGTCGGCCCCTACTTCTCGGTGGGAACATTATATACGTCTATAACGTAATATAACCTAACCTAACCCAGCTAGACCCTCGCGGGTAATGTTTCACAGAATCCCGTTCGTGTAGTCCCGTATGTCTCGGTGCGGACATTATATACGTCTATAACGTTATATTTCCTATCCTAAGGCAACCTAACATTTCGAATGTAGTATTTTCCAACATTTCTGGCGGGTCGGCCCCTACTTCTCGGTGGGAACATTATATACTTTTATAACGTAATGTAACCTAACCTAACCCAGCTAGACCCTCGCTGGTAATGTTTCACAGAATCCCGGTCGTGCCGTCCCGTACGTCTCGGTGTGGACATTATATACGTTTATAACGTTATATATCCTAACCTAAGGCAACCTAACATCTCGGATGTAGTATTTTCCAACATTCCTGGCGGGTTGGCCCCTACTCCTCGGTGGGAACATTATAACCGTCTATAAAGTTATAGAGCCTAACCTGACCCATGCAGACCCTCGCTGGTAGTGTTTTACAGAATCCCGTTCGTGTCTACCCGTACGTTTCGATGCGGACATTATATACGTCTATAACGATATATTTCCTATCCTAAGGCAACTTAACATCTCGAATGTAGTATTTTCCATCATTTCTGGCGGGTCGGCCCCTACTTCTCGGTGGGAACATTATATACTTTTATAACGTAATGTAACCTAACCTAACCCAGCTAGACCCTCGCTGGTAATGTTTCACAGAATCCCGTTCGTGCCGTCCTGTACGTCTCGGTGTGGACATTATATACGTTTATAACGTTATATATCCTAACCTAAGGCAACCTAACATTTCGGATGTAGTATTTTCCAACATTCCTGGCGGGTTGGCCCCTACTCCTCGGTGGGAACATTATTTACGTCTATATCGTAATATAACCTAACCTGACCCATCTAGACCCTCGCTGGTAATGTTTTACACAATCCCGTTCGTGTCGACCCGTACTTCTCGGTGCGGACATTATATACGTCTATAACGTTATATATCCTGACCTAAGGCACCCTAACATCTCGGATGTAGTATTTTCCAACATTCCTGGCGGGTTGGCCCCTACTCCTCGGTGGGAACATTATTTACGTCTATATCGTAATATAACCTAACCTGACCCATCTAGACCCTCGCTGGTAATGTTTTACACAATCCCGTTCGTGTCGACCCGTACTTCTCGGTGCGGACATTATATACGTCTATACCGTTATATATCCTGACCTAAGGCACCCTAACATCTCGGATGTAGTATTTTCCAACATTCCTGGCGGGTCGGCCCCTACTTCTCGGTGGGAACATTATATACGTCTATAACGTAATAGATCCTAACCTAACCCATCTAGAGCCTCGCTGGTAATGTTTTGCAGAATCCCGTTCGTATCTTTCCGTATGTCTCGGTGCGGACATAATATACGTCTATAACGTTATATATCCTGACTTAAGGCACCCTAACATCTCGGATGTAGTATTTTCCAACATTCCTGGCGCGTCGGCCCCTACTTCTCGGTGGGAACATTATATACGTCTATAACGTAATAGATCCTAACCTAACCCATCTAGACCCTCGCTGGTAATGTTTTACAGAATCCCGTTCGTGTGGTCCCGTACGTCTCGGAGCGGACATTATATACGTCTATAACGTTATATTTCCTATCCTAAGGCAACCTAACATCTCGAATGTAGTATTTTCCAACATTTCTGGCGGGTCGGCCCCTACTTCTCGGTGGGAACATTACATACTTCTATAACGTAATGTAACCTAACCTAACCCAGCTAGACCCTCGCTGGTAATGTTTCACAGAACCCCGTTCGTGTCGTCCCGTACATCTCGACGCGGATATTATATACGTCTACTACGTTATATATCCTAACCTAAGGCAACTTAACATCTCGGATGTAGTATTTTCCAACATTCCTGGCGGGTCGGCCCCTACTTCTCGGTGGGAACATTATATACTCTGTAACGTAATAGAACCTAACCTAACCCATCTAGGCCCTCGCTGGTAATGTTTTACAGAATCCCGTTCGTGTCGTCCCGTACGTCTCGGTGCGGACATTATATACGTCTATAACGTTATATTTCCTATCCTAAGGCAACCTAACATCTCGAATGTAGTATTTTCCAACATTTCTGGCGGGTCGGCCCCTACTTCTCGGTGGGAACATTATATACTTCTATAACGTAATGTAACCTAACCTAACCCAGCTAGACCCTCGCTGGTAATGTTTCACAGAATCCCGTTCGTGTCGTCCCGTACATCTCGACGCGGATATTATATACATCTACTACGTTATATATCCTAACCTAAGGCAACTTAACATCTCGGATGTATTATTTTCCAACATTCATGGCGGGTCGGCCTCTACTTCTCGGTGGGAACATTATATACGTCTATAACGTAATAGATCCTAACCTAACCCATCTATACCCTCGCCGGTAATGTTTTACATAATCCCGTTTGTGTCGTCCCGTATGTCTCGGTGCGGACATTATATACGTCTATAACGTTATATTTCCTATCCTAAGGCAACCTAACATCTCGAATGTAGTATTTTCCAACATTTCTGGCGGGTCGGCCCCTACTTCTCGGTGGGAACATTATATACGTCTATAACGTAATGTAACCTAACCTAACCCAGCTAGACCCTCGCTGGTAATGTTTCACAGAATCCCGGTCGTGCCGTCCCGTACGTCTCGGTGTGGACATTATATACGTTTATAACGGTATATATGCTAACCTAACTCAACCTAACATCTCGAATATAGTATTTTACAATATTCCAGGTGGGACGGCCCCTACTTCTCGGTGGGAACATTATTTACGTCTATATCGTAATATAACATAACCTAACTCATCTTTCCCCTCGGTGATAATGTTATACAGAATCCCTGTCGTGTCGGCACGTACTTCTGGATGGGTACATTCTATACGTCTATAACGTTGTATACTTTACCATAAGGCAACCTAACATCTCGAATGTAGTATTTTCCAACATTTCTGACGGGTCGGCCCCCACTTCTCCGTGGGAACATTATATACGTCTATAACGTAATATAACCTAACCTAACCCAGCTAGACTTTCGCTGGTAATGCTTCACAGAGTCCCGTTCGTGTCGTCCCGTACATCTCGGCGCGGACATTATATACGTCTATAACGTTATATATCCTAACCTAAGGCAACCTAACATCTCGAATGTAGTATTTTCCAACATTCCTGGCGGGTCGGCCCCTACTTCTCGGTGGGAACATTATTTACGTCTATATCGTAATATAACCTAACCTGACCCATCTAGACCCTCGCTGGTAATGTCTTACACAATCCCGTTCGTGTCGACCCGTACGTCTCGGTGCGGACATTATACACGTCTATAACGTTATATATCCTGACCTAAGGCACCCTAACATCTCGGATGTAGTATTTTCCAACATTCCTGGCGGGTCGGCCCCTACTTCTCGGTGGGAACATTATATACGTCTATAACGTAATAGATCCTAACCTAACCCATCTAGAGCTTCGCTGGTATTGTTTTACAGAATCCCGTTCGTATCTTTCCGTATGTCTCGGTGCGGGCATTATATACGTCTATAACGTTATATATCCTGACCTAAGGCACCCTACCATCTCGGATGTAGTATTTTCCAACATTCCTGGCGGGTCGGCCTCTACTTCTCGGTGGGAACATTATATACGTCTATAACGTAATAGATCCTAACCTAACCCATCTATACCCTCGCCGGTAATGTTTTACATAATCCCGTTCGTGTCGTCCCGTATGTCTCGGTGCGGACATTATATACGTCTATAACGTTATATTTCCTATCCTAAGGCAACCTAACATCTCGAATGTAGTATTTTCTAACATTTCTGGCGGGTCGGCCCCTACTTCTCGGTGGGAACATTATATACGTCTATAACGTAATGTAACCTAACCTAACCCAGCTAGACCCTCGCTGGTAATGTTTCACAGAATCCCGGTCGTGCCGTCCCGTACGTCTCGGTGTGGACATTATATACGTTTATAACGGTATATATGCTAACCTAACTCAACCTAACATCTCGAATATAGTATTTTACAATATTCCAGGTGGGACGGCACCTACTTCTCGGTGGGAACATTATTTACGTCTATATCGTAATATAACATAACCTAACTCATCTTTCCCCTCGGTGATAATGTTATACAGAATCCCTGTCGTGTCGGCACGTACTTCTGGATGGGTACATTCTATACGTCTATAACGTTGTATACTTTACCATAAGGCAACCTAACATCTCGAATGTAGTATTTTCCAACATTTCTGACGGGTCGGCCCCCACTTCTCCGTGGGAACATTATATACGTCTATAACGTAATATAACCTAACCTAACCCAGCTAGACTTTCGCTGGTAATGCTTCACAGAGTCCCGTTCGTGTCGTCCCGTACATCTCGGCGCGGACATTATATACGTCTATAACGTTATATATCCTAACCTAAGGCATCCTAAGATCTCGGATGTAGTATTTTCCAACATTCCTGGCGGGTCGGCCCCTACTTCTCGGTGGGAACATTATATACGTCTATAACGTAATAGATCCTAACCTAACCCATCTAGAGCCTCGCTTGTAATGTTTTACAGAATCCCGTTCGTATCTTTCCGTATGTCTCGGTGCGGAAATTATATACGTCTATAACGTTATATATCCTGACCTAAGGCACCCTACCATCTCGGATGTAGTATTTTCCAACATTCCTGGCGGGTCGGCCCCTACTTCTCGGTGGGAACATTATATACGTCTATAACGTAATATAATCTAACCTAACCCAGCTAGACCCTCGCTGGTAATGTTTCACAGAATCCCGTTCGTGTCGTCCCGTGCATCACGGCGCGGACATTATATACTTCTATGACGTTATATGTCCTATTCTAAGGCAACCTAACATCTCGGATGTATTATTTTCCAACATTCCTGGCGGGTCGGCCCCTACTTCTCGGTAGGCACATTTTATACGTCCATAACGTAATATAACCTAACCTGACCCATCTAGACCCTCGCTGGTAATGTCTTACACAATCCCGTTCGTGTCGACCCGTACGTCTCGGTGCGGACATTATACACGTCTATAACGGTATATATGCTAAAATAAAGCAACCTAACATCTCGAATATAGTATTTTACAATATTCCAGGTGGGACGGCCCCTACTTCTCGGTGGGAACATTATTTACGTCTATATCGTAATATAACATAACCTAACTCATCTTTCCACTCGGTGATAATGTTATACAGAATCCCTGTCGTGTCGGCACGTACTACTGGATGGGTACATTCTATACGTCTATAACGTTGTATACTTTACCATAAGGCAACCTAACATCTCGAATGTAGTATTTTCCAACATTTCTGACGGGTCGGCCCCCACTTCTCCGTGGGAACATTATATACGTCTATAACGTAATATAACCTAACCTAACCCAGCTAGACTTTCGCTGGTAATGCTTCACAGAGTCCCGTTCGTGTCGTCCCGTACATCTCGGCGCGGACATTATATACGTCTATAACGTTATATTTCCTATCCTAAGGCAACCCAACATCTCGAATGTAGTATTTTCCAACATTTCTGGCGGGTCGGCCCCTACTTCTCGGTGGGAACATTACATACTTCTATAACGTAATGTAACCTAACCTAACCCAGCTAGACCCTCGCTGGTAATGTTTCACAGAACCCCGTTCGTGTCGTCCCGTACATCTCGACGCGGATATTATATACGTCTACTACGTTATATATCCTAACCTAAGGCAACTTAACATCTCGGATGTAGTATTTTCCAACATTCCTGACGGGTCGGCCCCTACTTCTCGGTGGGAACATTATATACTCTGTAACGTAATAGAACCTAACCTGACCCATCTAGACCCTCGCTGGTAATGTTTTACACAATCCCGTTCGTGTCGACCCGTACTTCTCGGTGCGGACATTATATACGTCTATAACGTTATATATCCTGACCTAAGGCACCCTAACATCTCGGATGTAGTATTTTCCAACATTTCTGACGGGTCGGCCCCCACTTCTCCGTGGGAACATTATATACGTCTATAACGTAATATAACCTAACCTAACCCAGCTAGACTTTCGCTGGTAATGCTTCACAGAGTCCCGTTCGTGTCGTCCCGTACATCTCGGCGCGGACATTATATACGTCTATAACGTTACATATCCTAACCTAAGGCATCCTAAGATCTCGGATGTAGTATTTTCCAACATTCCTGGCGGGTCGGTCCCTACTTCTCGGTTGGCACATTTTATACGTCTATAACGTAATATAACCTAACCTAACCCAGCTAGACCCTCGCTGGTAATGTTTCACAGAGTCCCGTACGTGTCGTCCCGTAGATCTCGGCGCGGACATTATATACGTCTATAACGTTATATATCCTAACCTAAGGCATCCTAAGATCTCGGATGTAGTATTTTCCAAAATTCCTGGCGGGTCGGCCCCTACTTCTCGGTAGGCACATTTTATACGTCTATGACGTAATATAACCTAACCTGACCCATCTAGACCCTCGCTGGTAATGTTTTACACAATCCCGTTCGTGTCGTCCCGTACGTCTCGGTGCGGACATTATACACGTCTATAACGGTATATATGCTAACCTAAGGCAACCTAACATCTCGAATGTAGTATTTTACAATATTCCAGGTGGGACGGCCCCTACTTCTCGGTGGGAACATTATTTACGTCTATATCGTAATATAACATAACCTAACCCAGCTAGTCCCTCGCTTCTAATGTTTCACAGAATCCAGTTCGTGTCGTCCCGTGCATCACGGCGCGGACATTATATACTTCTATTACGTTATATGTCCTATTCTAAGGCAACCTAACATCTCGGATGTATTATTTTCCAACATTCCTGGCGGGTCGGCCCCTACTTCTCGGTTGGCACATTTTATACGTCTGTAACGTAATATAACCTAACCTGACCCATCTAGACCCTCGCTGGTAATGTTTTACACAATCCCGTTCGTGTCTACCAGTACGTCTCGGTGCGGACATTATATACATCTATAACGTTATATTTTCTATCCTAAGGCAACCTAACATCTCGAATGTAGTATTTTCCAACATTCCTGGCGGGTCGGCCCCTACTTCTCGGTGGGAACATTATTTACGTCTATATCGTAATATAACCTAACCTGACCCATCAAGACCCTCGCTGGTAATGTCTTACACAATCCCGTTCGTGTCGGCCCGTACGTCTCGGTGCGGACATTATACACGTCTATAACGGTATATATGCTAAAATAAAGCAACCTAACATCTCGAATATAGTATTTTACAATATTCCAGGTGGGACGGCCCCTACTTCTCGGTGGGAACATTATTTACGTCTATATCGTAATATAACATAACCTAACTCATCTTTCCAATCGGTGATAATGTTATACAGAATCCCTGTCGTGTCGGCACGTACTACTGGATGGGTACATTCTATACGTCTATAACGTTGTATACTTTACCATAAGGCAGCCTAACATCTCGAATGTAGTATTTTCCAACATTTCTGACGGGTCGGCCCCCACTTCTCCGTGGGAACATTATATACGTCTATAACGTAATATAACCTAACCTAACCCAGCTAGACTTTCGCTGGTAATGCTTCACAGAGTCCCGTTCGTGTCGTCCCGTACATCTCGGCGCGGACATTATATACGTCTATAACGTTACATATCCTAACCTAAGGCATCCTAAGATCTCGGATGTAGTATTTTCCAACATTCCTGGCGGGTCGGCCCCTACTTCTCGGTGGGAACATTATATACGTCTATAACGTAATAGATCCTAACCTAACCCATCTAGAGCCTCGCTGGTAATGTTTTGCAGAATCCCGTTCGTATCTTTCCGATTGTCTCGGTGCGGACATAATATACGTCTATAACGTTATATATCCTGACCTAAGGCACCCTAACATCTCGGATGTAGTATTTTCCAACATTCCTGGCGGGTCGGCCCCTACTTCTCGGTGGGAACATTATATACGTCTATAACGTAATAGATCCTAACCTAACCCATCTAGACCCTCGCTGGTAATGTTTTACACAATCCCGTTCGTGTCTACCCGTACGTCTCGGTGCGGACATTATATACATCTATAACGTTATATTTCCTATCCTAAGGCAACCTAACATCTCGAATGTAGTATTTTCCAACATTTCTGGCCGGTCGGCCCCTACTTCTCGGTGGGAACATTATAAACATCTATAACGTAATATAACCTAACCTAACCCAGCTAGACCCTCGCTGGTAATGTTTCACAGAGTCCCGTACGTGTCGTCCCGTACATCTCGGCTCTGACATTATACACGTCTATGACGTTATATATCCTAACCTAAGGCATCCTAACATCTCGGATGTATTATTTTCCAACATTCCTGGCGGGTCGACCCCTACTTCTCGGTGGGAACATTATATACGTCTATAACGCAATAGAACCTAACCTAAACCATCTAGACCCTCGCTGGTAATGTTTTACAGAATCCCGGGCGTGTCGGGCCGTACTTCTCGGTGGGGACATTATGTACGTCTACTACGTTATATATCCTAACCTAAGGCAACTTAACATCTCGGATGTAGTATTTCCCAACATTTCTGGCGGGTTGGCCCCTACTTCTCGGTGGGCACATTATATACGTCTATAACGTAGTAGAACCTATCCTAACCCATCTAGACACTCGCTGGTAATGTTTTACAGAATCCCGGGCGTGTCGGCCCGTACTTCTCGGTGGGGTCATTATGTACGTCTACTACGTTATATATCCTAACCTAAGGCAACTTAACATTTCGGATGTAGTATTTTCCAACATTCCTGGCGGGTTGGCCCCTACTCCTCGGTGGGAACATTATTTACGTCTATATCGTAATATAACTTAACCTGACCCATCTAGACCCTCGCTGGTAATGTTTTACACAATCCCGTTCGTGTCGACCCGTACTTCTCGGTGCGGACATTATACACGTCTATAACGGTATATATGCTAACCTAAGGCAACCTAACATCTCGAATATAGTATTTTACAATATTCCAGGTGGGACGGCCCCTACTTCTCGGTGGGAACACTATTTACGTCTATATCGTAATATAACATAACCTAACTCATCTTTCCCCTCGGTGATAATGTTATACAGAATCCATGTCGTGTCGGCACGTACTTCTGGATGGGTACATTCTATACGTCTATAACGTTGTATACTTTACCATAAGGCAACCTAACATCTCGAATGTAGTATTTTCCAACATTTCTGACGGGTCGGCCCCCACTTCTCCGTGGGAACATTATATACGTCTATAACGTAATATAACCTAACCTAACCCAGCTAGACCCTCGCTTGTAATGTTTCACTTCTCGGTGGGAACATTATATACGTCTATAACGTAATATAACCTAACCTGACCCATCTAGACCCTCCCTGGTAATGTTTTACACAATCCCGTTCGTGTCGTCCCGTACGTCTCGGTGCGGACATTATACACGTCTATAACGGTATATATGCTAACCTAAGGCAACCTAACATCTCGAATGTAGTATTTTACAATATTCCAGGTGGGACGGCCCCTACTTCTCGGTGGGAACATTATTTACGTCTATA
This sequence comes from Xylocopa violacea, assembly GCA_963969225.1. Classification (NCBI taxonomy): domain Eukaryota; kingdom Metazoa; phylum Arthropoda; class Insecta; order Hymenoptera; family Apidae; genus Xylocopa; species Xylocopa violacea. Next base: position 2,831,400 of record CAXAJV010000835.1, read on the forward strand.
TCGTAATATAACATAACCTAACCCAGCTAGACCCTCGCTTCTAATGTTTCACAGAATCCCGTTCGTGTCGTCCCGTGCATCACGGCGCGGACATTATATACTTCTATTACGTTATATGTCCTATTCTAAGGCAACCTAACATCTCGGATGTATTATTTTCCAAAATTCATGGCGGGTCGGCCTCTACTTCTCGGTGGGAACATTATATACGCCTATAACGTAATAGATCCTAACCTAACCCATCTATACCCTCGCTGGTAATGTCTTACACAATTCCGTTCGTGTCGGCCCGTACGTCTCGGTGCGGACATTATACACGTCTATAACGGTATATATGCTAAAATAAAGCAACCTAACATCTCGAATATAGTATTTTACAATATTCCAGGTGGGACGGCCCCTACTTCTCGGTGGGAACATTATTTACGTCTATATCGTAATATAACATAACCTAACTCATCTTTCCAATCGGTGATAATGTTATACAGAATCCCTGTCGTGTCGGCACGTACTACTGGATGGGTACATTCTATACGTCTATAACGTTGTATACTTTACCATAAGGCAGCCTAACATCTCGAATGTAGTATTTTCCAACATTTCTGACGGGTCGGCCCCCACTTCTCCGTGGGAACATTATATACGTCTATAACGTAATATAACCTAACCTAACCCAGCTAGACTTTCGCTGGTAATGCTTCACAGAGTCCCGTTCGTGTCGTACCGTACATCTCGGCGCGGACATTATATACGTCTATAACGTTACATATCCTAACCTAAGGCATCCTAAGATCTCGGATGTAGTATTTTCCAACATTCCTGGCGGGTCGGCCCCTACTTCTTGGTGGGAACATTATATACGTCTATAACGTAATAGATCCTAACCTAACCCATCTAGAGCCTCGCTGGTAATGTTTTGCAGAATCCCGTTCGTATCTTTCCGATTGTCTCGGTGCGGACATAATATACATCTATAACGTTATATATCCTGACCTAAGGCACCCTAACATCTCGGATGTAGTATTTTCCAACATTCCTGGCGGGTCGGCCCCTACTTCTCGGTGGGAACATTATATACGTCTATAACGTAATAGATCCTAACCTAACCCATCTAGACCCTCGCTGGTAATGTTTTACACAATCCCGTTCGTGTCTACCCGTACGTCTCGGTGCGGACATTATATACATCTATAACGTTATATTTCCTATCCTAAGGCAACCTAACATCTCGAATGTAGTATTTTCCAACATTTCTGGCCGGTCGGCCCCTACTTCTCGGTGGGAACATTATAAACATCTATAACGTAATATAACCTAACCTAACCCAGCTAGACCCTCGCTGGTAATGTTTCACAGAGTCCCGTACGTGTCGTCCCGTACATCTCGGCTCTGACATTATACACGTCTATGACGTTATATATCCTAACCTAAGGCATCCTAACATCTCGGATGTATTATTTTCCAACATTCCTGGCGGGTCGACCCCTACTTCTCGGTGGGAACATTATATACGTCTATAACGCAATAGAACCTAACCTAAACCATCTAGACCCTCGCTGGTAATGTTTTACAGAATCCCGGGCGTGTCGGGCCGTACTTCTCGGTGGGGACATTATGTACGTCTACTACGTTATATATCCTAACCTAAGGCAACTTAACATCTCGGATGTAGTATTTCCCAACATTTCTGGCGGGTTGGCCCCTACTTCTCGGTGGGCACATTATATACGTCTATAACGTAATAGAACCTATCCTAACCCATCTAGACACTCGCTGGTAATGTTTTACAGAATCCCGGGCGTGTCGGCCCGTACTTCTCGGTGGGGTCATTATGTACGTCTACTACGTTATATATCCTAACCTAAGGCAACTTAACATTTCGGATGTAGTATTTTCCAACATTCCTGGCGGGTTGGCCCCTACTCCTCGGTGGGAACATTATTTACGTCTATATCGTAATATAACTTAACCTGACCCATCTAGACCCTCGCTGGTAATGTTTTACACAATCCCGTTCGTGTCGACCCGTACTTCTCGGTGCGGACATTATACACGTCTATAACGGTATATATGCTAACCTAAGGCAACCTAACATCTCGAATATAGTATTTTACAATATTCCAGGTGGGACGGCCCCTACTTCTCGGTGGGAACACTATTTACGTCTATATCGTAATATAACATAACCTAACTCATCTTTCCCCTCGGTGATAATGTTATACAGAATCCATGTCGTGTCGGCACGTACTTCTGGATGGGTACATTCTATACGTCTATAACGTTGTATACTTTACCATAAGGCAACTTAACATCTCGAATGTAGTATTTTCCAACATTTCTGGCGGGTCGGCCCCTACTTCTCGGTGGGAACATTATATACGTCTATAACGTAATATAATCTAACCTAACCCAGCTAGACCCTCGCTGGTAATGTTTCACAGAATCCCGTTCGTGTCGTCCCGTGCATCACGGCGCGGACATTATATACTTCTATAACGTTATATGTCCTATTGTAAGGCAACCTAACATCTCGGATGTATTATTTTCCAACATTCCTGGCGGGTCGGCCCCTACTTCTCGGTTGGCACATTTTATACGTCTATAACGTAATATAACCTAACCTGACCCATCTAGACCCTCGCTGGTAATGTTTTACACAATCCCGTTCGTGTCTACCCGTACGTCTCGGTGCGGACATTATATACATCTATAACGTTATATTTCCTATCCTAAGGCAACCTAACATCTCGAATGTAGTATTTTCCAACATTTCTGGCCGGTCGGCCCCTACTTCTCGGTGGGAACATTATAAACATCTATAACGTAATATAACCTAACCTAACCCTGCTAGACCCGCGCTGGTAATGTTTCACAGATTCCCGTTCCTGTCGTCCCGTACATCTCGGCGCGGACATTATATACGTCTATATCGTTATATATCCTAAACTAAGGCATCCTAACATCTCGGATGTAGTATTTTCCTACATTCCTGGTGGAGCGGCCCCTACTTCTCGGTGGGAACATTATATACGTCTATAACGTAATAGATCGTAGCCTAAACCATCGAGACCCTCGCTGGTAATGTTTTACAGAATCCCGTTCGTGTCGCCCCGTACGTCTCGGTGCGGACATTATATACGTCTATAACGTTATATTTCCTATCCTAAGGCAACCTAACATCTGGAATGTAGTATTTTCCAACATTTATGGCGGGTTGGCCCCTACTTCTCGGTGGGAACATTATAAACGTCTATAACGTAATATAACCTAACCTAACCCTGCTAGACCCTTGCTGGTAATGTTTCACAGAGTCCAGTTCCTGTCGTCCCGTACATCTCGGCGCGCACATTATATACGTCTATATCGTTATATATCCTAAACTAAGCCATCCTAACATCTCGGATGTAGTATTTTCCTACATTCCTGGCGGAGCGGCCCCTACTTCTCGGTGGGAACATTATATACGTCTATAACGTAATAGATCCTAGCCTAACCCATCGAGACCCTCGCTGGTAATGTTTTACACAATCCCGTTCGTGTCGTCCCGTACGTCACGGTGCTGACATTATATACGTCCATAACGTTATATTTCCTATCTTAAGGCAACCTAACATCTCGAATGTAATATTTTCCAAAATTTCTGGCGGGTCGGCCGCTACTTCTCGATGGGAACATTATATACGTCTATAACGTAATAGATCCTAACCTAACCCATCTATACCCTCGCTGGTAATGTTTTGCAGAATCCCGTTCGTGTCGTCCCGTACGTCTCGGTGCGGACATTATATACGTCTATAACGTTATATATCCTATCCTAAGGCAACCTAACATCTCGAGTGTAGTATTTTACAATATTCCAGGCGGGACGGCCCCTACTTCTCGGTGGGAACATTATATACGCCTATATTGTGATATAACATAAACTATCCAATCTTGCCCCTCGCTGGTAATGTTTTACAGAATCCCGTTCGTGTCGGCCCATACTTCACGGTGGGACCAGTATATACGTTTATAACGTTATATATCCTAACATAAGGCAACCTGACATCTCAGTTGTAATAGCTTACAGCATTCCTGGCGGATCGGCCCCTACTTCTCAGTGGGAACATTATATACGTCTGTAACGTAATATAACCTAACCTAACCCATCTAGACCCTCGCTGGTAATGTTCTACAGAATCCCGTTCGTGTCGTCCCGTACGTCTCGGAGCGTACATTATATACGTCTATAACTTATATATCCTAACCAGGGGCAATCCAACATCTCGAATGTTATATTTTACAAAATTCCAGGCCGGTCGGCTCCTACATCTCGGTGGGGACATTATATACGTCTATATCGTACTATAACCTAACCTAACCTATCTTGCCCCTCGGTGAGAATGTTTTACAGTATCCCGGTTGTGTCGGCCCATACGTCTCGGTGGGGATATCATATACGACTATAACGATATATATCCTACCCTAAGGCAACCTAACATCTCGAATGTAGTATTTCACTACATTCCCGGCGGGTCGGCCCCTACGTCTCGGAGGGATCATTATATACGTCTATAACGTAATTTAACCTAACCTTAACCCATGTAGCCTCTCGGTGGTAGTGTTTTACAGGATTCCAGGCGTGTCGGTTCCTTCATATCGGTGGGAACATAATCCCATGTCATGAGATGCGATACCTATTCCGTGCAGAGTTGGGTTCAAATAACTTCTTATTGGCTCTGGGGAATCAGTAATCGCTCCAGGATTTCTACAGCCGCCTAATTCGGCTCATATTAGCGGACATGCCCTAACTGTGTCCTCAAGAATTGGTTTCATTTAATCACCTATTGACTCCGTGTTGTCATTAACGGCTCCAACAGTTTTCCGCGCGCGTAATTCGAATTCCATGGCCGGAGATGCCGTACCTACGATCTGCAGAGTCGGGTTTATATAACTTATTATTGGCTCTGCGGCATTAGTAATCGCTCCAGGAGTTCCAGAGCCCCCTACTTCGACACATAGGAGTAGACATACCGTAACGGGGGCCATAAGAGTTGGTATCATTTAATCACCTGTTGACGCTGTGTTATTATTAACTGTTCCAACTGTTATCCGGGCTCCTAATTCGAATCAGATGGCCGGAGATGCCATACCTAGGCCCTTCAGAATTGTGTTCATATAACTGCATATTGGCTCTGGGGCATTAGTAACCGCTGCAGGAGTTCTCCAGCCTCCAAATTGGACACCTTTTTTTTCGTTGGGAAATGTTTATAGATTCCACTCGACTTGGATTAATTTGCTAGGTGGTTATGCCAGACTCTTACTGACTAAAACCTAACAGTGCTTATCATAGCGCACAATTATATGGAGGAGGCCCGGCACTTAACATCGTTTACATCAGCCCCCCCCCCGCGCTGAGAGTCTCTGAATGTTTTCAGGAGACTCTCTTCTGGGCAGTGTACGCACTGCATTGTGCTCTTGATGTGCCAAGGCATGTGGGAGATAGACGTGATCACCCGTTTATCTCCGCATCTCGCAATACGCGTGCAATGACTCAAAAGTTGATCCCGAATCTTTTGAGTCTATGTGTTTTGTACGAGCATGATAATCTAAGTCCATTTCTTTTTTTTTTTTCTTTGAGTTACCCACCGTGGTTACAGTGTCTTCCGTCGTCGGTAACTTCTGTTTTTCCTCTGTCGTTTGGTTACATGGACCTTCTTGAGTTACCGACCTTGGTTATTAAACATTCAGGTGTCGGTAACTCTCCGTCTACGTTTATTTATCCTCTTCTTCATTTGTCGTCGACCAGTTACCGACCATTATGTAATCAACAACTGTCTGCCACGCAATGTCTTCTTTCTTCATTTATTTATCCATTGCCAGTACCTTGCCTCGCTTTCGGTTGTCATTTTGCAAATGTTTGTCATGATGACTCCCATACACGAAAACCTCGCGCATTCACACACACGAAATTCTCGCCCACTCACGCACACGAGATTGTTCGCGCCCGCACTATACACATTGTTCACCACTTTCCTCTTGGAGTTTTTCTTCTTTCTTCGGTCTGTGGTTTCCAACGATGCAACTCTTCTGTGTATATATCATTGTTTTTGTCTTCAGCGAAGCTTCTTCTTCGTCTTCGCATGATCCGCGAAGATCGCGTCTCCATTGAGCTTGCCACTAGCGTCATTGTAGCAATGCAGGAGAAGACCAGCCTACCGAAAGGATCTTTGAAGCTGAACTGTCGTACCGTTTCAGGAAACAACAGCCCCCGCTCGCACGGTTGGACGCGGCAGACGTCTACGACGCCGACCACGCAGGACACGCCGGGCAGGGAATTCGCGCTCTTCCTCCTCCTTCCTCCTCCTTCCTCCTCCTTCCTCCTCCTTCCTTCCACTTCCTTCAAAGCCGTGACTTTATCACAAAACAAAGCCATTGCCTGCCAGGAACTCTGTTTTAGCATCATTTTATCAAAGATATTGCTCAGAGTTAAATCTGGCCCTACTTCGCTTACCAGAGCGCGTCGTGGCAGCTCCCGTGCTGGACAGCGCTGTAGCGTGTGGCACCCGCTGTCGTCCTCCTCTTCGCAATGGGGGCACAATGACGTGTTTTCTTTGCCTATCCGCTTCAGAAATGACGCAAAATATCCCGGTGAATGTCTGCGTCATTCTGTACGTGAGCACGCCGCTTTTTCTTTCCGTCCATCTCATGAGATTTTGACGAAGCAAACTTATCGTCTAATGGTTCGTGTGACGGCTCATGGCTTGCTTTCGTACGAGATCGTCCTGTATACTCTTATCGCACCCTCCCTCCACGGTCTACGCACCGTTTTCAAGTTCTTTTTACTCGCGACAAGAACTTCGCTCTATACGGGCGCACCCTATAGAGCGATACTTCGCTGTATACGATGCTGACGTACAACCGTTTGACATTTGCGTTCGGACCACTGAGATTTGGCATAATGTGGCTAAAATGTAGTGTCGCACGATCCAATCTGGGCGCCAATCTTGCAAAATGCGACTCGAAATTCCACTTGCTATCGAGGTGAAGTCCAAGATATTTAATATCTTTTTTTACCTCAACAGTTGTATTCGCAATTTTTTCATCTCTCGGCATTCAGCTCTTCTTTTATTGTCACGCGCGTCAATCAAGAGTAAAACTTCTGTTTTTTGCGCGGCAATCTGAAAGCCAAGTTCACGGAACTTCATCGTTACCGATACCACTCCCCCTTCTGCACGACAGATGGTCCTGCTTTCGTTGCTTCTAGTGGCCAGTACTAGCGTGTCATCGGCATAACATGTAATATGTACTCCTATCGGAAGTGGCTGAAAGATAGCTATGTTATATCCGATGTTCCATAGTAACGGTTCAAGAACCGATCCCAGCGGAACACCGCGATTGACCACCCTCTCAAAGTATCTGTCTTTTCCATTGTAAGTAATGGTTCTATCGCTCAGGTAGTTATTTATTACCATACGTAGGTATTCCGGAAAATCATTGCTCCACGTATGGCCGCCCACGAGAGGGAATTGAAGGCATTCTTCATGTCAAAAGATACCGCAAAAGCAATCCCCCCGTTTTTTGTGGCTGTTTCTGCAATCGACTTTACATTTCTTATCGCATCGATTACGGATCGACCTTCCCTGAAACCGTACTGGCAATCCGCTAAATCTCGTCCTCTCGTCGTAAAATGCTGAACGAGTCTCCGGTGAATTACTCTTTCGAAGATTTTTCCTATCTCGTCCAGCAGAACGATAGGACGATAAGCAGACGGATCTTCTTCCGGCCTTCCGGGCTTTTTCAGCAAGAACATTCTGCCAGATTTCCACTTTCTTAGAAATTTTCCGGTCTGCAAGCATTCCGTGAAGATCCTCTGCAGCCGTCGGGCAAAGAAACCTAGAATTCCTAGCCAAGTTCAGCCAGGAACTTCATTCGGGCCTGGCGCAGTGCTCTTTCTCTTAAGTTTTTGCACTGCGCGGGCGATCTCTGGTTGCGCCATTTTCCTCTCGTGGAAATAGATTCTCAACCACCCGCTCCAGGAAGTTTGGTTGCATCGTTTCTGATATAGGAGGCGCCCATGGTCTTAGTTTGTCCATTACCATTTTGTATGGACGCCCCCACGGATCCTCTTGCAAGGTGGACATTAGTCGCTCCCGTGCCCGTGTCTTGGAGTCAGATATTGCGGACTGCAGCTTCTTTTTCTTATTTTTATAGGTTTCGTTGCACCGCAGGATGTTTTCTATGTTTCTCATGGACCGGCGACCCTTCTCTCTTTTGTACTGGTGGCGCGTTAGCGTACATTCTGCACAAATTCGCGATATTGTTTCGTTCCACCAATACACAGGTCGTCTTTGCACATTGGGTTTTGTACGTAGCATGCAAGCGTTGTACACCGCTGTCACGGAATCCATTAATTCTGCTATTTCCTCGTCCACATTCACTGGACCTTCTTTTTTTCGAGTCCATGTTGCGGATAAAGCAGCAACCCACATATAATCGTCGTTCAGCTTCTTAACGGCTCATTTTTTTACGTGGTGCTGCTATCAAGAATTTCTGAGGCGTTTTGCTTGGGCTGTGGATATCTGTATCCAAATACACTTATGGTCCGACAGATTGTCCATGTTGTCGACTTCTCAATTTTGCACTCTTTTCGCTGTGAGAGCATTTCCCACGGAGATATCTACTATGCTATCTCCTTGAAATCGCGAGCACGTTGCTTCCGCTCCACGATTTAGGATCTGTAAGTTTGCAGCATTCGCCCACTTCAGCATCGAGTGACCGCGATCTATTGTGCTTTTCGAATGTCACATGACTGCATGCGCATTGAAATCTCCAAGTACAAATTCTGGGCGGTTCCAAATGTTTTTAATTGCGCTCCATATTTCGTCCAGTAAGCGCTCTTAATCGCTCAACGGCTAATTCAGCTGTGCGTACACACCCACCACCACGTATTCCGCCCAGTTCACCGCGATGTAGCTGTTTCCATTTGCTATTTTGGTTATAGGCTTGTATCCTCGATCCAATATTGACTCAATGGTATCCGATACGGTTCTGCGATGACTATAAGTTCCACCATGCTGCGCTTCATTTCGCTTATTACTAAGTCCTGTGCTTTGGCAGCATGGTGCACATTCACTTGTAGTATTTGACACAGCAGGGTGAATTTTAAGCTTTGTCCATCGCCTCCTCCAGGCTAAATTCATTTTCATTTGAATCTCCTTCGATATCTAGGGCGGCAAACCTGTTTTCCACCGCCATTCCAACGATGGAGTGCTTTATTTTTTTGCCGCCACTCATTCCCTTGCTAGTTGTCGGGACGGCGTCGTCTTTAAGCAGCTCTTTTATTTCCTTTCTAAAATATTTTGTGATCCTGTTGTCACCGCTGCTCTTTTTACTGGTTTCCGTTTTATTACCAGCTTTGTTTTCCGTCTTGTTGGCGGTTTTACCGGTGTAAAAACTGCCAGCTTTGCTCTAATTTGAAACTCTCGCATTGATTGTTTGCATTTTTATCTGTTTAGGTACGTATGGTATTGTTTGCATCCTTTCCACTACGCACTTGTTACAAATCTTCTCTTCTCTTCTCTCAGCTTTATGCACCGTTAATTATCTTAGTACTTATTGCCTGTTTTAGGCACGCGTGGAGTGATTTATCCCCAACCCGCACGTAGGAACTGTATTCTAGACTCTCTATTTACAGAGGTATGATATGTTCGTTTTTTGACATGTAAACAGATTGTATTTTCTTCTTCTTCTAACTCTTGAAATTCTTTCTTTTAGGTGTGCAATGAGCTTCATTCACACCAGGAGCTCCTTATTATTCGTTTTTCTATAGTACGCGTGAATCAGATTTCGTTTTAAGTATGTATTAAACAGCCTTTAACCTATCTTTGTTATGTCTGCTAGACACTTAGTTCTTTCTCTTCAGTTATAGTTTCTCACTTCACAATATATATCTATATGTGCATTTTTAGTGAATAGTTCTTATAATTGTTTGTGTTACAGATATGGAGAGGATTACAAACACTCTACCCACGTCTTGGTCTTCTTAATATTACACACTTACTGCAGTTTGTTGAACAATATCTTTTATACCATTCACTTTAACTTTTTGTAATGCATGTAATATTTTTATTCTGTCTTTCTTTGTTTGGAATTGATTCTGTCGTATCTTCACTATGTTTGTTTCACTTATCATACATCTGCATGTGGAAAGTGTTTATTTACTTCACTGCAAACTGCACAGGATGTAAAGCTTCCGTATTTAACGAGCTTTTTAACCTGTTTTGACTTGTCGACATGCGTGCGACGCCGACGAGTGTTTACCCCTCTACACTGTCTATTTATTGCCTTCCTGTCCCCCTTTTTTGTAGGTAAACAGGTTGGCACTTGAGAGGTAGGTCAGTGACAGTCGACTTTTGAGAACACTTTCCGCGGTGGGTCAAGAGCTCCCCTGCCGTGAAACACTTATCTGCCCGACCCCCTTCTGTCAGCGTGGGCACAAGTCTTTTTTCTTTTAACTTTTCATGTTTATTTTCACCCATCCGGTAGTTTTAATTTATTTATAATCAAAACTACTTTTATTGCACTTGATGTACGATTGTTATTTACAATTCTGTGTCATTCTGTTTACAGCGTGTGCTCGCACTCACTGCGCTTATTTGTTGTCTTTCTTCGGTGCGTTACGAATTTATTAGAGTTTTAATTTACTTTTAAATTCGTGACGTATCACGAATTATAATCATTATTGAGATGCTGTCTCTCTCGCACTACGGGTCCTTTATCACCGTGACAGATTGATACTTGCGATCTATTGTCTACTCGCTTACACCTCTGCACCTTTGTCCCTCGCGAAAGGTAAAGTTTGCTGATAGTGAACGTACGTTGGCGCTCGGTCTACTATTTCAACTCTTTTTATCGTTGTTTTTGGCGATTAATATCCCGTTTTGTTAGTTATTATTACGCGTGCACGATAATTATCTTCACTCTCTACCGCACCACATCGCCTTCTTCCCGTTCTTTAATAGCTTTTAATCAGCACTTTCCGCACTTCTTACACTTCTTGGGGTGTTTACCGGTGCAGCTTCCGATATCCTCTTCCTCTTCAGTTCTCCCACGACGTCGTCAGCAGCCTCCACGACTCGAAATTAGATTTGGAAATGGCGAACGACGGCGCACGTGTCGTAACCGTGAAGGATAGCGAATCCGAGCACGATATTCGCTATTATTCGACCCTAATACCGAAAGAATTCCAGATTTTTACGTCTGGATTTCACGCGATACTTACCAAATTCGATTAAGCCGTAGCTTGTATTCGAAATTTCAAGATTTCCACTCGACAACTCGAAAATGCACGGAGCGATGTGAAATGCGTCTATACTCTTCCCCCAAATTCAACACCTAAGGGCGGATATACCGTATCTGGAGTCCATAAAATTGGATTCATTTAATCACTTATTGACACTGTGTTGATATTAACGGCGCCAAGCGGAATTGGCAATAAAATTTGTCAAATCCAGTAAAATGAAATCACCATTCACGTTTGAAACGAGTTAAAATTTCAAAAAAATCTCTCATAGAATTTTTATTAAACTTCCAGTTCAATTATTTTTCACGAATTCGAAAAGTATTACATTTTTTAAATTCTCCTCCTATAATACGAATTTTAATCAAATATCAGAGATAAACGATTTATTTATTTAACATTTTTACTGGGGTAACCAGTTGATAATTTCATAGGATCAGGGTTGGTGTTACATCCTCGTTCGTACCATGAATTTTGATCAGCGCTATTCGCGGAATAACGTTCGACGTAACAAAATCGTTCTAGATGTAGCAATCGGAATGAATTTTTTTTTAACCGGTCAGAGGCAATAAAGTAGGAGGGATATGCAAGGAAAACGCCAGAATGTGTCGCGTTACCGCGTTTCGAATTTTAATGGCCCGGTGGAATGATAAAGCGGTAATTAATCGTTGTCCATTGCTGCCGTCGTGAGATTTCAATGGATGCGACGCTTGGCGTCTTTCCAAATAATTATTCCTTCCTTTTTCGCCAATTAATGTTCATATATTTTTCCTTTCGAGATAGTGGTCTCCTTTTTTAAATTCCTTGTTCCTTCTTCCTTTTATGACAAATTTTTCGTCGGCAGAGGAGAAATACAACTTTTACTTCAAATATCTATTGTTAGATTTGTATAATTTATTGCAGCGTGGAAAGGTATAGAAAGATAATTTGCTTCCTTTATATTCGATGTATTTTGACGAGCAACAAAAATGTCAATAATGTTTTTATCATTCGTGAAGCATGGAGATATAGTTGATGCTTGTTACTTGATTTTTATCGGTTTTCAATACAGAAAGTATAAGAGGATTCGTTTTATGTATAATTTCGAACGAAATTCCTGATCGTTTAGACAAAACTTTATCGTATCGGGTCATTCTGGCTAATGGAAGCGGAATTCTCAATCCTTTTCACCGATGCGAAATATTTTAATCGCATTTCAGCGAATAGAGGGCTTTCTTAACATTTTCTCTTCAAATTAATTCCTTTACCAATTTTCTTTTATTAGCAATTACACATTCTGTCCTCTCTCTCTCCCTCCCTCTCTCTCTCTCTCTCTCTCTCTCTCGATGAGGCTTGTAAAATGTCCGAGAAATATCGACATGTAAAGCGATAGAAGAATTAAAAGTAAAGTAATAATATTCCTTAGGAGCGAGACGCCATTCATTATGAATTATGGGACGTATTATGGACGCTCTCCCTGACAAATGAGTTAATGCTCCCTCGATGGACCTGTTTAAATCGTTAAGCACCATTAGCGACTTGAAAGTCTGATTCGTAATGGAAAAGAGTGCTGGCGGCAAGCCGGGCGCGTATCGCGACGGATTTTCGCGAAAATTCAAGGACTTAAGGAATTTTAATGTAACCGCGGAGGCAGCTACCGCGCGCCAGCCTGTTTAAATATCCACAGCAGCGAAGAAATAATTCAACAGCTCAGCCAAGACAAACACTGAGCGATGCGAGATATTTAGGTGAGGAACCGTGTTCGTTTTTACGAGACGCATACCGAAAACGTTGCTGGCCGGGTAAAATTCAGTTGCGCCAGTCTCATTTAGGTTTCCTACTACACTCAGAAAATACGACTGGCACTGATCAAATTACGCCGGAGCGTGCTTCGACTACGAACGAAGTTTAAAGGCCTGTGGGCGCAGTGTATTAAATCCAAAGGGAGACACTGGCTGCTTCAAAATAGCGGCTGTTATTTGAGCGAACGAAGTAAGTTTACGAATGAAGATTCCGCATAAATTAGAAATATATTTTTAATCGAAAATAAATGTGGAGTGTGATATCGAGTGAGAGAAATTGGGAAATTTTGGATAATTTTAACACGTGACAACAGTTTCATTAAATGAATTGAATAATTGGTTGATAGAGACCTAAATGCTTGTGAAGGCGCAAGGTAGAAAGGCGTAGCATGCTTTCAGTGGGGTGTGGGTTCCGTTGCAATTGGAGTCGAGTTACTAGGTAGTTTGAAATCGTAGTTGATCATTAAACGTCGGCGTATCCCATAATTAGTTAATTGTAACGTTACATTGGTTACTTAACCGCTTACGTCGTAAAATTACTGTATGTTCGTACGTTTCAAGGATCTCGTAAAAAATGGCCAAATACTAGCCTATTTAAGTGAAGTAATAAAGAATAGAGAGTAATTCTACATTCAGTAATAGCACGATCGTTGTTACACTCAATTTTGTTCGTCGATGATCTCATCCTGGTTTGCAACAAGAAATAATAAGAGAAGTAAAATTTGTAGAATTTGTGGGTCAGGAACAAGTATATACATATGTATATCATTCCCTGACGAATCGATGGATAAATAATTGTTCATTGTTTTACGCTGCTCAGTTTGACATCATTATTATCCCCGTCAGTTGGCGTCATAATAGCTGTGAACGAGGATGATGTGGTCAGAGACCTGGGAAAGTCTGTAAATAATTTATGTTGCGTCACATCTACGTGCAAGCGTGAGTACGTTACTATAAGCAATTCTTCCGTTTCTATTTACATCAGTCCTTTGTGCGGTTTAATCGAATCTCTGGTGTCTATTCAGTGCGACTTTTAATTGCTCCTGGTCATCCCATAATGAGATGCAGAAGGGATGCAGTCCTGAATCTGCGGTGTCAAATCCTCTCTAATTCGAACGACTTTTGATAACGACTTGCGATAATGAATGAACGTAATCTCTTTTTCGAAAGTTGGCGAACTATTGAGGAGGGTTGGTTAATTATTCGGTGCGCTATTGATCGCAGACGCTATGAAGATTAATCGAATGTTTTTTGCAAACGAATACCTTACGCGTGCTTTTCACTATTATTTTTAAACGTAATTGAGCGTTGTCTGAAATTTGTCTAGTTTCGTAATTCAGTCTTGACTCGATTCGATGGTGGTACACTAATTATTAGCTATAAGTGAAGGGATATGCTAATTGGGGAAAAGGGTTATGTCGCGAAAGTTCTCGATGGTTCTCCAGCTGTCACTTCTGAACTAAATCTAATGGAAAATTGTGCTAATTATAGCAATCTTTTGGCTACCTCTGTTGCGTCGTAAAAGCTTAAAAGTTGACGATATCCTTTACGCATCTGTTCTCCAGTGGCGTGGTTTACTACACCGTGGTTTCGCGAAACTTGGCCGTTTCTCGGGCTGGATATTCATTTTAATACCAGGATAACTTCAGTGTCTACTACACCTTTTCCCCGTGACAAATTCGCGATATTGAATTAATGGACTTTAGAAGTCCATTTCCTCATGCTTCGTACTTACAGTTTCGCGTTTAAGCTGTAACACTGAAACAATCTCATTGTTCGTTCTTTTCTGCCTTTTATTATACCTATGCATACCCATGCATACCCATGCATTATTTTTTCTTTCGTACGTTCTCCTTCTTTCCGTTCGTTCTCCCGTTAATTTCTGATTTTGTTCTCTAAATATTTCGTGAGCGCTGACTGCGAGGAACCAGAAAAACACAGAAAATAGAAATTCCAACAAACCCTTGTCGTTTCTCTTTCCCGTGATTCTGTTTATCAGTGAAATTTCGTACTTCGCAAACAGGAAGGTCGTAAACGGCGTTTGGTCGTGATAATTTCGAAGCGAGCGATGCGCTGCCAGCATGATTATCTTCCCGTCCCGGTTTCAGGGTTTATCGTCGCAACTGCAAGAAGCATCTGGACTAACGATTCAGGAAAATTGTTAGGTTGTTTTAATGTTGCGACTTTGCCGCGCGTCCCTCTCCATTAGCGCGCGAAGTAACACTCTGATTTATTAATATATTATGTTATAATATATTTGTTTAATTGCTCAGCGGCAAACTGCAGGATTGTTCGAAGGTTGCTTTGATTCTTTTATTCTAAATCAGCTTTAGTCGCTCGTATATCGGCTGAACAAACATTCGGAATGCATAGGATACAGTCCATAAATTTCAATGCTGTTTTACAATGTTTACGAATCTCACGATTGAACGTAGCTTCATATAACTCGAGATAAAAGTTTTTCCTTTCTATTTGATTTTCTGCAAAAAAATGTGCGAAACAACAAACATCCATTATCAATCTATTTCCGCGTTCAAAATTCGACGGTCTCTCAAGATTTTTAAAAATTACGACGAATTAATTCTCCAAATCGACGGAAATATACTCGAGTTTCTGAGGGTGAACCGTTTTACCTTCTGCGCAACGCGCAGATCGTTAGCATACGAAAAAACGGAGAAAACGTAAGCTTAGCGACCTCGTTATTCTCAGTTACTCACCTCTTATGAAATCCACCGCCATCTCCAGACCGTACGTGTCCTTATCACAATCGTCAAGGATGTGCGCCCCGATTTTCACACCCGGCAGAATGCCCTCGCCCTCATTGAGGTTATCCAGGGTGTAAAGCCTCGCCTCCAATGCTTGTACTCCGCCCTACGGCATAACAGGGCCGCACGTGATCGGGTCCTGCCTCTCGTGCAACAGCATAAACCCTCCGAGGAAGAGGTTGCCCTCGACGACCGCCTTCTTCTTCACTGGTCAGGCGACGAGAACCTGCGCGCTCGGGTCCATAGATCGGAACTATCTGCGGCCGTATCGAATCAGATGATGAGTTTCCGGGTTCTCGAACCGGAAGCCACGCTCATGTCGCGCCCTCAAACGAGCGCGATCCCTTTCCGCGTCGATGGACCAGCCCGGGGTGGAAAGTCTCGGCGAAGTTCCTGATTAATTTTTTCACGATCGATCGACTCGCTATTGGAGCAATCGTCGCCGTCGTCGTCGAGTCGAACCTGCTCGGAGCTCAATAACCATCTATCGCCCGGCTCGCTGTTGGCCGAGCACATGTATATCAGCACGGCAGGTAACAGAAGCTTCATGACTTCATAATTGTTAATGGTTGAGCTTGCGAACGGCTTCACACGTTGTCCTGTGTTTGCGTCGGGTGGTGGGTTCGAGTGGAACTTGCAGTTCAGAGCGGCTATGGTCGCTCCTCAATGGGAGATCGGTGGTCCGCTTTCTCCAAGTCCATGGTTTCTAGTTACGTTGCGTTGCGGCGTTGGATGGTACATCGCGATGGTAGTCGATGGTGACAGGGCCTTTATGGGGCCACTGGAACCGGCTGTTTTGGAGCAAGAAAGTTCGATCCGTTTCACTTTCGCTGAGAGTTCCGCTGGTCTGGTACTAATTGCTGAAGTTCTGCGATCGGGTAAAGAAATGAAAAGTGGAGGTTGACACGGCGCTGCGGAAGTTTAGAGTGATGAATGGGTGATCGTGGATGGTGACTTGTTTGCGGGGTAACCGGTGTAATCGTTCGTTCCACGTGGAACTGTTGATTCGTTTGGTAGTCTCGCGATATTCTGGATTTACTCGAATGTCATGGGAAATATCTACCTAGCTTTGCTCCTCGCAAGAGAGCTCATCGAGAAGGAAAGTAAGCAACATTTGCTTTTGGCCACTGTTCGTTAGCAGTTACCCCTTTGTCGTCAGTGGTACGGTTCCTGTTTGCTTCTAAAACTTTTGTCACGATTACAAATGTTTCTCCTAGGCTTGGTATCCTTATTTTTCTTTCGCAAATATTCGCGAAATCGTCTATGTGTCGCGACTGCTTCTCGATAAAATTCCGAGTCGAACTTGAGGCAGGGCAATTTTCTTACGTTTACATGTCGACGAGATCGAAAGCCTATTTGAAAACGCCGCGCCAGCAGCCTCGGAACTATCGGGATTCTCTGATTGGATAATTTCGTCGGAGAATCTACAGGGCATGGACCAGTCGGTGCCAAGACAGCAAAAGTGTAAATTGCTTTTGATTTGCAACGAGCCACTCGCGTTCCGATAGCGACCCGATCGCTTCGCGAACTAATTAAAAACTTTGACACGTCGCGCCCTTCTTGGTTCTCGTGTCTTCGGTGGCTGGTGGAGCTTCCTTTCTCCGTTCGAATTACCGTTTATCGCGCCCGCGATAATTCGTTACGAGGCGTACCTGTTGCTCCGCGGTGGTGGCCACGAAAATCTATTTCCATTTCATTATGCCTCCCTCCCTTTCTCGTCGCTGTGATTTTTCGACCGCTCCCCGTGTTTTTTCAAACGCGACGAACTGTTACGCAGCGCATTGTAACGAGGGATGTGGTCGCGTTACCTGTTGCGTCCCTCGACGAGGAACCGTTACCTGGTCTAGCGTAGTTTTGTCCGACTCTATCTGGAATTGGATCACGGATTGTCTAGGAAGTAACTCGACAACGATCGATATTGAGAACGCGACGCCTTGCACCGTTGCCACTCGATGGTTCCAAGTGGCGCTGACGGACGTCTGGATGGCTACTCTGTCGAACGCCTGACGGAGAACGGACGTTCGTTTTGTGGGCGTTCGAGGATCTTTTCTACGAGATCTATTCTATTGGTCATTACTGATTTAGTTCAGGGAAGTTAATGATCAGAATTTCCAATCTCTACAGTTTTTAATTTGCATAATTATGATTAATAAAGTTTTTAATTCTCAAATTTTAACTCATAATTCATCGCGAAATCACGATTGGAATCGATCAAATTGGAATAAACGCATGGATATTTTATTGTATCTGTTTGGTATTCGCTATTATTCTGTGGCTAAATGGAGATGGTGTATAATTAATGTAAAAAGTTCCCGAGAGAAAGTTTGCTGAAGCACTGTTAGTTTCTGTTTCAACCGCGATGAATAGAATATAATATTATATTACAATTTCGGAATCTCATTGAAAAACAAAGGAGCCTTTCCAGATAGCCATACGCTTTTTTCTTTCATTCCATTTTGTCTGTCTGCCTAGTTTTTCCTTTTTCGTACAAAACTTCATCACGTTGAAAAAAAATTCGCATATACTGTGCAGCATTACGAAACTTTTGACATGAAAATTTATATGACTTTCTAAATGATTCGGTTAAACGGACGTGAAAGAGAATAGAGCGTTTCAGTGTGCACGTATCAGTTTGTTTTTCCCTCGAAATTAATCTCAATTAAATTACAAATAAGTGAAGTCTCCTGTCAGTTAACAGCATTAATTGGTTGTGGGGAAACATTCGTATAATTTTTACTGGACTTCCTATTCCGCTAGAATTGTCAAATAATACATTTTTATCGCCAGAAAATATCTTTTAAAATGTAAACATTTGTTATTCGCATGATGGAGTATATTATATATCTTTTTCTTTTTATAAAAATTAATTTATCAAGCTAATGTGTGGTGGATTATTGGATACAGAATGGATTTGTTTCCTGAACCGACATAAACATTTTTCATCGTTACTTCCAGTAATTATCTTTGAGCATTCTGGAACGAGTGATTTATGAATGCGTTGAAAAATGTAAACCACAGGAATAACTGGTCCACGAGACACATCTGTTCATTTCTCTAAGTTTGGGGATTATTTTTTAATCCGATTTGCACGCTTTGTGTAGTGTGGGCCCGGTTCGCGGTGTTCCGACTTTGAAATTTACTTTTTTTAAACGGCTTCCTGAAAATGTTAATTACAAAAGGCATCGGCGATGATATGGAAGCTACGACTGGTTTCACCGCTTACTCGGTAATTAAATTTCTAATTAACAGATCTTACGCTCGAAGTCTCTAATCTGACCGATTACGGTCAACGACGGATAACATTTACTTTCCTTCATTCATTACCAGAAAATTGTACCGACGCGTGCTTCTGGTAATGCTATCTCGAAAATGTTACTCGAACCTACGAAAAAAGTTTTCAAACAATCTCTTTTCTTTTTCCTTCATTTTCATTGAGACAATTATTCACTAGTTTACGGTGCAATTACTCCGGCGGTAACGTTCTTGCGTGCGCGACAAGCACAGGATCGCGTAAATTGCTATAAAACCGCGGCAGCTGCCACTTAACGAACGTGGTATTTTTCAATCACCTCCGTCTCGTCAAGCTGTATTGCCAGAGAATTTCAGAAGTAATCTTCCAAACTGTTTCTCGTGTTATATCATGCGCTAAGCGTAATCGCATGAGGATTAGTTTCTCCATTTCGCCATTGTTTCATTTTTGTTTTAAACGGTTTTTGTTAAACAATGTGTTCATTCTTTACCCGCGAATGAATTTCCGTAGTTAATTTCTTTTTGCTCCTCGCTCGAATAATTTTGCCCCCCGTTTTATCCAATGGATCGATCGATTACACCCGTGTCTTCAATGTACTCTGTTATCAGAGAGATATTTTAACGATGCTTACGATTTTCACATCGGTGACGGAACACCACTGTGACAATAGCAATTTCATGGAATCGTTCAATAAAACGCCGAAAAACCGCGGCAGGATTCGTGGGAAACGAGCCGGTCGGTTTTTCGTCCACTTGTTTGACTCTTCGTACACATTTCTTCGGCCACAATAATCCAACGGCATCGTAGGACGCCGTTGGAGTAGTTTGAGCACGCGCGCGCGGCCCCGTGTCGTAGCAGCTACTGACTGGCTCTGCGACTGTATCAACACTACCCTCCTATGGAACGCATCAACCCTCCGCCACCCTCGAAGCCCTGCCTCGTTCCCTACTACCCTACCTTCCTTCTCCCTCCCGTTCATTCTCTTCCTCGTTTCCTCCAAACCGTCTTACCCTGACCCACGTCACGCCTCGCGAATCCTGTTCCTTTCATTTTGCCGCGCGCAACTGTTTAAATCGTCGATCATAATTCTCTCGCGGGTAGGAATTAAAGAAAGCCAGAACGAAATGTAAAGAAGAGAGGAACGGAGGAAGTGGAAGTTTTCTTTATTCCACCGGTTGTCAGCATTGGCACTTTTAGTCTTGTAAGAAGTACTTTGACAAATTATTGTCGTCGTACGTAAGGAGCTAATCCCGTGATGGCCGGTATGCGCGTGTGCGCGTGTCCCATGTAGATGGTCTGGGAGCGAAAGGCGAGGAAAATAACGGGACCGGGGTTGTGTCTTTTATTTATTCCTCGAAGAGTTCCCGGAGGGAGGCCCGACGCGCCAGTCATGACGCCGGGACGGTAGTTCGATGCGACTTCTTCTGCTTATCTGCTGTTTTCTTTGGTAATGTTCTTTAGATTGCTGCGAAAGTTGGTTCACGGGGAGGCTGGAGGTAATAAAAGACAAATTGTAGAATATTACGATTCGGTTAAGCGGAGCAGGTTACTTCTCGCAGAATGAAGCTGCAGAATTTTCCCTTCTTCGGTTCATAACTTCGGTTCTGTCACCGAGATAGAAGAAAAAATTTGACGAGTAATTATAAATTTCCAAGCCGTCACGTCGCGAGTTGGGAGTTTCATATCGAATCCACATTGAGCACTACTTACTACGCGTTTCGGCGTTGCTTTGTGTTTGCAACCAGCGCGGTTCTGTTTCGTTGTCCGAAAGTTTCGCGCATCGCGTTCTCATTAAATTCAGGCGTCGAAGTTAATCGGGTTCGTAGCGATTCCCGGAACAAGTTCCCGCAACAGGAACGAAGAGTGAGGGAAAACTGATGCGAGCCATCCAATTATAGCGGCGGATCGTGTAGCTATGTCGGACAAGACGCGCGATTATCGGGTTTGTCAAATGGCGGACAGATTCATTTTTGGAAAAAGAATTTCCCTTTTGACGGGTGCGTGACAGTTATACGACACGTCGGATGCTTTTTCATGGAGCCAGCGCATCGATTCGGACCGCTTTTGGCTTTGTTTTACTTTAACGTTTCTCTTTTTTCGCTCGTTCCCCTTGTATTATTATTCCTTTCATTGCATCACGCCGGATCGCTCCTTCTATTGGAAACTTGTAATGGGTGCGGTAGGTTTGAAAGGATTCGGGACCAACATCGCAGGAAATGCCATAACGGTATTGCTCGGGCATTACGTCGCGTCGATGGTATTGGTGTGCAGCGACATAAAAAAAATTCCCATGTTGCAAAAGAACGGAAATTACTTCAAAAGCGAGTTCAAGCTCCTCCTTCTTTGACCTCTCCGTCGAGACTTTAATTTCGTTTTCCTTTTGGCTCGAGTAAAACGGCGATGTTTGGAATGGAACTTGGAACGAGATGGATACACTGGAATAAAAGTGAATGATGTGTAGTAAGCATCTGTGCGGATGAAGTATGCGATGCCGAAAAACATCATCGGCGACGTGAATTTCATTGGTTCCTCTAGACTCGATGAATCTCCATATCCCTTCCAGTCGATGGTGAAAAATAGGATGACACGTGCAAGCGTTAAACGTTCCTTCACTAAGTTCCGAGAACTGGGTACCCAGAACTCGTTGCGGAGTATCTTATTAACGAAAGCGTTCGCTTTTTGCATACGATATCCTAACTGAATATTATCCCTCGCAACAAGCAGAGAGGCGTTATATTTACACGATAAGGAAAGTTTATGAGGCAATTTTCTTCACGAACAAGCCACAAACTTCTGCGTAATTTCAGTCCTTTCCTTTCAGTGGTCTCGTTCCTTCTTTTCCCCTAACTTTCCCGCCCCATTTTTTGATATTTATCGTCTAGTGGTAAAAAACCAGAAAATAAGTATCTACACCTGAGACATCTCTCTGGAAAAAGAAGAAATTTCGCGCGATCATTGTATCCCATTGAACGTTACCCTAAATAATTCGTGGATTGATGGTTAATTGAACGTTTAATCGACCGTTTCCTTCAGTGGACAAGGTTGCTTGTATCTTATCTAGTCGGATTATCACAATTAAAACGAAATCCTCGATATTTCAGGATAATTAATTCGATGCGAATAATGGGAGGGCTTTCTAGACCGTTGAAAATTCCAGGTTTAAAATGTTACAGGCATTGTTGCATTATTCATCGAGGAAAATGCGATGAACGCGGGAAACGCGTAGTCTAATTTCAAAGAGCAATATATCTGCAGCTACGATCGAAGTTTCATCTTTTTGAAGAAACACTTGCAAGTCGTAGAGGAGAGGTCAGAAAGTGGAGAGTGGTTGCGCATGAGCGGGCGTAGAGAATATTTTTTCAGACTGCTGTTGTTATCGCTAGGCGAATTAACTTTTTAATCGCCGCGTGATAAAAGAAGATAACGATGGATAAATTAAAATCTGCATTTTAACAGGTTATGAAATGACGTTGCTAATGAATAAGTTTGTATCTTATAAATATTGAAAATCGATAAACGCAGAGGCAGAAATGATACAACTTTCATTTTTTTTCTCACTTTCTCTCGAACAAAACGTATGCGGCGAAACCGACGAGTCTGTTCGATTTCGTCGGCACAAAGGGTGTATGATTGTGTTTGGTGGTTCGCTATAAATTGGTTACAACTACCTTTAAATATACCAGCATCGAAACATCGTCGATCGTTATACAATTCTCGAGTCGTATAGGAAATGCATATGAAGTCTATTATACTGGGCTTCCTCTATTACACTAGGCATCCTTTATGGTACGAGTTTTCATATTTTCTTCATAGTTTGCGGCATGAAAATTTAATGCAGTCATTTCGAATTGGCTGCGAGGTGAAGAGGTGTATCATTTTAATTCGAAACGTTACATTTTTCAGTTAACAGGAACGTTGCTGAACCAGGATGCTTTAATTTTTCCATAATGAAATGTTGCTTCTTATTTTTGCCTCCTTTTAATTAAATTTTGTTATTCTGTAACGAGGCGTCACTCTTTTCCGTCCGTTGAAGCTGCACACCTCTACCTCTCGCACTTCCGGCTTGTGAGCGAATTTTTTCTCTCTTGTGTTGTTTAACGGGTGTTTATTAACATTCACTCGAGCTTCGCTGTTCGTTTTCAGCGTCACCTTAAAGTTCTCTCGAGATCTCGTCGTTCTGCTCCCAGCGGTTATGAATACAAACTGCTCCTTCTTTTATTCTTCAGTTCCTTGAAAATCGAATAAATTCGCTATTTTTCCACCACATCCGTTTCATAAGTACAGAATACACCATGGTTCTTATTTTTATTTACATGACTGGCTACCTGGCCGTGTCAAGCGTCGACGGTTACACGAAAAATCGTCCAACAGAGGACGAGTCTTCCACCAGAAGAGATGCTTCCGCGTTTATGGAATATCTGAAGCATCGTTCACGAGTTAATGTGTGTGAACGAGAAATTTCTGTGTCGCTCTTCTTCATACTGTTTTTTTTCACTCCGTCTTAAATAATGATTAATTGACACTATCGTAGCGTCTCGTCTTCTTTGATATACTACGTGAAATATCCTTCCGTTTGAACAGGAAAATCGTGGACGGTGACGCCTGATCCGTGTTACTAGTTGTAAATATTTTTGTCTAATGAATAAAAAAGAAGATACGTTAATATACTGCATGTTAATGCAATGAAATTGGAAATTCTTCTCGGAAGCGCGACTAAAAACATTTCCAAACACCAACGTAGTAGAAATTACGACACTGGGTTTGATCTGCAACGACTACAGTCGCAACAAATCGAGGAAGCTTTTCCATCAGGAAATTGCAATTTCTTCGTTCTGGAATTTCCGTTGACCCGAAACACGAATTCTTTCAAAGCTCCGTTTCATAATGAAATCGATAGCTCGATCCCAATTATTTTACACGACGCCCCACGAGTTACAAAGTAAATTCCTAAAACGCTACGCGAGAGGGAATATTTTAAAAACCTAGCAGCCAACTTAATTTATCCTTTGCGAAATATTGCCAGCGTGCTTTTCAAGTAACGTAGGGAAACAGAGAGAGAGAGAGAGAATACGAGCAGGGGCGAAAAAATAGATAAATGCATCCAACAGAAATATGGAACTATTTCAAAGTCAGTTTACCAAAATATGTACGTATCAGAGAATCCGTAATTTTTTTCTCGTTTGCCATTTTAATCGATTTCAGTCTTTTCGAAATTACATTTACGTCGTCTGATATGGACACGCAAACGTACTGAAATTTTCAACCGGATAAACATTGTTTTTATCATATCAACAAGTTTTTACTAGATCGTGGCATTGCTTCGATTTTGTCATTATCACCCCCCCCCCCCCAACTTGAGTTGGTCGCTTCATGAAAAATGGAGGTTCTAAACTGTTTGTCCAGAAGTAACTCGTGACAAATTATCGCGTCCACTGTTCACAGTAGCGTTATCTACGCGTATTTACGTGCACCTTCTGGCCAGAAATTGATGTTTCCTCGCGGTGAAAATTAATGGAAATTTAATATCAATCCCCCGGTTGTACGCGAATAATAGAGCCGATATTCGCGTGGGAACGTCGCGAAAAGTATCCGCGTAATCGAGCGTCTACATTGGACGATATCAATTGGAAATTTCTGCGAAATAACGAAAATTCTCGTTAATTTATATGCGAGATTTCCCTGACTGTGTTTATACGAGAATATAAACGTTTCCAATTTAACTAGATAACTATAAAAATCGTTCTCTAGGGATCGCTCGACGGTGCCGACATTTTTCTTTTCTGCGCAAATTGTAATTAAAATTGAAATGCGATTCGACTAATTTCAACGGGAAAGTTAATTATCCACGAACAGCTAGGACGAGGAAAACGAAAAAGCTGGAAGCCTTCACGTGTAAAAGGAGGTCAACGTGGTATTACAATAATCATATGCTAACTCAACTAGTTTGCCGTTATATTACATTCATTACCATCGGACTTTCGTGTAGTTATTAACTTCAACCTGTGTAATTTAATAAAATTCACGTTCAGTAAAGAGTTCATTTGCAAAGCAGCGTATTTGACGTGTTCCTTTATACAGAAGAATTTTATACAGCCAGTGCGCTGGGCACAAAAGTTTGTTCCTTTACGCGAATAAAGTACATAATTTTCATACCATGATTCCTTTTTCATCTCTCTGTTTTATTCAATTTTAGACGAGGTTTTCCTCGAACGCGTCACGATATCGTGGCCAACCAGTGGGTTATGAAAATTGTTGAAATATTTACGCTATGGAATTACGTATGTTCCCTACGTACGAATCTCCCGATACGTATACGTGTTCCACGTTCGCTGAGAAGCTTTAAAAGAAAAAGAAAAAAACAGGAAAAAAGAGGACGTCGGAAAAAGAAAAAAGTGGAAAAGGCTAGGCGAGAGTGGAATAGCAACAC
The DNA here is from genome assembly GCA_963969225.1 of Xylocopa violacea. Lineage (NCBI taxonomy): Eukaryota > Metazoa > Arthropoda > Insecta > Hymenoptera > Apidae > Xylocopa > Xylocopa violacea. The sequence goes on from CAXAJV010000835.1 coordinate 2,856,904, forward strand.
CTCCACGTCCGATCTGCAGAATATCCGAGTGCACGCGTTTTAAGCACTGCCCATAAAAGTATTAATAAAAACTCGAATACTACTTTGAATATCAACGAGATTGCGTCAGCAAGAGTAACTGGGTGGAGGAGCTTGGACGTTAAAAACTGTAACCCGCATTACACCTACCATTACTTTGTAGCGAGATTAAACGTTGAGGTTTGAATATTTAATTGAACAAGTAGTGAGGAACGGCATTGCACCGACGATAGACATTCGCGGAGTAATAAAGCGTGCTTCTTATTGAGCTCGTAAAATTTCTGCATTTATGGCTAGCGTGCTTCGTGTTTAGTTTATAATATAGTCAAGTTTCTGGAAAATTATGTGTACGATTGTACAATTTTTGTTACTTTTAATTTTGCTCTTGTTTGAGGAAAATTGTTGGTCACTTAATTGCCAGTCTGGTATATTGATTGATATCACTGAAAATTAGAGAAAGAATAAATGGTTTTATATATCGGCAAATATTTCTAAATCTAATTGAATTACGCAAATAGTTGTAACAATTCGAGTTTCGTGAAGATTTTTAAAAGTTATCAGATTTTGATATTGGAGAGATTGTTGTTACCGGTAAAAGCTACGAGTTAGCAGTGAAAGCTCTACTACTTCCCTTACGACTATGATCAAAGTACGATCACCAAAGTCGTACAATTTTACTGTCTTTCGAAATGTTACCAATTCAGCATATGGCTCCAAATAGGTACCGGAAGTAGCAATAGTGATCCCAGTAGATGCATCTTGTCCGCGATAATAATACATAAATGATTAAGAAGTAAACTCGCGAAAAATAACAATAATTCTCTTTTAAAACGTAAATGTAGCTTTAGTTTACATAAAATTTATAAATGATTATTACCAATAGTTGTGAGTAATCGTTAAGAATATTAATTGGTAAAAAAAATTGCGAAAATCGGTAAATTACGGCCAATTTTAACGAAAAATCAATTTAAAATTTAAGCGCAGGGGTGGGGAGCCATGGATATATAAGGAGGGCACTTCCGCTGATTTAATCAGTTGCTCGATAGACGCGGTGCCGATCGGAGCTCCTCTTGGGCCTAGTTCAGGAAGATGGACCATGATCAACGTGTTATGATGGTGGTGGGGGACCACGAAGAGGGTGCTGCCCTCCATGGTGGCGGACACTGGTCAGCCTGATGATCCCTTGGTAGTGGACAGTGGTCAAGCGAGCTGAGTCGATGGTGGTGGATCACGGAGAGGCTGCTGAGCCCTATGATAGTGGACACTGGTCATCGCGATAACCCCTTGGTAATGGAAAGTGGTCAGCGAGCTGAGTCGATGCTGGAGGATTACGGAGAGGGTGCTGACTGCATAGTAGTGGACAATGGTCAGATAGCTGAGTCGATGGTAGAGGATCATGGAGAGGATGCTAGTCGCTGATGACGTCACTTGTCTGCGAACGGTGAGTTTGTACAAACCGAATTTTTAATTAGAGGTGGTGGGGTAGATGAGGTAGCAGTAGTAGTAATTTTGATATATACTTGAACAAACTGGAGGGCTCTCAGCTTGCGCATTCGACTGAATGCTAGCATATATAGCCCTCCTATTTTATATAACTGTAATCGTTCTTTTTATTAGTTTATCGGTTTAAAAAATGAGAGATTGTTATGTGTTGAGAATAGTTTCGCGATTGAATGACTAGTGTATATCGCGAACACTCTTGGGATTGAACGATTAGTTTTATTACTTTTATTAGTTTTATGATTTATTATTTGTTTTTCTTATTTTTCAATTTTAATTTTCTTTTTGCTACCAAACTTTTGTATTTGAAGAATTTAGCTTTTTGCAATTATTACCGAATTTTTGACGTGTCTCCGAATTCTTGACATATTACTGAAATATTTTTGGACTTCAGAGAATTGAAAGTCCACACCTATTATATGTTAGATTTATAATAAAAATAGTTTATTAAAGTAACGATATAACAAAATAAAAATAGTGTATCAGAGTAACGATAAAAGAATTCCTAATAAGTTGCGTGCGTAAGCAAATAGCCGTGCAGCGCACCGTATCCGTACTCCATTTGTCATTACACAAGTTTAAGAGAAAAGTTGAATGAAATCTTGGTACCTCAGTGGCGAGGCTGCATATAATGGAAGGGTGGATGGGATTTGGGTTTGGGGATAGGTCCCTGCGTACTCATCTCTAAACGTGGAGGCAAGTATGCAGGGACCTAATTCCTTGATAACGTTTTTGAAAGACCGGTCTTTCTAAAACGATATCGAGTAACATTAGATTTAAGACTTAGATTTAAGAATTAAATTTAAGAGTCAGATTCAAGAGTCAGATTTAAGTTATTTGCGTAAGGATATCAATGTTCGTTGCGATGTTCTTGTCAAGTGTCGATATTATTCCATTATTCCATATTCTGTTTTATTTCGCATCTCTTTTCGTTCGAATTCTTACTCTGTCATTCTTCGTTGGTATCTGATCTCGCTCCTTTATCTCGTACTTCAGATTTCTGTGAAAATAAATCAAATTTCTGCGTTACTCGTGGGATCGCCGAGGGATGAGAATACATCTTTAGTTAGAATTAATTTAGATTTATATGCTAAATAAAATAAATAATCTTACCCAAAGTAAACACAACCTATCCCTATTTTCCTTATACTTCTCGTTTAAGAAAACAGAATTACTAATTGATCTAGTGCAAATCAATTCATATTTGCTTGGTATTAATAAATCATTTAACTGCGCATTCGCTTGCATGCATCGCATGCTGCATGTAAGTAAGGGTCCCTAAGCAGTCACCTCCACGTGGTGGACCTGGGCCCTTGGTAACGTTTTCGAGAGACTGCTCTCTCGAAAACGATATCAAGCTAAGGACTACGCGCGTAGACATAAGTATTGTTGTAAACTCGGTGCTAGAAGTACCAAACCAGTTAGAAGACCATGCTTCGTAACTTCTGATAAAGCTAGATAGATTTTCCACTTGTACAAAGATTACATAGATTTACCTTTAACAATTTTCTATGATGCTCATTCATTCTATTATTTCATTAACTTTACGCGAGATTAGAATAATTTAATTACTGGTACTTTTAGCACCGAATATTTTGCAATACAATTTAAATTTTCCAAGTCCTTTTCAGGACGTTGAAACTTTAAATTGGACAGCAAATAGTTTAGTTTAAGTTAATTTATAAGATCATATTTGTACTCATATAATGTAAATTTATAATTGTGTGAGCCTTTCCCTCTTATCCTGACTCATTTAAGTTAATTTTTACTATTATATTTGTACACTTGTGTAATGTAAATTTGTAATTGTGTAACCCTTTCCCTCTTATCCTGACTTCTCTCATTTATCACAACCGAGCGTAATTATTCTCGGTTTAATTAGTTCGTAAGAATGGTATCCCAGTTCATTGGGTACTAACAGATTCTTCGATATGTGGTAGAATAGTTGTTTCGAAACCGGTATCTCGCATTTCTTTGTTGTCAGCGATAAAATCATTCATTTTCTATTCATATTCTATTCATAAAAACACGTCGGTCAAAATTCAGGGGCTCGTTTAAGAGAATCCTGCATAATCTATGGCAATTTCTATCTCTTTGTGGTGTTTGTTCTCGAAAGAGATTGGTCTGATTGTTGATGATGAGAATGACTTTATATTTATCTATTTTGTGTTCGCAAAGTGGTTTCATTATTCTTTTTACATTTGGAAATAAGAAAATGGTATTTTCGGTGAATACAACGTTGGAGATATCACTATGGTATTGTTTTACGTCAAAAAATCTCCATTTCCACAATCTTTAAGATTCTTTCCAATTGCTTCACGCAAACAGGCTATACGAAATTCTATTAGGAGAATCACTATTAAGAGAATTTTGAAATTGGACGTATTTTCTCCGTTCTTGTCAAAAATTCATTGGTTTTGGGGCGAATTTCAACAACTTCACCAACTTCGTCGAGAATAATACCCCTAATCCTTTCCACTTCCTTTGTTATCAAATTTATATGATTACTATGATGAAATTGTCATGACTATTGTAATGAAATTGTTATGATTATTGTAATGAAATTGTTATGATTACTGTACCAAACTTTGTATATGTATTGTACTGATTATTGTAATAAAATTGTACGGAAACGCATTCTTCTTATTCAGAGAGAAACACACACTTTGATTTATTCCGTTTAATTTTGAGTCGTTTTAAAGTAGAATAATAGAATTTAAAGTATCCTTTCGTATTGCTTTTAGTGCAATACTTTAACTTTTGTAAAATAGAATCATCGTATAATCGTTCTATAATAATGTTTCTCTCTGAATAAGAAAGTGTTTCCTTTTGCGATTCGTAAATTCCATACTGCAATTTCTAGAATTCTTTGGTAGATTTTAGAAAATGTATTATGGATCTCGGTTTTTTAACTGAAATAGAGTCAGATCTCGGTACCTTCTGTAACGAGATCGTAAATATGTAATGGAGAGTGGATGGGATTTGGATTTAGGGGTGGGTCCTTGCGTAGTCACCTCCACGGGGTGGACCTGGGCCCTTGGTAACGTTTTCGAGAGATTGCCTTCTCGAAAACGATATCAAGCTAAGGACTACGCGCGTAGACATAAGTATAATTGTAAACTTGACGCTAGAAATACCGAGCTAATCAAAAGATCGTGGTTCGTAGCTTCTAATAGAGATAGTTTGATTTTTCATTTGTATAAAGATTTCATAGATTCACTTTTAACAATTTTTTATTATTTCATTAATTTCGTTAGAGATTAGAATAATTTAATCACTGGTACTTCTAGCGTCGAGTCTTTTTCAGTACAATTGAAATTTCCAAGTCCTTCTCAGGACTTTGAAACTTTAAATTGGACTGCGAATAATTTAGTTTAAGTTAATTATTGCCATCCAATTTGTACATTCATGTAATGTAATTTTAATAAGATAATCATCCCCTTTTATCCCGATTTCCCCCGTTTTTATTATTAATTATATATGGTGACTTCTATCTCGCTATGGTGTCCCTTCGATGAAGGGTTGTTTGATCGTTCGACGTCTGATGGTTTGATGTTTGATGGTTTGATGATCGATGGTTTGATATTTGATGGTTAGAAAATCACTTTCTTTCTGGTTTATTCTGGTTTACTTAAATCTCTGTTCGCCGTTGGAACGGCGTTGGATGGCCGCTGGATCGCTGACGGATGCGTGCGTTTTTAGTCATAAGTACTTGTATATTGTACATCTCTGTAATTTAATTGTAATCGTATTGTAAAGAAATACGTTTTCTTACCCGGAGAGAGAAATAACTGCTCCCCTTTCTTGCACCCCTCGTTTATCAAGACAGAACTTTTAATTGTTCTCGCGTAAATTAGTTCGCGTTTATTTGCTCGAGCACTCTAACTTTATGCTTCGTAAGATCGCTTCACGTAGATTTCCTCTTTTTTTCTTCTTCCTTTTTTCCCTTTCCTTTTTTTCTCCTTCGCTCGAGATTTAGATTTTAATCGTCACGCAGGGAAACAGTTGCGACTCAATCAAACCGATGCGTGTTTGTCGTGGCCACCTGGATCTTCACGGGTTCAGCCGTGGACGCGCTCACGATGGAGCGGGCTGAGTGGTTCCCAACCCGAGGCGCTGGGGTCTGACCTGCTGTAAGACGGATTCGGGCGGTTCCACGAGGTTCGTCTCTATCGCAGAGCAATCCTAGAGTTGGGCCTCGCTGGGGTTCAGATGGACATCTCACTCACCGTCGGGGAGAGCGCGGTTGCGATTGTTTCGACGTAAGACGTGGCATAAAACTTGCTCGCGATTCGCGTCGGGTACGATTTGCCAAATGGCTAACGCGGAAGCATCGGATTGGAATGCTCTTTAATATAATAGTAGAATTTAGAGTATCGTACCGTAGAACCTTTTGCGAGACACTTTCTTTTGTCGAAAGTGTTGGAAGAGTCACTTAATAAATCTCTCTTCGGGTAAGACAGTGGTATTTCTCGTCACCCCTTTCGTAAAGTCCATACTGCAGTTTCTAAATATCTGATAGATTTTAGGAAATGTATTATGGATTTCGCGTGTATTAAATTCAAGTAGAGTCAGATCTTGGTACCTTCTGTACCGAGATCGTAAATATATAATGGAGGGTGGATGGGATTATGGTTTAGGGATGGGTCCCTGCGTAGTCACCTCCACGGGGTGGACCTGGGCCCTTGGTAACGTTTTCGAGAGACCGGCCTCCCGAAAACGATATCATGCTAAGGACTACGCACGTAGATTATATAATTAGTGTAATTAGAGAATAAGATATAGTTTAAGTTAATTTTTGCGTTCGCCACTGGATCGCCGCTGGACCGCCGTTGGATGACTTAATATAACTTGTTAAATTTATCGTGCCTCATCGAAGGAGGGTTGTTTGATTCTTTAATGTTCGATGTGTAGGTGATTAATGTTCGGAAATCCGCTTAGTTTTTGGTTTATTCTGATTTATTTTAACCCCTCCCTTCGCCGCTGGAACGCGGCTGGATGTCGTGATATAACTTACTACATATTCTCCATTAATATAATTTAATTACGTTCCATCTTTGTTCCTTTCCCATGACTATTCTCATGCTAATCAATTCATTCGGTATTTGTAATCTATTCAGTGATCGGTAGATGAGTTATCTTAAGTATTGAAACTGAGAGCAGGTGTAGTTGAAATAGAAGTAATCATTCTGTGATTAAAGAAATATATGCGACGGTGGAAAATCAGGTAATTGTTTAAATAATCCGGCATCTCTCTCTCTCCATCTCTCTTTCTCTCTCTTTCTGTCTCCATGGTATCTTCCCTTGATCAAAGGTTGGCTCTTGATTTCAATAATTACAACAACAGAAAATTTAATTCTGTAGTCGCAAAGTGACTTCATTATTCTCTTTAAATTTGGAAATGAGGAAATGATATTTTCGGTGAATGCAGCGTTTGACGCATGGTATTGTTTTACGTAAAGAAATTGCTATTTCCACGTTTTCCAAGGTTCTTTCCAATTGTTTCACGCAAATAGGCTGTACGAAATTATAATTGAGAATGATTATTAGGGAATCGTGAAATTTGACGTATTTTCTCCGTTCTTGTCAAAAATTCAATGGTTTTGAGTCGAATTTCAACCAATCCTTTTCATATCCATTCTGTTATCCAATTTTTATGATTTCTATAATAAAATTCCTGTGATGTCAATAAATAATTTCAACAGATATTTCTACGTTCGCCGCTGGATCGCCGCTGGATGCGTATATTATTAGTCATAGATAATAGTAATTATAATTAGATAATAGTAATTGTGATAATAATTGTAATGAAATTGTAAGGGAGTATGTACATTGTCTTATCAAGAGCGAAACCATAGAATTTTTCCTCAAAATCCCCGTTTTATCGAAATTGAATATAATTATTCTTAGTCTCCATTTGCACACTACTGATGTTTATCAGTAATAGTTTTATTACTCTGCGTACTCGCTGGCATGCATCGCATGTGGCAAGCAAGTAGTGAGCACGCTAACTTATTGTTACACGTAAGTCGCTGCCATGAGTAGATCCATGGGTCGAAAAGACCGTGGTTTGGAAAGTGGACAGCGCCGGAAACATTTAGTTAGCAAATCTACGTGATTACGTAGATCCACGTGAGTATATAGAGTATCTTTGGTCACGTCGCGAATGTTATGTTCACTTTTCTCTTTGATTTATTACTTATCACAAGTTTGTCCAATTTTAATTACCTTTTTAATTTCATTTTTTCAGAATAGAGTATAATAGAGTTTAGTGCTTATCGCATCGTAATCCCTTTTGAGAAACGCTTTAATGTTTCTAAAGTGTCGATAAAGAGACTTTGTAAATTACTCTCTGGATAAGAACATGATATATACTACCAGTCCCTTCTTCCATTTCGCGATTCGTAAAGTCCACGTTGCAATTTCTAAGAAAATGTATCATGGATTTGGCGTGTATTGAATTCAAGTAGAGTCGGATCTCGGTACCTTCTGTACCGAGATCGTAAACATGTAATGGAGGGTGGATGGGATTAGGGAAATATGGATGTGTTCCTGCGTAGTCACCTCCTCGTTGGTGGACCTGGGTACTTGGTAACGTTTTCGAGAGCCTGGTCTCTGAAAGACGATATCATGCTATGGACTGCGCTTGTAGACATAAGTATTGTAGTAAACTTGATGCTAGATGTACCAAACTAGTTAAAAGATGGTGGTCGTAGCTTTTGATAGAGATAGATAGATTTTTCACTTGATCAAAGGTTTCATAGATTTACTTTCAACAATTTTCTATGATACTCATTCATTCCATTATTTCGTTAACTTTGCGCGAGATTAGAATAACTGGATTACTGGTATTTTTAGCATCGAGTATTTTGCAGTACAATTTAAATTATCCAAGTCCTTTTCAGGACTTGGAAATTTTATTTACGTTGTACTTCAGGTAATAGTTGAAGCCATAATTTAAATTAAGTTAAGTAAAATTTTACTCTCGTGGCATCAACCTGGAACCGTCGAAGAATTATACTTTCTCTCTGGTCTTTTTGGATTTTAATTTAAATCAAATCTTTATCTGGCAAGAGGTTTTATGTCTGCAATAATTCACATTTTATGAGCTTTGGAAAATTTTTAATTCGGTCCTCCCCTTTGCGTAAAATATATCCACGAATTTTGCAAGAACTGCTACTTTATCAATTTTGAATCCTATATTGTAGAGGGTGTAAAAATTTGTACGCGATCAATATTTCGGACAGTAATGGTCATAAAATTCCATTAGATCAGTGGCCTATCTTGTAGCTCGTCGGTACTAGGATAAATCGAGACGAAGTTATCGACTTGAGCTTGCAGAGTATCACGAGCTTACCGACAGGCGATACTTGAGCTTGCAGTGCACCGTGGAAAGCTTCACGACACCTCCGTATCGACTCGTCTCGATGCCTGCATGTTATCTATGCGGGATTCTAGATTTCTTCAGAAGCAAATTTCGTTGTAGATACAATCGCAGCACGGAGCAGAAAATCTCCTTACCGATATTCAATCAAATAGCGTATATGTTGCAAGTGTATTATATTCGTACAAGAATTCAATTAGTCGATCAGAAATCGTTAGAACCGCGCAATAAGCAAAGACAGAGAATCTCGCGAATTTTTTTAAACACTCGCGACATCAATCTCGAAATTTGTATTAGCATTGCATTCTCATACAGCAACTTATAAAAGGAATTCAGTAATTCTGTACTTTTGCCAGAGTTTTTCATTTAGAAACGCTATGTCCGCTCTGCCTCATCTTTGCAGTGTTTGGACGTTTCGTTCGCCTGCTTTCGCATTCGTGCTGCGGTGAAATTGTCAGTATCGCGACGTGATCTCGCGGAAACACATGAATAATGTCAACTTTCAATGCGAATTCGCTTTCACCGAGTGTCGGGCTATTGCTACGGACATCAAATTTTAATATCCGCACTTTACTTTACCGCCGAGTGCATGGGAAGTTGTGTTCTTTTCATTGGAATTTTTATGCCTCGTAACGGTCCAGCCGCCAGCGACTGAATGTCTTCTCTAGTTAAGAGATGATCTACTCTGGGGAATGGAGTTCCCCTAGCCTGTATAATGGAAGCAAACGAAACGTCAAGTATTCTTCGTTACACGGAAATCTAACAATGGCGAAGGGTAGGAAAGATGCTTTCATTCGGATGAGGCGGTCTTCTATACGCGCGTTCTTACATCTTTTTTGTACGTAAAAGGATGAGGTTGTATTGTTCTGTTTTGTTGCATCTCGATGGGTATTTAAAAGCAGTGTCGCATGTTTTTGGCGTAGATTCTGATTGTTTCGGAACAAGGGAAATCCTAATTACCTATTTCTGTAGGAGAGTGCAGTATCGTGATATAACGCACGTCTATCACGAATGCAAACTATCTCACGGTAAACTAGCAGTGTGATAGCTCTGCATTTACGATTTCCTTCTCGAGGAAATTGAATTCTATAGAGCTTATCGTTTCAGAATTGTCTAGTGCCGCTTCTTGTTATATTATATCTTAATTTTTATTCTAATTGAAAGGCAAATATGACAACTACTAGAAAACTTTGGAGAACGTGTATTAATGTTAGAATCATTTTGAAGTTTCGACATTTAGATTAGCGATGTTAACTATTCAGTTGATCTTCATTGTGTTTGTGACACAGTATGAATTCAGTAGTTGCGTACGTTAACAGTTTTAAACACCAAATTACTTTGTGAAAATGGTTCGATTAAAGAAACTTCGCTCGACACACGATAGGCTTTACAGCGAAGCAGTTTACGCCCTCTGAATTGTGTTAATTAGAAACTTGATTGTAGGTCCAGCGCGCGTTTTCGCTGGAGCTATCATTCACGTTAATTAAAATAGCTCTGCGCTAACAATTCGTTAACTGGTTTGCTTCAATGCCCTGCGAAATTACTCACTAGCAAAAACGTAATCCGTGTGTTGATTCCATTCAAAGGAAGCAAATTAGATTAAATATCCAGGATTTGAATCTCTGGGGAGACGTAAACCGTATGCTGAAATTAATTCATAATTATGTAATGGTCGCTAGGTCATAGATGTTTCTATTGAAGTTTCATTTTCGTAGCGTTGAGCTCGTTAGGCATTGCATATTTTGAGAACCTGAAGTAGAAATACAAATTTTTCTTCTCCGTTCCGAGCGGAGTTTTGTGTAACTTTCCGTTCGGTATCCCAACAGAGTATACTCTTCTTTCTTCAAGGGGTACAATTTTTCACCACCACTGCATCGCTATAGAGGCTCATGTTCACTGTCGAAAGAAACGGTCCTAGACTCTATCAAACCTGGTCGCGCATCGATAGTCGTGTAGAAAGGATAAATTAACATCTGGCATTGGCCAAATATCTAGGTCGAGAATTTACTGAAGAATCATTAGAGAGAAAAAACGACAATACGAATCTCCAACACAATGTATACAAAGTATTCACACTCGCTTCGAAATGAGAAAGGGTGATAAAATGAAATACAAGAAGTAAAAGCAACGGTTCGGTATTTCCACAGTCGAATTCGTTACGTCAAAGAACGCGATGTAACCGATGTAAAATTCGACGAAGTTCAAGTACGCGTGACGAGGCTTCTTTTATTATACTACGTTCGTTCTTTGATTTGAAGGTTGATGAAACTTCCTGTCGGGTTGATTCATTTGGTTAACATGGACCTGGCATTTCGCGGAGAATAATAGATTAACATGACTCGTGACAGAGAGGAGAGAACGAAAAAGTTGGAAGAAAGTTGCCGCAATTTCATCTAGCACCGCGCTGCGTAAGTTCGTTACACGGGCGGAATTTTCCATATAAAGCATCGCGCACGCTGAACATCTTATCGCTTCTTTGAGCTATCGCTGTGAGATTCCCCTAGCCTTCAAAGCAGTTAAAATTTTCACAGTTTCAGTGGAATCGTGCCCACAGCGTGACCTACATTCGCGGAATTTCATTTTTCTCCCTCTAATGTGAATGCATGTGATTGTATTGTTGGATTGAAAAATTCAGGGTACGCAATGGTTCCGTAGACCTCCGTGAGATGTTCGCGAAGTTTCACATTGTCAATTTCACTTGTCGTATCTTGGAACTGAACGAACTTAAGCAAATCGAACATTCTCTTTACCTCTCAAAAAGAATGAAGTCGGCAAATAAGCGGTGTTCTTTCCATTTTTCTGATCTTCGCAAATAATTAGTAACAATGTGGTGAAACGGAACATCTTTTTCCTTTAAAGAGAAATTCAATTTTCTTAGTCGTTTAACTCGAATTGTTTCTCTAATCAATAACGTATTAAACACGTTGACAGTTGCTCGCGGGTATTGCTGAAACTCGTACGAATTTACATTACCGACGCGCGAATGCATCGCACTCGTCAATCATAACATCAATCTACAACATCGAACACCGACGACCATTGAATTATCAGCCTTCAGCTAATTAACTGACAAAACAACACGTACCTTTGATAAAGTCCACAGCCATTCCCAAGCCGTACGTATCCTTGTCGTAATCGTCGAGAATGTAGGCGCCGATCTTAACACCGGGTACAATTCCACGATCGTTGAGCCTATCCAGAGTGTAAAGCATCACCTCGAGCGCTTGAACGTCACGTTGCGGCATCACTGGCCCGCAGGTGATGGTATCCTTCCTCTCATGGACCATCATTAGACGACTTAACACTAGATTATACTCGACCATCGCGCTGTGCTTAACTGGCCACTGATTCGGCGGTTCCAGCTCATGCGACGAGTTGTTCGTCGTTTGCGAGGACGCCTCGTCCATGGTAACGGTTCATGGTCAGAAGAAGTGGCGATCATGTCAAAAGTGAACGAAAATTGGTTCTCGTCGTTAATCAATCCGATGGTCGACGTTTCGGCGGTAACTGGAAGTTGTTCCCTCTCTGTAGACGAAAGCGCGAGATTTTCGTTAAGGTAGTTGCCCAGAGAACCATTCGTACTTTTCAAACGGGAGCGAAACCTTTGATCAATCCTGCACTCTGGAGACGAATTCTAGTGGACGTGTCAACGAAACTCTTAGCCCCCCCGGGAGCATCGTTGCTGGCATTCGCTTGGACATATTCCATTTGCATGGTCGAGGCGGTACTTCGTTGGACCTCGTCCTTGTCCCACGTCGGCGTAGAAGTTCGTCCCGACACCGGGCCTCCGACCTTCATAGATGAATCAAGTCTCAGGTTCGTCGATGTCGATGTTTGCACCGTGGACGACCTGGACTTTCGTTCTCTCGTAGGATGATCGATCACCGGGATGGGCATCGTGCTCAAGGAGTTAAACCCGTCGGACGGATTAACTTCGTTCACCGTTCCATTATCCAACGAGCGGGTTTGAGCCCTCTCATTTTTCGAGCTAAACCCGACGGACGGTTCATCAGGCTTAATGTCGCAGTCGCGTGTTTAAATATTTCGATTCAACGACTCTGTCGCCCTTGAACCGACGGGTTGCCGTTTCTTCGAAACCATTAGAGGATCGTTAAACGTTACTTCATCATCTTCTGTCAAACCATCCGTAGCTGTATCGAACCCTTCCGCCTAGTCTTCGATTTTCCTATTTATCGTCCCAATTGTTTGGATAACGGCTTTTCTGGACGCGGATGGTCGTTCAGCAGGGGTTAAAGGAAGCTTCGATTTCGAATATTTCGTTTTATTCACGAGCGATTGCTTATGGTTCGCGTTTATTTTGATATCCTTCGTAATCTTCCGCTCTTGCTTAGTCGAAGATGAGTTCCTGAACGTATCGTCGGAATTTTCCTCGCCGAATTCAGGAAGGCCACTGTTCTCCGACGTATAGCCCCTTTCGGTTAGACACTTCATATCGTTTCTTAGGTACGGGGCACTCCTTGGCGCCGCAACAGAGCTATGCTCGGAGTTCACGAGGACGCCGTCAGACTCCTTTGTCACGTTACTTTGCGCAGAAGCCTCTTCCGTTGTCGCTTTATTCGCCTCTTCTTTAGCCTTATCAATCTCGCTCCGCGGAGCGTCTAATTCCATATCTTGCGACGAATCCGCGCTCAAATTGAGTCTTATTGAGATCACATCGTTACTTAGACTTGAAACGTTTTCCGGTAACTGTGCATTGTCATTTCAACGTCGAATTCGGTTTGCCATTTAACATCGAGCTATCCGATAGCAGTGAATCTTTCTCACTCACCACATCTGGTGCTTCGAGTGTTACTCTGTTAACTCATCCTGTGCTTCCGTCGTGACTTGTTGAGCTGAATTCATTGCTCAATGTTAAAGTACTCAAATTTAACGTCGAATCATTCCACTGCTGTACGTGTGCTGCAGCATCTCGATCGTCCAGTGAGTTATACATAACGTTCTCTGAAATGAAGTCGATCTCCAATTCTGTCTCGACAATTTTCGCATCGTTATTCAAAAAATCATTTGTCGTTTCGCTGAAAGTAACATTCAATGAAGTTCCACCGTATTGCGACGAATCCAACGCGACCGCGTCGCTAGACGGAATAATATTTCTCTTCTCGCGGATCGAAAAATTTCCACGGGTTCTCCTGTCTGCCTCATCATCGCTTCTATTTGTTGATATCTGTTTCACGGAGATTCCATTCAACTGGCGTGTATACTCCATCTCTCTCCGAATCAACGTTGATTTACGAGACGTCGAGGTTCACCAGGAACCTTCGAACTCTGAAGAATGATGAGTCCTCCCTTCTGTCTTGATTGCTTTGACTCTTTTGCCTCGCGGCTCGCAATTCGAGGATCCCGAATTCTGGCAGAGGTACGACCACTCCAGATTTATTACATCACCAGAATCGAACGACCTCGGCTCTTCGTCAGGTTTTATTCCCGAATTTTTAATGGACCTTCTGCTCATCAACTGATACATGGAATTATCATGTCCGTCGACTTCTATTTCCCGATTTCCCTTTTGGTTTCAATTCTCCGTCGAACAGTTCACTAATAGAAGCGGAAGATTTAGGAGTTTCAATGAAATATCGTTTCTGGATGTATCCTTTGGGCTCAACATCTCGCGTATCTTTCTTACCTTTCGTAGATGCTCGTCTCTTCGCGTCTTTTAATCTTTTTCGACCTGTCAGCGTTTTCAATTTCAACCGTCCAATCCTTAATGGTTGATTAATAGAGGTGGAAGACTCGGCGGAATCGATTAAATATTGCTCAACCGAGCCTTCCGACGGCTTCCTACCACTCAATCCCCCTGGATCCGCGAATTTCTCCGATTTCAATCCTGTTTCGAATGCTTTACCGATAGAAACAACGGATTCAGGAATCTCAGTCGAATATCGCTTCCATTGCGGTTTCCTCGCCATCTCCCAAGCTCCGAGAACCCACGATACAGTCACCCTGAAAATAGTCCATAGTCCTTTGACCGTCCACCATATAGGATCTTTTCATCCGAAGACGTCGAAGCTCGCCACTGAATCCCCTTTGCCTTCTCACGTCCTTGTTCTCTCGTCTGAAAGCCTTTAGACTGCCTGAAACCCGGGAGGATAAGCGGGGCTCTTCCGGAATATTCACTGAACTCCCGGTGAATCCGGTCGATCCCCTGGCAGTTGGCCCGGCTCGGCGTTTATCGCGTCGTTCCTTGTGGCAGTCGTTCGACGGGTCGGGATCCGCGAGTCGACGATCGCTCGACCGGATCGATCGATCGTCATCTTCGTCGGTTTGATTCGCGTCCACCGCCTGGGCGGTTCGCCAGGAAATTGCTCTCGACGACTCCTCCGTGATGTCATTCTTGACGAGTGGACGGAATGTTTGCCGAGCGGTAGTTGATGGCAATGATAACTTTTAAGAGTGCCGGGATGACGGATTATTTGAATGGTTTTGGAATTTCAGGGATGGTTCATTAGCGCCGCGAGCCCCGTAAGCGACTTCGGCGCGGTTAACCGACAGCTGGTTGTTACCATAATCGAGCGGATACCGTTCGCCCGCCAAACTGTTTCGCAGAATCGATAGCACCACTGACGCGGCCAGTACGGCCAACCAACAGTTGTTCCGCCGCATCACCTGCCTCCCGTGACAAACATGTCCTGGTCCTGCAAAAGTACGCAGCGTCTCTGTGAGTCCACCACAGCGCATAATAAGACCTATCGATCTAGTAATCTTATGCTAATCGAGGAGAAACGTATCGAATATCGTTCTCTACGAGATGTACGTGTTTGTTGCACCGAGACGGTTCGCGGCAATTTGGTTGAAACTATTTGAATGGTACAAAAGGGTTAAATTTGATTCGCTCTGTTTGAGAGCGGTTTAATCTATTTGCAGAGGAATGGAAATGTTTGAAGATTAATTATTCATACGTATATTGTGTATGCAATCAACTTAGAGGTTAAGGGTTGAAGCTTTGTATTACAGATACGTGAAGTGCATTAATATCGTGGAGTTTATTTTGAGCTAAGTTATTAATCATGATGCAATAACGAACCAGTAAATATCTCTGCGAGTGTTGCACATTTTCGAAATTACAGAAGAATACCGCATAGTTGGAAGTCCGAGCATTACACGTGCATAGTCAAAGCAGGAACTAACCTCGATCAAACATTGGCTATCAGTTAAGCGTGGAATATTGCCACTAAATTTCTCGTATCCAAATCGAAGGAGCCAGTGGCCGCAACAGGCGCATACGGAGTCCCGGTGCACCATTGTACATATTTTAGCATCGGTGTATTGATTAATTGTGTTCAATGCGTTCATATTAAATTCTCCATCACTTCTGATAGTACCTTCAAGTGACTGTAAAAGATTAATACCCTGGAAATCCATTTATTTGAACAGCGTCGGTGGAAATCTCGCTCGTCCGAATGCTTTCTGTAGCCATAATACGTTGATCCGATTACTCTTAGTACAAGCGTTTTCATTTGGTTGGCACGGAGCCAAACTGCGATTTGATCGAGAGTGATTTTCCTAGTTTTTATAAATCAGATTTATCGATCGCCTTTCTATAGACCGATACGATCAGCAGCATCGTTGATGGATCACCCTCGCGCAGTTAATCGAATGAAATTTTAATAATCCGAGAATATGATAGCTTAGGAACGGAGCTATCGCGATGTCGATATAATCTATACAATTGATGCAGAATTAATTACCACTCGGTTAACGCTATCTCGAAAGCCAATATAATCTCTTTGAGCGACATCTTATTGTTGCCAGGCCGCGCAGCGATCCCCTAATCGCTCTTCCAGAAAATTTACCCCTCGCGCTATAACCGTTGTATCCTATCTAACCGTGGATCGTCGCGATTCAACGCGAGCATCCATTATTTTAACACTGCTTGCGCGTTAATTAGTCCGTTTCGAGGCACGGTCTTTCCTCTTTGTCCAATAAACTTCGCGCGGCTGCGAATCCTGAAGGAAAGCCTTGGAAACGAAGGTTATATTACTTGATCTCCTCTCCGTGCTCGTGTCCAGGTTTGACGCGTTCGTGGGCTAAATATCTGTCGGAACAATGGAGTTACAGGGCTTTAATAAGGCCGTTACTTTATCGAAGGACAGCCGCGCTCGATAGGATTGAATCGTACGAAATGGACCGCGTTTCGCCCCGTCTCTCGGAGTAGGCACATGCCAGGTTTATTGTCAGATGTATCGACGGAAACGGTGATTTCGCGGGGACAGCGATAGGTTGGTAGGAATCGATTGAGCCCCGTTAAACGGTTATTGGACGATTTAGGTGAGGTAAGCATACTTCCTTGCAGAGCGTATTAAACTTGGTCTTCGATTCTAACGACACTTTCCAGCTTAAATTGACATTTTGGAGGTCTCAGATGCCTTTAATTCATTATCTTCACGGGTAATTTCAACGGTAACTTTGATTTCCTAATCTTCTCTTATCCGTGGGTGATAATTTGAATGGAATATCCGAAGGATTCATTTTTTATCTTTCAGTTGATGAAATCAGTAATTCACGTTGTAAGTAGTTCATTTCTCTTTTATCGCTTGACGAATTCACTAGAGAATTTGACGGTTTACGGAAAGGAACCAGCATGAGTAAGAAACTTGAAAATTTGTTTGAAAAGGGAGCAACAATAACTGGATATGGTGAATACTGGGTAGTACATATTACTATCTGGATGTGGATTTTGGGAGCGATGCCTTCATCAAGAGAAAATAAGAAGCCAATATTGAAGAGGAAGAGAATAAGAAGAACAGTATGCCGAGGGAAAAATTCAGGGATTCTTCCATTGTTCGTGTTTGAACATTTTTTTCATCTACCCCCGTATTTCGAGGTATAAAGTTAAACTGATAACAAATATTACATACAAGAATGCATGTTTTCGTGAAATTTTATCACGACAGTCTACCATTATCCTCAACAGCGAAAATTAGTAGCCAATATTGTGTTCCGTTCCTTCTCAACCCCTGAAAGAGAAATTACACTTTCTAAAAGACTTTACACATCCTGTAGAATCCGCAACTGAAGGGGTTACCGTAAATACCTTTCTAATTACAGTAGCCCGGCAGATGTTGATTAACCGTCCGTCGAAGTAATCTGATGCTCTAATCCTGCAAACAATCTGAATATCCCGTGTCGTTTAACAACAGCGTTTCGTCTCATGGAGATTTGATCGATGGTTTTACTAGATTAGTAAATATCGTTAATTACAGTGGTGTTAAAATTTGACACGCGTGTGACAGAGATAATCTGTCGTGAATTTATTCAAACGGAATCTGAATTGTCATCTTTTAATGATCGATCTCTTAATCGCGACCAGTAGAAGAAATTCAGCGCGAAGTGATCAGCAAATCCTCATTGTTGGATCGCTTAACTGGTGCATGTAATTACGACTGTATATTGTACATTTGTATCAGCTCCTCGCCGTAATTGGTCTGGTTCGAGCCGCTGACATCTGCATTGTCTATGACAACATATGTTGTCGTAACTTTCTCAATCGTATTCGGGATCCGTTCAATTATACAGGCTTGTATAAGGTACATGAGCGCGAAACAGATGGTTGTGATCACTCCTTAGTTCGATTGAGGAATCCGCGTGGCATTTTTCTAAGGATTTTAATCATTTCGACGAGTTCCATGACGGCGTTTCCACCTGGCATTCAAGTGCTACAAAATATTTTTCGTCAAGCGAATTCCACGGATACAATTTCGAACGTGGTCGCGTACGTTCTTTCGTCCGCGAGAAGAAAGAACCCATAGAATGGAGTTCCGCGGCGACGCAGCATCCCCTGCAAGTCAAAAGGGGACCAAGGTGGGAACAAAGGGAATCCTTAATGGCACGCAAAGACCGTCTACTGGGAAATAATTGGAGACAAAAGTCTCCATTCCCGTGACGTGTAAAGTGGATTGATTATTCTTCTGACGATATATCTTTGTTCGATTATACGGAACTGCACTTTAGAAGAGGGAAGTTGTTTTTGTTCTCGATAGGTATCCCTCGTTTACTTTCGAGAACACTCGCTAATGGAGCGATTTTTCCATTTGATGGGTTTACATTGGTTCAGCGGCCGTGCTCTTTTTGTTTCACGAGCGACTTCGCGGCCGGCGCAAGGGTCTCCGCTTTAATCTCCCGCATAGACGGTGAGAATGGACCTTTAATCTTCTCCGAACGTTCAGTGCTACCTCTTTTGAAAAGCAAGCAATGTATTGTTAATATTGGATGCTTTCCAACCGACCTTTTAAATCGGCGCTATCATTTAAATTCGCAGCTAGATTGGTCCGTGATCTGTTGGCGAGCTTAACTGCTCCCTTCTTTTTTTGTTTGTCCGCTACGATGTACCACTGTTGATAATCTGTGGCGAACGATGACTGGAATGTGATAAGAGGAATTTTTATCGGGAGCCAGCGAACGATTTTTTCCCAGGGAAAAGCTTCTATAAACGCAGCAAGGTTTTATTTCTTACGGAACTTTAATGCTCTTATAATTTCTCTTAAAGTTTTTATTAAAACTCCATGAAGATTTAAGCTGAGTTTTTCCCCCCTCCGCCGATGGGAGGGATCGCGAGATTTTTATTAGAAATTTCGTAGACTGGCTGTAAGCAGCTTTCGTTGTACCTTGGATTTTCTTATCGTCGCGTATAGGAAATGATACCATGAACGATTTGAACTAGAAGTTCGTTGATACAGTTTTATAACCGCCTATAACGCCGTGTAATTGAGGAAGGGTAGCACGTTCGCGTAAGCACACACAACGCGATATAGGATACGAGGAATTCATTTTTCCATTTTCCGCATTGATTGCAAAATCTTCGGAATATTTCAAAGGGCTTCCAGCTGAAAGTTACTTGGACGCAAAAAGTATTCACGCGTTCCAATTTTTCGCAGTGACCTTATATATATCCGCGCACGTGCACTTGCGAGAATTGAGAAAGTTCTTCACCGGTAGTTTTTATTAGAACTCTCCGTCCGCGGGTACGTGAACTGCGAAGTTCATGAACGTAAAGTTATAGCATACTTTTAAACCTGTCAACTGATAATCCAGCGATTATTCGACGAGATGAATTCATCGATAAAGGAAGAAATATTAAAATTTCCAGGTGGTAGCAGTTTTTTGTACAATTTGGAGAAGCATTAATAGAGTATTCGTACACTTGTATCAATTTATTCCTGAAAATAAAATTGTCGTTCCTCGAATTTTCCTTGCAGAATCCAGTTTTTCAAGAAAGAATTTAAGTTACAAGATCGAAGACGGGGGAAAAAGATTGGCGGTCAGTGCATGCCCCGATCGTTCATCATGGTTCAACCCGCGTGGGTAAGCCGAGCACCTTGCCTGCTTGTAGAAAACTCTTTACTTCCGCAAAAAATCATGGCAATCGTTCTCGTCCGGACAGGCTGATCGTCTACGCGCCTACCTTCCTCTTTCCTTAATTCCGGGCATTCGTACATTTCCCGAGGAAAAATAAACGTCCTCGCAATAGGAACAAACAGCCAAGCATGAAACAAACATATATGTGTCGTATTAACACTAACGTCCGTAAGGGGAAACGGGACATCGACGTCGAATTAAAATTCCAGGGTGTTTTTAGCGCTCGTACGTCGCGAACGTAGAAGAGTGGATTACACGCTAGCAAAGCAGAAAGTCCAAGAAAAAGCGCGAGGTCCTAAGAGGCGACGTTCCAAAGGGGTGGCTAGCGTAGAGTCATAATGCTCGCAGATGTGCCTGCGAACAAAAATTGCGACCAGTGACATTTCGCGTTTGTATCTGCTTCATGGATCTCAAGATTTCGATACTCCTTGACACCGAATGATTCCTCGATTTTCGCAATAAATAGCGGAGACACGCGTGCATCGTAACGCATCAGCTACCGCTCCTACAATTTCTACACCTAGGAGATGACATACCGAATCTCGGGCCTCTAGAATTTTTTTCATTCAAGTACATATTGTCTATGGACCACTAGTGACCGCTCCAGGAGTTCGCTCTCCGCATATTTCGACTCCCAGAGCCAGACATGCCGTATCTGGTACCCCTAGAATTGACTTCACTTATGTACTGATTCGCTCTGCGCCATTAATAACCAATCCATGAGTTCTACCTCCTTATACGAAACATAGGGTTGGACATATCATGTCTGTGGACCCTAGTATTGGTTTGATTTAAGTATATATTGGTTGTTGGCCATTAACGACCCCTCCAGAAGTTCGTCAACCTCCACTTATTTGACACTTGGGCCGGATATGCCATGCCTGGGGCCCCTACTATTGGATTCATTTAAGTACTTATTGGCTCTTGGCCAGTAGTAATCGCTCCAGGAGTTCTATAGCCGCCTACTTCGAAACATAGGACCGAACATACTATAACAGGGGCCTTTAGATTTGGATTCATACAACCCCCTATTGAAGCTGTGCTATTACTAACCGCGCCAAGAGATTCCCTGGCACCTAATTCGACAGCCAGGGTCAGAGATGCTTTCCAAGGGCCTGTAGTGTTGGCCTCATTTAATTACTTATTGGCTCTGGGTCATTCGTAACCCCCCTAGGATTTCGTAGCCCGCATATTCAACCCAAGGTATTCCAAACATGCATATAAATAAACATTATATATAAATAGAACCAAATATAACCTAACCTAACACAACCTAACCTCTCGGCGTTAATATTTTATAAAATTCCTGACGTGTCGGCCCCTACTTCTCGGCGAGAACATTATTTACGTCTACAATGTTATATATCCTAACCTAAGGCAACCTAACATCTCGGCGGTAATATTTTACAACATTCCTGACGTGTCGGCCACTACTTCTCGTAGGGAACATTATACATAAATAGAACCTAAAATAAATTAACCTAATTCCACCCAGCACTTGTGCAGTAGTGTTTCACAGGATCCCGGGCATGCTGGCCCTACATCGCGGTGGGAACATTATATGCGTCTATAACGTTATATATCCTAATTTACGGTAACCTAACATCTCGGATGTAGTATCCTCCAACATTCCTGGCGGGTCGGCCCCTACTTCTCGGTGGGAACATTATGTACGTCTATAACGTAATATAACCTAACTTAACCCATCTAGCCCATCGCCGGTAATATTTTACAGAATCCCGTTCGTGTCGTCCCGTACGTCTCGCTGGGGACATTATATACGCCTATAACGTTATATATCCTTTTTTTTATCGTGGGGAAACCCTCATGGGTACCTCGGACTTTGGGGACTATCCGAGGTCATGTCGGACTCTTACCGACTAAAGCCCCACGGTGGCCATCATCTGCGCGTGTCGGACGGGAGGCGGGAACTCTTAACGAACGACGACCGGCATCCTCCTGCGCTGGGGTCTCCAGTTGACCCTCTGCTCGGCTACTCTGGCCTGGTCTTCTACCATGGTGACGCGCAAAGATATCTGTGTGCGCCAAGCGCCGCTCGTGAGCCACTCACGAGCGGCGATACGTCAAAGGTACACGTGCAATCACGATCGCAAGCCCAAACATGCGACCATCTGTGCTTACCTTGACGCACAGCTGGCAAACTCCTGTTTGCTGCCGTTGCAGCTGCGAGTCTTTCGCAGCTGTGCATCCTTCCGGTCCTGGCCGTCTTGGCCTCTTGTGACGGTACAGCTGCGAGTCTTTCGCAGCTGGTCGTCCTGTCCAATCCCGGTCTTCTTGACCTCTTCGCCGTCTTGGCATCCACTTCGGTCATCTTGACCTCTTCATCTCTTCGGGCTCTTCTTCGCCCATCTTCCATATGAAGATAGCCTTTGAGATGGGGTGGTTGGCGGCGAAGTTCCGTTCCCTGATGGGATCTTGGAAGTGACCCCCGTCCGATAACGGGAGTCCTCTATCTTGAAACGGAACGGGGCAAACGTCAAGGACGCCGACCCCGTAGGCAGCGTCGAGCAGGGACACCGCGCTCCCTTTCGCGCTCGGCGGCCTCCTTCGCGGCCATGACTTTGTCGCAAAACGCCGTCACGGCCCGCCAGTATCTCTCACCTTCGAGCATCTTTGACATGATGCTCTTCAGTGAGAGATTCGACCCTACCTCGACTATTAGTGGTCGATGCAGCCGTTCCCACGCTGGACACCTCTCCAGTGTGTGCTGCGCCGTGTCGTCCTCTTCGCCACAGTGGTGGCATGCAGCCGTGGCTTCCTTGCCAATCCTCTGCAGGTACTGACCGAAGCATCCATGTCCGGTCAGTATCTGCGTGGTTCTAAAGCTAAGTAGCCCTCTTCGGCGGTCCACCCACTTATCTAGGATGGTTAGGACCGCTCCGATCGTCCTGTGTTCGGAGCGAGTGGAGAGGTGTCTCTTCCACTCCTCTATCGAAGCCGATCTTACCGCGTCCCTGAGTTCTTTTCTACTCAGGGCTGGTGCGTCATCGTCATCTTCCTGGTCCGCGTTTCGGAGCGAATGGTAGACGAACGCATCCTCGCTGACCATGTATTCGATAGGCACCAGCCCAGCAAGCGCGGTGGCCATATCGTATGATACCGTCCTGTATCCTCGTATCGCACGAATGGCCATCCTCCTCCACGCGCTGCGCAGGGACGAGATCCTCTTGTCGGTGTGTCTCCGCCCCGCGATGGAGCTGTACCACACCGGGGCTCCGTACAATGCTATGCCACGGATCACCCCGGCGTATAGTCTTCGCGCCCTCTCGTTAGGGCCCTTCAGGTTGGGCATTATGCGGCTTAGCTTGAGTGCCGCTGTCTCCAACCTGCCGGTAAGTTTCTCTATGTGGCTAGAGAATCTCCAGTCCTCGTCGAGCCGAAGGCCGAGGTAGTTGATGTCTCGGCCCGGCTCGATCCTTGCCGGTCCCACACTTACCGCCACGCGAGGTGTTCCTCTTGTGGGTCTCCTCCGGCTCCGTCTGCTGAAGCACACGATCTCCGTCTTCTGCGGAGCCAGCTCGAGGCCCATCTTCCGGATGCGGTTAGCCACGACTGCCGTTCCCAATTCTGCCCCGCAGGCAGCTCGCGTATCTGTCTTACCGGCGGCGAGCACCAGCGTGTCGTCTGCGTAGCATATCAGGCGCACGCCCGCCGGCATTGCTGCTGTCAACGCGGCATTGTACCCGATGTTCCACAGGAGCGATCCTAGCACCGATCCCTGGGGTACGCCACGGTTGACAGGTCTGCTTTGTGGCCCATCCTGGCTATCGTAGACTATCGCCCTGTCGCTGAGATAGTCTACCACCACGTTCCTGATGTGTGGTGGAATTCCATGCCTGTCCAGGGCTGCGTAAATAGCTGGCCATTGCAGGGAGTTGTACGCGTTCTTGATGTCTGACGAGACAGCGTATGCAACTCCCCCCTGGACACAACCATCTCGGTGAGTCTCTTGACTTCACTCACCGCGTCGATCGTCGACCTTCCCGCCCTGAATCCGTACTGGCAGTCCGCCAGTGCAGGTCCGACGCGCGACAGGTGCTGGACGATTCGTTCGTGTATTATTCTTTCGAACAGCTTTCCTACCTCGTCCTGCAACACTATGGGCCGGAACGCTGATGGTGAATCCTCCGGTTTGGATTTCCGGACTTCCATCTTCGAGGGAGCGTCCCCGCCTTGATGCAGGCTGAGAACAGTCTTCTCAGTCTCCAACCAGGGACGCTCAGCGCCATCGTCCAGACACGGCCGGATATTCCATCCGAGCCGGGGGCTGTGTTCTTCTTCGAAATCCTCTTGACGGCCCCGGCCAGTTCCTCTTCGGAAACCTCCAACTCCGGTTTCCACCCGTATCGGGCCGCTGCTGGGGGCTCTTCGTTTCCTCCCTCGGGAAAGAGGTCGTCCAATACCCTCCCCAGCAGCGGGACCTCTAAGGTTTCCGTCAACGGGAGCGCCCATGGTCGCAGTTTGTCCACCTCTATCTTGTAGGGACGCCCCCATGGATCCTCTTCGAGAGATTGGAGGAGTCCATCCCATGCGCGTGCCTTGAACTTCCTGATGGCAGCCTGCAGCTCCTTCTTCTTGTCCCTGTAGCTGTTGTACAGCTGCAAAGTCCTCGTCGCGTCCGAGTTCCTTTTTCTTCTCTCTCTGGTGTACTGGTGGCGCCCAGCGGTGCAAGTTGCACGGAGCTGCGCGATCTCTGCGTTCCACCAGTATACTGGACGCTTCAGCGGACTGCCGCGGGCTCTTGGCATGCCCGTGTCGCATACCGCTGTCATCGCGTTGACAAACCAATCCGCCTTGGTGTTGACATCTTCTATCGGGCTGACCGGCGTCTCCTGCCAGCCTACCGCGAGGATTGCTGCCATCAGGTGGTCTTCCTCGATTCTCCTCAGCGACCACTTCTGGCGGTGGTGATTAGCCTGCTGGGCCGTGTGTGGGACGGAGACATCCATGAAGATGTACAGATGATCGGACAGTGTCTCCGTCTCTTCCACCCTCCATTCTCTAATTTGCCGTGCTGCCTTGCGGTTACCAAAGGAGAGGTCCACGATGCTTTCTCCCTGGTACCGCACGCATGTGCTGGCTGAGCCTTCGTTTAGTAGCGTCAGGCCCAGGCCAGCCGCCCAGTCTAGCGTGGCGTGGCCTCTTGCGTCCGTCCTAGATGATCCCCACGCCGTCACGTGCGCATTATAGTCTCCTAGCACTAGGACGGGCGACTCTGCATATCTCGCAACTGTCCGTCCCGTCCTGTCCAACAGGTCTTCGTACTTGCTGATGGACCACCTGGGAGGGGCGTATAGTCCGATAACGGTGAATCCCGCCCAGGTTATCGCGACGAATCCTTCCTCGCGTGCGACCGTCTTGATTGGTCGTACACGTGTCCGTGCAGACTGCACGATCACCACCGAGCCGTCTCTATCTCCGATCCACGCTCGATTGTCGCGGATGGAGTACGGCTCCGCTATCACTGCCAACTCGAAATCGCCGCCCTGTAGTCTTGCTACTACCAGGTCTTGGGCACGGGCAGCATGATTCGAGTTGGTCTGCAGGATACGGCATGGCGTGAATTTTATGCCGTATCCATGGCCTCCTCCTGGCCCTTACCTGCTGGAGTCGTTGTTGCCGGCTTCACGGTCTTTCCTTCTTCCAGAGCGGTCGCTGGTTCCTTCCTACATGCCGCTGCCGTTGCGGCTTCTACAGCCGGCTTGCTGCTCTTTTTCGTAGCTTTAGGCGCCTTGCGCACCTCCCCACCAGTCTTGTGGGCGCAGTTTGCCTGCACTCACTGGCTCTGTGGCCGGACTCACCGCACCTGTAACACAGGTTGCGCCGATCCACTTTGCTGGTACAGCTTTGCTGTACGTGGCCAGTTTCCCAGCACTTGAAGCATCGATCCGGTCTCGGCTTTAAAGCCGCCACCCGGATCAAGGACCAACCGATCCTTATTCTGCCGGCATATGCCACTTTCGTGGCAGCGGCGAGGGGACACTGCACCCACATGGTGCCGAGCCCGTTTGACGAGTCCCGTCGTATCCCGGTCCGTATTTCCTCAGCCTTGCATCCTCCTGCGGATGCGATGGCTTCCGCCACTTCTTGTGGCGTTATGGAGCCCTCGAGCCCGTAGACCCTCTGGTCTGTCCTCTTGTGAGGCATCGTGACATATACCTCCCTGTCGCCCAACGCCTCCCTAAGTTTACCGGCGAGGGCAGCCGCTTTGGCCTCCTTCTCCTTGCCGGTAATTTCTAGGATCAATCCGCCCGTTCTGGCCTTTTTCGGGCGGACCTCCTCTACGCCCACCTCTGCGAGCTTTACTCGCTGCCGGGCAGCTGTCATCACCTCAGCGTAGGTGGCTTTGCTATCCTGAGGGATGGTGAGGACGACGGCTACTGTTCTGGGAACCTTGCCCAGTGTCGTCCTTGCGTTGCGTTTCGCTGCGCTGACGTGCACCTGCCTCCTTTCCTTCTCAGCGGCGGCCTTTGATGGCTTGCCAGCCGCCGTTTTCTTTTCCCTTCTGCCCAGGACCTTTGTCCAGGGGAGCTCACCCTGCGTTTTTTCTTCTCCGCAGGGGGGGGGGGGGGCAGGGCGGAGTGCTGCGTGCCGCTCTTTTTCCTTCCTCACGGATTCCTCGCGTATCCTCTTCATACGCGCCTCCAAGGAGGACTCGGTTTTCGCAGGTGCCGTTGTTCCTGTTGCGGGTGGGAGGGCCGTCCGTTTGCCCTTAGTGGACTTTAAGGGGGCCTTGTCCTTTTCGACGTCCGTGGTCGTCTCCCCCGTTTTTCTTACCTTTACGAGGAAGGCACGTTTCGCCGCGGTGGGGCGCTCTTTTACGATCATTGCAGTTGTCTGATCCTTCTTCTTCGGAGGGAGTCTCTCCTTAATTCTCCCCCAGTTCTTCTCGATCCGTCGATCGAATCTTTGCTCGAGGCGTGAGAGGATATTCTTGAGTCCAACCTGTAGGATATCCTCTCTTGCCTCCGTTGTAGGCGGTTCTTCTCGCCGCTGGTTGGGGGGAAACCCGCTCCTCCACGGCTGCCAGCTTCCTCTTTAGCTTCTCGTTCTCGAGGCGCAGGTTTTCTGCCTACAGCCTCCACTCTTGGGCTTAAGAGCTCACCGCAGCGGGGTTGCCCTTCGCTCGCTCTGCGAGCTCCAAGAGAGTGGCGCGCAGCGTTCTTGCGCCTATGCGTACTGCCCTCTTCATTGGGCCTTGTAGGTTGCGCGATTTTGCTGCAACCCATTCGATCTTGTTCGCCTCTTTCAAGGCGGTCAGTCCAAGATCGGGCAGGGGGGCCCTTTTAGCCTCCGCCTGCAGCTCCTCGTCTGTCGGCACAGGCTTTGTCGACCTTGCCGGTGGAGGGGGGACGACTGTTGCCCAGTCGATCTCTTCGTCCTCCAGGGCGCTGTCTACGTCAGCGGTGGCAGCTTTCCTTTGCCAGCGCCTTGCGCCCTCCGTGGCTCTCTCGGACAAGGTCGACACCATCGATGTCACAGAGGCGTCCGTGTCATACTCCTCCGTGGTCTGCCTTGCCTCCTTCTGTCCTTTGCTGGACTTAGGGCATGGCCTCGTCGTCATGGATATGATGGAGGCGAGCGACTCATCGGAGTCTTCTTAGTCGCGAGGCGGCTGTTTTGCCTCTTGAGGGATCGCTCTTCCATCTCGGATGTCGAGTGGTCCTCCGACCTTGCCGAGAATAGACAGCTGGGACCTGCCCCTTTTCCACAGGCTGGAGCCTGTGGCTGTATGAAATAGTCGGCGTAGTCCATTTTGGGATTACCCCTGCCAGACATGTTCGTTTCCCTCTTCGTGTTTCTGTTCGTGTTCGTGTTCCTCAGTTTTGCACGAAACTTCACGAAAAACACATTTGTTTGTCGCGTAGGTATTATTGAACCGTCGGTAAGTTACCGGCACACTCCTCCGCCGAGTGGCCTGGTATGCCCTGTGCACGGTCCGACAGTCGCTAAATGTACGCGCACACTCTTTACCAACACTCGGTCCGCGAATTTTGCGGTTACCTATCGAAGGTTATCGAGGGTGGGTGTAGTTTTCGACTGTCGATAAATCGCCACCTGGTGTCTGTTCGCAGAGACCGAGGAGGTGTCAATTATAGTTTATCGGCCACCGATAGACACTACGGACACCAAAAAATCACACTCGGTCGGAAATTGTCCGGTTACCGACCGTTCAGTTACCGATAACAATGCTGTCGGTAAGTTACCACGCACTGCACTCACTCGTTTCAACCGAGGAACTGTTAGTTACTGTTTGTTGGCCGTCGATGAGTACGCAAAACGCTGCAGTTTAATCCGCGGCCGGCAATTGTTAAGTTACCGACTGCCCGGTTACCGATGCTGTGTTCGCCCGACCGTCGGTAATTCCTCCGTCTCAAAACCCGACTTCCGGGTTGTTGCTTGGTTTGTTTTAACCAACAATACCCTAAACTAACAACGAATATCATGGCAATCGGTGTTTTTGCAAAATTACCAACCGCACGGTTATCGACCGCAGGTGGTACCGCTGCTGTCGGTAATTCGAAATTTTTCAGTTCCCGCTGCGTTTGTTTCAATTATTATTTGTTGAAAACGCACTACACCTTCGTCAACGACCAATTTCGCACGGCTGGCAGGAAAAAACGGCGAGAAATTCCAATTCGTGCGACCGGAATGTTACCTACGACGGTCGGCAAACTTTACCGACCGTGAGCTGTCAAACTCTTGCAAGAATTGATTTTTGACTTGTTTATTACCGCATGCACTGTTTCTACGTGTCCAATAAACAATTCTACGTCCACTCACTGGCACACGGTGCAACCTTGGTAGAGTTGCTGCAAAATTTTCACCTCCGTCAACTATGTTCCGTGGTGGCAGCACTACTCGGTTCCACTTCGCCAAAATTTACTGTTTTTTACTGTTTTTAACAGTTTTTCCGCCTCGTAATTGCACAAAATCAGTGTCTATTGTCACTTCACACCCGATTATGGCAATTTCCGCACCGAAAAAGGCCTATTTAAAATTCTTGATTTTTCGCCACGTGCACGTTTTCCCACACAAAGGAGTGACGTCACACGTCACTCCTATTTCACTTAAAATCGCTTATTTTCACTTTTTTAAGCGTTTTTTCACCACGAATAAGTTTAATTCTAGTGTCTGTTGTCACTTTACACTTTCTCGTCGTAAATTCACACGTATAAACGGTCAATTTTCAAAGTTTATTGCCGTATATAACAACACGTGTTTTCACGCAGCAAAACAAAATGTTATATCACTCGCTTTATTTCAGTCACTTTCACTACGCGTTTTTACCGATTTTCAATGTGTTTTTAGTTGTTTATCGGCACTTTTGCGTTCACTTTCGTGTTCTTTCTAATTGTTGTCCGTCCGCTACGCGTTTTAGCCCGTTCTTCTCGGTTCTTCGGCACTTTTTTCGCGTTCATTGTCACCTTATGACAGCTCAGTCACTCGCGTTGCGTTACGTGCGTATACACCAGCTGTACTAGCGTACTTGCAGTAATGCTCGGCAACACGTGCCAGTCGGCGCGTGACGTCACGCTCCGCTTCCTTTGTTCTTAGCGGATGCGTTATCTTCTTTTTTACGGTGATTGCACACCGAGAATTTTAATCCGTTCACTTTGTTGGATTTATTGTCCAATCACTTCACTATTTTCGTAGCGTTTATTGCTATTTAGCCGCGTTTTCGGTCCCGCTTTTGCACTCGCGTTTTTCACTCGTCTAGCGGTAGTTTTTGACAACTGACGCGTGACCGGCGTATTTTTATCGCGTTTTCGATATTTTCCCGGCACTCCGCGTTAGGTAACCGGTTTTTTGTCGAAACTGCTTTCACTCCCGACGCGTTTTATACGATTTTTACCGTATTTTGACCGCGTTCCCCGGAATTTTTTGTTCCTCACCCGCACGTATTTTTTAACTTCTAGTTTTTTCGTGTCTGTTCACTCCCGTCGTGGTTCAGGCGGACGTACCGAGCAACTGTCGTGCATTCCGAACTGCACGACCACCGTGTATATCCACGCCTGTCTTCCTTTGTTCTATCTTTGTTCGTTTTTGACGTATTTTCACCGAGTTTTTGGCTATTTCCCGCCACGTACGTTCTCGGTGACGTTGTTTTTCGTCACTTATGCTCTCTCAACGCGGTTCACGCACAGATACCGAACGGAAACCCGATTTTTCCGTATAACGCGAGCACGTGGCTTTCGCCGCGAGGCAAGGTGGCGGATAGCGTCGCACACCTCTTTCTTGATTGTTTTCGCGTACTTTTCCACAGTTTTTCCACCTTTTCACTGCACTTCACTTCACTATACTTACCTAGCGGATCCTCTTCACCTCCTGGAACACCCTCAGCTCCGTTCGAACCCGGAAATTCGCGAAACGTGCCACGAAGCGCATACTGTACGGCAGCGAACGCGTAACCACGTGCAAATCGAACAAAGACGCGCACGTATTATGCTCGATTTGCCTCCTACTCGCGACTTTCACGTGAGATTTCCGTCTCAACGCGTAGCTTCGCGTACCCGCAACGTGCCAGAAACAAGTTTTGACACGAAACTGGCGTTCTTCCTCGAAACATCGAACGGTTTTGAGAGAGCTATCGTACGCACGTCTGTCAGCTTACTCGCCCGCCATGCGAATCTCTCATAACGTTATATATCCTAACCTAACGCAACCTAACTTCTCGGATTTAATATTTTACAACTTTCCAGGCGTGTCGGCCCTTAGTTCTCGGAGGGAACATTATATACGTCTATAACCTTATATATCCTAACCTAATACAACCTAACATATGGGATGTAATATTTTTCAACATTCCTGGCGTGATGGCGCCTACTTCACGATGGGGACATTATATACATCTACACCGTAATATAACCTAACCTAACCCATCTAGACCCTCGGTGACAATGTTTTACAGAATCCCGGCCTTGTCGGTACGTCCTTCCCGGTGGGGACATTATATACGTGTATAACGTTATATATCCTAACCTAAAGCAACCTAACATCTCGAATGTAGTATTTTACAACGTTCCTGGCGGGTCGGCCCCTACTTCTCGGTGGGAACATTATATACGTCTACAATGTTATATATCCTAACCTAAGGCAACCTAACATCTCTGATATTATATTTTACAGCATTCCTGGCGTGTCGGCCATTACTTCCCGGTGGGAACAGTATATACGTCTATGACGTTATATATCCTAGCCTAAGGCGACCTAACATGTCGAATTTAATAATTTACATCATTCCAGGCATGTCGGTCCGTACTTCTCGGTGGGAACATTGTATACGTCTATAACGTTATATATCATAACCTAAGGCAACCTTGCATCTCTACCGTAATATTTTACAACATTCCTGGCGCTACGGCGCCTACTTCCCGATGGGGACATTATATACGTCTATAACATTGTATATTCTAACCGAAGGCAACCTAACATATTGGATGTAATATTTTACAACATTCATGGCGCGTCGTGGCCTGCTTCTCGATGGGAACATTATATACATCTATAACGTTGTATATCCTAACCTAAGGCAACCTAACATCTCGGATGTAATATTTTACAACATTCCTGGCGTGTCGTCGCCTGCTTCTCGATGGGAACATTATATACATCTATAACGTTGTATATCCTAGCCTAATTCAATCTAACATCTGCGATGTAATATCTTACATCATTCCTGGCATGTCGGTCCCTACGTCTCGGTGAGAACATCCTGTACGTCTATAGCGTTGTATATCCTAACCTAAGGGAACCTAACATCCTGGGTGTAATGTTTTACAACATTCCTGACGCGTCGGCCCCTATTTCTCGGTGGGAACATTATATACGTCTATGACGATATATATCCTAGCCTAAGGCGACCTAACATGTCGAGCGTAATATTTTACAACATTCCTGGCGCGTCGAACCCAACTTTTCGGTGGGAACATTATATACGTCTATATCGTTATATATCCTATCCTAAGGCAACCTAACATCTGGGATGTAATACTTTACAAGATTCCTGGCATGTCGGTCCGTAATTCTCGGTGGGAACATCATATACGTCTATAGCGATATATATTCTAACCGTAGGCAACCTAATATATTGGATGTAATACTTTACAACATTCATGGCGCGTCGGCTCCTACTTTTCGGTGGCAACATTATATACGTGTATAACGTTATATATCCTAACGTAAGGCAACATAACTTCTCGGATGTAATATTTTACAACATTCCTGGCGTGTCGTCGCCTGCTTCTAGATGGGGACATTATATACGACTATAACGTCGTATATCCTAACCTAACGCAACCTAACATCTCGGATCTAATATTTTACAACATTCCTGTCGTGTCGGTTCATACTTCTCGGTGAGAACATTATATACGCCTACAACGTTATTTATCCTAACCTAAGACAACATAACGTCTGGGAAGTAATATTTTACAACATTGGTGGCATGTCGGACCCTACATCTCGGTGGGACCATTATATACGTCTATAACGTTATATATCATAACCTAAGGCAACCTAACCTCTCTACGGTATTATTTTACAACATTCCTGGCGTGACGGCGCCTACTTCCCGATGGGGACATTATATACGTCTATAACATTGTATATCCTAACCTGACGCAACCTAACATCTCGGATGTAATAGTTGACAACATTCCTGGCGTGTCGGCCCGTACTTCTCGGTGGGAACATTATATACGTCTATAACGTTATATATCCTAACCTAAGGCAACCTGACATCTCGGATGTAGTATTTTCCAATATTCCTGGCATGTCGTTGCCTACTTCTCGATGGGGACATTATATACATCTATAACGTTGTATATCCTAACCTAAGGCAACCAAACATCTGGGATGTAATATTTTACAACATTTGTCGCACGTCGGTCCCTTCGTATCGGTGGGAGCATTATATACGTCTATAACGATATATATCCTAACCTAAAGCAACCTAACATCTCGGATGTAATATTTTACAACATTCCTGTCATGTCGGTCCCTATGTAACGGTGGGAACATTCTATACTTCTATATAGTTGTATATCCTAACCTAAAGCAACCTAACATCTCTGATGTAATATTTTACAGCATTCCTGTCGTGTCGGTCCTTACTTCTCGGTGAGAACATTATATACGTCTAGAACGTTATATATCGTAACCTTAGGCAACATCACATCTGTGATGTAATATTTTACCACATTCCTGGCGTGACGGCGCCTACTTCCCGATGGGGAAATTATATACGTCTATAACGTTATATAACGTAACCTAAGACAACATAATACCTGGGGTGTAATATTTTACAACATTCCTGGCGTGTCGGCTTCTACTTCTCGATGGGGACATTATATACATCTATAACATTGTATATTCTAACCTAAGGCAACATAACATCTCAATTGTAGTATTTTACAACATTCCAGGCGGGTCGGCCCCTACATCTCTGTGGGAACATTATATACGTCAATAACGTTATGTATCCTAACCTAACGCAACCTAATATCTGGGATGTAATATTTTACAACCTTCCTGGAATGTCGGTCCCTACGTCTCGGTGGGAACATTATATACGTCTATAACGATATATATACTAGCCTAAGGCAACCTAACATGTGGAATGTAATATTTTACAACATTCCTGGCGCGTCGGCCTCTACTTCTCGGTGGGAACATTATATAAGTCAATAACGTTATATATCCTAACCTAAGGCAACCTAAAATCTCTACCGTAATATATTACAACATTCCTGGCACGTCGGCCCCTACTTCTCGGTGGGAAGATTATATACGTCAATAACGCTATACATCCTAGCCTGATGCAACCTAACATGTCGAGCGTAATATTTACAACATTCCTGGTATGTCGGCCCGTAGTTCTCGGTGGTAACATTATATACGTCTATAACGTTATATATCCTAGGCCAAGGCAACCTAACATGTCGAATGTAATATTTTACAACATTCCCGGCGCGTCGGCCCCTACTTCTCGTTGGGAACATTATATACGTCTATAACGCTATACATCCTAGCCTAAGGTAACCTAACATGTCGAGAGTTATATTTTACAACATTCCTGGCTCGTCGGCCCCTACTTCTCGGAGGGAACATTATATACGTCAATAACGCTACACATCCTAGCCTGAGGCAACCTAACATGTCGAATGTAATATTTTACAACATTGCTGGCGCGTCGGCCCCTACTTCTCGGTGGGAACTTTATATACGTCTATAACGCTGTATATCCCAGCCTAAGGCAACCTAACATGTTGAATGTAATATTTCACAACGTTCCTGGCGTGTCGGTCCGTAGTTCTCGGTGATAACAATGTATACGTCTATAACGTTATATATCATAGACAAAGGCAACCTAACATGTCGAATGTAATGTTTTAAAACATTCCTGGCGCGACGGCACCTACTTCTCGGTGGGAACAGTATATACGTCTATAACGTTATATATCCTAGTCTAAGGCAACCTAACATGTCGAATGTAATATTTTACAACATTCCTGGCGCGTCGGCACCTGCTTCTCGGTGGGAACAGTATATACGTCTATAACGTTATATATCCTAGCCTAAGGTAACCTAACATCTCGCATGTAATATTTTACAACATTTCTGGCATGTCGGTCCCTACTTCTCTGTGGTAACATTATATACGTCAATAACGTTATATATCCTAACCTAAGGCAACCTAACATCTCGGATGTAATATTTTACAACATTCCTGGCGTTTCGTCCCTTAGTTCTCGGTGCGAACATTATATACGTCTAGAACGTCATATATCCTAGCCTAAGGAAACCCAACATCTTGGATGTAATATTTTACTACATTCCTGGCGCGCCGGCCCCTACTTCTCGGTGGGATCATTATATACGTCTATAACACTATATATCCTAGCCAAAGGCAACCTAACACCTCGGATGTAAAGTTTTACAACATTCCTGGCGTGTAGGAGACTACATATCGTTTGGGACATTATATACGTGTATAACGTTATATATTCAAACCTGCGGTAACCTAACGTCTCGGATTTAATGTTTTACAACATTCCTGGCTTGGCGGCGTCTTCATTTCGGCGGGGACTTTATATATGTCTATAACGTCATATATCCTAACCTAAGGCAACCTAACATCTCCGACGTAGTATTTTACAACATTCCTGGCGCGTCGGCACATACTTCTCGGTGGGAACAGTATATATGTCTATAACGTTATATATCCTAACGTACGGCTATATAACATCTCGGATGTAATATTTTACAACACTCCTGACGTGTCGTTGCCTGCTTCTCGATGGGGACATTATATACATCTATAACGCTGTATATCCTAACCTAAGGCAACCTAACATGTCGAATGTAATATTTTACAACATTCCTGTCGTGTCGTCGCCTACTTCTCGATGGGGACATCATATACGTCTATAATGTTATATATCCTAACGTAAGGCAAGATAACATCTCGTATGTAATATTTTACAACATTCCTGGCGTGACGGGCCCTACTTCCCGATGGGGACATTATATATTTCTATAACGTTGTATATCCTAACCTAAGGGAACCTAACATCTCGGGTGTAATATTTTACAACATTCCTGGCATGTCGGCACCTAGTTCTCGGTGGGAACATTATATACGTCTATAATGCTATATATCCTAGCCCAAGGCAACCTAACACGTCGAATGTAATATTTTACAGCATTCCTGGCGTGTCGGTTCTTACTTCGCGGTGGGAACATTATATACGTCTATTACGTTATATATCCTAACCTAAGGCAACCTGACATCTCGGTTGTAATATTTTATAACATTCCTGGCATGTCGGTCCCTACTTCTCTGTGGGAAAGTTATATACGTCTATAACGTTATATATCCTAACGTAAGGCAACCCAACACATCGGATGTAAAGTTTTACAACTTTCCCAGCGTGTCGGCGCGTAGTTCTCGGTGGTAACATTATATACGTGTATAACGCTATATATCCTAGCCTAAGGCAACCTAACATGTCGAATGTAATATTTTACAACATTGCTGGCGCGTCGGCCCCTACTTCTCGGTGGGAACTTTATATAAGTCAATAACGTTACATTTCCTCACCTAAGGATACCTAACATCTCGGATGTAATATTTTACTACATTGCTGGCACGTCGGAACCTACTTCTCGGTGGGCATATTATATACGTCTATAACGTTATATATTATAGCCTAAGGAAACCTAACATGTCGAATGTAATATTTTGCAACATTGCTGGCGCGTCGGCCCCCACTTCTCGGTGGGAACTTTATATAAGTCAATAACGTTACACTTCCTAACCTTAGGCTACCTAACATCTCGGATGTAATATTTTACTACATTGCTGGCACGTCGGAACCTACTTCTTGGTGGGAATATTATATACGTCTATAACGTTATATATTATAGCCTAAGGCAACATAACATGTAGAGTGTAATATTTTATAACATTCCTGGCGCGTCGCCCCTACTTCTCGGTGGGAACATTTTATAAGTCTATAACGTTACTAATCCTATCCTAAGGCAACCTAACATCTCGGATGTAATATTTTACTACATTCCTTGCACGTCGGCCCTTACTTCTCGGTGGGAACATTATATACGTCCATAACGCTATATATCCTAGCCAAAGGCAACCTAACATGTCGTATGTAATATTTTACAACATTCCTGGCGCGGTGGCCCCTACTTCTCGGTAGGAACTTTATATACGTCTACAACGTCATATATCCTAACCTAAGGCAACCTAGCACCTCGGATGTAATATTTTACAACATTCCTGGCATGTCGTCCGTTAGTTCTCGGTGCGAACATTATATACGTGTAGAACGCTATATATCCTAGCCTATGGCAACCTAACACCTCGGATGTAATGTTTTACAACATTCCTGGCGTGTAGGAGCCTACATATCGGTTGGTACATTATATACGTCTATAACGTTATATATTCTAACGTGAGGTAACCTAACATCTCGGATTTAATGTTTTACAACATTCCTGGCTTGTCGGCGCCTACATCTCGGCGGGGACATTATATACGTCCACAAAGTCATATATCCTAACCTAAGGCAACCTATCATCTCGGATGTAATATTTTACAACATTGCTGGCATGTCGGTTCCTACTTCTCGGGGGGGGGGGGGGGGGGAACATTATATACGTCTATAACGTTATATATCATAACCTAAGGCAACCTAACCTCTCTACCGCATTATTTTACAACATTCCTCGCGTGACGGCGCCTACTTCCCGATGGGGACATTATATACGTCTATAACGTTGTATATCCTAACCTAACGCAACCTAACCTCTATACCGTAATATTTTACAACATTCCTGGCGTGACGGCGCCTACTTCCCAATGGGGACATTATATACGTCTATAACGTTGTATATCCTTACCTAACGCAACCTAACATCTCGGATGTAATATTTTACAGCATTCCTGTCGTGTCAGTCCTTACTTCTCGGTGACAACATTAAATACGTCTATAACGTTATATATCGTAACCTAAGACAACATAACATCAGGGATGTAATATTTGACAACATTCCTGGCGTGTAGGCCCGTACTTCTCGGTGGGAACATCATATACGTGTATAGCGATATATATCCTAACTGAAGGCAAACTAACATCTCGAATGTAGTTTTTTCCAACATTCCTGGCAGGTCGGCCGCTACTTCTCGGTGGGAATATTATATACGTCTATAACGTAATATAACCTAACCTAACCGATCTGGCCCCTCGCTGGTAACGTTTTACAGAATCCCGTTCGTTTCGCTCCGTAGGTCTCGGTTGGGAAATTATGGACGTCTATAACGTAATATATCCTAACCTAACCCATGTAGCCCTTCGCTGGTTATGTTTTACAGAAACTCGGTCGTGTCGGCCCCTACTTCTCGGTGGGAACATTATATACGTCTATATCGATATATATCCTAGCCTAAGGCAACCTAACATGTCGAGCGTAATATTTTACAACATTCCTGGCTCGTCGGCCCCTACTTCTCGGTGGGAGAATTATATAAGTCAATAACGTTATATATCCTATCCTAAGGCAACTTAACATGTCGAATGTTATATTTTACAACATTCCTGGTGCGTCGGCCCCTACTTCTCGGTGGGAACATTATATAAGTCAATAACGTTATATATCCTAACCTAAGGCAACCAAACATCTCTACCGTAATATTTTACAATATTCCTGGCGCGTCGGCACCTCCTACTCGGTGGGAACAATATATACGTCTATAACGTCATATATCCTCTCCTAAGGCTACCTAACATGTCGAGCGTAATGTTTTACAACATTCCTGGCGTGTCGGCCAGTAATTCTCGGTGGGAATATCATATACGTCTATAACGATATATATCCTAACCTAAGGCAACCTAACATCTCGGATGTAATATTTTACTACATTCCTGGCACGTCGGCCCCTACTTCTCGGTGGGATCACTACATACGTCTATAACGCTATATATCCTAGCATAAGGCAACCTAACATGTGGAATGTAACATTTTACAACATTCCCGGCGCGTCGGCACCTACTTCTCGGTGGGAACAATATATACGTCTATAACGTTATATATCCTAACCTAAGGCAACCTAACATGTCGAATGTAATAATTTACTAAATTCCCGGCTCGTTGGCCCCTACTTCACGGTGGGAAGATCATATAGGTCTATAATGTTACATGTCCTAGCCTAAGGCAACCTAGCACCTCGGGTGTAATATTTTACTACCTTCCTGGCACGTCGGCCCGTACCTATCGGCGGGAGCATTATATAAGTCAATAACGTTATATATACTAACCTAAGGCAACCTAACATCTCGGATGTAATATTTTACAACATTCTTGGCACGTCGGCATCTACTTCTCGGTGGGAACAGTATATACGTCTATAACGTTATATATCCTAGCCTAAGGCAATCCTAACATCTCGGATGTAATATTTTACTACATTCCTGGCGCGCCGGCCCCTACTTCTCGGTGGGAACATTATATACGTCTATATCGCTATATATCCTAGCCTAAGGCAACCTAACATGTCGAGCGTAATATTTTACAACATTCCTGGCTCGTCGGCTCCTACTTCTCGGTGGGAACATTATATACGTCTATAACGCTATATATCCTAGCCTGAGGCAACTTAACATGTCGAATGTAATATTTTACAACATTCCTGGTGCGTCGGCCCCAACCTCTCGGAGGGAACATTATATAAGTCAATAACGTTATATATCCTAACCTAAGGCAACCTAACATATCGGATGTAATATTTTGCAACATTCCCGGCACTTAGGCCCCTACATTTCGGTGGGAACATTATACACGTCTATAACACTATATATCCTAGCTTAAGGCAACCTAACATGTCGAATGTAATATTTTACAACATTCCCGGCACTTAGGCCCCTACATTTCGGTGGGAACATTATATACGTCTATAACACTATATATCCTAGCTTAAGGCAACCTAACATGTCGAATGTAATATTTTACCCCATTCCTGGCGCGTCGGAAACTTCTTCTCGGTGGGAACAGTATATACGTCTATAACGCTATATATCCTTTTTTTTTGTCGCAGGGAAATCCTCATGGATACCGTGGATTTTTGGGAAATCCGCGGTTATGTCGGACTCTTACCGACTAAAACCCTGCGGTGGTCTTCCTACACTTGTAGCGGGTAGCCGGGAACTCTTTCGAACGCATCCAGCATCCGGCCTCGTGTCTGAGTTCGTTGAACTCTCTGCACACAGCTCGTTCGCGAGTTCATTATTTAAACAGGCAGCGACCGCAACCACCGAGGTCGCTGCCCTCTCCTCGGTCGAGCGCGTGCCGGAGAGACGTGACCCAAATCCTGTCTATCCGGCGCTCGGCGGCTCTTTCTCTATTTCTAATTTAATTTTTCTGCCTCCTTCCTTCTACGTCGTTTACCTCTTCTCCTGCTTGCGGCATTTCGAGATGGACGGCAGCGGCGAAGCTCCACTCCCCGGTGGGTACTTTGAAGCGACACTCGAGCCGTGATGGACGAGAGTCCCCTACCTTGGAGTGGAACGTGGCAAACGTCTATGACGCCGACCACATAAGACTCGTCGAGCAGAGAGCGTGCTGTCCCTTTCGCGCTCGGCGGCTTCCGTCGCAGCCATTACTTTGTCGCAAAAGAAGGTAACGGCTCGCCAATATCTCTCCCCTTCCAGCATCTTCGGCAGGATGCTGGTCGGCGAGAGATCCGGTCCGATCTCTGCCACGAGAGCGTGGCGCAGCGTTTGCCATGCCGGACAGAGTTCCAGCGTGTGCTGTGCAGAGTCGTCTCCGTCTCCGCAATGGTGACATTCAGCCGTGGCTTCTTTTCCGATCTTGCACAGGTACTGACCGAAGCAACCGTGTCCAGTCAGCATCTGCGTCACTCTGAAGTTGAGCTGCCCTCTCCTGTTTTCTACCCATTTTTCCAAGATGGGTAGAATCGCTCCGACGATCCTGTGATTGGTCGCAGGTGCGAGTTTCTCCTTCCATTTAGAGAAAGTGAAGCGTCTCGCTTCTCTTCTAATCTCGTCCTTCGTCGGAGCGGGTGCACCTTCTTCTTGTACCTGGCGCACTGTACGAAGGGTTTCGTACACTATCAGATCTTCCTGCGCCAGGTATTCCAGTGGTGCGA
The DNA here is from genome assembly GCA_963969225.1 of Xylocopa violacea. NCBI lineage: Eukaryota > Metazoa > Arthropoda > Insecta > Hymenoptera > Apidae > Xylocopa > Xylocopa violacea. Next base: position 2,897,886 of record CAXAJV010000835.1, read on the forward strand.
GACCCGCCAGCATTGTTGCCGCATTCGTAAGAAATCGTGCGATATCATCTTACGATCCGAATGGCTATTCTTCGCCACGCGCTTCGCAGCAGCTGCAGCTTTCTGCCTCCTTTGTTCAGCGCGTCGCTCCATACCGGGGATCCGTAAAGCGCGATGCTCCTTATCACCCCGGCATAAAGTTTCCTTACTTTCTCGTCCGGTCCGTGCAGATTCGGCATGATACGGCTTAGGTAATTCGCCGCAGCATCCAGTCGAACGGCCTGACGAGCGAAGTGGAGACCAAAGATCCATTTATCATCAAGGAGCAGTCCAAGATACTTCATCTCGCTCCCCACTGTAACTTTGGCTGGTCCGATGTTGACCACTTCGTTTCCTCCTAGCGGGTCTCTTCTTCGTCCCTTGAAGCACAGGATTTCAGATTTCTCCGGTGCCATCTGGAGCCCCATCTTCTTGATGGCATTAGCCACGACCGCAACTGCCATTTCGGCCCGGCAAATTGCGCGTTGCCGGCACGTGTCGACTGTCAACACCATCGTGTCATCCGCGTAGCATGTGAGATGCACGCCGGACGGCATTGGCAGCTTCAGGACCGCGTCGTACCCGAGATTCCAGAGAAGCGGTCCGAGGACCGATCCCTGGGGAACGCCGCGATCAATCTTCTTCTTCTCGATTCCGTGCCGGCTATCGTAGAGAATCGCGCGGTCGCTCAGGTAATTTTCCACGACCCTTCGCAGGTATCGGGGAAACCCGTGCTTTTCAAGCGCTCTACGTATCGTACTCCATTCGAGCGAGTTGAACGCATTCTTAATATCTAAAGATATCGCGATTACGACTCTCCCGGCGGCAATCGCGTTTTCGGCGAAACTTTTCACTTGTCGAATCGCGTCAATCGTCGATCGCCCTTCTCGGAAACCGAACTGGTTCTCGGCTAAGTTCGGCCCGGTTCGCGACAGGTGCTCGACGAGGCGGTTGTGGATTATTCTTTCAAATAATTTTCCGATTTCGTCGAGCAAAACTATCGGCCTGTACGCGGCCGGTGAATCCTCCGGTTTTCCCGGCTTTCGGAGCAACACTAATCTGCCAGTTTTCCATTTTGCTGGCAACGTGCCCGTCTTCAAGCATGCTGTAAATAACTTCCGCAATCTTGAATTCAGGACACTGAGTGCCATCAACAAGGCACGGCCGGGAATTCCATCCGGTCCGGGCGCGGTGTTCTTCTTTGTCATGCGCTTTATGGCGCGAGCCATTTCCTCCTCGCTGACGTCGTTGTCCTGCGACCAGATGATCGGGTCGATGTGTTCTGAAATTTGCGAGTTGCTCGCCGAAGCAGATTCTCCCGGTGGGAAGAGCGCGTCAACGACTCGCCTCAAGAAAGGCGTCTCCATCGTCTCCGTTAACGGGGGCGCCCACGGTCGTAATTTATTCTTTACTATCTTGTACGGCCGCCCCCACGGATCCTCACGCAGCGTTTCCAGCAGCCCGTTCCATGCTCGTGCCTTTGACGCTTTTATGGCGGCTTGCAGCTCTATTTTCTTCTCCTTGTAAACTTCATAAAGTTCCGCCTTCCTTTCCGGATCGGGATCCCTCCGTTTCCGGTATCTCGTGTACTGTCTCCGCGCGGTCGTGCTCTCCGCACGGAGATGAGCGATCTCATTGCTCCACCAGTACAAAGGTTTACGCGGAGGATTTGACTTTATTTTCGGCATGCTTGCATTGCATACCGAGGTCAACGTCCTTGTAAACCATTCGGCTTCTCGCTCGACTACGGCCGTTTCGGTCGCCTCGCTCGGCCAGGTAGCGACGAGGGTAGCCGCCATAAACATATCCTCGTCCAACTTTCGCAACGACCATTTATTTTGCTTTCCAGTCGTAGTTTTTCTTCTTTGCATGGTTGACACGTCGATCCTTATGTAGAGATGATCAGATAATGTTTCGGTCGTGTCAACTTTCCAGCCGGTGACTCTTCGGGATGCTGCGTCGTTCGCGAACGAGAGGTTGACCGTGCTCTCGCCCTGCTGACGTACGCACGTACTGGCAGATCCTTGATTCAGCAGCCTGAGATTCGCGGATGCTGCCCAGTCCATCGTCGAGTGTCCGCGCTGGTTCGTTCTGGAGGAGTGCCACATAGTTGCGTGAGCATTAAAATCTCCCAGAACGAATGTTGGACGGGGGGCGTGGCTTCGCACTACCCCCTCCACTTCATCTAAGAGCCGGTCGTAATCTTCCAGTGACCAGCTCGGCGGAGCGTATATTCCGATGACGACGCAGTCCGACCACGATACGGCTACGTAACCACGCCCTTGCGCGATGAGCGTGATCGGACGGATGCGTGTCGCCGTCGTCTGAATAATTGCCACTGTCTTCTCTTTGTTTGCTATCCACGACGGCTTGTCGTGGATAGAATACGGCTCCGCTGCAACGACTAATTCGACTACGCCGCTGTGTAAGCTTTCGAGCATCAAATCTTGTGCTCTCGCGGCGTGATTCAAATTAGCTTGCAGTATTTGTGATTTCGCGTTGAGTATTACGCGATTTCCATTTTCTCCTCGTGGCTAATGGACGCCTTCGGAGATTCACGCGCTTTCTCCACTGCAGGTATAGATTTGGCTGCTGTTGCGGCCTCTTCCTTCTTCTGTGCAGGTACACCTGTCGATTTCGCGCCGGATTTAGCGGCGGTCGCTCTCTCTTTCGTCGCCGGCGGCGAAGCAGAGCAGGCCTTACTACCTGCTCTATGTCCGTGCGGGCGGCCCGCCGATTTGCAAACCGGGCACGTCGGCGACTTCTCTTTGCAATTTGTCGCACGATGTCCCTTTTCGCCGCACCTGTAGCAGGCTTCGGTGCGGTCCACGTTCACTGTGCATTTAGCGATCACGTGGCCGATCGCCCAGCATTTGAAGCAGATTAACTGCCTTTCCTCTATATGTTCGACTCGGACAGACGACTTTTACGTCATAGGTAGTGCAGCCGCCTTGCGCGGCGACTGCCTCGACGATTTCGTCGACCGTTAGAGAGTCTTCCATTCGGAAAACTCTCAAGGCCGCCCGTTTGCATGGGCGCGTGACTTTCACGCCGCACGTCGTCGCGAATAATTGGCTCAGTCTTAGCGCGAGCTTATCCGCTTTTTCCTCCTTACCGTCGCAGCTTATTTCCAAAATAAGTGCGCCGGTTAGCGCCTTTCTGGGCCTTACTTCTTCTATACCCAGTTCTGACAACTTTATATGCTGCCGAGCTGTCGTCATCAGCTCGGCGTAAGTCATACGGCTATCCCTACCTATCGTAATGACGATAGCGGCCGTGCGCGGGTTTTTAGCCAGTTTCGGCTTCTCCTTTGGCACCGGCTTCGCAGTTACTACCTGCGACGGTGCCTTTTTTCCTGCGCTCGAGAGTTTGCTTGCCGCGGTCACTGTCTTTTTCTTTATTTTTCTACCGAGGACTTTCGTCCACGGCGTTTCCATCTTATTCGCACTCGGCACAGCAGTTGTGGTTGCTGCAGGAGATTTCTTAACATTCTCCTTACGCACCTGCTCTTTTTGTATTTCTTCCATCCTCTTCTGGACGGGAGACTTCTTTTTTTCTTCCGCTTTCGCGCCTTTCTTCACCGGTGGAGGGGGCACCGCCTCTCTCTCTCCACCGGACTTTTCCTTCTTCATCGGTTCGGCGTTTCTTTCCGCTTTCGCAGGTTCCTCGCGTCGCGCCGAGTTTCTTGCCGCCGATCGCGGACGCTCCTCCTTGGGAGCGAAGCGTTTCTCCGCCTTCTCCCAAAAGCTCGAGAGTCTTTCATTTATGATTGCCCCGATCTGCTGCATCAGCAGAACGAGACCGCCATCGGGGATGCTGGTAGCTTCCGTCGTCGGTGCGAGCGATTGTCGTCGCGATTTCCCCTCGCTGCGCTTGGCGATTTCCATGTGTTCAATCGCCGGTGGTAATTGGCTGCTTTCCCTGTTTTCCAGGGCGGTCAGCCTCTCCTTTAGAATGGCGTTCTCCTTCTCTAACTTTTCGGCCTTCGCTTTAATAAGGCCAAATTCGGGATCCTCTGCGGATCCTGCGATGGCGCGGCTGGAGCGCAGTCCGGCTTCCGTCGTAGCCGCTCGCAGGATCCTTACGCTTACTCGCATCGTTCTTTTTATTGAACCTTTGAGCTGCGATGACTTCGCAGCTGCGTACTCAATCTTCGAACGCTATATATCCTAGCCTAAGGCAACCTAACATGTCGAATGTAATATTTTACAACATTCCTGGCGCGTCGGCCCCTACTTCTCGGTAGGAACATTATATACGTCTATAACGATACATATCCTAGCCTAAGCCAACCTAACATGTGGAATGTAATATTTTAATACATTCCTGGCACGTCGGCCCCTACTTCTCGGCGGGCACATTATATACGTCTATAACGTTGTATATCCCAACCTAAGCCAATCCTAACATGTCGATTGTAATATTTTAGAACATTCCTGGCGCGTCGGCACCTATTTCTCGGTGGGAACATTATATACGTCTATAACGCTATATATCCTAGCCTACGGCAACCTAACATGTCGAGCGTAATATTTTACAACATTCCTGTCTCGTCGTCTCCTACTTTTCTTTGGGAGCATTATATACGTCTATAACGTTATGTATCCTATCCTAAGCCAACCTAACATGTCTGCCGTAATATTTTACAACATTCCTGGCATGCAAGTCCCTACTTCTCCGTGGTAACATTATATACGTCTATAACGCTATATATCCTAGCCTAAGGCAACCTAACATTTCGAATGTAATATTTTACAACATTCCTGGCTCCTCGGACCCTACTTCTCGGTGGGAACATTATATACGTCTATAACGCTATATATCCTGGGCTAAGGCAACCTAATATCTCGGATGTAATATTTGACAACATTCCTGGCGTGTCGGCCCGTACTTCTCGGTGGGAATATCATATACGTCTATAACGTTATATATCCTAGCCTAGGGCAATCCTAACATATCGAGTGTAATATTTTACAACATTCCCGGCACTTGGGCAACTACTTCTCGGTGGGAACGTTATACATGTCTATAACGCTGTATATCCTAGCTTAAGGCAGCCTAACATGTCGAATGTAATATTTTACAACATTCCTGGCGCGTCGGCAACTTCTTCTCGGTGGGAACAGTATATACGTCTATAACGCTATATATCCTAGCCTAAGGCAACCTAACCTGTCGAGCGTAATACTTTACAACATTCCCGGCACTTCGGCAACTACTTCTCGGTGGGAACGTTATATACGTCTATAACTCTATATATCCTAGCTTAAGGCAACGTAACATGTCGAATGTAATATTTTACAACATTCCTGGCGCGTCGGCCCCAACTTCTCGGTGGGAACAGTATATACGTCTATAACGTTATATATCCTAGCCTAAGGCAACCTAACATGTCGAATATAATATTTTACAACATTCCTGGCGTGTCGGCCCCTACGTCTCTGTGTGGAACATCATATACATCTATAACGTTATATATCGTAACCTAAGGCAACCTAACCTCTCTACCGTATTATTATACATAATTCCTGGCATGTCGGTCCCTACTTCTCGTTGGGAGCATTATATACGTCTATAACGTTATATATCCTAACCTAAGGCTACCTAACCTCTCTACCGTAATATTTTACAACATTCCTGGAATGTCGGTCCCTACTTCTCGGTTGGAACATTATATACGTCTATAACGTTATATGTCCTATCCTAAGGCAACCTAACATGTTTACCGTAATATTTTACACCATTCCTGGCATGCAAGTCCCTACTTCTCAGTGGTAACATTATATACGTCTATAACGCTATATATCCTAGCCTAAGGCAACCTAACATGTCGAGCGTAATATTTTACAACATTCCTGACACGTCGGCCCCTACTTCTCGGTGGGAACAATATATACTTCTATAACGTTATATATCCTAACCTAAGGCAACATAACATCTATGATGTAATATTTAACAACATTCCTGACGTATCGGCCCCCTACTTCTCGGTGGGAACATTATATACGTCTATAACGTTATATATCCTAACCTAAGGAAACCTAACACCTCGGATGTAATATTTGACAACATTGCTGGCGTGTCGGCTCCTATTTCCCGGTGGGAACATTATATACGTCTATAACGCTATATATCCTAGCCTAAGGCAACCTAACATGCCGAATGTAATATTTCACAACATTCCTGGCGCGTCGGCCACTACTTCTCGGTAGGAACATTATATACGTCTATAACGTTACATATCCTAGCCTAAGGCAACCTAACATGTCGAAAGTAATATTTTACTACATTCCCGGAACTTCGGCCCCTACTTCTCGGTGGGAACGTTATACATGTCTATAACGCTGTATATCCTAGCTTAAGACAGCCTAACATGTCGAATGTAATATTTTACAACATTCCTGGCGCGTCGGCAACTACTTCTCGATGGGAACAGTAGATACGTCTATAACGTTATATATCCTAACCTAAGGGAACCTAACACTTCGGATGTAATATTTGACAACATTGATGGCGTGTCGGCCCCTATTTCCCGTTGGGAACATTATATACGTCTATAACGCTATATATCCTAGCCTAAGGCAACCTAACATGTCGAGTGTAATATTTTACAACATTCCTGGCACGTCGGCAACTTCTTCTCGGTGGGAACAGTATATACGTCTATAACGCTATATATCCTAGCCTAAGGCAACCTAACCTGTCGAGCGTAATACTTTACAACATTCCCGGCACTTCGGCAACTACTTCTCGGTGGGAACGTTATATACGTCTATAACTCTATATATCCTAGCTTAAGGCAACGTAACATGTCGAATGTAATATTTTACAACATTCCTGGCGCGTCGGCCCCAACTTCTCGTTGGGAGCATTATATACGTCTATAACGTTATATATCCTAACCTAAGGCAACCTAACCTCTCTACCGTAATATTTTACAACATTCCTGGAATGTCTGTCCCTACTTCTCGGTGGGAACATTATATACGTCTATTACGTCATATATCATAACCTAAGGCAACCTAACATCTCGAATATAGTATTTTACAACATTCCAGGCGGGACGGAACCTACTTCTCGGTCGGAACAATATATACGTCTATATAGTACTACAACATAACCTATCCCATCTTGCCCCTCGGTGATAATGTTTTACAGAATCCCGGTCGTGTCGGCCCGTACTTCTCGGTGGGGACATTATATACGTCTATTACGTTGTATATATTACCATAAGGCAACCTAACAACTCGAATGTAGTATTTTGCAACATTGCCGGTCGGCCCCTACTTCTCGGTGGGGACATTATATCCGTCTATAACGTTGTATATATTACCATAAGGCAACCTGACATCTCGAATGTAGTATTTTACAACATACCAGGCGGGTCGGCCCCTACTTCTCGGTGGGAACATTATATACGTCTATGTCGTAATATAACCTAACCTAACCCATTTTGGCCCTCAGTGATAATGTGTTACAGAATCCCGGTCGTGTCGGTCCGTACTTCACGATGTGGACATTATATACGTCTATAACGTTATATATCCTAACATAAGGCAATTTAACATCTCGGATGTACTATTTTTCAACATTCCTGGCGGGTCGGCCCCTACTTCTCGGTGGGAACATTATATACGTCTATAACGCTGTATATCCTAACCTAAGGCAACCTAACATGTCGAGCGTAAAATTTTACAACATTCCTGGCGTGTCGGCTAGTGCTTCTCGGTGGGAATATAATATACGTCTATAACGTTATATATCCTCACCTAAGGCAACTTAACATGTCGAGCGTAATATTTTACAACATTCCTGGCACGTCGGCCCCTACTTCTCGGTGGGATCATTATATACGTCTATAACGCTATATATCCTAGCCTAAGGCAACCTAACATGTCGAATGTAATATTTTACAACATTCCTGGCGCTTCGGCCCCTACCTCTCGGTGGGAACATTATATACGTCTATATAGCTGTATATCCTAGCTTAAGGCAACCTAACGTGTCGAGAGTAATATTTTACACCATTCCTGGCATGCAAGTCCCTACTTCTCCGTGGTAACATTATATACGTCTATAACGTTATATATCCTAGCCTAAGGCAACCTAACATCTCGCATGTAATATTTTACTACATACCTGGAACGTCGGCCCCTACTTCCCGGTGGGAACATTATATACGTCTATAACGCTATATATCCTAGCCTAAGGCAACCTAACATGTCGAATGTAATATTTTACAACATTCCTGGCGCGTCGGCCCCTACTTCTTGGTGGGAACATTATATAAGTCAATAACGTTATATATCCTAACATAAGGCAACTTACCATCTCGGATGTAATATTTAACTACATTCCTGGCACGTCGGCCCATACGTCTCGGTGGGAATATTATATAAGTCAATAACGTTATATGTCGTAACACAAGGCATCCTAACATCTCGGATGTAATATTTAACTACATACCTAGCACGTCGGGCCCTACTTCTCGGTGGGAACATTATATACGTCTATAACGCTATATGTCCTATCCTAAGGCAACCTAACATGTCTACCGTAATATTTGACAACATTCCTGGCGTGTCGGCACGTACTTCTCGGTGGGAGTATCATATACGTCTATAACGTTATATATTCTAGCCTAGGGCAATCCTAACATGTCGAGTGTAATATTTTACAACAATCCCGGCACTTCGGCAACTACTTCTCGGTGGGAACGTTATATACGTCTATAACGCTATATATCCTTGCTTAAGGCAACGTAACATGTCGAATGTAATATTTTACAACATTCCTGGCGCGTCGGCCCCAACTTCTCGGTGGGAACAGTATATACGTCTACAACGCTATATATCCTAGCCTAAGGCAACCTAACATGTCGAGCGTAATATTTTACAACATTCCTGACACGTCGGCCCCTACTTCTCGGTGGGAACAATATATACGTCTATAACGTTATATATCCTAACCTAAGGCAACCTAACATCTATGATGTAATATTTAACAACATTCCTGACGTATCGGCCCCCTACTTCTCGGTGGGAACATTATATACGTCTATAACGTTATATATCCTAACCTAAGGGATCATAACACCTCGGATGTAATATTTGACAACATTGCTGGCGTGTCGGCTCCTATTTCCCGGTGGGAACATTATATACGTCTATAACGCTATATATCCTAGCCTAAGGCAACCTAACATGTCGAATGTAATATTTTACAACATTCCTGGAGCATCGGTAACTACTTCTCGGTGGGAACAGTATATACGTCTATAACGTTATATATCCTAACCTAAGGAACCCTAACACCTCGGATGTAATGTTTTACAACATTCCTCGCGTGTTGGCCCCTATTTCTCGGTGGGAATATCATATACGTCTATAACGCTATATATCCTAGCCTAGGGCAATCCTAACATGTCAAATGTAATATTTTACAACATTCCTCACGTGCCGGCCCCAATTTCTCGGTGAGAACATTATATACGTCTATAACGCTATATATCCTAGCCTAAGGCAACCTAACATGTCGAATGTAATATTTTACAACATTCCTGGCGCGTCGGCAACTTCTTCTCGGTGGGAACAGTATATACGTCTATAGCGCGATATATCCTAGCCTAAGGCAATCCTAACATGTCGAATGTAATATTTTCCAACATTCCTGGCGCGTCGGCCCCTACTTCTCGGTGGGAACAATATATACGTCTATAACGTTATATATCCTAACCTAAGGCAACCTAACATCTATGATGTAATATTTTACAACATTCCCGGCACTTCGGCCCCTACTTCTCGGTGGGAACATTATATATGTCTATAACGTTATATATCCTAACCTAAGGGAACCTAACACATCGGATGTAATATTTGACAACATTGCTGGCGTGTCGGCCCCTATTTCCCGGTGGGAACATTATATACGTCTATAACGCTATATATCCTAGCCTAAGGCAACCTAACATGTCGAATGTAATATTTTAATACATTCCTGGCACGTCGGCCCCAATTTCTCGGTGGGAACATTATATACGTCTATAACGCTATATATCCTAGCCTAAGGCAGCCTACCATGTCGAATGTAATATTTTACAACATTCCTGGCGCGTCGGCAACTACTTCTCTATGGGAACAGTATATACGTCTATAAAGCTATATATCCTAGCCTAAGGCAACCTAACCTGTCGAGCGTAATACTTTACAACATTCCTGACACGTCGGCCCCTACTTCTCGGTGGGAACATTATATACGTCTATAACGCTATATATCCTAACCTAAGGGAACCTAACACATCGGATGTAATATTTTACAACATTCCTGGCGTGTCGGCCCCTACTTCTTGGTGGGAACATTATATAAGTCAATAAAGTTATATGTCCTAACATAAGGCAGCGTAACATCTCGGATGTAATATTTAACTACATACCTGGCACGTCGGCCCCTACTTCTCGGTGGGAAAATTATATACGTCTATAACGCTATATATCCTGGGCTAAGGCAACCTAACATCTCGGATGTAATATTTGACAACATTCCTGGCGTGTCGGCCCGTACTTCTCGGTGGGCATATCATTTACGTCTATAACGTTATATATCCTAGCCTAGGGCAATCCTAACATGTCGAGTGTAATATTTTACAACATTCCCGGCACTTCGGCCCCTACTTCTCGGTGGGAACATTATATATGTCTATAACGTTATATATCCTAACCTAAGGGAACCTAACACATCGGATGTAATATTTGACAACATTGCTGGCGTGTCGGCCCCTATTTCCCGGTGGGAACAGTATATACGTCTATAACGCTATATATCCTAGCCTAAGGCAACCTAACCTGTCGAGCGTAATACTTTACAACATTCCCGGCACTTCGGCAACTACTTCTCGGTGGGAACGTTATATACGTCTATAACTCTATATATCCTAGCTTAAGGCAACGTAACATGTCAAATGTAATATTTTACAACATTCCTGGCGCGTCGGCCCCAACTTCTCGTTGGGAGCATTATATACGTCTATAACGTTATATATCCTAACCTAAGGCAACCTTACCTCTCTACCGTAATATTTTACAACATTCCTGGAATGTCTGTCCCTACTTCTCGGTGGGAACATTATATACGTCTATTACGTCATATATCATAACCTAAGGCAACCTAACATCTCGAATATAGTATTTTACAACATTCCAGGCGGGACGGAACCTACTTCTCGGTCGGAACAATATATACGTCTATATAGTACTACAACATAACCTATCCCATCTTGCCCCTCGGTGATAATGTTTTACAGAATCCCGGTCGTGTCGGCCCGTACTTCTCGGTGGGGACATTATATACGTCTATTACGTTGTATATATTACCATAAGGCAACCTAACAACTCGAATGTAGTATTTTGCAACATTGCGGGTCGGCCCCTACTTCTCGGTGGGGACATTATATCCGTCTATAACGTTGTATATATTACCATAAGGCAACCTGACATCTCGAATGTAGTATTTTACAACATACCAGGCGGGTCGGCCCCTACTTCTCGGTGGGAACATTATATACGTCTATGTCGTAATATAACCTAACCTAACCCATTTTGGCCCTCAGTGATAATGTGTTACAGAATCCCGGTCGTGTCGGTCCGTACTTCACGATGTGGACATTATATACGTCTATAACGTTATATATCCTAACATAAGGCAATTTAACATCTCGGATGTACTATTTTTCAACATTCCTGGCGGGTCGGCCCCTACTTCTCGGTGGGAACATTATATACGTCTATAACGCTGTATATCCTAACCTAAGGCAACCTAACATGTCGAGCGTAAAATTTTACAACATTCCTGGCGTGTCGGCTAGTGCTTCTCGGTGGGAATATAATATACGTCTATAACGTTATATATCCTCACCTAAGGCAACTTAACATGTCGAGCGTAATATTTTACAACATTCCTGGCACGTCGGCCCCTACTTCTCGGTGGGATCATTATATACGTCTATAACGCTATATATCCTAGCCTAAGGCAACCTAACATGTCGAATGTAATATTTTACAACATTCCTGGCGCTTCGGCCCCTACCTCTCGGTGGGAACATTATATACGTCTATATAGCTGTATATCCTAGCTTAAGGCAACCTAACGTGTCGAGAGTAATATTTTACACCATTCCTGGCATGCAAGTCCCTACTTCTCCGTGGTAACATTATATACGTCTATAACGTTATATATCCTAGCCTAAGGCAACCTAACATCTCGCATGTAATATTTTACTACATACCTGGAACGTCGGCCCCTACTTCCCGGTGGGAACATTATATACGTCTATAACGCTATATATCCTAGCCTAAGGCAACCTAACATGTCGAATGTAATATTTTACAACATTCCTGGCGCGTCGGCCCCTACTTCTTGGTGGGAACATTATATAAGTCAATAACGTTATATATCCTAACATAAGGCAACTTAACATCTCGGATGTAATATTTAACTACATTCCTGGCACGTCGGCCCATACGTCTCGGTGGGAATATTATATAAGTCAATAACGTTATATGTCGTAACACAAGGCATCCTAACATCTCGGATGTAATATTTAACTACATACCTAGCACGTCGGGCCCTACTTCTCGGTGGGAACATTATATACGTCTATAACGCTATATGTCCTATCCTAAGGCAACCTAACATGTCTACCGTAATATTTGACAACATTCCTGGCGTGTCGGCACGTACTTCTCGGTGGGAGTATCATATACGTCTATAACGTTATATATTCTAGCCTAGGGCAATCCTAACATGTCGAGTGTAATATTTTACAACAATCCCGGCACTTCGGCAACTACTTCTCGGTGGGAACGTTATATACGTCTATAACGCTATATATCCTTGCTTAAGGCAACGTAACATGTCGAATGTAATATTTTACAACATTCCTGGCGCGTCGGCAACTTCTTCTCGGTGGGAACAGTATATACGTCTACAGCGCGATATATCCTAGCCTAAGGCAATCCTAACATGTCGAATGTAATATTTTACAACATTCCTGGCGCGTCGGCCCCTACTTCTCGGTGGGAACAATATATACGTCTATAACGTTATATATCCTAACCTAAGGCAACCTAACATCTATGATGTAATATTTTACAACATTCCCGGCACTTCGGCCCCTACTTCTCGGTGGGAACATTATATATGTCTATAACGTTATATATCCTAACCTAAGGGAACCTAACACATCGGATGTAATATTTGACAACATTGCTGGCGTGTCGGCCCCTATTTCCCGGTGGGAACATTATATACGTCTATAACGCTATATATCCTAGCCTAAGGCAACCTAACATGTCGAATGTAATATTTTAATACATTCCTGGCACGTCGGCCCCAATTTCTCGGTGGGAACATTATATACGTCTATAACGCTATATATCCTAGCCTAAGGCAGCCTACCATGTCGAATGTAATATTTTACAACATTCCTGGCGCGTCGGCAACTACTTCTCTATGGGAACAGTATATACGTCTATAAAGCTATATATCCTAGCCTAAGGCAACGTAACCTGTCGAGCGTAATACTTTACAACATTCCTGACACGTCGGCCCCTACTTCTCGGTGGGAACATTATATACGTCTATAACGCTATATATCCTAACCTAAGGGAACCTAACACATCGGATGTAATATTTTACAACATTCCTGGCGTGTCGGCCCCTACTTCTTGGTGGGAACATTATATAAGTCAATAAAGTTATATGTCCTAACATAAGGCAGCGTAACATTTCGGATGTAATATTTAACTACATACCTGGCACGTCGGCCCCTACTTCTCGGTGGGAAAATTATATACGTCTATAACGCTATATATCCTGGGCTAAGGCAACCTAACATCTCGGATGTAATATTTGACAACATTCCTGGCGTGTCGGCCCGTACTTCTCGGTGGGAATATCATTTACGTCTATAACGTTATATATCCTAGCCTAGGGCAATCCTAACATGTCGAGTGTAATATTTTACAACATTCCCGGCACTTCGGCCCCTACTTCTCGGTGGGAACATTATATATGTCTATAACGTTATATATCCTAACCTAAGGGAACCTAACACATCGGATGTAATATTTGACAACATTGCTGGCGTGTCGGCCCCTATTTCCCGGTGGGAACATTATATACGTCTATAACGCTATATATCCTAGCCTAAGGCAACCTAACATGTCGAATGTAATATTTTAATACATTCCTGGCACGTCGGCCCCAATTTCTCGGTGGGAACATTATATACGTCTATAACGCTATATATCCTAGCCTAAGGCAGCCTACCATGTCGAATGTAATATTTTACAACATTCCTGGCGCGTCGGCAACTACTTCTCGATGGGAACAGTATATACGTCTATAAAGCTATATATCCTAGCCTAAGGCAACCTAACCTGTCGAGCGTAATACTTTACAACATTCCTGACACGTCGGACCCTACTTCTCGGTGGGAACATTATATACGTCTATAACGCTATATATCCTAACCTAAGGGAACCTAACACATCGGATGTAATATTTTACAACATTCCTGGCGTGTCGGCCCCTACTTCTTGGTGGGAACATTATATAAGACAATAACGTTATATGTCCTAACATAAGGCAGCCCAACATCTCGGATGTAATATTTAACTACATACCTGGCACGTCGGCCCCTACTTCTCGGTGGGAAAATTATATACGTCTATAACGCTATATATCCTGGGCTAAGGCAACCTAACATCTCGGATGTAATATTTGACAACATTCCTGGCGTGTCGGCCCGTACTTCTAGGTGGGAGTATCATATACGTCTATAACGTTATATATCCTAGCCTAGGGCAATCCTAACATGTCGAGTGTATTATTTTACAACATTCCCGGCACTTCGGCCACTACTTCTCGGTGGGAACGTTATATACGTCTATAACGTTATATATCCTAACCTAAGGGAACCTAACACCTCGGATGTAATATTTGACAACATTCCTGGCGTGTCGGCCCGTACTTCTCGGTGGGAATTTCATATACGTCTATAGCGTTATATGTTATAGCCTAAGGCAATAGTAACATGTCGAATGTAATATTGTACATCATTCCTGGCACGTCGGCCCATACGTCTCGGTGGGAACATTATATAAGTCAATAACGTTATATGTCGTAACATAAGGCATCCTAACATCTCGGATGTAATATTTAACTACATACCTGGCACGTCGGCCCCTACTTCTCGGTGGGAAAATTATATACGTCTATAACTCTATATATCCTAGCTTAAGGCAACGTAACATGTCGAATGTAATATTTTACAACATTCCTGGCGCGTCGGCCCCAACTTCTCGGTGGGAACAGTATATACGTCTATAACGTTATATATCCTAGCCTAAGGCCACCTAACATGTCGAATATAATATTTTACAACATTCCTGGCGTGTCGGCCCCTACGTCTCTGTGTGGAACATCATATACGTCTATAACGTTATATATCGTAACCTAAGGCAACCTAACCTCTCTACCGTATTATTATACATAATTCCTGGCATGTCGGTCCCTACTTCTCGTTGGGAGCATTATATACGTCTATAACGTTATATATCCTAACCTAAGGCTACCTAACCTCTCTACCGTAATATTTTACAACATTCCTGGAATGTCGGTCCCTACTTCTCGGTTGGAACATTATATACGTCTATAACGTTATATGTCCTATCCTAAGGCAACCTAACATGTTTACCGTAATATTTTACACCATTCCTGGCATGCAAGTCCCTACATCTCCGTGGTAACATTATATACGTCTATAACGTTATATATCCTAGCCTAAGGCAACCTAACAGCTCGCATGTAATATTTTACTACATACCTGGAACGTCGGCCCCTACTTCCCGGTGGGAACATTATATACGTCTATAACGCTATATATCCTAGCCTAAGGCAACCTAACATGTCGAATGTAATATTTGATTACATTCTGTTCGTGTCGGCCCGTACTTCTCAGTGGGAACATTATATACGTGTATAACGTTATATATCCTAGCCTAAGGGAACCTAACATCTCGGATGTAATATTTAACTACATTCCTGGCACGTCGGCCCATACGTCTCGGTGGGAACATTATATAAGTCAATAACGTTATATGTCGTAACATAAGGCATCCTAACATCTCGGATGTAATATTTAACTACATACCTGGCACGTCGGCCCCTACTTCTCGGTGGGAAAATTATATACGTCTATAACGCTATATATCCTGGGCTAAGGCAACCTAACATCTCGGATGTAATATTTGACAACATTCCTGGCGTGTCGGCCCGTACTTCTCGGTGGGAGTATCATATACGTCTCTAACGTTATATATTCTAGCTTAGGGCAATCCTAACATGTCGAGTGTAATATTTTACAACATTCACGGCACTTCGGCAACTACTTCTCGGTGGGAACGTTATATACGTCTATAACGCTATATATCCTTGCTTAAGGCAACGTAACATGTCGAATGTAATATTTTACAACATTCCTGGCGCGTCGGCCCCAACTTCTCGGTGGGAACAGTATATACGTCTATAACGCTATATATCCTAGCCTAAGGCAACCTAACATGTCGAGCGTAATATTTTACAACATTCCTGACACGTCGGCCCCTACTTCTCGGTGGGAACAATATATACGTCTATAACGTTATATATCCTAACCTAAGGCAACATAACATCTATGATGTAATATTTAACAACATTCCTGACGTATCGGCCCCCTACTTCTCGGTGGGAACATTATATACGTCTATAACGTTATATATCCTAACCTAAGGAAACCTAACACCTCGGATGTAATATTTGACAACATTGCTGGCGTGTCGGCTCCTATTTCCCGGTGGGAACATTATATACGTCTATAACGCTATATATCCTAGCCTAAGGCAACCTAACATGCCGAATGTAATATTTCACAACATTCCTGGCGCGTCGGCCACTACTTCTCGGTAGGAACATTATATACGTCTATAACGTTACATATCCTAGCCTAAGGCAACCTAACATGTCGAATGTAATATTTTACAACATCCCCGGCACTTCGACCCCTACTTCTCGGTGGGAACATTATATACGTCTATAACGTTATATATCCTAACCTAAGGGAACCTAGCACATCGGATGTAATATTTTACAACATTCCTGGCGTGTCGGACCCTATTTCTCGGTGGGAACATTATATACGTCTATAACGCTATATATCCTAGCCTAAGGCAACCTAACATGTCGAATATAATATTTTACAACATTCCTGGCGTGTCGGCCCCTACTTCTCGGTGGGAACATTATATATGTCTTTAACGTTACATATCCTAGCCTAAGGCAACCTAACATGTCGAATGTAATATTTTACTACATTCCCGCAACTTCGGCCCCTACTTCTCGGTGGGAACGTTATACATGTCTATAACGCTGTATATCCTAGCTTAAGGCAGCCTAACATGTCGAATGTAATATTTTACAACATTCCTGGCGCGTCGGCAACTACTTCTCGATGGGAACAGTAGATACGTCTATAACGTTATATATCCTAACCTAAGGGAACCTAACACCTCGGATGTAATATTTGACAACATTGATGGCGTGTCGGCCCCTATTTCCCGGTGGGAACATTATATACGTCTATAACGCTATATATCCTAGCCTAAGGCAACCTAACATGTCGAGTGTAATATTTTACAACATTCCTGGCACGTCGGCAACTTCTTCTCGGTGGGAACAGTATATACGTCTATAACGCTATATATCCTAGCCTAAGGCAACCTAACCTGTCGAGCGTAATACTTTACAACATTCCCGGCACTTCGGCAACTACTTCTCGGTGGGAACGTTATATACGTCTATAACTCTATATATCCTAGCTTAAGGCAACGTAACATGTCGAATGTAATATTTTACAACATTCCTGGCGCGTCGGCCCCAACTTCTCGTTGGGAGCATTATATACGTCTATAACGTTATATATCCTAACCTAAGGCAACCTAACCTCTCTACCGTAATATTTTACAACATTCCTGGAATGTCTGTCCCTACTTTTCGGTGGGAACATTATATACGTCTATTACGTTATATATCATAACCTAAGGCAACCTAACATCTCGAATATAGTATTTTACAACATTCCAGGCGGGACGGAACCTACTTCTCGGTGGGAACAATATATACGTCTATATAGTACTACAACATAACCTAACCCATCTTGCCCCTCGGTGATAATGTTTTACAGAATCCCGGTCGTGTCGGCCCGTACTTCTCGGTGGGGACATTATATACGTCTATTACGTTGTATATATTACCATAAGGCAACCTAACAACTCGAATGTAGTATTTTACAACATTGCGGGTCGGCCCCTACTTCTCGGTGGGGACATTATATCCGTCTATAACGTTGTATATATTACCATAAGGCAACCTGACATCTCGAATGTAGTATTTTACAACATACCAGGCGGGTCGGCCCCTACTTCTCGGTGGGAACATTATATACGTCTATGTCGTAATATAACCTAACCTAACCCATTTTGGCCCTCAGTGATAATGTGTTACAGAATCCCGGTCGTGTCGGTCCGTACTTCACGATGTGGACATTATATATGTCTATAACGTTATATATCCTAACATAAGGCAATTTAACATCTCGGATGTACTATTTTTCAACATTCCTGTCGGGTCGGCCCCTACTTCTCGGTGGGAACATTATATACGTCTATAACGTTGTATATCCTAACCTAAGGCAACCTAACATGTCGAGCGTAAAATTTTACAACATTCCTGGCGTGTCGGCTAGTGCTTCTCGGTGGGATCATTATATACGTCTATAACGCTATATATCCTAGCTTAAGGCAACCTAACATGTCGAATGTAATATTTTACAACATTCCTGGCGCGTCGGCACCGACTTCTCGGTGGGAACAATATATACGTCTATAAAGTTATATATCTTAACCTAAGGCAACCTAATATCTCTACCGTCATATATTTAAACATTCCCGGCGTGTCGGCCCCCACTTCTCGGTGGGAACATTACATACGTCTATAACGCTATATATCCTAGCCTATTGTAACATAACATCTCGGATGTATTATTTTACAACATTCCTGGCTCGTTGGCCCCTACTTCTCTGTGGTAACATTATATACGTCTATAACGCTATATATCCTAGCCTAAGGCAACCTAACATTTCGAATGTAATATTTTACAACATTCCTGGCTCCTCGGACCCTACTTCTCGGTGGGAACAATATATACGTCTATAACGCTATATATCCTAGCCTAAGGGAACCTAACATGTCGAATGTAATATTTTACAACATTCCTGGCGCGTCGGCACCTACTTCTCGCTGGGAACAGTATATACGTCTATAACGTTATATATCCTAATCTAAGGCAACCTAGCATCTCGGGTGTAATATTTTACTACATTCCTGGCACGTCGGCCCGTACCTATCGTCGGGAACATTATATAAGTCAATAACGTTATATATCCTAACCTAAGGGAACCTAACATCTCGGATGTAACATTTGACAACATTCCTGGCGTGTCGGCCCGTACTTCTCGGTGGGAATATCATATACGTCTATAACGTTATATATCCTATCCTAAGGCAATCCTAACATGTCGAATCTAATATTTTACAGCATTCCTGGCGCGTCGGCCCCTACTTCTCGGTGGGAACATTATATAAGTCAATAACTTTATATATCATAACCAAAGGCAACCTAACAACTCGGATGTAAACTTCTACTACATTCCTGGCGCGCCGGCCCCTATTTCTCGGTGGGAACATTATATACGTCTATAACGCTATATATCCTAGCCTACGGCAACCTAACATGTCGAGCGTAATATTTTACAACATTCCTGTCTCGTCGGCTCCTACTTTTCTTTGGGAGCATTATATACGTCTATAACGTTATGTATCCTATCCTAAGGCAACCTAACATGTTTACCGTAATATTTTACACCATTCCTGGCATGCAAGTCCCTACATCTCCGTGGTAACATTATATACGTCTATAACGTTATATATCCTAGCCTAAGGCAACCTAACAGCTCGCATGTAATATTTTACTACATACCTGGAACGTCGGCCCCTACTTCCCGGTGGGAACATTATATACGTCTATAACGCTATATATCCTAGCCTAAGGCAACCTAACATGTCGAATGTAATATTTGATTACATTCTGTTCGTGTCGGCCCGTACTTCTCAGTGGGAACATTATATACGTGTATAACGTTATATATCCTAGCCTAAGGGAACCTAACATCTCGGATGTAATATTTAACTACATTCCTGGCACGTCGGCCCATACGTCTCGGTGGGAACATTATATAAGTCAATAACGTTATATGTCGTAACATAAGGCATCCTAACATCTCGGATGTAATATTTAACTACATACCTGGCACGTCGGCCCCTACTTCTCGGTGGGAAAATTATATACGTCTATAACGCTATATATCCTGGGCTAAGGCAACCTAACATCTCGGATGTAATATTTGACAACATTCCTGGCGTGTCGGCCCGTACTTCTCGGTGGGAGTATCATATACGTCTCTAACGTTATATATTCTAGCTTAGGGCAATCCTAACATGTCGAGTGTAATATTTTACAACATTCACGGCACTTCGGCAACTACTTCTCGGTGGGAACGTTATATACGTCTATAACGCTATATATCCTTGCTTAAGGCAACGTAACATGTCGAATGTAATATTTTACAACATTCCTGGCGCGTCGGCCCCAACTTCTCGGTGGGAACAGTATATACGTCTATAACGCTATATATCCTAGCCTAAGGCAACCTAACATGTCGAGCGTAATATTTTACAACATTCCTGACACGTCGGCCCCTACTTCTCGGTGGGAACAATATATACGTCTATAACGTTATATATCCTAACCTAAGGCAACATAACATCTATGATGTAATATTTAACAACATTCCTGACGTATCGGCCCCCTACTTCTCGGTGGGAACATTATATACGTCTATAACGTTATATATCCTAACCTAAGGAAACCTAATACCTCGGATGTAATATTTGACAACATTGCTGGCGTGTCGGCTCCTATTTCCCGGTGGGAACATTATATACGTCTATAACGCTATATATCCTAGCCTAAGGCAACCTAACATGCCGAATGTAATATTTCACAACATTCCTGGCGCGTCGGCCACTACTTCTCGGTAGGAACATTATATACGTCTATAACGTTACATATCCTAGCCTAAGGCAACCTAACATGTCGAATGTAATATTTTACAACATCCCCGGCACTTCGACCCCTACTTCTCGGTGGGAACATTATATACGTCTATAACGTTATATATCCTAACCTAAGGGAACCTAGCACATCGGATGTAATATTTTACAACATTCCTGGCGTGTCGGACCCTATTTCTCGGTGGGAACATTATATACGTCTATAACGCTATATATCCTAGCCTAAGGCAACCTAACATGTCGAATATAATATTTTACAACATTCCTGGCGTGTCGGCCCCTACTTCTCGGTGGGAACATTATATATGTCTTTAACGTTACATATCCTAGCCTAAGGCAACCTAACATGTCGAATGTAATATTTTACTACATTCCCGGAACTTCGGCCCCTACTTCTCGGTGGGAACGTTATACATGTCTATAACGCTGTATATCCTAGCTTAAGGCAGCCTAACATGTCGAATGTAATATTTTACAACATTCCTGGCGCGTCGGCAACTACTTCTCGATGGGAACAGTAGATACGTCTATAACGTTATATATCCTAACCTAAGGGAACCTAACACCTCGGATGTAATATTTGACAACATTGATGGCGTGTCGGCCCCTATTTCCCGGTGGGAACATTATATACGTCTATAACGCTATATATCCTAGCCTAAGGCAACCTAACATGTCGAGTGTAATATTTTACAACATTCCTGGCACGTCGGCAACTTCTTCTCGGTGGGAACAGTATATACGTCTATAACGCTATATATCCTAGCCTAAGGCAACCCAACCTGTCGAGCGTAATACTTTACAACATTCCCGGCACTTCGGCAACTACTTCTCGGTGGGAACGTTATATACGTCTATAACTCTATATATCCTAGCTTAAGGCAACGTAACATGTCGAATGTAATATTTTACAACATTCCTGGCGCGTCGGCCTCAACTTCTCGTTGGGAGCATTATATACGTCTATAACGTTATATATCCTAACCTAAGGCAACCTAACCTCTCTACCGTAATATTTTACAACATTCCTGGAATGTCTGTCCCTACTTTTCGGTGGGAACATTATATACGTCTATTACGTTATATATCATAACCTAAGGCAACCTAACATCTCGAATATAGTATTTTACAACATTCCAGGCGGGACGGAACCTACTTCTCGGTGGGAACAATATATACGTCTATATAGTACTACAACATAACCTAACCCATCTTGCCCCTCGGTGATAATGTTTTACAGAATCCCGGTCGTGTCGGACCGTACTTCTCGGTGGGGACATTATATACGTCTATTACGTTGTATATATTACCATAAGGCAACCTAACAACTCGAATGTAGTATTTTACAACATTGCGGGTCGGCCCCTACTTCTCGGTGGGGACATTATATCCGTCTATAACGTTATATATATTACCATAAGGCAACCTGACATCTCGAATGTAGTATTTTACAACATACCAGGCGGGTCGGCCCCTACTTCTCGGTGGGAACATTATATACGTCTATGTCGTAATATAACCTAACCTAACCCATTTTGGCCCTCAGTGATAATGTGTTACAGAATCCCGGTCGTGTCGGTCCGTACTTCACGATGTGGACATTATATATGTCTATAACGTTATATATCCTAACATAAGGCAATGTAACATCTCGGATGTACTATTTTTCAACATTCCTGTCGGGTCGGCCCCTACTTCTCGGTGGGAACATTATATACGTCTATAACGTTGTATATCCTAACCTAAGGCAACCTAACATGTCGAGCGTAAAATTTTACAACATTCCTGGCGTGTCGGCTAGTGCTTCTCGGTGGGATCATTATATACGTCTATAACTCTATATATCCTAGCTTAAGGCAACCTAACATGTCGAATGTAATATTTTACAACATTCCTGGCGCGTCGGCACCGACTTCTCGGTGGGAACAATATATACGTCTATAAAGTTATATATCTTAACCTAAGGCAACCTAATATCTCTACCGTCATATATTTAAACATTCCCGGCGCGTCGGCCCCCACTTCTCGGTGGGAACATTACATACGTCTATAACGCTATATATCCTAGCCTATTGTAACATAACATCTCGGATGTATTATTTTACAACATTCCTGGCTCGTTGGCCCCTACTTCTCTGTGGTAACATTATATACGTCTATAACGCTATATATCCTAGCCTAAGGCAACCTAACATTTCGAATGTAATATTTTACAACATTCCTGGCTCCTCGGACCCTACTTCTCGGTGGGAACAATATATACGTCTATAACGCTATATATCCTAGCCTAAGGGAACCTAACATGTCGAATGTAATATTTTACACCATTCCTGGCGCGTCGGCACCTACTTCTCGCTGGGAACAGTATATACGTCTATAACGTTATATATCCTAATCTAAGGCAACCTAGCATCTCGGGTGTAATATTTTACTACATTCCTGGCACGTCGGCCCGTACCTATCGTCGGGAACATTATATAAGTCAATAACGTTATATATCCTAACCTAAG
This sequence comes from Xylocopa violacea, assembly GCA_963969225.1. NCBI lineage: Eukaryota > Metazoa > Arthropoda > Insecta > Hymenoptera > Apidae > Xylocopa > Xylocopa violacea. Next base: position 2,921,699 of record CAXAJV010000835.1, read on the forward strand.
GGAACCTAACATCTCGGATGTAACATTTGACAACATTCCTGGCGTGTCGGCCCGTACTTCTCGGTGGGAATATCATATACGTCTATAACGTTATATATCCTATCCTAAGGCAATCCTAACATGTCGAATCTAATATTTTACAGCATTCCTGGCGCGTCGGCCCCTACTTCTCGGTGGGAACATTATATAAGTCAATAACTTTATATATCATAACCAAAGGCAACCTAACAACTCGGATGTAAACTTCTACTACATTCCTGGCGCGCCGGCCCCTACTTCTCGGTGGGAACATTATATACGTCTATAACGCTGTATATCCTAGCCGAAGGCAACCTAACATGTCGAATGTAATATTTTACAACATTCCTGGCACGTCGGCCCCTACTTCTCGGCGGGCACATTATATACGTCTATAACGTTGTATATCCCAACCTAAGCCAATCCTAACATGTCGATTGTAATATTTTAGAACATTACTGGCGCGTCGGCACCTATTTCTCGGTGGGAACATTATATACGTCTATAACGCTATATATCCTAGCCTACGGCAACCTAACATGTCGAGCGTAATATTTTACAACATTCCTGTCTCGTCGGCTCCTACTTTTCTTTGGGAGCATTATATACGTCTATAACGTTATGTATCCTATCCTAAGGCAACCTAACATGTTTACCGTAATATTTTACACCATTCCTGGCATGCAAGTCCCTACATCTCCGTGGTAACATTATATACGTCTATAACGTTATATATCCTAGCCTAAGGCAACCTAACAGCTCGCATGTAATATTTTACTACATACCTGGAACGTCGGCCCCTACTTCCCGGTGGGAACATTATATACGTCTATAACGCTATATATCCTAGCCTAAGGCAACCTAACATGTCGAATGTAATATTTGATTACATTCTGTTCGTGTCGGCCCGTACTTCTCAGTGGGAACATTATATACGTGTATAACGTTATATATCCTAGCCTAAGGGAACCTAACATCTCGGATGTAATATTTAACTACATTCCTGGCACGTCGGCCCATACGTCTCGGTGGGAACATTATATAAGTCAATAACGTTATATGTCGTAACATAAGGCATCCTAACATCTCGGATGTAATATTTAACTACATACCTGGCACGTCGGCCCCTACTTCTCGGTGGGAAAATTATATACGTCTATAACGCTATATATCCTGGGCTAAGGCAACCTAACATCTCGGATGTAATATTTGACAACATTCCTGGCGTGTCGGCCCGTACTTCTCGGTGGGAGTATCATATACGTCTCTAACGTTATATATTCTAGCTTAGGGCAATCCTAACATGTCGAGTGTAATATTTTACAACATTCACGGCACTTCGGCAACTACTTCTCGGTGGGAACGTTATATACGTCTATAACGCTATATATCCTTGCTTAAGGCAACGTAACATGTCGAATGTAATATTTTACAACATTCCTGGCGCGTCGACCCCAACTTCTCGGTGGGAACAGTATATACGTCTATAACGCTATATATCCTAGCCTAAGGCAACCTAACATGTCGAGCGTAATATTTTACAACATTCCTGACACGTCGGCCCCTACTTCTCGGTGGGAACAATATATACGTCTATAACGTTATATATCCTAACCTAAGGCAACATAACATCTATGATGTAATATTTAACAACATTCCTGACGTATCGGCCCCCTACTTCTCGGTGGGAACATTATATACGTCTATAACGTTATATATCCTAACCTAAGGAAACCTAACACCTCGGATGTAATATTTGACAACATTGCTGGCGTGTCGGCTCCTATTTCCCGGTGGGAACATTATATACGTCTATAACGCTATATATCCTAGCCTAAGGCAACCTAACATGCCGAATGTAATATTTCACAACATTCCTGGCGCGTCGGCCACTACTTCTCGGTAGGAACATTATATACGTCTATAACGTTACATATCCTAGCCTAAGGCAACCTAACATGTCGAATGTAATATTTTACAACATCCCCGGCACTTCGACCCCTACTTCTCGGTGGGAACATTATATACGTCTATAACGTTATATATCCTAACCTAAGGGAACCTAGCACATCGGATGTAATATTTTACAACATTCCTGGCGTGTCGGACCCTATTTCTCGGTGGGAACATTATATACGTCTATAACGCTATATATCCTAGCCTAAGGCAACCTAACATGTCGAATATAATATTTTACAACATTCCTGGCGTGTCGGCCCCTACTTCTCGGTGGGAACATTATATATGTCTTTAACGTTACATATCCTAGCCTAAGGCAACCTAACATGTCGAATGTAATATTTTACTACATTCCCGGAACTTCGGCCCCTACTTCTCGGTGGGAACGTTATACATGTCTATAACGCTGTATATCCTAGCTTAAGGCAGCCTAACATGTCGAATGTAATATTTTACAACATTCCTGGCGCGTCGGCAACTACTTCTCGATGGGAACAGTAGATACGTCTATAACGTTATATATCCTAACCTAAGGGAACCTAACACCTCGGATGTAATATTTGACAACATTGATGGCGTGTCGGCCCCTATTTCCCGGTGGGAACATTATATACGTCTATAACGCTGTATATCCTAGCCGAAGGCAACCTAACATGTCGAATGTAATATTTTACAACATTCCTGGCACGTCGGCCCCTACTTCTCGGCGGGCACATTATATACGTCTATAACGTTGTATATCCCAACCTAAGCCAATCCTAACATGTCGATTGTAATATTTTAGAACATTACTGGCGCGTCGGCACCTATTTCTCGGTGGGAACATTATATACGTCTATAACGCTATATATCCTAGCCTACGGCAACCTAACATGTCGAGCGTAATATTTTACAACATTCCTGTCTCGTCGGCTCCTACTTTTCTTTGGGAGCATTATATACGTCTATAACGTTATGTATCCTATCCTAAGCCAACCTAACATGTCTGCCGTAATATTTTACAACATTCCTGGCATGCAAGTCCCTACTTCTCCGTGGTAACATTATATACGTCTATAACGTTATATATCCTAGCCTAAGGCAACCTAACATTTCGGATGTAATACTTTACTACATTCCTGGCACGTTGGCCCCTACTTCTCTGTGGTAACATTATATACGTCTATAACGCTATATATCCTAGCCTAAGGCAACCTAACATTTCGAATGTAATATTTTACAACATTCCATGCGCTTCGGCCCCTACGTCTCGGTGGGAACATTATGTACGTCTATAACGTTATATATCCTAACCTAAGGCAACCTAACGTCGCTACCGTAATATTTTGCAACATTCCTGGCATGCGAGTGCCTAGTTCTCTGTGATAACATTATATACGTCTATAACGTTCTATATCCTAACCTAAGGCAACCTAACATCTCGGATGTAATATTTTAGAACATTCCTGGCTCGTTGGCCCCTACTTCTCTGTGGTAACATTATATACGTCTATAACGCTATATATCCTAGCCTAAGGCAACCTAACATGACGAATGTAATATTTTACAACATTCCTGGCGCGTCGGCCCCTATTTCTCGGTGGGAACATTATATAAGTCTATAACGTTATATATCCTAACCTAAGGAACCTAACATCTCGGTTGTAGTATTTTACTACATTCCTGGCCCGTCGGAACCTACTTCTTGGTGGTAACATTATATTCGTCTGTAACGTTATTTATCGTAGCCTGAGGCAACCTAACATGTCGAGCGTAATATTTTACAACATTCCTGGCTCGTCGGCCCCTACTTTTCGGTGGAAACATTATGTACGTCTCTAACGTTATATATCCTAATCTAAGGGAACCTAACATCTCGGATGTAATATCTTACCACATTCCTGGCTCGTTGGCGCCTACTTCACGGTGGCAACATTATATACGTCTATAATGTTACATATCGTAGCCTAAGGCAGCCTACCATGTCGAATGTAATACTTTACAACATTCCTGGCGCGTCGGCTCCTACTTCTCGGTGGGAACAGTATATATGCCTATAACGTTATATATCCTAAACTAAGGCAACCTATCATCTCTACCGTAATATTTCACAACATTCCTGGCATGCAAGTCCCTAGTTCTCTGTGGTAACATTATATACGTCTATAACGTTATATATCCTAATCTAAGGCAACCTAACATCTCTACCGTAATATTTAACAACATTCCTGGCGCGTCGGCACCTCCTTCTCGGTAGGAACAGTATATACGTCTATAATGCTCTATATCCTAGCCTAAGGCAACTTAACGTGTCGAGCGTAATATTTTACAACATTCTTGGCTCGTCGACTCTTACTTCTCGGTGGGAACATTATATACGTCTATAACGTGTAGTAAGGCGTAATGTGAGGAATACAAAATAATAAACATAAAAAGAGATATATTTTAAAAGGTACATAAGGTATAATAAACAAACTAAGGAACTGCGACTCCTCGCGAATCTCACTGAAATGCAACTGCTGTTCTTCCCCGTTCTGCAAACAGCCGAACGTCGCTGAACAGCCGACGATCGTTTTGCGTTCGACGCAATTCGCGAAGACAGGCGTGTCTTCGACTATAAACGTTATATATCCTATCCTAAGGCAACCTGACATGTCTACCGTAATATTTTACATCATTCCTGGCATGCAAGTCGCTACTTCTCCGTGGTAACATTATATACGTCTATAACGTTATATATCCTAGCCTGAGGCAACCTAACATGGTTAATGTAACATTTTACCCCATTCCTGGCTCGTTGGCACCTTCTTCTCGGTGGGAACATTATATACGTCTATAACGTTATATATCCTAGCCTAAGGTAACCTAACATGTCGAATGTAATATTTTACAACATTCTCGGCGCTTCGGACCCTACTTCATGGTGGGAACATTATATACTTCTATAACGCTATATATCCTAACCTAAGGCAACCTAACATGTCGAGCGTAATATTTTACAACATTCCTGGATCGTCGGCCCCTACTTCTCGGTGGGAACATTATATACGTCTATAACGCTATATATCCTAGCCTAAGGCAACCTAACATGTCGAATGTAATATTTTACAACATTCCCGGAACTTCGGCCCCTACTTCTCGGTGGGAACGTTATATACGTCTATAACGCTATATATCCTAGCCTAAGGCAACCTAACATATCGAGCGTAATATTTTACAACATTCTTGGCTCGTCGGCTCCTACTTCTCGGTGGGAACATTATATACGTCTATAACGTTATATGTCCTATCCTAAGGCAACCAAACATGTCTACCGTAATATTTTACACCATTCCTGGCATGCAAGTCCCTACTTCTCCGTGGTAACATTATATACGTCTATAACGTTATATATCCTAGCCTAAGGCAACCTAACATTTCGGATGTAATATTTTACTACATTCATGGCGCGCCGGCCCCTGCTTCTCGGTGGTAACATTATATACGTCTATATCGTTACATATCCTAGCCTAAGGCAGCCTAACATGTCGAGCGTAATATTTTACAACATTGCTGGCTCGTCGGCTCCTACTTCTCGGTGGAAACATTATATACGTCTATAACGTTGTATATCCTAACCTAAGGCAAACTAACATGTCGAGCGTAAAATTTTACAACATTCCTGGCGTGTCGGCTTGTGCTTCTCGGTGGGAATATCATATACGTCTATAACGCTATATATCCTAGCTTAAGGCAACCTAACATGTCGAATGTAATATTTTACAACATTTCTGGCGCGTCGGCAACTACTTCTCGATGGGAACAGTATATACGTCTATAACGCTACATATCCTAGCCTAAGGCAACCTAGCATGTCGAGCGTAACATTTTACAACATTCCTGACGTGTCGGCCCCCTACTTCTCGGTGGGAACATTATATACGTCTATAACGTTATATATCCTAACCTAAGGGAACCTAACACCTCGGATGTAATATTTGACAACATTGCTGGCGTGTCGGCCCCTATTTCCCGGTGGGAACATGATATACGTCTATAACGCTATATATCCTAGCCTAAGGTAAACGAACATGTCGAATGTAATATTTTACAACATTCTTGGCATGTCGGTCCCTACTTCTCGGTGGGAATATTCTATACGTCTATAACGTTGTATATCCTAGCCTAAGGCAACCTAACATGTCGAATGTAGTATTTTGAAACATCCCTGGCGCGCCGGCCCCTATTTCTCGGTGCGAACATTATATAAGTCAATAACGTTATATATCCTAACCTATGGGAACCTAACATCTCGGATGTAATATTCGACGACATTCGTGCCCTGTCGGCACGTACTTCTCGGTGGGAACATTATATACGTCTATAACGTTATATATCCTAACCTAAGGTTACTTAACATCTCGGATGTAATATTTTACTACATTACTGGCGAGCCGGCCGCTACTTCTCGGTGGGAACATTATATACGTCTATATCGCTATATATCCTAGTCTAAGGCAACCTAACATCTCGCATGTAATATTTGACGACATTCCTGGCCTGTCGGCTCCAACCTCTCGGTGGGAACATTATATACGTCTATAACGTCATATATCCTAGCCTAAGGCATCCTAACATGTCGAATGTAGTATTTTACAACATTCCTGGCGCGCCGACCCCTACTTCTCGGTGGGAACATTATATACGTCTATAGCGTTATATATCCCAGCCTAAGGCAATCCTAACATGTCGATTGTAATATTTTACAACATTCCTAGCTCGTCGGCCCCTACTTCGCGGTGGGAACATTATATGCGTCTATATCGCTATATATCCTAGCCTAAGGCAACCTAACATCTCGGATGTAATATTTAACGACATTCCTGGCCTGTCGGCCCGTACTTCTCGGTGGGAATATCGTATACGTCTATAACGTTATATATCCTAGCCTAAGGCAATCCTAACACGTCGAATGTAATATTTTATAACATCCCTGGCGTGTCGGCCCGTACTTCTCGGTGGGTACATTATATACGTCTATAACGTTGTATATCATTACCTAACGCAACCAAACATCTGAGATGTAATATTTTACAACATTCCTGGCATGTCGGTCCCTACGTCTCGGTGGGAACATTATATACGTCTGTAACGTTATATATCATAACCTAAGGCAACCTTTCCTCTCTACCGTAATATTTTACAACATTCCTGGCGCTACGGCGCCTACTTCCCGAAGGGGACAGTATATACATCTATAACGTTGTATATCCTAACCTAAGGCAACCTAACATCTCGGATGTAATATTTTACCAAATTCCTGGCATGTCGGTCCCTACTTCTAGGTGGAAACATTATATACGTCTATAACGATATATATCCTAGCCTAAGGCAACCTAACATCTCGGATGTAACATTTTACAACATTCCTGGCATGTCGGTCCCTACTTCTCGGTGGGAACATTTTATACGTCTATAACGTTATATGTCCTAACGTAAGGCAACATAACATCTCGGATGTAATATTTTACAACATTCCTGGCGTGTCGTCGCCTGCTTCTCGATGGGGACATTATATACGTCTATATCTTTGTATATCCTAACCTAACGCAACCTAACACCTGGGATGTAATATTTTACAACATTCCTGGCATGTCGGCCCTACTTCTCGGTGGGATCATTATATACGTCTATAACCTAATATAACCTGATCTAACCCATTTAGACACTCGCTGGTAATGTTTTACAGAATCTCGATCGTGTCGTCCCGTAGGTCTCGGTGGGGACATTATATGCGTCTGTAACGTTATATATCCTAACCTAAGGAAACCTAAAATCTCGAATGTAGTATGTTACAATACCCCAGGCGGGTCGGCCCCTACTTCTCGGTGGGCACATTATATACGTCTATATCGTAATATAACATAACATAACCCATCTTGCCCCTCGGTGATAATGTTTTAAAGAATCCCCGTCGTGTCGGCCCGTACGTCTGGATGGGGATATTCTATGCGTCTATAACGTTGTATATATTACCATAAGGCAACCTAACATCTCGAATGTAGTATTTTCCAGCATTCCTGGCGGGTCGGCCCCTATTTCTCGGTGGGAACATTATAATCGTCTATATCATAATAGATCCTAACCTAACCCATCTAGACCCTCGCTGGCAATGTTTTGCAGAATCTCGTTCGTTTCGTCACGTACGTCTCGGTGTGGACATTATATACGTTTATAACGTTATATATCCTAACCTAAGGCAACATAACATCACGGGTATAATATTTTACATCATTCCTGGCATGTCGTCGCCTGCTTCTCGATAGGGACATTACATACGTCTACAACGTTGAACATCCTAACCTAACGCAACCAATCATCTGGGATGTAAGATTTTACAACATTCCTGTCGTGACGGCGCCTATTTCCCGATGGGGACATTATATACGTTTCTAACTTTGTATATCCTAACCTGAGGGTGCCTAACGTCTCGCGTGTTACATTCTGCAACATACCTGGCATGTCGGAGCCTGGTTCTTGGTAGTAACATTATGTACGTATATAACGTTATATATCCTAACATAAGGCAACCAAACATCTGGGATGTAATATTTTACTACATTCCTAGCACGTCGGACCCAACTTCTCGGTGGGAATATTATATACGGCTATAACGTTATATATCCTAACCTAACGCAACCCACCACCTCGGATGTAATGTTTTACGACATTCCTGGCGTGTCGGCGCCTAGTTCACGGTAGTGACATTATGTACGTCTATAACGTTATATAGCCTAACCCAAGGCAACCTAACATCTGGGATGTAATATTTTACAACACTCCTGGCGAGTAGGCCCGTACTTCTCGATGGGAACATCAAATAAGTCTATAACGTTATATATCCTAGCATAAGGCAACCTAACATATCGGGTGTAATATTCTACGACATTCCTGACGTGTCGACCCATAGTTCTCGGTGGTAACATTATATACGTCTATATCGTTATATATCCTCACCTAAGGCAACCTAACCTCTCCACCGTAATATTTTACAAATTCCTGGCATGTCGGTCCATACGTCTCGGTGAGAACATTATATACGTCTATAACGATATATATCCCAACCTAAGGCAACCGAACATCTCGGCTGTAATGTTTTACAACATTCCTGACGCGTCGGCCCCTATTTCTCGGTGGGAACATTATATACGTCTATAACGTTATATAACCTAGCCTAAGGCGACCTAACATGTCGAATGTAATATTTTACAACATTCCTGGCGTGTCGTCGCCTACTTCTCGATGGGGACATTATATGAGTGTATAACGTTGTATATCCAAACGTAAGGCAAGATAACCTCTGTACCGTTATATTTTACAGCATTCCTGGCGTGTCGGCGCCTAATTCTCGATGGGGACATTATATAATTACATAACGTTATATAGCATAACCTAAAGCAAACTAACATCTCTGCCGTAATATTTTACAACATTCCTGGCGTGACGGGTCTTACTTCCCGATGGGGAGATTATATACGTCTATAACGTTGTATATGCTAACCTAACGCAACCTAACATCTGGGATGTAATATTTTACAACATTCCTGGCTTGTCGGACCCTACGTCTCGGTGGGAACATTATATACGTCTATAACGATTTACATTCTAACCTAAAGCAACCTAACATCACGGATGTAATATTTTACAACATTCGTGTCATGTGGGACCCTACGTCTCGGTGGGAACATTATATACGTCTATAACGATATATATCCTAACCTAAGGCAACATAACGTCTCGGATGTAATATTTTACAACATTCCTGGCGCGCCGACCCCTACTTCTCGGTGGGAACATTATATACGTCTATAGCGTTATATATCCCAGCCTAAGGCAATCCTAACATGTCGATTGTAATATTTTACAACATTCCTGGCTCATCGGCCCCTACTTCGCGGTGGGAACATTATATGCGTCTATATCGCTATATATCCTAGCCTAAGGCAACCTAACATCTCGGATGTAATATTTGACGACATTCCTGGCCTGTCGTCCCGTACTTCTCGGTGGGAATATCGTATACGTCTATAACGTTATATATCCTAGCCTAAGGCAATCCTAACACGTCGAATGTAATATTTTATAACATCCCTGGCGTGTCGGCCCGTACTTCTCGGTGGGTACATTATATACGTCTATAACGTTGTATATCATTACCTAACGCAACCAAACATCTGAGATGTAATATTTTACAACATTCCTGGCATGTCGGTCCCTACGTCTCGGTGGGAACATTATATACGTCTGTAACGTTATATATCATAACCTAAGGCAACCTTTCCTCTCTACCGTAATATTTTACAACATTCCTGGCGCTACGGCGCCTACTTCCCGAAGGGGACATTATATACGTCTATAACGTTGTATATCCTAACCTAAAGGAACCTAACACCTCGGGTGTAATATTTTACAACATTCCTGACGCGTCGGCCCCTATTTCTCGGTGGGAACATTATATACGTCTATAACGTTATATATCCTACCCTAACGCAACCTAATATCTGGGATGTAATATTTTACAACATTCCTGGCATGTCGGTACCTACTTCTCGGTGGGAATATTCTATACGTCTATGACGTTGTATATCCTAACCTAAGGGAACCTAACATTTCCGGTGTAATATTTTAGAACATTCCTGACGCGTCGGCCCCTATTTCTGGGTGGGACATTATATACGTCTATAACGTTATATATCCTATCCTCAGGCAACCTAACATGTCGAATGTAATATTTTACTACATTCCTGGCGTGTCGTCGCCTACTTCTCGATGGGGACAGTATATACATCTATAACGTTGTATATCCTAACGTAAGGCAAGATAACCTCTGTACCGTTATATTTTACAGCATTCCTGGCGTGACGGCGCCTACTTCTCGATGGGGACATTATATAATTCTATAACGTTATATAACATTACCTAAAGCAAACTAACATCTCTGCCGTAATATTTTACAACATTCCTGGCGTGACGGGTCTTACTTCCCGATGGGGAGATTATATACGTCTATAACGTTGTATATGCTAACCTAACGCAACCTAACATCTGGGATGTAATATTTTACAACATTCCTGGCTTGTCGGACCCTACGTCTCGGTGGGAACATTATATACGTCTATAACGATTTACATCCTAACCTAAAGCAACCTAACATCACGGATGTAATATTTTACAACATTCGTGTCATGTGGGACCCTACGTCTCGGTGGGAACATTATATACGTCTATAACGTTATATATCCTAACCTAACGCAACCTAATATCTGGGATGTAATATTTTACAACATTCCTGGCATGTCGGTACCTACTTCTCGGTGGGAATATTCTATACGTCTATGACGTTGTATATCCTAACCTAAGGGAACCTAACATTTCCGGTGTAATATTTTAGAACATTCCTGACGCGTCGGCCCCTATTTCTGGGTGGGACATTATATACGTCTATAACGTTATATATCCTTTCCTCAGGCAACCTAACATGTCGAATGTAATATTTTACTACATTCCTGGCGTGTCGTCGCCAACTTCTCGATGGGGACAGTATATACATCTATAACGTTGTATATCCTATCCTAAGGCAACCTAACATCTCGGATGTAATATTTTACCAAATTCCTGGCATGTCGGTCCCTACTTCTAGGTGGAAACATTGTATACGTCTATAACGATATATATCCTAGCCTAAGGCAACCTAACATCTCGGATGTAACATTTTACAACATTCCTGGCATGTCGGTCCCTACTTCTCGGTGGGAACATTTTATACGTCTATAACGTTATATATCCTAACGTAAGGCAACATAACATCTCGGATGTAATATTTTACAACACTCCTGGCATGTCGGTCCCTACGTCTCGGTGGGATCATTATATACGTCTATAACGATATATATCCTAACCTAGGGCAACCTAACATCTCGGATGTAATAGTTGACAACATTCCTGACGCGTCGGCCCCTATTTCTCGTTGGGAACTTTATATACGTCTATAACGTTATATATCCTAGCCTAAGGCGACCAAACATGTCGAATGTAATATTTTACATCATTCCCGCCGTGTCGGCCCGTAGTTCTCGGTGTTAACATTACATACGACTATAACGGTATATATCCTAGCCTAAGGCAACCTGACATATCGGATGTAATATTTTACAGCATTCCTGGCGTGTCGTCGCCTGCTTCTCGATGGGGACATTATATACATCTATAACGTTGTATATCCTAACCTAACGCAACATAACATCTCGGATGTAATATTTTACAACATTCCTGGCGCTTCGGCTGCTACTTTTCGGTGGGAACATTCTATACGTCTATAACGTTGTATATCCTATCCTAAGGGAACCTAACATCTCGGGTGTAATATTTTACAACATTCCTGACGCGTCGGCCCCTATTTCTCGGTGGGAACATTCTATACGTCTATAACGTTGTATATCCTAACCTAAGGGAACCTAACATCTCGTGTGTAATATTTTAGTACATTCCTGACGCGTCGGCCCCTATTTCTAGGTGGGAACATTCTATACGTCTATAACGTTGTATATCCTAACCTAAGGGAACCTAACATCTCGTGTGTAGTATTTTAGAACATTCCTGACGCGTCGGCCCCTATTTCTCGGTGGGAACATTCTATACGTCTATAACGTTGTACATCCTAACCAAAGGGAACCTAACATCTCGGGTGTAATAATTTAGAACATTACTGACGCGTCGGTCCCTATTTCCCGGTGGGAACATTATATACGTCTATAACGTTATATATCCTAGCCTAAGGCATCCTAACATCTCGGATGTAATATTTTACAACATTCCTGGCGTGTCGTCGCCTACTTCTCGATGGGGACATTATATACATCTATAACGTTGTATATCCTACCCTAAGGCAACCTAACATCTCGGATGTAATATTTTACAACATTCCTGGCATGTCGGTCCCTACTTCCCGGTGGGAATATTCTATACGTCTATAACGTTGTATATCCTACCCTAAGGGAACCTAACATCTCGTGTGTAATATTTTACAACATTCCTGACGCGTCGGCCCCTATTTCTCTGTGGGAACATTCTATACGTCTATAACGTTGTATATCCTAACGAAAGGAAACCTAACATCTCGGGTGTAATATTTTAGAACATTCCTGACGCGTCGGTCCCTATTTCTCGGTGGGAACATTATATACGTCTATAACGTTATATATCCTAGCCTAAGGCAACCTAACATGTCGAATGTAATATTTTACAACATTCCTGGCGTGTCGTCGCCTACTTCTCGATGGGGACATTATATACATCTATAACGTTGTATATCCTACCCTAAGGCAACCTAACATCTCGGATGTAATATTTTACAACATTCCTGGCATGTCGGTCCCTACTTCTCGGTGGGAACATTCTATACATCTATAACGTTGTATATCCTAACCTAACGCAACCTAACATCTGGGATGTAATATTTTACAACATTCCTGGCGTGTCGTCGCCTGCTTCTCGAAGGGGACATTATATACGTCTATAACGTTATATATCCTAGCCTAAGGCAACCTAACATCTCGGATGTAATGTTTTACAATATTCCTGGCGCGTCGGGAACTACTTCTCGGTGGGAACAGTATATACATATATAACGTTATATATCCTAACCTAAGGCAACTTAACATGTCGAATGTAATATTTATCCACACTCCTGGCTCGTTGGCCCCCAACTTCTCGGTGGGAACATTATGTACGTCTATAACGTTACATATCCTAGCCTAAGGCAGCCTAACATATCGGATGTAATATTTTACTACATTCCTGGCGCCCCGGCCCCTACTTCTCGGTGGGAACATTACATACGTCTATAACGTTATATATCCTAGCCTAAGGCAATCTAACATCTCGGATGTAATATTTTACAACATTCCTGGCGCGTCTGCACCTACGTCTCGGTGGGAACATTACATACGTCTATAACGTTATATATCCTAGCCTAAGGCAACCTAACATCTCGGATGTAATATTTTACTACATTCGTGGCACGTCGGCCCCTACTTCTCGGTAGGAACATTATATACGTCTATAACGTTATATATCCTAGCCTAAGGCAACCTAACATGTCGCATGTAATATTTTATATCATTCCCGGCTCTTCGGCCCCTACTTCTCGGTGGGAACATTACATACGTCTATATCGCTATATATCCTAGCCTAAGTCACCCTAACCTGTCGAATGTAATATTATACAACATTCCGGGCACTTCGGCCCCTACTTCTCGGTGGGAACAGTATAAACATCTATAACGTTATGTGTCCAAGCTTAAGGCAATCTACCATGTCGAATGTAATATTTTACAACATTCCTGGCGTGTCGGTCCATATTTCTCGGTGGGAACATTATATACGTCTATAACGTTATATATCCTCGCCTAAGTTAACCTAACATATCGGATGTAATATTTTACTACATTCCAGGCGCGCTGGCCCCTACCTATCGGTGGGAACATTATATACAACTATAACGCCATATATCCTAACCTAAGGCAACCAAAAATGTCGTGCGTAATATTTTACGGCATTCCTGGCGCGCCGGCCCCTACTTCTCGGTGGGAACATTATATACGTCTATAACGCTATACATCCTAGCCTGAGGCTACCTAACCTGTCGAATGTAATATTTTACAATATTCCTGGCGTGTCGGCCCCTACTTCTCGGTGGGAATATCATATACGTCTATAACGTTATATATAATAGCCTAAGGCAACCCAACATGTCGTATGTAATATTTAACAACATTGCTGACGCGTCGGCACCTACTTCTCGGTGGGAACAGTATATACGTCTATAATGTTATATATCCTAACCTAAGGCAACCTAACACCTCGGATGTATTGTTTTACAACTTTCCTGGCGTGTCGGCCCCTATTTCTCGGTGGGAACATTATATACGTCTATAACGCCATGTATCCTAACCTAAGGCACCCTAACATGTCGAGCGTAATATTTTACAACATTCCTGGCGTGTCGGCCCCTACTTCTCGGAGGGAACTTTAATAAGTCAATACCGTTATATATCCTAACCTATGGCAACCTGACATCCCGGGTGTAATATTTTACTACATTCCTGGCTCGTCGGACCCTACTTCTCGGTGGGAGCATTATATACGTCTATAACGTTTCATATCTCAGCTTAAGGCAACCTAACATGTCGAATGTAATAGTTTACAACATTCCTGGTGTGCTGGCCCATACGTTTCGGTGGGAACAGTATATACGTCTATAACCTTATTTATCCTAACCTAAGGCAACCTAACATCTCGAATGTAGTATTTTACAACATTCCTGGCGGTCGGCACATACTTCTCGGTGGGAACATTATATACGTTTATAACGTAATACAACCTAACCTAACCCATCTAGCCCCTCGCTGGGAGTGTTTTATAGAATCCCCTTTGTGTAGCCCCGTACCTCTCGGTGGGGACATTCTATACGTCCATAACGTTATATATCCTAAACTAAGGCAACCTAACATCCCGGATGTATTATTTTACAACATTCCTGGCGGGCCGGCCCCTACTTCTCGGTGGTAAAAATATATACGTCTATAACGTATTATAACCTAACCTAACCCATCAAGCCACTCGCTGGGAATGTTTTGTAGAATCGCGTTCGTGTAGCACCGTACGTCTCGGTGGGGACATTATGTACGTCTATAACGTTATATATCCTGACGTAAGGCAACCAAGCATCTCGGAGGTAATATTTTACAACATTCCTGGCGTGTCGTCGCCTGCTTCTCGATGGGGACATTATATACGTCTATAACATTGTATATCCTTACCTAACGCAACCTAACAT
This sequence comes from Xylocopa violacea, assembly GCA_963969225.1. NCBI lineage: Eukaryota > Metazoa > Arthropoda > Insecta > Hymenoptera > Apidae > Xylocopa > Xylocopa violacea. The sequence continues at coordinate 2,937,531 of CAXAJV010000835.1, forward strand.
CTCGGATGTAATATTTTAGTGCATTCCTGGCCCGTCTGCCCCTACTTCTGGGTGAAATAATTATATACGTCTATAACGTTGTATATACTAACCAAAGGCAACCTAACATCTCTACCGTAATATTTGTCAACATTGCTGGCATGCCGTTCCCTACTTCTCTGTGGTAACATTATATAAATCTATAACGCTATATATTCTAGCGTAAGGCAACCTTATATGTCGAATGTAATATTTTACAACATTCCCGGCGCGCCGGCCCTTACTTATCGGTGGTTGCATTATATACGTCTATAACGTTATATATCCTAACCTAAGGCAACCTAGCATCTCGGGTGTAATATTTTACTACATTCCTGGCACATCGGCCCATACCTATCGGCGGGAACATTATATAAGTCAATAACGTTATATATCCTAACCTATGGCAACCTAACACGTCGGACATAATGTTTTACAACATTCCTGGCTCGTCGGCCCCTACTTCTCGGTGGGAACATTATATACGTCTATAACGCTATATATCCTAGCCTAAAGTAACCTAACACGTCGGGCGTAATATTTTACAACATTTCTGGCTCGACGGCCACTACTTCTCGGTGGGAACATTATATACGTCTATAACGCTATATATCCTAGCCTAAGGCAACCTAACATGTCGAGCGTAATATTTTACAACATTCCTGGCTCATCGGCCCCTACTTCTCTGTGAGAACATTATGTACGTCTATAACGCAATATAACCTAACCTGACCCATCTAACCCCTCGCTGGTAATGTTTTAGAGGATGCCGGTCGTGTCGGTCCGTACCTCTCCGTGGGACATTATATAGGTCTATAACGTTATATATGCTAACATAAGGCAATCTAACACCTCGGATGTAGTATTTTCCAAAATTCCTGGCGGTTCGGCCCCTACTTCTCGGTGGGAACATTATATACGCCCATAACGTAATATAACCTAACCTAACCCATCTAACCCATCGGCGGTAATGTTTCACAGAATCAAGTTCGTGTCATCCCGTACGTCTCGGTCTGGACATTTTATGCGCCTATAAATTTATGTATCCTAACCTAAGGCAACCTAACATCTCGGATGTAGTATTTTCCATCATTCCTGGCCGGTCGGACCCTAACTCACGGTGGGAACATTATATACGTCTATAACGTAATATAACCTAACATAACCCATCTAGTCCCTCGCTGGTAATGTTTTACAGAATCCCGGACGTGTCGGCCCGTACTTCTCGGTGGGAACGTTATATAAGTCAATATCGTTATATATCCTAACCTAAGGCAACCTAACATCTCGGATGTAATATATTACTACATTCCTGGCACGTCGACCCCTACTTCTCGGTGGGAACATTATATACGTCTATAACGTTATACATCCTAACGTAAGGCAACATAACGTATCGGATGTAATATTTTACAACATTCCTGGCGTGTCGTCGCCTGCTCCACGAAGGGGACATTATATACGTCCATAACGTTGTATACCCTAACCTAACGCAACCTAACTTCTGGGATATAATATTTTACAACATTCCTGGCGTGTCGTCGCCTGTTTCTCTATGGGGACATGATATACGTCTATAACGTTGTATATCCTAACCTAACGCAACCTAACATCTGGGATGTAATATTTTACAACATTCCTGGCGTGTCGTCGCCTACTTCTGGATGGGGTCATTATATACATCTAGAACGTTGTATATCCTAACCTAAGGCAACCTAACATCTCGGATGTAATATTTTACAACATTCCTGGCATGTCGGTCCCTACGTCTCGGTGGGAACATTATATACGTCTATAACGATATATATCCTATCCTAAGGCAACCTAACATATCGGATGTAATATTTTACAACATTCCTTACGCGTCGGCACCTACTTTTCGGTGGGAACATTATATACGTCTATAACGTTATATATCCTAACGTAATGCAACATAACATGTCAAATGTAATATTTTACAACATTCCTGGCGCGTCGTCTTCTATTTTTCGGTGGGAACATTGTATACGTCTATAACGATATATATCCTAGCCTAAGGCAACCTAACATCTCGGATGTAATTGTTGACAACATTCCTGGCGTGTAGGCCCGTACTTCTCGGTGGGAACATTATATTCGTTTATAACGTTATATATACTAGCCTAAGGCGACCTATCATGTCGAACGTAATATTTTACAACATTCCTGACGCGTCGACCCCTATTTCTCGGCGGCAACATTATATACGTCTATAACGTTGTATATCCTATCCGAAGGGAACCTAACATCTCGGCTGTAATATTTTACAACATTCCTGACGCGTCGGCCCCTATTTCTCGGTGGGCTCATTATATATGTCTATAACGTTATATATCATAACCTAAGGCTACCTAACATCTCTACCGTAATATTTTACAATATTCCTGGCGTGACGGCTCCTACTTCCCGATGGGGACATTATATACGTCTATAACTTTGTATTCCCTAACCTAAGGCAACCTAACATCTCGGATGTAATATATTACAACATTCCTGGCATGTCGGTCCCTACTTCTCGGTGGAAACATTGTATACGTCTATAACGATATATATCCCAGCCTAAGGCAATCTAACATCTCGGATGTAATATTTTACAACATTCCTGGCGTGTCGTCGCCAACTTCTCGATGGAGACATTATATACATCTATAACGTTATATATCTTAACGTAAGGCAACATAATATTTCGGATGTAATATTTTACCACATTCCTGGCATGTCGGTCCCTCCTTCTCGGTGGAAACATTGTATACGTCTATAGCGATATATATCCTAGCCTAAGGCAACCTAACATCTCGGATGTAATATTTTACAACATTCCTGGCGTGTCGTCGCCAACTTCTCGATGGGGATATTATATACGTGCATAACGTTGTATATCCTAACCTAGCGCAACCTAACATCTCGGATGTAATATTTAACAACATTCCTGGTATGTCGGTCCCTACGTCTCGGTGGGAACATTATATACGTCTATAACGATATATATCCTAACCTAAGGCAACCTAACATCACGGATGTAATATTTTACAACATTCCTGGCATGTCGGTCACTACGTCTCGGTGGGAACATTATATACGTCTGTAACGATATATACCCTAACCTAAGGCAACATAACATCTCGGATGTAATATTTTACAACATTCCTGGCATGACGGTCCCTATGTCTCGATGGGAACATTATATACGTCTATAAGGATATATATCCTAACCTAAGGCAACCTAACATCTCGGATGTAATATTTTACAACATTCCTGGCGCTTCGGTTGTTCCTTTTCGGTGGGAACATTATATACGTCTATAACGTTACATATCCTAACGTAAGGCAACATAACATCTCGGATGTTATATTTTACAACAATCATGGCATGTCGTCGCCTGCTTCTCGATGGGGACTTTATATACGTCTATAACGTTGTATATCCTAACCTAAGGCAACCTAACATCTCGGATGTAATATTTTACAACATTCCTGGAATGTCGGTCCCTACTTCTCGGTGGAAACACTGTATACGTCTATAACGATATATATCCTAGCCTAAGGCAACCTAACATCTCGGATGTAATATTTTACAACATTCCTGGCGTGTCGTCGCCAACTTCTCGATGGAGACATTATATACATCTATAACGTTGTATATCCTAACCTAAGGGAACCTAACATCTCGGGTGTAATATTTTACAACATTCCTGGCATGTCGGTCCCTACTTCTCGGTGGGAACATTCTATACGTCTATAACGTTGTGTATCCTAGCCTAAGGCAACCTAACATGTCGAATGTAATATTTTACATCATTCCTGGCGTGTCGTCGCCTACTTCTCTTTGGGGACATTATATACATCTATAACGTTGTATATCCTAACCTAAGGCAACCTAACATCTCGGATGTAATATTTTACAACATTCCTGGCATGTCGGTCCCTAATTCTCGGTGGAAACACTGTATACGTCTATAACGATATATATCCTAACCTAAGGCAACCTAACATCTCGGATGTAATATTTTACAACATTCCTGGCGCGTCGTCTTCTATTTTTCGGTGGGAGCATTATATACGTCTATAACGTTGTATATCCTAACCTAACGCAACCTAACATCTGGGATGTAATATTTTACAACATTCCTGGCGTGTCGTATCCTACTTCTGGATGGGGTCATTATATACATCTATAACGTTGTATATCCTAACCTAAGGCAACCTGACATCTCGGATGTAATATTTTATAACATTCCTGGCGTGTCGTCGCCTGCATCTCGATGGGGACATTATATACGTCTATAACGTTGTATATTCTAACCTAACGCAACCTAAGATCTGGGATGTAATGTTTTACAATATTTCTGGCGTGTCGTATCCTACTTCTGGATGGGGACATTATATACATCTATAACGTTGCATATCCTAACCTAAGGCAACCTAACATCTCGAATGTAATATTTTACAACATTCCTGGCATGTCGGTCCCTAATTCTGGGTGGGAACATTGTATACGTCTATAACGATATATATCCTAGCCTAAGGCAACCTAACATCTCGGATGTAATTGTTGACAACATTCCTGGCGTGTAGGCCCGTACTTCTCGGTGGGAACATTATATTCGTTTATAACGTTATATATACTAGCCTAAGGCGACCTATCATGTCGAACGTAATATTTTACAACATTCCTGACGCGTCGACCCCTATTTCTCGGCGGCAACATTATATACGTCTATAACGTTGTATATCCTATCCGAAGGGAACCTAACATCTCGGCTGTAATATTTTACAACATTCCTGACGCGTCGGCCCCTATTTCTCGGTGAGCTCATTATATATGTCTGTAACGTTATATATCATAACCTAAGGCTACCTAACATCTCTACCGTAATATTTTACAATATTCCTGGCGTGACGGCTCCTACTTCCCGATGGGGACATTATATACGTCTATAACTTTGTATTCCCTAACCTAAGGCAACCTAACATCTCGGATGTAATAGTTGATAGCATTCCTGTCATGTCGGCCCGTACTTCTCGGTGGGAACATTATATCCGTCTATAACGTTATATATCTTAACGTAAGGCAACATAATATTTCGGATGTAATATTTTACAACATTCCTGGCATGTCGGTCTCTCCTTCTCGGTGGAAACATTGTAAACGTCTATAACGATATATATCCTAGCCTAAGGCAACCTAACATCTCGGATGTAATATTTTACAACATTCCTGGCGTGTCGTCGCCAACTTCTCGATGGGGACATTATATACATCTATAACCTTGTATACCCTAACCTAAGGCAACCTAACATCTCGGATGTAATATATTACAACATTCCTGGCATGTCGGTCCCTACTTCTCGGTGGAAACATTGTATACGTCTATAACGATATATATCCCAGCCTAAGGCAATCTAACATCTCGGATGTAATATTTTACAACATTCCTGGCGTGTCGTCGCCAACTTCTCGATGGAGACATTATATACATCTATAACGTTATATATCTTAACGTAAGGCAACATAATATTTCGGATGTAATATTTTACCACATTCCTGGCATGTCGGTCCCTCCTTCTCGGTGGAAACATTGCATACGTCTATAGCGATATATATCCTAGCCTAAGGCAACCTAACATCTCGGATGTAATATTTTACAACATTCCTGGCGTGTCGTCGCCAACATCTCGATGGGGATATTATATACGTGCATAACGTTGTATATCCTAACCTAACGCAACCTAACATCTCGGATGTAATATTTAACAACATTCCTGGTATGTCGGTCCCTACGTCTCGGTGGGAACATTATATACGTCTATAACGATATATATCCTAACCTAAAGCAACCTAACATCTCGGATGTAATATTTTACAGCATTCCTGGCATGTCGGTCCCTACATCTCGTTCGGAACATTCTATACGTCTATAACGTTGTATATCCTAACCTAAGGGAACCTAAGATCTCGGGTGTAATATTTTACAACATTCTGCCGTGTCGTCGCCTGCTTCCCGATGGGGACATTATATACGTCAATAACGTTGTATATCCTAACCTAACGCAACCTAACATCTGGGATGTAATATTTTACAACATTCCTGGCATGTCGGTCACTACGTCTCGGTGGGAACATTATATACGTCTGTAACGATATATACCCTAACCTAAGGTAACATAACATCTCGGATGTAATATTTTACAACATTCCTGGCATGACGGTCCCTATGTCTCGATGGGAACATTATATACGTCTATAAGGATATATATCCTAACCTAAGGCAACCTAACATCTCGGATGTAATATTTTACAACATTCCTGGCGCTTCGGTTGTTCCTTTTCGGTGGGAACATTATATACGTCTATAACGTTACATATCCTAACGTAAGGCAACATAACATCTCGGATGTTATATTTTACAACAATCATGGCATGTCGTCGCCTGCTTCTCGATGGGGACTTTATATACGTCTATAACGTTGTATATCCTAACCTAAGGCAACCTAACATCTCGGATGTAATATTTTACAACATTCCTGGAATGTCGGTCCCTACTTCTCGGTGGAAACACTGTATACGTCTATAACGATATATATCCTAGCCTAAGGCAACCTAACATCTCGGATGTAATATTTTACAACATTCTGGCGTGTCGTCGCCTGCTCCTCGATGGGGATATTATATACGTGCATAACGTTGTATATCCTAACCTAACGCAACCTAACATCTGGGATGTAATATTTTACAACATTCCTGGCATGTCGGTCACTACGTCTCGGTGGGAACATTATATACGTCTGTAACGATATATACCCTAACCTAAGGCAACTTAACGTCTCGGATGTAATATTTTACAACATGCCTGGCGCGTCGTCTCCTATTTTCCGGTGGGAATATTCTATACGTCTATAACGTTGTATATCCTATCCGAAGGGAACCTAACATCTCGGCTGTAATATTTTACAACATTCCTGACGCGTCGGCCCCTATTTCTCGGTGGGCTCATTATATATGTCTATAACGTTATATATCATAACCTAAGGCTACCTAACATCTCTACCGTAATATTTTACATAACATTCCTGGCGTGACGGCTCCTACTTCCCGATGGGGACATTATATACGTCTATAACGTTGTATTCCCTAACCTAAGGCAACCTAACATCTCGGATGTAATAGTTGATAGCATTCCTGTCATGTCGGCCCGTACTTCTCGGTGGGAACATTATATCCGTCTATAACGTTATATATCTTAACGTAAGGCAACATAATATTTCGGATGTAATATTTTACAACATTCCTGGCATGTCGGTCCCTAATTCTCGGTGGAAACACTGTATACGTCTATAACGATATATATCCTAACCTAAGGCAACCTAACATCTCGGATGTAATATTTTACAACATTCCTGGCGCGTCGTCTTCTATTTTTCGGTGGGAGCATTATATACGTCTATAACGTAGTATATCCTAACCTAACGCAACCTAACATCTGGGATGTAATATTTTACAACATTCCTGGCGTGTCGTATCCTACTTCTGGATGGGGTCATTATATACATCTATAACGTTGTATATCCTAACCTAAGGCAACCTGACATCTCGGATGTAATATTTTATAACATTCCTGGCGTGTCGTCGCCTGCATCTCGATGGGGACATTATATACGTCTATAACGTTGTATATTCTAACCTAACGCAACCTAAGATCTGGGATGTAATATTTTACAATATTTCTGGCGTGTCGTATCCTACTTCTGGATGGGGACATTATATACATCTATAACGTTGCATATCCTAACCTAAGGCAACCTAACATCTCGAATGTAATATTTTACAACATTCCTGGCATGTCGGTCCCTAATTCTGGGTGGGAACATTGTATACGTCTATAACGATATATATCCTAGCCTAAGGCAACCTAACATCTCGGATGTAATTGTTGACAACATTCCTGGCGTGTAGGCCCGTACTTCTCGGTGGGAACATTATATTCGTTTATAACGTTATATATACTAGCCTAAGGCGACCTATCATGTCGAACGTAATATTTTACAACATTCCTGACGCGTCGACCCCTATTTCTCGGCGGCAACATTATATACGTCTATAACGTTGTATATCCTATCCGAAGGGAACCTAACATCTCGGCTGTAATATTTTACAACATTCCTGACGCGTCGGCCCCTATTTCTCGGTGGGCTCATTATATATGTCTGTAACGTTATATATCATAACCTAAGGCTACCTAACATCTCTACCGTAATATTTTACAATATTCCTGGCGTGACGGCTCCTACTTCCCGATGGGGACATTATATACGTCTATAACTTTGTATTCCCTAACCTAAGGCAACCTAACATGTCGGATGTAATAGTTGATAGCATTCCTGTCATGTCGGCCCGTACTTCTCGGTGGGAACATTATATCCGTCTATAACGTTATATATCTTAACGTAAGGCAACATAATATTTCGGATGTAATATTTTACAACATTCCTGGCATGTCGGTCTCTACTTCTCGGTGGAAACATTGTAAACGTCTATAACGATATATATCCTAGCCTAAGGCAACCTAACATCTCGGATGTAATATTTTACAACATTCCTGGCGTGTCGTCGCCAACTTCTCGATGGGGACATTATATACATCTATAACCTTGTATACCCTAACCTAAGTCAACCTAACATCTCGGATGTAATATATTACAACATTCCTGGCATGTCGGTCCCTACTTCTCGGTGGAAACATTGTATACGTCTATAACGATATATATCCCAGCCTAAGGCAATCTAACATCTCGGATGTAATATTTTACAACATTCCTGGCGTGTCGTCGCCAACTTCTCGATGGAGACATTATATACATCTATAACGTTATATATCTTAACGTAAGGCAACATAATATTTCGGATGTAATATTTTACCACATTCCTGGCATGTCGGTCCCTCCTTCTCGGTGGAAACATTGTATACGTCTATAGCGATATATATCCTAGCCTAAGGCAACCTAACATCTCGGATGTAATATTTTACAACATTCCAGGCGTGTCGTCGCCAACTTCTCGATGGGGATATTATATACGTGCATAACGTTGTATATCCTAACCTAACGCAACCTAACATCTCGGATGTAATATTTAACAACATTCCTGGTATGTCGGTCCCTACGTCTCGGTGGGAACATTATATACGTCTATAACGATATATATCCTAACCTAAGGCAACCTAACATCACGGATGTAATATTTTACAACATTCCTGGCATGTCGGTCACTACGTCTCGGTGGGAACATTATATACGTCTGTAACGATATATACCCTAACCTAAGGCAACATAACATCTCGGATGTAATATTTTACAACATTCCTGGCATGACGGTCCCTATGTCTCGATGGGAACATTATATACGTCTATAAGGATATATATCCTAACCTAAGGCAACCTAACATCTCGGATGTAATATTTTACAACATTCCTGGCGCTTCGGTTGTTCCTTTTCGGTAGGAACATTATATACGTCTATAACGTTACATATCCTAACGTAAGGCAACATAACATCTCGGATGTTATATTTTACAACAATCATGGCATGTCGTCGCCTGCTTCTCGATGGGGACTTTATATACGTCTATAACGTTGTATATCCTAACCTAAGGCATCCTAACATCTCGGATGTAATATTTTACAACATTCCTGGAATGTCGGTCCCTACTTCTCGGTGGAAACACTGTATACGTCTATAACGATATATATCCTAGCCTAAGGCAACCAAACATCTCGGATGTAATATTTTACAACATTCCTGGCATGTCGGACCCTACTTCTCGGTGGAAACATTGTATACGTCTATAACGATATATATCCTAGCCTAAGGCAACCTAACATCTCGGATGTAATATTTTACAACATTCCTGGCGTGTCGTCGCCAACTTCTCGATGGGGACATTATATACATCTATAACCTTGTATACCCTAACCTAAGGCAACCTAACATCTCGGATGTAATATATTACAACATTCCTGGCATGTCGGTCCCTACTTCTCGGTGGAAACATTGTATACGTCTATAACGATATATATCCTAGCCTAAGGCAATCTAACATCTCGGATGTAATATTTTACAACATTCCTGGCGTGTCGTCGCCAACTTCTCGATGGAGACATTATATACATCTATAACGTTGTATATCCTAACCTAAGGGAACCTAACATCTCGGGTGTAATATTTTACAACATTCCTGGCATGTCGGTCCCTACTTCTCGGTGGGAACATTCTATACGTCTATAACGTTGTGTATCCTAGCCTAAGGCAACCTAACATGTCGAATGTAATATTTTACATCATTCCTGGCGTGTCGTCGCCTACTTCTCTTTGGGGACATTATATACATCTATAACGTTGTATATCCTAACCTAAGGCAACCTAACATCTCGGATGTAATATTTTACAACATTCCTGGCATGTCGGTCCCTAATTCTCGGTGGAAACACTGTATACGTCTATAACGATATATATCCTAACCTAAGGCAACCTAACATCTCGGATGTAATATTTTACAACATTCCTGGCGCGTCGTCTTCTATTTTTCGGTGGGAGCATTATATACGTCTATAACGTTGTATATCCTAACCTAACGCAACCTAACATCTGGGATGTAATATTTTACAACATTCCTGGCGTGTCGTATCCTACTTCTGGATGGGGTCATTATATACATCTATAACGTTGTATATCCTAACCTAAGGCAACCTGACATCTCGGATGTAATATTTTATAACATTCCTGGCGTGTCGTCGCCTGCATCTCGATGGGGACATTATATACGTCTATAACGTTGTATATTCTAACCTAACGCAACCTAAGATCTGGGATGTAATGTTTTACAATATTTCTGGCGTGTCGTATCCTACTTCTGGATGGGGACATTATATACATCTATAACGTTGCATATCCTAACCTAAGGCAACCTAACATCTCGAATGTAATATTTTACAACATTCCTGGCATGTCGGTCCCTAATTCTGGGTGGGAACATTGTATACGTCTATAACGATATATATCCTAGCCTAAGGCAACCTAACATCTCGGATGTAATTGTTGACAACATTCCTGGCGTGTAGGCCCGTACTTCTCGGTGGGAACATTATATTCGTTTATAACGTTATATATACTAGCCTAAGGCGACCTATCATGTCGAACGTAATATTTTACAACATTCCTGACGCGTCGACCCCTATTTCTCGGCGGCAACATTATATACGTCTATAACGTTGTATATCCTATCCGAAGGGAACCTAACATCTCGGCTGTAATATTTTACAACATTCCTGACGCGTCGGCCCCTATTTCTCGGTGAGCTCATTATATATGTCTGTAACGTTATATATCATAACCTAAGGCTACCTAACATCTCTACCGTAATATTTTACAATATTCCTGGCGTGACGGCTCCTACTTCCCGATGGGGACATTATATACGTCTATAACTTTGTATTCCCTAACCTAAGGCAACCTAACATCTCGGATGTAATAGTTGATAGCATTCCTGTCATGTCGGCCCGTACTTCTCGGTGGGAACATTATATCCGTCTATAACGTTATATATCTTAACGTAAGGCAACATAATATTTCGGATGTAATATTTTACAACATTCCTGGCATGTCGGTCTCTCCTTCTCGGTGGAAACATTGTAAACGTCTATAACGATATATATCCTAGCCTAAGGCAACCTAACATCTCGGATGTAATATTTTACAACATTCCTGGCGTGTCGTCGCCAACTTCTCGATGGGGACATTATATACATCTATAACCTTGTATACCCTAACCTAAGGCAACCTAACATCTCGGATGTAATATATTACAACATTCCTGGCATGTCGGTCCCTACTTCTCGGTGGAAACATTGTATACGTCTATAACGATATATATCCCAGCCTAAGGCAATCTAACATCTCGGATGTAATATTTTACAACATTCCTGGCGTGTCGTCGCCAACTTCTCGATGGAGACATTATATACATCTATAACGTTATATATCTTAACGTAAGGCAACATAATATTTCGGATGTAATATTTTACCACATTCCTGGCATGTCGGTCCCTCCTTCTCGGTGGAAACATTGTATACGTCTATAGCGATATATATCCTAGCCTAAGGCAACCTAACATCTCGGATGTAATATTTTACAACATTCCTGGCGTGTCGTCGCCAACATCTCGATGGGGATATTATATACGTGCATAACGTTGTATATCCTAACCTAACGCAACCTAACATCTCGGATGTAATATTTAACAACATTCCTGGTATGTCGGTCCCTACGTCTCGGTGGGAACATTATATACGTCTATAACGATATATATCCTAACCTAAAGCAACCTAACATCTCGGATGTAATATTTTACAGCATTCCTGGCATGTCGGTCCCTACATCTCGTTCGGAACATTCTATACGTCTATAACGTTGTATATCCTAACCTAAGGGAACCTAAGATCTCGGGTGTAATATTTTACAACATTCTGCCGTGTCGTCGCCTGCTTCCCGATGGGGACATTATATACGTCAATAACGTTGTATATCCTAACCTAACGCAACCTAACATCTGGGATGTAATATTTTACAACATTCCTGGCATGTCGGTCACTACGTCTCGGTGGGAACATTATATACGTCTGTAACGATATATACCCTAACCTAAGGCAACATAACATCTCGGATGTAATATTTTACAACATTCCTGGCATGACGGTCCCTATGTCTCGATGGGAACATTATATACGTCTATAAGGATATATATCCTAACCTAAGGCAACCTAACATCTCGGATGTAATATTTTACAACATTCCTGGCGCTTCGGTTGTTCCTTTTCGGTGGGAACATTATATACGTCTATAACGTTACATATCCTAACGTAAGGCAACATAACATCTCGGATGTTATATTTTACAACAATCATGGCATGTCGTCGCCTGCTTCTCGATGGGGACTTTATATACGTCTATAACGTTGTATATCCTAACCTAAGGCAACCTAACATCTCGGATGTAATATTTTACAACATTCCTGGAATGTCGGTCCCTACTTCTCGGTGGAAACACTGTATACGTCTATAACGATATATATCCTAGCCTAAGGCAACCTAACATCTCGGATGTAATATTTTACAACATTCTGGCGTGTCGTCGCCTGCTCCTCGATGGGGATATTATATACGTGCATAACGTTGTATATCCTAACCTAACGCAACCTAACATCTGGGATGTAATATTTTACAACATTCCTGGCATGTCGGTCACTACGTCTCGGTGGGAACATTATATACGTCTGTAACGATATATACCCTAACCTAAGGCAACTTAACGTCTCGGATGTAATATTTTACAACATGCCTGGCGCGTCGTCTCCTATTTTCCGGTGGGAATATTCTATACGTCTATAACGTTGTATATCCTATCCGAAGGGAACCTAACATCTCGGCTGTAATATTTTACAACATTCCTGACGCGTCGGCCCCTATTTCTCGGTGGGCTCATTATATATGTCTATAACGTTATATATCATAACCTAAGGCTACCTAACATCTCTACCGTAATATTTTACAATATTCCTGGCGTGACGGCTCCTACTTCCCGATGGGGACATTATATACGTCTATAACTTTGTATTCCCTAACCTAAGGCAACCTAACATCTCGGATGTAATAGTTGATAGCATTCCTGTCATGTCGGCCCGTACTTCTCGGTGGGAACATTATATCCGTCTATAACGTTACATATCTTAACGTAAGGCAACATAATATTTCGGATGTAATATTTTACAACATTCCTGGCATGTCGGTCTCTACTTCTCGGTGGAAACATTGTAAACGTCTATAACGATATATATCCTAGCCTAAGGCAACCTAACATCTCGGATGTAATATTTTACAACATTCCTGGCGTGTCGTCTCCAACTTCTCGATGGGGATATTATATACGTGCATAACGTTGTATATCCTAATCTAACGCAACCTAACATCTCGGATGTAATATTTAACAACATTCCTGGTATGTCGGTCCCTACGTCTCGGTGGGTACATTATATACGTCTATAACGATATATATCCTAACCTAAGGCAACCTAACATCACGGATGTAATATTTTACAACATTCCTGGCATTTCGGCCCGTTGTTCTCGGTGGTAACGTTATATGCGTCTATAACGTTATGTATCCTAGCCTAAGGTAGCTTAACATCTCGGATGTAATATTTGACAACATTGCTGGCGTGTTAGCCCGTACTTCTCGGTGGGAACATCATATTTGTCTATAGCGATATATATCCTAGCCTAAGGCGACCTAACATGTTGAATGTTATACTTTACATCATTCCTGACTTGTGGGCTCGTAGTTCTCGGTGGTAACATTATATACGTCTATAACATTATATATCCTAACCTAAAGCAACCTAACATCTCGGATGTAATATTTTACAACATTCCTGGCATGTCGGTCCCTACATCTCGTTCGGAACATTCTATACGTCTATAACGTTGTATATCCTAACCTAAGGGAACCTAACATCTCGGGTGTAATATTTTACAACATTCTGGCGTGTCGTCGCCTGCTTCTCGATGGGGACATTATATACGTCAATAACGTTGTATATCCTAACCTAACGCAACCTAACATCTGGGATGTAATATTTTACAACATTCCTGGCATGTCGGTCACTACGTCTCGGTGGGAACATTATATACGTCTGTAACGATATATACCCTAACCTAAGGCAACATAACATCTCGGATGTAATATTTTACAACATTCCTGGCATGACGGTCCCTATGTCTCGATGGGAACATTATATACGTCTATAAGGATATATATCCTAACCTAAGGCAACCTAACATCTCGGATGTAATATTTTACAACATTCCTGGCGCTTCGGTTGTTCCTTTTCGGTGGGAACATTATATACGTCTATAACGTTACATATCCTAACGTAAGGCAACATAACTTCTCGGATGTTATATTTTACAACAATCATGGCATGTCGTCGCCTGCTTCTCGATGGGGACATTATATACGTCTATAACGTTGTATATCCTAAGCTAACGCAACCTAACATCTGGGATGTAATATTTTACAACATTCCTGGCATGTCGGTCACTACGTCTCGGTGGGAACATTATATACGTCTGTAACGATATATACCCTAACCTAAGGCAACTTAACATCTCGGATGTAATATTTTACAACATTCCTGGCATGTCGGTCCCTACTTCTCGGTGGGAACATTCTATACGTCTATAACGTTGTGTATCCTAACCTAAGGGAACCTAACATCTCGGGTGTAATATTTTACAACATTCCTGGCATGTCGGTCCCTACGTCTCGGTGGTAACATTATATACGTCTATAACGATATATATCCTAACCTAAGGCAACATAACATCTCGGATGTAATATTTTACAACATTCCTGGCATGACGGTCCCTATGTCTCGATGGGAACATTATATACGTCTATAAGGATATATATCCTAACCTAAGGCAACCTAACATCTCGGATGTAATATTTTACAACATTCCTGGCGCTTCGGTTGTTCCTTTTCGGTGGGAACATTATATACGTCTATAACGTTACATATCCTAACGTAAGGCAACATAACATCTCGGATGTTATATTTTACAACAATCATGGCATGTCGTCGCCTGCTTCTCGATGGGGACTTTATATACGTCTATAACGTTGTATATTATAACCTAACGGAACCTAACATCTGGCATGTAATATTTTACAACATTCCTGGCATGTCGGTCCCTACGTCTCGGTGGGAACATTATATACGTCTATAACGATATATATCCTAACCTAAGGCAACATAACATCTCGGATGTAATATTGTACAACATTCCTGGCATGTCGGTCCCTATGTCTCGGTGGGAACATTGTATTCGTATATAACTATATATATCCTAACCTAAGGCAAACTAACATCTCGTCTGTAATATTTTACAACATTCCTGGCATTTCGGCCCGTAGTTCTAGGTGGTAACATTATATGCGTCTATAACGTTATATATCCTAGCCTAAGGCAGCTTAACATCTCGGATGTAATATTTGACAACATTGCTGGCGTGTTAGCCCGCACTTCTCGGTGGGAACATCATACACGTCTATAGCGATATATATCCTAGCCTAAGGCGACCTAACATGTCGAATGTTACACTTTACATCATTCCTGACTTGTGGGCTCGTAGTTCTCGGTGGTAACATTATATACGTCTATAACATTATATATCCTAACCTAAAGCAACCTAACATCTCGGATGTAATATTTTACAACATTCCTGGCATGTCGGTCCCTACATCTCGTTCGGAACATTCTATACGTCTATAACGTTGTATATCCTAACCTAAGGGAACCTAACATCTCGGGTGTAATATTTTACAACATTCCTGGCATGTCGGTCCCTACTTCTCGGTGGGAACATTCTATACGTCTATAACGTTGTGTATCCTAGCCTAAGGCAACCTAACATGTCGAATGTAATATTTTACATCATTCCTGGCGTGTCGTCGCCTACTTCTCTTTGGGGACATTATATACATCTATAACGTTGTATATCCTAACCTAAGGCAACCTAACATCTCGGATGTAATATTTTACAACACTCCTGGCATGTCGGTCCCTACGTCTCGGTGGGAACATTATATGCGTCTATAACGTTGTATATCCTAACCTAAGGGAACCTAACATCTCGGATGTAATATTTTACGACATTCTGGCGTGTCGTCGCCTGCTCCTCGATGGGGATATTATATACGTGCATAACGTTGTATATCCTAACCTAACGCAACCTAACATCTCGGATGTAATATTTAACAACATTCCTGGTATGTCGGTCCCTACGTCTCGGTGGGAACATTATATACGTCTATAACGATATATATCCTAACCTAAGGCAACCTAACATCGCGGATGTAATATTTTACAACATTCCTGGCATTTCGGCCCGTTGTTCTCGGTGGTAACGTTATATGCGTCTATAACGTTATATATCCTAGCCTAAGGTAGCTTAACATCTCGGATGTAATATTTGACAACATTGCTGGCGTGTTAGCCCGTACTTCTCGGTGGGAACATCATATACGTCTATAGCGATATATATCCTAGCCTAAGGCAACCTAACATGTCGAATGTTATACTTTACATCATTCCTGACTTGTGGGCTCGTAGTTCTCGGTGGTAACATTATATACGTCTATAACATTATATATCCTAACCTAAAGCAACCTAACATCTCGGATGTAATATTTTACAACATTCCTGGCATGTCGGTCCCTACATCTCGTTCGGAACATTCTATACGTCTATAACGTTGTATATCCTAACCTAAGGGAACCTAACATCTCGGGTGTAATATTTTACAACATTCTGGCGTGTCGTCGCCTGCTTCTCGATGGGGACATTATATACGTCAATAACGTTGTATATCCTAACCTAACGCAACCTAACATCTGGGATGTAATATTTTACAACATTCCTGGCATGTCGGTCACTACGTCTCGGTGGGAACATTATATACGTCTGTAACGATATATACCCTAACCTAAGGCAACATAACATCTCGGATGTAATATTGTACAACATTCCTGGCATGTCGGTCCCTATGTCTCGGTGGGAACATTGTATTCGTATATAACGATATATATCCTAACCTAAGGCAAACTAACATCTCGTCTGTAATATTTTACAACATTCCTGGCATTTCGGCCCGTAGTTCTCGGTGGTAACATTATATGCGTCTATAACGTTATATATCCTAGCCTAAGGCAGCTTAACATCTCGGATGTAATATTTGACAACATTGCTGGCGTGTTAGCCCGCACTTCTCGGTGGGAACATCATACACGTCTATAGCGATATATATCCTAGCCTAAGGCGACCTAACATGTCGAATGTTACACTTTACATCATTCCTGACTTGTGGGCTCGTAGTTCTCGGTGGTAACATTATATACGTCTATAACATTATATATCCTAACCTAAAGCAACCTAACATCTCGGATGTAATATTTTACACCATTCCTGGCATGTCGGTCCCTACATCTCGTTCGGAACATTCTATACGTCTATAACGTTGTATATCCTAACCTAAGGGAACCTAACATCTCGGGTGTAATATTTTACGACATTCCTGGCATGTCGGTCCCTACTTCTCGGTGGGAACATTCTATACGTCTGTAACGTTGTGTATCCTAGCCTAAGGCAACATAACATCTCGAATGTTATATTTTACAACATTCCTGGCATGTCGGTCCCTACATCTCCGTGGAAACATTGTATACGTCTATAACGATATATATCCTAGCCTAAGGCAACCTAACATCTCGGATGTAATATTTTACAACATTCTGGCGTGTCGTCGCCTGCTCCTCGATGGGGACATTATATACGTGTATAACGTTGTATATCCTAACCTAAGGCAACCCAACATCTGGGATGTAATATTTTACAACATTCCTGGCATGTCGGCCCCTACTTCTCGGTGGGAACATTCTATACGTCTATAACGTTGTATATCCTAACCTAAGGGAACCTAACATCTCGGATGTAATATTTTACGACATTCTGGCGTGTCGTCGCCTGCTCCTCGATGGGGATATTATATACGTGCATAACGTTGTATATCCTAACCTAAGGCAACCTAACATCTCGGATGTAATATTTTACAACACTCCTGGCATGTCGGTCCCTACGTCTCGGTGGGAACATTATATACGTCTATAACGATATATATCCTAACCTAAGGCAACCTAACATCTCGGATGTAATATTTTACAACATCCGTGGCATTTCGGCCCGTAGATATCGGTGGTAACATTATATACGTCTATAACGTTATATATCCTAGCCTAAGGCAACCTAACATCTCGGATGTAATATTTGACAACATTGCTGGCGTGTTAGCCCGTACTTCTCGGTGGGAACATCATATACGTCTATAGCGATATATATCCTATCCTAAGGCGACCTAACATGTCGAATGTAATATTTTACATCATTCCTGACGTGTCGGCCCGTAGTTCTCGGTGGTAACATTATATACGTCTATAACGTTATATACCCTAGCCTAAGGCAACCTAACATCTCAGATGTAATGTTTGACAACATTCCTGTCATGTCGGTCCCTACGTCTCGGTGGGAACATGATATATGTCTATAACGATATATATCCTAACCTAAGACAACCTAACATCTCGGATGTAATATTTTACAACACTCCTGGCATGTCGGTCCCTACGTCTCGGTGCTAACATTATGTACGTCTGTAACGTTATATATCCTAACCAAAAGCAACCTAACATCTCGGATGTAATATTTTACAACATTCCTGGCATTTCGGCCCGTAGTTCTCGGTGGTAACATTATATACGTCTATAACATTATATATCCTAACCTAAAGCAACCTAACACCTCGGATGTAATATTTTACAACATTCCTGGCATGTCGGTCCCTACATCTCGGTGGACACATTGTATACGTCTATAACGATATATATCCTAGCCGGAGGCAACCTAACATCTCGGATGTAATATTTTACAACATTCTGGCGTGTCGTCGCCTGCTCCTCGATGGGGACATTATATACGTGTATAACGTTGTATATCCTAACCTAAGGCAACCCAACATCTGGGATGTAATATTTTACAACATTCCTGGCATGTCGGCCCCTACTTCTCGGTGGGAACATTCTATACGTCTATAACGTTGTATATCCTAACCTAAGGGAACCTAACATCTCGGATGTAATATTTTACGACATTCTGGCGTGTCGTCGCCTGCTCCTCGATGGGGATATTATATACGTGCATAACGTTATATATCCTAACCTAACGCAACCTAACATCTCGGATGTAATATTTAACAACATTCCTGGTATGTCGGTCCCTACTTCTCGGTGGGAACATTGTATACGTCTATAACGATATATACCCTAACCTAAGGCAACTTAACATCTAGGATGTAATATTTTACAACATTCCTGGCATGTCGGTCCCTACTTCTCGGTGGGAACATTCTATACGTCTATAACGTTGTGTATCCTATCCTAAGGGAACCTAACATCTCGGGTGTAATATTTTACAACATTCCTGGCATGTCGGTCCCTACTTCTCGGTGGGAACATTGTATACGTCTATAACGATATATATCCTAGCCTAAGGCGACCTAACATGTTGAATGTTATACTTTACATCATTCCTGACTTGTGGGCTCGTAGTTCTCGGTGGTAACATTATATACGTCTATAACGTTGTATATTATAACCTAACGGAACCTAACATCTGGGATGTAATATTTTACAACATTCCTGGCATGTCGGTCCCTACGTCTCGGTGGTAACATTATATACGTCTATAACGATATATATCCTAACCTAAGGCAACATAACATCTCGGATGTAATATTTTACAACATTCCTGGCATGACGGTCCCTATGTCTCGGTGGGAACATTATATACGTCTATAACGATATATATCCTAACCTAAGGCAACCTAACATCTCGGATGTAATATTTTACAACATTCCTGGCATTTCGGCCCGTTGTTCTCGGTGGTAACATTATATGCGTCTATAACGTTATATATCCTAGCCTAAGGTAGCTTAACATCTCGGATGTAATATTTTACAACATTCCTGGCATGTCGTCGCCTGCTTCTCGATGGGGACTTTATATACGTCTATAACGTTACATATCCTAACGTAAGGCAACATAACATCTCGGATGTTATATTTTACAACAATCCTGGCATGTCGTCGCCTGCTTCTCGATGGGGACTTTATATACGTCTATAACGTTGTATATTATAACCTAACGGAACCTAACATCTGGGATGTAATATTTTACAACATTCCTGGCATGTCGGTCCCTACATCTCGTTCGGAACATTCTATACGTCTATAACGTTGTATATCCTAACCTAAGGGAACCTAACATCTCGGGTGTAATATTTTACAACATTCTGGCGTGTCGTCGCCTGCTTCTCGATGGGGACATTATATACGTGTATAACGTTGTATATCCTAACCTAACTCAACTTAACATCTGGAATGTAATGTTTTACAACATTCCTGGCGTGTCGTAGCCTACTTTTGAATGGAGTCATAATATACATCTATAACGTTGTATATTCTAACCTAACGGAACCTAACATCTGGGATGTAATATTTTACAACATTCCTGGCATGTCGGTCCCTACGTCTCGGTGGTAACATTATATACGTCTATAACGATATATATCCTAACCTAAGGCAACCTAACATGTCGAATGTAATATTTTACAACATTCTGGCGTGTCGTCGCCTGCTCCTCGATGGGGACATTATATACGTGTATAACGTTGTATATCCTAACCTAAGGCAACCTAACATCTGGGATGTAATATTTTACAACATTCCTGGCATGTCGGTCCCTACGTTTCGGTGGGAACATTATATACGTCTATAACGATATATATCCTAACCTAAGGCAACCTAACATCTCGGATGTAATATTTTACAACATCCTTGGCATTTCGGCCCGTAGTTATCGGTGGTAACATTATATACGTCTATAACGTTATATATCCTAGCCTAAGGCAACCTAACATCTCGGATGTAATATTTGACAACATTGCTGGCGTGTTAGCTCGTACTTCTCGGTGGGAACATCATACACGTCTATAGCGATATATATCCTAGCCTAAGGCGACCTAACATGTCGAATGTTATACTTTACATCATTCCTGACTTGTGGGCTCGTAGTTCTCGGTGGTAACATTATATACGTCTATAACATTATATATCCTAACCTAAAGCAACCTAACATCTCGGATGTAATATTTTACAACATTCCTGGCATGTCGGTCCCTACATCTCGTTCGGAACATTCTATACGTCTATAACGTTGTATATCCTAACCTAAGAGAACCTAACATCTCGGGTGTAATATTTTACAACATTCTGGCGTGTCGTCGCCTGCTTCCCGATGGGGACATTATATACGTCAATAACGTTGTATATCCTAACCTAACGCAACCTAACATCTGAGATGTAATATTTTACAACATTCCTGGCATGTCGGTCCCTACTTCTCGGTGGGAACATTCTATACGTCTATAACGTTGTGTATCCTAACCTAAGGGAACCTAACATCTCGGGTGTAATATTTTACAACATTCCTGGCATGTCGGTCCCTACTTCTCGGTGGGAACATTGTATACGTCTATAACGATATATATCCTAGCCTAAGGCAACCTAACATGTCGAATGTAATATTTTACAACATTCCTGGCGTGTCGTCGCCAACTTCTCGATGTGGACATTATATACATCTATAACGTTGTATATCCTAACCTAAGCGAACCTAACATCTCGGGTGTAATATTTTACAACATTCCTGGCATTTCGGTCACTACGTCTCGGTGGAAACATTGTATACGTCTATAACGATATACATCCTAGCCTAAGGCAACCTAACATCTCGGATGTAATATTTTACAACATTCCTGTCGTGTCGTCGCCAAATTCTCGATGTGGACATTATATACATCTATAACGTTGTATATCCTAACCTAAGGCAACCTAACATCTCGGATGTAATATTTTACAACATTCCTGGCATGTCGGTCACTACGTCTCGGTGGGAACATTATATACGTCTGTAACGATATATACCCTAACCTAAAGCAACCTAACATCTCGGATGTAATATTTTGCAACATTCCTGGCATGTCGGTCCCTACATCTCGTTCGGAACATTCTATACGTCTATAACGTTGTATATCTTAATCTAAGGGAACCTAACATCTCGGGTGTAATATTTTACAACATTCCTGGCATGTCGGTCACTACGTCTCGGTGGGAACATTATATACGTCTGTAACGATATATACCCTAACCTAAAGCAACCTAACATCTCGGATGTAATATTTTACAACATTCCTGGCATGTCGGTCACTACGTCTCGGTGGGAACATTATATACGTCTGTAACGATATATACCCTATCCTAAGGCAACTTAACATCTCGGATGTAATATTTTACAACATTCCTGGCATGTCGGTCCCTACTTCTCGGTGGGAACATTCTATACGTCTATAACGTTGTGTATCCTAACCTACGGGAACCTAACATCTCGGGTGTAATATTTTACAACATTCCTGGCATGTCGGTCCCTACTTCTCGGTGGGAACATTGTATACGTCTATAACGATATATATCCTAGCCTAAGGCAACCTAACATGTCGAATGTAATATTTTACAACATCTCTGGCGTGTCGTCGCCTGCTTCTCGATGGGGACATTATATACGTCTATAACGATATATACCCTAACCTAAGGCAACTTAACATCTCGGATGTAATATTTTACAACATTCCTGGCGCTTCGGCTGCTCCTTTTCGGTGGGAACATTATATACGTCTATAACGTTACATATTCTAACGTAAGGCAACATAACATCTCGGATGTTATATTGTACAACATTCCTGGCATGTCGGTCCCTATGTCTCGGTGGGAAGATCATGCACGTCTATAGCGATATATATCCTAGCCTAAGGCGACCTAACATGTCGAATGTTATACTTTACATCATTCCTGACTTGTGGGCTCGTAGTTCTCGGTGGTAACATTATATACGTCTATAACATTATATATCCTAACCTAAAGCAACCTAACATCTCGGATGTAATATTTTACAACATTCCTGGCATGTCGGTCCCTACATCTCGTTCGGAACATTCTATACGTCTATAACGTTGTATATCCTAACCTAAGGGAACCTAACATCTCGGGTGTAATATTTCACAACATTCTGGCGTGTCGTCGCCTGCTTCTCGATGGGGACATAATATACGTCTATAACGTTGTATATCCTAACCTAACGCAACCTAACATCTGGGATGTAATATTTTACAACATTCCTGGCATGTCGGTCACTACGACTCGGTGGGAACATTATATACGTCTGTAACGATATATACCCTAACCTAAGGCAACTTAACATCTCGGATGTAATATTTTACAACATTCCTGGCATTTCGGCCCGTTGTTCTCGGTGGTAACATTATATGCGTCTATAACGTTATATATCCTAGCCTAAGGCAGCTTAACATCTCGGATGTAATATTTGACAACATTGCTGACGTGTTAGCCCGTACTTCTCGGTGGGAACATCATGTACGTCTATAGCGATATATATCCTAGCCTAAGGCGACCTAACATGTCGAATGTTATACTTTACATCATTCCTGACTTGTGGGCTCGTAGTTCTCGGTGGTAACATTATATACGTCTATAACATTATATATCCTAACCTAAAGCAACCTAACATCTCGGATGTAATATTTTACAACATTCCTGGCATGTCGGTCCCTACATCTCGTTCGGAACATTCTATACGTCTATAACGTTGTATATCCTAACCTAAGGGAACCTAACATCTCGGGTGTAATATTTTACAACATTCCTGGCATTTCGGTCACTACGTCTCGGTGGAAACATTGTATACGTCTATAACGATATGCATCCTAGCCTAAGGCAACCTAACATCTCGGATGTAATATTTTACAACATTCCTGTCGTGTCGTCGCCAAATTCTCGATGTGAACATTATATACATCTATAACGTTGTATATCCTAACCTAAGGCAACCTAACATCTCGGATGTAATATTTTACCACATTCCTGGCATGTCGGTCACTACGTCTCGGTGGGAACATTATATACGTCTGTAACGATATATACCCTAACCTAAAGCAACCTAACATCTCGGATGTAATATTTTGCAACATTCCTGGCATGTCGGTCCCTACATCTCGTTCGGAACATTCTATACGTCTATAACGTTGTATATCTTAATCTAAGGGAACCTAACATCTCGGGTGTAATATTTTACAACATTCTGGCGTGTCGTCGCCTGCTTCTCGATGGGGACATTATATACGTCAATAACGTTGTATATCCTAACCTAACGCAACCTAACATCTGGGATGTAATATTTTACAACATTCCTGGCATGTCGGTCACTACGTCTCGGTGGGAACATTATATACGTCTGTAACGATATATACCCTATCCTAAGGCAACTTAACATCTCGGATGTAATATTTTACAACATTCCTGGCATGTCGGTCCCTACTTCTCGGTGGGAACATTCTATACGTCTATAACGTTGTGTATCCTAACCTACGGGAACCTAACATCTCGGGTGTAATATTTTACAACATCTCTGGCGTGTCGTCGCCTGCTTCTCGATGGGGACATTATATACGTGTATAACGTTGTATATCCTAACCTAACGCAACTTAACATCTGGAATGTAATGTTTTACAACATTCCTGGCATGTTGTAGCCTACTTTTGAATGGGGTCATAATATACATCTATAACGTAGTATATTCTAACCTAACGGAACCTAACATCTGGGATGTAATATTTTACAACATTCCTGGCATGTCGGTCCCTCCGCCTCGGTGGTAACATTATATACGTCTATAACGATATATATCCTAACGTAAGGCAACATAACATCTCGGATGTAATATTTTACAACATTCTGGCGTGTCGTCGCCTGCTCCTCGATGGGGACATTATATACGTGTATAACGTTGTATATCCTAACCTAAGGCAACCTAACATCTGGGATGTAATATTTTACAACATTCCTGGCATGTCGGCCCCTACTTCTCGGTGGGAACATTCTATACGTCTATAACGTTGTATATCCTAAACTAAGGGAACCTAACATCTCGGATGTAATATTTTACAACATTCTGGCGTGTCGTCGCCTGCTCCTCGATGGGGATATTATATACGTGCATAACGTTGTATATCCTAACCTAACGCAACCTAACATCTCGGATGTCATATTTAACAACATTCCTGGCATGTCGGTCCCAACGTCTCGGTGGGAACATTATATACGTCTATAACGATATTTATCCTAACCTAAGGCAACCTAACATCACGGATGTAATATTTTACAACATTCCTGGCGTGTCGTCGCCAACTTCTCGATGTGGACATTATATACATCTATAACGTTGTATATCCTAACCTAAGGCAACCTAACATTTGGGATGTAATATTTTACAACATTCCTGTCATGCCGGTCCCTACGTCTCGGTGGGAACATGATATACGTCTATAACGATATATATCCTAACCTAAGGCAACCTAACATCTCGGATGTAATATTTTACAACACTCCTGGCATGTCGGTCCCTACGTCTCGATGGTAACATTATATACGTGTATAACGTTGTATATCCTAACCTAAGGCAACCTAACATCTGGGATGTAATATTTTACAACATCCTTGGCATTTCGGCCCGTAGTTATCGGTGGTAACATTATATACGTCTATAACGTTATATATCCTAGCCTAAGGCAACCTAACATCTCGGATGTAATATTTGACAACATTGCTGGCGTGTTAGCTCGTACTTCTCGGTGGGAACATCATACACGTCTATAGCGATATATATCCTAGCCTAAGGCGACCTAACATGTCGAATGTTATACTTTACATCATTCCTGACTTGTGGGCTCGTAGTTCTCGGTGGTAACATTATATACGTCTATAACATTATATATCCTAACCTAAAGCAACCTAACATCTCGGATGTAATATTTTACAACATTCCTGGCATGTCGGTCCCTACATCTCGTTCGGAACATTCTATACGTCTATAACGTTGTATATCCTAACCTAAGAGAACCTAACATCTCGGGTGTAATATTTTACAACATTCTGGCGTGTCGTCGCCTGCTTCCCGATGGGGACATTATATACGTCAATAACGTTGTATATCCTAACCTAACGCAACCTAACATCTGAGATGTAATATTTTACAACATTCCTGGCATGTCGGTCCCTACTTCTCGGTGGGAACATTCTATACGTCTATAACGTTGTGTATCCTAACCTAAGGGAACCTAACATCTCGGGTGTAATATTTTACAACATTCCTGGCATGTCGGTCCCTACTTCTCGGTGGGAACATTGTATACGTCTATAACGATATATATCCTAGCCTAAGGCAACCTAACATGTCGAATGTAATATTTTACAACATTCCTGGCGTGTCGTCGCCAACTTCTCGATGTGGACATTATATACATCTATAACGTTGTATATCCTAACCTAAGCGAACCTAACATCTCGGGTGTAATATTTTACAACATTCCTGGCATTTCGGTCACTACGTCTCGGTGGAAACATTGTATACGTCTATAACGATATACATCCTAGCCTAAGGCAACCTAACATCTCGGATGTAATATTTTACAACATTCCTGTCGTGTCGTCGCCAAATTCTCGATGTGGACATTATATACATCTATAACGTTGTATATCCTAACCTAAGGCAACCTAACATCTCGGATGTAATATTTTACAACATTCCTGGCATGTCGGTCACTACGTCTCGGTGGGAACATTATATACGTCTGTAACGATATATACCCTAACCTAAAGCAACCTAACATCTCGGATGTAATATTTTGCAACATTCCTGGCATGTCGGTCCCTACATCTCGTTCGGAACATTCTATACGTCTATAACGTTGTATATCTTAATCTAAGGGAACCTAACATCTCGGGTGTAATATTTTACAACATTCCTGGCATGTCGGTCACTACGTCTCGGTGGGAACATTATATACGTCTGTAACGATATATACCCTAACCTAAAGCAACCTAACATCTCGGATGTAATATTTTACAACATTCCTGGCATGTCGGTCACTACGTCTCGGTGGGAACATTATATACGTCTGTAACGATATATACCCTATCCTAAGGCAACTTAACATCTCGGATGTAATATTTTACAACATTCCTGGCATGTCGGTCCCTACTTCTCGGTGGGAACATTCTATACGTCTATAACGTTGTGTATCCTAACCTACGGGAACCTAACATCTCGGGTGTAATATTTTACAACATTCCTGGCATGTCGGTCCCTACTTCTCGGTGGGAACATTGTATACGTCTATAACGATATATATCCTAGCCTAAGGCAACCTAACATGTCGAATGTAATATTTTACAACATCTCTGGCGTGTCGTCGCCTGCTTCTCGATGGGGACATTATATACGTCTATAACGATATATACCCTAACCTAAGGCAACTTAACATCTCGGATGTAATATTTTACAACATTCCTGGCGCTTCGGCTGCTCCTTTTCGGTGGGAACATTATATACGTCTATAACGTTACATATTCTAACGTAAGGCAACATAACATCTCGGATGTTATATTGTACAACATTCCTGGCATGTCGGTCCCTATGTCTCGGTGGGAAGATCATGCACGTCTATAGCGATATATATCCTAGCCTAAGGCGACCTAACATGTCGAATGTTATACTTTACATCATTCCTGACTTGTGGGCTCGTAGTTCTCGGTGGTAACATTATATACGTCTATAACATTATATATCCTAACCTAAAGCAACCTAACATCTCGGATGTAATATTTTACAACATTCCTGGCATGTCGGTCCCTACATCTCGTTCGGAACATTCTATACGTCTATAACGTTGTATATCCTAACCTAAGGGAACCTAACATCTCGGGTGTAATATTTCACAACATTCTGGCGTGTCGTCGCCTGCTTCTCGATGGGGACATAATATACGTCTATAACGTTGTATATCCTAACCTAACGCAACCTAACATCTGGGATGTAATATTTTACAACATTCCTGGCATGTCGGTCACTACGACTCGGTGGGAACATTATATACGTCTGTAACGATATATACCCTAACCTAAGGCAACTTAACATCTCGGATGTAATATTTTACAACATTCCTGGCATTTCGGCCCGTTGTTCTCGGTGGTAACATTATATGCGTCTATAACGTTATATATCCTAGCCTAAGGCAGCTTAACATCTCGGATGTAATATTTGACAACATTGCTGACGTGTTAGCCCGTACTTCTCGGTGGGAACATCATGTACGTCTATAGCGATATATATCCTAGCCTAAGGCGACCTAACATGTCGAATGTTATACTTTACATCATTCCTGACTTGTGGGCTCGTAGTTCTCGGTGGTAACATTATATACGTCTATAACATTATATATCCTAACCTAAAGCAACCTAACATCTCGGATGTAATATTTTACAACATTCCTGGCATGTCGGTCCCTACATCTCGTTCGGAACATTCTATACGTCTATAACGTTGTATATCCTAACCTAAGGGAACCTAACATCTCGGGTGTAATATTTTACAACATTCCTGGCATTTCGGTCACTACGTCTCGGTGGAAACATTGTATACGTCTATAACGATATGCATCCTAGCCTAAGGCAACCTAACATCTCGGATGTAATATTTTACAACATTCCTGTCGTGTCGTCGCCAAATTCTCGATGTGAACATTATATACATCTATAACGTTGTATATCCTAACCTAAGGCAACCTAACATCTCGGATGTAATATTTTACCACATTCCTGGCATGTCGGTCACTACGTCTCGGTGGGAACATTATATACGTCTGTAACGATATATACCCTAACCTAAAGCAACCTAACATCTCGGATGTAATATTTTGCAACATTCCTGGCATGTCGGTCCCTACATCTCGTTCGGAACATTCTATACGTCTATAACGTTGTATATCTTAATCTAAGGGAACCTAACATCTCGGGTGTAATATTTTACAACATTCTGGCGTGTCGTCGCCTGCTTCTCGATGGGGACATTATATACGTCAATAACGTTGTATATCCTAACCTAACGCAACCTAACATCTGGGATGTAATATTTTACAACATTCCTGGCATGTCGGTCACTACGTCTCGGTGGGAACATTATATACGTCTGTAACGATATATACCCTATCCTAAGGCAACTTAACATCTCGGATGTAATATTTTACAACATTCCTGGCATGTCGGTCCCTACTTCTCGGTGGGAACATTCTATACGTCTATAACGTTGTGTATCCTAACCTACGGGAACCTAACATCTCGGGTGTAATATTTTACAACATCTCTGGCGTGTCGTCGCCTGCTTCTCGATGGGGACATTATATACGTGTATAACGTTGTATATCCTAACCTAACGCAACTTAACATCTGGAATGTAATGTTTTACAACATTCCTGGCATGTTGTAGCCTACTTTTGAATGGGGTCATAATATACATCTATAACGTAGTATATTCTAACCTAACGGAACCTAACATCTGGGATGTAATATTTTACAACATTCCTGGCATGTCGGTCCCTCCGCCTCGGTGGTAACATTATATACGTCTATAACGATATATATCCTAACGTAAGGCAACATAACATCTCGGATGTAATATTTTACAACATTCTGGCGTGTCGTCGCCTGCTCCTCGATGGGGACATTATATACGTGTATAACGTTGTATATCCTAACCTAAGGCAACCTAACATCTGGGATGTAATATTTTACAACATTCCTGGCATGTCGGCCCCTACTTCTCGGTGGGAACATTCTATACGTCTATAACGTTGTATATCCTAAACTAAGGGAACCTAACATCTCGGATGTAATATTTTACAACATTCTGGCGTGTCGTCGCCTGCTCCTCGATGGGGATATTATATACGTGCATAACGTTGTATATCCTAACCTAACGCAACCTAACATCTCGGATGTCATATTTAACAACATTCCTGGCATGTCGGTCCCTACGTCTCGGTGGGAACATTATATACGTCTATAACGATATTTATCCTAACCTAAGGCAACCTAACATCACGGATGTAATATTTTACAACATTCCTGGCGTGTCGTCGCCAACTTCTCGATGTGGACATTATATACATCTATAACGTTGTATATCCTAACCTAAGGCAACCTAACATTTGGGATGTAATATTTTACAACATTCCTGTCATGCCGGTCCCTACGTCTCGGTGGGAACATGATATACGTCTATAACGATATATATCCTAACCTAAGGCAACCTAACATCTCGGATGTAATATTTTACAACACTCCTGGCATGTCGGTCCCTACGTCTCGATGGTAACATTATATACGTCTATAACGATATATATCCTAACCTAAGGCAACCTAACATCTCGGATGTAATATTTTACAACATCGTTGGCATTTCGGCCCGTAGTTATCGGTGGTAACATTATATACGTCTATAACGTTATATATCCTAGCCTAAGGCAACCTAACATCTCGGATGTAATATTTGACAACATTGCTGGCGTGTTAGCCCGTACTTCTCGGTGGGAACATCATATACGTCTATAGCGATATATATCCTAGCCTAAGGCGACCTAACATGTCGAATGTAATATTTTACATCATTCCTGACGTGTCAGCCCGTAGTTCTCGGTGGTAACATTATATACGTCTATAACGTTATATATCCTAGCCTAAGGCAACCTAACATCTCGGATGTAATGTTTGACATCATTCCTGGCATGTCGGTCCCTACGTCTCGGTGGGAACATTATATACGTCTATAACGATATATATCCTAACATAAGGCAACCTAACATCTCGGATGTAATATTTTACAACATTCCTGGCATTTCGGCCCGTTGTTCTCGGTGGTAACATTATATACGTCTATAACGTTATATATCCTAGCCTAAGGCAACCTAACATCTCGGGTGTAATATTTTACAACATTCTGGCGTGTCGTCGCCTGCTTCTCGATGGGGACATTATATACGTCAATAACGTTGTATATCCTAACCTAACGCAACCTAACATCTGAGATGTAATATTTTACAACATTCCTGGCATGTCGGTCCCTACTTCTCGGTGGGAACATTCTATACGTCTATAACGTTGTGTATCCTAACCTAAGGGAACCTAACATCTCGGGTGTAATATTTTACAACATTCCTGGCATGTCGGTCCCTACTTCTCGGTGGGAACATTGTATACGTCTATAACGATATATATCCTAGCCTAAGGCAACCTAACATGTCGAATGTAATATTTTACAACATTCCTGGCGTGTCGTCGCCAACTTCTCGATGTGGACATTATATACATCTATAACGTTGTATATCCTAACCTAAGCGAACCTAACATCTCGGGTGTAATATTTTACAACATTCCTGGCATTTCGGTCACTACGTCTCGGTGGAAACATTATATACGTCTGTAACGATATATACCCTAACCTAAAGCAACCTAACATCTCGGATGTAATATTTTGCAACATTCCTGGCATGTCGGTCCCTACATCTCGTTCGGAACATTCTATACGTCTATAACGTTGTATATCTTAATCTAAGGGAACCTAACATCTCGGGTGTAATATTTTACAACATTCTGGGGTGTCGTCGCCTGCTTCTCGATGGGGACATTATATACGTCAATAACGTTGTATATCCTAACCTAACGCAACCTAACATCTGGGATGTAATATTTTACAACATTCCTGGCATGTCGGTCACTACGTCTCGGTGGGAACATTATATACGTCTGTAACGATATATACCCTAACCTAAGGCAACTTAACATCTCGGATGTAATATTTTACAACATTCCTGGCATGTCGGTCCCTACTTCTCGGTGGGAACATTCTATACGTCTATAACGTTGTGTATCCTAACCTACGGGAACCTAACATCTCGGGTGTAATATTTTACAACATTCCTGGCATGTCGGTCCCTACTTCTCGGTGGGAACATGATATACGTCTATAACGATATATATCCTAACCTAAGGCAACCTAACATCTCGGATGTAATATTTTACAACACTCCTGGCATGTCGGTCCCTACGTCTCGATGGTAACATTATATACGTCTATAACGATATATACCCTAACCTAAGGCAACTTAACATCTCGGATGTAATATTTTACAACATTCCTGGCGCTTCGGCTGCTCCTTTTCGGTGGGAACATTATATACGTCTATAACGTTACATATTCTAACGTAAGGCAACATAACATCTCGGATGTTATATTGTACAACATTCCTGGCATGTCGGTCCCTATGTCTCGGTGGGAACATCATGCACGTCTATAGCGATATATATCCTAGCCTAAGGCGACCTAACATGTCGAATGTTATACTTTACATCATTCCTGACTTGTGGGCTCGTAGTTCTCGGTGGTAACATTATATACGTCTATAACATTATATATCCTAACCTAAAGCAACCTAACATCTCGGATGTAATATTTTACAACATTCCTGGCATGTCGGTCCCTACATCTCGTTCGGAACATTCTATACGTCTATAACGTTGTATATCCTAACCTAAGGGAACCTAACATCTCGGGTGTAATATTTCACAACATTCTGGCGTGTCGTCGCCTGCTTCTCGATGGGGACATAATATACGTCTATAACGTTGTATATCCTAACCTAACGCAACCTAACATCTGGGATGTAATATTTTACAACATTCCTGGCATGTCGGTCACTACGACTCGGTGGGAACATTATATACGTCTGTAACGATATATACCCTAACCTAAGGCAACTTAACATCTCGGATGTAATATTTTACAACATTCCTGGCATTTCGGCCCGTTGTTCTCGGTGGTAACATTATATGCGTCTATAACGTTATATATCCTAGCCTAAGGCAGCTTAACATCTCGGATGTAATATTTGACAACATTGCTGACGTGTTAGCCCGTACTTCTCGGTGGGAACATCATGTACGTCTATAGTGATATATATCCTAGCCTAAGGCGACCTAACATGTCGAATGTTATACTTTACATCATTCCTGACTTGTGGGCTCGTAGTTCTCGGTGGTAACATTATATACGTCTATAACATTATATATCCTAACCTAAAGCAACCTAACATCTCGGATGTAATATTTTACAACATTCCTGGCATGTCGGTCCCTACTTCTCGTTCGGAACATTCTATACGTCTATAACGTTGTATATCTTAATCTAAGGGAACCTAACATCTCGGGTGTAATATTTTACAACATTCTGGCGTGTCGTCGCCTGCTTCTCGATGGGGACATTATATACGTCAATAACGTTGTATATCCTAACCTAACGCAACCTAACATCTGGGATGTAATGTTTTACAACATTCCTGGCATGTCGGTCCCTCCGCCTCGGTGGTAACATTATATACGTCTATAACGATATATATCCTAACCTAAGGCAACATAACATCTCGGATGTAATATTTTACAACATTCTGGCGTGTCGTCGCCTGCTCCTCGATGGGGACATTATATACGTGTATAACGTTGTATATCCTAACCTAAGGCAACCTAACATCTGGGATGTAATATTTTACAACATTCCTGGCATGTCGGCACCTACTTCTCGGTGGGAACATTCTATACGTCTATAACGTTGTATATCCTAAACTAAGGGAACCTAACATCTCGGATGTAATATTTTACCACATTCTGGCGTGTCGTCGCCTGCTCCTCGATGGGGATATTATATACGTGCATAACGTTGTATATCCTAACCTAACGCAACCTAACATCTCGGATGTAATATTTAACAACATTCCTGGCATGTCGGTCCCTACGTCTCGGTGGGAACATTATATACGTCTATAACGATATTTATCCTAACCTAAGGCAACCTAACATCACGGATGTAATATTTTACAACATTCCTGGCATTTCGGCCCGTTGTTCTCGGTGGTAACATTATATGCGCTATAACGTTATATATCCTAGCCTAAGGTAGCTTAACATCTCGGATGTAATATTTTACAACATTCCTGGCGCTTCGGCTGCTCCTTTTCGGTGGGAACATTCTATACGTCTATAACGTTGCATATCCTAACGTAAGGCAACATAACATCTCGGATGTTATATTTTACAACATTTCTTGCGTGTCCTCGCCTTCTTCTCGATGGAGACTTTATATACGTCTATAACGTTGTATACCCTAACCTAACGCAACCTAACATCTGGGATGTAATATTTTACAACATTCCTGGTATGTCGGTCCCTACGTCTCGGTGGGAACGTTATATACGTCTATAACGATATATATCCTAACCTAAGGGAACATTACATCTCGGATGTAATATTTTACTACATTCCTGGCACGTCGGCCCCGACTTCTCGGTGAGAACACTAAATACGTGTATAACGCTATATGTCCTAGCCTAAGGCAACCTAACATGTCGAATGTAATATTTTACAACATTACTGGCGCGCCGGCCCCTACTTCTCGGAGGGAACAGTATATACGTCTATAATGTAATATAACCTAACCTAACCCATTTAGCCCCTCGTTGGTAATGTTTTACAGAATCCAGCTCGTGTCGTCCCGGACTTCTCGGTGGGGACATAATATACGTCTATAACGTTATATACCCTAACCTAAGGCAACCTAACATCTCGAATGTAGTATTTTACAACATTCCAGGCGGGTCGGCCACTACATCTCGGTGGGCAAATTATATGCGTTTGTGATGTAATATAACCTAACATAACCCATCTAGCCCCTCGCTGGTAATGATTTACAGCATCCAGTTCGTGTCGTTCCGTACGTCACGGTGCGGACATCATATGCGTCTATAACGTTATATATCCCTACCTAAGGCAACATAACATCTCTGATGTAATATTTTACAGCTTTCCTGACGTGTCGGTCCTCTACTTCTCGGTGGCAACATTATATACGTCTATAACGCTATGTACCCTAACCTAAAGTAACCTAACACCTCGAATGTAATATTTTACAACATTCCTGGCGTGTTGGCCCGTAGTTCTCTGTGGGGACATTAGATACGTCTATAACGTTATATATCACGACCCAAGGCAACCTAACATCGCGGATGTAGTATTTTACTACATTCCTGGCTCGTTGGCCCCTCCTTCTCGGTGGGAACGTTATATACGTCTATAACGCTATATATCCTAGCCTAAGGCAACCTAGCATGTCGATCGTAATATTTTACAACATTCCTGGCTCGTCGGCCCCTACTTCTGGGTGGGAACATTATATACGTCTATAACATTATATATCCTAACCTGAGGGAAAATAACGTCTCGGATGTAATGTTTTACAACATTCCTGGCCTGTCGGCTACTACATCTCGGTGGGAACATTATATACGTCTATAAGGTTATATATCCTAACCAAAGGCAATCCTAACATGTCGATTGTAATATTTTACAACATTCCTGGGGCGTCGGCAACTACTTCTCGGGGGGAACAGTATATACGTCTATAACGTTATATATCCTAGACTAAGGCAACCTAACATTTCGGATGTAATGTTTTACAACATTCCTGGCGCGTCGGCACCTACTTCTCGGTGGGAACAGTATATACGTCTATGACGTTATATATCCTAACCTAAGGCAACCTAACATGTCGAATGTAATATTTTACAACATTCCCGTCACTTCGGCCACTACTTCTCGGTGGGAACATTATATACGTCTATAACGCAATATATCCTAACCTAAGGCAACCTAACATGTCGAATGTAATAAATTACAACATTCTGGCGCGTCGGCGCCTATTTCTCGGTGGGAACGTTATATAAGTCAATAACGTTATATATCCTAACCTAAGGCAACCTAACATGTCGAATGTAATATTTAACCAAATTCCTTGCACGTTGGCCTCTTCTTCACGGTGGGAAGATCATATACGTCTATAATGTTACATATCCTAGCCTAAGGCAACCTAGCATCTCGGGTGTAATATTCTACTACCTTCCTGGCATGTCGGCCCTTACCTATCGGCGGGAACATTATATAAGTCAATAACGTTATTTATACTAACTTAAGGCAACCTAACATCTCGGATGTAATATTTTACAACATTCTTGGCACGTCGATATCTACTTCTTGGTGGGAACATTATATACGTCTATAACGTTATATATCGTAGCCTAAGGCAACCTAACATGTCGAATGTAATATTTTACAACATTCCCGTCACTTCGGCCCCTACTTCTCGGTGGGAATATTATATACGTCTACAATGCTATATATTGTAGCTTAGGGCAACCTAACATGTCGAGCGTAATATTTTACAACATTCCGGGCTCGTCGCCCCTACTTCTCGGTGGGAACATTATATACGTCTATAACGCAATATATCCTAACCTAAGGCAACCTAACATGTCGAATGTAATAAATTACAACATGTTGGCGCGTCGGCGCCTATTTCTCGGTGGGAACGTTATATAAGTCAATAACGTTATATATCCTAACCTAAGGCAACCTAACATGTCAAATGTAATATTTTACAACATACCTGTCGTGTCGGCACCTACTTCTCGGTGGGAACAGTATATACGTCTATAACGTTATATATCCTAACCTAAGGAAACCTAACATGTCGAATGTAATATTTTACCACATTCCTGACTCGTTGGCCCGTTCTTCACGGTGAGAACATTATATACGTCTATAATGTTACAGATCCTAGCCTAAGGCAACCTAACATGTCGAATGTAATATTTTACAACATTCCTGGCGCGTCGGCACCTACTTCTCGGTGGGAACAGTATATACGTCTATAACGTTATATATCCTAAACTAAGGCAACATATCATCTCTACCGTAATATTTTACAACATTCCTGGCATGCAAGTCCCTAGTTCTCTGTGGTAACATTATATACGTCTATAACGTTATATATCCTAACCTAAGGCAACCTAACATCTCTACCGTAATATTTTACAACATTCCTGGCGCGTCCGCACCTCCTTCCCGGTGGGTACATTATATACGTCTATAACGTTATATATCCTCTCCTAAGGCAACCTAACATGTCGAGCGTAATGTTTTTCAACATTCCTGGCGTGTCGGCCAGTACTTCTCGGTGGGAATATCATATACGTCTATAACGTTATATATCCTAACCTAAGGCGACCTAACATCCCGGATGTAATATTTTACTACATTCCCGTCACTTCGGCCCCTACTTCTCGGTGGGAATATTATATACGTCTACAATGCTATATATTGTAGCTTAGGGCAACCTAACATGTCGAGCGTAATATTATATAAAATTCCTGGCTCGTCGGCCCCTACTTCTGGGTGGGAACATTATATACGTCTATAACGCTATTTATAATAGCCTAAGGCAACCTAACATGTCAAATGTAATATTTTACAACATACCTGTCGTGTCGGCACCTACTTCTCGGTGGGAACAGTATATACGTCTATAACGTTATATATCCTAACCTAAGGCAACCTAACATGTCGAATGTAATATTTTACAACATTCCTGGCGCGTCGGCACCTACTTCTCGGTGGGAACAGTATATACGTCTATAACGTTATATATCCTAAACTAAGGCAACCTATCATCTCTACCGTAATATTTTACAACATTCCTGGCATGCAAGTCCCTAGTTCTCTGTGGTAACATTATATACGTCTATAACGTTATATATCCCAAACTAAGGCAACCTATCATCTCTACCGTAATATTTTACAACATTCCTGGCATGCAAGTACCTAGTTCTCTGTGGTAACATTATATACGTCTATAACGTTATATATCCTAACCAAAAGCAACCTAACATCTCTACCGTAATATTTTACATCATTCCTGGCGCGTCGGCACATACTTCTCGGTGGGAACAGTATACACGTATATATAGCTATATATCCCAGCTTAAGGCAATCTAACATGTAGAATGTAATATTTTACAACATTCCCATCACTTCCGCCCCTACTTCTCGGTGGGAATATTATATACGTCTACAACGCCTTATATTGTAGCTTAAGGCAACCTAACATGTCGAATGTGATATTTTACAACATTTCGGGCGCGTCGGCACCTACTTCTCGGTGGCATCACTACATACGTCTATAACGCCATATATATCCTAGCATAAGGCAACCTAACATGTGGAATGTAAAATTTTACAACATTCCTGGCGCGTCGACACCTACTTCTCGGTGGGAACAGTATATACGTTTATAACGTTATATATCCTAGCCTAAGGCAACCTAACACCTCGGATGTGTTGTTTTACAACATTCTTGGCATGTCGGCCCCTATTTCTCGGTGGGAACATTGTATACGTCTTTAACGCTATATATCCTAGCCTAAGGCAACCTAACATGTCGAATGTAATATTTTACAACATTAATGGAGCGTCGGCACCTACTTCTCGGTGGGAACATTATATAAGTCAATAACGTTATATATCCTAACCTAAGGCAACCTAACATCTCGGATGTAATATTTTACTACATTCATGGCACGTCGGCCCCTACTTCTCGGTTAGAACATTATATACGTCTATAACGCTATATATCCTAGCCTAAGGCAACCTAACATGTCGAACGTAATATTTTGCAACATTCCCGTCACTTCGGCCCCTACTTCTCGGTGGGAATATTATATACGTCTATAACGCTATATATCCTCTTCTAAGGCAACCTAACATGTCGAGCGTAATGTTTTACAACATTCCTGGCGTGTCGGCCAGTACTTCTCGGTGGGAATATCATCTACGTCCATAACGTTATATATCCTAACCTAAGGCAACCTAACGTTTCGGGTGTAATGTTTTACTACATTCCTGGCACGTCGGCCCCTACTTCTCGGTTAGAACATTATATACGTCTATAACCCTATATATCCTAGCCTAAGGCAACCTTACATGTCGAATGTAATATTTTACAACATTCCCGTCACTTCGGCCCCTACTTCTCGGTGGGAATATTATATACGTCTATAACGCTATATATTCTAGCCTAAGGCCACCTAACATGTCGAGCGTAATATTTTACAACATTCCTGGCTCGTCGGCCCCTACTTCTCGGTGGGTACATTATATACGTCTATAACGTTATATATCCTAACCTAAGGGAACCTAACATCTCGGATGTAATATTTTACCACACTCCTGGCTCGTTTGCCCGTACTTCTCGGGGGGAACATTATATACGTCTATAACGTTATGTATCCTAGCCTAAGGCAACCTAACGTCTCGGATGTAATATTTGACAACATTCCTAGCATGTCGGTCCCTACTTCTCGGTGGGAACATTCTATACGTCTATAACGTTGTATATCCTAACCTAACGCAACCTAACATCTGGGATGTAATATTTTACAACATTCCTGGCATGTCGGCCCCTATTTCTCGGTGGGAATATTATATACGTCTATAACGTTATATATCCTAGCCTAAGGCAACCTAACATCTCGGATGTAATATTTGACAACATTCCTGGCGTGTTAGCCCGTACTTCTCGGTGGGAACATCATATACGTCTACAGCGATATATATCCTAACCGAAGGCAACCTAATATTTCGGATGTAATATTTTACAACATTCCTGGCATCCCGGTCCCTACATCTCGGTGGGATCATTCTATACGTCTATAACGATATATATCCTAGCCTAAGGCTGCCTAACATCTCGGATGTAATATTTTACAACATTCCTGGCGCTTCGGCCCCTACGTCTCGGTGGGAACATTCTATGCGTCTATAGCGTTGTATATTATAACCTAAGGGAACCTAACATCTCAGGTGTAATATTTTACAACATTCCTGTCATGTCGGTCCCTACTTCTCGGTGGGAACATTGTATACGTCTATAACGATATATATCCTAGCCTAAGGCAATCTAACATCTCGGATGTAATATTTTACAACATTCCTAGCGTGTCGTCGCCTGCTTCTTGATGGGGACATTATATACGTCTATAACGTTGTATACCCTAACCTAACGCAACCTAACATGTGGGATGCAATATTTTACAACATTCCTGGCATGTCGGTCCCTACGTCTCGGTGGGAACATTCTATGCGTCTATAGCGTTGTATATCCTAGCCTAAGGGAACCTAACATCTCAGGTGTAATACTTTACAACATTCCTGGCATGTCGGTCCCTACTTCTCGGTGGGAATATTGTATACGTCTATGTCGAAATATATCCTAACCGAAGGCAACCTGACATCTCGGATGTAATATTTTACAACATTCCTGGCATGTCGGTTCCTACATCTCGGTGGGAACATTGTATACGGCTATAACGATATATATCCTAGCCTAAGGCAATCTAACATCTCGGGTATAATATTTTACAACATTCCTGACGCGTCGTCGCCTTCTTCTGGATGGGGACATTATATACGCCTATAACGTTGTATATCCTAACCTAACGCAACCTAACATCGGGGATATAATATTTTACAAATTTCCTGGCATGTCGGTCCCTACGTCTCGGTGGGAACATTCTATACGTTTATAACTTTGTATATCCTAACCTAAGGGAACCTAACATTTCGGGTGTAATATTTTACAACATTCCTGACGCGACGGCCCCTATTTCTGGGTGGGAACATGATATACGTCTATAACGTTATATATCCTACCCTAAGGCGACCTAACATGTCGAATGTAGTATTTTACAACATTCCTGGCGTGTCGTCGCCTGCTTCTCGATGGGGACATTATATACGTCTATAACGTTGTATATCCTAACCTAACGCAACCTAACATCTGGGACGTAATATTTTACAACATTCCTGGCGCGTCGGCTCCTACTTTTCGGTGGGTCCATTATATACGTCTATAACGTTATGTATCATAGCCTAAGGCGACCTAACATGTCGAATGTAATATTTTACAACATTCCTGGCGTGTCGTCTCCTGCTTCACGATGGGGACATTATATACGTCTATAATGTTGTATATCCTAACCTAACGCAACCTAACATCTGGGATGTAATATTTTACAACATTCCTAGCGTGTCGTCGCCTGCTTCTTGATGGGGACATTATATACGTCTATAACGTTGTATATCCTAACCTAACGCAACCTAACATGTGGGATGCAATATTTTACAACATTCCTGGCATGTCGGTCCCTACGTCTCGGTGGGAACATTCTATGCGTCTATAGCGTTGTATATCCTAGCCTAAGGGAACCTAACATCTCAAATGTAATGTTTTACAACATTCCTGGCATGTCAGTCCGTACTTTTCGGTGGGAACATTGTATACGTCTATAACGATATATGTCCTAGCCTAAGGCAACATAACATCTCGGATGTAATATTTTACAACATTCCTGTCGCGTCGGATCCTACTTTTCGGTGGGAACATTATACACGTCTATAACGTTACATATCCTAACGGAAGGCAACATAACATCTCGGATGTAATATTTGACAACATTCCTGGCGTGTCGTCGCCTGCTTCTCGATGGGGACATTAGATACGTCTATAACGTTGTATATCCTAACCTAACGCAAAAACATCTGGGATATAATATTTTACAACATTCCTGGCGTGTCGTCGCCTACTTCTGGATGGGGAAATTATATACATCTATAACGTGGTATATCCTAGCCTAAGGCAACCTAACATCTGGGATGTAATATTTGACGACATTCCTGGCGTGTCGACCCGTACTTCTCGGTGGGAACATTATATACGTCTATAACGTTATATATCCTAGCCTAAGGCGACCTAACATGTCGTATGAAATATTTTAAAACATTCCTGGCGTGTCGTCGCCTGCTTCTCGATGGGGACATTATATACGTCTATAACGTTGTATATCCTAAGCTAACGCAACCTAACATCTGGGATGTAATATTTTACATCATTCCTAGTATGTCGGTCCCTACTTCTCGGTAGGAACATTCTATACATCTATAACGTTGTATATCCTAACGTAACGCAAGCTAACATCTGGGATGTAATATTTTACAACATTCCTGGCATGTCGGCCCCTATTTCTCGGTGGGAATATTATATACGTCTATAACGTTATATATCCTAGCCTAAGGCAACCTAACATCTCGGATGTAATATTTGACAACATTCCTGGTGTGTTAGCCCGTACTTCTCGGTGGGAACATCATATACGTCTACAGCGATATATATCCTAACCGAAGGCAACCTAATATTTCGGATGTAATATTTTACAACATTCCTGGCATCCCGGTCCCTACATCTCGGTGGGATCATTGTATACGTCTATAACGATATATATCCTAGCCTAAGGCTGCCTAACATCTCGGATGTAATATTTTACAACATTCCTGGCGCTTCGGCCCCTACGTCTCGGTGGGAACATTCTATGCGTCTATAGCGTTGTATATTATAACCTAAGGGAACCTAACATCTCAGGTGTAATATTTTACAACATTCCTGTCATGTCGGTCCCTACTTCTCGGTGGGAACATTGTATACGTCTATAATGATATATATCCTAGCCTAAGGCAATCTAACATCTCGGATGTAATATTTTACAACATTCCTAGCCTGTCGTCGCCTACTTCTTGATGGGGACATTATATACGTCTATAACGTTGTATATCCTAACCTAACGC
This sequence comes from Xylocopa violacea, assembly GCA_963969225.1. Lineage (NCBI taxonomy): Eukaryota > Metazoa > Arthropoda > Insecta > Hymenoptera > Apidae > Xylocopa > Xylocopa violacea. The sequence goes on from CAXAJV010000835.1 coordinate 2,980,868, forward strand.
AACCTAACATGTGGGATGCAATATTTTACAACATTCCTGGCATGTCGGTCCCTACGTCTCGGTGGGAACATTCTATGCGTCTATAGCGTTGTATATCCTAGCCTAAGGGAACCTAACATCTCAGGTGTAATACTTTACAACATTCCTGGCATGTCGGTCCCTACTTCTCGGTGGGAATATTGTATACGTCTATGGCGAAATATATCCTAACCGAAGGCAACCTGACATCTCGGATGTAATATTTTACAACATTCCTGGCATGTCGGTTCCTACTTCTCGGTGGGAACATTGTATACGGCTATAACGATATATATCCTAGCCTAAGGCAATCTAACATCTCGGGTATAATATTTTACAACATTCCTGGCGTGTCGTCGCCTGCTTCTCGATGGGGACATTATATACGTCTATAACGTTGTATATCCTAACCTAACGCAACCTAACATCTGGGACGTAATATTTTACAACATTCCTGGCGCGTCGGCTCCTACTTTTCGGTGGGTCCATTATATACGTCTATAACGTTATGTATCATAGCCTAAGGCGACCTAACATGTCGAATGTAATATTTTACAACATTCCTGGCGTGTCGTCTCCTGCTTCACGATGGGGACATTATATACGTCTATAACGTTGTATATCCTAACCTAACGCAACCTAACATTTGGGATGTAATATTTTACAACATTCCTAGCGTGTCGTCGCCTGCTGCTTGATGGGGACATTATATACGTCTATAACGTTGTATATCCTAACCTAACGCAACCTAACATGTGGGATGCAATATTTTACAACATTCCTGGCATGTCGGTCCCTACGTCTCGGTGGGAACATTCTATGCGTCTATAGCGTTGTATATCCTAGCCTAAGGGAACCTAACATCTCAGGTGTAATACTTTACAACATTCCTGGCATGTCGGTCCCTACTTCTCGGTGGGAATATTGTATACGTCTATGGCGAAATATATCCTAACCGAAGGCAACCTGACATCTCGGATGTAATATTTTACAACATTCCTGGCATGTCGGTTCCTACTTCTCGGTGGGAACATTGTATACGGCTATAACGATATATATCCTAGCCTAAGGCAATCTAACATCTCGGGTATAATATTTTACAACATTCCTGACGCGTCGTCGCCTTCTTCTGGATGGGGACATTATATACGCCTATAACGTTGTATATCCTAACCTAACGCAACCTAACATCGGGGATATAATATTTTACAAATTTCCTGGCATGTCGGTCCCTACGTCTCGGTGGGAACATTCTATACGTTTATAACGTTGTATATCATAACCTAAGGGAAACTAACATTTCGGGTGTAATATTTTACAACATTCCTGACGCGTCGGCCCCTATTTCTGGGTGGGAACATGATATACGTCTATATCGTTATATATCCTACCCTAAGGCGACCTAACATGTCGAATGTAGTATTTTACAACATTCCTGGCATGTCGTCGCCTGCTTCTCGATGGGGACATTATATACGTCTATAACGTTTTATATCCTAACCTAACGCAACCTAACATCTGGGACGTAATATTTTACAACATTCCTGGCGCGTCGGCTCCTACTTTTCGGTGGGTCCATTATATACGTCTATAACGTTATGTATCATAGCCTAAGGCGACCTAACATGTCGAATGTAATATTTTACAACATTCCTGGCGTGTCGTCTCCTGCTTCACGATGGGGACATTATATACGTCTACAATGTTGTATATCCTAACCTAACGCAACCTAACATCTCGGATGTAATATTTTACCACACTCCTGGCTCGTTGGCCCGTACTTCTCGGGGGGAACATTATATACGTCTATAACGTTATGTATCCTAGCCTAAGGCAACCTAACGTCTCGAAAGTAATATTTTACTACATTCCTGGCGTGCTGGCCCCTACTTGTCGGTGGGAACATTATATACGTCTACAACGACATATATTCTAACCTAAGGCAACCTAGCACCTCGGATGTAATATTTTACTACATTCCTGGCGTGTCGGCCCCTATTTCTCGGTGGGAATATTATATACGTCTATAACGTTATATATCCTAACCGAAGGCACCCTAACATCTCGCATGTAATAGTTGACAACATTCCTGGCGTGTCGTAGCCTGCTTCTCGATGGGGACATTATATACGTCTATAACGTTGTATATCCTAAGGTAACGCAACCTAACATCTGGGATGTAATATTTTACAACATTCCTGTCGTGTCGTCGCCTACTTCTCGATGGGGACATTATATACATCTATAACGTTGTATATGCTAACCTAAGGCAACCTAACATCTCAAATGTAATGTTTTACAACATTCCTGGCATGTCAGTCCGTACTTCTCGGTGGGAACATTGTATACGTCTATAACGATATATGTCCTAGCCTAAGGCAACATAACATCTCGGATGTAATATTTTACAACATTCCTGTCGCGTCGGATCCTACTTTTCGGTGGGAACATTATACACGTCTATAACGTTACATATCCTAACGGAAGGCAACATAACATGTCGGATGTAATATTTGACAACATTCCTGGCGTGTCGTCGCCTGCTTCTCGATGGGGACATTAGATACGTCTATAACGTTGTATATCCTAACCTAACGCAAAAACATCTGGGATATAATATTTTACATCATTCCTGGCGTGTCGTCGCCTACTTCTGGATGGGGAAATTATATACATCTATAACGTGGTATATCCTAGCCTAAGGCAACCTAACATCTGGGATGTAATATTTGACGACATTCCTGGCGTGTCGACCCGTACTTCTCGGTGGGAACATTATATACGTCTATAACGTTACATATCCTAGCCTAAGGCGACCTAACATGTCGTATGAAATATTTTAAAACATTCCTGGCGTGTCGTCGCCTGCTTCTCGATGGGGACATTATATACGTCTATAACGTTGTATATCCTAAGCTAACGCAACCTAACATCTGGGATGTAATATTTTACATCATTCCTAGTATGTCGGTCCCTACTTCTCGGTGGGAACATTCTATACATCTATAACGTTGTATATCCTAACGTAACGCAAGCTAACATCTGGGATGTAATATTTTACAACATTCCTGGCATGTCGGCCCCTATTTCTCGGTGGGAATATTATATACGTCTATAACGTTATATATCCTAGCCTAAGGCAACCTAACATCTCGGATGTAATATTTGACAACATTCCTGGCGTGTTAGCCCGTACTTCTCGGTGGGAACATCATATACGTCTACAGCGATATATATCCTAACCGAAGGCAACCTAATATTTCGGATGTAATATTTTACAACATTCCTGGCATCCCGGTCCCTACATCTCGGTGGGATCATTCTATACGTCTATAACGATATATATCCTAGCCTAAGGCTACCTAACATCTCGGATGTAATATTTTACAACATTCCTGGCGCTTCGGCCCCTACGTCTCGGTGGGAACATTCTATGCGTCTATAGCGTTGTATATTATAACCTAAGGGAACCTAACATCTCAGGTGTAATATTTTACAACATTCCTGGCATGTCGGTCCCTACGTCTCGGTGGGAACATTCTATGCGTCTATAGCGTTGTATATCCTAGCCTAAGGGAACCTAACATCTCAGGTGTAATACTTTACAACATTCCTGGCATGTCGGTCCCTACTTCTCGGTGGGAATATTGTATACGTCTATGGCGAAATATATCCTAACCGAAGGCAACCTGACATCTCGGATGTAATATTTTACAACATTCCTGGCATGTCGGTTCCTACTTCTCGGTGGGAACATTGTATACGGCTATAACGATATATATCCTAGCCTAAGGCAATCTAACATCTCGGGTATAATATTTTACAACATTCCTGGCGTGTCGTCGCCTGCTTCTCGATGGGGACATTATATACGTCTATAACGTTGTATATCCTAACCTAACGCAACCTAACATCTGGGACGTAATATTTTACAACATTCCTGGCGCGTCGGCTCCTACTTTTCGGTGGGTCCATTATATACGTCTATAACGTTATGTATCATAGCCTAAGGCGACCTAACATGTCGAATGTAATATTTTACAACATTCCTGGCGTGTCGTCTCCTGCTTCACGATGGGGACATTATATACGTCTATAACGTTGTATATCCTAACCTAACGCAACCTAACATCTGGGATGTAATATTTTACAACATTCCTAGCGTGTCGTCGCCTGCTTCTTGATGGGGACATTATATACGTCTATAACGTTGTATATCCTAACCTAACGCAACCTAACATGTGGGATGCAATATTTTACAACATTCCTGGCATGTCGGTCCCTACGTCTCGGTGGGAACATTCTATGCGTCTATAGCGTTGTATATCCTAGCCTAAGGGAACCTAACATCTCAGGTGTAATACTTTACAACATTCCTGGCATGTCGGTCCCTACTTCTCGGTGGGAATATTGTATACGTCTATGGCGAAATATATCCTAACCGAAGGCAACCTGACATCTCGGATGTAATATTTTACAACATTCCTGGCATGTCGGTTCCTACTTCTCGGTGGGAACATTGTATACGGCTATAACGATATATATCCTAGCCTAAGGCAATCTAACATCTCGGGTATAATATTTTACAACATTCCTGACGCGTCGTCGCCTTCTTCTGGATGGGGACATTATATACGCCTATAACGTTGTATATCCTAACCTAACGCAACCTAACATCGGGGATATAATATTTTACAAATTTCCTGGCATGTCGGTCCCTACGTCTCGGTGGGAACATTCTATACGTTTATAACGTTGTATATCATAACCTAAGGGAAACTAACATTTCGGGTGTAATATTTTACAACATTCCTGACGCGTCGGCCCCTATTTCTGGGTGGGAACATGATATACGTCTATATCGTTATATATCCTACCCTAAGGCGACCTAACATGTCGAATGTAGTATTTTACAACATTCCTGGCATGTCGTCGCCTGCTTCTCGATGGGGACATTATATACGTCTATAACGTTGTATATCCTAACCTAACGCAACCTAACATCTGGGACGTAATATTTTACAACATTCCTGGCGCGTCGGCTCCTACTTTTCGGTGGGTCCATTATATACGTCTATAACGTTATGTATCATAGCCTAAGGCGACCTAACATGTCGAATGTAATATTTTACAACATTCCTGGCGTGTCGTCTCCTGCTTCACGATGGGGACATTATATACGTCTATAACGTTGTATATCCTAACCTAACGCAACCTAACATCTGGGATGTAATATTTTACAACATTCCTAGCGTGTCGTCGCCTGCTTCTTGATGGGGACATTATATACGTCTATAACGTTGTATATCCTAACCTAACGCAACCTAACATGTGGGATGCAATATTTTACAACATTCCTGGCATGTCGGTCCCTACGTCTCGGTGGGAACATTCTATGCGTCTATAGCGTTGTATATCCTAGCCTAAGGGAACCTAACATCTCAGGTGTAATACTTTACAACATTCCTGGCATGTCGGTCCCTACTTCTCGGTGGGAATATTGTATACGTCTATGGCGAAATATATCCTAACCGAAGGCAACCTGACATCTCGGATGTAATATTTTACAACATTCCTGGCATGTCGGTTCCTACTTCTCGGTGGGAACATTGTATACGGCTATAACGATATATATCCTAGCCTAAGGCAATCTAACATCTCGGGTATAATATTTTACAACATTCCTGACGCGTCGTCGCCTTCTCCTGGATGGGGACATTATATACGCCTATAACGTTGTATATCCTAACCTAACGCAACCTAACATCGGGGATATAATATTTTACAAATTTCCTGGCATGTCGGTCCCTACGTCTCGGTGGGAACATTCTATACGTTTATAACGTTGTATATCATAACCTAAGGGAAACTAACATTTCGGGTGTAATATTTTACAACATTCCTGACGCGTCGGCCCCTATTTCTGGGTGGGAACATGATATACGTCTATATCGTTATATATCCTACCCTAAGGCGACCTAACATGTCGAATGTAGTATTTTACAACATTCCTGGCATGTCGTCGCCTGCTTCTCGATGGGGACATTATATACGTCTATAACGTTTTATATCCTAACCTAACGCAACCTAACATCTGGGACGTAATATTTTACAACATTCCTGGCGCGTCGGCTCCTACTTTTCGGTGGGTCCATTATATACGTCTATAACGTTATGTATCCTAGCCTAAGGCGACCTAACATGTCGAATGTAATATTTTACAACATTCCTGGCGTGTCGTCTCCTGCTTCACGATGGGGACATTATATACGTCTACAATGTTGTATATCCTAACCTAACGCAACCTAACATCTGGGATGTAATATTTTACAACATTCCTGGCGTGTCGTCGCCTGCTTCTCGATGGGGACATAATATACGTCTATAACATTGTATATCCTATCCCAAGGCAACCTAACATCTGGGATGTAATATTTTACAACATTCCTGGCCTGTCGTCGCCTACTTCTGGATGGGGTCATTATATACATCTATAACGTTGTATATCCTAACCTAAGGCAACCTAACATCTCGGATATAATATTTTATAACACTCCTGGCGTGTCGTCGCCTGCTTCTCGATGGGGACATTATATACGTCTACAACGTTGTATATCCTAACCTAACGCAACATTACATCTCGGATGTAATATTTTACAAAATTCCTGGCATGTCAGTCCCTACAGCTCGGTGGGAACATACTATACGTCTATAACGTTGTATATCCTAACCTAAGGGAACCTAACATCTCGGGTGTAATATTTTACAACATTCCTGACGCGACGGCCCCTATTTTTCGGTGGGAACATTATATACGTCTATAACGTTATATATCCTAGTCTAAGGCAACCTAACATGTCGAATGCAATATTTTACAACATTCCTGGCGTGTCGTCGCCTGCTTCTCGATGGGGACATTATATACATCTATAATCTTGTATATCCCTACCTAAGGCAGCCTAACATCTCGGATGTAATAGTTGACAACATTCCTGGCGTGTCCGCCCGTACTTCTCGGTGGGAACATTATATACGTCTATAACGTTATATATGCTAGCCTAAGGCGACCTAACATGTCGAACGTAATATTTTTCAACATTCCTGGCGTGTCTTCTCCTGCTTCTCGATGGGGACATTATATACGTCTATAATGTTGTATATCCTAACCTAACGCAACCTAACATCTGGGATGTAATATTTTACAACATTCCTGGCGTGTCGTCGCCTGCTTCTCGATGGGGACATAATATACGTTTATAACGTTGTATATCCTAACCCAACGCAACCTAACATCTCCGATGTAATATTTTACAACATTCCTGGCATGTCCGCCCGTACTTCTCGGTCGGAACATTATATACGTCTATAACGTTATATATCCTAGCTTAAGGCGACCTAACATGTCGAGCGTAATATTTTACAACATTCCTGGCTCGTCGGCCCCTACTTCTCGGTGGGTACATTATATACGTCTATAACGTTATATATCCTAACCTAAGGGAACCTAACATCTCGGATGTAATATTTTACCACACTCCTGGCTCGTTGGCCCGTACTTCTCGGGGGGAACATTATATACGTCTATAACGTTATGTATCCTAGCCTAAGGCAACCTAACGTCTCGAAAGTAATATTTTACTACATTCCTGGCGTGCTGGCCCCTACTTGTCGGTGGGAACATTATATACGTCTACAACGACATATATTCTAACCTAAGGCAACCTAGCACCTCGGATGTAATATTTTACTACATTCCTGGCTTTTCGGCCCCTATTTCTCGGTGGGAATATTATATACGTCTATAACGTTATATATCCTAACCGAAGGCACCCTAACATCTCGCATGTAATAGTTGACAACATTCCTGGCGTGTCGTAGCCTGCTTCTCGATGGGGACATTATATACGTCTATAACGTTGTATATCCTAAGGTAACGCAACCTAACATCTGGGATGTAATATTTTACAACATTCCTGTCGTGTCATCGCCTACTTCTCGATGGGGACATTATATACATCTATAACGTTGTATATGCTAACCTAAGGCAACCTAACATCTCAAATGTAATGTTTTACAACATTCCTGGCATGTCAGTCCGTACTTCTCGGTGGGAACATTGTATACGTCTATAACGATATATGTCCTAGCCTAAGGCAACATAACATCTCGGATGTAATATTTTACAACATTCCTGTCGCGTCGGATCCTACTTTTCGGTGGGAACATTATACACGTCTATAACGTTACATATCCTAACGGAAGGCAACATAACATGTCGGATGTAATATTTGACAACATTCCTGGCGTGTCGTCGCCTGCTTCTCGATGGGGACATTAGATACGTCTATAACGTTGTATATCCTAACCTAACGCAAAAACATCTGGGATATAATATTTTACATCATTCCTGGCGTGTCGTCGCCTACTTCTGGATGGGGAAATTATATACATCTATAACGTGGTATATCCTAGCCTAAGGCAACCTAACATCTGGGATGTAATATTTGACGACATTCCTGGCGTGTCGACCCGTACTTCTCGGTGGGAACATTATATACGTCTATAACGTTATATATCCTAGCCTAAGGCGACCTAACATGTCGTATGAAATATTTTAAAACATTCCTGGCGTGTCGTCGCCTGCTTCTCGATGGGGACATTATATACGTCTATAACGTTGTATATCCTAAGCTAACGCAACCTAACATCTGGGATGTAATATTTTACATCATTCCTAGTATGTCGGTCCCTACTTCTCGGTGGGAACATTCTATACATCTATAACGTTGTATATCCTAACGTAACGCAAGCTAACATCTGGGATGTAATATTTTACAACATTCCTGGCATGTCGGCCCCTATTTCTCGGTGGGAATATTATATACGTCTATAACGTTATATATCCTAGCCTAAGGCAACCTAACATCTCGGATGTAATATTTGACAACATTCCTGGCGTGTTAGCCCGTACTTCTCGGTGGGAACATCATATACGTCTACAGCGATATATATCCTAACCGAAGGCAACCTAATATTTCGGATGTAATATTTTACAACATTCCTGGCATCCCGGTCCCTACATCTCGGTGGGATCATTCTATACGTCTATAACGATATATATCCTAGCCTAAGGCTACCTAACATCTCGGATGTAATATTTTACAACATTCCTGGCGCTTCGGCCCCTACGTCTCGGTGGGAACATTCTATGCGTCTATAGCGTTGTATATTATAACCTAAGGGAACCTAACATCTCAGGTGTAATATTTTACAACATTCCTGTCATGTCGGTCCCTACTTCTCGGTGGGAACATTGTATACGTCTATAACGATATATATCCTAGCCTAAGGCAATCTAGCATCTCGGATGTAATATTTTACAACATTCATGGCGTGTCGTCGCCCGCTTCTCGATGGGGACATTATATACGTCTATAACGTTGTATATCCTAACCTAAACCAACCTAACACCTGGAATGTAATATTTTACAAGATTCCTGGCATGTCGGACCCCACGTCTCGGTGGGAACATTGTATACGTCTATAACGTTATATATCCTAGCCTAGGGCGACCTAACATGTCGAATGTAATATTTTACATCATTCCAGGCGTGTCGTCGCCTGCTTCTCGATGGGAACATTATATACGTCTATTACGTTGTGTATCCTAACCTAACGCAACCTAACATCTGGGATGTAATATTTTACAACATTCCTGGCGTGTCGTTGCCTGCTTCTCGATGGGGACATAATATACGTCTATAACGTTGTATATCCTAACCCAACGCAACCTAACATCTGGGATGTAATATTTTACAACATTCCTGGCGTGTCGTCGCCTGCTTCTCGATGGGAACATTATATACGTTTATTACGTTGTGTATCCTAACCTAACGCAACCTAACATCTGGGATGTAATATTTTACAACATTCCTGGCGTGTCGTCGCCTACTTCTGGATGGGGTCATTATATACATCTATAACATTGTATATCCTAACCTAAGGCAACCTAACATCTCGGATGTAATATTTTATAACATTCCTGGCGTGTCGTCGCCTGCTTCTCGATGGGGACATAATATACGTCTATAACGTTGTATATCCTCACCTAACGCAACATTACATCTCGGATGTAATATTTTACAAAATTCCTGGCATGTCAGTCCCTACAGCTCGGTGGGAACATACTATACGTCTATAACGTTGTATATCCTAACCTAAGGGAACCTAACATCTCGGGTGTAATATTTTACAACATTCCTGACGCGACGGCCCCTATTTTTCGGTGGGAACATTATATACGTCTATAACGTTATATATCCTAGTCTAAGGCAACCTAACATGTCGAATGCAATATTTTACAACATTCCTGGCGTGTCGTCGCCTACTTCTCGATGGGGACATTATATACATCTATAATCTTGTATATCCCTACCTAAGGCAGCCTAACATCTCGGATGTAATAGTTGACAACATTCCTGGCGTGTCCGCCCGTACTTCTCGGTGGGAACATTATATACGTCTATAACGTTATATATCCTAGTCTAAGGCAACCTAACATGTCGAATGCAATATTTTACAACATTCCTGGCGTGTCGTCGCCTACTTCTCGATGGGGACATTATATACATCTATAATCTTGTATATCCCTACCTAAGGCAGCCTAACATCTCGGATGTAATAGTTGACAACATTCCTGGCATGTCCGCCCGTACTTCTCGGTCGGAACATTATATACGTCTATAACGTTATATATCCTAGCTTAAGGCGACCTAACATGTCGAATGTAACATTATTCAACATTCCTGGCGTGTCGTCGCCTGCTTCTCGGTGGGGACATTATATACGTCTATAACGTTGTATATCCTAACCTAGCGCAACCTAACATCTGGGACGTAATATTTTACAACATTCCTGGCGCGTCGGCTCCTACTTTTCGGTGGGTCCATTATATACGTCTCCAATGTTATATATCCTAGCCTAAGGCGACATAACATGTCTAATGTAATATTTAACAACATTCCTGGCGTGTCGTCTCCTGCTTCTCGATGGGGACATTATATACGTCTATAATGTTGTACATCCTAACCTAACGCAACCTAACATCTGGGATGTAATATTTGACAACATTCCTGGCGTGTCGTCGCCTGCTTCTCGATGGGGACATTATATACGTCGACAGCGTTGTATATCCTAACCTAAGGGAACCTAACATCTCGGGTGTAATATTTTACAACATTCCTGACGCGTCGGCCACTATTTCTCGGTGGGAACATTATATACGTCTATAACGTTATATATCCTAACGTAAGGCAACATAACATCTTTGATGTAATATTTTGCAGCATTCCTGGCATGTCCATCCCTACGTCTCGGTGGTAACATTATATACGTCTATAACGTTGTATGTCAGATCCTAAGGCAACCTAACCTCTCTACCGTATATTTTACAACATTCCTGGCGTGTCGTCGCCTACTTATCGATGGGGACATTATATACATCTATAACGTTGTATATCCTAACCTAACGCAACCTAACATCTGGGATGTAATATTTTACAACATTCCTGGCATGACGGGCCCTACGTCTCGGTGGGAACATTCTATACGTCTATAGCGTTGTATATCCTAAGGGAACCTAACATCTCGGGTGTAATATTTTACAACATTTCTGACGCGTCGGCCCCCTATTTCTCGGTGGGAACATTAGATACGTCTATAATGTTATATATCATTGCCTGAGGCGACCTAACATGTCGAATGTAATATTTTACATCATTCCTGGCCTGTCGGCCCGTAGTTCTCGGTGGTAACATTATATACGTCTATAAGGTTATATATCCTAGCCTAAGGCAACATAACATGCCGAATGTAATATTTTACAACATTCCTGGCGTGTCGTCGCCTGCTTCTCGATGGGGACATTATATACATCTATAACGTTGTATATCCTAACCCAAGGCAACCTAACATCTGGGATGTAATATTTTACAACATTCCTGGCATGTCGGTCCGTACTTCTCGGTGGGAACACCATATACGTCTATAGCGATATATATCCTAACCGAAGGCAACCTAACATCTCGGATGTAATATTTTACAACATTCCTGGCGCGTCGGTTCTTACATTTCGGTGGGAACATTATATACGTCTATAACGTTATATATCCTAACCTAAGGCGTCCTAACATGTCGAATGTAATATTTTACAACATTCCTGGCGTGTCGTCGCCTGCTTCTAGATGGGGACATTATATACGTCTATAACATTGTATATCCTAACCTAACGCAACCTAACATCTGGGATGTAATATCTTACATTATTCCTGGCATGTCGGTCCCTACGTCTCGGTGGGAACACTATACGTCTATAGCGTTGTATATCCTAACCTAAGGGAACCTAACATCTCGGGTGTAATATTTTACAACATTCCTGACGCGTCGGCCACTATTTCTCGGTGGGAACATTATATACGTCTATAACGTTGTATATCCTAACCTAACGCAACCTAACATCTGGGCTGTAATATTTTACAACATTCCTCGCGTGTCGTCGCCTACTTCTGGATGGGGTCATTATATACATCTATAACGTTGTATATCCTAACCTAAGGGAACCTAACATCTCGGGTGTACTATTTTACAACATTCCTGACGCGTCGGCCCCTATTTTTCGGTGGGAACATTGTATACGTCTATAACGATATATATCCTAGCCTAAGGCAACCTAACATCTTGGATGTAATATTTTACATCATTCTGGCGTGTCGCCGCCTGCTTCTCCATGGGGACATTATGTATGTCTATAACGTTGTATATCCTAACCTAACGCAACCTAACGTTTGGGATGTAATATTTTACAACATTCCTGGCATGTCGGTGCCTACGTCTCGGTGGGAACATTATATACGTCTATAACGATATATATCCTAACCTAAGGCAACCTAACTCCTCGGATGTAATATTTGACAACATTCCTGGCGTGTCGTCGCCTGCTTCTCGATGGGGACATAATATACGTCTATAACGTTGTATATCCTAACCTAACGCAACCTAACATCTGGGATGTAACATTTTACAACATCCCTGGCGTGTCGTCGCCTACTTCTGGATGGGGTCTTTATATACATCTATAACGTTGTAGATCCTAACCTAACGCAACCTAACATCTCGGATGTAATATTTTACAACATTCCTAGATTGTCGGACCCTAAATCACGGTGGAAACATACTATACGTCTATAACGTTGTATATCCTAACCTAAGGGAACCTAAAATCTCGGGTGTAATATTTTACAACATTCCTGACGCGTCGGCCCCTATTTTTCGGTGGGAACATTGTATACGTCTATAACGATATATATCCTAGCCTAAGGCAACCTAACATCTCGGATGTAATATTTTACATCATTCTGGCGTGTCGTCGCCTGCTTCTCCATGCGGACATTATATACGTCTGTAACGTTGTATATCCTAACCTAACGCAACCTAACATTTGGGATGTAATATTTTACAACATTACTGGCATGTCAGTATCTACGTCTCGGTGGGAACATTATATACGTCTATAAAGATATGTATCCTAACCTAAGGCAACCTAACTCCTCGGATGTAATAGTTGATAACATTCCTGGCGTGTAGGCCCGTACTTCTCGGTGGGAACGTTGTATACGTCTATAACGTTATATATCCTAGCCTAGGGCGAACTAACATGTCTAATGTAATATTTTACATCATTCCTAGCGTGTCGTCGCCTGCTTCTCGATGGGAACATTATATACGTCTATAACGTTGTGTATCCTAACCTAACGCAACCTAACATCTGGGATGTAATATTCCTGGCGTGTCGTCGCCTACTTCTCGATGGGGACATTATATACATCTATAACCTTGTATATTCTAACCTAAAGCAGCCTAACATCTCGGATGTAATATTTTACAACATTCCTGGCGTGTCGTCGCCTGCTTCTCGATGGGGACATAATATACGTCTATAACGTTGTATATCCTAACCTAACGCAACCTAACATCTGGAATGTAATATCTTACAACATTCCTGGCGTGTCGTCGCCTGCTTCTCGATGGGGACATAATATACGTCTATAACGTTGTATATCCTAACCCAACGCAACCTAACATCTGGGATGTAATATTTTACAACATGCCTGGCGTGTCGTCGCCTGCTTCTCCATGGGGACGTTATATACATCTATAACATTGTATATCCTAACCTAAGGCAACCTAACATCTCGGATGTAATATTTTACAACATTCCTGTCATATCTCTCCCTACTTCTCGGTGGAAACATTGTATATGTCTATAACGATATATATCCTAGCCTAAGGCAACCTAACATCTCGGATGTAATATTTGACAACATTCTGGCGTGTCGTCGCCTGCTTCTCGATGGGGACATTATATACGTCTATAACGATGTATATCCTAACCTAACGCAACCTAACATTTGCGATGTAATATTTTACAACATTCCTGGCGTGTCGTCGCCTAATTCTCGATGGGGACATTATATACATCTATAACATTGTATATCCTAACCTAAGGCAACCTAACATCTCGGATGTAATATTTTACAACATTCCTGGCATATCGGTCCCTACTTCTCGGTGGAAACATTGTATACGTCTATTACGATATATATCCTAGCCTAAGGCAACATAACTTCTCGGATGTAATATTTTACTACATTCCTGGCATGTAGGTCCCTACTTCTCGGTGGGAACATTATATGCGTGTATAACGCTGTATATCCTAGAATAAGACAACCTAACAACTCGGATGTATTATTTGACAACATTCCTGGTGAGTCGGACCCTACTTCTCGGGTGGGAATAGTATATACCTCTATAACGTTATATGTCCTAACCTAAGGCAACCCAACAACTCGGATGTAATATTTGACAACATTCCAGGCGTGTCGGACCTACTTCTCGGTGGGAACATTATATGCGTCTATAACGTTATATATCCTTACCTAAGGCAACCTAACACATCGTATGTAACATTTGACAACATTCCAGGCGTGTCGGACCTACTTCTCGGTAGGAACATTATATGCGTCTATAACGTTATATATCCTAACCTAAAGCAACCTAACACCTCGCATGTAACGTTTGACTACATTCCTGGCGTGTCGGACCCTACTTCTCGGTGGGAACATTATATGCGTCTATAACGTTGTATATCCTAACCTAAGGCAACCCAACAACTCGGATGTAATATTTGACAACATTCCACGCGTGTCGAACCTACTTCTCGGTGGGAACATTATATGCGTCTATAACGTTATATGCCATAACCTAAGGCAACCGAACATCGCGAATGTAACGTTTTACAACATTCCTCGCTTGTCGGAACCGACTTCTCGGTAGGGATATTGTATACGTCTATAACGTTATATATCCCAACCTAAGTTAATCTATCATCTAGGACGTAATATTTTACAACATTCCTGGCGTGTCGGACCCTACTTCTAGGTGGGAACAGTATATACGTGTATAACGTTATATATCCTGACCAAAGGCAAACTAACATCTCGGATGTAACATTTAACAACATTCCATTCGTGTCGGACCCTACTTCTCGGTGGGAACATTATACGCGTCTATGACGTTGTATATCCTAACCTAAGCAAACCCAACAACTAGGATGTAGTATTTGACAACATTCCAGGCGTGTCGAACCTACTTCTCGGTGGGAACATTGTATACGTCTATAACGTTATATATACCAACCTAAGTTAACGTATCATCTAGGACGTAATATTTTACAACATTCCTGGCGTGTCGGACCCTACTTCTAGGTGGGAACAGTATATACGTGTATAACGTTATATATCCTGACCAAAGGCAAACTAACATCTCGGATGTAACATTTAACAACATTCCAAGCGTGTCGGACCCTACTTCTCGGTGGGAACATTATATGTGTGTATAATGCTGTATATCCTAGAATAAGACAACCTAACAACTCGGATGTATTATTTGACAACATTCCTGGCGTGTCGAACCCTACGTCTCAGTGGGAACAGTATATACATCTATAACGATACATATCCTAACCTAAGGCAACCTAACATCTCGGTCTTAATATTTGACAACAATCCATGCGTGTCGGACCTACTTCTCGGTGGGAACAATATATGCATCTATAACTTTATATATCCTAACCTAAGGCAACCTAACAGCTCGGATGTAACACTTGACAACATTCCTGGCGAGTCGGACCCTACTTCTCGGTGGGAACATTATATGCGTCTATAACGTTATATATCTTATCCTAAGGCAACCTAACACCTCGTATGTAACATTTGACAACATTCCTGGCGAGTCGGACCCTACTTCTCGGTGGGAACATTATATGCATCTATAACGTTATATATCCTAAGCTAAGGCAACCTAACATCGCGAATGTAACGTTTTACAACATTCCTGGCTTGTTGGAACCGACTTCCCGGTGGGAACATTGTATACGTCTATAAAGTTATATATCCCAACCTAAGTTAACCTATCATCTAGGACGTAATATTTTACAACATTCCTGGCGTGTCGGATTCTACTTCTACGTGGGAACAGTATATACGTCTATAACGTTATATATCCTAACCTAAGGCAACCTAACATCTCGGATGTAATATTTGACAACAATCCAGGCGTGTCGTACCTACTTCTCGGTGGGAACATTATATGCGTCTATAACCTTGTATATCCGAACCAAAGGCAACCCAACAACTCGGATGTAATATTTGACAACATTCCACGCGTGTCGAACCTACTTCTCGGTGGGAACATTATATGCGTCTATAACGTTATATACCATAACCTAAGGCAACCGAACATCGCGAATGTAACGTTTTACAACATTCCTCGCTTGTCGGAACAGACTTCTCGGTAGGGAACATTGTATACGTCTATAACGTTATATATCCCAACCTAAGTTAACCTATCATCTAGGACGTAATATTTTACAACATTCCTGGCGTGTCGGACCCTACTTCTAGGTGGGAACAGTATATACGTGTATAACGTTATATATCCTGACCAAAGGCAAACTAACATCTCGGATGTAACATTTAACAACATTCCAGGCGTGTCGGACCCTACTTCTCGGTGGGAACATTATATGCGTGTATAATGCTGTATATCCTAGAATAAGACAACCTAACAACTCGGATGTATTATTTGACAACATTCCTGGTGAGTCGGACCCTACTTCCCGGGTGGGAATAGTATATACCTCTATAACGTTATATATCCTAACCTAAGGCAACCTAACACCTCGGATGTAACGTTTGACAACATTCCTGGCGTGTCGGACCCTACTTCTAGGTGGGAACAGTATATACGTGTATAACGTTATATAAACTGACCAAAGGCAAACTAACATCTCGGATGTAACATTTAACAACATTCCAGGCGTGTCGGACCCTACTTCTCGGTGGGAACATTATATGCGTGTATAACGCTGTATATCCTAGAATAAGACAACCTAACAACTCGGATGTATTATTTGACAACATTCCTGGTGAGTCGGACCCTACTTCTCGGGTGGGAATAGTATATACCTCTATAACGTTATATGTCCTAACCTAAGGCAACCTAACATCTCGGTCTTAATATTTGACAACAATCCATGCGTGTCGGACCTACTTCTCGGTGGAAACATTATATGCATCTATAACTTTATATATCCTAACCTAAGGCAACCTAACAGCTCGGATGTAACATTTAACAACATTCCATGCGTGTCGGACCCTACTTCTCGGTGGGAACATTATACGCGCCTATGACGTTGTATATCCTAACCTAAGCAAACCCAACAACTAGGATGTAGTATTTGACAACATTCCAGGCGTGTCGAACCTACTTCTCGGTGGGAACATTGTATACGTCTATAACGTTATATATACCAACCTAAGTTAACGTATCATCTAGGACGTAATATTTTACAACATTCCTGGCGTGTCGGACCCTACTTCTAGGTGGGAACAGTATATACGTGTATAACGTTATATATCCTGACCAAAGGCAAACTAACATCTCGGATGTAACATTTAACAACATTCCAGGCGTGTCGGACCCTACTTCTCGGTGAAAACATTATATGTGTGTATAATGCTGTATATCCTAGAATAAGACAACCTAACAACTCGGATGTATTATTTGACAACATTCCTGGCGTGTCGAACCCTACGTCTCAGTGGGAACAGTATATACATCAATAACGATACATATCCTAACCTAAGGCAACCTAACATCTCGGTCTTAATATTTGACAACAATCCATGCGTGTCGGACCTACTTCTCGGTGGGAACAATATATGCATCTATAACTTTATATATCCTAACCTAAGGCAACCTAACAGCTCGGATGTAACATTTGACAACATTCCTGGCGAGTCGGACCCTACTTCTCGGTGGGAACATTATATGCGTCTATAACGTTATATATCTTATCCTAAGGCAACCTAACACCTCGTATGTAACATTTGACAACATTCCTGGCGAGTCGGACCCTACTTCTCGGTGGGAACATTATATGCATCTATAACGTTATATATCCTAACCTAAGGCAACCTAACATCGCGAATGTAACGTTTTACAACATTCCTGGCTTATTGGAACCGACTTCCCGGTGGGAACATTGTATACGTCTATAAAGTTATATATCCCAACCTAAGTTAACCTATCATCTAGGACGTAATATTTTACAACATTCCTGGCGTGTCAGATTCTACTTTTACGTGGGAACAGTATATACGTCTATAACGTTATATATCCTAACCTAAGGCAACCTAACATCTCGGATGTAATATTTGACAACAATCCAGGCGTGTCGTACCTACTTCTCGGTGGGAACATTATATGCGTCTATAACGTTGTATATCCGAACCAAAGGCAACCCAACAACTCGGATGTAATATTTGACAACATTCCACGCGTGTCGAACCTACTTCTCGGTGGGAACATTATATGCGTCTATAACGTTATATACCATAACCTAAGGCAACCTAACATCGCGAATGTAACGTTTTACAACATTCCTGGCTTATTGGAACCGACTTCCCGGTGGGAACATTGTATACGTCTATAAAGTTATATATCCCAACCTAAGTTAACCTATCATCTAGGACGTAATATTTTACAACATTCCTGGCGTGTCGGACACTACTTCTAGGTGGGAACAGTATATACGTGTATAACGTTATATATCCTGACCAAAGGCAAACTAACATCTCGGATGTAACATTTAACAACATTCCATGCGTGTCGGACCCTACTTCTCGGTGGGAACATTATATGCGTCTATGACGTTGTATATCCGAACCAAAGGCAACCCAACAACTCGGATGTAATATTTGACAACATTCCACGCGTGTCGAACCTACTTCTCGGTGGGAACATTATATGCGTCTATAACGTTATATACCATAACCTAAGGCAACCGAACATCGCGAATGTAACGTTTTACAACATTCCTCGCTTGTCGGAACCGACTTCTCGGTAGGGAACATTGTATACGTCTATAACGTTATATATCCCAACCTAAGTTAACCTATCATCTAGGACGTAATATTTTACAACATTCCTGGCGTGTCGGACACTACTTCTAGGTGGGAACAGTATATACGTGTATAACGTTATATATCCTGACCAAAGGCAAACTAACATCTCGGATGTAACATTTAACAACATTCCATGCGTGTCGGACCCTACTTCTCGGTGGGAACATTATATGCGTCTATGACGTTGTATATCCTAACCTAAGGCAACCTAACATGTCGGATGTAATATTTGACAACATTCCAGGCGTGTCGGACCTACTTCTCGGTGGGAACATTATATGCGTCTATAACGTTATACATCCTAACCTAAGGCAACCTAACACCTCGGAAGTATCATTTGACAACATTCCTGGCGAGTTGGTCCCTACTTCACGGTGGGAACATTATATGCGTCTATAACGTTATATATCCAAACCTAACGCAACCTCACACCTCGCATGTAACGTTTGACTACATTCCTGGCGTGTCGAACCTACTTCTCGGTGGGAACATTATATGCGTCTATAACGTTATATGCCATAACCTAAGGCAACCGAACATCGCGAATGTAACGTTTTACAACATTCCTCGCTTGTCGGAACCGACTTCTCCGTAGGGATATTGTATACGTCTATAACGTTATATATCCCAACCTAAGTTAACCTATCATCTAGGACGTAATATTTTACAACATTCCTGGCGTGTCGGACCCTACTTCAAGGTGGGAACAGTATATACGTGTATAACGTTATATATCCTGACCAAAGGCAAACTAACATCTCGGATGTAACATTTGACAACAATCCAGGCGTGTCGTACCTACTTCTCGGTGGGAACATTATATGCGTCTATAACGTTGTATATCCGAACCAAAGGCAACCCAAAAACTCGGATGTAATATTTGACAACATTCCACGCGTGTCGAACCTACTTCTCGGTGGGAACATTATATGCGTCTATAACGTTATATACCATAACCTAAGGCAACCGAACATCGCGAATGTAACGTTTTACAACATTCCTCGCTTGTCGGAACCGACTTCTCGGTAGGGAACATTGTATACGTCTATAACGTTATATATCCCAACCTAAGTTAACCTATCATCTAGGACGTAATATTTTACAACATTCCTGGCGTGTCGGACCCTACTTCTAGGTGGGAACAGTATATACGTGTATAACGTTGTATATCCTGACCAAAGGCAAACTAACATCTCGGATGTAACA
Source organism: Xylocopa violacea (assembly GCA_963969225.1). Classification (NCBI taxonomy): domain Eukaryota; kingdom Metazoa; phylum Arthropoda; class Insecta; order Hymenoptera; family Apidae; genus Xylocopa; species Xylocopa violacea. The sequence continues at coordinate 3,001,675 of CAXAJV010000835.1, forward strand.
TTTAACAACATTCCATGCGTGTCGGACCCTACTTCTCGGTGGGAACATTATATGCGTCTATGACGTTGTATATCCTAACCTAAGGAAACCCAACAACTAGGATGTAGTATTTGACAACATTCCAGGCGTGTCGAACCTACTTCTCGGTGGGAACATTGTATACGTCTGTAACGTTATATATACCAACCTAAGTTAACGTATCATCTAGGACGTATTATTTGACAACATTCCTGGTGAGTCGGACCCTACTTCCCGGGTGGGAATAGTATATACCTCTATAACGTTATATGTCCTAACCTAAGGCAACCTAACATGTCGGATGTAATATTTGACAACATTCCAGGCGTGTCGGACCTACTTCTCGGTGGGAACATTATATGCGTCTATAACGTTATATATCCTAACCTAAGGCAACCTAACACCTCGGAAGTATCATTTGACAACATTCCTGGCGAGTTGGTCCCTACTTCACGGTGGGAACATTATATGCGTCTATAACGTTATATATCCAAACCTAACGCAACCTCACACCTCGCATGTAACGTTTGACTACATTCCTGGCGTGTCGGACCCTACTTCTCGGTGGGAACATTATATGCGTCTATAACGTTATATATCCTAACCTAAGGCAACCTAACACCTCGGATGTAACGTTTCACAACATTCCTGGCGTGTCGGACCCTACTTCTAGGTGGGAACAGTATATACGTGTATAACGTTATATAAACTGACCAAAGGCAAACTAACATCTCGGATGTACAATTTAACAACATTCCAGGCGTGTCGGACCCTACTTCTCGGTGGGAACATTATATGCGTGTATAACGCTGTATATCCTAGAATAAGACAACTTAACAACTCGGATGTATTATTTGACAACATTCCTGATGAGTCGGACCCTACTTCTCGGGTGGGAATAGTATATACCTCTATAACGTTATATGTCCTAACCTAAGGCAACCTAACATCTCGGTCTTAATATTTGACAACAATCCATGCGTGTCGGACCTACTTCTCGGTGGAAACATTATATGCATCTATAACTTTATATATCCTAACCTAAGGCAACCTAACAGCTCGGATGTAACATTTGACAACATTCCTGGCGAATCGGACCCTACTTCTCGGTGGGAACATTATATGCGTCTATAACGTTATATATCCTATCCTAAGGCAACCTAACACCTCGCATGTAACGTTTGACTACATTCCTGGCGTGTCGGACCCTACTTCTCGGTGGGAACATTATATGCGTCTGTAACGTTGTATATCCTAACCTAAGGCAACCCAACAACTCGGATGTAATATTTGACAACATTCCACGCGTGTCGAACCTACTTCTCGGTGGGAACATTATATGCGTCTATAACGTTATATGCCATAACCTAAGGCAACCGAACATCGCGAATGTAACGTTTTACAACATTCCTCGCTTGTCGGAACCGACTTCTCGGTAGGGAACATTGTATACGTCTATAACGTTATATATCCCAACCTAAGTTAACCTATCATCTAGGACGTAATATTTTACAACATTCCTGGCGTGTCGGACCCTACTTCTAGGTGGGAACAGTATATACGTGCATAACGTTATATATCCTGACCAAAGGCAAACTAACATCTCGGATGTAACATTTAACAACATTCCAGGCGTGTCGGACCCTACTTCTCGGTGGGAACATTATATGCGTGTATAATGCTGTATATCCTAGAATAAGACAACCTAACAACTCGGATGTATTATTTGACAACATTCCTGGTGAGTCGGACCCTACTTCCCGGGTGGGAATAGTATATACCTCTATAACGTTATATGTCCTAACCTATGGCAACATAACATGTCGGATGTAATATTTGACAACATTCCTGGCCTGTCGGACCTACTTCTCGGTGGGAACATTATATGCGTCTATAACGTTATATATCCTAACCTAAGGCAACCTAACACCTCGGATGTATCATTTGACAACATTCCTGGCGAGTTGGTCCCTACTTCACGGTGGGAACATTATATGCGTCTATAACGTTATATATCCAAACCTAACGCAACCTCACACCTCGCATGTAACGTTTGACTACATTCCTGGCGTGTCGGACCCTACTTCTCGGTGGGAACATTATATGCGTCTATAACGTTATATATCCTAACCTAAGGCAACCTAACACCTCGGATGTAACGTTTGACAACATTCCTGGCGTGTCGGACCCTACTTCTAGGTGGGAACAGTATATACGTGTATAACGTTATATAAACTGACCAAAGGCAAACTAACATCTCGGATGTAACATTTAACAACATTCCAGGCGTGTCGGACCCTACTTCTCGGTGGGAACATTATATGCGTGTATAACGCTGTATATCCTAGAATAAGACAACCTAACAACTCGGATGTATTATTTGACAACATTCCTGGTGAGTCGGACCCTACTTCTCGGGTGGGAATAGTATATACCTCTATAACGTTATATGTCCTAACCTAAGGCAACCTAACATCTCGGTCTTAATATTTGACAACAATCCATGCGTGTCGGACCTACTTCTCGGTGGAAACATTATATGCATCTATAACTTTATATATCCTAACCTAAGGCAACCTAACAGCTCGGATGTAACATTTAACAACATTCCATGCGTGTCGGACCCTACTTCTCGGTGGGAACATTATACGCGCCTATGACGTTGTATATCCTAACCTAAGCAAACCCAACAACTAGGATGTAGTATTTGACAACATTCCAGGCGTGTCGAACCTACTTCTCGGTGGGAACATTGTATACGTCTATAACGTTATATATACCAACCTAAGTTAACGTATCATCTAGGACGTAATATTTTACAACATTCCTGGCGTGTCGGACCCTACTTCTAGGTGGGAACAGTATATACGTGTATAACGTTATATATCCTGACCAAAGGCAAACTAACATCTCGGATGTAACATTTAACAACATTCCAGGCGTGTCGGACCCTACTTCTCGGTGGGAACATTATATGTGTGTATAATGCTGTATATCCTAGAATAAGACAACCTAACAACTCGGATGTATTATTTGACAACATTCCTGGCGTGTCGAACCCTACGTCTCAGTGGGAACAGTATATACATCAATAACGATACATATCCTAACCTAAGGCAACCTAACATCTCGGTCTTAATATTTGACAACAATCCATGCGTGTCGGACCTACTTCTCGGTGGGAACAATATATGCATCTATAACTTTATATATCCTAACCTAAGGCAACCTAACAGCTCGGATGTAACATTTGACAACATTCCTGGCGAGTCGGACCCTACTTCTCGGTGGGAACATTATATGCGTCTATAACGTTATATATCTTATCCTAAGGCAACCTAACACCTCGTATGTAACATTTGACAACATTCCTGGCGAGTCGGACCCTACTTCTCGGTGGGAACATTATATGCATCTATAACGTTATATATCCTAACCTAAGGCAACTTAACATCGCGAATGTAACGTTTTACAACATTCCTGGCTTATTGGAACCGACTTCCCGGTGGGAACATTGTATACGTCTATAAAGTTATATATCCCAACCTAAGTTAACCTATCATCTAGGACGTAATATTTTACAACATTCCTGGCGTGTCAGATTCTACTTCTACGTGGGAACAGTATATACGTCTATAACGTTATATATCCTAACCTAAGGCAACCTAACATCTCGGATGTAATATTTGACAACAATCCAGGCGTGTCGTACCTACTTCTCGGTGGGAACATTATATGCGTCTATAACGTTGTATATCCGAACCAAAGGCAACCCAACAACTCGGATGTAATATTTGACAACATTCCACGCGTGTCGAACCTACTTCTCGGTGGGAACATTATATGCGTCTATAACGTTATATACCATAACCTAAGGCAACCGAACATCGCGAATGTAACGTTTTACAACATTCCTCGCTTGTCGGAACCGACTTCTCGGTAGGGAACATTGTATACGTCTATAACGTTATATATCCCAACCTAAGTTAACCTATCATCTAGGACGTAATATTTTACAACATTCCTGGCGTGTCGGACACTACTTCTAGGTGGGAACAGTATATACGTGTATAACGTTATATATCCTGACCAAAGGCAAACTAACATCTCGGATGTAACATTTAACAACATTCCATGCGTGTCGGACCCTACTTCTCGGTGGGAACATTATATGCGTCTATGACGTTGTATATCCTAACCTAAGGAAACCCAACAACTAGGATGTAGTATTTGACAACATTCCAGGCGTGTCGAACCTACTTCTCGGTGGGAACATTGTATACGTCTATAACGTTATATATACCAACCTAAGTTAACGTATCATCTAGGACGTAATATTTTACAACATTCCTGGCCTGTCGGACCCTACTTCTAGGTGGGAACAGTATATACGTGTATAACGTTATATATCCTGACCAAAGGCAAACTAACATCTCGGATGTAACATTTAACAACATTCCAGGCGTGTCGGACCCTACTTCTCGGTGGGAACATTATATGCGTGTATAATGCTGTATATCCTAGAATAAGACAACCTAACAACTCGGATGTATTATTTGACAACATTCCTGGTGAGTCGGACCCTACTTCCCGGGTGGGAATAGTATATACCTCTATAACGTTATATGTCCTAACCTAAGGCAACCTAACATGTCGGATGTAATATTTGACAACATTCCAGGCGTGTCGGACCTACTTCTCGGTGGGAACATTATATGCGTCTATAACGTTATATATCTTATCCTAAGGCAACCTAACACCTCGTATGTAACATTTGACAACATTCCTGGCGAGTCGGACCCTACTTCTCGGTGGGAACATTATATGCATCTATAACGTTATATATCCTAACCTAAGGCAACCTAACATCGCGAATGTAACGTTTTACAACATTCCTGGCTTATTGGAACCGACTTCCCGGTGGGAACATTGTATACGTCTATAAAGTTATATATCCCAACCTAAGTTAACCTATCATCTAGGACGTAATATTTTACAACATTCCTGGCGTGTCAGATTCTACTTCTACGTGGGAACAGTATATACGTCTATAACGTTATATATCCTAACCTAAGGCAACCTAACATCTCGGATGTAATATTTGACAACAATCCAGGCGTGTCGTACCTACTTCTCGGTGGGAACATTATATGCGTCTATAACGTTGTATATCCGAACCAAAGGCAACCCAACAACTCGGATGTAATATTTGACAACATTCCACGCGTGTCGAACCTACTTCTCGGTGGGAACATTATATGCGTCTATAACGTTATATACCATAACCTAAGGCAACCGAACATCGCGAATGTAACGTTTTACAACATTCCTCGCTTGTCGGAACCGACTTCTCGGTAGGGAACATTGTATACGTCTATAACGTTATATATCCCAACCTAAGTTAACCTATCATCTAGGACGTAATATTTTACAACATTCCTGGCGTGTCGGACACTACTTCTAGGTGGGAACAGTATATACGTGTATAACGTTATATATCCTGACCAAAGGCAAACTAACATCTCGGATGTAACATTTAACAACATTCCATGCGTGTCGGACCCTACTTCTCGGTGGGAACATTATATGCGTCTATGACGTTGTATATCCTAACCTAAGGCAACCTAACATGTCGGATGTAATATTTGACAACATTCCAGGCGTGTCGGACCTACTTCTCGGTGGGAACATTATATGCGTCTATAACGTTATATATCCTAACCTAAGGCAACCTAACACCTCGGAAGTATCATTTGACAACATTCCTGGCGAGTTGGTCCCTACTTCACGGTGGGAACATTATATGCGTCTATAACGTTATATATCCAAACCTAACGCAACCTCACACCTCGCATGTAACGTTTGACTACATTCCTGGCGTGTCGGACCCTACTTCTCGGTGGGAACATTATATGCGTCTATAACGTTATATATCCTAACCTAAGGCAACCTAACACCTCGGATGTAACGTTTGACAACATTCCTGGCGTGTCGGACCCTACTTCTAGGTGGGAACAGTATATACGTGTATAACGTTATATAAACTGACCAAAGGCAAACTAACATCTCGGATGTAACATTTAACAACATTCCAGGCGTGTCGGACCCTACTTCTCGGTGGGAACATTATATGCGTGTATAACGCTGTATATCCTAGAATAAGACAACTTAACAACTCGGATGTATTATTTGCCAACATTCCTGGTGAGTCGGACCCTACTTCTCGGGTGGGAATAGTATATACCTCTATAACGTTATATGTCCTAACCTAAGGCAACCTAACATCTCGGTCTTAATATTTGACAACAATCCATGCGTGTCGGACCTACTTCTCGGTGGAAACATTATATGCATCTATAACTTTATATATCCTAACCTAAGGCAACCTAACAGCTCGGATGTAACATTTGACAACATTCCTGGCGAATCGGACCCTACTTCTCGGTGGGAACATTATATGCGTCTATAACGTTATATATCCTATCCTAAGGCAACCTAACACCTCGCATGTAACGTTTGACTACATTCCTGGCGTGTCGAACCTACTTCTCGGTGGGAACATTATATGCGTCTATAACGTTATATGCCATAACCTAAGGCAACCGAACATCGCGAATGTAACGTTTTACAACATTCCTCGCTTGTCGGAACCGACTTCTCGGTAGGGATATTGTATACGTCTATAACGTTATATATCCCAACCTAAGTTAACCTATCATCTAGGACGTAATATTTTACAACATTCCTGGCGTGTCGGACCCTACTTCAAGGTGGGAACAGTATATACGTGTATAACGTTATATATCCTGACCAAAGGCAAACTAACATCTCGGATGTAACATTTGACAACAATCCAGGCGTGTCGTACCTACTTCTCGGTGGGAACATTATATGCGTCTATAACGTTGTATATCCGAACCAAAGGCAACCCAAAAACTCGGATGTAATATTTGACAACATTCCACGCGTGTCGAACCTACTTCTCGGTGGGAACATTATATGCGTCTATAACGTTATATACCATAACCTAAGGCAACCGAACATCGCGAATGTAACGTTTTACAACATTCCTCGCTTGTCGGAACCGACTTCTCGGTAGGGAACATTGTATACGTCTATAACGTTATATATCCCAACCTAAGTTAACCTATCATCTAGGACGTAATATTTTACAACATTCCTGGCGTGTCGGACCCTACTTCTAGGTGGGAACAGTATATACGTGTATAACGTTGTATATCCTGACCAAAGGCAAACTAACATCTCGGATGTAACATTTAACAACATTCCATGCGTGTCGGACCCTACTTCTCGGTGGGAACATTATATGCGTCTATGACGTTGTATATCCTAACCTAAGGAAACCCAACAACTAGGATGTAGTATTTGACAACATTCCAGGCGTGTCGAACCTACTTCTCGGTGGGAACATTGTATACGTCTATAACGTTATATATACCAACCTAAGTTAACGTATCATCTAGGACGTATTATTTGACAACATTCCTGGTGAGTCGGACCCTACTTCCCGGGTGGGAATAGTATATACCTCTATAACGTTATATGTCCTAACCTAAGGCAACCTAACATGTCGGATGTAATATTTGACAACATTCCAGGCGTGTCGGACCTACTTCTCGGTGGGAACATTATATGCGTCTATAACGTTATATATCCTAACCTAAGGCAACCTAACACCTCGGAAGTATCATTTGACAACATTCCTGGCGAGTTGGTCCCTACTTCACGGTGGGAACATTATATGCGTCTATAACGTTATATATCCAAACCTAACGCAACCTCACACCTCGCATGTAACGTTTGACTACATTCCTGGCGTGTCGGACCCTACTTCTCGGTGGGAACATTATATGCGTCTATAACGTTATATATCCTAACCTAAGGCAACCCAACAACTCGGATGTAATATTTGACAACATTCCACGCGTGTCGAACCTACTTCTCGGTGGGAACATTATATGCGTCTATAACGTTATATGCCATAACCTAAGGCAACCGAACATCGCGAATGTAACGTTTTACAACATTCCTCGCTTGTCGGAACCGACTTCTCGGTAGGGAACATTGTATACGTCTATAACGTTATATATCCCAACCTAAGTTAACCTATCATCTAGGACGTAATATTTTACAACATTCCTGGCGTGTCGGACCCTACTTCTAGGTGGGAACAGTATATACGTGTATAACGTTATATATCCTGACCAAAGGCAAACTAACATCTCGGATGTAACATTTAACAACATTCCAGGCGTGTCGGACCCTACTTCTCGGTGGGAACATTATATGCGTGTATAATGCTGTATATCCTAGAATAAGACAACCTAACAACTCGGATGTATTATTTGACAACATTCCTGGTGAGTCGGACCCTACTTCCCGGGTGGGAATAGTATATACCTCTATAACGTTATATGTCCTAACCTATGGCAACATAACATGTCGGATGTAATATTTGACAACATTCCTGGCCTGTCGGACCTACTTCTCGGTGGGAACATTATATGCGTCTATAACGTTATATATCCTAACCTAAGGCAACCTAACACCTCGGATGTATCATTTGACAACATTCCTGGCGAGTTGGTCCCTACTTCACGGTGGGAACATTATATGCGTCTATAACGTTATATATCCAAACCTAACGCAACCTCACACCTCGCATGTAACGTTTGACTACATTCCTGGCGTGTCGGACCCTACTTCTCGGTGGGAACATTATATGCGTCTATAACGTTATATATCCTAACCTAAGGCAACCTAACACCTCGGATGTAACGTTTGACAACATTCCTGGCGTGTCGGACCCTACTTCTAGGTGGGAACAGTATATACGTGTATAACGTTATATAAACTGACCAAAGGCAAACTAACATCTCGGATGTAACATTTAACAACATTCCAGGCGTGTCGGACCCTACTTCTCGGTGGGAACATTATATGCGTGTATAACGCTGTATATCCTAGAATAAGACAACCTAACAACTCGGATGTATTATTTGACAACATTCCTGGTGAGTCGGACCCTACTTCTCGGGTGGGAATAGTATATACCTCTATAACGTTATATGTCCTAACCTAAGGCAACCTAACATCTCGGTCTTAATATTTGACAACAATCCATGCGTGTCGGACCTACTTCTCGGTGGAAACATTATATGCATCTATAACTTTATATATCCTAACCTAAGGCAACCTAACAGCTCGGATGTAACATTTAACAACATTCCATGCGTGTCGGACCCTACTTCTCGGTGGGAACATTATACGCGCCTATGACGTTGTATATCCTAACCTAAGCAAACCCAACAACTAGGATGTAGTATTTGACAACATTCCAGGCGTGTCGAACCTACTTCTCGGTGGGAACATTGTATACGTCTATAACGTTATATATACCAACCTAAGTTAACGTATCATCTAGGACGTAATATTTTACAACATTCCTGGCGTGTCGGACCCTACTTCTAGGTGGGAACAGTATATACGTGTATAACGTTATATATCCTGACCAAAGGCAAACTAACATCTCGGATGTAACATTTAACAACATTCCAGGCGTGTCGGACCCTACTTCTCGGTGGGAACATTATATGTGTGTATAATGCTGTATATCCTAGAATAAGACAACCTAACAACTCGGATGTATTATTTGACAACATTCCTGGCGTGTCGAACCCTACGTCTCAGTGGGAACAGTATATACATCAATAACGATACATATCCTAACCTAAGGCAACCTAACATCTCGGTCTTAATATTTGACAACAATCCATGCGTGTCGGACCTACTTCTCGGTGGGAACAATATATGCATCTATAACTTTATATATCCTAACCTAAGGCAACCTAACAGCTCGGATGTAACATTTGACAACATTCCTGGCGAGTCGGACCCTACTTCTCGGTGGGAACATTATATGCGTCTATAACGTTATATATCTTATCCTAAGGCAACCTAACACCTCGTATGTAACATTTGACAACATTCCTGGCGAGTCGGACCCTACTTCTCGGTGGGAACATTATATGCATCTATAACGTTATATATCCTAACCTAAGGCAACCTAACATCGCGAATGTAACGTTTTACAACATTCCTGGCTTATTGGAACCGACTTCCCGGTGGGAACATTGTATACGTCTATAAAGTTATATATCCCAACCTAAGTTAACCTATCATCTAGGACGTAATATTTTACAACATTCCTGGCGTGTCAGATTCTACTTCTACGTGGGAACAGTATATACGTGTATAACGTTATATATCCTGACCAAAGGCAAACTAACATCTCGGATGTAACATTTAACAACATTCCAGGCGTGTCGGACCCTACTTCTCGGTGGGAACATTATATGCGTGTATAATGCTGTATATCCTAGAATAAGACAACCTAACAACTCGGATGTATTATTTGACAACATTCCTGGTGAGTCGGACCCTACTTCCCGGGTGGGAATAGTATATACCTCTATAACGTTATATGTCCTAACCTAAGGCAACCTAACATGTCGGATGTAATATTTGACAACATTCCAGGCGTGTCGGACCTACTTCTCGGTGGGAACATTATATGCGTCTATAACGTTATATATCCTAACCTAAGGCAACCTAACACCTCGGAAGTATCATTTGACAACATTCCTGGCGAGTTGGTCCCTACTTCACGGTGGGAACATTATATGCGTCTATAACGTTATATATCCAAACCTAACGCAACCTCACACCTCGCATGTAACGTTTGACTACATTCCTGGCGTGTCGGACCCTACTTCTCGGTGGGAACATTATATGCGTCTATAACGTTATATATCCTAACCTAAGGCAACCTAACACCTCGGATGTAACGTTTGACAACATTCCTGGCGTGTCGGACCCTACTTCTAGGTGGGAACAGTATATACGTGTATAACGTTATATAAACTGACCAAAGGCAAACTAACATCTCGGATGTAACATTTAACAACATTCCAGGCGTGTCGGACCCTACTTCTCGGTGGGAACATTATATGCGTGTATAACGCTGTATATCCTAGAATAAGACAACTTAACAACTCGGATGTATTATTTGCCAACATTCCTGGTGAGTCGGACCCTACTTCTCGGGTGGGAATAGTATATACCTCTATAACGTTATATGTCCTAACCTAAGGCAACCTAACATCTCGGTCTTAATATTTGACAACAATCCATGCGTGTCGGACCTTCTTCTCGGTGGAAACATTATATGCATCTATAACTTTATATATCCTAACCTAAGGCAACCTAACAGCTCGGATGTAACATTTGACAACATTCCTGGCGAATCGGACCCTACTTCTCGGTGGGAACATTATATGCGTCTATAACGTTATATATCCTATCCTAAGGCAACCTAACACCTCGCATGTAACGTTTGACTACATTCCTGGCGTGTCGGACCCTACTTCTCGGTGGGAACATTATATGCGTCTGTAACGTTGTATATCCTAACCTAAGGCAACCCAACAACTCGGATGTAATATTTGACAACATTCCACGCGTGTCGAACCTACTTCTCGGTGGGAACATTATATGCGTCTATAACGTTATATGCCATAACCTAAGGCAACCGAACATCGCGAATGTAACGTTTTACAACATTCCTCGCTTGTCGGAACCGACTTCTCGGTAGGGATATTGTATACGTCTATAACGTTATATATCCCAACCTAAGTTAACCTATCATCTAGGACGTAATATTTTACAACATTCCTGGCGTGTCGGACCCTACTTCTAGGTGGGAACAGTATATACGTGTATAACGTTATATATCCTGACCAAAGGCAAACTAACATCTCGGATGTAACATTTGACAACAATCCAGGCGTGTCGTACCTACTTCTCGGTGGGAACATTATATGCGTCTATGACGTTGTATATCCTAACCTAAGGAAACCCAGCAACTAGGATGTAGTATTTGACAACATTCCAGGCGTGTCGAACCTACTTCTCGGTGGGAACATTGTATACGTCTATAACGTTATATATACCAACCTAAGTTAACGTATCATCTAGGACGTATTATTTGACAACATTCCTGGTGAGTCGGACCCTACTTCCCGGGTGGGAATAGTATATACCTCTATAACGTTATATGTCCTAACCTAAGGCAACCTAACATGTCGGATGTAATATTTGACAACATTCCAGGCGTGTCGGACCTACTTCTCGGTGGGAACATTATATGCGTCTATAACGTTATATATCCTAACCTAAGGCAACCTAACACCTCGGAAGTATCATTTGACAACATTCCTGGCGAGTTGGTCCCTACTTCACGGTGGGAACATTATATGCGTCTATAACGTTATATATCCAAACCTAACGCAACCTCACACCTCGCATGTAACGTTTGACTACATTCCTGGCGTGTCGGACCCTACTTCTCGGTGGGAACATTATATGCGTCTATAACGTTATATATCCTAACCTAAGGCAACCTAACACCTCGGATGTAACGTTTGACAACATTCCTGGCGTGTCGGACCCTACTTCTAGGTGGGAACAGTATATACGTGTATAACGTTATATAAACTGACCAAAGGCAAACTAACATCTCGGATGTAACATTTAACAACATTCCAGGCGTGTCGGACCCTACTTCTCGGTGGGAACATTATATGCGTGTATAACGCTGTATATCCTAGAATAAGACAACTTAACAACTCGGATGTATTATTTGACAACATTCCTGGTGAGTCGGACCCTACTTCTCGGGTGGGAATAGTATATACCTCTATAACGTTATATGTCCTAACCTAAGGCAACCTAACATCTCGGTCTTAATATTTGACAACAATCCATGCGTGTCGGACCTACTTCTCGGTGGAAACATTATATGCATCTATAACTTTATATATCCTAACCTAAGGCAACCTAACAGCTCGGATGTAACATTTGACAACATTCCTGGCGAATCGGACCCTACTTCTCGGTGGGAACATTATATGCGTCTATAACGTTATATATCCTATCCTAAGGCAACCTAACACCTCGCATGTAACGTTTGACTACATTCCTGGCGTGTCGGACCCTACTTCTCGGTGGGAACATTATATGCGTCTGTAACGTTGTATATCCTAACCTAAGGCAACCCAACAACTCGGATGTAATATTTGACAACATTCCACGCGTGTCGAACCTACTTCTCGGTGGGAACATTATATGCGTCTATAACGTTATATGCCATAACCTAAGGCAACCGAACATCGCGAATGTAACGTTTTACAACATTCCTCGCTTGTCGGAACCGACTTCTCGGTAGGGATATTGTATACGTCTATAACGTTATATATCCCAACCTAAGTTAACCTATCATCTAGGACGTAATATTTTACAACATTCCTGGCGTGTCGGACCCTACTTCTAGGTGGGAACAGTATATACGTGTATAACGTTATATATCCTGACCAAAGGCAAACTGACATCTCGGATGTAACATTTGACAACAATCCAGGCGTGTCGTACCTACTTCTCGGGGGGAACATTATATGCGTCTATAACGTTGTATATCCGAACCAAAGGCAACCCAACAACTCGGATGTAATATTTGACAACATTCCACGCGTGTCGAACCTACTTCTCGGTGGGAACATTATATGCGTCTATAACGTCATATACCATAACCTAAGGCAACCGAACATCGCGAATGTAACGTTTTACAACATTCCTCGCTTGTCGGAACCGACTTCTCGGTAGGGAACATTGTATACGTCTATAACGTTATATATCCCAACCTAAGTTAACGTATCATCTAGGACGTAATATTTTACAACATTCCTGGCGTGTCGGACCCTACTTCTAGGTGGGAACAGTATATACGTGTATAACGTTATATATCCTGACCAAAGGCAAACTAACATCTCGGATGTAACATTTAACAGCATTCCATGCGTGTCGGACCCTACTTCTCGGTGGGAACATTATATGCGTCTATGACGTTGTATATCCTAACCTAAGGAAACCCAACAACTAGGATGTAGTATTTGACAACATTCCAGGCGTGTCGAACCTACTTCTCGGTGGGAACATTATATGCGTCTATAACGTTATATGCCATAACCTAAGGCAACCGAACATCGAGAATGTAACGTTTTACAACATTCCTCGCTTGTCGGAACCGACTTCTCGGTAGGGATATTGTATACGTCTATAACGTTATATATCCCAACCTAAGTTAACCTATCATCTAGGACGTAATATTTTACAACATTCCTGGCGTGTCGGACCCTACTTCAAGGTGGGAACAGTATATACGTGTATAACGTTATATATCCTGACCAAAGGCAAACTAACATCTCGGATGTAACATTTGACAACAATCCAGGCGTGTCGTACCTACTTCTCGGTGGGAACATTATATGCGTCTATAACGTTGTATATCCGAACCAAAGGCAACCCAAAAACTCGGATGTAATATTTGACAACATTCCACGCGTGTCGAACCTACTTCTCGGTGGGAACATTATATGCGTCTATAACGTTATATACCATAACCTAAGGCAACCGAACATCGCGAATGTAACGTTTTACAACATTTCTCGCTTGTCGGAACCGACTTCTCGGTAGGGAACATTGTATACGTCTATAACGTTATATATCCCAACCTAAGTTAACCTATCATCTAGGACGTAATATTTTACAACATTCCTGGCGTGTCGGACACTACTTCTAGGTGGGAACAGTATATACGTGTATAACGTTATATATCCTGACCAAAGGCAAACTAACATCTCGGATGTAACATTTAACAACATTCCATGCGTGTCGGACCCTACTTCTCGGTGGGAACATTATATGCGTCTATGACGTTGTATATCCTAACCTAAGGCAACCTAACATGTCGGATGTAATATTTGACAACATTCCAGGCGTGTCGGACCTACTTCTCGGTGGGAACATTATATGCGTCTATAACGTTATATATCCTAACCTAAGGCAACCTAACACCTCGGAAGTATCATTTGACAACATTCCTGGCGAGTTGGTCCCTACTTCACGGTGGGAACATTATATGCGTCTATAACGTTATATATCCAAACCTAACGCAACCTCACACCTCGCATGTAACGTTTGACTACATTCCTGGCGTGTCGGACCCTACTTCTCGGTGGGAACATTATATGCGTCTATAACGTTATATATCCTAACCTAAGGCAACCTAACACCTCGGATGTAACGTTTGACAACATTCCTGGCGTGTCGGACCCTACTTCTAGGTGGGAACAGTATATACGTGTATAACGTTATATAAACTGACCAAAGGCAAAATAACATCTCGGATGTAACATTTAACAACATTCCAGGCGTGTCGGACCCTACTTCTCGGTGGGAACATTATATGCGTGTATAACGCTGTATATCCTAGAATAAGACAACTTAACAACTCGGATGTATTATTTGCCAACATTCCTGGTGAGTCGGACCCTACTTCTCGGGTGGGAATAGTATATACCTCTATAACGTTATATGTCCTAACCTAAGGCAACCTAACATCTCGGTCTTAATATTTGACAACAATCCATGCGTGTCGGACCTACTTCTCGGTGGAAACATTATATGCATCTATAACTTTATATATCCTAACCTAAGGCAACCTAACAGCTCGGATGTAACATTTGACAACATTCCTGGCGAATCGGACCCTACTTCTCGGTGGGAACATTATATGCGTCTATAACGTTATATATCCTATCCTAAGGCAACCTAACACCTCGCATGTAACGTTTGACTACATTCCTGGCGTGTCGAACCTACTTCTCGGTGGGAACATTATATGCGTCTATAACGTTATATGCCATAACCTAAGGCAACCGAACATCGAGAATGTAACGTTTTACAACATTCCTCGCTTGTCGGAACCGACTTCTCGGTAGGGATATTGTATACGTCTATAACGTTATATATCCCAACCTAAGTTAACCTATCATCTAGGACGTAATATTTTACAACATTCCTGGCGTGTCGGACCCTACTTCAAGGTGGGAACAGTATATACGTGTATAACGTTATATATCCTGACCAAAGGCAAACTAACATCTCGGATGTAACATTTGACAACAATCCAGGCGTGTCGTACCTACTTCTCGGTGGGAACATTATATGCGTCTATAACGTTGTATATCCGAACCAAAGGCAACCCAAAAACTCGGATGTAATATTTGACAACATTCCACGCGTGTCGAACCTACTTCTCGGTGGGAACATTATATGCGTCTATAACGTTATATACCATAACCTAAGGCAACCGAACATCGCGAATGTAACGTTTTACAACATTCCTCGCTTGTCGGAACCGACTTCTCGGTAGGGAACATTGTATACGTCTATAACGTTATATATCCCAACCTAAGTTAACCTATCATCTAGGACGTAATATTTTACAACATTCCTGGCGTGTCGGACCCTACTTCTAGGTGGGAACAGTATATACGTGTATAACGTTGTATATCCTGACCAAAGGCAAACTAACATCTCGGATGTAACATTTAACAACATTCCATGCGTGTCGGACCCTACTTCTCGGTGGGAACATTATATGCGTCTATGACGTTGTATATCCTAACCTAAGGAAACCCAACAACTAGGATGTAGTATTTGACAACATTCCAGGCGTGTCGAACCTACTTCTCGGTGGGAACATTGTATACGTCTATAACGTTATATATACCAACCTAAGTTAACGTATCATCTAGGACGTATTATTTGACAACATTCCTGGTGAGTCGGACCCTACTTCCCGGGTGGGAATAGTATATACCTCTATAACGTTATATGTCCTAACCTAAGGCAACCTAACATGTCGGATGTAATATTTGACAACATTCCAGGCGTGTCGGACCTACTTCTCGGTGGGAACATTATATGCGTCTATAACGTTATATATCCTAACCTAAGGCAACCTAACACCTCGGAAGTATCATTTGACAACATTCCTGGCGAGTTGGTCCCTACTTCACGGTGGGAACATTATATGCGTCTATAACGTTATATATCCAAACCTAACGCAACCTCACACCTCGCATGTAACGTTTGACTACATTCCTGGCGTGTCGGACCCTACTTCTCGGTGGGAACATTATATGCGTCTATAACGTTATATATCCTAACCTAAGGCAACCTAACACCTCGGATGTAACGTTTGACAACATTCCTGGCGTGTCGGACCCTACTTCTAGGTGGGAACAGTATATACGTGTATAACGTTATATAAACTGACCAAAGGCAAACTAACATCTCGGATGTAACATTTAACAACATTCCAGGCGTGTCGGACCCTACTTCTCGGTGGGAACATTATATGCGTGTATAACGCTGTATATCCTAGAATAAGACAACTTAACAACTCGGATGTATTATTTGACAACATTCCTGGTGAGTCGGACCCTACTTCTCGGTGGGAACATTATATGCGTCTATAACGTTATATATCCTATCCTAAGGCAACCTAACACCTCGCATGTAACGTTTGACTACATTCCTGGCGTGTCGGACCCTACTTCTCGGTGGGAACATTATATGCGTCTGTAACGTTGTATATCCTAACCTAAGGCAACCCAACAACTCGGATGTAATATTTGACAACATTCCACGCGTGTCGAACCTACTTCTCGGTGGGAACATTATATGCGTCTATAACGTTATATGCCATAACCTAAGGCAACCGAACATCGCGAATGTAACGTTTTACAACATTCCTCGCTTGTCGGAACCGACTTCTCGGTAGGGATATTGTATACGTCTATAACGTTATATATCCCAACCTAAGTTAACCTGTCATCTAGGACGTAATATTTTACAACATTCCTGGCGTGTCGGACCCTACTTCTAGGTGGGAACAGTATATACGTGTATAACGTTATATATCCTGACCAAAGGCAAACTAACATCTCGGATGTAACATTTGACAACAATCCAGGCGTGTCGTACCTACTTCTCGGTGGGAACATTATATGCGTCTATAACGTTGTATATCCGAACCAAAGGCAACCCAAAAACTCGGATGTAATATTTGACAACATTCCACGCGTGTCGAACCTACTTCTCGGTGGGAACATTATATGCGTCTATAACGTTATATACCATAACCTAAGGCAACCGAACATCGCGAATGTAACGTTTTACAACATTCCTCGCTTGTCGGAACCGACTTCTCGGTAGGGAACATTGTATACGTCTATAACGTTATATATCCCAACCTAAGTTAACCTATCATCTAGGACGTAATATTTTACAACATTCCTGGCGTGTCGGACCCTACTTCTAGGTGGGAACAGTATATACGTGTATAACGTTGTATATCCTGACCAAAGGCAAACTAACATCTCGGATGTAACATTTAACAACATTCCATGCGTGTCGGACCCTACTTCTCGGTGGGAACATTATATGCGTCTATGACGTTGTATATCCTAACCTAAGGAAACCCAACAACTAGGATGTAGTATTTGACAACATTCCAGGCGTGTCGAACCTACTTCTCGGTGGGAACATTGTATACGTCTATAACGTTATATATACCAACCTAAGTTAACGTATCATCTAGGACGTATTATTTGACAACATTCCTGGTGAGTCGGACCCTACTTCCCGGGTGGGAATAGTATATACCTCTATAACGTTATATGTCCTAACCTAAGGCAACCTAACATGTCGGATGTAATATTTGACAACATTCCAGGCGTGTCGGACCTACTTCTCGGTGGGAACATTATATGCGTCTATAACGTTATATATCCTAACCTAAGGCAACCTAACACCTCGGAAGTATCATTTGACAACATTCCTGGCGAGTTGGTCCCTACTTCACGGTGGGAACATTATATGCGTCTATAACGTTATATATCCAAACCTAACGCAACCTCACACCTCGGATGTATTATTTGACAAAATTCCTGGTGAGTCGGACCCTACTTCTCGGGTGGGAATAGTATATACCTCTATAACGTTATATGTCCTAACCTAAGGCAACCTAACATCTCGGTCTTAATATTTGACAACAATCCATGCGTGTCGGACCTACTTCTCGGTGGAAACATTATATGCATCTATAACTTTATATATCCTAACCTAAGGCAACCTAACAGCTCGGATGTAACATTTAACAACATTCCATGCGTGTCGGACCCTACTTCTCGGTGGGAACATTATACGCGCCTATGACGTTGTATATCCTAACCTAAGCAAACCCAACAACTAGGATGTAGTATTTGACAACATTCCAGGCGTGTCGAACCTACTTCTCGGTGGGAACATTGTATACGTCTATAACGTTATATATACCAACCTAAGTTAACGTATCATCTAGGACGTAATATTTTACAACATTCCTGGCGTGTCGGACCCTACTTCTAGGTGGGAACAGTATATACGTGTATAACGTTATATATCCTGACCAAAGGCAAACTAACATCTCGGATGTAACATTTAACAACATTCCAGGCGTGTCGGACCCTACTTCTCGGTGGGAACATTATATGTGTGTATAATGCTGTATATCCTAGAATAAGACAACCTAACAACTCGGATGTATTATTTGACAACATTCCTGGCGTGTCGAACCCTACGTCTCAGTGGGAACAGTATATACATCAATAACGATACATATCCTAACCTAAGGCAACCTAACATCTCGGTCTTAATATTTGACAACAATCCATGCGTGTCGGACCTACTTCTCGGTGGGAACAATATATGCATCTATAACTTTATATATCCTAACCTAAGGCAACCTAACAGCTCGGATGTAACATTTGACAACATTCCTGGCGAGTCGGACCCTACTTCTCGGTGGGAACATTATATGCGTCTATAACGTTATATATCTTATCCTAAGGCAACCTAACACCTCGTATGTAACATTTGACAACATTCCTGGCGAGTCGGACCCTACTTCTCGGTGGGAACATTATATGCATCTATAACGTTATATATCCTAACCTAAGGCAACCTAACATCGCGAATGTAACGTTTTACAACATTCCTGGCTTATTGGAAACGACTTCCCGGTGGGAACATTGTATACGTCTATAAAGTTATATATCCCAACCTAAGTTAACCTATCATCTAGGACGTAATATTTTACAACATTCCTGGCGTGTCAGATTCTACTTCTACGTGGGAACAGTATATACGTCTATAACGTTATATATCCTAACCTAAGGCAACCTAACATCTCGGATGTAATATTTGACAACAATCCAGGCGTGTCGTACCTACTTCTCGGTGGGAACATTATATGCGTCTATAACGTTGTATATCCGAACCAAAGGCAACCCAACAACTCGGATGTAATATTTGACAACATTCCACGCGTGTCGAACCTACTTCTCGGTGGGAACATTATATGCGTCTATAACGTTATATACCATAACCTAAGGCAACCGAACATCGCGAATGTAACGTTTTACAACATTCCTCGCTTGTCGGAACCGACTTCTCGGTAGGGAACATTGTATACGTCTATAACGTTATATATCCCAACCTAAGTTAACCTATCATCTAGGACGTAATATTTTACAACATTCCTGGCGTGTCGGACACTACTTCTAGGTGGGAACAGTATATACGTGTATAACGTTATATATCCTGACCAAAGGCAAACTAACATCTCGGATGTAACATTTAACAACATTCCATGCGTGTCGGACCCTACTTCTCGGTGGGAACATTATATGCGTCTATGACGTTGTATATCCTAACCTAAGGAAACCCAACAACTAGGATGTAGTATTTGACAACATTCCAGGCGTGTCGAACCTACTTCTCGGTGGGAACATTGTATACGTCTATAACGTTATATATACCAACCTAAGTTAACGTATCATCTAGGACGTAATATTTTACAACATTCCTGGCCTGTCGGACCCTACTTCTAGGTGGGAACAGTATATACGTGTATAACGTTATATATCCTGACCAAAGGCAAACTAACATCTCGGATGTAACATTTAACAACATTCCAGGCGTGTCGGACCCTACTTCTCGGTGGGAACATTATATGCGTGTATAATGCTGTATATCCTAGAATAAGACAACCTAACAACTCGGATGTATTATTTGACAACATTCCTGGTGAGTCGGACCCTACTTCCCGGGTGGGAATAGTATATACCTCTATAACGTTATATGTCCTAACCTAAGGCAACCTAACATGTCGGATGTAATTTTTGACAACATTCCAGGCGTGTCGGACCTACTTCTCGGTGGGAACATTATATGCGTCTATAACGTTATATATCCTAACCTAAGGCAACCTAACACCTCGGAAGTATCATTTGACAACATTCCTGGCGAGTTGGTCCCTACTTCACGGTGGGAACATTATATGCGTCTATAACGTTATATATCCAAACCTAACGCAACCTCACACCTCGCATGTAACGTTTGACTACATTCCTGGCGTGTCGGACCCTACTTCTCGGTGGGAACATTATATGCGTCTATAACGTTATATATCCTAACCTAAGGCAACCTAACACCTCGGATGTAACGTTTGACAACATTCCTGGCGTGTCGGACCCTACTTCTAGGTGGGAACAGTATATACGTGTATAACGTTATATAAACTGACCAAAGGCAAACTAACATCTCGGATGTAACATTTAACAACATTCCAGGCGTGTCGGACCCTACTTCTCGGTGGGAACATTATATGCGTGTATAACGCTGTATATCCTAGAATAAGACAACTTAACAACTCGGATGTATTATTTGCCAACATTCCTGGTGAGTCGGACCCTACTTCTCGGGTGGGAATAGTATATACCTCTATAACGTTATATGTCCTAACCTAAGGCAACCTAACATCTCGGTCTTAATATTTGACAACAATCCATGCGTGTCGGACCTACTTCTCGGTGGAAACATTATATGCATCTATAACTTTATATATCCTAACCTAAGGCAACCTAACAGCTCGGATGTAACATTTGACAACATTCCTGGCGAATCGGACCCTACTTCTCGGTGGGAACATTATATGCGTCTATAACGTTATATATCCTATCCTAAGGCAACCTAACACCTCGCATGTAACGTTTGACTACATTCCTGGCGTGTCGGACCCTACTTCTCGGTGGGAACATTATATGCGTCTGTAACGTTGTATATCCTAACCTAAGGCAACCCAACAACTCGGATGTAATATTTGACAACATTCCACGCGTGTCGAACCTACTTCTCGGTGGGAACATTATATGCGTCTATAACGTTATATGCCATAACCTAAGGCAACCGAACATCGCGAATGTAACGTTTTACAACATTCCTCGCTTGTCGGAACCGACTTCTCGGTAGGGATATTGTATACGTCTATAACGTTATATATCCCAACCTAAGTTAACCTATCATCTAGGACGTAATATTTTACAACATTCCTGGCGTGTCGGACCCTACTTCTAGGTGGGAACAGTATATACGTGTATAACGTTATATATCCTGACCAAAGGCAAACTAACATCTCGGATGTAACATTTGACAACAATCCAGGCGTGTCGTACCTACTTCTCGGTGGGAACATTATATGCGTCTATAACGTTGTATATCCGAACCAAAGGCAACCCAAAAACTCGGATGTAATATTTGACAACATTCCACGCGTGTCGAACCTACTTCTCGGTGGGAACATTATATGCGTCTATAACGTTATATACCATAACCTAAGGCAACCGAACATCGCGAATGTAACGTTTTACAACATTCCTCGCTTGTCGGAACCGACTTCTCGGTAGGGAACATTGTATACGTCTATAACGTTATATATCCCAACCTAAGTTAACCTATCATCTAGGACGTAATATTTTACAACATTCCTGGCGTGTCGGACCCTACTTCTAGGTGGGAACAGTATATACGTGTATAACGTTGTATATCCTGACCAAAGGCAAACTAACATCTCGGATGTAACATTTAACAACATTCCATGCGTGTCGGACCCTACTTCTCGGTGGGAACATTATATGCGTCTATGACGTTGTATATCCTAACCTAAGGAAACCCAACAACTAGGATGTAGTATTTGACAACATTCCAGGCGTGTCGAACCTACTTCTCGGTGGGAACATTGTATACGTCTATAACGTTATATATACCAACCTAAGTTAACGTATCATCTAGGACGTATTATTTGACAACATTCCTGGTGAGTCGGACCCTACTTCCCGGGTGGGAATAGTATATACCTCTATAACGTTATATGTCCTAACCTAAGGCAACCTAACATGTCGGATGTAATATTTGACAACATTCCAGGCGTGTCGGACCTACTTCTCGGTGGGAACATTATATGCGTCTATAACGTTATATATCCTAACCTAAGGCAACCTAACACCTCGGAAGTATCATTTGACAACATTCCTGGCGAGTTGGTCCCTACTTCACGGTGGGAACATTATATGCGTCTATAACGTTATATATCCAAACCTAACGCAACCTCACACCTCGCATGTAACGTTTGACTACATTCCTGGCGTGTTGGACCCTACTTCTCGGTGGGAACATTATATGCGTCTATAACGTTATATATCCTAACCTAAGGCAACCTAACACCTCGGATGTAACGTTTGACAACATTCCTGGCGTGTCGGACCCTACTTCTAGGTGGGAACAGTATATACGTGTATAACGTTATATAAACTGACCAAAGGCAAACTAACATCTCGGATGTAACATTTAACAACATTCCAGGCGTGTCGGACCCTACTTCTCGGTGGGAACATTATATGCGTGTATAACGCTGTATATCCTAGAATAAGACAACTTAACAACTCGGATGTATTATTTGACAACATTCCTGGTGAGTCGGACCCTACTTCTCGGGTGGGAATAGTATATACCTCTATAACGTTATATGTCCTAACCTAAGGCAACCTAACATCTCGGTCTTAATATTTGACAACAATCCATGCGTGTCGGACCTACTTCTCGGTGGAAACATTATATGCATCTATAACTTTATATATCCTAACCTAAGGCAACCTAACAGCTCGGATGTAACATTTGACAACATTCCTGGCGAATCGGACCCTACTTCTCGGTGGGAACATTATATGCGTCTATAACGTTATATATCCTATCCTAAGGCAACCTAACACCTCGCATGTAACGTTTGACTACATTCCTGGCGTGTCGGACCCTACTTCTCGGTGGGAACATTATATGCGTCTGTAACGTTGTATATCCTAACCTAAGGCAACCCAACAACTCGGATGTAATATTTGACAACATTCCACGCGTGTCGAACCTACTTCTCGGTGGGAACATTATATGCGTCTATAACGTTATATGCCATAACCTAAGGCAACCGAACATCGCGAATGTAACGTTTTACAACATTCCTCGCTTGTAGGAACCGACTTCTCGGTAGGGATATTGTATACGTCTATAACGTTATATATCCCAACCTAAGTTAACCTATCATCTAGGACGTAATATTTTACAACATTCCTGGCGTGTCGGACCCTACTTCTAGGTGGGAACAGTATATACGTGTATAACGTTATATATCCTGACCAAAGGCAAACTGACATCTCGGATGTAACATTTGACAACAATCCAGGCGTGTCGTACCTACTTCTCGGTGGGAACATTATATGCGTCTATAACGTTGTATATCCGAACCAAAGGCAACCCAACAACTCGGATGTAATATTTGACAACATTCCACGCGTGTCGAACCTACTTCTCGGTGGGAACATTATATGCGTCTATAACGTCATATACCATAACCTAAGGCAACCGAACATCGCGAATGTAACGTTTTACAACATTCCTCGCTTGTCGGAACCGACTTCTCGGTAGGGAACATTGTATACGTCTATAACGTTATATATCCCAACCTAAGTTAACCTATCATCTAGGACGTAATATTTTACAACATTCCTGGCGTGTCGGATCCTACTTCTAGGTGGGAACAGTATATACGTGTATAACGTTATATATCCTGACCAAAGGCAAACTAACATCTCGGATGTAACATTTAACAGCATTCCATGCGTGTCGGACCCTACTTCTCGGTGGGAACATTATATTCGTCTATGACGTTGTATATCCTAACCTAAGGAAACCCAACAACTAGGATGTAGTATTTGACAACATTCCAGGCGTGTCGAACCTACTTCTCGGTGGGAACATTGTATACGTCTATAACGCTATATATACCAACCTAAGTTAACGTATCATCTAGGACGTAATATTTTACAACATTCCTGGCGTGTCGGACCCTACTTCTAGGTGGGAACAGTATATACGTGTATAACGTTATATATCCTGACCAAAGGCAAACTAACATCTCGGATGTAACATTTAACAGCATTCCATGCGTGTCGGACCCTACTTCTCGGTGGGAACATTATATGCGTCTATGACGTTGTATATCCTAACCTAAGGAAACCCAACAACTAGGATGTAGTATTTGACAACATTCCAGGCGTGTCGAACCTACTTCTCGGTGGGAACATTGTATACGTCTATAACGTTATATATACCAACCTAAGTTAACGTATCATCTAGGACGTAATATTTTACAACATTCCTGGCCTGTCGGACCCTACTTCAGGTGGGAACAGTATATACGTGTATAACGTTATATGTCCTGACCAAAGGCAAACTAACATCTCGGATGTAACATTTAACAACATTCCAGGCGTGTCGGACCCTACTTCTCGGTGGGAACATTATATGCGTGTATAATGCTGTATATCCTAGAATAAGACAACCTAACAACTTGGATGTATTATTTGACAACATTCCTGGTGAGTCGGACCCTACTTCCCGGGTGGGAATAGTATATACCTCTATAACGTTATATGTCCTAACCTAAGGCAACCTAACATGTCGGATGTAATATTTGACAACATTCCAGGCGTGTCGGACCTACTTCTCGGTGGGAACATTATATGCGTCTATAACGTTATATATCCTAACCTAAGGCAATCTAACACCTCGGATGTAACATTAGACAACATTCCTGGCGAGTTGGTCCCTACTTCACGGTGGGAACATTATATGCGTCTATAACGTTATATATCCAAACCTAACGCAACCTAACACCTCGCATGTAACGTTTGACTACATTCCTGGCGTGTCGGAACCTACTTCTCGGTGGGAACATTATATGCGTCTATAACGTTATATATCCTAACCTAAGGCAACCTAACACCTCGGATGTAACGTTTGACAACATTCCTGGCGTGTCGGACCCTACTTCTAGGTGGGAACAGTATATACGTGTATAACGTTATATAAACTGACCAAAGGCAAACTAACATCTCGGATGTAACATTTAACAACATTCCAGGCGTGTCGGACCCTACTTCTCGGTGGGAACATTATATGCGTGTATAACGCTGTATATCCTAGAATAAGACAACCTAACAACTCGGATGTATTATTTGACAACATTCCTGGTGAGTCGGACCCTACTTCTCGGGTGGGAATAGTATATACCTCTATAACGTTATATGTCCTAACGTAAGGCAACCTAACATCTCGGTCTTAATATTTGACAACAATCCATGCGTGTCGGACCTACTTCTCGGTGGAAACATTATATGCATCTATAACTTTATATATCCTAACCTAAGGCAACCTAACAGCTCGGATGTAACATTTGACAACATTCCAGGCGAATCGGACCCTACTTCTCGGTGGGAACATTATATGCGTCTATAACGTTATATATCCTATCCTAAGGCAACCCAACAACTAGGATGTAGTATTTGACAACATTCCAGGCGTGTCGAACCTACTTCTCGGTGGGAACATTGTATACGTCTATAACGTTATATATACCAACCTAAGTTAACCTATCATCTAGGACGTAATATTTTACAACATTCCTGGCGTGTCGGACCCTACTTCTAGGTGGGAACAGTATATACGTGTATAACGTTATATATCCTGACCAAAGGCAAACTAACATCTCGGATGTAACATTTAACAACATTCCAGGCGTGTCGGACCCTACTTCTCGGTGGGAACATTATATGTGTGTATAATGCTGTATATCCTAGAATAAGACAACCTAACAACTCGGATGTATTATTTGACAACATTCCTGGCGTGTCGAACCCTACGTCTCAGTGGGAACAGTATATACATCTATAACGATATATATCCTAACCTAAGGCAACCTAACATCTCGGTCTTAATATTTGACAACAATCCATGCGTGTCGGACCTACTTCTCGGTGGGAGCAATATATGCATCTATAACTTTATATATCCTAACCTAAGGCAACCTAACAGCTCGGATGTAACATTTGACAACATTCCTGGCGAGTCGGACCCTACTTCTCGGTGGGAACATTATATGCGTCTATAGCGTTATATATCCTATCCTAAGGCAACCTAACACCTCGTATGTAACATTTGACAACATTCCTGGCGAGTCGGACCCTACTTCTCGTTGGGAACATTATATGCATCTATAACGTTATATATCCTAACCTAAGGCAACCTAACATCGCGAATGTAACGTTTTACAACATTCCTGGCTTGTTGGAACCGACTTCCCGGTGGGAACATTGTATACGTCCATAAAGTTATATATCCCAACCTAAGTTAACCTATCATCTGGGACGTAATATTTTACAACATTCCTGGCGTGTCGGATTCTACTTCTACGTGGGAACAGTATATACGTCTATAACGTTATATATCCTAACCTAAGGCAACCTAACATCTCGGATGTAATATTTGACAACAATCCAGGCGTGTCGTACCTACTTCTCGGTGGGAACATTATATGCGTCTATAACGTTGTATATCCGAACCAAAGGCAACCCAACAACTCGGATGTAATATTTGACAACATTCCACGCGAGTCGAACCTACTTCTCGGTGGGAACATTATATGCGTCTATGACGTTGTATATCCTAACCTAAGGAAACCCAACAACTAGGATGTAGTATTTGACAACATTCCAGGCGTGTCGAACCTACTTCTCGGTGGGAACATTGTATACGTCTATAACGTTATATATACCAACCTAAGTTAATGTATCATCTAGAACGTAATATTTTACAACATTCCTGGCCTGTCGGACCCTACTTCTAGGTGGGAACAGTATATACGTGTATAACGTTATATATCCTGACCAAAGGCAAACTAACATCTCGGATGTAACATTTAACAACATTCCAGGCGTGTCGGACCCTACTTCTCGGTGGGAACATTATATGCGTGTATAATGCTGTATATCCTAGAATAAGACAACCTAACAACTCGGATGTATTATTTGACAACATTCCTGGTGAGTCGGACCCTACTTCCCGGGTGGGAATAATATATACCTCTATAACGTTATATGTCCTAACCTAAGGCAATCTAACATGTCGGATGTAATATTTGACAACATTCCAGGCGTGTCGGACCTACTTCTCGGTGGGAACATTATATGCGTCTATAACGTTATATATCCTAACCTAAGGCAACCTAACACCTCGGATGTAACATTTGACAACATTCCTGGCGAGTTGGTCCCTACTTCACGGTGGGAACATTATATGCGTCTGTAACGTTATATATCCAAACCTAACGCAACCTAACACCTCGCATGTAACGTTTGACTACATTCCTGGCGTGTCGGACCCTACTTCTCGGTGGGAACATTGTATACGTCTATAACGTTATATATACCAACCTAAGTTAATGTATCATCTAGAACGTAATATTTTACAACATTCCTGGCCTGTCGGACCCTACTTCTAGGTGGGAACAGTATATACGTGTATAACGTTATATATCCTGACCAAAGGCAAACTAACATCTCGGATGTAACATTTAACAACATTCCAGGCGTGTCGGACCCTACTTCTCGGTGGGAACATTATATGCGTGTATAATGCTGTATATCCTAGAATAAGACAACCTAACAACTCGGATGTAACATTTGACAACATTCCTGGCGAGTTGGTCCCTACTTCACGGTGGGAACATTATATGCGTCTATAACGTTATATATCCAAACCTAACGCAACCTAACACCTCGCATGTAACGTTTGACTACATTCCTGGCGTGTCGGACCCTACTTCTCGGTGGGAACATTATATGCGTCTATAACGTTATATATCCTATCCTAAGGCAACCTAACACCTCGCATGTAACGTTTGACTACATTCCTGGCGTGACGGACCCTACTTCTCGGTGGGAACATTATATGCGTCTATAACGTTATATGCCATAACCTAAGGCAACCGAACATCGCGAATGTAACGTTTTACAACATTCCTCGCTTGTCGGAACCGACTTCTCGGTAGGGATATTGTATACGTCTATAACGTTATATATCCCAACCTAAGTTAACCTATCATCTAGGACGTAATATTTTACAACATTCCTGGCGTGTCGGACCCTACTTCTAGGTGGGAACAGTATATACGTGTATAACGTTATATATCCTGACCAAAGGCAAACTAACATCTCGGATGTAACATTTGACAACAATCCAGGCGTGTCGTACCTACTTCTCGGTGGGAACATTATATGCGTCTATGACGTTGTATATCCTAACCTAAGGAAACCCAACAACTAGGATGTAGTATTTGACAACATTCCAGGTGTGTCGAACCTACTTCTCGGTGGGAACATTGTATACGTCTATAACGTTATATATACCAACCTAAGTTAACGTATCATCTAGGACGTAATATTTTACAACATTCCTGGCGTGTCGGACCCTACTTCTAGGTGGGAACAGTATATACGTGTATAACGTTATATATCCTGACCAAAGGCAAACTAACATCTCGGATGTAACATTTAACAGCATTCCATGCGTGTCGGACCCTACTTCTCGGTGGGAACATTATATGCGTCTATGACGTTGTATATCCTAACCTAAGGAAACCCAACAACTAGGATGTAGTATTTGACAACATTCCAGGCGTGTCGAACCTACTTCTCGGTGGGAACATTGTATACGTCTATAACGTTATATATACCAACCTAAGTTAACGTATCATCTAGGACGTAATATTTTACAACATTCCTGGCCTGTCGGACCCTACTTCTAGGTGGGAACAGTATATACGTGTATAACGTTATATATCCTGACCAAAGGCAAACTAACATCTCGGATGTAACATTTAACAACATTCCAGGCGTGTCGGACCCTACTTCTCGGTGGGAACATTATATGCGTGTATAATGCTGTATATCCTAGAATAAGACAACCTAACAACTCGGATGTATTATTTGACAACATTCCTGGTGAGTCGGACCCTACTTCCCGGGTGGGAATAATATATACCTCTATAACGTTATATGTCCTAACCTAAGGCAATCTAACATGTCGGATGTAATATTTGACAACATTCCAGGCGTGTCGGACCTACTTCTCGGTGGGAACATTATATGCGTCTATAACGTTATATATCCTAACCTAAGGCAACCTAACACCTCGGATGTAACATTTGACAACATTCCTGGCGAGTTGGTCCCTACTTCACGGTGGGAACATTATATGCGTCTGTAACGTTATATATCCAAACCTAACGCAACCTAACACCTCGCATGTAACGTTTGACTACATTCCTGGCGTGTCGGACCCTACTTCTCGGTGGGAACATTATATGCGTCTATAACGTTATATATCCTAACCTAAGGAACTTAACACCTCGGATGTAACGTTTGACAACATTGCTGGCGTGTCGGACCCTACTTCTAGGTGGGAACAGTATATACGTGTATAACGTCATATATCCTGACCAAAGGCAAACTAACATCTCGGATGTAACATTTAACAACATTCCAGGCGTGTCGGACCCTACTTCTCGGTGGGAACATTATATGCGTGTATAATGCTGTATATCCTAGAATAAGACAACCTAACAACTCGGATGTAACATTTGACAACATTCCTGGCGAGTTGGTCCCTACTTCACGGTGGGAACATTATATGCGTCTATAACGTTATATATCCAAACCTAACGCAACCTAACACCTCGCATGTAACGTTTGACTACATTCCTGGCGTGTCGGACCCTACTTTTCGGTGGGAACATTATATGCGTCTATAACGTTATATATCCTATCCTAAGGCAACCTAACACCTCGCATGTAACGTTTGACTACATTCCTGGCGTGACGGACCCTACTTCTCGGTGGGAACATTATATGCGTCTATAACGTTATATGCCATAACCTAAGGAAACCCAACAACTAGGATGTAGTATTTGACAACATTCCAGGCGTGTCGAACCTACTTCTCGGTGGGAACATTGTATACGTCTATAACGTTATATATACCAACCTAAGTTAATGTATCATCTAGAACGTAATATTTTACAACATTCCTGGCCTGTCGGACCCTACTTCTAGGTGGGAACAGTATATACGTGTATAACGTTATATATCCTGACCAAAGGCAAACTAACATCTCGGATGTAACATTTAACAACATTCCAGGCGTGTCGGACCCTACTTCTCGGTGGGAACATTATATGCGTGTATAATGCTGTATATCCTAGAATAAGACAACCTAACAACTCGGATGTATTATTTGACAACATTCCTGGTGAGTCGGACCCTACTTCCCGGGTGGGAATAATATATACCTCTATAACGTTATATGTCCTAACCTAAGGCAATCTAACATGTCGGATGTAATATTTGACAACATTCCAGGCGTGTCGGACCTACTTCTCGGTGGGAACATTATATGCGTCTATAACGTTATATATCCTAACCTAAGGCAACCTAACACCTCGGATGTAACATTTGACAACATTCCTGGCGAGTTGGTCCCTACTTCTCGGTGGGAACATTATATGCGTCTATAACGTTATATATCCTATCCTAAGGCAACCTAACACCTCGCATGTAACGTTTGACTACATTCCTGGCGTGACGGACCCTACTTCTCGGTGGGAACATTATATGCGTCTATAACGTTATATGCCATAACCTAAGGCAACCGAACATCGCGAATGTAACGTTTTACAACATTCCTCGCTTGTCGGAACCGACTTCTCGGTAGGGATATTGTATACGTCTATAACGTTATATATCCCAACCTAAGTTAACCTATCATCTAGGACGTAATATTTTACAACATTCCTGGCGTGTCGGACCCTACTTCTAGGTGGGAACAGTATATACGTGTATAACGTTATATATCCTGACCAAAGGCAAACTAACATCTCGGATGTAACATTTGACAACAATCCAGGCGTGTCGTACCTACTTCTCGGTGGGAACATTATATGCGTCTATGACGTTGTATATCCTAACCTAAGGAAACCCAACAACTAGGATGTAGTATTTGACAACATTCCAGGTGTGTCGAACCTACTTCTCGGTGGGAACATTGTATACGTCTATAACGTTATATATACCAACCTAAGTTAACGTATCATCTAGGACGTAATATTTTACAACATTCCTGGCGTGTCGGACCCTACTTCTAGGTGGGAACAGTATATACGTGTATAACGTTATATATCCTGACCAAAGGCAAACTAACATCTCGGATGTAACATTTAACAGCATTCCATGCGTGTCGGACCCTACTTCTCGGTGGGAACATTATATGCGTCTATGACGTTGTATATCCTAACCTAAGGAAACCCAACAACTAGGATGTAGTATTTGACAACATTCCAGGCGTGTCGAACCTACTTCTCGGTGGGAACATTGTATACGTCTATAACGTTATATATACCAACCTAAGTTAACGTATCATCTAGGACGTAATATTTTACAACATTCCTGGCCTGTCGGACCCTACTTCAGGTGGGAACAGTATATACGTGTATAACGTTATATGTCCTGACCAAAGGCAAACTAACATCTCGGATGTAACATTTAACAACATTCCAGGCGTGTCGGACCCTACTTCTCGGTGGGAACATTATATCCGTGTATAATGCTGTATATCCTAGAATAAGACAACCTAACAACTCGGATGTATTATTTGACAACATTCCTGGTGAGTCGGACCCTACTTCCCGGGTGGGAATAGTATATACCTCTATAACGTTATATGTCCTAACCTAAGGCAACCTAATATGTCGGATGTAATATTTGACAACATTCCAGGCGTGTCGGACCTACTTCTCGGTGGGAACATTATATGCGTCTATAACGTTATATATCCTAACCTAAGGCAACCTAACACCTCGGATGTAACGTTTGACAACATTCCTGGCGTGTCGGACCCTACTTCTAGGTGGGAACAGTATATACGTGTATAACGTTATATATCCTGACCAAAGGCAAACTAACATCTCGGATGTAACATTTAACAACATTCCATGCGTGTCGGACCCTACTTCTCGGTGGGAACATTATACGCGTCTATGACGTTGTATATCCTAACCTAAGGAAACCCAACAACTAGGATGTAGTATTTGACAACATTCCAGGCGTGTCGAACCTACTTCTCGGTGGGAACATTGTATACGTCTATAACGTTATATATCCTAATCTAAGGTAACCGAACATCTCGGATGTAATATTTGACAACATTCCAGGCGTGTCGGACCCTACTTCTAGGTGGGAACAGTATATACGTGTATAACGTTATATATCCTGACCAAAGGCAAACTAACATCTCGGATGTAACATTTAACAACATTCCAGGCGTGTCGGACCCTACTTCTCGGGTGGGAATAGTATATACGTCTATAACGTTATATATCCTAATCTAAGGTAACCGAACATCTCGGATGTAATATTTGACAACATTCCAGGCGTGTCGTATCTACTTTTCGGTGGGAACATCATATATGCGTCTATAACACTGTATATCGTAAAATAAGGCAACCCAACAACTAGGATGTAGTATTTGACAACATTCCAGGCGTGTCGGACCCTACTTCCCGGTGGAAATATTATATGCGTCTATAACGTTGCATATTCTAAAATAAGGCAATCTAACATATCGAATGTAACATTTGACAACTTTCCTGGCGTGTCGGACCATACGTCTCAGTGGGAACAGTATATACCTCTATAACGATATATATCCTAACCTAAGGCAACCTAAGATCTCGGTCTTAATATTTGACAACAATCCATGCGTGTCGGACCTACTTCTCGGTGGGAACATTATATGCATCTATAACTTTATATATCCTAACCTAAGGCAACCTAACACCTCGAATGTAACATTTGACAACATTCTTGGCGAGTCGGACCCTACTTCTCGGTGGGAACATTATATGCGTCTATAACGATATATATACTAACCTAAGGCAACCTAACACCTCGTATGTAACATTTGACAACATTCCTGGCGAGTCGGACCCTACTTCTCCGTGGGAACATTATATGCATCTATAACGTTATATATCCTAACCTAAGGCAACCTAACATCGCGAATGTAACGTTTTACAACATTCCTGGCTTGTTGCAATCGACTTCCCGATCGGAACATTGTATACGTCTATAACGTTATATATCCCAACCTAAGTTAACCTATCATCTAGGACGTAATATTTTACAACATTCCTGGCGTATCGGACCCTACTTCTAGGTGGGAACAGTATATACGTGTATAACGTTATATATCCTGACCAAAGGCAAACTAACATCTCGGATGTAACATTTAACAACATTCCAGGCGTGTCGGACCCTACTTCTCGGTGGGAACATTATATGCGTGTATAATGCTGTATATCCTAGAATAAGACAACCTAACAACTAGGATGTATTATTTGACAACATTCCTGGTGAGTCGGACCCTACTTCTCGGTTGGGAATAGTATATACCTCTATAACGTTATATGTCCTAACCTAAGGCAACCTAACATGTCGGATGTAATATTTGACAACATTCCAGGCGTGTCGGACCCTACTTCTCGGTGGGAACATTATATGCCTCTATAACGATGTATATCCTAACCTAAGGCAACCCAATAACTCGGATGTAATATTTTACAACATTACAGGCGTGTCGGACCTACTTCTCGGAAGGAACATTATATGCTTCTATAACGCTGTATATCCTAGAATAAGGGAACCTAACAACTCGGATGTAACATTTTTCAACATTCCTGGCGTGTCGAATCCTACTTCTCGGTGGGAACAGTATATACGTCTATAACGTTATATATCCTAATCTAAGGTAACCGAACATCTCGGATGTAATATTTGACAACATTCCAGGCGTGTCGTATCTACTTTTCGGTGGGAACATCATATATGCGTCTATAACACTGTATATCGTAAAATAAGGCAACCCAACAACTAGGATGTAGTATTTGACAACATTCCAGGCGTGTCGGACCCTACTTCCCGGTGGAAATATTATATGCGTCTATAACGTTGCATATTCTAAAATAAGGCAATCTAACATATCGAATGTAACATTTGACAACATTCCTGGCGTGTCGGACCATACGTCTCAGTGGGAACAGTATATACCTCTATAACGATATATATCCTAACCTAAGGCAACCTAAGATCTCGGTCTTAATATTTGACAACAATCCATGCGTGTCGGACCTACTTCTCGGTGGGAACATTATATGCATCTATAACTTTATATATCCTAACCTAAGGCAACCTAACACCTCGAATGTAACATTTGACAACATTCTTGGCGAGTCGGACCCTACTACTCGGTGGGAACATTATATGCGTCTATAACGTTATATATACTAACCTAAGGCAACCTAACACCTCGTATGTAACATTTGACAACATTCCTGGCGAGTCGGACCCTACTTCTCCGTGGGAACATTATATGCATCTATAACGTTATATATCCTAACCTAAGGCAACCTAACATCGCGAATGTAACGTTTTACAACATTCCTGGCTTGTTGCAATCGACTTCCCGATCGGAACATTGTATACGTCTATAACGTTATATATCCCAACCTAAGTTAACCTATCATCTAGGACGTAATATTTTACAACATTCCTGGCGTATCGGACCCTACTTCTAGGTGGGAACAGTATATACGTGTATAACGTTATATATCCTGACCAAAGGCAAACTAACATCTCGGATTTAACATTTATCAACATTCCAGGCGTGTCGGACCCTACTTCTCGGTGGGAACATTATATGCGTGTATAATGCTGTATATCCTAGAATAAGACAACCTAACAACTCGGATGTATTATTTGACAACATTCCTGGTGAGTCGGACCCTACTTCCCGGGTGGGAATAGTATATACCTCTATAACGTTATATGTCCTAACCTAAGGCAACCTAACATGTCGGATGTAATATTTGACAACATTCCAGGCGTGTCGGACCTACTTCTCGGTGGGAACATTATATGCGTCTATAACGTTATATATCCTAACCTAAGGCAACCTAACACCTCGGATGTAACATTTGACAACATTCCTGGCGAGTTGGTCCCTACTTCACGGTGGGAACATTATATGCGTCTATAACGTTATATATCCAAACCTAACGCAACCTAACACCTCGCATGTAACGTTTGACTACATTCCTGGCGTGTCGGACCCTACTTCTCGGTGGGAACATTATATGCGTCTATAACGTTATATATCCTAACCTAAGGCAACCTAACACCTCGGATGTAACGTTTGACAACATTCCTGGCGTGTCGGACCCTACTTCTAGGTGGGAACAGTATATACGTGTATAACGTTATATAAACTGACCAAAGGCAAACTAACATCTCGGATGTAACATTTAACAACATTCCAGGCGTGTCGGACCCTACTTCTCGGTGGGAACATTATATGCGTGTATAACGCTGTATATCCTAGAATAAGACAACCTAACAACTCGGATGTATTATTTGACAACATTCCTGGTGAGTCGGACCCTACTTCTCGGGTGGGAATAGTATATACCTCTATAACGTTATATGTCCTAACCTAAGGCAACCTAACATCTCGGTCTTAATATTTGACAACAATCCATGCGTGTCGGACCTACTTCTCGGTGGAAACATTATATGCATCTATAACTTTATATATCCTAACCTAAGGCAACCTAACAGCTCGGATGTAACATTTGACAACATTCCTGGCGAATCGGACCCTACTTCTCGGTGGGAACATTATATGCGTCTATAACGTTATATATCCTATCCTAAGGCAACCTAACACCTCGCATGTAACGTTTGACTACATTCCTGGCGTGTCGGACCCTACTTCTCGGTGGGAACATTATATGCGTCTGTAACGTTGTATATCCTAACCTAAGGCAACCCAACAACTCGGATGTAATATTTGACAACATTCCACGCGTGTCGAACCTACTTCTCGGTGGGAACATTATATGCGTCTATAACGTTATATGCCATAACCTAAGGCAACCGAACATCGCGAATGTAACGTTTTACAACATTCCTCGCTTGTCGGAACCGACTTCTCGGTAGGGATATTGTATACGTCTATAACGTTATATATCCCAACCTAAGTTAACCTATCATCTAGGACGTAATATTTTACAACATTCCTGGCGTGTCGGACCCTACTTCTAGGTGGGAACAGTATATACGTGTATAACGTTATATATCCTGACCAAAGGCAAACTAACATCTCGGATGTAACATTTAACAGCATTCCATGCGTGTCGGACCCTACTTCTCGGTGGGAACATTATATGCGTCTATGACGTTGTATATCCTAACCTAAGGAAACCCAACAACTAGGATGTAGTATTTGACAACATTCCAGGCGTGTCGAACCTACTTCTCGGTGGGAACATTGTATACGTCTATAACGTTATATATACCAACCTAAGTTAACGTATCATCTAGGACGTAATATTTTACAACATTCCTGGCCTGTCGGACCCTACTTCTAAGTGGGAACAGTATATACGTGTATAACGTTATATATCCTGACCAAAGGCAAGCTAACATCTCGGATGTAACATTTAACAACATTCCAGGCGTGTCGGACCCTACTTCTCGGTGGGAACATTATATGCGTGTATAATGCTGTATATCCTGGAATAAGACAACCTAACAACTCGGATGTATTATTTGATAACATTCCTGGTGAGTCGGACCCTACTTCCCGGGTGGGAATAGTATATACCTCTATAACGTTATATGTCCTAACCTAAGGCAACCTAACATGTCGGATGTAATATTTGACAACATTCCAGGCGTGTCGGACCTACTTCTCGGTGGGAACATTATATGCGTCTATAACGTTATATATCCTAACCTAAGGCAACCTAACACCTCGGATGTAACATTTGACAACATTCCAGGCGAGTTGGTCCCTACTTCACGGTGGGAACATTATATGCGTCTATAACGTTATATATCCTAACCTAAGGCAACCTAACACCACGGATGTAACATTAGACAACATTCCTGGCGAGTTGGTCCCTACTTCACGGTGGGAACATTATATGCGTCTATAACGTTATATATCCAAACCTAACGCAACCTAACACCTCGCATGTAACGTTTGACTACATTCCTGGCGTGTCGGACCCTACTTCTCGGTGGGAACATTATATGCGTCTATAACGTTATATATCCTAACCTAAGGCAACCTAACACCTCGGATGTAACGTTTGACAACATTGCTGGCGTGTCGGACCCTACTTCTATGTGGGAACAGTATATACGCGTATAACGTTATATAAACTGACCAAAGGCAAACTAACATCTCGGATGTAACATTTAACAACATTCCAGGCGTGTCGGACCCTACTTCTCGGTGGGAACATTATATGCGTGTATAACGCTGTATATCCTAGAATAAGACAACCTAACAACTCGGATGTATTATTTGACAACATTCCTGGTGAGTCGGACCCTACTTCTCGGGTGGGAATAGTATATACCTCTATAACGTTATATGTCCTAACGTAAGGCAACCTAACATCTCGATCTTAATATTTGACAACAATCCATGCGTGTCGGACCTACTTCTCGGTGGAAACATTATATGCATCTATAACTTTATATATCCTAACCTAAGGCAACCTAACAGCTCGGATGTAACATTTGACAACATTCCTGGCGAATCGGACCCTACTTCTCAGTGGGAACATTATATGCGTCTATAACGTTATATATCCTATCCTAAGGCAACCCAACATCTCGGATGTAATATTTGACAACATTCCACGCGTGTCGAGCCTACTTCTCGGTGGGAACATTATATGCGTCTATAACGTTATATACCATAACCTAAGGCAACCGAACATCGCGAATGTAACGTTTTACAACATTCCAGGCGTGTCGGAACCGACTTCTCGGTGGGAACATTATATGCCTCTATAACGATGTATATCCTAACCTAAGGCAACCCAATAACTCGGATGTAATATTTTACAACATTACAGGCGTGTCGGACCTACTTCTCGGAAGGAACATTATATGCTTCTATAACGCTGTATATCCTAGAATAAGGGAACCTAACAACTCGGATGTAACATTTTTCAACATTCCTGGCGTGTCGAATCCTACTTCTCGGTGGGAACAGTATATACGTCTATAACGTTATATATCCTAATCTAAGGTAACCGAACATCTCGGATGTAATATTTGACAACATTCCAGGCGTGTCGTATCTACTTTTCGGTGGGAACATCATATATGCGTCTATAACACTGTATATCGTAAAATAAGGCAACCCAACAACTAGGATGTAGTATTTGACAACATTCCAGGCGTGTCGGACCCTACTTCCCGGTGGAAATATTATATGCGTCTATAACGTTGCATATTCTAAAATAAGGCAATCTAACATATCGAATGTAACATTTGACAACATTCCTGGCGTGTCGGACCATACGTCTCAGTGGGAACAGTATATACCTCTATAACGATATATATCCTAACCTAAGGCAACCTAAGATCTCGGTCTTAATATTTGACAACAATCCATGCGTGTCGGACCTACTTCTCGGTGGGAACATTATATGCATCTATAACTTTATATATCCTAACCTAAGGCAACCTAACACCTCGAATGTAACATTTGGCAACATTCTTGGCGAGTCGGACCCTACTACTCGGTGGGAACATTATATGCGTCTATAACGTTATATATACTAACCTAAGGCAACCTAACACCTCGTATGTAACATTTGACAACATTCCTGGCGAGTCGGACCCTACTTCTCCGTGGGAACATTATATGCATCTATAACGTTATATATCCTAACCTAAGGCAACCTAACATCGCGAATGTAACGTTTTACAACATTCCTGGCTTGTTGCAATCGACTTCCCGATCGGAACATTGTATACGTCTATAACGTTATATATCCCAACCTAAGTTAACCTATCATCTAGGACGTAATATTTTACAACATTCCTGGCGTATCGGACCCTACTTCTAGGTGGGAACAGTATATACGTGTATAACGTTATATATCCTGACCAAAGGCAAACTAACATCTCGGATTTAACATTTATCAACATTCCAGGCGTGTCGGACCCTACTTCTCGGTGGGAACATTATATGCGTGTATAATGCTGTATATCCTAGAATAAGACAACCTAACAACTCGGATGTATTATTTGACAACATTCCTGGTGAGTCGGACCCTACTTCCCGGGTGGGAATAGTATATACCTCTATAACGTTATATGTCCTAACCTAAGGCAACCTAACATGTCGGATGTAATATTTGACAACATTCCAGGCGTGTCGGACCTACTTCTCGGTGGGAACATTATATGCGTCTATAACGTTATATATCCTAACCTAAGGCAACCTAACACCTCGGATGTAACATTTGACAACATTCCTGGCGAGTTGGTCCCTACTTCACGGTGGGAACATTATATGCGTCTATAACGTTATATATCCAAACCTAACGCAACCTAACACCTCGCATGTAACGTTTGACTACATTCCTGGCGTGTCGGACCCTACTTCTCGGTGGGAACATTATATGCGTCTATAACGTTATATATCCTAACCTAAGGCAACCTAACACCTCGGATGTAACGTTTGACAACATTCCTGGCGTGTCGGACCCTACTTCTAGGTGGGAACAGTATATACGTGTATAACGTTATATAAACTGACCAAAGGCAAACTAACATCTCGGATGTAACATTTAACAACATTCCAGGCGTGTCGGACCCTACTTCTCGGTGGGAACATTATATGCGTGTATAACGCTGTATATCCTAGAATAAGACAACCTAACAACTCGGATGTATTATTTGACAACATTCCTGGTGAGTCGGACCCTACTTCTCGGGTGGGAATAGTATATACCTCTATAACGTTATATGTCCTAACCTAAGGCAACCTAACATCTCGGTCTTAATATTTGACAACAATCCATGCGTGTCGGACCTACTTCTCGGTGGAAACATTATATGCATCTATAACTTTATATATCCTAACCTAAGGCAACCTAACAGCTCGGATGTAACATTTGACAACATTCCTGGCGAATCGGACCCTACTTCTCGGTGGGAACATTATATGCGTCTATAACGTTATATATCCTATCCTAAGGCAACCTAACACCTCGCATGTAACGTTTGACTACATTCCTGGCGTGTCGGACCCTACTTCTCGGTGGGAACATTATATGCGTCTGTAACGTTGTATATCCTAACCTAAGGCAACCCAACAACTCGGATGTAATATTTGACAACATTCCACGCGTGTCGAACCTACTTCTCGGTGGGAACATTATATGCGTCTATAACGTTATATGCCATAACCTGAGGCAACCGAACATCGCGAATGTAACGTTTTACAACATTCCTCGCTTGTCGGAACCGACTTCTCGGTAGGGATATTGTATACGTCTATAACGTTATATATCCCAACCTAAGTTAACCTATCATCTAGGACGTAATATTTTACAACATTCCTGGCGTGTCGGACCCTACTTCTAGGTGGGAACAGTATATACGTGTATAACGTTATATATCCTGACCAAAGGCAAACTAACATCTCGGATGTAACATTTAACAGCATTCCATGCGTGTCGGACCCTACTTCTCGGTGGGAACATTATATGCGTCTATGACGTTGTATATCCTAACCTAAGGAAACCCAACAACTAGGATGTAGTATTTGACAACATTCCAGGCGTGTCGAACCTACTTCTCGGTGGGAACATTGTATACGTCTATAACGTTATATATACCAACCTAAGTTAACGTATCATCTAGGACGTAATATTTTACAACATTCCTGGCCTGTCGGACCCTACTTCTAAGTGGGAACAGTATATACGTGTATAACGTTATATATCCTGACCAAAGGCAAGCTAACATCTCGGATGTAACATTTAACAACATTCCAGGCGTGTCGGACCCTACTTCTCGGTGGGAACATTATATGCGTGTATAATGCTGTATATCCTGGAATAAGACAACCTAACAACTCGGATGTATTATTTGATAACATTCCTGGTGAGTCGGACCCTACTTCCCGGGTGGGAATAGTATATACCTCTATAACGTTATATGTCCTAACCTAAGGCAACCTAACATGTCGGATGTAATATTTGACAACATTCCAGGCGTGTCGGACCTACTTCTCGGTGGGAACATTATATGCGTCTATAACGTTATATATCCTAACCTAAGGCAACCTAACACCTCGGATGTAACATTTGACAACATTCCAGGCGAGTTGGTCCCTACTTCACGGTGGGAACATTATATGCGTCTATAACGTTATATATCCTAACCTAAGGCAACCTAACACCACGGATGTAACATTAGACAACATTCCTGGCGAGTTGGTCCCTACTTCACGGTGGGAACATTATATGCGTCTATAACGTTATATATCCAAACCTAACGCAACCTAACACCTCGCATGTAACGTTTGACTACATTCCTGGCGTGTCGGACCCTACTTCTCGGTGGGAACATTATATGCGTCTATAACGTTATATATCCTAACCTAAGGCAACCTAACACCTCGGATGTAACGTTTGACAACATTGCTGGCGTGTCGGACCCTACTTCTATGTGGGAACAGTATATACGCGTATAACGTTATATAAACTGACCAAAGGCAAACTAACATCTCGGATGTAACATTTAACAACATTCCAGGCGTGTCGGACCCTACTTCTCGGTGGGAACATTATATGCGTGTATAACGCTGTATATCCTAGAATAAGACAACCTAACAACTCGGATGTATTATTTGACAACATTCCTGGTGAGTCGGACCCTACTTCTCGGGTGGGAATAGTATATACCTCTATAACGTTATATGTCCTAACGTAAGGCAACCTAACATCTCGATCTTAATATTTGACAACAATCCATGCGTGTCGGACCTACTTCTCGGTGG
Organism: Xylocopa violacea; assembly: GCA_963969225.1. Classification (NCBI taxonomy): domain Eukaryota; kingdom Metazoa; phylum Arthropoda; class Insecta; order Hymenoptera; family Apidae; genus Xylocopa; species Xylocopa violacea. The sequence goes on from CAXAJV010000835.1 coordinate 3,044,932, forward strand.
AAACATTATATGCATCTATAACTTTATATATCCTAACCTAAGGCAACCTAACAGCTCGGATGTAACATTTGACAACATTCCTGGCGAATCGGACCCTACTTCTCAGTGGGAACATTATATGCGTCTATAACGTTATATATCCTATCCTAAGGCAACCCAACATCTCGGATGTAATATTTGACAACATTCCACGCGTGTCGAGCCTACTTCTCGGTGGGAACATTATATGCGTCTATAACGTTATATACCATAACCTAAGGCAACCGAACATCGCGAATGTAACGTTTTACAACATTCCTCGCTTGTCGGAACCGACTTCTCGGTAGGGAACATTGTATACGTCTATAACGTTATATATCCCAACCTAAGTTAACCTATCATCTAGGACGTAATATTTTACAACATTCCTGGCGTGTCGGACCCTACTTCTAGGTGGGAACAGTATATACGTGTATAACGTTATATATCCTGACCAAAGGCAAACTAACATCTCGGATGTAACATTTAACAGCATTCCATGCGTGTCGGACCCTACTTCTCGGTGGGAACATTATATGCGTCTATGACGTTGTATATCCTAACCTAAGGAAACCCAACAACTAGGATGTAGTATTTGACAACATTCCAGGCGTGTCGAACCTACTTCTCGGTGGGAACATTGTATACGTCTATAACGTTATATATACCAACGTAAGTTAACGTATCATCTAGGACGTAATATTTTACAACATTCCTGGCCTGTCGGACCCTACTTCTAGGTGGGAACAGTACATACGTGTATAACGTTATATATCCTGACCAAAGGCAAACTAACATCTCGGATGTAACATTTAACAACATTCCAGGCGTGTCGGACCCTACTTCTCGGTGGGAACATTATATGCGTGTATAATGCTGTATATCCTAGAATAAGACAACCTAAAAACTCGGATGTATTATTTGACAACATTCCTGGTGAGTCGGACCCTACTTCTCGGGTGGGAATAGTATATACCTCTATAACGTTATATGTCCTAACCTAAGGCAACCTAACATGTCGGATGTAATATTTGACAACATTCCAGGCGTGTCGGACCTACTTCTCGGTGGGAACATTATATGCGTCTATGACGTTGTATATCCTAACCTAAGGAAACCCAACAACTAGGATGTAGTATTTGACAACATTCCAGGCGTGTCGAACCTACTTCTCGGTGGGAACATTGTATACGTCTATAACGTTATATATACCAACCTAAGTTAACGTATCATCTAGGACGTAATATTTTACAACATTCCTGGCCTGTCGGACCCTACTTCTAGGTGGGAACAGTATATACGTGTATAACGTTATATATCCTGACCAAAGGCAAACTAACATCTCGGATGTAACATTTAACAATATTCCAGGCGTGTCGGACCCTACTTCTCGGTGGGAACATTATATGCGTGTATAATGCTGTATATCCTAGAATAAGACAACCTAACAACTCGGATGTATTATTTGACAACATTCCTGGTGAGTCGACCCTACTTCTCGGGTGGGAATAGTATATACCTCTATAACGTTATATGTCCTAACCTAAGGCAACCTAACATGTCGGATGTAATATTTGACAACATTCCAGGCGTGTCGGACCTACTTCTCGGTGGGAACATTATATGCGTCTATAACGTTATATATCCTTACCTAAGGCAACCTAACACATCGTATGTAACATTTGACAACATTCCAGGCGTGTCGGACCTACTTCTCGGTGGGAACATTATATGCGTCTATAACGTTATATATCCTAACCTAAGGCAACCTAACACCTCGGATGTAACATTAGACAACATTCCTGGCGAGTTGGTCCCTACTTCACGGTGGGAACATTATATGCGTCTATAACGTTATATATCCTAACCTAAAGCAACCTAACACCTCGCATGTAACGTTTGACTACATTCCTGGCGTGTCGGACCCTACTTCTCGGTGGGAACATTATATGCGTCTATAACGTTGTATAACGTTATATAAACTGACCAAAGGCAAACTAACATCTCGGATGTAACATTTAACAACATTCCAGGCGTGTCGGACCCTACTTCTCGGTGGGAACATTATATGCGTGTATAACGCTGTATATCCTAGAATAAGACAACCTAACAACTCGGATGTATTATTTGACAACATTCCTGGCGAGTTGGTCCCTACTTCACGGTGGGAACATTATATGCGTCTATAACGTTATATATCCTAACCTAAAGCAACCTAACACCTCGCATGTAACGTTTGACTACATTCCTGGCGTGTCGGACCCTACTTCTCGGTGGGAACATTATATGCGTCTATAACGTTGTATAACGTTATATAAACTGACCAAAGGCAAACTAACATCTCGGATGTAACATTTAACAACATTCCAGGCGTGTCGGACCCTACTTCTCGGTGGGAACATTATATGCGTGTATAACGCTGTATATCCTAGAATAAGACAACCTAACAACTCGGATGTATTATTTGACAACATTCCTGGCGTGTCGAACCCTACGTCTCAGTGGGAACATTATATGCGTCTATAACGTTATATATCCTATCCTAAGGCAACCTAACACCTCGTATGTAACATTTGACAACATTCCTGGCGAGTCGGACACTACTTCTCGGTGGGAACATTATATGCATCTATAACGTTATATATCCTAACCTAAGGCAACCTAACATCGCGAATGTAACGTTTTACAACATTCCTGGCTTGTTGGAACCGACTTCCCGGTGGGAACATTGTATACGTCTATAAAGTTATATATCCCAACCTAAGTTAACCTATCATCTAGGACGTAATATTTTACAACATTCCTGGCGTGTCGGATTCTACTTCTACGTGGGAACAGTATATACGTCTATAACGTTATATATCCTGACCAAAGGCAAACTAACATCTCGGATTTAACATTTAACAACATTCCAGGCGTGTCGGACCCTACTTCTCGGTGGGAACATTACATGCGTGTATAATGCTGTATATCCTAGAATAAGACAACTTAACAACTCGGATGTATTATTTGACAACATTCCTGGTGAGTCGGACCCTACTTCCCGGGTGGGAATAGTATATACCTCTATAACGTTATATGTCCTAACCTAAGGCAACCTAACATGTCGGACGTAATATTTGACAACATTCCAGGCGTGTCGGACTCTACTTCTAGGTGGGAACAGTATATACGTCTATAACGTTATATATCCTAACCTAAGGCAACCTAACATCTCGGACGTAATATTTGACAACAATCCACGCGTGTCGTACCTACTTCTCGGTGGGAACATTATATGCGTCTATAACGTTGTATATCCTAACCTAACGCAACCCAACAACTCGGATGTAATATTTGACAACATTCCACGCGTGTCGAACCTACTTCTCGGTGGGAACATTATATGCGTCTATAACGTTATATACCATAACCTAAGGGAACCGAACATCGCGAATGTAACGTTTTACAACATTCCTCGCTTGTCGGAACCGACTTCTCGGTAGGGAACATTGTATACGTCTATAACGTTATATATCCCAACCTAAGTTAACCTATCATCTAGGACGTAATATTTTACAACATTCCTGGCGTGTCGGACCCTACTTCTAGGTGGGAACAGTATATACGTGTATAACGTTATATATCCTGACCAAAGGCGAACTAACATCTCGGATGTAACATTTAACAACATTCCAGGCGTGTCGGACCCTACTTCTCGGTGGGAACATTATATGCGTCTATGACGTTGTATATCCTAACCTAAGGAAACCCAACAACTAGGATGTAGTATTTGACAACATTACAGGCGTGTCGGACCTACTTCTCGGAAGGAACATTATATGCTTCTATAACGCTGTATATCCTAGAATAAGGGAACCTAACAACTCGGATGTAACATTTTTCAACATTCCTGGCGTGTCGAATCCTACTTCTCGGTGGGAACAGTATATACGTCTATAACGTTATATATCCTAATCTAAGGTAACCGAACATCTCGGATGTAATATTTGACAACATTCCAGGCGTGTCGGATCTACTTTTCGGTGGGAACATCATATATGCGTCTATAACACTGTATATCGTAAAATAAGGCAACCCAACAACTAGGATGTAGTATTTGACAACATTCCAGGCGTGTCGGACCCTACTTCCCGGTGGAAATATTATATGCGTCTATAACGTTGCATATTCTAAAATAAGGCAACCTAACATATCGAATGTAACATTTGACAACATTCCTGGCGTGTCGGACCCTACGTCTCAGTGGGAACAGTATATACCTCTATAACGATATATATCCTAACCTAAGGCAACCTAACATCTCGGTCTTAATATTTGACAACAATCCATGCGTGTCGGACCTACTTCTCGGTGGGAACATTGTATACGTCTATAACGTTATATATACCAACCTAAGGTAACCTATCATCTAGGACGTAATATTTTACAACATTCCTGGCGTGTCGGACCCTACTTCTAGGTGGGAACAGTATATACGTGTATAACGTTATATATCCTGACCAAAGGCAAACTAACATCTCGGATGTAACATTTAACAACATTCCAGGCGTGTCGGACCCTACTTCTCGGTGGGAACATTATATGCGTGTATAACGCTGTATATCCTAGAATAAGGCAACCTAACAATTCGGATGTATTATTTGACAACATTCCTGGTGATTCGGACCCTACTTCTCGGGTGGGAATAGTATATACCTCTATAACGTTATATATCCTAACCTAAGGCAACCTAACACCTCGGATGTAACATTTGACAACATTCCTGGCGTGTCGGACCCTACTTCTCGGTGGGAACATTATATGCATCTATAACTTTATATATGCGAACCTAAGTTAACCTATCATCTAGGACGTAATATTTTACGACATTCCTGGTGTGTCGGACCCTACTTCTATGTGGGTGCAGTATATACGTCTATAACGTTATATATCCTAACCTAAGGCAACCTAACATCTCGGATGTAATATTTGACAACATTCCAGGAGTGTCGGACCCTACTTCCCGGTGGAAATATTATATGCGTCTATAACGTTGCATATCCTGAAATAAGGCAACCTAACATATCGAATGTAACATTTGACAAAATTCCCGGCGTGTCGGACCCTACGTCTCAGTGGGAACAGTATATACCTCTATAACGTTATATATCCTAACCTAAGGCAACCTAACATCTCGGTCTTAATATTTGACAACAATCCAGGCGTGTCGTACGTACTTCTCGGTGGGAACATTATATGCATCTATAACGTTATATATCCTAACCTAAGGCAACCTAACACCTCGGATGTAACATTTGACAACATTCCTGGCGAGTCGGACCCTACTTCTAGGTGGGAACAGTATATACGTGTATAACGTTATATATCCTGACCAAAGGCAAACTAACATTTCGGATGTAACATTTAACAACATTCCAGGCGTGTCGGACCCTACTTCTCGGTGGGAACATTATATGCGTGTATAACGCTGTATATCCTAGAATAAGGCAACCTAACAATTCGGATGTATTATTTGACAACATTCCTGGTGATTCGGACCCTACTTCTCGGGTGGGAATAGTATATACCTCTATAACGTTATATGTCCTAACCTAAGGCAACCTAACATGTCGGATGTAATATTTGACAACATTCCAGGCGTGTCGGACCTACTTCTCGGTGGGAACATTATATGCGTCTATAACGTTATATATCCTAACCGAAGGCAACCTAACACCTCGGATGTAACATTTGACAACATTCCTGGCGAGTTGGTCCCAACTTCACGGTGGGAACATTATATGCGTCTATAACGTTATATATCCTAACCTAAGGCAACCTAGCACCTCGGATGTAACATTTGACTACATTCCACGTGTGTCGGACCCTACTTCTCGGTGGGAACACTATATACGTCTATAACATAATATAACCTAACCTAACCCATCTAGCCCCTCGCTGGTAATGTTACACAAAATCCTGGTCGTGTCCGCCTGTACGTCTCGGTGGGGACATTATATGCGCCTATAGCGTTATATATCCCAACCTAAGGCAACCTAACATCTGGAATGTAGTATTTTCCAATATTCCTGGCGGGTCGGCCCCTACTTCTCGGTTAGAACATTATATACGTCCATATCGTTATATATCCAAACCTAAGGCAACATAACATCTCGGATGTAATATTTGACAACATTCCAGGCGTGTCGGATCTACTTTTCGGTGGGAACATCATATATGCGTCTATAACACTGTATATCGTAAAACACGGCAACCCAACAACTAGAATGTAGTATTTGACAACATTCCAGGCGTGTCGGACCCTACTTCCCGGTGGAAATATTATATGCGTCTATAACGTTGCGTATCCTAAAATAAGGCAACCTAACATATCGAATGTAACATTTGACAACATTCCTGGCGTGTCGGACCCTACGTCTCAGTGGGAGCAGTATATACCTCTATAACGATATATATCCTAACCTAAGGCAACCTAAGATCTCGGTCTTAATATTTGACAACAATCCATGCGTGTCGGACCTACTACTCGGTGGGAACATTATATGCATCTATGACATTATATATCCTAACCTAAGGCAACCTAACACCTTGGATGTAACATTTGACAACATTCCAGGTGTGTCGGACCCTACTTCTCGGTGGGAACATTATATGCCTCTATAACGATGTATATCCTAACATAAGGCAACCCAATAACTCGGATGTAACATTTGACAACATTCCTGGCGAGTCGGACCCTACGTCTCGGTGGGAACATTATATGCGTCTATATCGTTATATATCCTAACCTAAGGCAACCTAACACCTCGGATGTAACATTTGACAACATTCCTGGCGAGTCGGACCCTACGCCTCGGTGGGAACATTATATGCGTCTATAACGTTATATATCCCAACCTAAGGCAACCTAGCATCTCGAATGTAGTATTTTGCAACATTCCTTTCGGGTCGGCTCCTACTTCTCGGTGGGAACATTATATACGTCTATATCGTAATATAACCTAACCTAACCCATCTTGCCCCTCGCTGGTAATGTTTTACAAAATCCCGGTCGTGTCGGCCTTTACGTCTCGGTGGGGACATTATATACGTCTATAACGTTATATTTCCCAACCTGAGGCAACCCAACATCTCGGATGTAGTATTTACCAACATTCCTGCCGGGTCGGAACCTACTCCTCGGTGGGAAAATTATATATTTCTATCACGTAATATAACCTAACCTAACCCATCTAGCCCCTCGCTGGTAATGTTTCACAAAATCCAGGTCGTGTCCGCCTGTACGTCTCGCTGGGGACATTATATGCGTCTATAACGTTATATATCCCAACCTAAGGCAAGATATTATCTCGGATGTAGTATTTATCAACATGCTTGGCGGGTCGGACCCTACTTCTCGGTGGGAACATTACATACTTCTATCACGTAATATAACCTAGCCTAACCCATCTAGACCCTCGCTGGTAATGTTTTCCAAAATCCCCGTTATGTCGGCCTGTACGTCTCGTTGGGGACATTATATACGTCTATAACGTTATATTTCCCAACCTGAGGCAACCCAACATCTCGGATGTAGTATTTTCCAACATTCCTGACGGGTCGGACCCTACTTCTCAGTGGGAACATTATATACGTCTATATCGTAATATAACCTAACCTAACCCATCTTGCCCCTCGCTGGTAATGTTTTACAAAATCCCGGTCGTGTCCGCCTGTACGTCTCGGTGGGGACATTATATACGTCTATAGCGTTATATATCCTTACGTAAGGCAGGCTTACATCTCGGATGTAGTATTTTACAACATTCCTGGCGGATCGGCCTCTACTTCTCGGTGGCAGCATTATATACGTAATATAATATAACGTAATATAACCTAACCTAATCCATCTAGCCCCTCGCTGGTAATGTTTTATAAATTCCGGTCGTGTCGGCCTGTACGTCTCGGTGGGGACATTATATACGTCCATATCGTTATATATCCCAACCTAAGGCAACATAACATCTCGGATGTAGTATTTACCAACATTCCTGCCGGGTCGGCCCCTACTTCTCGGTGGAAACATTATATACGTCTATAACATAATATAACCCAACCTAACCCATCTAGCCCCTCGCTGGTAATGTTTCACAAAATCCTGGTCGTGTCCGCCTGTACGTCTCGGTGGGGACATTATATGCCTCTATAACGTTATATATCCCAACCTAAGGCAACCTAACATCTCGGATGTAGTATTTACCAATATTTCTGGCGGGTCGGTACTTACTTCTCGGTGGGAACATTATATATGTCTATCACGTAATATAACCTATCCTAACCCATCTAGACCCTCGCTGGTAATGTATTACAAAATCCCGGTGGTGTCGGCCTGTACGTCTCGTTGGGGACATTATATACGTCTATACCGTTATATATCATAACCTAAGGCAGCCTAACACCTCGGAAGTAGTGTTTTCCAACATTCCTGGCGGGTCGGCCCCTACTTCCCGGTGGGAACATTATATACGTCTATAGCGTTATATATCCCAACCTGAGGCAACCTAACATCTCGAATGTAGTATTTTACAACATTCCTGGCGGATCGGCCCCTACTTATCGGTGGGAACATTATATACGTCTATAAGGTAATATAACCTAACCTAATCCAACTAGCCCCTCGCTGGTAATGTTTTATAAAATCCCGTTCGTGTCGTCCCGTACGTCTCGGTGGCTACATTATATTCTTCTATAACGATATATATCACAACCTGAGGCAACGTAACATCTCGGATGTAGTATTTAGCAACATTCCTGGCGGGTCGGAAACTACTTCTCGGTGGGAACATTATATACGTCTATATCGTAATATAACCTAACCTAACCCATTTCGCCCCTCGGTGATAATGTTTTACAGCATACCGCTTGTGTCGGCCCGTACGTCTCGATGGGGACATTATATACGTCTATAACGTTATATATCCCAACCTAAGGCAACCTAACATCTCGGATGTGGTATTTACCAACATTCCTGGCGGGTCGGACCCTACTTCTCGGCGGGAACATTATATACGTCTATAACATAATATAACCTAACCTAACCCATTTAGCACCTCGCTGGAAATGTTTTACAGAATCCCGGTCGTGTCGGCCCGTACTTCTGCGTGGGGACATTATGTACGTCTATAACGTTATATATCCCAACCTAAACCAACCTAACATTTCGGATGTAGTATTTACCAACATTCCTGGCGGGCCGGCTCCTACTTCTCGGTGGGAACATTATATACGTCTATAACGTAATATAACCTAACCTAACCCATCTAGCCCCTCGCTGGTAATGTTTTACAGAATCCCGTTCGTGTATTCCCGTACGTCTCGGTTGGGACATTATATACGTCTATAGCGTTATATATCCTAACCTAAGGCAGCCTAACACCTCTGGTGTAGTATTTTCCTACATTCCTGGCGGATCGGCCTCTACTTCTCGGTGGGAACATTATATACGTCTATATCGTAATATAACCTAACCTAACCCATTTCGCCCCTCGGTGATAATGTTTTACAGAATACCGTTTGTGTCGGCCCGTACGTCCCAATGGGGACATTATATACGTCTATAACGTTATATATCCCAACCTAAGGCAACCTAACACCTCGGATGTAGTATTTTCCTACATTCCTGGCGGTTCGGCTCCTACTTCTCGGTGGGAACATTATATACGTCTATAACGTAATATAACCTAACCTAACCCATCTAGCCCCTCGCTGGTAATGTTTTACAGAATCCCGTTCGTGTCTTCCCGTACGTCTCGGTTGGGACATTATATACGTCTATTGCGTTATATTACTTAAACTAACACATCTAGCCCCTCGCTGGTAATGTTTTATAGAATCCCGTTCGTGTCGTCCCGTACGTCTCAGTTGGGACATTATGTACGTCTATAGCGTTATATATCCTAACCTAAGGCAGTCTAACAGCTCTGATGTAGTATTTTCCAACATTCCTGGCGTGTCAGTCCCTACTTCTCGGTGGGAACATTATATACATCTATAAAGTCATATAACCAAACCTAACCCATCTAGCCCCTCGCTGGTAATGTTTTACAGAATCCCTTGCGTGTCGTCCCGTACGTCTCGGTAGGGACATTATATACGTCTATAGCGTTATATTACTTAAACTAACACATCTAGCCCCTCGCTGGTAATGTTTTATAGAATCCCGCTCGTGTCGTCCCGTACGTCTCGGTTGGGATATTATATACGTCTATAGCGTTATATATCCTAACCTAAGGCAGTCTAACAGCTCTGATGTAGTATCTTCCAACATTCCTGGCGTGTCAGTCCCTACTTCTCGGTGGGAACATTATATACATCTATGAAGTCATATAACAAAACCTAACCCATCTAGCCCCTCGCTGGTAATGTTTTACAGAATCCCGGTCGTGTCGGCCTGTACGTCTCGGTGGGGACATTATATACGTCTATTTGTTATATATCCTAACCTAAGGCAGCCTAACACCTCTGATGTAGTATTTTCCTACATTCCTGGCGGATCGGCCTCTACTTCTCGGTGGGAACATTATATACGTCTATAGCGTAATATAACCTAACCTAATCCAACTAGCCCCACGTTGGTAATGTTTAATAAAAGCCCGTTCGAGTCGACCCGTACGTCTCGGTCTGGACATTATATTCTTCCATAACGATATATATCCCAACCTGAGGCAACCTAACATCTCGGATGTTGTATTTACCAACAGTCCTGGCGGGTCGGAACCTACTTCTCGGTGGGAACATTATATACGTCTATAACGTAATGTAACCTATCCTAATCCAACTAGCCCTTCGCTGGTAATGTTTTATAAAATCCCGGTTGTGCCGTCCCGTACGTCTCGGTGGCTACATTATATTCTTCTATAACGATATATATCCCAACCTGAGGCAACGTAACATCACGGATGTAGTATTTACCAACGTTCCTGGCGGGTCGGAAGCTACTTTTCGGTGGGAACATTATATACGGCTATATCGTAATATAACCTAACCTAACCCATTTCGCCCCTCGGTGATAATGTTTTACAGAATACCGTTTGTGTCGGCCCGTACGTCTCGATGGGGACATTATATACGTCTATAACGTTATATATCCCAACCTAAGGCAACCTAACATCTCGGATGTAGTAGTTACCAACATTCCTGGCGGGTCGGACCCTACTTCTCGGCGGGAACATTATATGCGTCTATAACGTTATATATCCTAACCTAAAGCAACCTAACACCTCGCATGTAACGTTTGACTACATTCCTGGCGTGTCGGACCCTACTTCTCGGTGGGAACATTATATGCGTCTATAACGTTGTATATCCTAACCTAAGGCAACCCAACAACTCGGATGTAATATTTGACAACATTCCACGCGTGTCGAACCTACTTCTCGGTGGGAACATTATATGCGTCTATAACGTTATATGCCATAACCTAAGGCAACCGAACATCGCGAATGTAACGTTTTACAACATTCCTCGCTTGTCGGAACCGACTTCTCGGTAGGGATATTGTATACGTCTATAACGTTATATATCCCAACCTAAGTTAATCTATCATCTAGGACGTAATATTTTACAACATTCCTGGCGTGTCGGACCCTACTTCTAGGTGGGAACAGTATATACGTGTATAACGTCATATATCCTGACCAAAGGCAAACTAACATCTCGGATGTAACATTTAACAACATTCCATGCGTGTCGGACCCTACTTCTCGGTGGGAACATTATACGCGTCTATGACGTTGTATATCCTAACCCAAGCAAACCCAACAACTAGGATGTAGTATTTGACAACATTCCAGGCGTGTCGAACCTACTTCTCGGTGGAACATTGTATACGTCTATAACGTTATATATACCAACCTAAGTTAACGTATCATCTAGGACGTAATATTTTACAACATTCCTGGCGTGTCGGACCCTACTTCTAGGAGGGAACAGTATATACGTGTATAACGTTATATATCCTGACCAAAGGCAAACTAACATCTCGGATGTAACATTTAACAACATTCCAGGCGTGTCGGACCCTACTTCTCGGTGGGAACATTATATGTGTGTATAATGCTGTATATCCTAGAATAAGACAACCTAACAACTCGGATGTATTATTTGACAACATTCCTGGCGTGTCGAACCCTACGTCTCAGTGGGAACAGTATATACATCTATAACGATACATATCCTAACCTAAGGCAACCTAACATCTCGGTCTTAATATTTGACAACAATCCATGCGTGTCGGACCTACTTCTCGGTGGGAACAATATATGCATCTATAACTTTATATATCCTAACCTAAGGCAACCTAACAGCTCGGATGTAACACTTGACAACATTCCTGGCGAGTCGGACCCTACTTCTCGGTGGGAACATTATATGCGTCTATAACGTTATATATCTTATCCTAAGGCAACCTAACTCCTCGTATGTAACATTTGACAACATTCCTGGCGAGTCGGACCCTACTTCTCGGTGGGAACATTATATGCATCTATAACGTTATATATCCTAAGCTAAGGCAACCTAACATCGCGTATGTAACGTTTTACAACATTCCTGGCTTGTTGGAACCGACTTCCCGGTGGGAACATTGTATACGTCTATAAAGTTATATAGCCCAACCTAAGTTAACCTATCATCTAGGACGTAATATTTTACAACATTCCTGGCGTGTCGGATTCTACTTCTACGTGGGAACAGTATATACGTCTATAACGTTATATATCCTAACCTAAGGCAACCTAACATCTCGGATGTAATATTTGACAACAATCCAGGCGTGTCGTACCTACTTCTCGGTGGGAACATTATATGCGTCTATAACGTTGTATATCCGAACCAAAGGCAACCCAACAACTCGGATGTAATATTTGACAACATTCCACGCGTGTCGAACCTACTTCTCGGTGGGAGCATTATATGCGTCTATAACGTTATATACCATAACCTAAGGCAACCGAACATCGCGAATGTAACGTTTTACAGCATTCCTCGCTTGTCGGAACCGACTTCTCGGTAGGGAACATTGTATACGTCTATAACGTTATATATCCCAACCTAAGTTAACCTATCATCTAGGACGTAATATTTTACAACATTCCTGGCGTGTCGGACCCTACTTCTAGGTGGGAACAGTATATACGTGTATAACGTTATATATCCTGACCAAAGGCAAACTAACATCTCGGATGTAACATTTAACAACATTCCATGCGTGTCGGACCCTACTTCTCGGTGGGAACATTATATACGTCTATAGCGTTATATATCCCAACCTGAGGCAACCTAACATCTCGAATGTAGTATTTTACAACATTCCTGGCGGATCGGCCCCTACTTATCGGTGGGAACATTATATACGTCTATAAGGTAATATAACCTAACCTAATCCAACTAGCCCCTCGCTGGTAATGTTTTATAAAATCCCGTTCGTGTCGTCCCGTACGTCTCGGTGGCTACATTATATTCTTCTATAACGATATATATCACAACCTGAGGCAACGTAACATCTCGGATGTAGTATTTAGCAACATTCCTGGCGGGTCGGAAACTACTTCTCGGTGGGAACATTATATACGTCTATATCGTAATATAACCTAACCTAACCCATTTCGCCCCTCGGTGATAATGTTTTACAGCATACCGCTTGTGTCGGCCCGTACGTCTCGATGGGGACATTATATACGTCTATAACGTTATATATCCCAACCTAAGGCAACCTAACATCTCGGATGTGGTATTTACCAACATTCCTGGCGGGTCGGACCCTACTTCTCGGCGGGAACATTATATACGTCTATAACATAATATAACCTAACCTAACCCATTTAGCACCTCGCTGGAAATGTTTTACAGAATCCCGGTCGTGTCGGCCCGTACTTCTGCGTGGGGACATTATGTACGTCTATAACGTTATATATCCCAACCTAAACCAACCTAACATTTCGGATGTAGTATTTACCAACATTCCTGGCGGGCCGGCTCCTACTTCTCGGTGGGAACATTATATACGTCTATAACGTAATATAACCTAACCTAACCCATCTAGCCCCTCGCTGGTAATGTTTTACAGAATCCCGTTCGTGTATTCCCGTACGTCTCGGTTGGGACATTATATACGTCTATAGCGTTATATATCCTAACCTAAGGCAGCCTAACACCTCTGGTGTAGTATTTTCCTACATTCCTGGCGGATCGGCCTCTACTTCTCGGTGGGAACATTATATACGTCTATATCGTAATATAACCTAACCTAACCCATTTCGCCCCTCGGTGATAATGTTTTACAGAATACCGTTTGTGTCGGCCCGTACGTCCCAATGGGGACATTATATACGTCTATAACGTTATATATCCCAACCTAAGGCAACCTAACACCTCGGATGTAGTATTTTCCTACATTCCTGGCGGTTCGGCTCCTACTTCTCGGTGGGAACATTATATACGTCTATAACGTAATATAACCTAACCTAACCCATCTAGCCCCTCGCTGGTAATGTTTTACAGAATCCCGTTCGTGTCTTCCCGTACGTCTCGGTTGGGACATTATATACGTCTATTGCGTTATATTACTTAAACTAACACATCTAGCCCCTCGCTGGTAATGTTTTATAGAATCCCGTTCGTGTCGTCCCGTACGTCTCAGTTGGGACATTATGTACGTCTATAGCGTTATATATCCTAACCTAAGGCAGTCTAACAGCTCTGATGTAGTATTTTCCAACATTCCTGGCGTGTCAGTCCCTACTTCTCGGTGGGAACATTATATACATCTATAAAGTCATATAACCAAACCTAACCCATCTAGCCCCTCGCTGGTAATGTTTTACAGAATCCCTTGCGTGTCGTCCCGTACGTCTCGGTAGGGACATTATATACGTCTATAGCGTTATATTACTTAAACTAACACATCTAGCCCCTCGCTGGTAATGTTTTATAGAATCCCGCTCGTGTCGTCCCGTACGTCTCGGTTGGGATATTATATACGTCTATAGCGTTATATATCCTAACCTAAGGCAGTCTAACAGCTCTGATGTAGTATCTTCCAACATTCCTGGCGTGTCAGTCCCTACTTCTCGGTGGGAACATTATATACATCTATGAAGTCATATAACAAAACCTAACCCATCTAGCCCCTCGCTGGTAATGTTTTACAGAATCCCGGTCGTGTCGGCCTGTACGTCTCGGTGGGGACATTATATACGTCTATTTGTTATATATCCTAACCTAAGGCAGCCTAACACCTCTGATGTAGTATTTTCCTACATTCCTGGCGGATCGGCCTCTACTTCTCGGTGGGAACATTATATACGTCTATAGCGTAATATAACCTAACCTAATCCAACTAGCCCCTCGCTGGTAATGTTTTATAAAATTCCGTTCGTGTCTTCCCGTACGTCTCGGAGGCTACATTATATTCTTCTATAACTATATATATCCCAACCTGAGGCAACGTAACATCTCGGACGTAGTATTTACCAACATTCGTGGCGGGTCGGACCCTACTTCTCGGCGAGAACATTATATACGTCTATAACATAATATAACCTAACCTAACCCATTTAGCACCTCGCTGGAAATGTTTTGCAGAATCCCGGTCGTGTCGGCCCGTACTTCTGCGTGGGGACATTGTGTACGTCTATAACGTTATATATCCCAACCTAAGGCAACCTAACATCCCGGATGTAGTATTTACCAACATTCTTGGCGGGTCGGACCCTACTTCTCGGCGGGAACATTATATACTTCTATAACATAATATAACCTAACCTAACCCATCTAGCACCTCGCTGGAAATGTTTTACAGAATCCCGGTCGTGTCGGCCCGTACATCTGCGTGGGGACATTATGTACGTCTATAACGTTATATATCCCAACTTAAGGCAACCTAACATTTCGGATGTAGTATTTACCAACATTCCTGGCGGTTCGGCTCCTACTTCTCGGTGGGAACATTATATACGTCTATAACGTAATATGACCTAACCTAACCCATCTAGCCCCTCGCTGGTAATGTTTTATGAAATCCCGTTCGTGTCGTCCCGTAAGTCTCGGTGGGGACATTATATTCTTCTATAACGTTATATATCCCAACCTGAGGCAGCCTAACACCTCTGATGTAGTATTTTCCTACATTCCTGGCGGATCGGCCTCTACTTCTCGGTGGGAACATTATATACGTCTATAGCGTAATATAACCTAACCTAATCCAACTAGCCCCTCGCTGGTAATGTTTTATAAAATTCCGTTCGTGTCTTCCCGTACGTCTCGGAGGCTACATTATATTCCTCTATAACTATATATATCCCAACCTGAGGCAACGTAACATCTCGGACGTAGTATTTACCAACATTCCTGGCGGGTCGGAAACTACTTCTCGGTGGGAACATTATATACGTCTATATCGTAATATAACCTAACATAACCCATTTCGCCCCTCGGTGATAATGTTTTACAGAATACCGTTTGTGTCGGCCCGTACGTCTCGATGGGGACATTATATACGTCTATAACGTTATATATCCCAACCTAAGGCAACCTAACATTTCGGATGTAGTATTTACCAACATTCCTGGCGGGTCGGACCCTACTTCTCGGCGGGAACATTATATACGTCTATAACATAATATAACCTAACCTAACCCACTTAGCACCTCGCTGGAAATGTTTTGCAGAATCCCGGTCGTGTCGGCCCGTACTTCTGCGTGGGGACATTATGTACGTCTATAACGTTATATATCCCAACCTAAGGCAACCTAACATCCCGCATGTAGTATTTACCAACATTCCTGGCGGGTCGGACCCTACTTCTCGGCGGGAACATTATATACTTCTGTAACATAATATAACCTAACCTAACCCATTTAGCACCTCGCTGGAAACGTTTTACAGAATCCCGGTCGTGTCGGCCCGTACATCTGCGTGGGGACATTATGTACGTCTATAACGTTATATATCGCAACTTAAGGCAACCTAACATTTCGGATGTAGTATTTACCAACATTCCTGGCGGTTCGGCTCCTACATCTCGGTGGGAACATTATATACGTCTATAACGTAATATGACCTAACGTAACCCATCTAGCCCCTCGCTGGTAATGTTTTATGAAATCCCGTTCGTGTCGTCCCGTAAGTCTCGGTGGGGGCATTATATACTTCTATAACGTTATATATCCCAACCTGAGGCAAACTAACAGCTCGGATGTAGTATTTTACAACATTCCTGGCGGATCGGCCCCTACTTCTCGGTGGGAACATTATATACGTCTATAACATAATATAACCTAACCTAACCCATCTATCCCCTCGCTGGTAATGTTTTACGGAATCCCGTTCGTGTCGTCCCGTAAGTCTCGGTGGGGACATTATATTCTTCTATAACGTTATATATCCCAACCTGAGGCAACCTAACATCTCGGATGTAGTATTTTACAACATTAATGGCGGATCGGCCACTACTTCTCGGTGGGAACATTATATACGTCTATAACGTAATATAACCTAACCTAATCCAACTAGCCCCTCGGTGGTAATGTTTTATAAAATCCCGTTCGTGTCGTCCCGTACGTCTCGGTGGCTACATTATATTCTTCTATAACGATATATATCCCAACCTGAGGCAACGTAACATCTTGGATGTAGTATTTAGCAACATACCTGGCGGGTCGGAAACTACTTCTCGGTGGGAACATTATATACGTCTATATCGTAATATAACCTAACCTAACCCATTTCGCCCCTCGGTGACAATGTTTTACAGAATACCGTTTGTGTCGGCCCGTACGTCTCGATGGGGACATTATATACGTCTATAACGTTATATATCCCAACCTAAGGCAACCTAACATTTCGGATGTAGTATTTACCAACATTCCTGGCGGGTCGGACCCTACTTCTCGGCGGGAACATTATATACGTCTATAAAATAATATAACCTAACCTAACCCATTTAGCACCTCGCTGGATATGTTTTACAGAATCCCGGTCGTGTGGGCCCGTACTTCTGCTTGGGGACATTATGTACGTCTATAACGTTATATATCCCAACCTAAGGCAACCTAACATTTCGGGTGTAGTATCTACTAACAGTCCTGGCGGGTCGGAACCTACTTCTCGGTGGGAACATTATATACGTCCATATCGTAATATAACATAACCTAACCCATCTTGCCCCTCGGTGATAATGTTTTACATAATACCGGTTGTGTCGGCCCGTCTGTCTCGATGGGGACATTATATACGTCTATAACGTTATATATCCCAACCTGAGGCAACCTAACATCTCGGATGTAGTATTTACCAACATTCCTGGCGGGTCGGACCCTACTTCTCGGCGGGAACATTATATACGTCTATAACGTAATATGACCTAACCTAACCCATCTAGCAGCTCGCTGGTAATGTTTTATGAAATCCCGTTCGTGTCGACACGTATGTCTCGGTGAGGACATTATATACTTGTATAACGTTACATATCCCAACCTGAGGCAACCTAACATCTCGGATGTAGTATTTACCAACATTCCTGGCGGATCGGCCCCTACTTCTCGGCGGGAACATTATATACGTCTATAACGTAATATAACCTAACCTAATCCAACTAGCCCCACGTTGGTAATGTTTAATAAAAGCCCGTTCGAGTCGACCCGTACGTCTCGGTCTGGACATTATATTCTTCCATAACGATATATATCCCAACCTGAGGCAACCTAACATCTCGGATGTTGTATTTACCAACAGTCCTGGCGGGTCGGAACCTACTTCTCGGTGGGAACATTATATACGTCTATAACGTAATGTAACCTATCCTAATCCAACTAGCCCTTCGCTGGTAATGTTTTATAAAATCCCGGTTGTGCCGTCCCGTACGTCTCGGTGGCTACATTATATTCTTCTATAACGATATATATCCCAACCTGAGGCAACGTAACATCACGGATGTAGTATTTACCAACGTTCCTGGCGGGTCGGAAGCTACTTTTCGGTGGGAACATTATATACGGCTATATCGTAATATAACCTAACCTAACCCATTTCGCCCCTCGGTGATAATGTTTTACAGAATACCGTTTGTGTCGGCCCGTACGTCTCGATGGGGACATTATATACGTCTATAACGTTATATATCCCAACCTAAGGCAACCTAACATCTCGGATGTAGTAGTTACCAACATTCCTGGCGGGTCGGACCCTACTTCTCGGCGGGAACATTATATGCGTCTATAACGTTATATATCCTAACCTAAAGCAACCTAACACCTCGCATGTAACGTTTGACTACATTCCTGGCGTGTCGGACCCTACTTCTCGGTGGGAACATTATATGCGTCTATAACGTTGTATATCCTAACCTAAGGCAACCCAACAACTCGGATGTAATATTTGACAACATTCCACGCGTGTCGAACCTACTTCTCGGTGGGAACATTATATGCGTCTATAACGTTATATGCCATAACCTAAGGCAACCGAACATCGCGAATGTAACGTTTTACAACATTCCTCGCTTGTCGGAACCGACTTCTCGGTAGGGATATTGTATACGTCTATAACGTTATATATCCCAACCTAAGTTAATCTATCATCTAGGACGTAATATTTTACAACATTCCTGGCGTGTCGGACCCTACTTCTAGGTGGGAACAGTATATACGTGTATAACGTCATATATCCTGACCAAAGGCAAACTAACATCTCGGATGTAACATTTAACAACATTCCATGCGTGTCGGACCCTACTTCTCGGTGGGAACATTATACGCGTCTATGACGTTGTATATCCTAACCCAAGCAAACCCAACAACTAGGATGTAGTATTTGACAACATTCCAGGCGTGTCGAACCTACTTCTCGGTGGAACATTGTATACGTCTATAACGTTATATATACCAACCTAAGTTAACGTATCATCTAGGACGTAATATTTTACAACATTCCTGGCGTGTCGGACCCTACTTCTAGGAGGGAACAGTATATACGTGTATAACGTTATATATCCTGACCAAAGGCAAACTAACATCTCGGATGTAACATTTAACAACATTCCAGGCGTGTCGGACCCTACTTCTCGGTGGGAACATTATATGTGTGTATAATGCTGTATATCCTAGAATAAGACAACCTAACAACTCGGATGTATTATTTGACAACATTCCTGGCGTGTCGAACCCTACGTCTCAGTGGGAACAGTATATACATCTATAACGATACATATCCTAACCTAAGGCAACCTAACATCTCGGTCTTAATATTTGACAACAATCCATGCGTGTCGGACCTACTTCTCGGTGGGAACAATATATGCATCTATAACTTTATATATCCTAACCTAAGGCAACCTAACAGCTCGGATGTAACACTTGACAACATTCCTGGCGAGTCGGACCCTACTTCTCGGTGGGAACATTATATGCGTCTATAACGTTATATATCTTATCCTAAGGCAACCTAACTCCTCGTATGTAACATTTGACAACATTCCTGGCGAGTCGGACCCTACTTCTCGGTGGGAACATTATATGCATCTATAACGTTATATATCCTAAGCTAAGGCAACCTAACATCGCGTATGTAACGTTTTACAACATTCCTGGCTTGTTGGAACCGACTTCCCGGTGGGAACATTGTATACGTCTATAAAGTTATATAGCCCAACCTAAGTTAACCTATCATCTAGGACGTAATATTTTACAACATTCCTGGCGTGTCGGATTCTACTTCTACGTGGGAACAGTATATACGTCTATAACGTTATATATCCTAACCTAAGGCAACCTAACATCTCGGATGTAATATTTGACAACAATCCAGGCGTGTCGTACCTACTTCTCGGTGGGAACATTATATGCGTCTATAACGTTGTATATCCGAACCAAAGGCAACCCAACAACTCGGATGTAATATTTGACAACATTCCACGCGTGTCGAACCTACTTCTCGGTGGGAGCATTATATGCGTCTATAACGTTATATACCATAACCTAAGGCAACCGAACATCGCGAATGTAACGTTTTACAGCATTCCTCGCTTGTCGGAACCGACTTCTCGGTAGGGAACATTGTATACGTCTATAACGTTATATATCCCAACCTAAGTTAACCTATCATCTAGGACGTAATATTTTACAACATTCCTGGCGTGTCGGACCCTACTTCTAGGTGGGAACAGTATATACGTGTATAACGTTATATATCCTGACCAAAGGCAAACTAACATCTCGGATGTAACATTTAACAACATTCCATGCGTGTCGGACCCTACTTCTCGGTGGGAACATTATATGCGTTTATGACGTTGTATATCCTAACCTAAGGAAACCCAACAACTAGGATGTAGTATTTGACAACATTCCAGGCGTGTCGAACCTACTTCTCGGTGGGAACATTGTATACGTCTATAACGTTATATATAACAACCTAAGTTAACGTATCATCTAGGACGTAATATTTTACAACATTCCTGGCCTGTCGGACCCTACTTCTAGGTGGGAACAGTATATACGTGTATAACGTTATATATCCTGACCAAAGGCAAACTAACATCTCGGATGTAACATTTAACAACATTCCAGGCGTGTCGGACCTACTTCTCGGTGGGAACATTATATGCGTCTATAACGTTATATATCCTAACCTAAGGCAACCTAACACCTCGGATGTATCATTCGACAACATTCCTGGCGAGTTGGTCCCTACTTCACGGTGGGAACATTATATGCGTCTATAACGTTATATATCCAAACCTAACGCAACCTCACACCTCGCATGTAACGTTTGACTACATTCCTGGCGTGTCGGACCCTACTTCTCGGTGGGAACATTATATGCGTCTATAACGTTATATATCCTAACCTAAGGCAACCTAACACCTCGGATGTATCATTTGACAACATTCCTGGCGAGTTGGTCCCTACTTCACGGTGGGAACATTATATGCGTCTATAACGTTATATATCCAAACCTAACGCAACCTCACACCTCGCATGTAACGTTTGACTACATTCCTGGCGTGTCGGACCCTACTTCTCGGTGGGAACATTATATGCGTCTATAACGTTATATATCCTAACCTAAGGCAACCTAACACCTCGGATGTAACGTTTGACAACATTCCTGGCGTGTCGGACCCTACTTCTAGGTGGGAACAGTATATACGTGTATAACGTTATATAAACTGACCAAAGGCAAACTAACATCTCGGATGTAACATTTAACAACATTCCAGGCGTGTCGGACCCTACTTCTCGGTGGGAACATTATATGCGTGTATAACGCTGTATATCCTAGAATAAGACAACCTAACAACTCGGATGTATTATTTGACAACATTCCTGGTGAGTCGGACCCTACTTCTCGGGTGGGAATAGTATATACCTCTATAACGTTATATGTCCTAACCTAAGGCAACCTAACATCTCGGTCTTAATATTTGACAACAATCCATGCGTGTCGGACCTACTTCTCGGTGGAAACATTATATGCATCTATAACTTTATATATCCTAACCTAAGGCAACCTAACAGCTCGGATGTAACATTTAACAACATTCCATGCGTGTCGGACCCTACTTCTCGGTGGGAACATTATACGCGTCTATGACGTTGTATATCCTAACCTAAGCAAACCCAACAACTAGGATGTAGTATTTGACAACATTCCAGGCGTGTCGAACCTACTTCTCGGTGGGAACATTGTATACGTCTATAACGTTATATATACCAACCTAAGTTAACGTATCATCTAGGACGTAATATTTTACAACATTCCTGGCGTGTCGGACCCTACTTCTAGGTGGGAACAGTATATACGTGTATAACGTTATATATCCTAACCTAAGGCAACCTAACATCTCGGATGTAATATTTGACAACAATCCAGGCGTGTCGTACCTACTTCTCGGTGGGAACATTATATGCGTCTATAACGTTGTATATCCGAACCAAAGGCAACCCAACAACTCGGATGTAATATTTGACAACATTCCACGCGTGTCGAACCTACTTCTCGGTGGGAACATTATATGCGTCTATAACGTTATATACCATAACCTAAGGCAACCGAACATCGCGAATGTAACGTTTTACAACATTCCTCGCTTGTCGGAACCGACTTCTCGGTAGGGAACATTGTATACGTCTATAACGTTATATATCCCAACCTAAGTTAACCTATCATCTAGGACGTAATATTTTACAACATTCCTGGCGTGTCGGACCCTACTTCTAGGTGGGAACAGTATATACGTGTATAACGTTATATATCCTGACCAAAGGCAAACTAACATCTCGGATGTAACATTTAACAACATTCCATGCGTGTCGGACCCTACTTCTCGGTGGGAACATTATATGCGTCTATGACGTTGTATATCCTAACCTAAGGAAACCCAACAACTAGGATGTAGTATTTGACAACATTCCAGGCGTGTCGAACCTACTTCTCGGTGGGAACATTGTATACGTCTATAACGTTATATATACCAACCTAAGTTAACGTATCATCTAGGACGTAATATTTTACAACATTCCTGGCCTGTCGGACCCTACTTCTAGGTGGGAACAGTATATACGTGTATAACGTTATAGATCCTGACCAAAGGCAAACTAACATCTCGGATGTAACATTTAACAATATTCCAGGCGTGTCGGACCCTACTTCTCGGTGGGAACATTATATGCGTGTATAATGCTGTATATCCTAGAATAAGACAACCTAACAACTCGGATGTATTATTTGACAACATTCCTGGTGAGTCGGACCCTACTTCCCGCGTGGGAATAGTATATACCTCTATAACGTTATATGTCCTAACCTAAGGCAACCTAACATGTCGGATGTAATATTTGACAACATTCCAGGCGTGTCGGACCTACTTCTCGGTGGGAACATTATATGCGTCTATAACGTTATATATCCTAACCTAAGGCAACCTAACACCTCGGAAGTATCATTTGACAACATTCCTGGCGAGTTGGTCCCTACTTCACGGTGGGAACATTATATGCGTCTATAACGTTATATATCCTATCCTAAGGCAACCTAACACCTCGCATGTAACGTTTGACTACATTCCTGGCGTGTCGGACCCTACTTCTCGGTGGGAACATTATATGCGTCTGTAACGTTGTATATCCTAACCTAAGGCAACCCAACAACTCGGATGTAATATTTGACAACATTCCACGCGTGTCGAACCTACTTCTCGGTGGGAACATTATATGCGTCTATAACGTTATATGCCATAACCTAAGGCAACCGAACATCGCGAATGTAACGTTTTACAACATTCCTCGCTTGTCGGAACCGACTTCTCGGTAGGGATATTGTATACGTCTATAACGTTATATATCCCAACCTAAGTTAACCTATCATCTAGGACGTAATATTTTACAACATTCCTGGCGTGTCGGACCCTAATTCTAGGTGGGAACAGTATATACGTGTATAACGTTATATATCCTGACCAAAGGCAAACTAACATCTCGGATGTAACATTTGACAACAATCCAGGCGTGTCGTACCTACTTCTCGGTGGGAACATTATATGCGTCTATAACGTTGTATATCCGAACCAAAGGCAACCCAACAACTCGGATGTAATATTTGACAACATTCCACGCGTGTCGAACCTACTTCTCGGTGGGAACATTATATGCGTCTATAACGTTATATGCCATAACCTAAGGCAACCGAACATCGCGAATGTAACGTTTTACAACATTCCTCGCTTGTCGGAACCGACTTCTCGGTAGGGATATTGTATACGTCTATAACGTTATATATCCCAACCTAAGTTAACCTATCATCTAGGACGTAATATTTTACAACATTCCTGGCGTGTCGGACCCTACTTCTAGGTGGGAACAGTATATACGTGTATAACGTTATATATCCTGACCAAAGGCAAACTAACATCTCGGATGTAACATTTGACAACAATCCAGGCGTGTCGTACCTACTTCTCGGTGGGAACATTATATGCGTCTATAACGTTGTATATCCGAACCAAAGGCAACCCAACAACTCGGATGTAATATTTGACAACATTCCACGCGTGTCGAACCTACTTCTCGGTGGGAACATTATATGCGTCTATAACGTTATATACCATAACCTAAGGCAACCGAACATCGCGAATGTAACGTTTTACAACATTCCTCGCTTGTCGGGACCGACTTCTCGGTAGGGAACATTGTATACGTCTATAACGTTATATATCCCAACCTAAGTTAACCTATCATCTAGGACGTAATATTTTACAACATTCCTGGCGTGTCGGATCCTACTTCTAGGTGGGAACAGTATATACGTGTATAACGTTATATATCCTGACCAAAGGCAAACTAACATCTCGGATGTAACATTTAACAGCATTCCATGCGTGTCGGACCCTACTTCTCGGTGGGAACATTATATGCGTTTATGACGTTGTATATCCTAACCTAAGGAAACCCAACAACTAGGATGTAGTATTTGACAACATTCCAGGCGTGTCGAACCTACTTCTCGGTGGGAACATTGTATACGTCTATAACGTTATATATAACAACCTAAGTTAACGTATCATCTAGGACGTAATATTTTACAACATTCCTGGCCTGTCGGACCCTACTTCTAGGTGGGAACAGTATATACGTGTATAACGTTATATATCCTGACCAAAGGCAAACTAACATCTCGGATGTAACATTTAACAACATTCCAGGCGTGTCGGACCTACTTCTCGGTGGGAAGATTATATGCGTCTATAACGTTATATATCCAAACCTAACGCAACCTCACACCTCGCATGTAACGTTTGACTACATTCCTGGCGTGTCGGACCCTACTTCTCGGTGGGAACATTATATGCGTCTATAACGTTATATATCCTGACCAAAGGCAAACTAACATCTCGGATGTAACATTTGACAACAATCCAGGCGTGTCGTACCTACTTCTCGGTGGGAACATTATATGCGTCTATAACGTTGTATATCCGAACCAAAGGCAACCCAACAACTCGGATGTAATATTTGACAACATTCCACGCGTGTCGAACCTACTTCTCGGTGGGAACATTATATGCGTCTATAACGTTATATACCATAACCTAAGGCAACCGAACATCGCGAATGTAACGTTTTACAACATTCCTCGCTTGTCGGAACCGACTTCTCGGTAGGGAACATTGTATACGTCTATAACGTTATATATCCCAACCTAAGTTAACCTATCATCTAGGACGTAATATTTTACAACATTCCTGGCGTGTCGGATCCTACTTCTAGGTGGGAACAGTATATACGTGTATAACGTTATATATCCTGACCAAAGGCAAACTAACATCTCGGATGTAACATTTAACAGCATTCCATGCGTGTCGGACCCTACTTCTCGGTGGGAACATTATATGCGTCTATGACGTTGTATATCCTAACCTAAGGAAACCCAACAACTAGGATGTAGTATTTGACAACATTCCAGGCGTGTCGAACCTACTTCTCGGTGGGAACATTGTATACGTCTATAACGTTATATATACCAACCTAAGTTAACGTATCATCTAGGACGTAATATTTTACAACATTCCTGGCCTGTCGGACCCTACTTCTAGGTGGGAACAGTATATACGTGTATAACGTTATATATCCTGACCAAAGGCAAACTAACATCTCGGATGTAACATTTAACAACATTCCAGGCGTGTCGGACCCTACTTCTCGGTGGGAACATTATATGCGTGTATAATGCTGTATATCCTAGAATAAGACAACCTAACAACTCGGATGTATTATTTGACCACATTCCTGGTGAGTCGGACCCTACTTCCCGGGTGGGAATAGTATATACCTCTATAACGTTATATGTCCTAACCTAAGGCAACCTAACATGTCGGATGTAATATTTGACAACATTCCAGGCGTGTCGGACCTACTTCTCGGTGGGAACATTATATGCGTCTATAACGTTATATATCCTAACCTAAGGCAACCTAACACCTCGGATGTAACATTTGACAACATTCCTGGCGAGTTGGTCCCTACTTCACGGTGGGAACATTATATGCGTCTATAACGTTATATATCCAAACCTAACGCAACCTAACACCTCGCATGTAACGTTTGACTACATTCCTGGCGTGTCGGACCCTACTTCTCGGTGGGAACATTATATGCGTCTGTAACGTTGTATATCCTAACCTAAGGCAACCCAACAACTCGGATGTAATATTTGACAACATTCCACGCGTGTCGAACCTACTTCTCGGTGGGAACATTATATGCGTCTATAACGTTATATGCCATAACCTAAGGCAACCGAACATCGCGAATGTAACGTTTTACAACATTCCTCGCTTGTCGGAACCGACTTCTCGGTAGGGATATTGTATACGTCTATAACGTTATATATCCCAACCTAAGTTAACCTATCATCTAGGACGTAATATTTTACAACATTCCTGGCGTGTCGGACCCTACTTCTAGGTGGGAACAGTATATACGTGTATAACGTTATATATCCTGACCAAAGGCAAACTAACATCTCGGATGTAACATTTGACAACAATCCAGGCGTGTCGTACCTACTTCTCGGTGGGAACATTATATGCGTCTATAACGTTGTATATCCGAACCAAAGGCAACCCAACAACTCGGATGTAATATTTGACAACATTCCACGCGTGTCGAACCTACTTCTCGGTGGGAACATTATATGCGTCTATAACGTTATATACCATAACCTAAGGCAACCGAACATCGCGAATGTAACGTTTTACAACATTCCTCGCTTGTCGGGACCGACTTCTCGGTAGGGAACATTGTATACGTCTATAACGTTATATATCCCAACCTAAGTTAACCTATCATCTAGGACGTAATATTTTACAACATTCCTGGCGTGTCGGATCCTACTTCTAGGTGGGAACAGTATATACGTGTATAACGTTATATATCCTGACCAAAGGCAAACTAACATCTCGGATGTAACATTTAACAGCATTCCATGCGTGTCGGACCCTACTTCTCGGTGGGAACATTATATGCGTTTATGACGTTGTATATCCTAACCTAAGGAAACCCAACAACTAGGATGTAGTATTTGACAACATTCCAGGCGTGTCGAACCTACTTCTCGGTGGGAACATTGTATACGTCTATAACGTTATATATAACAACCTAAGATAACGTATCATCTAGGACGTAATATTTTACAACATTCCTGGCCTGTCGGACCCTACTTCTAGGTGGGAACAGTATATACGTGTATAACGTTATATATCCTGACCAAAGGCAAACTAACATCTCGGATGTAACATTTAACAACATTCCAGGCGTGTCGGACCTACTTCTCGGTGGGAAGATTATATGCGTCTATAACGTTATATATCCAAACCTAACGCAACCTCACACCTCGCATGTAACGTTTGACTACATTCCTGGCGTGTCGGACCCTACTTCTCGGTGGGAACATTGTATACGTCTATAACGTTATATATACCAACCTAAGTTAACGTATCATCTAGGACGTAATATTTTACAACATTCCTGGCCTGTCGGACCCTACTTCTAGGTGGGAACAGTATATACGTGTATAACGTTATAGATCCTGACCAAAGGCAAACTAACATCTCGGATGTAACATTTAACAATATTCCAGGCGTGTCGGACCCTACTTCTCGGTGGGAACATTATATGCGTGTATAATGCTGTATATCCTAGAATAAGACAACCTAACAACTCGGATGTATTATTTGACAACATTCCTGGTGAGTCGGACCCTACTTCCCGCGTGGGAATAGTATATACCTCTATAACGTTATATGTCCTAACCTAAGGCAACCTAACATGTCGGATGTAATATTTGACAACATTCCAGGCGTGTCGGACCTACTTCTCGGTGGGAACATTATATGCGTCTATAACGTTATATATCCTAACCTAAGGCAACCTAACACCTCGGAAGTATCATTTGACAACATTCCTGGCGAGTTGGTCCCTACTTCACGGTGGGAACATTATATGCGTCTATAACGTTATATATCCTATCCTAAGGCAACCTAACACCTCGCATGTAACGTTTGACTACATTCCTGGCGTGTCGGACCCTACTTCTCGGTGGGAACATTATATGCGTCTGTAACGTTGTATATCCTAACCTAAGGCAACCCAACAACTCGGATGTAATATTTGACAACATTCCACGCGTGTCGAACCTACTTCTCGGTGGGAACATTATATGCGTCTATAACGTTATATGCCATAACCTAAGGCAACCGAACATCGCGAATGTAACGTTTTACAACATTCCTCGCTTGTCGGAACCGACTTCTCGGTAGGGATATTGTATACGTCTATAACGTTATATATCCCAACCTAAGTTAACCTATCATCTAGGACGTAATATTTTACAACATTCCTGGCGTGTCGGACCCTAATTCTAGGTGGGAACAGTATATACGTGTATAACGTTATATATCCTGACCAAAGGCAAACTAACATCTCGGATGTAACATTTGACAACAATCCAGGCGTGTCGTACCTACTTCTCGGTGGGAACATTATATGCGTCTATAACGTTGTATATCCGAACCAAAGGCAACCCAACAACTCGGATGTAATATTTGACAACATTCCACGCGTGTCGAACCTACTTCTCGGTGGGAACATTATATGCGTCTATAACGTTATATGCCATAACCTAAGGCAACCGAACATCGCGAATGTAACGTTTTACAACATTCCTCGCTTGTCGGAACCGACTTCTCGGTAGGGATATTGTATACGTCTATAACGTTATATATCCCAACCTAAGTTAACCTATCATCTAGGACGTAATATTTTACAACATTCCTGGCGTGTCGGACCCTACTTCTAGGTGGGAACAGTATATACGTGTATAACGTTATATATCCTGACCAAAGGCAAACTAACATCTCGGATGTAACATTTGACAACAATCCAGGCGTGTCGTACCTACTTCTCGGTGGGAACATTATATGCGTCTATAACGTTGTATATCCGAACCAAAGGCAACCCAACAACTCGGATGTAATATTTGACAACATTCCACGCGTGTCGAACCTACTTCTCGGTGGGAACATTATATGCGTCTATAACGTTATATACCATAACCTAAGGCAACCGAACATCGCGAATGTAACGTTTTACAACATTCCTCGCTTGTCGGGACCGACTTCTCGGTAGGGAACATTGTATACGTCTATAACGTTATATATCCCAACCTAAGTTAACCTATCATCTAGGACGTAATATTTTACAACATTTCTGGCGTGTCGGATCCTACTTCTAGGTGGGAACAGTATATACGTGTATAACGTTATATATCCTGACCAAAGGCAAACTAACATCTCGGATGTAACATTTAACAGCATTCCATGCGTGTCGGACCCTACTTCTCGGTGGGAACATTATATGCGTTTATGACGTTGTATATCCTAACATAAGGAAACCCAACAACTAGGATGTAGTATTTGACAACATTCCAGGCGTGTCGAACCTACTTCTCGGTGGGAACATTGTATACGTCTATAACGTTATATATAACAACCTAAGTTAACGTATCATCTAGGACGTAATATTTTACAACATTCCTGGCCTGTCGGACCCTACTTCTAGGTGGGAACAGTATATACGTGTATAACGTTATATATCCTGACCAAAGGCAAACTAACATCTCGGATGTAACATTTAACAACATTCCAGGCGTGTCGGACCTACTTCTCGGTGGGAAGATTATATGCGTCTATAACGTTATATATCCAAACCTAACGCAACCTCACACCTCGCATGTAACGTTTGACTACATTCCTGGCGTGTCGGACCCTACTTCTCGGTGGGAACATTATATGCGTCTATAACGTTATATATCCTGACCAAAGGCAAACTAACATCTCGGATGTAACATTTGACAACAATCCAGGCGTGTCGTACCTACTTCTCGGTGGGAACATTATATGCGTCTATAACGTTGTATATCCGAACCAAAGGCAACCCAACAACTCGGATGTAATATTTGACAACATTCCACGCGTGTCGAACCTACTTCTCGGTGGGAACATTATATGCGTCTATAACGTTATATACCATAACCTAAGGCAACCGAACATCGCGAATGTAACGTTTTACAACATTCCTCGCTTGTCGGAACCGACTTCTCGGTAGGGAACATTGTATACGTCTATAACGTTATATATCCCAACCTAAGTTAACCTATCATCTAGGACGTAATATTTTACAACATTCCTGGCGTGTCGGATCCTACTTCTAGGTGGGAACAGTATATACGTGTATAACGTTATATATCCTGACCAAAGGCAAACTAACATCTCGGATGTAACATTTAACAGCATTCCATGCGTGTCGGACCCTACTTCTCGGTGGGAACATTATATGCGTCTATGACGTTGTATATCCTAACCTAAGGAAACCCAACAACTAGGATGTAGTATTTGACAACATTCCAGGCGTGTCGAACCTACTTCTCGGTGGGAACATTGTATACGTCTATAACGTTATATATACCAACCTAAGTTAACGTATCATCTAGGACGTAATATTTTACAACATTCCTGGCCTGTCGGACCCTACTTCTAGGTGGGAACAGTATATACGTGTATAACGTTATATATCCTGACCAAAGGCAAACTAACATCTCGGATGTAACATTTAACAACATTCCAGGCGTGTCGGACCCTACTTCTCGGTGGGAACATTATATGCGTGTATAATGCTGTATATCCTAGAATAAGACAACCTAACAACTCGGATGTATTATTTGACCACATTCCTGGTGAGTCGGACCCTACTTCCCGGGTGGGAATAGTATATACCTCTATAACGTTATATGTCCTAACCTAAGGCAACCTAACATGTCGGATGTAATATTTGACAACATTCCAGGCGTGTCGGACCTACTTCTCGGTGGGAACATTATATGCGTCTATAACGTTATATATCCTAACCTAAGGCAACCTAACACCTCGGATGTAACATTTGACAACATTCCTGGCGAGTTGGTCCCTACTTCACGGTGGGAACATTATATGCGTCTATAACGTTATATATCCAAACCTAACGCAACCTAACACCTCGCATGTAACGTTTGACTACATTCCTGGCGTGTCGGACCCTACTTCTCGGTGGGAACATTATATGCGTCTGTAACGTTGTATATCCTAACCTAAGGCAACCCAACAACTCGGATGTAATATTTGACAACATTCCACGCGTGTCGAACCTACTTCTCGGTGGGAACATTATATGCGTCTATAACGTTATATGCCATAACCTAAGGCAACCGAACATCGCGAATGTAACGTTTTACAACATTCCTCGCTTGTCGGAACCGACTTCTCGGTAGGGATATTGTATACGTCTATAACGTTATATATCCCAACCTAAGTTAACCTATCATCTAGGACGTAATATTTTACAACATTCCTGGCGTGTCGGACCCTACTTCTAGGTGGGAACAGTATATACGTGTATAACGTTATATATCCTGACCAAAGGCAAACTAACATCTCGGATGTAACATTTGACAACAATCCAGGCGTGTCGTACCTACTTCTCGGTGGGAACATTATATGCGTCTATAACGTTGTATATCCGAACCAAAGGCAACCCAACAACTCGGATGTAATATTTGACAACATTCCACGCGTGTCGAACCTACTTCTCGGTGGGAACATTATATGCGTCTATAACGTTATATACCATAACCTAAGGCAACCGAACATCGCGAATGTAACGTTTTACAACATTCCTCGCTTGTCGGGACCGACTTCTCGGTAGGGAACATTGTATACGTCTATAACGTTATATATCCCAACCTAAGTTAACCTATCATCTAGGACGTAATATTTTACAACATTCCTGGCGTGTCGGATCCTACTTCTAGGTGGGAACAGTATATACGTGTATAACGTTATATATCCTGACCAAAGGCAAACTAACATCTCGGATGTAACATTTAACAGCATTCCATGCGTGTCGGACCCTACTTCTCGGTGGGAACATTATATGCGTTTATGACGTTGTATATCCTAACCTAAGGAAACCCAACAACTAGGATGTAGTATTTGACAACATTCCAGGCGTGTCGAACCTACTTCTCGGTGGGAACATTGTATACGTCTATAACGTTATATATAACAACCTAAGTTAACGTATCATCTAGGACGTAATATTTTACAACATTCCTGGCCTGTCGGACCCTACTTCTAGGTGGGAACAGTATATACGTGTATAACGTTATATATCCTGACCAAAGGCAAACTAACATCTCGGATGTAACATTTAACAACATTCCAGGCGTGTCGGACCTACTTCTCGGTGGGAAGATTATATGCGTCCATAACGTTATATATCCAAACCTAACGCAACCTCACACCTCGCATGTAACGTTTGACTACATTCCTGGCGTGTCGGACCCTACTTCTCGGTGGGAACATTATATGCGTCTATAACGTTATATATCCTGACCAAAGGCAAACTAACATCTCGGATGTAACATTTGACAACAATCCAGGCGTGTCGTACCTACTTCTCGGTGGGAACATTATATGCGTCTATAACGTTGTATATCCGAACCAAAGGCAACCCAACAACTCGGATGTAATATTTGACAACATTCCACGCGTGTCGAACCTACTTCTCGGTGGGAACATTATATGCGTCTATAACGTTATATACCATAACCTAAGGCAACCGAACATCGCGAATGTAACGTTTTACAACATTCCTCGCTTGTCGGAACCGACTTCTCGGTAGGGAACATTGTATACGTCTATAACGTTATATATCCCAACCTAAGTTAACCTATCATCTAGGACGTAATATTTTACAACATTCCTGGCGTGTCGGATCCTACTTCTAGGTGGGAACAGTATATACGTGTATAACGTTATATATCCTGACCAAAGGCAAACTAACATCTCGGATGTAACATTTAACAGCATTCCATGCGTGTCGGACCCTACTTCTCGGTGGGAACATTATATGCGTCTATGACGTTGCATATCCTAACCTAAGGAAACCCAACAACTAGGATGTAGTATTTGACAACATTCCAGGCGTGTCGAACCTACTTCTCGGTGGGAACATTGTATACGTCTATAACGTTATATATACCAACCTAAGTTAACGTATCATCTAGGACGTAATATTTTACAACATTCCTGGCCTGTCGGACCCTACTTCTAGGTGGGAACAGTATATACGTGTATAACGTTATATATCCTGACCAAAGGCAAACTAACATCTCGGATGTAACATTTAACAACATTCCAGGCGTGTCGGACCCCACTTCTCGGTGGGAACATTATATGCGTGTATAATGCTGTATATCCTAGAATAAGACAACCTAACAACTCGGATGTATTATTTGACAACATTCCTGGTGAGTCGGACCCTACTTCCCGCGTGGGAATAGTATATACCTCTATAACGTTATATGTCCTAACCTAAGGCAACCTAACATGTCGGATGTAATATTTGACAACATTCCAGGCGTGTCGGACCTACTTCTCGGTGGGAACATTATATGCGTCTATAACGTTATATATCCTAACCTAAGGCAACCTAACACCTCGGAAGTATCATTTGACAACATTCCTGGCGAGTTGGTCCCTACTTCACGGTGGGAACATTATATGCGTCTATAACGTTATATATCCTATCCTAAGGCAACCTAACACCTCGCATGTAACGTTTCACTACATTCCTGGCGTGTCGGACCCTACTTCTCGGTGGGAACATTATATGCGTCTGTAACGTTGTATATCCTAACCTAAGGCAACCCAACAACTCGGATGTAATATTTGACAACATTCCACGCGTGTCGAACCTACTTCTCGGTGGGAACATTATATGCGTCTATAACGTTATATGCCATAACCTAAGGCAACCGAACATCGCGAATGTAACGTTTTACAACATTCCTCGCTTGTCGGAACCGACTTCTCGGTAGGGATATTGTATACGTCTATAACGTTATATATCCCAACCTAAGTTAACCTATCATCTAGGACGTAATATTTTACAACATTCCTGGCGTGTCGGACCCTACTTCTAGGTGGGAACAGTATATACGTGTATAACGTTATATATCCTGACCAAAGGCAAACTAACATCTCGGATGTAACATTTGAAAACAATCCAGGCGTGTCGTACCTACTTCTCGGTGGGAACATTATATGCGTCTATAACGTTGTATATCCGAACCAAAGGCAACCCAACAACTCGGATGTAATATTTGACAACATTCCACGCGTGTCGAACCTACTTCTCGGTGGGAACATTATATGCGTCTATAACGTTATATACCATAACCTAAGGCAACCGAACATCGCGAATGTAACGTTTTACAACATTCCTCGCTTGTCGGAACCGACTTCTCGGTAGGGAACATTGTATACGTCTATAACGTTATATATCCCAACCTAAGATAACCTATCATCTAGGACGTAATATTTTACAACATTCCTGGCGTGTCGGATCCTACTTCTAGGTGGGAACAGTATATACGTGTATAACGTTATATATCCTGACCAAAGGCAAACTAACATCTCGGATGTAACATTTAACAGCATTCCATGCGTGTCGGACCCTACTTCTCGGTGGGAACATTATATGCGTCTATGACGTTGTATATCCTAACCTAAGGAAACCCAACAACTAGGATGTAGTATTTGACAACATTCCAGGCGTGTCGAACCTACTTCTCGGTGGGAACATTGTATACGTCTATAACGTTATATATACCAACCTAAGTTAACGTATCATCTAGGACGTAATATTTTACAACATTCCTGGCGAGTTGGTCCCTACTTCACGGTGGGAACATTATATGCGTCTATAACGTTATATATCCAAACCTAACGCAACCTAACACCTCGCATGTAACGTTTGACTACATTCCTGGCGTGTCGGACCCTACTTCTCGGTGGGAACATTATATGCGTCTGTAACGTTGTATATCCTAACCTAAGGCAACCCAACAACTCGGATGTAATATTTGACAACATTCCACGCGTGTCGAACCTACTTCTCGGTGGGAACATTATATGCGTCTATAACGTTATATGCCATAACCTAAGGCAACCGAACATCGCGAATGTAACGTTTTACAACATTCCTCGCTTGTCGGAACCGACTTCTCGGTAGGGATATTGTATACGTCTATAACGTTATATATCCCAACCTAAGTTAACCTATCATCTAGGACGTAATATTTTACAACATTCCTGGCGTGTCGGACCCTACTTCTAGGTGGGAACAGTATATACGTGTATAACGTTATATATCCTGACCAAAGGCAAACTAACATCTCGGATGTAACATTTGACAACAATCCAGGCGTGTCGTACCTACTTCTCGGTGGGAACATTATATGCGTCTATAACGTTGTATATCCGAACCAAAGGCAACCCAACAACTCGGATGTAATATTGAACAACATTCCACGCGTGTCGAACCTACTTCTCGGTGGGAACATTATATGCGTCTATAACGTTATATACCATAACCTAAGGCAACCGAACATCGCGAATGTAACGTTTTACAACATTCCTCGCTTGTCGGAACCGACTTCTCGGTAGGGAACATTGTATACGTCTATAACGTTATATATCCCAACCTAAGTTAACCTATCATCTAGGACGTAATATTTTACAACATTCCTGGCGTGTCGGATCCTACTTCTAGGTGGGAACAGTATATACGTGTATAACGTTATATATCCTGACCAAAGGCAAACTAACATCTCGGATGTAACATTTAACAGCATTCCATGCGTGTCGGACCCTACTTCTCGGTGGGAACATTATATGCGTCTATGACGTTGCATATCCTAACCTAAGGAAACCCAACAACTAGGATGTAGTATTTGACAACATTCCAGGCGTGTCGAACCTACTTCTCGGTGGGAACATTGTATACGTCTATAACGTTATATATACCAACCTAAGTTAACGTATCATCTAGGACGTAATATTTTACAACATTCCTGGCCTGTCGGACCCTACTTCTAGGTGGGAACAGTATATACGTGTATAACGTTATATATCCTGACCAAAGGCAAACTAACATCTCGGATGTAACATTTAACAACATTCCAGGCGTGTCGGACCCCACTTCTCGGTGGGAACATTATATGCGTGTATAATGCTGTATATCCTAGAATAAGACAACCTAACAACTCGGATGTATTATTTGACAACATTCCTGGTGAGTCGGACCCTACTTCCCGCGTGGGAATAGTATATACCTCTATAACGTTATATGTCCTAACCTAAGGCAACCTAACATGTCGGATGTAATATTTGACAACATTCCAGGCGTGTCGGACCTACTTCTCGGTGGGAACATTATATGCGTCTATAACGTTATATATCCTAACCTAAGGCAACCTAACACCTCGGAAGTATCATTTGACAACATTCCTGGCGAGTTGGTCCCTACTTCACGGTGGGAACATTATATGCGTCTATAACGTTATATATCCTATCCTAAGGCAACCTAACACCTCGCATGTAACGTTTCACTACATTCCTGGCGTGTCGGACCCTACTTCTCGGTGGGAACATTATATGCGTCTGTAACGTTGTATATCCTAACCTAAGGCAACCCAACAACTCGGATGTAATATTTGACAACATTCCACGCGTGTCGAACCTACTTCTCGGTGGGAACATTATATGCGTCTATAACGTTATATGCCATAACCTAAGGCAACCGAACATCGCGAATGTAACGTTTTACAACATTCCTCGCTTGTCGGAACCGACTTCTCGGTAGGGATATTGTATACGTCTATAACGTTATATATCCCAACCTAAGTTAACCTATCATCTAGGACGTAATATTTTACAACATTCCTGGCGTGTCGGACCCTACTTCTAGGTGGGAACAGTATATACGTGTATAACGTTATATATCCTGACCAAAGGCAAACTAACATCTCGGATGTAACATTTGAAAACAATCCAGGCGTGTCGTACCTACTTCTCGGTGGGAACATTATATGCGTCTATAACGTTGTATATCCGAACCAAAGGCAACCCAACAACTCGGATGTAATATTTGACAACATTCCACGCGTGTCGAACCTACTTCTCGGTGGGAACATTATATGCGTCTATAACGTTATATACCATAACCTAAGGCAACCGAACATCGCGAATGTAACGTTTTACAACATTCCTCGCTTGTCGGAACCGACTTCTCGGTAGGGAACATTGTATACGTCTATAACGTTATATATCCCAACCTAAGATAACCTATCATCTAGGACGTAATATTTTACAACATTCCTGGCGTGTCGGATCCTACTTCTAGGTGGGAACAGTATATACGTGTATAACGTTATATATCCTGACCAAAGGCAAACTAACATCTCGGATGTAACATTTAACAGCATTCCATGCGTGTCGGACCCTACTTCTCGGTGGGAACATTATATGCGTCTATGACGTTGTATATCCTAACCTAAGGAAACCCAACAACTAGGATGTAGTATTTGACAACATTCCAGGCGTGTCGAACCTACTTCTCGGTGGGAACATTGTATACGTCTATAACGTTATATATACCAACCTAAGTTAACGTATCATCTAGGACGTAATATTTTACAACATTCCTGGCGAGTTGGTCCCTACTTCACGGTGGGAACATTATATGCGTCTATAACGTTATATATCCAAACCTAACGCAACCTAACACCTCGCATGTAACGTTTGACTACATTCCTGGCGTGTCGGACCCTACTTCTCGGTGGGAACATTATATGCGTCTGTAACGTTGTATATCCTAACCTAAGGCAACCCAACAACTCGGATGTAATATTTGACAACATTCCACGCGTGTCGAACCTACTTCTCGGTGGGAACATTATATGCGTCTATAACGTTATATGCCATAACCTAAGGCAACCGAACATCGCGAATGTAACGTTTTACAACATTCCTCGCTTGTCGGAACCGACTTCTCGGTAGGGATATTGTATACGTCTATAACGTTATATATCCCAACCTAAGTTAACCTATCATCTAGGACGTAATATTTTACAACATTCCTGGCGTGTCGGACCCTACTTCTAGGTGGGAACAGTATATACGTGTATAACGTTATATATCCTGACCAAAGGCAAACTAACATCTCGGATGTAACATTTGACAACAATCCAGGCGTGTCGTACCTACTTCTCGGTGGGAACATTATATGCGTCTATAACGTTGTATATCCGAACCAAAGGCAACCCAACAACTCGGATGTAATATTGAACAACATTCCACGCGTGTCGAACCTACTTCTCGGTGGGAACATTATATGCGTCTATAACGTTATATACCATAACCTAAGGCAACCGAACATCGCGAATGTAACGTTTTACAACATTCCTCGCTTGTCGGAACCGACTTCTCGGTAGGGAACATTGTATACGTCTATAACGTTATATATCCCAACCTAAGTTAACCTATCATCTAGGACGTAATATTTTACAACATTCCTGGCGTGTCGGATCCTACTTCTAGGTGGGAACAGTATATACGTGTATAACGTTATATATCCTGACCAAAGGCAAACTAACATCTCGGATGTAACATTTAACAGCATTCCATGCGTGTCGGACCCTACTTCTCGGTGGGAACATTATATGCGTCTATGACGTTGTATATCCTAACCTAAGGAAACCCAACAACTAGGATGTAGTATTTGACAACATTCCAGGCGTGTCGAACCTACTTCTCGGTGGGAACATTGTATACGTCTATAACGTTATATATACCAACCTAAGTTAACGTATCATCTAGGACGTAATATTTTACAACATTCCTGGCCTGTCGGACCCTACTTCTAGGTGGGAACAGTATATACGTGTATAACGTTATATATCCTGACCAAAGGCAAACTAACATCTCGGATGTAACATTTAACAACATTCCAGGCGTGTCGGACCCCACTTCTCGGTGGGAACATTATATGCGTGTATAATGCTGTATATCCTAGAATAAGACAACCTAACAACTCGGATGTATTATTTGACAACATTCCTGGTGAGTCGGACCCTACTTCCCGGGTGGGAATAGTATATACGTCTATAACGTTATATGTCCTAACCTAAGGCAACCTAACATGTCGGATGTAATATTTGACAACATTCCAGGCGTGTCGGACCTACTTCTCGGTGGGAACATTATATGCGTCTATAACGTTATATATCCTAACCTAAGGCAACCTAGCACCTCGGATGTAACGTTTGACAACATTCCTGGCGTGTCGGACCCTACTTCTAGGTGGGAACAGTATATACGTGTATAACGTTATATAAACTGACCAAAGGCAAACTAACATCTCGCATGTAGCATTTAACAACATTCCAGGCGTGTCGGACCCTACTTCTCGGTGGGAACATTATATGCGTGTATAACGCTGTATATCCTAGAATAAGACAACCTAACAACTCGGATGTATTATTTGACAACATTCCTGGTGAGTCGGACCCTACTTCTCGGGTGGGAATAGTATATACCTCTATAACGTTATATGTCCTAACCTAAGGCGACCTAACATCTCGGTCTTAATATTTGACAACAATCCATGCGTGTCGGACCTACTTCTCGGTGGAAACATTATATGCATCTATAACTTTATATATCCTAACCTAAGGCAACCTAACAGCTCGGATGTAACATTTGACAACATTCCTGGCGAGTCGGACCCTACTTCTCGGTGGGAACATTATACGCGTCTATGACGTTGTATATCGTAACCTAAGGAAACCCAACAACTAGGATGTAGTATTTGACAACATTCCAGGCGTGTCGAACCTACTTCTCGGTGGGAACATTGTATACGTCTATAACGTTATATATACCAACCTAAGTTAACGTATCATCTAGGACGTAATATTTTACAACATTCCTGGCGTGTCGGACCCTACTTCTAGGTGGGAACAGTATATACGTGTATAACGTTATATATCCTGACCAAAGGCAAACTAACATCTCGGATGTAACATTTAACAACATTCCAGGCGTGTCGGACCCTACTTCTCGGTGGGAACATTATATGCGTGTATAACGCTGTATATCCTAGAATAAGACAACCTAACAACTCGGATGTATTATTTGACAACATTCCTGGTGAGTCGGACCCTACTTCTCGGGTGGGAATAGTATATACCTCTATAACGTTATATGTCCTAACCTAAGGCAACCTAACATGTCGGATGTAATATTTGACAACATTCCAGGCGTGTCGGACCTACTTCTCGGTGGGAACATTATATGCGTCTATAACGTTATATATCCTTACCTAAGGCAACCTAACACATCGTATGTAACATTTGACAACATTCCAGGCGTGTCGGACCTACTTCTCGATAGGAACATTATATGCGTCTATAACGTTATATATCCTAACCTAAGGCAACCTAACACCTCGGATGTAACATTAGACAACATTCCTGGCGAGTTGGTCCCTACTTCACGGTGGGAACATTATATGCGTCTATAACGTTATATATCCTAACCTAAAGCAACCTAACACCTCGCATGTAACGTTTGACTACATTCCTGGCGTGTCGGACCCTACTTCTCGGTGGGAACATTATATGCGTCTATAACGTTGTATATCCTAACCTAAGGCAACCCAAGAACTCGGATGTAATATTTGACAACATTCCACGCGTGTCGAACCTACTTCTCGGTGGGAACATTATATGCGTCTATAACGTTATATGCCATAACCTAAGGCAACCGAACATCGCGGATGTAACGTTTTACAACATTCCTCGCTTGTCGGAACCGACTTCTCGGTAGGGATATTGTATACGTCTATAACGTTATATATCCCAACCTAAGTTAATCTATCATCTAGGACGTAATATTTTACAACATTCCTGGCGTGTCGGACCCTACTTCTAGGTGGGAACAGTATATACGTGTATAACGTTATATATCCTGACCAAAGGCAAACTAACATCTCGGATGTAACATTTAACAACATTCCATGCGTGTCGGACCCTACTTCTCGGTGGGAACATTATACGCGTCTATGACGTTGTATATCCTAACCTAAGCAAACCCAACAACTAGGATGTAGTATTTGACAACATTCCAGGCGTGTCGAACCTACTTCTCGGTGGGAACATTGTA
This sequence comes from Xylocopa violacea, assembly GCA_963969225.1. NCBI lineage: Eukaryota > Metazoa > Arthropoda > Insecta > Hymenoptera > Apidae > Xylocopa > Xylocopa violacea. The sequence goes on from CAXAJV010000835.1 coordinate 3,087,146, forward strand.
TACGTCTATAACGTTATATATCCTATCCTAAGGCAACCTAACACCTCGCATGTAACGTTTCACTACATTCCTGGCGTGTCGGACCCTACTTCTCGGTGGGAACATTATATGCGTCTGGAACGTTGTATATCCTAACCTAAGGCAACCCAACAACTCGGATGTAATATTTGACAACATTCCACGCGTGTCGAACCTACTTCTCGGTGGGAACATTATATGCGTCTATAACGTTATATGCCATAACCTAAGGCAACCGAACATCGCGAATGTAACGTTTTACAACATTCCTCGCTTGTCGGAACCGACTTCTCGGTAGGGATATTGTATACGTCTATAACGTTATATATCCCAACCTAAGTTAACCTATCATCTAGGACGTAATATTTTACAACATTCCTGGCGTATCGGACCCTACTTCTAGGTGGGAACAGTATATACGTGTATAACGTTATATATCCTGACCAAAGGCAAACTAACATCTCGGATGTAACATTTGAAAACAATCCAGGCGTGTCGTACCTACTTCTCGGTGGGAACATTATATGCGTCTATAACGTTGTATATCCGAACCAAAGGCAACCCAACAACTCGGATGTAATATTTGACAACATTCCACGCGTGTCGAACCTACTTCTCGGTGGGAACATTATATGCGTCTATAACGTTATATACCATAACCTAAGGCAACCGAACATCGCGAATGTAACGTTTTACAACATTCCTCGCTTGTCGGAACCGACTTCTCGGTAGGGAACATTGTATACGTCTATAACGTTATATATCCCAACCTAAGATAACCTATCATCTAGGACGTAATATTTTACAACATTCCTGGCGTGTCGGATCCTACTTCTAGGTGGGAACAGTATATACGTGTATAACGTTATATATCCTGACCAAAGGCAAACTAACATCTCGGATGTAACATTTAACAGCATTCCATGCGTGTCGGACCCTACTTCTCGGTGGGAACATTATATGCGTCTATGACGTTGTATATCCTAACCTAAGGAAACCCAACAACTAGGATGTAGTATTTGACAACATTCCAGGCGTGTCGAACCTACTTCTCGGTGGGAACATTGTATACGTCTATAACGTTATATATACCAACCTAAGTTAACGTATCATCTAGGACGTAATATTTTACAACATTCCTGGCCTGTCGGACCCTACTTCTAGGTGGGAACAGTATATACGTGTATAACGTTATATATCCTGACCAAAGGCAAACTAACATCTCGGATGTAACATTTAACAACATTCCAGGCGTGTCGGACCCTACTTCTCGGTGTGAACATTATATGCATGTATAATGCTGTATATCCTAGAATAAGACAACCTAACAACTCGGATGTATTATTTGACAACATTCCTGGTGAGTCGGACCCTACTTCCCGGGTGGGAATAGTATATACCTCTATAACGTTATATGTCCTAACCTAAGGCAACCTAACATGTCGGATGTAATATTTGACAACATTCCAGGCGTGTCGGACCTACTTCTCGGTGGGAACATTATATGCGTCTATAACGTTATATATCCTAACCTAAGGCAACCTAACACCTCGGATGTAACATTTGACAACATTCCTGGCGAGTTGGTCCCTACTTCACGGTGGGAACATTATATGCGTCTATAACGTTATATATCCAAACCTAACGCAACCTAACACCTCGCATGTAACGTTTGACTACATTCCTGGCGTGTCGGACCCTACTTCTCGGTGGGAACATTATATGCGTCTGTAACGTTGTATATCCTAACCTAAGGCAACCCAACAACTCGGATGTAATATTTGACAACATTCCACGCGTGTCGAACCTACTTCTCGGTGGGAACATTATATGCGTCTATAACGTTATATGCCATAACCTAAGGCAACCGAACATCGCGAATGTAACGTTTTACAACATTCCTCGCTTGTCGGAACCGACTTCTCGGTAGGGATATTGTATACGTCTATAACGTTATATATCCCAACCTAAGTTAACCTATCATCTAGGACGTAATATTTTACAACATTCCTGGCGTGTCGGACCCTACTTCTAGGTGGGAACAGTATATACGTGTATAACGTTATATATCCTGACCAAAGGCAAACTAACATCTCGGATGTAACATTTGACAACAATCCAGGCGTGTCGTACCTACTTCTCGGTGGGAACATTATATGCGTCTATAACGTTGTATATCCGAACCAAAGGCAACCCAACAACTCGGATGTAATATTGAACAACATTCCACGCGTGTCGAACCTACTTCTCGGTGGGAACATTATATGCGTCTATAACGTTATATACCATAACCTAAGGCAACCGAACATCGCGAATGTAACGTTTTACAACATTCCTCGCTTGTCGGAACCGACTTCTCGGTAGGGAACATTGTATACGTCTATAACGTTATATATCCCAACCTAAGTTAACCTATCATCTAGGACGTAATATTTTACAACATTCCTGGCGTGTCGGATCCTACTTCTAGGTGGGAACAGTATATACGTGTATAACGTTATATATCCTGACCAAAGGCAAACTAACATCTCGGATGTAACATTTAACAGCATTCCATGCGTGTCGGACCCTACTTCTCGGTGGGAACATTATATGCGTCTATGACGTTGTATATCCTAACCTAAGGAAACCCAACAACTAGGATGTAGTATTTGACAACATTCCAGGCGTGTCGAACCTACTTCTCGGTGGGAACATTGTATACGTCTATAACGTTATATATACCAACCTAAGTTAACGTATCATCTAGGACGTAATATTTTACAACATTCCTGGCCTGTCGGACCCTACTTCTAGGTGGGAACAGTATATACGTGTATAACGTTATATATCCTGACCAAAGGCAAACTAACATCTCGGATGTAACATTTAACAACATTCCAGGCGTGTCGGACCCCACTTCTCGGTGGGAACATTATATGCGTGTATAATGCTGTATATCCTAGAATAAGACAACCTAACAACTCGGATGTATTATTTGACAACATTCCTGGTGAGTCGGACCCTACTTCCCGGGTGGGAATAGTATATACGTCTATAACGTTATATGTCCTAACCTAAGGCAACCTAACATGTCGGATGTAATATTTGACAACATTCCAGGCGTGTCGGACCTACTTCTCGGTGGGAACATTATATGCGTCTATAACGTTATATATCCTAACCTAAGGCAACCTAGCACCTCGGATGTAACGTTTGACAACATTCCTGGCGTGTCGGACCCTACTTCTAGGTGGGAACAGTATATACGTGTATAACGTTATATAAACTGACCAAAGGCAAACTAACATCTCGCATGTAGCATTTAACAACATTCCAGGCGTGTCGGACCCTACTTCTCGGTGGGAACATTATATGCGTGTATAACGCTGTATATCCTAGAATAAGACAACCTAACAACTCGGATGTATTATTTGACAACATTCCTGGTGAGTCGGACCCTACTTCTCGGGTGGGAATAGTATATACCTCTATAACGTTATATGTCCTAACCTAAGGCGACCTAACATCTCGGTCTTAATATTTGACAACAATCCATGCGTGTCGGACCTACTTCTCGGTGGAAACATTATATGCATCTATAACTTTATATATCCTAACCTAAGGCAACCTAACAGCTCGGATGTAACATTTGACAACATTCCTGGCGAGTCGGACCCTACTTCTCGGTGGGAACATTATACGCGTCTATGACGTTGTATATCGTAACCTAAGGAAACCCAACAACTAGGATGTAGTATTTGACAACATTCCAGGCGTGTCGAACCTACTTCTCGGTGGGAACATTGTATACGTCTATAACGTTATATATACCAACCTAAGTTAACGTATCATCTAGGACGTAATATTTTACAACATTCCTGGCGTGTCGGACCCTACTTCTAGGTGGGAACAGTATATACGTGTATAACGTTATATATCCTGACCAAAGGCAAACTAACATCTCGGATGTAACATTTAACAACATTCCAGGCGTGTCGGACCCTACTTCTCGGTGGGAACATTATATGCGTGTATAACGCTGTATATCCTAGAATAAGACAACCTAACAACTCGGATGTATTATTTGACAACATTCCTGGTGAGTCGGACCCTACTTCTCGGGTGGGAATAGTATATACCTCTATAACGTTATATGTCCTAACCTAAGGCAACCTAACATGTCGGATGTAATATTTGACAACATTCCAGGCGTGTCGGACCTACTTCTCGGTGGGAACATTATATGCGTCTATAACGTTATATATCCTTACCTAAGGCAACCTAACACATCGTATGTAACATTTGACAACATTCCAGGCGTGTCGGACCTACTTCTCGATAGGAACATTATATGCGTCTATAACGTTATATATCCTAACCTAAGGCAACCTAACACCTCGGATGTAACATTAGACAACATTCCTGGCGAGTTGGTCCCTACTTCACGGTGGGAACATTATATGCGTCTATAACGTTATATATCCTAACCTAAAGCAACCTAACACCTCGCATGTAACGTTTGACTACATTCCTGGCGTGTCGGACCCTACTTCTCGGTGGGAACATTATATGCGTCTATAACGTTGTATATCCTAACCTAAGGCAACCCAAGAACTCGGATGTAATATTTGACAACATTCCACGCGTGTCGAACCTACTTCTCGGTGGGAACATTATATGCGTCTATAACGTTATATGCCATAACCTAAGGCAACCGAACATCGCGGATGTAACGTTTTACAACATTCCTCGCTTGTCGGAACCGACTTCTCGGTAGGGATATTGTATACGTCTATAACGTTATATATCCCAACCTAAGTTAATCTATCATCTAGGACGTAATATTTTACAACATTCCTGGCGTGTCGGACCCTACTTCTAGGTGGGAACAGTATATACGTGTATAACGTTATATATCCTGACCAAAGGCAAACTAACATCTCGGATGTAACATTTAACAACATTCCATGCGTGTCGGACCCTACTTCTCGGTGGGAACATTATACGCGTCTATGACGTTGTATATCCTAACCTAAGCAAACCCAACAACTAGGATGTAGTATTTGACAACATTCCAGGCGTGTCGAACCTACTTCTCGGTGGGAACATTGTATACGTCTATAACGTTATATATCCTATCCTAAGGCAACCTAACACCTCGCATGTAACGTTTCACTACATTCCTGGCGTGTCGGACCCTACTTCTCGGTGGGAACATTATATGCGTCTGTAACGTTGTATATCCTAACCTAAGGCAACCCAACAACTCGGATGTAATATTTGACAACATTCCACGCGTGTCGAACCTACTTCTCGGTGGGAACATTATATGCGTCTATAACGTTATATGCCATAACCTAAGGCAACCGAACATCGCGAATGTAACGTTTTACAACATTCCTCGCTTGTCGGAACCGACTTCTCGGTAGGGATATTGTATACGTCTATAACGTTATATATGCCAACCTAAGTTAACCTATCATCTAGGACGTAATATTTTACAACATTCCTGGCGTATCGGACCCTACTTCTAGGTGGGAACAGTATATACGTGTATAACGTTATATATCCTGACCAAAGGCAAACTAACATCTCGGATGTAACATTTGAAAACAATCCAGGCGTGTCGTACCTACTTCTCGGTGGGAACATTATATGCGTCTATAACGTTGTATATCCGAACCAAAGGCAACCCAACAACTCGGATGTAATATTTGACAACATTCCACGCGTGTCGAACCTACTTCTCGGTGGGAACATTATATGCGTCTATAACGTTATATACCATAACCTAAGGCAACCGAACATCGCGAATGTAACGTTTTACAACATTCCTCGCTTGTCGGAACCGACTTCTCGGTAGGGAACATTGTATACGTCTATAACGTTATATATCCCAACCTAAGATAACCTATCATCTAGGACGTAATATTTTACAACATTCCTGGCGTGTCGGATCCTACTTCTAGGTGGGAACAGTATATACGTGTATAACGTTATATGTCCTAACCTAAGGCAACCTAACATGTCGGATGTAATATTTGACAACATTCCAGGCGTGTCGGACCTACTTCTCGGTGGGAACATTATATGCGTCTATAACGTTATATATCCTTACCTAAGGCAACCTAACACATCGTATGTAACATTTGACAACATTCCAGGCGTGTCGGACCTACTTCTCGATAGGAACATTATATGCGTCTATAACGTTATATATCCTAACCTAAGGCAACCTAACACCTCGGATGTAACATTAGACAACATTCCTGGCGAGTTGGTCCCTACTTCACGGTGGGAACATTATATGCGTCTATAACGTTATATATCCTAACCTAAAGCAACCTAACACCTCGCATGTAACGTTTGACTACATTCCTGGCGTGTCGGACCCTACTTCTCGGTGGGAACATTATATGCGTCTATAACGTTGTATATCCTAACCTAAGGCAACCCAAGAACTCGGATGTAATATTTGACAACATTCCACGCGTGTCGAACCTACTTCTCGGTGGGAACATTATATGCGTCTATAACGTTATATGCCATAACCTAAGGCAACCGAACATCGCGGATGTAACGTTTTACAACATTCCTCGCTTGTCGGAACCGACTTCTCGGTAGGGATATTGTATACGTCTATAACGTTATATATCCCAACCTAAGTTAATCTATCATCTAGGACGTAATATTTTACAACATTCCTGGCGTGTCGGACCCTACTTCTAGGTGGGAACAGTATATACGTGTATAACGTTATATATCCTGACCAAAGGCAAACTAACATCTCGGATGTAACATTTAACAACATTCCATGCGTGTCGGACCCTACTTCTCGGTGGGAACATTATACGCGTCTATGACGTTGTATATCCTAACCTAAGCAAACCCAACAACTAGGATGTAGTATTTGACAACATTCCAGGCGTGTCGAACCTACTTCTCGGTGGGAACATTGTATACGTCTATAACGTTATATATACCAACCTAAGTTAACGTATCATCTAGGACGTAATATTTTACAACATTCCTGGCCTGTCGGACCCTACTTCTAGGTGGGAACAGTATATACGTGTATAACGTTATATATCCTGACCAAAGGCAAACTAACATCTCGGATGTAACATTTAACAACATTCCAGGCGTGTCGGACCCTACTTCTCGGTGTGAACATTATATGCATGTATAATGCTGTATATCCTAGAATAAGACAACCTAACAACTCGGATGTATTATTTGACAACATTCCTGGTGAGTCGGACCCTACTTCCCGGGTGGGAATAGTATATACCTCTATAACGTTATATGTCCTAACCTAAGGCAACCTAACATGTCGGATGTAATATTTGACAACATTCCAGGCGTGTCGGACCTACTTCTCGGTGGGAACATTATATGCGTCTATAACGTTATATATCCTAACCTAAGGCAACCTAACACCTCGGATGTAACATTTGACAACATTCCTGGCGAGTTGGTCCCTACTTCACGGTGGGAACATTATATGCGTCTATAACGTTATATATCCAAACCTAACGCAACCTAACACCTCGCATGTAACGTTTGACTACATTCCTGGCGTGTCGGACCCTACTTCTCGGTGGGAACATTATATGCGTCTGTAACGTTGTATATCCTAACCTAAGGCAACCCAACAACTCGGATGTAATATTTGACAACATTCCACGCGTGTCGAACCTACTTCTCGGTGGGAACATTATATGCGTCTATAACGTTATATGCCATAACCTAAGGCAACCGAACATCGCGAATGTAACGTTTTACAACATTCCTCGCTTGTCGGAACCGACTTCTCGGTAGGGATATTGTATACGTCTATAACGTTATATATCCCAACCTAAGTTAACCTATCATCTAGGACGTAATATTTTACAACATTCCTGGCGTGTCGGACCCTACTTCTAGGTGGGAACAGTATATACGTGTATAACGTTATATATCCTGACCAAAGGCAAACTAACATCTCGGATGTAACATTTGACAACAATCCAGGCGTGTCGTACCTACTTCTCGGTGGGAACATTATATGCGTCTATAACGTTGTATATCCGAACCAAAGGCAACCCAACAACTCGGATGTAATATTGAACAACATTCCACGCGTGTCGAACCTACTTCTCGGTGGGAACATTATATGCGTCTATAACGTTATATACCATAACCTAAGGCAACCGAACATCGCGAATGTAACGTTTTACAACATTCCTCGCTTGTCGGAACCGACTTCTCGGTAGGGAACATTGTATACCTCTATAACGTTATATATCCCAACCTAAGTTAACCTATCATCTAGGACGTAATATTTTACAACATTCCTGGCGTGTCGGATCCTACTTCTAGGTGGGAACAGTATATACGTGTATAACGTTATATATCCTGACCAAAGGCAAACTAACATCTCGGATGTAACATTTAACAGCATTCCATGCGTGTCGGACCCTACTTCTCGGTGGGAACATTATATGCGTCTATGACGTTGTATATCCTAACCTAAGGAAACCCAACAACTAGGATGTAGTATTTGACAACATTCCAGGCGTGTCGAACCTACTTCTCGGTGGGAACATTGTATACGTCTATAACGTTATATATACCAACCTAAGTTAACGTATCATCTAGGACGTAATATTTTACAACATTCCTGGCCTGTCGGACCCTACTTCTAGGTGGGAACAGTATATACGTGTATAACGTTATATATCCTGACCAAAGGCAAACTAACATCTCGGATGTAACATTTAACAACATTCCAGGCGTGTCGGACCCCACTTCTCGGTGGGAACATTATATGCGTGTATAATGCTGTATATCCTAGAATAAGACAACCTAACAACTCGGATGTATTATTTGACAACATTCCTGGTGAGTCGGACCCTACTTCCCGGGTGGGAATAGTATATACGTCTATAACGTTATATGTCCTAACCTAAGGCAACCTAACATGTCGGATGTAATATTTGACAACATTCCAGGCGTGTCGGACCTACTTCTCGGTGGGAACATTATATGCGTCTATAACGTTATATATCCTTACCTAAGGCAACCTAACACATCGTATGTAACATTTGACAACATTCCAGGCGTGTCGGACCTACTTCTCGATAGGAACATTATATGCGTCTATAACGTTATATATCCTAACCTAAGGCAACCTAACACCTCGGATGTAACATTAGACAACATTCCTGGCGAGTTGGTCCCTACTTCACGGTGGGAACATTATATGCGTCTATAACGTTATATATCCTAACCTAAAGCAACCTAACACCTCGCATGTAACGTTTGACTACATTCCTGGCGTGTCGGACCCTACTTCTCGGTGGGAACATTATATGCGTCTATAACGTTGTATATCCTAACCTAAGGCAACCCAAGAACTCGGATGTAATATTTGACAACATTCCACGCGTGTCGAACCTACTTCTCGGTGGGAACATTATATGCGTCTATAACGTTATATGCCATAGCCTAAGGCAACCGAACATCGCGGATGTAACGTTTTACAACATTCCTCGCTTGTCGGAACCGACTTCTCGGTAGGGATATTGTATACGTCTATAACGTTATATATCCCAACCTAAGTTAATCTATCATCTAGGACGTAATATTTTACAACATTCCTGGCGTGTCGGACCCTACTTCTAGGTGGGAACAGTATATACGTGTATAACGTTATATATCCTGACCAAAGGCAAACTAACATCTCGGATGTAACATTTAACAACATTCCATGCGTGTCGGACCCTACTTCTCGGTGGGAACATTATACGCGTCTATGACGTTGTATATCCTAACCTAAGCAAACCCAACAACTAGGATGTAGTATTTGACAACATTCCAGGCGTGTCGAACCTACTTCTCGGTGGGAACATTGTATACGTCTATAACGTTATATATACCAACCTAAGTTAACGTATCATCTAGGACGTAATATTTTACAACATTCCTGGCGTGTCGGACCCTACTTCTAGGTGGGAACAGTATATACGTGTATAACGTTATATATCCTGACCAAAGGCAAACTAACATCTCGGATGTAACATTTAACAACATTCCAGGCGTGTCGGACCCTACTTCTCGGTGGGAACATTATATGTGTGTATAATGCTGTATATCCTAGAATAAGACAACCTAACAACTCGGATGTATTATTTGACAACATTCCTGGCGTGTCGAACCCTACGTCTCAGTGGGAACAGTATATACATCTATAACGATACATATCCTAACCTAAGGCAACCTAACATCTCGGTCTTAATATTTGACAACAATCCATGCGTGTCGGACCTACTTCTCGGTGGGAACAATATATGCATCTATAACTTTATATATCCTAACCTAAGGCAACCTAACAGCTCGGATGTAACATTTGACATCATTCCTGGCGTGTCGGACCCTACTTCTCGGTGGGAACATTATATGCGTCTATAACGTTATATATCCTATCCTAAGGCAACCTAACACCTCGTATGTAACATTTGACAACATTCCTGGCGAGTCGGACCCTACTTCTCGGTGGGAACATTATATGCATCTATAACGTTATATATCCTAACCTAAGGCAACCTAACATCGCGAATGTAACGTTTTACAACATTCCTGGCTTGTTGGAACCGACTTCCCGGTGGGAACATTGTATACGTCTATAAAGTTATATATCCCAACCTAAGTTAACCTATCATCTAGGACGTAATATTTTACAACATTCCTGGCGTGTCGGACCCTACTTCTAGGTGGGAACAGTATATACGTGTATAACGTTATATATCCTGACCAAAGGCAAACTAACATCTCGGATGTAACATTTGACAACAATCCAGGCGTGTCGTACCTACTTCTCGGTGGGAACATTATATGCGTCTATAACGTTGTATATCCGAACCAAAGGCAACCCAACAACTCGGATGTAATATTTGACAACATTCCACGCGTGTCGAACCTACTTCTCGGTGGGAACATTATATGCGTCTATAACGTTATATACCATAACCTAAGGCAACCGAACATCGCGAATGTAACGTTTTACAACATTCCTCGCTTGTCGGAACCGACTTCTCGGTAGGGAACATTGTATACGTCTATAACGTTATATATCCCAACCTAAGTTAACCTATCATCTAGGACGTAATATTTTACAACATTCCTGGCGTGTCGGATCCTACTTCTAGGTGGGAACAGTATATACGTGTATAACGTTATATATCCTGACCAAAGGCAAACTAACATCTCGGATGTAACATTTAACAGCATTCCATGCGTGTCGGACCCTACTTCTCGGTGGGAACATTATATGCGTCTATGACGTTGTATATCCTAACCTAAGGAAACCCAACAACTAGGATGTAGTATTTGACAACATTCCAGGCGTGTCGAACCTACTTCTCGGTGGGAACATTGTATACGTCTATAACGTTATATATACCAACCTAAGTTAACGTATCATCTAGGACGTAATATTTTACAACATTCCTGGCCTGTCGGACCCTACTTCTAGGTGGGAACAGTATATACGTGTATAACGTTATATATCCTGACCAAAGGCAAACTAACATCTCGGATGTAACATTTAACAACATTCCAGGCGTGTCGGACCCCACTTCTCGGTGGGAACATTATATGCGTGTATAATGCTGTATATCCTAGAATAAGACAACCTAACAACTCGGATGTATTATTTGACAACATTCCTGGCGTGTCGGACCCTACTTCTAGGTGGGAACAGTATATACGTGTATAACGTTATATAAACTGACCAAAGGCAAACTAACATCTCGGATGTAGCATTTAACAACATTCCAGGCGTGTCGGACCCTACTTCTCGGTGGGAACATTATATGCGTGTATAACGCTGTATATCCTAGAATAAGACAACCTAACAACTCGGATGTATTATTTGACAACATTCCTGGTGAGTCGGACCCTACTTCTCGGGTGGGAATAGTATATACCTCTATAACGTTATATGTCCTAACCTAAGGCGACCTAACATCTCGGTCTTAATATTTGACAACAATCCATGCGTGTCGGACCTACTTCTCGGTGGAAACATTATATGCATCTATAACTTTATATATCCTAACCTAAGGCAACCTAACAGCTCGGATGTAACATTTGACAACATTCCTGGCGAGTCGGACCCTACTTCTCGGTGGGAACATTATACGCGTCTATGACGTTGTATATCCTAACCTAAGGAAACCCAACAACTAGGATGTAGTATTTGACAACATTCCGGGCGTGTCGAACCTACTTCTCGGTGGGAACATTGTATACGTCTATAACGTTATATATACCAACCTAAGTTAACGTATCATCTAGGACGTAATATTTTACAACATTCCTGGCGTGTCGGACCCTACTTCTAGGTGGGAACAGTATATACGTGTATAACGTTATATATCCTGACCAAAGGCAAACTAACATCTCGGATGTAACATTTAACTACATTCCAGGCGTGTCGGACCCTACTTCTCGGTGGGAACATTATATGCGTGTATAACGCTGTATATCCTAGAATAAGACAACCTAACAACTCGGATGTATTATTTGACAACATTCCTGGTGAGTCGGACCCTACTTCTCGGGTGGGAATAGTATATACCTCTATAACGTTATATGTCCTAACCTAAGGCAACCTAACATGTCGGATGTAATATTTGACAACATTCCAGGCGTGTCGGACCTACTTCTCGGTGGGAACATTATATGCGTCTATAACGTTATATATCCTTACCTAAGGCAACCTAACACATCGTATGTAACATTTGACAACATTCCAGGCGTGTCGGACCTACTTCTCGATAGGAACATTATATGCGTCTATAACGTTGTATATCCTAACCTAAGGCAACCTAACACCTCGGATGTAACATTAGACAACATTCCTGGCGAGTTGGTCCCTACTTCACGGTGGGAACATTATACGCGTCTATAACGTTATATATCCTAACCTAAAGCAACCTAACACCTCGCATGTAACGTTTGACTACATTCCTGGCGTGTCGGACCCTACTTCTCGGTGGGAACATTATATGCGTCTATAACGTTGTATATCCTAACCTAAGGCAACCCAAGAACTCGGATGTAATATTTGACAACATTCCACGCGTGTCGAACCTACTTCTCGGTGGGAACATTATATGCGTCTATAACGTTATATGCCATAACCTAAGGCAACCGAACATCGCGGATGTAACGTTTTACAACATTCCTCGCTTGTCGGAACCGACTTCTCGGTAGGGATATTGTATACGTCTATAACGTTATATATCCCAACCTAAGTTAATCTATCATCTAGGACGTAATATTTTACAACATTCCTGGCGTGTCGGACCCTACTTCTAGGTGGGAACAGTATATACGTGTATAACGTTATATATCCTGACCAAAGGCAAACTAACATCTCGGATGTAACATTTAACAACATTCCATGCGTGTCGGACCCTACTTCTCGGTGGGAACATTATACGCGTCTATGACGTTGTATATCCTAACCTAAGCAAACCCAACAACTAGGATGTAGTATTTGACAACATTCCAGGCGTGTCGAACCTACTTCTCGGTGGGAACATTGTATACGTCTATAACGTTATATATACCAACCTAAGTTAACGTATCATCTAGGACGTAATATTTTACAACATTCCTGGCGTGTCGGACCCTACTTCTAGGTGGGAACAGTATATACGTGTATAACGTTATATATCCTGACCAAAGGCAAACTAACATCTCGGATGTAACATTTAACAACATTCCAGGCGTGTCGGACCCTACTCCTCGGTGGGAACATTATATGCGTGTATAATGCTGTATATCCTAGAATAAGACAACCTAACAACTCGGATGTATTATTTGACAACATTCCTGGTGAGTCGGACCCTACTTCCCGGGTGGGAATAGTATATACCTCTATAACGTTATATGTCCTAACCTAAGGCAACCTAACATGTCGGACGTAATATTTGACAACATTCCAGGCGTGTCGGACCTACTTCTCGGTGGGAACATTATATGCGTCTATAACGTTATATATCCTAACCTAAGGCATCCTAACACCTCGGATGTATCATTTGACAACATTCCTGGCGAGTTGGTCCCTACTTCACGGTGGGAACATTATATGCGTCTATAACGTTATATATCCAAACCTAACGCAACCTAACACCTCGCATGTAACGTTTGACTACATTCCTGGCGTGTCGGACCCTACTTCTCGGTGGGAACATTATATGCGTCTATAACGTTATATATCCTAACCTAAGGCAACCTAACACCTCGGATGTAACGTTTGACAACATTCCTGGCGTGTCGGACCCTACTTCTAGGTGGGAACAGTATATACGTGTATAACGTTATATAAACTGACCAAAGGCAAACTAACATCTCGGATGTAACATTTAACAACATTCCAGGCGTGTCGGAACCTACTTCTCGGTGGGAACATTATATGCGTGTATAACGCTGTATATCCTAGAATAAGACAACCTAACAACTCGGATGTATTATTTGACAACATTCCTGGTGAGTCGGACCCTACTTCTCGGGTGGGAATAGTATATACCTCTATAACGTTATATGTCCTAACCTAAGGCAACCTAACATCTCGGTCTTAATATTTGACAACAATCCATGCGTGTCGAACCTACTTCTCGGTGGAAACATTATATGCATCTATAACTTTATATATCCTAACCTAAGGCAACCTAACAGCTCGGATGTAACATTTGACAACATTCCTGGCGAATCGGACCCTACTTCTCGGTGGGAACATTATATGCGTCTATAACGTTATATATCCTATCCTAAGGCAACCTAACACCTCGCATGTAACGTTTGACTACATGCCTGGCGTGTCGGACCCTACTTCTCGGTGGGAACATTATATGCGTCTGTAACGTTGTATATCCTAACCTAAGGCAACCCAACAACTCGGATGTAATATTTGACAACATTCCACGCGTGGCGAACCTACTTCTCGGTGGGAACATTATATGCGTCTATAACGTTATATGCCATAACCTAAGGCAACCGAACATCGCGGATGTAACGTTTTACAACATTCCTCGCTTGTCGGAACCGACTTCTCGGTAGGGATATTGTATACGTCTATAACGTTATATATCCCAACCTAAGTTAATCTATCATCTAGGACGTAATATTTTACAACATTCCTGGCGTGTCGGACCCTACTTCTAGGTGGGAACAGTATATACGTGTATAACGTTATATATCCTGACCAAAGGCAACCTAACATCTCGGATGTAACATTTAACAACATTCCATGCGTGTCGGACCCTACTTCTCGGTGGGAACATTATACGCGTCTATGACGTTGTATATCCTAACCTAAGCAAACCCAACAACTAGGATGTAGTATTTGACAACATTCCAGGCGTGTCGAACCTACTTCTCGGTGGGAACATTGTATACGTCTATAACGTTATATATACCAACCTAAGTTAACGTATCATCTAGGACGTAATATTTTACAACATTCCAGGCGTGTCGGACCCTACTTCTAGGTGGGAACAGTATATACGTGTATAACGTTATATATCCTGACCAAAGGCAAACTAACATCTCGGATGTAACATTTAACAACATTCCAGGCGTGTCGGACGCTACTTCTCGGTGGGAACATTATATGTGTGTATAATGCTGTATATCCTAGAATAAGACAACCTAACAACTCGGATGTATTATTTGACAACATTCCTGGCGTGTCGAACCCTACGTCTCAGTGGGAACAGTATATACATCTATAACGATACATATCCTAACCTAAGGCAACCTAACATCTCGGTCTTAATATTTGACAACAATCCATGCGTGTCGGACCTACTTCTCGGTGGGAACATTATATGCGTCTATAACGTTATATGCCATAACCTAAGGCAACCGAACATCGCGGATGTAACGTTTTACAACATTCCTCGCTTGTCGGAACCGACTTCTCGGTAGGGATATTGTATACGTCTATAACGTTATATATCCCAACCTAAGTTAATCTATCATCTAGGACGTAATATTTTACAACATTCCTGGCGTGTCGGACCCTACTTCTAGGTGGGAACAGTATATACGTGTATAACGTTATATATCCTGACCAAAGGCAACCTAACATCTCGGATGTAACATTTAACAACATTCCATGCGTGTCGGACCCTACTTCTCGGTGGGAACATTATACGCGTCTATGACGTTGTATATCCTAACCTAAGCAAACCCAACAACTAGGATGTAGTATTTGACAACATTCCAGGCGTGTCGAACCTACTTCTCGGTGGGAACATTGTATACGTCTATAACGTTATATATACCAACCTAAGTTAACGTATCATCTAGGACGTAATATTTTACAACATTCCTGGCGTGTCGGACCCTACTTCTAGGTGGGAACAGTATATACGTGTATAACGTTATATATCCTGACCAAAGGCAAACTAACATCTCGGATGTAACATTTAACAACATTCCAGGCGTGTCGGACCCTACTTCTCGGTGGGAACATTATATGTGTGTATAATGCTGTATATCCTAGAATAAGACAACCTAACAACTCGGATGTATTATTTGACAACATTCCTGGCGTGTCGAACCCTACGTCTCAGTGGGAACAGTATATACATCTATAACGATACATATCCTAACCTAAGGCAACCTAACATCTCGGTCTTAATATTTGACAACAATCCATGCGTGTCGGACCTACTTCTCGGTGGGAACAATATATGCATCTATAACTTTATATATCCTAACCTAAGGCAACCTAACAGCTCGGATGTAACATTTGACATCATTCCTGGCGTGTCGGACCCTACTTCTCGGTGGGAACATTATATGCGTCTATAACGTTATATATCCTATCCTAAGGCAACCTAACACCTCGTATGTAACATTTGACAACATTCCTGGCGAGTCGGACCCTACTTCTCGGTGGGAACATTATATGCATCTATAACGTTATATATCCTAACCTAAGGCAACCTAACATCGCGAATGTAACGTTTTACAACATTCCTGGCTTGTTGGAACCGACTTCCCGGTGGGAACATTGTATACGTCTATAAAGTTATATATCCCAACCTAAGTTAACCTATCATCTAGGACGTAATATTTTACAACATTCCTGGCCTGTCGGACCCTACTTCTAGGTGGGAACAGTATATACGTGTATAACGTTATATATCCTGACCAAAGGCAAACTAACATCTCGGATGTAACATTTAACAACATTCCAGGCGTGTCGGACCCTACTTCTCGATGGGAACATTATATGCGTGTATAATGCTGTATATCCTAGAATAAGACAACCTAACAACTCGGATGTATTATTTGACAACATTCCTGGTGAGTCGGACCCTGCTTCCCGGGTGGGAATAGTATATACCTCTATAACGTTATATGTCCTAACCTAAGGCAACCTAACATGTCGGACGTAATATTTGACAACATTCCAGGCGTGTCGAACCTACTTCTCGGTGGGAACATTATATGCGTCTATAACGTTATATATCCTAACCTAAGGCATCCTAACACCTCGGATGTATCATTTGACAACATTCCTGGCGAGTTGGTCCCTACTTCACGGTGGGAACATTATATGCGTCTATAACGTTATATATCCAAACCTAACGCAACCTAACACCTCGCATGTAACGTTTGACTACATTCCTGGCGTGTCGGACCCTACTTCTCGGTGGGAACATTATATGCGTCTATAACGTTATATATCCTAACCTAAGGCAACCTAACACCTCGGATGTAACGTTTGACAACATTCCTGGCGTGTCGGACCCTACTTCTAGGTGGGAACAGTATATACGTGTATAACGTTATATAAACTCACCAAAGGCAAACTAACATCTCGGATGTAACATTTAACAACATTCCAGGCGTGTCGGACCCTACTTCTCGGTGGGAACATTATATGCGTGTATAACGCTGTATATCCTAGAATAAGACAACCTAACAACTCGGATGTATTATTTGACAACATTCCTGGTGAGTCGGACCCTACTTCTCGGGTGGGAATAGTATATACCTCTATAACGTTATATGTCCTAACCTAAGGCAACCTAACATCTCGGTCTTAATATTTGACAACAATCCATGCGTGTCGGACCTACTTCTCGGTGGGAACAATATATGCATCTATAACTTTATATATCCTAACCTAAGGCAACCTAACAGCTCGGATGTAACATTTGACATCATTCCTGGCGTGTCGGACCCTACTTCTCGGTGGGAACATTATATGCGTCTATAACGTTATATATCCTATCCTAAGGCAACCTAACACCTCGTATGTAACATTTGACAACATTCCTGGCGAGTCGGACCCTACTTCTCGGTGGGAACATTATATGCATCTATAACGTTATATATCCTAACCTAAGGCAACCTAACATCGCGAATGTAACGTTTTACAACATTCCTGGCTTGTTGGAACCGACTTCCCGGTGGGAACATTGTATACGTCTATAAAGTTATATATCCCAACCTAAGTTAACCTATCATCTAGGACGTAATATTTTACAACATTCCTGGCCTGTCGGACCCTACTTCTAGGTGGGAACAGTATATACGTGTATAACGTTATATATCCTGACCAAAGGCAAACTAACATCTCGGATGTAACATTTAACAACATTCCAGGCGTGTCGGACCCTACTTCTCGGTGGGAACATTATATGCGTGTATAATGCTGTATATCCTAGAATAAGACAACCTAACAACTCGGATGTATTATTTGACAACATTCCTGGTGAGTCGGACCCTACTTCCCGGGTGGGAATAGTATATACCTCTATAACGTTATATGTCCTAACCTAAGGCAACCTAACATGTCGGACGTAATATTTGACAACATTCCAGGCGTGTCGGACCTACTTCTCGGTGGGAACATTATATGCGTCTATAACGTTATATATCCTAACCTAAGGCATCCTAACACCTCGGATGTATCATTTGACAACATTCCTGGCGAGTTGGTCCCTACTTCACGGTGGGAACATTATATGCGTCTATAACGTTATATATCCAAACCTAACGCAACCTAACACCTCGCATGTAACGTTTGACTACATTCCTGGCGTGTCGGACCCTACTTCTCGGTGGGAACATTATATGCGTCTATAACGTTATATATCCTAACCTAAGGCAACCTAACACCTCGGATGTAACGTTTGACAACATTCCTGGCGTGTCGGACCCTACTTCTAGGTGGGAACAGTATATACGTGTATAACGTTATATAAACTGACCAAAGGCAAACTAACATCTCGGATGTAACATTTAACAACATTCCAGGCGTGTCGGACCCTACTTCTCGGTGGGAACATTATATGCGTGTATAACGCTGTATATCCTAGAATAAGACAACCTAACAACTCGGATGTATTATTTGACAACATTCCTGGTGAGTCGGACCCTACTTCTCGGGTGGGAATAGTATATACCTCTATAACGTTATATGTCCTAACCTAAGGCAACCTAACATCTCGGTCTTAATATTTGACAACAATCCATGCGTGTCGAACCTACTTCTCGGTGGAAACATTATATGCATCTATAACTTTATATATCCTAACCTAAGGCAACCTAACAGCTCGGATGTAACATTTGACAACATTCCTGGCGAATCGGACCCTACTTCTCGGTGGGAACATTATATGCGTCTATAACGTTATATATCCTATCCTAAGGCAACCTAACACCTCGCATGTAACGTTTGACTACATGCCTGGCGTGTCGGACCCTACTTCTCGGTGGGAACATTATATGCGTCTGTAACGTTGTATATCCTAACCTAAGGCAACCCAACAACTCGGATGTAATATTTGACAACATTCCACGCGTGTCGAACCTACTTCTCGGTGGGAACATTATATGCGTCTATAACGTTATATGCCATAACCTAAGGCAACCGAACATCGCGGATGTAACGTTTTACAACATTCCTCGCTTGTCGGAACCGACTTCTCGGTAGGGATATTGTATACGTCTATAACGTTATATATCCCAACCTAAGTTAATCTATCACCTAGGACGTAATATTTTACAACATTCCTGGCGTGTCGGACCCTACTTCTAGGTGGGAACAGTATATACGTGTATAACGTTATATATCCTGACCAAAGGCAACCTAACATCTCGGATGTAACATTTAACAACATTCCATGCGTGTCGGACCCTACTTCTCGGTGGGAACATTATACGCGTCTATGACGTTGTATATCCTAACCTAAGCAAACCCAACAACTAGGATGTAGTATTTGACAACATTCCAGGCGTGTCGAACCTACTTCTCGGTGGGAACATTGTATACGTCTATAACGTTATATATACCAACTTAAGTTTACGTATCATCTAGGACGTAATATTTTACAACATTCCTGGCATGTCGGACCCTACTTCTAGGTGGGAACAGTATATACGTGTATAACGTTATATATCCTGACCAAAGGCAAACTAACATCTCGGATGTAACATTTAACAACATTCCAGGCGTGTCGGACCCTACTTCTCGGTGGGAACATTATATGCGTGTATAACGCTGTATATCCTAGAATAAGACAACCTAACAACTCGGATGTATTATTTGACAACATTCCTGGCGTGTCGAACCCTACGTCTCAGTGGGAACAGTATATACATCTATAACGATACATATCCTAACCTAAGGCAACCTAACATCTCGGTCTTAATATTTGACAACAATCCATGCGTGTCGGACCTACTTCTCGGTGGGAACAATATATGCATCTATAACTTTATATATCCTAACCTAAGGCAACCTAACAGCTCGGATGTAACATTTGACATCATTCCTGGCGTGTCGGACCCTACTTCTCGGTGGGAACATTATATGCGTCTATAACGTTATATATCCTATCCTAAGGCAACCTAACACCTCGTATGTAACATTTGACAACATTCCTGGCGAGTCGGACCCTACTTCTCGGTGGGAACATTATATGCATCTATAACGTTATATATCCTAACCTAAGGCAACCTAACATCGCGAATGTAACGTTTTACAACATTCCTGGCTTGTTGGAACCGACTTCCCGGTGGGAACATTGTATACGTCTATAAAGTTATATATCCCAACCTAAGTTAACCTATCATCTAGGACGTAATATTTTACAACATTCCTGGCCTGTCGGACCCTACTTCTAGGTGGGAACAGTATATACGTGTATAACGTTATATATCCTGACCAAAGGCAAACTAACATCTCGGATGTAACATTTAACAACATTCCAGGCGTGTCGGACCCTACTTCTCGGTGGGAACATTATATGCGTGTATAATGCTGTATATCCTAGAATAAGACAACCTAACAACTCGGATGTATTATTTGACAACATTCCTGGTGAGTCGGACCCTACTTCCCGGGTGGGAATAGTATATACCTCTATAACGTTATATGTCCTAACCTAAGGCAACTTAACATGTCGGACGTAATATTTGACAACATTCCAGGCGTGTCGGACCTACTTCTCGGTGGGAACATTATATGCGTCTATAACGTTATATATCCTAACCTAAGGCATCCTAACACCTCGGATGTATCATTTGACAACATTCCTGGCGAGTTGGTCCCTACTTCACGGTGGGAACATTATATGCGTCTATAACGTTATATATCCAAACCTAACGCAACCTAACACCTCGCATGTAACGTTTGACTACATTCCTGGCGTGTCGGACCCTACTTCTCGGTGGGAACATTATATGCGTCTATAACGTTATATATCCTAACCTAAGGCAACCTAACACCTCGGATGTAACGTTTGACAACATTCCTGGCGTGTCGGACCCTACTTCTAGGTGGGAACAGTATATACGTGTATAACGTTATATAAACTGACCAAAGGCAAACTAACATCTCGGATGTAACATTTAACAACATTCCATTCGTGTCGGACCCTACTTCTCGGTGGGAACATTATATGCGTGTATAACGCTGTATATCCTAGAATAAGACAACCTAACAACTCGGATGTATTATTTGACAACATTCCTGGTGAGTCGGACCCTACTTCTCGGGTGGGAATAGTATATACCTCTATAACGTTATATGTCCTAACCTAAGGCAACCTAACATCTCGGTCTTAATATTTGACAACAATCCATGCGTGTCGAACCTACTTCTCGGTGGAAACATTATATGCATCTATAACTTTATATATCCTAACCTAAGGCAACCTAACAGCTCGGATGTAACATTTGACAACATTCCTGGCGAATCGGACCCTACTTCTCGGTGGGAACATTATATGCGTCTATAACGTTATATATCCTATCCTAAGGCAACCTAACACCTCGCATGTAACGTTTGACTACATGCCTGGCGTGTCGGACCCTACTTCTCGGTGGGAACATTATATGCGTCTGTAACGTTGTATATCCTAACCTAAGGCAACCCAACAACTCGGATGTAATATTTGACAACATTCCACGCGTGTCGAACCTACTTCTCGGTGGGAACATTATATGCGTCTATAACGTTATATGCCATAACCTAAGGCAACCGAACATCGCGAATGTAACGTTTTACAACATTCCTCGCTTGTCGGAACCGACTTCTCGGTAGGGATATTGTATACGTCTATAACGTTATATATCCCAACCTAAGTTAACCTATCATCTAGGACGTAATATTTTACAACATTCCTGGCGTGTCGGACCCTACTTCTAGGTGGGAACAGTATATACGTGTATAACGTTATATATCCTGACCAAAGGCAAACTAACATCTCGGATGTAACATTTGACAACAATCCAGGCGTGTCGTACCTACTTCTCGGTGGGAACATTATATGCGTCTATAACGTTGTATATCCGAACCAAAGGCAACCCAACAACTCGGATGTAATATTTGTCAACATTCCACGCGTGTCGAACCTACTTCTCGGTGGGAACATTATATGCGTCTATAACGTTATATACCATAACCTAAGGCAACCGAACATCGCGGATGTAACGTTTTACAACATTCCTCGCTTGTCGGAACCGACTTCTCGGTAGGGATATTGTATACGTCTATAACGTTATATATCCCAACCTAAGTTAATCTATCACCTAGGACGTAATATTTTACAACATTCCTGGCGTGTCGGACCCTACTTCTAGGTGGGAACAGTATATACGTTAATAACGTTATATATCCTGACCAAAGGCAACCTAACATCTCGGATGTAACATTTAACAACATTCCATGCGTGTCGGACCCTACTTCTCGGTGGGAACATTATACGCGTCTATGACGTTGTATATCCTAACCTAAGCAAACCCAACAACTAGGATGTAGTATTTGACAACATTCCAGGCGTGTCGAACCTACTTCTCGGTGGGAACATTGTATACGTCTATAACGTTATATATACCAACCTAAGTTTACGTATCATCTAGGACGTAATATTTTACAACATTCCTGGCATGTCGGACCCTACTTCTAGGTGGGAACAGTATATACGTGTATAACGTTATATATCCTGACCAAAGGCAAACTAACATCTCGGATGTAACATTTAACAACATTCCAGGCGTGTCGGACCCTACTTCTCGGTGGGAACATTATATGTGTGTATAATGCTGTATATCCTAGAATAAGACAACCTAACAACTCGGATGTATTATTTGACAACATTCCTGGCGTGTCGAACCCTACGTCTCAGTGGGAACAGTATATACATCTATAACGATACATATCCTAACCTAAGGCAACCTAACATCTCGGTCTTAATATTTGACAACAATCCATGCGTGTCGGACCTACTTCTCGGTGGGAACAATATATGCATCTATAACTTTATATATCCTAACCTAAGGCAACCTAACAGCTCGGATGTAACATTTGACATCATTCCTGGCGTGTCGGACCCTACTTCTCGGTGGGAACATTATATGCGTCTATAACGTTATATATCCTATCCTAAGGCAACCTAACACCTCGTATGTAACATTTGACAACATTCCTGGCGAGTCGGACCCTACTTCTCGGTGGGAACATTATATGCATCTATAACGTTATATATCCTAACCTAAGGCAACCTAACATCGCGAATGTAACGTTTTACAACATTCCTGGCTTGTTGGAACCGACTTCCCGGTGGGAACATTGTATACGTCTATAAAGTTATATATCCCAACCTAAGTTAACCTATCATCTAGGACGTAATATTTTACAACATTCCTGGCCTGTCGGACCCTACTTCTAGGTGGGAACAGTATATACGTGTATAACGTTATATATCCTGACCAAAGGCAAACTAACATCTCGGATGTAACATTTAACAACATTCCAGGCGTGTCGGACCCTACTTCTCGGTGGGAACATTATATGCGTGTATAATGCTGTATATCCTAGAATAAGACAACCTAACAACTCGGATGTATTATTTGACAACATTCCTGGTGAGTCGGACCCTACTTCCCGGGTGGGAATAGTATATACCTCTATAACGTTATATGTCCTAACCTAAGGCAACTTAACATGTCGGACGTAATATTTGACAACATTCCAGGCGTGTCGGACCTACTTCTCGGTGGGAACATTATATGCGTCTATAACGTTATATATCCTAACCTAAGGCATCCTAACACCTCGGATGTATCATTTGACAACATTCCTGGCGAGTTGGTCCCTACTTCACGGTGGGAACATTATATGCGTCTATAACGTTATATATCCAAACCTAACGCAACCTAACACCTCGCATGTAACGTTTGACTACATTCCTGGCGTGTCGGACCCTACTTCTCGGTGGGAACATTATATGCGTCTATAACGTTATATATCCTAACCTAAGGCAACCTAACACCTCGGATGTAACGTTTGACAACATTCCTGGCGTGTCGGACCCTACTTCTAGGTGGGAACAGTATATACGTGTATAACGTTATATAAACTGACCAAAGGCAAACTAACATCTCGGATGTAACATTTAACAACATTCCAGGCGTGTCGGACCCTACTTCTCGGTGGGAACATTATATGCGTGTATAACGCTGTATATCCTAGAATAAGACAACCTAACAACTCGGATGTATTATTTGACAACATTCCTGGTGAGTCGGACCCTACTTCCCGGGTGGGAATAGTATATACCTCTATAACGTTATATGTCCTAACCTGAGGCAACCTAACATGTCGGATGTTATATTTGACAACATTCCAGGCGTGTCGGACCTACTTCTCGGTGGGAACATTATATGCATCTATAACGTTATATATCCTAACCTAAGGCAACCTAACACCTCGGATGTAACATTTGACAACATTCCTGGCGAGTTGGTCCCTACTTCACGGTGGGAACATTATATGCGTCTATAACGTTATATATCCAAACCTAACGCAACCTAACACCTCGCATGTAACGTTTGAATACATTCCTGGCGTGTCGGACCCTACTTCTCGGTGGGAACATTATATGCGTCTGTAACGTTGTATATCCTAACCTAAGGCAACCCAACAACTCGGATGTAATATTTGACAACATTCCACGCGTGTCGAACCTACTTCTCGGTGGGAACATTATATGCGTCTATAACGTTATATGCCATAACCTAAGGCAACCGAACATCGCGAATGTAACGTTTTACAACATTCCTCGCTTGTCGGAACCGACTTCTCGGTAGGGATATTGTATACGTCTATAACGTTATATATCCCAACCTAAGTTAACCTATCATCTAGGACGTAATATTTTACAACATTCCTGGCGTGTCGGACCCTACTTCTAGGTGGGAACAGTATATACGTGTATAACGTTATATATCCTGACCAAAGGCAAACTAACATCTCGGATGTAACATTTGACAACAATCCAGGCGTGTCGTACCTACTTCTCGGTGGGAACATTATATGCGTCTATAACGTTGTATATCCGAACCAAAGGCAACCCAACAACTCGGATGTAATATTTGACAACATTCCACGCGTGTCGAACCTACTTCTCGGTGGGAACATTATATGCGTCTATAACGTTATATACCATAACCTAAGGCAACCGAACATCGCGAATGTAACGTTTTACAACATTCCTCGCTTGTCGGAACCGACTTCTCGGTAGGGAAAATTGTATACGTCTATAACGTTATATATCCCAACCTAAGTTAACCTATCATCTAGGACGTAATATTTTACAACATTCCTGGCGTGTCGGATCCTACTTCTAGGTGGGAACAGTATATACGTGTATAACGTTATATATCCTGACCAAAGGCAAACTAACATCTCGGATGTAACATTTAACAGCATTCCGTGCGTGTCGGACCCTACTTCTCGGTGGGAACATTATATGCGTCTATGACGTTGTATATCCTAACCTAAGGAAACCCAACAACTAGGATGTAGTATTTGACAACATTCCAGGCGTGTCGAACCTACTTCTCGGTGGGAACATTGTATACGTCTATAACGTTATATATACCAACCTAAGTTAACGTATCATCTAGGACGTAATATTTTACAACATTCCTGGCCTGTCGGACCCTACTTCTAGGTGGGAACAGTATATACGTGTATAACGTTATATATCCTGACCAAAGGCAAACTAACATCTCGGATGTAACATTTAACAACATTCCAGGCGTGTCGGACCCTACTTCTCGGTGGGAACATTATATGCGTGTATAATGCTGTATATCCTAGAATAAGACAACCTAACAACTCGGATGTATTATTTGACAACATTCCTGGTGAGTCGGACCCTACTTCCCGGGTGGGAATAGTATATACCTCTATAACGTTATATGTCCTAACCTAAGGCAACCTAACATGTCGGATGTTATATTTGACAACATTCCAGGCGTGTCGGACCTACTTCTCGGTGGGAACATTATATGCATCTATAACGTTATATATCCTAACCTAAGGCAACCTAACACCTCGGATGTAACATTTGACAACATTCCTGGCGAGTTGGTCCCTACTTCACGGTGGGAACATTATATGCGTCTATAACGTTATATATCCAAACCTAACGCAACCTAACACCTCGCATGTAACGTTTGAATACATTCCTGGCGTGTCGCGCCCTACTTCTCGGTGGGAACATTATATGCGTCTGTAACGTTGTATATCCTAACCTAAGGCAACCCAACAACTCGGATGTAATATTTGACAACATTCCACGCGTGTCGAACCTACTTCTCGGTGGGAACATTATATGCGTCTATAACGTTATATGCCATAACCTAAGGCAACCGAACATCGCGAATGTAACGTTTTACAACATTCCTCGCTTGTCGGAACCGACTTCTCGGTAGGGATATTGTATACGTCTATAACGTTATATATCCCAACCTAAGTTAACCTATCATCTAGGACGTAATATTTTACAACATTCCTGGCGTGTCGGACCCTACTTCTAGGTGGGAACAGTATATACGTGTATAACGTTATATATCCTGACCAAAGGCAAACTAACATCTCGGATGTAACATTTGACAGCAATCCAGGCGTGTCGTACCTACTTCTCGGTGGGAACATTATATGCGTCTATAACGTTGTATATCCGAACCAAAGGCAACCCAACAACTCGGATGTAATATTTGACAACATTCCACGCGTGTCGAACCTACTTCTCGGTGGGAACATTATATGCGTCTATAACGTTATATACCATAACCTAAGGCAACCGAACATCGCGAATGTAACGTTTTACAACATTCCTCGCTTGTCGGAACCGACTTCTCGGTAGGGAACATTGTATACGTCTATAACGTTATATATCCCAACCTAAGTTAACCTATCATCTAGGACGTAATATTTTACAACATTCCTGGCGTGTCGGATCCTACTTCTAGGTGGGAACAGTATATACGTGTATAACGTTATATATCCTGACCAAAGGCAAACTAACATCTCGGATGTAACATTTAACAGCATTCCATGCGTGTCGGACCCTACTTCTCGGTGGGAACATTATATGCGTCTATGACGTTGTATATCCTAACCTAAGGAAACCCAACAACTAGGATGTAGTATTTGACAACATTCCAGGCGTGTCGAACCTACTTCTCGGTGGGAACATTGTATACGTCTATAACGTTATATATACCAACCTAAGTTAACGTATCATCTAGGACGTAATATTTTACAACATTCCTGGCCTGTCGGACCCTACTTCTAGGTGGGAACAGTATATACGTGTATAACGTTATATATCCTGACCAAAGGCAAGCTAACATCTCGGATGTAACATTTAACAACATTCCAGGCGTGTCGGACCCTACTTCTCGGTGGGAACATTATATGCGTGTATAATGCTGTATATCCTAGAATAAGACAACCTAACAACTCGGATGTATTATTTGACAACATTCCTGGTGAGTCGGACCCTACTTCCCGGGTGGGAATAGTATATACCTCTATAACGTTATATGTCCTAACCTAAGGCAACCTAACATGTCGGATGTTATATTTGACAACATTCCAGGCGTGTCGGACCTACTTCTCGGTGGGAACATTATATGCGTCTATAACGTTATATATCCTAACCTAAGGCAACCTAACACCTCGGATGTAACGTTTGACAACATTCCTGGCGTGTCGGACCCTACTTCTAGGTGGGAACAGTATATACGTGTATAACGTTATATATCCTGACCAAAGGCAAACTAACATCTCGGATGTAACATTTGACAACAATCCAGGCGTGTCGTACCTACTTCTCGGTGGGAACATTATATGCGTCTATAACGTTGTATATCCGAACCAAAGGCAACCCAACAACTCGGATGTAATATTTGACAACATTCCACGCGTGTCGAACCTACTTCTCGGTGGGAACATTATATGCGTCTATAACGTTATATACCATAACCTAAGGCAACCGAACATCGCGAATGTAACGTTTTACAACATTCCTCGCTTGTCGGAACCGACTTCTCGGTAGGGATATTGTATACGTCTATAACGTTATATATCCCAACCTAAGTTAATCTATCATCTAGGACGTAATATTTTACAACATTCCTGGCGTGTCGGACCCTACTTCTAGGTGGGAACAGTATATACGTGTATAACGTTATATATCCTGACCAAAGGCAAACTAACATCTCGGATGTAACATTTAACAACATTCCATGCGTGTCGGACCCTACTTCTCGGTGGGAACATTATACGCGTCTATGACGTTGTATATCCTAACCTAAGCAAACCCAACAACTAGGATGTAGTATTTGACAACATTGCAGGCGTGTCGAACCTACTTCTCGGTGGGAACATTGTATACGTCTATAACGTTATATAAACCAACCTAAGTTAACGTATCATCTAGGACGTAATATTTTACAACATTCCTGGCGTGTCGGACCCTACTTCTAGGTGGGAACAGTATATACGTGTATAACGTTATATATCCTGACCAAAGGCAAACTAACATCTCGGATGTAACATTTAACAACATTCCAGGCGTGTCGGACCCTACTTCTCGGTGGGAACATTATATGCGTGTATAATGCTGTATATCCTAGAATAAGACAACCTAACAACTCGGATGTATTATTTGACAACATTCCTGGTGAGTCGGACCCTACTTCCCGGGTGGGAATAGTATATACGTCTATAACGTTATATGTCCTAACCTAAGGCAACCTAACATCTCGGTCTTAATATTTGACAACAATCCATGCGTGTCGGACCTACTTCTCGGTGGGAACAATATATGCATCTATAACTTTATATATCCTAACCTAAGGCAACCTAACAGCTCGGATGTAACATTTGACAACATTCCTGGCGTGTCGGACCCTACTTCTCGGTGGGAACATTATATGCGTCTATAACGTTATATATCCTATCCTAAGGCAACCTAACACCTCGTATGTAACATTTGACAACATTCCTGGCGAGTCGGACCCTACTTCTCGGTGGGAACATTATATGCATCTATAACGTTATATATCCTAACCTAAGGCAACCTAACATCGCGAATGTAACGTTTTACAACATTCCTGGCTTGTTGGAACCGACTTCCCGGTGGGAACATTGTATACGTCTATAAAGTTATATATCCCAACCTAAGTTAACCTATCATCTAGGACGTAATATTTTACAACATTCCTGGCCTGTCGGACCCTACTTCTTGGTGGGAACAGTATATACGTGTATAACGTTATATATCCTGACCAAAGGCAAACTAACATCTCGGATGTAACATTTAACAACATTCCAGGCGTGTCGGAACCTACTTCTCGGTGGGAACATTATATGCGTGTATAATGCTGTATATCCTAGAATAAGACAACCTAACAACTCGGATGTATTATTTGACAACATTCCTGGTGAGTCGGACCCTACTTCCCGGGTGGGAATAGTATATACCTCTATAACGTTATATGTCCTAACCTAAGGCAACCTAACATGTCGGACGTAATATTTGACAACATTCCAGGCGTGTCGGACCTACTTCTCGGTGGGAACATTATATGCGTCTATAACGTTATATATCCTAACCTAAGGCAACCTAACACCTCGGATGTATCATTTGACAACATTCCTGGCGAGTTGGTCCCTACTTCACGGCGGGAACATTATATGCGTCTATAACCTTATATATCCAAACCTAACGCAACCTAACACCTCGCATGTAACGTTTGACTACATTCCTGGCGTGTCGGACCCTACTTCTCGGTGGGAACATTATATGCGTCTATAACGTTATATATCCTAACCTAAGGCAACCTAACACCTCGGATGTAACGTTTGACAACATTCCTGGCCTGTCGGACCCTACTTCTAGGTGGGAACAGTATATACGTGTATAACGTTATATATCCTGACCAAAGGCAAACTAACATCTCGGATGTAACATTTAACAACATTCCAGGCGTGTCGGACCCTACTTCTCGGTGGGAACATTATATGCGTGTATAATGCTGTATATCCTAGAATAAGACAACCTAACAACTCGGATGTATTATTTGACAACATTCCTGGTGAGTCGGACCCTACTTCCCGGGTGGGAATAGTATATACCTCTATAACGTTATATGTCCTAACCTAAGGCAACCTAACATGTCGGATGTTATATTTGACAACATTCCAGGCGTGTCGGACCTACTTCTCGGTGGGAACATTATATGCATCTATAACGTTATATATCCTAACCTAAGGCAACCTAACACCTCGGATGTAACATTTGACAACATTCCTGGCGAGTTGGTCCCTACTTCACGGTGGGAACATTATATGCGTCTATAACGTTATATATCCAAACCTAACGCAACCTAACACCTCGCATGTAACGTTTGAATACATTCCTGGCGTGTCGGACCCTACTTCTCGGTGGGAACATTATATGCGTCTGTAACGTTGTATATCCTAACCTAAGGCAACCCAACAACTCGGATGTAATATTTGACAACATTCCACGCGTGTCGAACCCACTTCTCGGTGGGAACATTATATGCGTCTATAACGTTATATGCCATAACCTAAGGCAACCGAACATCGCGAATGTAACGTTTTACAACATTCCTCGCTTGTCGGAACCGACTTCTCGGTAGGGATATTGTATACGTCTATAACGTTATATATCCCAACCTAAGTTAACCTATCATCTAGGACGTAATATTTTACAACATTCCTGGCGTGTCGGACCCTACTTCTAGGTGGGAACAGTATATACGTGTATAACGTTATATATCCTGACCAAAGGCAAACTAACATCTCGGATGTAACATTTGACAGCAATCCAGGCGTGTCGTACCTACTTCTCGGTGGGAACATTATATGCGTCTATAACGTTGTATATCCGAACCAAAGGCAACCCAACAACTCGGATGTAATATTTGACAACATTCCACGCGTGTCGAACCTACTTCTCGGTGGGAACATTATATGCGTCTATAACGTTATATACCATAACCTAAGGCAACCGAACATCGCGAATGTAACGTTTTACAACATTCCTCGCTTGTCGGAACCGACTTCTCGGTAGGGAACATTGTATACGTCTATAACGTTATATATCCCAACCTAAGTTAACCTATCATCTAGGACGTAATATTTTACAACATTCCTGGCGTGTCGGATCCTACTTCTAGGTGGGAACAGTATATACGTGTATAACGTTATATATCCTGACCAAAGGCAAACTAACATCTCGGATGTAACATTTAACAGCATTCCATGCGTGTCGGACCCTACTTCTCGGTGGGAACATTATATGCGTCTATGACGTTGTATATCCTAACCTAAGGAAACCCAACAACTAGGATGTAGTATTTGACAACATTCCAGGCGTGTCGAACCTACTTCTCGGTGGGAACATTGTATACGTCTATAACGTTATATATACCAACCTAAGTTAACGTATCATCTAGGACGTAATATTTTACAACATTCCTGGCCTGTCGGACCCTACTTCTAGGTGGGAACAGTATATACGTGTATAACGTTATATATCCTGACCAAAGGCAAACTAACATCTCGGATGTAACATTTAACAACATTCCAGGCGTGTCGGACCCTACTTCTCGGTGGGAACATTATATGCGTGTATAATGCTGTATATCCTAGAATAAGACAACCTAACAACTCGGATGTATTATTTGACAACATTCCTGGTGAGTCGGACCCTACTTCCCGGGTGGGAATAGTATATACCTCTATAACGTTATATGTCCTAACCTAAGGCAACCTAACATGTCGGACGTAATATTTGACAACATTCCAGGCGTGTCGGACCTACTTCTCGGTGGGAACATTATATGCGTCTATAACGTTATATATCCTAACCTAAGGCAACCTAACACCTCGGATGTATCATTTGACAACATTCCTGGCGAGTTGGTCCCTACTTCACGGCGGGAACATTATATGCGTCTATAACCTTATATATCCAAACCTAACGCAACCTAACACCTCGCATGTAACGTTTGACTACATTCCTGGCGTGTCGGACCCTACTTCTCGGTGGGAACATTATATGCGTCTATAACGTTATATATCCTAACCTAAGGCAACCTAACACCTCGGATGTAACGTTTGACAACATTCCTGGCGTGTCGGACCCTACTTCTAGGTGGGAACAGTATATACGTGTATAACGTTATATAAACTGACCAAAGGCAAACTAACATCTCGGATGTAACATTTAACAACATTCCAGGCGTGTCGGACCCTACTTCTCGGTGGGAACATTATATGCGTGTATAACGCTGTATATCCTAGAATAAGACAACCTAACAACTCGGATGTATTATTTGACAACATTCCTGGTGAGTCGGACCCTACTTCTCGGGTGGGAATAGTATATACCTCTATAACGTTATATGTCCTAACCTAAGGCAACCTAACATCTCGGTCTTAATATTTGACAACAATCCATGCGTGTCGAACCTACTTCTCGGTGGAAACATTATATGCATCTATAACTTTATATATCCTAACCTAAGGCAACCTAACAGCTCGGATGTAACATTTGACAACATTCCTGGCGAATCGGACCCTATTTCTCGGTGGGAACATTATATGCGTCTATAACGTTATATATCCTATCCTAAGGCAACCTAACACCTCGCATGTAACGTTTGACTACATGCCTGGCGTGTCGGACCCTACTTCTCGGTGGGAACATTATATGCGTCTGTAACGTTGTATATCCTAACCTAAGGCAACCCAACAACTCGGATGTAATATTTGACAACATTCCACGCGTGTCGAACCTACTTCTCGGTGGGAACATTATATGCGTCTATAACGTTATATGCCATAACCTAAGGCAACCGAACATCGCGAAAGTAACGTTTTACAACATTCCTCGCTTGTCGGAACCGACTTCTCGGTAGGGATATTGTATACGTCTATAACATTATATATCCCAACCTAAGTTAACCTATCATCTAGGACGTAATATTTTACAACATTCCTGGCGTGTCGGACCCTACTTCTAGGTGGGAACAGTATATACGTGTATAACGTTATATATCCCGACCAAAGGCAAACTAATATCTCGGATGTAACATTTGACAACAATCCAGGCGTGTCGTACCTACTTCTCGGTGGGAACATTATATGCGTCTATAACGTTGTATATCCTAACCTAAGGAAACCCAACAACTAGGATGTAGTATTTGACAACATTCCAGGCGTGTCGAACCTACTTCTCGGTGGGAACATTGTATACGTCTATAACGTTATATATACCAACCTAAGTTAACGTATCATCTAGGACGTAATATTTTACAACATTCCTGGCCTGTCGGACCCTACTTCTAGGTGGGAACAGTATATACGTGTATAACGTTATATATCCTGACCAAAGGCAAACTAACATCTCGGATGTAACATTTAACAATATTCCAGGCGTGTCGGACCCTACTTCTCGGTGGGAACATTATATCCGTGTATAATGCTGTATATCCTAGAATAAGACAACCTAACAACTTGGATGTATTATTTGACAACATTCCTGGTGAGTCGGACCCTACTTCCCGGGTGGGAATAGTATATACCTCTATAACGTTATATGTCCTAACCTAAGGCAACCTAACATGTCGGATGTAATATTTGACAACATTCCAGGCGTGTCGGACCTACTTCTCGGTGGGAACATTATATGCGTCTATAACGTTATATATCCTAACCTAAGGCAACCTAACACCTCGGATGTAACATTAGACAACATTCCTGGCCAGTTGGTCCCTACTTCACGGTGGGAACATTATATGCGTCTATAACGTTATATATCCAAACCTAACGCAACCTAACACCTCGCATGTAACGTTTGACTACATTCCTGGCGTGTCGGACCCTACTTCTCGGTGGGAACATTATATGCGTCTATAACGTTATATATCCTAACCTAAGGCAACCTAACACCTCGGATGTAACGTTTGACAACATTCCTGGCGTGTCGGACCCTACTTCTAGGTGGGAACAGTATATACGTGTATAACGTTATATAAACTGACCAAAGGCAAACTAACTTCTCGGATGTAACATTTAACAACATTCCAGGCGTGTCGGACCCTACTTCTCGGTGGGAACATTATATGTGTGTATAATGCTGTATATCCTAGAATAAGACAACCTAACAACTCGGATGTATTATTTGACAACATTCCTGGCGTGTCGAACCCTACGTCTCAGTGGGAACAGTATATACATCTATAACGATATATATCCTAACCTAAGGCAACCTAACATCTCGGTCTTAATATTTGACAACAATCCATGCGTGTCGGACCTACTTCTCGGTGGGAGCAATATATGCATCTATAACTTTATATATCCTAACCTAAGGCAACCTAACAGCTCGGATGTAACATTTGACAACATTCCTGGCGAGTCGGACCCTACTTCTCGGTGGGAACATTATATGCGTCTATAACGTTATATATCCTATCCTAAGGCAACCTAACACCTCGTATGTAACATTTGACAACATTCCTGGCGAGTCGGACCCTACTTCTCGGTGGGAACATTATATGCATCTATAACGTTATATATCCTAACCTAAGGCAACCTAACATCGCGAATGTAACGTTTTACAACATTCCTGGCTTGTTGGAACCGACTTCCCGGTGGGAACATTGTATACGTCCATAAAGTTATATATCCCAACCTAAGTTAACCTATCATCTAGGACGTAATATTTTACAACATTCCTGGCGTGTCGGATTCTACTTCTACGTGGGAACAGTATATACGTCTATAACGTTATATATCCTAACCTAAGGCAACCTAACATCTCGGATGTAATATTTGACAACAATCCAGGCGTGTCGTACCTACTTCTCGGTGGGAACATTATATGCGTCTATAACGTTGTATGTCCGAACCAAAGGCAACCCAACAACTCGGATGTAATATTTGACAACATTCCACGCGTGTCGAACCTACTTCTCGGTGGGAACATTATATGCGTCTATAACGTTATATACCATAACCTAAGGCAACCGAACATCGCGAATGTAACGTTTTACAACATTCCGCGCTTGTCGGAACCGACTTCTCGGTAGGGAACATTGTATACGTCTATAACGTTATATATCCCAACCTAAGTTAACCTATCATCTAGGACGTAATATTTTACAACATTCCTGGCGTGTCGGACCCTACTTCTAGGTGGGAACAGTATATACGTGTATAACGTTATATATCCTGACCAAAGGCAAACTAACATCTCGGATGTAACATTTAACAGCATTCCATGCGTGTCGGACCCTACTTCTCGGTGGGAACATTATATGCGTCTATGACGTTGTATATCCTAACCTAAGGAAACCCAACAACTAGGATGTAGTATTTGACAACATTCCAGGCGTGTCGAACCTACTTCTCGGTGAGAACATTGTATACGTCTATAACGTTATATATACCAACCTAAGTTAACGTATCATCTAGGACGTAATATTTTACAACATTCCTGGCCTGTCGGACCCTACTTCTAGGTGGGAACAGTATATACGTGTATAACGTTATATATCCTGACCAAAGGCAAACTAACATCTCGGAGGTAACATTTAACAACATTCCAGGCGTGTCGGACCCTACTTCTCGGTGGGAACATTATATGCGTGTATAATGCTGTATATCCTAGAATAAGACAACCTAACAACTCGGATGTATTATTTGACAACATTCCTGGTGAGTCGGACCCTACTTCCCGGGTGGGAATAGTATATACCTCTATAACGTTATATGTCCTAACCTAAGGCAACCTAACATGTCGGATGTAATATTTGACAACATTCCAGGCGTGTCGGACCTACTTCTCGGTGGGAACATTATATGCGTCTATAACGTTATATATCCTAACCTAAGGCAACCTAACACCTCGGATGTAACATTTGACAACATTCCTGGCGAGTTGGTCCCTACTTCACGGTGGGAACATTATATGCGTCTATAACGTTATATATCCAAACCTAACGCAACCTAACACCTCGCATGTAACGTTTGACTACATTCCTGGCGTGTCGGACCCTACTTCTCGGTGGGAACATTATATGCGTCTATAACGTTATATATCCTAACCTAAGGCAACCTAACACCTCGGATGTAACGTTTGACAACATTCCTGGCGTGTCGGACCCTACTTCTAGGTGGGAACAGTATATACGTGTATAACGTTATATAAACTGACCAAAGGCAAACTAACATCTCGGATGTAACATTTAACAACATTCCAGGCGTGTCGGACCCTACTTCTCGGTGGGAACATTATATGCGTGTATAACGCTGTATATCCTAGAATAAGACAACCTAACAACTCGGATGTATTATTTGACAACATTCCTGGTGAGTCGGACCCTACTTCTCGGGTGGGAATAGTATATACCTCTATAACGTTATATGTCCTAACGTAAGGCAACCTAACATCTCGGTCTTAATATTTGACAACAATCCATGCGTGTCGGACCTACTTCTCGGTGGAAACATTATATGCATCTATAACTTTATATATCCTAACCTAAGGCAACCTAACAGCTCGGATGTAACATTTGACAACATTCCTGGCGAATCGGACCCTACTTCTCGGTGGGAACATTATATGCGTCTATAACGTTATATATCCTATCCTAAGGCAACCTAACACCTCGCATGTAACGTTTGACTACATTCCTGGCGTGTCGGACCCTACTTCTCGGTGGGAACATTATATGCGTCTATAACGTTATATGCCATAACCTAAGGCAACCGAACATCGCGAATGTAACGTTTTACAACATTCCTCGCTTGTCGGAACCGACTTCTCGGTAGGGATATTGTATACGTCTATAACGTTATATATCCCAACCTAAGTTAACCTATCATCTAGGACGTAATATTTTACAACATTCCTGGCGTGTCGGACCCTACTTCTAGGTGGGAACAGTATATACGTGTATAACGTTATATATCCTGACCAAAGGCAAACTAACATCTCGGATGTAACATTTGACAACAATCCAGGCGTGTCGTACCTACTTCTCGGTGGGAACATTATATGCGTCTATAACGTTGTATATCCGAACCAAAGGCAACCCAACAACTCGGATGTAATATTTGACAACATTCCACGCGTGTCGAACCTACTTCTCGGTGGGAACATTATATGCGTCTATAACGTTATATACCATAACCTAAGGCAACCGAACATCGCGAATGTAACGTTTTACAACATTCCTCGCTTGTCGGAACCGACTTCTCGGTAGGGAACATTGTATACGTCTATAACGTTATATATCCCAACCTAAGTTAACCTATCATCTAGGACGTAATATTTTACAACATTCCTGGCGTGTCGGACCCTACTTCTAGGTGGGAACAGTATATACGTGTATAACGTTATATATCCTGACCAAAGGCAAACTAACATCTCGGATGTAACATTTAACAGCATTCCATGCGTGTCGGACCCTACTTCTCGGTGGGAACATTATATGCGTCTATGACGTTGTATATCCTAACCTAAGGAAACCCAACAACTAGGATGTAGTATTTGACAACATTCCAGGCGTGTCGAACCTACTTCTCGGTGGGAACATTGTATACGTCTATAACGTTATATATACCAACCTAAGTTAACGTATCATCTAGGACGTAATATTTTACAACATTCCTGGCGTGTCGGACCCTACTTCTAGGTGGGAACAGTATATACGTGTATAACGTTATATATCCTGACCAAAGGCAAACTAACATCTCGGATGTAACATTTAACAACATTCCAGGCGTGTCGGACCCTACTTCTCGGTGGGAACATTATATGCGTGTATAATGCTGTATATCCTAGAATAAGACAACCTAACAACTCGGATGTATTATTTGACAACATTCCTGGTGAGTCGGACCCTACTTCTCGGGTGGGAATAGTATATACCTCTATAACGTTATATGTCCTAACCTAAGGCAACCTAACATGTCGGATGTAATATTTGACAACATTCCAGGCGTGTCGGACCTACTTCTCGGTGGGAACATTATATGCGTCTATAACGTTATATATCCTTACCTAAGGCAACCTAACACATCGTATGTAACATTTGACAACATTCCAGGCGTGTCGGACCTACTTCTCGGTGGGAACATTATATGCGTCTATAACGTTATATATCCTAACCTAAGGCAACCTAACACCTCGGATGTAACATTAGACAACATTCCTGGCGAGTTGGTCCCTACTTCACGGTGGGAACATTATATGCGTCTATAACGTTATATATCCTAACCTAAAGCAACCTAACACCTCTCATGTAACGTTTGACTACATTCCTGGCGTGTCGGACCCTACTTCTCGGTGGGAACATTATATGCGTCTATAACGTTGTATCACGTTATATAAACTGACCAAAGGCAAACTAACATCTCGGATGTAACATTTAACAACATTCCAGGCGTGTCGGACCCTACTTCTCGGTGGGAACATTATATGCGTGTATAACGCTGTATATCCTAGAATAAGACAACCTAACAACTCGGATGTATTATTTGACAACATTCCTGGTGAGTCAGACCCTACTTCTCGGGTGGGAATAGTATATACCTCTATAACGTTATATGTCCTAACCTAAGGCAACCTAACATCTCGGTCTTAATATTTGACAACAATCCATGCGTGTCGGACCTACTTCTCGGTGGAAACATTATATGCATCTATAACTTTATATATCCTAACCTAAGGCAACCTAACAGCTCGGATGTAACATTTGACAACATTCCTGGCGAATCGGACCCTACTTCTCGGTGGGAACATTATATGCGTCTATAACGTTATATATCCTATCCTAAGGCAACCTAACACCTCGCATGTAACGTTTGACTACATTCCTGGCGTGTCGGACCCTACTTCTCGGTGGGAACATTATATGCGTCTGTAACGTTGTATATCCTAACCTAAGGCAACCCAACAACTCGGATGTAATATTTGACAACATTCCACGCGTGTCGAACCTACTTCTCGGTGGGAACATTATATGCGTCTATAACGTTATATGCCATAACCTAAGGCAACCGAACATCGCGAATGTAACGTTTTACAACATTCCTCGCTTGTCGGAACCGACTTCTCGGTAGGGAACATTGTATACGTCTATAACGTTATATATCCCAACCTAAGTTAACCTATCATCTAGGACGTAATATTTTACAACATTCCTGGCGTGTCGGACCCTACTTCTAGGTGGGAACAGTATATACGTGTATAACGTTATATATCCTGACCAAAGGCAAACTAACATCTCGGATGTAACATTTAACAGCATTCCATGCGTGTCGGACCCTACTTCTCGGTGGGAACATTATATGCGTCTATGACGTTGTATATCCTAACCTAAGGAAACCCAACAACTAGGATGTAGTATTTGACAACATTCCAGGCGTGTCGAACCTACTTCTCGGTGGGAACATTGTATACGTCTATAACGTTATATATACCAACCTAAGTTAACGTATCATCTAGGACGTAATATTTTACAACATTCCTGGCCTGTCGGACCCTACTTCTAGGTGGGAACAGTATATACGTGTATAACGTTATATATCCTGACCAAAGGCAAACTAACATCTCGGATGTAACATTTAACAACATTCCAGGCGTGTCGGACCCTACTTCTCGGTGGGAACATTATATGCGTGTATAATGCTGTATATCCTAGAATAAGACAACCTAACAACTCGGATGTATTATTTGACAACATTCCTGGTGAGTCGGACCCTACTTCCCGGGTGGGAATAGTATATACCTCTATAACGTTATATGTCCTAACCTAAGGCAACCTAACATGTCGGATGTAATATTTGACAACATTCCAGGCGTGTCGGACCTATTTCTCGGTGGGAACATTATATGCGTCTATAACGTTATATATCCTAACCTAAGGCAACCTAACACCTCGGATGTAACATTTGACAACATTCCTGGCGAGTTGGTCCCTACTTCACGGTGGGAACATTATATGCGTCTATAACGTTATATATCCAAACCTAACGCAACCTAACACCTCGCATGTAACGTTTGACTACATTCCTGGCGTGTCGGACCCTACTTCTCGGTGGGAACATTATATGCGTCTATAACGTTATATATCCTAACCTAAGGCAACCTAACACCTCGGATGTAACGTTTGACAACATTGCTGGCGTGTCGGAACCTACTTCTAGGTGGGAACAGTATATACGTGTATAACGTTATATATCCTGACCAAAGGCAAACTAACATCTCGGAGGTAACATTTAACAACATTCCAGGCGTGTCGGACCCTACTTCTCGGTGGGAACATTATATGCGTGTATAATGCTGTATATCCTAGAATAAGACAACCTAACAACTCGGATGTATTATTTGACAACATTCCTGGTGAGTCGGACCCTACTTCCCGGGTGGGAATAGTATATACCTCTATAACGTTATATGTCCTAACCTAAGGCAACCTAACATGTCGGATGTAATATTTGACAACATTCCAGGCGTGTCGGACCTACTTCTCGGTGGGAACATTATATGCGTCTATAACGTTATATATCCTAACCTAAGGCAACCTAACACCTCGGATGTAACATTTGACAACATTCCTGGCGAGTTGGTCCCTACTTCACGGTGGGAACATTATATGCGTCTATAACGTTATATATCCAAACCTAACGCAACCTAACACCTCGCATGTAACGTTTGACTACATTCCTGGCGTGTCGGACCCTACTTCTCGGTGGGAACATTATATGCGTGTATAATGCTGTATATCCTAGAATAAGACAACCTAACAACTCGGATGTATTATTTGACAACATTCCTGGTGAGTCAGACCCTACTTCTCGGGTGGGAATAGTATATACCTCTATAACGTTATATGTCCTAACCTAAGGCAACCTAACATCTCGGTCTTAATATTTGACAACAATCCATGCGTGTCGGACCTACTTCTCGGTGGAAACATTATATGCATCTATAACTTTATATATCCTAACCTAAGGCAACCTAACAGCTCGGATGTAACATTTGACAACATTCCTGGCGAATCGGACCCTACTTCTCGGTGGGAACATTATATGCGTCTATAACGTTATATATCCTATCCTAAGGCAACCTAACACCTCGCATGTAACGTTTGACTACATTCCTGGCGTGTCGGACCCTACTTCTCGGTGGGAACGTTATATGCGTCTGTAACGTTGTATATCCTAACCTAAGGCAACCCAACAACTCGGATGTAATATTTGACAACATTCCACGCGTGTCGAACCTACTTCTCGGTGGGAACATTATATGCGTCTATAACGTTATATGCCATAACCTAAGGCAACCGAACATCGCGAATGTAACGTTTTACAACATTCCTCGCTTGTCGGAACCGACTTCTCGGTAGGGAACATTGTATACGTCTATAACGTTATATATCCCAACCTAAGTTAACCTATCATCTAGGACGTAATATTTTACAACATTCCTGGCGTGTCGGACCCTACTTCTAGGTGGGAACAGTATATACGTGTATAACGTTATATATCCTGACCAAAGGCAAACTAACATCTCGGATGTAACATTTAACAGCATTCCATGCGTGTCGGACCCTACTTCTCGGTGGGAACATTATATGCGTCTATGACGTTGTATATCCTAACCTAAGGAAACCCAACAACTAGGATGTAGTATTTGACAACATTCCAGGCGTGTCGAACCTACTTCTCGGTGGGAACATTGTATACGTCTATAACGTTATATATACCAACCTAAGTTAACGTATCATCTAGGACGTAATATTTTACAACATTCCTGGCCTGTCGGACCCTACTTCTAGGTGGGAACAGTATATACGTGTATAACGTTATATATCCTGACCAAAGGCAAACTAACATCTCGGATGTAACATTTAACAACATTCCAGGCGTGTCGGACCCTACTTCTCGGTGGGAACATTATATGCGTGTATAATGCTGTATATCCTAGAATAAGACAACCTAACAACTCGGATGTATTATTTGACAACATTCCTGGTGAGTCGGACCCTACTTCCCGGGTGGGAATAGTATATACCTCTATAAC
Source organism: Xylocopa violacea (assembly GCA_963969225.1). NCBI lineage: Eukaryota > Metazoa > Arthropoda > Insecta > Hymenoptera > Apidae > Xylocopa > Xylocopa violacea. Next base: position 3,130,159 of record CAXAJV010000835.1, read on the forward strand.
GTTATATGTCCTAACCTAAGGCAACCTAACATGTCGGATGTAATATTTGACAACATTCCAGGCGTGTCGGACCTACTTCTCGGTGGGAACATTATATGCGTCTATAACGTTATATATCCTAACCTAAGGCAACCTAACACCTCGGATGTAACATTTGACAACATTCCTGGCGAGTTGGTCCCTACTTCACGGTGGGAACATTATATGCGTCTATAACGTTATATATCCAAACCTAACGCAACCTAACACCTCGCATGTAACGTTTGACTACATTCCTGGCGTGTCGGACCCTACTTCTCGGTGGGAACATTATATGCGTCTATAACGTTATATATCCTAACCTAAGGCAACCTAACACCTCGGATGTAACGTTTGACAACATTGCTGGCGTGTCGGAACCTACTTCTAGGTGGGAACAGTATATACGTGTATAACGTTATATATCCTGACCAAAGGCAAACTAACATCTCGGAGGTAACATTTAACAACATTCCAGGCGTGTCGGACCCTACTTCTCGGTGGGAACATTATATGCGTGTATAATGCTGTATATCCTAGAATAAGACAACCTAACAACTCGGATGTATTATTTGACAACATTCCTGGTGAGTCGGACCCTACTTCCCGGGTGGGAATAGTATATACCTCTATAACGTTATATGTCCTAACCTAAGGCAACCTAACATGTCGGATGTAATATTTGACAACATTCCAGGCGTGTCGGACCTACTTCTCGGTGGGAACATTATATGCGTCTATAACGTTATATATCCTAACCTAAGGCAACCTAACACCTCGGATGTAACATTTGACAACATTCCTGGCGAGTTGGTCCCTACTTCACGGTGGGAACATTATATGCGTCTATAACGTTATATATCCAAACCTAACGCAACCTAACACCTCGCATGTAACGTTTGACTACATTCCTGGCGTGTCTGACCCTACTTCTCGGTGGGAACATTATATGCGTCTATAACGTTATATATCCTAACCTAAGGCAACCTAACACCTCGGATGTAACGTTTGACAACATTCCTGGCGTGTCGGACCCTACTTCTAGGTGGGAACAGTATATACGTGTATAACGTTATATAAACTGACCAAAGGCAAACTAACATCTCGGATGTAACATTTAACAACATTCCAGGCGTGTCGGACCCTACTTCTCGGTGGGAACATTATATGCGTGTATAACGCTGTATATCCTAGAATAAGACAACCTAACAACTCGGATGTATTATTTGACAACATTCCTGGTGAGTCAGACCCTACTTCTCGGGTGGGAATAGTATATACCTCTATAACGTTATATGTCCTAACGTAAGGCAACCTAACATCTCGGTCTTAATATTTGACAACAATCCATGCGTGTCGGACCTACTTCTCGGTGGAAACATTATATGCATCTATAACTTTATATATCCTAACCTAAGGCAACCTAACAGCTCGGATGTAACATTTGACAACATTCCTGGCGAATCGGACCCTACTTCTCGGTGGGAACATTATATGCGTCTATAACGTTATATATCCTATCCTAAGGCAACCTAACACCTCGCATGTAACGTTTGACTACATTCCTGGCGTGTCGAACCCTACTTCTCGGTGGGAACATTATATGCGTCTATAACGTTATATGCCATAACCTAAGGCAACCGAACATCGCGAATGTAACGTTTTACAACATTCCTCGCTTGTCGGAACCGACTTCTCGGTAGGGATATTGTATACGTCTATAACGTTATATATCCCAACCTAAGTTAACCTATCATCTAGGACGTAATATTTTACAACATTCCTGGCGTGTCGGACCCTACTTCTAGGTGGGAACAGTATATACGTGTATAACGTTATATATCCTGACCAAAGGCAAACTAACATCTCGGATGTAACATTTGACAACAATCCAGGCGTGTCGTACCTACTTCTCGGTGGGAACATTATATGCGTCTATGACGTTGTATATCCTAACCTAAGGAAACCCAACAACTAGGATGTAGTATTTGACAACATTCCAGGCGTGTCGAACCTACTTCTCGGTGGGAACATTGTATACGTCTATAACGTTATATATACCAACCTAAGTTAACGTATCATCTAGGTCGTAATATTTTACAACATTCCTGGCCTGTCGGACCCTACTTCTAGGTGGGAACAGTATATACGTGTATAACGTTATATATCCTGACCAAAGGCAAACTAACATCTCGGATGTAACATTTAACAACATTCCAGGCGTGTCGGACCCTACTTCTCGGTGGGAACATTATATGCGTGTATAATGCTGTATATCCTAGAATAAGACAACCTAACAACTCGGATGTATTATTTGACAACATTCCTGGTGAGTCGGACCCTACTTCTCGGGTGGGAATAGTATATACCTCTATAACGTTATATGTCCTAACCTAAGGCAACCTAACATGTCGGATGTAATATTTGACAACATTCCAGGCGTGTCGGACCTACTTCTCGGTGGGAACATTATATGCGTCTATAACGTTATATATCCTTACCTAAGGCAACCTAACACATCGTATGTAACATTTGACAACATTCCAGGCGTGTCGGACCTACTTCTCGGTGGGAACATTATATGCGTCTATAACGTTATATATCCTAACCTAAGGCAACCTAACACCTCGGATGTAACATTAGACAACATTCCTGGCGAGTTGGTCCCTACTTCACGGTGGGAACATTATATGCGTCTATAACGTTATATATCCTAACCTAAAGCAACCTAACACCTCTCATGTAACGTTTGACTACATTCCTGGCGTGTCGGACCCTACTTCTCGGTGGGAACATTATATGCGTCTATAACGTTGTATCACGTTATATAAACTGACCAAAGGCAAACTAACATCTCGGATGTAACATTTAACAACATTCCAGGCGTGTCGGACCCTACTTCTCGGTGGGAACATTATATGCGTCTATAACGTTATATATCCTATCCTAAGGCAACCTAACACCTCGCATGTAACGTTTGACTACATTCCTGGCGTGTCGAACCCTACTTCTCGGTGGGAACATTATATGCGTCTATAACGTTATATGCCATAACCTAAGGCAACCGAACATCGCGAATGTAACGTTTTACAACATTCCTCGCTTGTCGGAACCGACTTCTCGGTAGGGATATTGTATACGTCTATAACGTTATATATCCCAACCTAAGTTAACCTATCATCTAGGACGTAATATTTTACAACATTCCTGGCGTGTCGGACCCTACTTCTAGGTGGGAACAGTATATACGTGTATAACGTTATATATCCTGACCAAAGGCAAACTAACATCTCGGATGTAACATTTGACAACAATCCAGGCGTGTCGTACCTACTTCTCGGTGGGAACATTATATGCGTCTATGACGTTGTATATCCTAACCTAAGGAAACCCAACAACTAGGATGTAGTATTTGACAACATTCCAGGCGTGTCGAACCTACTTCTCGGTGGGAACATTGTATACGTCTATAACGTTATATATACCAACCTAAGTTAACGTATCATCTAGGTCGTAATATTTTACAACATTCCTGGCCTGTCGGACCCTACTTCTAGGTGGGAACAGTATATACGTGTATAACGTTATATATCCTGACCAAAGGCAAACTAACATCTCGGATGTAACATTTAACAACATTCCAGGCGTGTCGGACCCTACTTCTCGGTGGGAACATTATATGCGTGTATAATGCTGTATATCCTAGAATAAGACAACCTAACAACTCGGATGTATTATTTGACAACATTCCTGGTGAGTCGGACCCTACTTCTCGGGTGGGAATAGTATATACCTCTATAACGTTATATGTCCTAACCTAAGGCAACCTAACATGTCGGATGTAATATTTGACAACATTCCAGGCGTGTCGGACCTACTTCTCGGTGGGAACATTATATGCGTCTATAACGTTATATATCCTTACCTAAGGCAACCTAACACATCGTATGTAACATTTGACAACATTCCAGGCGTGTCGGACCTACTTCTCGGTGGGAACATTATATGCGTCTATAACGTTATATATCCTAACCTAAGGCAACCTAACACCTCGGATGTAACATTAGACAACATTCCTGGCGAGTTGGTCCCTACTTCACGGTGGGAACATTATATGCGTCTATAACGTTATATATCCTAACCTAAAGCAACCTAACACCTCTCATGTAACGTTTGACTACATTCCTGGCGTGTCGGACCCTACTTCTCGGTGGGAACATTATATGCGTCTATAACGTTGTATCACGTTATATAAACTGACCAAAGGCAAACTAACATCTCGGATGTAACATTTAACAACATTCCAGGCGTGTCGGACCCTACTTCTCGGTGGGAACATTATATGCGTGTATAACGCTGTATATCCTAGAATAAGACAACCTAACAACTCGGATGTATTATTTGACAACATTCCTGGTGAGTCAGACCCTACTTCTCGGTTGGGAATAGTATATACCTCTATAACGTTATATGTCCTAACCTAAGGCAACCTAACATCTCGGTCTTAATATTTGACAACAATCCATGCGTGTCGGACCTACTTCTCGGTGGAAACATTATATGCATCTATAACTTTATATATCCTAACCTAAGGCAACCTAACAGCTCGGATGTAACATTTGACAACATTCCTGGCGAATCGGACCCTACTTCTCGGTGGGAACATTATATGCGTCTATAACGTTATATATCCTATCCTAAGGCAACCTAACACCTCGCATGTAACGTTTGACTACATTCCTGGCGTGTCGGACCCTACTTCTCGGTGGGAACATTATATGCGTCTGTAACGTTGTATATCCTAACCTAAGGCAACCCAACAACTCGGATGTAATATTTGACAACATTCCACGCGTGTCGAACCTACTTCTCGGTGGGAACATTATATGCGTCTATAACGTTATATGCCATAACCTAAGGCAACCGAACATCGCGAATGTAACGTTTTACAACATTCCTCGCTTGTCGGAACCGACTTCTCGGTAGGGAACATTGTATACGTCTATAACGTTATATATCCCAACCTAAGTTAACCTATCATCTAGGACGTAATATTTTACAACATTCCTGGCGTGTCGGACCCTACTTCTAGGTGGGAACAGTATATACGTGTATAACGTTATATATCCTGACCAAAGGCAAACTAACATCTCGGATGTAACATTTAACAGCATTACATGCGTGTCGGACCCTACTTCTCGGTGGGAACATTATATGCGTCTATGACGTTGTATATCCTAACCTAAGGAAACCCAACAACTAGGATGTAGTATTTGACAACATTCCAGGCGTGTCGAACCTACTTCTCGGTGGGAACATTGTATACGTCTATAAAGTTATATATCCCAACCTAAGTTAACCTATCATCTAGGACGTAATATTTTACAACATTCCTGGCGTGTCGGATTCTACTTCTACGTGGGAACAGTATATACGTCTATAACGTTATATATCCTAACCTAAGGCAACCTAACATCTCGGATGTAATATTTGACAACAATCCAGGCGTGTCGTACCTACTTCTCGGTGGGAACATTATATGCGTCTATAACGTTGTATATCCGAACCAAAGGCAACCCAACAACTCGGATGTAATATTTGACAACATTCCACGCGTGTCGATCCTACTTCTCGGTGGGAACATTATATGCGTCTATAACGTTATATACCATAACCTAAGGCAACCGAACATCGCGAATGTAACGTTTTACAACATTCCTCGCTTGTCGGAACCGACTTCTCGGTAGGGAACATTGTATACGTCTATAACGTTATATATCCCAACCTAAGTTAACCTATCATCTAGGACGTAATATTTTACAACATTCCTGGCGTGTCGGACCCTACTTCTAGGTGGGAACAGTATATACGTGTATAACGTTATATATCCTGACCAAAGGCAAACTAACATCTCGGATGTAACATTTAACAGCATTCCATGCGTGTCGGACCCTACTTCTCGGTGGGAACATTATATGCGTCTATGACGTTGTATATCCTAACCTAAGGAAACCCAACAACTAGGATGTACTATTTGACAACATTCCAGGCGTGTCGAACCTACTTCTCGGTGGGAACATTGTATACGTCTATAACGTTATATATACCAACCTAAGTTAACGTATCATCTAGGACGTAATATTTTACAACATTCCTGGCCTGTCGGACCCTACTTCCAGGTGGGAACAGTATATACGTGTATAACGTTATATATCCTGACCAAAGGCAAACTAACATCTCGGATGTAACATTTAACAACATTCCAGGCGTGTCGGACCCTACTTCTCGGTGGGAACATTATATGCGTGTATAATGCTGTATATCCTAGAATAAGACAACCTAACAACTCGGATGTATTATTTGACAACATTCCTGGTGAGTCGGACCCTACTTCCCGGGTGGGAATAGTATATACCTCTATAACGTTATATGTCCTAACCTAAGGCAACCTAACATGTCGGATGTAATATTTGACAACATTCCAGGCGTGTCGGACCTACTTCTCGGTGGGAACATTATATGCGTCTATAACGTTATATATCCTAACCTAAGGCAACCTAACACCTCGGATGTAACGTTTGACAACATTCCTGGCGTGTCGGACCCTACTTCTAGGTGGGAACAGTATATACGTGTATAACGTTATATATCCTGACCAAAGGCAAACTAACATCTCGGATGTAACATTTAACAGCATTCCATGCGTGTCGGACCCTACTTCTCGGTGGGAACATTATATGCGTCTATAACGTTATATATCCTAACCTAAGGCAACCTAACACCTCGGATGTAACATTTGACAACATTCCTGGCGAGTTGGTCCCTACTTCACGGTGGGAACATTATATGCGTCTATAACGTTATATATCCAAACCTAACGCAACCTAACACCTCGCATGTAACGTTTGACTACATTCCTGGCGTGTCGGACCCTACTTCTCGGTGGGAACATTATATGCGTCTATAACGTTATATATCCTAACCTAAGGCAACCTAACACCTCGGATGTAACGTTTGACAACATTGCTGGCGTGTCGGAACCTACTTCTAGGTGGGAACAGTATATACGTGTATAACGTTATATATCCTGACCAAAGGCAAACTAACATCTCGGAGGTAACATTTAACAACATTCCAGGCGTGTCGGACCCTACTTCTCGGTGGGAACATTATATGCGTGTATAATGCTGTATATCCTAGAATAAGACAACCTAACAACTCGGATGTATTATTTGACAACATTCCTGGTGAGTCGGACCCTACTTCCCGGGTGGGAATAGTATATACCTCTATAACGTTATATGTCCTAACCTAAGGCAACCTAACATGTCGGATGTAATATTTGACAACATTCCAGGCGTGTCGGACCTACTTCTCGGTGGGAACATTATATGCGTCTATAACGTTATATATCCTAACCTAAGGCAACCTAACACCTCGGATGTAACATTTGACAACATTCCTGGCGAGTTGGTCCCTACTTCACGGTGGGAACATTATATGCGTCTATAACGTTATATATCCAAACCTAACGCAACCTAACACCTCGCATGTAACGTTTGACTACATTCCTGGCGTGTCTGACCCTACTTCTCGGTGGGAACATTATATGCGTCTATAACGTTATATATCCTAACCTAAGGCAACCTAACACCTCGGATGTAACGTTTGACAACATTCCTGGCGTGTCGGACCCTACTTCTAGGTGGGAACAGTATATACGTGTATAACGTTATATAAACTGACCAAAGGCAAACTAACATCTCGGATGTAACATTTAACAACATTCCAGGCGTGTCGGACCCTACTTCTCGGTGGGAACATTATATGCGTGTATAACGCTGTATATCCTAGAATAAGACAACCTAACTACTCGGATGTATTATTTGACAACATTCCTGGTGAGTCAGACCCTACTTCTCGGGTGGGAATAGTATATACCTCTATAACGTTATATGTCCTAACGTAAGGCAACCTAACATCTCGGTCTTAATATTTGACAACAATCCATGCGTGTCGGACCTACTTCTCGGTGGAAACATTATATGCATCTATAACTTTATATATCCTAACCTAAGGCAACCTAACAGCTCGGATGTAACATTTGACAACATTCCTGGCGAATCGGACCCTACTTCTCGGTGGGAACATTATATGCGTCTATAACGTTATATATCCTATCCTAAGGCAACCTAACACCTCGCATGTAACGTTTGACTACATTCCTGGCGTGTCGAACCCTACTTCTCGGTGGGAACATTATATGCGTCTATAACGTTATATGCCATAACCTAAGGCAACCGAACATCGCGAATGTAACGTTTTACAACATTCCTCGCTTGTCGGAACCGACTTCTCGGTAGGGATATTGTATACGTCTATAACGTTATATATCCCAACCTAAGTTAACCTATCATCTAGGACGTAATATTTTACAACATTCCTGGCGTGTCGGACCCTACTTCTAGGTGGGAACAGTATATACGTGTATAACGTTATATATCCTGACCAAAGGCAAACTAACATCTCGGATGTAACATTTGACAACAATCCAGGCGTGTCGTACCTACTTCTCGGTGGGAACATTATATGCGTCTATGACGTTGTATATCCTAACCTAAGGAAACCCAACAACTAGGATGTAGTATTTGACAACATTCCAGGCGTGTCGAACCTACTTCTCGGTGGGAACATTGTATACGTCTATAACGTTATATATACCAACCTAAGTTAACGTATCATCTAGGTCGTAATATTTTACAACATTCCTGGCCTGTCGGACCCTACTTCTAGGTGGGAACAGTATATACGTGTATAACGTTATATATCCTGACCAAAGGCAAACTAACATCTCGGATGTAACATTTAACAACATTCCAGGCGTGTCGGACCCTACTTCTCGGTGGGAACATTATATGCGTGTATAATGCTGTATATCCTAGAATAAGACAACCTAACAACTCGGATGTATTATTTGACAACATTCCTGGTGAGTCGGACCCTACTTCTCGGGTGGGAATAGTATATACCTCTATAACGTTATATGTCCTAACCTAAGGCAACCTAACATGTCGGATGTAATATTTGACAACATTCCAGGCGTGTCGGACCTACTTCTCGGTGGGAACATTATATGCGTCTATAACGTTATATATCCTTACCTAAGGCAACCTAACACATCGTATGTAACATTTGACAACATTCCAGGCGTGTCGGACCTACTTCTCGGTGGGAACATTATATGCGTCTATAACGTTATATATCCTAACCTAAGGCAACCTAACACCTCGGATGTAACATTAGACAACATTCCTGGCGAGTTGGTCCCTACTTCACGGTGGGAACATTATATGCGTCTATAACGTTATATATCCTAACCTAAAGCAACCTAACACCTCTCATGTAACGTTTGACTACATTCCTGGCGTGTCGGACCCTACTTCTCGGTGGGAACATTATATGCGTCTATAACGTTGTATCACGTTATATAAACTGACCAAAGGCAAACTAACATCTCGGATGTAACATTTAACAACATTCCAGGCGTGTCGGACCCTACTTCTCGGTGGGAACATTATATGCGTCTATAACGTTATATATCCTATCCTAAGGCAACCTAACACCTCGCATGTAACGTTTGACTACATTCCTGGCGTGTCGAACCCTACTTCTCGGTGGGAACATTATATGCGTCTATAACGTTATATGCCATAACCTAAGGCAACCGAACATCGCGAATGTAACGTTTTACAACATTCCTCGCTTGTCGGAACCGACTTCTCGGTAGGGATATTGTATACGTCTATAACGTTATATATCCCAACCTAAGTTAACCTATCATCTAGGACGTAATATTTTACAACATTCCTGGCGTGTCGGACCCTACTTCTAGGTGGGAACAGTATATACGTGTATAACGTTATATATCCTGACCAAAGGCAAACTAACATCTCGGATGTAACATTTGACAACAATCCAGGCGTGTCGTACCTACTTCTCGGTGGGAACATTATATGCGTCTATGACGTTGTATATCCTAACCTAAGGAAACCCAACAACTAGGATGTAGTATTTGACAACATTCCAGGCGTGTCGAACCTACTTCTCGGTGGGAACATTGTATACGTCTATAACGTTATATATACCAACCTAAGTTAACGTATCATCTAGGTCGTAATATTTTACAACATTCCTGGCCTGTCGGACCCTACTTCTAGGTGGGAACAGTATATACGTGTATAACGTTATATATCCTGACCAAAGGCAAACTAACATCTCGGATGTAACATTTAACAACATTCCAGGCGTGTCGGACCCTACTTCTCGGTGGGAACATTATATGCGTGTATAATGCTGTATATCCTAGAATAAGACAACCTAACAACTCGGATGTATTATTTGACAACATTCCTGGTGAGTCGGACCCTACTTCTCGGGTGGGAATAGTATATACCTCTATAACGTTATATGTCCTAACCTAAGGCAACCTAACATGTCGGATGTAATATTTGACAACATTCCAGGCGTGTCGGACCTACTTCTCGGTGGGAACATTATATGCGTCTATAACGTTATATATCCTTACCTAAGGCAACCTAACACATCGTATGTAACATTTGACAACATTCCAGGCGTGTCGGACCTACTTCTCGGTGGGAACATTATATGCGTCTATAACGTTATATATCCTAACCTAAGGCAACCTAACACCTCGGATGTAACATTAGACAACATTCCTGGCGAGTTGGTCCCTACTTCACGGTGGGAACATTATATGCGTCTATAACGTTATATATCCTAACCTAAAGCAACCTAACACCTCTCATGTAACGTTTGACTACATTCCTGGCGTGTCGGACCCTACTTCTCGGTGGGAACATTATATGCGTCTATAACGTTGTATCACGTTATATAAACTGACCAAAGGCAAACTAACATCTCGGATGTAACATTTAACAACATTCCAGGCGTGTCGGACCCTACTTCTCGGTGGGAACATTATATGCGTGTATAACGCTGTATATCCTAGAATAAGACAACCTAACAACTCGGATGTATTATTTGACAACATTCCTGGTGAGTCAGAACCTACTTCTCGGTTGGGAATAGTATATACCTCTATAACGTTATATGTCCTAACCTAAGGCAACCTAACATCTCGGTCTTAATATTTGACAACAATCCATGCGTGTCGGACCTACTTCTCGGTGGAAACATTATATGCATCTATAACTTTATATATCCTAACCTAAGGCAACCTAACAGCTCGGATGTAACATTTGACAACATTCCTGGCGAATCGGACCCTACTTCTCGGTGGGAACATTATATGCGTCTATAACGTTATATATCCTATCCTAAGGCAACCTAACACCTCGCATGTAACGTTTGACTACATTCCTGGCGTGTCGGACCCTACTTCTCGGTGGGAACATTATATGCGTCTGTAACGTTGTATATCCTAACCTAAGGCAACCCAACAACTCGGATGTAATATTTGACAACATTCCACGCGTGTCGAACCTACTTCTCGGTGGGAACATTATATGCGTCTATAACGTTATATGCCATAACCTAAGGCAACCGAACATCGCGAATGTAACGTTTTACAACATTCCTCGCTTGTCGGAACCGACTTCTCGGTAGGGAACATTGTATACGTCTATAACGTTATATATCCCAACCTAAGTTAACCTATCATCTAGGACGTAATATTTTACAACATTCCTGGCGTGTCGGACCCTACTTCTAGGTGGGAACAGTATATACGTGTATAACGTTATATATCCTGACCAAAGGCAAACTAACATCTCGGATGTAACATTTAACAGCATTACATGCGTGTCGGACCCTACTTCTCGGTGGGAACATTATATGCGTCTATGACGTTGTATATCCTAACCTAAGGAAACCCAACAACTAGGATGTAGTATTTGACAACATTCCAGGCGTGTCGAACCTACTTCTCGGTGGGAACATTGTATACGTCTATAACGTTATATATACCAACCTAAGTTAACGTATCATCTAGGTCGTAATATTTTACAACATTCCTGGCCTGTCGGACCCTACTTCTAGGTGGGAACAGTATATACGTGTATAACGTTATATATCCTGACCAAAGGCAAACTAACATCTCGGATGTAACATTTAACAACATTCCAGGCGTGTCGGACCCTACTTCTCGGTGGGAACATTATATGCGTGTATAATGCTGTATATCCTAGAATAAGACAACCTAACAACTCGGATGTATTATTTGACAACATTCCTGGTGAGTCGGACCCTACTTCTCGGGTGGGAATAGTATATACCTCTATAACGTTATATGTCCTAACCTAAGGCAACCTAACATGTCGGATGTAATATTTGACAACATTCCAGGCGTGTCGGACCTACTTCTCGGTGGGAACATTATATGCGTCTATAACGTTATATATCCTTACCTAAGGCAACCTAACACATCGTATGTAACATTTGACAACATTCCAGGCGTGTCGGACCTACTTCTCGGTGGGAACATTATATGCGTCTATAACGTTATATATCCTAACCTAAGGCAACCTAACACCTCGGATGTAACATTAGACAACATTCCTGGCGAGTTGGTCCCTACTTCACGGTGGGAACATTATATGCGTCTATAACGTTATATATCCTAACCTAAAGCAACCTAACACCTCTCATGTAACGTTTGACTACATTCCTGGCGTGTCGGACCCTACTTCTCGGTGGGAACATTATATGCGTCTATAACGTTGTATCACGTTATATAAACTGACCAAAGGCAAACTAACATCTCGGATGTAACATTTAACAACATTCCAGGCGTGTCGGACCCTACTTCTCGGTGGGAACATTATATGCGTGTATAACGCTGTATATCCTAGAATAAGACAACCTAACAACTCGGATGTATTATTTGACAACATTCCTGGTGAGTCAGAACCTACTTCTCGGTTGGGAATAGTATATACCTCTATAACGTTATATGTCCTAACCTAAGGCAACCTAACATCTCGGTCTTAATATTTGACAACAATCCATGCGTGTCGGACCTACTTCTCGGTGGAAACATTATATGCATCTATAACTTTATATATCCTAACCTAAGGCAACCTAACAGCTCGGATGTAACATTTGACAACATTCCTGGCGAATCGGACCCTACTTCTCGGTGGGAACATTATATGCGTCTATAACGTTATATATCCTATCCTAAGGCAACCTAACACCTCGCATGTAACGTTTGACTACATTCCTGGCGTGTCGGACCCTACTTCTCGGTGGGAACATTATATGCGTCTGTAACGTTGTATATCCTAACCTAAGGCAACCCAACAACTCGGATGTAATATTTGACAACATTCCACGCGTGTCGAACCTACTTCTCGGTGGGAACATTATATGCGTCTATAACGTTATATGCCATAACCTAAGGCAACCGAACATCGCGAATGTAACGTTTTACAACATTCCTCGCTTGTCGGAACCGACTTCTCGGTAGGGAACATTGTATACGTCTATAACGTTATATATCCCAACCTAAGTTAACCTATCATCTAGGACGTAATATTTTACAACATTCCTGGCGTGTCGGACCCTACTTCTAGGTGGGAACAGTATATACGTGTATAACGTTATATATCCTGACCAAAGGCAAACTAACATCTCGGATGTAACATTTAACAGCATTACATGCGTGTCGGACCCTACTTCTCGGTGGGAACATTATATGCGTCTATGACGTTGTATATCCTAACCTAAGGAAACCCAACAACTAGGATGTAGTATTTGACAACATTCCAGGCGTGTCGAACCTACTTCTCGGTGGGAACATTGTATACGTCTATAAAGTTATATATCCCAACCTAAGTTAACCTATCATCTAGGACGTAATATTTTACAACATTCCTGGCGTGTCGGATTCTACTTCTACGTGGGAACAGTATATACGTCTATAACGTTATATATCCTAACCTAAGGCAACCTAACATCTCGGATGTAATATTTGACAACAATCCAGGCGTGTCGTACCTACTTCTCGGTGGGAACATTATATGCGTCTATAACGTTGTATATCCGAACCAAAGGCAACCCAACAACTCGGATGTAATATTTGACAACATTCCACGCGTGTCGATCCTACTTCTCGGTGGGAACATTATATGCGTCTATAACGTTATATACCATAACCTAAGGCAACCGAACATCGCGAATGTAACGTTTTACAACATTCCTCGCTTGTCGGAACCGACTTCTCGGTAGGGAACATTGTATACGTCTATAACGTTATATATCCCAACCTAAGTTAACCTATCATCTAGGACGTAATATTTTACAACATTCCTGGCGTGTCGGACCCTACTTCTAGGTGGGAACAGTATATACGTGTATAACGTTATATATCCTGACCAAAGGCAAACTAACATCTCGGATGTAACATTTAACAGCATTCCATGCGTGTCGGACCCTACTTCTCGGTGGGAACATTATATGCGTCTATGACGTTGTATATCCTAACCTAAGGAAACCCAACAACTAGGATGTACTATTTGACAACATTCCAGGCGTGTCGAACCTACTTCTCGGTGGGAACATTGTATACGTCTATAACGTTATATATACCAACCTAAGTTAACGTATCATCTAGGACGTAATATTTTACAACATTCCTGGCCTGTCGGACCCTACTTCCAGGTGGGAACAGTATATACGTGTATAACGTTATATATCCTGACCAAAGGCAAACTAACATCTCGGATGTAACATTTAACAACATTCCAGGCGTGTCGGACCCTACTTCTCGGTGGGAACATTATATGCGTGTATAATGCTGTATATCCTAGAATAAGACAACCTAACAACTCGGATGTATTATTTGACAACATTCCTGGTGAGTCGGACCCTACTTCCCGGGTGGGAATAGTATATACCTCTATAACGTTATATGTCCTAACCTAAGGCAACCTAACATGTCGGATGTAATATTTGACAACATTCCAGGCGTGTCGGACCTACTTCTCGGTGGGAACATTATATGCGTCTATAACGTTATATATCCTAACCTAAGGCAACCTAACACCTCGGATGTAACGTTTGACAACATTCCTGGCGTGTCGGACCCTACTTCTAGGTGGGAACAGTATATACGTGTATAACGTTATATATCCTGACCAAAGGCAAACTAACATCTCGGATGTAACATTTAACAACATTCCATGCGTGTCGGACCCTACTTCTCGGTGGGAACATTATACGCGTCTATGACGTTGTATATCCTAACCTAAGGAAACCCAACAACTAGGATGTAGTATTTGACAACATTCCAGGCGTGTCGAACCTACTTCTCGGTGGGAACATTGTATACGTCTATAACGTTATATATCCTAATCTAAGGTAACCGAACATCTCGGATGTAATATTTGACAACATTCCAGGCGTGTCGGACCCTACTTCTAGGTGGGAACAGTATATACGTGTATAACGTTATATATCCTGACCAAAGGCAAACTAACATCTCGGATGTAACATTTAACAACATTCCAGTCGTGTCGGACCCTACTTCTCGGGTGGGAATAGTATATACCTCTATAACGTTATATGTCCTAACCTAAGGCAACCTAACATGTCGGATGTAATGTTTGACAACATTCCAGGCGTGTCGGACCCTACTTCTCGGTGGGAACATTATATGCCTCTATAACGATGTATATCCTAACCTAAGGCAACCCAATAACTCGGATGTAATATTTTACAACATTACAGGCGTGTCGGACCTACTTCTCGGAAGGAACATTATATGCTTCTATAACGCTGTATATCCTAGAATAAGGGAACCTAACAACTCGGATGTAACATTTTTCAACATTCCTGGCGTGTCGAATCCTACTTCTCGGTGGGAACATTGTATACGTCTATAACGTTATATATCCCAACCTAAGTTAACCTATCATCTAGGACGTAATATTTTACAACATTCCTGGCGTGTCGGACCCTACTTCTAGGTGGGAACAGTATATACGTGTATAACGTTATATATCCTGACCAAAGGCAAACTAACATCTCGGATGTAACATTTAACAGCATTCCATGCGTGTCGGACCCTACTTCTCGGTGGGAACATTATATGCGTCTATGACGTTGTATATCCTAACCTAAGGAAACCCAACAACTAGGATGTAGTATTTGACAACATTCCAGGCGTGTCGAACCTACTTCTCGGTGGGAACATTGTATACGTCTATAACGTTATATATACCAACCTAAGTTAACGTATCATCTAGGACGTAATATTTTACAACATTCCTGGCCTGTCGGACCCTACTTCTAGGTGGGAACAGTATATACGTGTATAACGTTATATATCCTGACCAAAGGCAAACTAACATCTCGGATGTAACATTTAACAACATTCCAGGCGTGTCGGATCCTACTTCTCGGTGGGAACATTATATGCGTGTATAATGCTGTATATCCTAGAATAAGACAACCTAACAACTCGGATGTATTATTTGACAACATTCCTGGTGAGTCGGACCCTACTTCTCGGGTGGGAATAGTATATACCTCTATAACGTTATATGTCCTAACCTAAGGCAACCTAACATGTCGGATGTAATATTTGACAACATTCCAGGCGTGTCGGACCTACTTCTCGGTGGGAACATTATATGCGTCTATAACGTTATATATCCTTACCTAAGGCAACCTAACACATCGTATGTAACATTTGACAACATTCCAGGCGTGTCGGACCTACTTCTCGGTGGGAACATTAT
This sequence comes from Xylocopa violacea, assembly GCA_963969225.1. Lineage (NCBI taxonomy): Eukaryota > Metazoa > Arthropoda > Insecta > Hymenoptera > Apidae > Xylocopa > Xylocopa violacea. The sequence goes on from CAXAJV010000835.1 coordinate 3,146,958, forward strand.
ATGCGTCTATAACGTTATATATCCTAACCTAAGGCAACCTAACACCTCGGATGTAACATTAGACAACATTCCTGGCGAGTTGGTCCCTACTTCACGGTGGGAACATTATATGCGTCTATAACGTTATATATCCTAACCTAAAGCAACCTAACACCTCGCATGTAACGTTTGACTACATTCCTGGCGTCTCGGACCCTACTTCTCGGTGGGAACATTATATGCGTCTATAACGTTGTATCACGTTATATAAACTGACCAAAGGCAAACTAACATCTCGGATGTAACATTTAACAACATTCCAGGCGTGTCGGACCCTACTTCTCGGTGGGAACATTATATGTGTTTATAATGCTGTATATCCTAGAATAAGACAACCTAACAACTCGGATGTATTATTTGACAACATTCCTGGCGTGTCGAACCCTACGTCTCAGTGGGAACAGTATATACATCTATAACGATACATATCCTAACCTAAGGCAACCTAACATCTCGGTCTTAATATTTGACAACAATCCATGCGTGTCGGACCTACTTCTCGGTGGGAACAATATATGCATCTATAACTTTATATATCCTAACCTAAGGCAACCTAACAGCTCGGATGTAACATTTGACAACATTCCTGGCGAGTCGGACCCTACTTCTCGGTGGGAACATTATATGCGTCTATAACGTTATATATCCTATCCTAAGGCAACCTAACACCTCGTATGTAACATTTGACAACATTCCTGGCGAGTCGGACCCTACTTCTCGGTGGGAACATTATATGCATCTATAACGTTATATATCCTAACCTAAGGCAACCTAACATCGCGAATGTAACGTTTTACAACATTCCTGGCTTGTTGGAACCGACTTCCCGGTGGGAACATTGTATACGTCTATAAAGTTATATATCCCAACCTAAGTTAACCTATCATCTAGGACGTAATATTTTACAACATTCCTGGCGTGTCGGACCCTACTTCTAGGTGGGAACAGTATATACGTGTATAACGTTATATATCCTGACCAAAGGCAAACTAACATCTCGGATGTAACATTTAACAGCATTCCATGCGTGTCGGACCCTACTTCTCGGTGGGAACATTATATGCGTCTATGACGTTGTATATCCTAACCTAAGGAAACCCAACAACTAGGATGTAGTATTTGACAACATTCCAGGCGTGTCGAACCTACTTCTCGGTGGGAACATTGTATACGTCTATAACGTTATATATACCAACCTAAGTTAACGTATCATCTAGGACGTAATATTTTACAACATTCCTGGCCTGTCGGACCCTACTTCCAGGTGGGAACAGTATATACGTGTATAACGTTATATATCCTGACCAAAGGCAAACTAACATCTCGGATGTAACATTTAACAACATTCCAGGCGTGTCGGACCCTACTTCTCGGTGGGAACATTATATGCGTGTATAATGCTGTATATCCTAGAATAAGACAACCTAACAACTCGGATGTATTATTTGACAACATTCCTGGTGAGTCGGACCCTACTTCCCGGGTGGGAATAGTATATACCTCTATAACGTTATATGTCCTAACCTAAGGCAACCTAACATGTCGGATGTAATATTTGACAACATTCCAGGCGTGTCGGACCTACTTCTCGGTGGGAACATTATATGCGTCTATAACGTTATATATCCTAACCTAAGGCAACCTAACACCTCGGATGTAACGTTTGACAACATTCCTGGCGTGTCGGACCCTACTTCTAGGTGGGAACAGTATATACGTGTATAACGTTATATATCCTGACCAAAGGCAAACTAACATCTCGGATGTAACATTTAACAACATTCCATGCGTGTCGGACCCTACTTCTCGGTGGGAACATTATACGCGTCTATGACGTTGTATATCCTAACCTAAGGAAACCCAACAACTAGGATGTAGTATTTGACAACATTCCAGGCGTGTCGAACCTACTTCTCGGTGGGAACATTGTATACGTCTATAACGTTATATATCCTAATCTAAGGTGACCGAACATCTCGGATGTAATATTTGACAACATTCCAGGCGTGTCGGACCCTACTTCTAGGTGGGAACAGTATATACGTGTATAACGTTATATATCCTGACCAAAGGCAAACTAACATCTCGGATGTAACATTTAACAACATTCCAGTCGTGTCGGACCCTACTTCTCGGGTGGGAATAGTATATACCTCTATAACGTTATATGTCCTAACCTAAGGCAACCTAACATGTCGGATGTAATATTTGACAAAATTCCAGGCGTGTCGGACCCTACTTCTCGGTGGGAACATTATATGCCTCTATAACGATGTATATCCTAACCTAAGGCAACCCAATAACTCGGATGTAATATTTTACAACATTAGAGGCGTGTCGGACCTACTTCTCGGAAGGAACATTATATGCTTCTATAACGCTGTATATCCTAGAATAAGGGAACCTAACAACTCGGATGTAACATTTTTCAACATTCCTGGCGTGTCGAATCCTACTTCTCGGTGGGAACAGTATATACGTCTATAACGTTATATATCCTAATCTAAGGTAACCGAACATCTCGGATGTAATATTTGACAACATTCCAGGCGTGTCGTATCTACTTTTCGGTGGGAACATCATATATGCGTCTATAACACTGTATATCGTAAAATAAGGCAACCCAACAACTAGGATGTAGTATTTGACAACATTCCAGGCGTGTCGGACCCTACTTCCCGGTGGAAATTTTATATGCGTCTATAACGTTGCATATTCTAAAATAAGGCAATCTAACATATCGAATGTAACATTTGACAACATTCTTGGGGAGTCGGACCCTACTCCTCGGTGGGAACATTATATGCGTCTATAACGATATATATACTAACCTAAGGCAACCTAACACCTCGTATGTAACATTTGACAACATTCCTGGCGAGTCGGACCCTACTTCTCCGTGGGAACATTATATGAATCTATAACGTTATATATCCTAACCTAAGGCAACCTAACATCGCGAATGTAACGTTTTACAACATTCCTGGCTTGTTGCAATCGACTTCCCGATCGGAACATTGTATACGTCTATAACGTTACATATCCCAACCTAAGTTAACCTATCATCTAGGACGTAATATTTTACAACATTCCTGGCGTATCGGACCCTACTTCTAGGTGGGAACAGTATATAGGTGTATAACGTTATATATCCTGACCAAAGGCAAACTAACATCTCGGATGTAACATTTAACAACATTCCAGGCGTGTCGGACCCTACTTCTCGGTGGGAACATTATATGCGTGTATAATGCTGTATATCCTAGAATAAGACAACCTAACAACTCGGATGTATTATTTGACAACATTCCTGGTGAGTCGGACCCTACTTCCCGGGTGGGAATAGTATATACCTCTATAACGTTATATGTCCTAACCTAAGGCAACCTAACATGTCGGATGTAATATTTGACAACATTCCAGGCGTGTCGGACCTACTTCTCGGTGGGAACATTATATGCGTCTATAACGTTATATATCCTAACCTAAGGCAACCTAACACCTCGGATGTAACGTTTGACAACATTCCTGGCGTGTCGGACCCTACTTCTAGGTGGGAACAGTATATACGTGTATAACGTTATATATCCTGACCAAAGGCAAACTAACATCTCGGATGTAACATTTAACAACATTCCATGCGTGTCGGACCCTACTTCTCGGTGGGAACATTATACGCGTCTATGACGTTGTATATCCTAACCTAAGGAAACCCAACAACTAGGATGTAGTATTTGACAACATTCCAGGCGTGTCGAACCTACTTCTCGGTGGGAACATTGTATACGTCTATAACGTTATATATCCTAATCTAAGGTGACCGAACATCTCGGATGTAATATTTGACAACATTCCAGGCGTGTCGGACCCTACTTCTAGGTGGGAACAGTATATACGTGTATAACGTTATATATCCTGACCAAAGGCAAACTAACATCTCGGATGTAACATTTAACAACATTCCAGTCGTGTCGGACCCTACTTCTCGGGTGGGAATAGTATATACCTCTATAACGTTATATGTCCTAACCTAAGGCAACCTAACATGTCGGATGTAATATTTGACAAAATTCCAGGCGTGTCGGACCCTACTTCTCGGTGGGAACATTATATGCCTCTATAACGATGTATATCCTAACCTAAGGCAACCCAATAACTCGGATGTAATATTTTACAACATTAGAGGCGTGTCGGACCTACTTCTCGGAAGGAACATTATATGCTTCTATAACGCTGTATATCCTAGAATAAGGGAACCTAACAACTCGGATGTAACATTTTTCAACATTCCTGGCGTGTCGAATCCTACTTCTCGGTGGGAACAGTATATACGTCTATAACGTTATATATCCTAATCTAAGGTAACCGAACATCTCGGATGTAATATTTGACAACATTCCAGGCGTGTCGTATCTACTTTTCGGTGGGAACATCATATATGCGTCTATAACACTGTATATCGTAAAATAAGGCAACCCAACAACTAGGATGTAGTATTTGACAACATTCCAGGCGTGTCGGACCCTACTTCCCGGTGGAAATATTATATGCGTCTATAACGTTGCATATTCTAAAATAAGGCAATCTAACATATCGAATGTAACATTTGACAACATTCTTGGGGAGTCGGACCCTACTCCTCGGTGGGAACATTATATGCGTCTATAACGATATATATACTAACCTAAGGCAACCTAACACCTCGTATGTAACATTTGACAACATTCCTGGCGAGTCGGACCCTACTTCTCCGTGGGAACATTATATGCATCTATAACGTTATATATCCTAACCTAAGGCAACCTAACATCGCGAATGTAACGTTTTACAACATTCCTGGCTTGTTGCAATCGACTTCCCGATCGGAACATTGTATACGTCTATAACGTTACATATCCCAACCTAAGTTAACCTATCATCTAGGACGTAATATTTTACAACATTCCTGGCGTATCGGACCCTACTTCTAGGTGGGAACAGTATATAGGTGTATAACGTTATATATCCTGACCAAAGGCAAACTAACATCTCGGATGTAACATTTAACAACATTCCAGGCGTGTCGGACCCTACTTCTCGGTGGGAACATTATATGCGTGTATAATGCTGTATATCCTAGAATAAGACAACCTAACAACTCGGATGTATTATTTGACAACATTCCTGGTGAGTCGGACCCTACTTCTCGGTTGGGAATAGTATATACCTCTATAACGTTATATGTCCTAACCTAAGGCAACCTAACATGTCGGATGTAATATTTGACAACATTCCAGGCGTGTCGGACCCTACTTCTCGGTGGGAACATTATATGCCTCTATAACGATGTATATCCTAACCTAAGGCAACCCAATAACTCGGATGTAATATTTTACAACATTACAGGCGTGTCGGACCTACTTCTCGGAAGGAACATTATATGCTTCTATAACGCTGTATATCCTAGAATAAGGGAACCTAACAACTCGGATGTAACATTTTTCAACATTCCTGGCGTGTCGTATCTACTTTTCGGTGGGAACATCATATATGCGTCTATAACACTGTATATCGTAAAATAAGGCAACCCAACAACTAGGATGTAGTATTTGACAACATTCCAGGCGTGTCGGACCCTACTTCCCGGTGGAAATATTATATGCGTCTATAACGTTGCATATTCTAAAATAAGGCAATCTAACATATCGAATGTAACATTTGACAACATTCCTGGCGTGTCGGACCATACGTCTCAGTGGGAACAGTATATACCTCTATAACGATATATATCCTAACCTAAGGCAACCTAAGATCTCGGTCTTAATATTTGACAACAATCCATGCGTGTCGGACCTACTTCTCGGTGGGAACATTATATGCATCTATAACTTTATATATCCTAACCTAAGGCAACCTAACACCTCGAATGTAACATTTGACAACATTCTTGGCGAGTCGGACCCTACTACTCGGTGGGAACATTATATGCGTCTATAACGTTATATATACTAACCTAAGGCAACCTAACACCTCGTATGTAACATTTGACAACATTCCTGGCGAGTCGGACCCTACTTCTCCGTGGGAACATTATATGCATCTATAACGTTATATATCCTAACCTAAGGCAACCTAACATCGCGAATGTAACGTTTTACAACATTCCTGGCTTGTTGCAATCGACTTCCCGATCGGAACATTGTATACGTCTATAACGTTATATATCCCAACCTAAGTTAACCTATCATCTAGGACGTAATATTTTACAACATTCCTGGCGTATCGGACCCTACTTCTAGGTGGGAACAGTATATACGTGTATAACGTTATATATCCTAACCAAAGGCAAACTAACATCTCGGATGTAACATTTAACAACATTCCAGGCGTGTCGGACCCTACTTCTCGGTGGGAACATTATATGCGTGTATAACGCTGTATATCCTAGAATACGGCAACCTAACAATTCGGATGTATTATTTGACAACATTCCTGGTGATTCGGACCCTACTTCTCGGGTGGGAATAGTATATACCTCTATAACGTTATATGTCCTAACCTAAGGCAACCTAACATGTCGGATGTAATATTTGACAACATTCCAGGCGTGTCGGACCTACTTCTCGGTGGGAACATTATATGCGTCTATAACGTTATATATCCTAACCTAAGGCAACCTAACACCTCGGATGTAACATTTGACAACATTCCTGGCGAGTTGGTCCCAACTTCACGGTGGGAACATTATATGCGTCTATAACGTTATATATACTAACCTAAGGCAACCTAACACCTCGTATGTAACATTTGACAACATTCCTGGCGAGTCGGTCCCTACTTCACGGTGGGAACATTATATGCGTCTATAACGTTATATATCCTAACCTAACGCAACCTAACACCTCGCATGTAACGTTTGACTACATTCCTAGCGTGTCGGACCCTACTTCTCGGTGGGAACATTATATGCGTCTATAACGTTATATATGCTAACCTAAGGCAACCTAACACCTCGGATGTAACGTTTGACAACATTCCTGGCGTGTCGGACCCTACTTCTAGGTGGGAACAATATATACGTGTATAACGTTATATAAACTGACCAAAGGCAAACTAACACCTCGTATGTAACATTTGACAACATTCCGGGTGTGTCGGACCCTACTTCTCGGTGGGAACATTATATGCCTCTATAACGATGTATATCCTAACCTAAGGCAACCCAATAACTCGGATGTAATATTTTACAACATTACAGGCGTGTCGGACCTACTTCTCGGAAGGAACATTATATGCTTCTATAACGCTGTATATCCTAGAATAAGGGAACCTAACAACTCGGATGTAACATTTTTCAACATTCCTGGCGTGTCGTATCTACTTTTCGGTGGGAACATCATATATGCGTCTATAACACTGTATATCGTAAAATAAGGCAACCCAACAACTAGGATGTAGTATTTGACAACATTCCAGGCGTGTCGGACCCTACTTCCCGGTGGAAATATTATATGCGTCTATAACGTTGCATATTCTAAAATAAGGCAATCTAACATATCGAATGTAACATTTGACAACATTCCTGGCGTGTCGGACCATACGTCTCAGTGGGAACAGTATATACCTCTATAACGATATATATCCTAACCTAAGGCAACCTAAGATCTCGGTCTTAATATTTGACAACAATCCATGCGTGTCGGACCTACTTCTCGGTGGGAACATTATATGCATCTATAACTTTATATATCCTAACCTAAGGCAACCTAACACCTCGAATGTAACATTTGACAACATTCTTGGCGAGTCGGACCCTACTACTCGGTGGGAACATTATATGCGTCTATAACGTTATATATGCTAACCTAAGGCAACCTAACACCTCGGATGTAACGTTTGACAACATTCCTGGCGTGTCGGACCCTACTTCTAGGTGGGAATAATATATACGTGTATAACGTTATATAAACTGACCAAAGGCAAACTAACACCTCGTATGTAACATTTGACAACATTCCGGGTGTGTCGGACCCTACTTCTCGGTGGGAACATTATATGCCTCTATTACGATGTATATCCTAACCTAAGGCAACCCAATAACTCGGATGTAATATTTTACAACATTACAGGCGTGTCGGACCTACTTCTCGGAAGGAACATTATATGCTTCTATAACGCTGTATATCCTAGAATAAGGGAACCTAACAACTCGGATGTAACATTTTTCAACATTCCTGGCGTGTCGAATCCTACTTCTCGGTGGGAACAGTATATACGTCTATAACGTTATATATCCTAATCTAAGGTAACCGAACATCTCGGATGTAATATTTGACAACATTCCAGGCGTGTCGGATCTACTTTTCGGTGGGAACATCATATATGCGTCTATAACACTGTATATCGTAAAATAAGGCAACCCAACAACTAGGATGTAGTATTTGACAACATTCCAGGCGTGTCGGACCCTACTTCCCGGTGGAAATATTATATGCGTCTATAACGTTGCATATTCTAAAATAAGGCAACCTAACATATCGAATGTAACATTTGACAACATTCCTGGCGTGTCGGACCCTACGTCTCAGTGGGAACAGTATATACCTCTATAACGATATATATCCTAACCTAAGGCAACCTAAGATCTCGGTCTTAATATTTGACAACAATCCATGCGTGTCGGACCTACTACTCGGTGGGAACATTATATGCATCTATAACTTTATATATCCTAACCTAAGGCAACCTAACACCTCGGATGTAACATTTGACAACATTCCTGGCGAGTCGGACCCTACTTCTCGGTGGGAACATTATATGCGTCTATAACGTTATATATCCTAACCTAAGGCAACCTAACACCTCGTATGTAACATTTGACAACATTCCTGGCGAGTTGGTCCCTACTTCACGGTGGGAACATTATATGCGTCTATAACGTTATATATCCTAACCTAACGCAACCTAACACCTCGCATGTAACGTTTGACAACATTCCTGGCGTGTCGGACACTACTCCTCGGTGGGAACATTATATGCGTCTATAACGTTATATATCCTAACCTAAGGCAACCTAACACCTCGGATGTAACGTTTGACAACATTCCTGGCGTGTGGGACCCTACTTCTAGGTGGGAACAGTATATACGTGTATAACGTTATATAAACTGACCAAAGGCAAACTAACATCTCGGATGTAACATTTAACAACATTCCAGGCGTGTCGGACACTACTTCTCGGAGGGAACATTATATGCGTGTATAACGCTGTATATCCTAGAATAAGGCAACCTAACAACTCGGATGTATTATTTGACAACATTCCTGGCGAGTCGGTCCCTACTTCACGGTGGGAACATTATATGCGTCTATAACGTTATATATCCTAACCTAAGGCAACCTAACACCTCGTATGTAACATTTGACAACATTCCTGGCATATCGGTCCCTACTTCTCGGTGGAAACATTGTATACGTCTATAACGATATATATCCTAGCCTAAGGCCACATAACATGTCGAATGTAATATTTTCCAACATTCCTGGCGTGTCGTCGCCTGCTTCTAGATGGGGACATTATATACGTCTATAATGTTGTATATCCTAGCCTAACGCAACCTAACATCACGGATGTAATATTTTACAACATTCCTGGCATGTCGGTCCCTATATCTCGGTGGGGACATAATATACGTCTATAACGTTGTATATCCTAACCTAACGCAACCTAACATCTGGGATGTAATATTTTACAACATTCCTGGCGTGTCGTCGCCTACTTCTGGATGGGGTCTTTATATACATCTATAACGTTGTAGATCCTAACCTAACGCAACCTAACATCTCGGATGTAATATTTTACAACATTCCTAGATTGTCGGACCCTAAATCACGGTGGAAACATACTATACGTCTATAACGTTGTATATCCTAACCTAAGGGAACCTAAAATCTCGGGTGTAATATTTTACAACATTCCTAACGCGTCGGTCCCTATTTTTCGGTGGGAACATTGTATACGTCTATAACGATATATATCCTAGCCTAAGGCAACCTAACATCTCGGATGTAATATTTTACATCATTCTGGCGTGTCGTCGCCTGCTTCTCCATGCGGACATTATATACGTCTCTAACGTTGTATATCCTAACCTAACGCAACCTAACATCTGGGATGTAATATTTTACAACATTCCTGGCGTGTCGTCGCCTGCTTCTCGATGGGGACATAATATACGTCTATAACGTTGTATATCCTAACCCAACGCAACCTAACATCTGGGATGTAATATTTTACAACATTCCTGGCGTGTCGTCGCCTACTTCTGGATGGGGTCTTTATATACATCTATAACGTTGTAGATCCTAACCTAACGCAACCTAACATCTCGGATGTAATATTTTACAACATTCCTAGATTGTCGGACCCTAAATCACGGTGGAAACATACTATACGTCTATAACGTTGTATATCCTAACCTAAGGGAACCTAAAATCTCGGGTGTAATATTTTACAACATTCCTGACGCGTCGGCCCCTATTTATCGGTGGGAACATTGTATACGTCTATAACGATATATATCCTAGCCTAAGGCAACCTTACATCTCGGATGTAATATTTTACATCATTCTGGCGTGTCGTGGCCTGCTTCTCCATGCGGACATTATATACGTCTGTAACGTTGTATATCCTAACCTAACGCAACCTAACATTTGGTATGTAATATTTTACAACATTACTGGCATGTCAGTATCTACGTCTCGGTGGGAACATTATATACGTCTATAACGATATGTATCCTAACCTAAGGCATCCTAACTCCTCGGATGTAATAGTTGACAACATTCCTGGCGTGTAGGCCCGTACTTCTCGGTGGGAACGTTGTATACGTCTATAGCGTTATATATCCTAGCCTAGGGCGAACTAACATATCTAATGTAATATTTTACATCATTCCTAGCGTGTCGTCGCCTGCTTCTCGATGGGAACATTATATACGTCTATAACGTTGTGTATCCTAACCTAACGCAACCTAACATCTGGGATGTAATATTCCTGGCGTGTCGTAGCCTACTTCTCGATGGGGACATTATATACATCTATAACCTTGTATATTCTAACCTAAAGCAGCCTAACATCTCGGATGTAATATTTTACAACATTCCTGGCGTGTCGTCGCCTGCTTCTCGATGGGGACATTATATACGTCTATAACGATGTATATCCTAACCTAACGCAACCTAACATTTGGGATGTAATATTTTACAACATTCCTGGCGTGTCGTCGCCTAATTCTCGATGGGGACATTATATACATCTATAACATTGTATATCCTAACCTAAGGCAACCTAACATCTCGGATGTAATATTTTACAACATTCCTGGCATATCGGTCCCTACTTCTCGGTGGAAACATTGTATACGTCTATAACGATATATATCCTAGCCTAAGGCCACATAACATGTCGAATGTAATATTTTACAACATTCCTGGCGTGTCGTCGCCTGCTTCTAGATGGGGACATTATATACGTCTATAATGTTGTATATCCTAGCCTAACGCAACCTAACATCACGGATGTAATATTTTACAACATTCCTGGCATGTCGGTCCCTATATCTCGGTGGGGACATAATATACGTCTATAACGTTGTATATCCTAACCTAACGCAACCTAACATCTGGGCTGTAATATTTTACAACATTCCTGGCGTGTCGTCGCCTACTTCTGGATGGGGTCATTATATACATCTATAACGTTGTATATCCTAACCTAAGGGAACCTAACATCTCGGGTGTACTATTTTACAACATTCCTGACGCGTCGGCCCCTATTTTTCGGTGGGAACATTGTATACGTCTATAACGATATATATCCTAGCCTAAGGCAACCTAACATCTTGGATGTAATATTTTACATCATTCTGGCGTGTCGCCGCCTGCTTCTCCATGGGGACATTATGTATGTCTATAACGTTGTATATCCTAACCTAACGCAACCTAACGCTTGGGATGTAATATTTTACAACATTCCTGGCATGTCGGTGCCTACGTCTCGGTGGGAACATTATATACGTCTATAACGATATATATCCTAACCTAAGGCAACCTAACCCCTCGGATGTAATATTTGACAACATTCCTGGCGTGTCGTCGCCTGCTTCTCGATGGGGACATAATATACGTCTATAACGTTGTATATCCTAACCTAACGCAACCTAACATCTGGGATGTAATATTTTACAACATTCCTGGCGTGTCGTCGCCTGCTTCTCGATGGGGACATAATATACGTCTATAACGATGTATATCCTAACCTAACGCAACCTAACATTTGCGATGTAATATTTTACAACATTCCTGGCGTGTCGTCGCCTAATTCTCGATGGGGACATTATATACATCTATAACATTGTATATCCTAACCTAAGGCAACCTAACATCTCGGATGTAACATTTTACAACATTCCTGGCATATCGGTCCCTACTTCTCGGTGGAAACATTGTATACGTCTATTACGATATATATCCTAGCCTAAGGCAACATAACTTCTCGGATGTAATATTTTACTACATTCCTGGCATGTCAGTCCCTACTTCTCGGTGGGAACATTATATACGTCTATAACGTTATGTATCATAACCTAAGGCAACCTAACCTCTCTACCGTATCATTTTACAACATTCCTGGCGCGACGGCGCCTACTTCCCGATGGGGACATTATATACGTCTATAACGTTATATATCATAACGTAAGGCAACATAGCATCTCGGATGTAATATTTTACAACATTCCTGGCATGTTGGTCCCTACGTCTCGGTGGGAACATTCTGTACGTCTATAAGTTTGTATATCCTAGCCTAGGGCGAACTAACATGTCGAATGTAATATTTTATATCATTCCTGGCGTGTCGTCGCCTGCTATTCGATGGGAACATTATATACGTCTATAACGTTGTATATCCTAACCTAACGCAACCGAACATCTGGGATGTAATATTTTACAACATTCCTGGCGTGTCGTCGCCTGCTTCTCGATGGGGACATAATATACGTCTATAACGTTGTATATCCTAACCTAACGCAACCTAACATCTGGGATGTAATATCTTACAACATTCCTGGCGTGTCGTCGCCTGCTTCTCGATGGGGACATAATATACGTCTATAACGTTGCATATCCTATCCTAACGCAACCTAACACCTGGGATGTAATATTTTACTACATTCCTGGCGTGTCGTCGTCTACTTCTGGATGGTGTCATTATATACATCTGTAACGTTGTATATCCTAACCTAAGGCAACCTAACATCTCGGATGTAATATTTTACAATATTCCTGGCATGTCGGTCCATACATCTCGGTGGGAACATACTATACGTCTATAACGTTATATATCCTAGCCTAGGGCGAACTAACATGTCGAATGTAAAATTTTACATCATTCCTGGCGTGTCGTCGTCTGCTATTCGATGGGAACATTATATACGTCTATAACGTTGTATATCCTAACCTAAGGCAACCTAACATCTCGGATGTAATATTTTATAACATTCCTGGCGCGTCGTCGCCTGCTTCTCGATGGGGACATTATATACGTCTATAACGTTGGATATCTTAACCTAACGCAACCTAACATCTCGGATGCAATATTTTACAACATTCCTAGATTGTGGTACCCTACATCTCGGTGGGAACATACTATACGTCTATACCGTTGTATATCCTAACCTGAGGGAACCTAACATCTCGAGTATAATATTTTACAACATTCCTGACGCGTCGGCCCCTATTTTTCGGTGGGAACATTGTATGCGTCTATAACGATATATATCCTAGCTTAAGGCAACCTAACATCTCGGATGTAATATTTTACATCATTCTGGCGTGTCGTCGCCTGCTTCTCCATGGGGACGTTATATACATCTATAACATTGTATATCCTAACCTAAGGCAACCTAACATCTCGGATGTAATATTTTACAACACTCCTGGCATATCGGTCCCTACTTCTCGGTGGAAACATTGTATACGTCTATAACGATATATATCCTAGCCTAAGGCAACATAACTTCTCGGATGTAATATTTTACTACATTCCTGGCATGTCAGTCCCTACCTCTCGGTGGGAACATTATATACGTCTATAACGTTATGTATCATAACCTAAGGCAACCTAACCTCTCTACTGTATCATTTTACAACATTCCTGGCATGTCGGTGCCTACGTCTCGGTGGGAACATTATATACGTCTATAACGATATGTAACCTAACCTAAGGCAACCTAACTCCTCGGATGTAATATTTTACAACATTCCTGGCGTGTCCGCCCGTACTTCTCGGTGGGATCATTATATACGTCTATAACGTTATATATCCTAGCCTAGGGCGAACTAATATGTCGAATGTAAAATCTTACTTCATTCCTGGCGTGTCGTCGCCTGCTATTCGATGGGAACATTATATACGTCTATAACGTTGTATATCCTAACCCAACGCAACCTAACATCTGGGATGTAAAATTTTACATCATTCCTGGCGTGTCGTCGCCTGCTATTCGATGGGAACATTATATACGTCTATAACGTTGTATATCCTAACCTACCGCAACCTAACATTTGGGATGTAATATTTTACAACATTCCTGGCATGTCGGTGCCTACGTCTCGGTGGGAACATTATATACGTCTATAAGGATATGTATCCTAACCTAAGGCAACCTAACTCCTCGGATGTAATATTTTACAACATTCCTGGCGTGTCCGCACGTACTTCTCGGTGGGATCTATATATACGTCTATAACGTTATATATCCTAGCCTAGGTCGAACTAACATGTCGAATGTAAAATTTTACATCATTCCTGGCGTGTCGTCGCCTGCTATTCGATGGGAACATTATATACATCTATAACGTTGTATATCCTTACCTAAGGGAACCTAACATCTCGGGTGTAATATTTTACAACATTCCTAACGCGTCGGTCCCTATTTTTTGGTTGGAACATTGTATACGTCTATAACGATATATATCCTAGCCTAAGGCAACCTAACATCTCGGATGTAATATTTTACATCATTCTGGCGTGTCGTCGCCTGCTTCTCCATGGGGACGTTATATACATCTATAACATTGTATATCCTAACCTAAGGCAACCTAGCATCTCGGATGTAATATTTTACAACATTCCTGGCATATCTCTCCCTACTTCTCGGTGGAAACATTGTATACGTCTATAACGATATATATCCTAGCCTAAGGCAACCTAACACCTCGGATGTAATAGTTGACAACATTCATGGCGTGTAGGCCCGTACTTCTCGGTGGGAACATTATATACGTCTATAACGTTATATATCCTAGCCTAAGGCCACCTAACATGTCGAATGTAATATTTTACAACATTCCTGGCGTGTCGTCGCCTGCTTCTCGATGGGGACATAATATACGTCTATAACGTTGTATATCCTAACCTAACGCAACCTAACATTTGGGATGTTATATTTTGCAACATTCCTGGCATGTCGGTGCCTACGTCTCGGTGGGAACATTATATACGTCTATAAGGATATGTATCCTAACCTAAGGCAACCTAACTCCTCGGATGTAATATTTTACAACATTCCTGGCGTGTCCGCCCGTACTTCTCGGGGGGATCATTATATACGTCTATAACGTTATATATCCTAGCCTAGGGCGAACTAACATGTCGAATGTAAAATTTTACATCATTCTGGCGTGTCGTCGCCTGCTATTCGATGGGAACATTATATACGTCTATAACGTTGTATATCCTAACCCAACGCAACCTAACATCTGGGATGTAATATTTTACAACATTCCTGGCGTGTCGTCGCCTACTTCTGGATGGGGTCATTATATACATCTATAACGTTGTATATCCTAACCTAAGGCAACCTAACATCTCGGATGTAATATCTTATAACATTCCTGGCGTGTCGTCGCCTGCTTCTCGATGGGGACATTATATACGTCTATAACATTGTATATCCTAACCTAAGGCAACCTAACATCTCGGATGTAATATTTTATAACATTCCTGGCGTGTCGTCGCCTGCTTCTCGATGGGGACATTATATACGTCTATAACGTTGGATATCCTAACCTAACGCAACCTAACATCTCGGATGCAATATTTTACAACATTCCTAGATTGTCGGACCCTATATCTCGGTGGGAACATACTATACGTCTATAACGTTGTATATCCTAACCGAAGGGAACCTAACATCTCGGGTGTAATATTTTACAACATTCCTGACGCGTCGGCCCCTATCTTTCGGTGGGAACATTGTATACGTCTATAACGATATATATCCTAGCCTAAGGCAACCTAACATCTCGGATGTAATATTTTACAACATTCTGGCGTGTCGTCGCCTGCTTCTCGATGGGGACATTATATACGTCTATAACGTTATATATCCTAGCCTAGGGCGAACTAACATGTCGAATGTAAAATTTTACATCATTCCTGGCGTGTCGTCGCCTGCTATTCGATGGGAACATTATATACGTCTATAACGTTGTATATCCTAACCCAACGCAACCTAACATCTGGGATGTAATATTTTACAACATTCCTGGCGTGTCGTCGCCTACTGCTGGATGGGGTCATTATATACATCTATAACGTTGTATATCCTAACCTAAGGCAACCTAACATCTCGGATGTAATATTTTACAACATTCCTGGCATATCGGTCCCTACTTCTCGGTGGAAACATTGTATACGTCTATAACGATATATATCCTAGCCTAAGGCAACATAACTTCTCGGATGTAATATTTTACTACATTCCTGGCATGTCAGTCCCTACTTCTCGGTGGGAACATTATATACGTCTATAACGTTATGTATCATAACCTAAGGCAACCTAACCTCTCTACCGTATCATTTTGCAACATTCCTAGCGTGACGGCGCCTACTTCCCGATGGGGACATTATATACGTCTATAACGTTATATATCATAACGTAAGACAACATAGCATCTCGGATGTAATATTTTACAAAATTCCTGGCATGTTGGTCCCTACGTCTCGGTGGGAACATTCTGTACGTCTATAACGTTGTATATCCTAGCCTAGAGCGAACCAACATGTCGAATGTAATATTTTATATCATTCCTGGCGTGTCGTCGCCTGCTATTCGTTGGGAACATTATATACGTCTATAACGTTGTATATCCTAACCTAACGCAACCTAACATCTGGGATGTAATATCTTACAACATTCCTGGCGTGTCGTCGCCTGCTTCTCGATGGGGACATAATATACGTCTATAACGTTGTATATCCTAACCTAACGGAACCTAACACCTGGGATGTAATATTTTACTACATTCCTGGCGTGTCGTCGCCTACTTCTGGATGGTGTCATTATATACATCTGTAACGTTGTACATCCTAACCTAAGGCAACCTAACATCTCGGATGTAATATCTTATAACATTCCTGGCGTGTCGTCGCCTGCTTCTCGATGGGGACATTATATACGTCTATAACGTTGTATATCCTAACCTAACGCAACATAATATCTCGGATGTAATATTTTACAACATTCCTGGCATGTCGGTCCCTACATCTCGGTGGGAACATACTATACGTCTATAACGTTGTATATCCTAACCTAAGGGAACCTAACATCTCGGGTGTAATATTTTACAACATTCCTAACGCGTCGGTCCCTATTTTTCGGTGGGAACATTGTATACGTCTATAACGATATGTATCCTAGCCTGAGGCAACCTAACATCTCGGATGTAATATTTTACATCATTCTGGCGTGTCGTCGCCTGCTTCTCCATGGGGACATTATATACGTCTATAACGTTGTATATCCTAACCTAACGCAACCTAACATTTGGGATGTAATATTTTACAACATTCCTGGCGTGTCGGTGCCTACGTCTCGGTGGGAACATTATATACGTCTATAACGATATGTATCCTAACCTAAGGCAACCTAACTCCTCGGATGTAATATTTTACAACATTCCTGGCGTGTCCGCCCGTACTTCTCGGTGGGATCATTATATACGTCTATAACGTTATATATCCTAGCCTAGGGCGAACTAACATGTCGAATGTAAAATTTTACATCATTCCTGGCGTGTCGTCGCCTGCTATTCGATGGGAACATTATATACGTCTATAACGTTGTGTATCCTAACCTAACGCAACCTAACATCTGGGATGTAATATTCCTGGCGTGTCGTCGCCTACTTCTGGATGGGGTCATTATATACATCTATAACGTTGTATATCCTAACCTATGGCAACCTAACATCTCGGATGTAATATTTTATAACATTCCTGGCGTGTCGTCGCCTGCTTCTCGATGGGAACATTATATACGTCTATAACGTTGGATATCCTAACCTAACGCAACCTAACATCTGGGATGTAATATTTTACAACATTCCTGGCGTGTCGGCCCCTGCTTCTCGGTGGGAACATTATGTAAGTCAATAACGTTATATATCCCAACCTAAGGCAACCTAATATCTGGGATGTTATATTTTACTTCATTCCTGGCCTGTCGGGACCTACGTCTCGGTGGGAACATTCTATACGTCTATAACGTTGTATATCCTAACTTAAGGCAACCTAACATCGCGGGTGTAATATTTTACAACATTCCTGGCATGTCGGCCCGTAGTTCTCGGTGGAAACATTGTATACGTCTATAACGATATATATCCTAACCTAAGGCAACCTAACATCTCGGATGTAATAGTTGACAACATTCCAGGCGTGTCCGCCCATACTTCTCGGTGGGAACATTGTATACGTCTATAACGTTATATATCCTAGCCCACGGCGACCTAACATGTCGAATGTAATATTTTACAACATTCCTGGCGTGTCGTCGCCTGCTTCTCGATGGGGACATAATATACGTCTATAACGTTGTATATCCTAACCTAACGCAACCTAACATCTGGGATGTAACATTTTACAACATTCCTGACGTGTCGTCGCCTACTTCTGGATGGAAACATTGTATACGTCTATAACGATATATATCCTAACCTAGGGCAACCTAACATTTCGGATGTAATAGTTGACAACAGTCCTGGCGTGTCGTCGCCTGCTTCTCGATGGGGACATAATATACGTCTATAACGTTGTATATCCTAACCTAACGCAACCTAACATCTGGGATGTAACATTTTACAACATTCCTGGCGTGTCGTCGCCTACTTCTGGATGGAAACATTGTATACGTCTATAACGATATATATCATAACCTAAGGCAACCTAACCTCTCTATCGTATCATTTTGCAACATTCCTAGCGTGACGGCGCCTACTTCCCGATGGGGACATTATATACGTCTATAACGTTATATATCATAACGTAAGACAACATAGCATCTCGGATGTAATATTTTACAAAATTCCTGGCATGTTGGTCCCTACGTCTCGGTGGGAACATTCTGTACGTCTATAACGTTGTATATCCTAGCCTAGAGCGAACCAACATGTCGAATGTAATATTTTATATCATTCCTGGCGTGTCGTCGCCTGCTATTCGTTGGGAACATTATATACGTCTATAACGTTGTATATCCTAACCTAACGCAACCTAACATCTGGGATGTAATATCTTACAACATTCCTGGCGTGTCGTCGCCTGCTTCTCGATGGGGACATAATATACGTCTATAACGTTGTATATCCTAACCTAACGGAACCTAACACCTGGGATGTAATATTTTACTACATTCCTGGCGTGTCGTCGCCTACTTCTGGATGGTGTCATTATATACATCTGTAACGTTGTATATCCTAACCTAAGGCAACCTAACATCTCGGATGTAATATCTTATAACATTCCTGGCGTGTCGTCGCCTGCTTCTCGATGGGGACATTATATACGTCTATAACGTTGTATATCCTAACCTAACGCAACATAATATCTCGGATGTAATATTTTACAACATTCCTGGCATGTCGGTCCCTACATCTCGGTGGGAACATACTATACGTCTATAACGTTGTATATCCTAACCTAAGGGAACCTAACATCTCGGGTGTAATATTTTACAACATTCCTAACGCGTCGGTCCCTATTTTTCGGTGGGAACATTGTATACGTCTATAACGATATGTATCCTAGCCTAAGGCAACCTAACATCTCGGATGTAATATTTTACATCATTCTGGCGTGTCGTCGCCTGCTTCTCCATGGGGACATTATATACGTCTATAACGTTGTATATCCTAACCTAACGTAACCTAACATTTGGGATGTAATATTTTACAACATTCCTGGCGTGTCGGTGCCTACGTCTCGGCGGGAACATTATATACGTCTATAACGATATGTATCCTAACCTAAGGCAACCTAACTCCTCGGATGTAATATTTTACAACATTCCTGGCGTGTCCGCCCGTACTTCTCGGTGGGATCATTATATACGTCTATAACGTTATATATCCTAGCCTAGGGCGAACTAACATGTCGAATGTAAAATTTTACATCATTCCTGGCGTGTCGTCGCCTGCTTCTCGATGGGAACATTATATACGTCTATAACGTTGGATATCCTAACCTAACGCAACCTAACATCTGGGATGTAATATTTTACAACATTCCTGGCGTGTCGGCCCCTGCTTCTCGGTGGAAACATTATGTAAGTCAATAACGTTATATATCCCAACCTAAGGCAACCTAATATCTGGGATGTTATATTTTACTTCATTCCTGGCCTGTCGGGACCTACGTCTCGGTGGGAACATTCTATACGTCTATAACGTTGTATATCCTAACTTAAGGCAACCTAACATCGCGGGTGTAATATTTTACAACATTCCTGGCATGTCGGCCCGTAGTTCTCGGTGGAAACATTGTATACGTCTATAACGATATATATCCTAACCTAAGGCAACCTAACATCTCGGATGTAATAGTTGACAACATTCCAGGCGTGTCCGCCCATACTTCTCGGTGGGAACATTGTATACGTCTATAACGTTATATATCCTAGCCCACGGCGACCTAACATGTCGAATGTAATATTTTACAACATTCCTGGCGTGTCGTCGCCTGCTTCTCGATGGGGACATAATATACGTCTATAACGTTGTATATCCTAACCTAACGCAACCTAACATCTGGGATGTAACATTTTACAACATTCCTGGCGTGTCGTCGCCTACTTCTGGATGGAAACATTGTATACGTCTATAACGATATATATCCTAACCTAGGGCAACCTAACATTTCGGATGTAATAGTTGACAACAGTCCTGGCGTGTCGTCGCCTGCTTCTCGATGGGGACATAATATACGTCTATAACGTTGTATATCCTAACCTAACGCAACCTAACATCTGGGATGTAACATTTTACAACATTCCTGGCGTGTCGTCGCCTACTTCTGGATGGAAACATTGTATACGTCTATAACGATATATATCCTAACCTAGGGCAACCTAACATTTCGGATGTAATAGTTGACAACAGTCCTGGCGTGTCCGCCCGTACTTCTCGGTGGGAACATTATCTAGGTCTATAACGTTATATATCCTAGCCTAAGGCAACATAACATGCGGAATGTAATATTTTACAACATTCCTGGCGTGTCGTCGCCTGCTTCTCAATGGGGACATGATATACATCTATAACATTGTATATCCTAACCTAACGCAACCTAACATCTGGAATGTAATATTTTACGTTATTCCTGCCGTGTCGGCCCGTACTTCTCGGTGGGAACATCATATACGTCTATAACGTTATATATCCTAGCCTAAGGCAACCTAACATCTCGGATATAATATTTTGCTACATTCCTGGCGCGCCGGCCCCTTCTTCTCGGTGGCAACATTATATACTTCTATAACGTTGTATGTCCTAACGTACGGAAACATAACATCTCGGATGTAATATTTTACAACATTCCTGGCGTGTCGGCCCCTACTTCTCGGTGGGAACATTATATAAGTCAATAACCTTATATATCCTAACATAAGGCAACCTAATATCTGGGATGTTATATTTTACTACATTCCTGGCACGTTGGCCCCTACTTCTCGGTGGGAACATTATATACGTCTATAACGCTATATATCCTAGCCTAAGGCGACCTAACATGTCGAATGTAATATTTTACATCATTCCGGGCGTGTCGTCGCCTGCTTCTTGATGGGAACATTATATACGTCTATAACGTTGTGTATCCTAACCTAACGCAACCTAACATCTGGGATGTAATATTCCTGGCGTGTCGTCGCCTACTTCTCGATGGGGACATTATATACATCTATAACCTTGTATATTCTAACCTAAAGCAGCCTAACATCTCGGATGTAATATTTTACAACATTCCTGGCGTGTCCGCCCGTACTTCTCGGCGGGATCATTATATACGTCTATAACGCTATATATCCTAGCCTAAGGCGACATAACATGTCGAATGTAATATTTTACAACATTCCTGGCGTGTCGTCTCCTGCTTCTCGATGGGGACATTATATACGTCTATAATGTTGTATATCCTAGCCTAACGCAACCTAACATCTGGGATGTAATATTTTACAACATTCCTGGCGTGTCGTCGTCTGCTTCTGGATGGGGACATAATACACGTCTATAACGTTGTATATCCTAACCTAACGCAACCTAACGTTTGGGATGTAATATTTTACAACATTCCTGGCATGTCGGTGCCTACGTCTCGGTGGGAACATTATATACGTCTATAACGATATATATCCTAACCTAAGGCAACCTAACTCCTCGGATGTAATAGTTGACAACATTCCTGGCGTGTAGGCCCGTACTTCTCGGTGGGAACATTGTTTACGTCTATAACGTTATATATCCTAGCCTAGGGCGACCTAACATGTCGAATGTAATATTTTACATCATTCCGGGCGTGTCGTCGCTTGCTTCTCGATGGGAACATTATATACGTCTATAACGTTGTGTATCCTAACCTAACGCAACCTAACATCTGGGATGTAATATTCCTGGCGTGTCGTCGCCTACTTCTCGATGGGGACATTATATACATCTATAACCTTGTATATTCTAACCTAAAGAAGCCTAACATCTCGGATGTAATATTTTACAACATTCCTGTCGTGTCCGCCCGTACTTCTCGGCGGGATCATTATATACGTCTATAACGCTATATATCCTAGCCTAAGGCGACCTAACATGTCGAATGTAATATTTTACAACATTCCAGGCGTGTCGTCTCCTGCTTCTCGATGGGGACATGATATACGTCTATAATGTTGTATATCCGAACCTAACGCAACCTAACATCTGGGATGTAATATTTTACAACATTCCTGGCGTGTCGTCGTCTACTTCTGGATGGGGTCATTATATAGATCTATAACGTTGTATATCCTAACCTAACGGAACCTTACATCTCGTGTGTACTATTTTACAACATTCCCGACGCGTCGGCCCCTATTTTTCGGTGGGAACATTGTATACGTCTATAACGATATATATCCTAGCCTAAGGCAACCTAACATCTCGGATGTAATACTTTACATCATTCTGGCGTGTCGTCGCCTGCTTCTCCATTGGGACATTATATACGTCTATAACGTTGTATATCCTAACCTAACGCAACCTAACGTTTGGGATGTAATATTTTACAACATTCCTGGCATGTCGGTGCCTACGTCTCGGTGGGAACATTATATACGTCTATAACGATATGTATCCTAACCTAAGGCAACCTAACACCTCGGATGTAATAGTTGACAACATTCCTGGCGTGCAGGCCCGTACTTCTCGGTGGGAACATTGTGTACGTCTATAACGTTATATATCCTAGCCTAGGGCGAACTAACATGTCGAATGTAAAATTTTACATCATTCCTGGCGTGTCGTCGTCTGCTATTCGATTGGAACATTATATACGTCTATAACGTTGTATATCCTATCCCAACGCAACCTAACATATGGGATGTAATATTTTACAACATTCCTGGCGTGTTGTCGCCTACTTCTGGATGGGGTCATTATATACGTCTATAACATTGTATATCCTAACCTAACGCAACCTAACATCTGGGATGTAATATTTTACAACATTCCTGGCGTGTCGGCCCCTGCTTCTCGGTGGGAACATTATGTAAGTCAATAACGTTATATATCCCAACCTAAGGCAACCTAATATCTGGGATGTTATATTTTACTACATTCCTGGCACGTTGGCCCCTACTTCTCGGTGGGAACATTATATACGTCTATAACGCTATATATCCTAGCCTAAGGCGACCTAACATGTCGAATGTAATATTTTACAACATTCCTGGCGTGTCGTCTCCTGCTTCTCGATGGGGACATTATATACGTCTATAATGTTGTATATCCTAGCCTAACGCAACCTAACATCTGGGATGTAATATTTTACAACATTCCTGGCGTGTCGGTCGCCTGCTTCTGGATGGGGACATAATATACGTCTATAACGTTGTATATCCTAACCTAACGCAACCTAACATCTGGGATGTAATATTTTACAACATTCCTGGCGTGTCGTCGCCTACTTCTGGATGGGGTCATTATATAGATCTATAACGTTGTATATCCTAACCTAAGGGAACCTTACATCTCGGGTGTAATATTTTACAACATTCCTGACGCGTCGGCCCCTATTTTTCGTTGGGAACATTATATACGTCTATAACGTTATATATCCTAGCCTAAGGCGACCTAACATGTCGAATGTAATATTTTACAACATTCCTGGCGTGTCGTCTCCTGCTTCTCGATGGGGACATTATATACGTCTATAATGTTGTATATCCTAGCCTAACGCAACCTAACATCTGGGATGTAATATTTTACAACATTCCTGGCGTGTCGTCGCCTGCTTCTGGATGGGGACATAATATACGTCTATAACGTTGTATATCCTAACCTAACGCAACCTAACGTTTGGGATGTAATATTTTACAACATTCCTGGCATGTCGGTGCCTACGTCTCGGTGGGAACATTATATACGTCTATAACGATTAATATCCTAACCTAAGGCAACCTAACTCCTCGGATGTAATAGTTGACAACATTCCTGGCGTGTAGTCCCGTACTTCTCGGTGGGAACATTGTATACGTCTATAACGTTATATATCCTAGCCTAGGGCGACCTAACATGTCGAATGTAATATTTTACATCATTCCGGGCGTGTCGTCGCCTGCTTCTTGATGGGAACATTATATACGTCTATAACGTTGTGTATCCTAACCTAACGCAACCTAACATCTGGGATGTAATATTCCTGGCGTGTCGTCGCCTACTTCTCGATGGGGACATTATATACATCTATAACCTTGTATATTCTAACCTATAGCAGCCTAACATCTCGGATGTAATATTTTACAACATTCTTGGCGTGTCCGCCCGTACTTCTCGGCGGGATCATTATATACGTCTATAACGCTATACATCCTAGCCTAAGGCGACATAACATGTCGAATGTAATATTTTACAACATTCCTGGCGTGTCGTCGTCTGCTTCTGGATGGGGACATAATATACGTCTATAACGTTGTATATCCTAACCTAACGCAACCTAACGTTTGGGATGTAATATTTTACAACATTCCTGGCATGTCGGTGCCTACGTCTCGGTGTGAACATTATATACGTCTATAACGATATATATCCTAACCTAAGGCAACCTAACTCCTCGGATGTAATAGTTGACAACATTCCTGGCGTGTAGGCCCGTACTTCTCGGTGGGAACATTGTTTACGTCTATAACGTTATATATCCTAGCCTAGGGCGACCTAACATGTCGAATGTAATATTTTACATCATTCCGGGCGTGTCGTCGCTTGCTTCTCGATGGGAACATTATATACGTCTATAACGTTGTGTATCCTAACCTAACGCAACCTAACATCTGGGATGTAATATTCCTGGCGTGTCGTCGCCTACTTCTCGATGGGGACATTATATACATCTATAACCTTGTATATTCTAACCTAAAGCAGCCTAACATCTCGGATGTAATATTTTACAACATTCCTGTCGTGTCCGCCCGTACTTCTCGGCGGGATCATTATATACGTCTATAACGCTATATATCCTAGCCTAAGGCGACCTAACATGTCGAATGTAATATTTTACAACATTCCAGGCGTGTCGTCTCCTGCTTCTCGATGGGGACATGATATACGTCTATAATGTTGTATATCCGAACCTAACGCAACCTAACATCTGGGATGTAATATTTTACAACATTCCTGGCGTGTCGTCGTCTACTTCTGGATGGGGTCATTATATAGATCTATAACGTTGTATATCCTAACCTAACGGAACCTTACATCTCGGGTGTACTATTTTACAACATTCCCGACGCGTCGGCCCCTATTTTTCGGTGGGAACATTGTGTACGTCTATAACGATATATATCCTAGCCTAAGGCAACCTAACATCTCGGATGTAATATTTTACATCATTCTGGCGTGTCGTCGCCTGCTTCTCCATTGGGACATTATATACGTCTATAACGTTGTATATCCTAACCTAACGCAACCTAACATTTGGGATGTAATATTTTACAACATTCCTGGCGTGTCGGTGCCTACGTCTCGGTGGGAACATTATATACGTCTATAACGATATGTATCCTAACCTAAGGCAACCTAACTCCTCGGATGTAATATTTTACAACATTCCTGGCGTGTCCGCCCGTACTTCTCGGTGGGATCATTATATACGTCTATAACGTTATATATCCTAGCCTATGGCAACCTAACATCTCGGATGTAATATTTTATAACATTCCTGGCGTGTCGTCGCCTGCTTCTCGATGGGAACATTATATACGTCTATAACGTTGGATATCCTAACCTAACGCAACCTAACATCTGGGATGTAATATTTTACAACATTCCTGGCGTGTCGGCCCCTGCTTCTCGGTGGGAACATTATGTAAGTCAATAACGTTATATATCCCAACCTAAGGCAACCTAATATCTGGGATGTTATATTTTACTTCATTCCTGGCCTGTCGGGACCTACGTCTCGGTGGGAACATTCTATACGTCTATAACGTTGTATATCCTAACTTAAGGCAACCTAACATCGCGGGTGTAATATTTTACAACATTCCTGGCATGTCGGCCCGTAGTTCTCGGTGGAAACATTGTATACGTCTATAACGATATATATCCTAACCTAAGGCAACCTAACATCTCGGATGTAATAGTTGACAACATTCCAGGCGTGTCCGCCCATACTTCTCGGTGGGAACATTGTATACGTCTATAACGTTATATATCCTAGCCCACGGCGACCTAACATGTCGAATGTAATATTTTACAACATTCCTGGCGTGTCGTCGCCTGCTTCTCGATGGGGACATAATATACGTCTATAACGTTGTATATCCTAACCTAACGCAACCTAACATCTGGGATGTAACATTTTACAACATTCCTGGCGTGTCGTCGCCTACTTCTGGATGGAAACATTGTATACGTCTATAACGATATATATCCTAACCTAGGGCAACCTAACATTTCGGATGTAATAGTTGACAACAGTCCTGGCGTGTCGTCGCCTGCTTCTCGATGGGGACATAATATACGTCTATAACGTTGTATATCCTAACCTAACGCAACCTAACATCTGGGATGTAACATTTTACAACATTCCTGGCGTGTCGTCGCCTACTTCTGGATGGAAACATTGTATACGTCTATAACGATATATATCATAACCTAAGGCAACCTAACCTCTCTACCGTATCATTTTGCAACATTCCTAGCGTGACGGCGCCTACTTCCCGATGGGGACATTATATACGTCTATAACGTTATATATCATAACGTAAGACAACATAGCATCTCGGATGTAATATTTTACAAAATTCCTGGCATGTTGGTCCCTACGTCTCGGTGGGAACATTCTGTACGTCTATAACGTTGTATATCCTAGCCTAGAGCGAACCAACATGTCGAATGTAATATTTTATATCATTCCTGGCGTGTCGTCGCCTGCTATTCGTTGGGAACATTATATACGTCTATAACGTTGTATATCCTAACCTAACGCAACCTAACATCTGGGATGTAATATCTTACAACATTCCTGGCGTGTCGTCGCCTGCTTCTCGATGAGGACATAATATACGTCTATAACGTTGTATATCCTAACCTAACGGAACCTAACACCTGGGATGTAATATTTTACTACATTCCTGGCGTGTCGTCGCCTACTTCTGGATGGTGTCATTATATACATCTGTAACGTTGTATATCCTAACCTAAGGCAACCTAACATCTCGGATGTAATATCTTATAACATTCCTGGCGTGTCGTCGCCTGCTTCTCGATGGGGACATTATATACGTCTATAACGTTGTATATCCTAACCTAACGCAACATAATATCTCGGATGTAATATTTTACAACATTCCTGGCATGTCGGTCCCTACATCTCGGTGGGAACATACTATACGTCTATAACGTTGTATATCCTAACCTAAGGGAACCTAACATCTCGGGTGTAATATTTTACAACATTCCTAACGCGTCGGTCCCTATTTTTCGGTGGGAACATTGTATACGTCTATAACGATATGTATCCTAGCCTAAGGCAACCTAACATCTCGGATGTAATATTTTACATCATTCTGGCGTGTCGTCGCCTGCTTCTCCATGGGGACATTATATACGTCTATAACGTTGTATATCCTAACCTAACGCAACCTAACATTTGGGATGTAATATTTTACAACATTCCTGGCGTGTCGGTGCCTACGTCTCGGTGGGAACATTATATACGTCTATAACGATATGTATCCTAACCTAAGGCAACCTAACTCCTCGGATATAATATTTTACAACATTCCTGGCGTGTCCGCCCGTACTTCTCGGTGGGATCATTATATACGTCTATAACGTTATATATCCTAGCCTAGGGCGAACTAACATGTCGAATGTAAAATTTTACATCATTCCTGGCGTGTCGTCGCCTGCTATTCGATGGGAACATTATATACGTCTATAACGTTGTGTATCCTAACCTAACGCAACCTAACATCTGGGATGTAATATTCCTGGCGTGTCGTCGCCTACTTCTGGATGGGGTCATTATATACATCTATAACGTTGTATATCCTAACCTATGGCAACCTAACATCTCGGATGTAATATTTTATAACATTCCTGGCGTGTCGTCGCCTGCTTCTCGATGGGAACATTATATACGTCTATAACGTTGGATATCCTAACCTAACGCAACCTAACATCTGGGATGTAATATTTTACAACATTCCTGGCGTGTCGGCCCCTGCTTCTCGGTGGGAACATTATGTAAGTCAATAACGTTATATATCCCAACCTAAGGCAACCTAATATCTGGGATGTTATATTTTACTTCATTCCTGGCCTGTCGGGACCTACGTCTCGGTGGGAACATTCTATACGTCTATAACGTTGTATATCCTAACTTAAGGCAACCTAACATCGCGGGTGTAATATTTTACAACATTCCTGGCATGTCGGCCCGTAGTTCTCGGTGGAAACATTGTATACGTCTATAACGATATATATCCTAACCTAAGGCAACCTAACATCTCGGATGTAATAGTTGACAACATTCCAGGCGTGTCCGCCCATACTTCTCGGTGGGAACATTGTATACGTCTATAACGTTATATATCCTAGCCCACGGCGACCTAACATGTCGAATGTAATATTTTACAACATTCCTGGCGTGTCGTCGCCTGCTTCTCGATGGGGACATAATATACGTCTATAACGTTGTATATCCTAACCTAACGCAACCTAACATCTGGGATGTAACATTTTACAACATTCCTGGCGTGTCGTCGCCTACTTCTGGATGGAAACATTGTATACGTCTATAACGATATATATCCTAACCTAGGGCAACCTAACATTTCGGATGTAATAGTTGACAACAGTCCTGGCGTGTCGTCGCCTGCTTCTCGATGGGGACATAATATACGTCTATAACGTTGTATATCCTAACCTAACGCAACCTAACATCTGGGATGTAACATTTTACAACATTCCTGGCGTGTCGTCGCCTACTTCTGGATGGAAACATTGTATACGTCTATAACGATATATATCCTAACCTAGGGCAACCTAACATTTCGGATGTAATAGTTGACAACAGTCCTGGCGTGTCCGCCCGTACTTCTCGGTGGGAACATTATCTAGGTCTATAACGTTATATATCCTAGCCTAAGGCAACATAACATGCGGAATGTAATATTTTACAACATTCCTGGCGTGTCGTCGCCTGCTTCTCAATGGGGACATGATATACATCTATAACATTGTATATCCTAACCTAACGCAACCTAACATCTGGAATGTAATATTTTACGTTATTCCTGCCGTGTCGGCCCGTACTTCTCGGTGGGAACATCATATACGTCTATAACGTTATATATCCTAGCCTAAGGCAACCTAACATCTCGGATATAATATTTTGCTACATTCCTGGCGCGCCGGCCCCTTCTTCTCGGTGGCAACATTATATACTTCTATAACGTTGTATGTCCTAACGTACGGAAACATAACATCTCGGATGTAATATTTTACAACATTCCTGGCGTGTCGGCCCCTACTTCTCGGTGGGAACATTATATAAGTCAATAACCTTATATATCCTAACATAAGGCAACCTAATATCTGGGATGTTATATTTTACTACATTCCTGGCACGTTGGCCCCTACTTCTCGGTGGGAACATTATATACGTCTATAACGCTATATATCCTAGCCTAAGGCGACCTAACATGTCGAATGTAATATTTTACATCATTCCGGGCGTGTCGTCGCCTGCTTCTTGATGGGAACATTATATACGTCTATAACGTTGTGTATCCTAACCTAACGCAACCTAACATCTGGGATGTAATATTCCTGGCGTGTCGTCGCCTACTTCTCGATGGGGACATTATATACATCTATAACCTTGTATATTCTAACCTAAAGCAGCCTAACATCTCGGATGTAATATTTTACAACATTCCTGGCGTGTCCGCCCGTACTTCTCGGCGGGATCATTATATACGTCTATAACGCTATATATCCTAGCCTAAGGCGACATAACATGTCGAATGTAATATTTTACAACATTCCTGGCGTGTCGTCTCCTGCTTCTCGATGGGGACATTATATACGTCTATAATGTTGTATATCCTAGCCTAACGCAACCTAACATCTGGGATGTAATATTTTACAACATTCCTGGCGTGTCGTCGTCTGCTTCTGGATGGGGACATAATACACGTCTATAACGTTGTATATCCTAACCTAACGCAACCTAACGTTTGGGATGTAATATTTTACAACATTCCTGGCATGTCGGTGCCTACGTCTCGGTGGGAACATTATATACGTCTATAACGATATATATCCTAACCTAAGGCAACCTAACTCCTCGGATGTAATAGTTGACAACATTCCTGGCGTGTAGGCCCGTACTTCTCGGTGGGAACATTGTTTACGTCTATAACGTTATATATCCTAGCCTAGGGCGACCTAACATGTCGAATGTAATATTTTACATCATTCCGGGCGTGTCGTCGCTTGCTTCTCGATGGGAACATTATATACGTCTATAACGTTGTGTATCCTAACCTAACGCAACCTAACATCTGGGATGTAATATTCCTGGCGTGTCGTCGCCTACTTCTCGATGGGGACATTATATACATCTATAACCTTGTATATTCTAACCTAAAGCAGCCTAACATCTCGGATGTAATATTTTACAACATTCCTGTCGTGTCCGCCCGTACTTCTCGGCGGGATCATTATATACGTCTATAACGCTATATATCCTAGCCTAAGGCGACCTAACATGTCGAATGTAATATTTTACAACATTCCAGGCGTGTCGTCTCCTGCTTCTCGATGGGGACATGATATACGTCTATAATGTTGTATATCCGAACCTAACGCAACCTAACATCTGGGATGTAATATTTTACAACATTCCTGGCGTGTCGTCGTCTACTTCTGGATGGGGTCATTATATAGATCTATAACGTTGTATATCCTAACCTAACGGAACCTTACATCTCGTGTGTACTATTTTACAACATTCCCGACGCGTCGGCCCCTATTTTTCGGTGGGAACATTGTATACGTCTATAACGATATATATCCTAGCCTAAGGCAACCTAACATCTCGGATGTAATACTTTACATCATTCTGGCGTGTCGTCGCCTGCTTCTCCATTGGGACATTATATACGTCTATAACGTTGTATATCCTAACCTAACGCAACCTAACATTTGGGATGTAATATTTTACAACATTCCTGGCGTGTCGGTGCCTACGTCTCGGTGGGAACATTATATACGTCTATAACGATATGTATCCTAACCTAAGGCAACCTAACTCCTCGGATGTAATATTTTACAACATTCCTGGCGTGTCCGCCCGTACTTCTCGGTGGGATCATTATATACGTCTATAACGTTATATATCCTAGCCTAGGGCGAACTAACATGTCGAATGTAAAATTTTACATCATTCCTGGCGTGTCGTCGCCTGCTATTCGATGGGAACATTATATACGTCTATAACGTTGTGTATCCTAACCTAACGCAACCTAACATCTGGGATGTAATATTCCTGGCGTGTCGTCGCCTACTTCTGGATGGGGTCATTATATACATCTATAACGTTGTATATCCTAACCTATGGCAACCTAACATCTCGGATGTAATATTTTATAACATTCCTGGCGTGTCGTCGCCTGCTTCTCGATGGGAACATTATATACGTCTATAACGTTGGATATCCTAACCTAACGCAACCTAACATCTGGGATGTAATATTTTACAACATTCCTGGCGTGTCGGCCCCTGCTTCTCGGTGGGAACATTATGTAAGTCAATAACGTTATATATCCCAACCTAAGGCAACCTAATATCTGGGATGTTATATTTTACTTCATTCCTGGCCTGTCGGGACCTACGTCTCGGTGGGAACATTCTATACGTCTATAACGTTGTATATCCTAACTTAAGGCAACCTAACATCGCGGGTGTAATATTTTACAACATTCCTGGCATGTCGGCCCGTAGTTCTCGGTGGAAACATTGTATACGTCTATAACGATATATATCCTAACCTAAGGCAACCTAACATCTCGGATGTAATAGTTGACAACATTCCAGGCGTGTCCGCCCATACTTCTCGGTGGGAACATTGTATACGTCTATAACGTTATATATCCTAGCCCACGGCGACCTAACATGTCGAATGTAATATTTTACAACATTCCTGGCGTGTCGTCGCCTGCTTCTCGATGGGGACATAATATACGTCTATAACGTTGTATATCCTAACCTAACGCAACCTAACATCTGGGATGTAACATTTTACAACATTCCTGGCGTGTCGTCGCCTACTTCTGGATGGAAACATTGTATACGTCTATAACGATATATATCCTAACCTAGGGCAACCTAACATTTCGGATGTAATAGTTGACAACAGTCCTGGCGTGTCGTCGCCTGCTTCTCGATGGGGACATAATATACGTCTATAACGTTGTATATCCTAACCTAACGCAACCTAACATCTGGGATGTAACATTTTACAACATTCCTGGCGTGTCGTCGCCTACTTCTGGATGGAAACATTGTATACGTCTATAACGATATATATCCTAACCTAGGGCAACCTAACATTTCGGATGTAATAGTTGACAACAGTCCTGGCGTGTCCGCCCGTACTTCTCGGTGGGAACATTATCTAGGTCTATAACGTTATATATCCTAGCCTAAGGCAACATAACATGCGGAATGTAATATTTTACATCATTCCTGGCGTGTCGTCGCCTGCTTCTCGATGGGGACATGATATACATCTATAACATTGTATATCCTAACCTAACGCAACCTAACATCTGGAATGTAATATTTTACGTTATTCCTGCCGTGTCGGCCCGTACTTCTCGGTGGGAACATCATATACGTCTATAACGTTATATATCCTAGCCTAAGGCAACCTAACATCTCGGATATAATATTTTGCTACATTCCTGGCGCGCCGGCCCCTTCTTCTCGGTGGCAACATTATATACTTCTATAACGTTGTATGTCCTAACGTACGGAAACATAACATCTCGGATGTAATATTTTACAACATTCCTGGCGTGTCGGCCCCTACTTCTCGGTGGGAACATTATATAAGTCAATAACCTTATATATCCTAACATAAGGCAACCTAATATCTGGGATGTTATATTTTACTACATTCCTGGCACGTTGGCCCCTACTTCTCGGTGGGAACATTATATACGTCTATAACGCTATATATCCTAGCCTAAGGCGACCTAACATGTCGAATGTAATATTTTACATCATTCCGGGCGTGTCGTCGCCTGCTTCTTGATGGGAACATTATATACGTCTATAACGTTGTGTATCCTAACCTAACGCAACCTAACATCTGGGATGTAATATTCCTGGCGTGTCGTCGCCTACTTCTCGATGGGGACATTATATACATCTATAACCTTGTATATTCTAACCTAAAGCAGCCTAACATCTCGGATGTAATATTTTACAACATTCCTGGCATGTCCGCCCGTACTTCTCGGCGGGATCATTATATACGTCTATAACGCTATATATCCTAGCCTAAGGCGACATAACATGTCGAATGTAATATTTTACAACATTCCTGGCGTGTCGTCTCCTGCTTCTCGATGGGGACATTATATACGTCTATAATGTTGTATATCCTAGCGTAACGCAACCTAACATCTGGGATGTAATATTTTACAACATTCCTGGCGTGTCGTCGTCTGCTTCTGGATGGGGACATAATACACGTCTATAACGTTGTATATCCTAACCTAACGCAACCTAACGTTTGGGATGTAATATTTTACAACATTCCTGGCATGTCGGTGCCTACGTCTCGGTGGGAACATTATATACGTCTATAACGATATATATCCTAACCTAAGGCAACCTAACTCCTCGGATGTAATAGTTGACAACATTCCTGGCGTGTAGGCCCGTACTTCTCGGTGGGAACATTGTTTACGTCTATAACGTTATATATCCTAGCCTAGGGCGACCTAACATGTCGAATGTAATATTTTACATCATTCCGGGCGTGTCGTCGCTTGCTTCTCGATGGGAACATTATATACGTCTATAACGTTGTGTATCCTAACCTAACGCAACCTAACATCTGGGATGTAATATTCCTGGCGTGTCGTCGCCTACTTCTCGATGGGGACATTATATACATCTATAACCTTGTATATTCTAACCTAAAGCAGCCTAACATCTCGGATGTAATATTTTACAACATTCCTGTCGTGTCCGCCCGTACTTCTCGGCGGGATCATTATATACGTCTATAACGCTATATATCCTAGCCTAAGGCGACCTAACATGTCGAATGTAATATTTTACAACATTCCAGGCGTGTCGTCTCCTGCTTCTCGATGGGGACATGATATACGTCTATAATGTTGTATATCCGAACCTAACGCAACCTAACATCTGGGATGTAATATTTTACAACATTCCTGGCGTGTCGTCGTCTACTTCTGGATGGGGTCATTATATAGATCTATAACGTTGTATATCCTAACCTAAGGGAACCTTACATCTCGGGTGTAATATTTTACAACATTCCTGACGCGTCGGCCCCTATTTTTCGTTGGGAACATTATATACGTCTATAACGTTATATATCCTAGCCTAAGGCGACCTAACATGTCGAATGTA
Source organism: Xylocopa violacea (assembly GCA_963969225.1). Taxonomy (NCBI): domain Eukaryota; kingdom Metazoa; phylum Arthropoda; class Insecta; order Hymenoptera; family Apidae; genus Xylocopa; species Xylocopa violacea. Next base: position 3,182,748 of record CAXAJV010000835.1, read on the forward strand.
ATATTTTACAACATTCCTGGCGTGTCGTCTCCTGCTTCTCGATGGGGACATTATATACGTCTATAATGTTGTATATCCTAGCCTAACGCAACCTAACATCTGGGATGTAATATTTTACAACATTCCTGGCGTGTCGTCGCCTGTTTCTGGATGGGGACATAATATACGTCTATAACGTTGTATATCCTAACCTAACGCAACCTAACGTTTGGGATGTAATATTTTACAACATTCCTGGCATGTCGGTGCCTACGTCTCGGTGGGAACATTATATACGTCTATAACGATTAATATCCTAACCTAAGGCAACCTAACTCCTCGGATGTAATAGTTGACAACATTCCTGGCGTGTAGTCCCGTACTTCTCGGTGGGAACATGGTATACGTCTATAACGTTATATATCCTAGCCTAGGGCGACCTAACATGTCGAATGTAATATTTTACATCATTCCGGGCGTGTCGTCGCCTGCTTCTTGATGGGAACATTATATACGTCTATAACGTTGTGTATCCTAACCTAACGCAACCTAACATCTGGGATGTAATATTCCTGGCGTGTCGTCGCCTACTTCTCGATGGGGACATTATATACATCTATAACCTTGTATATTCTAACCTATAGCAGCCTAACATCTCGGATGTAATATTTTACAACATTCTTGGCGTGTCCGCCCGTACTTCTCGGCGGGATCATTATATACGTCTATAACGCTATACATCCTAGCCTAAGGCGACATAACATGTCGAATGTAATATTTTACAACATTCCTGGCGTGTCGTCTCCTGCTTCTCGATGGGGACATTATATACGTCTATAATGTTGTATATCCTAGCCTAACGCAACCTAACATCTGGGATGTAATATTTTACAACATTCCTGGCGTGTCGTCGTCTGCTTCTGGATGGGGACATAATATACGTCTATAACGTTGTATATCCTAACCTAACGCAACCTAACGTTTGGGATGTAATATTTTACAACATTCCTGGCATGTCGGTGCCTACGTCTCGGTGTGAACATTATATACGTCTATAACGATATATATCCTAACCTAAGGCAACCTAACTCCTCGGATGTAATAGTTGACAACATTCCTGGCGTGTAGGCCCGTACTTCTCGGTGGGAACATTGTTTACGTCTATAACGTTATATATCCTAGCCTAGGGCGACCTAACATGTCGAATGTAATATTTTACATCATTCCGGGCGTGTCGTCGCTTGCTTCTCGATGGGAACATTATATACGTCTATAACGTTGTGTATCCTAACCTAACGCAACCTAACATCTGGGATGTAATATTCCTGGCGTGTCGTCGCCTACTTCTCGATGGGGACATTATATACATCTATAACCTTGTATATTCTAACCTAAAGCAGCCTAACATCTCGGATGTAATATTTTACAACATTCCTGTCGTGTCCGCCCGTACTTCTCGGCGGGATCATTATATACGTCTATAACGCTATATATCCTAGCCTAAGGCGACCTAACATGTCGAATGTAATATTTTACAACATTCCAGGCGTGTCGTCTCCTGCTTCTCGATGGGGACATGATATACGTCTATAATGTTGTATATCCGAACCTAACGCAACCTAACATCTGGGATGTAATATTTTACAACATTCCTGGCGTGTCGTCGTCTACTTCTGGATGGGGTCATTATATAGATCTATAACGTTGTATATCCTAACCTAACGGAACCTTACATCTCGGGTGTACTATTTTACAACATTCCCGACGCGTCGGCCCCTATTTTTCGGTGGGAACATTGTGTACGTCTATAACGATATATATCCTAGCCTAAGGCAACCTAACATCTCGGATGTAATATTTTACATCATTCTGGCGTGTCGTCGCCTGCTTCTCCATTGGGACATTATATACGTCTATAACGTTGTATATCCTAACCTAACGCAACCTAACATTTGGGATGTAATATTTTACAACATTCCTGGCGCGTCGGTACCTCCTTCTCGGTGGGAACAGTATATAAGTCTATAACGTTATATATCCTATCCTAAGGCAACCTAACATGTCGAATGTAATATTGGACAACATTCCTTTCGTGTCGGCCCGTACTTCTCGGTGGGAATATCATATACGTCTATAACGTTATATATCCTAGCCTACGGCAATCCTAACATGTCGAATGTACTATTTTACAACATTCCAGGCGCGTCGGCCCCTACTTCTTTGTCGGAACATTGTATACGTCTATAACGCTATATATCCTAGCTTAGGGTAACCTAACATGTCGAACGTAATATTTTACAACATTCCTGGCTCGTCGGCCCCTACTTCTCGGTGGGAACATTATATACGTCTATAACGTTATATATCCTAACCTAAGGCAATCTAACATGTCGAACGTAATATTTTACAACATTCCTGGCTCAGGGGCCCCTAATTCTCGGTGGGAACAATATACACGTCTATAACGTTATATATCCTAACCTATGGCAACCTAACACCTCGGATGGTACGTTTTACAACATTCCTGGCTCATCAGCCCCTACTTCTCGGTGGCAACACTATATACGTCTATAACGTTATATATACTAACCTAAAGATACCTAACATGTCGGATGTAATATTTTACTACATTCCTGGCACGTCGGCCCCTACCTCTCGGTGGGAACATTGTATACGTCTATAACGTTATATATCCTAGCCCACGGCGACCTAACATGTCGAATGTAATATTTTACAACATTCCTGGCGTGTCGTCGCCTGCTTCTCGATGGGGACATAATATACGTCTATAACGTTGTATATCCTAACCTAACGCAACCTAACATCTGGGATGTAACATTTTACAACATTCCTGGCGTGTCGTCGCCTACTTCTGGATGGAAACATTGTATACGTCTATAACGATATATATCATAACCTAAGGCAACCTAACCTCTCTACCGTATCATTTTGCAACATTCCTAGCGTGACGGCGCCTACTTCCCGATGGGGACATTATATACGTCTATAACGTTATATATCATAACGTAAGACAACATAGCATCTCGGATGTAATATTTTACAAAATTCCTGGCATGTTGGTCCCTACGTCTCGGTGGGAACATTCTGTACGTCTATAACGTTGTATATCCTAGCCTAGAGCGAACCAACATGTCGAATGTAATATTTTATATCATTCCTGGCGTGTCGTCGCCTGCTATTCGTTGGGAACATTATATACGTCTATAACGTTGTATATCCTAACCTAACGCAACCTAACATCTGGGATGTAATATCTTACAACATTCCTGGCGTGTCGTCGCCTGCTTCTCGATGGGGACATAATATACGTCTATAACGTTGTATATCCTAACCTAACGGAACCTAACACCTGGGATGTAATATTTTACTACATTCCTGGCGTGTCGTCGCCTACTTCTGGATGGTGTCATTATATACATCTGTAACGTTGTATATCCTAACCTAAGGCAACCTAACATCTCGGATGTAATATCTTATAACATTCCTGGCGTGTCGTCGCCTGCTTCTCGATGGGGACATTATATACGTCTATAACGTTGTATATCCTAACCTAACGCAACATAATATCTCGGATGTAATATTTTACAACATTCCTGGCATGTCGGTCCCTACATCTCGGTGGGAACATACTATACGTCTATAACGTTGTATATCCTAACCTAAGGGAAACTAACATCTCGGGTGTAATATTTTACAACATTCCTAACGCGTCGGTCCCTATTTTTCGGTGGGAACATTGTATACGTCTATAACGATATGTATCCTAGCCTAAGGCAACCTAACATCTCGGATGTAATATTTTACATCATTCTGGCGTGTCGTCGCCTGCTTCTCCATGGGGACATTATATACGTCTATAACGTTGTATATCCTAACCTAACGCAACCTAACATTTGGGATGTAATATTTTACAACATTCCTGGCGTGTCGGTGCCTACGTCTCGGTGGGAACATTATATACGTCTATAACGATATGTATCCTAACCTAAGGCAACCTAACTCCTCGGATGTAATATTTTACAACATTCCTGGCGTGTCCGCCCGTACTTCTCGGTGGGATCATTATATACGTCTATAACGTTATATATCCTAGCCTAGGGCGAACTAACATGTCGAATGTAAAATTTTACATCATTCCTGGCGTGTCGTCGCCTGCTATTCGATGGGAACATTATATACGTCTATAACGTTGTGTATCCTAACCTAACGCAACCTAACATCTGGGATGTAATATTCCTGGCGTGTCGTCGCCTACTTCTGGATGGGGTCATTATATACATCTATAACGTTGTATATCCTAACCTATGGCAACCTAACATCTCGGATGTAATATTTTATAACATTCCTGGCGTGTCGTCGCCTGCTTCTCGATGGGAACATTATATACGTCTATAACGTTGGATATCCTAACCTAACGCAACCTAACATCTGGGATGTAATATTTTACAACATTCCTGGCGTGTCGGCCCCTGCTTCTCGGTGGGAACATTATGTAAGTCAATAACGTTATATATCCCAACCTAAGGCAACCTAATATCTGGGATGTTATATTTTACTTCATTCCTGGCCTGTCGGGACCTACGTCTCGGTGGGAACATTCTATACGTCTATAACGTTGTATATCCTAACTTAAGGCAACCTAACATCGCGGGTGTAATATTTTACAACATTCCCGGCATGTCGGCCCGTAGTTCTCGGTGGAAACATTGTATACGTCTATAACGATATATATCCTAACCTAAGGCAACCTAACATCTCGGATGTAATAGTTGACAACATTCCAGGCGTGTCCGCCCATACTTCTCGGTGGGAACATTGTATACGTCTATAACGTTATATATCCTAGCCCACGGCGACCTAACATGTCGAATGTAATATTTTACAACATTCCTGGCGTGTCGTCGCCTGCTTCTCGATGGGGACATAATATACGTCTATAACGTCGTATATCCTAACCTAACGCAACCTAACATCTGGGATGTAACATTTTACAACATTCCTGGCGTGTCGTCGCCTACTTCTGGATGGAAACATTGTATACGTCTATAACGATATATATCCTAACCTAGGGCAACCTAACATTTCGGATGTAATAGTTGACAACAGTCCTGGCGTGTCGTCGCCTGCTTCTCGATGGGGACATAATATACGTCTATAACGTTGTATATCCTAACCTAACGCAACCTAACATCTGGGATGTAACATTTTACAACATTCCTGGCGTGTCGTCGCCTACTTCTGGATGGAAACATTGTATACGTCTATAACGATATATATCCTAACCTAGGGCAACCTAACATTTCGGATGTAATAGTTGACAACAGTCCTGGCGTGTCCGCCCGTACTTCTCGGTGGGAACATTATCTAGGTCTATAACGTTATATATCCTAGCCTAAGGCAACCTAACTCCTCGGATGTAATAGTTGACAACATTCCTGGCGTGTAGGCCCGTACTTCTCGGTGGGAACATTGTTTACGTCTATAACGTTATATATCCTAGCCTAGGGCGACCTAACATGTCGAATGTAATATTTTACATCATTCCGGGCGTGTCGTCGCTTGCTTCTCGATGGGAACATTATATACGTCTATAACGTTGTGTATCCTAACCTAACGCAACCTAACATCTGGGATGTAATATTCCTGGCGTGTCGTCGCCTACTTCTCGATGGGGACATTATATACATCTATAACCTTGTATATTCTAACCTAAAGCAGCCTAACATCTCGGATGTAATATTTTACAACATTCCTGTCGTGTCCGCCCGTACTTCTCGGCGGGATCATTATATACGTCTATAACGCTATATATCCTAGCCTAAGGCGACCTAACATGTCGAATGTAATATTTTACAACATTCCAGGCGTGTCGTCTCCTGCTTCTCGATGGGGACATGATATACGTCTATAATGTTGTATATCCGAACCTAACGCAACCTAACATCTGGGATGTAATATTTTACAACATTCCTGGCGTGTCGTCGTCTACTTCTGGATGGGGTCATTATATAGATCTATAACGTTGTATATCCTAACCTAACGGAACCTTACATCTCGTGTGTACTATTTTACAACATTCCCGACGCGTCGGCCCCTATTTTTCGGTGGGAACATTGTATACGTCTATAACGATATATATCCTAGCCTAAGGCAACCTAACATCTCGGATGTAATATTTTACATCATTCTGGCGTGTCGTCGCCTGCTTCTCCATTGGGACATTATATACGTCTATAACGTTGTATATCCTAACCTAACGCAACCTAACGTTTGGGATGTAATATTTTACAACATTCCTGGCATGTCGGTGCCTACGTCTCGGTGGGAACATTATATACGTCTATAACGATATGTATCCTAACCTAAGGCAACCTAACACCTCGGATGTAATAGTTGACAACATTCCTGGCGTGCAGGCCCGTACTTCTCGGTGGGAACATTGTGTACGTCTATAACGTTATATATCCTAGCCTAGGGCGAACTAACATGTCGAATGTAAAATTTTACATCATTCCTGGCGTGTCGTCGTCTGCTATTCGATGGGAACATTATATACGTCTATAACGTTGTATATCCTATCCCAACGCAACCTAACATCTGGGATGTAATATTTTACAACATTCCTGGCGTGTCGGCCCCTGCTTCTCGGTGGGAACATTATGTAAGTCAATAACGTTATATATCCCAACCTAAGGCAACCTAATATCTGGGATGTTATATTTTACTACATTCCTGGCACGTTGGCCCCTACTTCTCGGTGGGAACATTATATACGTCTATAACGCTATATATCCTAGCCTAAGGCGACCTAACATGTCGAATGTAATATTTTACAACATTCCTGGCGTGTCGTCTCCTGCTTCTCGATGGGGACATTATATACGTCTATAATGTTGTATATCCTAGCCTAACGCAACCTAACATCTGGGATGTAATATTTTACAACATTCCTGGCGTGTCGGTCGCCTGCTTCTGGATGGGGACATAATATACGTCTATAACGTTGTATATCCTAACCTAACGCAACCTAACATCTGGGATGTAATATTTTACAACATTCCTGGCGTGTCGTCGCCTACTTCTGGATGGGGTCATTATATAGATCTATAACGTTGTATATCCTAACCTAAGGGAACCTTACATCTCGGGTGTAATATTTTACAACATTCCTGACGCGTCGGCCCCTATTTTTCGTTGGGAACATTATATACGTCTATAACGTTATATATCCTAGCCTAAGGCGACCTAACATGTCGAATGTAATATTTTACAACATTCCTGGCGTGTCGTCTCCTGCTTCTCGATGGGGACATTATATACGTCTATAATGTTGTATATCCTAGCCTAACGCAACCTAACATCTGGGATGTAATATTTTACAACATTCCTGGCGTGTCGTCGCCTGCTTCTGGATGGGGACATAATATACGTCTATAACGTTGTATATCCTAACCTAACGCAACCTAACGTTTGGGATGTAATATTTTACAACATTCCTGGCATGTCGGTGCCTACGTCTCGGTGGGAACATTATATACGTCTATAACGATTAATATCCTAACCTAAGGCAACCTAACTCCTCGGATGTAATAGTTGACAACATTCCTGGCGTGTAGTCCCGTACTTCTCGGTGGGAACATTGTATACGTCTATAACGTTATATATCCTAGCCTAGGGCGACCTAACATGTCGAATGTAATATTTTACATCATTCCGGGCGTGTCGTCGCCTGCTTCTTGATGGGAACATTATATACGTCTATAACGTTGTGTATCCTAACCTAACGCAACCTAACATCTGGGATGTAATATTCCTGGCGTGTCGTCGCCTACTTCTCGATGGGGACATTATATACATCTATAACCTTGTATATTCTAACCTATAGCAGCCTAACATCTCGGATGTAATATTTTACAACATTCTTGGCGTGTCCGCCCGTACTTCTCGGCGGGATCATTATATACGTCTATAACGCTATACATCCTAGCCTAAGGCGACATAACATGTCGAATGTAATATTTTACAACATTCCTGGCGTGTCGTCTCCTGCTTCTCGATGGGGACATTATATACGTCTATAATGTTGTATATCCTAGCCTAACGCAACCTAACATCTGGGATGTAATAGTTGACAACATTCCTGGCGTGCAGGCCCGTACTTCTCGGTGGGAACATTGTGTACGTCTATAACGTTATATATCCTAGCCTAGGGCGAACTAACATGTCGAATGTAAAATTTTACATCATTCCTGGCGTGTCGTCGTCTGCTATTCGATTGGAACATTATATACGTCTATAACGTTGTATATCCTATCCCAACGCAACCTAACATATGGGTTGTAATATTTTACAACATTCCTGTCGTGTCGTCGCCTACTTCTGGATGGGGTCATTATATACGTCTATAACATTGTATATCCTAACCTAACGCAACCTAACATCTGGGATGTAATATTTTACAACATTCCTGGCGTGTCGGCCCCTGCTTCTCGGTGGGAACATTATGTAAGTCAATAACGTTATATATCCCAACCTAAGGCAACCTAATATCTGGGATGTTATATTTTACTACATTCCTGGCACGTTGGCCCCTACTTCTCGGTGGGAACATTATATACGTCTATAACGCTATATATCCTAGCCTAAGGCGACCTAACATGTCGAATGTAATATTTTACAACATTCCTGGCGTGTCGTCTCCTGCTTCTCGATGGGGACATTATATACGTCTATAATGTTGTATATCCTAGCCTAACGCAACCTAACATCTGGGATGTAATATTTTACAACATTCCTGGCGTGTCGGTCGCCTGCTTCTGGATGGGGACATAATATACGTCTATAACGTTGTATATCCTAACCTAACGCAACCTAACATCTGGGATGTAATATTTTACAACATTCCTGGCGTGTCGTCGCCTACTTCTGGATGGGGTCATTATATAGATCTATAACGTTGTATATCCTAACCTAAGGGAACCTTACATCTCGGGTGTAATATTTTACAACATTCCTGACGCGTCGTCGTCTGCTTCTGGATGGGGACATAATATACGTCTATAACGTTGTATATCCTAACCTAACGCAACCTAACGTTTGGGATGTAATATTTTACAACATTCCTGGCATGTCGGTGCCTACGTCTCGGTGGGAAGATTATATACGTCTATAACGATATATATCCTAACCTAAGGCAACCTAACTCCTCGGATGTAATAGTTGACAACATTCCTGGCGTGTAGGCCCGTACTTCTCGGTGGGAACATTGTTTACGTCTATAACGTTATATATCCTAGCCTAGGGCGACCTAGCATGTCGAATGTAATATTTTACATCATTCCGGGCGTGTCGTCGCTTGCTTCTCGATGGGAACATTATATACGTCTATAACGTTGTGTATCCTAACCTAACGCAACCTAACATCTGGGATGTAATATTTTACAACATTCCTGGCGTGTCGTCGTCTACTTCTGGATGGGGTCATTATATAGATCTATAACGTTGTATATCCTAACCTAACGGAACCTTACATCTCGGGTGTACTATTTTACAACATTCCCGACGCGTCGGCCCCTATTTTTCGGTGGGAACATTGTGTACGTCTATAACGTTATATATCCTAGCCTAGGGCGAACTAACATGTCGAATGTAAAATTTTACATCATTCCTGGCGTGTCGTCGTCTGCTATTCGATTGGAACATTATATACGTCTATAACGTTGTATATCCTAACCCAACGCAACCTAACATCTGGGATGTAATATTTTACAACATTCCTGGCGTGTCGTCGCCTACTTCTGGATGGGGTCATTATATACATCTATAACGTTGTATATCCTAACCTAAGGCAACCTAACATCTCGGATGTAATATTTTATAACATTCCTGGCATGTCGTCGCCTGCTTCTCGATGGGGACATTATATACGTCTATAACATTGTATATCCTAACCTAACGCAACCTAACATCTGGGATGTAATATTTTACAACATTCCTGGCGTGTCGGCCCCTGCTTCTCGGTGGGAACATTATGTAAGTCAATAACGTTATATATCCCAACCTAAGGCAACCTAATATCTGGGATGTTATATTTTACTACATTCCTGGCACGTTGGCCCCTACTTCTCGGTGGGAACATTATATACGTCTATAACGCTAGATATCCTATCATAAGGCAACCTAACATCTCGGATGTAATATTTTCTAGCATTTCTGTCGTGTCGGTACTTACTTCTCGGTGGGAACATTATATACGTCTATAGCGCAACATGTCCTAGCCTAAGGCAACCTAACATGTCGAGCGTAATGTTTTACAACATTCCTGGCTCGTCGGCCCCTACTTCTCGGAGGAAACATTATATAAGTCTATAACGCTATATATCCTAGCCTAAGGCAACCTAACATATCGAATGTAATATTTTACAACATTCCTGGCGCGTCGGCACCTACTTCTCGATGGGAAAGTTATTTACCTCTATAACGCTATATATCCTAGCCTAAGGTAACCTAACATGTCGAATGTTATATTTTACAACATTCCTGGCATGTCGGTCCCTACTTATCGGTGGGGACTTTATATACGACTATAACGTTATACATCCAAACATAAGGCAACCTAATATATCTGCTGCAATATTTTGCAACATTCCTGGCATGCCGGTCCCTACGTCTCGGTGGGAACATTCTATACGTCTATAACGTTGCATATCCTAACTTAAGGCAACCTAACATCGCGGGTGTAATATTTTACAACATTCCTGGCGTGTCGGCCCGTAGTTCACGGTGGAAACATTGTATACGTCTATAACGATATATATCCTAACCTAAGGCAACCTAACATCTCGGATGTAATAGTTGACAACATTCCAGGCGTGTCCGCCCGTACTTCTCGGTGGGAAAATTTTATACGTCTATAACGTTATATATCCTAGCCTAAGGCGACCTAACATGTCGAATGTAATATTTTACATCATTCCTGGCGTGTAGTCGCCTGCTTCTCGATGGGAACATTATATACGTCTATAACGTTGTGTATCCTAACCTAACGCATCCTAACACCTGGGATGTAATATTCCTGGCGTGTTACCGCCTACTTCTGGATGGGGACATTATATACGTCTATAACGTTATATATCCTAACATAAGGCAACCTAACATCTCGGATGTAATAGTTGACAACATTCCTGGCGTGTCCGCCCGTACTTCTCGGTGGGAACATTATCTACGTCTATAACGTTATATATCCTAGCCTAAGGCCACCTAACATCTGGGATGTAATATTTTACAACATTCCTGGCGTGTCGTCGCCTGCTTCTCGATGGGGACATAATATACGTCTATACCGTTGTATATCCGAACCCAACGCAACCTAACATCTGGGATGTAATATTTTACAAGATTCCTGGCCTGTCGGTCCCCACGTCTCGGTGGGAACATTATATACGTCTATAACGTTATATATCCTATCGTAAGGCAACATAACATCTCGGATGTAATATTTTACAACATTCCTGTCGTGTCGTCGCCTGCTTCTCGATGGGGACACTATATACGTCTATAACGATACATATCCTAACCTAAGGCAACCTAACACCTCGGATGTATTGTTTTACAACATTCTTGGCGTGTCGGCCCCTATTTCTCGGTGGGAACATTGTATACGTCTTTAACGCTGTATATCCTAGCCTAAGGCAACCTAACATCTCGGGTGTAATATTTTACAACATTCCTGACATGTCGGTCACTACTTCTCGGTGGGAATATTATACACGTCTATAACGCTATATATCCTAGCCTAAGGCAACCTAACATGTCGAATGTAATATTTTACAACATTCCTGGCGCGTCGGCACCTACTTCTCGGTGGGAACAGTATATAAGTCAATAACGTTATATATCCGAACCTAAGGCAACCTAACATGTCGAATGTAATATTTTACAACATACCTGTCGTACCGGCACCTGCTTCTCGGTGGGAACAGTATATACGTCTATAACGTTATATATCGTATCCTAAGGCAATCCTAACATGTCGATTGTAATATTTTACAACATTCCTGGCGTGTCGGCCCGTACTTCTCGGTGGGAACATTATATACGTCTATAACGTTATATATCCTAACGTAAGGCAACATAACATCTCGGATGTAATAGTTGATAACATTCCTGGCGTGTCGGACCGTACTTCTCGGTGGGAACATTGTATACGTCTATAACGATATATACCCTAGCCTAAGGCACCCTAACATGTCGAATGTAATATTTTACAACATTCTTGGCGTGTCGTCGCCTACTTCTCGATGGGGACCTTATATACATCTATATCGTTGTATACCCTAACCTAAGGCAACCTATCATCTGGGATGTACTATTTTACAACATTGCTGGCATGTCGGTCCCCACGTCTCGGTGGGGACATTATATACGTCTATAACGATATATATCCTAACCTAATGCAACCTAACATCTCGGATGTAATAGTTGACAACATTCCTGACGCGTCGGCCCCTATTTCTCGGTGGGAACATTATATACGTCTATAACGTTATATATCCTAACCTAAGGCAACCTAACATCTCGGATGTAATATTTGACAACATTGCTGGCGTGTTAGCCAGTACTTCTCGGTTAGAACATCATATACGTCTATAGCGATATGTATCCTAGCCTAAGGCGACCTAACATGTCGAATGTAATATTTTACATCATTCCTGACGTGTCGGCCCGTAGTTCTCGGTGGTAACATTATATACGTCTATAACATTATATATCCTAACCTAAAGCAACCTAACATCTCGGATGTAATATTTTACAACATTCCTGGCATGTCGGTGCCTACATCTCGGTGGGAACATTCTATACGTCTATAACGTTGTATATCCTAACCTAAGGGAACCTAACATCTCGGATGTAATATTTTACAACATTCGTGTCGTGTCGTCGCCTTCTTCTCGATGGGGACATTATATACGTCTATAACGTTGTATATCCTAACCTAACGCAACCTAACTTCTGGGATGTAATATTTTACAACATTCCTGGCATGTGGGTCCCTACGTTTCGGTGGGAACATTATATACGTCTACAACGTTATATATCATAACCTAAGGCAACCTAACCTCTCTACCGTAGTATTTTACAACATTCCTGACGCGTCGGCCCCTATTTCTCGGTGAGAACATTATATACGTCTATAACGCTATATATCCTATCCTAAGGCAACCTAACATGTCGAATGTAATATTTTACAATATTCCAGTCACTTCGGCCCCTACTTCTCGGTGGGAACATTATATTCGTGTATAACGCTATATATCCTAGCTTAAGGCAACCTAACATGTCGAATGTGATATTTTACAACATTCCTGGCGCGTCGGCACCTACTTCTCGGTGGGAACAGTATATACATCTATAACGTTATATATCCTGACATAAGGCAACATAACATCTCGGATGTAATATTTTACAACATTCCTCGGATGTCGGTCCCTACTTCTCTGTGGGAACATTGTATACCTCTATAACGTTGTATATCCTAACCTAAAGCAACCTAACTTCTGGGATGTAATATTTTACAACATTCCTGGCATGTCGGTCCCTACGTCTCGGTGGGAACATTATATACGTCTATAACGTTATATATCATAACCTAAGGCAACCTAACCACTCTACCGTACTATTTTACAACATTTTTGGCGTGATGGCGCCTACTTCCCGATGGGGACATTATATACGTCTATAACGTTGTATATCCTAAACGAAGGCAACCTAACATCTCGCATGTAATAGTTGATAACATTCCTGGCGTGTCGGCCCGTTCTTCTCGGTGGGATTGTTATATACGTCTATAACGTTATATATCCTAACGTAAGCCAACATAACATCTCGGATGTAATATTTTAAAATATTCCTGGCGCGTCGGAACCTACTTCTCGGTGGGAACAGTATATACGTCTATAACGTTATATATCCTAGCCTAAGGCAACCTAACATGTCGAGCATAATATTTTACAACATTCCCGGCACTTCGGCCCCTACTTCTCGGTGGGAACATTATTTACGTCTATAATGCTATATATCCTATCTCATGGCAACCTAACATGTGGAATGTAATATTTTACAACATTCCTGGCGCGTCGGCACCTACTTCTCCGTGGGAACAGTGTATACGTCTGTAACGTTATATATCCTAACCTATGACAACCTAACAGCTCGGATGTAATATTTTACCACATTCATGGCTCGTTGGCCCCTACTCCTCGGTGGGAACATTATATACATCTATAAAGTTACATATCCTAGCCTAAGGCAACCTAACATCTCGGATGTAATATTTTACTACATTCCTGGCGCGCCGGCCCCTACTTCTCGATGGGAACATTATATACGTCTATATCGCTATATATACTAGCCTAAGGTAACCTAACATGTCGAGCGTAATATTTTACAACATTCCTGGCTCGTCGGCCCCTACTTCTCGGTGGGAACATTATATACGTCTATAACGTTATATATCCTAGCGTAAGGCAACCTTACATGTCGAATGTAATATTTTACAACATTCCTGGCGTGTCGGCCCCTATTTCTCGGTGGGAACATTATATACGTCTTTAACGATATATATCCTAGCCTAAGGCAATCCTAACATGTCGAATGTATAATTTTACAACAATCCTGGCGCGTCGGCCCCTATTTCTCCGTGGGAACATTATATAAGTCAATAAAGTTATATATCCTAACCTATGGCAACCTAACATCTCGGATGTAATATTTTACTACATTCCTGGCGCGCTGGCCCCTACTTCTCGGTGGGAACATTATATTCATCTATAACGCTATATATCCTAGCCTAAGGCAAACTAACATGTCGAATGTAATATTTTACAACATTCCCGTCACTTCGGCTCCTACTTCTCGGTGGGATCATTATATACGTCTATAACGTTATATATCATAGTCTAAGGCAATCCTAACATCCCGGATGTAATATTTTACAACATTCCTGGCGCGTCGGCACCTACTTCTCGGTGGGAACATTATATACGTCTATAACGTTATATATCCTAACCTAAGGGAACCTAACACCTGGGATGTAATGTTTTACCACATTCCTGGCGTGTCGGTCCCTATTTCTCGGTGGGAACATTGTATACGTCTGTAACGTTATATATCCTAACCTAAGGGAACCTAACATCTCGGATGTAATATTTTACAACATTCCTGGCGTGTCGGCGCCTATTTCTCGGTGGGAACATTATATATGTCTATAACGCTGTATGTCCTAGCCTGAGACAACCTAACATGTCGAATATAATATTTTACAATATTCCTGGCGCGTCGGCAACTACTTCCCGGTGGGAACTGTATATAAGTCTATAACGTTATATATCCTAACCTAAGGCAACCTAACATCTCGGATGTAATATTTTACAACATTCCCGTCACTTCGGCCCCTACTTCTCGGCGGGCAACATTATATACGTCTATAACGTTATATATGCTAGCCGAAGGCAGTCCTAACATCTCGGATGTAATATTTTACAACATTCCTGGCTCGCCGTCACCTATTTCTCGGTGGGAACATTATATACGTCTATAACTTTACATATCCTAGCCTAAGGCAACCTAACATCTCGGATGTAATATTTTACAACATTCCCGTCACTTCGGCCCCTACTTCTCGATGGAAACATTATATACGTCTATAACGTTATATATCCTAACCTAAGGCAACCTAACATCTCGGATGTAATATTTTACAACATTCCTGGCGTGTTGGAGCCTATTTCTCGGTGGGAACATTATATATGTCTATAACGCTGTATGTCCTAGCCTGAGACAACCTAACATGTCGAATATAATATTTTACAATATTCCTGGCGCGTCGGCAACTACTTCTCGGTGGGAACTGTATATAAGTCTATAACGTTATGTATCCTAGCCTAAGGCAACCTAAAATCTCGGATGTTATATTTTACTACATTCCCGGCGCGCCGGCCCCTACTTCTCGGTGGGAACATTATATACGTCTATAACGTTATATATCCTAGCCTAAGGTAATCCTAACATCTCGGATGTAATATTTTACAACATTCCTGGCGCGTCGGCACCTACTTCTCGGTGGGAATATTATATACGTCTATAATGCTACATATCCTTGCCTAAGGCAACCTAACGTATCGGATGTAATATTTTACAACATTCCTGGCGCGCCGGCCCATACTTCTCTGTGGGAACATTATATACGTCTATATCGCTATATATCATAACGTAAGGCAACCTAACATTTCGAGCGTAATATTTTACAACATTCCTGGCTCGTCGGCGCCTACTTCTCGGTGGGAACATTATATACGCCTATAACGCTATATATCCTAGCCTAAGGCAACCTAACATCTCGGATGTAATATTTTACTACATTCCTGGCGTGTCGGCCCCTATTTCTCGGTGGGAACATTATATATGTCTATAACGCTGTATGTCCTAGCCTGAGACAACCTAACATGTCGAATATAATATTTTACAATATTCCTGGCGCGTCGGCAACTACTTCTCGGTGGGAACTGTATATACGTCTATAACGTTATATATCCTAGCCTATGGCAACCTAACATCTCGGATGTTATATTTTACTACATTCCCGGCGCGCCGGCCCCTACTTCTCGGTGGGAACATTATATACGTCTATAACGTTATATATCCTAACCTAAGGTAATCCTAACATCTCAGATGTAATATTTTACAACATTCCTGGCGCGTCGGCAACTACTTCTAGGTGGGAACCGTATATACGACTATAACGTTATATATCCTAACCTAAGACAACTTAACATGTCGAATGTAATATTTTACCACATTCCTGGCTCGTTGGGACCTACTTCTCGGTGGGAACATTATATACGTCTATAACGTTATATATCCTAACCTAAGGTAATCCTAACATCTCGAATGTAATATTTTACAACATTCCTGGCGCGTCGGCACCTACTTCTCGGTGGGAACAGCATATAAGTCTATAACGTTATATATCCTAACCTAAGGCAACCTAACATCTCGGATGTAATATTTTACTACATTCCTGGCGTGTCGGCCCCTATTTCTCGGTGGGAACATTATATATGTCTATAACGCTGTATGTCCTAGCCTGAGACAACCTAACATGTCGAATATAATATTTTACAATATTCCTGGCGCGTCGGCAACTACTTCTCGGTGGGAACTGTATATACGTCTATAACGTTATATATCCTAGCCTATGGCAACCTAACATCTCGGATGTTATATTTTACTACATTCCCGGCGCGCCGGCCCCTACTTCTCGGTGGGAACATTATATACGTCTATAACGTTATATATCCTAACCTAAGGTAATCCTAACATCTCGGATGTAATATTTTACAACATTCCTGGCGCGTCGGCAACTACTTCTAGGTGGGAACCGTATATACGACTATAACGTTATATATCCTAACCTAAGACAACTTAACATGTCGAATGTAATATTTTACCACATTCCTGGCTCGTTGGGACCTACTTCTCGGTGGGAACATTATATACGTCTATAACGTTATATATCCTAACCTAAGGGAACCTAACATCTCGGATGTAATATTTTACAACATTCCTGGCGTGTCGGCGCCTATTTCTCGGTGGGAACATTATATATGTCTATAACGCTGTATGTCCTAGCCTGAGACAACCTAACATGTCGAATATAATATTTTACAATATTCCTGGCGCGTCGGCAACTACTTCTCGGTGGGAACTGTATATAAGTCTATAACGCTATATATCCTAGCCTAAGGCAAACTAACATGTCGAATGTAATATTTTACAACATTCCCGTCACTTCTGCACCTACTTCTCGGTGGGAACATTATATACGTCTATAACGTTATATATCCTAGCCTAAGGCAACCTAACATCTCGGATGTTATATTTTACTACATTCCCGGCGCGCCGGCCCCTACTTCTCGGTGGGAACATTATATACGTCTATAACGTTATATATCCTAGCCTAAGGTAATCCTAACATCTCGGATGTAATATTTTTCAACATTCCTGGCGCGTCGGCACCTACTTCTCGGTGGGAATATTATATACGTCTATAATGCTACACATCCTTGCCTAAGGCAACCTAACGTATCGGATGTAATATTTTACAACATTCCTGGCGCGCCGGCCCATACTTCTCGGTGGGAACATTATATACGTCTATATCGCTATATATCATAACGTAAGGCAACCTAACATGTCGAGCGTAATATTTTACAACATTCCTGGCTCGTCGGCGTCTACTTCTCGGTGGGAACATTATATACGCCTATAACGCTATATATCCTAGCCTAAGGCAACCTAACATCTCGGATGTAATATTTTACTACATTCCTGGCGTGTCGGCCCCTATTTCTCGGTGGGAACATTATATATGTCTATAACGCTGTATGTCCTAGCCTGAGACAACCTAACATGTCGAATATAATATTTTACAATATTCCTGGCGCGTCGGCAACTACATCTCGGTGGGAACTGTATATACGTCTATAACGTTATATATCCTAGCCTATGGCAACCTAACATCTCGGATGTTATATTTTACTACATTCCCGGCGCGCCGGCCCCTACTTCTCGGTGGGAACATTATATACGTCTATAACGTTATATATCCTAACCTAAGGTAATCCTAACATCTCGAATGTAATATTTTACAACATTCCTGGCGCGTCGGCACCTACTTCTCGGTGGGAACAGCATATAAGTCTATAACGTTATATATCCTAACCTAAGGCAACCTAACATCTCGGATGTAATATTTTACTACATTCCTGGCTCGTCGGCCCCTACTTCTCGGTGGGAACATTATATACGTCTATAACGTTACTTATTCTAGCCTAAGGCAACCTAACATCTCGGATGTTATATTTTACTAAATTCCTGACGCGCCGGTCCCTACTTCTCGGTGGGAACATTATATACGTCTATAATGCTACATATCCTTGCCTAAGGCAACCTAACATCTCGGATGGAATATTTTACTACATTCCTGGCGCGCCGGCCCCTACTTCTCGGTGGGAACATTATATACGTCTATATCGCTATATATCATAACGTAAGGCAACCTAACATGTCGAGCGTAATATTTTACAACATTCCTGGCGTGTCGGCCCCTATTTCTCGGTGGGAACATTATATACGTCTTTAACGATATATATCCTAGCCTAAGGCAATCCTAACATGTCGAATGTATAATTTTACAACATTCCTGGCGCGTCGGCCCCTATTTCTCCGTGGGAACATTATATAAGTCAATAACGTTATATATCCTAACCTAAGGCAACCTAACATCTCGGATGTAATATTTTACTACATTCCTGGCGCGCTGGCCCCTACTTCTCGGTGGGAACATTATATACGTCTATAACGTTATATATCATAATCTAAGGCAATCCTAACATCCCGGATGTAATATTTTACAACATTCCTGGCGCGTCGGTCCCTACTTCTCGGTGGGAACATTATATACGTCTATAACGTTATATATCCTAGCCTAAGGTAATCCTAACATCTCGGATGTAATATTTTACAACATTCCTGGCGCGTCGGCACCTACTTCTCGGTGGGAATATTATATACGTCTATAATGCTACATATCCTTGCCTAAGGCAACCTAACGTATCGGATGTAATATTTTACAACATTCCTGGCGCGCCGGCCCATACTTCTCGGTGGGAACATTATATACGTCTATATCGCTATATATCATAACGTAAGGCAACCTAACATTTCGAGCGTAATATTTTACAACATTCCTGTCTCGTCGGCGCCTACTTCTCGGTGGGAACATTATATACGCCTATAACGCTATATATCCTAGCCTAAGGCAACCTAACATCTCGGATGTAATATTTTACTACATTCCTGGCGTGTCGGCCCCTATTTCTCGGTGGGAACATTATATATGTCTATAACGCTGTATGTCCTAGCCTGAGACAACCTAACATGTCGAATATAATATTTTACAATATTCCTGGCGCGTCGGCAACTACTTCTCGGTGAGAACTGTATATACGTCTATAACGTTATATATCCTAGCCTATGGCAACCTAACATCTCGGATGTTATATTTTACTACATTCCCGGCGCGCCGGCCATTACTTCTCGGTGGGAACATTATATAAGTCTATAACGCTATATATCCTAGCCTAAAGCAAACTAACATGTCGAATGTAATATTTTACAACATTCCCGTCACTTCTGCACCTACTTCTCGGTGGGAACATTATATACGTCTATAACGTTATATATCCTAGCCTAAGGCAACCTAACATCTCGGATGTTATATTTTACTACATTCCCGGCGCGCCGGCCCCTACTTCTCGGTGGGAACATTATATACGTCTATAACGTTATATATCCTAGCCTAAGGTAATCCTAACATCTCGGATGTAATATTTTACAACATTCCTGGCGCGTCGGCACCTACTTCTCGGTGGGAATATTATATACGTCTATAATGCTACATATCCTTGCCTAAGGCAACCTAACGTATCGGATGTAATATTTTACAACATTCCTGGCGCGCCGGCCCATACTTCTCGGTGGGAACATTATATACGTCTATATCGCTATATATCATAACGTAAGGCAACCTAACATTTCGAGCGTAATATTTTACAACATTCCTGTCTCGTCGGCGCCTACTTCTCGGTGGGAACATTATATACGCCTATAACGCTATATATCCTAGCCTAAGGCAACCTAACATCTCGGATGTAATATTTTACTACATTCCTGGCACGTCGGCCATTACTTCTCGGTGGGAACATTATATAAGTCTATAACGCTATATATCCTAGCCTAAAGCAAACTAACATGTCGAATGTAATATTTTACAACATTCCCGTCACTTCTGCACCTACTTCTCGGTGGGAACATTATATACGTCTATAACGTTATATATCCAAGCCTAAGGCAACCTAACATCTCGGATGTTATATTTTACTACATTCCCGGCGCGCCGGCCCCTACTTCTCGGTGGGAACATTATATACGTCTATAACGTTATATATCCTAGCCTAAGGTAATCCTAACATCTCGGATGTAATATTTTACAACATTCCTGGCGCGTCGGCACCTACTTCTCGGTGGGAATATTATATACGTCTATAATGCTACATATCCTTGCCTAAGGCAACCTAACGTATCGGATGTAATATTTTACAACATTCCTGGCGCGCCGGCCCATACTTCTCGGTGGGAACATTATATACGTCTATATCGCTATATATCATAACGTAAGGCAACCTAACATTTCGAGCGTAATATTTTACAACATTCCTGTCTCGTCGGCGCCTACTTCTCGGTGGGAACATTATATACGCCTATAACGCTATATATCCTAGCCTAAGGCAACCTAACATCTCGGATGTAATATTTTACTACATTCCTGGCGTGTCGGCCCCTATTTCTCGGTGGGAACATTATATATGTCTATAACGCTGTATGTCCTAGCCTGAGACAACCTAACATGTCGAATATAATATTTTACAATATTCCTGGCGCGTCGGCAACTACTTCTCGGTGAGAACTGTATATACGTCTATAACGTTATATATCCTAGCCTATGGCAACCTAACATCTCGGATGTTATATTTTACTACATTCCCGGCGCGCCGGCCCCTACTTCTCGGTGGGAACATTATATACGTCTATAACGTTATATATCCTAACCTAAGGTAATCCTAACATCTCGGATGTAATATTTTACAACATTCCTGGCGCGTCGGCAACTACTTCTCGGTGGGAACCGTATATACGACTATAACGTTATATATCCTAACCTAAGACAACTTAACATGTCGAATGTAATATTTTACCACATTCCTGGCTCGTTGGCACCTACTTCTCGGTGGGAACATTATATACGTCTATAACGTTATATATCCTAACCTAAGGGAACCTAACATCTCGGATGTAATATTTTACAACATTCCTGGCTCGCCGTCACCTATTTCTCGGTGGGAACATTATATACGTCTATAACTTTACATATCCTAGCCTAAGGCAACCTAACATCTCGGATGTAATATTTTACAACATTCCCGTCACTTCGGCCCCTACTTCTCGATGGAAACATTATATACGTCTATAACGTTATATATCCTAACCTAAGGCAACCTAACATCTCGGATGTAATATTTTACTACATTCCTGGCACGTCGGCCATTACTTCTCGGTGGGAACATTATATAAGTCTATAACGCTATATATCCTAGCCTAAAGCAAACTAACATGTCGAATGTAATATTTTACAACATTCCCGTCACTTCTGCACCTACTTCTCGGTGGGAACATTATATACGTCTATAACGTTATATATCCTAGCCTAAGGCAACCTAACATCTCGGATGTTATATTTTACTACATTCCCGGCGCGCCGGCCCCTACTTCTCGGTGGGAACATTATATACGTCTATAACGTTATATATCCTAGCCTAAGGTAATCCTAACATCTCGGATGTAATATTTTACAACATTCCTGGCGCGTCGGCACCTACTTCTCGGTGGGAATATTATATACGTCTATAATGCTACATATCCTTGCCTAAGGCAACCTAACGTATCGGATGTAATATTTTACAACATTCCTGGCGCGCCGGCCCATACTTCTCGGTGGGAACATTATATACGTCTATATCGCTATATATCATAACGTAAGGCAACCTAACATTTCGAGCGTAATATTTTACAACATTCCTGTCTCGTCGGCGCCTACTTCTCGGTGGGAACATTATATACGCCTATAACGCTATATATCCTAGCCTAAGGCAACCTAACATCTCGGATGTAATATTTTACTACATTCCTGGCGTGTCGGCCCCTATTTCTCGGTGGGAACATTATATATGTCTATAACGCTGTATGTCCTAGCCTGAGACAACCTAACATGTCGAATATAATATTTTACAATATTCCTGGCGCGTCGGCAACTACTTCTCGGTGGGAACTGTATATACGTCTATAACGTTATATATCCTAGCCTATGGCAACCTAACATCTCGGATGTTATATTTTACTACATTCCCGGCGCGCCGGCCCCTACTTCTCGGTGGGAACATTATATACGTCTATAACGTTATATATCCTAACCTAAGGTAATCCTAACATCTCGGATGTAATATTTTACAACATTCCTGGCGCGTCGGCAACTACTTCTCGGTGGGAACCGTATATACGACTATAACGTTATATGTCCTAACCTAAGACAACTTAACATGTCGAATGTAATATTTTACAACATTCCTGGCTCGTCGGCGCCTACTTCTCGGTGGGAACATTATATACGCCTATAACGCTATATATCCTAGCCTAAGCCAACCTAACATCTCGGATGTAATATTTTACTACATTCCTGGCGTGTCGGCCCCTATTTCTCGGTGGGAACATTATATATGTCTATAACGCTGTATGTCCTAGCCTGAGACAACCTAACATGTCGAATATAATATTTTACAATATTCCTGGCGCGTCGGCAACTACTTCTCGGTGGGAACTGTATATAAGTCTATAACGTTATATATCCTAGCCTAAGGCAACCTAAAATCTCGGATGTTATATTTTACTACATTCCCGGCGCGCCGGCCCCTACTTCTCGGTGGGAACATTATATACGTCTATAACGTTATATATCCTAGCCTAAGGTAATCCTAACATCTCGGATGTAATATTTTACAACATTCCTGGCGCGTCGGCAACTACTTCTAGGTGGGAACCGTATATACGACTATAACGTTATATATCCTAACCTAAGACAACTTAACATGTCGAATGTAATATTTTACCACATTCCTGGCTCGTTGGGACCTACTTCTCGGTGGGAACATTATATACGTCTATAACGTTATATATCCTAACCTAAGGGAACCTAACATCTCGGATGTAATATTTTACAACATTCCTGGCGTGTCGGCGCCTATTTCTCGGTGGGAACATTATATATGTCTATAACGCTGTATGTCCTAGCCTGAGACAACCTAACATGTCGAATATAATATTTTACAATATTCCTGGCGCGTCGGCAACTACTTCTCGGTGGGAACTGTATATAAGTCTATAACGTTATATATCCTAACCTAAGGCAACCTAACATCTCGGATGTAATATTTTACAACATTCCCGTCACTTCGGCCCCTACTTCTCGGTGGGAACATTACATACGTCTATAACGTTATATATGCTAGCCGAAGGCAACCTAACATCTCGGATGTAATATTTTACTACATTCCTGGCACTTCGGCCACTACTTCTCGGTGGGAACATTATATAAGTCTATAACGCTATATATCCTAGCCTAAGGCAAACTAACATGTCGAATGTAATATTTTACAACATTCCCGTCACTTCTGCACCTACTTCTCGGTGGGAACATTATATACGTCTATAACGTTATATATCCTAGCCTAAGGCAACCTAACATCTCGGATGTTATATTTTACTACATTCCCGGCGCGCCGGCCCCTACTTCTCGGTGGGAACATTATATACGTCTATAACGTTATATATCCTAGCCTAAGGTAATCCTAACATCTCGGATGTAATATTTTACAACATTCCTGGCGCGTCGGCACCTACTTCTCGGTGGGAATATTATATACGTCTATAATGCTACACATCCTTGCCTAAGGCAACCTAACGTATCGGATGGAATATTTTACAACATTCCTGGCGCGCCGGCCCATACTTCTCGGTGGGAACATTATATACGTCTATATCGCTATATATCATAACGTAAGGCAACCTAACATGTCGAGCGTAATATTTTACAACATTCCTGGCGTGTCGGCCCCTATTTCTCGGTGGGAACATTATATACGTCTATAACGTTATATATCCTAACCTAAGGTAATCCTAACATCTCGGATGTAATATTTTACAACATTCCTGGCGCGTCGGCAACTACTTCTCGGTGGGAACCGTATATACGACTATAACGTTATATATCCTAACCTAAGACAACTTAACATCTCGGATGTAATATTTTACTACATTCCTGGCGCGCTGGCCCCTACTTCTCGGTGGGAACATTATATACGTCTATAACGTTATATATCATAATCTAAGGCAATCCTAACATCCCGGATGTAATATTTTACAACATTCCTGGCGCGTCGGCACCTACTTCTCGGTGGGAACATTATATACGTCTATAACGTTATATATCCTAACCTAAGGGAACCTAACACCTCGGATGTAATGTTTTACCACATTCCTGGCGTGTCGGTCCCTATTTCTCGGTGGGAACATTGTATATGTCTATAACGCTATACGTCCTAGCCTGAGACAACCTAACATGTCGAATATAATATTTTACAAAATTCCTGGCGCGTCGGCAACTACTTCTCGGTGGGAACCGTATATACGACTATAACGTTATATATCCTAACCTAAGACAACTTAACATGTCGAATGTAATATTTTACCACATTCCTGGCTCGTTGGCACCTACTTCTCGGTGGGAACATTATATACGTCTATAACGTTATATATCCTAACCTAAGGGAACCTAACATCTCGGATGTAATATTTTACAACATTCCTGGCTCGCCGTCACCTATTTCTCGGTGGGAACATTATATACGTCTATAACTTTACATATCCTAGCCTAAGGCAACCTAACATCTCGGATGTAATATTTTACAACATTCCCGTCACTTCGGCCCCTACTTCTCGATGGAAACATTATATACGTCTATAACGTTATATATCCTAACCTAAGGCAACCTAACATCTCGGATGTAATATTTTACTACATTCCTGGCACGTCGGCCATTACTTCTCGGTGGGAACATTATATAAGTCTATAACGCTATATATCCTAGCCTAAAGCAAACTAACATGTCGAATGTAATATTTTACAACATTCCCGTCACTTCTGCACCTACTTCTCGGTGGGAACATTATATACGTCTATAACGTTATATATCCTAGCCTAAGGCAACCTAACATCTCGGATGTTATATTTTACTACATTCCCGGCGCGCCGGCCCCTACTTCTCGGTGGGAACATTATATACGTCTATAACGTTATATATCCTAGCCTAAGGTAATCCTAACATCTCGGATGTAATATTTTACAACATTCCTGGCGCGTCGGCACCTACTTCTCGGTGGGAATATTATATACGTCTATAATGCTACATATCCTTGCCTAAGGCAACCTAACGTATCGGATGTAATATTTTACAACATTCCTGGCGCGCCGGCCCATACTTCTCGGTGGGAACATTACATACGTCTATATCGCTATATATCATAACGTAAGGCAACCTAACATTTCGAGCGTAATATTTTACAACATTCCTGGCTCTTCGGCGCCTACTTCTCGGTGGGAACATTATATACGCCTATAACGCTATATATCCTAGCCTAAGGCAACCTAACATCTCGGATGTAATATTTTACTACATTCCTGGCGTGTCGGCCCCTATTTCTCGGTGGGAACATTATATATGTCTATAACGCTGTATGTCCTAGCCTGAGACAACCTAACATGTCGAATATAATATTTTACAATATTCCTGGCGCGTCGGCAACTACTTCTCGGTGGGAACTGTATATACGTCTATAACGTTATATATCCTAGCCTATGGCAACCTAACATCTCGGATGTTATATTTTACTACATTCCCGGCGCGCCGGCCCCTACTTCTCGGTGGGAACATTATATACGTCTATAACGTTATATATCCTAACCTAAGGTAATCCTAACATCTCGGATGTAATATTTTACAACATTCCTGGCGCGTCGGCAACTACTTCTCGGTGGGAACCGTATATACGACTATAACGTTATATATCCTAACCTAAGACAACTTAACATGTCGAATGTAATATTTTACAACATTCCTGGCTCGTCGGCGCCTACTTCTCGGTGGGAACATTATATACGCCTATAACGCTATATATCCTAGCCTAAGCCAACCTAACATCTCGGATGTAATATTTTACTACATTCCTGGCGTGTCGGCCCCTATTTCTCGGTGGGAACATTATATATGTCTATAACGCTGTATGTCCTAGCCTGAGACAACCTAACATGTCGAATATAATATTTTACAATATTCCTGGCGCGTCGGCAACTACTTCTCGGTGGGAACTGTATATACGTCTATAACGTTATATATCCTAGCCTATGGCAACCTAACATCTCGGATGTTATATTTTACTACATTCCCGGCGCGCCGGCCCCTACTTCTCGGTGGGAACATTATATACGTCTATAACGTTATATATCCTAACCTAAGGTAATCCTAACATCTCGGATGTAATATTTTACAACATACCTGGCGCGTCGGCAACTACTTCTCGGTGGGAACCGTATATACGACTATAACGTTATATATCCTAACCTAAGACAACTTAACATGTCGAATGTAATATTTTACCACATTCCTGGCTCGTTGGGACCTACTTCTCGGTGGGAACATTATATACGTCTATAACGTTATATATCCTAACCTAAGGGAACCTAACATCTCGGATGTAATATTTTACAACATTCCTGGCGTGTCGGCGCCTATTTCTCGGTGGGAACATTATATATGTCTATAACGCTGTATGTCCTAGCCTGAGACAACCTAACACGTCGAATATAATATTTTACAATATTCCTGGCGCGTCGGCAACTACTTCTCGGTGGGAACTGTATATAAGTCTATAACGTTATATATCCTAACCTAAGGCAACCTAACATCTCGGATGTAATATTTTACAACATTCCCGTCACTTCGGCCCCTACTTCTCGGTGGGAACATTACATACGTCTATAACGTTATATATGCTAGCCGAAGGCAGTCCTAACATCTCGGATGTAATATTTTACAACATTCCTGGCTCGCCGTCACCTATTTCTCGGTGGGAACATTATATACGTCTATAACTTTACATATCCTAGCCTAAGGCAACCTAACATCTCGGATGTAATATTTTACAACATTCCCGTCACTGCGGCCCCTACTTCTCGATGGAAACATTATATACGTCTATAACGTTATATATCCTAACCTAAGGCAACCTAACATCTCGGATGTAATATTTTACTACATTCCTGGCACGTCGGCCATTACTTCTCGGTGGGAACATTATATAAGTCTATAACGCTATATATCCTAGCCTAAAGCAAACTAACATGTCGAATGTAATATTTTACAACATTCCCGTCACTTCTGCACCTACTTCTCGGTGGGAACATTATATACGTCTATAACGTTATATATCCTAGCCTAAGGCAACCTAACATCTCGGATGTTATATTTTACTACATTCCCGGCGCGCCGGCCCCTACTTCTCGGTGGGAACATTATATACGTCTATAACGTTATATATCCTAGCCTAAGGTAATCCTAACATCTCGGATGTAATATTTTACAACATTCCTGGCGCGTCGGCACCTACTTCTCGGTGGGAATATTATATACGTCTATAATGCTACATATCCTTGCCTAAGGCAACCTAACGTATCGGATGTAATATTTTACAACATTCCTGGCGCGCCGGCCCATACTTCTCGGTGGGAACATTACATACGTCTATATCGCTATATATCATAACGTAAGGCAACCTAACATTTCGAGCGTAATATTTTACAACATTCCTGGCTCGTCGGCGCCTACTTCTCGGTGGGAACATTATATACGCCGATAACGCTATATATCCTAGCCTAAGGCAACCTAACATCTCGGATGTAATATTTTACTACATTCCTGGCGTGTCGGCCCCTATTTCTCGGTGGGAACATTATATATGTCTATAACGCGGTATGTCCTAGCCTGAGACAACCTAACATGTCGAATATAATATTTTACAATATTCCTGGCGCGTCGGCAACTACTTCTCGGTGGGAACTGTATATACGTCTATAACGTTATATATCCTAGCCTATGGCAACCTAACATCTCGGATGTTATATTTTACTACATTCCCGGCGCGCCGGCCCCTACTTCTCGGTGGGAACATTATATACGTCTATAACGTTATATATCCTAACCTAAGGTAATCCTAACATCTCGGATGTAATATTTTACAACATTCCTGGCGCGTCGGCAACTACTTCTCGGTGGGAACCGTATATACGACTATAACGTTATATATCCTAACCTAAGACAACTTAACATGTCGAATGTAATATTTTACAACATTCCTGGCTCGTCGGCGCCTACTTCTCGGTGGGAACATTATATACGCCTATAACGCTATATATCCTAGCCTAAGCCAACCTAACATCTCGGATGTAATATTTTACTACATTCCTGGCGTGTCGGCCCCTATTTCTCGGTGGGAACATTATATATGTCTATAACGCTGTATGTCCTAGCCTGAGACAACCTAACATGTCGAATATAATATTTTACAATATTCCTGGCGCGTCGGCAACTACTTCTCGGTGGGAACTGTATATACGTCTATAACGTTATATATCCTAGCCTATGGCAACCTAACATCTCGGATGTTATATTTTACTACATTCCCGGCGCGCCGGCCCCTACTTCTCGGTGGGAACATTATATACGTCTATAACGTTATATATCCTAACCTAAGGTAATCCTAACATCTCGGATGTAATATTTTACAACATACCTGGCGCGTCGGCAACTACTTCTCGGTGGGAACCGTATATACGACTATAACGTTATATATCCTAACCTAAGACAACCTAACACGTCGAATATAATATTTTACAATATTCCTGGCGCGTCGGCAACTACTTCTCGGTGGGAACTGTATATAAGTCTATAACGTTATATATCCTAACCTAAGGCAACCTAACATCTCGGATGTAATATTTTACAACATTCCCGTCACTTCGGCCCCTACTTCTCGGTGGGAACATTACATACGTCTATAACGTTATATATGCTAGCCGAAGGCAGTCCTAACATCTCGGATGTAATATTTTACAACATTCCTGGCTCGCCGTCACCTATTTCTCGGTGGGAACATTATATACGTCTATAACTTTACATATCCTAGCCTAAGGCAACCTAACATCTCGGATGTAATATTTTACAACATTCCCGTCACTTCGGCCCCTACTTCTCGATGGAAACATTATATACGTCTATAACGTTATATATCCTATCCTAAGGCAACCTAACATCTCGGATGTAATATTTTACTACATTCCTGGCACTTCGGCCACTACTTCTCGGTGGGAACATTATATAAGTCTATAACGCTATATATCCTAGCCTAAGGCAAACTAACATGTCGAATGTAATATTTTACAACATTCCCGTCACTTCTGCACCTACTTCTCGGTGGGAACATTATATACGTCTATAACGTTATATATCCTAGCCTAAGGCAACCTAACATCTCGGATGTTATATTTTACTACATTCCCGGCGCGCCGGCCCCTACTTCTCGGTGGGAATATTATATACGTCTATAACGTTATATATCCTAGCCTAAGGCAACCTAACATACCGGATGTAATATTTTACTACATTCCTGGCGCGCCGGCCCCTACTTCTCGGTGGGAACATTATATACGTCTATAATGCTACATATCCTTGCCTAAGGCAACCTAACATCTCGGATGTAATATTTTACTACATTCCTGGCGCGCCGGCCCCTACTTCTCGGTGGGAACATTATGTACGTCTATAACGCTGTATATCTTAGCCTTAGGCAACCTAACTTGTCGCGCGTAATATTTTACAACATTCCTGGATCATCGGCAACTACATCTCGGTGGGAAAAGTATATACGTCTTTAACGCTGTATATCCTATCCTAAGGCAACCTAGCATGTCGAATGTAACATTTTACAACATTCCTGGCGCGTCCGCACCTACTTCTCGGTGGGAACATTATATACGTCTATAACATTATATATCCTAACCTAATGAAACCTAACTCATCGGATGTAAAGTTTTACAACATTCCTGGCGTGTCGGTCCCTACTTCTCGGTGGGACCATTATATACGTCTATAACGTTATATATCCTAGCCTAAGGCAACCTAACACCTCGGATGTAATGTTTTACAACATTCCTGGCGTGTCGGCCCCTATTTCTCGGTGGGAACATTATATACGTCTTCAACGATATATATCCTAGCCTAAGGCAATCCTAACATGTCGAATGTATAATTTTACAACATTCCTGGCGCGTCGGCCCCTACTTCTCCGTGGGAACATTATATAAGTCAATAACGTTATATATCCTAACCTAAGGCAACCTAACATCTCGGATGTAATATTTTACTACATTCCGGGCGCGCTGGCCCCTACTTCTCGGTGGGAACATTATATACCTCTATAACGCCATATATCCTAACCTAAGACGACTTAACATGTTGAATGTAATATTTTACCACATTCCTGGCTCGTTGGCCCCTACTTCTCGGTGGGAACATTATATACGTCTATAACGTTATATATCCTAACCTAAGGCAACCTAACATCTCGGATGTTATATTTTACTACATTCCTGGCGCGCCGGCCCCTACTTCTCGGTGGGAACATTATATACGTCTATAATGCTACATATCCTTGCCTAAGGCAACCTAACATTTCGGATGTAACATTTTACTACATTCCTGGCGCGCCGGCCCCAACTTCTCGGTGGGAACATTATATACGTCTATATCGCTATATATCATAACGTAAGGCAACCTAACATGTCGAGCGTAATATTTTACAACATTCCTGGCTCCTCGGCCCCTACTTCTCGGTGGGAACATTATATACGCCTATAACGCTATATATCCTAGCCTAAGGCAACCTAACATCTCGGATGTAATATTTTACTACATTCCTGGCACGTCGGCCATTACTTCTCGGTGGGAACATTATATAAGTCTATAACGCTATATATCCTAGCCTAAAGCAAACTAACATGTCGAATGTAATATTTTACAACATTCCCGTCACTTCTGCACCTACTTCTCGGTGGGAACATTATATACGTCTATAACGTTATATATCCTAGCCTAAGGCAACCTAACATCTCGGATGTTATATTTTACTACATTCCCGGCGCGCCGGCCCCTACTTCTCGGTGGGAACATTATATACGTCTATAACATTATATATCCTAGCCTAAGGTAATCCTAACATCTCGGATGTAATATTTTACAACATTCCTGGCGCGTCGGCACCTACTTCTCGGTGGGAATATTATATACGTCTATAATGCTACATATCCTTGCCTAAGGCAACCTAACGTATCGGATGTAATATTTTACAACATTCCTGGCGCGCCGGCCCATACTTCTCGGTGGGAACATTATATACGTCTATATCGCTATATATCATAACGTAAGGCAACCTAACATTTCGAGCGTAATATTTTACAACATTCCTGGCGTGTCGGCACCTATTTCTCGCTGGGAACATTATATATGTCTATAACCCTGTATGTCCTAGCCTGAGACAACCTAACATATCGAATATAATATTTTACAATATTCCTGGCGCGTCGGCAACTACTTCTCGGTGGGAACTGTATATACGACTATAACGTTATATATCCTAACCTAAGACAACTTAACATGTCGAGTGTAATATTTTACCACATTCCTGGCTCGTTGGCACCTACTTCTCGGTGGGAACATTATATACGTCTATAACGTTATATATCCTAGCCTAAGGCAACCTAACATACCGGATGTAATATTTTACTACATTCCTGGCGCGCCGGCCCCTACTTCTCGGTGGGAACATTATATACGTCTATAATGCTACATATCCTTGCCTAAGGCAACCTAACATCTCGGATGTAATATTTTACTACATTCCTGGCGCGCCGGCCCCTACTTCTCGGTGGGAACATTATGTACGTCTATAACGCTGTATATCCTAGCCTTAGGCAACCTAACACCTCGGATGTAATGTTTTACAACATTCCTGGCGTGTCGGCCCCTATTTCTCGGTGGGAACATTATATACGTCTTCAACGATATATATCCTAGCCTAAGGCAATCCTAACATGTCGAATGTATAATTTTACAACATTCCTGGCGCGTCGGCCCCTACTTCTCGGTGGGAACAGTATATAAGTCTATAACGTTATATATCCTAACCTAAGGCAACCTAACATCTCGGATGTAATATTTTACTACATTCCCGGCTCGTCAGCTCCTACTTCTCGGTGGGAACATTATATACTTCTATAATGCTACATATCCTTGCCTAAGGCAACCTAACATCTCGGATGTAATATTTTACTACATTCCTGGCACGCCGGCCCCTACTTCTCCGTGGGAACATTATATAAGTCAATAACGTTATATATCCTAACCTAAGGCAACCTAACATCTCGGATGTAATATTTTACTACATTCCGGGCGCGCTGGCCCCTACTTCTCGGTGGGAACATTATATACCTCTATAACGCCATATATCCTAACCTAAGACGACTTAACATGTTGAATGTAATATTTTACCACATTCCTGGCTCGTTGGCCCCTACTTCTCGGTGGGAACATTATATACGTCTATAACGTTATATATCCTAACCTAAGGCAACCTAACATCTCGGATGTTATATTTTACTACATTCCTGGCGCGCCGGCCCCTACTTCTCGGTGGGAACATTATATACGTCTATAATGCTACATATCCTTGCCTAAGGCAACCTAACATTTCGGATGTAACATTTTACTACATTCCTGGCGCGCCGGCCCCAACTTCTCGGTGGGAACATTATATACGTCTATATCGCTATATATCATAACGTAAGGCAACCTAACATGTCGAGCGTAATATTTTACAACATTCCTGGCTCCTCGGCCCCTACTTCTCGGTGGGAACATTATATACGCCTATAACGCTATATATCCTAGCCTAAGGCAACCTAACATCTCGGATGTAATATTTTACTACATTCCTGGCACGTCGGCCAGTACTTCTCGGTGGGAACATTATATAAGTCTATAAGGATATATGTCCTAGCCTATGGCATACTAACGTGTCGAATGTAATATTTTACAACATTCCCGTCACTTCGGCACCTACTTCTCGGTGGGAACATTATATACGTCTATAACGTTATATATCCTAGCCTAAGGCAACCTAACATCTCGGATGTTATATTTTACTACATTCCCGGCGCGCCGGCTCCTACTTCTCGGTGGGAACATTATATACGTCTATAACGTTATATATCCTAGCCTACGGTAATCCTAACATCTCGGATGTAATATTTTACAACATTCCTGCCGCGTCGGCACCTACTTCTCGGTGGGAACAGTATATAAGTCAATAACGTTATATATCCTAACCTAAGGCAACCTAACGTCTCGGATGTATTATTTTACAACATTCCAGGCACGTCGGCCCCTACTTCTCGGTGCGAACATTATATACGTCTATAACGCTATATATCCTAGCCTAAGGCAACCTAACATGTCGAATGTAATATTTTACCACATTCCTGGCGCGTCGGCACCTACTTCTCGGTGGGAACGTTATATACGTCAATAACGCTACATATCCCAGCTTAAGGCAACCTAACATGTCGAATGTAATATTTTACTACATTCCTGGCACATCGGCCCCTACTTCTCGGTGGGAACATTATATACGTTTATAACGCTATATATCCTAGCCTAACGCAACCTAACATCTCGGATGTAATATTTTACTACATTCCTGTCGCGCCGGCCCCTACTTCTCGGTGGGAACATTATATACGTCTATAATGCTACATATCCTTGCCTAAGGCAACCTAACATTTCGGATGTAATATTTTACTACATTCCTGGCGCGCCGACCCCTACTTCTCGGTGGGAACATTACATACGTCTATATCGCTATATATCATAACGTAAGGCCACCTAACATGTCGAGCGTAGTATTTTACAACATTCCTGGCTCCTCGGCCCCTACTTCTCGGTGGGAACATTATATACGCCTATAACGCTATATATCCTAGCCTAAGGCAACCTAACATCTCGGATGTAGTATTTTACAACATACCCGTCACTTCGGCACCTACTTCTCGGTGGGAACATTATATACGTCTATAACGTTATATATCCTAGCCTAAGGCAACCTAACATCTCGGATGTTATATTTTACTACATTCCCGGCGCGCCGGCCCCTACTTCTCGGTGCGAACATTATATACGTCTATAACGCTATATATCCTAGCCTAAGGCAACCTAACATGTCGAATGTAATATTTTACCACATTCCTGGCGCGTCGGCACCTACTTCTCGGTGGGAACATTATTTACGTCTATAACGTTATATATCCTAGCCTAAGGCAACCTAACATGTCGAATGTAATATTTTACCACATTCCTGGCGCGCCGGCCCCTACTTCTCGGTGGGAACATTCTATACGTCTATAACGTTATATATCCTAACCTAAGGAAACCTAACATCTAGGTTGTAATATTTGACAACATTCCTAGCGGGTAGGCCCGCACTTCTCGGTGGGAATATCATATAGGTCTATAACGTTATATGTCCTAGCCTAAGGCAACATAACATCTCGGATGTAATATTTTAGTACATTCCTGGCGCGCCGGCCCCTACTTCTCGGTGGGAACAGTATATACGTCTATAACGTTATATATCCTAACCTAAGGCAACCTAACACCTCGGATGTAATGTTTTGCAACAGTCCTGGCGTGTCGGCCCCTACTTCTCGGTGGGAACATTATATACGTCTTTCAAGCTCTGTATCCTAGCATAAGGCAACCTAGCATGTCGAATGTAATATTTTACAACATTCCTGGCGCGTCGGCACCTACTTCTCGGTGGGGACATTATATACGTCTATAACGTTATATATCCTAACCTAATGAAACCTAACACCTCGGATGTAATGTTTTACAACATTCCTGGCGTGTCGGGCCCTATTTCTCGGTGGGAACATTATATACGTCTATAACGCCATATATCCTAACCTAAGACAACCTAAAATGTCGAGCGTAATATTTTACAACAGTCCTGGCTCGTTGGCCCCTAGTTCTCGTTGGGAACATAATATACGTCTATAACGTTACATATCCTAGCCTAAGGCAACCTAACATCTCGGATGTAATATTTTAGTACATTCCTGGCGCGCCTGCCCCTACTTCTCGGTGGGAACAGTATATACGTCTATAACGTTATATATCCTAACCTAAGGCAACCTAACACCTCGGATGTAATGTTTCGCAACATTCCTGGCGTGTCGGCCCCTACTTCTCGGTGGGAACATTATATACGTCTATAACGCTATATATCCTAGCCTAAGGCAAACTAACATGTCGAATGTAATATTTTACAACATTCCCGTCACTTCGGCCCCTACTTCTCGGTGGGAACATTATATACGTCTATAAAGTTATATATCCTGGCCTATGGCAACCTAACATATCGGATGTAATATTTTACTACATTCCTGGCTCGCTGGCCCCTACTTCTCGGTGGGAACATTATATACGTCTATAACGCTATATATCCTAGCCTAAGGCAACCTAACATGTCGAATGTAATATTTTACCACATTCCTGGCGCGTCGGCACCTACTTCTCGGTGGGAACATTATATACGTCTATAACGTTATATATCCTAGCCTAAGGCAACCTAACATGTCGAATGTAATATTTTACAACATTCCCGGCGCGCCGGCCCCTACTTCTCGGTGGGAACGTTATATACGTCTACAACGTTATATATCCTAGTCTAAGGCAACCTAACATCTCGGATGTAATATTTTACTACATTCCTGGCGCGCCGGCTCCTACTTCTCTGTGGGAACATTATATACGTCTTTAAAGCTATGTATCCTAGCCTAAGGCAACCTAACATCTCGGATGTTATATTTTACTACATTCCTGGCGCGCCGGCCCCTACTTCTCGGTGGGAACATTATATACGTCTATAATGCTACATATCCTTGCCTAAGGCAACCTAACATTTCGGATGTAACATTTTACTACATTCCTGGCGCGCCGGCCCCAACTTCTCGGTGGGAACATTATATACGTCTATATCGCTATATATCATAACGTAAGGCAACCTAACATGTCGAGCGTAATATTTTACAACATTCCTGGCTCCTCGGCCCCTACTTCTCGGTGGGAACATTATATACGCCTATAACGCTATATATCCTAGCCTAAGGCAACCTATCATCTCGGATGTAATATTTTACTACATTCCTGGCACGTCGGCCACTACTTCTCGGTGGGAACATTATATAAGTCTATAAGAATATATGTCCTAGCCTATGGCATACTAACGTGTCGAATGTAATGTTTTACAACATTCCCGTCACTTCGGCACCTACTTCTCGGTGGGAACATTATATACGTCTATAACGTTATATATCCTAGCCTAAGGCAACCTAACATCTCGGATGTTATATTTTACTACATTCCCGGCGCGCCGGCTCCTACTTCTCGGTGGGAACATTATATACGTCTATAACGTTATATATCCTAGCCTACGGTAATCCTAACATCTCGGATGTAATATTTTACAACATTCCTGCCGCGTCGGCACCTACTTCTCGGTGGGAACAGTATATAAGTCAATAACGTTATATATCCTAACCTAAGGCAACCTAACGTCTCGGATGTATTATTTTACAACATTCCAGGCACGTCGGCCCCTACTTCTCGGTGCGAACATTATATACGTCTATAACGCTATATATCCTAGCCTAAGGCAACCTAACATATGGAATGTAATATTTTACCACATTCCTGGCGCGTCGGCACCTACTTCTCGGTGGGAACGTTATATACGTCAATAACGCTACATATCCCAGCTTAAGGCAACCTAACATGTCGAATGTAATATTTTACTACATTCCTGGCACATCGGCCCCTACTTCTCGGTGGGAACATTATATACGTTTATAACGCTATATATCCTAGCCTAACGCAACCTAACATGTCGGACGTAATATTTTACCTACATTCCTGGCGCGCCGGCCCCTACTTCTCGGTAGGAACAGTCTATACGTCTATAACGTTATATATCCTAGCCTAAGGAAACCTAAAATCTAGGATGTAATATTTGACAACATTCCTAGCGGGTAGGCCCGTACTTCTCGGTGGGAATGTCATATAGGTCTATAACGTTATATATCCTAGCCTAAGGCAACATAACGTCTCGGATGTAATATTTTAGTACATTCCTGGCGCGCCGGCCCCTACTTCTCGGTGGGAACAGTATATACGTCTATAACGTTATATATCCTAACCTAAGGCAACCTAACACCTCGGATGTAATGTTTTGCAACAGTCCTGGCGTGTCGGCCCCTATTTCTCGGTGGGAACATTGTATACGTCTATAACGCTATATATCCTAGCCTAAGGCAACCTAACATCTCGGATGTTATATTTTACTACATTCCCGGCGCGCCGGCCCCTACTTCTCGGTGCGAACATTATATACGTCTATAACGCTATATATCCTAGCCTAAGGCAACCTAACATGTCGAATGTAATATTTTACCACATTCCTGGCGCGCCGGCCCCTACTTCTCGGTGGGAACATTCTATACGTCTATAACGTTATATATCCTAACCTAAGGAAACCTAACATCTAGGTTGTAATATTTGACAACATTCCTAGCGGGTAGGCCCGTACTTCTCGGTGGGAATATCATATAGGTCTATAACGTTATATGTCCTAGCCTAAGGCAACATAACATCTCGGATGTAATATTTTAGTACATTCCTGGCGCGCCGGCCCCTACTTCTCGGTGGGAACAGTATATACGTCTATAACGTTATATATCCTAACCTAAGGCAACCTAACACCTCGGATGTAATGTTTTGCAACAGTCCTGGCGTGTCGGCCCCTACTTCTCGGTGGGAACATTATATACGTCTTTCAAGCTCTGTATCCTAGCATAAGGCAACCTAGCATGTCGAATGTAATATTTTACAACATTCCTGGCGCGTCGGCACCTACTTCTCGGTGGGGACATTATATACGTCTATAACGTTATATATCCTAACCTAATGAAACCTAACACCTCGGATGTAAAGTTTTACAACATTCCTGGCGTGTCGGTCCACACTTCTCGGTGGGAACATTATATACGTCTTTAACGCTATATGTCCTAGCCTGAGACAACCTAACATGTCGAATGTAATATTTCACAATATTCCTGGCGCGTCGGCAACTACTTCTCGGTGGGAACAGTATATACGTCTATAATGTTATATATCCTAACCTAAGGCAACTTAATATGTCGAATGTAATATTTTGCCACATTCCTGGCTCGTTGGCCCCTACTTCTCGGTGGGAACATTATATACGTCTGTAACGTTACATATCCTAGCCTAAGGCAACCTAACATCTCGGATGTAATATTTTACTACATTCCTGGCGCGCCGACCCCTGCTTCTCGGTGGGAACATTATATACGTCTATAACGCTGTATATCCTAGCCTAAGGCAACCTAACTTATCGAGCGTAATATTTTACAGCATTCCTGGCGCGTCGGCACCTACTTCTCGGTCGGAACAGTATATACGTCTATAATGTTATATATCCTAGCCTAAGGCAATTCTAACATGTCGAATGTAAAATTTTACAACATTCCTGGGGCGTCGGCCCCTATTTCTCGGTGGGAACATTATATACGTCTATAACGCTGTATATCCTAGCCTAAGGCAACCTAAAATCTCGGATGTAATATGTTACTACATGCCTGGCGCGCCGGCCCCCACTTCTCGGTGGGAACATTATATACGTCTATAACGCTATATATCCTAGCCTAATGCAACCTAACACCTCGGATGTAATGTTTTACAACATTCCTGGCGTGTCGGGCCCTATTTCTCGGTGGGAACATTATATACGTCTATAACGCCATATATCCTAACCTAAGACAACCTAAAATGTCGAGCGTAATATTTTACAACAGTCCTGGCTCGTCGGCCCCTAGTTCTCGTTGGGAACATAATATACGTCTATAACGTTACATATCTTAGCCTAAGGCAACCTAACATCTCGGATGTAATATTTTAGTACATTCGTGCCGCACCGGCCCCTACTTCTCGGTGGGAACATTATATACGTCTATAACGCTATATATCCTAGCCTAAGGCAACCTAACACGTCGAATGTAATATTTTACCACATTCCTGGCGCGTCGGCACCTACTACTCGGTGGGAACATTATATACGTCTATAACGTTATATATCCTAGCCTAAGGCAACCTAACATGTCGAATGTAATATTTTACAACATTCCCGTCACTTCGGCCCCTACTTCTCGGTGGGAACATTATATACGTCTATAGCGTTATATATCCTGGCCTAAGGCAACCTAACATATCGGATGTAATATTTTACTACATTCCTGGCGCGCCGGCTCCTACTTCTCTGTGGGAACATTATATACGTCTTTAAAGCTATGTATCCTAGCCTAAGGCAACC
Source organism: Xylocopa violacea (assembly GCA_963969225.1). Classification (NCBI taxonomy): domain Eukaryota; kingdom Metazoa; phylum Arthropoda; class Insecta; order Hymenoptera; family Apidae; genus Xylocopa; species Xylocopa violacea. The sequence goes on from CAXAJV010000835.1 coordinate 3,223,149, forward strand.
TAACTTGTCGAATGTAATATTTTACAACATTCCTGGTGTGTCGGCCCCTACTTCTCGGTGGGAACATTATATACGTCTATAACGCTATATATCCTAGCCTAAGGCAAACTAACATGCCGAATGTAATATTTTACAATATTCCTGGCGCGTAGGCAACTACTTCTCGGTGGGAACATTATATAAGTCAATAACGTTATATATCCTAACCTAAGGCATCCTAACATCTCGGATGTAATATTTTACAACATTCCCGTCACTTCTGCCCCTACTTCTCGGTGGGACCATTATATACGTCTATAACGTTATATATCCTAGCCTAAGGCAATCCTAACATCTCGGATGTAATATTTTACTACATTCCTGGCGCGCTGGCCCCTACTTCTCGGTGGGAACATTATACACGTCTATAACGCCATATATCCTAACCTAAGGCAACCTAACATCTCCGATGTAATATTTTACTACATTCCTGGCACGTAGGCCCGTACTTCTCGGTGGGAACATTATATACGTCTATAACGCTATATATCCTAACCTAAGGCAACCTAACATCTCGGATGTAATATTTTACTACATTCCTGGCGCGCTGGCCCCTACTTCTCGGTGGGAACATTATATACGTCTATAACGTTATATATCCTAGCCTAAGGCAACCTAACATGTCGAATGTAGTATTTTACAACATTCCCGGCGCGCCGGCCCCTACTTCTCGGTGGGAACGTTATATACGTCTACAACGTTATATATCCTAGTCTAAGGCAACCTAACATCTCGGATGTAATATTTTACTACATTCCTGGCGCGCCGGCTCCTACTTCTCTGTGGGAACATTATATACGTCTTTAAAGCTATGTATCCTAGCCTAAGGCAACCTAACTTGTCGAATGTAATATTTTACAACATTCCTGGCGTGTCGGCCCCTACTTCTCGGTGGGAACATTATATACGTCTATAAAGCTATATATCCTAGCCTAAGGCAAACTAACATGTCGAATGTAATATTTTACAATATTCCTGGCGCGTAGGCAACTACTTCTCGGTGGGAACATTATATAAGTCAATAACGTTATATATCCTAACCTAAGGCATCCCAACATCTCGGATGTAATATTTTACAACATTCCCGTCACTTCTGCCCCTACTTCTCGGTGGGACCATTGTATACGTCTATAACGTTATATATCCTAGCCTAAGGCAATCCTAACATCTCGGATGTAATATTTTACTACATTCCTGGCGCGCTGGCCCCTACTTCTCGGTGGGAACATTATATACGTCTATAACGCCATATATCCTAACCTAAGGCAACCTAACATCTCGGATGTAATATTTTACTACATTCCTGGCACGTAGGCCCGTACTTCTCTGTGGGAACATTATATACGTCTATAACGCTATATATCCTAACCTAAGGCAACCTAACATCTCGGATGTAATATTTTACTACATTCCAGGCACGTCGGCCCCTACTTCTCGGTGGGAACATTATATACGTCTATACCGCTATATATCATAGCCTAAGGCAACCTAACATGTCGAGCGTAATATTTTACAACATTCCTGGCTCGTCGGCCCCTACTTCTCGGTGGGAACATTATATACGTCTATAACGTTATATATCCTAGTCTAAGGCAACCTAACATCTCGGATGTAATATTTTACTACATTCCTGGCTCGTCAGCCCCTACTTCTCGGTGGGAACATTATATACGTCTATAACGTTATATATCCTAGTCTAAGGCAACCTAACATCTCGGATGTAATATTTTACTACATTCGTGCCGCACCGGCCCCTACTTCTCGGTGGGAACATTATATACGTCTATAACGCTATATATCCTAGCCTAAGGCAACCTAACACGTCGAATGTAATATTTTACCACATTCCTGGCGCGTCGGCACCTACTACTCGGTGGGAACATTATATACGTCTATAACGTTATATATCCTAGCCTAAGGCAACCTAACATGTCGAATGTAATATTTTACTACATTCGTGCCGCATCGGCCCCTACTTCTCGGTGGGAACATTATATACGTCTATAACGCTATATATCCTAGCCTAAGGCAACCTAACATGTCGAATGTAATATTTTACCACATTCCTGGCGCGTCGGCACCTACTTCTCGGTGGGAACATTATATACGTCTATAACGTTATATATCCTAGCCTAAGGCAACCTAACATGTCGAATGTAATATTTTACAACAATCCTGGCGCGCCGGGCCCTACTTCTCGGTGGGAACGTTATATACGTCAATAACGCTATATATCCCAGCTTAAGGCAACCTAACATGTCGAATGTAATATTTTACAACATTCCTGGCGCTTCGGCAACTACTTCTCGGTGGGAACATTCTATACGTCTATAACGTGATATATCCTAACCTAAGGAAACCTAACATCTCGGATGTACTATTTGACAACATTCCTAGCGGGTAGGCCCGTACTTCTCGGTGGGAATGTCATATAGGTCTATAACGTTATATATCCTAGCCTAAGGCAATCCTAACATGTCGAATGTAATATTTTACAGCATTCCTGGAGCGTCGGCCCCTACTTCTCGGTGGGAACATTATATACGTCTATAACGCTATATATCCTAGCCTAATGCAACCTAACACCTCGGATGTAATGTTTTACAGCATTCCTGACGCGTCGGCCCCTATTTCTCGGTGGGAACATTGTATACGTCTATAACGCCTTATATCCTAGCCTGAGGCAACCTAACATCTCGGATGTAATATTGTACTTCATTCCTGGCGCGCCGGCTCCTACTTCTCGGTGGGAACACTATATACGTCTTTAAAGCTATGTATCCTAGCCTAAGGGAACCTAACCTGTCGAATGTAATATTTTACAACATTCATGGCGTGTCGGCCCCTACTTCTCGGTGGGAACATTATATACGTCTATAACGCTATATATCCTAGCCTAAGGCAAACTAACATGTCGAATGTAATATTTTACAACATTCCCGTCACTTCGGCCCCTACTTCTCGGTGGGAACATTATATACGTCTATAGCGTTATATATCCTGGCCTAAGGCAACCTAACATATCGGATGTAATATTTTACTACATTCCTGGCGCGCCGGCTCCTACTTCTCTGTGGGAACATTATATACGTCTTTAAAGCTATGTATCCTAGCCTAAGGCAACCTAACTTGTCGAATGTAATATTTTACAACATTCCTGGTGTGTCGGCCCCTACTTCTCGGTGGGCACATTATATACGTCTATAACGCTATATATCCTAGCCTAAGGCAAACTAACATGTCGAATGTAATATTTTACAATATTCCTGGCGCGTAGGCAACTACTTCTCGGTGGGAACATTATATAAGTCAATAACGTTATATATCCTAACCTAAGGCATCCTAACATCTCGGATGTAATATTTTACAACATTCCCGTCACTTCTGCCCCTACTTCTCGGTGGGACCATTATATACGTCTATAACGTTATATATCCTAGCCTAAGGCAATCCTAACATCTCGGATGTAATATTTTACTACATTCCTGGCGCGCTGGCCCCTACTTCTCGGTGGGAACATTATATACGTCTATAACGCCATATATCCTAACCTAAGGCAACCTAACATCTCGGATGTAATATTTTACTACATTCCTGGCACGTAGGCCCGTACTTCTCGGTGGGAACATTATATACGTCTATAACGCTATATATCCTAACCTAAGGCAACCTAACATCTCGGATGTAATATTTTACTACATTCCTGGCGCGCTGGCCCCTACTTCTCGGTGGGAACATTATATACGTCTATAACGCCATATATCCTAACCTAAGGCAACCTAACATCTCGGATGTAATATTTTACTACATTCCTGGCACGTAGGACCGTACTTCTCGGTGGGAACATTATATACGTCTATAACGCTATATATCCTAACCTAAGGCAACCTAACATCTCGGATGTAATATTTTACTACATTCCAGGCACGTCGGCCCCTACTTCTCGGTGGGAACATTATATACGTCTATACCGCTATATATCATAGCCTAAGGCAACCTAACATGTCGAGCGTAATATTTTACAACATTCCTGGCTCGTCGGCCCCTACTTCTCGGTGGGAACATTATATACGTCTATAACGTTATATATCCTAGTCTAAGGCAACCTAACATCTCGGATGTAATATTTTACTACATTCGTGCCGCACCGGCCCCTACTTCTCGGTGGGAACATTATATACGTCTATAACGTTATATATCCTAGCCTAAGGCAACCTAACATGTCGAATATAATATTTTACAACAATGCGGGCGCGCCGGCCCCTACTTCTCGGTGGGAAAGTTATATACGTCAATAACGCTATATATCCCAGCTTAAGGCAACCTAACATGTCGAATGTAATATTTTACAACATTCCTGGCGCTTCGGCAACTACTTCTCGGTGGGAACATTCTATACGTCTATAACGTTATATATCCTAACCTAAGGAAACCTAACATCTCGGATGTACTATTTGACAACATTCCTAGCGGGTAAGCCCGTACTTCTCGGTGGGAATGTCATATAGGTCTATAACGTTATATATCCTAGCCTAAGGCAATCCTAACATGTCGAATGTAATATTTTACAGCATTCCTGGAGCGTCGGCCCCTACTTCTCGGTGGGAACATTATATACGTCTATAACGCTATATATCCTAGCCTAATGCAACCTAACACCTCGGATGTAATGTTTTACAGCATTCCTGCCGCGTCGGCCCCTATTTCTCGGTGGGAACATTGTATACGTCTATAACGTTATATATCCTGGCCTAAGGCAACCTAACATATCGGATGTAATATTTTACTACATTCCTGGCGCGCCGGCTCTTACTTCTCTGTGGGAACATTATATACGTCTTTAAAGCTATGTATCCTAGCCTAAGGCAACCTAACTTGTCGAATGTAATATTTTACAACATTCCTGGCGTGTCGGCCCCTACTTCTCGGTGGGAACATTATATACGTCTATAACGCTATATATCCTAGCCTAAGGCAAACTAACATGTCGGATGTAATATTTTACAACATTCCCGTCACTTCGGCCCCTACTTCTCGGTGGGAACATTATATACGTCTATAGCGTTATATATCCTGGCCTAAGGCAACCTAACATATCGGATGTAATATTTTACTACATTCCTGGCGCGCCGGCTCCTACTTCTCTGTGGGAACATTATATACGTCTTTAAAGCTATGTATCCTAGCCTAAGGCAACCTAACTTGTCGAATGTAATATTTTACAACATTCCTGGTGTGTCGGCACCTACTTCTCGGTGGGAACATTATATACGTCTATAACGCTATATATCCTAGCCTAAGGCAAACTAACATGTCGAATGTAATATTTTACAATATTCCTGGCGCGTAGGCAACTACTTCTCGGTGGGAACATTATATAAGTCAATAACGTTATATATCCTAACCTAAGGCATCCTAACATCTCGGATGTAATATTTTACAACATTCCCGTCACTTCTGCCCCTACTTCTCGGTGGGACCATTATATACGTCTATAACGTTATATATCCTAGCCTAAGGCAATCCTAACATCTCGGATGTAATATTTTACTACATTCCTGGCGCGCTGGCCCCTACTTCTCGGTGGGAACATTATATACGTCTATAACGCCATATATGCTAACATAAGGCAACCTAACATCTCGGATGTAATATTTTACTACATTCCTGGCACGTAGGCCCGTACTTCTCGGTGGGAACATTATATACGTCTATAACGCTATATATCCTAACCTAAGGCAACCTAACATCTCGGATGTAATATTTTACTACATTCGTGCCGCACCGACCCCTACTTCTCGGTGGGAACATTATATACGTCTATAACGCTATATATCCTAGCCTAAGGCAACCTAACACGTCGAATGTAATATTTTACCACATTCCTGGCGCGTCGGCACCTACTGCTCGGTGGGAACAGTATATACGTCTATAACGTTATATATCCTAGCCTAAGGCAACCTAACATGTCGAATGTAATATTTTACTACATTCGTGCCGCACCGGCCCCTACTTCTCGGTGGGAACATTATATACGTTTATAACGCTATATATCCTAGCCTAAGGCAACCTAACATGTCGGATGTAATATTTTACCACATTCCTGGCGCGTCGGCACCTACTTCTCGGTGGGAACGTTATATACGTCTATAACGCTATATATCCTAGCCTAAGGCAAACTAACATGTCGAATGTAATATTTTACAACATTCCCGTCACTTCGGCCCCTACTTCTCGGTGGGAACATTATATACGTCTATAACGTTATATATCCTGGCCTAAGGCAACCTAACATATCGGATGTAATATTTTACTACATTCCTGGCGCGCTGGCCCCTACTTCTCGGTGGGAACAGTATATACGTCTATAACGTTATATATCCTAACCTAAGGAAACCTAACATCTCGGATGTAATATTTGACAACATTCCTAGCGGGTAGGCCCGTACTTCTCGGTGGGAATATCATATAGGTCTATAACGTTATATATCCTAGCCTAAGGCAATCCTAACATGTCGAATGTAATATTTTACAGCATTCCTGGAGCGTCGGCCCCTACTTCTCGGTGGGAACATTATATACGTCTATAACGCTATATATCCTAGCCTAATGCAACCTAACACCTCGGATGTAATGTTTTACAGCATTCCTGCCGCGTCGGCCCCTATTTCTCGGTGGGAACATTGTATACGTCTATAACGCTATATATCCTAGCCGAAGGCAATCTAACATCTCGGATGTAATATTTTACTACATTCCTGGCGCGCCGGCTCCTACTTCTCGGTGGGAACATTATATACGTCATTAAAGCTATGTATCCTAGCCTAAGGCAACCTAACTTGTCGAATGTAATATTTTACAACATTCCTGGCGTGTGGGCCCCTACTTCTCGGTGGGAACATTATATACGTCTATAACGCTATATATCCTAGCCTAAGGCAAACTAACATGTCGAATGTAATATTTTACAACATTCCCGTCACTTCGGCCCCTACTTCTCGGTGGGAACATTATATACGTCTATAACGTTATATATCCTGGCCTAAGGCAACCTAACATCTCGGATGTAATATTTTGCTACATTCCAGGCACGTCGGCCCCTACTTCTCGGTGCGAACATTATATACGTCTATAACGCTATAAATCCTAGCCTAAGGCAACCTAACATGTCGAATGTAATATTTTACCACATTCCTGGCGCGTCGGCACCTACTTCTCGGTCGGAACATTATATACGTCTATAACGTTAAATATCCTAGCCTAAGGCAACCTAACATGTCGCTTGTAATATTTTACAACATTCCTGGCGCGCCGGTCCCTACTTCTCGGTGGGAACGTTATATACGTCAATAACGCCATATGTTCCAGCTTAAGGCAACCTAACATGTCGGATGTAATATTTTACAACATTCCTGTCGCGTCGGCCGCTATTTCTCGGTGGGAACATTATATAAGTCAATAGTGTTATATATCCTAACCTAAGGCAACCTAAAGTCTCGGATGTAATATTTTACTACATTCGTGCCGCACCGGCCCCTACTTCTCGGTCGAACATTATATACGTCTATAACGCTATATATCCTACCCTAAGGCAACCTAACACGTCGAATGTAATATTTTACCACATTCCTGGCGCGTCGGCTCCTACTACTCGGTGGGAACATTATATACGTCTATAACGTTATATATCCTAGCCTAAGGCAACCGAACATGTCGAATGTAATATTTTACTATATTCGTGCCGCACCGCCCCCTACTTCTCGGTGGGAACATTATATACGTCTACAACGCTATATATCCTAGCCTAAGGCAACCTAACATGTCGAATGTAATATTTTACCACATTCCTGGCGCGTCGGCACCTACTTCTCGGTGGGAACATTATATACGTCTATAACGTTATATATCCTAGCCTAAGGCAACCTAACATGTCGAATGTAATATTTTACAACATTCCTAACGCGTCGGCACCAACTTCTCGGTGGGAACAGTTTATACGTCTAAAACGTTATATATCCTAGCCTAAGGCAATCCTAACATGTCGATTGTAATATTTTACAACATTCCTGGCTCGTCGGCACCTACTTTTCGGTGGGAACAGTATTTACATCCATAACGTTATATATCCTAGCCTAAGGCGACCTAACATCTCTGATGTAATATTTTACTACATTCCTGGCGCGCCGGCCCCTACTTCTCGGTGGGAACATTATATACGTCTATATCTCTATATATCCTAGCCTAAGGCATCCTAACATGTTGAGCCTACTATTTTACAACTTTCCTGTCTCGTCGGCCTCTACTTCTCGTTGGGAACATTATATACATCTATAACGTTCTATATCTTAACCTAAGGGTACCTAACATCTCGGATGTAATATTTTATTACATTCCTGGCGCGCGGGCCCAAAGTTCTCGGTGGGAACATTATATACGTCTATAACGCTATATATCCTAGCTTAAGGCAACCTAACATGTCGAATGTAATATTTTACAGCATTCCTGGCGCGTCGGCCCCTACTTCTCGACGGGAACATTATATATGTCTATAACGCTATATATCCTAGCCTAAGGTAACCTAAAGTGTCGAATGTAATATTTTACAACATTCCCGGCACTTCGGCCCCTACTTCTCGTTGGAAACATTATATATGTCTATAACGCTATACATCCTAGCTTAAGGCAACCTAACATGTCGAATGTAATATTTTACAACATTCCCGGCACTTCGGCCGCTACATCTCGGTGGGAACATTATATACGTCTATAACGTTATATATCCTAACCTAAGGAAACCTAACATCTCGGATGTAATATTTTACAACATTCCTAACGCGTAGGCACCAACTTCTCGGTGGGAACAGTTTATACGTCTAAAACGTTATATATCCTAGCCTAAGGCAATCCTAACATGTCGATTGTAATATTTTACAACATTCCTGGCTCGTCGGCACCTACTTTTCGGTGGGAACAGTATTTACATCCATAACGTTATATATCCTAGCCTAAGGCGACCTAACATCTCTGATGTAATATTTTACTACATTCCTGGCGCGCCGGCCCCTACTTCTCGGTGGGAACATTATATACGTCTATATCTCTATATATCCTAGCCTAAGGCATCCTAACATGTTGAGCCTACTATTTTACAACTTTCCTGTCTCGTCGGCCTCTACTTCTCGTTGGGAACATTATATACATCTATAACGTTCTATATCTTAACCTAAGGGTACCTAACATCTCGGATGTAATATTTTACTACATTCCTGGCGCGCGGGCCCAAAGTTCTCGGTGGGAACATTATATACGTCTATAACGCTATATATCCTAGCTTAAGGCAACCTAACATGTCGAATGTAATATTTTACAACATTCCTGGCGCGTCGGCACCTACTTCTCGGTGGGAACATTATATAAGTAAATAACGTTATATATCCTAACCTAAGGCAACCTAACATTTCTACCGTAATATATTTAAACATTCCTGGCGCGTCGGCCCCCACTTCTCGGTGTGAACATTACATACGTCTATAACGCTATATATCCTAGCCTAAGGTAACATAACATCTCGGATGTAATATTTTACAACATTCCTGGCTCGTTGGCCCCTACGTCTCTGTGGTCACATTATATACGACTATAACGCTATATATTCTAGCCTAAGGCAACCTAGCATGTCGAGCGTAATATTTTACAACATTCCTGGCTCGTCGGCCCCTACTTCTGGGTAGGAACATTATATACGTCTATAACGTTATATATCCTAACCTGAGGGAAAATAACGTCTCGAATGTAATGTTTTACAACATTCCTGTCTCGTCGGCGCCTACATCTCGGTGGGCACATTATATAAGTCTATAACCTTATATATCCTAACCTAAGGGAACCAAACATCTCGGATGTAATATTTTACTACATTCCTGGCACATCGGCCCCTACTTCTCGGTGGGAATATTATATACGTCTATAACGCTAAATATCCTAGCCTAAGGCAACCTAGCATCTCGGGTGTAATATTTTACAACATTCCTGGCTCCTCGGACCCTACTTCTCGGTGGGAACAATATATACGTCTATAACGCTATATATCTTAGCCTAAGGGAACCTAACATGTCGAATGTAATATTTTACAACATTCCTGGGGCTTCGGAACCTACTTCTCGTTGGGAACAGTATATACGTCTATAACATTATATATCCTAACCTAAGGCAACCTAACATCTCTACAGTAATATTTTACAAAATTCCTGGCGCGTCGGCCCCCACAACTCGGTGGGAACATTACATACGTCTATGACGCTATATATCCTAGCCTAAGGTAACATAACATCTCGGATGTAATATTTTACAACATTCCTGGCGTGTCGGCACCTATTTCTCGGTGGGAACGTTATATACGTCTTTAACGCTATATATCGTAGCCTAAGGCAACCTAACATGTCGAATGTAGTATTTTACAACATTCCTGGCACGTCGGCATCTACTTCTCGGTGGGAACATTATATACGTCTATGACGTTATATATCCTAGCCTAAGGTAACCTAACATGTCGAATGTAATATTTTACAGCATTCCCGGCGCTTCGGCCCCTACTTCATGGTGGGAAGATTATATACTTCTATAACGCTATATATCCAAGCTTAAGGCAACCTAACATGTCGAACGTAATATTCCATTACATTCCTGGCTCCTCGGACCGTTCTGCTCGGTGCGAACATTACATACATCTATAACGCTATGTATCCTAGCCTAAGGTAACCTAACATGTCGAGCGTAATATTTTACAGCATTCCCGGCGCTTCGGCCCCTACTTCATGGTGGGAAGATTATATACTTCTATAACGCTATATATCCAAGCTTAAGGCAACCTAACATGTCGAACGTAATATTCCATTACATTCCTGGCTCCTCGGACCGTTCTGCTCGGTGCGAACATTACATACATCTATAACGCTATGTATCCTAGCCTAAGGTAACCTAACATGTCGAGCGTAATATTTTACAACATTCCTGGCTCGTCGGCTACTACTTCTCGCTGGGGACATTATATAAGTCAATAACGTTATATATCCTAACCTAAGGCAACCTAGCATCTCGGGTGCAATATTTTACTACATTCCTGGAACGTCGGCCCGTACCTATCGGCGGGAACATTATATAAGTCAATAACGTTATATATCCTAACCTAAGGCAACCTAACATCTCGTATGTAATATTTTACTACATTCCTGGCACGTCGGACCCTACTTCCCGGTGGGAACATTATATACGTCTATAACGTTATATATCCTATCCTAAGGCAACCTAACATGTCGAGCGTAATATTTTACAACATTTTTGGCTCGTCGGGACCTACTTTTCGGTGGGAACATTATATACGTCTATAACGTTATATATCCTAACCTCAGGCAACCTAACATCTCGGATGTAATATTTTACAACATTCCTGGATCGTCGACCCCTACCTCTCGGTGGGAACATTATATACGTCTTTAACGATATATATCCTAACCTAAGGGAACCTAACATCTCGGATGTAATATTTGACGACATTCCTGGCGGGTCGGCCCCACTTCTGGGTGGGAACATTATTTACGTCTATAACGTAATATAACCTGACCTGAACCATCTAGACCCTCGCTGGTAATGTTTTACAGAATCTCGTTCGTTTCGTCCCGTACGTCTCGGTGTGGACATTATATACGTCTATAACGTTATACATCCTAACCTAAGGCAGCCTAACATGTCGAATGTAGTATTTTACAACATTCCAGGCGGGTCGGCCCCTACTTCTCGGTGGGAACATTATATACGTCTATAACGTTGTATATCCTAACCTAACGCAACCTAACATCTGGGATGTAATATTTTACAACATTCCTGGCGTGTCGACGCCTACTTCTCGATGGGGACATTATATACATCTATACCATGGTATATCCTAGCCTAAGGCAACCTAACATCTGGGATGTAAAATTTTACAACATTACTGGCATATCGGTCAATACGTCTCGGTGGGAACGTTATATACGTCTATAACGATATATATCCTATCCTAAGGCAACCTAACATCTCGGATGTAATAGTTGACAACAATCCTGGCGTGTCGGCCCGTACTTCTCGGTGGGAACTTTATATACGTCTATAACGTTATATATCCTAACATAAGGCAAACTAACCTCAATGCCGTAATATTTTACAACATTCCTGGCGTGTCGTCGCCTACTTCTGGATGGGGACATTATGTACATCTATAACGTTGTATTTCCTAACCTAACGCAACCTAACATCTGGGATGTAATATTTTACAACATTCCTGGCGTGTCGTCGCCTGCTTCTCGATGGTGACATTATATACGTCTATAATGTGGTATATCCTATCCTAACGCAACCTAACATCTGGGATGTAATATTTTACAACATTCCTGGCGTGTCGTCGCCTGCTTCTCCATGGGGACGTTATATACATCTATAACATTGTATATCCTAACCTAAGGCAACCTAACATCTCGGATGTAATATTATACAACATTCAGGGCATATCGGTCCCTACTTCTCGGTGGAAACATTGTATACGTCTATAACGATATATATCCTAGCCTAAGGCAACCTAACATCTCGGATGTAATATTTTACAACATTCTGGCGTGTCGTCGCCTGCTTCTCGATGGGGACATTATATACGTCTATAACGATGTATATCCTAACCTAACGCAACCTAACATTTGGGATGTCATATTTTACAACATTCCTGGCGTGTCGTCGCCTAATTCTCGATGGGGACATTATATACATCTATAACATTGTATATCCTAACCTAAGGCAACCTAACATCTCGGATGTAATATTTTACAAAATTCCTGGAATATCGGTCCCTACTGCTCGGTGGAAACATTGTATACGTCTATAACGATATATATCCTATCCTAAGGCAACATAACTTCTCGGATGTAATATTTTACTACATTCCTGGCATGTCAGTCCCTACTTCTCGGTGGGAAAATTATATACGTCTATAACGTAATACATCATAACCTAAGGCAAACTAACCGCTCTACCGTATTATTCTACAACATTCCTGGCGTGACGGCGCCTACTTCTGGATGGTGTCATTATATACATCTATAACGTTGTATATCCTAACCTAAGGCAACCTAACATCTCGGATATAATATTTGACAACATTCCTGGCGTGTCGTCGCCTGGTTCTCGATGGGGACATTATATACGTCAATAACGTTGTATGTCCTAGCCTAACGCAACCTAACATCTGGGATGTAATATTTTACTACATTCCTGGCATGTCGGGCCCTACGTCTTGGTGGGAACATTATATACGTCTATAACGATATATATCCTAACCTTAACCAACCTAACATCTTGGATGTAATATTTTACAACATTCCTGGCATGTCGGTCCCTACTTCTCGGTGGGAAAATTATATACGTCTATAACGTAATACATCATAACCTAAGGCAAACTAACCGCTCTACCGTATTATTCTACAACATTCCTGGCGTGACGGCGCCTACTTACCGATGGAGACATTATATACGTCTATGACGTTATATATCCTAGCCTACGGCGACCTAACATGTCGAATGTAATCTTTTACAACCTTCCTGACGTGTCGTCGCCTACTTCTCGATGGGGACATTATATACTTCTATGACGATATATATCCTAACCTAAGGCAACCAAACATCTGGGATATAACATTTTACATCCTTCCTGGCATATCGGTCCCTACTTCTCGGTGGGAACATTGTAGACGTCTATAACGTTATATATCCTAGCATAAGGCGACCTAACATGTCGAATGTAATATTTTACAACATTCCTGGTGTGTAGGCCCGTAGTTCACGGTGGTAACATTATATACGTCTATAACGTTAGATATCCTAGCCTAAGGCGACCTAACATGTCGATTGTAATATTTTACAACATTCCTGGCATGTCGTCGCCTGCTTCACGATGGGGACATTATATACGTCTATAACGTTGTATAACCTAACCTATCCCATTTTGCCTCTCGGTGATAATGTTTTACAGAATCACGTTCGTGTCGTGCCGTACGTCCCGGTGCGGACATTATATAAGTCTATAACGTTATATATCCTAACCTAAGGCAACCTAACATCTCGGATGTAGTATTTTACAACATTCCTGGCGGGTCGGAACCTACTTCTCGGTGGGAACATTATGTACGTCTGTAACGTAATATAACCTAACCCATTCCATCTAGCCCCTCGCTTGTAATGTTTTACAGAATCCCAATCGTGTCGGCCCGTACTTCTCGGTGGGGACACTGTATACGTCTGTAACGCTATACATCCTAACCTAAGGCAACCTAACATCTCGAATGTAGTATTTTACAACATTCCAGGCGGTTCGGGCCCTACTTCTGAGTGGGAGCATTATATACGTCTATATCGTAATATAACCTAACCTATCCCATTGTGCCTCTCGGTGATAATGTTTTACCGAATCCCGTTCGTGTCGTCCCGTACGTCTCGGTGGGAACATTGTATGAGTCTACAACGTTATATATCCTAACCTGAGGCAACCTAACATCTCGGATGTAGTATTTTACGACATTCCTGGCGGGTCGGCCTCTACTTCACGGTGGGAACATTATATACGTTTATATCGTAATATAACCTAACCTAACCAATCTAGATCCTCGCTGGTAATGTTTTACATAATCCCGTTCGTGTCGTCCCGTACGCCTCAGTGGGCACATTATATACGTCTATAACGAAATATAACCTAACCTAAACCGTCTTGCACCTCGGTGATAATGCTTTACAGAATCCCAGTCGTGTCTGCCCCTACTTCTCGGTGGGAACATTATATAAGTCTATATCGTAATATAACTTAACTTAATCCATTTTGCCCCTCGGTGATAATGTTTTACAGAATCCCGGTCGTGTCGGCCCGTACTTCTCGGTGGTTACATTATATACGTCTATAACGTAATATAACCTAACCTAACCCATCTAGCCCCTCGCTGGTAAGGTTTTACAGCACCCCGGTCGTGTCGGCCGTACTTCTCGGTGGGGACATTATATACGTCTATAACGTTATATATCCTAACGTAAGGCAACCTAACATCTCGGATATAGTATTTTCCAACATTCCTGGGGGGTCGGCCTCTACTTCTCGGTGGGAACATTATATGTCTATAATTTAATATAACTTAACCTAACCCATCTAGGCTCTAGCTGGTAATGTTTTACAGAATCCCGTTCGTGTCGTTCCGTACGTCTCGGTGTGGACATTATATACGTTTATAACGTTATATATCCTAGCCTAAGGCAACCTAACATCTCGAATGTAGTATTTCACATCATTCCTGGCGGGACGGCCCCCACTTCTCGGTGGGCACATTATATACGTCTATATCGTAATATAACCTAACCTAACCCATCACGACCCTCGCTGGTAATGTTTTACAGAATCTCGTTCGTGTCTTTCCGTACGTCTCGATGCGGACATTATATACGTCTATAACGTTATATATCCCAACCTAAGGCTACCTGACATCTCGGATGTAGTATTATCCAACATTCCTGGTGGGTTCGCCCCTAAATCTCGGCGGGAACATTATATACGTCTATAACGTAATATAACCTAACCTATCCCAGCTAGACCCTCGCTTGTAATGTTTCACAGAATCCCGTTCGTGTCGTCCCGTACATTTCGGCGCGGACATGATATACGTCTATAACGTTGTATATCCTATCCTAAGGCAACCTAATTTCTCGGATGTAGTATTTTCTAACATTTCTGACGGGTCGGCCCCTACTTATCGGTGGGAACATTAAATACGTCTATAACCTAATAGATCCTATCCTAACCCATCTAGACCCTCGCTGGTAATGTTTTACAGAATCCCGTTCGTGTCGTGCCCTACGTCTCGGTGCGGACATTGCATGCGTCTATAACGTTATATATCCCAACCTAAGGCAACCTAACATGTCGAATTTAATATTTTACAACATGCCTGGCGCGTCAGCACCTACTTTTCGGTGGGAACATTATATACGTCTATAACGTTATATATCGTAGCCTAAGGCAACCTAACATGTCGAGCGTATTATTTTACAACATTCCTGGCTCGTCGGCCCATACTTCTCGGTGGGAACATTATATACGTCTATAACGTTACATATCCTAGCCTAAGGCAACTTAACGTGTCGAGCGTAATATTTTACAACATTCCTGGCTCGTCGGCCCCTACTTCTCGGTGGGAACATTATATACGTCTATAAAGTTATATATCCTACCCTAAGGCAACCTAACATCTCGGATGTAATATTTTACGACATTCTTGGCGCGCCGGCCCCTACTTCTCGGTGGGAACAGTATATACGTCTATAACGTTATATATCCTAGCCTAAGGCAATCCTAACATTTCGGATGTAATATTTTACAACATTCCTGGCGCGTCGCCATGAACTTCTCGGTGGGAACATTATATACGTCTATAACGTTGTATACCCTAGCCCAAGGCAACCTAACTTCTCGGATGTAATATTTTACTACATTCCTGGCTCGTCGGCCCCTACTTCTCGGTGGTGAACATTATATACGTCTATAACGTTATATATCCTAGCCTAAGGCAACCTAACATCTCGGATGTAATATTTTACTATATTCCTGGAGCGCCTTCGCCTACTTCTCGCGGGGAACATTATATACGTCTAAAACGCTATATATCCTAGCGTAGGGCAACCTAACATGTCGAATGTAATATTTTACAACATTCCTGGCGCGCCGGCCACTACTTCTCGGTGGGAACATTATATACGTCTATATCGCTATATATCCTAGCCTAAGGCAATCCTAACATCTCGGATGTAATATCTTACATCATTCCTGGCGCGTCAGCACCTACTTCTCGGAGGGAACAGTATATAAGCCTATAACGTTATATATCCTAGCCTAAGGCAACCTAACATCTCGGATGTAATATTTTACTACATTCGTGGCGCGCTGACCGCTACTTCTCGATGCGAACATTATATACGTCGATATCGCTATATATCCTAGCCTAAGGCAACCTAACGTTTCGAGCGTAATATTTTACAACATTCCTGGCTCGTCGGGCCCTACTTCTCGGTGGGAACATTATATACGTCTATAACGTTATGTATCCTACCCTAAGGCAACCTAACATCTCGGATGTAATATTTTACTACATTCGTGGCGCGCCGGCACCTACTTCTCGGTGGGAACATTATATACGTCTATATCGCTATATATCCTAGCCTAAGGCAACCTAACATGTCGAGCGTAATATTTTACAACATTCCTGGCTCGTCGGCCACTACTTTTCGGTGGGAACATTATATACGTCTATAACGTTACATATCCTAGCCTAAGGCAACGTACCATGTCGAATGCAATATTTTACAACATTCCTGGCGCGTCGGGACCTACTTCACGGTGGGAACGGTATATACGTCTATAACGTTATATATCCTAATCTAAGGCAACCTAACATCTCGGATGTAATATTTTATTAAATTCCTGGCTCGTTGGCCCCTACTTCACGGTGGGAACATTATATATGTCTATAATGTTACATATCCTAGCCTAAGGCAACCTAACATTTTGAATGTAATATTTTACAACATTCCCTGCAGTTCGGCCCCTACATCTCGGTGGGAACGTTATATACGTCTATAACGCTATATATCCTAGCCTACGGCAATCCTAACATCTCGGATGTAATATTTAACAACATTCCTGGCGCGTCGGCACCTACTTCTCGGAGGGAACAGTATATAAGTCAATAACGTTATATGTCCTAGCGTAAGGCAACTTAACATCTCGGATGTAATATTTTACTACATTCGTGGCGCGCCGACCGCTATTTCTCGATGAGAACATTATATACGTCTATATCGCTATATATCCTAGCCTAAGGCAACCTAACTTGTCGAGCGTAATATTTTACAACATTCTTGGCTCGTTGGCCCCTACCTCTCGGTGGGAACATTATATACGTCTATAACGTTGTATATCCTAACCTAAGGCAACCGAACATCTCGGATGTAATATTTTACTACATTCCTGGCACGTCCGCCCCTACTTCTAGGTGGGAACATTATATATGTCTATAATGTTACATATCCTAGCCTAAGGCAACCTAGCATGTCGAATGTAATATTTTACAACATTCCCTGCACTTCGGCCCCTACTTCTCGGTGGGAACGTTATATACGTCTATAACGCTATATATCCTAGCCTAAGGCAATCCTAACATCTCGGATGTAATATTTTACTATATTCCTGGCGCGCCTTCCCCTACTTCTCGCTGGGAACATTATATACGTCTAAAACGCTATATATCCTAGCTTAAGGCAACCTAACATGTCGAATGTAATATTTTACAACATTCCTGGCGCGTCGGCACCTACTTCTCGGTGGGAACAGTATATACGTCTATAACGTTATATATCCTAGCCTAAGGCAATCCTAACATCTCGGATGTAATATTTTACAACATTCCTGGCGCGTCGGCACCTACTTCTCGGAGGGAACAGTATATAAGTCTATAACGTTATATATCCTAGCCTAAGGCAACCTAACTTGTCGAGCGTAATATTTTACAACATTCCTGGCTCGTCGGCCCCTACTTCTCGGTGGGAAGATTATATACGTCTATAACGTTACATATCCTAGCCTAAGGCAACCTTACATGTCGAATGTAATATTTTACAATATTCCTGGCGCGTCGGCAACTACTTCTCGGTGGGAACAGTATATCCGTCTATAACGCTATATATCCTAACCTAAGGCAACTTAACATGTCGAGTGTAATGTTTTACCACATTCCTGGCTCGTTGGCCCCTACACCTCGGTGGGAACATTATATAGGTCTATAAAATTACATATCCTAGCCTAAGGCAACCTAACATCTCGGATGTAATATTTTACTACATTCCTGGCGCGCCGGCCCCTACTTCTCGGTGGGAAGATTACATACGTCTGTAACGCTATATATCCTAGCCTAAGGCAACCTAACTTGTCGAGCGTAATATTTTACAACATTCCTGGCTCGTCGGCCCCTACCTCTCGGTGGGAACATTATATACGTCTATAACGTTATATATCCTAACCTAAGGAAACCTAACATCTCGGATGTAATATTTGACAACATTCTTGTCCTGTCGGCCCGTACACCTCGGTGGGAATATCGTATACGTCTATAACGTTATATATCCTAGCCTAAGGCAATCCTAACACGTCGAATGTAACATTTTACAACATTCCTGGCGTGTCGGCCCCTATTTCTCGGTGGAATCATTATATACGTCATTAAAGCTATATATCCTAGCCTAAGGCAACCTAACATCTCGGATGTAATATTTTACTACATTCCTAGCTCGTCGGCCCCTACTTCTCGGTGGGAACATTATATATGTCTATAATGTTACATATCCTAGCCTAAGGCAACATAACATTTCAAATGTAATATTTTACAACATTCCCTGCACTTCGGACCCTACTTCTCGGTGGGAACATTATATACGTCTATAACGCTATATATCCTAGCTTAAGGCAAAATAACACGCCGAATGTAACATTTTACAACATTCCTAGCGCGTCGGCGACTACTTCTCGTTGGGAACATTTTATACGTCTATAACGCTATATATCCTAGCCTAAGGCGACCTAGCATGTCGAATGTAATATTTTACAACATTCATGGCGCGTCGGCACCTACTTCACGGTGGGAACGGTATATACGTCTATAACGTTATATATCCTAGCCTAAGGCAATCCTAACATCTCGGATGTAATATTTTGCAACATTCCAGACACTTCGGCCCCTACTTCTCGGTGGGAATATTATATATGTCTATAACGTTATATATCCTATCCTAAGACAACCTAACATCTCGGATGTAATATTTTACAACATTCCTGGCATGCCGGTCCGTACTTCTCGGTGGGAAATTTATAAATGTATATATCGCTATATATCCTAGCCTAAGGCATCCTAGCATCTCGTATGTATTATTTTACTACATTCCTGGCGCGCCTTCCCCTACTACTCGCTGGGAACATTATATGTCTAAAACGCTATATATCCTCGCTTAAGGCAACCTAACATCTCGGATGTAATATTTTACTACATTCCTGGCGCGCCGGCCCCTACTTCTCGGTGGGAAGATGATATACGTCTATAACGCTATATATCCTAGCCTAAGGCAACCTAACATATCGAATGCAATATTTTACAACATTCCTGGCGCGTCGGAACCTACTTCACGGTGGGAACGGTATATACGTCTATAACGTTACATATCCTAATCTAAGGCAACCTAACATCTCTACCGTCATATTTTACAACATTCCTGGCGCGCAAGTACCTATTTCTCTGTGGTAACATTATATACGTCTATAACGTTATATATCCTAGCCTAAGGCAACCTAACATCTCGGATGTAATATTTTATTACATTCCTGGCTCGTTAGCCCCTACTTCACGGTGGGAACATTATATATGTCTATAATGTTACATATCCTAGCCTAAGGCAACCTAACATTTCGAACGTAATATTTTACACCATTCCCTGCACTTCGGCCCCTACTTCTCGGTGGGAACGTTATATACGTATATAACGCTATATATCCTAGCTTAAGGCAACATAACATGCCGAATATAACATTTTACAACATTCCTAGCGCGTCGGCGACTACTTCTCGGTGGGAACATTTTATACGTCTATAACGCTATATATCCTAGCCTAAGGCAACCTAGCATGTCGAATGTAATATTTTACAACATTCCTGGCGCGTCGGCACCTACTTCACGGTGGGAACGGTATATACGTCTATAACGTTATATATCCTATCCTAAGGCAATCCTAACATCTCGGATGTAATATTTTACAACATTCCTGGCATGCCGGTCCGTACTTCTCGGTGGGAAATTTATAAATGTATATAACGCTATATATCCTAGCTTAAGGCAACCTAACATGTCGAATGTAATATTTTACAACATTCCTGGCGCGTCGGCACCTACTTCTCGGTGGGAACAGTATATACGTCTATAACGTTATATATCCTAGCCTAAGGCAATCCTAACATCTCGGATGTAATATTTTACAACATTCCTGGCGCGTCGGCACCTACTTCTCGGAGGGAACAGTATATAAGTCTATAACGTTATATATCCTAGCCTAAGGCAACCTAACTTGTCGAGCGTAATATTTTACAACATTCCTGGCTCGTCGGCCCCTACTTCTCGGTGGGAAGATTATATACGTCTATAACGTTACATATCCTAGCCTAAGGCAACCTTACATGTCGAATGTAATATTTTACAATATTCCTGGCGCGTCGGCAACTACTTCTCGGTGGGAACAGTATATCCGTCTATAACGCTATATATCCTAACCTAAGGCAACTTAACATGTCGAGTGTAATGTTTTACCACATTCCTGGCTCGTTGGCCCCTACACCTCGGTGGGAACATTATATAGGTCTATAAAATTACATATCCTAGCCTAAGGCAACCTAACATCTCGGATGTAATATTTTACTACATTCCTAGCTCGTCGGCCCCTACTTCTCGGTAGGAACATTATATATGTCTATAATGTTACATATCCTAGCCTAAGGCAACCTAACATTTCAAATGTAATATTTTACAACATTCCCTGCACTTCGGACCCTACTTCTCGGTGGGAACGTTATATACGTCGATAACGCTATATATCCTAGCCTAAGGCGACCTAGCATGTCGAATGTAATATTTTACAACATTCATGGCGCGTCGGCACCTACTTCACGGTGGGACCGGTATATACGTCTATAACGTTACATATCCTAATCTAAGGCAACCTAACATCTCTACCGTCATATTTTACAACATTCCTGGCGCGCAAGTACCTATTTCTCTGTGGTAACATTATATACGTCTATAACGTTATATATCCTAGCCTAAGGCAACCTAACATCTCGGATGTAATATTTTATTACATTCCTGGCTCGTTGGCCCCTACTTCACGGTGGGAACATTATATATGTCTATAATGTTACATATCCTAGCCTAAGGCAACCTAGCATGTCGAATGTAATATTTTACAACATTCCCTGCACTTCGGCCCCTACTTCTCGGTGGGAACGTTATATACGTCTATAACGCTATATATCCTAGCCTAAGGCAATCCTAACATCTCGGATGTAATATTTTACTATATTCCTGGCGCGCCTTCCCCTACTTCTCGCTGGGAACATTATATACGTCTAAAACGCTATATATCCTAGCTTAAGGCAACCTAACATGTCGAATGTCATATTTTACAACATTCCTGGCGCGTCGGCACCTACTTCTCGTTGGGAACAGTATATACGTCTATAACGTTATATATCCTAGCCTAAGGCAATCCTAACATCTCGGATGTAATATTTTACAACATTCCTGGCGCGTCGGCACCTACTTCTCGGAGGGAACAGTATATAAGTCTATAACGTTATATATCCTAGCCTAAGGCAACCTAACTTGTCGAGCGTAATATTTTACAACATTCCTGGCTCGTCGGCCCCTACTTCTCGGTGGGAACATTATATACGTCTATAACGTTACATATCCTAGCCTAAGGCAACCTTACATGTCGAATGTAATATTTTACAATATTCCTGGCGCGTCGGCAACTACTTCTCGGTGGGAACAGTATATCCGTCTATAACGTTATATATCCTAACCTAAGGCAACTTAACATGTCGAGCGTAATGTTTTACCACATTCCTGGCTCGTTGGCCCCTACACCTCGGTGGGAACATTATATAGGTCTATAAAATTACATATCCTAGCCTAAGGCAACCTAACATCTCGGATGTAATATTTTACTACATTCCTGGCGCGCCGGCCCCTACTTCTCGGTGGGAAGATTACATACGTCTGTAACGCTATATATCCTAGCCTAAGGCAACCTAGCATGTCGAATGTAATATTTTACAACATTCCTGGCGCGTCGGCACCTACTTCACGGTGGGAACGGTATATACGTCTATAACGTTATATATCCTATCCTAAGGCAATCCTAACATCTCGGATGTAATATTTTACAACATTCCTGGCATGCCGGTCCGTACTTCTCGGTGGGAAATTTATAAATGTATATAACGCTATATATCCTAGCCTAAGGAATCCTAGCAACTCGTATGTATTATTTTACTACATTCCTGGCGCGCCGGCCCCTACTTCTCGGTGGGAAGATTACATACGTCTGTAACGCTATATATCCTAGCCTAAGGCAACCTAACTTGTCGAGCGTAATATTTTACTATATTCCTGGCGCGCCTTCCCCTACTTCTCGCTGGGAACATTATATACGTCTAAAACGCTATATATCCTAGCTTAAGGCAACCTAACATGTCGAATGTCATATTTTACAACATTCCTGGCGCGTCGGCACCTACTTCTCGTTGGGAACAGTATATACGTCTATAACGTTATATATCCTAGCCTAAGGCAATCCTAACATCTCGGATGTAATATTTTACAACATTCCTGGCGCGTCGGCACCTACTTCTCGGAGGGAACAGTATATAAGTCTATAACGTTATATATCCTAGCCTAAGGCAACCTAACTTGTCGAGCGTAATATTTTACAACATTCCTGGCTCGTCGGCCCCTACTTCTCGGTGGGAACATTATATACGTCTATAACGTTACATATCCTAGCCTAAGGCAACCTTACATGTCGAATGTAATATTTTACAATATTCCTGGCGCGTCGGCAACTACTTCTCGGTGGGAACAGTATATCCGTCTATAACGTTATATATCCTAACCTAAGGCAACTTAACATGTCGAGTGTAATGTTTTACCACATTCCTGGCTCGTTGGCCCCTACACCTCGGTGGGAACATTATATAGGTCTATAAAATTACATATCCTAGCCTAAGGCAACCTAACATCTCGGATGTAATATTTTACTACATTCCTGGCGCGCCGGCCCCTACTTCTCGGTGGGAAGATTACATACGTCTGTAACGCTATATATCCTAGCCTAAGGCAACCTAACTTGTCGAGCGTAATATTTTACAACATTCCTGGCTCGTCGGCCCCTACCTCTCGGTGGGAACATTATATACGTCTATAACGTTATATATCCTAACCTAAGGAAACCTAACATCTCGGATGTAATATTTGACAACATTCTTGTCCTGTCGGCCCGTACACCTCGGTGGGAATATCGTATACGTCTATAACGTTATATATCCTAGCCTAAGGCAATCCTAACACGTCGAATGTAATATTTTACAACATTCCTGGCGTGTCGGCCCCTATTTCTCGGTGGAATCATTATATACGTCATTAAAGCTATATATCCTAGCCTAAGGCAACCTAACATCTCGGATGTAATATTTTACTACATTCCTAGCTCGTCGGCCCCTACTTCTCGGTGGGAACATTATATATGTCTATAATGTTACATATCCTAGCCTAAGGCAACCTAACATTTCAAATGTAATATTTTACAACATTCCCTGCACTTCGGACCCTACTTCTCGGTGGGAACATTATATACGTCTATAACGCTATATATCCTAGCTTAAGGCAAAATAACACGCCGAATGTAACATTTTACAACATTCCTAGCGCGTCGGCGACTACTTCTCGTTGGGAACATTTTATACGTCTATAACGCTATATATCCTAGCCTAAGGCGACCTAGCATGTCGAATGTAATATTTTACAACATTCATGGCGCGTCGGCACCTACTTCACGGTGGGAACGGTATATACGTCTATAACGTTATATATCCTAGCCTAAGGCAATCCTAACATCTCGGATGTAATATTTTGCAACATTCCAGACACTTCGGCCCCTACTTCTCGGTGGGAATATTATATATGTCTATAACGTTATATATCCTATCCTAAGACAACCTAACATCTCGGATGTAATATTTTACAACATTCCTGGCATGCCGGTCCGTACTTCTCGGTGGGAAATTTATAAATGTATATATCGCTATATATCCTAGCCTAAGGCATCCTAGCATCTCGTATGTATTATTTTACTACATTCCTGGCGCGCCTTCCCCTACTACTCGCTGGGAACATTATATGTCTAAAACGCTATATATCCTCGCTTAAGGCAACCTAACATATCGGATGTAATATTTTACTACATTCCTGGCGCGCCGGCCCCTACTTCTCGGTGGGAAGATGATATACGTCTATAACGCTATATATCCTAGCCTAAGGCAACCTAACATATCGAATGCAATATTTTACAACATTCCTGGCGCGTCGGAACCTACTTCACGGTGGGAACGGTATATACGTCTATAACGTTACATATCCTAATCTAAGGCAACCTAACATCTCTACCGTCATATTTTACAACATTCCTGGCGCGCAAGTACCTATTTCTCTGTGGTAACATTATATACGTCTATAACGTTATATATCCTAGCCTAAGGCAACCTAACATCTCGGATGTAATATTTTATTACATTCCTGGCTCGTTGGCCCCTACTTCACGGTGGGAACATTATATATGTCTATAATGTTACATATCCTAGCCTAAGGCAACCTAACATTTCGAACGTAATATTTTACACCATTCCCTGCACTTCGGCCCCTACTTCTCGGTGGGAACGTTATATACGTATATAACGCTATATATCCTAGCTTAAGGCAACATAACATGCCGAATATAACATTTTACAACATTCCTAGCGCGTCGGCGACTACTTCTCGGTGGGAACATTTTATACGTCTATAACGCTATATATCCTAGCCTAAGGCAACCTAGCATGTCGAATGTAATATTTTACAACATTCCTGGCGCGTCGGCACCTACTTCACGGTGGGAACGGTATATACGTCTATAACGTTATATATCCTATCCTAAGGCAATCCTAACATCTCGGATGTAATATTTTACAACATTCCTGGCATGCCGGTCCGTACTTCTCGGTGGGGAATTTATAAATGTATATAACGCTATATATCCTAGCCTAAGGAATCCTAGCAACTCGTATGTATTATTTTACTACATTCCTGGCGCGCCGGCCGCTGCTTCTCGGTGGGAACATTATTTACGTCTATACCGTTGTATATCCTAGCCTAAGGCAACCTAACATGTCGAGCGTAATATTATACAACATTTCTGTTTTGACGGCCCCGCTTCTCGGTGGGAATATTATATACGTCTATAACGTTATGAATCCTAACCTAAGGGAACCTAACATCTCGGATGTGATGTTTGACAACATTCCCGGCGCTTCGGCCCCTTCTTCTCGGTGGGAACAGTATATACGTCTATAACGTTGTATATCCTAACCTAAGGCAACCTATCATGTCGAATGTAATATTTTACCACATTCCTGGCTCGTTGGCCCCTACTTCACGGTGGGAACATTATATACGTCTATAATGTTTCACATCCTATCCTAAGGCAACTTAACATGTCGAATGTAATATTTTACAACATACCTAGCGCGTCGGCCCCTATTTCTCGGTGGGAACATTTTATACGTCTATAACGCGATATATCCTGACCTAAGGCAACCCAGCATGTCGGATGTAATATTTTACAACATTCCTGGCATGCCGGTCCGTACTTCTCGGTGGGAAATTTATAAATGTATATAACGCTATATATCCTAGCCTAAGGCATCCTAGCATCTCGTATGTATTATTTTACTACATTCCTAGCGCGCCTTCCCCTACTTCTCGCTGGGAACATTATATGTCTAAAACGCTATATATCCTAGCTTGAGGCAACCTAACATCTCGGATGTAATATTTTACTACATTCCTGGCGCGCCGGCCCCTACTTCTCGGTGGGAAGATTATATACGTCTGTAACGCTATATATCCTAGCCTAAGGCAACGTAACTTGTCGAGCGTAATATTTTACAGCATTCCTGGCTCGTCGGCCCCTACCTCTCTGTGGGAACATTATGTACGTCTATAACGTTATATATCCTAACCTAAGGGAACCTAACATCTCGGATGTAATATTTTATTAAATTCCTGGCTCGTTGGCCCCTACTTCACGGTGGGAACATTATATATGTCTATAATGTTACATATCCTAGCCTAAGGCAACCTAACATTTTGAATGTAATATTTTACAACATTCCCTGCAGTTCGGCCCCTACATCTCGGTGGGAACGTTATATACGTCTATAACGCTATATATCCTAGCCTAAGGCAATCCTAACATCTCGGATGTAATATTTAACAACATTCCTGGCGCGTCGGCACCTACTTCTCGGAGGGAACAATATATAAG
Source organism: Xylocopa violacea (assembly GCA_963969225.1). Lineage (NCBI taxonomy): Eukaryota > Metazoa > Arthropoda > Insecta > Hymenoptera > Apidae > Xylocopa > Xylocopa violacea. Next base: position 3,250,476 of record CAXAJV010000835.1, read on the forward strand.
TCAATAACGTTATATGTCCTAGCGTAAGGCAACTTAACATCTCGGATGTAATATTTTACTACATTCGTGGCGCGCCGACCGCTATTTCTCGATGAGAACATTATATACGTCTATATCGCTATATATCCTAGCCTAAGGCAACCTAACTTGTCGAGCGTAATATTTTACAACATTCTTGGCTCGTTGGCCCCTACCTCTCGGTGGGAACATTATATACGTCTATAACGTTGTATATCCTAACCTAAGGCAACCGAACATCTCGGATGTAATATTTTACTACATTCCTGGCTCGTCCGCCCCTACTTCTAGGTGGGAACATTATATATGTCTATAATGTTACATATCCTAGCCTAAGGCAACCTAGCATGTCGAATGTAATATTTTACAACATTCCCTGCACTTCGGCCCCTACTTCTCGGTGGGAACGCTATATACGTCTATAACGCTATATATCCTAGCCTATGGCAATCCTAACATCTCGGATGTAATATTTTACTATATTCCTGGCGCGCCTTCCCCTACTTCTCGCTGGGAACATTATATACGTCTAAAACGCTATATATCCTAGCTTAAGGCAACCTAACATGTCGAATGTAATATTTTACAACATTCCTGGCGCGTCGGCACCTACTTCTCGGTGGGAACAGTATATACGTCTATAACGTTATATATCCTAGCCTAAGGCAATCCTAACATCTCGGATGTAATATTTTACAACATTCCTGGCGCGTCGGCACCTACTTCTCGGAGGGAACAGTATATAAGTCTATAACGTTATATATCCTAGCCTAAGGCAACCTAACTTGTCGAGCGTAATATTTTACAACATTCCTGGCTCGTCGGCCCCTACTTCTCGGTGGGAAGATTATATACGTCTATAACGTTACATATCCTAGCCTAAGGCAACCTTACATGTCGAATGTAATATTTTACAATATTCCTGGCGCGTCGGCAACTACTTCTCGGTGGGAACAGTATATCCGTCTATAACGCTATATATCCTAACCTAAGGCAACTTAACATGTCGAGTGTAATGTTTTACCACATTCCTGGCTCGTTGGCCCCTACACCTCGGTGGGAACATTATATAGGTCTATAAAATTACATATCCTAGCCTAAGGCAACCTAACATCTCGGATGTAATATTTTACTACATTCCTGGCGCGCCGGTCCCTACTTCTCGGTGGGAAGATTACATACGTCTGTAACGCTATATATCCTAGCCTAAGGCAACCTAACTTGTCGAGCGTAATATTTTACAACATTCCTGGCTCGTCGGCCCCTACCTCTCGGTGGGAACATTATATACGTCTATAACGTTATATATCCTAACCTAAGGAAACCTAACATCTCGGATGTAATATTTGACAACATTCTTGTCCTGTCGGCCCGTACACCTCGGTGGGAATATCGTATACGTCTATAACGTTATATATCCTAGCCTAAGGCAATCCTAACACGTCGAATGTAATATTTTACAACATTCCTGGCGTGTCGGCCCCTATTTCTCGGTGGAATCATTATATACGTCATTAAAGCTATATATCCTAGCCTAAGGCAACCTAACATCTCGGATGTAATATTTTACTACATTCCTAGCTCGTCGGCCCCTACTTCTCGGTGGGAACATTATATATGTCTATAATGTTACATATCCTAGCCTAAGGCAACCTAACATTTCAAATGTAATATTTTACAACATTCCCTGCACTTCGGACCCTACTTCTCGGTGGGAACATTATATACGTCTATAACGCTATATATCCTAGCTTAAGGCAAAATAACACGCTGAATGTAACATTTTACAACATTCCTAGCGCGTCGGCGACTACTTCTCGTTGGGAACATTTTATACGTCTATAACGCTATATATCCTAGCCTAAGGCGACCTAGCATGTCGAATGTAATATTTTACAACATTCATGGCGCGTCGGCACCTACTTCACGGTGGGAACGGTATATACGTCTATAACGTTATATATCCTAGCCTAAGGCAATCCTAACATCTCGGATGTAATATTTTGCAACATTCCAGACACTTCGGCCCCTACTTCTCGGTGGGAACATTATATATGTCTATAACGTTATATATCCTATCCTAAGACAACCTAACATCTCGGATGTAATATTTTACAACATTCCTGGCATGCCGGTCCGTACTTCTCGGTGGGAAATTTATAAATGTATATATCGCTATATATCCTAGCCTAAGGCATCCTAGCATCTCGTATGTATTATTTTACTACATTCCTGGCGCGCCTTCCCCTACTACTCGCTGGGAACATTATATGTCTAAAACGCTATATATCCTCGCTTAAGGCAACCTAACATCTCGGATGTAATATTTTACTACATTCCTGGCGCGCCGGCCCCTACTTCTCGGTGGGAAGATGATATACGTCTATAACGCTATATATCCTAGCCTAAGGCAACCTAACATATCGAATGCAATATTTTACAACATTCCTGGCGCGTCGGAACCTACTTCACGGTGGGAACGGTATATACGTCTATAACGTTACATATCCTAATCTAAGGCAACCTAACATCTCTACCGTCATATTTTACAACATTCCTGGCGCGCAAGTACCTATTTCTCTGTGGTAACATTATATACGTCTATAACGTTATATATCCTAGCCTAAGGCAACCTAACATCTCGGATGTAATATTTTATTACATTCCTGGCTCGTTGGCCCCTACTTCACGGTGGGAACATTATATATGTCTATAATGTTACATATCCTAGCCTAAGGCAACCTAACATTTCGAACGTAATATTTTACACCATTCCCTGCACTTCGGCCCCTACTTCTCGGTGGGAACGTTATATACGTATATAACGCTATATATCCTAGCTTAAGGCAACATAACATGCCGAATATAACATTTTACAACATTCCTAGCGCGTCGGCGACTACTTCTCGGTGGGAACATTTTATACGTCTATAACGCTATATATCCTAGCCTAAGGCAACCTAGCATGTCGAATGTAATATTTTACAACATTCCTGGCGCGTCGGCACCTACTTCACGGTGGGAACGGTATATACGTCTATAACGTTATATATCCTATCCTAAGGCAATCCTAACATCTCGGATGTAATATTTTACAACATTCCTGGCATGCCGGTCCGTACTTCTCGGTGGGAAATTTATAAATGTATATAACGCTATATATCCTAGCCTAAGGAATCCTAGCAACTCGTATGTATTATTTTACTACATTCCTGGCGCGCCGGCCGCTGCTTCTCGGTGGGAACATTATTTACGTCTATAACGTTGTATATCCTAGCCTAAGGCAACCTAACATGTCGAGCGTAATATTATACAACATTTCTGTTTTGACGGCCCGGCTTCTCGGTGGGAATATTATATACGTCTATAACGTTATGAATCCTAACCTAAGGGAACCTAACATCTCGGATGTGATGTTTGACAACATTCCCGGCGCTTCGGCCCCTTCTTCTCGGTGGGAACAGTATATACGTCTATAACGTTGTATATCCTAACCTAAGGCAACCTATCATGTCGAATGTAATATTTTACCACATTCCTGGCTCGCTGGCCCCTACTTCACGGTGGGAACATTATATACGTCTATAATGTTTCACATCCTATCCTAAGGCAACTTAACATGTCGAATGTAATATTTTACAACATACCTAGCGCGTCGGCCCCTATTTCTCGGTGGGAACATTTTATACGTCTATAACGCGATATATCCTGACCTAAGGCAACCCAGCATGTCGGATGTAATATTTTACAACATTCCTGGCATGCCGGTCCGTACTTCTCGGTGGGAAATTTATAAATGTATATAACGCTATATATCCTAGCCTAAGGCATCCTAGCATCTCGTATGTATTATTTTACTACATTCCTGGCGCGCCTTCCCCTACTTCTCGCTGGGAACATTATATGTCTAAAACGCTATATATCCTAGCTTGAGGCAACCTAACATCTCGGATGTAATATTTTACTACATTCCTGGCGCGCCGGCCCCTACTTCTCGGTGGGAAGATTATATACGTCTGTAACGCTATATATCCTAGCCTAAGGCAACGTAACTTGTCGAGCGTAATATTTTACAGCATTCCTGGCTCGTCGGCCCCTACCTCTCTGTGGGAACATTATATACGTCTATAACGTTATATATCCTAACCTAAGGGAACCTAACATCTCGGATGTAAGATTTGACAACATTCTTGTCCTGTCGGCCCGTACTCCTCGGTGGGAATATCGTATACGTCTATAACGTTATATATCCTACCCTAAGGCAATCCTAACACGTCGAATGTAATATTTTACAACATTCCTGGCGCGTCGGGACCTACTTCACGGTGGGAACGGTATATACGTCTATAACGCTATATATCCTAGCCTAAGGCAACCTAACATTTCGAATGCAATATTTTACAACATTCCTGGCTCGTCGGGCCCTACTTCTCGGTGGGAACATTATATACGTCTATAACGTTATGTATCCTACCCTAAGGCAACCTAACATCTCGGATGTAATATTTTACTACATTCGTGGCGCGCCGGCACCTACTTCTCGGTGGGAACATTATATACGTCTATATCGCTATATATCCTAGCCTAAGGCAACCTAACATGTCGAGCGTAATATTTTACAACATTCCTGGCTCGTCGGCCACTACTTTTCGGTGGGAACATTATATACGTCTATAACGTTACATATCCTAGCCTAAGGCAACCTAACATGTCGAATGCAATATTTTACAACATTCCCTGCACTTCGGCCCCTACTTCTCGGTGGGAACGTTATATACGTCTATAACGCTATATATCCTAGCCTAAGGCAATCCTAACATCTCGGATGTAATATTTTACTATATTCCTGGCGCGCCTTCCCCTACTTCTCGCTGGGAACATTATATACGTCTAAAACGCTATATATCCTAGCTTAAGGCAACCTAACATGTCGAATGTAATATTTTACAACATTCCTGGCGCGTCGGCACCTACTTCTCGGTGGGAACAGTATATACGTCTATAACGTTATATATCCTAGCCTAAGGCAATCCTAACATCTCGGATGTAATATTTTACAACATTCCTGGCGCGTCGGCACCTACTTCTCGGAGGGAACAGTATATAAGTCTATAACGTTATATATCCTAGCCTAAGGCAACCTAACTTGTCGAGCGTAATATTTTACAACATTCCTGGCTCGTCGGCCCCTACTTCTCGGTGGGAAGATTATATACGTCTATAACGTTACATATCCTAGCCTAAGGCAACCTTACATGTCGAATGTAATATTTTACAATATTCCTGGCGCGTCGGCAACTACTTCTCGGTGGGAACAGTATATCCGTCTATAACGCTATATATCCTAACCTAAGGCAACTTAACATGTCGAGTGTAATGTTTTACCACATTCCTGGCTCGTTGGCCCCTACACCTCGGTGGGAACATTATATAGGTCTATAAAATTACATATCCTAGCCTAAGGCAACCTAACATCTCGGATGTAATATTTTACTACATTCCTGGCGCGCCGGCCCCTACTTCTCGGTGGGAAGATTACATACGTCTGTAACGCTATATATCCTAGCCTAAGGCAACCTAACTTGTCGAGCGTAATATTTTACAACATTCCTGGCTCGTCGGCCCCTACCTCTCGGTGGGAACATTATATACGTCTATAACGTTATATATCCTAACCTAAGGAAACCTAACATCTCGGATGTAATATTTGACAACATTCTTGTCCTGTCGGCCCGTACACCTCGGTGGGAATATCGTATACGTCTATAACGTTATATATCCTAGCCTAAGGCAATCCTAACACGTCGAATGTAATATTTTACAACATTCCTGGCGTGTCGGCCCCTATTTCTCGGTGGAATCATTATATACGTCATTAAAGCTATATATCCTAGCCTAAGGCAACCTAACATCTCGGATGTAATATTTTACTACATTCCTAGCTCGTCGGCCCCTACTTCTCGGTAGGAACATTATATATGTCTATAATGTTACATATCCTAGCCTAAGGCAACCTAACATTTCAAATGTAATATTTTACAACATTCCCTGCACTTCGGACCCTACTTCTCGGTGGGAACGTTATATACGTCGATAACGCTATATATCCTAGCCTAAGGCGACCTAGCATGTCGAATGTAATATTTTACAACATTCATGGCGCGTCGGCACCTACTTCACGGTGGGACCGGTATATACGTCTATAACGTTACATATCCTAATCTAAGGCAACCTAACATCTCTACCGTCATATTTTACAACATTCCTGGCGCGCAAGTACCTATTTCTCTGTGGTAACATTATATACGTCTATAACGTTATATATCCTAGCCTAAGGCAACCTAACATCTCGGATGTAATATTTTATTACATTCCTGGCTCGTTGGCCCCTACTTCACGGTGGGAACATTATATATGTCTATAATGTTACATATCCTAGCCTAAGGCAACCTAGCATGTCGAATGTAATATTTTACAACATTCCCTGCACTTCGGCCCCTACTTCTCGGTGGGAACGTTATATACGTCTATAACGCTATATATCCTAGCCTAAGGCAATCCTAACATCTCGGATGTAATATTTTACTATATTCCTGGCGCGCCTTCCCCTACTTCTCGCTGGGAACATTATATACGTCTAAAACGCTATATATCCTAGCTTAAGGCAACCTAACATGTCGAATGTCATATTTTACAACATTCCTGGCGCGTCGGCACCTACTTCTCGTTGGGAACAGTATATACGTCTATAACGTTATATATCCTAGCCTAAGGCAATCCTAACATCTCGGATGTAATATTTTACAACATTCCTGGCGCGTCGGCACCTACTTCTCGGAGGGAACAGTATATAAGTCTATAACGTTATATATCCTAGCCTAAGGCAACCTAACTTGTCGAGCGTAATATTTTACAACATTCCTGGCTCGTCGGCCCCTACTTCTCGGTGGGAACATTATATACGTCTATAACGTTACATATCCTAGCCTAAGGCAACCTTACATGTCGAATGTAATATTTTACAATATTCCTGGCGCGTCGGCAACTACTTCTCGGTGGGAACAGTATATCCGTCTATAACGTTATATATCCTAACCTAAGGCAACTTAACATGTCGAGCGTAATGTTTTACCACATTCCTGGCTCGTTGGCCCCTACACCTCGGTGGGAACATTATATAGGTCTATAAAAGTACATATCCTAGCCTAAGGCAACCTAACATCTCGGATGTAATATTTTACTACATTCCTGGCGCGCCGGCCCCTACTTCTCGGTGGGAAGATTACATACGTCTGTAACGCTATATATCCTAGCCTAAGGCAACCTAGCATGTCGAATGTAATATTTTACAACATTCCTGGCGCGTCGGCACCTACTTCACGGTGGGAACGGTATATACGTCTATAACGTTATATATCCTATCCTAAGGCAATCCTAACATCTCGGATGTAATATTTTACAACATTCCTGGCATGCCGGTCCGTACTTCTCGGTGGGAAATTTATAAATGTATATAACGCTATATATCCTAGCCTAAGGAATCCTAGCAACTCGTATGTATTATTTTACTACATTCCTGGCGCGCCGGCCCCTACTTCTCGGTGGGAAGATTACATACGTCTGTAACGCTATATATCCTAGCCTAAGGCAACCTAACTTGTCGAGCGTAATATTTTACTATATTCCTGGCGCGCCTTCCCCTACTTCTCGCTGGGAACATTATATACGTCTAAAACGCTATATATCCTAGCTTAAGGCAACCTAACATGTCGAATGTCATATTTTACAACATTCCTGGCGCGTCGGCACCTACTTCTCGTTGGGAACAGTATATACGTCTATAACGTTATATATCCTAGCCTAAGGCAATCCTAACATCTCGGATGTAATATTTTACAACATTCCTGGCGCGTCGGCACCTACTTCTCGGAGGGAACAGTATATAAGTCTATAACGTTATATATCCTAGCCTAAGGCAACCTAACTTGTCGAGCGTAATATTTTACAACATTCCTGGCTCGTCGGCCCCTACTTCTCGGTGGGAACATTATATACGTCTATAACGTTACATATCCTAGCCTAAGGCAACCTTACATGTCGAATGTAATATTTTACAATATTCCTGGCGCGTCGGCAACTACTTCTCGGTGGGAACAGTATATCCGTCTATAACGTTATATATCCTAACCTAAGGCAACTTAACATGTCGAGTGTAATGTTTTACCACATTCCTGGCTCGTTGGCCCCTACACCTCGGTGGGAACATTATATAGGTCTATAAAATTACATATCCTAGCCTAAGGCAACCTAACATCTCGGATGTAATATTTTACTACATTCCTGGCGCGCCGGCCCCTACTTCTCGGTGGGAAGATTACATACGTCTGTAACGCTATATATCCTAGCCTAAGGCAACCTAACTTGTCGAGCGTAATATTTTACAACATTCCTGGCTCGTCGGCCCCTACCTCTCGGTGGGAACATTATATACGTCTATAACGTTATATATCCTAACCTAAGGAAACCTAACATCTCGGATGTAATATTTGACAACATTCTTGTCCTGTCGGCCCGTACACCTCGGTGGGAATATCGTATACGTCTATAACGTTATATATCCTAGCCTAAGGCAATCCTAACACGTCGAATGTAATATTTTACAACATTCCTGGCGTGTCGGCCCCTATTTCTCGGTGGAATCATTATATACGTCATTAAAGCTATATATCCTAGCCTAAGGCAACCTAACATCTCGGATGTAATATTTTACTACATTCCTAGCTCGTCGGCCCCTACTTCTCGGTGGGAACATTATATATGTCTATAATGTTACATATCCTAGCCTAAGGCAACCTAACATTTCAAATGTAATATTTTACAACATTCCCTGCACTTCGGACCCTACTTCTCGGTGGGAACATTATATACGTCTATAACGCTATATATCCTAGCTTAAGGCAAAATAACACGCCGAATGTAACATTTTACAACATTCCTAGCGCGTCGGCGACTACTTCTCGTTGGGAACATTTTATACGTCTATAACGCTATATATCCTAGCCTAAGGCGACCTAGCATGTCGAATGTAATATTTTACAACATTCATGGCGCGTCGGCACCTACTTCACGGTGGGAACGGTATATACGTCTATAACGTTATATATCCTAGCCTAAGGCAATCCTAACATCTCGGATGTAATATTTTGCAACATTCCAGACACTTCGGCCCCTACTTCTCGGTGGGAATATTATATATGTCTATAACGTTATATATCCTATCCTAAGACAACCTAACATCTCGGATGTAATATTTTACAACATTCCTGGCATGCCGGTCCGTACTTCTCGGTGGGAAATTTATAAATGTATATATCGCTATATATCCTAGCCTAAGGCATCCTAGCATCTCGTATGTATTATTTTACTACATTCCTGGCGCGCCTTCCCCTACTACTCGCTGGGAACATTATATGTCTAAAACGCTATATATCCTCGCTTAAGGCAACCTAACATATCGGATGTAATATTTTACTACATTCCTGGCGCGCCGGCCCCTACTTCTCGGTGGGAAGATGATATACGTCTATAACGCTATATATCCTAGCCTAAGGCAACCTAACATATCGAATGCAATATTTTACAACATTCCTGGCGCGTCGGAACCTACTTCACGGTGGGAACGGTATATACGTCTATAACGTTACATATCCTAATCTAAGGCAACCTAACATCTCTACCGTCATATTTTACAACATTCCTGGCGCGCAAGTACCTATTTCTCTGTGGTAACATTATATACGTCTATAACGTTATATATCCTAGCCTAAGGCAACCTAACATCTCGGATGTAATATTTTATTACATTCCTGGCTCGTTGGCCCCTACTTCACGGTGGGAACATTATATATGTCTATAATGTTACATATCCTAGCCTAAGGCAACCTAACATTTCGAACGTAATATTTTACACCATTCCCTGCACTTCGGCCCCTACTTCTCGGTGGGAACGTTATATACGTATATAACGCTATATATCCTAGCTTAAGGCAACATAACATGCCGAATATAACATTTTACAACATTCCTAGCGCGTCGGCGACTACTTCTCGGTGGGATCATTATATACGTCATTAAAGCTCTATATCCTAGCCTAAGGCAACCTAACATCTCGGACGTAATATTTTACTACATTCCTGACGCGCCGGCCTCTACATCTCGGTGGGAACAGTATATACGTCTATAACGTTATATATCCTATCCTAAGACAACCTAACATCTCGGATGTAATATTTTACAACATTCCTGGCATGCCGGTCCGTACTTCTCGGTGGGAAATTTATAAATGTATATAACGCTATATATCCTAGCCTAAGGCATCCTAGCATCTCGTATGCATTATTTTACTACATTCCTGGCGCGCCGGCCCCTGCTTCTCGGTGGGAACATTATTTACGTCTATAACGTTGTATATCCTAGCCTAAGGCAACCTAACATGTCGAGCGTAATATTATACAACATTTCTGTCTCGACGGCCCCGGTTCTCGGTGGGAACATTATATACGTCTATAACGTTATGAATCCTAACCTAAGGGAACCTAACATCTCGGATGTGATGTTTGACAACATTCCCGGCGCTTCGGCCCCTTCTTCTCGGAGGGAACAGTATATACGTCTATAACGTTGTATATCCTAACCTAAGGCAACCTAACATGTCGAATGTAATATTTTACCACATTCCTGGCTCGTTGGCCCCTACTTCACGGTGGGAACATTATATACGTCTATAATGTTACACATCCTATCCTAAGACAACTTAACATGTCGAATGTAATATTTTACAACATACCTAGCGCGTCGGCCCCTATTTCTCGGTGGGAACATTTTATACGTCTATAACGCTATATATCCTGGCCTAAGGCAACCCAGCATGTCGGATGTAATATTTTACAACATTCCTGGCATGCCGGTCCGTACTTCTCGGTGGGAAATTTATAAATGTATATAACGCTATATATCCTAGCCTAAGGCATCCTAGCATCTCGTATGTATTATTTTACTACATTCCTGGCGCGCCTTCCCCTACTTCTCGCTGGGAACATTATATGTCTAAAACGCTATATATCCTAGCTTAAGGCAACCTAACATCTCGGATGTAAGATTTGACAACATTCTTGTCCTGTCGGCCCGTACTCCTCGGTGGGAATATCGTATACGTCTATAACGTTATATATCCTAGCCTAAGGCAATCCTAACACGTCGAATGTAATATTTTACAACATTCCTGGCGTGTCGGCCCCTATATCTCGGTGGGAACGGTATATACGTCTATAACGTTATATATCCTAGCCTAAGGCAATCCTACTATCTCGGATGTAATATTTTACAACATTCCAGTCACTTCGGCCCCTACTTCTCGGTGGGAATATTATAAACGTCTATAACGTTATATATCCTATCCTAAGACAACCTAACATCTCGGATGTAATATTTTACAACATTCCTGGCATGCCGGTCCGTACTTCTCGGTGGGAAATTTATAAATGTATATAACGCTATATATCCTAGCCTAAGGCATCCTAGCATCTCGTATGTATTATTTTACTACATTCCTGGCGCGCCGGCCCCTGCTTCTCGGTGGGAACATTATTTACGTCTATAACGTTGTATATCCTAGCCTAAGGCAACCTAACATGTCGAGCGTAATATTATACAACATTTCTGTCTCGACGGCCCCGCTTCTCGGTGGGAACATTATATACGTCTATAACGTTATGAATCCTAACCTAAGGGAACCTAACATCTCGGATGTGATGTTTGACAACATTCCCGGCGCTTCGGCCCCTTCTTCTCGGTGGGAACAGTATATACGTCTATAACGCTGTATATCCTAACCTAAGGCAACCTAACATGTCGAATGTAATATTTTACCACATTCCTGGCTCGTTGGCCCCTACTTCACGGTGGGAACATTATATACGTCTATAATGTTACACATCCTATCCTAAGGCAACTTAACATGTCGAATGTAATATTTTACAACATACCTAGCGCGTCGGCCCCTATTTCTCGGTGGGAACATTATATAAGTCAATAAAGTTATATATCCTAACCTAAGGGAACCTAACATCTCGGATGTAATATTTGACAACATTCCTGGCGTGTCGGCCCGTACTTCTCGTTGGGAACAGTATATACGTCTATAACGTTATATATCCTAGCCCAAGGCAACTTAACATCTCGGATGTAATGTTTTACAACATTCCAGGTGCGCCGGACCCTACTTCCCGGTGGGAACATCATATACGTCTATATCGCTATATATTCCAGCCTAAGGAAACCTAAAATGTCGAGCGTAATATTTTGCAACATTCCTAGCGCGTGGGCCCCCATTTCTCGGTGGGAATATTATGTAAGTCAATAACGTTATATATCCTAACCTAAGGCAACCTAACATCTCGGATGCAATATTTTACTACATTCCTGGCACGTCGGCCCCTACTTCTCGGTGGGAAAATTATATACGTCTATAACGCTATATCTCCTAGCCTAAGGCAACCTAACATCTCGGATGTAATATTTTACTACATTCCTGGCACGTCCGCCCCTACTTCTCGGTGGGAAATTTATAAATGTATATAACGCTATATATCCTAGCCTAAGGCAAACTAACATGTCGAATGTAATATTTTACAACATTCCCGTCACTTCGGCCCCTACTTCTCCGTGGGAACATTATATACGTCTATAATGTTATATATCCTATCCTAAGGCAACCTAACATCTCGGATGTAATATTTTACTACATTCCTGGCACGTCGGCCACTACTTCTCGGTGGGAACATTATATACGTCTATAACGTTATATATCCTAGCCTAAGGCAACCTAACATCTCGGATGTAATATTTTACTATATTCCTGGCGCGCCTTACCCTACTTCTCGGTGGGAACATTATATACGTCTATATCGCTATATATCCTAGCCTAAGGCAAACCTAACAAGTCGAATGTAAAATTTAACAACAGTCCTGGCGCGTCGGCACCTACTTCTCGGTGGGAACAGTATATAATTCTATAACGTTATATATCCTAACCTAAGGCAACCTAACATCACGGATGTAATATTTTACAACAGTCCTGGCGTGTCGTCTCCTACTTCTGGATGGGGACATTATATACTTCTATAACATTGTATATCCTAACCTAAGGCAACCTAACATCTTGGACGTGATACTATACAACATTCCTGGCATGTCGGTCCCTACATCTCGGTGGGAACATTCTATACTTCTATAAAATTGTATATCCTAACCTAAGGCAACCTAACATCGCGGATGTAATATTTTACAACATTCCTGGCATGTCGGTCCCTACTTCTCGGTGGAAACATTGTATACGTCTATAACGATATATATCCTAATCTAAGGCAACCTAACACCTCGGATGTAATAGTTGACAACATTCCAGGCGTGTTCGCCCGTACTTCTCGGTGGGAACATTATATACGTCTATAACGTTATATATCCTAACCTAAGGCAACCTAACATCGCGGATGTAATATTTTACAACATTCCTGGCATGTCGGTCCCTACTTCTCGGTGGAAACATTGTATACGTCTATAACGATATATATCCTAACCTAAGGCAACCTAACACCTCGGATGTAATAGTTGACAACATTCCAGGCGTGTTCGCCCGTACTTCTCGGTGGGAACATTATATACGTCTATAACGTTATATATCCTAGCCTAAGGCGACCTAACATGTCGAATGTAATATTTTACAACATTCCTGGCGTGTCGTCTCCTGCTTCTCGATGGGGACGTTATATACGTCTATAATGATGTATATCCTAACCTAACGCAACCTAACATCTGGGATGTAATATTTTACAACATTCCTGGCGTGTCGTCGCCTGTTTCTCGATGGGGATATAATATACGTCTATAACGTTGTATATCCTAAGCCAACGCAACCTAACATCTGGGATGTAATATTTTATAACATTCCTGTCGTGTCGTGGCCTGCTTCTCGATGGCGACATTATATACGTCTATAACATTTTATATCCTAACCTAAGGCAACCTAACAGCTCGGATGTAATATTTTACAACATTGCTGGCATGTCGGTCCCTACTTCTCGGTGGAAACATTGTATACGTCTATAACGATATATATCCTAACCTAAGGCAACCTAACACCTCGGATGTAATAGTTGACAACATTCCAGGCGTGTCCGCCCGTACTTCTCGGTGGGAACATTATATACGTCTATAACGTTATATATCCTAGCCTAAGGCGACCTAACATGTCGAATGTAATATTTTACAACATTCCTGGCGTGTCGTCGCCTGCTTCTCGATGGGGACGTTATATACGTCTATAACGTTGTATATCCTAACCTAAAGCAACCTAACATCTGGGTTGTAATACTTTACAACATTCCTGGCATGTCGGTCCCTACATCTCGGTGGGAACATTCTATGCTTCTATAACATTGTATATCCTAACCTAAGGCAACCTAACATCGCGGATGTAATAATTTACAACATTCCTGGCATGTCGGTCCCTACATCTCGGTGGGAACATTCTATACTTCTATAACATTGTATATCCTAACCTAAGGCAACCTAACATCTCGGATGTAATACTATACAACATTCCTGGCATGTCGGTCCCTACATCTCGGTGGGAACATTCTATACTTCAATAACATTTTATATCCTAACCTAAGGCAACCTAACAGCTCGAATGTGGTATTTTACAACATTCCTGGCGTGTCGGCCCCTACTTCTCGGTGGGAAAATTATATAAGTCAATAACGTTATATATCCTAACGTAAGGCAACCTAACATCTCGGACGTAATATTTTACTACATTCCTTGCACTTCGGCCCCTACTTCTCGGTGAGAACATTCTATATGTCTATAACGTTGTGTATCCTAACCTAAGGCAACATTACATGTCGAATGTAATATTTTACAACATTCCTGGCTTGTAGCCGCCTACTTCTCGATGGGGACATTATATACATCTATAACGTTGTATATCCTAACCTAAGGCAACCTAACATCTCGGATGTAATATTTTACAACATTCCTGGCATGTCGGGCACTACGTCTTGATGTGAACATTATATACGTCTATAACGTTGTATATCCTACCCTAAGGGAACCTAACATCTCGAGTGTAATATTTTAGAACATTCCTGACGCGTCGGTCCCTATTTCTCGTTGGGGACATTATATACGTCTATAACGATATATATCCTAACCTCAGGCAACCTAACATCTCGGATGTAATAGTTGACAACATTCCTGACGCGTCGGCCCCTATTTCTCGGTGGGAACATTATATACGTCTATAACGTTATATATCCTAGCCTAAGGCCACCTAACATGTCGAATGTAATATTTTACATCATTCCCGCCGTGTCGGCACGTAGTTCTCGGTGGTAACATTCCATACGACTATAACGGTATATATCCTAGCCTAAGGCAACCTCACATCTCGGATGTAATATTATACAGCATTCCTGGCGTGTCCGCCCGTACTTCTCGGTGGGGACATTATATACGCCTATAACGTTGTATATGCTAACCTAAGGCAACCTAACATCTCGAATGTAATATTTTACAACATTCCTGGCATGTCGGTCCCTACTTCTCTGTGGGAACATTGTATACGTCTATAACGTTGTATATCCTAACCTAAAGCAACCTAACTTCTGGGATGTAATATTTTACAAGATTCCTGGCATGTCGGTCCCCACGTCTCGGTGGGAACATTACATACGTCTATAACGATATATATCATAACCTAAAGCAACCTAACATTCCGGATGTAATATTTTACAACATTCCTGTCATGTCGGTCTCAACATCTCAGTGGAAACAATGTATACGTCTACAACGATATATATCCTAGCCTAAGGCAATCTAACATGTCGAATGTAATATTTTACAACAATCCTAGCGTGTCGTCGCCTACTTCTCAATGGGGATATTATATACATCTATAACGTTGTATATCCTAACCTAAGCAACCTAACATCTCGGATGTAATATTTTACAACATTCCTGGCGTGTCGGCCCGCACTTCTCGGTGGGAACATCATATATGTCTATAACGTTATATATCCTAACGTAAGGCAACATAACATCTCGGATGTAATATTCCAACATTCCTGTCGCGTCGGCCCGTACTTCTCGGTGGGAACATCATATACATCTATAACGATATATATCCTAACCTAAGGCTACATAACATCTCGTATGTAATATTTTACAACATTACTGACGCGTCGCCCCTATCTCTCGGTGGGAACATTATATACGTCTATAACGTTGTATATCCTACCCTAAGGTAACCTAACATCTCGGATGTAATATTTGACAACATTCCTGGCGCGTCGGCTCCTACTTTTCGTTGGGAACATTATATACGTCTATAATGTTATATATCCTAACGTAAGGCACCCTAACATGTCGAATGTAATATTTTACAACATTCCCGGCGTGTCGTCGCCTACTTCTCGATGGGTACCTTATATACATCTATATCGTTGTATATCCTAACCTAAGGCAACCTAACATCTGGGATGTAATATTCTACAACATTGCCGGCATGTCGGTCCCTACATCTCGCTGGGGACATTATATACGTCTATAACGTTGTATATCCTAACCTAAGGCAACCTAACATCTGGGATGTAATATTTTACAACAGTCCTGGCGTGTCGTCTCCTACTTCTGGATGGGGACATTATGTACATCTATAACGTTGTATACCCTAACCTAAGGCAACCTAACATCTCGAATGTAATATCAGACAACATTGGTGTTGTGTCGGGCCGTACTTCTCGGTGGGAACATCATATACGTCTATAGCGATATATATCCTAACCGAAGGCAAACTCACATCTCGGATGTAATATTTTTCAACATTCCTGGCGCGTCGGCTCCTACTTCTATGTGGGAACATCATATACGTCTATAGCGATATATATCCTAGCCTAAGGCGACCTAACATGTCGAATGTAATATTTTAAATCATTCCTGACGTGCCGGCCCATAGTTCTCGGTGGTAACATTACATACGTCTATAACATTATATATCCTAACCTAGAGCAACCTAACATCTCGGGTGTAATGTTTTACAACATTCCTGGCGTGCCGACGCCTACTTCTCGATGGGGACATTATATACGTCTATAACGTTGTATATCCTAACCTAACGCAACCTAACTTCTGGGATGTAATATGTTACAACATTCCTGGCATGTCGGTCCCTACTTCTCGGTGGAAACATTGTATACGTCTATAACGTTGTATATCCTAACCTAAGGCAACCTAACACCTCGGATGTAATAGTTGACAACATTCCTGGCATGTCGGTCCCTACGTCTCGGTGGGATCATTCTATGCGTCTATAACGTTGTATATCCTAACATAAGGGAACCTAACACCTCGGGTGTAATATTTTACAACATTCCTTACGCGTCGGCTCCTAATTTTCGGTGGGAACATTGTATACGTCTATAACGATATATGTCCTAGCCTAAGGCAACCTAATATCTCGGAAGTTATTTTTTTACAGCATTCCTGGCGTGTCGTCGCCTGCTTCTCGATGGGGACATTATATACATCTATAACGTTGTATATTCTAACCTAAGGCAACCTAACATCTCGGATGCAATATTTTACATTCTTGGCATGTCGGTCCCTACGTCTCGGTGGGAACATTGTATACGTCTATAACGATATATATCCAAGCCTAAGGCGACCTAATATATCGAATGTAATATTTTACATCATTCCTGGCGTGTCTTCGCCTGCTTCTCAATGGGAACATTATATACGTCTATAACGTTGTATATCCTAACGTAACGCAACCTAACATCTGGGATGTAATATTCCTGGCGTGTCGTCGCCTACTTCTGGATGGGGACATTATATACGTCTATAACGTTATATATCCTAGCCTAAGGCCACCTAACATGTCGAATGTAATATTTTACAACATTCCTGGCGTGTCGTCGCCTACTTCTCGATGGGGACATTATATACATCTATAACATTGTATATCCTAACCTAAAGCAACCAAACATCTGGGATGTGATATTTTACAGGATTCCTGGCATGTCGGTCCCCACGTCTCGGTAGGAACATTACATACGTCTATAACGATATATATCCTAACCTAAAGCAACCTAACATCTCGGATGTAATATTTTACAACATTCCTGGCATGTCGGTCCCTACGTCTCGGTGGGATCATTCTATGCGTCTATAACGTTGTATATCCTAACATAAGGGAACCTAACACCTCGGGTGTAATATTTTACAACATTCCTAACGCGTCGGTTCCTAATTTTCGGTGGGAACATTGTATACGTCTATAACGATATATGTCCTAGCCTAAGGCAACCTAATATCTCGGATGTTATTTTTTTACAGCATTCCTGGCGTGTCGTCGCCTGCTTCTCGATGGGGACATTATGTACATCTATAACGTTGTATATCCTAACCTAATGCAACCTAACATCTCGGATGCAATATTTTACATTCTTGGCATGTCGGTCCCTACGTCTTGGTGGGAACATTGTATACGTCTATAACGTTATATATCCTAGCCTAAGGCGACCTAGTATATCGAATGTAATATTTTACATCATTCCTGGCGTGTCTTCGCCTGCTTCTCAATGGGAACATTATATACGTCTATAACGTTGTATATCCTAACGTAACGCAACCTAACATCTGGGATGTAATATCCCTGGCGTGTCGTCGCCTACTTCTGGATGGGGACATTATATACGTCTATAACGTTATATATCCTAACCTAAGGGAACCTAACATCTCGGGTGTAATATTTGAAAACATTCGTGACGTGTTAGCCCGTACTTCTCGGTGGGAACATCATATACGTCTATAGCGATATATATCCTAGCCTAAGGCGACCTAACATGTCGAATGTAATATTTTACATCATTCCTGACGTGTCGGCGCGTAGTTCTCGGTGGTAACATTATATACGTGTATAACGTTATATATCCTAGCCTAAGGCGACCTAACATGTCGAATGTAATATTTTACATCATTCCTGACGTGTCGGCCCGTAGTTCTCGGTGGTAACATTATATACGTCTATAACGTTATATATCCTAGCCTAAGGCCACCTAACATATCGAATGAAATATTTTACAACATTGATGACGTGTCGTCGCCTGCTTCTCGATGGGGACATTATATACGTCTATAACGTTGTATATCCTAACCTAAAGCAACCTAACATCTGGTATGTAATATTTTACAAGATTCCTGGCATGTCGGTCCTCAACTCTCGGTAGGAACACTATATACGTCTATAACGATATATATCCTAACCTAAAGCAACCTAACATCTCGGATGTAATACTTTACAACATTCCTGGCATGTCGGTCCCTACATCTCGGTGGGAACATTCTATACTTCTATAACATTGTATATCCTAACCTAAGGCAACCTCACATCGCGGATGTAATATTTTACAACATTCCTGGCATGTCGGTCCCTACATCTCGGTGGGAACATTCTATACCCCTATAACATTGTATATCCTAACCTAAGGCAACCTAACATCGCGGATGTAATATTTTACAACATTCCTGGCATGTCGGTCCCTACTTCTCGGTGGAAACATTGTATACGTCTATAACGATATATATCCTAACCTAAGGCAACCTAACACCTCGGATGTAATATTTGACAACATTCCAGTCGTGTCCGCCCGTACTTCTCGGTGAGAACATTATATACGTCTATAACGTTATATATCCTAGCCTACGGCGACCTAACATGTCGAATGTAATATTTTACAACATTCCTGGCGTGTCGTCTCCTGCTTCTCGATGGGGACATTATATACGTCTATAACGTTGTATATCCTAACCTAAAGCAACCAAACATCTGGGATGTGATATTTTACAAGATTCCTGGCATGTCGGTCCCCACGTCTCGGTAGGAACATTACATACGTCTATAACGATATATATCCTAACCTAAAGCAACCTAACATCTCGGATGTAATATTTTACAACATTCCTGGCATGTCGGTCCCTACGTCTCGGTGGGATCATTCTATGCGTCTATAACGTTGTATATCCTAACATAAGGGAACCTAACACCTCGGGTGTAATATTTTACAACATTCCTAACGCGTCGGCTCCTAATTTTCGGTGGGAACATTGTATACGTCTATAACGATATATGTCCTAGCCTAAGGCAACCTAATATCTCGGAAGTTATTTTTTTACAGCATTCCTGGCGTGTCGTCGCCTGCTTCTCGATGGGGACATTATATACATCTATAACGTTGTATATCCTAACCTAAGGCAACCTAACATCTCGGATGCAATATTTTACATTCTTGGCATGTCGGTCCCTACGTCTCGGTGGGAACATTGTATACGTCTATAACGATATATATCCAAGCCTAAGGCGACCTAATATATCGAATGTAATATTTTACATCATTCCTGGCGTGTCTTCGCCTGCTTCTCAATGGGAACATTATATACGTCTATAACGTTGTATATCCTAACGTAACGCAACCTAACATCTGGGATGTAATATTCCTGGCGTGTCGTCGCCTACTTCTGGATGGGGACATTATATACGTCTATAACGTTATATATCCTAGCCTAAGGCCACCTAACATGTCGAATGTAATATTTTACAACATTCCTGGCGTGTCGTCGCCTACTTCTCGATGGGGACATTATATACATCTATAACATTGTATATCCTAACCTAAGGCAACCTAACATCTCGGATGTAATATTTTACAACATTCCTGGCATATCGGTCCCTACGTCCCGGTGGATACATTGTATACGTCTATAACGTTATATATCCTAGCCTAAGGCCACCTAACATGTCGAATGTAATATTTTACAACATTGATGACGTGTCGTCGCCTGCTTCTCGATGGGGACATTATATACGTCTATAACATTGTATATCCTAACCTAAGGCAACCTAACATCGCGGATGTAATATTTTACAACATTCCTGGCATGTCGGTCCCTACATCTCGGTGGGAACATTCTATATCTCTATAACATTGTATATCCTAACCTAAGGCAACCTAACATCGCGGATGTAATATTTTACAACATTCCTGGCATGTCGGTCCCTACTTCTCGGTGGAAACATTGTATACGTCTATAACGATATATATCCTAACCTCAGGCAACCTAACACCTCGGATGTAATAGTTGACAACACTCCAGGCGTGTCCGCCCGTACTTCTCGGTGGGAACATTATATACGTCTATAACGTTATATATCCTAACCTAATGCAACCTAACATCTCGGATGTAATATTTAATAACATTCCTGTCGTGTCGTGGCCTGCTTCTCGATGGCGACATTATATACGTCTATAACGTTGTATATCCTAACCTAAAGCAACCTAACATCTGGGATGTAATATTTTACAAGATTCCTGGCATGTCGGTGCTCAAGTCTCGGTAGGAACATTATATACGTCTATAGCGATATATATCCTAACCTAAAGCAACCTAACATCTCGTATGTAATACTATACAACATTCCTGGCATGTCGGTCCCTACATCTCGGTGGAAACATTCTATACTTCAATAACATTTTATATCCTAACCTAAGGCAACCTAACAGCTCGGATGTAATATTTTACAACATTCCTGGCGTGTCCGCCCGTACTTCTCGGCGGGAACATTATATACGTTTATAACGTTATATATCCTAGCCTAAGGCGACCTAACATCTCGGATGTAATAGTTGACAACGTTCCTAGCGTGTCCGCCCGTACTTCTCGGTGGGAACATTATATACGTCTATAACGTTATATATCCTAGCCTAAGGCCACCTAACACGTCGAATGTAATATTTTACAACATTCCTGGCGTGTCGGCGCGTAGTTCTCGGTGGTAACATTATATACGTGTATAACGTTATATATCCTAGCCTAAGGCGACCTAACATGTCGAATGTAATATTTTACATCATTCCTGACGTGTCGGCCCGTAGTTCTCGGTGGTAACATTATATACGTCTATAACGTTATATATCCTAGCCTAAGGCCACCTAACATGTCGACTGTAATATTTTACAACATTCCTGGCGTGTCGTCGCCTACTTCTCGATGGGGACATTATATACATCTATAACATTGTATATCCTAACCTAAGGCAACCTAACATCTCGGATGTAATATTTTACAACATTCCTGGCATATCGGTCCCTACGTCCCGGTGGATACATTGTATACGTCTATAACGATATATATCCTAGCCTAAGGCAACCTAGCATCTCGGATGTAATATTTTACAACATTCTGGCGTGTCGTCGCCTGCTTCTCGATGGGGACATTATATACGTCTATAACGTTGTATATCCTAACCTAACGCAACCGAACATTTGGGATGCAATATTTTACAACATTCCTGGCATGTCGGTCCCTACGTCTCGGTGGGAACATTATATACGTCTATAACAATATATATCCTAACCTAAGGCAACCTAACACCTCGGCTGTAATAGTTGACAACATTCCTGGCGTGTAGGCCCGTACTTCTTGGTGGGAACATTGTATACGTCTATAACGTTATATATCCTAGCCTAAGGCGACCTAACATGTCGAATGTAATATTTTACAACATTCCTGGCGTGTCGTCTCCTGCTTCTCGATGGGGACATTATATACGTCTATAATGATGTATATCCTAACCTAACGCAACCTAACATATGGGATGTAATATTTTACAACATTCCTGGCGTGTCGTCGCCTGTTTCTCGATGGGGATATAATATACGTCTATAACGTTGTATATCCTAAGCCAACGCAACCTAACATCTGGGATGTAATATTTTACAACATTCCTGGCGTGTCGTCGCCTACTTCTGGATGGGGTCATTATATACATCTATAACGTTGTATATCCTAACCTAATGCAACCTAACATCACGGATGTAATATTTAATAACATTCCTGTCGTGTCGTGGCCTGCTTCTCGATGGCGACATTATATACGTCTATAACGTTGTATATCCTAACCTAAAGCAACCTAACATCTGGGATGTAATATTTTACAAGATTCCTGGCATGTCGGTGCTCAAGTCTCGGTAGGAACATTATATACGTCTATAGCGATATATATCCTAACCTAAAGCAACCTAACATCTCGGATGTAATACTATACAACATTCCTGGCATGTCGGTCCCTACATCTCGGTGGAAACATTCTATACTTCAATAACATTTTATATCCTAACCTAAGGCAACCTAACAGCTCGGATGTAATATTTTACAACATTCCTGGCGTGTCCGCCCGTACTTCTCGGCGGGAACATTATATACGTTTATAACGTTATATATCCTAGCCTAAGGCGACCTAACATCTCGGATGTAATAGTTGACAACGTTCCTAGCGTGTCCGCCCGTACTTCTCGGTGGGAACATTATATACGTCTATAACGTTATATATCCTAGCCTAAGGCCACCTAACACGTCGAATGTAATATTTTACAACATTCCTGGCGTGTCGGCGCGTAGTTCTCGGTGGTAACATTATATACGTGTATAACGTTATATATCCTAGCCTAAGGCGACCTAACATGTCGAATGTAATATTTTACATCATTCCTGACGTGTCGGCCCGTAGTTCTCGGTGGTAACATTATATACGTGTATAACGTTATATATCCTAGCCTAAGGCGACCTAACATGTCGAATGTAATATTTTACATCATTCCTGGCGTGTCGGCCCGTAGTTCTCGGTGGGGACATTATATACATCTATAACATTGTATATCCTAACCTAAGGCAACCTAACATCTCGGATGTAATATTTTACAACATTCCTGGCATATCGGTCCCTACGTCCCGGTGGATACATTTTATACGTCTATAACGATATATATCCTAGCCTAAGGCAACCTAGCATCTCGGATGTAATATTTTACAGCATTCTGGCGTGTCGTCGCCTGCTTCTAGATGGGGACATTATATACGTCTATAACGTTGTATATCCTAACCTAACGCAACCGAACATTTGGGATGCAATATTTTACAACATTCCTGGCATGTCGGTCCCTACGTCTCGGTGGGCACATTATATACGTCTATAACAATATATATCCTAACCTAAGGCAACCTAACACCTCGGCTGTAATAGTTGACAACATTCCTGGCGTGTAGGCCCGTACTTCTTGGTGGGAACATTGTATACGTCTATAACGTTATATATCCTAGCCTAAGGCGACCTAACATGTTGAATGTATTATTTTACATCATTCCTGGCGTGTCGTCGCCTGTTTCTCGATGGGAACATTATATACGTCTATAACGTTGTGTATCCTAATCTAACGCAACCTAACATCTGGGATGTAATATTCCTGGCGTGTCGTCGCCTACTTCTGGATGGGGACATTATATACGTCTATAACATTATATATCCTAACCTAAGGCAACCTAACATCTCGGATGTAATAGTTGACAACGTTCCTAGCGTGTCCGCCCTTACTTCTCGGTGGGAACATCATATACGTCTATAACGTTATATATCCTAGCCTAAGGCCACCTAACATGTCGAATGTAATATTTTACAACATTCCTGGCGTGTCGTCGCCTGCTTCTCGATGGGGACATTATATACGTTTATAACGTTGTATATCCTAACCTAAAGCAACCTAACATCTGGGATGTAATATTTTACAAGATTCCTGGCGTGTCGTGGCCTCCTTCTCGATGGGGACATTTTATACATCTATAACGTTGTATATGCTAACCTAAGGCAACCTAACACCTTGACTGTAATATTTTACAACATTCCCGGCATGTCGGTCCCTACTTCTCTGTGGGAACATTGTATACGTCTATAACGATATATGTCCTAGCCTAAGGCAACCTAACATCTCGGATGTGATATTTTACAGCATTCCTGGCGTGTCGTCGCCTGCTTCTGGATGGGGACATTCTATACGTCTATAGCGTTGTATATCCTAACCTAAGGGAACCTAACACCTCGGGTGTAATATTTTACAACATTCCTGACGCGTCGGCCCCTATTTTTCGGTGGGAACATTATATACATTTATAACGGTATATATCCTAGCCTAAGGCAACCTAACATGTCGAATGTAATATTTTACAACATTCCTGGCGTGTCGTCGCCTACTTACCGATGGGGACATTATATACATCTATAACCATGTATATCCTAACCTAAGGCAACCTAACATCTCGGATGTAATATTTTACAACATTCCTGGCATGTCGGTCCCTACTTCTCGGCCGAAACATTGTATACGTCTATAACGATATATATCCTAACCTAGGGCAACCTAACATCTCGGATGTAATAGTTGACAACACTCCTGGCATGTCGGTCCCTACATCTCGGTGGGATCATTCTATGCGTCTATAACGTTGTATATCCTAACCTAAGGCAACCTAACATGTCGAATGTAATATTTTACAACATTCCTGGCGTGTCGTCTAATGCTTCTCGATGCGGACATTATATACGTCTATAACGTTATATATCATAACCTGAGGCAACCTAACTTCTCGGATGTAATATTTTACAACATTCCTGGCATATCGGTCCCTACTTCTCGGTGGAAACATTATATACGTCTATAACGTTATACATCCTAGCCCAAGGCAACCTAACATCTCGGATGTAATATTTGACAACACTCCTGGCATGTCGGTCCCTACATCTCGGTGGGATCATTCTATGCGTCTATAACGTTGTATATCCTAACCTAAGGCAACCTAACATGTCGAATGTAATATTTTATAACATTCATCGAGTGTCGTCGCGTGCTTCTCGATGGGGACATTATATACGTCTATAACGTTGTATATGCTAACCTAAGGCAACCTAACATCTCGACTGTAATATTTTACAACATTCCTGGCATATTGGTCCCTACTTCTCTGTGGGAACATTGTATACGTCTATAACGATATATGTCCTAGCCTAAGGCAAAGTATTATCTCGGATGTGATTTTTTTACAGCATTCCTGGCGTGTCGTCGCCTTCTTCTCGATGGGGACATTATATACATCTATAACGTTGTATATCCTAACCTAAGGCAACCTAACATCTCGGATGTAATATTTTAAATTCTTGGCATGTCGGTCCCTACGTCTCGGTGGGAACATTGTATACGTCTATAACGTTATATATCCTAGCCTAAGGCGACCTAATATATCGAATGTAATATTTTACATCATTCCTGGCGTGTCGTCGCCTGCTTCTCGATGGGAACATACTATACGTCTACAACGTTGTATATCCTAACCTAAGGCAACCTAACATCTCGGATGTAATAGTTGACAACATTCCTGGCGTGTATGCCCGTACTTCTCGGTGGGAACATTGTATACGTCTATAACGTTATACATCCTAGCCTAAGGCGACCTAACATGTGGAATGTAATATTTTACAACATTCCTGGCGTGTCGTCGCCTACTTCTAGATGGGGACATTATATACGTCTATAACGATATATATCTTAGCCTAAAGCAACCCAACATCTCGGATGTAATACTTTACAACATTCCTGGCATGTCGGTCCCTACATCTCGGTGGGAACATTCTATACTTCTATAACATTGTATATCCTAACCTAAGGCAACCTAACATCTCGGATGTAATATTTTACAACATTCCTGGCATGTCGGTCCCTACTTCTCGCTGGAAACATTATATACGTCTATAACATTGTATATCCTAACCTAAGGCAACCTAACATCTCGGATGTAATATTTTACAACATTCCTGGCATATCGGTCCCTACGTCTCGCTGGAAACATTGTATACTTCTATAACGATATATATCCTAGCCTAAGGCAACCTAACATCTCGGATGTAACATTTTACATCATTCCTGGCGTGTCGTCGCCTGCTTCTCGATGGGGACATTATATACCTCTATAACGTTGTGTATCCTAATCTAACGCAACTTAACATCTGGGATGTAATATTCCTGGCGTGTCGTCGCGTACTTCTGGATGGGGACATTATATACGTCTATAACGTTATATATCCTAGCCAAAGCAACCTAACATGTCGAATGTAATATTTTACAACATTCCTGACGCGTCGGCTCCTACTTTTCGGTGGGAACATTATATACGTCTATAACGTTATGTATCCTATCGCAAGGCAACACAACATCTCGGATGCAATATTTTACAACATTCCTGGCGTGTCGTCGCCTGCTTCTCGATGGGGACATTATATACGTCTATAACGTTGTATATCCTAACCTAACGCAACCTAACATATCGGATGTAATATTTTACAACATTCCTGGCATCTCGTTCCCTACATCTCGGTGGGAACATACTATAAGTCTATAACGTTGTATATCCTAACCGAAGGCAACCTAACATCTCGGGTGTAATATTTTACAACATTCCTGACGCGTCGGCCCCTATTTTTCGGTGGGAACATTATATACGTTTATAACGTTATATATCCTAGCCTAAGGCAACCTGACATGTCGAATGGAATATTTTACAACATTCCTGGCGTGCCGTCGCCTGCTTCTCGATGGCGACATTATATACATGTATAACCTTGTATATCCTCACCTAATTCAACCTAACATCTTGGATGTAATATTTTACAACATTACTGGCTTATCGGACCCTACTTCTCGGCGGAAGCATTGTATACGTGTATAACGATATATATCCTAGCCTAAGGCAACCTAACATCTCGGATGCAATATTTTACAACATTCTGGCGTGCCGTCGCCTGCTTCTCGATGGGGATATTATATACGTCTATAACGTTGTATATCCTAACATAAGGGAACCTAACATCTCGGGTGTAATATTTTACAACATTCCTAACGCGTCGGCTCCTAATTTTCGGTGGGAACATTGTATACGTCTATAACGATATATGTCCTAGCCTAAGGCAACCTAATATCTCGGATGGGATTTTTTTACAGCATTCCTGGCGTGTCGTCGCCTTCTTCTCGATGGGGACATTATATACATCTATAACGTTGTATATCCTAACCTAAAGCAACCTAACATCTGGGATGTAATATTTTACAAGATTCCTGGCATGTCGGTCCTCAAGTCTCGGTAGGAACATTATATACGTCTATAACGATATATATCCTAACAAAAGCAACCTAACATCTCGGATGTAATAGTTGACAACATTCCTGGCATGTCGGTCCTTACATCTCGGTGGGAACATTCTATACTTCTATAACATTGTATATCCTAACCTAAGGCAACCTAACATCTCGGATGTAATATTTTACAACATTCCTGGCATGTCGGTCGCTACTCCTCGGTGGAAACATTGTATACGTCTATAACGATATATATCCTAGTCTAAGCCAACCTAATATGTCGAATGTAATATTTTACAACATTCCTGGCGTGTCGTCGCCTACTTCTAGATGGGGACATTATATACATCTATAACCTTGTATATCCTAACCTAAAGCAGCCTAACATCTCGGATGTAATATTTTACAACATTCCTGGCATGTCGGTACCTACTACTCGGTGGAAACATTGTATACGTCTATAACGATATATATCCTAACCTAAGGCAACCTAACATCTCGGATGTGATAGTTGACAACATTCCTGGCGTGTAGGCCCGTACTTCTCGGTGGGAACATTTTATACGTCTATAACGTTATATATCCTAACCTAAGGCAACCTAACATCTCGGATGTAATATTTTACAACATTCCTAACGCGTCGGCTCCTAATTTTCGGTGGGAACATTGTATACGTCTATAACGATATATGTCCTAGCCTAAGGCAACCTAATATCTCGGATGTGATTTTTTTACAGCATTCCTGGCGTGTCGTCGCCTTCTTCTCGATGGGGACATTATATACATCTATAACGTTGTATATCCTAACCTAAGGCAACCTAACATCTCGGATGTAATATTTTAAATTCTTGGCATGTCGGTCCCTACGTCTCGGTGGGAAAATTGTATACGTCTATAACGTTATATATCCTAGCCTAAGGCGACCTAATATATCGAATGTAATATTTTACATCATTCCTGGCGTGTCTTCGCCTGCTTCTCAATGGGAACATTATATACGTGTATAACGTTGTATATCCTAACCTAACGCAACCTAACATCTGGTATGTAATATTCCTGGCGTGTCGTCGCCTACTTCTGGATGGGGACATTATATACGTCTATAACGTTATATATCGTAACCTAAAGGAACCTAACATCTCGGGTGTAATATTTGAAAACATTCCTGGCGTGTTATTCCGTACTTCTCGGATAACATCATATACGTCTATAGCGATATATATCCTAGCCTAAGGCGACCTAACATGTCGAATGTAATATTTTACATCATTCCTGACGTGTCGGAGCGTAGTTCTCGGTGGGGACATTATATACGTCCATAACGTTGTATATCCTAACCTAAAGCAACGTAACATCTGGGATGTAATATTTTACACGATTCCTGGCATGTCGGTCCCCAAGTCTCGGTAGGAACATTTTATACGTCTATAACGATATATATCCTAACCTAAAGCAACCTAACATCTCGGATGTAATAGTTGACAACATTCCTGGCATGTCGGTCCTTACATCTCGGTGGGAACATTCTATACTTCTATAACATTGTATATCCTAACCTAAGGCAACCTAACATCTCGGATGTAATATTTTACAACATTCCTGGCATGTCGGTCGCTACTCCTCGGTGGAAACATTGTATACGTCTATAACGATATATATCCTAGTCTAAGCCAACCTAATATGTCGAATGTAATATTTTACAACATTCCTGGCGTGTCGTCGCCTACTTCTAGATGGGGACATTATATACATCTATAACCTTGTATATCCTAACCTAAAGCAGCCTAACATCTCGGATGTAATATTTTACACCATTCCTGGCATGTCGGTACCTACTACTCGGTGGAAACATTGTATACGTCTATAACGATATATATCCTAACCTAAGGCAACCTAACATCTCGGATGTGATAGTTGACAACATTCCTGGCGTGTAGGCCCGTACTTCTCGGTGGGAACATTTTATACGTCTATAACGTTATATATCCTAGCCTAAGGCGACCTAACATGTCGTATGTAATATTTTACAACATTACTGGCGTGTCGTCGCCTACTTCTCGATGGGGACATTATATACATCTATAACATTGTATATCCTAACCTAAGGCAACCTAACATCTCGGATGTAATATTTTACAACATTCCTAACGCGTCGGCTCCTAATTTTCGGTGGGAACATTGTATACGTCTATAACGATATATGTCCTAGCCTAAGGCAACCTAATATCTCGGATGTGATTTTTTTACAGCATTCCTGGCGTGTCGTCGCCTTCTTCTCGATGGGGACATTATATACATCTATAACGTTGTATATCCTAACCTAAGGCAACCTAACATCTCGGATGTAATATTTTAAATTCTTGGCATGTCGGTCCCTACGTCTCGGTGGGAAAATTGTATACGTCTATAACGTTATATATCCTAGCCTAAGGCGACCTAATATATCGAATGTAATATTTTACATCATTCCTGGCGTGTCTTCGCCTGCTTCTCAATGGGAACATTATATACGTGTATAACGTTGTATATCCTAACCTAACGCAACCTAACATCTGGTATGTAATATTCCTGGCGTGTCGTCGCCTACTTCTGGATGGGGACATTATATACGTCTATAACGTTATATATCGTAACCTAAAGGAACCTAACATCTCGGGTGTAATATTTGAAAACATTCCTGGCGTGTTATTCCGTACTTCTCGGATAACATCATATACGTCTATAGCGATATATATCCTAGCCTAAGGCGACCTA
The DNA here is from genome assembly GCA_963969225.1 of Xylocopa violacea. Lineage (NCBI taxonomy): Eukaryota > Metazoa > Arthropoda > Insecta > Hymenoptera > Apidae > Xylocopa > Xylocopa violacea. The sequence continues at coordinate 3,281,381 of CAXAJV010000835.1, forward strand.
ACATGTCGAATGTAATATTTTACATCATTCCTGACGTGTCGGAGCGTAGTTCTCGGTGGGGACATTATATACGTCCATAACGTTGTATATCCTAACCTAAAGCAACGTAACATCTGGGATGTAATATTTTACACGATTCCTGGCATGTCGGTCCCCAAGTCTCGGTAGGAACATTTTATACGTCTATAACGATATATATCCTAACCTAAAGCAACCTAACATCTCGGATGTAATAGTTGACAACATTCCTGGCATGTCGGTCCTTACATCTCGGTGGGAACATTCTATACTTCTATAACATTGTATATCCTAACCTAAGGCAACCTAACATCTCGGATGTAATATTTTACAACATTCCTGGCATGTCGGTCGCTACTCCTCGGTGGAAACATTGTATACGTCTATAACGATATATATCCTAGTCTAAGCCAACCTAATATGTCGAATGTAATATTTTACAACATTCCTGGCGTGTCGTCGCCTACTTCTAGATGGGGACATTATATACATCTATAACCTTGTATATCCTAACCTAAAGCAGCCTAACATCTCGGATGTAATATTTTACACCATTCCTGGCATGTCGGTACCTACTACTCGGTGGAAACATTGTATACGTCTATAACGATATATATCCTAACCTAAGGCAACCTAACATCTCGGATGTGATAGTTGACAACATTCCTGGCGTGTAGGCCCGTACTTCTCGGTGGGAACATTTTATACGTCTATAACGTTATATATCCTAGCCTAAGGCGACCTAACATGTCGTATGTAATATTTTACAACATTACTGGCGTGTCGTCGCCTACTTCTCGATGGGGACATTATATACATCTATAACATTGTATATCCTAACCTAAGGCAACCTAACATCTCGGATGTAATATTTTACAACATTCCTAACGCGTCGGCTCCTAATTTTCGGTGGGAACATTGTATACGTCTATAACGATATATGTCCTAGCCTAAGGCAACCTAATATCTCGGATGTGATTTTTTTACAGCATTCCTGGCGTGTCGTCGCCTTCTTCTCGATGGGGACATTATATACATCTATAACGTTGTATATCCTAACCTAAGGCAACCTAACATCTCGGATGTAATATTTTAAATTCTTGGCATGTCGGTCCCTACGTCTCGGTGGGAAAATTGTATACGTCTATAACGTTATATATCCTAGCCTAAGGCGACCTAATATATCGAATGTAATATTTTACATCATTCCTGGCGTGTCTTCGCCTGCTTCTCAATGGGAACATTATATACGTGTATAACGTTGTATATCCTAACCTAACGCAACCTAACATCTGGTATGTAATATTCCTGGCGTGTCGTCGCCTACTTCTGGATGGGGACATTATATACGTCTATAACGTTATATATCGTAACCTAAAGGAACCTAACATCTCGGGTGTAATATTTGAAAACATTCCTGGCGTGTTATTCCGTACTTCTCGGATAACATCATATACGTCTATAGCGATATATATCCTAGCCTAAGGCGACCTAACATGTCGAATGTAATATTTTACATCATTCCTGACGTGTCGGAGCGTAGTTCTCGGTGGGGACATTATATACGTCCATAACGTTGTATATCCTAACCTAAAGCAACGTAACATCTGGGATGTAATATTTTACACGATTCCTGGCATGTCGGTCCCCAAGTCTCGGTAGGAACATTTTATACGTCTATAACGATATATATCCTAACCTAAAGCAACCTAACATCTCGGATGTAATATTTTACAACATTCCTGGCATGTCGGTCCCTACATCTCGGTGGGAACATTCTATACGTCTATAACGTTGTATATCCTAACCGAAGGCAACCTAATATCTCGGGTGTAATATTTTACAACATTCCTGACGCGTGGGCCATTATTTTTCGGTGGGAACTTTATATACGTCTATAACGTTATATATCCTGGCCTAAGGCAACCTAACATGTCGAATGTAATATTTTACAACACTCCTGACGTGTCGGAGCGTAGTTCTCGGTGGGGACATTATATACGTCTATAACGTTGTATATCCTAACCTAAAGCAACCTATCATCTGGGATGTAATATTTTACAACATTCCTGGCATCTCGGTCCCTACATCTCGGTGGGAACATACTATAAGTCTATAACGTTGTATATCCTAACCGAAGGCAACCTAACATCTCGGGTGTAATATTTTACAACATTCCTGACGCGTCGGCCCCTATTTTTTCGTGGGAACATTATATACGTCTATAACGTTATATATCCTAGCCTAAGGCAACCTAACATGTCGAATGTAATATTTTACAACATTCCTGACGCGTCGGCTCCTACTTTTCGGTGGGAACATTATATACGTCTATAACGTTATGTATCCTATCGCAAGGCAACACAACATCTCGGATGTAATATTTTACTACATTCCTGGCGCGCCGGCCCCTACTTCTCGGTGGGAACATTATACACGTCTATGACGCTATATATCCTAGCCTAAGGCAACCTAAAATGTCGAGCGTAATATTTTACAACATTCCTAGCTCGTCGGCCGCTACATTTCGGTGGGAACATTATATACGTCTATAACGCTATATATCCTAGCTTAAGGCAAGCTATCATGTCGGATGTAATATTTTACTACATTCCTGGCGCGCCGGCCCTTACTTCTCGGTGGGAACATTATATACGTCTATAAGGCTATATATCCTAGCCTAAGGCAACCTAACACGTTGAATGTAATATAGTACTACATTCCCGCCACTTCGGCCCCTACTTCTCGGTGCGAACATTATATACGTCTATAACGTGATATATCCTAACCTAAGGGAACCGAACACCTCGGATGTGATATTTGACAACATTGCTGGCGTGTCGGCCCGTACTTCTCGGTGGGAATATCATATACGTCTATAACGTTATATATCCTAGCCTAAGGCAACTTAACATTTCGAATGTAATATTTTACAACATTCCTGGCGGGTCGGCGCCTACTTCTCGGTGGGAACATTATATAAGTCACTAACGTTATATATCCTAACCTAAGGCAACCTAACACCTCGGATGTAATGTTTTAGAACATTCCTCGCGGGTCGGCCCCAATTTCTCGGTGGGAACATTATATACGTCTATAACGCTATATATCCTAGCCTAAGGCAACCTAACATGTCGAATGTAATATTTTACTACATTCCTGGCACATCGGCCGCTACTTCTCGGTGGAAACATTATATACGTCTATAACGCTATATATCCTAGCTTAAGGCAACCTAACATGTCGAATGTAATATTTTACAACATTCCTGGCGCGTCGACACCTACTTCTCGGTGGGAACAGTATATACGTCTATAACGTTATATATCCTAACCTAAGGCAACCTAACACCTCGGATGTAATGTTTTACAACATTCCTCGCGTGTCGGGCCCAATTTCTCGGTGGGAACATTATATACGTCTATAACGCTATATATCCTAGCCTAAGGCAACCTAGCATCTCGGGTGTAATATTTTACGACATTACGGGCGCTTCGGTCCGTACTTGTCTGTGGTAACATTATATAGGTATATAACGTTATATATCCTAGCGTAAGGCAACCTAACATGTCGAATCTAATATTGTACAACATTCCTGGCGCGTCGGCACATACTTCTCGGTAGGAACAGTATATACGTCTATAACGTTATATATCCTAACCTAAGGGTACCTAACATGTCGAGCGTAATATTTTACAACATTCCTGGCTCGACGGCCCCTACTTCTGGGTGGGAACATTATATACGTCTACAACGCTATATATTCTAGCCTAAGGCAACCTAACGTGTCGAATGTGATATATTACAACATTCCTGGCGCGTCGGCACCTACTTCTCGGTGGGAACAATATATACGTCTATAACGTTGTATATCCTAACCTAAGGCAATCCTAACATGTCGAATGTAATATTTTACAACATACCTGGCGCGTCGGCACCTACTTCTCGGTGGGAACATTATATACGTCTATAACGCTATATATCCTAACCTAAGGCAACCTAACACCTCGGATGTAATGTTTTACAACATTCCTCGCGTGTCGGGCCCAATTTCTCGGTGGGAACATTATATACGTCTATAACGCTATATATCCTAGCCTAAGGCAACCTAGCATCTCGGGTGTAATATTTTACGACATTACCGGCGCTTCGGTCCGTACTTGTCTGTGGTAACATTATATAGGTATATAACGTTATATATCCTAGCGTAAGGCAACCTAACATGTCGAATCTAATATTGTACAACATTCCTGGCGCGTCGGCACATACTTCTCGGTAGGAACAGTATATACGTCTATAACGTTATATATCCTAACCTAAGGGTACCTAACATGTCGAGCGTAATATTTTACAACATTCCTGGCTCGACGGCCCCTACTTCTGGGTGGGAACATTATATACGTCTACAACGCTATATATTCTAGCCTAAGGCAACCTAACGTGTCGAATGTGATATATTACAACGTTCCTGGCGCGTCGGCACCTACTTCTCGGTGGGAACAATATATACGTCTATAACGTTGTATATCCTAACCTAAGGCAATCCTAACATGTCGAATGTAATATTTTACAACATACCTGGCGCGTCGGCACCTACTTCTCGGTGGGAACATTATATACGTCTATAACGCTATATATCCTAGCCTAAGGCAATCCTAACATGTTGAATGTAATATTTTACAACATTCCTGGCGCGTCGGCCCCTACTTCTCGGTGGGAACACTATATACGTCTATAACATTATATATCCTAACCTAAGGCAACCTAACATGTCGAGCGTAATATTTTACAATATTCCTGGCTCGACGGCCCCTACTTCTGGGTGGGAACATTACATACGTCTATAACGCTATATATCATAGCCTAAGGCAACCTAACATGTCGAATGTAATATTTTACAACATTCCTGGCTCGTCGGCCCCTACTACTGGGTGGGAACATTATATACGACTATAACGTTATATATCCTAACCTGAGGGAAAATAACGTCTCGGATGTAATGTTTTACAACATTTCTGGCCTGTCGGCGCCTACATCTCGGTGGGTACTTTATATACGTCTATAAAGCTATATATCCTAGCCTAAAGCAACCTAAACTGTCGGATGTAATATTTTACTACATTCCTGGCGCGTCGGGCCCTACTTCTCGGTGGGAACGTTATATACGTCTATAAGGCTATATATCCTAGCCTAAGGCAACCTAACATGTCGAATGTAATATTTTTCAACATTCCTGGTGCGCCTGCACCTACTTCTCGGTGGGAACAGTATATACGTCTATAACGTTATATATCCTAACCTAAGGCAACCTAACACCTCGGATGTAATGTTTTAGAACATTCCTCGCGTGCCGGCCCCAATTTCTCGGTGGGAACATTATATACGTCTATAACGCTATATATCCTAGCCTAAGGCAACCTAACATGTCGAATGAAATATTTTACAACATTCCTGGCGCGTCGGCAACTACTTCTCGGTGGGAACAGTATATACGTCTATAACGTCATATATCCTAACCTAAGGGAAACTAACATCTATGATGTAATATTTGACAACATTCCTGGCGTGTCGGCCCCTACTTCTCGGTGGGAACATTATATACGTCTATAACGTTATATATCCTAACCTAAGGGAACCTAACACCTCGGATGTAATATTTGACAACACTGCTGGCGTGTCGGCCCCTATTTCTCGGTGGGAACATGATATACGTCTATAACGCTATATATCCTAGCCTAAGCCAACCTAACATGTCGAATGTAATATTTTACTACATTCCTGGCGCGCCGGGCCCTACTTCTCGGTGGGAACATTATATACGTCTATAACGCTATATATCCTAGCCTAAGGCAACCTAACATGTCGAATGTAATATTTTACAACATACCTGTCGTGTCGGCACCTACTTCTCGGTGGGAACAGTATATACGTCTATAACCTTATATATCCTAACCTAAGGCAACCTAACATGTCGAATGTAATATTTTACCACATTCCTAGCTCGTTGGCCCCTACTTCACGGTGGGAACATTATATACGTCTATAATGTTACATATCCTAGCCTAAGGCAGCGTAACATCTCGAATGTAATACTTTTCAACATTCCTGGCGCGTCGGCTCCTACTTCTCGGTGGGAACATTATATACGTCTATAACGTTATATATCCTATCCTAAGGCAACCTAACATGTCTACCGTAATATTTTACAACATTCCTGGCATGCAAGTCGCTACTTCTCCGTGGTAACATTATATACGTCTATAACGTTATATATCCTAGCCTAAGGCAACCTAACATCTCGGATGTAATATTTTACTACATTCCTCGCACGTCGGCCCTCACTTCCCGGTGGGAACATTATATACGTCTATAACGCCATATATCCTAGCTTAAGGCAACCTATCATGTCGAGTGTAATATTTTACAACATTCCTGGCGCGTCGGCACCTACTTCTCGGTGGGAACATTATATACGTCTATAACGTTATATATACTAACCTAAGGGAACCTAACATCTCGGATGTAATATTTTACCACATTCCAGGCGCGTCGGCTACTACTTCTCGGTGGGGACATTATATACGTCAATAACGTTATATATCCTAACCTAAGGCAACCTAGCAACTCGTGTGTAATATTTTACCACATTCCTTGCTCGTTGGCCCATACTTCTCGGCGGGAACATTATATACGTCTATAATGTTACATATCCTAGCCTAGGGCAACCTAACATGCCGAATGTAATATTTTACAACATTCCCGGCACTTCGGCCCCTACTTCTCGTTGGGAACGTTATTTACGTCTATAACGCTACATATCCTAGCTTAAGGCAACCTAACGCGTCGAATGTAATATTTTACAACATTCCTGGCTCGTCGGCCCCTACTTCTCGGTGGGAACATTATATATGGTCTATAACGTTATATATCCTAGCCTAAGGCAATCCTAACATGTCGAATGTAATATTTTACAACATTCCTGGCGCGTCGGACCATACTTCTCGGTGGGAACATTATATACGTCTATAACTTTATATATCCTAGCCAAAGGCAAGCTAACATGTCGAATGTAATATTTTTCAACATTCCTGGTGCGCCTGCACCTACTTCTCGGTGGGAACAGTATATACGTCTATAAAGTTATATATCCTAACCTAAGGCAACCTAACATCTCGGATGCAATATTTTACTACATTCCTCGCACGTCGGCCCCTACTTCTCGGTGGGAACATTATATACGTCTATAACTTTATATATCCTAGCCTCAGGCAACCTAACATGTCGAATGTAATATTTTTCAACATTCCTGGTGCGCCTGCACCTACTTCTCGGTGGGAACAGTATATACGTCTATAAAGTTATATATCCTAACCTAAGGCAACCTAACACCTCGGATGTAATGTTTTAGAACATTCCTCGCGTGTCGGCCCCAATTTCTCGGTGGGAACATAATATACGTCTATAACGCTATATATCCTAGCCTAAGGCAACCTAACATGTCGAATGAAATATTTTACAACATTCCTGGCGCGTCGGCGCCTACTTCTCGGTGGGAACATTATATAAGTCACTAACGTTATATATCCTAACCTAAGGCAACCTAACATCTCGGATGCAATATTTTACTACATTCCTCGCACGTCGGCCCCTACTTCTCGGTGGGAACATTATATACGTCTATAACTTTATATATCCTAGCCTAAGGCAACCTAACATGTCGAATGTAATATTTTTCAACATTCCTGGTGCACCTGCACCTACTTCTCGGTGGGAACAGTATATACGTCAATAACGTTATATATCCTAACCTAAGGCAACCTAACACCTCGGATGTAATATTTTACAACATTCCTGGCGCGTCGGCGCCTACTTCTCGGTGGGAACATTATATAAGTCACTAACGTTTTATATCCTTAACTAAGGCAACCTATCATCTCTACAGTAATATTTTACAACATTCCTGGCATGCAAGTCCCTAGTTCTCTGTGGTAACATTATATACGTCTATAACGTTGTATATCCTAACCTAAGGCAACCTAACATCGCTACCGTAATATTTTACATCATTCCTGGCGCGTCGGCACCTTCTTCTCGGTGGGAACATTATATACGTCTATAACGTTATATATCCTAGCCTAAGGCAACCTATCATCTCCGTTGTAATATTTTACAACATTCATGGCACGACGGCCCCTACTTCTCTGTGGGAACATTATATACGTCTATAACGTTATATAACCTAGCCTAAGGCAATCCTAACATGTCGAATGTAATATTTTACAGCATTCCTGTCGCGTCGGCCCCTACTTCTCGGTGGGAACATTATATAAGTGAATAACGTTATATATCATAACCTAAGGCGACCTAATATCTCGGATGTAATATTTTACTACATTCCTGGCGCGCCGGCCTCTACTTCTCGGTGGGTACATTATATACGTCTATAACGCTATATATCCTAGCCTAAGGCAACCTAACATGTCGAATGTAATATTTTACAACATTCGTGGCGCGTCGGTACCTACTTCTCGGTGGGAACAGTATATACGTCTATAACGTTATATATCCTATCCTAAGGCAATCCTAACATTTCGGATGTATTATTTTACAACATTCCTGGCGCGTCGGCCCCTACTTCTCGGTGGGAACATTATATACGTCTATAACGCTATATATCCTAGCTTCAGGCAACCTAACATGTCGAATGTAATATTTTACAACATTCCTGGCGCTTCGGCCCCTACTTCTCGGTGCGAACATTATATACGTCTATAACGTTATATATCCTGACCTAAGGGAACCGAACACCTCGGATGTGATATTTGACAACATTGCTGGCGTGTCGGCCCCTATTTATCGGTGGGAACATTATATACCTCTATAACGCTATATATCCTAGCTTAAGGCAACCTAACATGTCGAATGTAATATTTTACAACATTCCTGGCGCGTCTGCACCTACTTCTCGGTGGGAACATTATATAAGTCAATAGTGTTATATATCCTAACCTAAGGCAACCGTACATCTCGGGTGTAATATTTTACTACTTTCCTGGCGCGTCGGCCCCTACTTCTCGGTGCGAACATTATATACGTCTATAACGTTATATATCCTGACCTAAGGGAACCGAACACCTCGGATGTGATATTTGACAACATTATTGGCGTGTCGGCCCCTATTTATCGGTGGGAACATTATATACGTCTATAACGCTATATATCCTAGCTTAAGGCAAGCTAACATGTGGAATGTAATATTTTACAAAATTCCTGGCATGTCGGCACCTACTTCCCGGTGGGAAGAGTATATACGTCTATATCGTTATATATCCTAGCCTAAGGCAACCTAACATCTCGGATTTAATATTTTACGACATTCCTGGCGCGTCGGCACCAACATCTCGGTGGGAGCAGTTTATACGTCTATAACGTTATATATCCTAGCCTAAGGCAATCCTAACATGTCGAATGTAATATTTTACAACATTCCTGGCGCTTCGGCGCCTACTTCTCGGTTGGAACATTATACACGTCTATAACGCTATATATCCTAGCCTAAGGCAACCTAAAATGTCGAGCATAATATTTTACAACATTCCTAGCTCGTCGGCCCCTACTTCTCGGTGGGAACAGTATATACGTCTATATGGTTATATATCCTAGCCTAAGGCAACCTAACATCTCGGATGTAATATTTTACAACATTCCTGGCTCGTCGGCCCCTACTTCTCGGAGGGAACATTATATACGTCTATAACGCTATATATCCTATCCTAAGGTAACCTAACATGTCGAATGTAATATTTTACTACATTGCCGCCACTTCGGCAACTACTTCTCGGTGGGAACAGTATATACGTCTATAACGCTATATATCCTAGCCTAAGGCAACCTAACATGTCGAACGTAATATTTTACAGCATTCCCGGCACTTCGGACCATATTTCTCGGTGGGAACATTATATACGTCTATAACGTCATATATCCTAACCTAAGGGAAACTAACATCTATGATGTAATATTTGACAACATTCCTGGCGTGTCGGCCCCTACTTCTCGGTGGGAACATTATATACGTCTATAACGTTATATATCCTAACCTAAGGGAACCTAACACCTCGGATGTAATATTTGATAACATTGCTGGCGTGTCGGCGCCTATTTCTCGGTGGGAACATTATATACGTCTATAACGTCATATATCCTAACCTAAGGGAAACTAAAATCTATGATGTAATAATTGACAACATTCCTGGCGTGTCGGCCCCTACTTCTCGGTGGGAACATTATATACGTCTATAACGTTATATATCCTAACCTAAGGGAACCTAACACCTCGGATGTAATATTTGACAACATTGCTGGCGTGTCGGCCCCTATTTCTCGGTGGGAACATTATATACGTCTATAACGCTATATATCCTAGCCTAAGGCAACCTAACATGTCGAATGTAATATTTTACTAAATTCCTGGCGCGTCGGCACCTACTTCTCGGTGGGAACAGTATATACGTCTATAACGTTATATATCCTAAGCTAAGGCAACCTAACACCTCGGATGTAATGTTTTACAACATTCCTCGCGTGTCGGCCCCAATTTCTCGATGGGAACATTATATACGTCTATAACGGTATATATCCTAACCTAAGGGAACCTAACACCTCGGATGTAATATTTGACAACATTGCTGGCGTGTCGGCCCCTATTTCTCGGTGGGAACAGTATATACGTCTATAACGTTATATATCCTAAGCTAAGGCAACCTAACACCTCGGATGTAATGTTTTACAACATTCCTCGCGTGTCGGCCCCAATTTCTCGGTGGGTACATTATATACGTCTATAACGCTATATATCCTAGTCTAAGGCAACCTAACATTTCGAATGTAATATTTTACAACATTCCCGGCACTTCGGCCCCTACTTCTCGGTGGGAACATTATATACGTCTATTACACTATATATCCTAGCCTAAGGCAACCTACCATGTCGAACGTAATATTTTACAGCATTCCCGGCACTTCGGCCCCTACTTCTCGGTGGGAACATTATATACGTCTATAACGCTATATATCCTAGCCTAAGGCAACCTAACATGTCGAATGTAATATTTTACAACATTCCCGGAACTTCGGCCCCTACTTCTCGGTGGGAACGTTATATACGTCTATAACGCTGTATATCCTAGCTTAAGGCAGCCTAACATGTCGAATGTAATATGTTACAACATTCCTGCCGCGTCGGCAACTACTTCTCGATGGGAACAGTAGATACGTCTATAACGTTATATATCCTAACCTAAGGCAACCTAACATGTCGAGCGTAATATTTTACAACATTCCTGACGCGTCGGCCCCTACTTCTCGATGGGAATATTATATACGTCTATAACGTCATATATGCTAACCTAGGGGATCCTAACATGTCGAATGTAATATTTTACTACATTCCTGTCACGTCGGCCGCTGCTTCTCCGTGGAAACATTATATACATCTATAACGCTATATATCCTAGCCTAGGGCAATCCTAACATGTCGAATGTAATATTTTACAACATTCCTCGCGAGCCGGCCCCAATTTCTCGGTGGGAACATTATATACGTCTATAACGCTATATATCCTAGCCTAAGGCAACCTAACATGTCGAATGAAATATTTTACAACTTTCCTGGCGCGTCAGCAACTACTTCTCGGTGGGAACAGTATATACGTCTATAACGCTATATATCCTAGCCTAAGGCAACCTAACATGTCGAGCGTAGTATTTTACAACATTCCCGGCACTTCGGCAACTACTTCTCGGTGGGAACAGTATATACGTCTATAACGCTATATATCCTAGCCTAAGGCAACCTAACATGTCGAACGTAATATTTTACAACATTCACGGCACTTCGGCCCCTACTTCTCGGTGGCAACATTATATACGTCTATTACGCTATATATCCTAGCCTAAGGCAACCTAACATATCGAACGTAATATTTTACAGCATTCCCGGCACTTCGGCCCCTACTTCTCGGTGGGAACATTATATACGTCTATAACGCTATATATCCTAGCCTAAGGCAACCTAACATGTCGAGCGTAATATTTTACAACATTCCTGACACGTCGGCCCCTACTTCTCGGTGGGAACATTATATACGTCTATAACGTCATATATCCTAACCTAAGGGAAACTAACATCTATGATGTAATATTTGCCAACATTCCTGGCGTGTCGGCCCCTACTTCTCCGTGGGAACATTATATACGTCTATAACGTTATATATCCTAACCTAAGGGAACCTAACACCTCGGATGTAATATTTGACAACATTGCTGGCGTGTCGGCCCCTATTTCTCGGTGGGAACAGTATATACGTCTATAACGTTTATATCCTAAGCTAAGGCAACCTAACACCTCGGATGTAATGTTTTACAAGATTCCTCGCGTGTCGGCCCCAATTTCTCGGTGGGAACAATATATACGTCAATAACGCTATATATCCTAGCCTAAGGCAACCTAACATGTCGAATGAAATATTTTACAACTTTCCTGGCGCGTCGGCAACTACTTCTCGGTGGGAACAGTATATACGTCTATAACGCTATATATCCTAGCCTAAGGTAACCTAACATGTCGAGCGTAGTATTTTACAACATTCCCGGCACTTCGGCAGCTACTTCTCGGTGGGAACAGTATATACGTCTATAACGCTATATATCCTAGCCTAAGGCAACCTAAAATGTCGAGCGTAATATTTTACGACATTCCTAGCTCGTCGGCCGCTACATCTCGGTGGGATCATTATATACGTCTATAACGCTAGATATCCTAGCTTAAGGCAAGCTAACATGTCGAATGTAATATTTTACAACATTCCTGGCGCGTCGGCACCAACATCTCGGTGGGAACAGTTTATACGTCTATAAGGTTATATATCCTAGCCTAAGGCAATCCTAACATGTCGAATGTAATATTTTACATCATTCCTGGCGCGTCGGCGCCTACTTCTCGGTGGGAACATTATATACGTCTATAACGCTATATAGCCTAGCCTAAGGCAACCTAACATGTCGAATGTAATATTTTACTACATTCCCGCCACTTCGGCAACTACTTCTCGGTGGGAACAGTATATACGTCTATAACGCTATATATCCTAGCCTAAGGCAACCTAACATGTCGAACGTAATATTTTACAGCATTCCCGGCACTTCGGCCCCTACTTCTCGGTGGGAACATTATATACGTCTATAACGCTATATATCCTAGCCTAAGGCAACCTAACATGTCGAATGTAATATTTTACAACATTCCTCGCGTGTCGGCCCCAATTTCTCGGTGGGAACATTATATACGTCTATAACGCTATATATCCTATCCTAAGGCAAAATAACATGTCGAGCGTAATATTTTACAACATTACTGACACGTCGGCCCCTACTTCTCGGTGGGAACATTATATACGTCTATAACGTTATATATCCTAACCTAAGGGAACCTAACACCTCGAATGTAATATTTGACAACATTGCTGGCCTGTCGGCCCCTACTTCTCGGTGGGAACATTATATACGTCTATAACGCTATATATCCTAGCCTAAGGCAACCTAACATGTCGAATGTAATATTTTACAACATTCCCGGAACTTCGGCCCCTACTTCTCGGTGGGAACGTTATATACGTCTATAACGCTGTATATCCTAGCTTAAGGCAGCCTAACATGTCGAATGTAATATTTTACAACATTCCTGCCGCGTCGGCAACTACTTCTCGGTGGAAACATTATATACGTCTATAACGCTATATATCCTAGGCTAAGGCAACCTAACATGTCGAGCGTAGTATTTTACAACATTCACGGCACTTCGGCCCCTACTTCTCGGTGGGAACAGTATATACGTCTATAACGTTATATATCCTAACCTAAGGCAACCTAACACCTCGGATGTAATGTTTTACAACATTCCTCGCGTGTCGGCCCCTATTTCTCGGTGGGAACAATATATACGTCTATAACGCTATATATCCTAGCCTAAGGCAACCTAACATGTCGAATGAAATATTTTACAACTTTCCTGGCGCGTCGGCATCTACCTCTCGGTGGGAACAGTATATACGTCTATAACGCTATATATCCTAGCCTAAGGCAACCTAACATGTCGAGCGTAATATTTTACAACATTCCCGGCACTTCGGCAACTACTTCTCGCTGGGAACAGTATATACGTCTATAACGCTATATATCCTAGCCTAAGGCAACCTAACATGTCGAACGTAATATTTTACAACATTCCTGGCACGTCGGCCGCTACTTCTCGGTGGAAACATTATATAGGTCTATAACGCTATATATCCTAGTCTAAGGCAACCTAACATTTCGAATGTAATATTTTACAACATACCTGTCGTGTCGGCACCTACTTCTCGGTGGGAACAGTATATACGTCTATAACGTTATATAACCTAGCCTAAGGCAATTCTAACATGTCAAATGTAATATTTTACAGCATTCCTGGCGCGTCGGCCCCTACTTCTCGGTGGGAGCATAATATAAGTCAATAACGTTATATATCATAACCTAAGGCAACCTACCATCTCGGATGTAATATTTTACTACATTCCTGGCGCGCAGGCCCCTACTTCTCGGTGGGAACATTATACACGTCTATAGCGCTATATATCCTAGCCTAAGGCAACCTAAAATGTCGAGCGTAATATTTTACAACATTCCTAGCTCGTCGGCCGCTACATCTCGGTCGGAACATTATATACGTCTATAACGCTAGATATCCTAGCTTAAGGCAAGCTAACATGTCGAATGTAATATTTTACAACATTCCTGGCTCGCCGGCACCTACTTCTCGGTGGGAACAATATATACGTCTATAACGTTATATATCCTAACCTAATGGAACCTAACATCTATGATGTAATATTTGACAACATTCCTGACGTGTCGGCCCCCTACTTCTCGGTGGGAACATTATATACGTCCATAACGTTATATATCCTAACCAAAGGGAAGCTAACACCTCGGATGTAATATTTGACAACATTGCTGGCGTGTCGGCACCTATTTCCCGATGGGAACATTATATACGTCTATAACGCTATATATCCTAGCATAAGGCAACCTAACATGTCGAATGTAATATTTTACAACATTCCTGGCTCGTCGGCCCCTACTTCTCGGTGGGAACATTATATACGTCTTTAACGTTACATATCCTATCCTAAGGCAACCTAACATGTCGAATGTAATATTTTACAACATTCCCGGAACTTCGGGCGCTACTTCTCGGTGGGAACGTTATATACGTCTATAACGCTGTATATCCCAGCTTAAGGCAGCCTAACATGTCGAATGTAATATTTTACAACATTCCTGGCGCGTCGGCAACTACTTCTCGATGGGAACAGTAGATACGTCTATAACGTTATATATCCTAGCCTAAGGCACCCTAACACCTCGGATGTAATGTTTTACAACATTCCTCGCGTGTCGGCCCCTATTTCTCGGTGGGAACATTATATACGTCTATAACGCTATATATCCTAGCCTAAGGCAACCTAACATGTCGAGTGTAATATTTTACAACATTCCTGGTACGTCGGCAACTTCTTCTCGGTGGGAACAGTATATACGTCTATAACGTTATATGTCCTATCCTAAGGCAACCTAACATGTCTACCGTAATATTTTACACCATTCCTGGCATGCAAGACCCTACTTCTCCGTGGTAACATTATATACGTCTATAACGTTATATATCCTAGCCTAAGGCAACCTAACATGTGGAGCGTAATATTTTACAAAATTCCTGACACGTCGGCCCCTACTTCTCGGTGGGAACAATATATACGTCTATAACGTTATATATCCTAACCTAAGGGAACCTAACATCTATGATGTAATTTTTGGCAACATTCCTGGCGGGCCGGCCCCTACTTCTCGTTCGGAACAGTATATACGTCTGTAACGTTATATATCCTAATCTAAGGCAACCTAGCATCTCGGGTGTAATATTTTAATACATTCCTGGCACGTCGGCCCGTACCTATCGTCGGGAACATTATATAAGTCAATAACGTTATATATCCTAACCTAAGGGAACCTAAAATCTCGGATGTAACATTTGACAACATTCCTGGCGTGTCGGCCCGTACTTCTCGGTGGGAATATCATATATGTCTATAACGTTATATATCCTAGCCTAGTTCAATCTAACATCTCGGATGTAATATCTTACTACATTCCCGGGGCGTCGGCCCCTCCTTCGCGGTGGGAACGTTATATACGTCTATTACGCTACATATCCTAGCCTAAGGCAACCTAACATGTCGAATGTAATATTTTACAACATTCCTGGCGCGTCGGCACATACTTCTCGGTGGGAACAGTATATACGTCTATAACGTTATATATCCTACCGTAAGGCAACCTAACATGTCGAATGTGATATTTTACAACATACCTGGCGCGTCGGCACCTACTTCTCGGTGGGAACAGTATATACGTCTATAAAGTTATATATCCTAACCTGAGGCAACCTAACAGGTCGAATGTAATATTTTACCACATTCCTGGCTCGTCGGCCCCTACTTCTCGGTGGGAATATTATATACGTCTATAACGCTATATATCCTAGCTTAAGGCAACCTAACATGTCGAATGTGATATTTTAAACATTCCTGCCGCGTCGGCACCTACTTCTCGCTGGAAACATTACATACGTCTATAATGTTACATATCCTAGACTAAGGCAACCTAGCATCTCGGGTGTAATATTTTACGACATTACCGCCGCTTTGGTCCGTACTTCTCTGTGGTAACATTATATACGTATATAACGTTATATATCGTAGCCTAATTCAATCTAACATCTCGGATGTAATATTTTACTACATTCCTGGCACGTCGGCCCCTACTTCTCGGTGGGAACATTATATACGTCTGCAACGCTATATACCCTAGCCTAAGGCAACGTAACATCTCGGATGTAATATTTTCCGACATTCCTGGCGCGCCGGCCCCTACTTCTCGGTGGGAACATTATATACGTCTATAGCGCTATATATCCTAGCCTAAGGCAACCTAACATGTCGAGCGTAATATTTTACAACATTCCTGGCTCGTCGGCCCCTACTTCTGGGTGGGAGCATTACATACGTTTATAACGCTATATATCCTATCCTAAGGCAACTTAACATGTCGAATGTAATAATTTACAATATTCCTGGCTCCTCGGCCCCTACTTCTCGGTGGGAACAATATATAAGTCTATAACGTTATATATCCTAACTTAAGGGTACCTAACCTTTCGGATGTAATATTTTACAACATTCCTGGCTCGTTGGCACCTACTTCTCTGTGGTAACATTATATACGTCTATAACGCTAAATATCCTAGAATAAGGCAACCTAACATGTTGAATGTAATATTTTACAACATACCTGGCGCGTCGGCACCTACTTCTCGGTGGAAACAGTATATACGTCTATAGCGTTATATATCCTAACCTAAGGCAATCCTAACATGTCGAATGTAATATTTTACAACATTCCTGGCGCGTCGGCACCTACTTCTCGTTGGGAACAGTATATACGTCTATAACGTTATATATCCTAATCTAAGGCAACCTAACATATCTACCGTAATATTTTACAAAATTCCCGGCGCGTCGGCCCCCACTTCTCGGTGGGAACATTTCATACGTCTATAACTCTATATATCCTAGCCTAAGGTAACATAACATCTCGGATGTAATATTTTACAACATTCCTGGCTCTTTGGCCCCTACTTCTCTGTGGTAACATTATATACGTCTATAACGCTACATATCCTAGCCTAAGGCAACCTAACATTTCGAATGTTATATTTTACAACATTCCTGGCGCGTCGGCACCTACATCACGGTGGGAACAGTATATACGTCTATAACGTTATATATCCTACCGTAAGGCAATCTAACATGTCGAATGTGATATTTTACAACATTCCTGGCGCGTCGGCACCTACTTCTCGGTGGGAACAGTATATACGTCTATAGCGTTATATATCCTAGCCTAAGGCAATCCTAACATGTCGATTGTAATATTTTACGACATTACCGGCGTTTCGGTCCCTACTTGTCTGTGGTAACATTATATACGTTTATAACGTTATATATCCTAGACTAATTCAATCTAACATCTCGGATGTAATATTTTACAACATTCCTGGCGCGTCGGCACATACTTCTCGGTGGGAGCATTATATACGTCCATAACGTAATCTAACCTAACCTAACCCATCTAGCCCCTCGGCGGCAATGTTTTACAGAATCCCGTTCGTGTCGTCCCGTACGTCTTGGTGCGGACAATACATAAGTCTATAACGTTATATATCCTAACCTAAGGCAACCTAACATCTCGAATTTAGTATTATACAACATTCCACACGGGTCGGCCCCTAATTCTCGTTGGGTACATTATATACGTCTATAACGTAATATAACCTTACCTAACCCATCTAGCCCCTCGCTGGTAATGTTTTACAGAATCCCGGTCGTGTCGGTCCGTACCTCTCCGTGCGACATTACATATGTCTATAACGTTATATATCCTAACCTAAGGCAACCTGGCATGTCGAAAGTAATATTTTACAACATTCCTGGCGCGTCGGCACCGACTTCTCGGTGGGAACAATATATACGTCTATAACGTTATATATCCTAACCTAAGGCAACCTAATATCTCTACCGTCATATATTTAAACATTCCCGGCGCGTCGGCCCCCACTTCTCGGTGGGAACAATACATACATCTATAACGCTATATATCCTAGCCTAAGGTAACATAACATCTCGGATGTATTATTTTAAAACATTCCTGGCTCGTTGGCCCCTACTTCTCTGTGGTAACATTATATACGTCTATAACGCTATATATCCTAGCCTAAGGCAACCTAACATTTCGAATGTTATATTTTACAACATTCCTGGCGCGTCGGCACCTACATCACGGTGGGAACAGTATATACGTCTATGACGTTTTATATCCTAACCTAAGGCAACCTAACATGTCGAATGTAATATTTTACGACATTACCGGCGCTACGGTCCCTACTTCTCTGTAGTAACATTATATACGTATATAACGTTATATATCCTAGCCTAAGGCAACCAAACATGTCGAATGTAATATTTTACAACATTCCATGCGCTTCGGCCCCTACTTCTCGGTGGGAACATTATATACTTATATAACGCTATATATCCTAGCTTAAGGCAACCTAACATGTCGAGAGTAATATTTTACAACATTCCTGGCTCCTCGGACCCTACTTCTCGGTGGGAACAATATATACGTCTATAACGCTATATGTCCTAGCCTAAGGGAACCTAACATGTCGAATGTAATATTTTACAACATTCCTGGCGCGTCGGCACCTACTTCTCGTTGGGAACAGTATATACGTCTATAACGTTATATATCCTAATCTAAGGCAACCTAACATATCTACCGTAATATCTTACAAAATTCCCGGCGCGTCGGCCCCCACTTCTCGGTGGGAACATTACATACGTCTATAACGCTATATATCCTAGCCTAAGGTAACATAACATCTCGGATGTAATATTTTACAACATTCCTGGCTCGTTGGCCCCTACTTCTCTGTGGTAACATTATATACGTCTATAACGCTATATATCCTAGCCTAAGGCAACCTAACATTTCGAATGTTATATTTTACAACATTCCTGGCGCGTCGGCACCTACATCACGGTGGGAACAGTATATACGTCTATATCGTTATATATCCTCTCCTAAGGCAAATTAACATGTCGAATGTAATATTTTACAACATTCCTGGCGCGTCGGCCCCTACTTCTCGGTGGGAACATTATATACGTCTATACCGTTATATATCCTAGCCAAAGGTAACCTAACATGTCGAATGTAATATTTGACAACATTCTTTTCGTGTCGGCCCGTACTTCTCGGTGGGAATATCATATACGTCTATAACGTTATATATCCTAGCCTAAGGCAACCTAACATGTCGAATGTAATATTTTACAACATTCCTGGCTCGTTGGCCCCTACTTCTCGCTGGGAACATTATATACGTCTATAATGTTACATATCCTAGCCTAAGGCAACCTAACATGTCAAATGTAATATTTTACAACATTCCCGGCATGTCGGCCACTACTTCTCGATGGGAACGGTATATACGTCTACAACGCTATATATCCTAGACGCGGTGCCGATCGGAGCTCCTCTTGGGCCTAGTTCAGGAAGATGGACCATGATCAACGTGTTATGATGGTGGTGGGGGACCACGAAGAGGGTGCTGCCCTCCATGGTGGCGGACACTGGTCAGCCTGATGATCCCTTGGTAGTGGACAGTGGTCAAGCGAGCTGAGTCGATGGTGGTGGATCACGGAGAGGCTGCTGAGCCCTATGATAGTGGACACTGGTCATCGCGATAACCCCTTGGTAATGGAAAGTGGTCAGCGAGCTGAGTCGATGCTGGAGGATTACGGAGAGGGTGCTGACTGCATAGTAGTGGACAATGGTCAGCTAGCTGAGTCGATGGTAGAGGATCATGGAGAGGATGCTAGTCGCTGATGGCGTCACTTGTCTGCGAACGGTGAGTTTGTACAAACCGAATTTTTAATTAGAGGTGGTGGGGTAGATGAGGTAGCAGTAGTAGTAATTTTGATATATACTTGAACAAACTGGAGGGCTATCAGCTAGCGCATTCGACTGAATGCTAGCATATATAGCCCTCCTATTTTATATAACTGTAATCGTTCTTTTTATTAGTTTATCGGTTTAAAAAATGAGAGATTGTTATGTGTTGAGAATAGTTTCGCGATTGAATGACTAGTGTATATCGCGAACACTCTTGGGATTGAACGATTAGTTTTATTACTTTTATTAGTTTTATGATTTATTATTTGTTTTTCTTATTTTTCAATTTTAATTTTCTTTTTGCTACCAAACTTTTGTATTTGAAGAATTTAGCTTTTTGCAATTATTACCGAATTTTTGACGTGTCTCCGAATTCTTGACATATTACTGAAATATTTTTGGACTTCAGAGAATTGAAAGTCCACACCTATTATATGTTAGATTTATAATAAAAATAGTTTATTAAAGTAACGATATAACAAAATAAAAATAGTGTATCAGAGTAACGATAAAAGAATTCCTAATAAGTTGCGTGCGTAAGCAAATAGCCGTGCAGCGCACCGTATCCGTACTCCATTTGTCATTACACAAGTTTAAGAGAAAAGTTGAATGAAATCTTGGTACCTCAGTGGCGAGGCTGCATATAATGGAAGGGTGGATGGGATTTGGGTTTGGGGATAGGTCCCTGCGTACTCATCTCTAAACGTGGAGGCAAGTATGCAGGGACCTAATTCCTTGATAACGTTTTTGAAAGACCGGTCTTTCTAAAACGATATCGAGTAACATTAGATTTAAGACTTAGATTTAAGAATTAAATTTAAGAGTCAGATTCAAGAGTCAGATTTAAGTTATTTGCGTAAGGATATCAATGTTCGTTGCGATGTTCTTGTCAAGTGTCGATATTATTCCATTATTCCATATTCTGTTTTATTTCGCATCTCTTTTCGTTCGAATTCTTACTCTGTCATTCTTCGTTGGTATCTGATCTCGCTCCTTTATCTCGTACTTCAGATTTCTGTGAAAATAAATCAAATTTCTGCGTTACTCGTGGGATCGCCGAGGGATGAGAATACATCTTTAGTTAGAATTAATTTAGATTTATATGCTAAATAAAATAAATAATCTTACCCAAAGTAAACACAACCTATCCCTATTTTCCTTATACTTCTCGTTTAAGAAAACAGAATTACTAATTGATCTAGTGCAAATCAATTCATATTTGCTTGGTATTAATAAATCATTTAACTGCGCATTCGCTTGCATGCATCGCATGCTGCATGTAAGTAAGGGTCCCTAAGCAGTCACCTCCACGTGGTGGACCTGGGCCCTTGGTAACGTTTTCGAGAGACTGCTCTCTCGAAAACGATATCAAGCTAAGGACTACGCGCGTAGACATAAGTATTGTTGTAAACTCGGTGCTAGAAGTACCAAACCAGTTAGAAGGCCATGCTTCGTAACTTCTGATAAAGCTAGATAGATTTTCCACTTGTACAAAGATTACATAGATTTACCTTTAACAATTTTCTATGATGCTCATTCATTCTATTATTTCATTAACTTTACGCGAGATTAGAATAATTTAATTACTGGTACTTTTAGCACCGAATATTTTGCAATACAATTTAAATTTTCCAAGTCCTTTTCAGGACGTTGAAACTTTAAATTGGACAGCAAATAGTTTAGTTTAAGTTAATTTATAAGATCATATTTGTACTCATATAATGTAAATGTATAATTGTGTGAGCCTTTCCCTCTTATCCTGACTCATTTAAGTTAATTTTTACTATTATATTTGTACACTTGTGTAATGTAAATTTGTAATTGTGTAACCCTTTCCCTCTTATCCTGACTTCTCTCATTTATCACAACCGAGCGTAATTATTCTCGCTTTAATTAGTTCGTAAGAATGGTATCCCAGTTCATTGGGTACTAACAGATTCTTCGATATGTGGTAGAATAGTTGTTTCGAAACCGGTATCTCGCATTTCTTTGTTGTCAGCGATAAAATCATTCATTTTCTATTCATATTCTATTCATAAAAACACGTCGGTCAAAATTCAGGGGCTCGTTTAAGAGAATCCTGCATAATCTATGGCAATTTCTATCTCTTTGTGGTGTTTGTTCTCGAAAGAGATTGGTCTGATTGTTGATGATGAGAATGACTTTATATTTATCTATTTTGTGTTCGCAAAGTGGTTTCATTATTCTTTTTACATTTGGAAATAAGAAAATGGTATTTTCGGTGAATACAACGTTGGAGATATCACTATGGTATTGTTTTACGTCAAAAAATCTCCATTTCCACAATCTTTAAGATTCTTTCCAATTGCTTCACGCAAACAGGCTATACGAAATTCTATTAGGAGAATCACTATTAAGAGAATTTTGAAATTGGACGTATTTTCTCCGTTCTTGTCAAAAATTCATTGGTTTTGGGGCGAATTTCAACAACTTCACCAACTTCGTCGAGAATAATACCCCTAATCCTTTCCACTTCCTTTGTTATCAAATTTATATGATTACTATGATGAAATTGTCATGACTATTGTAATGAAATTGTTATGATTATTGTAATGAAATTGTTATGATTACTGTACCAAACTTTGTATATGTATTGTACTGATTATTGTAATAAAATTGTACGGAAACGCATTCTTCTTATTCAGAGAGAAACACACACTTTGATTTATTCCGTTTAATTTTGAGTCGTTTTAAAGTAGAATAATAGAATTTAAAGTATCCTTTCGTATTGCTTTTAGTGCAATACTTTAACTTTTGTAAAATAGAATCATCGTATAATCGTTCTATAATAATGTTTCTCTCTGAATAAGAAAGTGTTTCCTTTTGCGATTCGTAAAGTCCATACTGCAATTTCTAGAATTCTGTGGTAGATTTTAGAAAATGTATTATGGATCTCGGTTTTTTAACTGAAATAGAGTCAGATCTCGGTACCTTCTGTAACGAGATCGTAAATATGTAATGGAGAGTGGATGGGATTTGGATTTAGGGGTGGGTCCTTGCGTAGTCACCTCCACGGGGTGGACCTGGGCCCTTGGTAACGTTTTCGAGAGATTGCCTTCTCGAAAACGATATCAAGCTAAGGACTACGCGCGTAGACATAAGTATAATTGTAAACTTGACGCTAGAAATACCGAGCTAATCAAAAGATCGTGGTTCGTAGCTTCTAATAGAGATAGTTTGATTTTTCATTTGTATAAAGATTTCATAGATTCACTTTTAACAATTTTTTATTATTTCATTAATTTCGTTAGAGATTAGAATAATTTAATCACTGGTACTTCTAGCGTCGAGTCTTTTTCAGTACAATTGAAATTTCCAAGTCCTTCTCAGGACTTTGAAACTTTAAATTGGACTGCGAATAGTTTAGTTTAAGTTAATTATTGCCATCCAATTTGTACATTCATGTAATATAATTTTAATAAGATAATCATCCCCTTTTATCCCGATTTCCCCCGTTTTTATTATTAATTATATATGGTGACTTCTATCTCGCTATGGTCTCCCTTCGATGAAGGGTTGTTTGATCGTTCGACGTCTGATGGTTTGACGTTTGAAGGTTTGATGGTTTGATGTTTGATGGTTTGATGATCGATGGTTCTCTGTTCGCCGTTGGAACGCCGTTGGATCGCCGCTGGATCGCTGACGGATGCGTGCGTTTTTAGTCATAAGTACTTGTATATTGTACATCTCTGTAATTTAATTGTAATCGTATTGTAAAGAAATACGTTTTCTTACCCGGAGAGAGGAATAACTGCTCCCCTTTCTTGCACCCCTCGTTTATCAAGACAGAACTTTTAATTGTTCTCGCGTAAATTAGTTCGCGTTTATTTGCTCGAGCACTCTAACTTTATGCTTCGTAAGATCGCTTCACGTAGATTTCCTCTTTTTTTCTTCTTCCTTTTTTCCCTTTCCTTTTTTTCTCCTTCGCTCGAGATTTAGATTTTAAACGTCACGCAGGGAAACAGTTGCGACTCAATCAAACCGATGCGTGTTTGTCGTGGCCACCTGGATCTTCACGGGTTCAGCCGTGGACGCGCTCACGATGGAGCGGGCTGAGTGGTTCCCAACCCGAGGCGCTGGGGTCTGACCTGCTGTAAGACGGATTCGGGCGGTTCCACGAGGTTCGTCTCTATCGCAGAGCAATCCTAGAGTTGGGCCTCGCTGGGGTTCAGATGGACATCTCACTCACCGTCGGGGAGAGCGCGGTTGCGATTGTTTCGACGTAAGACGTGGCATAAAACTTGCTCGCGATTCGCGTCGGGTACGGTTTGCCAAATGGCTAACGCGGAAGCATCGGATTGGAATGCTCTTTAATATAATAATAGAATTTAGAGTATCGTACCGTAGAACCTTTTGCGAGACACTTTCGTTTGTCGAAAGTGTTGGAAGAGTCACTTAATAAATCTCTCTTCGGGTAAGACAGTGGTATTTCTCGTCACCCCTTTCGTAAAGTCCATACTGCAGTTTCTAAATATCTGATAGATTTTAGGAAATGTATTATGGATTTCGCGTGTATTAAATTCAAGTAGAGTCAGATCTCGGTACCTTCTGTACCGAGATCGTAAATATATAATGGAGGGTGGATGGGATTGGGGGTTTAGGGATGGGTCCCTGCGTAGTCACCTCCACGGGGTGGACCTGGGCCCTTGGTAACGTTTTCGAGAGACCGGCCTCCCGAAAACGATATCATGCTAAGGACTACGCACGTAGATTATATAATTAGTGTAATTAGAGAAATAGATATAGTTTAAGTTAATTTTTGCGTTCGCCGCTGGATCGCCGCTGGACCGCCGTTGGATGACTTGATATAACTTGTTAAATTTATCGTGCCTCATCGAAGGAGGGTTGTTTGATTCTTTAATGTTCGATGGGTAGGTGATTAATGTTCGGAAATCCGCTTAGTTTTTGGTTTATTCTGATTTATTTTAACCCCTCCCTTCGCCGCTGGAACGCGGCTGGATGTCGTGATATAACTTACTACATATTCTCCATTAATATAATTTAATTACGTTCCATCTTTGTTCCTTTCCCATGACTATTCTCATACTAATCAATTCATTCGGTATTTGTAATCTATTCAGTGATCGGTAGATGAGTTATCTTAAGTATTGAAACTGAGAGCAGGTGTAGTTGAAATAGAAGTAATCATTCTGTGATTAAAGAAATATATGCGACGGTGGAAAATCAGGGAATTGTTTAAATAATCCGGCATCTCTCTCTCTCCATCTCTCTTTCTCTCTCTTTCTGTCTCCATGGTATCTTCCCTTGATCAAAGGTTGGCTCTTGATTTCAATAATTACAACAACAGAAAATTTAATTCTGTAGTCGCAAAGTGACTTCATTATTCTCTTTAAATTTGGAAATGAGGAAATGATATTTTCGGTGAATGCAGCGTTTGACGCATGGTATTGTTTTACGTAAAGAAATTGCTATTTCCACGTTTTCCAAGGTTCTTTCCAATTGTTTCACGCAAATAGGCTGTACGAAATTATAATTGAGAATGATTATTAGGGAATCGTGAAATTTGACGTATTTTCTCCGTTCTTGTCAAAAATTCAATGGTTTTGAGTCGAATTTCAACCAATCCTTTTCATATCCATTCTGTTATCCAATTTTTATGATTTCTATAATAAAATTCCTGTGATGTCAATAAATAATTTCAACAGATATTTCTACGTTCGCCGCTGGATCGCCGCTGGATGCGTATATTATTAGTCATAGATAATAGTAATTATAATTAGATAATAGTAATTGTGATAATAATTGTAATGAAATTGTAAGGGAGTATGTACATTGTCTTATCAAGAGCGAAACCATAGAATTTTTCCTCAAAATCCCCGTTTTATCGAAATTGAATATAATTATTCTTAGTCTCCATTTGCACACTACTGATGTTTATCAGTAATAGTTTTATTACTCTGCGTACTCGCTGGCATGCATCGCATGTGGCAAGCAAGTAGTGAGCACGCTAACTTATTGTTACACGTAAGTCGCTGCCATGAGTAGATCCATGGGTCGAAAAGACCGTGGTTTGGAAAGTGGACAGCGCCGGAAACATTTAGTTAGCAAATCTACGTGATTACGTAGATCCACGTGAGTATATAGAGTATCTTTGGTCACGTCGCGAATGTTATGTTCACTTTTCTCTTTGATTTATTACTTATCACAAGTTTGTCCAATTTTAATTACCTTTTTAATTTCATTTTTTCAGAATAGAGTATAATAGAGTTTAGTGCTTATCGCATCGTAATCCCTTTTGAGAAACGCTTTAATGTTTCTAAAGTGTCGATAAAGAGACTTTGTAAATTACTCTCTGGATAAGAACATGATATATACTACCAGTCCCTTCTTCCATTTCGCGATTCGTAAAGTCCACGTTGCAATTTCTAAGAAAATGTATCATGGATTTGGCGTGTATTGAATTCAAGTAGAGTCGGATCTCGGTACCTTCTGTACCGAGATCGTAAACATGTAATGGAGGGTGGATGGGATTAGGGAAATATGGATGTGTTCCTGCGTAGTCACCTCCTCGTTGGTGGACCTGGGTACTTGGTAACGTTTTCGAGAGCCTGGTCTCTGAAAGACGATATCATGCTATGGACTGCGCTTGTAGACATAAGTATTGTAGTAAACTTGATGCTAGATGTACCAAACTAGTTAAAAGATGGTGGTCGTAGCTTTTGATAGAGATAGATAGATTTTTCACTGGATCAAAGGTTTCATAGATTTACTTTCAACAATTTTCTATGATACTCATTCATTCCATTATTTCATTAACTTTGCGCGAGATTAGAATAACTGGATTACTGGTATTTTTAGCATCGAGTATTTTGCAGTACAATTTAAATTATCCAAGTCCTTTTCAGGACTTGGAAATTTTATTTACGTTGTACTTCAGGTAATAGTTGAAGCCATAATTTAAATTAAGTTAAGTAAAATTTTACTCTCGTGGCATCAACCTGGAACCGTCGAAGAATTATACTTTCTCTCTGGTCTTTTTGGATTTTAATTTAAATCAAATCTTTATCTGGCAAGAGGTTTTATGTCTGCAATAATTCACATTTTATGAGCTTTGGAAAATTTTTAATTCGGTCCTCCCCTTTGCGTAAAATATATCCACGAATTTTGCAAGAACTGCTACTTTATCAATTTTGAATCCTATATTGTAGAGGGTGTAAAAATTTGTACGCGATCAATATTTCGGACAGTAATGGTCATAAAATTCCATTAGATCAGTGGCCTATCTTGTAGCTCGTCGGTACTAGGATAAATCGAGACGAAGTTATCGACTTGAGCTTGCAGAGTATCACGAGCTTACCGACAGGCGATACTTGAGCTTGCAGTGCACCGTGGAAAGCTTCACGACACCTCCGTATCGACTCGTCTCGATGCCTGCATGTTATCTATGCGGGATTCTAGATTTCTTCAGAAGCAAATTTCGTTGTAGATACAATCGCAGCACGGAGCAGAAAATCTCCTTACCGATATTCAATCAAATAGCGTATATGTTGCAAGTGTATTATATTCGTACAAGAATTCAATTAGTCGATCAGAAATCGTTAGAACCGCGCAATAAGCAAAGACAGAGAATCTCGCGAATTTTTTTAAACACTCGCGACATCAATCTCGAAATTTGTATTAGCATTGCATTCTCATACAGCAACTTATAAAAGGAATTCAGTAATTCTGTACTTTTGCCAGAGTTTTTCATTTAGAAACGCTATGTCCGCTCTGCCTCATCTTTGCAGTGTTTGGACGTTTCGTTCGCCTGCTTTCGCATTCGTGCTGCGGTGAAATTGTCAGTATCGCGACGTGATCTCGCGGAAACACATGAATAATGTCAACTTTCAATGCGAATTCGCTTTCACCGAGTGTCGGGCTATTGCTACGGACATCAAATTTTAATATCCGCACTTTACTTTACCGCCGAGTGCATGGGAAGTTGTGTTCTTTTCATTGGAATTTTTATGCCTCGTAACGGTCCAGCCGCCAGCGACTGAATGTCTTCTCTAGTTAAGAGATGATCTACTCTGGGGAATGGAGTTCCCCTAGCCTGTATAATGGAAGCAAACGAAACGTCAAGTATTCTTCGTTACACGGAAATCTAACAATGGCGAAGGGTAGGAAAGATGCTTTCATTCGGATGAGGCGGTCTTCTATACGCGCGTTCTTACATCTTTTTTGTACGTAAAAGGATGAGGTTGTATTGTTCTGTTTTGTTGCATCTCGATGGGTATTTAAAAGCAGTGTCGCATGTTTTTGGTGTAGATTCTGATTGTTTCGGAACAAGGGAAATCCTAATTACCTATTTCTGTAGGAGAGTGCAGTATCGTGATATAACGCACGTCTATCACGAATGCAAACTATCTCACGGTAAACTAGCAGTGTGATAGCTCTGCATTTACGATTTCCTTCTCGAGGAAATTGAATTCTATAGAGCTTATCGTTTCAGAATTGTCTAGTGCCGCTTCTTGTTATATTATATCTTAATTTTTATTCTAATTGAAAGGCAAATATGACAACTACTAGAAAACTTTGGAGAACGTGTATTAATGTTAGAATCATTTTGAAGTTTCGACATTTAGATTAGCGATGTTAACTATTCAGTTGATCTTCATTGTGTTTGTGACACAGTATGAATTCAGTAGTTGCGTACGTTAACAATTTTAAACACCAAATTACTTTGTGAAAATGGTTCGATTAAAGAAACTTCGCTCGACACACGATAGGCTTTACAGCGAAGCAGTTTACGCCCTCTGAATTGTGTTAATTAGAAACTTGATTGTAGGTCCAGCGCGCGTTTTCGCTGGAGCTATCATTCACGTTAATTAAAATAGCTCTGCGCTAACAATTCGTTAACTGGTTTGCTTCAATGCCCTGCGAAATTACTCACTAGCAAAAACGTAATCCGTGTGTTGATTCCATTCAAAGGAAGCAAATTAGATTAAATATCCAGGATTTGAATCTCTGGGGAGACGTAAACCGTATGCTGAAATTAATTCATAATTATGTAATGGTCGCTAGGTCATAGATGTTTCTATTGAAGTTTCATTTTCGTAGCGTTGAGCTCGTTAGGCATTGCATATTTTGAGAACCTGAAGTAGAAATACAAATTTTTCTTCTCCGTTCCGAGCGGAGTTTTGTGTAACTTTCCGTTCGGTATCCCAACAGAGTATACTCTTCTTTCTTCAAGGGGTACAATTTTTCACCACCACTGCATCGCTATAGAGGCTCATGTTCACTGTCGAAAGAAACGGTCCTAGACTCTATCAAACCTGGTCGCGCATCGATAGTCGTGTAGAAAGGATAAATTAACATCTGGCATTGGCCAAATATCTAGGTCGAGAATTTACTGAAGAATCATTAGAGAGAAAAAACGACAATACGAATCTCCAACACAATGTATACAAAGTATTCACACTCGCTTCGAAATGAGAAAGGGTGATAAAATGAAATACAAGAAGTAAAAGCAACGGTTCGGTATTTCCACAGTCGAATTCGTTACGTCAAAGAACGCGATGTAACCGATGTAAAATTCGACGAAGTTCAAGTACGCGTGACGAGGCTTCTTTTATTATACTACGTTCGTTCTTTGATTTGAAGGTTGATGAAACTTCCTGTCGGGTTGATTCATTTGGTTAACATGGACCTGGCATTTCGCGGAGAATAATAGATTAACATGACTCGTGACAGAGAGGAGAGAACGAAAAAGTTGGAAGAAAGTTGCCGCAATTTCATCTAGCACCGCGCTGCGTAAGTTCGTTACACGGGCGGAATTTTCCATATAAAGCATCGCGCACGCTGAACATCTTATCGCTTCTTTGAGCTATCGCTGTGAGATTCCCCTAGCCTTCAAAGCAGTTAAAATTTTCACAGTTTCAGTGGAATCGTGCCCACAGCGTGACCTACATTCGCGGAATTTCATTTTTCTCCCTCTAATGTGAATGCATGTGATTGTATTGTTGGATTGAAAAATTCAGGGTACGCAATGGTTCCGTAGACCTCCGTGAGATGTTCGCGAAGTTTCACATTGTCAATTTCACTTGTCGTATCTTGGAACTGAACGAACTTAAGCAAATCGAACATTCTCTTTACCTCTCAAAAAGAATGAAGTCGGCAAATAAGCGGTGTTCTTTCCATTTTTCTGATCTTCGCAAATAATTAGTAACAATGTGGTGAAACGGAACATCTTTTTCCTTTAAAGAGAAATTCAATTTTCTTAGTCGTTTAACTCGAATTGTTTCTCTAATCAATAACGTATTAAACACGTTGACAGTTGCTCGCGGGTATTGCTGAAACTCGTACGAATTTACATTACCGACGCGCGAATGCATCGCACTCGTCAATCATAACATCAATCTACAACATCGGACACCGACGACCATTGAATTATCAGCCTTCAGCTAATTAACTGACAAAACAACACGTACCTTTGATAAAGTCCACAGCCATTCCCAAGCCGTACGTATCCTTGTCGTAATCGTCGAGAATGTAGGCGCCGATCTTAACACCGGGTACAATTCCACGATCGTTGAGCCTATCCAGAGTGTAAAGCATCACCTCGAGCGCTTGAACGTCACGTTGCGGCATCACTGGCCCGCAGGTGATGGTATCCTTCCTCTCATGGACCATCATTAGACGACTTAACACTAGATTATACTCGACCATCGCGCTGTGCTTAACTGGCCACTGATTCGGCGGTTCCAGCTCATGCGACGAGTTGTTCGTCGTTTGCGAGGACGCCTCGTCCATGGTAACGGTTCATGGTCAGAAGAAGTGGCGATCATGTCAAAAGTGAACGAAAATTGGTTCTCGTCGTTAATCAATCCGATGGTCGACGTTTCGGCGGTAACTGGAAGTTGTTCCCTCTCTGTAGACGAAAGCGCGAGATTTTCGTTAAGGTAGTTGCCCAGAGAACCATTCGTACTTTTCAAACGGGAGCGAAACCTTTGATCAATCCTGCACTCTGGAGACGAATTCTAGTGGACGTGTCAACGAAACTCTTAGCCCCCCCGGGAGCATCGTTGCTGGCATTCGCTTGGACATATTCCATTTGCATGGTCGAGGCGGTACTTCGTTGGACCTCGTCCTTGTCCCACGTCGGCGTAGAAGTTCGTCCCGACACCGGGCCTCCGACCTTCATAGATGAATCAAGTCTCAGGTTCGTCGATGTCGATGTTTGCACCGTGGACGACCTGGACTTTCGTTCTCTCGTAGGATGATCGATCACCGGGATGGGCATCGTGCTCAAGGAGTTAAACCCGTCGGACGGATAAACTTCGTTCACCGTTCCATTATCCAACGAGCGGGTTTGAGCCCTCTCATTTTTCGAGCTAAACCCGACGGACGGTTCATCAGGCTTAATGTCGCAGTCGCGTGTTTAAATATTTCGATTCAACGACTCTGTCGCCCTTGAACCGACGGGTTGCCGTTTCTTCGAAACCATTAGAGGATCGTTAAACGTTACTTCATCATCTTCTGTCAAACCATCCGTAGCTGTATCGAACCCTTCCGCCTGGTCTTCGATTTTCCTATTTATCGTCCCAATTGTTTGGATAACGGCTTTTCTGGACGCGGATGGTCGTTCAGCAGGGGTTAAAGGAAGCTTCGATTTCGAATATTTCGTTTTATTCACGAGCGATTGCTTATGGTTCGCGTTTATTTTGATATCCTTCGTAATCTTCCGCTCTTGCTTAGTCGAAGATGAGTTCCTGAACGTATCGTCGGAATTTTCCTCGCCGAATTCAGGAAGGCCACTGTTCTCCGACGTATAGCCCCTTTCGGTTAGACACTTCATATCGTTTCTTAGGTACGGGGCACTCCTTGGCGCCGCAACAGAGCTATGCTCGGAGTTCACGAGGACGCCGTCAGACTCCTTTGTCACGTTACTTTGCGCAGAAGCCTCTTCCGTTGTCGCTTTATTCGCCTCTTCTTTAGCCTTATCAATCTCGCTCCGCGGAGCGTCTAATTCCATATCTTGCGACGAATCCGCGCTCAAATTGAGTCTTATTGAGATCACATCGTTACTTAGACTTGAAACGTTTTCCGGTAACTGTGCATTGTCATTTCAACGTCGAATTCGGTTTGCCATTTAACATCGAGCTATCCGATAGCAGTGAATCTTTCTCACTCACCACATCTGGTGCTTCGAGTGTTACTCTGTTAACTCATCCTGTGCTTCCGTCGTGACTTGTTGAGCTGAATTCATTGCTCAATGTTAAAGTACTCAAATTTAACGTCGAATCATTCCACTGCTGTACGTGTGCTGCAGCATCTCGATCGTCCAGTGAGTTATACATAACGTTCTCTGAAATGAAGTCGATCTCCAATTCTGTCTCGACAATTTTCGCATCGTTATTCAAAAAATCATTTGTCGTTTCGCTGAAAGTAACATTCAATGAAGTTCCACCGTATTGCGACGAATCCAACGCGACCGCGTCGCTAGACGGAATAATATTTCTCTTCTCGCGGATCGAAAAATTTCCGCGGGTTCTCCTGTCTGCCTCATCATCGCTTCTATTTGTTGATATCTGTTTCACGGAGATTCCATTCAACTGGCGTGTATACTCCATCTCTCTCCGAATCAACGTTGATTTACGAGACGTCGAGGTTCACCAGGAACCTTCGAACTCTGAAGAATGATGAGTCCTCCCTTCTGTCTTGATTGCTTTGACTCTTTTGCCTCGCGGCTCGCAATTCGAGGATCCCGAATTCTGGCAGAGGTACGACCACTCCAGATTTATTACATCACCAGAATCGAACGACCTCGGCTCTTCGTCAGGTTTTATTCCCGAATTTTTAATGGACCTTCTGCTCATCAACTGATACATGGAATTATCATGTCCGTCGACTTCTATTTCCCGATTTCCCTTTTGGTTTCAATTCTCCGTCGAACAGTTCACTAATAGAAGCGGAAGATTTAGGAGTTTCAATGAAATATCGTTTCTGGATGTATCCTTTGGGCTCAACATCTCGCGTATCTTTCTTACCTTTCGTAGATGCTCGTCTCTTCGCGTCTTTTAATCTTTTTCGACCTGTCAGCGTTTTCAATTTCAACCGTCCAATCCTTAATGGTTGATTAATAGAGGTGGAAGACTCGGCGGAATCGATTAAATATTGCTCAACCGAGCCTTCCGACGGCTTCCTACCACTCAATCCCCCTGGATCCGCGAATTTCTCCGATTTCAATCCTGTTTCGAATGCTTTACCGATAGAAACAACGGATTCAGGAATCTCAGTCGAATATCGCTTCCTTTGCGGTTTCCTCGCCATCTCCCAAGCTCCGAGAACCCACGATACAGTCACCCTGAAAATAGTCCATAGTCCTTTGACCGTCCACCATATAGGATCTTTTCATCCGAAGACGTCGAAGCTCGCCACTGAATCCCCTTTGCCTTCTCACGTCCTTGTTCTCTCGTCTGAAAGCCTTTAGACTGCCTGAAACCCGGGAGGATAAGCGGGGCTCTTCCGGAATATTCACTGAACTCCCGGTGAATCCGGTCGATCCCCTGGCAGTTGGCCCGGCTCGGCGTTTATCGCGTCGTTCCTTGTGGCAGTCGTTCGACGGGTCGGGATCCGCGAGTCGACGATCGCTCGACCGGATCGATCGATCGTCATCTTCGTCGGTTTGATTCGCGTCCACCGCCTGGGCGGTTCGCCAGGAAATTGCTCTCGACGACTCCTCCGTGATGTCATTCTTGACGAGTGGACGGAATGTTTGCCGAGCGGTAGTTGATGGCAATGATAACTTTTAAGAGTGCCGGGATGACGGATTATTTGAATGGTTTTGGAATATCAGGGATGGTTCATTAGCGCCGCGAGCCCCGTAAGCGACTTCGGCGCGGTTAACCGACAGCTGGTTGTTACCATAATCGAGCGGATACCGTTCGCCCGCCAAACTGTTTCGCAGAATCGATAGCACCACTGACGCGGCCAGTACGGCCAACCAACAGTTGTTCCGCCGCATCACCTGCCTCCCGTGACAAACATGTCCTGGTCCTGCAAAAGTACGCAGCGTCTCTGTGAGTCCACCACAGCGCATAATAAGACCTATCGATCTAGTAATCTTATGCTAATCGAGGAGAAACGTATCGAATATCGTTCTCTACGAGATGTACGTGTTTGTTGCACCGAGACGGTTCGCGGCAATTTGGTTGAAACTATTTGAATGGTACAAAAGGGTTAAATTTGATTCGCTCTGTTTGAGAGCGGTTTAATCTATTTGCAGAGGAATGGAAATGTTTGAAGATTAATTATTCATACATATATTGTGTATGCAATCAACTTAGAGGTTAAGGGTTGAAGCTTTGTATTACAGATACGTGAAGTGCATTAATATCGTGGAGTTTATTTTGAGCTAAGTTATTAATCATGATGCAATAACGAACCAGTAAATATCTCTGCGAGTGTTGCACATTTTCGAAATTACAGAAGAATACCGCATAGTTGGAAGTCCGAGCATTACACGTGCATAGTCAAAGCAGGAGCTAACCTCGATCAAACATTGGCTATCAGTTAAGCGTGGAATATTGCCACTAAATTTCTCGTATCCAAATCGAAGGAGCCAGTGGCCGCAACAGGCGCATACGGAGTCCCGGTGCACCATTGTACATATTTTAGCATCGGTGTATTGATTAATTGTGTTCAATGCGTTCATATTAAATTCTCCATCACTTCTGATAGTACCTTCAAGTGACTGTAAAAGATTAATACCCTGGAAATCCATTTATTTGAACAGCGTCGGTGGAAATCTCGCTCGTCCGAATGCTTTCTGTAGCCATAATACGTTGATCCGATTACTCTTAGTACAAGCGTTTTCATTTGGTTGGCACGGAGCCAAACTGCGATTTGATCGAGAGTGATTTTCCTAGTTTTTATAAATCAGATTTATCGATCGCCTTTCTATAGACCGATACGATCAGCAGCATCGTTGATGGATCACCCTCGCGCAGTTAATCGAATGAAATTTTAATAATCCGAGAATATGATAGCTTAGGAACGGAGCTATCGCGATGTCGATATAATCTATACAATTGATGCAGAATTAATTACCACTCGGTTAACGCTATCTCGAAAGCCAATATAATCTCTTTGAGCGACATCTTATTGTTGCCAGGCCGCGCAGCGATCCCCTAATCGCTCTTCCAGAAAATTTACCCCTCGCGCTATAACCGTTGTATCCTATCTAACCGTGGATCGTCGCGATTCAACGCGAGCATCCATTATTTTAACACTGCTTGCGCGTTAATTAGTCCGTTTCGAGGCACGGTCTTTCCTCTTTGTCCAATAAACTTCGCGCGGCTGCGAATCCTGAAGGAAAGCCTTGGAAACGAAGGTTATATTACTTGATCTCCTCTCCGTGCTCGTGTCCAGGTTTGACGCGTTCGTGGGCTAAATATCTGTCGGAACAATGGAGTTACAGGGCTTTAATAAGGCCGTTACTTTATCGAAGGACAGCCGCGCTCGATAGGATTGAATCGTACGAAATGGACCGCGTTTCGCCCCGTCTCTCGGAGTAGGCACATGCCAGGTTTATTGTCAGATGTATCGACGGAAACGGTGATTTCGCGGGGACAGCGATAGGTTGGTAGGAATCGATTGAGCCCCGTTAAACGGTTATTGGACGATTTAGGTGAGGTAAGCATACTTCCTTGCAGAGCGTATTAAACTTGGTCTTCGATTCTAACGACACTTTCCAGCTTAAATTGACATTTTGGAGGTCTCAGATGCCTTTAATTCAATTATCTTCACGGGTAATTTCAACGGTAACTTTGATTTCCTAATCTTCTCTTATCCGTGGGTGATAATTTGAATGGAATATCCGAAGGATTCATTTTTTATCTTTCAGTTGATGAAATCAGTAATTCACGTTGTAAGTAGTTCATTTCTCTTTTATCGCTTGACGAATTCACTAGAGAATTTGACGGTTTACGGAAAGGAACCAGCATGAGTAAGAAACTTGAAAATTTGTTTGAAAAGGGAGCAACAATAACTGGATATGGTGAATACTGGGTAGTACATATTACTATCTGGATGTGGATTTTGGGAGCGATGCCTTCATCAAGAGAAAATAAGAAGCCAATATTGAAGAGGAAGAGAATAAGAAGAACAGTATGCCGAGGGAAAAATTCAGGGATTCTTCCATTGTTCGTGTTTGAACATTTTTTTCATCTACCCCCGTATTTCGAGGTATAAAGTTAAACTGATAACAAATATTACATACAAGAATGCATGTTTTCGTGAAATTTTATCACGACAGTCTACCATTATCCTCAACAGCGAAAATTAGTAGCCAATATTGTGTTCCGTTCCTTCTCAACCCCTGAAAGAGAAATTACACTTTCTAAAAGACTTTACACATCCTGTAGAATCCGCAACTGAAGGGGTTACCGTAAATACCTTTCTAATTACAGTAGCCCGGCAGATGTTGATTAACCGTCCGTCGAAGTAATCTGATGCTCTAATCCTGCAAACAATCTGAATATCCCGTGTCGTTTAACAACAGCGTTTCGTCTCATGGAGCTTTGATCGATGGTTTTACTAGATTAGTAAATATCGTTAATTACAGTGGTGTTAAAATTTGACACGCGTGTGACAGAGATAATCTGTCGTGAATTTATTCAAACGGAATCTGAATTGTCATCTTTTAATGATCGATCTCTTAATCGCGACCAGTAGAAGAAATTCAGCGCGAAGTGATCAGCAAATCCTCATTGTTGGATCGTTTAACTGGTGCATGTAATTACGACTGTAGATTGTACATTTGTATCAGCTCCTCGCCGTAATTGGTCTGGTTCGAGCCGCTGACATCTGCATTGTCTATGACAACATATGTTGTCGTAACTTTCTCAATCGTATTCGGGATCCGTTCAATTATACAGGCTTGTATAAGGTACATGAGCGCGAAACAGATGGTTGTGATCACTCCTTAGTTCGATTGAGGAATCCGCGTGGCATTTTTCTAAGGATTTTAATCATTTCGACGAGTTCCATGACGGCGTTTCCACCTGGCATTCAAGTGCTACAAAATATTTTTCGTCAAGCGAATTCCACGGATACAATTTCGAACGTGGTCGCGTACGTTCTTTCGTCCGCGAGAAGAAAGAACCCATAGAATGGAGTTCCGCGGCGACGCAGCATCCCCTGCAAGTCAAAAGGGGACCAAGGTGGGAACAAAGGGAATCCTTAATGGCACGCAAAGACCGTCTACTGGGAAATAATTGGAGACAAAAGTCTCCATTCCCGTGACGTGTAAAGTGGATTGATTATTCTTCTGACGATATATCTTTGTTCGATTATACGGAACTGCACTTTAGAAGAGGGAAGTTGTTTTTGTTCTCGATAGGTATCCCTCGTTTACTTTCGAGAACACTCGCTAATGGAGCGATTTTTCCATTTGATGGGTTTACATTGGTTCAGCGGCCGTGCTCTTTTTGTTTCACGAGCGACTTCGCGGCCGGCGCAAGGGTCTCCGCTTTAATCTCCCGCATAGACGGTGAGAATGGACCTTTAATCTTCTCCGAACGATCAGTGCTACCTCTTTTGAAAAGCAAGCAATGTATTGTTAATATTGGATGCTTTCCAACCGACCTTTTAAATCGGCGCTATCATTTAAATTCGCAGCTAGATTGGTCCGTGATCTGTTGGCGAGCTTAACTGCTCCCTTCTTTTTTTGTTTGTCCGCTACGATGTACCACTGTTGATAATCTGTGGCGAACGATGACTGGAATGTGATAAGAGGAATTTTTATCGGGAGCCAGCGAACGATTTTTTCCCAGGGAAAAGCTTCTATAAACGCAGCAAGGTTTTATTTCTTACGGAACTTTAATGCTCTTATAATTTCTCTTAAAGTTTTTATTAAAACTCCATGAAGATTTAAGCTGAGTTTTTCCCCCCTCCGCCGATGGGAGGGATCGCGAGATTTTTATTAGAAATTTCGTAGACTGGCTGTAAGCAGCTTTCGTTGTACCTTGGATTTTCTTATCGTCGCGTATAGGAAATGATACCATGAACGATTTGAACTAGAAGTTCGTTGATACAGTTTTATAACCGCCTATAACGCCGTGTAATTGAGGAAGGGTAGCACGTTCGCGTAAGCACACACAACGCGATATAGGATACGAGGAATTCATTTTTCCATTTTCCGCATTGATTGCAAAATCTTCGGAATATTTCAAAGGGCTTCCAGCTGAAAGTTACTTGGACGCAAAAAGTATTCACGCGTTCCAATTTTTCGCAGTGACCTTATATATATCCGCGCACGTGCACTTGCGAGAATTGAGAAAGTTCTTCACCGGTAGTTTTTATTAGAACTCTCCGTCCGCGGGTACGTGAACTGCGAAGTTCATGAACGTAAAGTTATAGCATACTTTTAAACCTGTCAACTGATAATCCAGCGATTATTCGACGAGATGAATTCATCGATAAAGGAAGAAATATTAAAATTTCCAGGTGGTAGCAGTTTTTTGTACAATTTGGAGAAGCATTAATAGAGTATTCGTACACTTGTATCAATTTATTCCTGAAAATAAAATTGTCGTTCCTCGAATTTTCCTTGCAGGATCCAGTTTTTCAAGAAAGAATTTAAGTTACAAGATCGAAGACGGGGGAAAAAGATTGGCGGTCAGTGCATGCCCCGATCGTTCATCATGGTTCAACCCGCGTGGGTAAGCCGAGCACCTTGCCTGCTTGTAGAAAACTCTTTACTTCCGCAAAAAATCATGGCAATCGTTCTCGTCCGGACAGGCTGATCGTCTACGCGCCTACCTTCCTCTTTCCTTAATTCCGGGCATTCGTACATTTCCCGAGGAAAAATAAACGTCCTCGCAATAGGAACAAACAGCCAAGCATGAAACAAACATATATGTGTCGTATTAACACTAACGTCCGTAAGGGGAAACGGGACATCGACGTCGAATTAAAATTCCAGGGTGTTTTTAGCGCTCGTACGTCGCGAACGTAGAAGAGTGGATTACACGCTAGCAAAGCAGAAAGTCCAAGAAAAAGCGCGAGGTCCTAAGAGGCGACGTTCCAAAGGGGTGGCTAGCGTAGAGTCATAATGCTCGCAGATGTGCCTGCGAACAAAAATTGCGACCAGTGACATTTCGCGTTTGTATCTGCTTCATGGATCTCAAGATTTCGATACTCCTTGACACCGAATGATTCCTCGATTTTCGCAATAAATAGCGGAGACACGCGTGCATCGTAACGCATTAGCTACCGCTCCTACAATTTCTACACCTAGGAGATGACATACCGAATCTCGGGCCTCTAGAATTTTTTTCATTCAAGTACATATTGTCTATGGACCACTAGTGACCGCTCCAGGAGTTCGCTCTCCGCATATTTCGACTCCCAGAGCCAGACATGCCGTATCTGGTACCCCTAGAATTGACTTCACTTATGTACTGATTCGCTCTGCGCCATTAATAACCAATCCATGAGTTCTACCTCCTTATACGAAACATAGGGTTGGACATATCATGTCTGTGGACCCTAGTATTGGTTTGATTTAAGTATATATTGGTTGTTGGCCATTAACGACCCCTCCAGAAGTTCGTCAACTTCCACTTATTTGACACTTGGGCCGGATATGCCATGCCTGGGGCCCCTACTATTGGATTCATTTAAGTACTTATTGGCTCTTGGCCAGTAGTAATCGCTCCAGGAGTTCTATAGCCGCCTACTTCGAAACATAGGACCGAACATACTATAACAGGGGCCTTTAGATTTGGATTCATACAACCCCCTATTGAAGCTGTGCTATTACTAACCGCGCCAAGAGATTCCCTGGCACCTAATTCGACAGCCAGGGTCAGAGATGCTTTCCAAGGGCCTGTAGTGTTGGCCTCATTTAATTACTTATTGGCTCTGGGTCATTCGTAACCCCCCTAGGATTTCGTAGCCCGCATATTCAACCCAAGGTATTCCAAACATGCCACATTTTATCCGCTTGACCATTATATATAAATAGAACCAAATATAACCTAACCTAACACAACCTAACCTCTCGGCGTTAATATTTTATAAAATTCCTGACGTGTCGGCCCCTACTTCTCGGCGAGAACATTATTTACGTCTACAATGTTATATATCCTAACCTAAGGCAACCTAACATCTCGGCGGTAATATTTTACAACATTCCTGACGTGTCGGACACTACTTCTCGTAGGGAACATTATACATAAATAGAACCTAAAATAAATTAACCTAATTCCACCCAGCACTTGTGCAGTAGTGTTTCACAGGATCCCGGGCATGCTGGCCCTACATCGCGGTGGGAACATTATATGCGTCTATAACGTTATATATCCTAATTTACGGTAACCTAACATCTCGGATGTAGTATCCTCCAACATTCCTGGCGGGTCGGCCCCTACTTCTCGGTGGGAACATTATGTACGTCTATAACGTAATATAACCTAACTTAACCCATCTAGCCCATCGCCGGTAATATTTTACAGAATCCCGTTCGTGTCGTCCCGTACGTCTCGCTGGGGACATTATATACGCCTATAACGTTATATATCCTTTTTTTTATCGTGGGGAAACCCTCATGGGTACCTCGGACTTTGGGGACTATCCGAGGTCATGTCGGACTCTTACCGACTAAAGCCCCACGGTGGCCATCATCTGCGCGTGTCGGACGGGAGGCGGGAACTCTTAACGAACGACGACCGGCATCCTCCTGCGCTGGGGTCTCCAGTTGACCCTCTGCTCGGCTACTCTGGCCTGTAGCCTGGTCTTCTACCATGGTGACGCGCAAAGATATCTGTGTGCGCCAAGCGCCGCTCGTGAGCCACTCACGAGCGGCGATACGTCAAAGGTACACGTGCAATCACGATCGCAAGCCCAAACATGCGACCATCTGTGCTTACCTTGACGCACAGCTGGCAAACTCCTGTTTGCTGCCGTTGCAGCTGCGAGTCTTTCGCAGCTGTGCATCCTTCCGGTCCTGGCCGTCTTGGCCTCTTGTGACGGTACAGCTGCGAGTCTTTCGCAGCTGGTCGTCCTGTCCAATCCCGGTCTTCTTGACCTCTTCGCCGTCTTGGCATCCACTTCGGTCATCTTGACCTCTTCATCCCTTCGGGCTCTTCTTCGCCCATCTTCCATATGAAGATAGCCTTTGAGATGGGGTGGTTGGCGGCGAAGTTCCGTTCCCTGATGGGATCTTGGACGTGACCCCCGTCCGATAACGGGAGTCCTCTATCTTGAAACGGAACGGGGCAAACGTCAAGGACGCCGACCCCGTAGGCAGCGTCGAGCAGGGACACCGCGCTCCCTTTCGCGCTCGGCGGCCTCCTTCGCGGCCATGACTTTGTCGCAAAACGCCGTCACGGCCCGCCAGTATCTCTCACCTTCGAGCATCTTTGACATGATGCTCTTCAGTGAGAGATTCGTCCCTACCTCGACTATTAGTGGTCGATGCAGCCGTTCCCACGCTGGACACCTCTCCAGTGTGTGCTGCGCCGTGTCGTCCTCTTCGCCACAGTGGTGGCATGCAGCCGTGGCTTCCTTGCCAATCCTCTGCAGGTACTGACCGAAGCATCCATGTCCGGTCAGTATCTGCGTGGTTCTAAAGCTAAGTAGCCCTCTTCGGCGGTCCACCCACTTATCTAGGATGGTTAGGACCGCTCCGATCGTCCTGTGTTCGGAGCGAGTGGAGAGGTGTCTCTTCCACTCCTCTATCGAAGCCGATCTTACCGCGTCCCTGAGTTCTTTTCTACTCAGGGCTGGTGCGTCATCGTCATCTTCCTGGTCCGCGTTTCGGAGCGAATGGTAGACGAACGCATCCTCGCTGACCATGTATTCGATAGGCACCAGCCCAGCAAGCGCGGTGGCCATATCGTATGATACCGTCCTGTATCCTCGTATCGCACGAATGGCCATCCTCCTCCACGCGCTGCGCAGGGACGAGATCCTCTTGTCGGTGTGTCTCCGCCCCGCGATGGAGCTGTACCACACCGGGGCTCCGTACAATGCTATGCCACGGATCACCCCGGCGTATAGTCTTCGCGCCCTCTCGTTAGGGCCCTTCAGGTTGGGCATTATGCGGCTTAGCTTGAGTGCCGCTGTCTCCAACCTGCCGGTAAGTTTCTCTATGTGGCTAGAGAATCTCCAGTCCTCGTCGAGCCGAAGGCCGAGGTAGTTGATGTCTCGGCCCGGCTCGATCCTTGCCGGTCCCACACTTACCGCCACGCGAGGTGTTCCTCTTGTGGGTCTCCTCCGGCTCCGTCTGCTGAAGCACACGATCTCCGTCTTCTGCGGAGCCAGCTCGAGGCCCATCTTCCGGGTGCGGTTAGCCACGACTGCCGTTCCCAATTCTGCTCCGCAGGCAGCTCGCGTATCTGTCTTACCGGCGGCGAGCACCAGCGTGTCGTCTGCGTAGCATATCAGGCGCACGCCCGCCGGCATTGCTGCTGTCAACGCGGCATTGTACCCGATGTTCCACAGGAGCGGTCCTAGCACCGATCCCTGGGGTACGCCACGGTTGACAGGTCTGCTTTGTGGCCCATCCTGGCTATCGTAGACTATCGCCCTGTCGCTGAGATAGTCTACCACCACGTTCCTGATGTGTGGTGGAATTCCATGCCTGTCCAGGGCTGCGTAAATAGCTGGCCATTGCAGGGAGTTGTACGCGTTCTTGATGTCTGACGAGACAGCGTATGCAACTCCCCCCTGGACACAACCATCTCGGTGAGTCTCTTGACTTCACTCACCGCGTCGATCGTCGACCTTCCCGCCCTGAATCCGTACTGGCAGTCCGCCAGTGCAGGTCCGACGCGCGACAGGTGCTGGACGATTCGTTCGTGTATTATTCTTTCGAACAGCTTTCCTACCTCGTCCTGCAACACTATGGGCCGGAACGCTGATGGTGAATCCTCCGGTTTGCCTTCCTTTCGGAGGAGCACCAACCTACCGGACTTCCATCTTCGAGGGAGCGTTCCCGCCTTGATGCAGGCTGAGAACAGTCTTCTCAGTCTCCAACCAAGGACGCTCAGCGCCATCGTCCAGACACGGCCGGATATTCCATCCGAGCCGGGGGCTGTGTTCTTCTTCGAAATCCTCTTGACGGCCCCGGCCAGTTCCTCTTCGGAAACCTCCAACTCCGGTTTCCACCCGTATCGGGCCGCTGCTGGGGGCTCTTCGTTTCCTCCCTCGGGAAAGAGGTCGTCCAATACCCTCCCCAGCAGCAGGACCTCTAAGGTTTCCGTCAACGGGAGCGCCCATGGTCGCAGTTTGTCCACCTCTATCTTGTAGGGACGCCCCCATGGATCCTCTTCGAGAGATTGGAGGAGTCCATCCCATGCGCGTGCCTTGAACTTCCTGATGGCAGCCTGCAGCTCCTTCTTCTTGTCCCTGTAGCTGTTGTACAGCTGCAAAGTCCTCGTCGCGTCCGAGTTCCTTTTTCTTCTCTCTCTGGTGTACTGGTGGCGCCCAGCGGTGCAAGTTGCACGGAGCTGCGCGATCTCTGCGTTCCACCAGTATACTGGACGCTTCAGCGGACTGCCGCGGGCTCTTGGCATGCCCGTGTCGCATACCGCTGTCATCGCGTTGACAAACCAATCCGCCTTGGTGTTGACATCTTCTATCGGGCTGACCGGCGTCTCCTGCCAGCCTACCGCGAGGATTGCTGCCATCAGGTGGTTTTCCTCGATTCTCCTCAGCGACCACTTCTGGCGGTGGTGATTAGCCTGCTGGGCCGTGTGTGGGACGGAGACATCCATGAAGATGTACATATGATCGGACAGTGTCTCCGTCTCTTCCACCCTCCATTCTCTAATTTGCCGTGCTGCCTTGCGGTTACCAAAGGAGAGGTCCACGATGCTTTCTCCCTGGTACCGCACGCATGTGCTGGCTGAGCCTTCGTTTAGTAGCGTCAGGCCCAGG
The DNA here is from genome assembly GCA_963969225.1 of Xylocopa violacea. Classification (NCBI taxonomy): domain Eukaryota; kingdom Metazoa; phylum Arthropoda; class Insecta; order Hymenoptera; family Apidae; genus Xylocopa; species Xylocopa violacea. The sequence goes on from CAXAJV010000835.1 coordinate 3,325,985, forward strand.
CCAGCCGCCCAGTCTAGCGTGGCGTGGCCTCTTGCGTCCGTCCTAGATGATCCCCACGCCGTCACGTGCGCATTATAGTCTCCTAGCACTAGGACGGGCGACTCTGCATATCTCGCAACTGTCCGTCCCGTCCTGTCCAACAGGTCTTCGTACTTGCTGATGGACCACCTGGGAGGGGCGTATAGTCCGATAACGGTGAATCCTGCCCAGGTTATCGCGACGAATCCTTCCTCGCGTGCGACCGTCTTGATTGGTCGTACACGTGTCCGTGCAGACTGCACGATCACCACCGAGCCGTCTCTATCTCCGATCCACGCTCGATTGTCGCGGATGGAGTACGGCTCCGCTATCACTGCCAACTCGAAATCGCCGCCCTGTAGTCTTGCTACTACCAGGTCTTGGGCACGGGCAGCATGATTCGAGTTGGTCTGCAGGATACGGCATGGCGTGAATTTTATGCCGTATCCATGGCCTCCTCCTGGCCCTTACCTGCTGGAGTCGTTGTTGCCGGCTTCACGGTCTTTCCTTCTTCCAGAGCGGTCGCTGGTTCCTTCCTACATGCCGCTGCCGTTGCGGCTTCTACAGCCGGCTTGCTGCTCTTTTTCGTAGCTTTAGGCGCCTTGCGCACCTCCCCACCAGTCTTGTGGGCGCAGTTTGCCTGCACTCACTGGCTCTGTGGCCGGACTCACCGCACCTGTAACACAGGTTGCGCCGATCCACTTTGCTGGTACAGCTTTGCTGTACGTGGCCAGTTTCCCAGCACTTGAAGCATCGATCCGGTCTCGGCTTTAAAGCCGCCACCCGGATCAAGGACCAACCGATCCTTATTCTGCCGGCATATGCCACTTTCGTGGCAGCGGCGAGGGGACACTGCACCCACATGGTGCCGAGCCCGTTTGACGAGTCCCGTCGTATCCCGGTCCGTATTTCCTCAGCCTTGCATCCTCCTGCGGATGCGATGGCTTCCGCCACTTCTTGTGGCGTTATGGAGCCCTCGAGCCCGTAGACCCTCTGGTCTGTCCTCTTGTGAGGCATCGTGACATATACCTCCCTGTCGCCCAACGCCTCCCTAAGTTTACCGGCGAGGGCAGCCGCTTTGGCCTCCTTCTCCTTGCCGGTAATTTCTAGGATCAATCCGCCCGTTCTGGCCTTTTTCGGGCGGACCTCCTCTATGCCCACCTCTGCGAGCTTTACTCGCTGCCGGGCAGCTGTCATCACCTCAGCGTAGGTGGCTTTGCTATCCTGAGGGATGGTGAGGACGACGGCTACTGTTCTGGGAACCTTGCCCAGTGTCGTCCTTGCGTTGCGTTTCGCTGCGCTGACGTGCACCTGCCTCCTTTCCTTCTCAGCGGCGGCCTTTGATGGCTTGCCAGCCGCAGTTTTCTTTTCCCTTCTGCCCAGGACCTTTGTCCAGGGGAGCTCACCCTGCGTTTTTTCTTCTCCGCAGGGGGGGGGGCAGGGCGGAGTGCTGCGTGCCGCTCTTTTTCCTTCCTCACGGATTCCTCGCGTATCCTCTTCATACGCGCCTCCAAGGAGGACTCGGTTTTCGCAGGTGCCGTTGTTCCTGTTGCGGGTGGGAGGGCCGTCCGTTTGCCCTTAGTGGACTTTAAGGGGGCCTTGTCCTTTTCGACGTCCGTGGTCGTCTCCCCCGTTTTTCTTACCTTTACGTGGAAGGCACGTTTCGCCGCGGTGGGGCGCTCTTTTACGATCATTGCAGTTGTCTGATCCTTCTTCTTCGGAGGGAGTCTCTCCTTAATTCTCCCCCAGTTCTTCTCGATCCGTCGATCGAATCTTTGCTCGAGGCTTGAGAGGATATTCTTGAGTCCAACCTGTAGGATATCCTCTCTTGCCTCCGTTGTAGGCGGTTCTTCTCGCCGCTGGTTGGGGGGAAACCCGCTCCTCCACGGCTGCCAGCTTCCTCTTTAGCTTCTCGTTCTCGAGGCGCAGGTTTTCTGCCTACAGCCTCCACTCTTGGGCTTCAGAGCTCACCGCAGCGGGGTTGCCCTTCGCTCGCTCTGCGAGCTCCAAGAGAGTGGCGCGCAGCGTTCTTGCGCCTATGCGTACTGCCCTCTTCATTGGGCCTTGTAGGTTGCGCGATTTTGCTGCAACCCATTCGATCTTGTTCGCCTCTTTCAAGGCGGTCAGTCCAAGATCGGGCAGGGGGGCCCTTTTAGCCTCCGCCTGCAGCTCCTTGTCTGTCGGCACAGGCTTTGTCGACCTTGCCGGTGGAGGGGGGACGACTGTTGCCCAGTCGATCTCTTCGTCCTCCAGGGCGCTGTCTACGTCAGCGGTGGCAGCTTTCCTTTGCCAGCGCCTTGCGCCCTCCGTGGCTCTCTCGGACAAGGTCGACACCATCGATGTCACAGAGGCGTCCGTGTCATACTCCTCCGTGGTCTGCCTTGCCTCCTTCTGTCCTTTGCTGGACTTAGGGCATGGCCTCGTCGTCATGGATATGATGGAGGCGAGCGACTCATCGGAGTCTTCTTAGTCGCGAGGCGGCTGTTTTGCCTCTTGAGGGATCGCTCTTCCATCTCGGATGTCGAGTGGTCCTCCGACCTTGCCGAGAATAGACAGCTGGGGCCTGCCCCTTTTCCACAGGCTGGAGCCTGTGGCTGTATGAAATAGTCGGCGTAGTCCATTTTGGGATTACCCCTGCCAGACATGTTCGTTTCCCTCTTCGTGTTTCTGTTCGTGTTCGTGTTCCTCAGTTTTGCACGAAACTTCACGAAAAACACATTTGTTTGTCGCGTAGGTATTATTGAACCGTCGGTAAGTTACCGGCACACTCCTCCGCCGAGTGGCCTGGTATGCCCTGTGCACGGTCCGACAGTCGCTAAATGTACGCGCACACTCTTTACCAACACTCGGTCCGCGAATTTTGCGGTTACCTATCGAAGGTTATCGAGGGTGGGTGTAGTTTTCGACTGTCGATAAATCGCCACCTGGTGTCTGTTCGCAGAGACCGAGGAGGTGTCAATTATAGTTTATCGGCCACCGATAGACACTACGGACACCAAAAAATCACACTCGGTCGGAAATTGTCCGGTTACCGACCGTTCAGTTACCGATAACAATGCTGTCGGTAAGTTACCACGCACTGCACTCACTCGTTTCAACCGAGGAACTGTTAGTTACTGTTTGTTGGCCGTCGATGAGTACGCAAAACGCTGCAGTTTAATCCGCGGCCGGCAATTGTTAAGTTACCGACTGCCCGGTTACCGATGCTGTGTTCGCCCGACCGTCGGTAATTCCTCCGTCTCAAAACCCGACTTCCGGGTTGTTGCTTGGTTTGTTTTAACCAACAATACCCTAAACTAACAACGAATATCATGGCAATCGGTGTTTTTGCAAAATTACCAACCGCACGGTTATCGACCGCAGGTGGTACCGCTGCTGTCGGTAATTCGAAATTTTTCAGTTCCCGCTGCGTTTGTTTCAATTATTATTTGTTGAAAACGCACTACACCTTCGTCAACGATCAATTTCGCACGGCTGGCAGGAAAAAACGGCGAGAAATTCCAATTCGTGCGACCGGAATGTTACCTACGACGGTCGGCAAACTTTACCGACCGTGAGCTGTCAAACTCTTGCAAGAATTGATTTTTGACTTGTTTATTACCGCATGCACTGTTTCTACGTGTCCAGTAAACAATTCTACGTCCACTCACTGGCACACGGTGCAACCTTGGTAGAGTTGCTGCAAAATTTTCACCTCCGTCAACTATGTTCCGTGGTGGCAGCACTACTCGGTTCCACTTCGCCAAAATTTACTGTTTTTTACTGTTTTTAACAGTTTTTCCGCCTCGTAATTGCACAAAATCAGTGTCTATTGTCACTTCACACCCGATTATGGCAATTTCCGCACCGAAAAAGGCCTATTTAAAATTCTTGATTTTTCGCCACGTGCACGTTTTCCCACACAAAGGAGTGACGTCACACGTCACTCCTATTTCACTTAAAATCGCTTATTTTCACTTTTTTAAGCGTTTTTTCACCACGAATAAGTTTAATTCTAGTGTCTGTTGTCACTTTACACTTTCTCGTCGTAAATTCACACGTATAAACGGTCAATTTTCAAAGTTTATTGCCGTATATAACAACACGTGTTTTCACGCAGCAAAACAAAATGTTATATCACTCGCTTTATTTCAGTCACTTTCACTACGCGTTTTTACCGATTTTCAATGTGTTTTTAGTTGTTTATCGGCACTTTTGCGTTCACTTTCGTGTTCTTTCTAATTGTTGTCCGTCCGCTACGCGTTTTAGCCCGTTCTTCTCGGTTCTTCGGCACTTTTTTCGCGTTCATTGTCACCTTATGACAGCTCAGTCACTCGCGTTGCGTTACGTGCGTATACACCAGCTGTACTAGCGTACTTGCAGTAATGCTCGGCAACACGTGCCAGTCGGCGCGTGACGTCACGCTCCGCTTCCTTTGTTCTTAGCGGATGCGTTATCTTCTTTTTTACGGTGATTGCACACCGAGAATTTTAATCCGTTCACTTTGTTGGATTTATTGTCCAATCACTTCACTATTTTCGTAGCGTTTATTGCTATTTAGCCGCGTTTTCGGTCCCGCTTTTGCACTCGCGTTTTTCACTCGTCTAGCGGTAGTTTTTGACAACTGACGCGTGACCGGCGTATTTTTATCGCGTTTTCGATATTTTCCCGGCACTCCGCGTTAGGTAACCGGTTTTTTGTCGAAACTACTTTCACTCCCGACGCGTTTTATACGATTTTTACCGTATTTTGACCGCGTTCCCCGGAATTTTTTGTTCCTCACCCGCACGTATTTTTTAACTTTTAGTTTTTTCGTGTCTGTTTACTCCCGTCGTGGTTCAGGCGGACGTACCGAGCAACTGTCGTGCATTCCGAACTGCACGACCACCGTGTATATCCACGCCTGTCTTCCTTTGTTCTATCTTTGTTCGTTTTCGACGTATTTTCACCGAGTTTTTGGCTATTTCCCGCCACGTACGTTCTCGGTGACGTTGTTTTTCGTCACTTATGCTCTCTCAACGCGGTTCACGCACAGATACCGAACGGAAACCCGATTTTTCCGTATAACGCGAGCACGTGGCTTTCGCCGCGAGGCAAGGTGGCGGATAGCGTCGCACACCTCTTTCTTGATTGCTTTCGCGTACTTTTCCACAGTTTTTCCACCTTTTCACTGCACTTCACTTCACTATACTTACCTAGCGGATCCTCTTCACCTCCTGGAACACCCTCAGCTCCGTTCGAACCCGGAAATTCGCGAAACGTGCCACGAAGCGCATACTGTACGGCAGCGAACGCGTAACCACGTGCAAATCGAACAAAGACGCGCACGTATTATGCTCGATTTGCCTCCTACTCGCGACTTTCACGTGAGATTTCCGTCTCAACGCGTAGCTTCGCGTACCCGCAACGTGCCAGAAACAAGTTTTGACACGAAACTGGCGTTCTTCCTCGAAAAATCGAACGGTTTTGAGAGAGCTATCGTACGCACGTCTGTCAGCTTACTCGCCCGCCATGCGAATCTCTCATAACGTTATATATCCTAACCTAACGCAACCTAACTTCTCGGATTTAATATTTTACAACTTTCCAGGCGTGTCGGCCCTTAGTTCTCGGAGGGAACATTATATACGTCTATAACCTTATATATCCTAACCTAATACAACCTAACATATGGGATGTAATATTTTTCAACATTCCTGGCGTGATGGCGCCTACTTCACGATGGGGACATTATAAACGTCTACACCGTAATATAACCTAACCTAACCCATCTAGACCCTCGGTGACAATGTTTTACAGAATCCCGGCCTTGTCGGTACGTCCTTCTCGGTGGGGACATTATATACGTGTATAACGTTATATATCCTAACCTAAAGCAACCTAACATCTCGAATGTAGTATTTTACAACGTTCCTGGCGGGTCGGCCCCTACTTCTCGGTGGGAACATTATATACGTCTACAATGTTATATATCCTAACCTAAGGCAACCTAACATCTCTGATATTATATTTTACAGCATTCCTGGCGTGTCGGCCATTACTTCCCGGTGGGAACAGTATATACGTCTATAACGTTATATATCCTAACCTAAGGCAACCTAACATCTGGGTAGTAATATTTTACAACATTCCTGACGCGTCGGAACCTACTTTTTGGTGGGAACATTATATAGGTCTATAACTTTATATATCCTAGCCTAAGGCAACCTAGCATTTCGAATGTAATATTTTACAACATTCCTGGCGTGTCGGCCCGTAGTTCTCAGTGGTAACGTCATATACGTCCATAACGTAATATATCCTAAAGTAAGGCAACATAACATCTCGGATGTAATACTTTACTACATTCATAACGTGTCGGCGCCTAGAACTCTGTGGTAACATTATGTACGTCTATAACGTTGTATATCCTAACATAAAGCAACCTATCATCTCGGCTGTAATATTTTACAACATTCCTGACGCGTCGGCCCCTATTTCTCGGTGGGAACATTATATACGTCTATAACGTTATATATCCTAGCCTAAGGCGACCTAACATATCGAATGTAATATTTTACATCATTCCTGGCTTGTCGGCCCGTAGTTCTCGGTGGTAAAATTACATACGTCTATAACGTTATATATCCTAGCCTAAGGCAACCTAACATGTCGAATGTAATATTTTACAACATTTCTGGCGTGTCGTCGCCTACTTCTCGATGGGGACATTATATACGTATATAACGTTATATATCCTAACGTAAGGCAGCATAACATCTCGGATGTAATATTTTACAATATTCCTGGCGTGTCGTCGCCTACTTCTCGATGGGGACATTATATACATCTATAACGTTGTATATCCTAGCCTAATTCAACCTAACATCTGGGATGTAATATTTTACATCATTCCTGGCATGTCGGTCCCTACGTCTCGGTGAGAACATCCAGTACGTCTATAGCGTTGTATATCCTAACCTAAGGGAACCTAACATCGCGGGTGTAATATTTTACAACATTCCTGACGCGTCGGCCCTATTTCTCGGTGGTAACATTATATACGTCTATGACGTTATATATCCTAGCCTAAGGCGACCTAACATGTCGAATTTAATAATTTACATCATTCCAGGCATGTCGGTCCGTACTTCTCGGTGGGAACATTGTATACGTCTATAACGTTATATATCATAACCTAAGGCAACCTTACATCTCTATCGTAATATTTTACAACATTCCTGGCGCTACGGCGCCTACTTCCCGATGGGGACATTATATACGTCTATAACATTGTATATTCTAACCGAAGGCAACCTAACATATTGGATGTAATATTTTACAACATTCATGGCGCGTCGTGGCCTGCTTCTCGATGGGAACATTATATACATCTATAACGTTGTATATCCTAACCTAAGGCAACCTAACATCTCGGATGTAATATTTTACAACATTCCTGGCGTGTCGTCGCCTGCTTCTCGATGGGAACATTATATACATCTATAACGTTGTATATCCTAGCCTAATTCAATCTAACATCTGCGATGTAATATCTTACATCATTCCTGGCATGTCGGTCCCTACGTCTCGGTGAGAACATCCTGTACGTCTATAGCGTTGTATATCCTAACCTAAGGGAACCTAATATCTCGGGTGTAATGTTTTACAACATTCCTGACGCGTCGGCCCCTATTTCTCGGTGGGAACATTATATACGTCTATGACGATATATATCCTAGCCTAAGGCGACCTAACATGTCGAGCGTAATATTTTACAACATTCCTGGCGCGTCGAACCCAACTTTTCGGTGGGAACATTATATACGTCTATATCGTTATATATCCTATCCTAAGGCAACCTAACATCTGGGATGTAATATTTTACAAGATTCCTGGCATGTCGGTCCGTTATTCTCGGTGGGAACATCATATATGTCTATAGCGATATATATTCTAACCGTAGGCAACCTAATATATTGGATGTAATATTTTACAACATTCATGGCGCGTCGGCTCCTACTTTTCGGTGGCAACATTATATACGTGTGTAACGTTATATATCCTAACGTAAGGCAACATAACTTCTCGGATGTAATATTTTACTACATTCCTGGCACGTCGGCCCCTACTTCTCGGTGGGAACATTATATAAGTCAATAACGTTATATATCCTAACCTAAGGCAACCTAAAATCTCTACCGTAATATATTACAACATTCCTGGCACGTCGGCCCCTACTTCTCGGTGGGAAGATTATATACGTCAATAACGCTATACATCCTAGCCTGATGCAACCTAACATGTCGAGCGTAATATTTACAACATTCCTGGTATGTCGGCCCGTAGTTCTCGGTGGTAACATTATATACGTCTATAACGTTATATATCCTAGGCCAAGGCAACCTAACATGTCGAATGTAATATTTTACAACATTCCCGGCGCGTCGGCCCCTACTTCTCGTTGGGAACATTATATACGTCTATAACGCTATACATCCTAGCCTAAGGTAACCTAACATGTCGAGAGTTATATTTTATAACATTCCTGGCTCGTCGGCCCCTACTTCTCGGAGGGAACATTATATACGTCAATAACGCTACACATCTTAGCCTGAGGCAACCTAACATGTCGAATGTAATATTTTACAACATTGCTGGCGCGGCGGCCCCTACTTCTCGGTGGGAACTTTATATACGTCTATAACGCTGTATATCCCAGCCTAAGGCAACCTAACATGTTGAATGTAATATTTCACAACGTTCCTGGCGTGTCGGTCCGTAGTTCTCGGTGATAACAATGTATACGTCTATAACGTTATATATCATAGACAAAGGCAACCTAACATGTCGAATGTAATGTTTTAAAACATTCCTGGCGCGACGGCACCTACTTCTCGGTGGGAACAGTATATACGTCTATAACGTTATATATCCTAGTCTAAGGCAACCTAACGTGTCGAATGTAATATTTTACAACATTCCTGGCGCGTCGGCACCTGCTTCTCGGTGGGAACAGTATATACGTCTATAACGTTATATATCCTAGCCTAAGGTAACCTAACATCTCGCATGTAATATTTTACAACATTCCTGGCGTTTCGTCCCTTAGTTCTCGGTGCGAACATTATATACGTCTAGAACGTCATATATCCTAGCCTAAGGCAACCCAACATCTTGGATGTAATATTTTACTACATTCCTGGCGCGCCGGCCCCTACTTCTCGGTGGGATCATTATATACGTCTATAACACTATATATCCTAGCCAAAGGCAACCTAACACCTCGGATGTAAAGTTTTACAACATTCCTGGCGTGTAGGAGACTACATATCGGTTGGGACATTATATACGTGTATAACGTTATATATTCAAACCTGCGGTAACCTAACATCTCGGATTTAATGTTTTACAACATTCCTGGCTTGGCGGCGCCTTCATTTCGGCGGGGACTTTATATATGTCTATAACGTCATATATCCTAACCTAAGGCAACCTAACATCTCCGACGTAGTATTTTACAACATTCCTGGCGCGTCGGCACATACTTCTCGGTGGGAACAGTATATATGTCTATAACGTTATATATCCTAACGTACGGCTACATAACATCTCGGATGTAATATTTTACAACACTCCTGACGTGTCGTTGCCTGCTTCTCGATGAGGACATTATATACATCTATAACGCTGTATATCCTAACCTAAGGCAACCTAACATGTCGAATGTAATATTTTACAACATTCCTGTCGTGTCGTCGCCTACTTCTCGATGGGGACATCATATACGTCTATAATGTTATATATCCTAACGTAAGGCAAGATAACATCTCGTATGTAATATTTTACAACATTCCTGGCGTGACGGGCCCTACTTCCCGATGGGGACATTATATATTTCTATAACGTTGTATATCCTAACCTAAGGGAACCTAACATCTCGGGTGTAATATTTTACAACATTCCTGGCATGTCGGCACCTAGTTCTCGGTGGGAACATTATATACGTCTATAACGCTATATATCCTAGCCCAAGGCAACCTAACACGTCGAATGTAATATTTTACAGCATTCCTGGCGTGTCGGTTCTTACTTCGCGGTGGGAACATTATATACGTCTATTACGTTATATATCCTAACCTAAGGCAACCTAACATCTCGGTTGTAATATTTTATAACATTCCTGGCATGTCGGTCCCTACTTCTCTGTGGGAAAGTTATATACGTCTATAACGTTATATATCCTAACGTAAGGCAACCCAACACATCGGATGTAAAGTTTTACAACTTTCCCAGCGTGTCGGCGCGTAGTTCTCGGTGGTAACATTATATACGTGTATAACGCTATATATCCTAGCCAAAGGCAACCTAACATGTCGTATGTAATATTTTACAACATTCCTGGCGCGGTGGCCCCTACTTCTCGGTAGGAACTTTATATACGTCTACAACGTCATATATCCTAACCTAAGGCAACCTAGCACCTCGGATGTAATATTTTACAACATTCCTGGCATGTCGTCCGTTAGTTCTCGGTGCGAACATTATATACGTGTAGAACGCTATATATCCTAGCCTATGGCAACCTAACACCTCGGATGTAATGTTTTACAACATTCCTGGCGTGTAGGAGCCTACATATCGGTTGGTACATTATATACGTCTATAACGTTATATATTCTAACCTGAGGTAACCTAACATCTCGGATTTAATGTTTTACAACATTCCTGGCTTGTCGGCGCCTACATCTCGGCGGGGACATTATATACGTCCACAAAGTCATATATCCTAACCTAAGGCAACCTATCATCTCGGATGTAATATTTTACAACATTGCTGGCATGTCGGTTCCTACTTCTCGGGGGGGGGGGGAACATTATATACGTCTATAACGTTATATATCATAACCTAAGGCAACCTAACCTCTCTACCGCATTATTTTACAACATTCCTCGCGTGACGGCGCCTACTTCCCGATGGGGACATTATATACGTCTATAACGTTGTATATCCTAACCTAACGCAACCTAACCTCTATACCGTAATATTTTACAACATTCCTGGCGTGACGGCGCCTACTTCCCGATGGGGACATTATATACGTCTATAACGTTCTATATCCTAATCTATGGGAACCTAACATCTCGGGTGTAATATTTTACAACATTCCTGACGCGTCGGCCCCTATTTCTCGGTGGGAACATTATATACGTCTATAAGGTTATATATCCTAGCCTAAGGCGTCCTAACATTTCGGATGTAATATTTTACAACATTCCTGGCGTGTCGTCGCCTACTTCTCGATGGGGACATTATATACTTCTATAACTTTGTATGTCATAACCTATGGGAACCTATCATCTCGGATGTAATATTTGTCAACATCCCTGGCGCGTCGGCCCCTACTTCTCGGTGGGAACATTATATACGTCTATAACGCTACATATATTAGCCTAAGGTCACCTAACATGTCGAGCGTAACATTTTACAACATTCCTGGTTCGTCGGCCCCTACTTCTCGGTGGCAACATTATATACGTCTAAAACGCTGTATATCCCAGCCTAAGGCAACCTAACATTTTGAATGTAATATTTTACAACGTTCCTGGCGTGTCGGTCCGTAGTTCTCGGAGATAACAATGTATACGTCTATAACGTTATATATCATAGCCTAAGGCAACCTAACATGTCGAATGTAATGTTTTAACACATTCCTGGCGCCCCGAACCATACTTTTCGGTGGGAACATTCTATACTCTATAACGTTATATATCCTAGCCTAAGGCAACCTAACATCTGGAATGTAATACTTTGCAACATTCTTGGCCCGACGTCGCCTACTTCCCGATGGGGATATTATATACGTCTATAACGCTATATATCCTAGCCTAAGGCAACCTAACACGTTGAATGTAATATTTTACAACATTCCTGGCGTGTCGGCCCGCAGTTCTAAATGATAACAATATATATGTATATAACGTTCTTTATCATAGCCGAATTCAACCTAACATATCGAATGTAATATTTTACAACGTTCATGGCGTATCGGCCCGCAGTTCTCGGCTGTAACAATGTATACATCTATAAAGTTATATATCATAGCCTAAGGCAACGTGACATGTGGAATGTAATATTTTACAACATTCCTGGCGCGTCGGCACCTGCTTCTCGGTGGGAACAGTATATACGTCTATAACGTTGTATATCCTAGCCTAAGGTAACCTAACATGTCGAGAGTAAGATTTTACAACTTTCCTGGCTCGTCGGCCCCTACTTCTCTGTGGGAACATTATATACGTCAATAACGTTATATATCCTAACCTAGGGCAACCTAACATCTCGGGTGTAATATTTTACAACATTCCTGGCATGTCGGCACCTAGTTCTCGGTGGGAACATTATATACGTCTATAACACTATATATCCTAGCCCAAGGCAACCTAACACGTCGAATGTAATATTTTACAGCATTCCTGGCGTGTCGGTTCTTACTTCGCGGTGGGAACATTATATACGTCTATTACGTTATATATCCTAACCTAAGGCAACCTAACATCTCGGGTGTAATATTTTATAACATTCCTGCCATGTCGGTCCCTACGTCTCGGCGTGAACATTAAATACGTCTATGACGATATATATCCTAACCTAAGGGTACCTAACATCACTAATGTATTTTTTTACAGCATTCCTGGCGTGTCGGTCCTTACTTCTCGGTGGGAACATTATATACGTCTATAACGCTATATATCCTAGCCTAAGGCAACCTAACACATCGGGTGTAATGTTTTACAGCATTCCTAGCGTGTCGGCCCGTAGTTCTCTGTGGGAACATTATATACGTCTATAACGCTATATATCCTAGCCTAAGGCAACCTAACATGTTGAATGTAATATTTTACAGCATTCCTGGCGTGTCGGCCCGTACTTCTCGGTGAGAACATCATATACGTCTATAACGTAATATATCCTAGCCCAAAGCAACCTAACATGTCGAATGTAGTATTTTACAACATTCCTGGCGGGCCGGCCCCTACTTCTCGGTGGGAGAATTATATAAGTCAATAACGTTATATATCCTATCCTAAGGCAACTTAACATGTCGAATGTTATATTTTACAACATTCCTGGTGCGTCGGCCCCTACTTCTCGGTGGGAACATTATATAAGTCAATAACGTTATATATCCTAACCTAAGGCAACCAAACATCTCTACCGTAATATTTTACAATATTCCTGGCGCGTCGGCACCTCCTACTCGGTGGGAACAATATATACGTCTATAACGTCATATATCCTCTCCTAAGGCTACCTAACATGTCGAGCGTAATGTTTTACAACATTCCTGGCGTGTCGGCCAGTAATTCTCGGTGGGAATATCATATACGTCTATAACGATATGTATCCTAACCTAAGGCAACCTAACATATCGGATGTAATATTTTACTACATTCCTGGCGCGCCGGCCCCTACTTCTCTGTGGAACATTATATACGTCTATATCGCTATATATCCTAGCCTAAGGCAACCTAACATGTCGAGCGTAATATTTTACAACATTCCTGGCTCGTCGGCTCCTACTTCTCGGTGGGAACATTATATACGTCTATAACGCTATATATCCTAGCCTGAGGCAACTTAACATGTCGAATGTAATATTTTACAACATTCCTGGTGCGTCGGCCCCAACTTCTCGGAGGGAACATTATATAAGTCAATAACGTTATATATCCTAACCTAAGGCAACCTAACATATCGGATGTAATATTTTACTACATTCCTGGCACGTCAGCCCCTACTTCTCGGTGGGATCACTACATACGTCTATAACGCTATATATCCTAGCATAAGGCAACCTAACATGTGGAATGTGATATTTTACAACATTCCTGGTGCGTCGGCCCCTACTTCTCGGTGGGAACATTATATAATTCAATAACGTTATATATCCTAACCGAAGGCAACCAAACATCTCTACCGTAATATTTTACAACATTCCTGGCGCGTCGGCACCTCCTTCTCGGTGGGAACAATATATACGTCTATAACGTCATATATCCTCTCCTAAGGCTACCTAACATGTCGCATGTAATATTTTACATCATTCCTGGCGCGTCGGCCCCTACTTCTCGGTGGGAGAATTATATAAGTCAATAACGTTATATATCCTAACCTAAGGCAACCTAACATGTCGAGCGTAATATTTTACAACATTCCTGGCTCGTCGGCCCCTACTTCTGGGTGGGAACATTACATACGTCTATAACTCTATATATCCTAGCCTAAGGCAACTTAACATGTCGAATGTAAAATTTTACAACATTCCTGTCTCCTCGGCCCCTACATCTCGGTGGGAACAATATATACGTCTATAACGTTATATATCCTAACCTAAGGCAACCTAACATGTCGAATGTAATAATGTACTAAATTCCCGGCTCGTCGGCCCCCACTTCTCGGTGGGATCACTCCATACGTCTATAACGCTATATATCCTAGCATAAGGCAACCTAACATGTGGAATGTAATATTTTACAACATTCCTGGCGCGTCGGCACCTACTTCTCGGTGGGAACATTATATACGTCTATAACGCTATATATCCTATCCTAAGGCAACCTAACGTGTCGAATGTAATATTTTACGACATTCCCGGCACTTCGACCCCTACTTCTCGGTGGGAACGTTATATACGTCTATAACGCTATATATCCTAGCTTAAGGCACCCTAACATGTCGAACGTAGTATTTTACAACTTTCCCGGCACTTCGGCAACTACTTCTCGGTGGGAACAGTATATACGTCTATAACGCTATATATCCTAGCCTAAGGCAACCTAACATGTCGAACGTAATATTTTGCAACATTCCCGGCACTTAGGCCCCTACATTTCGGTGGGAACATTATACACGTCTATAACACTATATATCCTAGCTTAAGGCAACCTAACATGTCGAATGTAATATTTTACAACATTCCCGGCACTTAGGCCCCTACATTTCGGTGGGAACATTATATACGTCTATAACACTATATATCCTAGCTTAAGGCAACCTAACATGTCGAATGTAATATTTTACCCCATTCCTGGCGCGTCGGAAACTTCTTCTCGGTGGGAACAGTATATACGTCTATAACGCTATATATCCTTTTTTTTTGTCGCAGGGAAATCCTCATGGATACCGTGGATTTTTGGGAAATCCGCGGTTATGTCGGACTCTTACCGACTAAAACCCTGCGGTGGTCTTCCTACACTTGTAGCGGGTAGCCGGGAACTCTTTCGAACGCATCCAGCATCCGGCCTCGTGTCTGAGTTCGTTGAACTCTCTGCACACAGCTCGTTCTCGAGTTCATTATTTAAACAGGCAGCGACCGCAACCACCGAGGTCGCTGCCCTCTCCTCGGTCGAGCGCGTGCCGGAGAGACGTGACCCAAATCCTGTCTATCCGGCGCTCGGCGGCTCTTTCTCTTTTTCTAATTTAATTTTTCTGCCTCCTTCCTTCTACGTCGTTTACCTCTTCTCCTGCTTGCGGCATTTCGAGATGGACGGCAGCGGCGAAGCTCCACTCCCCGGTGGGTACTTTGAAGCGACACTCGAGCCGTGATGGACGAGAGTCCCCTACCTTGGAGTGGAACGTGGCAAACGTCTACGACGCCGACCACATAAGACTCGTCGAGCAGAGAGCGTGCTGTCCCTTTCGCGCTCGGCGGCTTCCGTCGCAGCCATTACTTTGTCGCAAAAGAAGGTAACGGCTCGCCAATATCTCTCCCCTTCCAGCATCTTCGGCAGGATGCTGGTCGGCGAGAGATCCGGTCCGATCTCTGCCACGAGAGCGTGGCGCAGCGTTTGCCATGCCGGACAGAGTTCCAGCGTGTGCTGCGCAGAGTCGTCTCCGTCTCCGCAATGGTGACATTCAGCCGTGGCTTCTTTTCCGATCTTGCACAGGTACTGACCGAAGCAACCGTGTCCAGTCAGCATCTGCGTCACTCTGAAGTTGAGCTGCCCTCTCCTGTTTTCTACCCATTTTTCCAAGATGGGTAGAATCGCTCCGACGATCCTGTGATTGGTCGCAGGTGCGAGTTTCTCCTTCCATTTAGAGAAAGTGAAGCGTCTCGCTTCTCTTCTAATCTCGTCCTTCGTCGGAGCGGGTGCACCTTCTTCTTGTACCTGGCGCATTGTACGAAGGGTTTCGTACACTATCAGATCTTCCTGCGCCAGGTATTCCAGTGGTGCGAGACCCGCCAGCATTGTTGCCGCATCGTAAGAAATCGTGCGATATCATCTTACGATCCGAATGGCTATTCTTCGCCACGCGCTTCGCAGCAGCTGCAGCTTTCTGCCTCCTTTGTTCAGCGCGTCGCTCCATACCGGGGATCCGTAAAGCGCGATGCTCCTTATCACCCCGGCATAAAGTTTCCTTACTTTCTCGTCCGGTCCGTGCAGATTCGGCATGATACGGCTTAGGTAATTCGCCGCAGCATCCAGTCGAACGGCCTGACGAGCGAAGTGGAGACCAAAGATCCATTTATCATCAAGGAGCAGTCCAAGATACTTCATCTCGCTCCCCACTGTAACTTTGGCTGGTCCGATGTTGACCACTTCGTTTCCTCCTAGCGGGTCTCTTCTTCGTCCCTTGAAGCACAGGATTTCAGATTTCTCCGGTGCCATCTGGAGCCCCATCTTCTTGATGGCATTAGCCACGACCGCAACTGCCATTTCGGCCCGGCAAATTGCGCGTTGCCGGCACGTGTCGACTGTCAACACCATCGTGTCATCCGCGTAGCATGTGAGATGCACGCCGGACGGCATTGGCAGCTTCAGGACCGCGTCGTACCCGAGATTCCAGAGAAGCGGTCCGAGGACCGATCCCTGGGGAACGCCGCGATCAATCTTCTTCTTCTCGATTCCGTGCCGGCTATCGTAGAGAATCGCGCGGTCGCTCAGGTAATTTTCCACGACCCTTCGCAGGTATCGGGGAAACCCGTGCTTTTCAAGCGCTCTACGTATCGTACTCCATTCGAGGGAGTTGAACGCATTCTTAATATCTAAAGATATCGCGATTACGACTCTCCCGGCGGCAATCGCGTTTTCGGCGAAACTTTTCACTTGTCGAATCGCGTCAATCGTCGATCGCCCTTCTCGGAAACCGAACTGGTTCTCGGCTAAGTTCGGCCCGGTTCGCGACAGGTGCTCGACGAGGCGGTTGTGGATTATTCTTTCAAATAATTTTCCGATTTCGTCGAGCAAAACTATCGGCCTGTACGCGGCCGGTGAATCCTCCGGTTTTCCCGGCTTTCGGAGCAACACTAATCTGCCAGTTTTCCATTTTGCTGGCAACGTGCCCGTCTTCAAGCATGCTGTAAATAACTTCCGCAATCTTGAATTCAGGACACTGAGTGCCATCAACAAGGCACGGCCGGGAATTCCATCCGGTCCGGGCGCGGTGTTCTTCTTTGTCATGCGCTTTATGGCGCGAGCCATTTCCTCCTCGCTGACGTCGTTGTCCTGCGACCAGATGATCGGGTCGATGTGTTCTGAAATTTGCGAGTTGCTCGCCGAAGCAGATTCTCCCGGTGGGAAGAGCGCGTCAACGACTCGCCTCAAGAAAGGCGTCTCCGTCGTCTCCGTTAACGGGGGCGCCCACGGTCGTAATTTATTCTTTACTATCTTGTACGGCCGCCCCCACGGATCCTCACGCAGCGTTTCCAGCAGCCCGTTCCATGCTCGTGCCTTTGACGCTTTTATGGCGGCTTGCAGCTCTATTTTCTTCTCCTTGTAAACTTCATAAAGTTCCGCCTTCCTTTCCGGATCGGGATCCCTTCGTTTCCGGTATCTCGTGTACTGTCTCCGCGCGGTCGTGCTCTCCGCACGGAGATGAGCGATCTCATTGCTCCACCAGTACAAAGGTTTACGCGGAGGATTTGACTTTATTTTCGGCATGCTTGCATTGCATACCGAGGTCAACGTCCTTGTAAACCATTCGGCTTCTCGCTCGACTACGGCCGTTTCGGTCGCCTCGCTCGGCCAGGTAGCGACGAGGGTAGCCGCCATAAACATATCCTCGTCCAACTTTCGCAACGACCATTTATTTTGTTTTCCAGTCGTAGTTTTTCTTCTTTGCATGGTTGACACGTCGATCCTTATGTAGAGATGATCAGATAATGTTTCGGTCGTGTCAACTTTCCAGCCGGTGACTCTTCGGGATGCTGCGTCGTTCGCGAACGAGAGGTTGACCGTGCTCTCGCCCTGCTGACGTACGCACGTACTGGCAGATCCTTGATTCAGCAGCCTGAGATTCGCGGATGCTGCCCAGTCCATCGTCGAGTGTCCGCGCTGGTTCGTTCTGGAGGAGTGCCACATAGTTGCGTGAGCATTAAAATCTCCCAGAACGAATGTTGGACGGGGGGCGTGGCTTCGCACTACCCCCTCCACTTCATCTAAGAGCCGGTCGTAATCTTCCAGTGACCAGCTCGGCGGAGCGTATATTCCGATGACGACGCAGTCCGACCACGATACGGCTACGTAACCACGCCCTTGCGCGATGAGCGTGATCGGACGGATGCGTGTCGCCGTCGTCTGAATAATTGCCACTGTCTTCTCTTTGTTTGCTATCCACGACGGCTTGTCGTGGATAGAATACGGCTCCGCTGCAACGACTAATTCGACTACGCCGCTGTGTAAGCTTTCGAGCATCAAATCTTGTGCTCTCGCGGCGTGATTCAAATTAGCTTGCAGTATTTGTGATTTCGCGTTGAGTATTACGCGATTTCCATTTTCTCCTCGTGGCTAATGGACGCCTTCGGAGATTCACGCGCTTTCTCCACTGCAGGTATAGATTTGGCTGCTGTTGCGGCCTCTTCCTTCTTCTGTGCAGGTACACCTGTCGATTTCGCGCCGGATTTAGCGGCGGTCGCTCTCTCTTTCGTCGCCGGCGGCGAAGCAGAGCAGGCCTTACTACCTGCTCTATGTCCGTGCGGGCGGCCCGCCGATTTGCAAACCGGGCACGTCGGCGACTTCTCTTTGCAATTTGTCGCACGATGTCCCTTTTCGCCGCACCTGTAGCAGGCTTCGGTGCGGTCCACGTTCGCTGTGCATTTAGCGATCACGTGGCCGATCGCCCAGCATTTGAAGCAGATTAACTGCCTTTCCTCTATATGTTCGACTCGGACAGACGACTTTTACGTCATAGGTAGTGCAGCCGCCTTGCGCGGCGACTGCCTCGACGATTTCGTCGACCGTTAGAGAGTCTTCCATTCGGAAAACTCTCAAGGCCGCCCGTTTGCATGGGCGCGTGACTTTCACGCCGCACGTCGTCGCGAATAATTGGCTCAGTCTTAGCGCGAGCTTATCCGCTTTTTCCTCCTTACCGTCGCAGCTTATTTCCAAAATAAGTGCGCCGGTTAGCGCCTTTCTGGGCCTTACTTCTTCTATACCCAGTTCTGACAACTTTATATGCTGCCGAGCTGTCGTCATCAGCTCGGCGTAAGTCATACGGCTATCCCTACCTATCGTAATGACGATAGCGGCCGTGCGCGGGTTTTTCGCCAGTTTCGGCTTCTCCTTTGGCACCGGCTTCGCAGTTACTACCTGCGACGGTGCCTTTTTTCCTGCGCTCGAGAGTTTGCTTGCCGCGGTCACTGTCTTTTTCTTTATTTTTCTACCGAGGACTTTCGTCCACGGCGTTTCCATCTTATTCGCACTCGGCACAGCAGTTGTGGTTGCTGCAGGAGATTTCTTAACATTCTCCTTACGCACCTGCTCTTTTTGTATTTCTTCCATCCTCTTCTGGACGGGAGACTTCTTTTTTTCTTCCGCTTTCGCGCCTTTCTTCACCGGTGGAGGGGGCACCGCCTCTCTCTCTCCACCGGACTTTTCCTTCTTCATCGGTTCGGCGTTTCTTTCCGCTTTCGCAGGTTCCTCGCGTCGCGCCGAGTTTCTTGCCGCCGATCGCGGACGCTCCTCCTTGGGAGCGAAGCGTTTCTCCGCCTTCTCCCAAAAGCTCGAGAGTCTTTCATTTATGATTGCCCCGATCTGCTGCATCAGCAGAACGAGACCGCCATCGGAGATGCTGGTAGCTTCCGTCGTCGGTGCGAGCGATTGTCGTCGCGATTTCCCCTCGCTGCGCTTGGCGATTTCCATGCGTTCAATCGCCGGTGGTAATTGGCTGCTTTCCCTGTTTTCCAGGGCGGTCAGCCTCTCCTTTAGAATGGCGTTCTCCTTCTCTAACTTTTCGGCCTTCGCTTTAATAAGGCCAAATTCGGGATCCTCTGCGGATCCTGCGATGGCGCGGCTGGAGCGCAGTCCGGCTTCCGTCGTAGCCGCTCGCAGGATCCTTACGCTTACTCGCATCGTTCTTTTTATTGAACCTTTGAGCTGCGATGACTTCGCAGCTGCGTACTCAATCTTCGAACGCTATATATCCTAGCCTAAGGCAACCTAACATGTCGAATGTAATATTTTACAACATTCCTGGCGCGTCGGCCCCTACTTCTCGGTAGGAACATTATATACGTCTATAACGATACATATCCTAGCCTAAGGCAACCTAACATGTGGAATGTAATATTTTAATACATTCCTGGCACGTCGGCCCCTACTTCTCGGCGGGCACATTATATACGTCTATAACGTTGTATATCCCAACCTAAGCCAATCCTAACATGTCGATTGTAATATTTTAGAACATTCCTGGCGCGTCGGCACCTATTTCTCGGTGGGAACATTATATACGTCTATAACGCTATATATCCTAGCCTACGGCAACCTAACATGTCGAGCGTAATATTTTACAACATTCCTGTCTCGTCGGCTCCTACTTTTCTTTGGGAGCATTATATACGCCTATAACGTTATGTATCCTATCCTAAGCCAACCTAACATGTCTGCCGTAATATTTTACAACATTCCTGGCATGCAAGTCCCTACTTCTCCGTGGTAACATTATATACGTCTATAACGCTATATATCCTAGCCTAAGGCAACCTAACATTTCGAATGTAATATTTTACAACATTCCTGGCTCCTCGGACCCTACTTCTCGGTGGGAACATTATATACGTCTATAACGCTATATATCCTGGGCTAAGGCAACCTAATATCTCGGATGTAATATTTGACAACATTCCTGGCGTGTCGGCCCGTACTTCTCGGTGGGAATATCATATACGTCTATAACGTTATATATCCTAGCCTAGGGCAATCCTAACATGTCGAGTGTAATATTTTACAACATTCCCGGCACTTGGGCAACTACTTCTCGGTGGGAACGTTATACATGTCTATAACGCTGTATATCCTAGCTTAAGGCAGCCTAACATGTCGAATGTAATATTTTACAACATTCCTGGCGCGTCGGCAACTACTTCTCGATGGGAACAGTAGATACGTCTATAACGTTATATATCCTAACCTAAGGGAACCTAACACCTCGGATGTAATATTTGACAACATTGATGGCGTGTCGGCCCCTATTTCCCGGTGGGAACATTATATACGTCTATAACGCTATATATCCTAGCCTAAGGCAACCTAACATGTCGAGTGTAATATTTTACAACATTCCTGGCACGTCGGCAACTTCTTCTCGGTGGGAACAGTATATACGTCTATAACGCTATATATCCTAGCCTAAGGCAACCTAACCTGTCGAGCGTAATACTTTACAACATTCCCGGCACTTCGGCAACTACTTCTCGGTGGGAACGTTATATACGTCTATAACTCTATATATCCTAGCTTAAGGCAACGTAAAATGTCGAATGTAATATTTTACAACATTCCTGGCGCGTCGGCCCCAACTTCTCGGTGGGAACAGTATATACGTCTATAACGTTATATATCCTAGCCTAGGGCAATCCTAACATGTCGAGTGTAATATTTTACAACATTCCCGGCACTTGGGCAACTACTTCTCGGTGGGAACGTTATACATGTCTATAACGCTGTATATCCTAGCTTAAGGCAGCCTAACATGTCGAATGTAATATTTTACAACATTCCTGGCGCGTCGGCAACTACTTCTCGATGGGAACAGTAGATACGTCTATAACGTTATATATCCTAACCTAAGGGAACCTAACACCTCGGATGTAATATTTGACAACATTGATGGCGTGTCGGCCCCTATTACCCGGTGGGAACATTATATACGTCTATAACGCTATATATCCTAGCCTAAGGCAACCTAACATGTCGAGTGTAATATTTTACAACATTCCTGGCACGTCGGCAACTTCTTCTCGGTGGGAACAGTATATACGTCTATAACGCTATATATCCTAGCCTAAGGCAACCTAACCTGTCGAGCGTAATACTTTACAACATTCCCGGCACTTCGGCAACTACTTCTCGGTGGGAACGTTATATACGTCTATAACTCTATATATCCTAGCTTAAGGCAACGTAACATGTCGAATGTAATATTTTACAACATTCCTGGCGCGTCGGCCCCAACTTCTCGGTGGGAACAGTATATACGTCTATAACGTTATATATCCTAGCCTAAGGCAACCTAACATGTCGAATATAATATTTTACAACATTCCTTGCGTGTCGGCCCCTACGTCTCTGTGTGGAACATCATATACATCTATAACGTTATATATCGTAACCTAAGGCAACCTAACCTCTCTACCGTATTATTATACATAATTCCTGGCATGTCGGTCCCTACTTCTCGTTGGGAGCATTATATACGTCTATAACGTTATATATCCTAACCTAAGGCTACCTAACCTCTCTACCGTAATATTTTACAACATTCCTGGAATGTCGGTCCCTACTTCTCGGTTGGAACATTATATACGTCTATAACGTTATATGTCCTATCCTAAGGCAACCTAACATGTTTACCGTAATATTTTACACCATTCCTGGCATGCAAGTCCCTACTTCTCCGTGGTAACATTATATACGTCTATAACGTTATATATCCTAGCCTAAGGCAACCTAACAGCTCGCATGTAATATTTTACTACATACCTGGAACGTCGGCCCCTACTTCCCGGTGGGAACATTATATACGTCTATAACGCTATATATCCTAGCCTAAGGCAACCTAACATGTCGAATGTAATATTTGATTACATTCTGTTCGTGTCGGCCCGTACTTCTCAGCGGGAACATTATATACGTGTATAACGTTATATATCCTAGCCTAAGGGAACCTAACATCTCGGATGTAATATTTAACTACATTCCTGGCACGTCGGCCCATACGTCTCGGTGGGAACATTATATAAGTCAATAACGTTATATGTCGTAACATAAGGCATCCTAACATCTCGGATGTAATATTTAACTACATACCTGGCACGTCGGCACCTACTTCTCGGTGGGAAAATTATATACGTCTATAACGCTATATATCCTGGGCTAAAGCAACCTAACATCTCGGATGTAATATTTGACAACATTCCTGGCGTGTCGGCCCGTACTTCTCGGTGGGAGTATCATATACGTCTCTAACGTTATATATTCTAGCCTAGGGCAATCCTAACATGTCGAGTGTAATATTTTACAACATTCCCGGCACTTCGGCAACTACTTCTCGGTGGGAACGTTATATACGTCTATAACGCTATATATCCTTGCTTAAGGCAACGTAACATGTCGAATGTAATATTTTACAACATTCCTGGCGCGTCGGCTCCAACTTCTCGGTGGTAACATTATATACGTCTATAACGCTATATATCCTAGCCTAAGGCAACCTAACATTTCGAATGTAATATTTTACAACATTCCTGGCTCCTCGGACCCTACTTCTCGGTGGGAACATTATATACGTCTATAACGTTGTATATCCCAACCTAAGCCAATCCTAACACGTCGATTGTAATATTTTAGAACATTCCTGGCGCGTCGGCACCTATTTCTCGGTGGGAACATTATATACGTCTATAACGCTATATATCCTAGCCTACGGCAACCTAACATGTCGAGCGTAATATTTTACAACATTCCTGTCACGTCGGCTCCTACTTTTCTTTGGGAGCATTATATACGCCTATAACGTTATGTATCCTATCCTAAGCCAACCTAACATGTCTGCCGTAATATTTTACAACATTCCTGGCATGCAAGTCCCTACTTCTCCGTGGTAACATTATATACGTCTATAACGCTATATATCCTAGCCTAAGGCAACCTAACATTTCGAATGTAATATTTTACAACATTCCCGGCACTTGGGCAACTACTTCTCGGTGGGAACGTTATACATGTCTATAACGCTGTATATCCTAGCTTAAGGCAGCCTAACATGTCGAATGTAATATTTTACAACATTCCTGGCGCGTCGGCAACTACTTCTCGATGGGAACAGTAGATACGTCTATAACGTTATATATCCTAACCTAAGGGAACCTAACACCTCGGATGTAATATTTGACAACATTGATGGCGTGTCGGCCCCTATTTCCCGGTGGGAACATTATATACGTCTATAACGCTATATATCCTAGCCTAAGGCAACCTAACATGTCGAGTGTAATATTTTACAACATTCCTGGCACGTCGGCAACTTCTTCTCGGTGGGAACAGTATATACGTCTATAACGCTATATATCCTAGCCTAAGGCAACCTAACCTGTCGAGCGTAATACTTTACAACATTCCCGGCACTTCGGCAACTACTTCTCGGTGGGAACGTTATATACGTCTATAACTCTATATATCCTAGCTTAAGGCAACGTAACATGTCGAATGTAATATTTTACAACATTCCTGGCGCGTCGGCCCCAACTTCTCGGTGGGAACAGTATATACGTCTATAACGTTATATATCCTAGCCTAAGGCAACCTAACATGTCGAATATAATATTTTACAACATTCCTGGCGTGTCGGCCCCTACGTCTCTGTGTGGAACATCATATACGTCTATAACGTTATATATCGTAACCTAAGGCAACCTAACATCTCTACCGTATTATTATACATAATTCCTGGCATGTCGGTCCCTACTTCTCGTTGGGAGCATTATATACGTCTATAACGTTATATATCCTAACCTAAGGCTACCTAACCTCTCTACCGTAATATTTTACAACATTCCTGGAATGTCGGCCCCTACTTCCCGGTGGGAACATTATATACGTCTATAACGCTATATATCCTAGCCTAAGGCAACCTAACATGTCGAATGTAATATTTGATTACATTCTGTTCGTGTCGGCCCGTACTTCTCAGCGGGAACATTATATACGTGTATAACGTTATATATCCTAGCCTAAGGGAACCTAACATCTCGGATGTAATATTTAACTACATTCCTGGCACGTCGGCCCATACGTCTCGGTGGGAACATTATATAAGTCAATAACGTTATATGTCGTAACATAAGGCATTCTAACATCTCGGATGTAATATTTAACTACATACCTGGCACGTCGGCCCCTACTTCTCGGTGGGAAAATTATATACGTCTATAACGCTATATATCCTGGGCTAAGGCAACCTAACATCTCGGATGTAATATTTGACAACATTCCTGGCGTGTCGGCCCGTACTTCTCGGTGGGAGTATCATATACGTCTCTAACGTTATATATTCTAGCCTAGGGCAATCCTAACATGTCGAGTGTAATATTTTACAACATTCCCGGCACTTCGGCAACTACTTCTCGGTGGGAACGTTATATACGTCTATAACGCTATATATCCTTGCTTAAGGCAACGTAACATGTCGAATGTAATATTTTACAACATTCCTGGCGCGTCGGCCCCAACTTCTCGGTGGTAACATTATATACGTCTATAACGCTATATATCCTAGCCTAAGGCAACCTAACATTTCGAATGTAATATTTTACAACATTCCTGGCTCCTCGGACCCTACTTCTTGGTGGGAACATTATATACGTCTATAACGCTATATATCCTGGGCTAAGGCAACCTAATATCTCGGATGTAATATTTGACAACATTCCTGGCGTGTCGGCCCGTACTTCTCGGTGGGAATATCATATACGTCTATAACGTTATATATCCTAGCCTAGGGCAATCCTAACATGTCGAGTGTAATATTTTACAACATTCCCGGCACTTGGGCAACTACTTCTCGGTGGGAACGTTATACATGTCTATAACGCTGTATATCCTAGCTTAAGGCAGCCTAACATGTCGAATGTAATATTTTACAACATTCCTGGCGCGTCGGCAACTACTTCTAGATGGGAACAGTAGATACGTCTATAACGTTATATATCATAACCTAAGGGAACCTAACACCTCGGATGTAATATTTGACAACATTGATGGCGTGTCGGCCCGTACTTCTCGGTGGGAACAGTATATACGTCTATAACGCTATATATCCTAGCCTAAGGCAACCTAACCTGTCGAGCGTAATACTTTACAACATTCCCGGCACTTCGGCAACTACTTCTCGGTGGGAACGTTATATACGTCTATAACTCTATATATCCTAGCTTAAGGCAACGTAACATGTCGAATGTAATATTTTACAACATTCCTGGCGCGTCGGCCCCAACTTCTCGTTGGGAGCATTATATACGTCTATAACGTTATATATCCTAACCTAAGGCAACCTAACCTCTCTACCGTAATATTTTACAACATTCCTGGAATGTCTGTCCCTACTTCTCGGTGGGAACATTATATACGTCTATTACGTTATATATCATAACCTAAGGCAACCTAACATCTCGAATATAGTATTTTACAACATTCCAGGCGGGACGGAACCTACTTCTCGGTGGGAACAATATATACGTCTATATAGTACTACAACATAACCTATCCCATCTTGCCCCTCGGTGATAATGTTTTACAGAATCCCGGTCGTGTCGGCCCGTACTTCTCGGTGGGGACATTATATACGTCTATTACGTTGTATATATTACCATAAGGCAACCTAACAACTCGAATGTAGTATTTTACAACATTGCGGGTCGGCCCCTACTTCTCGGTGGGGACATTATATCCGTCTATAACGTTGTATATATTACCATAAGGCAACCTGACATCTCGAATGTAGTATTTTACAACATACCAGGCGGGTCGGCCCCTACTTCTCGGTGGGAACATTATATACGTCTATGTCGTAATATAACCTAACCTAACCCATTTTGGCCCTCAGTGATAATGTGTTACAGAATCCCGGTCGTGTCGGTCCGTACTTCACGATGTGGACATTATGTACGTCTATAACGTTATATATCCTAACATAAGGCAATTTAACATCTCGGATGTACTATTTTTCAACATTCCTGGCGGGTCGGCCCCTACTTCTCGGTGGGAACATTATATACGTCTATAACGTTGTATATCCTAACCTAAGGCAACCTAACATGTCGAGCGTAAAATTTTACAACATTCCTGGCATGTCGGCTAGTGCTTCTCGGTGGGAATATAATATACGTCTATAACGTTATATATCCTCACCTAAGGCAACTTAACATGTCGAGCGTAATATTTTACAACATTCCTGGCACGTCGGCCCCTACTTCTCGGTGGGATTATTATATACGTCTATAACGCTATATATCCTAGCCTAAGGCAACCTAACATGTCGAATGTAATATTTTACAACATTCCTGGCGCTTCGGCCCCTACCTCTCGGTGGGAACATTATATACGTCTATATAGCTATATATCCTAGCTTAAGGCAACCTAACGTGTCGAGAGTAATATTTTACACCATTCCTGGCATGCAAGTCCCTACTTCTCCGTGGTAACATTATATACGTCTATAACGTTATATATCCTAGCCTAAGGCAACCTAACATCTCGCATGTAATATTTTACTACATACCTGGAACGTCGGCCCCTACTTCCCGGTGGGAACATTATATACGTGTATAACGTTATATATCCTAGCCTACGGCAACCTAACATGTCGAGCGTAATATTTTACAACATTCCTGTCACGTCGGCTCCTACTTTTCTTTGGGAGCATTATATACGCCTATAACGTTATGTATCCTATCCTAAGCCAACCTAACATGTCTGCCGTAATATTTTACAACATTCCTGGCATGCAAGTCCCTACTTCTCCGTGGTAACATTATATACGTCTATAACGCTATATATCCTAGCCTAAGGCAACCTAACATTTCGAATGTAATATTTTACAACATTCCCGGCACTTGGGCAACTACTTCTCGGTGGGAACGTTATACATGTCTATAACGCTGTATATCCTAGCTTAAGGCAGCCTAACATGTCGAATGTAATATTTTACAACATTCCTGGCGCGTCGGCAACTACTTCTCGATGGGAACAGTAGATACGTCTATAACGTTATATATCCTAACCTAAGGGAACCTAACACCTCGGATGTAATATTTGACAACATTGATGGCGTGTCGGCCCCTATTTCCCGGTGGGAACATTATATACGTCTATAACGCTATATATCCTAGCCTAAGGCAACCTAACATGTCGAGTGTAATATTTTACAACATTCCCGGCACTTCGGCAACTACTTCTCGGTGGGAACGTTATATACGTCTATAACGCTATATATCCTTGCTTAAGGCAACGTAACATGTCGAATGTAATATTTTACAACATTCCTGGCGCGTCGGCCCCAACTTCTCGGTGGTAACATTATATACGTCTATAACGCTATATATCCTAGCCTAAGGCAACCTAACATTTCGAATGTAATATTTTACAACATTCCTGGCTCCTCGGACCCTACTTCTTGGTGGGAACATTATATACGTCTATAACGCTATATATCCTGGGCTAAGGCAACCTAATATCTCGGATGTAATATTTGACAACATTCCTGGCGTGTCGGCCCGTACTTCTCGGTGGGAATATCATATACGTCTATAACGTTATATATCCTAGCCTAGGGCAATCCTAACATGTCGAGTGTAATATTTTACAACATTCCCGGCACTTGGGCAACTACTTCTCGGTGGGAACGTTATACATGTCTATAACGCTGTATATCCTAGCTTAAGGCAGCCTAACATGTCGAATGTAATATTTTACAACATTCCTGGCGCGTCGGCAACTACTTCTCGATGGGAACAGTAGATACGTCTATAACGTTATATATCCTAACCTAAGGGAACCTAACACCTCGGATGTAATATTTGACAACATTGATGGCGTGTCGGCCCGTACTTCTCGGTGGGAACAGTATATACGTCTATAACGCTATATATCCTAGCCTAAGGCAACCTAACCTGTCGAGCGTAATACTTTACAACATTCCCGGCACTTCGGCAACTACTTCTCGGTGGGAACGTTATATACGTCTATAACTCTATATATCCTAGCTTAAGGCAACGTAACATGTCGAATGTAATATTTTACAACATTCCTGGCGCGTCGGCCCCAACTTCTCGTTGGGAGCATTATATACGTCTATAACGTTATATATCCTAACCTAAGGCAACCTAACCTCTCTACCGTAATATTTTACAACATTCCTGGAATGTCTGTCCCTACTTCTCGGTGGGAACATTATATACGTCTATTACGTTATATATCATAACCTAAGGAAACCTAACATCTCGAATATAGTATTTTACAACATTCCAGGCGGGACGGAACCTACTTCTCGGTGGGAACAATATATACGTCTATATAGTACTACAACATAACCTATCCCATCTTGCCCCTCGGTGATAATGTTTTACAGAATCCCGGTCGTGTCGGCCCGTACTTCTCGGTGGGGACATTATATACGTCTATTACGTTGTATATATTACCATAAGGCAACCTAACAACTCGAATGTAATATTTTACAACATTCCTCACGTGCCGGCCCCAATTTCTCGGTGGGAACATTATATACGTCTATAACGCTATATATCCTAGCCTAAGGCAACCTAACATGTCGAATGTAATATTTTACAACATTCCTGGCGCGTCGGCAACTTCTTCTCGGTGGGAACAGTATATACGTCTATAGCGCTATATATCCTAGCCTAAGGCAATCCTAACATGTCGAATGTAATATTTTACAACATTCCTGGCGCGTCGACCCCTACTTCTCGGTAGGAACATTATATACGTCTATAACGTTACATATCCTTGCCTAAGGCAACCTAACATGTCGAACGTAATATTTTACAACATTCCCGGCACTTCGGCCCCTACTTCTCGGTGGGAACATTATATATGTCTATAACGTTATATATCCTAACCTAAGGGAACCTAACACATCGGATGTAATATTTGACAACATTGCTGGCGTGTCGGCCCCTATTTCCCGGTGGGAACATTATATACGTCTATAACGCTATATATCCTAGCCTAAGGCAACCTAACATGTCGAATGTAATATTTTAATACATTCCTGGCACGTCGGCCCCAATTTCTCGGTGGGAACATTATATACGTCTATAACGCTATATATCCTAGCCTAAGGCAGCCTACCATGTCGAATGTAATATTTTACAACATTCCTGGCGCGTCGGCAACTACTTCTCTATGGGAACAGTATATACGTCTATAAAGCTATATATCCTAGCCTAAGGCAACCTAACCTGTCGAGCGTAATACTTTACAACATTCCTGACACGTCGGCCCCTACTTCTCGGTGGGAACATTATATACGTCTATAACGCTATATATCCTAACCTAAGGGAACCTAACACATCGGATGTAATATTTTACAACATTCCTGGCGTGTCGGCCCCTACTTCTTGGTGGGAACATTATATAAGTCAATAACGTTATATGTCCTAACATAAGGCAGCCTAACATCTCGGATGTAATATTTAACTACATACCTGGCACGTCGGCCCCTACTTCTCGGTGGGAAAATTATATACGTCTATAACGCTATATATCCTGGGCTAAGGCAACCTAACATCTCGGATGTAATATTTGACAACATTCTTGGCGTGTCGGCCCGTACTTCTAGGTGGGAGTATCATATACGTCTATAACGTTATATATCCTAGCCTAGGGCAATCCTAACATGTCGAGTGTATTATTTTACAACATTCCCGGCACTTCGGCCACTACTTCTCGGTGGGAACGTTATATACGTCTATAACGTTATATATCCTAACCTAAGGGAACCTAACACCTCGGATGTAACATTTGACAACATTCCTGGCGTGTCGGCCCGTACTTCTCGGTGGGAATTTCATATACGTCTATAACGTTATATGTTATAGCCTAAGGCAATAGTAACATGTCGAATGTAATATTGTACATCATTCCTGGCACGTCGGCCCATACTTCTCGGTGGAAACATTATATAAGTCAATAAAGTTATATGTCATAACATAAGGCAACCTAACATCTCGGATGTAATATTTAACTACATACCTGGCACGTCGGCCCCTACTTCTCGATGGGAACATTATATACGTCTATAACGCTATATATCCTGGGCTAAGGCAACCTAACATCTCGGATGTAATATTTGACAACATTCCTGGCGTGTCGGCACGTATTTCTCGGTGGGAATATCATTTACGTCTATAACGTTATATATCCTAGCCTAGGGCAATCCTAACATGTCGAGTGTAATATTTTACAACATTCCCGGCACTTCGGCAACTACTTCTCGGTGGGAACGTTATATACGTCTATAACGCTATAGATCCTAGCTTAAGGCAACGTAACATGTCGAGTGTAATATTTTACAACATTCCCGGCACTTCGGCAACTACTTCTCGGTGGGAACGTTATATACGTCTATAACGCTATATATCCTATCCTAAGGGAACCTAACATCTATGATGTAATATTTGACAACATTCCTGACGTGTCGGCCCCCTACTTCTCGGTGGGAACATTATATACTTCTATAACGTTATATATCCTAACCTAAGGGAACCTAACATGTCGAATGTAATATTTTACAACATTCCCGGCAGTTAGGCCCCTACATTTCGGTGGGAACATTATATACGTCTATAACACTATATATCCTAGCTTAAGGCAACCTAACATGTCGAATGTAATATTTTACAACATCCCCGGCACTTCGACCCCTACTTCACGGTGGGAACAGTATATACGTCTATAACGCTATATATCCTATCTTAAGGCAACCGAACATGTCGAATGTAATATTTCACAACATTCCTGGCGCATCGGTAACTACTTCTCGGTGGGAACAGTATATACGTCTATAACGTTATATATCTTAACCTAAGGCACCCTAACACCTCGGATGTAATGTTTTACAACATTCCTCGCGTGTTGGCCCCTATTTCTCGGTGGGAATATCATATACGTCTATAACGCTATATATCCTAGCCTAGGGCAATCCTAACATGTCGAATGTAATATTTTACAACATTCCTCACGTGCCGGCCCCAATTTCTCGGTGGGAACATTATATACGTCTATAGCGCTATATATCCTAGCCTAAGGCAACCTAACATGTCGAATGTAATATTTTACAACATTCCTGGCGCGTCGGCAACTTCTTCTCGGTGGGAACAGTATATACGTCTATAGCGCTATATATCCTAGCCTAAGGCAATCCTAACATGTCGAATGTAATATTTTACAACATTCCTGGCGCGTCGGCCCCTACTTCTCGGTAGGAACATTATATACGTCTATAACGTTACATATCCTTGCCTAAGGCAACCTAACATGTCGAACGTAATATTTTACAACATTCCCGGCACTTCGGCCCCTACTTCTCGGTGGGAACATTATATATGTCTATAACGTTATATATCCTAACCTAAGGGAACCTAACACATCGGATGTAATATTTGACAACATTGCTGGCGTGTCGGCCCCTATTTCCCGGTGGGAACATTATATACGTCTATAACGCTATATATCCTAGCCTAAGGCAACCTAACATGTCGAATGTAATATTTTAATACATTACTGGCACGTCGGCCCCAATTTCTCGGTGGGAACATTATATACGTCTATAACGCTATATATCCTAGCCTAAGGCAGCCTACCATGTCGAATGTAATATTTTACAACATTCCTGGCGCGTCGGCAACTACTTCTCGATGGGAACAGTATATACGTCTATAAAGCTATATATCCTAGCCTAAGGCAACCTAACCTGTCGAGCGTAATACTTTAAAACATTCCTGACACGTCGGACCCTACTTCTCGGTGGGAACATTATATACGTCTATAACGCTATATATCCTAACCTAAGGGAACCTAACACATCGGATGTAATATTTTACAACATTCCTGGCGTGTCGGCCCCTACTTCTTGGTGGGAACATTATATAAGTCAATAACGTTATATGTCCTAACATAAGGCAGCCTAACATCTCGGATGTAATATTTAACTACATACCTGGCACGTCGGCCCCTACTTCTCGGTGGGAAAATTATATACGTCTATAACGCTATATATCCTGGGCTAAGGCAACCTAACATCTCGGATGTAATATTTGACAACATTCCTGGCGTGTCGGCCCGTACTTCTAGGTGGGAGTATCATATACGTCTATAACGTTATATATCCTAACCTAGGGCAATCCTAACATGTCGAGTGTATTATTTTACAACATTCCCGGCACTTCGGCCACTACTTCTCGGTGGGAACGTTATATACGTCTATAACGTTATATATCCTAACCTAAGGGAACCTAACACCTCGGATGTAATATTTGAAAACATTCCTGGCGTGTCGGCCCGTACTTCTCGGTGGGAATTTCATATACGTCTATAGCGTTATATGTTATAGCCTAAGGCAATAGTAACATGTCGAATGTAATATTGTACATCATTCCTGGCACGTCGGCCCATACTTCTCGGTGGAAACATTATATAAGTCAATAAAGTTATATGTCCTAACATAAGGCAACCTAACATCTCGGATGTAATATTTAACTACATACCTGGCACGTCGGCCCCTACTTCTCGGTGGGAACATTATATACGTCTATAACGCTATATATCCTGGGCTAAGGCAACCTAACATCTCGGATGTCATATTTGACAACATTCCTGGCGTGCCGGCCCGTATTTCTCGGTGGGAATATCATTTACGTCTATAACGTTATATATCCTAGCCTAGGGCAATCCTAACATGTCGAGTGTAATATTTTACAACATTCCCGGCACTTCGGCCCCTACTTCTCGGTGGGAACATTATATATGTCTATAACGTTATATATCCTAACCTAAGGGAACCTAACACATCGGATGTAATATTTGACAACATTGCTGGCGTGTCGGCCCCTATTTCCCGGTGGGAACATTATATACGTCTATAACGCTATATATCCTAGCCTAAGGCAACCTAACATGTCGAACGTAATATTTTACAACATTCCCGGCACTTCGGCCCCTACTTCTCGGTGGGAACATTATATATGTCTATAACGTTATATATCCTAACCTAAGGGAACCTAACACATCGGATGTAATATTTGACAACATTGCTGGCGTGTCGGCCCCTATTTCCCGCTGGGAACATTATATACGTCTATAACGCTATATATCCTAGCCTAAGGCAATCTAACATGTCGAATGTAATATTTTACAACATTCCTGGCGCGTCGGCCCCAACTTCTCGTTGGGAGCATTATATACGTCTATAACGTTATATATCCTAACCTAAGGCAACCTAACCTCTCTACCGTAATATTTTACAACATTCCTGGAATGTCTGTCCCTACTTCTCGGTGGGAACATTATATACGTCTATTACGTTATATATCATAACCTAAGGCAACCTAACATCTCGAATATAGTATTTTACAACATTCCAGGCGTGTCGTCGCCTGCTTCTCGATGGGGACATTATATAAGTCTATAACGTTGTATATCCTAACCTAAGGCAACCTAACATTTCGATAGTCATATTTTACAACATTCCTGACGCGTCGGCTCCAACTTTTCGGTGGGAACATTATATACGTCTATAACGTTATATATCCTGACGTAAGGCAACATAACATCTCGGATGTAATATTTTACAACATTCCTGGCGTGTTGTCGCCTGCCTCTCGATGGGGACATTATATACGTCTATAACGTTGTATATCCTAACCTAACGAAACCTAACATCTGGGATGTAATATTTTACAACATTCTTGGCGTGTCGTCGCCTGCTTCTCGATGGGGACATTATATACGTCTATAACGTTGTATATCCTAACCTAACGCAACCTAACATCTGGGATGTAATATTTTACAACATTCCTGGCATGTCGGCCCCTATTTCTCGGTGGGAACATTAAATACGTCTATAACGTTATATATCCTAGCCTAAGGCGACCTAACATGTCGAATGTAATATTTTACAACATTCCTGGCGTGTCGTCGCCTGCTTCTCGATGGGGACATTATATACGTCTATAACGTTGTATATCCTAACCTAAGGCAACCTAACATCTCGGATGTAATATTTTACAACATTCCTGGCGTGTCGTCGCCTGCTTCTCGATGGGGACATTATATACGTCTATAACGTTGTATATGCTAACCTAAGGCAACCTTACATCTCGAATGTAATATCTTACAACATTCCTGGCATGTCAGAACCTACGTCCCGGTGGGAACATTCTATACGCACATAACGTTGTATATCCTAACCTAACGCAACCTAATATCTGTGATCTAATATTTTACAACATTCCTGGCGTGTCGTCGCCTACTTCTGGATGGGGACATTATATATATCTATAACGTTGTATATGATGACCTAAGGCAACCTAACATCTCGGATGTAATATTTTACAACATTCCTGGCATGTCGGTCCCTACTTCTCGGTGGGAACATTGTATTCGTCTATAACGATATATATCCTAGCCTAAGGAACCTAACATGTCGAATGTAATATTTTACAACATTCCTGGCATGTCGGTCCCTACGTCTCGGCGGGTACATTATATACGTCTATAACGTTGCATATACTAACCTAACGCAACCTATCATCTGGGATGTAATATTTTACAACATTCCTGGCATGTCGGTCCCTACGTCTCGGTGGGAACATTGTATTCTTCTATAACGATATATATCCTAGCCTAAGGCAACCTAACATGTCGAATGTAATATTTTACAACATTCCTGGCGTGTCGTCGCCTGCTTCTCGATGGGGACATTATATACGTCTATAACGTTGTATATCCTAACCTAAGGCAACCTAACATCTCGGATGTAATATTTTACAACATTCCTGGCGTGTCGTCGGCTGCTTCTCGATGGGGACATTATATACGTCTATAACGTTGTATATGCTAACCTAAGGCAACCTTACATCTCGAATGTAATACCTTACAACATTCCTGGCATGTCAGAACCTACATCCCTGTGGGAACATTCTATACGCATATAACGTTGTGTATCCTAACCTAACGCAACCTAATATCTGGGATGTAATATTTTACAACATTCCTGGCGTGTCGTCGCCTACTTCTGGATGGGGACATTATATACATCTATAACGTTGTATATGCTGACCTAAGGCAACCTAACATCTCGGATGTAATATTTTACAACATTCCTGGCATGTCGGTCTCTACTTCTTGGTGGGAACACCGTATACGTCTATAACGATATATGTCCTAGCCTAAGGCAACCTAACATGTCGAATTTAATGCTTTACAACATTCTGGCGTGTCTTCGCCTGCTTCTCGAAGGGGACATTATAAACGTCTATAACGTTGTATATCCTAACCTAACGCAACCTAATATCTGGGATGTAATATTTTACAACATTCCTGGCATGTCGGTCCCTACGTCTCGGCGGGTACATTATATACGTCTATAACGTTGTATATACTAACCTAACGCAACCTATCATCTGGGTTGTAATATTTTACAACATTCCTGGCATGTCGGTCCCTACGTCTCGGTGGGAAGGTTATATACGTCTATAACGATATGTATCCTAACCTAAGGGAACCTAACATCTCGGATGTTATATTTTACAACATTCCTGGCGTGTCGTCGCCTGCTTCTCGATGGGGACATTATATAAGTCTATAACGTTGTATATCCTAACCTAAGGCAACCTAACATTTCGATAGTCATATTTTACAACATTCCTGACGCGTCGGCTCCAACTTTTCGGTGGGAACATTATATACGTCTATAACGTTATATATCCTGACGTAAGGCAACATAACATCTCGGATGTAATATTTTACAACATTCCTGGCGTGTTGTCGCCTGCCTCTCGATGGGGACATTATATACGTCTATAACGTTGTATATCCTAACCTAACGAAACCTAACATCTGGGATGTAATATTTTACAACATTCTTGGCGTGTCGTCGCCTGCTTCTCGATGGGG
Source organism: Xylocopa violacea (assembly GCA_963969225.1). Classification (NCBI taxonomy): domain Eukaryota; kingdom Metazoa; phylum Arthropoda; class Insecta; order Hymenoptera; family Apidae; genus Xylocopa; species Xylocopa violacea. The sequence goes on from CAXAJV010000835.1 coordinate 3,363,155, forward strand.
ACATTATATACGTCTATAACGTTGTATATCCTAACCTAACGCAACCTAACATCTGGGATGTAATATTTTACAACATTCCTGGCATGTCGGCCCCTATTTCTCGGTGGGAACATTAAATACGTCTATAACGTTATATATCCTAGCCTAAGGCGACCTAACATGTCGAATGTAATATTTTACAACATTCCTGGCGTGTCGTCGCCTGCTTCTCGATGGGGACATTATATACGTCTATAACGTTGTATATCCTAACCTAAGGCAACCTAACATCTCGGATGTAATATTTTACAACATTCCTGGCGTGTCGTCGCCTGCTTCTCGATGGGGACATTATATACGTCTATAACGTTGTATATGCTAACCTAAGGCAACCTTACATCTCGAATGTAATATCTTACAACATTCCTGGCATGTCAGAACCTACGTCCCGGTGGGAACATTCTATACGCACATAACGTTGTATATCCTAACCTAACGCAACCTAATATCTGTGATCTAATATTTTACAACATTCCTGGCGTGTCGTCGCCTACTTCTGGATGGGGACATTATATATATCTATAACGTTGTATATGATGACCTAAGGCAACCTAACATCTCGGATGTAATATTTTACAACATTCCTGGCATGTCGGTCCCTACTTCTCGGTGGGAACATTGTATTCGTCTATAACGATATATATCCTAGCCTAAGGAACCTAACATGTCGAATGTAATATTTTACAACATTCCTGGCATGTCGGTCCCTACGTCTCGGCGGGTACATTATATACGTCTATAACGTTGCATATACTAACCTAACGCAACCTATCATCTGGGATGTAATATTTTACAACATTCCTGGCATGTCGGTCCCTACGTCTCGGTGGGAACATTGTATTCTTCTATAACGATATATATCCTAGCCTAAGGCAACCTAACATGTCGAATGTAATATTTTACAACATTCCTGGCGTGTCGTCGCCTGCTTCTCGATGGGGACATTATATACGTCTATAACGTTGTATATCCTAACCTAAGGCAACCTAACATCTCGGATGTAATATTTTACAACATTCCTGGCGTGTCGTCGGCTGCTTCTCGATGGGGACATTATATACGTCTATAACGTTGTATATGCTAACCTAAGGCAACCTTACATCTCGAATGTAATACCTTACAACATTCCTGGCATGTCAGAACCTACATCCCTGTGGGAACATTCTATACGCATATAACGTTGTGTATCCTAACCTAACGCAACCTAATATCTGGGATGTAATATTTTACAACATTCCTGGCGTGTCGTCGCCTACTTCTGGATGGGGACATTATATACATCTATAACGTTGTATATGCTGACCTAAGGCAACCTAACATCTCGGATGTAATATTTTACAACATTCCTGGCATGTCGGTCTCTACTTCTTGGTGGGAACACCGTATACGTCTATAACGATATATGTCCTAGCCTAAGGCAACCTAACATGTCGAATTTAATGCTTTACAACATTCTGGCGTGTCTTCGCCTGCTTCTCGAAGGGGACATTATAAACGTCTATAACGTTGTATATCCTAACCTAACGCAACCTAATATCTGGGATGTAATATTTTACAACATTCCTGGCATGTCGGTCCCTACGTCTCGGCGGGTACATTATATACGTCTATAACGTTGTATATACTAACCTAACGCAACCTATCATCTGGGTTGTAATATTTTACAACATTCCTGGCATGTCGGTCCCTACGTCTCGGTGGGAAGGTTATATACGTCTATAACGATATGTATCCTAACCTAAGGGAACCTAACATCTCGGATGTTATATTTTACAACATTCCTGGCGTGTCGTCGCCTGCTTCTCGATGGGGACATTATATAAGTCTATAACGTTGTATATCCTAACCTAAGGCAACCTAACATTTCGATAGTCATATTTTACAACATTCCTGACGCGTCGGCTCCAACTTTTCGGTGGGAACATTATATACGTCTATAACGTTATATATCCTGACGTAAGGCAACATAACATCTCGGATGTAATATTTTACAACATTCCTGGCGTGTTGTCGCCTGCCTCTCGATGGGGACATTATATACGTCTATAACGTTGTATATCCTAACTTAACGAAACCTAACATCTGGGATGTAATATTTTACAACATTCTTGGCGTGTCGTCGCCTGCTTCTCGATGGGGACATTATATACGTCTATAACGTTGTATATCCTAACCTAACGCAACCTAACATCTGGGATGTAATATTTTACAACATTCCTGGCATGTCGGCCCCTATTTCTCGGTGGGAACATTAAATACGTCTATAACGTTATATATCCTAGCCTAAGGCGACCTAACATGTCGAATGTAATATTTTACAACATTCCTGGCGTGTCGTCGCCTGCTTCTCGATGGGGACATTATATACGTCTATAACGTTGTATATCCTAACCTAAGGCAACCTAACATCTCGGATGTAATATTTTACAACATTCCTGGCATGTCGGTCTCTACTTCTTGGTGGGAACACCGTATACGTCTATAACGATATATGTCCTAGCCTAAGGCAACCTAACATGTCGAATTTAATGCTTTACAACATTCTGGCGTGTCTTCGCCTGCTTCTCGAAGGGGACATTATAAACGTCTATAACGTTGTATATCCTAACCTAACGCAACCTAATATCTGGGATGTAATATTTTACAACATTCCTGGCATGTCGGTCCCTACGTCTCGGCGGGTACATTATATACGTCTATAACGTTGTATATACTAACCTAACGCAACCTATCATCTGGGTTGTAATATTTTACAACATTCCTGGCATGTCGGTCCCTACGTCTCGGTGGGAAGGTTATATACGTCTATAACGATATGTATCCTAACCTAAGGGAACCTAACATCTCGGATGTTATATTTTACAACATTCCTGGCGTGTCGTCGCCTGCTTCTCGATGGGGACATTATATAAGTCTATAACGTTGTATATCCTAACCTAAGGCAACCTAACATTTCGATAGTCATATTTTACAACATTCCTGACGCGTCGGCTCCAACTTTTCGGTGGGAACATTATATACGTCTATAACGTTATATATCCTGACGTAAGGCAACATAACATCTCGGATGTAATATTTTACAACATTCCTGGCGTGTTGTCGCCTGCCTCTCGATGGGGACATTATATACGTCTATAACGTTGTATATCCTAACCTAACGAAACCTAACATCTGGGATGTAATATTTTACAACATTCTTGGCGTGTCGTCGCCTGCTTCTCGATGGGGACATTATATACGTCTATAACGTTGTATATCCTAACCTAACGCAACCTAACATCTGGGATGTAATATTTTACAACATTCCTGGCATGTCGGCCCCTATTTCTCGGTGGGAACATTAAATACGTCTATAACGTTATATATCCTAGCCTAAGGCGACCTAACATGTCGAATGTAATATTTTACAACATTCCTGGCGTGTCGTCGCCTGCTTCTCGATGGGGACATTATATACGTCTATAACGTTGTATATCCTAACCTAAGGCAACCTAACATCTCGGATGTAATATTTTACAACATTCCTGGCGTGTCGTCGCCTGCTTCTCGATGGGGACATTATATACGTCTATAACGTTGTATATGCTAACCTAAGGCAACCTTACATCTCGAATGTAATATCTTACAACATTCCTGGCATGTCAGAACCTACGTCCCGGTGGGAACATTCTATACGCACATAACGTTGTATATCCTAACCTAACGCAACCTAATATCTGTGATCTAATATTTTACAACATTCCTGGCGTGTCGTCGCCTACTTCTGGATGGGGACATTATATATATCTATAACGTTGTATATGCTGACCTAAGGCAACCTAACATCTCGAATGTAATATTTTACAACATTCCTGGCATGTCAGAACCTACGTCCCGGTGGGAACATTCTATACGTCTATAACATTGTATATCCTAACCTGACGCAACCTAACATCTGGTATGTAATATTTTACAACATTCCTGGCATGTCGGTCCCTACGTATCGGTGGGAACATTGTATTCGTCTATAACGATATATATCCTAGCCTAAGGCAACCTAACATGTCGAATGTAATATTTTACAACATTCCTGGCGTGTCGTCGCCTGCTTCTCGATGGGGACATTATATACGTCTATAACGTTGTATATCCTAACCTAAGGCAACCTAACATCCCGGATGTAATATTTTACAACATTCCTGGCATGTCAGAACCTACGTCCCGGTGGGAACATTCTATACGCATATAACGTTGTATATCCTAACCTAACGCAACCTAATATCTGGGATCTAATATTTTACAACATTCCTGGCGTGTCGTCGCCTACTTCTGGATGGGGACATTATATATATCTATAACGTTGTATATGCTGACCTAAGGCAACCTAACATCTCGAATGTAATATTTTACAACATTCCTGGCATGTCAGAACCTACGTCCCGGTGGGAACATTCTATACGTCTATAACATTGTATATCCTAACCTGACGCAACCTAACATCTGGTATGTAATATTTTACAACATTCCTGGCATGTCGGTCCCTACGTATCGGTGGGAACATTGTATTCGTCTATAACGATATATATCCTAGCCTAAGGCAACCTAACATGTCGAATGTAATATTTTACAACATTCCTGGCGTGTCGTCGCCTGCTTCTCGATGGGGACATTATATACGTCTATAACGTTGTATATCCTAACCTAAGGCAACCTAACATCCCGGATGTAATATTTTACAACATTCCTGGCATGTCAGAACCTACGTCCCGGTGGGAACATTCTATACGCATATAACGTTGTATATCCTAACCTAACGCAACCTAATATCTGGGATCTAATATTTTACAACATTCCTGGCGTGTCGTCGCCTACTTCTGGATGGGGACATTATATATATCTATAACGTTGTATATGCTGACCTAAGGCAACCTAACATCTCGAATGTAATATTTTACAACATTCCTGGCATGTCAGAACCTACGTCCCGGTGGGAACATTCTATACGTCTATAACATTGTATATCCTAACCTAACGCAACCTAATATCTGGGATGTAATATTTTACAACATTCCTGGCGTGTCGTCGCCTACTTCTGGATGGGGACATTATATACATCTATAACGTTGTATATCCTAACCTAAGGCAACCTAACATCTCGGATGTAATATTTTACAACATTCCTGGCATGTCGGTCTCTACTTCTTGGTGGGAACATTGTATACGTCTATAACGATATATGTCCTGCCTAAGGCAACCTAACATGTCGAATTTAATGCTTTACAACATTCTGGCGTGTCGTCGCCTGCTTCTAGAAGGGGACATTATAAACGTCTATAACGTTGTATATCCTAACCTAACGCAACCTAATATCTGGGATGTAATATTTTACAACATTCCTGGCATGTCGGTCCCTACGTCTCGGCGGGTACATTATATACGTCTATAACGTTGTATATACTAACCTAACGCAACCTATCATCTGGGATGTAATATTTTACAACATTCCTGGCATGTCGGTCCCTACGTCTCGGTGGGAAGGTTATATACGTCTATAACGATATGTATCCTAACATAAGGGAACCTAACATCTCGGATGTTATATTTTACAACATTCCTGGCGTGGCGTCGCCTGCTTCTCGATGGGGACATTATATACGTCTATAACGTTGTATATCCTAAACTAACGCCACCTAACATCTGGAATGTAATATTTTACAACATTCCTGGCATGTCGGTCCCTACTTCTCGGTGGGAACATTGTATACGTCTGTAACGATATATATCCTAGCGTAAGGCAACCTAACATCTCGGATGTAATATTTTACAACATTCCTGGCGTGTCGTCGCCTGCTTCTCGATGGGGACATTATATACGTCTATAACGTTGTATATCCTAACCTAACGCAACCTAACATCTGGTGTGTAATATTTTACATCATTCCTGGCGTGTCGTCGCCTGCTTCTCGATGGGGACACTTCATACGTCTGTAACGTTGTATCTCCTAACCTAACGCATCCTAACATCTGGGATGTAATATTTTACAACATTCCTGGCATGTCGGTCCCTACGTCTCGGTGGGAACGTTATATTCGTCTATAACGATATATATCCTAACCTAAGAGAACTTAACATCTCGGATGTAATATTTTACAACATTCCTGGCATGTCGGTCCCTATTTCTCGGTGGGAACATTGTATTCGTCTATAACGATATATATCCTAGCCTAAGGCAACCTAACATGTCGAATGTAATATTTTACAACATTCCTGGCATGTCGGTCCCTACGTCTCGGCGGGTACATTATATACGTCTATAACGTTGTATATACTAACCTAACGCAACCTATCATCTGGGATGTAATATTTTACAACATTCCTGGCATGTCGGTCCCTACGTCTCGGTGGGAACGTTATATACGTCTATAACGATATGTATCCTAACCTAGGGGAACCTAACATCTCGGATGTTATGTTTTACAACATTCCTGGCGTGGCGTCGCCTTCTTCTCGATGGGGACATTATATACGTCTATAACGTTGGATATCCTAAACTAACGCCACCTAACATCTGGAATGTAATATTTTACAACATTCCTGGCATGTCGGTCCCTACTTCTCGGTGGGAACATTGTATACGTCTATAACGATATATATCCTAGCCTAAGGCAACCTAGCATCTCGGATGTAATGTTTTACAACATTCCTGGCGTGTCGTCGCCTGCTTCTCGATGGGGACATTATATACGTCTATAACGTTGTATATCCTAACCTGACGCAACCTAACATCTGGTATGTAATATTTTACAACATTCCTGGCATGTCGGTCCCTACGTATCGGTGGGAACATTGTATTCGTCTATAACGATATATATCCTAGCCTAAGGCAACCTAACATGTCGAATGTAATATTTTACAACATTCCTGGCGTGTCGTCGCCTGCTTCTCGATGGGGACATTATATACGTCTATAACGTTGTATATCCTAACCTAAGGCAACCTAACATCCCGGATGTAATATTTTACAACATTCCTGGCATGTCAGAACCTACGTCCCGGTGGGAACATTCTATACGCATATAACGTTGTATATCCTAACCTAACGCAACCTATCATCTCGGATGTAATATTTTACAATATTCCTGGCATGTCGGTCTCTACTTCTTGGTGGGAACATTGTATACGTCTATAACGATATATATCCTAGCCTAAGGCAACCTAACATCTCGGATGTAATATTTTACAACATTCATGGCGTGTCGTCGCCTGCTTCTCGATGGGGACATTATATACGTCTATAACGTTGTATATCCTAACCTAACGCAACCTATCATCTGGGCTGTAATATTTTACAACATTCCTGGCATGTCGGCCCCTATTTCTCGGTGGGAACATTAAATACGTCTATAACGTTATATATCCTAGCATAAGGCGACCTAACTTGTCGAATGTAATATTTTACAACATTCCTGGCGTGCCGTCGCCTACTTCTCGATCGGGACATTATATACATCTATAACGTTATATATCCTAACGTAAGGCAACATAACATCTCGGATGTAATATTTTACAACATTCCTGGCATGTCGTCGCCCGCTTCCCGATGGGGACACTTCATATGTCTATAACGTTGTATATCCTAACCTAACGCATCCTAACATCTGGGATGTAATATTTTACAACATTCCTGGCGTGTCGTCGCCTACTTCTGGATGGGGACATTATATACATCTATAACGTTGTATATGCTGACCTAAGGCAACCTAACATCTCGAATGTAATATTTTACAACATTCCTGGCATGTCAGAACCTACGTCCCGGTGGGAACATTCTACACGTCTATAACATTGTATATCCTAACCTAACGCAACCTATCATCTGGGATGTAATATTTTACAACATTCCTGGCATGTCGGTCTCTACTTCTTGGTGGGAACATTGTATACGTCTATAACGATATATGTCCTAGCCTAAGGCAACCTAACATGTCGAATGTAATGCTTTACAACATTCTGGCGTGTCGTCGCCTGCTTCTCGAAGGGGACATTATAAACGTCTATAACGTTGTATATCCTAACCTAACGCAACCTAACATCTAGGATGTAATATTTTACAACATTCCTGGCATGTCGGTCCCTACGTCTCGGCGGGTACATTATATACGTCTATAACGTTGTATATACTAACCTAACGCAACCTATCATCTGGGATGTAATATTTTACAACATTCCTGGCATGTCGGTCCCTACGTCTCGGTGGGAAGGTTATATACGTCTATAACGATATGTATCCTAACCTAAGGGAACCTAACATCTCGGATGTTATATTTTACAACATTCCTGGCATGTCGGTCCCTACGTCTCGGTGGGAACATTCTATACGTCTACAGCGTTGTATATCCTAACCTAAGGGAACCTAACATCTCAGGTGAAATATTTTACAACATGCCTGACATGTCGGCCCCTATTTCTCGGTGGGAACATTATATACGTCTATAACGTTATATATCCTAGCCTAAGGCGACCTAACATCTCGGATGTAATATTTTACAACATTCCTGGCGTGTCGTCGCATGCTTCTCGATGGGGACATTATATACGTCTATAACGTTGTATGTCCTAACCTAACGCAACCTAACATCTGGGATGTTATATTTTTGAACATTCCTGGCGAGTCGTCGCCAACTTCTGGATGGGGACATTATATACATCTATAACGTTATATATCCTAACCTAAGGGAACCTAACATCTGGGATGTAATATTTTACATCATTCGTGGCATGTCGGTCCCTACGTCTCGGTGGGAACATTCTATACGTCTACAGCGTTGTATATCCTAACCTAAGGGAACCTAACATCTCAGGTGAAATATTTTACAACATTCCTGGCATGTCGGTCCCTACGTCTCGGTGGGAACGTTATATACGTCTATAACGATATATATCCTAACCTAAGAGAACTTAACATCTCGGATGTAATATTTTACAACATTCCCTGCATGTCGGTCCCTATTTCTCGGTGGGAACATTGTATTCGTCTATAACGATATATATCCTAGCCTAAGGCAACCTAACATGTCGAATGTAATATTTTACAACATTCCTGGCATGTCGGTCCCTACGTCTCGGTGGGAACGTTATATTCGTCTATAACGATATATATCCTAACCTAAGAGAACTTAACATCTCGGATGTAATATTTTACAACATTCCTGGCATGTCGGTCCCTATTTCTCGGTGGGAACATTGTATTCGTCTATAACGATATATATCCTAGCCTAAGGCAACCTAACATGTCGAATGTAATATTTTACAACATTCCTGGCATGTCGGTCCCTACGTCTCGGCGGGTACATTATATACGTCTATAACGTTGTATATACTAACCTAACGCAACCTATCATCTGGGATGTAATATTTTACAACATTCCTGCATGTCGGTCCCTACGTCTCGGTGGGAACGTTATATACGTCTATAACGATATGTATCCTAACCTAGGGGAACCTAACATCTCGGATGTTATATTTTACAACATTCCTGGCGTGGCGTCGCCTGCTTCTCGATGGGGACATTATATACGTCTATAACGTTGGATATCCTAAACTAACGCCACCTAACATCTGGAATGTAATATTTTACAACATTCCTGGCATGTCGGTCCCTACTTCTCGGTGGGAACATTGTATACGTCTATAACGATATATATCCTAGCCTAAGGCATCCTAGCATCTCGGATGTAATATTTTACAACATTCCTGGCGTGTCGTCGCCTGCTTCTCGATGGGGACATTATATACGTCTATAACGTTGTATATCCTAACCTGACGCAACCTAACATCTGGTATGTAATATTTTACAACATTCCTGGCATGTCGGTCCCTACGTATCGGTGGGAACATTGTATTCGTCTATAACGATATATATCCTAGCCTAAGGCAACCTAACATGTCGAATGTAATATTTTACAACATTCCTGGCGTGTCGTCGCCTGCTTCTCGATGGGGACATTATATACGTCTATAACGTTGTATATCCTAACCTAAGGCAACCTAACATCCCGGATGTAATATTTTACAACATTCCTGGCATGTCAGAACCTACGTCCCGGTGGGAACATTCTATACGCATATAACGTTGTATATCCTAACCTAACGCAACCTATCATCTCGGATGTAATATTTTACAATATTCCTGGCATGTCGGTCTCTACTTCTTGGTGGGAACATTGTATACGTCTATAACGATATATATCCTAGCCTAAGGCAACCTAACATCTCGGATGTAATATTTTACAACATTCATGGCGTGTCGTCGCCTGCTTCTCGATGGGGACATTATATACGTCTATAACGTTGTATATCCTAACCTAACGCAACCTATCATCTGGGCTGTAATATTTTACAACATTCCTGGCATGTCGACCCCTATTTCTCGGTGGGAACATTAAATACGTCTATAACGTTATATATCCTAGCATAAGGCGACCTAACTTGTCGAATGTAATATTTTACAACATTCCTGGCGTGCCGTCGCCTACTTCTCGATCGGGACATTATATACATCTATAACGTTATATATCCTAACGTAAGGCAACATAACATCTCGGATGTAATATTTTACAACATTCCTGGCATGTCGTCGCCCGCTTCCCGATGGGGACACTTCATATGTCTATAACGTTGTATATCCTAACCTAACGCATCCTAACATCTGGGATGTAATATTTTACAACATTCCTGGCGTGTCGTCGCCTACTTCTGGATGGGGACATTATATACATCTATAACGTTGTATATGCTGACCTAAGGCAACCTAACATCTCGAATGTAATATTTTACAACATTCCTGGCATGTCAGAACCTACGTCCCGGTGGGAACATTCTACACGTCTATAACATTGTATATCCTAACCTAACGCAACCTATCATCTGGGATGTAATATTTTACAACATTCCTGGCATGTCGGTCTCTACTTCTTGGTGGGAACATTGTATACGTCTATAACGATATATGTCCTAGCCTAAGGCAACCTAACATGTCGAATGTAATGCTTTACAACATTCTGGCGTGTCGTCGCCTGCTTCTCGAAGGGGACATTATAAACGTCTATAACGTTGTATATCCTAACCTAACGCAACCTAACATCTAGGATGTAATATTTTACAACATTCCTGGCATGTCGGTCCCTACGTCTCGGCGGGTACATTATATACGTCTATAACGTTGTATATACTAACCTAACGCAACCTATCATCTGGGATGTAATATTTTACAACATTCCTGGCATGTCGGTCCCTACGTCTCGGTGGGAAGGTTATATACGTCTATAACGATATGTATCCTAACCTAAGGGAACCTAACATCTCGGATGTTATATTTTACAACATTCCTGGCATGTCGGTCCCTACGTCTCGGTGGGAACATTCTATACGTCTACAGCGTTGTATATCCTAACCTAAGGGAACCTAACATCTCAGGTGAAATATTTTACAACATGCCTGACATGTCGGCCCCTATTTCTCGGTGGGAACATTATATACGTCTATAACGTTATATATCCTAGCCTAAGGCGACCTAACATCTCGGATGTAATATTTTACAACATTCCTGGCGTGTCGTCGCATGCTTCTCGATGGGGACATTATATACGTCTATAACGTTGTATGTCCTAACCTAACGCAACCTAACATCTGGGATGTTATATTTTTGAACATTCCTGGCGAGTCGTCGCCAACTTCTGGATGGGGACATTATATACATCTATAACGTTATATATCCTAACCTAAGGGAACCTAACATCTGGGATGTAATATTTTACATCATTCGTGGCATGTCGGTCCCTACGTCTCGGTGGGAACATTCTATACGTCTACAGCGTTGTATATCCTAACCTAAGGGAACCTAACATCTGGGATGTAATATTTTACATCATTCGTGGCATGTCGGTCCCTACGTCTCGGTGGGAACATTCTATACGTCTACAGCGTTGTATATCCTAACCTAAGGGAACCTAACATCTCAGGTGAAATATTTTACAACATTCCCTGCATGTCGGTCCCTATTTCTCGGTGGGAACATTGTATTCGTCTATAACGATATATATCCTAGCCTAAGGCAACCTAACATGTCGAATGTAATATTTTACAACATTCCTGGCATGTCGGTCCCTACGTCTCGGCGGGTACATTATATACGTCTATAACGTTGTATATACTAACCTAACGCAACCTATCATCTGGGATGTAATATTTTACAACATTCCTGGCATGTCGGTACCTACGTCTCGGTGGGAACATTTTATACGTCTACAGCGTTGTATATCCTAACCTAAGGGAACCTAACATCTCAGGTGAAATATTTTACAACATGCCTGACATGTCGGCCCCTATTTCTCGGTGGGAACATTATATACGTCTATAACGTTATATATCCTAGCCTAAGGCGACCTAACATGTCGAATGTAATATTTTACAACATTCCTGGCGTGTCGTCGCCTGCTTCTCGATGGGGACATTATATACGTCTATAACGTTGTATATCCTAACCTAAGGCAACCTAACATCCCGGATGTAATATTTTACAACATTCCTGGCATGTCAGAACCTACGTCCCGGTGGGAACATTCTATACGCATATAACGTTGTATATCCTAACCTAACGCAACCTAATATCTGGGATCTAATATTTTACAACATTCCTGGCGTTTCGTCGCCTACTTCTGGATGGGGACATTATATATATATATATAACGTTGTATATGCTGACCTAAGGCAACCTAACATCTCGGATGTAATATTTTACAACATTCCTGGCATGTCGGTCTCTACTTCTTGGTGGGAACATTGTATACGTCTATAACGATATATGTCCTGCCTAAGGCAACCTAACATGTCGAATTTAATGCTTTACAACATTCTGGCGTGTCGTCGCCTGCTTCTCGAAGGGGACATTATAAACGTCTATAACGTTGTATATCCTAACCTAACGCAACCTAATATCTGGGATGTAATATTTTACAACATTCCTGGCATGTCGGTCCCTACGTCTCGGCGGGTACATTATATACGTCTATAACGTTGTATATACTAACCTAACGCAACCTATCATCTGGGATGTAATATTTTACAACATTCCTGGCATGTCGGTCCCTACGTCTCGGTGGGAAGGTTATATACGTCTATAACGATATGTATCCTAACATAAGGGAACCTAACATCTCGGATGTTATATTTTACAACATTCCTGGCGTGGCGTCGCCTGCTTCTCGATGGGGACATTATATACGTCTATAACGTTGTATATCCTAAACTAACGCCACCTAACATCTGGAATGTAATATTTTACAACATTCCTGGCATGTCGGTCCCTACTTCTCGGTGGGAACATTGTATACGTCTGTAACGATATATATCCTAGCCTAAGGCAACCTAACATCTCGGATGTAATATTTTACAACATTCCTGGCGTGTCGTCGCCTGCTTCTCGATGGGGACATTATATACGTCTATAACGTTGTATATCCTAACCTAACGCAACCTAACATCTGGTGTGTAATATTTTACATCATTCCTGGCGTGTCGTCGCCTGCTTCTCGATGGGGACACTTCATACGTCTGTAACGTTGTATATCCTAACCTAACGCATCCTAACATCTGGGATGTAATATTTTACAACATTCCTGGCATGTCGGTCCCTACGTCTCGGTGGAAACGTTATATTCGTCTATAACGATATATATCCTAACCTAAGAGAACTTAACATCTCGGATGTAATATTTTACAACATTCCTGGCATGTCGGTCCCTATTTCTCGGTGGGAACATTGTATTCGTCTATAACGATATATATCCTAGCCTAAGGCAACCTAACATGTCGAATGTAATATTTTACAACATTCCTGGCATGTCGGTCCCTACGTCTCGGCGGGTACATTATATACGTCTATAACGTTGTATATACTAACCTAACGCAACCTATCATCTGGGATGTAATATTTTACAACATTCCTGGCATGTCGGTCCCTACGTCTCGGTGGGAACGTTATATACGTCTATAACGATATGTATCCTAACCTAGGGGAACCTAACATCTCGGATGTTATATTTTACAACATTCCTGGCGTGGCGTCGCCTGCTTCTCGATGGGGACATTATATACGTCTATAACGTTGGATATCCTAAACTAACGCCACCTAACATCTGGAATGTAATATTTTACAACATTCCTGGCATGTCGGTCCCTACTTCTCGGTGGGAACATTGTATACGTCTATAACGATATATATCCTAGCCTAAGGCAACCTAGCATCTCGGATGTAATATTTTACAACATTCCTGGCGTGTCGTCGCCTGCTTCTCGATGGGGACATTATATACGTCTATAACGTTGTATATCCTAACCTGACGCAACCTAACATCTGGTATGTAATATTTTACAACATTCCTGGCATGTCGGTCCCTACGTCTCGGTGGGAACGTTATATACGTCTATAACGATATGTATCCTAACCTAAGGGAACCTTACATCTCGGATGTTATATTTTACAACATTCCTGGCGTGGCGTCGCCTGTTTCTCGATGGGGACATTATATACGTCTATAACGTTGCATATCCTAACATAACGCAACCTAACATCTGGGATGTAATATTTTACATCATTCCTGGCATGTCGGTCCCTACGTCTCGGTGGTAACATTCTATATGTCTACAGCGTTGTATATCCTCACCTAAGGGAACCTAACATCTCAGGTGAAATGTTTTACAACGTTCCTGACATGTCGGCCCCTATTTCTCGGTGGGAACATTATATACGTCTATAACGATATATATCCTAACCTAAGGGAACCTAACATCTCGGATGCAATATTTTACAACATTCCTGGCACGTCGGTCCCAACTTCTCGGTGGGAATATTGTATACGTCTATAACGATATATATCCTAGCCTAAGGCAACCTAACATCTCGGATGTAATATTTTACAACATTCCTGGCGTGTCGTCGCCTGCTTCTCGATGGGGACATTATATACGTCTATAACGTAGTATATCCTAACCTAACGCAACCTATCATCTGGGATGTAATATTTTACAACATTCCTGGCATGTCGGCCCCTATTTCTCGGTGGGAACATTAAATACGTCTATAACGTTATATATCCTAGCCTAAGGCGACCTAACTTGTCGAATGTAATATTTTACAACATTCCTGGCGTGCCGTCGCCTACTTCTCGATCGGGACATTATATGCATCTATAACGTTATATATCCTAACGTAAGGCAACATAACATCTCGGATGTAATATTTTACAACATTCCTGGCATGTCGTCGCCCGCTTCCCGATGGGGACACTTCATATGTCTATAACGTTGTATATCCTAACCTAACGCATCCTAACATCTGGGATGTAATATTTTACAACATTCCTGGCGTGTCGTCGCCTACTTCTGGATGGGGACATTATATACATCTATAACGTTGTATATGCTGACCTAAGGCAACCTAACATCTCGAATGTAATATTTTACAACATTCCTGGCATGTCAGAACCTACGTCCCGGTGGGAACATTCTACACGTCTATAACATTGTATATCCTAACCTAAAGCAACCTAATATCTGGGATGTAATATTTTACAACATTCCTGGCATGTCGGTCTCTACTTCTTGGTGGGAACATTGTATACGTCTATAACGATATATGTCCTAGCCTAAGGCAACCTAACATGTCGAATGTAATGCTTTACAACATTCTGGCGTGTCGTCGCCTGCTTCTCGAAGGGGACATTCTAAACGTCTATAACGTTGTATATCCTAACCTAACGCAACCTAACATCTAGGATGTAATATTTTACAACATTCCTGGCATGTCGGTCCCTACGTCTCGGCGGGTACATTATATACGTCTATAACGTTGTATATACTAACCTAACGCAACCTATCATCTGGGATGTAATATTTTACAACATTCCTGGCATGTCGGTCCCTACGTCTCGGTGGGAAGGTTATATACGTCTATAACGATATGTATCCTAACCTAAGGGAACCTAACATCTCGGATGTTATATTTTACAACATTCCTGGCATGTCGGTCCCTACGTCTCGGTGGGAACATTCTATACGTCTACAGCGTTGTATATCCTAACCTAAGGGAACCTAACATCTCAGGTGAAATATTTTACAACGTACCTGGCATGTCGGCCCCTATTTCTCGGTGGGAACATTATATACGTCTATAACGTTATATATCCTAGCCTAAGGCAACCTAACATGTCGAATGTAATATTTTACAACATTCATGGCGTGTCGTCTCCTGCTTCTCGATGGGGACATTATATGCGTCTATAATGTTGTATATCCTAACCTAACGCAACCTAACATCTGAGATGTAATATTTTACAACATTCCTGGCTTGTCGGTCCCTACGTCTCGGTGGGAACGTTATATTCGTCTATAACGATATATATCCTAACCTAAGAGAACTTAACATCTCGGATGTAATATTTTACAACATTCCTGGCATGTCGCTCCCTACTTCTCGGTGGGAACATTGTATTCGTCTATAGCGATATATATCCTAGCCTAAGGCAACCTAACATGTCGAATGTAATATTTTACAACATTCATGGCGTGTCGTCGCCTACTTCTCGATGCGGACATTATATACATCTATAACGTTATATATGCTAACCTAAGGCAACCTAACATCTCGGATGTAATATGTTACAACATTCCTGGCGCGTCGGCTCCTACTTTTCGGTGGGAACATTATATACGTCTATAACGTTATATATCCTAAACTAAGGGAACCTAACATCTCGGGTGTAATATTTTACAACATTCCTGACGCGTCGGCCCCTATTTCTCGGTGGGAACATTACATACGTCTATAACGTTATATATCCTAGCCTAAGGCAACCTAACATGTCGAATGTAATATTCTACAACATTCCTGGCGTGCCGTCGCCTACTTCTCGATCGGGACATTATATACAACTATAACGTTTCATATCCTAACGTAAGGAAACATAACATCTCGGATGTAATATTTTACAACATTCCTGGCGTGTCGTCGCCTGCTTCTCGATGGGGACATTATATAAGTCTCTAACGTTGTATATCCTAACCTAAGGCAACCTAACATCTCGAATGTAATATTTTACAACATTCCTGGCATGTCGGCCCCTACTTCTCCGTGAGGACATTGTATACGTCTATAACGATATATATCCTAGCCTAAGGCAACCTAACATCTCGGATGTAATATTTTACAACATTCGTGGCGTGTCGTCGCCTGCTTCTCGATGGGGACATTATATACATCTATAACGTTGTATTTCCTAACCTAACGCAACCTAACATATGGGATGTAATATTTTTGTACATTCCTGGCGTGTCGTCGCCAACTTCTGGATGGGGACATTATATACATTTATAACGTTATATATCCTAACCTAAGGGAACCTAACATCTGGGATGTAATATTTTACATCATTCGTGGCATGTCGGTCCCTACGTCTCGGTGGGAACATTCTATACGTCTATAGCGTTGTATATGTTAACCTAAGGGAACCTAGCATCTCAGGTGTAATATTTTACAACATTCCTGACGCGTCGTCTCCAACTTTTCGGTGGGAACATTATATACGTCTATAACGTTATATATCCTAACGTAAGGCAACATAACATCTCGGATGTAATATTTGATAACATTCCTGGCGTGTCGGCCCGTACTTCTCGGTGGTAACATTACATACGTCTATAACGTTATATATCCTCGCCTAAGGCAACTTAACATGTCGAATGTAATATTTTACAACATTCCTGGCATGTCAGAACCAACGTCCCGGTGGGAACATTCTATACGCATATAACGTTGTATATCCTAACCTAACGCAACCTAATATCTGGGATGTAATATTTTACAACATTCTGGCGTGTCGTCGCCTGCTTCTCGAAGGGGACATTATAAACGTCTATAACGTTGTATATCCTAACCTAACGCAACCTAATATCTGGGATGTAATATTTTACAACATTCCTGGCATGTCGGTCCCTACGTCTCGGCGGGTACATTATATACGTCTATAACGTTGTATATACTAACCTAACGCAACCTATCATCTGGGATGTAATATTTTACAACATTCCTGGCATGTCGGTCCCTACGTCTCGGTGGGAAGGTTATATACGTCTATAACGATATGTATCCTAACATAAGGGAACCTAACATCTCGGATGTTATATTTTACAACATTCCTGGCGTGGCGTCGCCTGCTTCTCGATGGGGACATTATATACGTCTATAACGTTGTATATCCTAAACTAACGCCACCTAACATCTGGAATGTAATATTTTACAACATTCCTGGCATGTCGGTCCCTACTTCTCGGTGGGAACATTGTATACGTCTGTAACGATATATATCCTAGCCTAAGGCAACCTAACATCTCGGATGTAATATTTTACAACATTCCTGGCGTGTCGTCGCCTGCTTCTCGATGGGGACATTATATACGTCTATAACGTTGTATATCCTAACCTAACGCAACCTAACATCTGGTGTGTAATATTTTACATCATTCCTGGCGTGTCGTCGCCTGCTTCTCGATGGGGACACTTCATACGTCTGTAACGTTGTATATCCTAACCTAACGCATCCTAACATCTGGGATGTAATATTTTACAACATTCCTGGCATGTCGGTCCCTACGTCTCGGTGGAAACGTTATATTCGTCTATAACGATATATATCCTAACCTAAGAGAACTTAACATCTCGGATGTAATATTTTACAACATTCCTGGCATGTCGGTCCCTATTTCTCGGTGGGAACATTGTATTCGTCTATAACGATATATATCCTAGCCTAAGGCAACCTAACATGTCGAATGTAATATTTTACAACATTCCTGGCATGTCGGTCCCTACGTCTCGGCGGGTACATTATATACGTCTATAACGTTGTATATACTAACCTAACGCAACCTATCATCTGGGATGTAATATTTTACAACATTCCTGGCATGTCGGTCCCTACGTCTCGGTGGGAACGTTATATACGTCTATAACGATATGTATCCTAACCTAGGGGAACCTAACATCTCGGATGTTATATTTTACAACATTCCTGGCGTGGCGTCGCCTGCTTCTCGATGGGGACATTATATACGTCTATAACGTTGGATATCCTAAACTAACGCCACCTAACATCTGGAATGTAATATTTTACAACATTCCTGGCATGTCGGTCCCTACTTCTCGGTGGGAACATTGTATACGTCTATAACGATATATATCCTAGCCTAAGGCAACCTAGCATCTCGGATGTAATATTTTACAACATTCCTGGCGTGTCGTCGCCTGCTTCTCGATGGGGACATTATATACGTCTATAACGTTGTATATCCTAACCTGACGCAACCTAACATCTGGTATGTAATATTTTACAACATTCCTGGCATGTCGGTCCCTACGTCTCGGTGGGAACGTTATATACGTCTATAACGATATGTATCCTAACCTAAGGGAACCTTACATCTCGGATGTTATATTTTACAACATTCCTGGCGTGGCGTCGCCTGTTTCTCGATGGGGACATTATATACGTCTATAACGTTGCATATCCTAACATAACGCAACCTAACATCTGGGATGTAATATTTTACATCATTCCTGGCATGTCGGTCCCTACGTCTCGGTGGTAACATTCTATATGTCTACAGCGTTGTATATCCTCACCTAAGGGAACCTAACATCTCAGGTGAAATGTTTTACAACGTTCCTGACATGTCGGCCCCTATTTCTCGGTGGGAACATTATATACGTCTATAACGATATATATCCTAACCTAAGGGAACCTAACATCTCGGATGCAATATTTTACAACATTCCTGGCACGTCGGTCCCAACTTCTCCGTGGGAACATTGTATACGTCTATAACGATATATATCCTAGCCTAAGGCAACCTAACATCACGGATGTAATATTTTACAACATTCCTGGCGTGTCGTCGCCTGCTTCTCGATGGGGACATTATATACGTCTATAACGTTGTATATCCTAACCTAACGCAACCTATCATCTGGGACGTAATATTTTACAACATTCCTGGCATGTCGGCCCCTATTTCTCGGTGGGAACATTAAATACGTCCATAACGTTATATATCCTAGCCTAAGGCGACCTAACTTGTCGAATGTAATATTTTACAACATTCCTGGCGTGCCGTCGCCTACTTCTCGATCGGGACATTATATGCATCTATAACGTTATATATCCTAACGTAAGGCAACATAACATCTCGGATGTAATATTTTACAACATTCCTGGCATGTCGTCGCCCGCTTCCCGATGGGGACACTTCATATGTCTATAACGTTGTATATCCTAACCTAACGCATCCTAACATCTGGGATGTAATATTTTACAACATTCCTGGCGTGTCGTCGCCTACTTCTGGATGGGGACATTATATACATCTATAACGTTGTATATGCTGACCTAAGGCAACCTAACATCTCGAATGTAATATTTTACAACATTCCTGGCATGTCAGAACCTACGTCCCGGTGGGAACATTCTACACGTCTATAACATTGTATATACTAACCTAACGCAACCTAATATCTGGGATGTAATATTTTACAACATTCCTGGCATGTCGGTCTCTACTTCTTGGTGGGAACATTGTATACGTCTATAACGATATATGTCCTAGCCTAAGGCAACCTAACATGTCGAATGTAATGCTTTACAACATTCTGGCGTGTCGTCGCCTGCTTCTCGAAGGGGACATTATAAACGTCTATAACGTTGTATATCCTAACCTAACGCAACCTAACATCTAGGATGTAATATTTTACAACATTCCTGGCATGTCGGTCCCTACGTCTCGGCGGGTACATTATATACGTCTATAACGTTGTATATACTAACCTAACGCAACCTATCATCTGGGATGTAATATTTTACAACATTCCTGGCATGTCGGTCCCTACGTCTCGGTGGGAAGGTTATATACGTCTATAACGATATGTATCCTAACCTAAGGGATCCTAACATCTCGGATGTTATATTTTACAACATTCCTGGCATGTCGGTCCCTACGTCTCGGTGGGAACATTCTATACGTCTACAGCGTTGTATATCCTAACCTAAGGGAACCTAACATCTCAGGTGAAATATTTTACAACGTACCTGGCATGTCGGCCCCTATTTCTCGGTGGGAACATTATATACGTCTATAACGTTATATATCCTAGCCTAAGGCAACCTAACATGTCGAATGTAATATTTTACAACATTCATGGCGTGTCGTCTCCTGCTTCTCGATGGGGACATTATATGCGTCTATAATGTTGTATATCCTAACCTAACGCAACCTAACATCTGAGATGTAATATTTTACAACATTCCTGGCTTGTCGGTCCCTACGTCTCGGTGGGAACGTTATATTCGTCTATAACGATATATATCCTAACCTAAGAGAACTTAACATCTCGGATGTAATATTTTACAACATTCCTGGCATGTCGCTCCCTACTACTCGGTGGGAACATTGTATTCGTCTATAGCGATATATATCCTAGCCTAAGGCAACCTAACATGTCGAATGTAATATTTTACAACATTCATGGCGTGTCGTCGCCTACTTCTCGATGCGGACATTATATACATCTATAACGTTATTAATGCTAACCTAAGGCAACCTAACATCTCGGATGTAATATGTTACAACATTCCTGGCGCGTCGGCTCCTACTTTTCGGTGGGAACATTATATACGTCTATAACGTTATATATCCTAACCTAAGGGAACCTAACATCTCGGGTGTAATATTTTACAACATTCCTGACGCGTCGGCCCCTATTTCTCGGTGGGAACATTACATACGTCTATAACGTTATATATCCTAGCCTAAGGCAACCTAACATGTCGAATGTAATATTCTACAACATTCCTAGCGTGCCGTCGCCTACTTCTCGATCGGGACATTATATACAACTATAACGTTTCATATCCTAACGTAAGGAAACATAACATCTCGGATGTAATATTTTACAACAT
Organism: Xylocopa violacea; assembly: GCA_963969225.1. Lineage (NCBI taxonomy): Eukaryota > Metazoa > Arthropoda > Insecta > Hymenoptera > Apidae > Xylocopa > Xylocopa violacea. The sequence continues at coordinate 3,385,238 of CAXAJV010000835.1, forward strand.
TCCTGGCGTGTCGTCGCCTGCTTCTCGATGGGGACATTATATAAGTCTCTAACGTTGTATATCCTAACCTAAGGCAACCTAACATCTCGAATGTAATATTTTACAACATTCCTGGCATGTCGGCCCCTACTTCTCCGTGAGGACATTGTATACGTCTATAACGATATATATCCTAGCCTAAGGCAACCTAACATCTCGGATGTAATATTTTACAACATTCGTGGCGTGTCGTCGCCTGCTTCTCGATGGGGACATTATATACATCTATAACGTTGTATTTCCTAACCTAACGCAACCTAACATATGGGATGTAATATTTTTGTACATTCCTGGCGTGTCGTCGCCAACTTCTGGATGGGGACATTATATACATTTATAACGTTATATATCCTAACCTAAGGGAACCTAACATCTCGGATGTAATATTTTACATCATTCGTGGCATGTCGGTCCCTACGTCTCGGTGGGAACATTCTATACGTCTATAGCGTTGTATATGTTAACCTAAGGGAACCTAGCATCTCAGGTGTAATATTTTACAACATTCCTGACGCGTCGTCTCCAACTTTTCGGTGGGAACATTATATACGTCTATAACGTTATATATCCTAACGTAAGGCAACATAACATCTCGGATGTAATATTTGATAACATTCCTGGCGTGTCGGCCCGTACTTCTCGGTGGTAACATTACATACGTCTATAACGTTATATATCCTCGCCTAAGGCAACTTAACATGTCGAATGTAATATTTTACAACATTCCTGGCATGTCAGAACCAACGTCCCGGTGGGAACATTCTATACGCATATAACGTTGTATATCCTAACCTAACGCAACCTAATATCTGGGATGTAATATTTTATAACATTCCTGGCGTGTCGTCGCCTGCTTCTCGATGGGGACATTATATACGTCTATAACGTTGTATGTCCTAACCTAACGCAACCTAACATCTGGGATGTAATATTTTTGAACATTCCTGGCGTGTCGTCGCCTGCTTCTCGATGGGGACATTATATACATCTATAACGTTGTATTTCCTAACCTAACGCAACCTAACATCTGGGATGTAATATTATTGAACATGCCTGGCGTGTCGTCGCCAACTTCTGGATGGGGACATTATATACATATATAACGTTATATATCCTAACCTAAGGGAACCTAACATCTGGGATGTAATATTTTACATCATTCGTGGCATGTCGGTCCCTACGTCTCGGTGGGAACATTCTATACGTCCACAGCGTTGTATATCCTAACCTGAGGGAACCTAACATCTCAGGTGAAATGTTTTACAACATTCCTGACATATCGGCCCCTATTTCTCGGTGGGAACATTGTATACGTCTATAACGATATAAATCCTAACCTAAGGGAACCTAACATCTCGGATGCAATATTTTACAACATTCCTGGCATGTCGGTCCCTACGTCTCGGTGGGAACATTCTATACGTCCACAGCGTTGTATATCCTAGCCTAAGGGAACCTAACATCTCAGGTGAAATGTTTTACAACATTCCTGACATATCGTCCCCTATTTCTCGGTGGGAACATTGTATACGTCTATAACGATATAAATCCTAACCTAAGGGAACCTAACATCTCGGATGCAATATTTTACAACATTCCTGGCATGTCGGTCCCAACTTCTCGGTGGGAACATTGTATACGTCTATAACGATATATATCCTAGCCTAAGGCAACCTAACATCTCGGATGTAATATTTTACAACATTCCTGGCGTGTCCTCGCCTGCTTCTCGATGGGGACATTATATACGTCTATAACGTTGTATATCCTAACCTAACGCAACCTATCATCTGGGATGTAATATTTTACAACATTCCTGGCATGTCGGCCCCTATTTCTCGGTGGGAACATTAAATACGTCTATAACGTTATATATCCTAGCCTAAGGCGACCTAACATGTGGAATGCAATATTTTACAACATTCCTGGCGTGCCGTCGCCTACTTCTCGATCGGGACATTATATACATCTATAACGTTATATATCCTAACGTAAGGCAACATAACATCTCGGATGTAATATTTTACAACATTCCTGGCGTGTCGTCGCCTGCTTCTCGATGGGGACACTTCATACGTCTATAACGTTGTATATCCTAACCTAACGCATCCTAACATCTGGGATGTAATATTATTGAACATGCCTGGCGTGTCGTCGCCAACTTCTGGATGGGGACATTATATACATTTATAACGTTATATATCCTAACCTAAGGGAACCTAACATCTGGGATGTAATATTTTACATCATTCGTGGCATGTCGGTCCCTACGTCTCGGTGGGAACATTCTATACGTCCACAGCGTTGTATATCCTAACCTGAGGGAACCTAACATCTCAGGTGAAATGTTTTACAACATTCCTGACATATCGGCCCCTATTTCTCGGTGGGAACATTGTATACGTCTATAACGATATAAATCCTAACCTAAGGGAACCTAACATCTCGGATGTAATATTTTACAACATTCCTGGCGTGTCCTCGCCTGCTTCTCGATGGGGACATTATATACGTCTATAACGTTGTATATCCTAACCTAACGCAACCTATCATCTGGGATGTAATATTTTACAACATTCCTGGCATGTCGGCCCCTATTTCTCGGTGGGAACATCAAATACGTCTATAACGTTATATATCCTAGCCTAAGGCGACCTAACATGTGGAATGCAATATTTTACAACATTCCTGGCGTGCCGTCGCCTACTTCTCGATCGGGACATTATATACATCTATAACGTTATATATCCTAACGTAAGGCAACATAACATCTCGGATGTAATATTTTACAACATTCCTGGGGTGTTGTCGCCTGCTTCTCGATGGGCACTCTTCATACGTCTATAACGTTGTATATCCTAACCTAACGCAACCTAACATCTGGGATGTAATATTTTACATCATTCCTGGCATGTCGGTCCCTACGTCTCGGTGGGAACATTCTATACGTCCACAGCGTTGTATATCCTAGCCTAAGGGAACCTAACATCTCAGGTGAAATGTTTTACAACATTCCTGACATATCGTCCCCTATTTCTCGGTGGGAACATTGTATACGTCTATAACGATATAAATCCTAACCTAAGGGAACCTAACATCTCGGATGCAATATTTTACAACATTCCTGGCATGTCGGTCCCAACTTCTCGGTGGGAACATTGTATACGTCTATAACGATATATATCCTAGCCTAAGGCAACCTAACATCTCGGATGTAATATTTTACAACATTCCTGGCGTGTCCTCGCCTGCTTCCCGATGGGGACATTATATACGTCTATAACGTTGTATATCCTAACCTAACGCAACCTATCATCTGGGATGTAATATTTTACAACATTCCTGGCATGTCGGCCCCTATTTCTCGGTGGGAACATTAAATACGTCTATAACGTTATATATCCTAGCCTAAGGCGACCTAACATGTGGAATGCAATATTTTACAACATTCCTGGCGTGCCGTCGCCTACTTCTCGATCGGGACATTATATACATCTATAACGTTATATATCCTAACGTAAGGCAACATAACATCTCGGATGTAATATTTTACAACATTCCTGGCGTGTCGTCGCCTGCTTCTCGATGGGGACACTTCATACGTCTATAACGTTGTATATCCTAACCTAACGCATCCTAACATCTGGGATGTAATATTTTACAACATTCCTGGCATGTCGGTCCCTACGTCTCGGTGGGAACATTCTATACGTCTACAGCGTTGTATATCCTAACCTAAGGGAACCTAACATCTCAGGTGAAATATTTTACAACATGCCTGACATGTCGGCCCCTATTTCTCGGTGGGAACATTATATACGTCTATAACGTTATATATCCTAGCCTAAGGCGACCTAACATGTCGAATGTAATATTTTACAACATTCCTGGCGTGTCGTCGCCTACTTCTCGGTGGGAAATTTTTTACGTCTATAACGATATATATCCTAGCCTAAGGCAACCTAACATCTTGGATGAAATATTTTACAACATTCCCGGCGTGTCGTCGCCTGCTTCTCGATGGGGACATTATATAAGTCTATAACGTTGTATATCCTAACCTAAGGCAACCTAACTTCTCGAATGTAATATTTTACAACATTCCTGGCATGTCGGCACCTACTTCTCGGTGAGAACATTGTATACGTCTATAACGATATATATCCTAGCCTAAGGCAACCTAACATCTCGGATGTAATATTTTACAACATTCCTGGCGTGTCGTCGCCTGCTTCTCGATGGGGACATTATATACGTCTATAACGTTGTATGTCCTAACCTAACGCAACCTAACATCTGGGATGTAATATTTTTGAACATTCCTGGCGTGTCGTCGCCAACTTCTGGATGGGGACATTATATACATCTATAACGTTATATATCCTAACCTAAGGGAACCTAACATCTGGAATGTAGTATTTTACATCATTCGTGGCATGTCGGTCCCTACGTCTCGGTGGGAACATTCTATACGTCTATAGCGTTGAATATGTTAACCTAAGGGAACCTAACATCTCAGGTGTAATATTTTACAACATTCCTGACGCGTCGGCTCCAACTTTTCGGTGGGAACATTATATACGTCTATAACGTTATATATCCTAACGTAAGGCAACATAACATCTCGGATGTAATATTTTACAACATTCCTGGCGTGTTGTCGCCTGCTTCTCGATGGGAACATTATATACGTCTATAACGTTGTATATCCTAACCTAACGAAACCTAACATCTGGGATGTAATATTTTACAACATTCCTGGCGTGTCGTCGCCTGTTTCTCGATGGGGACATTATATACGTCTATAACGTTGTATATCCTAACCTAACGCATACTACCATCTGTGATGTAATATTTTACAACATTCCTGGCATGTCGGTCCCTACGTCTCAGTGGGAACGTTATATACGTCTATAACGATATATATCCTAACCTAAGGGAACTTAACATCTCGGATGTAATATTTTACAACATTCCTGGCATGTCGGTCCCTACTTCTCGGTGGGAACATTGTATTCGTCTATAACGATATATATCCTAGCCTAAGGCAACCTAACATGTCGAATGTAATATTTTACAACATTCCTGGCATGTCGGTCCCTACGTCTCGGCGGGTACATTATATACGCATATAACGTTGTATATCCTAACCTAACGCAACCTAATATCTGGGATGTAATATTTTTGAACATGCCTGGCGTGTCGTCGCCAACTTCTGGATGGGGACATTATATACATTTATAACGTTATATATCCTAACCTAAGGGAACCTAACATCTGGGATGTAATATTTTACATCATTCGTGGCATGTCGGTCCCTACGTCTCGGTGGGAACATTCTATACGTCTATAGCGTTGTATATGTTAACCTAAGGGAACCTAACATCTCAGGTGTAATATTTTACAACATTCCTGACGCGTCGGCTCCAACTATTCGGTGGAAACATTATATACGTCTATAACGTTATATATCCTAACGTAAGGCAACATAACATCTCGGATGTAATATTTTACAACATTTCTGGCGTGTTGTCGCCTGCTTTTCGATGGGGACATTATATACGTCTATAACGTTGTATATCCTAACCTAACGCAACCTAACATCTGGTATGTAATATTTTACATCATTCCTGGCATGTCGGTCCCTACGTCTCGGTGGGAACATTCTATACGTCCACAGCGTTGTATATCCTAACCTAAGGGAACCTAACATCTCAGGTGAAATGTTTTACAACATTCCTGACATATCGGCCCCTATTTCTCGGTGGGAACATTGTATACGTCTATAACGATATAAATCCTAACCTAAGGGAACCTAACATCTCGGATGCAATATTTTACAACATTCCTGGCATGTCGGTACCAACTTCTCGGTGGGAACATTGTATACGTCTATAACGATATATATCCTAGCCTAAGGCAACCTAACATCTCGGATGTAATATTTTACAACATTCCTGGCGTGTCCTCGCCTGCTTCTCGATGGGGACATTATATACGTCTATAACGTTGTATATCCTAACCTAACGCAACCTATCATCTGGGATGTAATATTTTACAACATTCCTGGCATGTCGGCCCCTATTTCTCGGTGGGAACATTAAATACGTCTATAACGTTATATATCCTAGCCTAAGGCGACCTAACATGTGGAATGCAATATTTTACAACATTCCTGGCGTGCCGTCGCCTACTTCTCGATCGGGACATTATATACATCTATAACGTTATATATCCTAACGTAAGGCAACATAACATCTGGGATGTAATATTTTACAACATTCCTGGCGTGTCCTCGCCTGCTTCTCGATGGGGACATTATATACGTCTATAACGTTGTATATCCTAACCTAACGCAACCTATCATCTGGGATGTAGTATTTTCAACTTTCCTGGCATGTCGGCCCCTATTTCTCGGTGGGAACATTAAATACGTCTATAACGTTATATATCCTAGCCTAAGGCGACCTAACATGTGGAATGCAATATTTTACAACATTCCTGGCGTCCCGTCGCCTGCTTCTCGATGGGGACACTTCATACGTCTATAACGTTGTATATCCTAACCTAACGCATCCTAACATCTGGGATGTAATATTTTACAACATTCCTGGCATGTCGGTCCCTACGTCTCGGTGGGAACATTCTATACGTCTACAGCGTTGTATATCCTAACCTAAGGGAACCTAACATCTCAGGTGAAATATTTTACAACATGCCTGACATGTCGGCCCCTATTTCTCGGTGGGAACATTATATACGTCTATAACGTTATATATCCTAGCCTAAGGCGAACTAACATGTCGAATGTAATATTTTACAACATTCCTGGCGTGTCGTCGCCTACTTCTCGGTGGGAAAATTGTATACGTCTATAACGATATATATCCTAGCCTAAGGCAACCTAACATCTTGGATGAAATATTTTACAACATTCCCGGCGTGTCGTCGCCTGCTTCTCGATGGGGACATTATATAAGTCTATAACGTTGTATATCCTAACCTAAGGCAACCTAACTTCTCGAATGTAATATTTTACAACATTCCTGGCATGTCGGCACCTACTTCTCGGTGAGAACATTGCATACGTCTATAACGATATATATCCTAGCCTAGGGCAACCTAACATCTCGGATGTAATATTTTACAACATTCCTGGCGTGTCGTCGCCTGCTTCTCGATGGGGACATTATATACGTCTATAACGTTGTATGTCCTAACCTAACGCAACCTAACATCTGGGATGTAATATTTTTGAACATTCCTGGCGTGTCGTCGCCAACTTCTGGATGGGGACATTATATACATCTATAACGTTATATATCCTAACCTAAGGGAACCTAACATCTGGAATGTAGTATTTTACATCATTCGTGGCATGTCGGTCCCTACGTCTCGGTGGGAACATTCTATACGTCTATAGCGTTGAATATGTTAACCTAAGGGAACCTAACATCTCAGGTGTAATATTTTACAACATTCCTGACGCGTCGGCTCCAACTTTTCGGTGGGAACATTATATACGTCTATAACGTTATATATCCTAACGTAAGGCAACATAACATCTCGGATGTAATATTTTACAACATTCCTGGCGTGTTGTCGCCTGCTTCTCGATGGGGACATTATATACGTCTATAACGTTGTATATCCTAACCTAACGAAACCTAACATCTGGGATGTAATATTTTACAACATTCCTGGCGTGTCGTCGCCTGTTTCTCGATGGGGACATTATATACGTCTATAACGTTGTATATCCTAACCTAACGCAACCTAACATCTCGGATGTAATGTTTTACATCATTCCTGGCGTGTCGTAGCCTGCTTCTCGATGGGGACACTTCATACGTCTATAACGTTGTATATCCTAACCTAACGCATCCTAACATCTGGGATGTAATATTTTACAACATTCCTGGCATGTCGGTCCCTACGTCTCAGTGGGAACGTTATATACGTCTATAACGATATATATCCTAACCTAAGGGAACTTAACATCTCGGATGTAATATTTTACAACATTCCTGGCATGTCGGTCCCTACTTCTCGGTGGGAACATTGTATTCGTCTATAACGATATATATCCTAGCCTAAGGCAACCTAACATGTCGAATGTAATATTTTACAACATTCCTGGCATGTCGGTCCCTACGTCTCGGCGGGTACATTATATACGCATATAACGTTGTATATCCTAACCTAACGCAACCTAATATCTGGGATGTAATATTTTTGAACATGCCTGGCGTGTCGTCGCCAACTTCTGGATGGGGACATTATATACATTTATAACGTTATATATCCTAACCTAAGGGAACCTAACATCTGGGATGTAATATTTTACATCATTCGTGGCATGTCGGTCCCTACGTCTCGGTGGGAACATTCTATACGTCTATAGCGTTGTATATGTTAACCTAAGGGAACCTAACATCTCAGGTGTAATATTTTACAACATTCCTGACGCGTCGGCTCCAACTATTCGGTGGAAACATTATATACGTCTATAACGTTATATATCCTAACGTAAGGCAACATAACATCTCGGATGTAATATTTTACAACATTCCTGGCGTGTTGTCGCCTGCTTTTCGATGGGGACATTATATACGTCTATAACGTTGTATATCCTAACCTAACGCAACCTAACATCTGGTATGTAATATTTTACATCATTCCTGGCATGTCGGTCCCTACGTCTCGGTGGGAACATTCTATACGTCCACAGCGTTGTATATCCTAACCTAAGGGAACCTAACATCTCAGGTGAAATGTTTTACAACATTCCTGACATATCGGCCCCTATTTCTCGGTGGGAACATTGTATACGTCTATAACGATATAAATCCTAACCTAAGGGAACCTAACATCTCGGGTGCAATATTTTACAACATTCCTGGCATGTCGGTCCCAACTTCTCGGTGGGAACATTGTATACGTCTATAACGATATATATCCTAGCCTAAGGCAACCTAACATCTCGGATATAATATTTTGCAACATTCCTGGCGTGTCCTCGCCTGCTTCTCGATGGGGACATTATATACGTCTATAACGTTGTATATCCTAACCTAACGCAACCTATCATCTGGGATGTAATATTTTACAACATTCCTGGCATGTCGGCCCCTATTTCTCGGTGGGAACATTAAATACGTCTATAACGTTATATATCCTAGCCTAAGGCGACCTAACATGTGGAATGCAATATTTTACAACATTCCTGGCGTGCCGTCGCCTACTTCTCGATCGGGACATTATATACACCTATAACGTTATATATCCTAACGTAAGGCAACATAACATCTCGGATGTAATATTTTACAACATTCCTGGCGTGTCCTCGCCTGCTTCTCGATGGGGACATTATATACGTCTATAACGTTGTATATCCTAACCTAACGCAACCTATCATCTGGGATGTAATATTTTACAACATTCCTGGCATGTCGGCCCCTATTTCTCGGTGGGAACATTAAATACGTCTATAACGTTATATATCCTAGCCTAAGGCGACCTAACATGTGGAATGCAATATTTTACAACATTCCTGGCGTGCCGTCGCCTACTTCTCGATCGGGACATTATATACATCTATAACGTTATATATCCTAACGTAAGGCAACATAACATCTCGGATGTAATATTTTACAACATTCCTGGCGTGTCGTCGCCTGCTTCTCGATGGGGACACTTCATACGTCTATAACGTTGTATATCCTAACCTAACGCATCCTAACATCTGGGATGTAATATTTTACAACATTCCTGGCATGTCGGTCCCTACGTCTCGGTGGGAACATTCTATACGTCTACAGCGTTGTATATCCTAACCTAAGGGAACCTAACATCTCAGGTGAAATATTTTACAACATGCCTGACATGTCGGCCCCTATTTCTCGGTGGGAACATTATATACGTCTATAACGTTATATATCCTAGCCTAAGGCGACCTAACATGTCGAATGTAATATTTTACAACATTCCTGGCGTGTCGTCGCCTACTTCTCGGTGGGAAAATTGTATACGTCTATAACGATATATATCCTAGCCTAAGGCAACATAACATCTTGGATGAAATATTTTACAACATTCCCGGCGTGTCGTCGCCTGCTTCTCGATGGGGACATTATATAAGTCTATAACGTTGTATATCCTAACCTAAGGCAACCTAACTTCTCGAATGTAATATTTTACAACATTCCTGGCATGTCGGCACCTACTTCTCGGTGAGAACATTGTATACGTCTATAACGTTGTATATCCTAGCCTAAGGCGACCTAACATGTCGAATGTAATATTTTACAACATTCCTGGCGTGCCGTCGCCTACTTCTCGATCGGGACATTATATACATCTATAACGTTATATATCCTAACGTAAGGCAACATAACATCTCGGATGTAATATTTTACAACATTCCTGGCATGTCGTCGCCCTCTTCCCGATGGGGACATTATATACGTCTATAGCGTTGTATATCCTAACCTAACGCAACCTAACATCTGGTATGTAATATTTTACATCATTCCTGGCGTGTCGTAGCCTGCTTCTCGATGGGGACACTTCATACGTCTATAACGTTGTATATCCTAACCTAACGCATCCTAACATCTGGGATGTAATATTTTACAACATTCCTGGCATGTCGGTCCCTACGTCTCAGTGGGAACGTTATATACGTCTATAACGATATATATCCTAACCTAAGGGAACTTAACATCTCGGATGTAATATTTTACAACATTCCTGTTATGTCGGTCCCTACTTCTCGGTGGGAACATTCTATTCGTCTATAACGATATATATCGTAGCCTAAGGCAACCTAACATGTCGAATGTAATATTTTACAACATTCCTGGCATGTCGGTCCCTACGTCTCAGTGGGAACGTTATATACGTCTATAACGATATATATCCTAGCCTAAGGCAACCTAACATCTTGGATGAAATATATTACAACATTCCCGGCGTGTCGTCGCCTGCTTCTCGATGGGGACATTATATAAGTCTATAACGTTGTATATCCTAACCTAAGGCAACCTAACTTCTCGAATGTAATATTTTACAACATTCCTGGCATGTCGGCACCTACTTCTCGGTGAGAACATTGTATACGTCTATAACGATATATATCCTAGCCTAAGGCAACCTAACATCTCGGATGTAATATTTTACAACATTCCTGGCGTGTCGTCGCCTGCTTCTCGATGGGGACATTATATACGTCTATAACGTTGTATGTCCTAACCTAACGCAACCTAACATCTGGGATGTAGTATTTTTGAACATTCCTGGCGTGTCGTCGCCAACTTCTGGATGGGGACATTATATACATCTATAACGTTATATATCCTAACCTAAGGGAACCTAACATCTGGAATGTAGTATTTTACATCATTCGTGGCATGTCGGTCCCTACGTCTCGGTGGGAGCATTCTATACGTCTATAGCGTTGAATATGTTAACCTAAGGTAACCTAACATCTCAGGTGTAATATTTTACAACATTCCTGACGCGTCGGCTCCAACTTTTCGGTGGGAACATTATATACGTCTATAACGTTATATATCCTAACGTAAGGCAACATAACATCTCGGATGTAATATTTAAAACATTCCTGGCGTGTTGTCGCCTTCTTCTCGATGGGGACATTATATACGTCTATAACGTTGTATATCCTAACCTAACGAAACCTAACATCTGGGATGTAATATTTTACAACATTCCTGGCGTGTCGTCGCCTGTTTCTCGATGGGGACATTATATACGTCTATAACGTTGTATATCCTAACCTAACGCAACCTAACATCTCGGATGTAATGTTTTACATCATTCCTGGCGTGTCGTAGCCTGCTTCTCGATGGGGACACTTCATACGTCTATAACGTTGTATATCCTAACCTAACGCATCCTAACATCTGGGATGTAATATTTTACAACATTCCTGGCATGTCTGTCCCTACGTCTCAGTGGGAACGTTATATACGTCTATAACGATATATATCCTAACCTAAGGGAACTTAACATCTCGGATGTAATATTTTACAACATTCCTGGCATGTCGGTCCCTACTTCTCGGTGGGAACATTGTATTCGTCTATAACGATATATATCCTAGCCTAAGGCAGCCTAACATGTCGAATGTAATATTTTACAATATTCCTGGCATGTCGGTCCCTACGTCTCGGCGGGTACATTATATACGTCTATAACGTTGTATATACTAACCTAACGCAACCTATCATCTGGGATGTAATATTTTACAACATTCCTGGCATGTCGGTCCCTACGTCTCGGTGGGAACGTTATATACGTCTATAACGATATGTATCCTAACCTAAGGGAACCTAACATCTCGGATGTTATATTTTACAACATTCCTGGCGTGGCGTCGCCTGCTTCTCGATGGGGACATTATATACGTCTATAACGTTGTATATCCTAACCTAACGCAACCTAACATCTGGTTTGTAATATTTTACAACATTCCTGGCGTGTCGTCGCCTGCTTCTCGATGGGGACATTATATACGTCTATAACGTTGTATATCCTAACCTAACGCAACCTAACATCTGGGATGTAATGTTTTACATCATTCCTGGCATGTCGGTCCCTACGTCTCGGTGGGAACATTCTATACGTCTACCGCGTTGTATATCCTAACCTAAGGGAACCTAACATCTCAAGTGAAATGTTTTACAACATTCCTGACATGTCGGCCCCTATTTCCCGGTGGGAACATTATATACGTCTATAACGATATATATCCTAACCTAAGGGAACCTAACATCTCGGATGCAATATTTTACAACACTCCTGGCATGTCGGTCCCAACTTCTCGGTGGGAACATTGTATACGTCTATAACGTTACATATCCTAGCCTAAGGCGACCTAACATGTCGAATGTAATATTTTACAACATTCCTGGCGTGCCGTCGCCTACTTCTCGATCGGGACATTATATACATCTATAACGTTATATATTCTAACGTAAGGCAACATAACATCTCGGATGTAATATTTTACAACATTCCTGGCATGTCGTCGCCCGCTTCCCGATGGGGACATTATATACGTCTATAACGTTGTATATCCTAACCTAACGTAACCTAACATCTGGTATGTAATATTTTACATCATTCCTGGCGTGTCGTAGCCTGCTTCTCGATGGGGACACTTCATACGTCTATAACGTTGTATATCCTAACCTAACGCATCCTAACATCTGGGATGTAATATTTTACAACATTCCTGGCATGTCGGTCCCTACGTCTCAGTGGGAACGTTATATACGTCTACAACGATATATATCCTAACCTAAGGGAACTTAACATCTCGCATGTAATATTTTACAACATTCCTGGCATGTCGGTCCCTACTTCTCGGTGGGAACATTGTATTCGTCTATAACGATATATATCCTAGCCTAAGGCAACCTAACATGTCGAATGTAATATTTTACAACATTCCTGGCATGTCGGTCCCTACTTCTCGGTGGGAACATTCTATACGTCTATAACGTTGTATATCCTAACCTAAGGCAACCTAACTTCTCGAATGTAATATTTTACAACATTCCTGGCATGTCGGCCCCTACTTCTCGGTGAGAACATTGTATACGTCTATAACGATATATATCCTAGCCTAAGGCAACCTAACATCTCGGATGTAATATTTTACAACATTCCTGGCGTGTCGTCGCCAACTTCTGGATGGGGACATTATATACATCTATAACGTTTTATATCCTAACCTAAGGGAACCTAACATCTGGAATGTAGTATTTTACATCATTCGTGGCATGCCGGTCCCTACGTCTCGGTGGGAACATTCTATACGTCTATAGCGTTGAATATGTTAACCTAAGGGAACCTAACATCTCAGGTGTAATATTTTACAACATTCCTGACGCGTCGGCTCCACCTTTTCGGTGGGAACACTATATACGTCTATAACGTTATATATCCTAACGTAAGGCAACATAACATCTCGGATGTAATATTTTACAACATTCCTGGCGTGTTGTCGCCTGCTTCTCGATGGGGACATTGTATACGTCTATAACGATATATATCCTAACCTAAGGGAACCTAACACCTCGGATGTAATATTTTACAACATTTCTGGCATGTCGGTCCCAACTTCTCGGTGGGAACATTGTATACGTCTATAACGTTATATATCCTAGCCTAAGGCGACCTAACATGTCGAATGTAATATTTTACAACATTCCTGGCGTGTCGTCGCCTGCTTCTCGATGGGGACATTATATACGTCTATAACGTTGTATGTCCTAACCTAACGAAACCTAACATCTGGGATGTAATATTTTACAACATTTCTGGCGTGTCGTCGCCTGCTTCTCGATGGGGACATTATATACGTCTATAACGTTGTATATCCTAACCTAACGCAACCTAACATCTGGGATGTAATATTTTACATCATTCCTGGCATGTCGGTCCCTACGTCTCGGTGGAAACGTTATATACGTCTATAACGATATGTATCCTAACCTAAGGGAACCTAACATCTCGGATGTTATATTTTACAACATTCCTGGCGTGGCGTCGCCTGCTTCTCGATGGGGACATTATATACGTCTATAACGTCTTATATCCTAAACTAACGCCACCTAACATCTGGTTTGTAATATTTTACAACATTCCTGGCATGTCGGTCCCAACGTCTCGGTGGGAACGTTATATTCGTCTATAACGATATATATCCTAACCTAAGAGAACTTAACATCTCGGATGTAATATTTTACAACATTCCTCGCGTGTTGTCGCCTGCTTCTCGATGGGGACATTATATACGTCTATAACGTTGTATATCCTAACCTAACGAAACCTAACATCTGGGATGTAATATTTTACAACATTTCTGGCGTGTCGTCGCCTGCTTCTCGATGGGGACATTATATACGTCTATAACGTTGTATATCCTAACCTAACGCAACCTAACATTTGGGATGTAATATTTTACATCATTCCTGGCATGTCGGTCCCAACTTCTCGGTGGGAACATTATATACGTCTATAACGCAATATAACCTAACCTAACCCAGCTAGACCCTCGTTTGTAATGTTTCACAGAATCCCGTTCGTGTCGTCCCGTACATTTCGGCGCGGACATTATATACGTTTATAACGTTGTATATCCTATCCTAAGGCAACCTAACGTCTCGGATGTAGTATTTCCCAACATTTCTGGCGGGTAGGCCCCTACTTCTCGGTGGGAGCATTATACACTTTTATAACGTAATGTAACCTAACCTAACCCAGCTAGACCCTCGCTGGTAATGTTTCACAGAATCCCGTTCGTGCCGCCTCGTACGTCTCGGTGTGGACATTATGTACGTCTACAACGTTATATATTCTAACCTAAGGCAACTTAACATCTCGAATGTAGTATTTTCCAACATTTCTGTCGGGTCGGCACCTACTTCTCGGTGGGAACATTATATACGTCTATAACGTAATATAACCTAACCTAATCCAGCTAGACCCTCGCTGGTAATGTTTCACGGAATCCCGTTCGTGTCGTCCCGTTCATCTCGGCGCGGACATTCTATACGTCTATCACGTTATATATCCTGTCCTAAGGCAACCTAACACTTCGGATGTAGTATTTTCCAACATTTCTGGCGGTTCGACCCCTACTGCTCGGTGGGAACATTAGATACGTCTATACCGTAATATAACGTAACCTGACCAATCTAGACCCTCGCTGGTAGTGTTTTACAGAATCCCGTTCGTGTCGTGCCCTACGTCTCGGTGCGGACATTATATACGTCTATAACGTTACATATTCTAACCTAAGACATCCTAACATCTCGGATGTAGTATTTTCCAACATTCATGGCGGGTCGGCCGCTATTTCTCGGTGGGAATATTATATACGTCTATAACGTAATAGATCCTAACCTAACCCATCTATACCCTCGCTGGTAATGTTTTTCATAATCCCGTTCGTGTCGTCCCGTATGTCTCTGTGCGGACATTATATACGCCTATATCGTTATATATACTAACCTAAGGCAACCTAACATCTCGAATATAGTATTTTACAACATTGAAGGCGGGTCGGCACCTACTTCTCGGTGGGAACATTATATACGTCTATAACGTAATATATTCTAACATAACCCAGCTAGACACTCGCTGGTATTGTTTCACAGAATCCCGTTCGTGTCGTCCCGTACATCTCGGCGCAGACATTATATACGTCTATAACGTTATATATCCTATCCTAAGGCAACCTAACATCTCGGATGTAGTATTTTCCAACATTCATGGCGGTTCGGCCGCTACTTCTCTGTGGGAACATTATATACGTCTATAACGTAATAGAACCTAACCTAACCCATCTATACCCTCGCTGGTAATGTTTTATAGAATCTCGTTCGTGTCGGCCAGTACTTCTCGGTGGGGACAATATATACGTCTATAACGTTGTATATAATAACATAAGGCAACCTAACATCTCGAATGTAGTATTTCACAACATACTTGGCGGGTCGGCCCCACTTCTCGGAGGGATCATTATATACTTCTATAACGTAATATAACCTAACCTAACCCATCTAGCCTCTCGGTGGTAGTGTTTTACAAGATTCCAGGCGTGTCGGTTCCTTCATATCGGTGGGAACATAATCCCATGTCATGAGATGCCATACCTATTCCCTGCAGAGTTGGGTTCAAATAACTTCTTCTTGGCTCTGGGGAATCAGTAATCGCTCCAGGAGTTCTACAGCCGCCTAATTCGACACATAGGAGTAGACATACCGTAACTGGGGCCATAAGATTTGGTATCATTTAATCACCTGTTGACGCTGTGTTATTATTAACGGTTCCAACGGTTATCCAGGCTCCTAATTCGAATCAGATGGCCGGAGATGCCATACCTAGGCCCTTCAGAATTGGGTTCATATAACTGCATATTGGCTCCGGGGCATTAGTAACCGCTGCAGGAGTTCTCCAGCCTCCAAATTCGACACCTTTTTTTTCGTTGGGAAATGTTCATAGATTCCACTCGACTTGGATTAATTTGCTAGGTGGTTATGCCAGACTCTTACTGACTAAAACCTAACAGTGCTTATCATAGCGCACAAATATATGGAGGAGGCCCGGCACTTAACATCGTTTACATCAGCCCCCCCCCCCCGCGCTGAGAGTCTCTGAATGTTTTCAGGAGACTCTCTTCTGGGCAGTGCACGCACTGCATTGTGCTCTTGATGTGCCAAGGCATGTGGGAGATAGACGTGATCACCCGTTTATCTCCGCATCTCGCAATACGCGTGCAATGGCTCAAAGGTTGATCCCGAATCTTTTGAGTCTATGTGTTTTGTACGAGCATGATAATCTAAGTCCATTTCTTTTTTTTTTTCTTTGAGTTACCCACCGTGGTTACAGTGTCTTGCGTCGTCGGTAACTTCTGTTTTTCCTCTGTCGTTTGGTTACATGGATCTTCTTGAGTTACCGACCTTGGTTATTAAACATTCAGATGTCGGTAACTCTCCGTCTACTTTTATTTTTCCTCTTCTTCATTTGTGGTCGACCAGTTACCGACCATTATGTATTCAGCAACTGTCTGCCACGCAATGTCTTCTTTCTTCATTTATTTATCCATTGCCAGTACCTTGTCTCGCTTTCGGTTGTCATTTTGCAAATGTTTGTCATGATGACTCCCGTACACGAAAACCTCGCGCATTCACACACACGAAATTCTCGCGCACTCACGCACACGAGATTGTTCGCGCCCGCACTATACGCATTGTTCACCACTTTCCTCTTGGGGTTTTTCTTCTTTCTTCGGTCTGTGGTTTCCAACGATGCAACTCTTCTGTGTATATATCATTGTTTTTGTCTTCAGCGAAGCTTCGTCTTCGTCTTCGCATGATCCGCGAAGATCGCGTCTCCATTGAGTTTGCCACTAGCGTCATGGTAGCAATGCAGGAGAAGACCAGCCTACCGAAAGGATCTTTGAAGCTGAACTGTCGTACAGTTTCAGGAAACAACAGCCCCCGCTCGCACGGTTGGACGCGGCAGACGTCTACGACGCCGACCACGCAGGACACGCCGGGCAGGGAATTCGCGCTCTTCCTCCTCCTTCCTCCTCCTTCCTCCTCCTTCCTTCCACTTCCTTCAAAGCCGTGACTTTATCACAAAACAAAGCCATTGCCTGCCAGGAACTCTGTTTTAGCATCATTTTAGCAAAGATACTGCTCAGAGTTAAATCTGGCCCTACCTCGCTTACCAGAGCGCGTCGTGGCAGCTCCCGTGCTGGATAGCGCTGTAGCGTGTGACACCCGCTGTCGTCCTCCTCTTCGCAATGGGGGCACAATGACGTGTTTTCTTTGCCCATCCGCTTCAGAAATGACGCAAAATATCCTGGTGAATATCTGCGTCATTCTGTACGTGAGCACGCCGCTTTTTCTTTCCGTCCATCTCATGAGATTTTGACGGAGCAAACTTATCGTCTAATGGTTCGTGTGACGGCTCATGGCTTGCTTTCGTACGAGATCGTCCTGTATACTCTTATCGCATCCTCTCTCCACGGTCTACGCACCGTTTTTAAGTTCTTTTTACTCGCGACAAGAACTTCGCTCTATACGGGCGCACCCTATAGAGCGATACTTCGCTGTATACGATACTGCCGTACAACCGTTTGACATTTGCGTTCGGACCACCGAGATTTGGCAAAATGTGGCTAAAATGTAGTGTCGCACTATCCAATCTGGGCGCCAATCTTATAAAATGCGACTCGAAATTCCACTTGCTATCCAGGTGAAGTCCAAGATATTTAATATCTTTTTTTACCTCAACAGTTGTATTCGCAATTTTTTTCATCTCTCGGCATTCAGCTCTTCTTTTATTGTCACGCGGGTCAATCAAGAGTAAAACTTCCGTTTTTTCCACGGCAATCTGAAAGCCAAGTTCACGGAACTTCATCGTTACCGATACCACTCCCCCTTCTGCACGACAGATGGTCCTGCTTTCGTTGCTTCTAGTGGCAAGTACTAGCGTGTCATCGGCATAACATGTAATATGTACTCCTATCGGAAGTGGCTGAAAGATAGCTATGTTATATCCGATGTTCCACAGTAACGGTTCAAGAACCGATCCCTGCGGAACACCGCGATTGTCCACCCTCTCAAAGTATCTGTCTTTTCCATTGTAAGTAATGGTTCTATCGCTCAGGTAGTTATTTATTACCACACGTAGGTATTCCGGAAAATCATTGCTCCACGTATGGCCGCACACGAGAGGGAATTGAAGGCATTCTTTATGTCAAAAGATACCGCAAAAGCAATCCCCCCGTTTTTTGTAGCTGTTTCTGCAATCGACTTTACATTTCTTATCGCATCGATTACGGATCGACCTTCCCTGAAACCGTACTGGCAATCCGCTAAATCTCGTCCTCTCGTCGTAAAATGCTGAACGAGTCTCCGGTGAATTACTCTTTCGAAGATTTTTCCTATCTCGTCCAGCAGAACGATAGGACGATAAGCAGACGGATCTTCTTCCGGCCTTCCGGGCTTTTTCAGCAAGAACATTCTGCCAGATTTCCACTTTCTTAGAAATTTTCCGGTCTGCAAGCATTCCGTGAAGATCCTCTGCAGCCGTCGGGCAAAGAAACCTAGAATTCCTAGCCAAGTTCAGCCAGGAACTTCATTCGGGCCTGGCGCAGTGCTCTTTCTCTTAAGTTTTTGCACTGCGCGGGCGATCTCTGGTTGCACCATTTTCCTCTCGTGGAAATAGATTCTGAACAACCCGCTCCAGGAAGTTTGGTTGCATCGTTTCTGATATAGGAGGCGCCCATGGTCTTAGTTTGTCCATTACCATTTTGTATGGACGCCCCCACGGATCCTCTTGCAAGGTGGACATTAGTCGCTCCCGTGCCCGTGTCTTGGAGTCAGATATTGCGGACTGCAGCTTGTTTTTCTTATTTTTATAGCTTTCGTTGCACCGCAGGATGTTTTCTATGTTTCTCATGGACCGGCGACCCTTCTCTCTTTTGTACTGGTGGCGCGTTAGCGTATATTCTGCACAAATTCGCGATATTGTTTCGTTCCACCAATACACAGGTCGTCTTTGCACATTGGGTTTTGTACGTAGCATGCAAGCGTTGTACACCGCTGTCACGGAATCCATTAATTCTGCTATTTCCTCGTCCACATTCACTGGACCTTCTTTTTTTCGAGTCTATGTTGCGGATAAAGCAGCAACCCGCATATAATCGTCGTTCAGCTTCTTAACGGCTCATTTTCTTACGTGGTGCTGCTATCAAGAATTTCTGAGGCGTTTTGCTTGGGCTGTGGATATCTGTATCCAAATACACTTATGGTCCGACAGATTGTCCATGTTGTCGACTTCTCAATTTTGCACCCTTTTCGCTGTGAGAGCATTTCCCACGGAGATATCTACTATGCTATCTCCTTGAAATCGCGAGCACGTTGCTTCCTCTCCACGATTTAGGATCTGTAGGTTTGCAGCATTCGCCCACTTCAGCATCGAGTGACCGCGATCTATTGTGCTTTTCGAATGTCACATGACTGCATGCGCATTGAAATCTCCAAGTACAAATACTGGGCGGTTCCAAATGTTTTTAATTGCGCTCCATATTTCGTCCAGTAAGCGCTCTTAATCGCTCAACGGCTAATTCAGCGGTGCGTACACACCCACCACCACGTATTCCGCCCAGTTCACCGCGATGTAGCTGTTTCCATTTGCTATTTTGGTTATAGGCTTGTATCCTCGATCCAATATTGACTCAATGGTATCCGATACGGTTCTGCGATGACTATAAGTTCCACCATGCTGCGCTTCATTTCGCTTATTACTCAGTCCTGTGCTTTGGCAGCATGGTGCACATTCACTTGTAGTATTTGACACAGCAGGGTGAATTTTAAGCTTTGTCCATCGCCTCCTCCAGGCTAAATTCATTTTCATTTGAATCTCCTTCGATATCTAGGGCCGCAAACCTGTTTTCCACCGCCATTCTAACGATGGAGTGCTCTATTTTTTTGCCGCCACTCATTCCCTTGCTAGTTGTCGGGACGGCGTCGTCTTTAAGCAGCTCTTTTATTTCCTTTCTAAAATATTTGGTGATCCTGTTGTCACCGCTGCTCTTTTTACTGGTTTCCGTTTTATTACCAGCTTTGTTTTCCGTCTTATTGGCGGTTTTACCGGTGTAAAAACTGCCAGCTTTGCTCTAATTTGAAACTCTCGCATTGATTGTTTGCATTTTTATCTGTTTAGGTACGTATGGTATTGTTTGCATCCTTCCCACTACGCACTTGTTACAAATCTTCTCTTCTCTTCTCTCAGCTTTATGCACCGTTAATTATCTTAGTACTTATTGCCTGTTTTAGGCACGCGTGGAGTGATGTATCTCCAACCCGCACGTAGGAACTGTATTCTAGACTCTCTATTTACAGATGTATGATGTGTTCGTTTTTTGACATGTAAACAGATTGTACTTTCTTCTTCTTCTAACTCTTGAAATTCTTTCTTTTAGGTGTGCAATGAGCTTTATTCACACCAGGAGCTCCTTATTATTCGTTTTTCTATAGTACGCGTGAATCAGATTTCGTTTTCAGTATGTATTAAACAGCCTTTAACCTATCTTTGTTATGTCTGCTAGACACTTAGTTCTTTCTCTTCAGTTATAGTTTCTCACTTCACAATATATATCTATCACAATATGTGCCTTTTTAGTGAATGGTTCTTATAATTGTTTGTGTTACAGATATGGAGAGGATTACAAACACTCTACCCACGTCTTGGTCTTCTTAATATTACACACTTACTGCAGTTTGTTGAACAATGTCTTTTATACCATTCACTTTAACTTTTTGTAATGCATGTAATATTTTTATTCTGTCTTTCTTTGTTTGGAATTGATTCTGTCGTATCTTCACTATGTTTGTTTCACTTATCATACATTTGCATGTAGAAAGTGTTTATTTACTTCACTGCAAACTGCACAGGATGTAAAGCTTCCGTATTTAACGAGCTTTTTAACCTGTTTTGACTTGTCGACATGCGTGCGACGCCGACGGGTGTTTACCCCCTCTACACTGTCTATTTATTGCCTTCCTGTCCCCCTTTTTTGTAGGTAAACAGGTTGGCACTTGAGAGGTAGGTCAGTGACAGTCGACTTTTGAGAACACTTGCCGCGGTGGGTCAAGAGCTCCCCTGCCGTGAAACACTTATCTGCCCGACCCCCTTCTGTCAGCGTGGGCACAAGTCTTTTTTCTTTTAACTTTTCATGTTTATTTTCAACCATCCGGTAGTTTTAATTTATTTATAATCAAAACTACTTTTATTGCACTTGATGTACGATTGTTACTTACAATTCTGTGTCATTCTGTTTACAGTGTGTGCTCGCACTCACTGCGCTTATTTGTTGTCTTTCTTCGGTGCGTTACGAATTTATTAGAGTTTTTATTTACTTTTAAATTCGTGACGTATCACGAATTATAATCATTATTGAGATGCTGTCTCTCTCGCACTACGGGTCCTTTATCACCGTGACAGATTGATACTTGCGATCTATTGTCTACTCGCTTACACCTCTGCACCTTTGTCCCTCGCGAAAGGTAAAGTTTGCTGATAGTGAACGTACGTTGGCGCTCGGTCTACTATTTCAACTCTTTTTATCGTTGTTTTTGGCGATTAATATCCCGTTTTGTGAATGTGTCAACACCTTCTTGAGGTGTTGACCGGTGCATCTTCCGATATCCTCTTCCTCTTCAGTTCTCCCACGACGTCGTCAGCAGCCTCCACGACCCGAAATTAGATTTGGAAATGGCGAACGACGGCGCACGTGTCGTAACCGTGAAGGATAGCGAATCCGAGCACGAAATTCGCTATTATTCGACCCTAATACCGAAAGAATTCCAGATTTTTACGTCTGGATTTCACGCGATACTTACCAAATTCGATTAAGCCGTAGCTTGTATTCGAAATCTCAAGATTTCCACTCAAAAACTCGAAAATGCACGGAGCGATGTGAAATGCGTCTATACTCTTCCCCCAAATTCAACACCTAAGGGCGGATATACCGTATCTGAAGTCCATAAAATTGGATTCATTTAATCACTTATTGACACTGTGTTGATATTAACGGCGCCAAGCGGAATTGGCAATAAAATTTGTCAAATCCAGTAAAATGAAATCACCATTCACGTTTGAAACGAGCTAAAATTTCAAAAAAATCTCTCATAGAATTTTTATTAAACTTCCAGTTCAATTATTTTTCACGAATTCGAAAAGTATTACATTTTTTAAATTCTCCTCCTATAATACGAATTTTAATCAAATATCAGAGATAAACGATTTATTTATTTAACATTTTTACTGGGGTAACCAGTTGATAATTTCATAGGATCAGGGTTGGTGTTACATCCTCGTTCGTACTATGAATTTTGATCAGCGCTATTCGCGGAATAACGTTCGACGTAACAAAATCGTTCTAGATGTAGCAATCGGAATGAATTTTTTTTTAACCGGTCAGAGGCAATAAAGTAGGAGGGATATGCAAGGAAAACGCCAGAATGTGTCGCGTTACCGCGTTTCGAATTTTAATGGCCCGGTGGAATGATAAAGCGGTAATTAATCGTTGTCCATTGCTGCCGTCGTGAGATTCCAATGGATGCGACGCTTGGCGTCTTTACAAATAATTATTCCTTCCTTTTTCGCCAATTAATGTTCATATATTTTTCCTTTCGAGATAGTGGTCTCCTTTTTTAAATTCCTTGTTCCTTCTTCCTTTTATGACAAATTTTTCGTCGGCAGAGGAGAAATACAACTTTTACTTCAAATATCTATTGTTAGATTTGTATAATTTATTGCAGCGTGGAAAGGTATAGAAAGATAATTTGCTTCCTTTATATTCGATGTATTTTGACGAGCAACAAAAAAGTCAATAATGTTTTTATCATTCGTGAAGCATGGAGATATAGTTGATGCTTGTTACTTGATTTTTATCGGTTTTCAATACAGAAAGTATAAGAGGATTCGTTTTATGTATAATTTCGAACGAAATTCCTGATCGTTTAGACAAAACTTTATCGTATCGGGTCATTCTGGCTAATGGAAGCGGAATTCTCAATCCTTTTCACCGATGCGAAATATTTTAATCGCATTTCAGCGAATAGAGGGCTTTCTTAACATTTTCTCTCCAAATTAATTCATTTACCAATTTTCTTTTATTAGCAATTACACATTCTGTCCTCTCTCTCTCTCTCTCTCTCTCTCTCTCTCTCGATGAGGCTTGTAAAATGTCCGAGAAATATCGACATGTAAAGCGATAGAAGAATTAAAAGTAAAGTAATATAATTCCTTAGGAGCGAGACGCCATTCATTATGAATTATGGGACGTATAATGGACGCTCTCCCTGACAAATGAGTTAATGCTCCCTCGATGGACCTGTTTAAATCGTTAAGCACCATTAGCGACTTGAAAGTCTGATTCGTAATGGAAAAGAGTGCTGGCGGCAAGCCGGGCGCCTATCGCGACGGATTTTCGCGAAAATTCAAGGACTTAAGGAATTTTAATGTAACCGCGGAGGCAGCTACCGCGCACAAGCCTGTTTAAATATCCAACAGCAGCGAAGAAATAATTCAACAGCTCAGCCAAGACAAACACTGAGCGATGCGAGATATTTAGGTGAGGAACCGTGTTCGTTTTTACGAGACGCATACCGAAAACGTTGCTGGCCGGGTAAAATTCAGTTGCGCCAGTCTCATTTAGGTTTCCTACTACACTCAGAAAATACGACTGGCACTGATCAAATTACGCCGGAGCGTGCTTCGACTACGAACGAAGTTTAAAGGCCTGTGGGCGCAGTGTATTAAATCCAAAGGGAGACACTGGCTGCTTCAAAATAGCGGCTGTTATTTGAGCGAACGAAGTAAGTTTACGAATGAAGATTCCGCATAAATTAGAAATATATTTTTAATCGAAAATAAATGTGGAGTGTGATATCGAGTGAGAGAAATTGGGAAATTTTGGATAATTTTAACACGTGACAACAGTTTCATTAAATGAATTGAATAATTGGTTGATAGAGACCTAAATGCTTGTGAAGGCGCAAGGTAGAAAGGCGTAGCATGCTTTCAGTGGGGTGTGGGTTCCGTTGCAATTGGAGTCGAGTTACTAGGTAGTTTGAAATCGTAGTTGATCAGTAACCATCGGCGTATCCCATAATTAGTTAATTGTAACGTTACATTGGTTACTTAACCGCTTACGTCGTAAAATTACTGTATGTTCGTACGTTTCAAGGATCTCGTAAAAAATGGCAAAATACTAGCCTATTTAAGTGAAGTAATAAAGAATAGAGAGTAATTCTACATTCAGTAATAGCACGATCGTTGTTACACTCAATTTTGTTCGTTGATGATCTCATCCTGGTTTGCAACAAGAAATAATAAGAGAAGTAAAATTTGTAGAATTTGTGGGTCAGGAACAAGTATATACATATGTATATCATTCCCTGACGAATCGATGGATAAATAATTGTTCATTGTTTTACGCTGCTCAGTTTGACATCATTATTATCCCCGTCAGTTGGCGTCATAATAGCTGTGAACGAGGATGATGTGGTCAGAGACCTGGGAAAGTCTGTAAATAATTTATGTTGCGTCACATCTACGTGCAAGCGTGAGTACGTTACTATAAGCAATTCTTCCGTTTCTATTTACATCAGTCCTTTGTGCGGTTTAATCGAATCTCTGGTGTCTATTCAGTGCGACTTTTAATTGCTCCTGGTCATCCCATAATGAGATGCAGAAGGGATGCAGTCCTGAATCTGCGGTGTCAAATCCTCTCTAATTCGAACGACTTTTGATAACGACTTGCGATAATGAATGAACGTAATCTCTTTTTCGAAAGTTGGCGAACTATTGAGGAGGGTTGGTTAATTATTCGGTGCGCTATTGATCGCAGACGCTATGAAGATTAATCG
This sequence comes from Xylocopa violacea, assembly GCA_963969225.1. Lineage (NCBI taxonomy): Eukaryota > Metazoa > Arthropoda > Insecta > Hymenoptera > Apidae > Xylocopa > Xylocopa violacea. Next base: position 3,411,262 of record CAXAJV010000835.1, read on the forward strand.
AATGTTTTTTGCAAACGAATACCTTACGCGTGCTTTTCACTATTATTTTTAAACGTAATTGAGCGTTGTCTGAAATTTGTCTAGTTTCGTAATTCAGTCTTGACTCGATTCGATGGTGGTACACTAATTATTAGCTATAAGTGAAGGGATATGCTAATTGGGGAAAAGGGTTATGTCGCGAAAGTTCTCGATGGTTCTCCAGCTGTCACTTCTGAACTAAATGTAATGGAAAATTGTGCTAATTATAGCAATCTTCTGGCTACCTCTGTTGCGTCGTAAAAGCTTAAAAGTTGACGATATCCTTTACGCATCTGTTCTCCAGTGGCGTGGTTTACTACACCGTGGTTTCGCGAAACTTGGCCGTTTCTCGGGCTGGATATTCATTTTAATACCAGGATAACTTCAGTGTCTACTACACCTTTTCCCCGTGACAAATTCGCGATATTGAATTAATGGACTTTAGAAGTCCATTTCCTCATGCTTCGTACTTACAGTTTCGCGTTTAAGCTGTAACACTGAAACAATCTCATTGTTCGTTCTTTTCTGCCTTTTATTATACCTATGCATACCCATGCATACCCATGCATTATTTTTTCTTTCGTACGTTCTCCTTCTTTCCGTTCGTTCTCCCGTTAATTTCTGATTTTGTTCTCTAAATATTTCGTGAGCGCTGACTGCGAGGAACCGGAAAAACACAGAAAATAGAAATTTCAACAAACCCTTGTCGTTTCTCTTTCCCGTGATTCTGTTTATCAGTGAAATTTCGTACTTCGCAAACAGGAAGGTCGTAAACGGCGTTTGGTCGTGATAATTTCGAAGCGAGCGATGCGCTGCCAGCATGATTATCTTCCCGTCCCGGTTTCAGGGTTTATCGTCGCAACTGCAAGAAGCATCTGGACTAACGATTCAGGAAAATTGTTAGGTTGTTTTAATGTTGCGACTTTGCCGCGCGTCCCTCTCCATTAGCGCGCGAAGTAACACTCTGATTTATTAATATATGATGTTTAATTGCTCAGCGGCAAACTGCAGGATTGTTCGAAGGTTGCTTTGATTCTTTTATTCTAAATCAGCTTTAGTTGCTCGTATATCGGCTGAACAAACATTCGGAATGCATAGGATACAGTCCATAAATTTCAATGCTATTTTACAATGTTTACGAATCTCACGATTGAACGTAGCTTCATATAACTCGAGATAAAAGTTTTTCCTTTCTATTTGATTTTCTGCAAAAAAATGTGCGAAACAACAAACATCCATTATCAATCTATTTCCGCGTTCAAAATTCGACGGTCTCTCAAGATTTTTAAAAATTACGACGAATTAATTCTCCAAATCGACGGAAATATACTCGAGTTTCTGAGGGTGAACCGTTTTACCTTCTGCGCAACGCGCAGATCGTTAGCATACGAAAAAACGGAGAAAACGTAAGCTTAGCGACCTCGTTATTCTCAGTTACTCACCTCTTATGAAATCCACCGCCATCTCCAGACCGTACGTGTCCTTATCACAATCGTCAAGGATGTGCGCCCCGATTTTCACACTCGGCAGAATGCCCTCGCCCTCATTGAGGTTATCCAGGGTGTAAAGCCTCGCCTCCAATGCTTGTACTCCGCCCTACGGCATAACAGGGCCGCACGTGATCGGGTCCTGCCTCTCGTGCAACAGCATAAACCCTCCGAGGAAGAGGTCGCCCTCGACGACTGCCTTCTTCTTCACTGGTCAGGCGACGAGAACCTGCGCGCTCGGGTCCATAGATCGGAACTATCTGCGGCCGTATCGAATCAGATGATGAGTTTCCGGGTTCTCGAACCGGAAGCCACGCTCATGTCGCGCCCTCAAACGAGCGCGATCCCTTTCCGCGTCGATGGACCAGCCCGGGGTGGAAAGTCTCGGCGAAGTTCCTGATTAATTTTTTCACGATCGATCGACTCGCTATTGGAGTAATCGTCGCCGTCGTCGTCGAGTCGAACCTGCTCGGAGCTCAATAACCATCTATCGCCCGGCTCGCTGTTGGCCGAGCACATGTATATCAGCACGGCAGGTAACAGAAGCTTCATGACTTCATAATTGTGAATGGTTGAGCTTGCGAACGGCTTCACACGTTGTCCTGTGTTTGCGTCGGGTGGTGTGTTCGAGTGGAACTTGCAGTTCAGAGCGGCTATGGTCGCTCCTCAATGGGAGATCGGTGGTCCGCTTTCTCCAAGTCCATGGTTTCTAGTTACGTTGCGTTGCGGCGTTGGATGGTACATCGCGATGGTAGTCGATGGTGACAGGGCCTTTATGGGGCCACTGGAACCGGCTGTTTTGGAGCAAGAAAGTTCGATCCGTTTCACTTTCGCTGAGAGTTCCGCTGGTCTGGTACTAATTGCTGAAGTTCTGCGATCGGGTAAAGAAACGAAAAGTGGAGGTTGACACGGCGCTGCGGAAGTTTAGAGTGATGAATGGGTGATCGTGGATGGTGACTTGTTTGCGGGGTAACCGGTGTAATCGTTCGTTCCACGTGGAACTGTTGATTCGTTTGGTAGTCTCGCGATATTCTGGATTTACTCGAATGTCATGGGAAATATCTACCTAGCTTTGCTCCTCGCAAGAGAGCTCATCGAGAAGGAAAGTAAGCAACATTTGCTTTTGGCCACTGTTCGTTAGCAGTTACCCCTTTCTCGTCAGTGGTACGGTTCCTGTTTGCTTCTAAAACTTTTGTCACGATTACAAATGTTTCTCCTAGGCTTGGGATCCTTATTTTTATTTCGCAAATATTCGCGAAATCGTCTATGTGTCGCGACTGCTTCTCGATAAAATTCCGAGTCGAACTTGAGGCAGGGCAATTTTCTTACGTTTACATGTCGACGAGATCGAAAGCCTATTTGAAAACGCCGCGCCAGCAGCCTCGGAACTATCGGGATTCTCTGATTGGATAATTTCGTCGGAGAATCTATAGGGCATGGACCAGTCGGTGCCAAGACAGCAAAAGTGTAAATTGCTTTTGATTTGCAACGAGCCACTCGCGTTCCGATAGCGACCCGATCGCTTCGCGAACTAATTAAAAACTTTGACACGTCGCGCCCTTCTTGGTTCTCGTGTCTCCGGTGGCTGGTGGAACTTCCTTTCTCCGTTCGAATTACCGTTTATGGCGCCCGCGATAATTCGTTACGAGGCGTACCTGTTGCTCCGCGGTGGTGGCCACGAAAATCCATTTCCATTTCATTATGCCTCCCTCCCGTTCTCGTCGCTGTGATTTTTGGACCGCTCCCCGTGTTTTTTCAAACGCGACGAACTGTTACGCAGCGCATTGTAACGAGGGATGTGGTCGCGTTACCTGTTGCGTCCCTCGACGAGGAACCGTTACCTGGTCTAGCGTAGTTTTGTCCTACTCTATCTGGAATTGGATCACGGATTGTCTAGGAAGTAACTCGACAACGATCGATATTGAGAACGCGACGCCTTGCACCGTTGCCACTCGATGGTTCCAAGTGACGCTGACGGACGTCTGGATGGCTACCCTGTCGAACGCCTGACGGAGAACGGACGTTCGTTTTGTGGGCGTTCGAGGATCTTTTCTACGAGATCTATTCTATTGGTCATTACTGATTTAGTTCAGGGAAGACAATGATCAGAATTTCCAATCTCTACAGTTTTTAATTTGCATAATTATGATTAATAAAGTTTTTAATTCTCAAATTTTAACTCATAATTCATCGCGAAACACTTTTCAGGTTCGAACCGTGTACAATTTTGACAAAAGCTGTAGGTGTTGGCGAAACCTGTGTATAATAAATGTAAATGACGCATTGAGTAATTAAATCCCACGTTCTGTGGTAATTGAGAATCAAGCCAAGGATGGTGGTTAATAATGCGATGAGTTCATGCTGTATTCGAATGACACAAATGGCACTGTCTATTGCTGATGAAACTGTATGGTGTACAGTGGTATTTACATATTTTTTTGGATCTATTCTATTGGTCATTACTGATTTAGTTCAGGGAAGTCAATGATCAGAATTTCCAATCTCTACAGTTTTTAATTTGCATAATTATGATTAATAAAGTTTTTAATTCTCAAATTTTAACTCATAATTCATCGCGAAATCACGATTGGAATCGAGCAAATTGGAATAAACGGGCGGATATTTTATTGTATCTGTTTGGTATTCGCTATTATTCTGTGGCTAAATGGAGATGGTGTATAATTAATGTAAAAAGTTCCCGAGAGAAAGTTTGCTGAAGCACTGTTGTTTCTGTTTCAACCGCGATGAATAGAATATAATATTATATTACAATTTCGGAATCTCATTGAAAAACAAAGGAGCCTTTCCAGATAGCCATAGGCTTTTTTCTTTCATTCCATTTTGTCTGTCTGCCTAGTTTTTCCTTTTTCGTACAAAACTTCATCACGTTGAAAAAAAATTCGCATATACTGTGCAGCATTACGAAACTTTTGACATGAAAATTTATATGACTTTCTAAATGATTCGGTTAAACGGACGTGAAAGAGAATAGAACGTTGCAGTGTGCACGTATCAGTTTGTTTTTCCCTCGAAATTAATCTCAATTAAATTACGAATAAGTGAAGTCTTCTGTCAGTTAACAGCATTAATTGGTTGTGGGGAAACATTCGTATAATTTTTACTGGATTTCCTATTCCGCTAGAATTGTCAAATAATACATTTTTATCGCCAGAAAATATCTTTTAAAATGTAAACATTTGTTATTCGCATGATGGAATATATTATATATCTTTTTCTTTTTATAAAAATTAATTTATCAAGCTAATGTGTGTGGATTATTGGATACAGAATGGATTTGTTTCCTGAACCGACATAAACATTTTTCATCGTTACTTCCAGTAATTATCTTTGAGCATTGTGGAACGAGTGATTTATGAATGCGTTGAAAAATGTAAACCACAGGAATAACTGGTCCACGAGACACATCTGTTCATTTCTCTAAGTTTGGGGATTATTTTTTAATCTGATTTGCACGCTTTGTATAGTGTGGGCCCGGTTCGCGGTGTTCCGACTTTGAAATTTACTTTTTTTAAACGGCTTCCTGAAAATGTTAATTACAAAAGGCATCGACGATGATATGGAAGCTACGACTGGTTTCACCGCTTACGCGGTAATTAAATTTCTCATTAACAGATCTTACGCTCGAAGCCTCTAATCTGACCGATTACGGTCAACAACGGATAGCATTTACTTTCCTTCATTCATTACCAGAAAATTGTACCGACGCGTGCTTCTGGTAACGCTATCTCGAAAATGTTACTCGAACCTACGAAAAAAGTTTTCAAACAGTCTCTTTTCTTTTTCCTTCATTTTCATTGAGACAATTATTCACTAGTTTACGGCGCAATTACTCCGGCGATAACGTTCTTGCGTGCGCGACAAGCACAGGGTCGCGTAAATTGCTATAAAACCGCGACAGCTGCCACTTAACGAACGTGGTATTTTTCAATCACCTGCGTCTCGTCAAGCTGTATTGCCAGAGAATTTCAGAAGTAATCTTCCAAACTGTTTCTCATGTTATATCATGCGCTAAGCGTAATCGCATGGGGATTAGTTTCTCTCTTTTGCCATTGTTTCATTTTTGTTTTAAACGGTTTTTGTTAAACTATGTGTTCATTCTTTACCCGCGAATGAATTTCCGTAGTTAATTTCTTTTTGCTCCTCGCTCGAATAATTTTGCCCCCCGTTTTATCCAGTGGATCGATCGATTACACCTGTGTCTTCAATGTACTCTGTTATCAGAGAGATATTTTAACGATGCTTACGATTTTCACATCGGTGACGGAACACCACTGTGACAATAGCAATTTCATGGAATCGTTCAATAAAACGCCGAAGAACCGCGGCAGGATTCGCGGGACACGAGCCGGTCGGTTTTTCGTCCACTTGTTTGACTCTTCGTACACATTTCTGCGGCCATAATAATCCAACGGCATCGTAGGACAGAGAGCCGTTGGAGTAGTTGGAGCACACGCGCGCGGCCCCGTGTCGTAGCAGCTACTGACTGGCTCTGCGACTGTATCAACACTACCCTCCTGTGGAACGCATCAACCCTCCGTCACCCTCGAAGCCCTGCCTCGTTCCCTACTACCCTACCTTCCCTCTCCCTCCCGTTCATTCTCTTCCTCGTTTCCTCCAAACCGTCTTACCCTGTCCCACGTCACGCCTCGCGAATTCTGTTCCTTTCATTTTGCCGCGTGCGACTGTTTAAATCGTCGATCATAATTCTCTCGCGGGTAGGAATTAAAGAAAGCCAGAACGAAATGTAAAGAAGAGAGGAACGGAAGAAGTGGAAGTTTTTTTTATTCCACCGGTTGTCAGCATTGGCACTTTTAGTCTTGTAAGAAGTACTTTGATAAATTATTGTCGTCGTACGTAAGGAGCTAATCCCGTGATGGCCGGTATGCGCGTGTGCACGTGTCCCATGTAGATGGTCTGGGAGCGAAAGGCGAGGAAAATAACGGGACCGGGGTTGTGTCTTTTGATTGCTGCGAAAGTTGGTTCACGGGGAGGCTGGAGGTAATAAAAGACAAATTTTAGAATATTACGATTCGGTTAAGCGGAGCAGGTTACTTCTCGCAGAATGAAGCTGCAGAATTTTCCCTTCTTCGGTTCATAACTTCGGTTCTGTCACCGAGATAGAAGAAAAAATTTGACGAGTAATTATAAATTTCCAAGCCGTCACGTCGCGAGTTGGGAGATTCATATCGAATCCACATTGCGAATTACTTACTACGCGTTTCAGCGTTGCTTTGTGTTTGCAACCAGCGCGGTTCTGTTTCGTTGTCCGAAAGTTTCGCGCATCGCGTTCTCATTAAATTCAGGCATCGAAGTTAATCGGGTTCGTAGCGATACCCGGAACAAGTTCCCGCAACAGGAACGAACAGTGAGGAAAAACTGATGCGAGCCATCCAATTATAGCGGCGGATCGTGTAGCTATGTCGGATAAGACGCGCGATTATCGGGTTTGTCAAATGGCGGACAGATTTATTTTTCGAAAAAGAATTTCCCTTTTGACGGGTGCGTGACAGTTATACGACACGTCGGATGCTTTTTTATGGAGCCAGCGCATCGATTCGGACCGCTTTTGGCTTTGTTTTACTTTAACGTTTCTCTTTTTTCGCTCGTTCCCCTTGTATTATTATTCCTTTCATTGCATCATGCCGGATCGCTCCTTCTATTGGAAACTTGTAATGGGTGCGGTAGGTTTGAAAGGATTCGAGACCAACATCGCAGGAAATGCCATAACGGTATTGCTCGGGCATTACGTCGCGTCGATGGTATTGGTGTGCAGCGACATAAAAAAAATTCCCATGTTGCAAAAGGACGGAAATTACTTCAAAAGCGAGTTCAAGCTCCTCCTTCTTTGACCTCTCCGTCGAGACTTTAATTTCGTTTTCCTTTTGGCTCGAGTAAAACGGCGATGTTTGGAATGGAACTTGGAACGAGATGGATACACTGGAATAAAAGTGAATGATGTGTAGTAAGCATCTGTGCGGATGAAGTATGCGATGCCGAAAAACATCATCGGCGACGTGAATTTCATTGGTTCCTCTAGACTCGATGAATCTCCATATCCCTTCCAGTCGATGGTGAAAAATAGGATGACACGTGCAAGCGTTAAACGTTCCTTCACTAAGTTCCGAGAACTGAGTGCCCAGAACTCGTTGCGGAGTATCTTATTAACGAAAGCGTTCGCTTTTTGCCTACGATATCCTAACTGAATATTATCCCTCGCAACAAGCAGAGAGGCGTTATATTTACACGATAAGGAAAGTTTATGAGGCAATTTTCTTCACGAACAAGCCACAAACTTCTGCGTAATTTCAGTCCTTTCCTTTCAGTGGTTTCGTTCCTTCTTTTCCCCTAACTTTCCCGCCCCATTTTTTGATATTTATCGTCTAGTGGTAAAAAACCAGAAAATAAGTATCTACACCTAAGACATCTCTCTGGAAAAAGAAGAAATTTCGCGCGATAATTGTATCCCATTGAACGTTACCCTAAATAATTCGTGGATTGATGGTTAATTGAACGTTTAATCGACCGTTTCCTTCAGTGGACAAGGTTGCTTGTATCTTATCTAGTCGGATTATCACAATTAAAACGAAATCCGATACGGGCGATTCGATATTTCAGGATAATTGATTCGATGCGAATAATGGGAGGGCTTTCTAGACCGTTGAAAATTCCAGGTTTAAAATGTTACAGGCATTGTTGCATTATTCATCGAGGAAAATGCGATGAACGCGGGAAACGCGTAGTCTAATTTCAAAGAGCAAATATCTGCAGCTACGATCGAAGTTTCATCTTTTTGAAGAAACACTTTCATGTCGTAGAGGAGAGGTCAGAAAGTGGAGAGTGGCTGCGCATGAGCGGGCGTAGAGAATATTTTTTCAGACTGCTGTTGTTATCGCTAGGCGAATTAACTTTTTAATCGCCGCGTGATAAAAGAAGATAACGATGGATAAATTAAAATCTGCATTTTAACAGGTTATGAAATGACGTTGCTAATGAACAAGTTTGTATCTTATAAATATTGAAAATCGATAAACGCAGAGGCAGAAATGATACAACTTTCATTTTTTTTTCTCACTTTCTCTCGAACAAAACGTATGCGGCGAAACCGACGAGTCTGTTCGATTTCGTCGGCACAAAGGGTGTATGATTGTGTTTGGTGGTTCGCTATAAATTGGTTACAACTACCTTTAAATATACCAGCATCGAAACATCGTCGATCGTTATACAATTCTCGAGTCGTATAGGAAATGCATATGAAGTCTATTATACTGGGCTTCCTCTATTGCACTAGGCATCCTTTATGGTACGAGTTTTCATATTTTCTTCATAGTTTGCAGCATGAAAATTTAATGCAGTCATTTCGAATTGGCTGCGAGGTGAAGAGGTGTATCATTTTAATTCAAAACGTTACATTTTTCAGTTAACAGGAACGTTGCTGAACCAGGATGCTTTAATTTTTCCATAATGAAATGTTGCTTCTTATTTTTGCCTCCTTTTAATTAAATTTTATTATTCTGTAACGAGGCGTCACTCGATTCCGTTCGTTGAAGCTGCACACCTCTACCTCTCGCACTTCCGGCTTGTGAGCGAATTTTTTCTCTCTTGTGTTGTTTAACGGGTGTTTATTAACATTCACTCGAGCTTCGCTGTTCGTTTTCAGCGTCACCTTAAAGTTCTCTCGAGATCTCGTCGTTCTGCTCCCAGCGGTTATGAGTACAAACTGCTCCTTCTTTTATTCTTCAGTTCCTTGAAAATCGAATAAATTCGCTATTTTTCCACCTCATCCGTTTCATAAATACAGAATACACCATGGTTCTTATTTTTATTTACATGACTGGCTACCTGGCCGTGTCAAGCGTCGACGGTTACACGAAAAATCGTCCAACAGAGGACGAGTCTTCCACCAGAAGAGATGCTTCCGCGTTTATGGAATATCTGAAGCATCGTTCACGAGTTAATGAGTGTGAACGAGAAATTTCTGTGTCGCTCTTCTTCATACTTTTTTTTTTCACTCCGTCTTAATTAATGATTAATTGACACTATCGTAGCGTCTCGTCTTCTTTGATATACTACGTGAAATATCTTTCCGTTTGAACAGGAAAATCGTGGACGGTGACACCTGATCCGTGCTATTATTTGTAAATATTTTTGTCTAATGAATAAAAAAGAAGACACGTTAATATATTGCATGTTAATGCAATGAAATTGGAAATTCTTCTCAGAAGCGCGACTAAAAACATTTCCAAACACCAACGTAGTAGAAATTACGACACTGGGTTTGATCTGCAACGACTACAGTCGCAACAAATCGAGGAAGCTTTTCCATCAGGAAATTGCAATTTCTTCGTTCTGGAATTTCCGTTGACCCGAAACACGAATTCTTTCAAAGCTCCGTTTCATAATGAAATCGATAGCTCGATCCCAATTGTTTTACACGACGCCCCACGAGTTACAAAGTAAATTCCTAAAACGCTACGCGAGAGGGAATATTTTAAAAACCTAGCAGCCAACTTAATTTATCCTTTGCGAAATATTGCCAGCGTGCTTTTTAAGTAACGTAGGGAAACAGAGAGAGAGAGAGAGAGAATACGAGCAGGGGCGAAAAAATAGATAAATGCATCTAACAGAAATATGGAACTATTTCAAAGTCAGTTTACCAAAATATGTACGTATCAGAGAATCCGTAATTTTTTTCTCGTTTGCCATTTTAATCGATTTCAGTCTTTTCGAAATTACATTTACGTCGTCTGATATGGACACGCAAACGTACTGAAATTTTCAACCGGATAAACATTGTTTTTATCATATCAACAAGTTTTTACTAGATCGTGGCATTGCTTCGATTTTGTCATTATCACCCCCCCCCAACTTGAGTTGGTCGCTTCATGAAAAATGGAGGTTCTAAACTGTTTGTCCAGAAGTAAGTCGTGACAAATTATCGCGTTCACTGTTCACAGTAGCGTTATCTACGCGTATTTACGTGCACCTTTTGGCCAGAAATTGATGTTTCCTCGCGGTGAAAATTAATGGAAATTTAATATCAATCCCCCGGTTGTACGCGAATAATAGAGCCGATATTCGCGTGGGAACGTCGCGAAAAGTATCCGCGTAATCGAGCGTCTACATTAGACGATATCAATTGGAAATTTCTGCGAAATAACGAAAATTCTCGTTAATTTATATGCGCGATTTCCCTGACTGTGTTTATACGAGAATATAAACGTTTCCAATTTAACTATATAATTATAAAAATCGTTCTCTAGGGATCGCTCGACGGTGCCGACATTTTTCTTTTCTGCGCAAATCGTAATTAAAATTGAAATGCGATTCGACTAATTTCAATGGGAAAGTTAATTATCCACGAACAGCTAGGACGAGGAAAACGAAAAAGCTGGAAGCCTTCACGTGCAAAAGGAGGTCAACGTGGTATTACAATAATCATATGCTAACTCAACTAGTTTGCCGTTATATTACATTCATTACCATCGGACTTTCGTGTAGTTATTAACTTCAACCTGTGTAATTTAATAAAATTCACGTTCAGTAAAGAGTTCATTTGCAAAGCAGCGTATTTGACGTGTTCCTTTATACAGAAGAATTTTATACAGCCAGTGCGCTGGGCACAAAAGTTTGTTCCTTTACGCGAATAAAGTACATAATTTTCATACCATGATTCCTTTTTCATCTCTCTGTATAATTCAATTTTAGACGAGGTTTTCCTCGAACGCGTCACGATATCGTGGCCAACCAGTGGGTTATGAAAATTGTTGAAATATTTACGCTATGGAATTACGTATGTTCCCTACGTACGAATCTCCCGATACGTATACGTGTTCCACGTTCGCTGAGAAGCTTTAAAAGAAAAAGAAAAAAACAGGAAAAAAGAGGACGTCGGAAAAAGAAAAAAGTGGAAAAGGCTAGGCGAGAGTGGAATAGCAACACCTCCACGTCCGATCTGCAGAATATCCGAGTGCACGCGTTTTAAGCACTGCCCATAAAAATATTAATAAAAACTCGAATACTACTTTGAATATCAACGAGATTGCGTCAGCAAGAGTAACTGGGTGGAGGAGCTTGGACGTTAAAAACTGTAACCCGCATTACACCTACCATTACTTTGTAGCGAGATTAAACGTTGAGGTTTGAATATTTAATTGAACAAGTAGTGAGGAACGGCATTGCACCGACGATAGACATTCGCGGAGTAATAAAGCGTGCTTCTTATTGAGCTCGTAAAATTTCTGCATTTATGGCTAGCGTGCTTCGTGTTTAGTTTATAATATAGTCAAGTTTCTGGAAAATTATGTGTACGATTGTACAATTTTTGTTACTTTTAATTTTGCTCTTGTTTGAGGAAAATTGTTGGTCACTTAATTGCCAGTCTGGTATATTGATTGATATCACTGAAAATTAGAGAAAGAATAAATGGTTTTATATATCGGCAAATATTTCTAAATCTAATTGAATTACGCAAATAGTTGTAACAATTCGAGTTTCGTGAAGATTTTTAAAAGTTATCAGATTTTGATATTGGAGAGACTGTTGTTACCGGTAAAAGCTACGAGTTAGCAGTGAAAGCTCTACTACTTCCCTTACGACTATGATCAAAGTACGATCACCAAAGTCGTACAATTTTACTGTCTTTCGAAATGTTACCAATTCAGCATATGGCTCCAAATAGGTACCGGAAGTAGCAATAGTGATCCCAGTAGATGCATCTTGTCCGCGATAATAATACATAAATGATTAAGAAGTAAACTCGCGAAAAATAACAATAATTCTCCTTTAAAACGTAAATGTAGCTTTAGTTTACATAAAATTTATAAATGATTATTACCAATAGTTGTGAGTAATCGTTAAGAATATTAATTGATAAAAAAAATTGCGAAAATCGCTAAATTACGGCCAATTTTAACGAAAAATCAATTTAAAATTTAAGCGCAAGGGTGGGGAGCCATGGGTATATAAGGAGGGCACTTCCGCTGTTTTAATCAGTTGCTCGATAGACGCGGTACCGATCGGAGCTCCTCTTGGGCCTAGTTCAGGAAGATGGACCATGATCAACGTGTTATGATGGTGGTGGGGGACCACGAAGAGGGTGCTGCCCTCCATGGTGGCGGACACTGGTCAGCCTGATGATCCCTTGGTAGGTGACAGTGGTCAAGCGAGCTGAGTCGATGGTGGTGGATCACGGAGAGGCTGCTGAGCCCCATGATAGTGGACACTGGTCATCGCGATAACCCCTTGGTAATGGAAAGTGGTCAGCGAGCTGAGTCGATGCTGGAGGATTACGGAGAGGGTGCTGCCTGCTTAGTAGTGGACAATGGTCAGCTAGCTGAGTCGATGGTAGAGGATCATGGAGAGGATGCTAGCCGCTGATGACGGCACTTGTCTGCGAACGGTGAGTTTGTACAAACCGAATTTTTAATTAGAGGTGGTGGGGTAGATGAGGTAGCAGTAGTAGTAATTTTGATATATACTTGAACAAACTGGAGGGCTATCAGCTAGCGCATTCGACTGAATGCTAGCATATATAGCCCTCCTATTTTATATAATTGTAATCGTTCTTTTTATTAGTTTATCGGTTTAAAAAATGCGAGATTGTTATGTATTGAGAATAGTTTCGCGATTGAATGACTAGTGTATACTGTGAACAATCTCGGGATTGAACGATTAGTTTTATTACTTTTATTCGTTTTATGATTTATTATTTGTTTTTCTTATTTTTCAATTTTAATTTTCTTTTTGCTACCAAACTTTTGTATTTGAAGAATTTAGCTTTTTGCAATTGCTACCGAATTTTTGACGTGTCTCCGAATTCTTGACATGTTACTGAAATATTTTTGGGCTTCAGAGAATTGAAAGTCCACACCTATTATATGTTAGATTTATAATAAAAATAGTTTATTAAAGTAACGATATAACAAAATAAAAATAGTGTATTAGAGTAACGATAAAAGAATTCCTAATAAGTTGCGTGCGTAAGCAAATAGCCGTGCTGCGCACCGTATTCGTACTCCATTTGTCATTACACAAGTTTAAGAGAAAAGTTGAATGAAATCTTGGTACCTCAGTGCCGAGGCTGCATATAATGGAAGGGTGGATGGGATTTGGGTTTGGGGATAGGTCCCTGCGTACTCATCTCTAAACGTGGAGGCAAGTATGCAGGGACCTAATTCCTTGATAACGTTTTTGAAAGACCGGTCTTTCTAAAACGATATCGAGTAACATTAGATTTAAGACTTAGATTTAAGAGTTAAATTTAAGAGTCAGATTCAAGAGTCAGATTTAAGTTATTTGCGTAAGGATATCAATGTTCGTTGCGATGTTCTTGTCAAGTGTCGATATTATTCCATTATTCCATATTCTGTTTTATTTCGCATCTCTTTTCGTTCGAATTCTTACTCTGTCATTCTTCGTTGGTATCTGATCTCGCTCCTTTATCTCGTACTTCAGATTTCTGTGAAAATAAATCAAATTTCTGCGTTACTCGTGGGATCGCCGAGGGATGAGAATACATCTTTAGTTAGAATTAATTTAGATTTATATGCTAAATAAAATAAATAATCTTACCCAAAGTAAACACAACCTATCCCTATTTTCCTTATACTTCTCGTTTAAGAAAACAGAATTACTAATTGATCTAGTGCAAATCAATTCATATTTGCTTGGTATTAATAAATCATTTAGCTGCGCATTCGCTTGCATGCATCGCATGCTGCATGTAAGTAAGGGTCCCTGCGCAGTCACCTCCACGTGGTGGACCTGGGCCCTTGGTAACGTTTTCGAGAGACTGCTCTCTCGAAAACGATATCAACTTCTGATAAAGCTAGATAGATTTTCCACTTGTACAAAGATTACATAGATTTACCTTTAACAATTTTCCATGATGCTCATTCATTCTATTATTTCATTAACTTTACGCGAGATTAGAATAATTTAATTACTGGTACTTTTAGCACCGAATATTTTGCAATACAATTTAAATTTTCCAAGTCCTTTTCAGGACGTTGAAACTTTAAATTGGACAGCAAATAGTTTAGTTTAAGTTAATTTATAAGATCATATTTGTACTCATATAATGTAAATTTATAATTGTGTGAGCCTTTCCCTCTTATCCTGACTCATTTAAGTTAATTTTTACTATTATATTTGTACACTTGTGTAATGTAAATTTGTAATTGTGTAACCCTTTCCCTCTTATCCTGACTTCTCTCACTTATCACAACCGAGCGTAGTTATTCTCGCTTTAATTAGTTCGTAAGAATGGTATCCCAGTTCATTGGGTACTAACAGATTCTTCGATATGTGGTAGAATAGTTGTTTCGAAACCGGTATCTCGCATTTCTTTGTTGTCAGCGATAAAATCATTCATTTTCTATTCATATTCTATTCATAAAAACACGTCGGTCAAAACTCAGGGGCTCGTTTAAGAGAATCCTGCATAATCTATGGCAATTTCTATCTCTTTGTGGTGTTTGTTCTCGAAAGAGATTGGTCTGATTGTTGATGATGAGAATGATTTTATATTTATCTATTTTGTGTTCGCAAAGTGGTTTCATTATTCTTTTTACATTTGGAAATAAGAAAATGGTATTTTCGGTGAATACAACGTTGGAGATATCACTATGGTATTGTTTTACGTCAAAAAATCTCCATTTCCACAATCTTTAAGATTCTTTCCAATTGCTTCACGCAAACAGGCTATACGAAATTCTATTAGGAGAATCACTATTAAGAGAATCTTGAAATTGGACGTATTTTCTCCGTTCTTGTCAAAAATTCATTGGTTTTGGGGCGAATTTCAACAACTTCACCAACTTCGTCGAGAATAATACCCCTAATCCTTTCCACTTCCTTTGTTATCAAATTTATATGATTACTATGATGAAATTGTTATGACTATTGTAATGAAATTGTTATGATTATTGTAATGAAATTGTTATGATTACTGTACCAAACTTTGTATATGTATTGTACTGATTATTGTAATAAAATTGTACGGAAACACATTCTTCTTATTCAGAGGGAAACACACACTTTGATTTATTCCGTTTAATTTTGAGTCGTTTTAAAGTAGAATAATAGAATTTAAAGCATCCTTTCGTATTGCTTTTTGTGCAATACTTTAACTTTTGTAAAATAGAATCATCGTATAATCATTCTATAATAATGTTTCTCTCTGAATAAGAAAGTGTTTCCTTTTGCGATTCGTAAAGTCCATACTGCAATTTCTAGAATTCTTTGGTAGATTTTAGAAAATGTATTATGGATCTCGGTTTTTTAACTGAAATAGAGTCAGATCTCGGTACCTTCTGTAACGAGATCGTAAATATGTAATGGAGAGTGGATGGGATTTGGGTTTAGGGGTGGGTCCTTGCGTAGTCACCTCCACGGGGTGGACCTGGGCCCTTGGTAACGTTTTCGAGAGATTGCCTTCTCGAAAACGATATCAAGCTAAGGACTACGCGCGTAGACATAAGTATAATTGTAAACTTGACGCTAGAAATACCAAGCTGATCAAAAGATCGTGGTTCGTAGCTTCTAATAGAGATAGTTTGATTTTTCATTTGTATAAAGATTTCATAGATTCACTTTTAACAATTTTTTATTATTTCATTAATTTCGTTAGAGATTAGAATAATTTAATCACTGGTACTTCTAGCGTCGAGTCTTTTTCAGTACAATTGAAATTTTCAAGTCCGTCTCAGGACTTTGAAACTTTAAATTGGACTGCGAATAGTTTAGTTTAAGTTAATTATTGCCATCCAATTTGTACATTCATGTAATGTAATTTTAATAAGATAATCATCCCCTTTTATCCCGATTTCCCCCGTTTTTATTATTAATTATATATGGTGACTTCTATCTCGCTATGGTGTCCCTTCGATGAAGGGTTGTTTGATCGTTCGACGTCTGATGGTTTGACGTTTGAAGGTTTGATGGTTTGATGTTTGATGGCTTGATGTTTGATGGCTTGATGTTTGATGGTTTGATGATCGATGGTTTGATGATCGATGGTTTGATATTTGATGATTAGAAAATCACTTTCTTTCTGGTTTATTCTGGTTTACTTAAATCTCTGTTCGCCGTTGGAACGCCGTTGGATCGCCGCTGGATCGCTGACGGATGCGTGCGTTTTTAGTCATAAGTACTTGTATATTGTATATCTCTGTAATTTAATTGTAATCGTATTGTAAAGAAATACGTTTTCTTACCCGGAGAGAGAAATAACTGCTCCCCTTTCTTGCACCCCTCGTTTATCAAGACAGAACTTTTAATTTTTCTCGCGTAAATTAGTTCGCGTTTATTTGCTCGAGCACTCTAACTTTATGCTTCGTAAGATCGCTTCACGTAGATTTCCTCTTTTTTTCTTCTTCCTTTTTTCCCTTTCCTTTTTTTCTCCTTCGCTCGAGATTTAGATTTTAATCGTCACGCAGGGAAACAGTTGCGACTCAATCAAACCGATGCGTGTTTGTCGTGGCCACCTGGATCTTCACGGGTTCAGCCGTGGACGCGCTCACGATGGAGCGGGCTGAGTGGTTCCCAACCCGAGGCGCTGGGGTCTGACCTGCTGTAAGACGGATTCGGGCGGTTCCACGAGGTTCGTCTCTATCGCAGAGCAATCCTAGTGTTGGGCCTCGCTGGGGTTCAGATGGACATCTCACTCACCGTCGGGGAGAGCGCAGTTGCGATTGTTTCGACGTAAGACGTGGCATAAAACTTGCTCGCGATTCGCGTCCGGTACGGTTTGCCAAATGGCTAACGCGGAAGCATCGGATTGGAATGCTCTTTAATATAATAGTAGAATTTAGAGTATCGTACCGTAGAACCTTTTGCGAGACACTTTCGTTTGTCGAAAGTGTTGGAAGAGTCACTTAATAAATCTCTCTTCGGGTAAGACAGTGGTATTTCTCGTCACCCCTTTCGTAAAGTCCATACTGCAGTTTCTAAATATCTGATAGATTTTAGGAAATGTATTATGGATTTCGCGTGTATTAAATTCAAGTAGAGTCAGATCTCGGTACCTTCTGTACCGAGATCGTAAATATATAATGGAGGGTGGATGGGATTAGGGTTTAGGGATGGGTCCCTGCGTAGTCACCTCCACGGGGTGGACCTGGGCCCTTGGTAACGTTTTCGAGAGACCGGCCTCCCGAAAACGATATCATGCTAAGGACTACGCACGTAGATTATATAATTAGTGTAATTAGAGAATAAGATATAGTTTAAGTTAATTTTTGCGTTCGCCGCTGGATCGCTGCTGGACCGCCGTTGGATGACTTGATATAACTTGTTAAATTTATCGTGCCTCATCGAAGGAGGGTTGTTTGATTCTTTAATGTTCGATGGGTAGGTGATTGATGTTCGGAAATCCGCTTAGTTTTTGGTTTATTCTGATTTATTTTAACCCCTCCCTTCGCCGCTGGAACGCGGCTGGATGTCGTGATATAACTTACTACATATTCTCCATTAATATAATTTAATTACGTTCCATCTTTGTTCCTTTCCCATGACTATTCTCATGCTAATCAATTCATTCGGTATTAGTAATCTATTCAGTGATCGGTAGATGAGTTATCTTAAGTATTGAAACTGAGAGCAGGTGTAGTTGAAATAGAAGTAATCATTCTGTGATTAAAGAAATATATGCGACGGTGGAAAATCAGGGAATTGTTTAAATAATCCGGCATCTCTCTCTCTCCATATCTCTTTCTCTCTCTTTCTGTCTCCATGGTATCTTCCCTTGATCAAAGGTTGGCTCTTGATTTCAATAATTACAACAACAGAAAATTTAATTCTGTAGTCGCAAAGTGACTTCATTATTCTCTTTAAATTTGGAAATGAGGAAATGATATTTTCGGTGAATGCAGCGTTTGACGCATGGTATTGTTTTACGTAAAGAAATTGCCATTTCCACGTTTTCCAAGGTTCTTTCCAATTGTTTCACGCAAATAGGCTGTACGAAATTATAATTGAGAATGATTATTAGGGAATCGTGAAATTTGACGTATTTTCTCCGTTCTTGTCAAAAATTCAATGGTTTTGAGTCGAATTTCAACCAATTCTTTTCATTTCCATTCTGTTATCCAATTTTTATGATTTCTATAATAAAATTCCTGTGATGTCAATAAATAATTTCAACAGATATTTCTACGTTCGCCGTTGGATCGCCGCTAGATGCGTATATTATTAGTCATAGATAATAGTAATTATAATTAGATAATAGTAATTGTGATAATAATTGTAATGAAATTGTAAGGGAGTATGTACATTGTCTTATCAAGAGCGAAACCATAGAATTTTTCCTCAAAATCCCCGTTTTATCGAAATTGAATATAATTATTCTTAGTCTCCATTTGCACACTACTGATGTTTATCAGTAACAGTTTTATTACTCTGCGTACTCGCTGGCATGCATCGCATGTGGCAAGCAAGTAGTGAGCACGCTAACTTAATGTTACACGTAAGTCGCTGCCATGAGTAGCTCCATGGGTCGAAAAGACCGTGGTTTGGAAAGTGGACAGCGCCGGAAACATTTAGTTAGCAAATCTACGTGATTACGTAGTACCACGTGAGTATGTAGAGTACCTTTGGTCACGTCGCGAATGTTATGTTCACTTTTCTCTTTGATTTATTACTTATCACAAGTTTGTCCAACTTTAATTACCTTTTTAATTTCTTTTTTTCAGAATAGAGTATAATAGAGTTTAGTGTTTATCGCATCGTAATCCCTTTTGAGAAACGCTTTAATGTTTCTAAAGTGTCGATAAAGAGACTTTGTAAATTACTCTCTGGATAAGAACATGATATATACTTCCAGTCCCTTCTTCCCTTTCGCGATTCGTAAAGTCCACGTTGCAATTTCTAAGAAAATGTACCATGGATTTGGCGTGTATTGAATTCAAGTAGAATTGGATCTCGGTACCTTCTGTACCGAGATCGTCAACATGTAATGGAGGGTGGATGGGATTAGGGAAATATGGATGTGTTCCTGCGTAGTCACCTCCTCGTTGGTGGACCTGGGTACTTGGTAATGTTTTCGAGATCCTGGTCTCTGAAAGACGATATCATGCTAAGGACTGTGCTTGTAGACATAAGTATTGTAGTAAACTTGATGCTAGATGTACCAAACTAGTTAAAAGATGGTGGTCGTAGCTTTTGATAGAGATAGATAGATTTTTCACTTGATCAAAGGTTTCATAGATTTACTTTCAACAATTTTCTATGATACTCATTCATTCCATTATTTCATTAACTTTGCGCGAGATTAGAATAACTGGATTACTGGTATTTTTAGCATCGAGTATTTTGCAGTACAATTTAAATTATCTAAGTCCTTTTCAGGACTTGGAAATTCTATTTACGTTGTACTTCAGGTAATAGTTGAAGCCATAATTTAAATTAAGTTAAGTAAAATTTTACTCTCGTGGCATCAACCTGGAACCGTCGAAGAATTCTACTTTCTCTCTGGTCTTTTTGGATTTTAATTTAAATCAAATCTTTATCTGGCAAGAGGTTTTATGTCTACAATAATTCACATTTTATGAGCTTTGGAAAATTTTTAATTCGGTCCTCCCTTTTGCGTAAAATATATCCACGAATCTTGCAAGAACTGCTACTTTATCAATTTCGAATCCTATATTGTACAGGGTGTAAAAATTTGTACGCGATCAATATTTCGGACAGTAATGGTCATAAAATTCCATTAGATCAGTGGCCTATCTTGTAGCTCGTCGGTACTAGGATAAATCGAGACGAAGTTGTCGACTTGAGCTTGCAGAGTATCACGAGCTTACCGACAGGCGATACTTGAGCTTGCAGTGCACCGTGGAAAGCTTCACGACACCTCCGTATCGACTCGTCTCGATGCCTGCATGTTATCTATGCGGGATTCTAGATTTCTTCAGAAGCAAATTTCGTTGTAGATACAATCGCAGCACGGAGTAGAAAATCTCCTTACCGATATTCAATCAAATAGCGTATATGTTGCAAGTGTATTATATTCGTACAAGAATTCAATTAGTCGATCAGAAATCGTTAGAACCGCGCAACAAGCAAAGACGGAGAATCTCGCGAATGTTTTGAAACATTCGCGACATCAATCTCGAAATTTGTATTAGCATTGCATTCTCATACAGCAACTTATAAAAGGAATTCAGTAATTCAATACTTCTGCCAGAGTTTTTCATTTAGAAACGCTATGTCCGCTCTGCCTCATCTTTGCAGTGTTTGCACGTTTCGTTCGCCTGCTTGCGCATTCGTGCTGCGGTGAAATTGTCAGTATCGCGACGTGATCTCGCGGAAACACATGAATAATGTCAACTTTCAATGCGAATTCGCTTTCACCGAGTGTCGGGCTATTGCTACGGACATCAAATTTTAATATCCGCACTTTACTTTACCGCCGAGTGCATGGGAAGTTGTGTTCTTTTCATTGGAATTTTTATGCCTCGTAATGGTCCAGCCGCCAGCGACTGAATGTCTTCTCTAGTTAAGACATGATCTACTCTGGGGAATGGAGTTCCCCTAGCCTGTATAATGGAAGCAAACGAAACGTCAAGTATTCTTCGTTACACGGAAATCTAACAATGGCGAAGGGTAGGAAAGATGCTTTCATTCGGATGAGGCGGTCTTCTATACACGCGTTCTTACATCTTTTTTGTACGTAAAAGGATGAGGCTGTATTGTTCTGTTTTGTTGCATCTCGATGGGTATTTAAAAGCAGTGTCGCATGTTTTTGCTGTAGATTCTGATTGTTTCGGAACAAGGGAAATCCTAATTACCTATTTCTGTAGGAGAGTGCAGTATCGTGATATAACGCACGTCTATCACGAATGCAAACTATCTCACGGTAAACTAGCAGTGTGATAGCTCTGCATTTACGATTTCCTTCTCGAGGAAATTGAATTCTATAGAGCTTATCGTTTCAGAATTGTCTAGTGCCGCTTCTTGTTATATTATATCTTAATTTTTATTCTAATTGAAAGGCAAATATGACAACTACTAGAAAACTTTGGAGAACGTGTATTAATGTTAGAATCATTTTGAAGTTTCGACATTTAGATTAGCGATGTTAACTATTCAGTTGATCTTCATTGTATTTGTGACACAGTAATAATTCAGTAGTTGCGTACGTTAACAATTTTAAACACCAAATTACTTTGTGAAAATGGTTCCATTAAAGAAACTTCGCTCGACACACGATAGGCTTTACAGCGAAGCAGTTTGCGCCCTCTGAATTGTGTTAATCAGAAACTTGATTGTAGGTCCAGCGCGCGTTTTCGCTGGAGCTATCATTCACGTTAATTAAAATAGCTCTGCGCTAACAATTCGTTAACTGGTTTGCTTCAATGCCCTGCGAAATTACCCACTAGCAAAAACGTAATCCGTGTGTTGATTCCATTCAAAGGAAGCAAATTAGATTAAATATCCAGGATTTGAATCTCTGGGGACACGTAAACCGTATGCTGAAATTAATTCATAATTATGTAATGGTCGCTAGGTCATAGATGTTTCTATTGAAGTCTCATTTTCGAAGCGTTGAGCTCGTTAGGCATTGCATATTTTTGGAACCTGAAGTAGAAATACAAATTTTTCTTCTCCGTTCCGAGCGGAGTTTTGTGTAACTTTCCGTTCGATATCCCAACAGAGTATACTCTTCTTTCTTCAAGGGGTACAATTTTTCATCACCACTGCATCGCTATAGAGGCTCATGTTCACTGTCGAAAGAAACGGTCCTAGAATCTATCAAACCTGGTCGCGCATCGATAATCGTGTAGAAAGGATAAATTAACATCTGGCATTGGCCAAATATCTAGGTCGAGAATTTACTGAAGAATCATTAGAGAGAAAAAACGACAATACGAATCTCCGACACAATGTATACAATGTATTCACACTCGCTTCGAAATGAGAAAGGGTGATAAAATGAAATACAAGAAGTAAAAGCAACGGTTCGGTATTTCCACAGACGAATTCGTTACGTCAAAGAACGCGATGTAACCGATGTAAAATTCGACGAAGTTCAAGTACGCGTGACGAGGCTTCTTTTATTATACTACGTTCGTTCTTTGATTTGAAGGTTGATGAAACTTCCTGTCGGGTTGATTCATTTGGTAAACATGGACCTGGCATTTCGCGGAGAATAATAGATTAACATGACTCGTGACAGAGAGGAGAGAACGGAAAAGTTGGAAGAAAGTTGCCGCAATTTCATCTAGCACCGCGCCGCGTAAGTTCGTTACACGAGCGGAATTTTCCATATAAAGCATCGCGCACGCTGAACATCTTATCGCTTCTTTGAGCTATCGCTGTGAGATTCCCCTAGCCTTCAAAGCAGTTAAAATTTTCACAGTTTCAGTGGAATCGTGCCCACAGCGTGACCTACATTCGCGGAATTTCATTTTTCTCCCTATAATGTGAATGCATGTGATTGTATTGTTGGATTGAAAAATTCAGAGTACGCAATGGTTCCGTAGACCTCCGTGAGATGTTCGCGAAGTTTCACATTGTCAATTTCACTTGTCGTATCTTGGAAATGAACGAACTTAAGCAAATCGAACATTCTCTTTACCTCTCAAAAAGAATGAAGTCGGCAAATAAGCGGTGTTCTTTCCATTTTTCTGATCTTCGCAAATAATTAGTAACAATGTGGTGAAACGGAACATCTTTTTCCTTTAAAGAGAAATTCAATTTTGTTAGTCGTTTAACTCGAATTGTTTCTCTAATCAATAACATATTAAACACGTTGACAGTGTATTGCTGAAACTCGTACGAATTTACATTTCCGACGCGCGAATGCATCGCACTCGTCAATCATAACATCAATCTACAACATCGGACACCGACGACCATTGAATTATCAGCCTTCAGCTAATCAACTGACAAAACAACACGTACCTTTGATAAAGTCCACAGCCATTCCCAAGCCGTACGTATCCTTGTCGTAATCGTCGAGAATGTAGGCGCCGATCTTAACACCGGGTACAATTCCACGATCGTTGAGCCTGTCCAGAGTGTAAAGCATCACCTCGAGCGCTTGAACGTCACGTTGCGGCATCACTGGCCCGCAGGTGATGGTATCCTTCCTCTCATGGACCATCATTAGACGACTCAACACTAGATTATACTCGACCATCGCGCTGTGCTTAACTGGCCACTGATTCGGCGGTTCCAGCTCATGCGACGAATTGTTCGTCGTTTGCGAGGACTCCTCGTCCATGGTAACGGTTCATGGTCAGAAGAAGTGGCGATCATGTCAAAAGTGAACAAAAATTGGTTCACGTCGTTAATCAATCCGATGGTCGACGTTTCGGCGGTAACTGGAAGTTGTTCCCTCTCTGTAGACGAAAGCGCGAGATTTTCGTTAAGGTAGTTGTCCAGAGAACCATTCGTACTTTTCAAACGGGAGCGAAACCTTTGATCAATCCTGCACTCTGGAGACGAATTCTAGTGGACGTGTCAACGAGACTCTTAGCCCCCCGGGAGCATCGTTGCTGGCATTCGCTTGGACGTATTCCATTTGCATGGTCGAGGCGGTTCTTCGTTGGACCTCGTCCTTGACCCACGTCGGCGTAGAAGTTCGTCCCGACACCGGGCCTCCGACCTTCATAGATGAATCAAGTTTCAGGCTCGTCGATGTCGAAGTTTGCACCGTGGACGACCTGGACTTTCGTTCTCTCGTAGGATGATCGATCACCGGGACGGGCATCGTGCTCAAGGAGTTAAACCCGTCGGACGGATTAACTTCATTCACCGTTCCATTATCCAACGAGCGGGTTTGAGCCCTCTCATTTTTCGAGCTAAACCCGACGGACGGTTCATCAGGCTTAATGTCGCAGTCATGTTTGAATATTTCGATTCAACGACTCTGTCGCCCTTGAACCGATGGGTTGCCGTTTCTTCGAAACCATTAGAGGATCGTTAAACGTTACTTCATCATCTTCTGTCAAACCATCCGTAGCTGTATCGAACCGTTCCGCCTGGTCGTCGATTTTCCTATTTATCGTCCCAATTGTTTGGATAACGGCTTTTCTAGACGCGGATGGTCGTTCAGAAGGGGTTAAAGGAAGCTTCGATTTCGAATATTTCGTTTTATTCACGAGCGATTGCTTATGGTTCGCGTTTGTTTTGATATCCTTCGTAATCTTCCGCTCTTGCTCAGTCGAAGGTGAGTTCCTGAACGTATCGTCGGAATTTCCCTCGCCGAATTCAGGAAGGCCACTGTTCTCCGACGTATAGCCCCTTTCGGTTAGACAGTTCATATCGTTTCTCAGGTACGGGGCACTCCTTGGCGCCGCAACAGAGCTATGCTCGGAGTTCACGAGGACGCCGTCAGACTCCTTTGTCACGTTACTTTGCGCAGAAGCCTCTTCCGTTGTCGCTTTATTCGCCTCTTCTTTAGCCTTATCAATCTCGCTCCGCGGAGCGTCTAATTCCATATCTTGCGACGAATCCGCGCTCAAATTGAGTCTTATCGAGATCACATCGTTACTTAGACTTGAAACGTTTTCCGGTAACTGTGCATTGTCATTTCAACGTCGAATTCGGTTTGCCATTTAACATCGAGCTATCCGATAGCAGTGAATCGTTCTCACTCACCACATCTGGTGCTTCGAGTGTTACTCTGTTAACTCATCCTGTGCTTCCGTCGTGACTTGTTGAACTGAATTCATTGCTCAATGTTAAAGTACTCAAATTTCACGTCGAATCATTCCACTGCTGTACGTGTGCTGCAGCATCTCGATCGTCCAGTGAGTTATACTTAACGTTCTCTGAAATGAAGTCGATCTCCAATTCTGTCTCAACAATTTTCGCATCGTTATCCAAAAAATCATTTGTCGTTTCGTTGAAAGTAACATTCAATGAAGTTCCATCGTATTGCGACGAATGCAACGTGACCGCGTCGCTAGACGGAATAATATTTCTCTTCTCGCGGATCGAAAAATTTCCACGGGTTCTCCTGTCTGCCTCATCATCGCTTCCATTTGTTGATATCTGTTTCACGGAGATTCCATTCAACTGGCGCGTATACTCCATCTCTCTCCGAATCAACGTTGATTTACGAGACGTCGACGTTCACCAGGAACCTTCGAACTCTGAAGAATGAGGAGTCCTCCCTTCTGTCTTGATTGCTTTGACTCTTTTGCCTCGCGGCTCGCAATTCGAGGATCCCGAATTCTGGCAGAGGTACGACCACTCCAGATTTATTACATCACCAGAATCGAACGACCTCGGCTCTTCGTCAAGTTTTATTCCCGAATTTTAATGGACCTTCTGCTCATCAACTGATACATGGAATTATCATGCCCGTCGACTTCTATTTCCGATTTCCCTTTTGGTATCAATTCTCCGTCGAACAGTTCACCAATAGAAGCGGAAGATTTAGGAGTTTCAATGAAATATCGTTTCTGGATGTATCCTTTGGGCTCAACATCTCGCGTATCTTTCTTACCTTTCGTAGATGCTCGTCTCTTCGCGTCTTTTAATCTTTTTCGACCCGTCAGCGTTTTCAATTTCAACCGTCCAATCCTTAATAGTTGATTAATAGAGGTGGAAGACTCGGCGGAATCGATTAAATATTGCTCAACCGAGCCTTCCGACGGCTTCCTACCACTCAATCCCCCTGGATCCGCGAATTTCTCCGATTTCAATCCTGTTTCGAATGCTTTACCGATAGAAACAACGGATTCAGGAATCTCAGTCGAATGTCGCTTCCATTGCGGTTTCCTCGCCATCTCCCAAGCTCCGAGAACCCACGATACCGTCAGCCTGAAAATAGTCCATAGTCCTTTGACCGTCCACCCTATAGGATCTTTTCATCCGAAGACGTCGAAGCTCGCCACTGAATCCCCTTTGCCTTCTCACGTCCTTGTTCTCTCGTCTGAAAGCCTTTAGCGAGTCGTCATTGCACGAATCCACAACAACGTGACCGTAATCAACGGTCGCATCGCCGCCTCTCTAGCGACGTCTTTCATCGCGACACGGGAAACCCGGAAGGATAAGCGGGGCTCTTCCGGAATATTCACTGAACTCCCGGTGAATCCGGTCGATCCCCTGGCAGTTGGCCCGGCTCGGCGTTTATCGCGTCGTTCCTTGTGGCAGTCGTTCGACGGGTCGGGATCCGCGAGTCGACGATCGCTCGACCGGATCGATCGATCGTCATCTTCGTCGGTTTGATTCGCGCCCACCGCCTGGGCGGTTCGCCAGGAAATTGCTCTCGACGACTCCTCCGTGATGTCATTCTTGACGAGTGGACGGAATGTTTGCCGAGCGGTAGTTGATGGCAATGATAACTTTTAAGGGTGCCGGGATGACGGAGTATTTGAATGGTTTTGGAATTTCAGGGATGGTTCATTAGCGCCGCGAGCCCCGTAAGCGACTTCGGCGCGGTTAACCGACAGCTGGTTGTTACCATAATCGAGCGGATACCGTTCGCCCGCCAAACTGTTTCGCAGAATCGATAGCACCACTGACACGGCCAGTACGGCCAGCCAACAGTTGTTCCGCCGCACCACCTGCCTCCCGTGACAAACATGTCCTGGTCCTGCAAAAATACGCAGCGTCTCTGTGAATCCACCACATCGCATAATAAGACCTATCGATCTAGTAATCTTATGCTAATCGAGGAGAAACGTATCGAATATCGTTCTCTACGAGATGTACGTGTTTGTTGCACCGAGACGGTTCGAGGCAATTTGGTTGAAACTATTTGAATGGTACAAAAGGGTTAAATTTGATTCGCTCTGTTTGAGAGCGGTTTAATCTATTTGCAGAGGAATGGAAATGTTTGAAGATTAATTATTCATACGTATATTGTGTATGCAATCAACTTAGAGGTTAAGGGTTGAAGCTTTGTATTACAGATACGTGAAGTGCATTAATATCGTGGAGTTTATTTTGAGCTAAGTTATTAATCATGATGCAATAACGAACCAGTAAATATCTCTGCGAGTGTTGCACATTTTCGAAATTACAGAAGAATACCGCATAGTTGGAACTCCGAGCATTACACGTGCATAGTCAAAGCAGGAACTAACCTCGATCAAACATTGGCTATCAGTTAAGCGTGGAATATTACCACTAAATTTCTCGTATCCAAATCGAAGGAGCCAGTGGCCGCAACAGGCGCATACAGAGTCCTGGTGCACCGTTGTACATATTTTAGCATCGGTGTATTGATTAATTGTGTTCAATGCGTTCATATTAAATTCTCCATCACTTCTGATAGTACCTTCAAGTGACTGTAAAAGATTAATACCCTGGAAATCCATTTATTTGAACAGCGTCGGTGGAAATCTCGCTCATGCGAATGCTTTTTGTAGCCTTAATACGTTGATCCGATTACTCTTAGTACAAGCGTTTTCATTTGGTTGGCACGGAGCCAAACTGCGATTTGATCGAGAGTGATTTTCCTAGTTTCTATAAATCAGATTTATCGATCGCCTTTCTATAGACCGATACGATCAGCAGTATCGTTGATGGATCACCCTCGCGCAGTTAATCGAATGAAATTTTAATAATCCGAGAATATGATAGCTTAGGAACGAAGCTATCGCGATGTCGATATAATCTATACAATTGATGCAGAATTAATTACCACTCGGTTAACGCTATCTCGAAAGCCAATATAATCTCTTTAAGCGACATCTTATTGTTGCCAGGCCGCGCAGCGATCCCCTAGTCGCTCTTCCAGAAAATTAACCCCTCGCGCTATAACCGTTGTATCCTATCTAACCGTGGATCGTCGCGATTCAACGCGAGCATCCATTATTTTAACACTGCTTGCGCGTTAATTAGTCCGTTTCGAGGCACGGTCTTTCCTCTTTGTCCAATAAATTTCGCGCGGCTGCGAATCCTGAAGGAAAGCCTCGGAAACGAAGGTTATATTACTTGATCTCCTTTCCGTGCTCGTGTCCAGGTTTGACGCGTTCGTGGGCTAAATATCTGTCGGAACAATGGAGTTACTGGGCTTTAATAAGGCCGTTACTTTATCGAAGGGCTGCCGCGCTCGATAGGATTGAATCGTACGAAATGGACCCCGTTTCGCCCCGTCTCTCGGAGTAGGCACATGCCAGGTTTATTGTCAGATGTATCGACGGAAACGGTGATTTCGCGGGGACAGCGATAGGTTGGTAGGAATCGATCGAGCCCCGTTAAACGGTTATTGAACGATTTAGGTGAGGTAAGCATACTTCCTTGCAGAGCGTATTAAACTTGGTCTTCGATTCTCACGACACTTTCCAGCTTAAATTGACATTTTGGAGGTCTCAGATGTCTTTAATTCAATTATCTTCACGGGTAATTTCAACGGTAACTTTGATTTCCTAATCTTCTCTTATCCGTGGGTGATAATTTGAATGGAATATCCGAAGGATTCATTTTTTACCTTTCAGTTGATGAAATCAGTAATTCACGTTGTAAGTAGTTCATTTCTGTTTTATCGCTTGACGAATTCACTAGAGAATTTGACGGTTTACGGAAAGGAACCAGCATTAGTAAGAAACTTGAAAATTTGTTTGAAAAGAGAGCAACAATAACTGGATATGGTGAATACTGGGTAGTACATATTACTATCTGGATGTGGATTTTGGGAGCGATGCCTTCATCAAGAGAAAATAAGAAGCCAATATTGAAGAGGCAGAGAATAAGAAGAACAGTATGCCGAGGGAAAAATTCAGGGATTCTTCCATTGTTCGTGTTTGAACATTTTTTTCATCTACCCCCGTATTTCGAGGTATAAAGTTAAACTGATAACAAATATTACATACAAGAATGCATGTTTTCGTGAAATTTTATCACGACAGTCTATCATTATCCTCAACAGCGAAAATTAGTAGCCAATATTGTGTTCCGTTCCTTCTCAACCCCTGAAAGAGAAATTACACTTTCTAAAAGACTTTAGACATCCTGTAGAATCCGCAACTGAAGGGGTTACCGTAAATACCTTTCGTGGTGTTAAAATTTGACACGCGTGTGACAGAGATAATCTGTCGTGAATTTATTCAAACGGAATCTGAATTGTCATCTTTTAATGATCGATCTCTTAATCGCGACCAGTAGAAGGAATTCAGCGCGAAGTGATCAGCAAATCCTCATTGTTGGATCGTTTAACTGGTGCATGTAATTACGACTGTATATTGTACATTTGTATCAGCTCCTCGCCCTAATTGGTCTGGTTCGAGCCGCTGACATCTGCATTGTCTATGACAACATATGTTGTCGTAACTTTCTCAATCGTATTCGGGATCCGTTCAATTATACAGGCTTGTATATGGTACATGTGCGCGAAACAGATGGTTGTGATCACTCCTTGGTTCGATTGAGGAATCCGCGTGGCATTTTTCTAAGGATTTTAATCATTTCGACGAGTTCCATGACGGCGTTTCCACCTGGCATTCAAGTGCTACAAAATATTTTTCGTCAAGCGAATTCCACGGATACAATTTCGAACGTGATCGCGTACGTTCTTTCGTCCGCGAGAAGAAAGAACCCATAGAATGGAGTTCCGCGGCGACGCAGCATCCCCTGCAAGTCAAAAGGGGACCAAGGTGGGAACAAAGGGAATCCTTAATGGCACGCAAAGATCGTCTACTGGCAAATAATTGGAGACAAAAGTCTCCATTCCCGTGACGTGTAAAGTGGATTGATTATTCTTCTGACGATATATCTTTGTTCGATTATATGGAACTGCACTTTAGAAGAGGGAAGTTGTTTTTGTTCTCAATAGGTATCCCTCGTTTACTTTCGAGAACACTCGCTAATGGAGCGATTTTTGCATTTTATGGGTTTACATTGGTTCAGCGGCCGTGCTCCTTTTGTTTCAGGAGCGACTTCGCGGCCGGCGCAAGGGTCTCCGCTTTAATCTCCCGCATAGACGGTGAGAATGGACCTTTAATCTTCTCCGAACGATCAGTGCTACCTCTTTTGAAAAGCAAGCAATGTATTGTTAATATTGGATGCTTTCCAGCCGACCTTTTAAATCGGCGCTATCATTTAAATTCGCAGCTAGATTGGTCCGTGATCTGTTGGCGAGCTTAACTGCTCCCTTCTTTTTTTGTTTGTCCGCTACGATGTACCACTGTTGATAATCTGTGGCGAACGATGACTGGAATGTGATAAGAGGAATTTTTATCGGGAGCCAGCGAACGATTTTTTCCCAGGGAAAAGCTTCTATAAACACAGCAAGGTTTTATTTCTTACGAAACTTTAATGCTCTTATAATTTCTCTTAAAGTTTTTATTAAAACTCCATGAAGATTTAAGCTGAGTTTTTCCCCCCCTCCGCCGATGGGAGGGATCGCGAGATTTTTATTAGAAATTTCGTAGACTGGCTGTAAGCAGCTTTCGTTGTACCTTGGATTTTCTTATCGTCGCGTATAGGAAATGATACCATGAACTATTTGACCTAGAAGTTCGTTGATACAGTTTTATAACCGCCTATAGCGCCGTATAATTGAGGAAGGGTAGCACGTTCGCGTAAGCACACACAACGCGATATAGGATACGAGGAATTCATTTTTCCATTTTCCGCATTGATTGGCAAAGCAGAAAGTCCAAGAAAAAGCGCGAGGTCCTAAGAGGCGACGTTCCAAAGGGGTGGCTAGCGTAGAGTCATAATGCTCGCAGATGTGCCTGCGAACAAAAATTGCGACCAGTGACATTTCGCGTTTGTATCCGCTTCACGGATCTCGAGATTTCGATACTCCTTGACACCGAATGATTCCGCGATTTTCGCAATAAATAGCGGAGACACGCGTGCATCGTAACGCATCAGCTACCGGTCCTACAAATTCTACACCTAGGAGATGACATACCGAATCTCGGGCCTCTAGAATTTTTTTCATTCAAGTACATATTGTCTATGGGCCACTAGTGACCGCTCCAGGAGTTCGCTCTCCACATATTTCGACTCCCAGAGCCAGACATGCCGTATCTGGTACCCCTAGAATTGACTTCACTTATGTACTGATTCGCTCTGCGCCATTAATAACCAATCCATGAGTTCTACCTCCTTATACGAAACATAGGGTCGGACATATCATGTCTGTGGACCCTAGTATTGGTTTGATTTAAGTATATATTGTCTGTTGGCCATTAACGACCCCTCCAGAAGTTCGTCAACCTCCACTTACTTGACACCTAGGGCCGGATATGCCGTGCCTGGGGCCCCTAATATTGGATTCATTTAAGTACTTATTGGCTCTTGGCCAGTAGTAATCGCTCCAGGAGTTCTATAGCCGACTACTTCGAAACATAGGACCGAACATACTGTAACAGGGGCCACTAGAATTGGATTCATTCAACCCCCTATTGAAGCTGTGCTATTACTAACCGCGCCAAGAGATTCCCTGCCACCTACTTCGACACCCAGGGTCCGCGATGCTTTCCAAGGGCCTGTAGTGTTGGTCTCATTTAATTACTTATTGGATCTGGGTCATTCGTAACCCCCTAGCATTTCGTAGCCCGCATATTCAACCCAAGGTATTCCAAACATGATACATTTTATCCGCTCGACAATTATATATAAATACAAACAAATATAACCTAACCCAACAAAACCTAACCTCTCGACGTTAATATTTTATAAAATTCCTGACGTGTCGGCCCCAACTTCTCGGCGGGAACATTATTTACGTCTACAATGTTATATATCCTAACCTAAGGCAACCTAACATCTCGGCAGTAATATTTTACAACATTCCTGACGTGTCGGCCACTACTTCTCGTAGGGAACATTATACATAAATAGAATCTAAAATAAATTAACCTAATTCCACGCAGCACTTGTGTAGTAGTGTTTCACAGGATCCCGGGCATGCTGGCCCTACATCGCGGTGGGAACATTATATGCGTCTATAACGTTATATATTATAACTTACGTCAGCCTATCCTCTCGGCGGTAACATTTTACAACGTTCCTGGCGTGTCGGAACCTACATCTCGGTAATAACATTATATACGTCTATAACGTACTATAACCTAACCTAACCCATCTAGCCCCACGATGGTAGTGTTTTAAAGAATCTAAAACGAAACATGACCGCCGAGACCTCAGCTTGCGTTAGGTCCGGTTACATAACGTTTCAGACGTAGATAACGTTCCGACCGAGAAGTATGGGCCGACCCGCCACTAATGTTGTAAAATATTACGAGCGAGAGGTTAGGTTGCGTTACGTTAGGTTATATAACGTCATAGAACGTACATAATGTCCACACCGTGAAGCAGGGACTAACCTGCTAGGAATGTTGTTAAATATTACCCTCGAGTGGTTAGGTTGCCTTAGGTTATGACATATAACGTTATAGACGTATATAATGTTCCCACCTAGAAGAAGGGTCTTGCTTGCCAGGAATGTTGTAAAATATTACATCCGAGATGTACGGTTACCTTAGGTTAGGATATATAACGTTATAGACGTATATCATATTCCCACCCAATACCTAGGAGCTGAAACGTCTGGGCTTTTGTAAAACACTACCACCCAGTGACTAAGTTGTGTCATGCTACGTTATATAACGTTACAAGCGTATATAATGTTCCCACCCAGAAGTAGGGGCCGACACGCCAGAAATGTTGTAAAATATTACATCCAAGATGTTAGGTTGCCTTAGGTTAGGATATATAACATTCTAGACTTATATAATGTCCCCACCTAGAAGTACGGGCACACACGACCGGGATTCTGTTAACCATTACCACCGAGGTGCAAGATGGGTTAGGTTAGGTTATAGTACGTTATAGACGTATATAATGTTCCCACCGAGAAGTAGGGGCTGACGCTCCAGGAATGTTGTAAAACATTACATCCGAGATGTTAGGTTGCCTTAGGTTAGGATGTAAAACGATATAGACATATGTACGGTCCTCATCGAGACGTACGGGCCGAGATGACCAGAATTCTGTAAAACATTTCCACCGAAGGGCTAGATGGGACAGGGTAGGTTATAGTACGTTATAGACGTATATAATGTTTCCATCGAGAAGTACGGGCCGACCCGCCAGGAATATTGTAAGGTATTATGGTCGAGAGGTTAGGTTGCGTTAGGTTAAGTTATTTAACGTTATGGACCTATATAATGTTCCCATCGGAAAGCAGGGGCCAACACGCCCGGGATATTGTAAAACATTATTACCCACGGGATAACTGGGTTAGGTTAGGTTACAATAGGTTATAGACCTATATAATGTTCCCACCAAGAAGTAGTGGCCGACATGCCAGGAATGTTGTAAAATATTACATCCGTGATTGTTACATTGGCTTAGGTTAGGATATATAACGTTATAGGCGTATATAATGTCTCCACCGAGAAGGACGGGCCGACACGAAAGGAATGTTGTAAAATATTACCGCCGAGAGGTTAGATTTCCTTATGTTAGGATATATAACGATATTGACGTATATAATTAGCCCGCCGTGAAGTAGAGGCCGACGCGCCAGCAATGTCGTAGAATATCACGGTGGGAATATCATATACGTCTATGACGGTATATATCCTCACCTAAGGCAACCTAACTGCTCGACGGTATTATTTTACAATATACCTCGCGGGTCGGCGTGTTGTACTCGGTGGGAACATTATATACGTCTATAGAATAATATAACCTATCCTAACCTATCTAGCACCTCACGGGTAATGTTTTACAGCATCCCGGGCGCGTCGTCCCGTACGTCTCGGTGGGGATATTATATACGGCTATATCGTTATATATCCTAACCTAAGGCAGCCTAACATGTCGGATGTAGTATTTTACAACATTCCTGGTGGGTCGGGCCCTACTTCTCGGTGGGAACATTATATACGTCTATAACGTAATATAACCTAACCTAACCCATCTAACCCTTCGCTGGTATTGTTTTACAGAATCCCGGTCGTGTCGTCCAGTACTTCTGGGTGCGGACATCATATAAGTCTATGTTACGTCACGTTACTATGTCACGTTATGTAGCCTAACCTAACCCATCTAGCCCCTAGGTGGTAATGTTTTACTGAATCGCAGTCGTGTCGGCCCGAACTTCTCGGTGGGGACATTATATACGTCTATAACGTTGTATATCCCAACCTAAGGCAACCTAACATCTCGGATGTAGTATTTTCTAACAATCCTGGCGGATCGGCCCTTACATCTCGGTGGGAACATTATAAACATCTATAACGTAATATAACCTAACCGAACCCAACTAGAACCTCGCTGATAATGTTTTACAGAATCCCGTTCATGTCGTCCCGTACGCCTCGGTTGGGACCTTATATACATCTATAGCGTTATATATCCTAACCTAAGGCAGCCGAACCACTCGAATGTAGTATTTTACAACATTCCTGGGCAAGTTGGCCTCTACTTCTCGGTGGGAACATAATATACTTCTATATCGTAATATAACCTAACATAACCCATCTTGCCCCTTGGTAATAATGTTTTACAGAATCCCGGTCGTGTCGGCCCGTACGTCTCGGTTGGCACATTATATACGTCTATAGCGTTATATATCCTAACCTGAGGCAGCGTAACATCTCGGATGTAGTATTTTACAACATTCCTGGCGGGTCGGGCCCTACTTCTCGGTGGGAACATTATATACGTCTATAACGTAATATAACCTAACCTAACCCACCTAGCACCTCGCTGGTAATGTTTTACCGAATCCCGTTCGTGTCGTCCCGTACTTCTGGGTGCGGATATTACATACATCTATAACGTTATATATCCTTACATAAGGCAACCTAACATCTCGGATGTAGTATTTTCCAACACTCCTAGCAGGCCGGCCCCAACTTCTCGGTGGGAACATTATACACGTCTATAACGTAATATAACCTAACCTAACCCTTTTAGCCCCTCGCTGGTAATGTTTTACAGAATCCCGGTCTTGTCGGCCCGTACTTCTGGGTGTGGACATTTTATACGTCTATAACGTTATATAGAGTTACCTAAGGCAACCTAACACCTCGGATGTAGTATTTTCCAACATTCCTGGCGGGTCGGCGCCTACTTCTCGATGGGGACATTATATACGTCTATAACGTTGTATATCCTAACCTAATGGAACCTAACATCTCGGGTGTAATGTTTTACATCATTCCTGGCGTGTCGGCCCGTATTTCGCGGTGGTAACATTATATACGTCTATAGCGTTACATATCCTAGCCTAAGGCAACCTAACATGTCGAATGTAATATTTTACAACATTCCTGGCGCGTCGGCCGCTACTTCTCAGTGGGAACATTATATACGTGTATATCGTAATATAACCTAACCTAACCCATCTAGACCCTCGGTGATAATGTTTTACAGAATCCCGGTCTTGTCGGTCCGTCCTTCTCGGTGGGGACATTATATACGTCTATAATGATATATATCCCAACCTAAGGCAATCTAACATCTCGGATGTAGTATTCTCCAACATTCCTGGCGGGTCGGCCCCTACTTCTCGGTGGGAACATTATATACGTCTATAACGTAATATAACCTAACTTAACCCATCTAGCCCATCGCCGGTAATATTTTACAGAATCCCGTTCGTGTCGTCCCGTACGTCTCGCTGGGGACATTATATATGTCTATAACGTTATATATCCTTTTTTTTCTTTTTTTTATCGTGGGGAAACCCTCATGGGTACCTCGGACTTTGGGGACTATCCGAGGTTATGTCGGACTCTTGCCGACTAAAGCCCCACGGTGGCCATCATCTGCGCGTGTCGGACGGGAGCCGGGAACTCTTAACGGTCGACGATCGGCATCCTCCTGCGCTGGGGTCTCCAGTTGACCCTCTGCTCGGCTACTCTTGCCTGTAGCCTGATCTTCTACCATGGTGACGCGCAAAGATATCTGTGTGCGCCAAGCACCGCTCGTGAGCCACTCACGAGCGGCGCTACGTCAAAGGTACACGTGCAATCACGATCGCAAGCCCAAACATGTGACCATCTGTGCTTACCTTGACGCACAGCTGCCATACTCCTGTTTGCTGCCGTTGCAGCTGCGAGTCTTTCGCAGCTGTGCATCCTTCCGGTCCTGGCCGTCTTGGCCTCTTGTGACGGTACAGCTGCAAGTCTTTCGCAGCTGGTCGTCCTGTCCAATCCCGGTCTTCTTGACCTCTTCGCCGTCTTGGCATCCACTTCGGTCGTCTTGACCTCTTCATCTCTTCGGGCTCTTCTTCGCCCATCTTCCGGATGAAGATAGCCTTTGAGATGAGGTGGTTGGCGGCGAAGTTCCGTTCCCCGATGGGATCTTGGAAGTCCCGTCCGATAACGGGAGTCCTCTATCTTGAAAGGGAACGGGGCAAACGTCAAGGACGCCGACCCCGTAGGCAGCGTTGAGCAGGGACGCCGCGCTCCCTTTCGCGCTCGGCGGCCTCCTTCGCGGCCATGACTTTGTCGCAAAACGCCGTCACGGCCCGCCAGTATCTCTCACCTTCGAGCATCTTTGACATGATGCTCTTCAGTGAGAGATTCGACCCTACCTCGACTATCAGTAGTCGATGCAGCCGTTCCCACGCTGGACACCTCTCCAGTGTGTGCTGCGCCGTGTCGTCCTCTTCGCCACAGTGTGGCATGCAGCCGTGTCTTCCTTGCCAATCCTCTGCAGGTACTGACCGAAGCATCCATGTCCGGTCAGTATCTGCGTGGTTCTAAAGCTAAGTATCCCTCTCCGGCGGTCCACCCACTTATCTAGGATGGTTAGGACCGCTCCGATCGTCCTGTGTTCGGAGCGAGTGGAGAGGTGTCCCTTCCACTCCTCTATCGAAGCCGATCTTACCGCGTCCCTGAGTTCTTTTTTACTCAGGGCTGGTGCGTCATCGTCATCTTCCTGGTCCACGTTTCGAAGCGAATGGTAGACGAACGCATCCTCGCTGACCATGTATTCGATAGGCACCAGCCCAGCAAGCGCGGTGGCCACATCGTGTGATACCGTCCTGTATCCTCATATCGCACGAATGGCCATCCTCCTCCACGCGCTGCGCAGGGACGAGATCCTCTTGTCGGTGTGTCTCCGCTCCGCGATGGAGCTGTACCACATCGGAGCTCCGTACAATGCTATGCTACGGATCACCCCGGCGTATAGTCTTCGCGCCCTCTCGTTTGGGCCCTTCAGGTTGGGCATTATGCGGCTTAGCGTGAGTGCCGCTGTCTCCAACCTGCCGGCAAGTTTCTCTATGTGGCTAGAGAATCTCCAGTCCTCGTCGAGCCGAAGGCCGAGGTAGTTGATGTCTCGGCCCGGCTCGATCCTTGCCGGTCCCACACTTACCGCCACGCGAGGTGTTCCTCTTGTGGGTCTCCTCCGGCTCCGTCTGCTGAAGCACACGATCTCCGTCTTCTGCGGAGCCAGCTCGAGGCCCATCTTCCGGATGCGGTTAGCCACGACTGCCTTTCCCAATTCTGCCCGGCAGGCAGCTCGCGTATCTGTCTTACCTGCGGCGAACACAAACGTGTCGTCTGCGTAGCATATCAGGCGCACGCCCGC
Source organism: Xylocopa violacea (assembly GCA_963969225.1). NCBI lineage: Eukaryota > Metazoa > Arthropoda > Insecta > Hymenoptera > Apidae > Xylocopa > Xylocopa violacea. The sequence continues at coordinate 3,449,250 of CAXAJV010000835.1, forward strand.
CGGCATTGCTGCTGTCAACGCGGCATTGTACCCGATGTTCCACAGGAGCGGTCCTAGCACCGATCCCTGGGGTACGCCACGGTTGACAGGTCTGCTTTGTGGCCCATCCTGGCTATCGTAGACTATCGCCCTGTCGCTGAGATAGTCTACCACCACGTTCCTGATGTGTGGTGGGATTCCATGCCTGTCCAGGGCTGCGTAAATAGCTGGCCATTGCAGGGAGTTGAACGCGTTCTTGATGTCTAACGAGACAGCGTATGTAACTCCCACCCTCGACACAACCATCTCGGTGAGTCTCTTGACTTCACTCACCGCGTCCATCGTGCGTCGACCTGCCCGCCCTGAATCCGTACTGGCAGTCCGCCAGTGCAGGTCCGACGCGCGACAGGTGCTGGACGATTCGTTCGTGTATTATTCTTTCGAACAGCTTTCCTACCTCGTCCTGCAACACTATGGGCCGGAACGCTGATGGTGAATCCTCCGGTTTGCCTTCCTTTCGGAGGAGCACCAACCTGCCGGACTTCCATCTTCGAGGGTGCGTCCCCGCCTTGATGCAGGCTGAGAACAGTCTTCTCAGTCTCGAACCAAGGACGCTTAGCGCCATCGTCCAGACACGGCCGGGTATTCCATCCCGGCCGGGGGCTGTGTTCTTCTTCGCCATCCTCTTGACGGCCCCGGCCAGTTCCTCTTCGGAAACCTCCAACTCCGGTGTCCACCCGTATCGCGCTGCTGCTGGGGGCTCTTCGTTCCCTCCCTCGGGAAAGAGGTCGTCCAATACCCTCTCCAGCAGCGGGACCTCTAAGGTTTCCGTCAACGGGGGCGCCCATGGTCGCAGTTTGTCCATCACTATCTTGTAGGGACGCCCCCATGGATCCTCTTCGAGAGTTTGGAGGAGTCCATCCAATGCGCGTGCGTTGGACTTCCTGATGGCAGCCTGCAGCTCCTTCTTCTTGTCCCTGTAGCTGTTGTACAGCTGCAAAGTCCTCGTCGCGTCCGAGTTCCTTTTTCTTCTCTCTCTGGTGTACTGGCGGCGCCCAACGGTGCAAGTTGCACGGAGCTGCGCGATCTCTGCGTTCCACCAGTATACTGGACGCTTCGGCGCACTGCCGCGGGCTCTTGGCATGCCCGTGTCGCATACCGCTGTCATCGCGTTGACAAACCAGTCCGCCTCGGTGTTGACATCTTCTATCGGGCTGACCGGCGTCTCCTGCCAGCCTACCGCGAGGATTGCTGCCATCAGGTGATCTTCCTCGATTCTCCTCAGCGACCACTTCTGGCGGTGGTGATTAGCCTGCCGGGCCGTGTGTGGGACGGAGACATCCATGGAGATGTACAGATGATCGGGCAGTGTCTCCTTCTCTTCCACCCTCCATTCTCTAATTTGCCGTGCTGCCTTGCGGTTACCAAAGGAGAGGTCCACGATGCTTTCTCCCTGGTACCGCACGCATGTGCTGGCTGAGCCTTCGTTTAGTAGCGTCAGGCCCAGGCCAGACGCCCAGTCTAGCGTGGCGTGGCCTCTTGCGTCCGTCCTAGATGATCCCCACGCCGTCACGTGCGCATTATAGTCTCCCAGCACTAGGACGGGCGACTCTGCATATCTCGCAACTGTCCGTCCCGTCCTGTCCAACAGGTCTTCGTACTTGCTGATGGACCACCTGGGAGGGGCGTATAGTCCGATAACGGTGAATCCCGCCCAGGTTATCGCGACGAATCCTTCCTCGCGTGCGACCGTCTTGATTGGTCGTACACGTGTCCGTGCAGACTGCACGATCACCACCGAGCCGTCTCTATCTCCTATCCACGCTCGATTGTCGCGGATGGAGTACGGCTCCGCTATCACTGCCAACTCGAAATCGCCGCCCTGTAGTCTTGCTACTACCAGGTCTTGGGCACGGGCAGCATGATTCGAGTTAGTCTGCAGGATACGGCATGGCGTGAATTTTATGCCGTATCCATGGCTTCCTCCTGGCCCTTACCTGCTGGAGTCGTTGTTGCCGGCTCCACGGTCTTTCCTTCTTCCAGAGCGGTCGCTGGTTCCTTCCTACATGTCGCTGCCGCTACGGCTTCTACAGCCGGCTTGCTGCTCTTTTTCGTAGCTTTAGGCGCCTTGCACACTTCCCCACCAGCCTTGTGGTGTGCTCGTCTGCCTTCAGCCTTGCAGACGATGCATGTGGGCGCAGTTTGCCTGCACTCACTGGCTCTGTGGCCGGACTCACCGCACCTGTAACACAGGTTGCGCCGATCCACTTTGCTGGTACAGCTTTGCTGTACGTGGACAGTTTCCCAGCACTTGAAGCATCGATCCGGTCTCGGCTTTAAAGCCGCCACCCGGATCAAGGACCAATCGATCCTTATTCTGCCGGCATATGCCACTTTCGTGGCAGCGGCGAGGGGACACTGCACCCTCATGGCGCCGTGCCCGTTTGACGAGTCCCGTCGTATCCCGGTCCGTATTTCCTCGGCCTTGCATCCTCCTGCGGATGCGATGGCTTCCGCCACTTCTTGTGGCATTATGGAGCCCTCGAGCCCGTAGACCCTCGGGTCTGCCCTCTTGTGAGGCGTCGCGACATATACCTCTCTGTCGCCCAACGCTTCCCTGAGTTTGCCGGCAAGGGCAGCCGCTTTGGCCTCCTTCTCCTTGCCGGTAACTTCTAGGATCAGTCCGCCCGGTCTGGCCTTTTTCGGGCGGACCTCTTCTATGCCCACCTCTGCGAGCTTTACTCGCTGCCGGGCAGCTGTCGTCACCTCAGCGTACGTGGCTTTGCTATCCTGAGGGATGGTGAGGACGACGGCTGCTGTTCTGGGAACCTTTCCCAGTGTCGTCCTTGCGTTGCGTTTCGCTGCGCTGACGCGCACCTGCCTCCTTTCCTTCTCAGCGGCGGCCTTTGATGGCTTGCCAGCCGCCGTTTTCTTTTCCCTTCTGCCCAGGACCTTTGTCCAGGGGAGCTCCACCTGCGTGGTTTTCTTCTCCGCAGGGGGGGGGGGGCAGGGCAGAGTGCTGCCTGCCGCTCGTTCTCCTTCCTCACGGATTCCTCGCGTATCCTCTTCATACGCGCCTCCAAGGAGGACTCGGTTTTCGCAGGTGCCGTTGTTCCTGTTGCGGGTGGGAGGGCCGTCCGTTTGCCCTTAGCGGACTTTAAGGGGGCCTTCCCCTTTTCGACATCCGTCGTCGTCTCCCCCGTTTTCCTTACCTTTACGAGGAAGGCACGTTTCGCCGCGGTGGGGCGCTCTTTTACGATCATTGCAGTTGTCTGATCCTTCTTCTTCGGAGGGAGTCTCTCCTTAATTCTCCCCCAGATCTTCTCGATCCGTCGATCGAATCTTTCCTCGAGGCTTGAAAGGATATTCTTGAGTCCAACCTGTAGGATATCCTCTCTTGCCTCCGTTGTAGGCGGTTCTTCTCGCTTTTCTGGCACCGGGCTCCTCCTCGCCGCTGGTTGGGGGGAAACCCGCTCCTCCACGGCTGCCAGCTTCCTCTTTAGCTTCTCGTTCTCGAGGCGCAGGCTTTCTGCCTGCAGCCTCCACTCTTGGGCTTCAGAGCTCACCGCAGCGGGGTTGCCCTTCGCTCGCTCTGCGAGCTCCAAGAGAGTGGCGCGCAGCGTTCTTGCGCCTACGCGTACTGCCCTCTTCATTGGGCCTTGTAGGTTGCGCGATTTTGCTGCAACCCATTCGATCTTGTTCGCCTCTTTCAAGGCGGTCAGTCCAAGATCTGGCAGGGTGGCCCTTCTAGCCTCCGCCTGCAGCTCCTCGTCTGTCGGCACAGGCTTTGTCGACCTTGCCGGTCGAGGGGGGACGACTGTTGCCCAGTCGATCTCTTCGTCTTCCAGGGCGCTGTCTACGTCAGCGGTGGCAGCTTTCCTTTGCCAGCGCCTTGCGCCCTTCGTGGCTCTCTCGGACAAGGTCGACACCATCGATGTCACAGAGGCGTCCGTGTCATACGCCTCCGTTGTCTGCCTTGCCTCCTTCTGTCCTTTGCTGGACTTAGGGCATGGCCTCGTCGTCATGGATATGATGGAGGCGAGCGACTCATCGGAGTCGCCTCCAACGCTGGACGGATCTCCTGCGCGCCTCTTCTTAGTCGCGAGGCGGCTGTTTCGCCTCTTGAGGGATCGCTCTTCCATCTCGGATGTCGAGTGGTCCTCCGATCTTGCCGAGAATAGACAGCTGGGGCCTGGCCCTTTTCCACAGGCTGGAGCCTGTGGCTGTATGAAATAGTCGGCGTAGTCCATTTTGGGATTACCCCTGCCAGACATGTTCGTTTCCCTCTTCGTGTTTCTGTTCGTGTTCGTGTTCCTCAGTTTTGCACGAAACTTCACGAAAAACACATTTGTTTGTCGCGTAGGTATTATTGAACCGTCGGTAAGTTACCGGCACACTCCTCCGCCGAGTGGCCTGGTTTGCCCTGTGCACGGTCCGACAGTCGCTAAATGTACGCGCGCACTCTTTACCAACACTCGGTCCGCGAATTTTGCGGTTACCTATCGAAGGTTATCGAGGGTGGATGTAGTTTTCGACCGTCGATAAGTCACCACCTGGTGCCTGTTCGCAGAGACCGAGGAGGTGTCAATTATAGTTTATCGGCCACCGATAGACACCACGGACACAAAAAAATCACCCTCGGTCGGAAATTGTCCGGTTACCGACCGTTCAGTTACCGACAGCAGAGCTGTCGGTAAGTTACCACGTACTGCACTCACTCGTTTCGACCGAGGAACTGTCAGTTACTGTTTATTGGCCGTCGATGAGTACGCAAAACGCTGCAGTTTAATCCGTGGCCGGCAATTGTTAAGTTACCGACTACCCGGTTACCGATGCTGGGTTCGCCCGACCGTCGGTAATGCCTCCGTCTCAAAACCCGACTTCCGGGTTGTTGCTTGGTTTGTTTTAACCAACAATACCCTAAACTAACAACCAATATCGTGGCAATCGGTGTTTTTGCAAAATTACCAACCGCACGGTTATCGACCGCAGGTGGTACCGCTGCTGTCGGTAATTCGAAATTTTTCAGTTCCCGCTGCGTTTATTTCAGTTATTATTTGTTGAAAACTCAATACACCTTCGTCAACGATCAATTTCGCACGGCTGGCAGGAAAAAACGGCGAGAAATTCCAATTCGTGCGACGGAATGTTACCTACGACGGTCGGCAAACTGTACCGACCGTGAGCTGTCATACTCTTGCAAGAATTGATTTTTGACTTGTTTATTACCGCATGCACTGTTTCTACGTGTCCAATAAACAATTCTACGTCCACTCACTGGCACACGGTGCAACCTTGGTAGAGTTGCTGCAAAATTTTCACCTCCGTCAACTATCTTCCGTGGTGGCAGCACTACTCGGTTCCACTTCGCCAAAATTTACTGTTTTTTACTGTTTTTAACAGTTTTTCCGCCTCGTAATTGCACAAAATCAGTGTCTATTGTCACTTCACACCCGATTATGGCAATTTCCGCACCGAAAAAGGCCTATTTAAAATTCTTGATTTTTCGCCACGTGCACGTTTTCCCACACAAAGGAGTGACGTCACACGTCACTCCTATTTCACTTAAAATCGCTTATTTTCACTTTTTTAAGCGTTTTTTCACCACGAATAAGTTTATTTCTAGTGTCTGTGGTCACTTTACACATTCTCGTCGTAAATTCACACGCACAAACGGTCAATTTTCAAAGTTTATTGCCGTATATGACAACACGTGTTTTCACGCAGCAAAACAAAGTGTTACACTTTTTCACCGTTTTTCCACCTTTACACTGAACTTCACTTCACTACACTTACCTAGCGGATCCTCTTCACCTCCTGGAACACCCTCAGCTCCGCTCAAACACTGAAATTCGCGAAACGTGCCCCGAAGCGCGTACCGTACGGCAGCAAACGCGTCACCACGTGCAAATCGAACAAATACGCGCACGTATTATGCTCGATTTGCCTCCTACTCGCGACTTTCACGTGAGATTTTCGTCTCAACACGTAGTTTCGCGTACCCGTAACGTGCCAAAAACAAGTTTTGACACGAAACTCGCCATCTTCCTCGAAAATTAGAACGGATTTCAGAGAGCTATCGTACGCACGTCCGTCAGCTTACTCGTCCGCCATGCGAATCTCTCATAACGTTATATATCCTAACCTAAGGCAACCTAACATCTCGAATGTAGTGTTTTAGAACATTCCAGGCGGGTCGGCCCCTACTTCTCGGTGGGAATATTATATACGTCATTCCCGTAATATAACCTAACCTAACCCATCTACACCCTCGGTGATAATGTTTTACAGAATCCCGGTCTTGTCGGCCCCCACATCTCGGTGGTAACATTATATACGTCTATAACGATATATATCCAAACCTAAGGGAACCTAACATCTCGGATGTAATATTTTACAACATTCCTGACGCGTCGGCCCCTATTTCTCGGTGGGAACATAATATACGTCTATAACGTTATATATCCTAGCCTAAGGTAACCTAACATCTCGGATGTAATATTTTACAACATTCCTGGCGTGTCGTCGCCTACTTCTCGAAGGGAACATTATATACGTCTATAACGTTGTGTATCCTAACCTAACGCAACCTAACATCTGGGATGTAATATTCCTGGCGTGTCGTCGCCTACTTCTGGATGGGGAGATTATATACGTCTGTAACGTTATATATCCTAACCTAAGGCAACCTAACATCTCGGATGTAATAGTTGACAACATTCCTGGCGTGTCCGCCCGCACTTCTCGGTGGGAACATTATATACGTCTATAACGTTATATATCCTAGCCTAAGGCCACATAACATGTCGAATGTAAAATTTTACAACATTCCTGGCGTGTCGTCGCCTACTTCTCGATGGGGACATTATATACATCTATAACATTGTATATCCTAACCTAAGGCAACCTAACATCTCGGATGTAATATTTTACAACATTGTGGCGTGTCGTCGACTGCTTCTCGATGGGGAGATTATATACGTCTATAACGTTGTATATCCTAACCTAACGCAACCTAACATTTGGGATGTAATATTTTACAACATTCCTTGCATGTCGGTGCCTACGTCTCGGTGGGAAAATTATATACGTCTATAACGATATATATCCTCACCTAAGGCAACCTAACATATCGGATGTAATAGTTGACAACATTCCTGGCGTGTAGGCCCGAACTTCTCGGTGGGAACATTGTATACGTCTATAACGTTATATATCCTAGCCTAAGGCAACCTAACATATCGAATTTAATATTTTACATCATTCCTGGCGTGTCGTCGCCTACTTCTCGATGGGGACATTATATACATCTATAACATTGTATATCCTAACCTAAGGCAACCTAACATCTCGGATGTAATATTTTACAACATTCTGGCGTGTCGTCGACTGCTTCTCGATGGGGAGATTATATACGTCTATAACGTTGTATATCCTAACCTAACGCAACCTAACATTTGGGATGTAATATTTTACAACATTCCTTGCATGTCGCTGCCTACGTCTCGGTGGGAACATTATATACGTCTATAACGATCTATATTGTAACCTAAGGCAACCTAACACTTCGGATGTAATAGTTGACAACATTCCTGGCGTGTAGGCCCGTACTTCTCGGTGGGAACATTGTATACGTCTATAACGTTATATATCCTAGCCTAAGGCGACCTAACATGTCGAATGTAAAATTTTACAACATTCCTGGCGTGTCGTCGCCTACTTCTCGATGGGGACATTATATACATCTATAACATTGTATATCCTAACCTAAGGCAACCTAACATCTCGCATGTAATATTTTACAACATTCTGGCGTGTCGTCGACTGCTTCTCCATGGGGACATTATATACATCTATAACATTGTATATCCTAACCTAAGGCAACCTAACATCTCGGTTGTAATATTTTACAACATTCTGGCGTGTCGTCGACTGCTTCTGGATGGGGAGATTATATACGTCTATAACGTTGTATATCCTAACCTAACGCAACCTAACATTTGGGATGTAATATTCCTGGCGTGTCGTCGCCTACTTATGGATGGGGAGATGATATACGTCTATAACGTTATATATCCCAACCTAAGGCAACCTAACATCTCGGATGTAATAGTTGACAACATTCCTGGCGTGTCCGCCCGTAGCTATCGGTGGGAACATTGTATACGTCTATAACGTTATATATCCTAGCCTAAGGCGACCTAACATGTCGAATGTAATATTTTACAACATTCCTGGCGTGTCGTCGCCTACTTCTCGATGGGAACATTATATACGTCTATAACGTTGTGTATCCTAACCTAACGCAACCTAACATCTGGGATGTAATATTCCTGGCGTGTCGTCGCCTACTTCTGGATGGGGAGATTATATACGTCTATAACGTTATATATCCTAACCTAAGGCAACCTAACATCTCGGATGTAATAGTTGACAACATTCCTGGCGTGTCCGCCCGCACTTCTCGGTGGGAACATTATATACGTCTATAACGTTATATATCCTAGCCTAAGGCCACATAACATGTCGAATGTAATACTTTACAACATTCCTGGCGTGTCGTCGCCTACTTCTCGATGGGGACATTATATACATCTATAACCTTGTATATCCTAACCTAAGGCAGCCTAACATCTCGGATGTAATATTTTACAACATTCCTGGCATGTCGGTCCCTACATCTCGGTGGGAACATACTATACGTCTATAACGTTGTATATCCTAACCTAAGGGAACCTAACATCTCGGGTGTAATATTTTACAACATTCCTGACGCGTCGGCCCTTTTTTTCAGTGGGAACATTATATACGTCTATAACGTTATATATTCTAGCCTAGGGCAACATAACATGTCGAATGTAAAATTTTACAACATTCCTGGCGTGTCGTCGCCTACTTCTCGATGGGGACATTATATACATCTATAACCTTGTATATCCTAACCTAAGGCAGCCTAACATCTCGGATGTAATATTTTACAACATTCCTGGCATGTGGGTCCCTACATCTCGGTGGGAACATACTATACGTCTATAACGTTGTATATCCTATCCTAAGGGAACCTAACATCTCGGATGTAATAGTTGAAAACATTCCTGGCATGTCGGTCCCTACATCTCGGTGGGAACATACTATACGTCTATAACGTTGTATATCCTAACCTAAGGGAACCTAACATCTCGGGTGTAATATTTTACAACATTCCTGACGCGTCGGCCCCTATTTTTCAGTGGGAACATTATATACGTCTATAACGTTATATATTCTAGCCTAAGGCAACCTAACATCTCGGATGTAATATTTTACAACATTCTGGCGTGTCGTCGACTGCTTCTCGATGGGGAGATTATATACGTCTATAACGTTGTATATCCTAACCTAAGGCAACCTAACATCTCGGATGTAATAGTTGACAACATTCCTGGCGTGTCCGCCCGTACTTCTCGGTGGGAACATTATATACGTCTATAACGTTATATATCCTAGCCTAAGGCCACATAACATGTCGAATGTAATACTTTACAACATTCCTGGCGTGTCGTCGCCTACTTCTCGATGGGAACATTATATACATCTATAACATTGTATATCCTAACCTAAGGCAACCTATCATCTCGGATGTAATATTTTATAACATTCCTGGCATGTCGGTCCCTACATCTCGGTGGGAACATACTATAATTCTATAACGTTGTATATCCTAACCTAAGGGAACCTAACATCTCGGGTGTAATATTTTACAACATTCCTGACGCGTCGGCCCATTTTTTCAGTGGGAACATTATATACGTCTATAACGTTATATATTCTAGCCTAAGGCAACCTAACATGTCGAATGTAAAATTTTACAACATTCCTGGCGTGTCGTCACCTACTTCTCGATGGGGACATTATATACATCTATAACATTGTATATCCTAACCTAAGGCAACCTAACATCTCGGATGTAATATTTTACAACATTCTGGCGTGTCGTCGACTGCTTCTCGATGGGGAGATTATATACGTCTATAACGTTGTATATCCTAACCTAACGCAACCTAACATTTGGGATGTAATATTTTACAACATTCCTTGCATGTCGGTGCCTACATCTCGATGGGAACATACTATACGTATATAACGATATATATCCTAACCTAAGGCAACCTAACATATCGGATGTAATAGTTGACAACATTCCTGGCGTGTGGGCCCGAACTTCTCGGTGGGAACATTGTATACGTCTATAACGTTATATATCCTAGCCTAAGGCGACCTAACATATCGAATTTAATATTTTACATCATTCCTGGCGTGTCGTCGCCTACTTCTCGATGGGGACATTATATACATCTATAACCTTGTATATCCTAACCTAAGGCAGCCTAACATCTCGGTTCTAATATTTTACAACATTCCTGGCATGTCGGTCCCTACATCTCGGTGGGAACATACTATACGTCTATAACGTTGTATATCCTAACCTGAGGGAACCTAACATCTCGGATGTAATAGTTGAAAACATTCCTGGCGTGTAGGCCCGTACTTCTCGGTGGGAACATTGTATACGTCTGTAACGTTGTATATCCTTACCTAACGCAACCTAACATCTGGGATGTAATATTTTACAACATTCCTGGAGTGTCGTCGCCTACTTCTGGATAGGGTCATTATATACATCTATAACATTGTATATCCTAACCTAAGGCAACCTATCATCTCGGATGTAATATTTTATAACATTCCTGGCATGTCGGTCCCTGCTTCTCGGTGGAAACATTGTATACGTCTATAACGGTATATATCCTAACCTAAGGCAACCTAACATCTCGGATGTAATAGTTGACAACATTCCTGGCGTGTCCGCACGCACTTCTCGGTGGGAACATTATATGCGTCTATAACGTTATATATCCTAGCCTAAGGCCACATAACATGTCGAATGTAATACTTTACAACATTCCTGGCGTGTCGTCGCCTACTTCTCGATGGGGACATTATATACATCTATAACCTTGTATATCCTAACCTAAGGCAGCCTAACATCTCGGATGTAATATTTTACAACATTCCTGGCATGTGGGTCCCTACATCTCGGTGGGAACATACTATACGTCTATAACGTTGTATATCCTAACCTAAGGGAACCTAACATCTCGGATGTAATAGTTGAAAACATTCCTGGCGTGTAGGCCCGTACTTCTCGGTGGGAACATTGTATACGTCTGTAACGTTGTATATCCTTACCTAACGCAACCTAACATCTGGGATGTAATATTTTACAACATTCCTGGAGTGTCGTCGCCTACTTCTGGATAGGGTCATTATATACATCTATAACGTTGTATATCCTAACCTAAGGCAACCTAACATCTCGGATGTAATATTTTATAACATTCCTGGCATGTCGTCGCCTGCTTCTCGATGGGGGCGTTATATACGTCTATAACGTTGTATATCCTAACCTAAAGCAACCTAACATCTGGGTTGTAATATTTTACAAGATTCCTGGCATGTCGGTCCTCAAGTCTCGGTAGGAACATTACATACGTCCATAACGATATATATCCTAACCTAAAGCAACCTAACATCTCGGATGTAATATTTTACAACATTCCTGGCATGTCGGTCCCTACATCTCGGTGGGATCATTCTATGCCTCTATAACGTTGTATATCCTAACCTAAGGGAACCTAACATCTCTGGTTTAATATTTTACAACATTCCTGACGCGTCGGCCCCTATTTTTTGGTGGGAACATTATATACGTCTATAACGTTATATATCCTAGTCTAAGGCAACCTAACATGGCGAATTTAATATTTTACAACATTCCTGGCGTGTCGTCGCCTACTTCTCGATGGGGACATTATATACATCTATAACCTTGTATATCCCAACCTAAGGCAGCCTAACATCTCGGATGTAATATTTTACAACATTCCTGGCATGTCGGTCCCTACTTCTCGGGGGAAACATTGTATACGTCTATAACGATATATATCCTAACCTAGGGCAACCTAACATCTCGGATGTAATATTTTACAACATTCCTTGCAGGTCGGTCCCTACTTCTCGGTGGGAACATTCTATACGTCTATAACGTTGTATATCCAAACCTAAGGGAACCTAACATCTCGGGTTTAATATTTTACAACATTCCTGACGCGTCAGCCCCTATTATTCGGTGGGAACACTATATAAGTCTATAACGTTATATATCCTAGTCTAAGGCAACCTAACATGGCGAATGTAATATTTTACAACATTCCGGGCGTCTCGTTGCCTACTTCTCGATGGGAACATTATATACATCTATAACCTTGTATATCCTAACCTAAGGCAACCTAACATCTCGTATGTAATATTTTACTACATTCCTGGCGCTTCGGCTCCTACTTTTCTTTGGGAACATTATATACGTCTATAACGTAACATATCCTAACGTAAGGCAACATAACATCTCGGATGTAATATTTTACAACATTCCTGGCGTGTCGTCGCCTGCTTCTCGATGGGGACATTATATACGTCTATAACGTTGTATATCCTAACCTAACGCAACCTAACATCTGGGATGTAATATTTTACAACATTCCTGGCATGTCGGCCCCTATTTCTCGGTGGGAATATTATATACGTCTATAACGTTATATATCCTAGCCTAAGGCAACCTAACATCTCGGGTTTAATATTTTACAAACTTCCCGACGCGTCGGCCCCTATTTCTCGGTGGGAACATTATATACGTCTATAACGTTATATATCATAACCTAAGGCAACCTAAAATCTCTACCGTAATAGTTTACAACATTCCTGGCGTGTCGGCTCGTACTTCTCGGTGCGAACATTATATACGTCTATAACGTTATATATCCTAACGTAAGGCAACATAACATCTCGGATGTAATATTTTACAACATTCCTGGCGTGTCGTCGCCTGCTTCTCGATGGGGACATTATATACGTCTATAACGTTGTATATCCTAACCTAACGCAACCTAATATCTCGGGTTTAATATTTTACAACATTCCTGACGCGTCGGCCCCTATTTCTCGGTGGGAAGATTATATACATCTATAACGTTATATATCATAACCTAAGGCAACCTAAAATCTCTACCGTAATAGTTTACAACATTCCTGGCGTGTCGGCTTGCACTTCTCGGTGCGAACATTATATACGTCTATAACGTTATATATCCTAACGTAAGGCAACATAACATCTCGGATATAATATTTTACAACATTCCTGGCGCGTCGTCGCCTACTTCTGGATGGGGACATTATATACGTCTATAACGTTATATATCCTAACCTAAGGCAATCTAACATCTCGGATGTAATAGTTGACAACGTTCCTAGCGTGTCCGCCCGTACTTCTCGGTGGGAACATTATATACGTCTATAACGTTATATATCCTAACCTAAAGCAAACTAACATCTCGGATGTAATATTTTACAACATTCCTGGCGTGTCGTCGCCTGCTTCTCGATGGGGACATTATATACGTCTATAACGTTGTATATCCTAACCTAACGCAACCTAACATCTGGGATGTAATATTTTACAACATTCCTGGCATGTCGGTCCCTACGTCTCGGTGGGAACGTTATATACGTCTATAACGACATATATCCAAACTTAAGGGAAACTAACATCTCGGATGTAATATTTTACAACATTCCTGGCGCTTCGGCTCCTACTTTTCGGTGGGAACATTATATACGTCTATAACGTTACATATCCTAACGTAAGGCAACATAACATCTGGGATGTAATATTTTACAACATTCCTGGCGTGTCGTCGCCTGCTTCTCGATGGGGATATTATATACGTCTATAACGTTGTATATCCTAACCTAACGCAACCTAACATCTGGGATGTAATATTTTACAACATTCCTGGCATGTCGGCGCCTATTTCTCGGTGGGAATATTATATACGTCTATAACGTTATATATCCTAGCCTAAGGCAACCTAACATCTCGGGTTTAATATTTTACAACATTCCTGACGCGTCGGCAGCTATTTCTCGGTGGGAACCTTATATACGTCTATAACGTTATATATCATAACCTAAGGCAACCTAAAATCTCTACCGTAATAGTTTACAACATTCCTGGCGTGTCGGCTCGTACTTCTCGGTGCGAACATTATATACGTCTATAACGTTATATATCCTAACGTAAGGCAACATAACATCTCGGATATAATATGTTACAACATTCCTGGCGTGTCGTCGCCTGCTTCTCCATGGGGACATTATATACGTCTATAACGTTGTATATCCTAACCTAACGCAACCTAACATCTCGGATGTAATATTTTACAACATTCTGGCTTGTCGGTCCCCACGTCTCGATCTGGACATTATATACTTCTATAACGATATATATCCAAACTTAAGGGAAACTAACATCTCGGATGTAATATTTTACAACATTCCTGGCGTGTCGTCGCCTGCTTCTCGATGGGGACATTATATACGTCTATAACGTTGTATATCCTAACCTAACGCAACCTAAAATCTGGGATGTAATATTTTACAACATTCCTGTCATGTCGGTCCGTACGCCTTGATGGGAACGTTATATACGTCTATAACGACATATATCCAAACTTAAGGGAAACTAACATCTCGGGTGTAATATTTTACAACATTCCTGGCGCTTCGGCTCCTACTTTTCGGTGGGAAAATTATATACGTCTATAACGTTACATATCCTAACGTAAGGCAACATAACATCTCGGATGTTATATTTTACAACATTCCTGGCGTGTCGTCGCCTGCTTCTCGATGGGGACATTATATACGTCTATAACGTTACATGTCCTAACGTAAGGCAACATAACATCTCGGATGTAATATTTTACAACATTCCTGGCGTGTCGTCGCCTGCTTCTCGATGGGGACATTATATACGTCTATAACGTTGTATATCCTAACCTAACGCAACCTAACATCTGGGATGTAATATTTTACAACATTCCTGGCATGTCGGCCCCTATTTCTCGGTGGGAATATTATATACGTCTATAACGTTATATATCCTAGCCTAAGGCAACCTAACATCTCGGGTTTAATATTTTACAAACTTCCTGACGCGTCGGCCCCTATTTCTCGGTGGGAACATTATATACGTCTATAACGTTATATATCATAACCTAAGGCAACCTAAGATCTCTACCGTAATAGTTTACAACATTCCTGGCGTTTCGGCTCGTACTTCTCGGTGCGAACATTATATACGTCTATAACGTTATATATCCTAACGTAAGGCAACATAACATCTCGGATATAAAATGTTACAACATTCCTGGCGTGTCGTCGCCTGCTTCTCGATGGGGACATTATATACGTCTATAACGTTGTATATCCTAACCTAACGCAACCTAACATCTCGGATGTAATATTTTACAACATTCTGGCTTGTCGGTCCCCACGTCTCGATCTGGACATTATATACTTCTATAACGATATATATCCAAACTTAAGGGAAACTAACATCTCGGATGTAATATTTTACAACATTCCTGGCGTGTCGTCGCCTGCTTCTCGATGGGGACATTATATACGTCTATAACGTTGTATATCCTAACCTAACGCAACCTAAAATCTGGGATGTAATATTTTACAACATTCCTGTCATGTCGGTCCGTACGCCTTGATGGGAACGTTATATACGTCTATAACGACATATATCCAAACTTAAGGGAAACTAACATCTCGGGTGTAATATTTTACAACATTCCTGGCGCTTCGGCTCCTACTATTCGGTGGGAAAATTATATACGTCTATAACGTTACATATCCTAACGTAAGGCAACATAACATCTCGGATGTTATATTTTACAACATTCCTGGCGTGTCGTCGCCTGCTTCTCGATGGGGACATTATATACGTCTATAACGTTACATGTCCTAACGTAAGGCAACATAACATCTCGGATGTAATATTTTACAACATTCCTGGCGTGTCGTCGCCTGCTTCTCGATGGGGACATTATATACGTCTATAACGTTGTATATCCTAACCTAACGCAACCTAACATCTGGGATGTAATATTTTACAACATTCCTGGCATGTCGGCCCCTATTTCTCGGTGGGAATATTATATACGTCTATAACGTTATATATCCTAGCCTAAGGCAACCTAACATCTCGGGTTTAATATTTTACAAACTTCCTGACGCGTCGGCCCCTATTTCTCGGTGGGAACATTATATACGTCTATAACGTTATATATCATAACCTAAGGCAACCTAAGATCTCTACCGTAATAGTTTACAACATTCCTGGCGTGTCGGCTCGTACTTCTCGGTGCGAACATTATATACGTCTATAACGTTATATATCCTAACGTAAGACAACATAACATATCGGATATAATATTTTACAACATTCCTGGCGTGTCGTCGCCTGCTTCTCGATGGGGACATTATATACGTCTATAATGTTGTATATCCTAACCTAACGCAACCTAACATCTCGGATGTAATATTTTACAACATTCTGGCTTGTCGGTCCCCACGTCTCGATCTGGACATTATATACTTCTATAACGATATATATCCAAACTTAAGGGAAACTAACATCTCGGATGTAATATTTTACAACATTCCTGGCGTGTCGTCGCCTGCTTCTCGATGGGGACATTATATACGTCTATAACGTTGTATATCCTAACCTAACGCAACCTAACATCTGGGATGTAATATTTTACAACATTCCTGGCATGTCGGTCCCTACGTCTCGGTGGGAACGTTATATACGTCTATAACGACATATATCCAAACTTAAGGGAAACTAACATCTCGGATGTAATATTTTACAACATTCCTGGCGTGTCGTCGCCTGCTTCTCGATGGGGACATTATATACGTCTATAACGTTGTATATCCTAACCCAACGCAACCTAACATCTCGGATGTAATATTTTACAACATTCTGGCTTGTCGGTCCCCACGTGTCGATCTGGAAATTATATACGTCTATAACGATATATATCCAAACTTAAGGGAAACTAACATCTCGGATGTAATATTTTATAACATTCCTGGCGCTTCGGCTCCTACTTTTCGGTGGGAACATTATATACGTCTATAACGTTGTATATCCTAACCTAACGCAACCTAACATCTGGGATGTAATATTTTACAACATTCCTGGCATGTCGGCCCCTATTTCTCGGTGGGAATATTATATACGTCTATAACGTTATATATCCTAGCCTAAGGCAACCTAACATCTCGCGTTTAATATTTTACAACATTCCTGACGCGTCGGCCCCTATTTCTCGGTGGGAACATTATATACGTCTATAACGTTATATATCATAACCTAAGGCAACCTAAAATCTCTACCGTAATAGTTTACAACATTCCTGGCGTATCGGCTCGTACTTCTCGGTGCGAACATTATATACGTCTATAACGTTATATATCCTAACGTAAGGCAACATAACATCTCGGATATAATATTTTACAACATTCCTGGCGTGTCGTCGCCTGTTTCTCGATGGGGACATTATATACGTCTATAACGTTGTTTATCCTAATCTAACGCAACCTAACATCTCGGATGTAATATTTTACAACATTCTGGCTTGTCGGTCCCCACGTCTCGATCTGGACATTATATACTTCTATAACGATATATATCCAAACTTAAGGGAAAATAACATCTCGGATGTAATATTTTACAACATTTCTGGCGCTTCGGCTCCTACTTTTCGGTGGGAACATTATATACGTCTATAACGTTACATATCCTAACGTAAGGCAACATAACATTTCGGATGTTATATTTTACAACATTCCTGGCGTGTCGTCGCCTGCTTCTCGATGGGGACATTATATACGTCTATAACGTTGTATATCCTAGCCTAAGCAATCTAACATCTCGGATGTAATATTTTACAACATTCCTGGCGTGTCGTCGCCTGCTTCTCGATGGGGACATTATATACGTCAATAACGTTGTATATCCTAACCTAACGCAACCTAACATCTGGGATGTAATATTTTACAACATTCCTGGCTTGTCGGTCCCTACGTCTCGGTGGGAACGTTATATACGTCTATAACGACATATATCCAAACTTAAGGGAAAGTAACATCTCGGATGTAATATTTTACAACATTCCTGGCGCTTCGGCTCCTACTTTTCGGTGGGTACATTATATACGTCTATAACGTTACATATCCTAACGTAAGGCAACATAACATCTCGGATGTTATATTTTACAACATTCCTGGCGTGTCGTCGCCTGCTTCTCGATGGGGACATTATATACGTCTATAACGTTGTATATCCTAACCTAACGCAACCTAACATCTGGGATGTAATATTTTACAACATTCCTGGCATGTCGGTCCCTACGTCTCGGTGGGAACGTTATATACGTCTATAACGACATATATCCAAACTTAAGGGAAACTAACATCTCGGATGTAATATTTTACAACATTCCTGGCGATTCGGCTCCCACTTTTTGGTGGGAACATTATATACGTCTATAACGTTACATATCCTAACGTAAGGCAACATAACATCTCGGATGTTATATTTTACAACATTCCTGGCGTGTCGTCGCCTGCTCCTCGATGGGGTCATTATATACGTCTATAACGTTGTATATCCTAACCTAAGGCAACCTAACATCTCGGATGTAATATTTTACAACATTCTGGCTTGTCGGTCCCCACGTCTCGGTCTGGACATTATATACGTCTATAACGATATATGTCCAAACTTAAGGGAAACTAGCATCTGGGATGTAATATTTTACAACATTCCTGGCGCTTCGGCTCCTACTTTTCGGTGGGAAAATTACATACGTGTATAACGTTACATATCCTAACGTAAGGCAACATAACATCTCGGATGTTATATTTTACAACATTCCTGGCGTGTGGTCGCCTGCTTCTCGATGGGGTCATTATATACGTCTATAACATTGTATATCCTAACCTAACGCAACCTAACATCTCGGATGTAATATTTTACAACATTCTGGCTTGTCAGTCCCCACGTCTCGATCTGGACATTATATACATTTATAACGATATATATCCAAACTTAAGGGAAACTGACATCTCGGATGTAATATTTTGCAACATTCCTGGCGCTTCGGCTCCTACTTTTCGGTGGGAACATTATATACGTCTATAACGTTAAATATCCTAACGTAAGGCAACATAACATCTCGGATGTTATATTTTACAACATTCCTGGCGTGTGGTCGCTTGCTTCTCGATGGGGTCATTATATACGTCTATAACGTTGTATATCCTAACCTAAGGGAACCTAAAATCTCGGGTGTAGTATTTTACAACATTCCTGACGCGTCGGCCCCTATTTCTCGGTTGAACCACTATATACGTCTATAGCGTTATATATCCTAGCCTAAGGCGACCTAACATGTCGAATGTAATATTTTACAACGTTCCTGGCGTGTCGCCGCCTACTTCTCGATGGGGACATTAAATACATCTATAACGTTATATATCCTAACCTAATGCAACCTAACATCTAGGATGTAATATTTTACAACATTCCTGGCATGTCAGACCCTACGTCTGGCTGTGAACATTATATACGTCTATAACGATGTATATCCTAACCTAACGCAACCTAACATCTCGGATGTAATATTTTATAACATTCCTGGCGTGTCGTCGCCTACTTCTCCATGGGGACATTATATACATCTATAACGTTGTATATGCTAACCTAAGGCAACCTAACATCTCGAATGTAATCTTTTACAACATTCCTGGCATGTCGGTCCCTACTTCTCGGTGGGAACATTGTATACGTCTATAACGATATATGTCCCAGCCTAAGGCAACCTAACATCTCGAATGTAATATTTGACAACATTCCTGGCGCTTCGTAGCCTGCTTCCCGATGGGGACATTATATACGTCTATAACGTTGTATATCCTAACCTAACGCAACCTAACAACTGGGATGTAATATTTTACAGCATTCCTGACGCGTCGGTCCCTATTTTTCGGTGGGAACATTATATACGTCTATAACGTTATATATCCTAGCCTAAGGCAACCTAACATCTCGGATGTAATATTTTACAACATTCCTGGCTCGTCTGTTCCTACTTTTCGGTGGGAACATTATATAAGTCTATAGCGTTACATATCCTAACTTAAGGCAACATAACATCCCGGATGTAATATTTGACAACATTACTGGCGTGTCGTCGCCTGCTTCTCGATGGGGTCATCATATACGTCTATAACGTTGCATATCCTAACCTAAGGCAACCTAACATCTCGGATGTAATATTTTACAACATTCTGGCTTGTCAGTCCCCACGTCTCGATCTGGACATTATATACATCTATAACGATATATATCCAAACTTAAGGGAAACTAACATCTCGGATGTAATATTTTACAACATTCCTGGCGCTTCGGCTCCTACTTTTCGGTGGGAACATTATATACGTATATAACGTTACATATCCTAACGTAAGGCAACATAACATCTCGGATGTTATATTTTACAACATTACTGGCGTGTCGTCGCCTGCTTCTCGAAGGGGACATTATATACGTCTATAACGTTGTATATCCTAGCGTAAGCAATCTAACATCTCGGATGTAATATTTTACAACATTCCTGGCGTGTCGTCGCCTGCTTCTCGATGGGGACATTATATACGTCTATAACGTTGTATATCCTAACCTAACGCAACCTAACATCTGGGATTTAATATTTTACATCATTCCTGGCGTGTCGTCGCCTATTTCTCGCTGGGAACATTATATATGTCTATAACGTTATATATCATAACCTAAGGCAACCTAACATCTCTACCGTAATATTTTACAGCATTCCTGGCGTGACGGCCCCTACTTCCCGATGGGGACATTATATACGTCCATAGCGTTGTATACCCTAACCTAACGCAACCTAACATCTCGGATGTAATATTTTACAACATTCCTGGCATGTCGGTCCCTACGTCTCGGTGGGAACGTTATATACGTCTATAACGACATATATCCAAACTTAAGGGAAACTAACATCTCGGATGTAATATTTTACAACATTCCTGGCGCTTCGGCTCCTACTTTTCGGTGGGAACATTATATACGTCTATAACGATACATATCCTAACGTAAGGCAACATAACATCTCGGATGTTATACTTTACAACATTCCTGGCGTGTCGTCGCCTGCTTCTCGATGGGGTCGTTATATACGTCTATAACGTTGTATATCCTAACCTAAGGCAACCTAACTTCTCGGATGTAACATTTTACAACATTCTGGCTTGTCGGTCCCCTCGTCTCGATCTGGACATTATATACGTCTATAATGATATATATCCAAAGTTAAGGGAAACTAACATCTCGGATGTAATATTTTACAACATTCCTGGCGCTTCGGCTCCTACTTTTCGGTGGGAACATTATATACGTATATAACGTTACATATCCTAACGTAAGGCAACATAACATCTCGGATGTTATATTTTACAACATTACTGGCGTGTCTTCGCCTGCTTCTCGATGGGGACATTATATACGTCTATAACGTTGTATATCCTAGCGTAAGCAATCTAACATCTCGGATGTAATATTTTACAACATTCCTGGCGTGTCGTCGCCTGCTTCTCGATGGGGACATTATATACGTCTATAACGTTGTATATCCTAGCCTAAGCAATCTATCATCTCGGATGTAATATTTTACAACATTCCTGGCGTGTCGTCGCCTGCTTCTTGATGGGGACATCATATACGTCTATAACGTTGTATATCCTAACCTAACGCAACCTAACATCTGGGATTTAATATTTTACATCATTCCTGGCGTGTCGTCGCCTATTTCTCGCTGGGAACATTATATATGTCTATAACGTTATATATCATAACCTAAGGCAACCTTACATCTCTACCGTAATATTTTACAGCATTCCTGGCGTGACGGCCCCTACTTCCCGATGGGGACATTATATACGTCCATAGCGTTGTATACCCTAACCTAACGCAACCTAACACCTCGGATGTAATATTTTACAACATTCCTGGCATGTCGTCGCCTGCTTCTCGATGGGGACATTATATAAGTCTATATCGTTGTATATCCTAACCTAACGCAACCTAACATCTGGGATGTAATATTTTACAACATTCTGGCTTGTCAGTCCCCACGTCTCGATCTGGACATTATATACATTTATAACGATATATATCCAAACTTAAGGGAAACTAACATCTCGGATGTAATATTTTGCAACATTCCTGGCGCTTCGGCTCCTACTTTTCGGTGGGAACATTATATACGTCTATAACGTTAAATATCCTAACGTAAGGCAACATAACATCTCGGATGTTATATTTTACAACATTCCTGGCGTGTGGTCGCTTGCTTCTCGATGGGGTCATTATATACGTCTATAACATTGTATATCCTAACCTAAGGCAATCTAACATCTCGGATGTATTATTTTACAACATTCTGGCTTGTCAGTCCCCACGTCTCAATCTGGACATTATATACATTTATAACGATATATATCCAAACTTAAGGGAAACTAACATCTCGGATGTAATATTTTACAACATTCCTGGCGCTTCGGCTCCTACTTTTCGGTGGGAACATTATATACGTCTATAACGTTACATATCCTAACGTAAGGCAACATAACATATCGGATGTTATATTTTACAACATTCCTGGCGTGTCGTCGCCTGCTTCTCGATGTGGACATTATATACGTCTATAACGTTGTATATCCTAGCCTATGCAATCTAACATCTCGGATGTAATATTTTACAACATTCCTGGCATGTCGGTCCCTACGTCTCGGTGGGAACGTTATATACGTCTATAACGATATATATCCAAACTTAAGGGAAACTAACATCTCGGATGTCATATTTTACAACATTCCAGGCGCTTCGGCCCCTATTTCTCGGTGGTAACATTATATACGTCTATAACGTTATATATCATAACATAAGGCAACCTAAAATCTCTACCGTAATGGTTTACAACATTCCTGGGCGTGTCGGCTCGTACTTCTCGGTGCGAACATGATATACGTCTATAACGTTATATATCCTAACGTAAGGCAACATAACATCTCGGATATAATATTTTACAACATTCCTGGCGTGTCGTCGCCTGCTTCTCGATGGGGACATTATATACGTCTATAACGTTGTATATCCTATCCTAACGCAACCTAACATCTGGGATGTAATATTTTACAACATTCCTGGCATGTCGGTCCCTACGTCTCGGTGGGAACGTTATATACGTCTATAACGACATATATCCAAACTTAAGGGAAACTAACATCTCGGATGTAATATTTTACAACATTCCTGGCGATTCGGCTCCTACTTTTCGGTGGGAACATTATATACGTCTATTACGTTACATATCCTAACGTAAGGCAACATAACATCTCGGATGTTATATTTTACAACATTCCTGGCGCGTCGTCGCCTGCTTCTCGATGGGGACATTATATACGTCTATAACGTTGTATATCCTAACCTAACGCAACCTAACATCTGGGATGTAATATTTTACAACATTCCTGGCATGTCGGCCCCTATTTCTCGGTGGGAATATTATATACGTCTATAACGTTATATATCCTAGCCTAAGGCAACCTAACATCTCGGGTTTAATATTTTACAACATTCCTGACGCGTCGGCCCCTATTTCTCGGTGGGAACATTATATACGTCTATAACGTTATATATCATAACCTAAGGCAACCTAAAATCTCTACCGTAATAGTTTACAACATTCCTGGCGTGTCGGTTCGTACTTGTCGGTGCGAACATTATATACGTCTATAACGTTATATATCCTAACGTAAGGCAACATAACATCTCGGAAATAATATTTTACAACATTGCTGGCGTGTCGTCGCCTGCTTCTCGATGGGGACATTATATACGTCTATAACGTTGTATATCCTAACCTAACGCAACCTAACATCTGGGATGTAATATTTTACACCATTCCTGGCATGTCGGTCCCTACGTCTCGGTGGGAACGTTATATACGTCTATAACGATATATATCCAAACTTAAGGGAAACTAACATCTGGGATGTCATATTTTACAACATTCCTGGCGCTTCGGCTCCTACTTTTCGGTGGGAACATTATATACGTCTATAACGTTACATATCCTATCGTAAGGCAACATAACATCTCGGATGTTATATTTTACAACATTCCTGGCGTGTGGTCGCCTGCTTTTCGATGGGGTCATTATATACGTCTATAACATTGTATATCCTAACCTAACGCAACCTAACATCTGGGATGTAATATTTTACAACATTCCTGGCATGTCGACCCCTATTTCTCGGTGGGAATATTATATACGTCTATAACGTTATATATCCTAGCCTAAGGCAACCTAACATCTCGGGTTTAATATTTTACAACATTCCTGACGCGTCGGCCCCTATTTCTCGGTGGGAACATTACATACGTCTATAACGTTATATATCATAACCTAAGGCAACCTAAAATCTCTACCGTAATAGTTAACAACATTCCTGGCGTGTCGGCTCGTATTTCTCGGTGCGAACATTATATACGTCTATAACGTTATATATCCTAACGTAAGGCAACATAACATCTCGGATATAATATTTTACAACATTCCTGGCGTGTCGTCGCCTGCTTTTCGATGGGGACATTATATACGTCTATAACGTTGTATATCCTAACCTAACGCAACCTAACGTCTGGGATGTAATATTTTACAACATTCCTGGCATGTCAGTCCCTACGTCTCGGTGGGAACGTTATATACGTCTATAACGACATATATCCAAACTTAAGGGAAACTAACATCTCGGATGTAATGTTTTACAACATTCCTGGCGCTTCGGCTCCTACTTTTCGGTGGGAACATTATATACGTCTATAACGATACATATCCTAACGTAAGGCAACATAACATCTCGGATGTTATATTTTACAACATTCCTGGCGTGTCGTCACCTGCTTCTCGATGGGGTCGTTATATACGTCTATAACGTTGTATATCCTAACCTAAGGCAACCTAACATCTCGGATGTAATATTTTACAACATTCTGGCTTGTCAGTCCCCACGTCTCGATCTGGACATTATATACATCTATAACGATTTATATCCAAACTTAAGGGAAACTAACATCTCGGATGTAATATTTTACAACATTCTTGGCGCTTCCGCTCCTACTTTTCGGTGGGAACATTATATACGTCTATAACGTTACATATCCTAACGTAAGGCAACATAACATCTCGGATGTAATGTTTTACAACATTCCTGGCGTGTCGTCGCCTGCTTCTCGATGGGGACGTTATATACGTCTATAACGTTGTATATCCTAACCTAATGCAACCTAACATCTAGGATGTAATATTTTACAACATTCCTGGCATGTCAGTCCCTACGTCTCGCTGGGAACGTTATATACGTCTATAACGACATATATCCAAACTTAAGGGAAACTAACATCTCGGATGTAATATTTTACAACATTCCTGGCGATTCGGCTCCTACTTTTCGGTGAGAACATTATATACGTCTATAACGTTGTATATCCTTACCTAAGGCAACCCAACATCTCGGATGTAATATTTTACATCATTCCTGCCATGTAGGTCCCTACGTCTCGTTGGGAACACTCTATGCGTCTATAGCGTTGTATATCCTAACCTAAGGGAACCTAACATCTCAGGTGTAATATTTTACATCATTCCTGGCGTGTTGTCGCCTGCTGCTCGATGGGGACGTTATATATGTCTATAACGTTGTATATCCTAGCCTAAGCAATCTAACATCTCGGATGTAATATATTACAACATTCCTGGCGTGTCGTCGCTTGCTTCTCGATGGGGACATTATATACGTCTATAACGTTGTATATCCTAGCCTAAGCAATCTAACATCTCGGATGTAATATTTTACAACATTCCTGGCGTGTCGTCACCTGCTTCTCGATGGGGACATTATATACGTCTATAACGTTGTATATCCTAACCTAACACAACCTAACATCTGGGATTTAATATTTTACATCATTCCTGGCGTGTCGTCGCCTGCTTCTCGATGGGGTCATTATATACGTCTATAACGTTGTATATCCTAACCTAACGCAACCTAAAATCTGGGACGTAATATTTTACAACATTCCTGGCATGTCGGTCCCTACGACTCGGTGGGAACATTCTATACGTCTATAACGTTGTATATCCTTACCTAAGGGAACCTAACATTTCGGGTGTAGTATTTTACAACATTCCTGACGCGTCGGCCCCTATTTCTCGGTGGGACCATTATATACGTCTATAGCGTTATATATCCTAGCCTAAGGCGACCTGACATGTCGAATGTAATATTTTACATCATTCCTGGCGTGTCCGCCTGTAGATCTCGGTGGTAACATTATATACGTCTATAACGTTATGTATTCTAGCCTAAGGCAACCTAACATGCCGAATGTAATATTTTACAACATTCCTGGCGTGTTGTCGCCTGCTTCTCGGTGGGGACATTATATATGTCTATAACGTTGTATATCCTAACCTAATGCAACCTAACATCTAGGTTGTAATATTTTACAACATTCCTGGCGTGTTGTCGCCTGCTTCTCGGTGGGGACATTATATATGTCTATAACGTTGTATATCCTAACCTAAGGCAACCCAACATCTCGGATGTAATATTTTACATCATTCCTGTCATGTCGGTCCCTACGTCTCGTTGGGAACACTCTATGCGTCTATAACGTTACATATCCTAACGTAAGGCAACATAACATCTCGGATGTAATATTTTACAACATTCCTGGCATGTCGGTCCCTACGTCTCGGTGGGAACATTCTATACGTCTGTAACGTTGTATATCCTAACCTAAGGGAACCTCACATCTCGGGTGTAGTATTTTACAACATTCCTGACGCGTCGGCCCCTATTTCTCGGTGGGACCATTACATACGTCTATAGCGTTATATATCCTAGCCTAAAGCGACCTGACATGTCGAATGTAATATTTTACATCATTCCTGGCGTGTCGGCCCGTAGATCTCGGTGGTAACATGATATACGTCTATAACGTTATGTATTCTAGCCTAAGGCAACCTAACATGCCGAATGTAATATTTTACAACATTCCTGGCGTGTTGTCGCCTGCTTCTCGGTGGGGACATTATATATGTCTATAACGTTGTATATCCTAACCTAACGAAACCTAACATCTGGGATGTAATATTTTACAACATTCCTGGCGTGTCGTCGCCTGCTTCTTGATGGCGACATTATAAACGTCTATAACGTTGTATATCCTAACCTAACGCAACCTAACATCTGGGATGTAATATTTTACAACATTCCTGACGCGTCGGCACCTATTTCTCGGTGGGAACTTTATATACGTCTTTAACGTTATATATCCTTGCCTAAGGCGACCTAGCATGTTGAATGTAATATTTTACATCATTCCTGTCGTGTCGACCCGTATTTCTCGGTGGTAACATTATGTGCGTCTATAACGTTATATATCGTAGCCTAAGGCGACCTTGGCATGTCGAATGTAATATTTTACAACATTCCTGGCGTGTCGTCGCCTGCTTCTCGATGGGGACATTATATACGTCTATAACGTTGTATATCCTAGCCTAAGCAATCTAACATCTCGGATGTAATATTTTACAACATTCCTGGCGTGTCGTCGCCTGCTTCTCGATGGGGACATTATATACGTCTATAACGTTGTATATCCTAACCTAACGCAACCTAACATCTGGGATGTAATATTTTACAACATTCCTGGCATGTCGGTCCCTACGTCTCGGTGGGAACATTCTATACGTCTGTAACGTTGTATATCCTAACCTAAGGGAACCTCACATCTCGGGTGTAGTATTTTACAACATTCCTGACGCGTCGGCCCCTATTTCTCGGTGGGACCATTACATACGTCTATAGCGTTATATATCCTAGCCTAAAGCGACCTGACATGTCGAATGTAATATTTTACATCATTCCTGGCGTGTCGGCCCGTAGATCTCGGTGGTAACATGATATACGTCTATAACGTTATGTATTCTAGCCTAAGGCAACCTAACATGCCGAATGTAATATTTTACAACATTCCTGGCGTGTTGTCGCCTGCTTCTCGGTGGGGACAATATATATGTCTATAACGTTGTATATCCTAACCTAACGAAACCTAACATCTGGGATGTAATATTTTACAACATTCCTGGCGTGTCGTCGCCTGCTTCTTGATGGCGACATTATAAACGTCTATAACGTTGTATATCCTAACCTAACGCAACCTAACATCTGGGATGTAATATTTTACAACATTCCTGGCATGTCGGTCCCTACGTCTCGGTGGGAACGTTATATACGTCTATAACGATATATATCCAAACTTAAGGGAAACTAACATCTCGGATGTAATATTTTACAACATTCCTGGCGCTTCGGCTCCTACTTTTCGGTGGGAACATTATATACGTCTATAACGTTACATATCCTAACGTAAGGCAACATAACATCTCGGATGTAATATTTTACAACATTCCTGGCATGTCAGTTCCTACGTCTCGCTGGGAACATTATATACGTTTATAACGATATATATCCTAACCTAACGCAACCTAATATCTCGGATGTAATATTTTACAACATTCCTGGCGTGTCGTCACCTACTTCTCGATGGGGACATTAAATACATCTATAACGTGGTATATCCTAACCTAAGGCAACCCAACATCTCGGATGTAATATTTTACATCATTCCTGTCATGTCGGTCCCTACGTCTCGTTGGGAACACTCTATGCGTTTATAGCGTTGTATATCCTAACCTAAGGGTACCTAACATCTCAGGTGTAATATTTTACAACATTCCTGGCGTGTTGTCGCCTGCTTCTCGGTGGGGATATTATATATGTCTATAACGTTGTATATCCTAACCTAACGAAACCTAACATTTGGGATGTAATATTTTACAACATTCCTGACGCGTCGGCACCTATTTCTCGGTGGGAACTTTGTATACGTCTTTAACGTTATATATCCTAGCCTAAGGCGACCTAGCATGTCGAATGTAATATTTTACATCATTCCTGTCGTGTCGACCCGTATTTCTCGGTGGTAACATTATATGCGTCTATAACGTTACATATCCTAACCTAAGGCAACCCAACATCTCGGATGTAATATTTTACATCATTCCTGTCATGTCGGTCCCTACGTCTCGTTGGGAACACTCTATGCGTCTATAACGTTACATATCGTAGCCTAATGCGACCTGACATGTCGAATGTAATATTTTACATCGTTCCTGGCGTGTCGTCGCCTGCTTCTCGATGGGGACATTATATACGTCTATAACGTTGTATATCCTAACCTAAGGCAACCCAACATCTCGGATGTAATATTTTACATCATTCCTGTCATGTCGGTCCCTACGTCTCGTTGGGAACACTCTATGCGTCTATAACGTTACATATCCTAACGTAAGGCAACATAACATCTCGGATGTTATATTTTACAACATTCCTGGCGTGTCGTCGCCTGCTTCTCGATGGGGACATTATATACGTCTATAACGTTGTATATCCTAGCCTAAGCAATCTAACATCTCGGATGTAATATTTTACAACATTCCTGGCGTGTCGTCGCCTGCTTCTCGATGGGGACATTATATACGTCTATAACGTTGTATATCCTAACCTAACGCAACCTAACATCTGGGATGTAATATTTTACAACATTCCTGGCATGTCGGTCCCTACGTCTCGGTGGGAACATTCTATACGTCTGTAACGTTGTATATCCTAACCTAAGGGAACCTCACATCTCGGGTGTAGTATTTTACAACATTCCTGACGCGTCGGCCCCTATTTCTCGGTGGGACCATTACATACGTCTATAGCGTTATATATCCTAGCCTAAAGCGACCTGACATGTCGAATGTAATATTTTACATCATTCCTGGCGTGTCGGCCCGTAGATCTCGGTGGTAACATGATATACGTCTATAACGTTATGTATTCTAGCCTAAGGCAACCTAACATGCCGAATGTAATATTTTACAACATTCCTGGCGTGTTGTCGCCTGCTTCTCGGTGGGGACATTATATATGTCTATAACGTTGTATATCCTAACCTAACGAAACCTAACAGCTGGGATGTAATATTTTACAACATTCCTGGCGTGTCGTCGCCTGCTTCTCGGTGGGGACATTATATATGTCTATAACGTTGTATATCCTAACCTAACGAAACCTAACATCTGGGATGTAATATTTTACAACATTCCTGGCGTGTCGTCGCCTGCTTCTTGATGGCGACATTATAAACGTCTATAACGTTGTATATCCTAACCTAACGCAACCTAACATCTGGGATGTAATATTTTACAACATTCCTGGCATGTCGGTCCCTACGTCTCGGTGGGAACGTTATATACGTCTATAACGATATATATCCAAACTTAAGGGAAACTAACATCTCGGATGTAATATTTTACAACATTCCTGGCGCTTCGGCTCCTACTTTTCGGTGGGAACATTATATACGTCTATAACGTTACATATCCTAACGTAAGGCAACATAACATCTCGGATGTAATATTTTACAACATTCCTGGCATGTCAGTTCCTACGTCTCGCTGGGAACATTATATACGTTTATAACGATATATATCCTAACCTAACGCAACCTAATATCTCGGATGTAATATTTTACAACATTCCTGGCGTGTCGTCACCTACTTCTCGATGGGGACATTAAATACATCTATAACGTGGTATATCCTAACCTAAGGCAACCCAACATCTCGGATGTAATATTTTACATCATTCCTGTCATGTCGGTCCCTACGTCTCGTTGGGAACACTCTATGCGTTTATAGCGTTGTATATCCTAACCTAAGGGTACCTAACATCTCAGGTGTAATATTTTACAACATTCCTGGCGTGTTGTCGCCTGCTTCTCGGTGGGGATATTATATATGTCTATAACGTTGTATATCCTAACCTAACGAAACCTAACATTTGGGATGTAATATTTTACAACATTCCTGACGCGTCGGCACCTATTTCTCGGTGGGAACTTTGTATACGTCTTTAACGTTATATATCCTAGCCTAAGGCGACCTAGCATGTCGAATGTAATATTTTACATCATTCCTGTCGTGTCGACCCGTATTTCTCGGTGGTAACATTATATGCGTCTATAACGTTACATATCCTAACCTAAGGCAACCCAACATCTCGGATGTAATATTTTACATCATTCCTGTCATGTCGGTCCCTACGTCTCGTTGGGAACACTCTATGCGTCTATAACGTTACATATCGTAGCCTAATGCGACCTGACATGTCGAATGTAATATTTTACATCGTTCCTGGCGTGTCGTCGCCTGCTTCTCGATGGGGACATTATATACGTCTATAACGTTGTATATCCTAACCTAAGGCAACCCAACATCTCGGATGTAATATTTTACATCATTCCTGTCATGTCGGTCCCTACGTCTCGTTGGGAACACTCTATGCGTCTATAACGTTACATATCCTAACGTAAGGCAACATAACATCTCGGATGTTATATTTTACAACATTCCTGGCGTGTCGTCGCCTGCTTCTCGATGGGGACATTATATACGTCTATAACGTTGTATATCCTAACCTAACGCAACCTAACATCTGGGATGTAATATTTTACAACATTCCTGGCATGTCGGTCCCTACGTCTCGGTGGGAACATTCTATACGTCTGTAACGTTGTATATCCTAACCTAAGGGAACCTCACATCTCGGGTGTAGTATTTTACAACATTCCTGACGCGTCGGCCCCTATTTCTCGGTGGGACCATTACATACGTCTATAGCGTTATATATCCTAGCCTAAAGCGACCTGACATGTCGAATGTAATATTTTACATCATTCCTGGCGTGTCGGCCCGTAGATCTCGGTGGTAACATGATATACGTCTATAACGTTATGTATTCTAGCCTAAGGCAACCTAACATGCCGAATGTAATATTTTACAACATTCCTGGCGTGTTGTCGCCTGCTTCTCGGTGGGGACATTATATATGTCTATAACGTTGTATATCCTAACCTAACGAAACCTAACAGCTGGGATGTAATATTTTACAACATTCCTGGCGTGTCGTCGCCTGCTTCTTGATGGCGACATTATAAACGTCTATAACGTTGTATATCCTAACCTAACGCAACCTAACATCTGGGATGTAATATTTTACAACATTCCTGGCATGTCGGTCCCTACGTCTCGGTGGGAACGTTATATACGTCTATAACGATATATATCCAAACTTAAGGGAAACTAACATCTCGGATGTAATATTTTACAACATTCCTGGCGCTTCGGCTCCTACTTTTCGGTGGGAACATTATATACGTCTATAACGTTACATATCCTAACGTAAGGCAACATAACATCTCGGATGTAATATTTTACAACATTCCTGGCATGTCAGTTCCTACGTCTCGCTGGGAACATTATATACGTTTATAACGATATATATCCTAACCTAACGCAACCTAATATCTCGGATGTAATATTTTACAACATTCCTGGCGTGTCGTCACCTACTTCTCGATGGGGACATTAAATACATCTATAACGTGGTATATCCTAACCTAAGGCAACCCAACATCTCGGATGTAATATTTTACATCATTCCTGTCATGTCGGTCCCTACGTCTCGTTGGGAACACTCTATGCGTCTATAGCGTTGTATATCCTAACCTAAGGGTACCTAACATCTCAGGTGTAATATTTTACAACATTCCTGGCGTGTTGTCGCCTGCTTCTCGGTGGGGATATTATATATGTCTATAACGTTGTATATCCTAACCTAACGAAACCTAACATTTGGGATGTAATATTTTACAACATTCCTGACGCGTCGGCACCTATTTCTCGGTGGGAACTTTGTATACGACTTTAACGTTATATATCCTAGCCTAAGGCGACCTAGCATGTCGAATGTAATATTTTACATCATTCCTGTCGTGTCGACCCGTATTTCTCGGTGGTAACATTATATGCGTCTATAACGTTACATATCCTAACCTAAGGCAACCCAACATCTCGGATGTAATATTTTACATCATTCCTGTCATGTCGGTCCCTACGTCTCGTTGGGAACACACTATGCGTCTATAACGTTACATATCGTAGCCTAATGCGACCTGACATGTCGAATGTAATATTTTACATCGTTCCTGGCGTGTCGTCGCCTGCTTCTCGATGGGGACATTATATACGTCTATAACGTTGTATATCCTAACCTAAGGCAACCCAACATCTCGGATGTAATATTTTACATCATTCCTGTCATGTCGGTCCCTACGTCTCGTTGGGAACACTCTGTGCGTCTATAACGTTACATATCCTAACGTAAGGCAACTTAACATCTCGGATGTTATATTTTACAACATTCCTGGCGTGTCGTCGCCTGCTTCTCGATGGGGACATTATATACGTCTATAACGTTGTATATCCTAGCCTAAGCAATCTAACATCTCGGATGTAATATTTTACAACATTCCTGGCGTGTCGTCGCCTGCTTCTCGATGGGGACATTATATACGTCTATAACGTTGTATATCCTAACCTAACGCAACCTAACATCTGGGATGTAATATTTTACAACATTCCTGGCATGTCGGTCCCTACGTCTCGGTGGGAACATTCTATACGTCTGTAACGTTGTATATCCTAACCTAAGGGAACCTCACATCTCGGGTGTAGTATTTTACAACATTCCTGACGCGTCGGCCCCTATTTCTCGGTGGGACCATTACATACGTCTATAGCGTTATATATCCTAGCCTAAAGCGACCTGACATGTCGAATGTAATATTTTACATCATTCCTGGCGTGTCGGCCCGTAGATCTCGGTGGTAACATGATATACGTCTATAACGTTATGTATTCTAGCCTAAGGCAACCTAACATGCCGAATGTAATATTTTACAACATTCCTGGCGTGTTGTCGCCTGCTTCTCGGTGGGGACATTATATATGTCTATAACGTTGTATATCCTAACCTAACGAAACCTAACATCTGGGATGTAATATTTTACAACATTCCTGGCGTGTCGTCGCCTGCTTCTTGATGGCGACATTATAAACGTCTATAACGTTGTATATCCTAACCTAACGCAACCTAACATCTGGGATGTAATATTTTACAACATTCCTGACGCGTCGGCACCTATTTCTCGGTGGGAACTTTATATACGTCTTTAACGTTATATATCCTAGCCTAAGGCGACCTAGCATGTTGAATGTAATATTTTACATCATTCCTGTCGTGTCGACCCGTATTTCTCGGTGGTAACATTATGTGCGTCTATAACGTTATATATCGTAGCCTAAGGCGACCTTGGCATGTCGAATGTAATATTTTACAACGTTCCTGGCGTGTCGTCGCCTGCTTCTCGATGGGGACATTATATACGTCTATAACGTTGTATATCCTAACCTAATGCAACCTAACATCTAGGATGTAATATTTTACAACATTCCTGGCATGTCAGTCCCTACGTCTCGCTGGGAACGTTATATACGTCTGTAACGACATATATCAAAACTTAAGGGAAACTAACATCTCGGATGTAATATTTTACAACATTCCTGGCGATTCGGCTCCTACTTTTCGGTGAGAACATTATATACGTCTATAACGTTGTATATCCTAACCTAAGGCAACCCAACATCTCGGATGTAATATTTTACATCATTCCTGCCATGTAGGTCCCTACGTCTCGTTGGGAACACTCTATGCGTCTATAGCGTTGTATATCCTAACCTAAGGGAACCTAACATCTCAGGTGTAATATTTTACATCATTCCTGGCGTGTTGTCGCCTGCTTCTCGATGGGGACGTTATATATGTCTATAACGTTACATATCCTAACGTAAGGCAACATAACATCTCGGATGTTATATTTTACAACATTCCTGGCGTGTCGTCGCCTGCTTCTCGATGGGGACATTATATACGTCTATAACGTTGTATATCCTAGCCTAAGCAATCTAACATCTCGCATGTAATATTTTGCAACATTCCTGGCGTGTCGTCGCCTGCTTCTCGATGGGGACATTATATACGTCTATAACGTTGTATATCCTAACCTAACGCAACCTAACATCTGGGATGTAATATTTTACAACATTCCTGGCATGTCGGTCCCTACGTCTCGGTGGGAACGTTATATACGTCTATAACGATATATATCCAAACTTAAGGGAAACTAACATCTCGGATGTAATATTTTACATCATTCCTGTCATGTCGGTCCGTACGTCTCGTTGGGAACACTCTATGCGTCTATAACGTTACATATCCTAACGTAAGGCAACATAACATCTCGGATGTTATATTTTACAACATTCCTGGCATGTCAGTTCCTACGTCTCGCTGGGAACATTATATACGTTTATAACGATATATATCCTAACCTAACGCAACCCAATATCTCGGATGTAATATTTTACAACATTCCTGGCGTGTCGTCACCTACTTCTCGATGGGGACATTAAATACATCTATAACGTGGTATATCCTAACCTAAGGCAACCCAACATCTCGGATGTAATATTTTACATCATTCCTGTCATGTCGGTCCCTACGTCTCATTGGGAACACTCTATGCGTCTATAGCGTTGTATATCCTAACCTAAGGGTACCTAACATCTCAGGTGTAATATTTTACAACATTCCTGGCGCTTCGGCTCCTACTTTTCGGTGGGAACATTATATACGTCTATAACGTTACATATCCTAACGTAAGGCAACATAACATCTCGGATGTAATATTTTACAACATTCCTGGCATGTCAGTTCCTACGTCTCGCTGGGAACATTATATACGTTTATAACGATATATATCCTAACCTAACGCAACTTAATATCTCGAATGTAATATTTTACAACATTCCTGGCATGTCGGTCCCTACGTCTCGGTGGGAACATTCTATACGTCTGTAACGTTGTATATCCTAACCTAAGGGAACCTCACATCTCGGGTGTAGTATTTTACAACATTCCTGACGCGTCGGCCCCTATTTCTCGGTGGGACCATTACATACGTCTATAGCGTTATATATCCTAGCCTAAAGCGACCTGACATGTCGAATGTAATATTTTACATCATTCCTGGCGTGTCGGCCCGTAGATCTCGGTGGTAACATGATATACGTCTATAACGTTATGTATTCTAGCCTAAGGCAACCTAACATGCCGAATGTAATATTTTACAACATTCCTGGCGTGTTGTCGCCTGCTTCTCGGTGGGGACATTATATATGTCTATAACGTTGTATATCCTAACCTAACGAAACCTAACATCTGGGATGTAATATTTTACAACATTCCTGGCGTGTCGTCGCCTGCTTCTTGATGGCGACATTATAAACGTCTATAACGTTGTATATCCTAACCTAACGCAACCTAACATCTGGGATGTAATATTTTACAACATTCCTGACGCGTCGGCACCTATTTCTCGGTGGGAACTTTATATACGTCTTTAACGTTATATATCCTAGCCTAAGGCGACCTAGCATGTTGAATGTAATATTTTACATCATTCCTGTCGTGTCGACCCGTATTTCTCGGTGGTAACATTATGTGCGTCTATAACGTTATATATCGTAGCCTAAGGCGACCTTGGCATGTCGAATGTAATATTTTACAACGTTCCTGGCGTGTCGTCGCCTGCTTCTCGATGGGGACATTATATACGTCTATAACGTTGTATATCCTAACCTAATGCAACCTAACATCTAGGTTGTAATATTTTACAACATTCCTGGCGTGTTGTCGCCTGCTTCTCGGTGGGGACATTATATACGTCTATAACGTTGTATATCCTAGCCTAAGCAATCTAACATCTCGCATGTAATATTTTGCAACATTCCTGGCGTGTCGTCGCTTGCTTCTCGATGGGGACATTATATACGTCTATAACGTTGTATATCCTAACCTAATGCAACCTAACATCTGGGATGTAATATTTTACAACATTCCTGGCATGTCGGTCCCTACGTCTCGGTGGGAACGTTATATACGTCTATAACGATATATATCCAAACTTAAGGGAAACTAACATCTCGGATGTAATATTTTACAACATTCCTGGCGCTTCGGCTCATACTTTTCGGTGGGAACATTATATACGTCTATAACGTTACATATCCTAACGTAAGGCAACATAACATCTCGGATGTAATATTTTACAACATTCCTGGCATGTCAGTTCCTACGTCTCGCTGGGAACATTATATACGTTTATAACGATATATATCCTAACCTAACGCAACCTAATATCTCGGATGTAATATTTTACAACATTCCTGGCGTGTCGTCACCTACTTCTCGATGGGGACATTAAATACATCTATAACGTGGTATATCCTAACCTAAGGCAACCCAACATCTCGGATGTAATATTTTACATCATTCCTGTCATGTCAGTCCCTACGTCTCGTTGGGAACACTCTATGCGTCTATAGCGTTGTATATCCTAACCTAAGGATACCTAACATCTCAGGTGTAATATTTTACAACATTCCTGGCGTGTTGTCGCCTGCTTCTCGGTGGGGACATTATATATGTCTATAACGTTGTATATCCTAACCTAACGAAACCTAACATCTGGGATGTAATATTTTACAACATTCCTGACGCGTCGGCACCTATTTCTCGGTGGGAACTTTGTATACGTCTTTAACGTTATATATCCTAGCCTAAGGCGACCTAGCATGTCGAATGTAATATTTTACATCATTCCTGTCGTGTCGACCCGTATTTCTCGGTGGTAACATTATATGCGTCTATAACGTTACATATCCTAACCTAAGGCAACCCAACATCTCGGATGTAATATTTTACATCATTCCTGTCATGTCGGTCCCTACGTCTCGTTGGGAACACTCTATGCGTCTATAACGTTACATATCGTAGCCTAATGCGACCTGACATGTCGAATGTAATATTTTACATCGTTCCTGGCGTGTCGTCGCCTGCTTCTCGATGGGGACATTATATACGTCTATAACGTTGTATATCCTAACCTAAGGCAACCCAACATCTCGGATGTAATATTTTACATCATTCCTGTCATGTCGGTACCTACGTCTCGTTGGGAACACTCTATGCGTCTATAACGTTACATATCCTAACGTAAGGCAACATAACATCTCGGATGTTATATTTTACAACATTCCTGGCGTGTCGTCGCCTGCTTCTCGATGGGGACATTATATACGTCTATAACGTTGTATATCCTAGCCTAAGCAATCTAACATCTCGGATGTAATATTTTACAACATTCCTGGCGTGTCGTCGCCTGCTTCTCGATGGGGACATTATATACGTCTATAACGTTGTATATCCTAACCTAACGCAACCTAACATCTGGGATGTAATATTTTACAACATTCCTGGCATGTCGGTCCCTACGTCTCGGTGGGAACATTCTATACGTCTGTAACGTTGTATATCCTAACCTAAGGGAACCTCACATCTCGGGTGTAGTATTTTACAACATTCCTGACGCGTCGGCCCCTATTTCTCGGTGGGACCATTACATACGTCTATAGCGTTATATATCCTAGCCTAAAGCAACCTGACATGTCGAATGTAATATTTTACATCATTCCTGGCGTGTCGGCCCGTAGATCTCGGTGGTAACATGATATACGTCTATAACGTTATGTATTCTAGCCTAAGGCAACCTAACATGCCGAATGTAATATTTTACAACATTCCTGGCGTGTTGTCGCCTGCTTCTCGGTGGGGACATTATATATGTCTATAACGTTGTATATCCTAACCTAACGAAACCTAACATCTGGGATGTAATATTTTACAACATTCCTGGCGTGTCGTCGCCTGCTTCTTGATGGCGACATTATAAACGTCTATAACGTTGTATATCCTAACCTAACGCAACCTAACATCTGGGATGTAATATTTTACAACATTCCTGACGCGTCGGCACCTGTTTCTCGGTGGGAACTTTATATACGTCTTTAACGTTATATATCCTAGCCTAAGGCGACCTAGCATGTTGAATGTAATATTTTACATCATTCCTGTCGTGTCGACCCGTATTTCTCGGTGGTAACATTATGTGCGTCTATAACGTTATATATCGTAGCCTAAGGCGACCTTGGCATGTCGAATGTAATATTTTACAACGTTCCTGGCGTGTCGTCGCCTGCTTCTCGATGGGGACATTATATACGTCTATAACGTTGTATATCCTAACCTAATGCAACCTAACATCTAGGATGTAATATTTTACAACATTCCTGGCATGTCAGTCCCTACGTCTCGCTGGGAACGTTATATACGTCTATAACGACATATATCCAAACTTAAGGGAAACTAACATCTCGGATGTAATATTTTACAACATTCCTGGCGATTCGGCTCCTACTTTTCGGTGAGAACATTATATACGTCTATAACGTTGTATATCCTAACCTAAGGCAACCCAACATCTCGGATGTAATATTTTACATCATTCCTGCCATGTAGGTCCCTACGTCTCGTTGGGAACACTCTATGCGTCTATAGCGTTGTATATCCTAACCTAAGGGAACCTAACATCTCAGGTGTAATATTTTACATCATTCCTGGCGTGTTGTCGCCTGCTTCTCGATGGGGACGTTATATATGTCTATAACGTTGTATATCCTAGCCTAAGCAATCTAACATCTCGGATGTAATATATTACAACATTCCTGGCGTGTCGTCGCTTGCTTCTCGATGGGGACATTATATACGTCTATAACGTTGTATATCCTAGCCTAAGCAATCTAACATCTCGGATGTAATATTTTACAACATTCCTGGCGTGTCGTCACCTGCTTCTCGATGGGGACATTATATACGTCTATAACGTTGTATATCCTAACCTAACACAACCTAACATCTGGGATTTAATATTTTACATCATTCCTGGCGTGTCGTCGCCTGCTTCTCGATGGGGACATTATATACGTCTATAACGGTGTATATCCTAACCTAAGGCAACCCAACATCTCGGATGTAATATTTTACATCATTCCTGTCATGTCGGTCCCTACGTCTCGTTGGGAACACTCTATGCGTCTATAACGTTACATATCCTAACGTAAGGCAACATAACATCTCGGATGTTATATTTTACAACATTCCTGGCGTGTCGTCGCCTGCTTCTCGATGGGGACATTATATACGTCTATAACGTTGTATATCCTAGCCTAAGCAATCTAACATCTCGGATGTAATATTTTGCAACATTCCTGGCGTGTCGTCGCCTGCTTCTCGATGGGGACATTATATACGTCTATAACGTTGTATATCCTAACCTAACGCAACCTAACATCTGGGATGTAATATTTTACAACATTCCTGTCATGTCGGTCCCTACGTCTCGTTGGGAACACTCTATGCGTCTATAGCGTTGTATATCCTAACGTAAGGGAACCTAACATCTCAGGTGTAATATTTTACAACATTCCTGGCGTGTTGTCGCCTGCTTCTCGATGGGGACATTATATATGTCTATAACGTTGTATATCCTAGCCTAAGCAATCTAACATCTCGGATTTAATATTTTACAACATTCCTGGCATGTCGGTCCCTACGTCTCGGTGGGAACATACTATACGTGTATAACGTTGTATATCCTAACCTAAAGGAACCTAACATCTCGGGTGTAGTATTTTACAACATTCCTGACGCGTCGGCCCCTATTTCTCGGTGGGACCATTATATACGTCAATAGCGTTATATATCCTAGCCTAAAGCGACCTGACATGTCGAATGTAATATTTTACATCATTCCTGGCGTGTCGGCCCGTAGATCTCGGTGGTAACATGATATACGTCTATAACGTTATGTATTCTAGCCTAAGGCAACCTAACATGCCGAATGTAATATTTTACAACATTCCTGGCGTGTTGTCGCCTGCTTCTCGGTGGGGACATTATATATGTCTATAACGTTGTATATCCTAACCTAACGAAACCTAACATCTGGGATGTAATATTTTACAACATTCCTGACGCGTCGGCACCTATTTCTCGGTGGGAACTTTATATACGTCTTTAACGTTATATATCCTAGCCTAAGGCGACCTAGCATGTCGAATGTAATATTTTACATCATTCCTGTCGTGTCGACCCGTATTTCTCGGTGGTAACATTATATGCGTCTATAACGTTACATATCGTAGCCTAAGGCGACCTGACATGTCGAATGTAATATTTTACAACGTTCCTGGCGTGTCGTCGCCTGCTTCTCGATGGGGACATTATATACGTCTATAACGTTGTGTATCCTAACCTAATGCAACCTAACATCTAGGATGTAATATTTTACAACATTCCTGGCATGTCAGTCCCTACGTCTCGCTGGGAACGTTATATACTTCTATAACGACATATATCCAAACTTAAGGGAAACTAACATCTCGGATGTAATATTTTACAACATTCCTGGCGATTCGGCTCCTACTTTTCGGTGGGAACATTATATACGTCTATAACGTTGTATATCCTAACCTAAGGCAACCCAACATCTCGGATGTAATATTTTACATCATTCCTGTCTTGTCGGTCCCTACGTCTCGTTGGGAACACTCTATGCGTCTATAGCGTTGTATATCCTAACGTAAGGGAACCTAACATCTCGGGTGTAGTATTTTACAACATTCCTGACGCGTCGGCCCCTATTTCTCGGTGGGACCATTACATACGTCTATAGCGTTATATATCCTAGCCTAAAGCGACCTGACATGTCGAATGTAATATTTTACATCATTCCTGACGCGTCGGCCCCTATTTCTCGGTGGGACCATTATATACGTCTATAGCGTTATATATCCTAGCCTAAGGCGACCTGACATGTCGAATGTAATATTTTACATCATTTCTGGCGTGTCCGCCCGTAGATCTCGGTGGTAACATTATATACGTCTATAACGTTATGTATTCTAGCCTAAGGCAACCTAACATGCCGAATGTAATATTTTACAACATTCCTGGCGTGTTGTCGCCTGCTTCTCGGTGGGGACATTATACATGTCTATAACGTTGTATATCCTAACCTAACGAAACCTAACATCTGGGATGTAATATTTTACAACATTCCTGACGCGTCGGCACCTATTTCTCGGTGGGAACATTATATACGTCTTTAACGTTATATATCCTAGCCTAAGGCGACCTAGCATGTCGAATGTAATATTTTACATCATTCCTGTCATGTCGGTTCCTACGTCTCGTTGGGAACACTCTATGCGTCTATAGCGTTGTATATCCTAACCTAAGGGTACCTAACATCTCAGGTGTAATATTTTACAACATTCCTGGCGTGTTGTCGCCTGCTTCTCGATGGGGACATTATATACGTCTATAACGTTGTATATCCTAACCTAAGGCAACCCAACATCTCGGATGTAATATTTTACATCATTCCTGTCATGTCGGTCCCTACGTCTCGTTGGGAACACTCTATGCGTCTATAACGTTACATATCCTAACGTAAGGCAACATAACATCTCGGATGTTATATTTTACAACATTCCTGGCGTGTCGTCGCCTGCTTCTCGATGGGGACATTATATACGTCTATAACGTTGTATATCCTAGCCTAAGCAATCTAACATCTCGGATGTAATATTTTACAACATTCCTGGCGTGTCGTCGCCTGCTTCTCGATGGGGACATTATATACGTCTATAACGTTGTATATCCTAACCTAACGCAACCTAACATCTGGGATGTAATATTTTACAACATTCCTGGCATGTCGGTCCCTACGTCTCGGTGGGAACATTCTATACGTCTGTAACGTTGTATATCCTAACCTAAGGGAACCTCACATCTCGGGTGTAGTATTTTACAACATTCCTGACGCGTCGGCCCCTATTTCTCGGTGGGACCATTACATACGTCTATAGCGTTATATATCCTAGCCTAAAGCGACCTGACATGTCGAATGTAATATTTTACATCATTCCTGGCGTGTCGGCCCGTAGATCTCGGTGGTAACATGATATACGTCTATAACGTTATGTATTCTAGCCTAAGGCAACCTAACATGCCGAATGTAATATTTTACAACATTCCTGGCGTGTTGTCGCCTGCTTCTCGGTGGGGACATTATATATGTCTATAACGTTGTATATCCTAACCTAACGAAACCTGACATCTGGGATGTAATATTTTACAACATTCCTGGCGTGTCGTCGCCTGCTTCTTGATGG
Organism: Xylocopa violacea; assembly: GCA_963969225.1. NCBI lineage: Eukaryota > Metazoa > Arthropoda > Insecta > Hymenoptera > Apidae > Xylocopa > Xylocopa violacea. The sequence continues at coordinate 3,492,551 of CAXAJV010000835.1, forward strand.
CGACATTATAAACGTCTATAACGTTGTATATCCTAACCTAACGCAACCTAACATCTGGGATGTAATATTTTACAACATTCCTGACGCGTCGGCACCTATTTCTCGGTGGGAACTTTATATACGTCTTTAACGTTATATATCCTAGCCTAAGGCGACCTAGCATGTTGAATGTAATATTTTACATCATTCCTGTCGTGTCGACCCGTATTTCTCGGTGGTAACATTATGTGCGTCTATAACGTTATATATCGTAGCCTAAGGCGACCTTGGCATGTCGAATGTAATATTTTACAACGTTCCTGGCGTGTCGTCGCCTGCTTCTCGATGGGGACATTATATACGTCTATAACGTTGTATATCCTAACCTAATGCAACCTAACATCTAGGATGTAATATTTTACAACATTCCTGGCATGTCAGTCCCTACGTCTCGCTGGGAACGTTATATACGTCTATAACGACATATATCCAAACTTAAGGGAAACTAACATCTCGGATGTAATATTTTACAACATTCCTGGCGATTCGGCTCCTACTTTTCGGTGAGAACATTATATACGTCTATAACGTTGTATATCCTAACCTAAGGCAACCCAACATCTCGGATGTAATATTTTACATCATTCCTGCCATGTAGGTCCCTACGTCTCGTTGGGAACACTCTATGCGTTTATAGCGTTGTATATCCTAACATAAGGGAACCTAACATCTCAGGTGTAATATTTTACATCATTCCTGGCGTGTTGTCGCCTGCTTCTCGATGGGGACGTTATATATGTCTATAACGTTGTATATCCTAGCCTAAGCAATCTAACATCTCGGATGTAATATATTACAACATTCCTGGCGTGTCGTCGCTTGCTTCTCGATGGGGACATTATATACGTCTATAACGTTGTATATCCTAGCCTGAGCAATCTAACATCTCGGATGTAATATTTTACAACATTCCTGGCGTGTCGTCACCTGCTTCTCGATGGGGACATTATATACGTCTATAACGTTGTATATCCTAACCTAACACAACCTAACATCTGGGATTTAATATTTTACATCATTCCTGGCGTGTCGTCGCCTGCTTCTCGATGGGGTCATTATATACGTCTATAACGTTGTATATCCTAACCTAACGCAACCTAAAATCTGGGACGTAATATTTTACAACATTCCTGGCATGTCGGTCCCTACGTCTCGGTGGGAACATTCTATACGTCTATAACGTTGTATATCCTAACCTAAGGGAACCTAACATCTCGGGTGTAGTATTTAACAACATTCCTGACGCGTCGGCCCCTATTTCTCGGTGGGACCATTATATACGTCTATAGCGTTGTATATCCTAGCCTAAGGCGACCTGACATGTCGAATGTAATATTTTACATCATTCCTGGCGTGTCCGCCCGTAGATCTCGGTGGTAACATTATATACGTCTATAACGTTATGTATTCTAGCCTAAGGCAACCTAGCATGCCGAATGTAATATTTTACAACAATCCTGGCCTGTTGTCGCCTGCTTCTCGGTGGGGACATTATATATGTCTATAACGTTGTATATCCTAACCTAACGAAACCTAACATCTGGGATGTAATATTTTACAACATTCCTGACGCGTCGGCACCTATTTCTCGGTGGGAACTTTATATACGTCTTTAACGTTATATATCCTAGCCTAAGGCGACCTAGCATGTCGAATGTAATATTTTACATCATTCCTGTCGTGTCGACCCGTATTTCTCGGTGGTAACATTATATGCGTCTATAACGTTACATATCCTAACCTAAGGCAACCCAACATCTCGGATGTAATATTTTACATCATTCCTGTCATGTCGGTCCCTACGTCTCGTTGGGAACACTCTATGCGTCTATAACGTTACATATCGTAGCCTAAGGCGACCTGACATGTCGAATGTAATATTTTACATCGTTCCTGGCGTGTCGTCGCCTGCTTCTCGATGGGGACATTATATACGTCTATAACGGTGTATATCCTAACCTAAGGCAACCCAACATCTCGGATGTAATATTTTACATCATTCCTGTCATGTCGGTCCCTACGTCTCGTTGGGAACACTCTATGCGTCTATAACGTTACATATCCTAACGTAAGGCAACATAACATCTCGGATGTTATATTTTACAACATTCCTGGCGTGTCGTCGCCTGCTTCTCGATGGGGACATTATATACGTCTATAACGTTGTATATCCTAGCCTAAGCAATCTAACATCTCGGATGTAATATTTTGCAACATTCCTGGCGTGTCGTCGCCTGCTTCTCGATGGGGACATTATTTACGTCTATAACGTTGTATATCCTAACCTAACGCAACCTAACATCTGGGATGTAATATTTTACAACATTCCTGTCATGTCGGTCCCTACGTCTCGTTGGGAACACTCTATGCGTCTATAGCGTTGTATATCCTAACGTAAGGGAACCTAACATCTCAGGTGTAATATTTTACAACATTCCTGGCGTGTTGTCGCCTGCTTCTCGATGGGGACATTATATATGTCTATAACGTTGTATTTCCTAGCCCAAGCAATCTAACATCTCGGATTTAATATTTTACAACATTCCTGGCATGTCGGTCCCTACGTCTCGGTGGGAACATTCTATACGTGTATAACGTTGTATATCCTAACCTAAAGGAACCTAACATCTCGGGTGTAGTATTTTACAACATTCCTGACGCGTCGGCCCCTATTTCTCGGTGGGACCATTATATACGTCTATAGCGTTATATATCCTAGCCTAAAGCGACCTGACATGTCGAATGTAATATTTTACATCATTCCTGGCGTGTCGGCCCGTAGATCTCGGTGGTAACATGATATACGTCTATAACGTTATGTATTCTAGCCTAAGGCAACCTAACATGCCGAATGTAATATTTTACAACATTCCTGGCGTGTTGTCGCCTGCTTCTCGGTGGGGACATTATATATGTCTATAACGTTGTATATCCTAACCTAACGAAACCTAACATCTGGGATGTAATATTTTACAACATTCCTGACGCGTCGGCACCTATTTCTCGGTGGGAACTTTATATACGTCTTTAACGTTATATATCCTAGCCTAAGGCGACCTAGCATGTCGAATGTAATATTTTACATCATTCCTGTCGTGTCGACCCGTATTTCTCGGTGGTAACATTATATGCGTCTATAACGTTACATATCGTAGCCTAAGGCGACCTGACATGTCGAATGTAATATTTTACAACGTTCCTGGCGTGTCGTCGCCTGCTTCTCGATGGGGACATTATATACGTCTATAACGTTGTGTATCCTAACCTAATGCAACCTAACATCTAGGATGTAATATTTTACAACATTCCTGGCATGTCAGTCCCTACGTCTCGCTGGGAACGTTATATACTTCTATAACGACATATATCCAAACTTAAGGGAAACTAACATCTCGGATGTAATATTTTACAACATTCCTGGCGATTCGGCTCCTACTTTTCGGTGGGAACATTATATACGTCTATAACGTTGTATATCCTAACCTAAGGCAACCCAACATCTCGGATGTAATATTTTACATCATTCCTGTCTTGTCGGTCCCTACGTCTCGTTGGGAACACTCTATGCGTCTATAGCGTTGTATATCCTAACGTAAGGGAACCTAACATCTCGGGTGTAGTATTTTACAACATTCCTGACGCGTCGGCCCCTATTTCTCGGTGGGACCATTATATACGTCTATAGCGTTATATATCCTAGCCTAAGGCGACCTGACATGTCGAATGTAATATTTTACATCATTTCTGGCGTGTCCGCCCGTAGATCTCGGTGGTAACATTATATACGTCTATAACGTTATGTATTCTAGCCTAAGGCAACCTAACATGCCGAATGTAATATTTTACAACATTCCTGGCGTGTTGTCGCCTGCTTCTCGGTGGGGACATTATACATGTCTATAACGTTGTATATCCTAACCTAACGAAACCTAACATCTGGGATGTAATATTTTACAACATTCCTGACGCGTCGGCACCTATTTCTCGGTGGGAACTTTATATACGTCTTTAACGTTATATATCCTAGCCTAAGGCGACCTAGCATGTCGAATGTAATATTTTACATCATTCCTGTCATGTCGGTTCCTACGTCTCGTTGGGAACACTCTATGCGTCTATAGCGTTGTATATCCTAACCTAAGGGTACCTAACATCTCAGGTGTAATATTTTACAACATTCCTGGCGTGTTGTCGCCTGCTTCTCGGTGGGGACATTATATATGTCTATAACGTTGTATATCCTAACCTAACGAAACCTAACATCTGGGATGTAATATTTTACAACATTCCTGACGCGTCGGCACCTATTTCTCGGTGGGAACTTTATATACGTCTTTAACGTTATATATCCTAGCCTAAGGCGACCTAGCATGTCGAATGTAATATTTTACATCATTCCTGTCGTGTCGACCCGTATTTCTCGGTGGTAACATTATATGCGTCTATAACGTTACATATCCTAACCTAAGGCAACCCAACATCTCGGATGTAATATTTTACATCATTCCTGTCATGTCGGTCCCTACGTCTCGTTGGGAACACTCTATGCGTCTATAACGTTACATATCGTAGCCTAATGCGACCTGACATGTCGAATGTAATATTTTACATCGTTCCTGGCGTGTCGTCGCCTGCTTCTCGATGGGGACATTATATACGTCTATAACGTTGTATATCCTAACCTAAGGCAACCCAACATCTCGGATGTAATATTTTACATCATTCCTGTCATGTCGGTCCCTACGTCTCGTTGGGAACACTCTATGCGTCTATAACGTTACATATCCTAACGTAAGGCAACATAACATCTCGGATGTTATATTTTACAACATTCCTGGCGTGTCGTCGCCTGCTTCTCGATGGGGACATTATATACGTCTATAACGTTGTATATCCTAGCCTAAGCAATCTAACATCTCGGATGTAATATTTTACAACATTACTGGCGTGTCGTCGCCTGCTTCTCGATGGGGACATTATATACGTCTATAACGTTGTATATCCTAACCTAACGCAACCTAACATCTGGGATGTAATATTTTACAACATTCCTGGCATGTCGGTCCCTACGTCTCGGTGGGAACATTCTATACGTCTGTAACGTTGTATATCCTAACCTAAGGGAACCTCACATCTCGGGTGTAGTATTTTACAACATTCCTGACGCGTCGGCCCCTATTTCTCGGTGGGACCATTACATACGTCTATAGCGTTATATATCCTAGCCTAAAGCGACCTGACATGTCGAATGTAATATTTTACATCATTCCTGGCGTGTCGGCCCGTAGATCTCGGTGGTAACATGATATACGTCTATAACGTTATGTATTCTAGCCTAAGGCAACCTAACATGCCGAATGTAATATTTTACAACATTCCTGGCGTGTTGTCGCCTGCTTCTCGGTGGGGACATTATATATGTCTATAACGTTGTATATCCTAACCTAACGAAACCTAACATCTGGGATGTAATATTTTACAACATTCCTGACGTGTCGTCGCCTGCTTCTTGATGGCGACATTATAAACGTCTATAACGTTGTATATCCTAACCTAACGCAACCTAACATCTGGGATGTAATATTTTACAACATTCCTGACGCGTCGGCACCTATTTCTCGGTGGGAACTTTATATACGTCTTTAACGTTATATATCCTAGCCTAAGGCGACCTAGCATGTTGAATGTAATATTTTACATCATTCCTGTCGTGTCGACCCGTATTTCTCGGTGGTAACATTATGTGCGTCTATAACGTTATATATCGTAGCCTAAGGCGACCTTGGCATGTCGAATATAATATTTTACAACGTTCCTGGCGTGTCGTCGCCTGCTTCTCGATGGGGACATTATATACGTCTATAACGTTGTATATCCTAACCTAATGCAACCTAACATCTAGGATGTAATATTTTACAACATTCCTGGCATGTCAGTCCCTACGTCTCGCTGGGAACGTTATATACGTCTATAACGACATATATCCAAACTTAAGGGAAACTAACATCTCGGATGTAATATTTTACAACATTCCTGGCGATTCGGCTCCTACTTTTCGGTGAGAACATTATATACGTCTATAACGTTGTATATCCTAACCTAAGGCAACCCAACATCTCGGATGTAATATTTTACATCATTCCTGCCATGTAGGTCCCTACGTCTCGTTGGGAACACTCTATGCGTCTATAGCGTTGTATATCCTAACCTAAGGGAACCTAACATCTCAGGTGTAATATTTTACATCATTCCTGGCGTGTTGTCGCCTGCTTCTCGATGGGGACGTTATATATGTCTATAACGTTGTATATCCTAGCCTAAGCAATCTAACATCTCGGATGTAATATATTACAACATTCCTGGCGTGTCGTCGCTTGCTTCTCGATGGGGACATTATATACGTCTATAACGTTGTATATCCTAGCCTAAGCAATCTAACATCTCGGATGTAATATTTTACAACATTCCTGGCGTGTCGTCACCTGCTTCTCGATGGGGACATTATATACGTCTATAACGTTGTATATCCTAACCTAACACAACCTAACATCTGGGATTTAATATTTTACATCATTCCTGGCGTGTCGTCGCCTGCTTCTCGATGGGGTCATTATATACGTCTATAACGTTGTATATCCTAACCTAACGCAACCTAAAATCTGGGACGTAATATTTTACAACATTCCTGGCATGTCGGTCCCTACGTCTCCGTGGGAACATTCTATACGTCTATAACGTTGTATATCCTTACCTAAGGGAACCTAACATTTCGGGTGTAGTATTTTACAACATTCCTGACGCGTCGGCCCCTATTTCTCGGTGGGACCATTATATACGTCTATAGCGTTATATATCCTAGCCTAAGGCGACCTGACATGTCGAATGTAATATTTTACATCATTCCTGGCGTGTCCGCCTGTAGATCTCGGTGGTAACATTATATACGTCTATAACGTTATGTATTCTAGCCTAAGGCAACCTAACATGCCGAATGTAATATTTTACAACATTCCTGGCGTGTTGTCGCCTGCTTCTCGGTGGGGACATTATATATGTCTATAACGTTGTATATCCTAACCTAACGAAACCTAACATCTGGGATGTAATATTTTACAACATTCCTGACGCGTCGGCACCTATTTCTCGGTGGGAACTTTATATACGTCTTTAACGTTATATATCCTAGCCTAAGGCGACCTAGCATGTCGAATGTAATATTTTACATCATTCCTGTCATGTCGACCCGTATTTCTCGGTGGTAACATTATATGCGTCTATAACGTTACATATCCTAACCTAAGGCAACCCAACATCTCGGATGTAATATTTTACATCATTCCTGTCATGTCGGTCCCTACGTCTCGTTGGGAACACTCTATGCGTCTATAGCGTTGTATATCCTAACGTAAGGGAACCTAACATCTCAGGTGTAATATTTTACAACATTCCTGGCGTGTTGTCGCCTGCTTCTCGATGGGGACATTATATATGTCTATAACGTTGTATATCCAAGCCTAAGAAATCTAACATCTCGGATGTAATATATTACAACATTCCTGGCGTGTCGTCGCCTGCTTCTCGATGGGGACATTATATACGTCTATAACGTTGTATATCCTAACCTAACACAACCTAACATCTGGGATTTAATATTTTACATCATTCCTGGCGTGTCGTCGCCTGCTTCTCGATGGGGTCATTATATACGTCTATAACGTTGTATATCCTAACCTAACGCAACCTAAAATCTGGGATGTAATATTTTACAACATTCCTGGCATGTCGGTCCCTACGTCTCGGTGGGAACATTCTATACGTCTATAACGTTGTATATCCTAACCTAAGGGAACCTAACATCTCGGGTGTAGTATTTAACAACATTCCTGACGCGTCGGCCCCTATTTCTCGGTGGGACCATTATATACGTCTATAGCGTTGTATATCCTAGCCTAAGGCGACCTGACATGTCGAATGTAATATTTTACATCATTCCTGGCGTGTCCGCCCGTAGATCTCGGTGGTAACATTATATACGTCTATAACGTTATGTATTCTAGCCTAAGGCAACCTAGCATGCCGAATGTAATATTTTACAACAATCCTGGCCTGTTGTCGCCTGCTTCTCGGTGGGGACATTATATATGTCTATAACGTTGTATATCCTAACCTAACGAAACCTAACATCTGGGATGTAATATTTTACAACATTCCTGACGCGTCGGCACCTATTTCTCGGTGGGAACTTTATATACGTCTTTAACGTTATATATCCTAACCTAAGGCGACCTAGCATGTCGAATGTAATATTTTACATCATTCCTGTCGTGTCGACCCGTATTTCTCGGTGGTAACATTATATGCGTCTATAACGTTACATATCCTAACCTAAGGCAACCCAACATCTCGGATGTAATATTTTACATCATTCCTGTCATGTCGGTCCCTACGTCTCGTTGGGAACACTCTATGCGTCTATAACGTTACATATCGTAGCCTAAGGCGACCTGACATGTCGAATGTAATATTTTACATCGTTCCTGGCGTGTCGTCGCCTGCTTCTCGATGGGGACATTATATACGTCTATAACGGTGTATATCCTAACCTAAGGCAACCCAACATCTCGGATGTAATATTTTACATCATTCCTGTCATGTCGGTCCCTACGTCTCGTTGGGAACACTCTATGCGTCTATAACGTTACATATCCTAACGTAAGGCAACATAACATCTCGGATGTTATATTTTACAACATTCCTGGCGTGTCGTCGCCTGCTTCTCGATGGGGACATTATATACGTCTATAACGTTGTATATCCTAGCCTAAGCAATCTAACATCTCGGATGTAATATTTTGCAACATTCCTGGCGTGTCGTCGCCTGCTTCTCGATGGGGACATTATATACGTCTATAACGTTGTATATCCTAACCTAACGCAACCTAACATCTGGGATGTAATATTTTACAACATTCCTGTCATGTCGGTCCCTACGTCTCGTTGGGAACACTCTATGCGTCTATAGCGTTGTATATCCTAACGTAAGGGAACCTAACATCTCAGGTGTAATATTTTACAACATTCCTGGCGTGTTGTCGCCTGCTTCTCGATGGGGACATTATATATGTCTATAACGTCGTATATCCTAGCCTAAGCAATCTAACATCTCGGATTTAATATTTTACAACTTTCCTGGCATGTCGGTCCCTACGTCTCGGTGGGAACATTCTATACGTGTATAACGTTGTATATCCTAACCTAAAGGAACCTAACATCTCGGGTGTAGTATTTTACAACATTCCTGACGCGTCGGCCCCTATTTCTCGGTGGGACCATTATATACGTCTATAGCGTTATTTATCCTAGCCTAAAGCGACCTGACATGTCGAATGTAATATTTTACATCATTCCTGGCGTGTCGGCCCGTAGATCTCGGTGGTAACATGATATACGTCTATAACGTTATGTATTCTAGCCTAAGGCAACCTAACATGCCGAATGTAATATTTTACAACATTCCTGGCGTGTTGTCGCCTGCTTCTCGGTGGGGACATTATATATGTCTATAACGTTGTATATCCTAACCTAACGAAACCTAACATCTGGGATGTAATATTTTACAACATTCCTGACGCGTCGGCACCTATTTCTCGGTGGGAACTTTATATACGTCTTTAACGTTATATATCCTAGCCTAAGGCGACCTAGCATGTCGAATGTAATATTTTACATCATTCCTGTCGTGTCGACCCGTATTTCTCGGTGGTAACATTATATGCGTCTATAACGTTACATATCGTAGCCTAAGGCGACCTGACATGTCGAATGTAATATTTTACAACGATCCTGGCGTGTCGTCGCCTGCTTCTCGATGGGGACATTATATACGTCTATAACGTTGTGTATCCTAACCTAATGCAACCTAACATCTAGGATGTAATATTTTACAACATTCCTGGCATGTCAGTCCCTACGTCTCGCTGGGAACGTTATATACTTCTATAACGACATATATCCAAACTTAAGGGAAACTAACATCTCGGATGTAATATTTTACAACATTCCTGGCGATTCGGCTCCTACTTTTCGGTGGGAACATTATATACGTCTATAACGTTGTATATCCTAACCTAAGGCAACCCAACATCTCGGATGTAATATTTTACATCATTCCTGTCTTGTCGGTCCCTACGTCTCGTTGGGAACACTCTATGCGTCTATAGCGTTGTATATCCTAACGTAAGGGAACCTAACATCTCGGGTGTAGTATTTTACAACATTCCTGACGCGTCGGCCCCTATTTCTAGGTGGGACCATTATATACGTCTATAGCGTTATATATCCTAGCCTAAGGCGACCTGACATGTCGAATGTAATATTTTACATCATTTCTGGCGTGTCCGCCCGTAGATCTCGGTGGTAACATTATATACGTCTATAACGTTATGTATTCTAGCCTAAGGCAACCTAACATGCCGAATGTAATATTTTACAACATTCCTGGCGTGTTGTCGCCTGCTTCTCGGTGGGGACATTATACATGTCTATAACGTTGTATATCCTAACCTAACGAAACCTAACATCTGGGATGTAATATTTTACAACATTCCTGACGCGTCGGCACCTATTTCTCGGTGGGAACTTTATATACGTCTTTAACGTTATATATCCTAGCCTAAGGCGACCTAGCATGTCGAATGTAATATTTTACAACATTCCTGGCGTGTCGTCACCTACTTCTCGATGGGGACATTAAATACATCTATAACGTGGTATATCCTAACCTAAGGCAACCCAACATCTCGGATGTAATATTTTACATCATTCCTGTCATGTCGGTCCCTACGTCTCGTTGGGAACACTCTATGCGTCTATAACGTTACATATCGTAGCCTAAGGCGACCTGACATGTCGAATGTAATATTTTACATCGTTCCTGGCGTGTCGTCGCCTGCTTCTCGATGGGGACATTATATACGTCTATAACGTTGTATATCCTAACCTAAGGCAACCCAACATCTCGGATGTAATATTTTACATCATTCCTGTCATGTCGGTCCCTACGTCTCGTTGGGAACACTCTATGCGTCTATAACGTTACATATCCTAACGTAAGGCAACATAACATCTCGGATGTTATATTTTACAACATTCCTGGCGTGTCGTCGCCTGCTTCTCGATGGGGACATTATATACGTCTATAACGTTGTATATCCTAACGTAAGGCAACATAACATCTCGGATGTAATATTTTACAACATTCCTGGCATGTCAGTTCCTACGTCTCGCTGGGAACATTATATACGTTTATAACGATATATATCCTAACCTAACGCAACCTAATATCTCGGATGTAATATTTTACAACATTCCTGGCGTGTCGTCACCTACTTCTCGATGGGGACATTAAATACATCTATAAAGTGGTATATCCTCACCTAAGGCAACCCAACATCTCGGATGTAATATTTTACATCATTCCTGTCATGTCGGTCCCTACGTCTCGTTGGGAACACTCTATGCGTCTATAGCGTTGTATATCCTAACCTAAGGGTACCTAACATCTCAGGTGTAATATTTTACAACATTCCTGGCGTGTTGTCGCCTGCTTCTCGATGGGGACATTATATATGTCTATAACGTTGTATATCCTAGCCTAAGCAATCTAACATCTCGGATGTAATATATTACAACATTCCTGGCGTGTCGTCGCCTGCTTCTCGGTGGGGACATTATATATGTCTATAACGTTGTATATCCTAACCTAACGAAACCTAACATCTGGGATGTAATATTTTACAACATTCCTGGCGTGTCGTCGCCTGCTTCTTGATGGGGACATTATATACGTCTATAACGTTGTATATCCTAACCTAACGCAACCTAACATCTGGGATGTAATATTTTACAACATTCCTGACGCGTGGGCACCTATTTCTCGGTGGGAACATTATGTACGTCTTTAACGTTATATATCCTAGCCTAAGGCGACCTGACATGTCGAATGTAATATTTTACATCATTCCTGGCGTGTCCGCCCGTAGATCTCGGTGGTAACATTATATACGTCTATAACGTTATGTATTGTAGCCTAAGGCAACCTAGCATGCCGAGTGTAATATTTTAGAACATTCCTGGCGTGTTGTCGCCTGCTTCTCGGTGGGGACATTATATATGTCTATAACGTTGTATATCCTAACCTAACGAAACCTAACATCTGGGATGTAATATTTTACAACATTCCTGGCGTGTCGTCGCCTGCTTCTTGATGGGGACATTATATACGTCTATAACGTTGTATATCCTAACCTAACGCAACCTAACATCTGGGATGTAATATTTTACAACATTCCTGACGCGTCGGCACCTATTTCTCGGTGGGAACTTTATATACGTCTTTAACGTTATATATCCTAGCCTAAGGCGACCTAGCATGTCGAATGTAATATTTTACATCATTCCTGTCGTGTCGACCCGTATTTCTCGGTGGTAACATTATATGCGTCTATAACGTTACATATCGTAGCCTAAGGCGACCTGACATGTCGAATGTAATATTTTGCAACGTTCCTGGCGTGTCGTCGCCTGCTTCTCGATGGGGACATTATATACGTCTATAGCGTTGTATATCCTAACCTAATGCAACATAACATCTAGGATGTAATATTTTACAACATTCCTGGCATGTCAGTCGCTACGTCTCGCTGGGAACGTTATATACGTCTATAACGACATATATCCAAACTTAAGGGAAATTAACATCTCGGATGTAATATTTTAAAACATTCCTGGCGATTCGGCTCCTACTTTTCGGTGGGAACATTATATACGTCTATAACGTTGTATACCCTAACCTAAGGCAACCCAACATCTCGGATGTAATATTTTACATCATTCCTGTCATGTCGGTCCCTACGTCTCGTTGGGAACACTCTATGCGTCTATAGCGTTGTATATCCTAACCTAAGGGAACCTAACATCTCAGGTGTAATATTTTACAACATTCCTGGCGTGTTGTCGCCTGCTTCTCGATGGGGACATTATATATGTCTATAACGTTTTATATCCTAGCCTAAGCAATCTAACATCTCGGATGTAATATATTACAACATTCCTGGCGTGTCGTCGCCTGCTTCTCGATGGGGACATTATATACGTCTATAACGTTGTATATCCTAACCTAACACAACCTAACATCTGGGATTTAATATTTTACATCATTCCTGGCGTGTCGTCGCCTGCTTCTCGATGGGGTCATTATATACGTCTATAACGTTGTATATCCTAACCTAACGCAACCTAAACTCTGGGATGTAATATTTTACAACATTCCTGGCGTGTCGTCGCCTGCTTCTCGATGGGGACATTATATACGTCTATAACGTTGTATATCCTAGCCTAAGCAATCTAACATCTCGGATGTAATATTTTGCAACATTCCTGGCGTGTCGTCGCCTGCTTCTCGATGGGGACATTATATACGTCTATAACGTTGTATATCCTAACCTAACGCAACCTAACATCTGGGATGTAATATTTTACAACATTCCTGGCATGTCGGTCCCTACGTCTCGGTGGGAACGTTATATACGTCTATAACGATATATATCCAAACTTAAGGGAAATTAACATCTCGGATGTAATATTTTACAACATTCCTGGCGCTTCGGCTCCTACTTTTCGGTGGGAACATTATATACGTCTATAACGTAAGGCAACATAACATCTCGGATGTAATATTTTACAACATTCCTGGCGTGTCAGTTCCTACGTCTCGCTGGGAACATTATATACGTTTATAACGATATATATCCTAACCTAACGCAACCTAATATCTCGGATGTAATATTTTACAACATTCCTGGCGTGTCGTCACCTACTTCTCGATGGGGACATTAAATACATCTATAACGTGGTATATCCTAACCTAAGGCAACCCAACATCTCGGATGTAATATTTTACATCATTCCTGTCATGTCGGTCCCTACGTCTCGTTGGGAATACTCTATGCGTCTATAGCGTTGTATATCCTAACCTAAGGGTACCTAACATCTCAGGTGTAATATTTTACAACATTCCTGGCGTGTTGTCGCCTGCTTCTCGGTGGGGACATTATATATGTCTATAACGTTGTATATCCTAACCTAACGAAACCTAACACCTGGGATGTAATATTTTACAACATTCCTGACGCGTCGGCACCTATTTCTCGGTGGGAACTTTATATACGTCTTTAACGTTATATATCCTAGCCTAAGGCGACCTAGCATGTCGAATGTAATATTTTACAACATTCCTGGCGTGTCGTCACCTACCTCTCGATGGGGACATTAAATACATCTATAACGTGGTATATCCTAACCTAAGGCAACCCAACATCTCGGATGTAATATTTTACATCATTCCTGTCATGTCGGTCCCTACGTCTCGTTGGGAACACTCTATGCGTCTATAACGTTACATATCGTAGCCTAAGGCGACCTGACATGTCGAATGTAATATTTTACATCGTTCCTGGCGTGTCGTCGCCTGCTTCTCGATGGGGACATTATATACGTCTATAACGTTGTATATCCTAACCTAAGGCAACCCAACATCTCGGATGTAATATTTTACATCATTCCTGTCATGTCGGTCCCTACGTCTCGTTGGGAACACTCTATGCGTCTATAACGTTACATATCCTAACGTAAGGCAACATAACATCTCGGATGTTATATTTTACAACATTCCTGGCGTGTCGTCGCCTGCTTCTCGATGGGGACATTATATACGTCTATAACGTTGTATATCCTAACGTAAGGCAACATAACATCTCGGATGTAATATTTTACAACATTCCTGGCATGTCAGTTCCTACGTCTCGCTGGGAACATTATATACGTTTATAACGATATATATCCTAACCTAACGCAACCTAATATCTCGGATGTAATATTTTACAACATTCCTGGCGTGTCGTCACCTACTTCTCGATGGGGACATTAAATACATCTATAACGTGGTATATCCTCACCTAAGGCAACCCAACATCTCGGATGTAATATTTTACATCATTCCTGTCATGTCGGTCCCTACGTCTCGTTGGGAACACTCTATGCGTCTATAGCGTTGTATATCCTAACCTAAGGGTACCTAACATCTCAGGTGTAATATTTTACAACATTCCTGGCGTGTTGTCGCCTGCTTCTCGATGGGGACATTATATATGTCTATAACGTTGTATATCCTAGCCTAAGCAATCTAACATTTCGGATGTAATATATTACAACATTCCTGGCGTGTCGTCGCCTGCTTCTCGGTGGGGACATTATATATGTCTATAACGTTGTATATCCTAACCTAACGAAACCTAACATCTGGGATGTAATATTTTACAACATTCCTGGCGTGTCGTCGCCTGCTTCTTGATGGGGACATTATATACGTCTATAACGTTGTATATCCTAACCTAACGCAACCTAACATCTGGGATGTAATATTTTACAACATTCCTGACGCGTGGGCACCTATTTCTCGGTGGGAACTTTATGTACGTCTTTAACGTTATATATCCTAGCCTAAGGCGACCTGACATGTCGAATGTAATATTTTACATCATTCCTGGCGTGTCCGCCCGTAGATCTCGGTGGTAAAATTATATACGTCTATAACGTTATGTATTGTAGCCTAAGGCAACCTAGCATGCCGAGTGTAATATTTTAGAACATTCCTGGCGTGTCGTCGCCTGCTTCTCGATGGGGACATTATATACGTCTATAACGTTGTATATCCTAACCTAACACAACCTAACATCTGGGATTTAATATTTTACATCATTCCTGGCGTGTCGTCGCCTGCTTCTCGATGGGGTCATTATATACGTCTATAACGTTGTATATCCTAACCTAACGCAACCTAAACTCTGGGATGTAATATTTTACAACATTCCTGGCGTGTCGTCGCCTGCTTCTCGATGGGGACATTATATACGTCTATAACGTTGTATATCCTAGCCTAAGCAATCTAACATCTCGGATGTAATATTTTGCAACATTCCTGGCGTGTCGTCGCCTGCTTCTCGATGGGGACATTATATACGTCTATAACGTTGTATATCCTAACCTAACGCAACCTAACATCTGGGATGTAATATTTTACAACATTCCTGGCATGTCGGTCCCTACGTCTCGGTGGGAACGTTATATACGTCTATAACGATATATATCCAAACTTAAGGGAAACTAACATCTCGGATGTAATATTTTACAACATACCTGGCGCTTCGGCTCCTACTTTTCGGTGGGAACATTATATACGTCTATAACGTTACATATCCTAACCTAACGCAACCTAATATCTCGGATGTAATATTTTACAACATTCCTGGCGTGTCGTCACCTACTTCTCGATGGGGACATTAAATACATCTATAACGTGGTATATCCTAACCTAAGGCAACCCAACATCTCGGATGTAATATTTTACATCATTCCTGTCATGTCGGTCCCTACGTCTCGTTGGGAATACTCTATGCGTCTATAGCGTTGTATATCCTAACCTAAGGGTACCTAACATCTCAGGTGTAATATTTTACAACATTCCTGGCGTGTCGTCACCTACTTCTCGATGGGGACATTAAATACATCTATAACGTGGTATATCCTAACCTAAGGCAACCCAACATCTCGGATGTAATATTTTACATCATTCCTGTCATGTCGGTCCCTACGTCTCGTTGGGAACACTCTATGCGTCTATAACGTTACATATCGTAGCCTAAGGCGACCTGACATGTCGAATGTAATATTTTACATTGTTCCTGGCGTGTCGTCGCCTGCTTCTCGATGGGGACATTATATACGTCTATAACGTTGTATATCCTAACCTAAGGCAACCCAACATCTCGGATGTAATATTTTACATCATTCCTGTCATGTCGGTCCCTACGTCTCGTTGGGAACACTCTATGCGTCTATAACGTTACATATCCTAACGTAAGGCAACATAACATCTCGGATGTTATATTTTACAACATTCCTGGCGTGTCGTCGCCTGCTTCTCGATGGGGACATTATATACGTCTATAACGTTGTATATCTTAACGTAAGGCAACATAACATCTCGGATGTAATATTTTACAACATTCCTGGCATGTCAGTTCCTACGTCTCGCTGGGAACATTATATACGTTTATAACGATATATATCCTAACCTAACGCAACCTAATATCTCGGATGTAATATTTTACAACATTCCTGGCGTGTCGTCACCTACTTCTCGATGGGGACATTAAATACATCTATAACGTGGTATATCCTCACCTAAGGCAACCCAACATCTCGGATGTAATATTTTACATCATTCCTGTCATGTCGGTCCTTACGTCTCGTTGGGAACACTCTATGCGTCTATAGCGTTGTATATCCTAACCTAAGGGAACCTAACATCTCAGGTGTAATATTTTACAACATTCCTGGCGTGTCGTCGCCTGCTTCTCGATGGGGACATTATATACGTCTATAACGTTGTATATCCTAACCTAACACAACCTAACATCTGGGATTTAATATTTTACATCATTCCTGGCGTGTCGTCGCCTGCTTCTCGATGGGGTCATTATATACGTCTATAACGTTGTATATCCTAACCTAACGCAACCTAAACTCTGGGATGTAATATTTTACAACATTCCTGGCATGTCGGTCCCTACGTCTCGGTGGGAATATTTTATATGTCTATAACGTTGTATATCCTCACCTAAGGAAACCTAGCATCTCGGGTGTAGTATTTTACAACATCCCTGACGCGTCGGCCCCTATTTTTCGGTGGGAACATTGTATACGTCTATAACGATATATATCCTAGCCTAAGCAATCTAACATCTCGCATGTACTACTTTACAACATTCCTGGCGTGTCGTCGCCTGCTTATCGAGGGGCACATTATATACGTCCATAACGTTGTATATCCTAACCTAACGCAACCTAACATGTCGAATGTTATATTTTACATCATTCCAGTCGCGTCGGCCCGTTGTTCTCAGTGGTAACATTATATGCGTCTATAACGATATATCCTAGCCTAAGGAAACCTAACATATCAAATGTAATATTTTACAACACTCCTGTCGTGTCGTCACCTACTTCTGGATAGGGACATTATATACATCTATAACTTTGTATATCCTAACCTAAAGCAACCTAACATCTCGGATGTAATATTTTGCAACATTCCTCGCGCGTCGGATCCTACTTTTCGCCGGAAACATTATATACGTCTATAACGTTACATATCCTAACGTAAGGCAGCATAACATCTCGGATGTTATATTTTAGAACATTCCTGGCGTGTCGTCGCCTGCTTCTCGATGGGGACATTATATAGGTCTGTAACGTTGTGTATCCTGACCTAACGTAACCTAACATCTGCGATGTAATATATTACAACATTCCTGGCATGTCGGTCCGTACTTCTCGGTGGGAACATCATATACGTCTACAGCGATATATATCCTAACCGAAGGCAACGTAACATCTCGGATGTAATATTTTACGACATTCCTGGCGCGTCGGCACCTATTTTTCGGTGGGAACATTATATACGTCTATAACGTTATATATCCTAACGTAAGGCAAAATAACATCTCGGATGTAATATTTTACAAAATTCCTGGCGTCTCATCGCCTGCTTCTCGATGGGGACATTATATACGTCCATAACGTTGTATATCCTAACCTATCGCAACCTGGCATCTGGGATGTAATATTTTACAACATTCCTGGCGTGTCGTCGCCTAGTTTGGATGGGGTCATTATATACATCTATAACGTTGTATATCCTAACCTAATGCAACCTAACATCTCGGATGTAATATTTTACGACATTCCTGGCATGTCGGTCCCTACATCTCGGTGGGAACATACTATACGTCTATAACGTTGTATATCCTAACCTAAGGGTACCTAACATCTCGGGTGTAAACTTTTACAACATTCCTGACGCGTCGGGCCCTATTTTTCGGTGGGAACATTATATACGGCTATAACGTTATATATCCTAGCCTAAGGAAACCTAACATGTCGAATGTAATATTTTACAACATTCCTGGCGTGTCGTCGCCTACTTCTCGATGGGGACATTATATACATCTATAACCTTGTATATCCCAACCTAAGGTAGCCTAACATCTCGGATGTAATATTTTACAACACTCCTGGCATGTCGGTCCCTATTTCTCGGGGGAAAAATTGTATACGTCTATAACGATATATATCCTAACCTAGGGCAACCTAACATCTCGGATGTAATAGTTGACAACATTCCTGGCGTGTCCGCCCGCACTTCTCGGTGGGAACATTATATACGTCTATAACGTTATATATCCTAGCCTAAGGCCACCTAACATGTCGAATGTAATATTTTACAACATTCCTGGCGTGTCGTCTCCTGCTTCTCGATGGGGACATAATATACGTCTATAACGTTGTATATCCTAACCTAAGGCAACCCAACATCTCGGATGTAATATTTTACATCATTCCTGTCATGTCGGTCCCTACGTCTCGTTGGGAACACTCTATGCGTCTATAACGTTACATATCCTAACGTAAGGCAACATAACATCTCGGATGTTATATTTTACAACATTCCTGGCGTGTCGTCGCCTGCTTCTCGATGGGGACATTATATACGTCTATAACGTTGTATATCCTAACGTAAGGCAACATAACATCTCGGATGTAATATTTTACAACATTCCTGGCATGTCAGTTCCTACGTCTCGCTGGGAACATTATATACGTTTATAACGATATATATCCTAACCTAACGCAACCTAATATCTCGGATGTAATATTTTACAACATTCCTGGCGTGTCGTCACCTACTTCTCGATGGGGACATTAAATACATCTATAACGTGGTATATCCTCACCTAAGGCAACCCAACATCTCGGATGTAATATTTTACATCATTCCTGTCATGTCGGTCCCTACGTCTCGTTGGGAACACTCTATGCGTCTATAGCGTTGTATATCCTAACCTAAGGGTACCTAACATCTCAGGTGTAATATTTTACAACATTCCTGGCGTGTTGTCGCCTGCTTCTCGATGGGGACATTATATATGTCTATAACGTTGTATATCCTAGCCTAAGCAATCTAACATTTCGGATGTAATATATTACAACATTCCTGGCGTGTCGTCGCCTGCTTCTCGGTGGGGACATTATATATGTCTATAACGTTGTATATCCTAACCTAACGAAACCTAACATCTGGGATGTAATATTTTACAACATTCCTGGCGTGTCGTCGCCTGCTTCTTGATGGGGACATTATATACGTCTATAACGTTGTATATCCTAACCTAACGCAACCTAACATCTGGGATGTAATATTTTACAACATTCCTGACGCGTGGGCACCTATTTCTCGGTGGGAACTTTATGTACGTCTTTAACGTTATATATCCTAGCCTAAGGCGACCTGACATGTCGAATGTAATATTTTACATCATTCCTGGCGTGTCCGCCCGTAGATCTCGGTGGTAAAATTATATACGTCTATAACGTTATGTATTGTAGCCTAAGGCAACCTAGCATGCCGAGTGTAATATTTTAGAACATTCCTGGCGTGTCGTCGCCTGCTTCTCGATGGGGACATTATATACGTCTATAACGTTGTATATCCTAACCTAACACAACCTAACATCTGGGATTTAATATTTTACATCATTCCTGGCGTGTCGTCGCCTGCTTCTCGATGGGGTCATTATATACGTCTATAACGTTGTATATCCTAACCTAACGCAACCTAAACTCTGGGATGTAATATTTTACAACATTCCTGGCGTGTCGTCGCCTGCTTCTCGATGGGGACATTATATACGTCTATAACGTTGTATATCCTAGCCTAAGCAATCTAACATCTCGGATGTAATATTTTGCAACATTCCTGGCGTGTCGTCGCCTGCTTCTCGATGGGGACATTATATACGTCTATAACGTTGTATATCCTAACCTAACGCAACCTAACATCTGGGATGTAATATTTTACAACATTCCTGGCATGTCGGTCCCTACGTCTCGGTGGGAACGTTATATACGTCTATAACGATATATATCCAAACTTAAGGGAAACTAACATCTCGGATGTAATATTTTACAACATACCTGGCGCTTCGGCTCCTACTTTTCGGTGGGAACATTATATACGTCTATAACGTTACATATCCTAACCTAACGCAACCTAATATCTCGGATGTAATATTTTACAACATTCCTGGCGTGTCGTCACCTACTTCTCGATGGGGACATTAAATACATCTATAACGTGGTATATCCTAACCTAAGGCAACCCAACATCTCGGATGTAATATTTTACATCATTCCTGTCATGTCGGTCCCTACGTCTCGTTGGGAATACTCTATGCGTCTATAGCGTTGTATATCCTAACCTAAGGGTACCTAACATCTCAGGTGTAATATTTTACAACATTCCTGGCGTGTCGTCACCTACTTCTCGATGGGGACATTAAATACATCTATAACGTGGTATATCCTAACCTAAGGCAACCCAACATCTCGGATGTAATATTTTACATCATTCCTGTCATGTCGGTCCCTACGTCTCGTTGGGAACACTCTATGCGTCTATAACGTTACATATCGTAGCCTAAGGCGACCTGACATGTCGAATGTAATATTTTACATTGTTCCTGGCGTGTCGTCGCCTGCTTCTCGATGGGGACATTATATACGTCTATAACGTTGTATATCCTAACCTAAGGCAACCCAACATCTCGGATGTAATATTTTACATCATTCCTGTCATGTCGGTCCCTACGTCTCGTTGGGAACACTCTATGCGTCTATAACGTTACATATCCTAACGTAAGGCAACATAACATCTCGGATGTTATATTTTACAACATTCCTGGCGTGTCGTCGCCTGCTTCTCGATGGGGACATTATATACGTCTATAACGTTGTATATCTTAACGTAAGGCAACATAACATCTCGGATGTAATATTTTACAACATTCCTGGCATGTCAGTTCCTACGTCTCGCTGGGAACATTATATACGTTTATAACGATATATATCCTAACCTAACGCAACCTAATATCTCGGATGTAATATTTTACAACATTCCTGGCGTGTCGTCACCTACTTCTCGATGGGGACATTAAATACATCTATAACGTGGTATATCCTCACCTAAGGCAACCCAACATCTCGGATGTAATATTTTACATCATTCCTGTCATGTCGGTCCTTACGTCTCGTTGGGAACACTCTATGCGTCTATAGCGTTGTATATCCTAACCTAAGGGAACCTAACATCTCAGGTGTAATATTTTACAACATTCCTGGCGTGTCGTCGCCTGCTTCTCGATGGGGACATTATATACGTCTATAACGTTGTATATCCTAACCTAACACAACCTAACATCTGGGATTTAATATTTTACATCATTCCTGGCGTGTCGTCGCCTGCTTCTCGATGGGGTCATTATATACGTCTATAACGTTGTATATCCTAACCTAACGCAACCTAAACTCTGGGATGTAATATTTTACAACATTCCTGGCATGTCGGTCCCTACGTCTCGGTGGGAATATTTTATATGTCTATAACGTTGTATATCCTCACCTAAGGAAACCTAGCATCTCGGGTGTAGTATTTTACAACATCCCTGACGCGTCGGCCCCTATTTTTCGGTGGGAACATTGTATACGTCTATAACGATATATATCCTAGCCTAAGCAATCTAACATCTCGCATGTACTACTTTACAACATTCCTGGCGTGTCGTCGCCTGCTTATCGAGGGGCACATTATATACGTCCATAACGTTGTATATCCTAACCTAACGCAACCTAACATGTCGAATGTTATATTTTACATCATTCCAGTCGCGTCGGCCCGTTGTTCTCAGTGGTAACATTATATGCGTCTATAACGATATATCCTAGCCTAAGGAAACCTAACATATCAAATGTAATATTTTACAACACTCCTGTCGTGTCGTCACCTACTTCTGGATAGGGACATTATATACATCTATAACTTTGTATATCCTAACCTAAAGCAACCTAACATCTCGGATGTAATATTTTGCAACATTCCTCGCGCGTCGGATCCTACTTTTCGCCGGAAACATTATATACGTCTATAACGTTACATATCCTAACGTAAGGCAGCATAACATCTCGGATGTTATATTTTAGAACATTCCTGGCGTGTCGTCGCCTGCTTCTCGATGGGGACATTATATAGGTCTGTAACGTTGTGTATCCTGACCTAACGCAACCTAACATCTGCGATGTAATATATTACAACATTCCTGGCATGTCGGTCCGTACTTCTCGGTGGGAACATCATATACGTCTACAGCGATATATATCCTAACCGAAGGCAACGTAACATCTCGGATGTAATATTTTACGACATTCCTGGCGCGTCGGCACCTATTTTTCGGTGGGAACATTATATACGTCTATAACGTTATATATCCTAACGTAAGGCAAAATAACATCTCGGATGTAATATTTTACAAAATTCCTGGCGTCTCATCGCCTGCTTCTCGATGGGGACATTATATACGTCCATAACGTTGTATATCCTAACCTATCGCAACCTGGCATCTGGGATGTAATATTTTACAACATTCCTGGCGTGTCGTCGCCTAGTTTGGATGGGGTCATTATATACATCTATAACGTTGTATATCCTAACCTAATGCAACCTAACATCTCGGATGTAATATTTTACGACATTCCTGGCATGTCGGTCCCTACATCTCGGTGGGAACATACTATACGTCTATAACGTTGTATATCCTAACCTAAGGGTACCTAACATCTCGGGTGTAAACTTTTACAACATTCCTGACGCGTCGGGCCCTATTTTTCGGTGGGAACATTATATACGGCTATAACGTTATATATCCTAGCCTAAGGAAACCTAACATGTCGAATGTAATATTTTACAACATTCCTGGCGTGTCGTCGCCTACTTCTCGATGGGGACATTATATACATCTATAACCTTGTATATCCCAACCTAAGGTAGCCTAACATCTCGGATGTAATATTTTACAACACTCCTGGCATGTCGGTCCCTATTTCTCGGGGGAAAAATTGTATACGTCTATAACGATATATATCCTAACCTAGGGCAACCTAACATCTCGGATGTAATAGTTGACAACATTCCTGGCGTGTCCGCCCGCACTTCTCGGTGGGAACATTATATACGTCTATAACGTTATATATCCTAGCCTAAGGCCACCTAACATGTCGAATGTAATATTTTACAACATTCCTGGCGTGTCGTCTCCTGCTTCTCGATGGGGACATAATATACGTCTATAACGTTGTATATCCTAACCTAACGCAACCTAACACCTCGGATGTAATATTTTAGATTCCTGGCATGTCGGTCCCTACGTCTCGGTGGGAACATTGTATACGTCTATAACGTTATATATCCTAGCCTAAGGCGACCTAATATATCGAATGTAATATTTTACATCATTCCTGGCGTGTCTTCGCCTGCTTCTCAATGGGAACATTATATACGTCTATAACGTTGTATATCCTAACCTAACGCAACCTAACATCTGGGATGTAATATTCCTGGCGTGTCGTCGCCTGCTTCTGGATGGGGACATTATATACGTCTATAACGTTATATATCCTAACCTAAGGGAACCTAGCATCTCGGGTGTAATATTTGAAAACATTCCTGGCGTGTTAGCCCGTACTTCTCGGTGGGAACATCATATACGTCTATAGCGATATATATCCTAGCCTAAGGCGACCTAACCTGTCGAATGTAATATTTTACATCATTCCTGACGTGTCGGCGCGTAGTTCTCGGTGGTAACATTATATACGTCTATAACGTTATATATCCTAGCCTAAGGCAACCTAACATCTCGGATGTAATATTTTACATTCTTGGCATGTCGGTCCCTACGTCTCGGTGGGAACATTGTATACGTCTATAACGTTATATATCCTAGCCTAAGGCGACCTAATATATCGAATGTAATATTTTACATCATTCCTGGCGTGTCTTCGCCTGCTTCTCAATGGGAACATTATATACGTCTATAACGTTGTATATCCTAACCTAACGCAACCTAACATCTGGGATGTAATATTCCTGGCGTGTCGTCGCCTGCTTCTGGATGGGGACATTATATACGTCTATAACGTTATATATCCTAACCTAAGGGAACCTAACATCTCGGGTGTAATATTTGAAAACATTCCTGGCGTGTTAGCCCGTACTTCTCGGTGGGAACATCATATACGTCTATAGCGATATATATCCTAGCCTAAGGCGACCTAACATGTCGAATGTAATATTTTACATCATTCCTGACGTGTCGGCGCGTAGTTCTCGGTGGTAACATTATATACGTCTATAACGTTATATATCCTAGACTAAGGCAACCTAACATTTCGGATGTAATATTTGACAACATTCCTTGCGCGTCGGCACCTACTTTTCGGTGGGAACATTATATAGGTCTATAACATTATGTATCCTATCGTAAGGCAACGCAACATCTCGGATGTAATATTTTACAACATTCCTGGCGTGTCGTCGCCTGCTTCTCGATGGGGACATTATATACGTCTATAACGTTGTATATCCTAACCTAACGCCACCTAACACTTGGGATGTAATATTTTACAACATTCCTGGCATGTCGGTCCCTACATCTCGGTGGGAACATTCTATACGTCTATAACGATGTATATCCTAACCTAAGGGAACCTAACATCTCGGGTTTAATATTTTACAACATTCCTGACGCGTCGGCCCCTATTTTTCGGTGGGAACATTATATACGTCTATAACGTTATATATCCTTGTCTAAGGCAACCTAACATGGCGAATGTAATATTTTACAACATTCCTGGCGTGTCGTCGCCTACTTCTCGATGGGGACATTATATACATCTATAACCTTGTATATCCCAACCTAAGGTAGCCTAACATCTCGGATGTAATATTTTACAACACTCCTGGCATGTCGGTCCCTACTTCTCGGGGGAAACATTGTATACGTCTATAACGATATATATCCTAACCTAGGGCAACCTAACATCTCGGATGTAATAGTTGACAACATTCCTGGCGTGTCCGCCCGCACTTCTCGGTGGGAACATTATATACGTCTATAACGTTATATATCCTAGCCTAAGGCCACCTAACATGTCGAATGTAATATTTTACAACATTCCTGGCGTGTCGTCTCCTGCTTCTCGATGGGGACATAATATACGTCTATAACGTTGTATATCCTAACCTAACGCAACCTAACACCTCGGATGAGAATATTTTACATTCTTGGCATGTCGGTCCCTACGTCTCGGTGGGAACATTGTATACGTCTATAACGTTATATATCCTAGCCTAAGGCGACCTAATATATCGAATGTAATATTTTACATCATTCCTGGCGTGTCTTCGCCTGCTTCTCAATGGGAACATTATATACGTCTATAACGTTGTATATCCTAACCTAACGCAACCTAACATCTGGGATGTAATATTCCTGGCGTGTCGTCGCCTGCTTCTGGATGGGGACATTATATACGTCTATAACGTTATATATCCTAACCTAAGGGAACCTAACATCTCGGGTGTAATATTTGAAAACATTCCTGGCGTGTTAGCCCGTACTTCTCGGTGGGAACATCATATACGTCTATAGCGATATATATCCTAGCCTAAGGCGACCTAACATGTCGAATGCAATATTTTACATCATTCCTGACGTGTCGGCGCGTAGTTCTCGGTGGTAACATTATATACGTCTATAACGTTATATATCCTAGCCTAAGGCAACCTAACATCTCGGATGTAATATTTGACAACATTCCTTGCGCGTCGGCTCCTACTTTTCGGTGGGAACATTATATAGGTCTATAACATTATGTATCCTATCGTAAGGCAACACAACATCTCGGATGTAATATTTTACAACATTCCTGGCGTGTCGTCGCCTGCTTCTCGATGGGGACATTATATACGTCTCTAACGTTGTATATCCTAACCTAACGCCACCTAACACTTGGGATCTAATATTTTACAACATTCCTGGCATGTCGGTCCCTACATCTCGGTGGGAACATTCTATACGTCTATAACGATGTATATCCTAACCTAAGGGAAACTAACATCTCGGGTTTAATATTTTACAACATTCCTGACGCGTCGGCCCCTATTTTTCGGTGGGAACATTACATACGTCTATAACGTTATATATCCTTGTCTAAGGCAACCTAACATGGCGAATGTAATATTTTACAACATTCCTGGCGTGTCGTCGCCTGCTTCTCGATGGGGACATTATATACGTCTATAACGTTGTATATCCTAACCTAACGCTACCTAACACTTGGGATGTAATATTTTACAACATTCCTGGCATGTCGGTCCCTACATCTCGGTGGGAACATTCTATACGTCTATAACGATGTATATCCTAACCTAAGGGAACCTAACATCTCGGGTTTAATATTTTACAACATTCCTGACGCGTCGGCCCCTATTTTTCGCTGGGAAAATTATATACGTCTATAACGTTATATATCCTAGCCTAAGGCAACCTATCATATCGACTGTAATATTTTACAACATTCCTGGCATGTCGGTTCCTACTTCTCTGTGGGAACATTGTATACGTCTATAACGATATATGTCCTAGCCTAAGGCAACCTAAAATCTCGGATGTGATATTTTACAGCATTCCTGGCGTGTCGTCGCCTGCTTCTCGCTGGGAACATTATATACGTCTATAACGTTGTATATCCTAACCTAACGCAGCCTAACATCTGGGATGTAATATTCCTGGCGTGTCGTCGCCTGCTTCTGGATGGAGACATTATATACGTCTATAACGTTATATATCCTAACCTAAGGGAACCTAACTTCTCGGGTGTAATATTTGAAAACATTCCTGGCGTGTTAGCCCGTACTTCGCGGTGGGAACATCATATACGTCTATAGCGATATATATCCTAGCCTAAGGCGACCTAACATGTCGAATGTAATATTTTACATCATTCCTGACGTGTCGGCGCATAGTTCTCGGTGGTAACATTATATACGTCTATAACGTTATATATCCTAGCCTAAGGCACCCTAACATCTCGGATGTAATATTTGACAACATTCCTTGCGCGTCGGCTCCTACTTTTCGGTGGGAACATTATATAGGTCTATAACATTATGTATCCTATCGTAAGGCAACACAACATCTCGGATGTAACATTTTAGAACATTCCTGGCGTGTCGTCGCCTGCTTCTCGATGGGGACATTATATACGTCTATAACGTTGTATATCCTAACCTAACGCCACCTAACACTTGGGATGTAATATTTTACAACATTCCTGACGCGTCGGTCCCTACTTCTCGATGGGGACATTATATACGTCTATAACGTTGTATATCCTAACCTAACGCAACCTAACTTCTGGGATGTAATATTTTACCACATTCCTGGCGCGTCGGCTCCTACTTTTCGGTGGGAACATTATATACGTCTATAACGTAATATATCCTGACGTAAGGCAACATAACGTCTCGCATGTAATATTTTACCACAATCCTGGCGTGTCGTCGCCTGCTTCTCGATGGGGACATTATATACGTCTATAACGTTGTATATCCTAACCTTAAGAAACCTAACATCTGCAATGTAATATTTTACAAGATTCCTGGCATTTCGGTCCCCACGTCTCGATGGGAACATTATATACGTCTATAACAATATATATCCTAACCTAAAGCAACCTAACATCTCGGGTGTAATATTTTACAACATTCCTGACGCGTCGGTCCCTGCGTCTCGGTGGGAACATTATATACGTCTATAACGTTATATATCATAACCTAAGGCAACCTCACCTATCTACCGTAATATTTTACAACATTCCTGGCGTGACGGCGCCTTCTTCCCGATGGGGACATTATATACGTCTATAACGTTGTATATCCTAACCTAAGGGAACCTAACATCTCGGGTGTAATATTTTACAACATTCCTGACGCGTCGTCCCCAATTTCTCGGTGTGAACGTTATATACGTCTATAACGTGATATATCCTAGCCTAAGGCGACCTAACATGTCGAATGTAATATTTTACATCATTCCTGGCATGTCGGTCACTACGTCTCGGCGGGAACATTATATACGTCTATAACGTTATATATCCGAGCCTAAGGCAACCTAACATGTCGAATGTAATATTTTACAACATTCCTGGCGTGTCGTCGCCTACTTCTCGATGGGGACATTATGTACATCTATAACGTTGTATATCCTAACCTAACGCAACCTAACATCTGGTATGTAATATTTTACATCATTCCTGGCATGTCCATCCCTACATCTCGGTGGTAACATTATATACGTCTATAACTTTATATATCCTAGACTAAGGCAACCTAACATGTCGAATGTAATATCTTACAACATTCCTGGCGTGACGGCGCCTACTTCCCGATGGGGACATTATATACGTCTATAGCGTTGTATATCCTAACCGAAGGCAACCTAACATCTCGGATGGAATATTTTACAACATTTCTGGCATATCGGTCCCTACTTCTCGGTAGAAACATTGTATACGTCTATAACGATATATATCCTAGCCTAAGGCAACCTAACATCTCGGATGTAATATTTTACAACACTCTGGCGTGTCGTCGCCTGCTTCTCGATGGGGACATTATATACGTCTATAACGTTGTATATCCTAACCTAACGCAACCTAACATTTGGGATGTAAAATTTTAAAACATTCCTGGCATGTCGGTGCCTACGTCTCGGTGGGGACATTATATACGTCTATAACGTGGTACATCCTAACCTAACGCAACCTAACATCTGGGATGTAATATTTTGCAACATTCCTGGCATGTCGGTCCCTACGTCTCGGTGGGAACGTTATATACGTCTATAACGATATATATCCTAACCTAAGGCAACCTAACATCTCGGATGTAATAGTTGACAACATTCCTGCCGTCTCGGCACGTACTCTCCGGTGGGAACATTATATACGTCTATAACGTTATATATCCTAACGTAAGGCAAGATAACATCTTGGATGTAATATTTTGCAACATTCCTGGCGTGTCGTCGCCTGCTTCTCGATGGGGACATTATATACGTCTATAACATTGTATATCCTAACCTAACGCAACCTAACATCTCGGATGTATTATTTTACAACATTCCTGGCGTGTCGGCCCGTACTTCTCGGTGGGAACATTATATACGTCTATAACGTTATTTATCCTAGCCTAATGCGACCTAACATGTCGAATGTAATATTTTACAACATTCCTGGAGTGTCATCGCCTGCTTCTCGAAGGGGACATTATATACATCTAGTACGTTGTATATCCTAACCTAACGCAACCTAACATCTGGGATGGAATATTTTACAACATTCCTGGCATGTCGGTCCCTGCTTCTCGGTGGGAACATTATATACGTCTATAACGTTATATATCATAACCTAAAGCAACCTCACCTCTCTACCGTAATATTTTACAACATTCCTGGCGTGTCGTCGCCTACTTCTCGATGGGGACATTATATACGTCTCTAACGGTATATATCCTAACGTAAGGCAACATAACATCTCGGATGTAATATTCTACAACATTCCTGGCGTGTCGGCCCGTAGATCCCGGTGGTAGCATTATATACGTTTATAACGTTATATATCCGAGCCTAAGGCAACATAACATGTCGAATGTAATATTTTACAACATTCCTGGCGTGTCGTCGCCTACTTCTCGATGGGGACATTATATACATCTATAACGTTGTATATCCTAACCTAACGCAACCTAACATCTGGTATGTAATATTTTACATCATTCCTGGCATGTCCGTTCCTACGTCTCGGTGGTAACATTATATACGTCTATAACGTTATATATCCTAGACTAAGGCAACCTAACATGTCGAATGTAATATTTTACAACATTCCTGGCGTGTCGTCGCCTACTTCTCGATGGGGACATTATATACATCTATAACGTTGTATATCCTAACCTAACGCAACATCACATATGGTATGTAATATTTTACATCATTCCTGGCATGTCGGCCCGTAGATCCCGGTGGTAGCATTATATACGTCTATAACGTTATATATCCGAGCCTAAGGCAACCTAACATGTCGAATGTAATATTTTACAACATTCCTGGCGTGTCGTCGCCTACTTCTCGATCTGGACATTATATACATCTATAACGTTGTATATCCTAACCTAACGCAACCTCACATCTGGTATGTAATATTTTACATCATTCCTGGCATGTCCGTTCCTACGTCTCGGTGGTAACATTATATACGTCTATAACGTTATATATCCTAGATTAAGGCAACCTAACATGTCGAATGTAATATTTTACAACATTCCTGGCGTGTCGTCGCCTACTTCTCGATGGGGACATTATATACATCTATAACGTTGTATATCGTAACCTAACGCAACATAACATATGGTATGTAATATTTTACATCATTCCTGGCATGTCCGTTCCTACGCCTCGGTGGTAACATTATATACGTCTATAACCTTATATATCCTAGACTAAGGCAACCTAACATGTCGAATGTAATATTTTACAACATTCCTGGCGTGTCGTCGCCTACTTCTCGATCTGGACATTATATACATCTATAACGTTGTATATCCTAACCTAACGCAACCTCACATCTGGTATGTAATATTTTACATCATTCCTCGCATGTCCGTTCCTACGTCTCGGTGGTAACATTATATACGTCTATAACGTTATATATCCTAGATTAAGGCAACCTAACATGTCGAATGTAATATTTTACAACATTTCCTGGCGTGTCGTCGCCTACTTCTCGATGGGGACATTATATACACCTATAACGTTATATATCCTAACCTAAGGCAAACTAACCTCAATACCGTAATATTTTACATCATTCCTGACGCGTCGGCCCCTATTTCTCGGTGGGAACGTTATATACGTCTATAACATTGTATATCCTAACCTAACGCAACCTAACATCTGGAATGTAATATTTCACATTATTCCTGGCATGTCGGTCCCTACGTCTCGGTAGGAACACTCTATACGTCTATAGCGTTGTATATCCTAACCCAAGGCAACCTAACATCTCGGGTGTAATATTTTACAACATTCTTGACGCGTCGGCTCCTATTTCTCGGTGGGAACATTAGATACGTCTATAACGTTATATATCATAGCCTAAGGCGACCTAACATGTCGAATGTAATATTTTACATCATTCCTGGCCTGTCGGCCCGTAGTTCCCGGTGGTAGCATTATATACGTCTATAACGTTATATATCCGAGCCTAAGGCAACCTAACATGTCGAATGTAATATTATACAACATTCCTGGCGTGTCGTCGCCTACTTCTCGATGGGGACATTATATACATCTATAACGTTGTATATCCTAACCTAACGCAACCTAACATCTGGTATGTAATATTTTACATCATTCCTGGCTTGTCCATTCCTACGTCTCGGTGGTAACATTATATACGTCTATAACTTTATATATCCTAGACTAAGGCAACCTAACATGTCGAATGTATTATCTTACAACATTTCCTGGCGTGTCGTCGCCTACTTCTCGATGGGGACATTATATACACCTATAACGTTGTATATCCTAACCTAAGGCAACCTAACATCTCGGATGTAATATTTTACAACATTCCTGGCATGTCGGTCCCTTCGTCTCGGCGGGAACATTCTATACGTCTATAACGATATATATCCTAACCTAAGGCAACCTAACATCTCGGATGTATTATTTTACAACATTCCTGGCGTGTCGGCCCGTACTTTTCGGTGGGAACATTATATACGTCTATAACGTTATTTATCCTAGCCTAATGCGACCTAGCATGTCGAATGTAATATTTTACAACATTCCTGGAGTGTCATCGCCTGCTTCTCGAAGGGGACATTATATACATCTATTACGTTGTATATCCTAACCTAACGCAACCTAACATCTGGGATGTAATATTTTGCAACATTGCTGGCATGTCGGTCCCTGCTTCTCGGTGGGAACATTATATACGTCTATAACGTTATATATCATAAACTAAAGCAACCTCACCTCTCTACCGTAATATTTTACAACATTCCTGGCGTGACGGCGCCTACTTCCCGATGGGGACATTATATACGTCTATAGCGTTGTATATCCTAACCGAAGGCAACCTAACATCTCGGATGGAATATTTTACA
The DNA here is from genome assembly GCA_963969225.1 of Xylocopa violacea. Lineage (NCBI taxonomy): Eukaryota > Metazoa > Arthropoda > Insecta > Hymenoptera > Apidae > Xylocopa > Xylocopa violacea. The sequence goes on from CAXAJV010000835.1 coordinate 3,525,894, forward strand.
ACATTCTTGGCATATCGGTCCCTACTTCTCGGTAGAAACATTGTATACGTCTATAACGATATATATCCTAGCCTAAGGCAACCTAACATCTCGGATGTAATATTTTACAACCCTCTGGCGTGTCGTCGCCAGCTTCTCGATGGGGACATTATATACGTCTGTAACGTTGTATATCCTAACCTAACGCAACCTAACATCTGGTATGTAATATTTTACATCATTCCTGGCTTGTCCATTCCTACGTCTCGGTGGGAACATTATATACGTCTATAACGTTATTTATCCTAGCCTAATGCGACCTAACATGTCGAATGTAATATTTTACAACATTCCTGGAGTGTCATCGCCTGCTTCTCGAAGGGGACATTATATACATCTATTACGTTGTATATCCTAACCTAACGCAACCTAACATCTGGGATGTAATATTTTGCAACATTGCTGGCATGTCGGTCCCTGCTTCTCGGTGGGAACATTATATACGTCTATAACGTTATATATCATAAACTAAAGCAACCTCACCTCTCTACCGTAATATTTTACAACATTCCTGGCGTGACGGCGCCTACTTCCCGATGGGGACATTATATACGTCTATAGCGTTGTATATCCTAACCGAAGGCAACCTAACATCTCGGATGGAATATTTTACAACATTCTTGGCATATCGGTCCCTACTTCTCGGTAGAAACATTGTATACGTCTATAACGATATATATCCTAGCCTAAGGCAACCTAACATCTCGGATGTAATATTTTACAACACTCTGGCGTGTCGTCGCCAGCTTCTCGATGGGGACATTATATACGTCTGTAACGTTGTATATCCTAACCTAACGCAACCTAACACCTGGGATGTAATATTTTACATTATTCCTGGCATGTCGGTCCCTACGTCTCGGTGGGAACACTCTATACGTCTATAGCGTTGTATATCCTAACCCAAGGCAAACCTAACATCTCGGGTGTAATATTTTACAACATTCTTGAAGCGTCGGCCCCTATTTCTCGGTGGGAACATTAGATACGTCTATAACGTTATATATCATAGCCTAAGGCGACCTAACATGTCGAATGTAATATTTTACATCATTCCTGGCCTGTCGGCCCGTAGTTCTCGGTGGTAACATTATATACGTCTATAACGTTATATATCCTGGCCTAAGGCAACATAACATGCCGAATGTAATATTTTACAACATTCCTGGCGTGTCGTCGCCTACTTCTCGATGGGGACATTATATACGTCTATAACGTTGTATATCCTAAGCTAAGGCAACCTAATATCTCGGATGTAATAGTTGACAACATTCCTGGCATGTCGGCCCGTACTTCTCGGTGGGGACATTTTATACGACTATAACGTTATATATCCTAGCCTAAGGCGACCTAGCATGTCGAATGAAATATTTTACAACATTCCTGGCGTGTCGTCGCCTACTTCTCGATGGGGACATTATATACGTCTATAACGGTATATATCCTAACGTAAGGCAACATAACATCTCGGATGTAATATTTTACAACATTCGTGGCGTGTCGGCCCGTAGATCCCGGTGGTAGCATTGTATACGTCTATAACGTTATATATCCGAGCCTAAGGCAACCTAACATGTCGAATGTAATATTTTACAACATTCCTGGCGTGTCGTCGCCTACTTCTCGATGGGGATATTATATACATCTATAACGTTGTATATCCTAACCTAACGCAACCTAACATCTGGTATGTAATATTTTACATCATTCCTGGCATGTCCGTTCCTACGTCTCGGTGGTAACATTATATACGTCTATAACGTTATATATCCTAGACTAAGGCAACCTAACATGTCGAATGTAATATTTTACAACATTCCTGGCGTGTCGTCGCCTACTTCTCGATGGGGACATTATATACATCTATAACGTTGTATATCCTAACCTAACGCAACATAACATATGGTATGTAATATTTTACATCATTCCTGGCGTGTCGGCCCGTAGATCCCGGTGGTAGCATTATATACGTCTATAACGTTATATATCCGAGCCTAAGGCAACCTAACATGTCGAATGTAATATTTTACAACATTCCTGGCGTGTCGTCGCCTACTTCTCGATGGGGACATTATATACATCTATAACGTTGTATATCCTAACCTAACGCAACCTCACATCTGGTATGTAATATTTTACATCATTCCTGGCATGTCCGTTCCTACGTCTCGGTAGTAACATCATATACGTCTATAACGTTATATATCCTAGACTAAGGCAACCTAACATGTCGAATGTAATATTTTACAACATTCCTGGCGTGTCGTCGCCTTCTTCTCGATGGGGACATTATATACATCTATAACGTTGTATATCCTAACCTAACGCAACATAACATATGGTATGTAATATGTTACATCATTCCTGGCATGTCCGTTCCTACGCCTCGGTGGTAACATTATATACGTCTATAACCTTATATATCCTAGACTAAGGCAACCTAACATGTCGAATGTTATATTTTACAACATTTCCTGGCGTGTCGTCGCCTACTTCTCGATGGGGACTTTATATACACCTATAACGTTATATATCCTAACCTAAGGCAAACTAACCTCAATACCGTAATATTTTACAACATTCCTGACGCGTTGGCCCCTATTTCTCGGTGGGAACATTATATACGTCTATAACGTTGTATACCCTAACCTAACGCAACCTAACTTCTGGGATGTATAATTTTACAACATTACTGGCATGTCGGTCAATACGTCTCGGTGGGAACGTTATATACGTCTATAACGATATATATCCTAACCTAAGGCAACCTAACATCTCGGATGTAATAGTTGACAACATTCCTGGCGTCTCGGCACGTACTCTCCGGTGGGAACATTATATACGTCTATAACGTTATATATCCTAACGTAAGGCGAACTAACATGTCGAATGTAATATTTTACAACATTCCTGGCGCGTCGGCTCCTACTTTTCGGTGGGAACATTATATACGTCTATAACGTTATATATCCTAACGTAACGCAACCTACCATCTGGGATGTAATATTTTACATTATTCCTGGCATGTCGGTCCCTACGTCTCGGTGGGAACACTCTATACGTCTATAGCGTTGTATATCCTAACCCAAGGCAACCTAACATCTCGGGTGTAATATTTTACAACATTCTTGACGCGTCGGCTCCTATTTCTCGGTGGGAACATTAGATACGTCTATAACGTTATATATCATAGCCTAAGGCGACCTAACATGTCGAATGTAATATTTTACATCATTCCTGGCCTGTCGGACCGTAGTTCTCGGTGGTAACATTATATACGTCTATAACGTTATATATCCTGGCCTAAGGCAACATAACGTGCCGAATGTAATATTTTACAACATTCCTGGCGTGTCGTCGCCTACTTCTCGATGGGGACATTATATACACCTATAACGTTGTATATCCTAACCTAAGGGAACCTAACATCTCGGATGTAATATTTTACAACATTCCTGGCATGTCGGTCCCTACGTCTCGGTGGAAACATTGTATACGTCTATAACGATATATATCCTAGCTTAAGGCAACCTAACATCTCGGATGTAATATTTTACAACATTCTGGCGTGTCGGCTCCTACCTTTCTGTGGGAACATTATATACTTCTATAACGTTATATGTCCTAACGTAAGGAAACATAACACCTCGGATGTAATATTTTACAACATTCCTGGCGTGTCGGCCTGTATTTCTCGGTGGGAACATTCTGTACTTCTATAGCTTTGTATATCCTAACCTAAGGGAACCTAACATCTCGGGTGTAATATTTTACAACATTCTGGCGTGTCGTCGCCTACTTCTCGATGGGGACATTATATACATCTATAACATTGTATATCCTAACCTAAGGCAACCTAACATCTCGGATGTAATATTTTACAACATTCCTGGCATATCGGTCCCTACGTCTCGGTGGAAACATTGTATACGTCTATAACGTTATATATCCTAGCCTAAGGCCACCTAACATGTCGAATGTAATATTTTACAACATTCCTGGCGTGTCGTCGGCTGCTTCTCGATGGGGACATTGTATACGTCTATAACGTTGTATATCCTAACCTAAAGCGACCTAACATCTCGGGCGTAATATTTTACAACATTCCTGGCATGTCGGTCCCTACATCTCGGTGGGAACATACTATACTTCTATAACGTTGTATATCCTAACTTAAGGGAACCTAACATCTCGGATGTAATAGTTGACAACATTCCTGGCGTGTCCGCCCGTACTTCTCGGTGGAAACATTATATACGTCTATAATGTTATATATCCTAGCTTAAGGCGATCTAACATGTCGAATGTAATATTTTACATCATTCCTGGCGTGACGTGCCCTACGTCTCGGTGGTAACATTATATACGTCTATAACGTTATATATCCTAACCTAAGGCAACCTAACATCTCGGATGTAATATTTTATAACATTCCTGGCGTGTCGTCGGCTGCTTCTCGTTGGGGACATTGTATATGTCTATAGCGTTGTATATCCTAACCTAAAGCGACCTAACATCTCGGATGTAATATTTTACAACATTCCTGGCATGTCGGTCCCTACATCTCGGTGGGAACATACTATACGTCTATAGCGTTGTATATCCTAACTTAAGGGAACCGAACATCTCGGATGTAATATTTGACAACTTTCCTGGCGTGTTAGCTCGTACTTCTCGGTTGGAACATCATATGCGTCTATAGCGATATATATCCTAACCGAAGGCAACCTAACATCTGGAATGTAATATTCCTGGCGTGTCGACGCCTACTTCTGAATGGGGACATTATATAAATTTATAACGTTGTATATCCTAACTTAAGGCAACCTAGCATCTCGGATGTAATATTTGACAACATTCCTGGCGTGTCGGCCCGTACTTCTCGGTGGGAACATCATATGCGTCTATAGCGATATATATCCTAACCGAAGGCAACCTAACATCTCGGATGTAATATTTTACACCATTCCTGGGGCGTCGGCTCCTATTTTTCGGTGAGAACATCATATACATCTATAACGTTGTATATCCTAACCTAACGCAACCTCACATCTGGTATGTAATATTTTACATCATTCCTGGCATGTCCGTTCCTACGTCTCGGTGGTAACATTATATACGTCTATAACGTTATATATCCTAGACTAAGGCAACCTAACATGTCGAATGTAATATTTTACAACATTCCTGGCGTGTCGTCGTCTGCTTCTGGATGGGGTCATTATATACATCCATAACGTTGCATATCCTAACCTAAGGCAACCTTACATCTCGGATGTAATATTTTATAACATTCCTGGCGTGTCGTCGCCTGCTTCACGATGGGGACATTATATACGTCTATAACGTTGTATATCCTAACCTAAAGCGACCTAACATCTCGGATGTAATATTTTACAACATTCCTGCCATGTCGGTCCCTACATCTCGGTGGGAACACACTATACGTCTATAACGTTGTATATCCTAACTTAAGGGAACCTAACATCTCGGATGTAATATTTGACAACTTTCCTGGCGTGTTAGCCCGTACTTCTCGGTGGGCTCATCATATACGTCTATAGCGATATATATCCTAGCCTAAGGCGATCAAACATGTCGAATGTAATATTTTACATCATTCCTGACGTGTCGGCCCGTAGTTCTCGGTCGGAACATTATATACGTCTATAACGCTATATATCCTAGCCTAAGGCAACCTAACACCTCGGATGTAATGTTTTACAACATTCCTGGCGTGTCGGCCCCTATTTCTCGGTGGGAACATTATATAATTCAATAACGTTGTATATCCTTATCTAAGGCAGCCTAACATCTCGGATGTAATATTTTACTACATTCCTGCCACGTCGGTCCCTACTTCTCGGTGGGAACATTATATAAGTCTATAACGTTATATATCCTAGCCTGAGGCAACCCTAACATCTAGGAAGTAATATTTTACAACATTCCTGGCGCGTCGGTACCTACTTCTCGGTGGGAACATTATATACGTCTATAACGTTATATATCCTAGCCTAAGACAACCTAACATGTCGAATGTAATATTTTACAGCATTCCTGGCGCGTCGGCCCCTACTTCTCGGTGGGAACATTATATACGTCTATAACGCTATATATCCTAACCTTAGGCAACCTAACATCTCAGATGTAATATTTTACTACATTCCTGGCACGTCGGCCCCTACTTCTCGGTGGGAACATTATATACGTCTATAACGTTATATATCCTAACCTAACGAACCTAACACATCGGATGTAATGTTTTACAACATTCCTGGCGTGTCGGCCCCTATTTCTCGGTGGGAACATTGTATATGTCTATAACGCTATATGTCCTAGCCTGAGACAACCTAACATGTCGAATATAATATTTTACAATATACCTGGCGCGTCGGCATCTACTTCTCGGTGGGAACTGTATATAAGTCAATAACGTTATATATACTAACCTAAGGCAACCTAACATCCCGGATGTAATATTTTACTACATTCCTGGCACGTCGGCCACTACTTCTCGGTGGGAACATTATATAAGTATATAACGCTACATAGCCTAGCCTAAGGCAAACTAACATGTCGAATGTAATATTTTACAACATTCCCGTCACTTCGGCACCTACTTCTCGGTGGGAACAGTATATAAGTCTATAACGTTATATATCCTAACCTAAGGCAACCTAACATCTCGGATGTAATATTTTACTACATTCCTGCTTCGTCGGCCCCTACTTCTCGGTGGGAACATTATATACATCTATAACGTTACTTATCCTAGCCTAAGGCAACCTAACATCTCGGATGTAATATTTTACTACATTCCTAGCATGTCGGCCACTACTTCTCGGTGGGAACATTATATGAGTCTATAACGCTATATATCCTAGCCTAAGGCAAACTAACATGTCGAATGTAATATTTTACAACATTCCCGTCACTTCGGAACCTACTTCTCGGTGGGAACATTATATACGTCTATAACGTTATATATCCTAGCCTAAGGCAACCTAACATCTCGGATGTTATATTTTACTACATTCCTGGCGCGCCGGCCCCTACTTCTCGGTGGGAACAGTATATACGTCTATAACGTTATATATCCTAGCCTAAGACAATCCTAACATCTCGGAAGTAATATTTTACAACATTCCTAGCGCGTCGGCACCTACTTTTCGGTGGGAACATTATATACGTCTATAACGTTATATATCTTAGCCTAAGGCAACCTAACATCTCGGATGTTATATTTTACTACAGTCCCGGCGCGCCGGCCCCTACTTCTCGGTGGGAACATTATATAAGTCTACAACGTTATATATCCTAGCCTAAGGTAATCCTAACATCTCGGATGTAATATTTTACAACATTCCTGGCGCGTCGGCACCTACTTCTCGGTGGGAACATTATATAAGTCTATAACGTTATATATCCTAACCTAAGGCAACCTAACATCTCGGATGTAATATTTTACTACATTCCTGCTTCGTCGGCCCCTACTTCTCGGTGGGAACATTATATACATCTATAACGTTACTTATCCTAGCCTAAGGCAACCTAACATCTCGGATGTAATATTTTACTACATTCCTAGCATGTCGGCCACTACTTCTCGGTGGGAACATTATATGAGTCTATAACGCTATATATCCTAGCCTAAGGCAAACTAACATGTCGAATGTAATATGTTACAACATTCCCGTCACTTCGGCACCTACTTCTCGGTGGGAACATTATATACGTCTATAACGTTATATATCCTAGCCTAAGGCAACCTAACATCTCGGATGTTATATTTTACTACATTCCTGGCGCGCCGGCCCCTACTTCTCGGTGGGAACAGCATATACGTCTATAACGTTATATATCCTAGCCTAAGGCAATCCTAACATCTCGGAAGTAATATTTTACAACATTCCTAGCGCGTCGGCACCTACTTTTCGGTGGGAACATTATATACGTCTATAACGTTATATATCCTAGCCTAAGACAACCCAACATGTCGAATGTAATATTTTACAGCATTCCTGGCGCGTCGGCCCCTACTTCTCGGTGGGAACATTATATACGCCTAGAACGCTATATATCCTAACCTAAGGCAACCTAACATCTCGGATGTAATATTTTACTACATTCCTGGCACGTCGGCCCCTACATCTCGGTGGGAACATTATATACGTCTATAACTCTATATATCCTAGCCTAAGGCAAACTAACATGTCGAATGTAATATTTTACAACATTCTCGTCACTTCGGCCCCTACTTCTCGGTGGGAACTTTATATACGTCTATAACGTTATATATCCTAGTTTAAGGCAACCTAACATCTCGGATGTAATATTTTACTACATTCGGGGCGCACCGGCACCTACTTCTCGGTGGGAACATTATATACGTCTATAACGTTATATATCTTAGCCTAAGGCAATCCTAACATCTCGGATGTAATATTTTACAACATTCCTGGCGCTTCGGCACCTACTTCTCGGTGGGAACATTATATACGTCTATAACGTTATATATACTAACCTAAGGGAAGCTAACACCTCGGATGTAATGTTTTACAACATTCCTGGCGTGTCGGCCCCTATTTCTCGGTGGGAACATTGTATATGTCTATAACGCTATATGTCCTAGCCTGAGACAACCTAACATCTCGGATGTTATATTTTACCACATTCCTGGCGCGCCGGCCCCTACTTCTCGGTGGGAACAGTATATACGTCTATAACGTTATATATCCTAGCCTAAGGCAATCCTTACATCTCGGAAGTAATATTTTACAACATTCCTAGCGCGTCGGTACCTACTTCTCGGTGGGAACATTATATACGTCTATAACGTTATATATCCTAGCCTAAGACAACCTAACATGTCGAATGTAATATTTTACAGCATTCGTGGCGCGTCGGCCCCTACTTCTCGGTGGGAACATTATATACGTCTATAACGCTATATATCCTAACCTAAGGCAACCTAACATCTCGGATGTAATATTTTACTACATTCCTGGCACGTCGGCCCCTACTTCTCAGTGGGAACATTATATACGTCTATAACTCTATATATCCTAGCCTAAGGCAAACTAACATGTCGAATGTAATATTTTGCAACATTCCCGTCACTTCGGCCCCTACTTCTCGGTGGGAACTTTATATACGTCTATAACGTTATATATCCTAGATTAAGGCAACCTAACATCTCGGATGTAATATTTTCCTACATTCGTGGCGCACCGGCACCTACTTCTCGGTGGGAACGTTATATACGTCTATAACGTTATATATCCTAGCCTAAGGCAATCCTTACATCTCGGAAGTAATATTTTACAACATTCCTAGCGCGTCGGCACCTACTTCTCGGTGGGAACATTATATACGTCTATAACGTTATATATCCTAGCCTAAGACAACCTAACATGTCGAATGTAATATTTTACAGCATTCCTGGCGCGTCGGCCCCTACTTCTCGGTGGGAACATTATATACGTCTATAACGCTATATATCCTAACCTAAGGCAACCTAACATCTCGGATGTAATATTTAACTACATTCCTAGCACGTCGGCCCCTACTTCTCAGTGGGAAGATTATATACGTCTATAACTCTATATATCCTAGCCTAAGGCAAACTAACATGTCGAATGTAATATTTTACAACATTCCCGTCACTCCGGCCCCTACTTCTCGGTGGGAACTTTATATACGTCTATAACGTTATATATCCTAGATTGAGGCAACCTAACATCTCGGATGTAATATGTTACTACATTCGTGGCGCACCGGCACCTACTTCTCGGTGGGAACATTATATACGTCTATAACGTTATATATCCTAGCCTAAGGCAATCCTAACATCTCGGATGTAATATTTTACAACATTCCTGGTGCGTCGGCACCTACTTCTCGGTGGGAACATTATATACGTCTATAACGTTATATATCCTAACCTAACGAACCTAACACATCGGATGTAATGTTTTACAACATTCCTGGCGTGTCGGCCCCTATTTCTCGGTGGGAACATTGTATATGTCTATAACGCTATATGTCCTAGCCTGAGACAACCTAACATGTCGAATATAATATTTTACAATATACCTGGCGCGTCGGCATCTACTTCTCGGTGGGAACTGTATATAAGTCAATAACGTTATATATACTAACCTAAGGCAACCTAACATCCCGGATGTAATATTTTACTACATTCCTGGCACGTCGGCCACTACTTCTCGGTGGGAACATTATATAAGTATATAACGCTACATAGCCTAGCCTAAGGCAAACTAACATGTCGAATGTAATATTTTACAACATTCCCGTCACTTCGGCACCTACTTCTCGGTGGGAACAGTATATAAGTCTATAACGTTATATATCCTAACCTAAGGCAACCTAACATCTCGGATGTAATATTTTACTACATTCCTGCTTCGTCGGCCCCTACTTCTCGGTGGGAACATTATATACATCTATAACGTTACTTATCCTAGCCTAAGGCAACCTAACATCTCGGATGTAATATTTTACTACATTCCTAGCATGTCGGCCACTACTTCTCGGTGGGAACATTATATGAGTCTATAACGCTATATATCCTAGCCTAAGGCAAACTAACATGTCGAATGTAATATTTTACAACATTCCCGTCACTTCGGAACCTACTTCTCGGTGGGAACATTATATACGTCTATAACGTTATATATCCTAGCCTAAGGCAACCTAACATCTCGGATGTTATATTTTACTACATTCCTGGCGCGCCGGCCCCTACTTCTCGGTGGGAACAGTATATACGTCTATAACGTTATATATCCTAGCCTAAGACAATCCTAACATCTCGGAAGTAATATTTTACAACATTCCTAGCGCGTCGGCACCTACTTTTCGGTGGGAACATTATATACGTCTATAACGTTATATATCTTAGCCTAAGGCAACCTAACATCTCGGATGTTATATTTTACTACAGTCCCGGCGCGCCGGCCCCTACTTCTCGGTGGGAACATTATATAAGTCTACAACGTTATATATCCTAGCCTAAGGTAATCCTAACATCTCGGATGTAATATTTTACAACATTCCTGGCGCGTCGGCACCTACTTCTCGGTGGGAACATTATATAAGTCTATAACGTTATATATCCTAACCTAAGGCAACCTAACATCTCGGATGTAATATTTTACTACATTCCTGCTTCGTCGGCCCCTACTTCTCGGTGGGAACATTATATACATCTATAACGTTACTTATCCTAGCCTAAGGCAACCTAACATCTCGGATGTAATATTTTACTACATTCCTAGCATGTCGGCCACTACTTCTCGGTGGGAACATTATATGAGTCTATAACGCTATATATCCTAGCCTAAGGCAAACTAACATGTCGAATGTAATATGTTACAACATTCCCGTCACTTCGGCACCTACTTCTCGGTGGGAACATTATATACGTCTATAACGTTATATATCCTAGCCTAAGGCAACCTAACATCTCGGATGTTATATTTTACTACATTCCTGGCGCGCCGGCCCCTACTTCTCGGTGGGAACAGCATATACGTCTATAACGTTATATATCCTAGCCTAAGGCAATCCTAACATCTCGGAAGTAATATTTTACAACATTCCTAGCGCGTCGGCACCTACTTTTCGGTGGGAACATTATATACGTCTATAACGTTATATATCCTAGCCTAAGACAACCCAACATGTCGAATGTAATATTTTACAGCATTCCTGGCGCGTCGGCCCCTACTTCTCGGTGGGAACATTATATACGCCTAGAACGCTATATATCCTAACCTAAGGCAACCTAACATCTCGGATGTAATATTTTACTACATTCCTGGCACGTCGGCCCCTACTTCTCGGTGGGAACATTATATACGTCTATAACTCTATATATCCTAGCCTAAGGCAAACTAACATGTCGAATGTAATATTTTACAACATTCTCGTCACTTCGGCCCCTACTTCTCGGTGGGAACTTTATATACGTCTATAACGTTATATATCCTAGTTTAAGGCAACCTAACATCTCGGATGTAATATTTTACTACATTCGGGGCGCACCGGCACCTACTTCTCGGTGGGAACATTATATACGTCTATAACGTTATATATCTTAGCCTAAGGCAATCCTAACATCTCGGATGTAATATTTTACAACATTCCTGGCGCTTCGGCACCTACTTCTCGGTGGGAACATTATATACGTCTATAACGTTATATATACTAACCTAAGGGAAGCTAACACCTCGGATGTAATGTTTTACAACATTCCTGGCGTGTCGGCCCCTATTTCTCGGTGGGAACATTGTATATGTCTATAACGCTATATGTCCTAGCCTGAGACAACCTAACATCTCGGATGTTATATTTTACCACATTCCTGGCGCGCCGGCCCCTACTTCTCGGTGGGAACAGTATATACGTCTATAACGTTATATATCCTAGCCTAAGGCAATCCTTACATCTCGGAAGTAATATTTTACAACATTCCTAGCGCGTCGGTACCTACTTCTCGGTGGGAACATTATATACGTCTATAACGTTATATATCCTAGCCTAAGACAACCTAACATGTCGAATGTAATATTTTACAGCATTCGTGGCGCGTCGGCCCCTACTTCTCGGTGGGAACATTATATACGTCTATAACGCTATATATCCTAACCTAAGGCAACCTAACATCTCGGATGTAATATTTTACTACATTCCTGGCACGTCGGCCCCTACTTCTCAGTGGGAACATTATATACGTCTATAACTCTATATATCCTAGCCTAAGGCAAACTAACATGTCGAATGTAATATTTTGCAACATTCCCGTCACTTCGGCCCCTACTTCTCGGTGGGAACTTTATATACGTCTATAACGTTATATATCCTAGATTAAGGCAACCTAACATCTCGGATGTAATATTTTCCTACATTCGTGGCGCACCGGCACCTACTTCTCGGTGGGAACGTTATATACGTCTATAACGTTATATATCCTAGCCTAAGGCAATCCTTACATCTCGGAAGTAATATTTTACAACATTCCTAGCGCGTCGGCACCTACTTCTCGGTGGGAACATTATATACGTCTATAACGTTATATATCCTAGCCTAAGACAACCTAACATGTCGAATGTAATATTTTACAGCATTCCTGGCGCGTCGGCCCCTACTTCTCGGTGGGAACATTATATACGTCTATAACGCTATATATCCTAACCTAAGGCAACCTAACATCTCGGATGTAATATTTAACTACATTCCTAGCACGTCGGCCCCTACTTCTCAGTGGGAACATTATATACGTCTATAACTCTATATATCCTAGCCTAAGGCAAACTAACATGTCGAATGTAATATTTTACAACATTCCCGTCACTCCGGCCCCTACTTCTCGGTGGGAACTTTATATACGTCTATAACGTTATATATCCTAGATTGAGGCAACCTAACATCTCGGATGTAATATGTTACTACATTCGTGGCGCACCGGCACCTACTTCTCGGTGGGAACATTATATACGTCTATAACGTTATATATCCTAGCCTAAGGCAATCCTAACATCTCGGATGTAATATTTTACAACATTCCTGGTGCGTCGGCACCTACTTCTCGGTGGGAACATTATATACGTCTATAACGTTATATATCCTAACCTAACGAACCTAACACATCGGATGTAATGTTTTACAACATTCCTGGCGTGTCGGCCCCTATTTCTCGGTGGGAACATTGTATATGTCTATAACGCTATATGTCCTAGCCTGAGACAACCTAACATGTCGAATATAATATTTTACAATATACCTGGCGCGTCGGCATCTACTTCTCGGTGGGAACAGTATATAAGTCAATAACGTTATATATACTAACCTAAGGCAACCTAACATCCCGGATGTAATATTTTACTACATTCCTGGCACGTCGGCCACTACTTCTCGGTGGGAACATTATATAAGTCTATAACGCTATATAGCCTAGCCTAAGGCAAACTAACATGTCGAATGTAATATTTTACAACATTCCCGTCACTTCGGCACCTACTTCTCGGTGGGAACATTATATACGTCTATAACGTTATATATCTTAGCCTAAGGCAACCCAACATCTCGGATGTTATATTTTACTACAGTCCCGGCGCGCCGGCCCCTACTTCTCGGTGGGAACATTATATAAGTCTACAACGTTATATATCCTAGCCTAAGGTAATCCTAACATCTCGGATGTAATATTTTACAACATTCCTGGCGCGTCGACACCTACTTCTCGGTGGGAACGGTATATAAGTCTATAACGTTATATATCCTAACCTAAGGCAACCAAACATCTCGGATGTAATATTTTACTACATTCCTGCTTCGTCGGCCCCTACTTCTCGGTGGGAACATTATATACATCTATAACGTTACTTATCCTAGCCTAAGGCAACCTAACATCTCGGATGTAATATTTTACTACATTCGTGGCGCACCGGACCCTACTTCTCGGTGGGAACATTATTTAGGTCTATAACGTTATATATCCTAGCCTAAGGCAATCCTAACATCTCGGATGTAATATTTTACAACATTCCTAGCGCGTCGGCCCCTATTTTTCGGTGGGAACATTACATACGTCTATAACGTTATATATCCTTGTCTAAGGCAACCTAACATGGCGAATGTAATATTTTACAACATTCCTGGCGTGTCGTCGCCTGCTTCTCGATGGGGACATTATATACGTCTATAACGTTGTATATCCTAACCTAACGCTACCTAACACTTGGGATGTAATATTTTACAACATTCCTGGCATGTCGGTCCCTACATCTCGGTGGGAACATTCTATACGTCTATAACGATGTATATCCTAACCTAAGGGAACCTAACATCTCGGGTTTAATATTTTACAACATTCCTGACGCGTCGGCCCCTATTTTTCGCTGGGAAAATTATATACGTCTATAACGTTATATATCCTAGCCTAAGGCAACCTATCATATCGACTGTAATATTTTACAACATTCCTGGCATGTCGGTTCCTACTTCTCTGTGGGAACATTGTATACGTCTATAACGATATATGTCCTAGCCTAAGGCAACCTAAAATCTCGGATGTGATATTTTACAGCATTCCTGGCGTGTCGTCGCCTGCTTCTCGCTGGGAACATTATATACGTCTATAACGTTGTATATCCTAACCTAACGCAGCCTAACATCTGGGATGTAATATTCCTGGCGTGTCGTCGCCTGCTTCTGGATGGAGACATTATATACGTCTATAACGTTATATATCCTAACCTAAGGGAACCTAACTTCTCGGGTGTAATATTTGAAAACATTCCTGGCGTGTTAGCCCGTACTTCGCGGTGGGAACATCATATACGTCTATAGCGATATATATCCTAGCCTAAGGCGACCTAACATGTCGAATGTAATATTTTACATCATTCCTGACGTGTCGGCGCATAGTTCTCGGTGGTAACATTATATACGTCTATAACGTTATATATCCTAGCCTAAGGCACCCTAACATCTCGGATGTAATATTTGACAACATTCCTTGCGCGTCGGCTCCTACTTTTCGGTGGGAACATTATATAGGTCTATAACATTATGTATCCTATCGTAAGGCAACACAACATCTCGGATGTAACATTTTAGAACATTCCTGGCGTGTCGTCGCCTGCTTCTCGATGGGGACATTATATACGTCTATAACGTTGTATATCCTAACCTAACGCCACCTAACACTTGGGATGTAATATTTTACAACATTCCTGACGCGTCGGTCCCTACTTCTCGATGGGGACATTATATACGTCTATAACGTTGTATATCCTAACCTAACGCAACCTAACTTCTGGGATGTAATATTTTACCACATTCCTGGCGCGTCGGCTCCTACTTTTCGGTGGGAACATTATATACGTCTATAACGTAATATATCCTGACGTAAGGCAACATAACGTCTCGCATGTAATATTTTACCACAATCCTGGCGTGTCGTCGCCTGCTTCTCGATGGGGACATTATATACGTCTATAACGTTGTATATCCTAACCTTAAGAAACCTAACATCTGCAATGTAATATTTTACAAGATTCCTGGCATTTCGGTCCCCACGTCTCGATGGGAACATTATATACGTCTATAACAATATATATCCTAACCTAAAGCAACCTAACATCTCGGGTGTAATATTTTACAACATTCCTGACGCGTCGGTCCCTGCGTCTCGGTGGGAACATTATATACGTCTATAACGTTATATATCATAACCTAAGGCAACCTCACCTATCTACCGTAATATTTTACAACATTCCTGGCGTGACGGCGCCTTCTTCCCGATGGGGACATTATATACGTCTATAACGTTGTATATCCTAACCTAAGGGAACCTAACATCTCGGGTGTAATATTTTACAACATTCCTGACGCGTCGTCCCCAATTTCTCGGTGTGAACGTTATATACGTCTATAACGTGATATATCCTAGCCTAAGGCGACCTAACATGTCGAATGTAATATTTTACATCATTCCTGGCATGTCGGTCACTACGTCTCGGCGGGAACATTATATACGTCTATAACGTTATATATCCGAGCCTAAGGCAACCTAACATGTCGAATGTAATATTTTACAACATTCCTGGCGTGTCGTCGCCTACTTCTCGATGGGGACATTATGTACATCTATAACGTTGTATATCCTAACCTAACGCAACCTAACATCTGGTATGTAATATTTTACATCATTCCTGGCATGTCCATCCCTACATCTCGGTGGTAACATTATATACGTCTATAACTTTATATATCCTAGACTAAGGCAACCTAACATGTCGAATGTAATATCTTACAACATTCCTGGCGTGACGGCGCCTACTTCCCGATGGGGACATTATATACGTCTATAGCGTTGTATATCCTAACCGAAGGCAACCTAACATCTCGGATGGAATATTTTACAACATTTCTGGCATATCGGTCCCTACTTCTCGGTAGAAACATTGTATACGTCTATAACGATATATATCCTAGCCTAAGGCAACCTAACATCTCGGATGTAATATTTTACAACACTCTGGCGTGTCGTCGCCTGCTTCTCGATGGGGACATTATATACGTCTATAACGTTGTATATCCTAACCTAACGCAACCTAACATTTGGGATGTAAAATTTTAAAACATTCCTGGCATGTCGGTGCCTACGTCTCGGTGGGGACATTATATACGTCTATAACGTGGTACATCCTAACCTAACGCAACCTAACATCTGGGATGTAATATTTTGCAACATTCCTGGCATGTCGGTCCCTACGTCTCGGTGGGAACGTTATATACGTCTATAACGATATATATCCTAACCTAAGGCAACCTAACATCTCGGATGTAATAGTTGACAACATTCCTGCCGTCTCGGCACGTACTCTCCGGTGGGAACATTATATACGTCTATAACGTTATATATCCTAACGTAAGGCAAGATAACATCTTGGATGTAATATTTTGCAACATTCCTGGCGTGTCGTCGCCTGCTTCTCGATGGGGACATTATATACGTCTCTAACGTTGTATATCCTAACCTAACGCCACCTAACACTTGGGATCTAATATTTTACAACATTCCTGGCATGTCGGTCCCTACATCTCGGTGGGAACATTCTATACGTCTATAACGATGTATATCCTAACCTAAGGGAAACTAACATCTCGGGTTTAATATTTTACAACATTCCTGACGCGTCGGCCCCTATTTTTCGGTGGGAACATTACATACGTCTATAACGTTATATATCCTTGTCTAAGGCAACCTAACATGGCGAATGTAATATTTTACAACATTCCTGGCGTGTCGTCGCCTGCTTCTCGATGGGGACATTATATACGTCTATAACGTTGTATATCCTAACCTAACGCTACCTAACACTTGGGATGTAATATTTTACAACATTCCTGGCATGTCGGTCCCTACATCTCGGTGGGAACATTCTATACGTCTATAACGATGTATATCCTAACCTAAGGGAACCTAACATCTCGGGTTTAATATTTTACAACATTCCTGACGCGTCGGCCCCTATTTTTCGCTGGGAAAATTATATACGTCTATAACGTTATATATCCTAGCCTAAGGCAACCTATCATATCGACTGTAATATTTTACAACATTCCTGGCATGTCGGTTCCTACTTCTCTGTGGGAACATTGTATACGTCTATAACGATATATGTCCTAGCCTAAGGCAACCTAAAATCTCGGATGTGATATTTTACAGCATTCCTGGCGTGTCGTCGCCTGCTTCTCGCTGGGAACATTATATACGTCTATAACGTTGTATATCCTAACCTAACGCAGCCTAACATCTGGGATGTAATATTCCTGGCGTGTCGTCGCCTGCTTCTGGATGGAGACATTATATACGTCTATAACGTTATATATCCTAACCTAAGGGAACCTAACTTCTCGGGTGTAATATTTGAAAACATTCCTGGCGTGTTAGCCCGTACTTCGCGGTGGGAACATCATATACGTCTATAGCGATATATATCCTAGCCTAAGGCGACCTAACATGTCGAATGTAATATTTTACATCATTCCTGACGTGTCGGCGCATAGTTCTCGGTGGTAACATTATATACGTCTATAACGTTATATATCCTAGCCTAAGGCACCCTAACATCTCGGATGTAATATTTGACAACATTCCTTGCGCGTCGGCTCCTACTTTTCGGTGGGAACATTATATAGGTCTATAACATTATGTATCCTATCGTAAGGCAACACAACATCTCGGATGTAACATTTTAGAACATTCCTGGCGTGTCGTCGCCTGCTTCTCGATGGGGACATTATATACGTCTATAACGTTGTATATCCTAACCTAACGCCACCTAACACTTGGGATGTAATATTTTACAACATTCCTGACGCGTCGGTCCCTACTTCTCGATGGGGACATTATATACGTCTATAACGTTGTATATCCTAACCTAACGCAACCTAACTTCTGGGATGTAATATTTTACCACATTCCTGGCGCGTCGGCTCCTACTTTTCGGTGGGAACATTATATACGTCTATAACGTAATATATCCTGACGTAAGGCAACATAACGTCTCGCATGTAATATTTTACCACAATCCTGGCGTGTCGTCGCCTGCTTCTCGATGGGGACATTATATACGTCTATAACGTTGTATATCCTAACCTTAAGAAACCTAACATCTGCAATGTAATATTTTACAAGATTCCTGGCATTTCGGTCCCCACGTCTCGATGGGAACATTATATACGTCTATAACAATATATATCCTAACCTAAAGCAACCTAACATCTCGGGTGTAATATTTTACAACATTCCTGACGCGTCGGTCCCTGCGTCTCGGTGGGAACATTATATACGTCTATAACGTTATATATCATAACCTAAGGCAACCTCACCTATCTACCGTAATATTTTACAACATTCCTGGCGTGACGGCGCCTTCTTCCCGATGGGGACATTATATACGTCTATAACGTTGTATATCCTAACCTAAGGGAACCTAACATCTCGGGTGTAATATTTTACAACATTCCTGACGCGTCGTCCCCAATTTCTCGGTGTGAACGTTATATACGTCTATAACGTGATATATCCTAGCCTAAGGCGACCTAACATGTCGAATGTAATATTTTACATCATTCCTGGCATGTCGGTCACTACGTCTCGGCGGGAACATTATATACGTCTATAACGTTATATATCCGAGCCTAAGGCAACCTAACATGTCGAATGTAATATTTTACAACATTCCTGGCGTGTCGTCGCCTACTTCTCGATGGGGACATTATGTACATCTATAACGTTGTATATCCTAACCTAACGCAACCTAACATCTGGTATGTAATATTTTACATCATTCCTGGCATGTCCATCCCTACATCTCGGTGGTAACATTATATACGTCTATAACTTTATATATCCTAGACTAAGGCAACCTAACATGTCGAATGTAATATCTTACAACATTCCTGGCGTGACGGCGCCTACTTCCCGATGGGGACATTATATACGTCTATAGCGTTGTATATCCTAACCGAAGGCAACCTAACATCTCGGATGGAATATTTTACAACATTTCTGGCATATCGGTCCCTACTTCTCGGTAGAAACATTGTATACGTCTATAACGATATATATCCTAGCCTAAGGCAACCTAACATCTCGGATGTAATATTTTACAACACTCTGGCGTGTCGTCGCCTGCTTCTCGATGGGGACATTATATACGTCTATAACGTTGTATATCCTAACCTAACGCAACCTAACATTTGGGATGTAAAATTTTAAAACATTCCTGGCATGTCGGTGCCTACGTCTCGGTGGGGACATTATATACGTCTATAACGTGGTACATCCTAACCTAACGCAACCTAACATCTGGGATGTAATATTTTGCAACATTCCTGGCATGTCGGTCCCTACGTCTCGGTGGGAACGTTATATACGTCTATAACGATATATATCCTAACCTAAGGCAACCTAACATCTCGGATGTAATAGTTGACAACATTCCTGCCGTCTCGGCACGTACTCTCCGGTGGGAACATTATATACGTCTATAACGTTATATATCCTAACGTAAGGCAAGATAACATCTTGGATGTAATATTTTGCAACATTCCTGGCGTGTCGTCGCCTGCTTCTCGATGGGGACATTATATACGTCTCTAACGTTGTATATCCTAACCTAACGCCACCTAACACTTGGGATCTAATATTTTACAACATTCCTGGCATGTCGGTCCCTACATCTCGGTGGGAACATTCTATACGTCTATAACGATGTATATCCTAACCTAAGGGAAACTAACATCTCGGGTTTAATATTTTACAACATTCCTGACGCGTCGGCCCCTATTTTTCGGTGGGAACATTACATACGTCTATAACGTTATATATCCTTGTCTAAGGCAACCTAACATGGCGAATGTAATATTTTACAACATTCCTGGCGTGTCGTCGCCTGCTTCTCGATGGGGACATTATATACGTCTATAACGTTGTATATCCTAACCTAACGCTACCTAACACTTGGGATGTAATATTTTACAACATTCCTGGCATGTCGGTCCCTACATCTCGGTGGGAACATTCTATACGTCTATAACGATGTATATCCTAACCTAAGGGAACCTAACATCTCGGGTTTAATATTTTACAACATTCCTGACGCGTCGGCCCCTATTTTTCGCTGGGAAAATTATATACGTCTATAACGTTATATATCCTAGCCTAAGGCAACCTATCATATCGACTGTAATATTTTACAACATTCCTGGCATGTCGGTTCCTACTTCTCTGTGGGAACATTGTATACGTCTATAACGATATATGTCCTAGCCTAAGGCAACCTAAAATCTCGGATGTGATATTTTACAGCATTCCTGGCGTGTCGTCGCCTGCTTCTCGCTGGGAACATTATATACGTCTATAACGTTGTATATCCTAACCTAACGCAGCCTAACATCTGGGATGTAATATTCCTGGCGTGTCGTCGCCTGCTTCTGGATGGAGACATTATATACGTCTATAACGTTATATATCCTAACCTAAGGGAACCTAACTTCTCGGGTGTAATATTTGAAAACATTCCTGGCGTGTTAGCCCGTACTTCGCGGTGGGAACATCATATACGTCTATAGCGATATATATCCTAGCCTAAGGCGACCTAACATGTCGAATGTAATATTTTACATCATTCCTGACGTGTCGGCGCATAGTTCTCGGTGGTAACATTATATACGTCTATAACGTTATATATCCTAGCCTAAGGCACCCTAACATCTCGGATGTAATATTTGACAACATTCCTTGCGCGTCGGCTCCTACTTTTCGGTGGGAACATTATATAGGTCTATAACATTATGTATCCTATCGTAAGGCAACACAACATCTCGGATGTAACATTTTAGAACATTCCTGGCGTGTCGTCGCCTGCTTCTCGATGGGGACATTATATACGTCTATAACGTTGTATATCCTAACCTAACGCCACCTAACACTTGGGATGTAATATTTTACAACATTCCTGACGCGTCGGTCCCTACTTCTCGATGGGGACATTATATACGTCTATAACGTTGTATATCCTAACCTAACGCAACCTAACTTCTGGGATGTAATATTTTACCACATTCCTGGCGCGTCGGCTCCTACTTTTCGGTGGGAACATTATATACGTCTATAACGTAATATATCCTGACGTAAGGCAACATAACGTCTCGCATGTAATATTTTACCACAATCCTGGCGTGTCGTCGCCTGCTTCTCGATGGGGACATTATATACGTCTATAACGTTGTATATCCTAACCTTAAGAAACCTAACATCTGCAATGTAATATTTTACAAGATTCCTGGCATTTCGGTCCCCACGTCTCGATGGGAACATTATATACGTCTATAACAATATATATCCTAACCTAAAGCAACCTAACATCTCGGGTGTAATATTTTACAACATTCCTGACGCGTCGGTCCCTGCGTCTCGGTGGGAACATTATATACGTCTATAACGTTATATATCATAACCTAAGGCAACCTCACCTATCTACCGTAATATTTTACAACATTCCTGGCGTGACGGCGCCTTCTTCCCGATGGGGACATTATATACGTCTATAACGTTGTATATCCTAACCTAAGGGAACCTAACATCTCGGGTGTAATATTTTACAACATTCCTGACGCGTCGTCCCCAATTTCTCGGTGTGAACGTTATATACGTCTATAACGTGATATATCCTAGCCTAAGGCGACCTAACATGTCGAATGTAATATTTTACATCATTCCTGGCATGTCGGTCACTACGTCTCGGCGGGAACATTATATACGTCTATAACGTTATATATCCGAGCCTAAGGCAACCTAACATGTCGAATGTAATATTTTACAACATTCCTGGCGTGTCGTCGCCTACTTCTCGATGGGGACATTATGTACATCTATAACGTTGTATATCCTAACCTAACGCAACCTAACATCTGGTATGTAATATTTTACATCATTCCTGGCATGTCCATCCCTACATCTCGGTGGTAACATTATATACGTCTATAACTTTATATATCCTAGACTAAGGCAACCTAACATGTCGAATGTAATATCTTACAACATTCCTGGCGTGACGGCGCCTACTTCCCGATGGGGACATTATATACGTCTATAGCGTTGTATATCCTAACCGAAGGCAACCTAACATCTCGGATGGAATATTTTACAACATTTCTGGCATATCGGTCCCTACTTCTCGGTAGAAACATTGTATACGTCTATAACGATATATATCCTAGCCTAAGGCAACCTAACATCTCGGATGTAATATTTTACAACACTCTGGCGTGTCGTCGCCTGCTTCTCGATGGGGACATTATATACGTCTATAACGTTGTATATCCTAACCTAACGCAACCTAACATTTGGGATGTAAAATTTTAAAACATTCCTGGCATGTCGGTGCCTACGTCTCGGTGGGGACATTATATACGTCTATAACGTGGTACATCCTAACCTAACGCAACCTAACATCTGGGATGTAATATTTTGCAACATTCCTGGCATGTCGGTCCCTACGTCTCGGTGGGAACGTTATATACGTCTATAACGATATATATCCTAACCTAAGGCAACCTAACATCTCGGATGTAATAGTTGACAACATTCCTGCCGTCTCGGCACGTACTCTCCGGTGGGAACATTATATACGTCTATAACGTTATATATCCTAACGTAAGGCAAGATAACATCTTGGATGTAATATTTTGCAACATTCCTGGCGTGTCGTCGCCTGCTTCTCGATGGGGACATTATATACGTCTATAACATTGTATATCCTAACCTAACGCAACCTAACATCTCGGATGTATTATTTTACAACATTCCTGGCGTGTCGGCCCGTACTTCTCGGTGGGAACATTATATACGTCTATAACGTTATTTATCCTAGCCTAATGCGACCTAACATGTCGAATGTAATATTTTACAACATTCCTGGAGTGTCATCGCCTGCTTCTCGAAGGGGACATTATATACATCTAGTACGTTGTATATCCTAACCTAACGCAACCTAACATCTGGGATGGAATATTTTACAACATTCCTGGCATGTCGGTCCCTGCTTCTCGGTGGGAACATTATATACGTCTATAACGTTATATATCATAACCTAAAGCAACCTCACCTCTCTACCGTAATATTTTACAACATTCCTGGCGTGTCGTCGCCTACTTCTCGATGGGGACATTATATACGTCTCTAACGGTATATATCCTAACGTAAGGCAACATAACATCTCGGATGTAATATTCTACAACATTCCTGGCGTGTCGGCCCGTAGATCCCGGTGGTAGCATTATATACGTTTATAACGTTATATATCCGAGCCTAAGGCAACATAACATGTCGAATGTAATATTTTACAACATTCCTGGCGTGTCGTCGCCTACTTCTCGATGGGGACATTATATACATCTATAACGTTGTATATCCTAACCTAACGCAACCTAACATCTGGTATGTAATATTTTACATCATTCCTGGCATGTCCGTTCCTACGTCTCGGTGGTAACATTATATACGTCTATAACGTTATATATCCTAGACTAAGGCAACCTAACATGTCGAATGTAATATTTTACAACATTCCTGGCGTGTCGTCGCCTACTTCTCGATGGGGACATTATATACATCTATAACGTTGTATATCCTAACCTAACGCAACATCACATATGGTATGTAATATTTTACATCATTCCTGGCATGTCGGCCCGTAGATCCCGGTGGTAGCATTATATACGTCTATAACGTTATATATCCGAGCCTAAGGCAACCTAACATGTCGAATGTAATATTTTACAACATTCCTGGCGTGTCGTCGCCTACTTCTCGATCTGGACATTATATACATCTATAACGTTGTATATCCTAACCTAACGCAACCTCACATCTGGTATGTAATATTTTACATCATTCCTGGCATGTCCGTTCCTACGTCTCGGTGGTAACATTATATACGTCTATAACGTTATATATCCTAGATTAAGGCAACCTAACATGTCGAATGTAATATTTTACAACATTCCTGGCGTGTCGTCGCCTACTTCTCGATGGGGACATTATATACATCTATAACGTTGTATATCGTAACCTAACGCAACATAACATATGGTATGTAATATTTTACATCATTCCTGGCATGTCCGTTCCTACGCCTCGGTGGTAACATTATATACGTCTATAACCTTATATATCCTAGACTAAGGCAACCTAACATGTCGAATGTAATATTTTACAACATTCCTGGCGTGTCGTCGCCTACTTCTCGATCTGGACATTATATACATCTATAACGTTGTATATCCTAACCTAACGCAACCTCACATCTGGTATGTAATATTTTACATCATTCCTCGCATGTCCGTTCCTACGTCTCGGTGGTAACATTATATACGTCTATAACGTTATATATCCTAGATTAAGGCAACCTAACATGTCGAATGTAATATTTTACAACATTTCCTGGCGTGTCGTCGCCTACTTCTCGATGGGGACATTATATACACCTATAACGTTATATATCCTAACCTAAGGCAAACTAACCTCAATACCGTAATATTTTACATCATTCCTGACGCGTCGGCCCCTATTTCTCGGTGGGAACGTTATATACGTCTATAACATTGTATATCCTAACCTAACGCAACCTAACATCTGGAATGTAATATTTCACATTATTCCTGGCATGTCGGTCCCTACGTCTCGGTAGGAACACTCTATACGTCTATAGCGTTGTATATCCTAACCCAAGGCAACCTAACATCTCGGGTGTAATATTTTACAACATTCTTGACGCGTCGGCTCCTATTTCTCGGTGGGAACATTAGATACGTCTATAACGTTATATATCATAGCCTAAGGCGACCTAACATGTCGAATGTAATATTTTACATCATTCCTGGCCTGTCGGCCCGTAGTTCCCGGTGGTAGCATTATATACGTCTATAACGTTATATATCCGAGCCTAAGGCAACCTAACATGTCGAATGTAATATTATACAACATTCCTGGCGTGTCGTCGCCTACTTCTCGATGGGGACATTATATACATCTATAACGTTGTATATCCTAACCTAACGCAACCTAACATCTGGTATGTAATATTTTACATCATTCCTGGCTTGTCCATTCCTACGTCTCGGTGGTAACATTATATACGTCTATAACTTTATATATCCTAGACTAAGGCAACCTAACATGTCGAATGTATTATCTTACAACATTTCCTGGCGTGTCGTCGCCTACTTCTCGATGGGGACATTATATACACCTATAACGTTGTATATCCTAACCTAAGGCAACCTAACATCTCGGATGTAATATTTTACAACATTCCTGGCATGTCGGTCCCTTCGTCTCGGCGGGAACATTCTATACGTCTATAACGATATATATCCTAACCTAAGGCAACCTAACATCTCGGATGTATTATTTTACAACATTCCTGGCGTGTCGGCCCGTACTTTTCGGTGGGAACATTATATACGTCTATAACGTTATTTATCCTAGCCTAATGCGACCTAGCATGTCGAATGTAATATTTTACAACATTCCTGGAGTGTCATCGCCTGCTTCTCGAAGGGGACATTATATACATCTATTACGTTGTATATCCTAACCTAACGCAACCTAACATCTGGGATGTAATATTTTGCAACATTGCTGGCATGTCGGTCCCTGCTTCTCGGTGGGAACATTATATACGTCTATAACGTTATATATCATAAACTAAAGCAACCTCACCTCTCTACCGTAATATTTTACAACATTCCTGGCGTGACGGCGCCTACTTCCCGATGGGGACATTATATACGTCTATAGCGTTGTATATCCTAACCGAAGGCAACCTAACATCTCGGATGGAATATTTTACAACATTCTTGGCATATCGGTCCCTACTTCTCGGTAGAAACATTGTATACGTCTATAACGATATATATCCTAGCCTAAGGCAACCTAACATCTCGGATGTAATATTTTACAACCCTCTGGCGTGTCGTCGCCAGCTTCTCGATGGGGACATTATATACGTCTGTAACGTTGTATATCCTAACCTAACGCAACCTAACATCTGGTATGTAATATTTTACATCATTCCTGGCTTGTCCATTCCTACGTCTCGGTGGGAACATTATATACGTCTATAACGTTATTTATCCTAGCCTAATGCGACCTAACATGTCGAATGTAATATTTTACAACATTCCTGGAGTGTCATCGCCTGCTTCTCGAAGGGGACATTATATACATCTATTACGTTGTATATCCTAACCTAACGCAACCTAACATCTGGGATGTAATATTTTGCAACATTGCTGGCATGTCGGTCCCTGCTTCTCGGTGGGAACATTATATACGTCTATAACGTTATATATCATAAACTAAAGCAACCTCACCTCTCTACCGTAATATTTTACAACATTCCTGGCGTGACGGCGCCTACTTCCCGATGGGGACATTATATACGTCTATAGCGTTGTATATCCTAACCGAAGGCAACCTAACATCTCGGATGGAATATTTTACAACATTCTTGGCATATCGGTCCCTACTTCTCGGTAGAAACATTGTATACGTCTATAACGATATATATCCTAGCCTAAGGCAACCTAACATCTCGGATGTAATATTTTACAACACTCTGGCGTGTCGTCGCCAGCTTCTCGATGGGGACATTATATACGTCTGTAACGTTGTATATCCTAACCTAACGCAACCTAACACCTGGGATGTAATATTTTACATTATTCCTGGCATGTCGGTCCCTACGTCTCGGTGGGAACACTCTATACGTCTATAGCGTTGTATATCCTAACCCAAGGCAAACCTAACATCTCGGGTGTAATATTTTACAACATTCTTGAAGCGTCGGCCCCTATTTCTCGGTGGGAACATTAGATACGTCTATAACGTTATATATCATAGCCTAAGGCGACCTAACATGTCGAATGTAATATTTTACATCATTCCTGGCCTGTCGGCCCGTAGTTCTCGGTGGTAACATTATATACGTCTATAACGTTATATATCCTGGCCTAAGGCAACATAACATGCCGAATGTAATATTTTACAACATTCCTGGCGTGTCGTCGCCTACTTCTCGATGGGGACATTATATACGTCTATAACGTTGTATATCCTAAGCTAAGGCAACCTAATATCTCGGATGTAATAGTTGACAACATTCCTGGCATGTCGGCCCGTACTTCTCGGTGGGGACATTTTATACGACTATAACGTTATATATCCTAGCCTAAGGCGACCTAGCATGTCGAATGAAATATTTTACAACATTCCTGGCGTGTCGTCGCCTACTTCTCGATGGGGACATTATATACGTCTATAACGGTATATATCCTAACGTAAGGCAACATAACATCTCGGATGTAATATTTTACAACATTCGTGGCGTGTCGGCCCGTAGATCCCGGTGGTAGCATTGTATACGTCTATAACGTTATATATCCGAGCCTAAGGCAACCTAACATGTCGAATGTAATATTTTACAACATTCCTGGCGTGTCGTCGCCTACTTCTCGATGGGGATATTATATACATCTATAACGTTGTATATCCTAACCTAACGCAACCTAACATCTGGTATGTAATATTTTACATCATTCCTGGCATGTCCGTTCCTACGTCTCGGTGGTAACATTATATACGTCTATAACGTTATATATCCTAGACTAAGGCAACCTAACATGTCGAATGTAATATTTTACAACATTCCTGGCGTGTCGTCGCCTACTTCTCGATGGGGACATTATATACATCTATAACGTTGTATATCCTAACCTAACGCAACATAACATATGGTATGTAATATTTTACATCATTCCTGGCGTGTCGGCCCGTAGATCCCGGTGGTAGCATTATATACGTCTATAACGTTATATATCCGAGCCTAAGGCAACCTAACATGTCGAATGTAATATTTTACAACATTCCTGGCGTGTCGTCGCCTACTTCTCGATGGGGACATTATATACATCTATAACGTTGTATATCCTAACCTAACGCAACCTCACATCTGGTATGTAATATTTTACATCATTCCTGGCATGTCCGTTCCTACGTCTCGGTAGTAACATCATATACGTCTATAACGTTATATATCCTAGACTAAGGCAACCTAACATGTCGAATGTAATATTTTACAACATTCCTGGCGTGTCGTCGCCTTCTTCTCGATGGGGACATTATATACATCTATAACGTTGTATATCCTAACCTAACGCAACATAACATATGGTATGTAATATGTTACATCATTCCTGGCATGTCCGTTCCTACGCCTCGGTGGTAACATTATATACGTCTATAACCTTATATATCCTAGACTAAGGCAACCTAACATGTCGAATGTTATATTTTACAACATTTCCTGGCGTGTCGTCGCCTACTTCTCGATGGGGACTTTATATACACCTATAACGTTATATATCCTAACCTAAGGCAAACTAACCTCAATACCGTAATATTTTACAACATTCCTGACGCGTTGGCCCCTATTTCTCGGTGGGAACATTATATACGTCTATAACGTTGTATACCCTAACCTAACGCAACCTAACTTCTGGGATGTATAATTTTACAACATTACTGGCATGTCGGTCAATACGTCTCGGTGGGAACGTTATATACGTCTATAACGATATATATCCTAACCTAAGGCAACCTAACATCTCGGATGTAATAGTTGACAACATTCCTGGCGTCTCGGCACGTACTCTCCGGTGGGAACATTATATACGTCTATAACGTTATATATCCTAACGTAAGGCGAACTAACATGTCGAATGTAATATTTTACAACATTCCTGGCGCGTCGGCTCCTACTTTTCGGTGGGAACATTATATACGTCTATAACGTTATATATCCTAACGTAACGCAACCTACCATCTGGGATGTAATATTTTACATTATTCCTGGCATGTCGGTCCCTACGTCTCGGTGGGAACACTCTATACGTCTATAGCGTTGTATATCCTAACCCAAGGCAACCTAACATCTCGGGTGTAATATTTTACAACATTCTTGACGCGTCGGCTCCTATTTCTCGGTGGGAACATTAGATACGTCTATAACGTTATATATCATAGCCTAAGGCGACCTAACATGTCGAATGTAATATTTTACATCATTCCTGGCCTGTCGGACCGTAGTTCTCGGTGGTAACATTATATACGTCTATAACGTTATATATCCTGGCCTAAGGCAACATAACGTGCCGAATGTAATATTTTACAACATTCCTGGCGTGTCGTCGCCTACTTCTCGATGGGGACATTATATACACCTATAACGTTGTATATCCTAACCTAAGGGAACCTAACATCTCGGATGTAATATTTTACAACATTCCTGGCATGTCGGTCCCTACGTCTCGGTGGAAACATTGTATACGTCTATAACGATATATATCCTAGCTTAAGGCAACCTAACATCTCGGATGTAATATTTTACAACATTCTGGCGTGTCGGCTCCTACCTTTCTGTGGGAACATTATATACTTCTATAACGTTATATGTCCTAACGTAAGGAAACATAACACCTCGGATGTAATATTTTACAACATTCCTGGCGTGTCGGCCTGTATTTCTCGGTGGGAACATTCTGTACTTCTATAGCTTTGTATATCCTAACCTAAGGGAACCTAACATCTCGGGTGTAATATTTTACAACATTCTGGCGTGTCGTCGCCTACTTCTCGATGGGGACATTATATACATCTATAACATTGTATATCCTAACCTAAGGCAACCTAACATCTCGGATGTAATATTTTACAACATTCCTGGCATATCGGTCCCTACGTCTCGGTGGAAACATTGTATACGTCTATAACGTTATATATCCTAGCCTAAGGCCACCTAACATGTCGAATGTAATATTTTACAACATTCCTGGCGTGTCGTCGGCTGCTTCTCGATGGGGACATTGTATACGTCTATAACGTTGTATATCCTAACCTAAAGCGACCTAACATCTCGGGCGTAATATTTTACAACATTCCTGGCATGTCGGTCCCTACATCTCGGTGGGAACATACTATACTTCTATAACGTTGTATATCCTAACTTAAGGGAACCTAACATCTCGGATGTAATAGTTGACAACATTCCTGGCGTGTCCGCCCGTACTTCTCGGTGGAAACATTATATACGTCTATAATGTTATATATCCTAGCTTAAGGCGATCTAACATGTCGAATGTAATATTTTACATCATTCCTGGCGTGACGTGCCCTACGTCTCGGTGGTAACATTATATACGTCTATAACGTTATATATCCTAACCTAAGGCAACCTAACATCTCGGATGTAATATTTTATAACATTCCTGGCGTGTCGTCGGCTGCTTCTCGTTGGGGACATTGTATATGTCTATAGCGTTGTATATCCTAACCTAAAGCGACCTAACATCTCGGATGTAATATTTTACAACATTCCTGGCATGTCGGTCCCTACATCTCGGTGGGAACATACTATACGTCTATAGCGTTGTATATCCTAACTTAAGGGAACCGAACATCTCGGATGTAATATTTGACAACTTTCCTGGCGTGTTAGCTCGTACTTCTCGGTTGGAACATCATATGCGTCTATAGCGATATATATCCTAACCGAAGGCAACCTAACATCTGGAATGTAATATTCCTGGCGTGTCGACGCCTACTTCTGAATGGGGACATTATATAAATTTATAACGTTGTATATCCTAACTTAAGGCAACCTAGCATCTCGGATGTAATATTTGACAACATTCCTGGCGTGTCGGCCCGTACTTCTCGGTGGGAACATCATATGCGTCTATAGCGATATATATCCTAACCGAAGGCAACCTAACATCTCGGATGTAATATTTTACACCATTCCTGGGGCGTCGGCTCCTATTTTTCGGTGAGAACATCATATACATCTATAACGTTGTATATCCTAACCTAACGCAACCTCACATCTGGTATGTAATATTTTACATCATTCCTGGCATGTCCGTTCCTACGTCTCGGTGGTAACATTATATACGTCTATAACGTTATATATCCTAGACTAAGGCAACCTAACATGTCGAATGTAATATTTTACAACATTCCTGGCGTGTCGTCGTCTGCTTCTGGATGGGGTCATTATATACATCCATAACGTTGCATATCCTAACCTAAGGCAACCTTACATCTCGGATGTAATATTTTATAACATTCCTGGCGTGTCGTCGCCTGCTTCACGATGGGGACATTATATACGTCTATAACGTTGTATATCCTAACCTAAAGCGACCTAACATCTCGGATGTAATATTTTACAACATTCCTGCCATGTCGGTCCCTACATCTCGGTGGGAACACACTATACGTCTATAACGTTGTATATCCTAACTTAAGGGAACCTAACATCTCGGATGTAATATTTGACAACTTTCCTGGCGTGTTAGCCCGTACTTCTCGGTGGGCTCATCATATACGTCTATAGCGATATATATCCTAGCCTAAGGCGATCAAACATGTCGAATGTAATATTTTACATCATTCCTGACGTGTCGGCCCGTAGTTCTCGGTCGGAACATTATATACGTCTATAACGCTATATATCCTAGCCTAAGGCAACCTAACACCTCGGATGTAATGTTTTACAACATTCCTGGCGTGTCGGCCCCTATTTCTCGGTGGGAACATTATATAATTCAATAACGTTGTATATCCTTATCTAAGGCAGCCTAACATCTCGGATGTAATATTTTACTACATTCCTGCCACGTCGGTCCCTACTTCTCGGTGGGAACATTATATAAGTCTATAACGTTATATATCCTAGCCTGAGGCAACCCTAACATCTAGGAAGTAATATTTTACAACATTCCTGGCGCGTCGGTACCTACTTCTCGGTGGGAACATTATATACGTCTATAACGTTATATATCCTAGCCTAAGACAACCTAACATGTCGAATGTAATATTTTACAGCATTCCTGGCGCGTCGGCCCCTACTTCTCGGTGGGAACATTATATACGTCTATAACGCTATATATCCTAACCTTAGGCAACCTAACATCTCAGATGTAATATTTTACTACATTCCTGGCACGTCGGCCCCTACTTCTCGGTGGGAACATTATATACGTCTATAACGTTATATATCCTAACCTAACGAACCTAACACATCGGATGTAATGTTTTACAACATTCCTGGCGTGTCGGCCCCTATTTCTCGGTGGGAACATTGTATATGTCTATAACGCTATATGTCCTAGCCTGAGACAACCTAACATGTCGAATATAATATTTTACAATATACCTGGCGCGTCGGCATCTACTTCTCGGTGGGAACTGTATATAAGTCAATAACGTTATATATACTAACCTAAGGCAACCTAACATCCCGGATGTAATATTTTACTACATTCCTGGCACGTCGGCCACTACTTCTCGGTGGGAACATTATATAAGTATATAACGCTACATAGCCTAGCCTAAGGCAAACTAACATGTCGAATGTAATATTTTACAACATTCCCGTCACTTCGGCACCTACTTCTCGGTGGGAACAGTATATAAGTCTATAACGTTATATATCCTAACCTAAGGCAACCTAACATCTCGGATGTAATATTTTACTACATTCCTGCTTCGTCGGCCCCTACTTCTCGGTGGGAACATTATATACATCTATAACGTTACTTATCCTAGCCTAAGGCAACCTAACATCTCGGATGTAATATTTTACTACATTCCTAGCATGTCGGCCACTACTTCTCGGTGGGAACATTATATGAGTCTATAACGCTATATATCCTAGCCTAAGGCAAACTAACATGTCGAATGTAATATTTTACAACATTCCCGTCACTTCGGAACCTACTTCTCGGTGGGAACATTATATACGTCTATAACGTTATATATCCTAGCCTAAGGCAACCTAACATCTCGGATGTTATATTTTACTACATTCCTGGCGCGCCGGCCCCTACTTCTCGGTGGGAACAGTATATACGTCTATAACGTTATATATCCTAGCCTAAGACAATCCTAACATCTCGGAAGTAATATTTTACAACATTCCTAGCGCGTCGGCACCTACTTTTCGGTGGGAACATTATATACGTCTATAACGTTATATATCTTAGCCTAAGGCAACCTAACATCTCGGATGTTATATTTTACTACAGTCCCGGCGCGCCGGCCCCTACTTCTCGGTGGGAACATTATATAAGTCTACAACGTTATATATCCTAGCCTAAGGTAATCCTAACATCTCGGATGTAATATTTTACAACATTCCTGGCGCGTCGGCACCTACTTCTCGGTGGGAACATTATATAAGTCTATAACGTTATATATCCTAACCTAAGGCAACCTAACATCTCGGATGTAATATTTTACTACATTCCTGCTTCGTCGGCCCCTACTTCTCGGTGGGAACATTATATACATCTATAACGTTACTTATCCTAGCCTAAGGCAACCTAACATCTCGGATGTAATATTTTACTACATTCCTAGCATGTCGGCCACTACTTCTCGGTGGGAACATTATATGAGTCTATAACGCTATATATCCTAGCCTAAGGCAAACTAACATGTCGAATGTAATATGTTACAACATTCCCGTCACTTCGGCACCTACTTCTCGGTGGGAACATTATATACGTCTATAACGTTATATATCCTAGCCTAAGGCAACCTAACATCTCGGATGTTATATTTTACTACATTCCTGGCGCGCCGGCCCCTACTTCTCGGTGGGAACAGCATATACGTCTATAACGTTATATATCCTAGCCTAAGGCAATCCTAACATCTCGGAAGTAATATTTTACAACATTCCTAGCGCGTCGGCACCTACTTTTCGGTGGGAACATTATATACGTCTATAACGTTATATATCCTAGCCTAAGACAACCCAACATGTCGAATGTAATATTTTACAGCATTCCTGGCGCGTCGGCCCCTACTTCTCGGTGGGAACATTATATACGCCTAGAACGCTATATATCCTAACCTAAGGCAACCTAACATCTCGGATGTAATATTTTACTACATTCCTGGCACGTCGGCCCCTACATCTCGGTGGGAACATTATATACGTCTATAACTCTATATATCCTAGCCTAAGGCAAACTAACATGTCGAATGTAATATTTTACAACATTCTCGTCACTTCGGCCCCTACTTCTCGGTGGGAACTTTATATACGTCTATAACGTTATATATCCTAGTTTAAGGCAACCTAACATCTCGGATGTAATATTTTACTACATTCGGGGCGCACCGGCACCTACTTCTCGGTGGGAACATTATATACGTCTATAACGTTATATATCTTAGCCTAAGGCAATCCTAACATCTCGGATGTAATATTTTACAACATTCCTGGCGCTTCGGCACCTACTTCTCGGTGGGAACATTATATACGTCTATAACGTTATATATACTAACCTAAGGGAAGCTAACACCTCGGATGTAATGTTTTACAACATTCCTGGCGTGTCGGCCCCTATTTCTCGGTGGGAACATTGTATATGTCTATAACGCTATATGTCCTAGCCTGAGACAACCTAACATCTCGGATGTTATATTTTACCACATTCCTGGCGCGCCGGCCCCTACTTCTCGGTGGGAACAGTATATACGTCTATAACGTTATATATCCTAGCCTAAGGCAATCCTTACATCTCGGAAGTAATATTTTACAACATTCCTAGCGCGTCGGTACCTACTTCTCGGTGGGAACATTATATACGTCTATAACGTTATATATCCTAGCCTAAGACAACCTAACATGTCGAATGTAATATTTTACAGCATTCGTGGCGCGTCGGCCCCTACTTCTCGGTGGGAACATTATATACGTCTATAACGCTATATATCCTAACCTAAGGCAACCTAACATCTCGGATGTAATATTTTACTACATTCCTGGCACGTCGGCCCCTACTTCTCAGTGGGAACATTATATACGTCTATAACTCTATATATCCTAGCCTAAGGCAAACTAACATGTCGAATGTAATATTTTGCAACATTCCCGTCACTTCGGCCCCTACTTCTCGGTGGGAACTTTATATACGTCTATAACGTTATATATCCTAGATTAAGGCAACCTAACATCTCGGATGTAATATTTTCCTACATTCGTGGCGCACCGGCACCTACTTCTCGGTGGGAACGTTATATACGTCTATAACGTTATATATCCTAGCCTAAGGCAATCCTTACATCTCGGAAGTAATATTTTACAACATTCCTAGCGCGTCGGCACCTACTTCTCGGTGGGAACATTATATACGTCTATAACGTTATATATCCTAGCCTAAGACAACCTAACATGTCGAATGTAATATTTTACAGCATTCCTGGCGCGTCGGCCCCTACTTCTCGGTGGGAACATTATATACGTCTATAACGCTATATATCCTAACCTAAGGCAACCTAACATCTCGGATGTAATATTTAACTACATTCCTAGCACGTCGGCCCCTACTTCTCAGTGGGAAGATTATATACGTCTATAACTCTATATATCCTAGCCTAAGGCAAACTAACATGTCGAATGTAATATTTTACAACATTCCCGTCACTCCGGCCCCTACTTCTCGGTGGGAACTTTATATACGTCTATAACGTTATATATCCTAGATTGAGGCAACCTAACATCTCGGATGTAATATGTTACTACATTCGTGGCGCACCGGCACCTACTTCTCGGTGGGAACATTATATACGTCTATAACGTTATATATCCTAGCCTAAGGCAATCCTAACATCTCGGATGTAATATTTTACAACATTCCTGGTGCGTCGGCACCTACTTCTCGGTGGGAACATTATATACGTCTATAACGTTATATATCCTAACCTAACGAACCTAACACATCGGATGTAATGTTTTACAACATTCCTGGCGTGTCGGCCCCTATTTCTCGGTGGGAACATTGTATATGTCTATAACGCTATATGTCCTAGCCTGAGACAACCTAACATGTCGAATATAATATTTTACAATATACCTGGCGCGTCGGCATCTACTTCTCGGTGGGAACTGTATATAAGTCAATAACGTTATATATACTAACCTAAGGCAACCTAACATCCCGGATGTAATATTTTACTACATTCCTGGCACGTCGGCCACTACTTCTCGGTGGGAACATTATATAAGTATATAACGCTACATAGCCTAGCCTAAGGCAAACTAACATGTCGAATGTAATATTTTACAACATTCCCGTCACTTCGGCACCTACTTCTCGGTGGGAACAGTATATAAGTCTATAACGTTATATATCCTAACCTAAGGCAACCTAACATCTCGGATGTAATATTTTACTACATTCCTGCTTCGTCGGCCCCTACTTCTCGGTGGGAACATTATATACATCTATAACGTTACTTATCCTAGCCTAAGGCAACCTAACATCTCGGATGTAATATTTTACTACATTCCTAGCATGTCGGCCACTACTTCTCGGTGGGAACATTATATGAGTCTATAACGCTATATATCCTAGCCTAAGGCAAACTAACATGTCGAATGTAATATTTTACAACATTCCCGTCACTTCGGAACCTACTTCTCGGTGGGAACATTATATACGTCTATAACGTTATATATCCTAGCCTAAGGCAACCTAACATCTCGGATGTTATATTTTACTACATTCCTGGCGCGCCGGCCCCTACTTCTCGGTGGGAACAGTATATACGTCTATAACGTTATATATCCTAGCCTAAGACAATCCTAACATCTCGGAAGTAATATTTTACAACATTCCTAGCGCGTCGGCACCTACTTTTCGGTGGGAACATTATATACGTCTATAACGTTATATATCTTAGCCTAAGGCAACCTAACATCTCGGATGTTATATTTTACTACAGTCCCGGCGCGCCGGCCCCTACTTCTCGGTGGGAACATTATATAAGTCTACAACGTTATATATCCTAGCCTAAGGTAATCCTAACATCTCGGATGTAATATTTTACAACATTCCTGGCGCGTCGGCACCTACTTCTCGGTGGGAACATTATATAAGTCTATAACGTTATATATCCTAACCTAAGGCAACCTAACATCTCGGATGTAATATTTTACTACATTCCTGCTTCGTCGGCCCCTACTTCTCGGTGGGAACATTATATACATCTATAACGTTACTTATCCTAGCCTAAGGCAACCTAACATCTCGGATGTAATATTTTACTACATTCCTAGCATGTCGGCCACTACTTCTCGGTGGGAACATTATATGAGTCTATAACGCTATATATCCTAGCCTAAGGCAAACTAACATGTCGAATGTAATATGTTACAACATTCCCGTCACTTCGGCACCTACTTCTCGGTGGGAACATTATATACGTCTATAACGTTATATATCCTAGCCTAAGGCAACCTAACATCTCGGATGTTATATTTTACTACATTCCTGGCGCGCCGGCCCCTACTTCTCGGTGGGAACAGCATATACGTCTATAACGTTATATATCCTAGCCTAAGGCAATCCTAACATCTCGGAAGTAATATTTTACAACATTCCTAGCGCGTCGGCACCTACTTTTCGGTGGGAACATTATATACGTCTATAACGTTATATATCCTAGCCTAAGACAACCCAACATGTCGAATGTAATATTTTACAGCATTCCTGGCGCGTCGGCCCCTACTTCTCGGTGGGAACATTATATACGCCTAGAACGCTATATATCCTAACCTAAGGCAACCTAACATCTCGGATGTAATATTTTACTACATTCCTGGCACGTCGGCCCCTACTTCTCGGTGGGAACATTATATACGTCTATAACTCTATATATCCTAGCCTAAGGCAAACTAACATGTCGAATGTAATATTTTACAACATTCTCGTCACTTCGGCCCCTACTTCTCGGTGGGAACTTTATATACGTCTATAACGTTATATATCCTAGTTTAAGGCAACCTAACATCTCGGATGTAATATTTTACTACATTCGGGGCGCACCGGCACCTACTTCTCGGTGGGAACATTATATACGTCTATAACGTTATATATCTTAGCCTAAGGCAATCCTAACATCTCGGATGTAATATTTTACAACATTCCTGGCGCTTCGGCACCTACTTCTCGGTGGGAACATTATATACGTCTATAACGTTATATATACTAACCTAAGGGAAGCTAACACCTCGGATGTAATGTTTTACAACATTCCTGGCGTGTCGGCCCCTATTTCTCGGTGGGAACATTGTATATGTCTATAACGCTATATGTCCTAGCCTGAGACAACCTAACATCTCGGATGTTATATTTTACCACATTCCTGGCGCGCCGGCCCCTACTTCTCGGTGGGAACAGTATATACGTCTATAACGTTATATATCCTAGCCTAAGGCAATCCTTACATCTCGGAAGTAATATTTTACAACATTCCTAGCGCGTCGGTACCTACTTCTCGGTGGGAACATTATATACGTCTATAACGTTATATATCCTAGCCTAAGACAACCTAACATGTCGAATGTAATATTTTACAGCATTCGTGGCGCGTCGGCCCCTACTTCTCGGTGGGAACATTATATACGTCTATAACGCTATATATCCTAACCTAAGGCAACCTAACATCTCGGATGTAATATTTTACTACATTCCTGGCACGTCGGCCCCTACTTCTCAGTGGGAACATTATATACGTCTATAACTCTATATATCCTAGCCTAAGGCAAACTAACATGTCGAATGTAATATTTTGCAACATTCCCGTCACTTCGGCCCCTACTTCTCGGTGGGAACTTTATATACGTCTATAACGTTATATATCCTAGATTAAGGCAACCTAACATCTCGGATGTAATATTTTCCTACATTCGTGGCGCACCGGCACCTACTTCTCGGTGGGAACGTTATATACGTCTATAACGT
This sequence comes from Xylocopa violacea, assembly GCA_963969225.1. NCBI lineage: Eukaryota > Metazoa > Arthropoda > Insecta > Hymenoptera > Apidae > Xylocopa > Xylocopa violacea. The sequence goes on from CAXAJV010000835.1 coordinate 3,565,926, forward strand.
TATATATCCTAGCCTAAGGCAATCCTTACATCTCGGAAGTAATATTTTACAACATTCCTAGCGCGTCGGCACCTACTTCTCGGTGGGAACATTATATACGTCTATAACGTTATATATCCTAGCCTAAGACAACCTAACATGTCGAATGTAATATTTTACAGCATTCCTGGCGCGTCGGCCCCTACTTCTCGGTGGGAACATTATATACGTCTATAACGCTATATATCCTAACCTAAGGCAACCTAACATCTCGGATGTAATATTTAACTACATTCCTAGCACGTCGGCCCCTACTTCTCAGTGGGAACATTATATACGTCTATAACTCTATATATCCTAGCCTAAGGCAAACTAACATGTCGAATGTAATATTTTACAACATTCCCGTCACTCCGGCCCCTACTTCTCGGTGGGAACTTTATATACGTCTATAACGTTATATATCCTAGATTGAGGCAACCTAACATCTCGGATGTAATATGTTACTACATTCGTGGCGCACCGGCACCTACTTCTCGGTGGGAACATTATATACGTCTATAACGTTATATATCCTAGCCTAAGGCAATCCTAACATCTCGGATGTAATATTTTACAACATTCCTGGTGCGTCGGCACCTACTTCTCGGTGGGAACATTATATACGTCTATAACGTTATATATCCTAACCTAACGAACCGAACACATCGGATGTAATGTTTTACAACATTCCTGGCGTGTCGGCCCCTATTTCTCGGTGGGAACATTGTATATGTCTATAACGCTATATGTCCTAGCCTGAGACAACCTAACATGTCGAATATAATATTTTACAATATACCTGGCGCGTCGGCATCTACTTCTCGGTGGGAACAGTATATAAGTCAATAACGTTATATATACTAACCTAAGGCAACCTAACATCCCGGATGTAATATTTTACTACATTCCTGGCACGTCGGCCACTACTTCTCGGTGGGAACATTATATAAGTCTATAACGCTATATAGCCTAGCCTAAGGCAAACTAACATGTCGAATGTAATATTTTACAACATTCCCGTCACTTCGGCACCTACTTCTCGGTGGGAACATTATATACGTCTATAACGTTATATATCTTAGCCTAAGGCAACCCAACATCTCGGATGTTATATTTTACTACAGTCCCGGCGCGCCGGCCCCTACTTCTCGGAGGGAACATTATATAAGTCTACAACGTTATATATCCTAGCCTAAGGTAATCCTAACATCTCGGATGTAATATTTTACAACATTCCTGGCGCGTCGACACCTACTTCTCGGTGGGAACGGTATATAAGTCTATAACGTTATATATCCTAACCTAAGGCAACCAAACATCTCGGATGTAATATTTTACTACATTCCTGCTTCGTCGGCCCCTACTTCTCGGTGGGAACATTATATACATCTATAACGTTACTTATCCTAGCCTAAGGCAACCTAACATCTCGGATGTAATATTTTACTACATTCGTGGCGCACCGGACCCTACTTCTCGGTGGGAACATTATTTAGGTCTATAACGTTATATATCCTAGCCTAAGGCAATCCTAACATCTCGGATGTAATATTTTACAACATTCCTGGCGCGTCGGCACCTACTTCTCGGTGGGAACATTATATACGTCTATAACGTTATATATCCTAACCTAACGAACCTAACACATCGGATGTAATGTTTTACAACATTCCTGGCGTGTCGGCCCCTATTTCTCGGTGGGAACATTGTATATGTCTATAACGCTATATGTCCTAGCCTGAGACAACCTAACATGTCGAATATAATATTTTACAATATACCTGGCGCGTCGGCATCTACTTCTCGGTGGGAACAGTATATAAGTCAATAACGTTATATATACTAACCTAAGGCAACCTAACATCCCGGATGTAATATTTTACTACATTCCTGGCACGTCGGCCACTACTTCTCGGTGGGAACATTATATAAGTATATAACGCTATATAGCCTAGCCTAAGGCAAACTAACATGTCGAATGTAATATTTTACAACATTCCCGTCACTTCGGCACCTACTTCTCGGTGGGAACAGTATATAAGTCTATAACGTTATATATCCTAACCTAAGGCAACCTAACATCTCGGATGTAATATTTTACTACATTCCTGCTTCGTCGGCCCCTACTTCTCGGTGGGAACATTATATACATCTATAACGTTACTTATCCTAGCCTAAGGCAACCTAACATCTCGGATGTAATATTTTACTACATTCCTAGCATGTCGGCCACTACTTCTCGGTGGGAACATTATATGAGTCTATAACGCTATATATCCCAGCCTAAGGCAAACTAACATGTCGAATGTAATATTTTACAACATTCCCGTCACTTCGGCACCTACTTCTCGGTGGGAACATTATATACGTCTATAACGTTATATATCCTAGCCTAAGGCAACCTAACATCTCGGATGTTATATTTTACTACATTAATGGCGCGCCGGCCCCTACTTCTCGGTGGGAACAGTATATACGTCTATAACGTTATATATCCTAGCCTAAGACAATCCTAACATCTCGGAAGTAATATTTTACAACATTCCTAGCGCGTCGGCACCTAATTTTCGGTGGGAACATTATATACGTCTATAACGTTATATATCTTAGCCTAAGGCAACCTAACATCTCGGATGTTATATTTTACTACAGTCCCGGCGCGCCGGCCCCTACTTCTCGGTGGGAACATTATATAAGTCTACAACGTTATATATCCTAGCCTAAGGTAATCCTAACATCTCGGATGTAATATTTTACAACATTCCTGGCGCGTCGGCACCTACTTCTCGGTGGGAACATTATATACGTCTATAACGTTATATATCCTAACCTAACGAACCTAACACATCGGATGTAATGTTTTACAACATTCCTGGCGCGTCGGCACCTACTTCTCGGTGGGAACATTATATACGTCTATAACGTTATATATACTAACCTAACGAACCTAACACATCGGATGTAATGTTTTACAACATTCCTGGCGTGTCGGCCCCTATTTCTCGGTGGGAACATTGTATATGTCTATAACGCTATATGTCCTAGCCTGAGACAACCTAACATGTCGAATATAATATTTTACAATATACCTGGCGCGTCGGCATCTACTTCTCGGTGGGAACAGTATATAAGTCAATAACGTTATATATACTAACCTAAGGCAACCTAACATCCCGGATGTAATATTTTACTACATTCCTGGCACGTCGGCCACTACTTCTCGGTGGGAACATTATATAAGTATATAACGCTATATAGCCTAGCCTAAGGCAAACTAACATGTCGAATGTAATATTTTACAACATTTCCGTCACTTCGGCACCTACTTCTCGGTGGGAACAGTATATAAGTCTATAACGTTATATATCCTAACCTAAGGCAACCTAACATCTCGGATGTAATATTTTACTACATTCCTGCTTCGTCGGCCCCTACTTCTCGGTGGGAACATTATATACATCTATAACGTTATATATCCTAGCCTAAGGCAACCTAACATCTCGGATGTTATATTTTACAACATTCCTGGCGCGCCGGCCCCTACTTCTCGGTGGGAACGGTATATACGTCTATAACGTTATATATCCTAGCCTAAGACAATCCTAACATCTCGGAAGTAATATTTTACAACATTCCTAGCGCGTCGGCACCTAATTTTCGGTGGGAACATTATATACGTCTATAACGTTATATATCTTAGCCTAAGGCAACCTAACATCTCGGATGTTATATTTTACTACAGTCCCGGCGCGCCGGCCCCTACTTCTCGGTGGGAACATTATATAAGTCTACAACGTTATATATCCTAGCCTAAGGTAATCCTAACATCTCGGATGTAATATTTTACAACATTCCTGGCGCGTCGGCACCTACTTCTCGGTGGGAACATTATATACGTCTATAACGTTATATATCCTAACCTAACGAACCTAACACATCGGATGTAATGTTTTACAACATTCCTGGCGTGTCGGCCCCTATTTCTCGGTGGGAACATTGTATATGTCTATAACGCTATATGTCCTAGCCTGAGACAACCTAACATGTCGAATATAATATTTTACAATATACCTGGCGCGTCGGCATCTACTTCTCGGTGGGAACAGTATATAAGTCAATAACGTTATATATACTAACCTAAGGCAACCTAACATCCCGGATGTAATATTTTACTACATTCCTGGCACGTCGGCCACTACTTCTCGGTGGGAACATTATATAAGTATATAACGCTATATAGCCTAGCCTAAGGCAAACTAACATGTCGAATGTAATATTTTACAACATTCCCGTCACTTCGGCACCTACTTCTCGGTGGGAACAGTATATAAGTCTATAACGTTATATATCCTAACCTAAGGCAACCTAACATCTCGGATGTAATATTTTACTACATTCCTGCTTCGTCGGCCCCTACTTCTCGGTGGGAACATTATATACATCTATAACGTTACTTATCCTAGCCTAAGGCAACCTAACATCTCGGATGTAATATTTTACTACATTCCTAGCATGTCGGCCACTACTTCTCGGTGGGAACATTATATGAGTCTATAACGCTATATATCCTAGCCTAAGGCAAACTAACATGTCGAATGTAATATTTTACAACATTCCCGTCACTTCGGCACCTACTTCTCGGTGGGAACATTATATACGTCTATAACGTTATATATCCTAGCCTAAGGCAACCTAACATCTCGGATGTTATATTTTACTACATTCCTGGCGCGCCGGCCCCTACTTCTCGGTGGGAACAGTATATACGTCTATAACGTTATATATCCTAGCCTAAGACAATCCTAACATCTCGGAAGTAATATTTTACAACATTCCTAGCGCGTCGGCACCTAATTTTCGGTGGGAACATTATATACGTCTATAACGTTATATATCTTAGCCTAAGGCAACCTAACATCTCGGATGTTATATTTTACTACAGTCCCGGCGCGCCGGCCCCTACTTCTCGGTGGGAACATTATATAAGTCTACAACGTTATATATCCTAGCCTAAGGTAATCCTAACATCTCGGATGTAATATTTTACAACATTCCTGGCGCGTCGGCACCTACTTCTCGGTGGGAACATTATATAAGTCTATAACGTTATATATCCTAACCTAAGGCAACCTAACATCTCGGATGTAATATTTTACTACATTCCTGCTTCGTCGGCCCCTACTTCTCGGTGGGAACATTATATACATCTATAACGTTACTTATCCTAGCCTAAGGCAACCTAACATCTCGGATGTAATATTTTACTACATTCCTAGCATGTCGGCCACTACTTCTCGGTGGGAACATTATATGAGTCTATAACGCTATATATCCTAGCCTAAGGCAAACTAACATGTCGAATGTAATATTTTACAACATTCCCGTCACTTCGGCACCTACTTCTCGGTGGGAACATTATATACGTCTATAACGTTATATATCCTAGCCTAAGGCAACCTAACATCTCGGATGTTATATTTTACTACATTCCTGGCGCGCCGTCCCCTACTTCTCGGTGGGAACAGTATATACGTCTATAACGTTATATATCCTAGCCTAAGGCAATCCTAACATCTCGGAAGTAATATTTTACAACATTCCTAGCGCGTCGGCACCTACTTTTCGGTGGGAACATTATATACGTCTATAACGTTATATATCCTAGCCTAAGACAACCCAACATGTCGAATGTAATATTTTACAGCATTCCTGGCGCGTCGGCCCCTACTTCTCGGTGGGAACATTATATACGTCTAGAACGCTATATATCCTAACCTAAGGCAACCTAACATCTCGGATGTAATATTTTACTACATTCCTGGCACGTCGGCCCCTACTTCTCGGTGGGAACATTATATACGTCTATAACTCTATATATCCTAGCCTAAGGCAAACTAACATGTCGAATGTAATATTTTACAACATTCTCGTCACTTCGGCCCCTACTTCTCGGTGGGAACTTTATATACGTCTATAACGTTATATATCCTAGTTTAAGGCAACCTAACATCTCGGATGTAATATTTTACTACATTCGGGGCGCACCGGCACCTGCTTCTCGGTTGGAACATTATATACGTCTATAACGTTATATATCTTAGCCTAAGGCAATCCTAACATCTCGGATGTAATATTTTACAACATTCCTGGCGCTTCGGCACCTACTTCTCGGTGGGAACATTATATACGTCTATAACGTTATATATCCTAATCTAAGGGAAGCTAACACCTCGGATGTAATGTTTTACAACATTCCTGGCGTGTCGGCCCCTATTTCTCGGTGGGAACATTGTATATGTCTATAACGCTATATGTCCTAGCCTGAGACAACCTAACATGTTGAATATAATATTTTGCAATATTCCTGGCGCGTCGGCAACTACTTCTCGGTGGGAACTGTATATACGACTATAACGTTATATATCCTAATTTAACACAACTTATCATGTCGAATGTAATATTTTACTACATTCCTGGCACGACGGCCCCTACTTCTCGGTGGGAACATTATATACGTCTATAACTCTATATATCCTAGCCTAAGGCAAACTAACATGTCGAATGTAATATTTTACAACATTCTCGTCACTTCGGCCCCTACTTCTCGGTGGGAACTTTATATACGTCTATAACGTTATATATCCTAGCCTAAGGCAATCCTAACATCTCGGATGTAATATTTTACAACATTCCTGGCGCGTCGGCACCTACTTCTCGGTGGGAACATTATATACGTCTATAACGTTATATATCCTAGCCTAAGGCAACCTAACATCTCGGATGTTATATTTTACTACATTCCTGGCGCGCCGGCCCCTACTTCTCGGTGGGAACAGTATATACGTCTATAACGTTTTATATCCTAGCCTAAGGCAAACCTAACATTTCGGAAGTAATATTTTACAACATTCCTAGCGCGTCGGCCCCTATTTCTCGGTGGGAACATTGTATATGTCTATAACGCTATATGTCCTAGCCTGAGACAACCTAACATGTTGAATATAATATTTTGCAATATTCCTGGCGCGTCGGCACCTACTTCTCGGTGGGAACATTATATACGTCTATAACGTTATATATCCTAATTTAACACAACTTATCATGTCGAATGTAATATTTTACTACATTCCTGGCACGACGGCCCCTACTTCTCGGTGGGAACATTATATACGTCTATAACTCTATATATCCTAGCCTAAGGCAAACTAACATGTCGAATGTAATATTTTACAACATTCTCGTCACTTCGGCCCCTACTTCTCGGTGGGAACTTTATATACGTCTATAACGTTATATATCCTAGCCTAAGGCAATCCTAACATCTCGGATGTAATATTTTACAACATTCCTGGCGCGTCGGCACCTACTTCTCGGTGGGAACATTATATACGTCTATAACGTTATATATCCTAGCCTAAGGCAACCTAACATCTCGGATGTTATATTTTACTACATTCCTGGCGCGCCGGCCCCTACTTCTCGGTGGGAACAGTATATACGTCTATAACGTTTTATATCCTAGCCTAAGGCAAACCTAACATTTCGGAAGTAATATTTTACAACATTCCTAGCGCGTCGGCCCCTATTTCTCGGTGGGAACATTGTATATGTCTATAACGCTATATGTCCTAGCCTGAGACAACCTAACATGTTGAATATAATATTTTGCAATATTCCTGGCGCGTCGGCACCTACTTCTCGGTGGGAACATTATATACGTCTATAACGTTATATATCCTAATTTAACACAACTTATCATGTCGAATGTAATATTTTACTACATTCCTGGCACGACGGCCCCTACTTCTCGGTGGGAACATTATATACGTCTATAACTCTATATATCCTAGCCTAAGGCAAACTAACATGTCGAATGTAATATTTTACAACATTCTCGTCACTTCGGCCCCTACTTCTCGGTGGGAACTTTATATACGTCTATAACGTTATATATCCTAGCCTAAGGCAATCCTAACATCTCGGATGTAATATTTTACAACATTCCTGGCGCGTCGGCACCTACTTCTCGGTGGGAACATTATATACGTCTATAACGTTATATATCCTAGCCTAAGGCAACCTAACATCTCGGATGTTATATTTTACTACATTCCTGGCGCGCCGGCCCCTACTTCTCGGTGGGAACAGTATATACGTCTATAACGTTTTATATCCTAGCCTAAGGCAAACCTAACATTTCGGAAGTAATATTTTACAACATTCCTAGCGCGTCGGCACCTACTTCTCGGTGGGAACATTATATACGTCTATAACGTTATATATCCTAGCCTAAGACAACCTAACATGTCGAATGTAATATTTTACAGCATTCCTGGCGCGTCGGCCCCTATTTCTCGGTGGGAACATTGTATATGTCTATAACGCTATATGTCCTAGCCTGAGACAACCTAACATGTTGAATATAATATTTTGCAATATTCCTGGCGCGTCGGCACCTACTTCTCGGTGGGAACAGTATATAAGTCAATAACGTTATATATACTAACCTAAGGCAACCTAACATCCCGGATGTAATATTTTGCTACATTCCTGGCACGTCGGCCACTACTTCTCGGTGGGAACATTATATGAGTCTATAACGCTATATATCCTAGCCTAAGGCAAACTAACATGTCGAATGTAATATTTTACAACATTCCCGTCACTTCGGCACCTACTTCTCGGTGGGAACATTATATACGTCTATAACGTTATATATCCTAGCCTAAGGCAACCTAACATCTCGGATGTTATATTTTACTACATTCCTGGCGCGCCGGCCCCTACTTCTCGGTGGGAACAGTTTATACGTCTATAACGTTATATATCCTAGCCTAAGGCAATCCTAACATCTCGGAAGTAATATTTTACAACATACCTAGCGCGTCGGCACCTACTTTTCGGTGGGAACATTATATACGTCTATAACGTTATATATCTTAGCCTAAGGCAACCTAACATCTCGGATGTTATATTTTACTACAGTCCCGGCGCGCCGGCCCCTACTTCTCGGTGGGAACATTATATAAGTCTACAACGTTATATATCCTAGCCTAAGGTAATCCTAACATCTCGGATGTAATATTTTACAACATTCCTGGCGCGTCGGCACCTACTTCTCGGTGGGAACATTATATACGTCTATAACGTTATATATCCTAACCTAAGGGAAGCTAACACCTCGGATGTAATGTTTTACAACATTCCTGGCGTGTCGGCCCCTATTTCTCGGTGGGAACATTGTATATGTCTATAACGCTATATGTCCTAGCCTGAGACAACCTAACATCTCGGATGTTATATTTTACAACATTCCTGGCGCGCCGGCCCCTACTTCTCGGTGGGAACAGTATATACGTCTATAACGTTATATATCCTAGCCTAAGGCAATCCTTACATCTCGGAAGTAATATTTTACAACATTCCTAGCGCGTCGGCACCTACTTCTCGGTGGGAACATTATATACGTCTAGAACGTTATATATCCTAGCCTAAGACAACCTAACATGTCGAATGTAATATTTTACAGCATTCCTGGCGCGTCGGCCCCTACTTCTCGGTGGGAACATTATATACGTCTATAACGCTATATATCCTAACCTAAGGCAACTCAACACCTCGGATGTAATATTTTACTACATTCCTGGCACGTCGGCCCCTACTTCTCGGTGGGAACATTATATACGTCTATAACTCTATATATCCTAACCTAAGGCAAACTAACATGTCGAATGTAATATTTTACAACATTCCCGTCACTTCGGCCCCTACTTCTCGGTGGGAACTTTATATACGTCTATAACGTTATATATCCTAGTTTAAGGCAACCTAACATCTCGGATGTAATATTTTACAACATTCCTGGCGCGCCGGCCCCTACTTCTCGGTGGGAACGGTATATACGTCTATAACGTTATATATCCTAGCCTAAGACAATCCTAACATCTCGGAAGTAATATTTTACAACATTCCTAGCGCGTCGGCACCTAATTTTCGGTGGGAACATTATATACGTCTATAACGTTATATATCTTAGCCTAAGGCAACCTAACATCTCGGATGTTATATTTTACTACAGTCCCGGCGCGCCGGCCCCTACTTCTCGGTGGGAACATTATATAAGTCTACAACGTTATATATCCTAGCCTAAGGTAATCCTAACATCTCGGATGTAATATTTTACAACATTCCTGGCGCGTCGGCACCTACTTCTCGGTGGGAACATTATATACGTCTATAACGTTATATATCCTAACCTAACGAACCTAACACATCGGATGTAATGTTTTACAACATTCCTGGCGTGTCGGCCCCTATTTCTCGGTGGGAACATTGTATATGTCTATAACGCTATATGTCCTAGCCTGAGACAACCTAACATGTCGAATATAATATTTTACAATATACCTGGCGCGTCGGCATCTACTTCTCGGTGGGAACAGTATATAAGTCAATAACGTTATATATACTAACCTAAGGCAACCTAACATCCCGGATGTTATATTTTACTACATTCCTGGCACGTCGGCCACTACTTCTCGGTGGGAACATTATATAAGTATATAACGCTATATAGCCTAGCCTAAGGCAAACTAACATGTCGAATGTAATATTTTACAACATTCCCGTCACTTCGGCACCTACTTCTCGGTGGGAACAGTATATAAGTCTATAACGTTATATATCCTAACCTAAGGCAACCTAACATCTCGGATGTAATATTTTACTACATTCCTGCTTCGTCGGCCCCTACTTCTCGGTGGGAACATTATATACATCTATAACGTTATATATCCTAGCCTAAGGCAATCCTAACATCTCGGATGTAATATTTTACAACATTCCTGGCGCGTCGGCACCTACTTCTCGGTGGGAACATTATATACGTCTATAACGTTATATATCCTAGCCTAAGGCAATCCTAACATCTCGGAAGTAATATTTTACAACATTCCTAGCGCGTCGGCACCTACTTTTCGGTGGGAACATTATATACGTCTATAACGTTATATATCTTAGCCTAAGGCAACCTAACATCTCGGATGTTATATTTTACTACAGTCCCGGCGCGCCGGCCCCTACTTCTCGGTGGGAACATTATATAAGTCTACAACGTTATATATCCTAGCCTAAGGTAATCCTAACATCTCGGATGTAATATTTTACAACATTCCTGGCGCGTCGGCACCTACTTCTCGGTGGGAACATTATATACGTCTATAACGTTATATATCCTAACCTAAGGGAAGCTAACACCTCGGATGTAATGTTTTACAACATTCCTGGCGTGTCGGCCCCTATTTCTCGGTGGGAACATTGTATATGTCTATAACGCTATATGTCCTAGCCTGAGACAACCTAACATCTCGGATGTTATATTTTACCACATTCCTGGCGCGCCGGCCCCTACTTCTCGGTGGGAACAGTATATACGTCTATAACGTTATATATCCTAGCCTAAGGCAATCCTTACATCTCGGAAGTAATATTTTACAACATTCCTAGCGCGTCGGCACCTACTTCTCGGTGGGAACATTATATACGTCTAGAACGTTATATATCCTAGCCTAAGAAAACCTAACATGTCGAATGTAATATTTTACAGCATTCCTGGCGCGTCGGCCCCTACTTCTCGGTGGGAACATTATATACGTCTATAACGCTATATATCCTAACCTAAGGCAACTCAACACCTCGGATGTAATATTTTACTACATTCCTGGCACGTCGGCCCCTACTTCTCGGTGGGAACATTATATACGTCTATAACTCTATATATCCTAACCTAAGGCAAACTAACATGTCGAATGTAATATTTTACAACATTCCCGTCACTTCGGCCCCTACTTCTCGGTGGGAACTTTATATACGTCTATAACGTTATATATCCTAGTTTAAGGCAACCTAACATCTCGGATGTAATATTTTACTACATTCGTGGCGCACCGGCACCTACTTCTCGGTGGGAACATTATATACGTCTATAACGTTATATATCATAGCCTAAGGCAATCGTAACATCTCGGAAGTAATATTTTAAAACATTCCTGGCGCGTCGGCATCTACTTCTCGGTGGGAACAGTATATAAGTCAATAACGTTATATATCCTAACCTAAGGCAACCTAACATCCCGGATGTAATATTTTACTACATTCCTGGCACGTCGGCCGCTACTTCTCGGTGGGAACATTATATAAGTATATAACGCTATATAGCCTAGCCTAAGGCAAACTAACATGTCGAATGTAATATTTTACAACATTCCCGTCACTTCGGCACCTACTTCTCGGTGGGAACAGTATATAAGTCTATAACGTTATATATCCTAACCTAAGGCAACCTAACATCTCGGATGTAATATTTTACTACATTCCTGCTTCGTCGGCCCCTACTTCTCGGTGGGAACATTATATACATCTATAACGTTACTTATCCTAGCCTAAGGCAACCTAACATCTCGGATGTAATATTTTACTACATTCCTAGCATGTCGGCCACTACTTCTCGGTGGGAACATTATATGAGTCTATAACGCTATATATCCTAGCCTAAGGCAAACTAACATGTCGAATGTAATATTTTACAACATTCCCGTCACTTCAGCACCTACTTCTCGGTGGGAACATTATATACGTCTATAACGTTATATATCCTAGCCTAAGGCAACCTAACATCTCGGATGTTATATTTTACTACATTCCTGGCGCGCCGGCCCCTACTTCTCGGTGGGAACGGTATATACGTCTATAACGTTATATATCCTAGCCTAAGACAATCCTAACATCTCGGAAGTAATATTTTACAACATTCCTAGCGCGTCGGCACCTAATTTTCGGTGGGAACATTATATACGTCTATAACGTTATATATCTTAGCCTAAGGCAACCTAACATCTCGGATGTTATATTTTACTACAGTCCCGGCGCGCCGGCCCCTACTTCTCGGTGGGAACATTATATAAGTCTACAACGTTATATATCCTAGCCTAAGGTAATCCTAACATCTCGGATGTAATATTTTACAACATTCCTGGCGCGTCGGCACCTACTTCTCGGTGGGAACATTATATACGTCTATAACGTTATATATCCTAACCTAACGAACCTAACACATCGGATGTAATGTTTTACAACATTCCTGGCGTGTCGGCCCCTATTTCTCGGTGGGAACATTGTATATGTCTATAACGCTATATGTCCTAGCCTGAGACAACCTAACATGTCGAATATAATATTTTACAATATACCTGGCGCGTCGGCATCTACTTCTCGGTGGGAACAGTATATAAGTCAATAACGTTATATATACTAACCTAAGGCAACCTAACATCCCGGATGTTATATTTTACTACATTCCTGGCACGTCGGCCACTACTTCTCGGTGGGAACATTATATAAGTATATAACGCTATATAGCCTAGCCTAAGGCAAACTAACATGTCGAATGTAATATTTTACAACATTCCCGTCACTTCGGCACCTACTTCTCGGTGGGAACAGTATATAAGTCTATAACGTTATATATCCTAACCTAAGGCAACCTAACATCTCGGATGTAATATTTTACTACATTCCTGCTTCGTCGGCCCCTACTTCTCGGTGGGAACATTATATACATCTATAACGTTACTTATCCTAGCCTAAGGCAACCTAACATCTCGGATGTAATATTTTACTACATTCCTAGCATGTCGGCCACTACTTCTCGGTGGGAACATTATATGAGTCTATAACGCTATATATCCTAGCCTAAGGCAAACTAACATGTCGAATGTAATATTTTACAACATTCCCGTCACTTCAGCACCTACTTCTCGGTGGGAACATTATATACGTCTATAACGTTATATATCCTAGCCTAAGGCAACCTAACATCTCGGATGTTATATTTTACTACATTCCTGGCGCGCCGGCCCCTACTTCTCGGTGGGAACGGTATATACGTCTATAACGTTATATATCCTAGCCTAAGACAATCCTAACATCTCGGAAGTAATATTTTACAACATTCCTAGCGCGTCGGCACCTAATTTTCGGTGGGAACATTATATACGTCTATAACGTTATATATCTTAGCCTAAGGCAACCTAACATCTCGGATGTTATATTTTACTACAGTCCCGGCGCGCCGGCCCCTACTTCTCGGTGGGAACATTATATAAGTCTACAACGTTATATATCCTAGCCTAAGGTAATCCTAACATCTCGGATGTAATATTTTACAACATTCCTGGCGCGTCGGCACCTACTTCTCGGTGGGAACATTATATACGTCTATAACGTTATATATCCTAACCTAACGAACCTAACACATCGGATGTAATGTTTTACAACATTCCTGGCGTGTCGGCCCCTATTTCTCGGTGGGAACATTGTATATGTCTATAACGCTATATGTCCTAGCCTGAGACAACCTAACATGTCGAATATAATATTTTACAATATACCTGGCGCGTCGGCATCTACTTCTCGGTGGGAACAGTATATAAGTCAATAACGTTATATATACTAACCTAAGGCAACCTAACATCCCGGATGTTATATTTTACTACATTCCTGGCACGTCGGCCACTACTTCTCGGTGGGAACATTATATAAGTATATAACGCTATATAGCCTAGCCTAAGGCAAACTAACATGTCGAATGTAATATTTTACAACATTCCCGTCACTTCGGCACCTACTTCTCGGTGGGAACAGTATATAAGTCTATAACGTTATATATCCTAACCTAAGGCAACCTAACATCTCGGATGTAATATTTTACTACATTCCTGCTTCGTCGGCCCCTACTTCTCGGTGGGAACATTATATACATCTATAACGTTACTTATCCTAGCCTAAGGCAACCTAACATCTCGGATGTAATATTTTACCACATTCCTAGCATGTCGGCCACTACTTCTCGGTGGGAACATTATATGAGTCTATAACGCTATATATCCTAGCCTAAGGCAAACTAACATGTCGAATGTAATATTTTACAACATTCCCGTCACTTCGGCACCTACTTCTCGGTGGGAACATTATATACGTCTATAACGTTATATGTCCTAGCCTAAGGCAACCTAACATCTCGGATGTTATATTTTACTACATTCCTGGCGCGCCGGCCCCTACTTCTCGGTGGGAACAGTATATACGTCTATAACGTTATATATCCTAGCCTAAGACAATCCTAACATCTCGGAAGTAATATTTTACAACATTCCTAGCGCGTCGGCACCTAATTTTCGGTGGGAACATTATATACGTCTATAACGTTATATATCTTAGCCTAAGGCAACCTAACATCTCGGATGTTATATTTTACTACAGTCCCGGCGCGCCGGCCCCTACTTCTCGGTGGGAACATTATATAAGTCTACAACGTTATATATCCTAGCCTAAGGTAATCCTAACATCTCGGATGTAATATTTTACAACATTCCTGGCGCGTCGGCACCTACTTCTCGGTGGGAACATTATATAAGTCTATAACGTTATATATCCTAACCTAAGGCAACCTAACATCTCGGATGTAATATTTTACAACATTCCTGGCGCGTCGGCACCTACTTCTCGGTGGGAACATTATATAAGTCTATAACGTTATATATCCTAACCTAAGGCAACCTAACATCTCGGATGTAATATTTTACTACATTCCTGCTTCGTCGGCCCCTACTTCTCGGTGGGAACATTATATACATCTATAACGTTACTTATCCTAGCCTAAGGCAACCTAACATCTCGGATGTAATATTTTACTACATTCCTAGCATGTCGGCCACTACTTCTCGGTGGGAACATTATATGAGTCTATAACGCTATATATCCTAGCCTAAGGCAAACTAACATGTCGAATGTAATATTTTACAACATTCCCGTCACTTCGGCACCTACTTCTCGGTGGGAACATTATATACGTCTATAACGTTATATATCCTAGCCTAAGGCAACCTAACATCTCGGATGTTATATTTTACTACATTCCTGGCGCGCCGTCCCCTACTTCTCGGTGGGAACAGTATATACGTCTATAACGTTATATATCCTAGCCTAAGGCAATCCTAACATCTCGGAAGTAATATTTTACAACATTCCTAGCGCGTCGGCACCTACTTTTCGGTGGGAACATTATATACGTCTATAACGTTATATATCCTAGCCTAAGACAACCCAACATGTCGAATGTAATATTTTACAGCATTCCTGGCGCGTCGGCCCCTACTTCTCGGTGGGAACATTATATACGTCTAGAACGCTATATATCCTAACCTAAGGCAACCTAACATCTCGGATGTAATATTTTACTACATTCCTGGCACGTCGGCCCCTACTTCTCGGTGGGAACATTATATACGTCTATAACTCTATATATCCTAGCCTAAGGCAAACTAACATGTCGAATGTAATATTTTACAACATTCTCGTCACTTCGGCCCCTACTTCTCGGTGGGAACTTTATATACGTCTATAACGTTATATATCCTAGTTTAAGGCAACCTAACATCTCGGATGTAATATTTTACTACATTCGGGGCGCACCGGCACCTGCTTCTCGGTTGGAACATTATATACGTCTATAACGTTATATATCTTAGCCTAAGGCAATCCTAACATCTCGAATGTAATATTTTACAACATTCCTGGCGCTTCGGCACCTACTTCTCGGTGGGAACATTATATACGTCTATAACGTTATATATCCTAACCTAAGGGAAGCTAACACCTCGGATGTAATGTTTTACAACATTCCTAGCGCGTCGGCCCCTATTTCTCGGCGGGAACATTGTATATGTCTATAACGCTATATGTCCTAGCCTGAGACAACCTAACATGTTGAATATAATATTTTGCAATATTCCTGGCGCGTCGGCAACTACTTCTCGGTGGGAACTGTATATACGACTATAACGTTATATATCCTAATTTAACACAACTTATCATGTCGAATGTAATATTTTACTACATTCCTGGCACGACGGCCCCTACTTCTCGGTGGGAACATTATATACGTCTATAACTCTATATATCCTAGCCTAAGGCAAACTAACATGTCGAATGTAATATTTTACAACATTCTCGTCACTTCGGCCCCTACTTCTCGGTGGGAACTTTATATACGTCTATAACGTTATATATCCTAGCCTAAGGCAATCCTAACATCTCGGATGTAATATTTTACAACATTCCTGGCGCGTCGGCACCTACTTCTCGGTGGGAACATTATATACGTCTATAACGTTATATATCCTAGCCTAAGGCAACCTAACATCTCGGATGTTATATTTTACTACATTCCTGGCGCGCCGGCCCCTACTTCTCGGTGGGAACAGTATATACGTCTATAACGTTTTATATCCTAGCCTAAGGCAAACCTAACATTTCGGAAGTAATATTTTACAACATTCCTAGCGCGTCGGCCCCTATTTCTCGGTGGGAACATTGTATATGTCTATAACGCTATATGTCCTAGCCTGAGACAACCTAACATGTTGAATATAATATTTTGCAATATTCCTGGCGCGTCGGCACCTACTTCTCGGTGGGAACATTATATACGTCTATAACGTTATATATCCTAATTTAACACAACTTATCATGTCGAATGTAATATTTTACTACATTCCAGGCACGACGGCCCCTACTTCTCGGTGGGAACATTATATACGTCTATAACTCTATATATCCTAGCCTAAGGCAAACTAACATGTCGAATGTAATATTTTACAACATTCTCGTCACTTCGGCCCCTACTTCTCGGTGGGAACTTTATATACGTCTATAACGTTATATATCCTAGCCTAAGGCAATCCTAACATCTCGGATGTAATATTTTACAACATTCCTGGCGCGTCGGCACCTACTTCTCGGTGGGAACATTATATACGTCTATAACGTTATATATCCTAGCCTAAGGCAACCTAACATCTCGGATGTTATATTTTACTACATTCCTGGCGCGCCGGCCCCTACTTCTCGGTGGGAACAGTATATACGTCTATAACGTTTTATATCCTAGCCTAAGGCAAACCTAACATTTCGGAAGTAATATTTTACAACATTCCTAGCGCGTCGGCACCTACTTCTCGGTGGGAACATTATATACGTCTATAACGTTATATATCCTAGCCTAAGACAACCTAACATGTCGAATGTAATATTTTACAGCATTCCTGGCGCGTCGGCCCCTATTTCTCGGTGGGAACATTGTATATGTCTATAACGCTATATGTCCTAGCCTGAGACAACCTAACATGTTGAATATAATATTTTGCAATATTCCTGGCGCGTCGGCACCTACTTCTCGGTGGGAACAGTATATAAGTCAATAACGTTATATATACTAACCTAAGGCAACCTAACATCCCGGATGTAATATTTTGCTACATTCCTGGCACGTCGGCCACTACTTCTCGGTGGGAACATTATATGAGTCTATAACGCTATATATCCTAGCCTAAGGCAAACTAACATGTCGAATGTAATATTTTACAACATTCCCGTCACTTCGGCACCTACTTCTCGGTGGGAACATTATATACGTCTATAACGTTATATATCCTAGCCTAAGGCAACCTAACATCACGGATGTTATATTTTACTACATTCCTGGCGCGCCGGCCCCTACTTCTCGGTGGGAACAGTTTATACGTCTATAACGTTATATATCCTAGCCTAAGGCAATCCTAACATCTCGGAAGTAATATTTTACAACATTCCTAGCGCGTCGGCACCTACTTTTCGGTGGGAACATTATATACGTCTATAACGTTATATATCTTAGCCTAAGGCAACCTAACATCTCGGATGTTATATTTTACTACAGTCCCGGCGCGCCGGCCCCTACTTCTCGGTGGGAACATTATATAAGTCTACAACGTTATATATCCTAGCCTAAGGTAATCCTAACATCTCGGATGTAATATTTTACAACATTCCTGGCGCGTCGGCACCTACTTCTCGGTGGGAACATTATATACGTCTATAACGTTATATATCCTAACCTAAGGGAAGCTAACACCTCGGATGTAATGTTTTACAACATTCCTGGCGTGTCGGCCCCTATTTCTCGGTGGGAACATTGTATATGTCTATAACGCTATATGTCCTAGCCTGAGACAACCTAACATCTCGGATGTTATATTTTACCACATTCCTGGCGCGCCGGCCCCTACTTCTCGGTGGGAACAGTATATACGTCTATAACGTTATATATCCTAGCCTAAGGCAATCCTTACATCTCGGAAGTAATATTTTACAACATTCCTAGCGCGTCGGCACCTACTTCTCGGTGGGAACATTATATACGTCTAGAACGTTATATATCCTAGCCTAAGACAACCTAACATGTCGAATGTAATATTTTACAGCATTCCTGGCGCGTCGGCCCCTACTTCTCGGTGGGAACATTATATACGTCTATAACGCTATATATCCTAACCTAAGGCAACTCAACACCTCGGATGTAATATTTTACTACATTCCTGGCACGTCGGCCCCTACTTCTCGGTGGGAACATTATATACGTCTATAACTCTATATATCCTAACCTAAGGCAAACTAACATGTCGAATGTAATATTTTACAACATTCCCGTCACTTCGGCCCCTACTTCTCGGTGGGAACTTTATATACGTCTATAACGTTATATATCCTAGTTTAAGGCAACCTAACATCTCGGATGTAATATTTTACTACATTCGTGGCGCACCGGCACCTACTTCTCGGTGGGAACATTATATACGTCTATAACGTTATATATCATAGCCTAAGGCAATCGTAACATCTCGGAAGTAATATTTTAAAACATTCCTGGCGCGTCGGCATCTACTTCTCGGTGGGAACAGTATATAAGTCAATAACGTTATATATCCTAACCTAAGGCAACCTAACATCCCGGATGTAATATTTTACTACATTCCTGGCACGTCGGCCGCTACTTCTCGGTGGGAACATTATATAAGTCTATAGCGCTATATATCCTAGCCTAAGGCAAACTAACATGTCGAATGTAATATTTTACAACATTCCCGTCTCTTCGGCACCTACTTCTCGGTGGGAACATTATATACGTCTATAACGTTATATATCCTAGTTTAAGGCAACCTAACATCTCGGATGTAATATTTTACTACATTCGGGGCGCACCGGCACCTGCTTCTCGGTTGGAACATTATATACGTCTATAACGTTATATATCTTAGCCTAAGGCAATCCTAACATCTCGAATGTAATATTTTACAACATTCCTGGCGCTTCGGCACCTACTTCTCGGTGGGAACATTATATACGTCTATAACGTTATATATCCTAACCTAAGGGAAGCTAACACCTCGGATGTAATGTTTTACAACATTCCTAGCGCGTCGGCCCCTATTTCTCGGCGGGAACATTGTATATGTCTATAACGCTATATGTCCTAGCCTGAGACAACCTAACATGTTGAATATAATATTTTGCAATATTCCTGGCGCGTCGGCAACTACTTCTCGGTGGGAACTGTATATACGACTATAACGTTATATATCCTAATTTAACACAACTTATCATGTCGAATGTAATATTTTACTACATTCCTGGCACGACGGCCCCTACTTCTCGGTGGGAACATTATATACGTCTATAACTCTATATATCCTAGCCTAAGGCAAACTAACATGTCGAATGTAATATTTTACAACATTCTCGTCACTTCGGCCCCTACTTCTCGGTGGGAACTTTATATACGTCTATAACGTTATATATCCTAGCCTAAGGCAATCCTAACATCTCGGATGTAATATTTTACAACATTCCTGGCGCGTCGGCACCTACTTCTCGGTGGGAACATTATATACGTCTATAACGTTATATATCCTAGCCTAAGGCAACCTAACATCTCGGATGTTATATTTTACTACATTCCTGGCGCGCCGGCCCCTACTTCTCGGTGGGAACAGTATATACGTCTATAACGTTTTATATCCTAGCCTAAGGCAAACCTAACATTTCGGAAGTAATATTTTACAACATTCCTAGCGCGTCGGCCCCTATTTCTCGGTGGGAACATTGTATATGTCTATAACGCTATATGTCCTAGCCTGAGACAACCTAACATGTTGAATATAATATTTTGCAATATTCCTGGCGCGTCGGCACCTACTTCTCGGTGGGAACATTATATACGTCTATAACGTTATATATCCTAATTTAACACAACTTATCATGTCGAATGTAATATTTTACTACATTCCAGGCACGACGGCCCCTACTTCTCGGTGGGAACATTATATACGTCTATAACTCTATATATCCTAGCCTAAGGCAAACTAACATGTCGAATGTAATATTTTACAACATTCTCGTCACTTCGGCCCCTACTTCTCGGTGGGAACTTTATATACGTCTATAACGTTATATATCCTAGCCTAAGGCAATCCTAACATCTCGGATGTAATATTTTACAACATTCCTGGCGCGTCGGCACCTACTTCTCGGTGGGAACATTATATACGTCTATAACGTTATATATCCTAGCCTAAGGCAACCTAACATCTCGGATGTTATATTTTACTACATTCCTGGCGCGCCGGCCCCTACTTCTCGGTGGGAACAGTATATACGTCTATAACGTTTTATATCCTAGCCTAAGGCAAACCTAACATTTCGGAAGTAATATTTTACAACATTCCTAGCGCGTCGGCACCTACTTCTCGGTGGGAACATTATATACGTCTATAACGTTATATATCCTAGCCTAAGACAACCTAACATGTCGAATGTAATATTTTACAGCATTCCTGGCGCGTCGGCCCCTATTTCTCGGTGGGAACATTGTATATGTCTATAACGCTATATGTCCTAGCCTGAGACAACCTAACATGTTGAATATAATATTTTGCAATATTCCTGGCGCGTCGGCACCTACTTCTCGGTGGGAACAGTATATAAGTCAATAACGTTATATATACTAACCTAAGGCAACCTAACATCCCGGATGTAATATTTTGCTACATTCCTGGCACGTCGGCCACTACTTCTCGGTGGGAACATTATATGAGTCTATAACGCTATATATCCTAGCCTAAGGCAAACTAACATGTCGAATGTAATATTTTACAACATTCCCGTCACTTCGGCACCTACTTCTCGGTGGGAACATTATATACGTCTATAACGTTATATATCCTAGCCTAAGGCAACCTAACATCACGGATGTTATATTTTACTACATTCCTGGCGCGCCGGCCCCTACTTCTCGGTGGGAACAGTTTATACGTCTATAACGTTATATATCCTAGCCTAAGGCAATCCTAACATCTCGGAAGTAATATTTTACAACATTCCTAGCGCGTCGGCACCTACTTTTCGGTGGGAACATTATATACGTCTATAACGTTATATATCTTAGCCTAAGGCAACCTAACATCTCGGATGTTATATTTTACTACAGTCCCGGCGCGCCGGCCCCTACTTCTCGGTGGGAACATTATATAAGTCTACAACGTTATATATCCTAGCCTAAGGTAATCCTAACATCTCGGATGTAATATTTTACAACATTCCTGGCGCGTCGGCACCTACTTCTCGGTGGGAACATTATATACGTCTATAACGTTATATATCCTAACCTAAGGGAAGCTAACACCTCGGATGTAATGTTTTACAACATTCCTGGCGTGTCGGCCCCTATTTCTCGGTGGGAACATTGTATATGTCTATAACGCTATATGTCCTAGCCTGAGACAACCTAACATCTCGGATGTTATATTTTACCACATTCCTGGCGCGCCGGCCCCTACTTCTCGGTGGGAACAGTATATACGTCTATAACGTTATATATCCTAGCCTAAGGCAATCCTTACATCTCGGAAGTAATATTTTACAACATTCCTAGCGCGTCGGCACCTACTTCTCGGTGGGAACATTATATACGTCTAGAACGTTATATATCCTAGCCTAAGACAACCTAACATGTCGAATGTAATATTTTACAGCATTCCTGGCGCGTCGGCCCCTACTTCTCGGTGGGAACATTATATACGTCTATAACGCTATATATCCTAACCTAAGGCAACTCAACACCTCGGATGTAATATTTTACTACATTCCTGGCACGTCGGCCCCTACTTCTCGGTGGGAACATTATATACGTCTATAACTCTATATATCCTAACCTAAGGCAAACTAACATGTCGAATGTAATATTTTACAACATTCCCGTCACTTCGGCCCCTACTTCTTGGTGGGAACTTTATATACGTCTATAACGTTATATATCCTAGTTTAAGGCAACCTAACATCTCGGATGTAATATTTTACTACATTCGTGGCGCACCGGCACCTACTTCTCGGTGGGAACATTATATACGTCTATAACGTTATATATCATAGCCTAAGGCAATCGTAACATCTCGGAAGTAATATTTTAAAACATTCCTGGCGCGTCGGCATCTACTTCTCGGTGGGAACAGTATATAAGTCAATAACGTTATATATCCTAACCTAAGGCAACCTAACATCCCGGATGTAATATTTTACTACATTCCTGGCACGTCGGCCGCTACTTCTCGGTGGGAACATTATATAAGTCTATAGCGCTATATATCCTAGCCTAAGGCAAACTAACATGTCGAATGTAATATTTTACAACATTCCCGTCTCTTCGGCACCTACTTCTCGGTGGGAACATTATATACGTCTATAACGTTATATATCTTAGCGTAAGGCAACCTAACATCTCGGATGTTATATTTTACTACAGTCCCGGCGCGCCGGCCCCTACTTCTCGGTGGGAACATTATATAAGTCTACAACGTTATATATCCTAGCCTAAGGTAATCCTAACATCTCGGATGTTATATTTTACTACATTCCTGGCGCGCCGGCCCCTACTTCACGGTGGGAACAGTATATACGTCTATAACGTTTTATATCCTAGCCTAAGGCAAACCTAACATCTCGGAAGTAATATTTTACAACATTCCTAGCGCGTCGGCACCTACTTCTCGGTGGGAACATTATATACGTCTATAACGTTATATATCCTAGCCTAAGACAACCTAACATGTCGAATGTAATATTTTACAGCATTCCTGGCGCGTCGGCCCCTATTTCTCGGTGGGAACATTGTATATGTCTATAACGCTATATGTCCTAGCCTGAGACAACTTAACATGTTGAATATAATATTTTGCAATATTCCTGGCGCGTCGGCACCTACTTCTCGGTGGGAACATTATATACGTCTATAACTCTATATATCCCAGCCTAAGGCAAACTAACATGTCGAATGTAATATTTTACAACATTCTCGTCACTTCGGCCCCTACTTCTCCGTGGGAACTTTATATACGTCTATAACGTTATATATCCTAGTTTAAGGCAACCTAACATCTCGGATGTAATATTTTACTACATTCGGGGCGCACCGGCACCTACTTCTCTGTGGGAACGTTATATACGTCTATAACGTTATATATCCTAGCCTAAGGCAATCCTAACATCTCGGATGTAATATTTTACAACATTCCTGGCGCGTCGGCACCTACTTCTCGGTGGGAACATTATATACGTCTATAACGTTATATATCCTAGCCTAAGACAACCTAACATGTCGAATGTAATATTTTACAGCATTCCTGGCGCGTCGGCCCCTACTTCTCGGTGGGAACATTATATACGTCTAGAACGCTATATATCCTAACCTAAGGCTACCTAACATCTCGGATGTAATATTTTACTACATTCCTGGCACGTCGGCCCCTACTTCTCAGTGGGAACATTATATACGTCTATAACGTTATATATCCTAACCTAAGGGAAGCTAACACCTCGGATGTAATGTTTTACAACATTCCTGGCGTGTCGGCCCCTATTTCTCGGTGGGAACATTGTATATGTCTATAACGCTATATGTCCTAGCCTGAGACAACCTAACATCTCGGATGTTATATTTTACCACATTCCTGGCGCGCCGGCCCCTACTTCTCGGTGGGAACAGTATATACGTCTATAACGTTATATATCCTAGCCTAAGGCAATCCTTACATCTCGGAAGTAATATTTTACAACATTCCTAGCGCGTCGGCACCTACTTCTCGGTGGGAACATTATATACGTCTATAACGTTATATATCCTAGCCTAAGACAACCTAACATGTCGAATGTAATATTTTACAGCATTCCTGGCGCGTCGGCCCCTACTTCTCGGTGGGAACATTATATACGTCTATAACGCTATATATCCTAACCTAAGGCAACTCAACACCTCGGATGTAATATTTTACTACATTCCTGGCACGTCGGCCCCTACTTCTCGGTGGGAACATTATATACGTCTATAACTCTATATATCCTAACCTAAGGCAAACTAACATGTCGAATGTAATATTTCACAACATTCCCGTCACTTCGGCCCCTACTTCTCGGTGGGAACTTTATATACGTCTATAACGTTATATATCCTAGTTTAAGGCAACCTAACATCTCGGATGTAATATTTTACTACATTCGTGGCGCACCGGCACCTACTTCTCGGTGGGAACATTATATACGTCTATAACTCTATATATCCTAGCCTAAGGCAAACTAACATGTCGAATGTAATATTTTACAACATTCTCGTCACTTCGGCCCCTACTTCTCGGTGGGAACTTTATATACGTCTATAACGTTATATATCCTAGCCTAAGGCAATCCTAACATCTCGGATGTAATATTTTACAACATTCCTGGCGCGTCGGCACCTACTTCTCGGTGGGAAAATTATATACGTCTATAACGTTATATATCCTAGCCTAAGGCAACCTAACATTTCGGATGTTATATTTTACTACATTCCTGGCGCGTCGGCCCCTACTTCTCGGTGGGAACATTATATACGTCTATAACGCTATATATCCTAACCTAAGGCAACTCAACACCTCGGATGTAATATTTTACTACATTCCTGGCACGTCGGCCCCTACTTCTCGGTGGGAACATTATATACGTCTATAACTCTATATATCCTAACCTAAGGCAAACTAACATGTCGAATGTAATATTTTACAACATTCCCGTCACTTCGGCCCCTACTTCTCGGTGGGAACTTTATATACGTCTATAACGTTATATATCCTAGTTTAAGGCAACCTAACATCTCGGATGTAATATTTTACTACATTCGTGGCGCACCGGCACCTACTTCTCGGTGGGAACATTATATACGTCTATAACGTTATATATCATAGCCTAAGGCAATCGTAACATCTCGGAAGTAATATTTTAAAACATTCCTGGCGCGTCGGCATCTACTTCTCGGTGGGAACAGTATATAAGTCAATAACGTTATATATCCTAACCTAAGGCAACCTAACATCCCGGATGTAATATTTTACTACATTCCTGGCACGTCGGCCGCTACTTCTCGGTGGGAACATTATATAAGTCTATAGCGCTATATATCCTAGCCTAAGGCAAACTAACATGTCGAATGTAATATTTTACAACATTCCCGTCTCTTCGGCACCTACTTCTCGGTGGGAACATTATATACGTCTATAACGTTATATATCTTAGCGTAAGGCAACCTAACATCTCGGATGTTATATTTTACTACAGTCCCGGCGCGCCGGCCCCTACTTCTCGGTGGGAACATTATATAAGTCTACAACGTTATATATCCTAGCCTAAGGTAATCCTAACATCTCGGATGTTATATTTTACTACATTCCTGGCGCGCCGGCCCCTACTTCACGGTGGGAACAGTATATACGTCTATAACGTTTTATATCCTAGCCTAAGGCAAACCTAACATCTCGGAAGTAATATTTTACAACATTCCTAGCGCGTCGGCACCTACTTCTCGGTGGGAACATTATATACGTCTATAACGTTATATATCCTAGCCTAAGACAACCTAACATGTCGAATGTAATATTTTACAGCATTCCTGGCGCGTCGGCCCCTATTTCTCGGTGGGAACATTGTATATGTCTATAACGCTATATGTCCTAGCCTGAGACAACTTAACATGTTGAATATAATATTTTGCAATATTCCTGGCGCGTCGGCACCTACTTCTCGGTGGGAACATTATATACGTCTATAACTCTATATATCCCAGCCTAAGGCAAACTAACATGTCGAATGTAATATTTTACAACATTCTCGTCACTTCGGCCCCTACTTCTCCGTGGGAACTTTATATACGTCTATAACGTTATATATCCTAGTTTAAGGCAACCTAACATCTCGGATGTAATATTTTACTACATTCGGGGCGCACCGGCACCTACTTCTCTGTGGGAACGTTATATACGTCTATAACGTTATATATCCTAGCCTAAGGCAATCCTAACATCTCGGATGTAATATTTTACAACATTCCTGGCGCGTCGGCACCTACTTCTCGGTGGGAACATTATATACGTCTATAACGTTATATATCCTAGCCTAAGACAACCTAACATGTCGAATGTAATATTTTACAGCATTCCTGGCGCGTCGGCCCCTACTTCTCGGTGGGAACATTATATACGTCTAGAACGCTATATATCCTAACCTAAGGCTACCTAACATCTCGGATGTAATATTTTACTACATTCCTGGCACGTCGGCCCCTACTTCTCAGTGGGAACATTATATACGTCTATAACGTTATATATCCTAACCTAAGGGAAGCTAACACCTCGGATGTAATGTTTTACAACATTCCTGGCGTGTCGGCCCCTATTTCTCGGTGGGAACATTGTATATGTCTATAACGCTATATGTCCTAGCCTGAGACAACCTAACATCTCGGATGTTATATTTTACCACATTCCTGGCGCGCCGGCCCCTACTTCTCGGTGGGAACAGTATATACGTCTATAACGTTATATATCCTAGCCTAAGGCAATCCTTACATCTCGGAAGTAATATTTTACAACATTCCTAGCGCGTCGGCACCTACTTCTCGGTGGGAACATTATATACGTCTATAACGTTATATATCCTAGCCTAAGACAACCTAACATGTCGAATGTAATATTTTACAGCATTCCTGGCGCGTCGGCCCCTACTTCTCGGTGGGAACATTATATACGTCTATAACGCTATATATCCTAACCTAAGGCAACTCAACACCTCGGATGTAATATTTTACTACATTCCTGGCACGTCGGCCCCTACTTCTCGGTGGGAACATTATATACGTCTATAACTCTATATATCCTAACCTAAGGCAAACTAACATGTCGAATGTAATATTTCACAACATTCCCGTCACTTCGGCCCCTACTTCTCGGTGGGAACTTTATATACGTCTATAACGTTATATATCCTAGTTTAAGGCAACCTAACATCTCGGATGTAATATTTTACTACATTCGTGGCGCACCGGCACCTACTTCTCGGTGGGAACATTATATACGTCTATAACTCTATATATCCTAGCCTAAGGCAAACTAACATGTCGAATGTAATATTTTACAACATTCTCGTCACTTCGGCCCCTACTTCTCGGTGGGAACTTTATATACGTCTATAACGTTATATATCCTAGCCTAAGGCAATCCTAACATCTCGGATGTAATATTTTACAA
Organism: Xylocopa violacea; assembly: GCA_963969225.1. NCBI lineage: Eukaryota > Metazoa > Arthropoda > Insecta > Hymenoptera > Apidae > Xylocopa > Xylocopa violacea. The sequence goes on from CAXAJV010000835.1 coordinate 3,594,482, forward strand.
CATTCCTGGCGCGTCGGCACCTACTTCTCGGTGGGAAAATTATATACGTCTATAACGTTATATATCCTAGCCTAAGGCAACCTAACATTTCGGATGTTATATTTTACTACATTCCTGGCGCGCCGGCCCCTACTTCTCGGTGGGAACAGTATATACGTCTATAACGTTTTATATCCTAGCCTAAGGCAAACCTAACATTTCGGAAGTAATATTTTACAACATTCCTAGCGCGTCGGCACCTACTTCTCGGTGGGAACATTATATACGTCTATAACGTTATATATCCTAGCCTAAGACAACCTAACATGTCGAATGTAATATTTTACAGCATTCCTGGCGCGTCGGCCCCTATTTCTCGGTGGGAACATTGTATATGTCTATAACGCTATATGTCCTAGCCTGAGACAACCTAACATGTTGAATATAATATTTTGCAATATTCCTGGCGCGTCGGCACCTACTTCTCGGTGGGAACATTATATACGTCTATAACGTTATATATCCTAATTTAACACAACTTATCATGTCGAATGTAATATTTTACTACATTCCTGGCACGACGGCCCCTACTTCTCGGTGGGAACATTATATACGTCTATAACTCTATATATCCTAGCCTAAGGCAAACTAACATGTCGAATGTAATATTTTACAACATTCTCGTCACTTCGGCCCCTACTTCTCGGTGGGAACTTTATATACGTCTATAACGTTATATATCCTAGCCTAAGGCAATCCTAACATCTCGGATGTAATATTTTACAACATTCCTGGCGCGTCGGCACCTACTTCTCGGTGGGAACATTATATACGTCTATAACGTTATATATCCTAGCCTAAGGCAACCTAACATCTCGGATGTTATATTTTACTACATTCCTGGCGCGCCGGCCCCTACTTCTCGGTGGGAACAGTATATACGTCTATAACGTTTTATATCCTAGCCTAAGGCAAACCTAACATTTCGGAAGTAATATTTTACAACATTCCTAGCGCGTCGGCACCTACTTCTCGGTGGGAACATTATATACGTCTATAACGTTATATATCCTAGCCTAAGACAACCTAACATGTCGAATGTAATATTTTACAGCATTCCTGGCGCGTCGGCCCCTATTTCTCGGTGGGAACATTGTATATGTCTATAACGCTATATGTCCTAGCCTGAGACAACCTAACATGTTGAATATAATATTTTGCAATATTCCTGGCGCGTCGGCACCTACTTCTCGGTGGGAACATTATATACGTCTATAACGTTATATATCCTAACCTAACGAACCTAACACATCGGATGTAATGTTTTACAACATTCCTGGCGTGTCGGTCCCTATTTCTCGGTGGGAACATTGTATATGTCTATAACGCTATATGTCCTAGCCTGAGACAACCTAACATGTCGAATATAATATTTTACAATATACCTGGCGCGTCGGCATCTACTTCTCGGTGGGAACAGTATATAAGTCAATAACGTTATATATACTAACCTAAGGCAACCTAACATCCCGGATGTAATATTTTGCTACATTCCTGGCACGTCGGCCACTACTTCTCGGTGGGAACATTATATACGTCTATAACGTTATATATCCTAGCCTAAGGCAACCTAACATCTCGGATGTTATATTTTACTACATTCCTGGCGCGCCGGCCCCTACTTCTCGGTGGGAACAGTATATACGTCTATAACGTTTTATATCCTAGCCTAAGGCAAACCTAACATTTCGGAAGTAATATTTTACAACATTCCTAGCGCGTCGGCACCTACTTCTCGGTGGGAACATTATATACGTCTATAACGTTATATATCCTAGCCTAAGACAACCTAACATGTCGAATGTAATATTTTACAGCATTCCTGGCGCGTCGGCCCCTATTTCTCGGTGGGAACATTGTATATGTCTATAACGCTATATGTCCTAGCCTGAGACAACCTAACATGTTGAATATAATATTTTGCAATATTCCTGGCGCGTCGGCACCTACTTCTCGGTGGGAACATTATATACGTCTATAACGTTATATATCCTAACCTAACGAACCTAACACATCGGATGTAATGTTTTACAACATTCCTGGCGTGTCGGTCCCTATTTCTCGGTGGGAACATTGTATATGTCTATAACGCTATATGTCCTAGCCTGAGACAACCTAACATGTCGAATATAATATTTTACAATATACCTGGCGCGTCGGCATCTACTTCTCGGTGGGAACAGTATATAAGTCAATAACGTTATATATACTAACCTAAGGCAACCTAACATCCCGGATGTAATATTTTGCTACATTCCTGGCACGTCGGCCACTACTTCTCGGTGGGAACATTATATGAGTCTATAACGCTATATATCCTAGCCTAAGGCAAACTAACATGTCGAATGTAATATTTTACAACATTCCCGTCACTTCGGCACCTACTTCTCGGTGGGAACATTATATACGTCTATAACGTTATATATCCTAGCCTAAGGCAACCTAACATCTCGGATGTTATATTTTACTACATTCCTGGCGCGCCGGCCCCTACTTCTCGGTGGGAACAGTTTATACGTCTATAACGTTATATATCCTAGCCTAAGGCAATCCTAACATCTCGGAAGTAATATTTTACAACATTCCTAGCGCGTCGGCACCTACTTTTCGGTGGGAACATTATATACGTCTATAACGTTATATATCTTAGCCTAAGGCAACCTAACATCTCGGATGTTATATTTTACTACAGTCCCGGCGCGCCGGCCCCTACTTCTCGGTGGGAACATTATATAAGTCTACAACGTTATATATCCTAGCCTAAGGTAATCCTAACATCTCGGATGTAATATTTTACAACATTCCTGGCGCGTCGGCACCTACTTCTCGGTGGGAACATTATATACGTCTATAACGTTATATATCCTAACCTAAGGGAAGCTAACACCTCGGATGTAATGTTTTACAACATTCCTGGCGTGTCGGCCCCTATTTCTCGGTGGGAACATTGTATATGTCTATAACGCTATATGTCCTAGCCTGAGACAACCTAACATCTCGGATGTTATATTTTACCACATTCCTGGCGCGCCGGCCCCTACTTCTCGGTGGGAACAGTATATACGTCTATAACGTTATATATCCTAGCCTAAGGCAATCCTTACATCTCGGAAGTAATATTTTACAACATTCCTAGCGCGTCGGCACCTACTTCTCGGTGGGAACATTATATACGTCTAGAACGTTATATATCCTAGCCTAAGACAACCTAACATGTCGAATGTAATATTTTACATCATTCCTGGCGCGTCGGCCCCTACTTCTCGGTGGGAACATTATATACGTCTATAACGCTATATATCCTAACCTAAGGCAACTCAACACCTCGGATGTAATATTTTACTACATTCCTGGCACGTCGGCCCCTACTTCTCGGTGGGAACATTATATACGTCTATAACTCTATATATCCTAACCTAAGGCAAACTAACATGTCGAATGTAATATTTTACAACATTCCCGTCACTTCGGCCCCTACTTCTCGGTGGGAACTTTATATACGTCTATAACGCTATATGTCCTAGCCTGAGACAACCTAACATCTCGGATGTTATATTTTACCACATTCCTGGCGCACCGGCACCTACTTCTCGGTGGGAACAGTATATACGTCTATAACGTTATATATCCTAGCCTAAGGCAATCCTTACATCTCGGAAGTAATATTTTACAACATTCCTAGCGCGTCGGCACCTACTTCTCGGTGGGAACATTATATACGTCTAGAACGTTATATATCCTAGCCTAATACAACCTAACATCTCGGATGTAATATTTTACTACATTCCTGCTTCGTCGGCCCCTACTTCTCGGTGGGAACATTATATACATCTATAACGTTACTTATCCTAGCCTAAGGCAACCTAACATCTCGGATGTAATATTTTACTACATTCCTAGCATGTCGGCCACTACTTCTCGGTGGGAACATTATATGAGTCTATAACGCTATATATCCTAGCCTAAGGCAAACTAACATGTCGAATGTAATATTTTACAACATTCCCGTCACTTCGGCACCTACTTCTCGGTGGGAACATTATATACGTCTATAACGTTATATATCCTAGCCTAAGGCAACCTAACATCTCGGATGTTATATTTTACTACATTCCTGGCGCGCCGTCCCCTACTTCTCGGTGGGAACAGTATATACGTCTATAACGTTATATATCCTAGCCTAAGGCAATCCTAACATCTCGGAAGTAATATTTTACAACATTCCTAGCGCGTCGGCACCTACTTTTCGGTGGGAACATTATATACGTCTATAACGTTATATATCCTAGCCTAAGACAACCCAACATGTCGAATGTAATATTTTACAGCATTCCTGGCGCGTCGGCCCCTACTTCTCGGTGGGAACATTATATACGTCTAGAACGCTATATATCCTAACCTAAGGCAACCTAACATCTCGGATGTAATATTTTACTACATTCCTGGCACGTCGGCCCCTACTTCTCGGTGGGAACATTATATACGTCTATAACTCTATATATCCTAGCCTAAGGCAAACTAACATGTCGAATGTAATATTTTACAACATTCTCGTCACTTCGGCCCCTACTTCTCGGTGGGAACTTTATATACGTCTATAACGTTATATATCCTAGTTTAAGGCAACCTAACATCTCGGATGTAATATTTTACTACATTCGGGGCGCACCGGCACCTGCTTCTCGGTTGGAACATTATATACGTCTATAACGTTATATATCTTAGCCTAAGGCAATCCTAACATCTCGAATGTAATATTTTACAACATTCCTGGCGCTTCGGCACCTACTTCTCGGTGGGAACATTATATACGTCTATAACGTTATATATCCTAACCTAAGGGAAGCTAACACCTCGGATGTAATGTTTTACAACATTCCTAGCGCGTCGGCCCCTATTTCTCGGTGGGAACATTGTATATGTCTATAACGCTATATGTCCTAGCCTGAGACAACCTAACATGTTGAATATAATATTTTGCAATATTCCTGGCGCGTCGGCAACTACTTCTCGGTGGGAACTGTATATACGACTATAACGTTATATATCCTAATTTAACACAACTTATCATGTCGAATGTAATATTTTACTACATTCCTGGCACGACGGCCCCTACTTCTCGGTGGGAACATTATATACGTCTATAACTCTATATATCCTAGCCTAAGGCAAACTAACATGTCGAATGTAATATTTTACAACATTCTCGTCACTTCGGCCCCTACTTCTCGGTGGGAACTTTATATACGTCTATAACGTTATATATCCTAGCCTAAGGCAATCCTAACATCTCGGATGTAATATTTTACAACATTCCTGGCGCGTCGGCACCTACTTCTCGGTGGGAACATTATATACGTCTATAACGTTATATATCCTAGCCTAAGGCAACCTAACATCTCGGATGTTATATTTTACTACATTCCTGGCGCGCCGGCCCCTACTTCTCGGTGGGAACAGTATATACGTCTATAACGTTTTATATCCTAGCCTAAGGCAAACCTAACATTTCGGAAGTAATATTTTACAACATTCCTAGCGCGTCGGCCCCTATTTCTCGGTGGGAACATTGTATATGTCTATAACGCTATATGTCCTAGCCTGAGACAACCTAACATGTTGAATATAATATTTTGCAATATTCCTGGCGCGTCGGCACCTACTTCTCGGTGGGAACATTATATACGTCTATAACGTTATATATCCTAACCTAACGAACCTAACACATCGGATGTAATGTTTTACAACATTCCTGGCGTGTCGGTCCCTATTTCTCGGTGGGAACATTGTATATGTCTATAACGCTATATGTCCTAGCCTGAGACAACCTAACATGTCGAATATAATATTTTACAATATACCTGGCGCGTCGGCACCTACTTCTCGGTGGGAACATTATATACGTCTATAACGTTATATATCCTAGCCTAAGGCAACCTAACATCTCGGATGTTATATTTTACTACATTCCTGGCGCGCCGGCCCCTACTTCTCGGTGGGAACAGTTTATACGTCTATAACGTTATATATCCTAGCCTAAGGCAATCCTAACATCTCGGAAGTAATATTTTACAACATTCCTAGCGCGTCGGCACCTACTTTTCGGTGGGAACATTATATACGTCTATAACGTTATATATCTTAGCCTAAGGCAACCTGACATCTCGGATGTTATATTTTACTACAGTCCCGGCGCGCCGGCGCCTACTTCTCGGTGGGAACATTATATAAGTCTACAACGTTATATATCCTAGCCTAAGGTAATCCTAACATCTCGGATGTAATATTTTACAACATTCCTGGCGCGTCGGCACCTACTTCTCGGTGGGAACATTATATACGTCTATAACGTTATATATCCTAACCTAAGGGAAGCTAACACCTCGGATGTAATGTTTTACAACATTCCTGGCGTGTCGGCCCCTATTTCTCGGTGGGAACATTGTATATGTCTATAACGCTATATGTCCTAGCCTGAGACAACCTAACATCTCGGATGTTATATTTTACCACATTCCTGGCGCGCCGGCCCCTACTTCTCGGTGGGAACAGTATATACGTCTATAACGTTATATATCCTAGCCTAAGGCAATCCTTACATCTCGGAAGTAATATTTTACAACATTCCTAGCGCGTCGGCACCTACTTCTCGGTGGGAACATTATATACGTCTAGAACGTTATATATCCTAGCCTAAGACAACCTAACATGTCGAATGTAATATTTTACATCATTCCTGGCGCGTCGGCCCCTACTTCTCGGTGGGAACATTATATACGTCTATAACGCTATATATCCTAACCTAAGGCAACTCAACACCTCGGATGTAATATTTTACTACATTCCTGGCACGTCGGCCCCTACTTCTCGGTGGGAACATTATATACGTCTATAACTCTATATATCCTAACCTAAGGCAAACTAACATGTCGAATGTAATATTTTACAACATTCCCGTCACTTCGGCCCCTACTTCTCGGTGGGAACTTTATATACGTCTATAACGCTATATGTCCTAGCCTGAGACAACCTAACATCTCGGATGTTATATTTTACCACATTCCTGGCGCACCGGCACCTACTTCTCGGTGGGAACAGTATATACGTCTATAACGTTATATATCCTAGCCTAAGGCAATCCTTACATCTCGGAAGTAATATTTTACAACATTCCTAGCGCGTCGGCACCTACTTCTCGGTGGGAACATTATATACGTCTAGAACGTTATATATCCTAGCCTAAGACAACCTAACATGTCGAATGTAATATTTTACAGCATTCCTGGCGCGTCGGCCTCTACTTCTCGGTGGGAACATTATATACGTCTATAACGCTATATATCCTAACCTAAGGCAACTCAACACATCGGATGTAATATTTTACTACATTCCTGGCACGTCGGCCCCTACTTCTCGGTGGGAACATTATATACGTCTATAACTCTATATATCCTAACCTAAGGCAAACTAACATGTCGAATGTAATATTTTACAACATTCCCGTCACTACGGCACCTACTTCTCGGTGGGAACATTATATACGTCTATAACGTTATATATCTTAGCCTAAGGCAACCTAACTTCTCGGATGTTATATTTTACTACACTCCCGGCGCGCCGGCCCCTACTTATCGGTGGGAACATTATATAAGTCTACAACGTTATATATCCTAGCCTAAGGTAATCCTAACATCTCGGATGTTATATTTTACTACATTCCTGGCGCGCCGGCCCCTACTTCTCGGTGGGAACAGTATATACGTCTATAACGTTTTATATCCTAGCCTAAGGCAAACCTAACATCTCGGATGTAATATTTTACAACATTCCTGGCGCGTCGGCAACTACTTCTCGGTGGGAACTGTGTATACGTCTATAACGTTATATATCCTAACCTAAGACAACTTAACATGTCGAGCGTAATATTTTACAACATTCCTGGCTCGTCGGCCCCTACTTCTCGGTGGGAACATTATATAAGTCTATAACGCTATATATCCTAGCCTAAGGCAAACTAACATGTCGAATGTAATATTTTACAACATTCCCGTCACTTCGGCACCTACTTCTCGGTGGGAACATTATATACGTCTATAACGGTATATATCCTAGCCTAAGGCAACCTAACATCTCGGATGTTATATTTTACTACATTCCCGGCGCGCCGGCCCCTACTTCTCGGTGGGAACATTATATACGTCTATAACGTTATATATCCTAGCCTAAGGTAATCCTAACATCTCGGATGTAATATTTTAAAACATTCCCGTCACTTCGGCACCTACTTCTCGGTCGGAACATTATATACGTCTATAACGTTATATATCCTAGCCTAAGGCAACCTAACATCTCGGATGTTATATTTTACAACATTCCCGTCACTTCGGCCCCTACTTCTCGGTGGGGACCTTATATACGTCTATAACGTTATATATCTTAGCCTAAGGCAATCCTAACATCTCGGATGTAATATTTTACAACATTCCTGGCGCGCCGGCACCTATTTCTCGGTGGGAACATTATATACGTCTATATCGCTATATATCCTAGCCTAAGGCAACCTAACATGACGAGCGTAATATTTTACAACATTCCTGGCTCGTCGGCACCTACTTCTCGGTGGGAACTTTATATACGTCTATAACGTTATATATCCTAGCATAAGGCATCCTCACATGTCGAATGTAATATTTTACTACATTCCTGGCGCGCCGGCCCCCACTTCTCGGTGGGAATATCATATACGTCTATATCGCTATATATCATAGCCTAAGGCAACCTAACATGTCGAGCGTAATATTTTACAACATTCCTGGCTCGTTGGACCCTACTTCTCGGTGGGAACATTATGTACGTCAATAACGTTATATATCCTAACCTAAGGCAACCTAACATCTCGGATGTAATATTTTACAACATTCTCGTCACTTCGGCCCCTACTTCTCGGTGGGAACATTACATACGTCTATATCGCTATATATACTAGCCTAAGGCAACCTAACATGTCGAATGTAATATTTTACAGCATTCCTGGCGCTCCGGCCCCTACTTCTCGGTGGGAACATTATATGCGTCTATAACGTGATATATCCTAGCCTAAGGCAATCCTAACATCTCGGATGTAATATTTTACTACATTCGTGGCGCGTCGACCGCTATTTCTCGATGGGAACATTATATACGTCTATATCGCTATATATCCTAGCCTAAGGCAACCTAACATGTCGAGCGTAATATTTTACAACATGCCTGGCTCGTCGGCACCTACTTCTCGGTGGGAACTTTATATACGTCTATAACGTTATATATCCTAGCATAAGGCATCCTTACATGTCGAATGTAACATTTTACAATATTCCTGGCGCGTCGGCAACTACTTCTCGGTGGGAACAGTATATCCGTCTATAACGTTGTATATCCTAACTTAAGGCAACTTAACATGTCGAATGTAATGTTTCACCACATTCCTGGCTCGTTGGCCCCTACTTCTCGGTGGGAACATTATGAGCGTCTATAACGTTATATATCCTAACCTAAGGCAACCTAATATCTCGGATGTATTATTTTACTACATTCCTGGCACGTCGGCCCCTACTTCTCGGTGGGAACATTATATACGTCTATAACGCTATATATCCTAGCCTAAGGCAAACTAACATGTCGAATGTAATATTTTACAACTTTCCCGTCACTTCGGCCCCTACTTCTCGGTGGGAACATTATATACGTCTATAACGTTATATATCCTAGCCTAAGGCAATCCTAACATCTCGGATGTTATATTTTACAACATTCCCGTCACTTCGACCCCTACTTCTCGGTGGGGACCTTATATACGTCTATAACGTTATATATCTTAGCCTAAGGCAATCCTAACATCTCGGATGTAATATTTTACAACATTCCTGGCGCGCCGGCACCTATTTCTCGGTGGGAACATTATATACGTCTATAACTTTGCATATCCTAGCCTAAGGCAACCTAACATCTCGGATGTAATATTTTACTACATTCCTGGCGCGCCGGACCCCACTTCTCGGTGGGAATATTATATACGTCTATATCGCTATATATCATAGCCTAAGGCAACCTAACATGTCGAGCGTAATATTTTACAACATTCCTGGCTCGTTGGCCCCTACTTCTCGGTGGGAACATTATATACGTCTATAACGTTATATATTCTAACCTAAGGGAACCTAACATCTCGGATGTAATATTTTACTACATTGGTGGCGTGCCGACCGTTATTTCTCGATGGGAACATTATATACGTCTATATCGCTATATATCCTAGCCTAAGGCAACCTAACATGTCGAGCGTAATATTTTACAACATTCCTGGCTCGTCGGCACCTACTTCTCGGTGGGCACTTTATATACGTCTATAACGTTATATATCCTAGCATAAGGCATCCTTACATGTCGAATGTAATATTTTACAATATTCCTGGCGCGTCGGCAACTACTTCTCGGTGGGAACAGTATATCCGTCTATAACGTTATAAATCCTAACCTAAGGCAACTTAACATGTCGAATGTAATGTTTCACCACATTCCTGGCTCGTTGGCCCCTACTTCTCGGTGGGAACATTATGAGCGTCTATAACGTTATATATCCTAACCTAAGGCAACCTAACATCTCGGATGTTATATTTTACTACATTCCTGGCACGTCGGCCCCTACTTCTCGGTGGGAACATTATGAGCGTCTACAACGTTATATATCCTAACCTAAGGCAACCTAACATCTCGGATGTTATATTTTACTACATTCCTGGCACGTCGGCCCCTACTTCTCGGTGGGAACATTATATACGTCTATAACGTTATATATCTTAGCCTAAGGCAACCGTAACTACTCGGATGTAATATTTTACAACATTCCTGGCGTGTCGGCCCCTATTTCTCGGTGGGAACATTATATACGTCTTTAACGCTATATATCCTAGCCTAAGGCAACCTAACTTTTCGAGCGTAATATTTTACAACATTCCTGGGGCGTCGGCCCCTATTTCTCGGTGGGAACATTATATAAGTCAATAATGTTATATATCCTAACCTAAGGCAACCTAACATCTCGGATGTAATATTTTACAACATTCCCGTCACTTCGGCCCCTACTTCTCGGTGGGAACATTATATACGTCTATAACGTTATATATCTTAGCCTAAGGCAACCGTAACTACTCGGATGTAATATTTTACAACATTCCTGGCACGCCGGCACCTATTTCTCGGCGGGAACATTATATACGTCTATAACTTTACATATCCTAGCCTAAGGCAACCTAACATCTCGGATGTAATATTTTACTACATTCCTGGCGCGCCGGCCCCCACTTCTCGGTGGGAACGTTATATACGTCTATAACGCTATATATCTTAGCCTAAGGCAATCCTAACATCTCGGTTGTAATATTTTACAACATTCCTGGCGCGCCGGCACCTATTTCTCGGTTGGAACATTATATACGTCTATAACTTTACATATCCTAGCCTAAGGCAAGCTAACATCTCGGATGTAATATTTTACTACATTCCTGGCGCGCCGGCACCCACTTCTCGGTGGGAATAGTATATACGTCTATTTCCCTATATATCATAGCCTAAGGCAACCTAACATGTCGAGCGTAATATTTTACAACATTCCTGGCGCGCCGGCACCTATTTGTGGGTGGGAACATTATATACGTCTATAACGTTATATATCTTAGCCTAAGGCAATCCTAACATCTCGGTTGTAATATTTTACAACATTCCTGGCGCGCCGGCACCTATTTCTCGGTTGGAACATTATATACGTCTATAACTTTACATATCCTAGCCTAAGGCAAGCTAACATCTCGGATGTAATATTTTACTACATTCCTGGCGCGCCGGCCCCCACTTCTCGGTGGGAATAGTATATACCTATATCCCTATATATCATAGCCTAAGGCAACCTAACATGTCGAGCGTAATATTTTACAACATTCCTGGCGCGCCGGCACCTATTTCTGGGTGGGAACATTATATACGTCTATAACTTTACATATCCTAACCTAAGGGAACCTAACATCTCGGATGTAATATTTTACAACATTCCTGGCGTGTCGGCCCCTATTTCTCGGTGGGAACATTATATACGTCTTTAACGCTATATATCCTAGCCTAAGGCAACCTAACTTTTCGAGCGTAATATTTTACAACATTCCTGGGGCGTCGGCCCCTATTTCTCGGTGGGAACATTATATAAGTCAATAATGTTATATATCCTAACCTAAGGCAACCTAACATCTCGGATGTAATATTTTCCAACATTCCCGTCACTTCGGCCCCTACTTCTCGGTGGGAACATTATATACGTCTATAACGTTATATATCTTAGCCTAAGGCAACCGTAACTACTCGGATGTAATATTTTACAACATTTCTGGCACGCCGGCACCTATTTCTCGGTGGGAACATTATATACGTCTATAACTTTACATATCCTAGCCTAAGGCAACCTAACATCTCGGATGTAATATTTTACTACATTCCTGGCGCGCCGGCCCCCACTTCTCGGTGGGAATATTATATACGTCTATATCGCTATATATCATAGCCTAAGGCAACCTAACATGTCGAGCGTAAAATTTTACAACATTCCTGCCTCGTCGGCCCCTACTTCTCGGTGGGAACATTATATACGTCTATAACGTTATATATCCTAACCTAAGGGAACCTAACATCTCGGAAGTAATATTTGATAACATTCCTGGCGTGTAGGCCCGTAGTTCTCGGTGGGAATATCATATACGTATATAACGTTATATATCCTAGCCTAAGGCAATCCTAACATGTCGAATGTAATATTTTACAGCATTCCTGGCGCGTCGGCCCCTACTTCTCGGGTGGAACATTATATACGTCTATAACGTTATATATCCTAACCTAAGGCAACCTAACATCTCGGATGTAATATTTTACTACATTCCCGTCACTTCGGCCCCTACTTCTCGGTGGGAACATTATATACGTCTATAACGTTATATATCCTAACCTAAGGCAACCTAACATCTCGGATGTAATATATTACTACATTCCTGGCACGTCGGCCACTACGTCTCGGTGGGAACATTATATAAGTCTATAACGCTATATATCCTAGCCTAAGGCAAACTAACATGTCCAATGTAATATTTTACAACATTCCCGTCACTTCGGCACCTACTTCTCGGTGGGAACATTATATACGTCTATAACGTTATATATCCTAGCCTAAGGTAATCCTAACATCTCGGATGTAATATTTTAAAACATTCCCGTCACTTCGGCACCTACTTGTCGGTGGGGACCTTATATACGTCTATAACGTTATATATCTTAGCCTAAGGCAATCCTAACATCTCGGATGTAATATTTTACAACATTCCTGGCGCGCCGGCACCTATTTCTCGGTGGGAACATTATATACGTCTATATCGCTATATATCCTAGCCTAAGGCAACCTAACATGACGAGCGTAATATTTTACAACATTCCTGGCTCGTCGGCACCTACTTCTCGGTGGGAACTTTATATACGTCTATAACGTTATATATCCTAGCATAAGGCATCCTCACATGTCGAATGTAATATTTTACTACATTCCTGGCGCGCCGGCCCCCACTTCTCGGTGGGAATATCATATACGTCTATATCGCTATATATCATAGCCTAAGGCAACCTAACATGTCGAGCGTAATATTTTACAACATTCCTGGCTCGTTGGACCCTACTTCTCGGTGGGAACATTATGTACGTCAATAACGTTATATATCCTAACCTAAGGCAACCTAACATCTCGGATGTAATATTTTACAACATTCTCGTCACTTCGGCCCCTACTTCTCGGTGGGAACATTACATACGTCTATATCGCTATATATACTAGCCTAAGGCAACCTAACATGTCGAATGTAATATTTTACAGCATTCCTGGCGCTCCGGCCCCTACTTCTCGGTGGGAACATTATATACGTCTATAACGTGATATATCCTATCCTAAGGCAATCCTAACATCTCGGATGTAATATTTTACTACATTCGTGGCGCGTCGACCGCTATTTCTCGATGGGAACATTATATACGTCTATATCGCTATATATCCTAGCCTAAGGCAACCTAACATGTCGAGCGTAATATTTTACAACATGCCTGGCTCGTCGGCACCTACTTCTCGGTGGGAACTTTATATACGTCTATAACGTTATATATCCTAGCATAAGGCATCCTTACATGTCGAATGTAATATTTTACAATATTCCTGGCGCGTCGGCAACTACTTCTCGGTGGGAACAGTATATCCGTCTATAACGTTGTATATCCTAACTTAAGGCAACTTAACATGTCGAGCGTAATATTTTACAACATTCCTGGCGCGCCGGCACCTATTTCTGGGTGGGAACATTATATACGTCTATAACTTTACATATCCTAACCTAAGGGAACCTAACATCTCGGATGTAATATTTTACAACATTCCTGGCGTGTCGGCCCCTATTTCTCGGTGGGAACATTATATACGTCTTTAACGCTATATATCCTAGCCTAAGGCAACCTAACTTTTCGAGCGTAATATTTTACAACATTCCTGGGGCGTCGGCCCCTATTTCTCGGTGGGAACATTATATAAGTCAATAATGTTATATATCCTAACCTAAGGCAACCTAACATCTCGGATGTAATATTTTCCAACATTCCCGTCACTTCGGCCCCTACTTCTCGGTGGGAACATTATATACGTCTATAACGTTATATATCTTAGCCTAAGGCAACTGTAACTACTCGGATGTAATATTTTACAACATTTCTGGCACGCCGGCACCTATTTCTCGGTGGGAACATTATATACGTCTATAACTTTACATATCCTAGCCTAAGGCAACCTAACATCTCGGATGTAATATTTTACTACATTCCTGGCGCGCCGGCCCCCACTTCTCGGTGGGAATATTATATACGTCTATATCGCTATATATCATAGCCTAAGGCAACCTAACATGTCGAGCGTAAAATTTTACAACATTCCTGCCTCGTCGGCCCCTACTTCTCGGTGGGAACATTATATACGTCTATAACGTTATATATCCTAACCTAAGGGAACCTAACATCTCGGAAGTAATATTTGATAACATTCCTGGCGTGTAGGCCCGTAGTTCTCGGTGGGAATATCATATACGTATATAACGTTATATATCCTAGCCTAAGGCAATCCTAACATGTCGAATGTAATATTTTACAGCATTCCTGGCGCGTCGGCCCCTACTTCTCGGGTGGAACATTATATACGTCTATAACGTTATATATCCTAACCTAAGGCAACCTAACATCTCGGATGTAATATTTTACTACATTCCCGTCACTTCGGCCCCTACTTCTCGGTGGGAACATTATATACGTCTATAACGTTATATATCCTAACCTAAGGCAACCTAACATCTCGGATGTAATATATTACTACATTCCTGGCACGTCGGCCACTACGTCTCGGTGGGAACATTATATAAGTCTATAACGCTATATATCCTAGCCTAAGGCAAACTAACATGTCCAATGTAATATTTTACAACATTCCCGTCACTTCGGCACCTACTTCTCGGTGGGAACATTATATACGTCTATAACGTTATATATCCTAGCCTAAGGTAATCCTAACATCTCGGATGTAATATTTTAAAACATTCCCGTCACTTCGGCACCTACTTCTCGGTCGGAACATTATATACGTCTATAACGTTATATATCCTAGCCTAAGGCAACCTAACATCTCGGATGTTATATTTTACAACATTCCCGTCACTTCGGCCCCTACTTCTCGGTGGGGACCTTATATACGTCTATAACGTTATATATCTTAGCCTAAGGCAATCCTAACATCTCGGATGTAATATTTTACAACATTCCTGGCGCGCCGGCACCTATTTCTCGGTGGGAACATTATATACGTCTATATCGCTATATATCCTAGCCTAAGGCAACCTAACATGACGAGCGTAATATTTTACAACATTCCTGGCTCGTCGGCACCTACTTCTCGGTGGGAACTTTATATACGTCTATAACGTTATATATCCTAGCATAAGGCATCCTCACATGTCGAATGTAATATTTTACTACATTCCTGGCGCGCCGGCCCCCACTTCTCGGTGGGAATATCATATACGTCTATATCGCTATATATCATAGCCTAAGGCAACCTAACATGTCGAGCGTAATATTTTACAACATTCCTGGCTCGTTGGACCCTACTTCTCGGTGGGAACATTATGTACGTCTTTAACGATATATATCCTAGCCTAAGGCAACCTAACACCTCGGATGTAATGTTTTACAACATTCCTGGCGTGTCGGCCCCTATTTCTCGGTGGGAACATTATATACGTCTTTAACGATATATATCCTAGCCTAAGGCAATCCTGACATGTCGAATGTATAATTTTACAACATTCCCGTCACTTCGGCCCCTACTTCTCGGTGGGAACATTATATACGTCTAGAACGTTATATATCTTAGTCTAAGGCAACCTAACATTTCGGATGTAATATTTTACTACATTCCTGGCGCGCCGGCCCCTACTTCTCGGTGGGAACGTTATATACGTCTATAACGTTATATATCCTGACCTAAGGCAACTTTACATGTCGGATGTAATATTTTACAACATTCCTGGCGTGTCGGCCCCTATTTCTCGGTGGGAACATTATATATGTCTATAACGCTATATGTCCTATCCTGAGACAACTTAACATGTCGAATATAATATTTTACAATATTCCTGGCGCGTCGGCAACTACTTCGCGGTGGAATCTGTATATACGTCTATAACGTTATATATCCTAACCAAAGACAACTTAACATGTCGAATGTAATATTTTACCACATTCCTGGCTCGTTGGCCCCTACTTCTCGGTGGGAACATTATATACGTCTATAACGTTATATATCCTAACCTAAGGGAACCTAACACTTCGGATCTAATATTTTACAACATTCCTGGCGTGTCGGCCCGTATTTCTCGGTGGGAACATTATATACGTCTTTAACGCTATATATCCTAGCCTATGGCAACCTAACTTGTCGAGCGTAATATTTTACAACATTCCTGGCGCGCCGGCACCTACTTCGCGGTCGGAACAGTATATACGTCCATAACGTTATATATCCTAGCCTAAGGCAATCCTAACATGTCGAATGTAAATTTTTACATCATTCCTGGGGCGTCGGCCCCTATTTCTCGGTGGGAAAATTATATAAGTCAATAACGTTATATATCCTAACCTAAGGCAACCTAACATGTCGAGCGTAATATTTTACAACATTCCTGGCTCGTCGGCCCCTACTTCTCGGTGGGAACATTATATACGTCTATAACGTTATATATCCTAACCTAAGGGAACCTAACATCTCGGATGTAATATTTGACAACGTTCTTGTCGTCTCGACCCGTACTCCTCGGTGGGAATATCGTATACGTCTATAACGTTATATATCTTAGCCTAAGGCAATCCTAACACCTCGGATGTAATATTTTACAACATTCCTGGCGCGCCGGCACCTATTTCTCGGTGGGAACATTATATACGTCTTTAACGCTATATATCCTAGCCTAAGGCAACCTAACTTTTCAAGCGTAATATTTTACAACATTCCTGGGGCGTCGGCCCCTATTTCTCGGTGGGAACATTATATAAGTCAATAATGTTATATATGCTAACCTAAGGCAACCTAACATCTCGGATGTAATATTTTACAACATTCCCGTCACTTCGGCCCCTACTTCTCGGTGGGAACATTATATACGTCTATAACGTTATATATCTTAGCCTAAGGCAACCGTAACTACTCGGATGTAATATTTTACAACATTCCTGGCACGCCGGCACCTATTTCTCGGTGGGAACATTATATACGTCTAGAACTTTACATATCCTAGCCTAAGGCAACCTAACATCTCGGATGTAATGTTTTACAACATTCCTGGCGTGTCGGCCCCTATATCTCGGTGGGAACATTATATAAGTCAATAACGTTATATATCCTAACCTAAGGCAACCTAACATGTCGAGCGTAATATTTTACAACATTTCTGGCTCGTCAGCCCCTACTTCTCGGTGGGAACATTATATACGTCTATAACGTTATATATCCTAACCTAAGGGAACCTAACATCTCGGATGTAATATTTGACAACGTTCTTGTCGTCTCGACCCGTACTCCTCGGTGGGAATATCGTATACGTCTATAACGTTATATATCTTAGCCTAAGGCAATCCTAACACATCGGATGTAATATTTTACAACATTCCTGGCGCGCCGGCACCTATTTCTCGGTGGGAACATTATATACGTCTATATCGCTATATATATACTAGCCTAAGGCAACCTAACATGTCGAATGTAATATTTTACAGCATTCCTGGCGCGCCGGCCCCTACTTCTCGGTAGGAACATTATATACGTCTATAACGTGATATATCCTAGCCTAAGGCAATCCTAACATCTCGGATGTAATATTTTACTACATTCGTGGCGCGCCGACCAGTATTTCTCGATGGGAACATTATATACGTCTATATCGCTATATATCCTAGCCTAAGGCAACCTAACATGTCGAGCGTAATATTTTACAACATTCCTGGCTCGTCGGCACCTACTTCTCGGTGGGAACTTTATATACGTCTATAACTTTATATATCCTAGCATAAGGCATCCTTACATGTCGAATGTAATATTTTACAATATTCCTGGCGCGTCGGCAACTACTTCTCGGTGGGAACAGTATATCCGTCTATAAGGTTATATATCCTAACCTAAGGCAACTTAACATGTCGAATGTAATGTTTCACAACATTCCTGGCTCGTTGGCGCCTACTTCTCGGTGGGAACATTATATACGTCTATAACGTTATATATCTTAGCCTAAGGCAATCCTAACACCTCGGATGTAATATTTTACAACATTCCTGGCGCGCCGGCACCTATTTCTTGGTGGGAACATTATATACGTCTATATCGCTATATATACTAGCCTAAGGCAACCTAACATGTCGAATGTAATATTTTACAGCATTCCTGGCGCGCCAGCCCCTACTTCTCGGTTGGAACATTATATACGCCTATAACGTGATATATCCTAGCCTAAGGCAATCCCAACATCTCGGATGTAATATTTTACTACATTCGTGGCGCGCCGACCGCTATTTCTCGATGGGAACATTATATACGTCTATATCGCTATATATCCTAGCCTAAGGCAACCTAACATGTCGAGCGTAATATTTTACAACATTCCTGGCTCGTCGGCACCTACTTCTCGGTGGAAACTTTATATACGTCTATAACGTTATATATCCTAGCATAAGGCATCCTCACATGTCGAATGTAATATTTTACAATATTCCTGGCGCGTCGGCAACTACTTCTCGGTGGGAACAGTATATCCGTCTATAACGCTATATATCCTAGCCTAAGGCAAACTAACATGTCGAATGTAATATTTTACAACATTCCCGTCACTTCGGCCCCTACTTCTCGGTGCGAACATTATATACGTCTATAACGTTATATATCCTTACCTAAGGCAACTTAACATGTCGAATGTAATGTTTCACCACATTCCTGGCTCGTTGGCCCCTACTTCTCTGTGGGAACATTATGAGCGTCTATAACGTTATATATCCTAACCTAAGGCAACCTAACATCTCGGATGTTATATTTTACTACATTCCTGGCACGTCGGCCCCTACTTCTCGGTGGGAACATTATGAGCGTCTATAACGTTATATATCCTAACCTAAGGCAACCTAACATCTCGGATGTAATATTTTACTACATTCCTGTCACGTCGGCCCCTACTTCTCGGTGGGAACATTATATA
Source organism: Xylocopa violacea (assembly GCA_963969225.1). Classification (NCBI taxonomy): domain Eukaryota; kingdom Metazoa; phylum Arthropoda; class Insecta; order Hymenoptera; family Apidae; genus Xylocopa; species Xylocopa violacea. The sequence goes on from CAXAJV010000835.1 coordinate 3,614,407, forward strand.
CGTCTATAACGCTATATATCCTAGCCTAAGGCAAACTAACATGTCGAATGTTATATTTTACAACATTCCCGTCACTTCGGCCCCTACTTCTCGGTGGGAACATTATATACGTCTATAACGCTATATATCTTAGCCTAAGGCAATCCTAACATCTCGGATGTAATATTTTACAACATTCCTGGCACGCCGGTACCTATTTCTCGTTGGGAACATTATATACGTCTATAACTTTACATATCCTAGCCTAAGGCAACCTAACATCTCGGATGTAATATTTTACTACATTCCTGGCGCGCCGGCCCCCACTTCTCGGTGGGAATATTATATACGTCTATATCGCTATATATCATAGCCTAAGGCAACCTAACATGTCGAGCGTAATATTTTACAACATTCCTGGCTCGCTGGCGCCTACTTCTCGGTGGGAACATTATATACGCCTATAACGCTATATATCCTAACCTAAGGCAACCTAACATCTCGGATGTAATATTTTACTACATTCCTGGCACGTCGACCCCTACTTCTCGGTGGGAACATTATATACGTCTATAACGCTATATATCCTAGCCTAAGGCAAACTAACATGTCGAATGTAATATTTTACAACATTCCCGTCACTTCGGCACCTACTTCTCGGTGGGAACATTATATACGTCTATAACGTTATATATCCTAGCCTAAGGCAACCTAACATCTCGGATGTTATGTTTTACTACATTCCCGCCGCGCCGGTCCCTACTTCTCGGTGGGAACATTATATACGTCTATATCGCTATATATCATAACGTTGGGCAACCTAACATCTCGGGTGTAATATTTTACTATATTCCTGGCACGTCGGCCCCTACTTCTCGGCGGGAACAGTATATAAGTCTATAACGTTATATATCCTAACCTAAGGCAACCTAACATCTCGGATGTAATATTTTACTACATTCCTGGCGCGCCGGCCCCCACTTCTCGGTTGGAACATTATATACGCCTATAACGTGATATATCCTAGCCTAAGGCAATCCTAACATCTCGGATGTAATATTTTACTACATTCGTGGCGCGCCGACCGCTATTTCTCGATGGGAACATTATATACGTCTATATCGCTATATATCATAACGTAAGGCAACCTAACATGTCGAGCGTAATATTTTACAACATTCCTGGCTCATCGGTCCCTACTTCTCGGTGGGAACATTATATACGTCTATAACGCTATACATCCTAGCCTAAGGCAACCTAACACCTCGGATGTAATATTTTACAACCTTCCTGGCGTGTCGGCCCCTATTTCTCGGTGGGAACATTATATACGTCTTTAACGCTATTTATCCTAGCCTAATGCAACCTAACTTGTCGAGCGTAATATTTTACAACATTCCTGGGGCGTCGGCCCCTATTTCTCGGTGGGCACATTATATACGTCTATAACGCTTTTTATCCTAACCTAAGGCAACCTAACATCTCGGATGTAATATTTTACTACATTCCTGGCACGTCGACCCCTACTTCTCGGTGGGAACATTATATACGTCTATATCGCTATATATCCTAGCCTAAGGCAAACTAACATGTCGAATGTAATATTTTACAACATTCCCGTCACTTCGGCCCCTACTTCTCGGTGGGAACATTATATACGTCTTTAACGCTATATATCCTAGCCTAAGGCAACCTAACATCTCGGATGTAATATTTTACTACATTCCTGGCACGTCGGCACCTACTTCTCGGTGGGAACATTATATACGTCTATAACGCTATATATCCTAGCCTAAGGCAAACTAACATGTCGAATGTAATATTTTACAACATTCCCGTCACTTCGGCCCCTACTTCTCGGTGGGAACATTATATACGTCTATAACGCTATATATCTTAGCCTAAGGCAATCCTAACATCTCGTATGTAATATTTTACAACATTCCTGGCGCGCCGGCACCTATTTCTCGGTCGGAACATTATATACGTCTATAACTTTACATATCCTAGCCTAAGGCAACCTAACATCTCGGATGTAATATTTTACTACATTCCTGGCGCGCCGTCCCCCACTTCTCGGTGGGAATATTAAATACGTCTATATCGCTATATATCATAGCCTAAGGCAACCTAACATGTCGAGCGTAATATTTTACAACATTCCTGGCTCGTTGGCCCCTACTTCTCGGTGGGAACATTATATACGTCTATAACGTTATATATCCTAACCTAAGGCAACCTAACATGTCGGATGTAATATTTTACAACATTCCTGGCGCGACGGCACCTATTTTTCTGTGGGAACATTATATATGTCTATAACTTTACATATCCTAGCCTAAGGCAAACTAACATCTCGGATGTAATATTTTACTACATTCCTGGCGCGCCGGCCCCCACTTCTCGGTGGGAATATTATATACGTCTATATCGCTATATATCATAGCCTAAGGCAACCTAACATGTCGAGCGTAATATTTTACAACATTCCTGGCTCGTTGGCCCCTACTTCTCGGTGGGAACATTATATACGTCTATAACGTTATATATTCTAACCTAAGGGAACCTAACATCTCGGATGTAATATTTTACAACATTCCTGGCGTGTCGGCCCCTATTTCTCGGTGGGAACATTATACACGTCTTTAACGCTATATATCCTAGCCTAAGGCAACCTAACATCTCGGATGTAATATCTTACTACATTCCTGGCACGTCGGCCCCTACTTCTCGGTGGGAACATTATATACGCCTATAACGTGATATATCCTAGCCTAAGGCAATCCTAACATCTCGGATGTAATATTTTACTACATTCGTGGCGCGCCGACCGCTATTTCTCGATGGGAACATTATATATGTCTATATCGCTATATATCCTAGCCTAAGGCAACCTAACATTTCGAGCGTAATATTTTACAACATTCCTGGCTCGTTGGCACCTACTTCTCGGTGGGAACTTTATATACGTCTATAACGTTATATATCCTAGCATAAGGCATCCTCACATGTCGAATGTAATATTTTACAATATTCCTGGCGCGTCGGCAACTACTTCTCGGTGGGAACTTTATATACGTCTATAACGTTATATATCCTAGCATAAGGCATCCTCACATGTCGAATGTAATATTTTACAATATTCCTGGCGCGTCGGCAACTACTTCTCGGTGGGAACAGTATATCCGTCTATAACGTTATATATCCTAACCTAAGGCAACTTAACATGTCGAATGTAATGTTTCACCACATTCCTGGCTCGTTGGCCCCTACTTCTCTGTGGGAACATTATGAGCGTCTAGAACGTTATATATCCTAACCTAAGGCAACCTAACATCTCGGATGTAATATTTTTCAAACATTCCTGGCGCGACAGCACCTATTTCTCGGTGGGAACATTACATACGTCTATATCGCTATATATACTAGCCTAAGGCAACCTAACATCTCGGATGTAATATTTTACAACATTCCCGTCACTTCGGCCCCTACTTCTCGGTGGGAGCATTATATACGTCTATAACGTTATATATCTTAGCCTAAGGCAATCCTAACACCTCGGATGTAATATTTTACAACATTCCTGGCGCGCCGGCCCCCACTTCTCGGTGGGAATATTATATACGTCTATATCGCTATATATCCTAGCCTAAGGCAACCTAACATGTCGAGCGTAATATTTTACAACATTCCTGGCTCGTCGGCACCTACTTCTCGGTGGGAACTTTATATACGTCTATAACGTTATATAACCTAGCATAAGGCATCCTTACATGTCGAATGTAATATTTTACAATATTCCTGGCGCGTCGGCAACTACTTCTCGGTGGGAACAGTATATCCGTCTATAACGTTATATATCCTATCCTAAGGCAACTTAACATGTGGAATGTAATGTTTCACCACATTCCTGGCTCGTTGGCCCCTACTTCTCGGTGGGAACATTATATACGTCTATAACGTTATATATCTTAGCCTAAGGCAATCCTAACACCTCGGATGTAATATTTTACAACATTCCTGGCGCGCCGGCACCTATTTCTCGGTGGGAACATTATATACGTCTATAACGTTATATATCTTAGCCTAAGGCAACCGTAACTACTCGGATGTAATATTTTACAACATTCCTGGCACGCCGGCACCTATTTCTCGGCGGGAACATTATATACGTCTATAACTTTACATATCCTAGCCTAAGGCAACCTAACATCTCGGATGTAATATTTTACTACATTCCTGGCGCGCCGGCCCCCACTTCTCGGTGGGAATAGTATATACGTCTATATCCCTATATATCATAGCCTAAGGCAACCTAACATGTCGAGCGTAATATTTTACAACATTCCTGGCGCGCCGGCACCTATTTGTGGGTGGGAACATTATATACGTCTATAACGTTATATATCTTAGCCTAAGGCAATCCTAACATCTCGGTTGTAATATTTTACAACATTCCTGGCGCGCCGGCACCTATTTCTCGGTTGGAACATTATATACGTCTATAACTTTACATATCCTAGCCTAAGGCAAGCTAACATCTCGGATGTAATATTTTACTACATTCCTGGCGCGCCGGCCCCCACTTCTCGGTGGGAATAGTATATACGTCTATATCCCTATATATCATAGCCTAAGGCAACCTAACATGTCGAGCGTAATATTTTACAACATTCCTGTCGCGCCGGCACCTATTTCTGGGTGGGAACATTATATACGTCTATAACTTTACATATCCTAACCTAAGGGAACCTAACATCTCGGATGTAATATTTTACAACATTCCTGGCGTGTCGGCCCCTATTTCTCGGTGGGAACATTATATACGTCTTTAACGCTATATATCCTAGCCTAAGGCAACCTAACTTTTCGAGCGTAATATTTTACAACATTCCTGGGGCGTCGGCCCCTATTTCTCGGTGGGAACATTATATAAGTCAATAATGTTATATATCCTAACCTAAGGCAACCTAACATCTCGGATGTAATATTTTCCAACATTCCCGTCACTTCGGCCCCTACTTCTCGGTGGGAACATTATATACGTCTATAACGTTATATATCTTAGCCTAAGGCAACCGTAACTACTCGGATGTAATATTTTACAACATTTCTGGCACGCCGGCACCTATTTCTCGGTGGGAACATTATATACGTCTATAACTTTACATATCCTAGCCTAAGGCAACCTAACATCTCGGATGTAATATTTTACTACATTCCTGGCGCGCCGGCCCCCACTTCTCGGTGGGAATATTATATACGTCTATATCGCTATATATCATAGCCTAAGGCAACCTAACATGTCGCGCGTAATATTTTACAACATTCCTGCCTCGTCGGCCCCTACTTCTCGGTGGGAACATTATATACGTCTATAACGTTATATATCCTAACCTAAGGGAACCTAACATCTCGGAAGTAATATTTGATAACATTCCTGGCGTGTAGGCCCGTAGTTCTCGGTGGGAATATCATATACGTATATAACGTTATATATCCTAGCCTAAGGCAATCCTAACATGTCGAATGTAATATTTTACAGCATTCCTGGCCTCGTCGGCCCCTACTTCTCGGGTGGAACATTATATACGTCTATAACGTTATATATCCTAACCTAAGGCAACCTAACATCTCGGATGTAATATTTTACTACATTCCTGGCATGTCGGCCACTACTTCTCGGTGGGAACATTATATACGTCTATAACGTTATATATCCTAACCTAAGGCAACCTAACATCTCGGATGTAATATATTACTACATTCCTGGCACGTCGGCCACTACGTCTCGGTGGGAACATTATATAAGTCTATAACGCTATATATCCTAGCCTAAGGCAAACTAACATGTCGAATGTAATATTTTACAACATTCCCGTCACTTCGGCACCTACTTCTCGGTGGGAACATTATATACGTCCATAACGTTATATATCCTAGCCTAAGGCAACCTAACATCTCGGATGTTATATTTTACTACATTCCCGCCGCGCCGGACCCTACTTCTCGGTGGGAACATTATATACGTCTATATCGCTATATATCATAACGTAGGGCAACCTAACATCTCGGATGTAATATTTTACTACATTCCTGGCACGTCGGCCCCTACTTCTCGGCGGGAACAGTATATAAGTCTATAACGTTATATATCCTAACCTAAGGCAACCTAACACCTCGCATGTAATATTTTACTACATTCCTGGCCCGTCGGCCCCTACTTCTCGGTGGGAACATTATATACGTCTATAACGTTACTTATCCTAGCCTAAGGCAACCCAACGTCTCGGATGTTATATTTTACTACATTCCTGGCGCGCCGGCCCCTACTTCTCGGTGGGAACATTATATACGTCTATATCGCTATATATCATAACGTAAGGCAACCTAACATGTCGAGCGTAATATTTTACAACATTCCTGGCTCGTCGGTCCCTACTTCTCGGTGGGAACATTATATACGTCTATAACGCTATATATCCTAGCCTAAGGCAACCTGACACCTCGGATGTAATGTTTTACAACCTTCCTGGCGTGTCGGCCCCTATTTCTCGGTGGGAACATTATATACGTCTTTAACGATATATATCCTAGCCTAAGGCAACCTAACACCTCGGATGTAATGTTTTACAACATTCCTGGCGTGTCGGCCCCTATTTCTCGGTGGGAACATTATATACGTCTTTAACGATATATATCCTAGCCTAAGGCAATCCTGACATGTCGAATGTATAATTTTACAACATTCCCGTCACTTCGGCCCCTACTTCTCGGTGGGAACATTATATACGTCTAGAACGTCATATATCTTAGTCTAAGGCAACCTAACATTTCGGATGTAATATTTTACTACATTCCTGGCGCGCCGGCCCCTACTTCTCGGTGGGAACGTTATATACGTCTATAACGTTATATATCCTGACCTAAGGCAACTTTACATGTCGGATGTAATATTTTACAACATTCCTGGCGTGTCGGCCCCTATTTCTCGGTGGGAACATTATATATGTCTATAACGCTATATGTCCTATCCTGAGACAACTTAACATGTCGAATATAATATTTTACAATATTCCTGGCGCGTCGGCAACTACTTCGCGGTGGAATCTGTATATACGTCTATAACGTTATATATCCTAACCAAAGACAACTTAACATGTCGAATGTAATATTTTACCACATTCCTGGCTCGTTGGCCCCTACTTCTCGGTGGGAACATTATATACGTCTATAACGTTATATATCCTAACCTAAGGGAACCTAACACTTCGGATGTAATATTTTACAACATTCCTGGCGTGTCGGCCCGTATTTCTCGGTGGGAACATTATATACGTCTTTAACGCTATATATCCTAGCCTATGGCAACCTAACTTGTCGAGCGTAATATTTTACAACATTCCTGGCGCGCCGGCACCTACTTCGCGGTCGGAACAGTATATACGTCCATAACTTTACATATCCTAGCCTAAGGCAACCTAACATCTCGGATGTAATATTTTACTACATTCCTGGCGCGCCGGCCCCCACTTCTCGGTGGGAATAGTATATACGTCTATATCCCTATATATCATAGCCTAAGGCAACCTAACATGTCGAGCGTAATATTTTACAACATTCCTGGCGCGCCGGCACCTATTTGTGGGTGGGAACATTATATACGTCTATAACGTTATATATCTTAGCCTAAGGCAACCTAACATCTCGGATGTAATATTTTACTACATTCCTGGCGCGCCGGCCCCCACTTCTCGGTGGGAATATTATATACGTCTATATCGCTATATATCATAGCCTAAGGCAACCTAACATGTCGCGCGTAATATTTTACAACATTCCTGCCTCGTCGGCCCCTACTTCTCGGTGGGAACATTATATACGTCTATAACGTTATATATCCTAACCTAAGGGAACCTAACATCTCGGAAGTAATATTTGATAACATTCCTGGCGTGTAGGCCCGTAGTTCTCGGTGGGAATATCATATACGTATATAACGTTATATATCCTAGCCTAAGGCAATCCTAACATGTCGAATGTAATATTTTACAGCATTCCTGGCCTCGTCGGCCCCTACTTCTCGGGTGGAACATTATATACGTCTATAACGTTATATATCCTAACCTAAGGCAACCTAACATCTCGGATGTAATATATTACTACATTCCTGGCACGTCGGCCACTACGTCTCGGTGGGAACATTATATAAGTCTATAACGCTATATATCCTAGCCTAAGGCAAACTAACATGTCGAATGTAATATTTTACAACATTCCCGTCACTTCGGCACCTACTTCTCGGTGGGAACATTATATACGTCCATAACGTTATATATCCTAGCCTAAGGCAACCTAACATCTCGGATGTTATATTTTACTACATTCCCGCCGCGCCGGACCCTACTTCTCGGTGGGAACATTATATACGTCTATATCGCTATATATCATAACGTAGGGCAACCTAACATCTCGGATGTAATATTTTACTACATTCCTGGCACGTCGGCCCCTACTTCTCGGCGGGAACAGTATATAAGTCTATAACGTTATATATCCTAACCTAAGGCAACCTAACACCTCGCATGTAATATTTTACTACATTCCTGGCCCGTCGGCCCCTACTTCTCGGTGGGAACATTATATACGTCTATAACGTTACTTATCCTAGCCTAAGGCAACCCAACGTCTCGGATGTTATATTTTACTACATTCCTGGCGCGCCGGCCCCTACTTCTCGGTGGGAACATTATATACGTCTATATCGCTATATATCATAACGTAAGGCAACCTAACATGTCGAGCGTAATATTTTACAACATTCCTGGCTCGTCGGTCCCTACTTCTCGGTGGGAACATTATATACGTCTATAACGCTATATATCCTAGCCTAAGGCAACCTGACACCTCGGATGTAATGTTTTACAACCTTCCTGGCGTGTCGGCCCCTATTTCTCGGTGGGAACATTATATACGTCTTTAACGATATATATCCTAGCCTAAGGCAACCTAACACCTCGGATGTAATGTTTTACAACATTCCTGGCGTGTCGGCCCCTATTTCTCGGTGGGAACATTATATACGTCTTTAACGATATATATCCTAGCCTAAGGCAATCCTGACATGTCGAATGTATAATTTTACAACATTCCCGTCACTTCGGCCCCTACTTCTCGGTGGGAACATTATATACGTCTAGAACGTCATATATCTTAGTCTAAGGCAACCTAACATTTCGGATGTAATATTTTACTACATTCCTGGCGCGCCGGCCCCTACTTCTCGGTGGGAACGTTATATACGTCTATAACGTTATATATCCTGACCTAAGGCAACTTTACATGTCGGATGTAATATTTTACAACATTCCTGGCGTGTCGGCCCCTATTTCTCGGTGGGAACATTATATATGTCTATAACGCTATATGTCCTATCCTGAGACAACTTAACATGTCGAATATAATATTTTACAATATTCCTGGCGCGTCGGCAACTACTTCGCGGTGGAATCTGTATATACGTCTATAACGTTATATATCCTAACCAAAGACAACTTAACATGTCGAATGTAATATTTTACCACATTCCTGGCTCGTTGGCCCCTACTTCTCGGTGGGAACATTATATACGTCTATAACGTTATATATCCTAACCTAAGGGAACCTAACACTTCGGATGTAATATTTTACAACATTCCTGGCGTGTCGGCCCGTATTTCTCGGTGGGAACATTATATACGTCTTTAACGCTATATATCCTAGCCTATGGCAACCTAACTTGTCGAGCGTAATATTTTACAACATTCCTGGCGCGCCGGCACCTACTTCGCGGTCGGAACAGTATATACGTCCATAACGTTATATATCCTAGCCTAAGGCAATCCTAACATGTCGAATGTAAATTTTTACATCATTCCTGGGGCGTCGGCCCCTATTTCTCGGTGGGAAAATTATATAAGTCAATAACGTTATATATCCTAACCTAAGGCAACCTAACATGTCGAGCGTAATATTTTACAACATTCCTGGCTCGTCGGCCCCTACTTCTCGGTGGGAACATTATATACGTCTATAACGTTATATATCCTAACCTAAGGGAACCTAACATCTCGGATGTAATATTTGACAACGTTCTTGTCGTCTCGACCCGTACTCCTCGGTGGGAATATCGTATACGTCTATAACGTTATATATCTTAGCCTAAGGCAATCCTAACACCTCGGATGTAATATTTTACAACATTCCTGGCGCGCCGGCACCTATTTCTCGGTGGGAACATTATATACGTCTATATCGCTATATATATACTAGCCTAAGGCAACCTAACATGTCGAATGTAATATTTTACAGCATTCCTGGCGCGCCGGACCCTACTTCTCGGTAGGAACATTATATACGTCTATAACGTGATATATCCTAGCCTAAGGCAATCCTAACATCTCGGATGTAATATTTTACTACATTCGTGGCGCGCCGACCGGTATTTCTCGATGGGAACATTATATACGTCTATATCGCTATATATCCTAGCCTAAGGCAACCTAACATGTCGAGCGTAATATTTTACAACATTCCTGGCTCGTCGGCACCTACTTCTCGGTGGGAACTTTATATACGTCTATAACGTTATATATCCTAGCATAAGGCATCCTTACATGTCGAATGTAATATTTTACAATATTCCTGGCGCGTCGGCAACTACTTCTCGGTGGGAACAGTATATCCGTCTATAAGGTTATATATCCTAACCTAAGGCAACTTAACATGTCGAATGTAATGTTTCACAACATTCCTGGCTCGTTGGCCCCTACTTCTCGGTGGGAACATTATATACGTCTATAACGTTATATATCTTAGCCTAAGGCAATCCTAACACCTCGGATGTAATATTTTACAACATTCCTGGCGCGCCGGCACCTATTTCTTGGTGGGAACATTATATACGTCTATATCGCTATATATACTAGCCTAAGGCAACCTAACATGTCGAATGTAATATTTTACAGCATTCCTGGCGCGCCAGCCCCTACTTCTCGGTTGGAACATTATATACGCCTATAACGTGATATATCCTAGCCTAAGGCAATCCTAACATCTCGGATGTAATATTTTACTACATTCGTGGCGCGCCGACCGCTATTTCTCGATGGGAACATTATATACGTCTATATCGCTATATATCCTAGCCTAAGGCAACCTAACATGTCGAGCGTAATATTTTACAACATTCCTGGCTCGTCGGCACCTACTTCTCGGTGGAAACTTTATATACGTCTATAACGTTATATATCCTAGCATAAGGCATCCTCACATGTCGAATGTAATATTTTACAATATTACTGGCGCGTCGGCAACTACTTCTCGGTGGGAACAGTATATCCGTCTATAACGCTATATATCCTAGCCTAAGGCAAACTAACATGTCGAATGTAATATTTTACAACATTCCCGTCACTTCGGCCCCTACTTCTCGGTGCGAACATTATATACGTCTATAACGTTATATATCCTTACCTAAGGCAACTTAACATGTCGAATGTAATGTTTCACCACATTCCTGGCTCGTTGGCCCCTACTTCTCTGTGGGAACATTATGAGCGTCTATAACGTTATATATCCTAACCTAAGGCAACCTAACATCTCGGATGTTATATTTTACTACATTCCTGGCACGTCGGCCCCTACTTCTCGGTGGGAACATTATAAGCGTCTATAACGTTATATATCCTAACCTAAGGCAACCTAACATCTCGGATGTAATATTTTACTACATTCCTGTCACGTCGGCCTGTACTTCTCGGTGGGAACATTATATACGTCTATAACGCTATATATCCTAGCCTAAGGCAAACTAACATGTCGAATGTTATATTTTACAACATTCCCGTCACTTCGGCCCCTACTTCTCGGTGGGAACATTATATACGTCTATAACGCTATATATCTTAGCCTAAGGCAATCCTAACATCTCGGATGTAATATTTTACAACATTCCTGGCACGCCGGTACCTATTTCTCGTTGGGAACATTATATACGTCTATAACTTTACATATCCTAGCCTAAGGCAACCTAACATCTCGGATGTAATATTTTACTACATTCCTGGCGCGCCGGCCCCCACTTCTCGGTGGGAATATTATATACGTCTATATCGCTATATATCATAGCCTAAGGCAACCTAACATGTCGAGCGTAATATTTTACAACATTCCTGGCTCGCTGGCGCCTACTTCTCGGTGGGAACATTATATACGTCTATAACGTTATATATTCTAACCTAAGGGAACCTAACATCTCGGATGTAATATTTTACAACATTCCTGGCGTGTCGGCACCTATTTCTCGGTGGGAACATTATATACGTCTTTAACGCTATATATCCTAGCCTAAGGCAACCTAACTTGTCGAGCGTAATATTTTACAACATTCCTGGGGCGTCGGCCCCTATTTCTCGGTGGGAACATTATATACGCCTATAACGCTATATATCCTAACCTAAGGCAACCTAACATCTCGGATGTAATATTTTACTACATTCCTGGCACGTCGACCCCTACTTCTCGGTGGGAACATTATATACGTCTATAACGCTATATATCCTAGCCTAAGGCAAACTGACATGTCGAATGTAATATTTTACAACATTCCTGGCGTGTCGGCCCCTATTTCTCGGTGGGAACATTATATATGTCTATAACGCGATATGTCCTATCCTGAGACAACTTAACATGTCGAATATAATATTTTACAATATTCCTGGCGCGTCGGCAACTACTTCGCGGTGGAATCTGTATATACGTCTATAACGTTATATATCCTAACCAAAGACAACTTAACATGTCGAATGTAATATTTTACCACATTCCTGGCTCGTTGGCCCCTACTTCTCGGTGGGAACATTATATACGTCTATAACGTTATATATCCTAACCTAAGGGAACCTAACACTTCGGATGTAATATTTTACAACATTCCTGGCGTGTCGGCCCGTATTTCTCGGTGGGAACATTATATACGTCTTTAACGCTATATATCCTAGCCTATGGCAACCTAACTTGTCGAGCGTAATATTTTACAACATTCCTGGCGCGCCGGCACCTACTTCGCGGTCGGAACAGTATATACGTCCATAACGTTATATATCCTAGCCTAAGGCAATCCTAACATGTCGAATGTAAATTTTTACATCATTCCTGGGGCGTCGGCCCCTATTTCTCGGTGGGAAAATTATATAAGTCAATAACGTTATATATCCTAACCTAAGGCAACCTAACATGTCGAGCGTAATATTTTACAACATTCCTGGCTCGTCGGCCCCTACTTCTCGGTGGGAACATTATATACGTCTATAACGTTATATATCCTAACCTAAGGGAACCTAACATCTCGGATGTAATATTTGACAACGTTCTTGTCGTCTCGACCCGTACTCCTCGGTGGGAATATCGTATACGTCTATAACGTTATATATCTTAGCCTAAGGCAATCCTAACACCTCGGATGTAATATTTTACAACATTCCTGGCGCGCCGGCACCTATTTCTCGGTGGGAACATTATATACGTCTATATCGCTATATATATACTAGCCTAAGGCAACCTAACATGTCGAATGTAATATTTTACAGCATTCCTGGCGCGCCGGACCCTACTTCTCGGTAGGAACATTATATACGTCTATAACGTGATATATCCTAGCCTAAGGCAATCCTAACATCTCGGATGTAATATTTTACTACATTCGTGGCGCGCCGACCGGTATTTCTCGATGGGAACATTATATACGTCTATATCGCTATATATCCTAGCCTAAGGCAACCTAACATGTCGAGCGTAATATTTTACAACATTCCTGGCTCGTCGGCACCTACTTCTCGGTGGGAACTTTATATACGTCTATAACGTTATATATCCTAGCATAAGGCATCCTTACATGTCGAATGTAATATTTTACAATATTCCTGGCGCGTCGGCAACTACTTCTCCGTGGGAACAGTATATCCGTCTATAAGGTTATATATCCTAACCTAAGGCAACTTAACATGTCGAATGTAATGTTTCACAACATTCCTGGCTCGTTGGCCCCTACTTCTCGGTGGGAACATTATATACGTCTATAACGTTATATATCTTAGCCTAAGGCAATCCTAACACCTCGGATGTAATATTTTACAACATTCCTGGCGCGCCGGCACCTATTTCTTGGTGGGAACATTATATACGTCTATATCGCTATATATACTAGCCTAAGGCAACCTAACATGTCGAATGTAATATTTTACAGCATTCCTGGCGCGCCAGCCCCTACTTCTCGGTTGGAACATTATATACGCCTATAACGTGATATATCCTAGCCTAAGGCAATCCTAACATCTCGGATGTAATATTTTACTACATTCGTGGCGCGCCGACCGCTATTTCTCGATGGGAACATTATATACGTCTATATCGCTATATATCCTAGCCTAAGGCAACCTAACATGTCGAGCGTAATATTTTACAACATTCCTGGCTCGTCGGCACCTACTTCTCGGTGGAAACTTTATATACGTCTATAACGTTATATATCCTAGCATAAGGCATCCTCACATGTCGAATGTAATATTTTACAATATTCCTGGCGCGTCGGCAACTACTTCTCGGTGGGAACAGTATATCCGTCTATAACGCTATATATCCTAGCCTAAGGCAAACTAACATGTCGAATGTTATATTTTACTACATTCCTGGCACGTCGGCCCCTACTTCTCGGTGGGAACATTATGAGCGTCTATAACGTTATATATCCTAACCTAAGGCAACCTAACATCTCGGATGTAATATTTTACTACATTCCTGTCACGTCGGCCTCTACTTCTCGGTGGGAACATTATATACGTCTATAACGCTATATATCCTAGCCTAAGGCAAACTAACATGTCGAATGTTATATTTTACAACATTCCCGTCACTTCGGCCCCTACTTCTCGGTGGGAACATTATATACGTCTATAACGCTATATATCTTAGCCTAAGGCAATCCTAACATCTCGGATGTAATATTTTACAACATTCCTGGCACGCCGGTACCTATTTCTCGTTGGGAACATTATATACGTCTATAACTTTACATATCCTAGCCTAAGGCAACCTAACATCTCGGATGTAATATTTTACTACATTCCTGGCGCGCCGGCCCCCACTTCTCGGTGGGAATATTATATACGTCTATATCGCTATATATCATAGCCTAAGGCAACCTAACATGTCGAGCGTAATATTTTACAACATTCCTGGCTCGCTGGCGCCTACTTCTCGGTGGGAACATTATATACGTCTATAACGTTATATATTCTAACCTAAGGGAACCTAACATCTCGGATGTAATATTTTACAACATTCCTGGCGTGTCGGCCCCTATTTCTCGGTGGGAACATTATATACGTCTTTAACGCTATATATCCTAGCCTAAGGCAACCTAACTTGTCGAGCGTAATATTTTACAACATTCCTGGGGCGTCGGCCCCTATTTCTCGGTGGGAACATTATATACGCCTATAACGCTATATATCCTAACCTAAGGCAACCTAACATCTCGGATGTAATATTTTACTACATTCCTGGCACGTCGACCCCTACTTCTCGGTGGGAACATTATATACGTCTATAACGCTATATATCCTAGCCTAAGGCAAACTAACATGTCGAATGTAATATTTTACAACATTCCCGTCACTTCGGCACCTACTTCTCGGTGGGAACATTATATACGTCTATAACGTTATATATCCTAGCCTAAGGCAACCTAACATCTCGGATGTTATATTTTACTACATTCCCGCCGCGCCGGTCCCTACTTCTCGGTGGGAACATTATATACGTCTATATCGCTATATATCATAACGTTGGGCAACCTAACATCTCGGGTGTAATATTTTACTATATTCCTGGCACGTCGGCCCCTACTTCTCGGCGGGAACAGTATATAAGTCTATAACGTTATATATCCTAACCTAAGGCAACCTAACATCTCGGATGTAATATTTTACTACATTCCTGGCGCGCCGGCCCCCACTTCTCGGTTGGAACATTATATACGCCTATAACGTGATATATCCTAGCCTAAGGCAATCCTAACATCTCGGATGTAATATTTTACTACATTCGTGGCGCGCCGACCGCTATTTCTCGATGGGAACATTATATACGTCTATATCGCTATATATCATAACGTAAGGCAACCTAACATGTCGAGCGTAATATTTTACAACATTCCTGGCTCATCGGTCCCTACTTCTCGGTGGGAACATTATATACGTCTATAACGCTATACATCCTAGCCTAAGGCAACCTAACACCTCGGATGTAATATTTTACAACCTTCCTGGCGTGTCGGCCCCTATTTCTCGGTGGGAACATTATATACGTCTTTAACGCTATTTATCCTAGCCTAATGCAACCTAACTTGTCGAGCGTAATATTTTACAACATTCCTGGGGCGTCGGCCCCTATTTCTCGGTGGGCACATTATATACGTCTATAACGCTTTTTATCCTAACCTAAGGCAACCTAACATCTCGGATGTAATATTTTACTACATTCCTGGCACGTCGACCCCTACTTCTCGGTGGGAACATTATATACGTCTATAACGCTATATATCCTAGCCTAAGGCAAACTAACATGTCGAATGTAATATTTTACAACATTCCCGTCACTTCGGCCCCTACTTCTCGGTGGGAACATTATATACGTCTTTAACGATATATATCCTAGCCTAAGGCAACCTAACACCTCGGATGTAATGTTTTACAACATTCCTGGCGTGTCGGCCCCTATTTCTCGGTGGGAACATTATATACGTCTTTAACGATATATATCCTAGCCTAAGACAATCCTGACATGTCGAATGTATAATTTTACAACATTCCCGTCACTTCGGCCCCTACTTCTCGGTGGGAACATTATATACGTCTAGAACGTCATATATCTTAGTCTAAGGCAACCTAACATTTCGGATGTAATATTTTACTACATTCCTGGCGCGCCGGCCCCTACTTCTCGGTGGGAACGTTATATACGTCTATAACGTTATATATCCTGACCTAAGGCAACTTTACATGTCGGATGTAATATTTTACAACATTCCTGGCGTGTCGGCCCCTATTTCTCGGTGGGAACATTATATATGTCTATAACGCGATATGTCCTATCCTGAGACAACTTAACATGTCGAATATAATATTTTACAATATTCCTGGCGCGTCGGCAACTACTTCGCGGTGGAATCTGTATATACGTCTATAACGTTATATATCCTAACCAAAGACAACTTAACATGTCGAATGTAATATTTTACCACATTCCTGGCTCGTTGGCCCCTACTTCTCGGTGGGAACATTATATACGTCTATAACGTTATATATCCTAACCTAAGGGAACCTAACACTTCGGATGTAATATTTTACAACATTCCTGGCGTGTCGGCCCGTATTTCTCGGTGGGAACATTATATACGTCTTTAACGCTATATATCCTAGCCTATGGCAACCTAACTTGTCGAGCGTAATATTTTACAACATTCCTGGCGCGCCGGCACCTACTTCGCGGTCGGAACAGTATATACGTCCATAACGTTATATATCCTAGCCTAAGGCAATCCTAACATGTCGAATGTAAATTTTTACATCATTCCTGGGGCGTCGGCCCCTATTTCTCGGTGGGAAAATTATATAAGTCAATAACGTTATATATCCTAACCTAAGGCAACCTAACATGTCGAGCGTAATATTTTACAACATTCCTGGCTCGTCGGCCCCTACTTCTCGGTGGGAACATTATATACGTCTATAACGTTATATATCCTAACCTAAGGGAACCTAACATCTCGGATGTAATATTTGACAACGTTCTTGTCGTCTCGACCCGTACTCCTCGGTGGGAATATCGTATACGTCTATAACGTTATATATCTTAGCCTAAGGCAATCCTAACACCTCGGATGTAATATTTTACAACATTCCTGGCGCGCCGGCACCTATTTCTCGGTGGGAACATTATATACGTCTATATCGCTATATATATACTAGCCTAAGGCAACCTAACATGTCGAATGTAATATTTTACAGCATTCCTGGCGCGCCGGACCCTACTTCTCGGTAGGAACATTATATACGTCTATAACGTGATATATCCTAGCCTAAGGCAATCCTAACATCTCGGATGTAATATTTTACTACATTCGTGGCGCGCCGACCGGTATTTCTCGATGGGAACATTATATACGTCTATATCGCTATATATCCTAGCCTAAGGCAACCTAACATGTCGAGCGTAATATTTTACAACATTCCTGGCTCGTCGGCACCTACTTCTCGGTGGGAACTTTATATACGTCTATAACGTTATATATCCTAGCATAAGGCATCCTTACATGTCGAATGTAATATTTTACAATATTCCTGGCGCGTCGGCAACTACTTCTCGGTGGGAACAGTATATCCGTCTATAAGGTTATATATCCTAACCTAAGGCAACTTAACATGTCGAATGTAATGTTTCACAACATTCCTGGCTCGTTGGCCCCTACTTCTCGGTGGGAACATTATATACGTCTATAACGTTATATATCTTAGCCTAAGGCAATCCTAACACCTCGGATGTAATATTTTACAACATTCCTGGCGCGCCGGCACCTATTTCTTGGTGGGCACATTATATACGTCTATATCGCTATATATACTAGCCTAAGGCAACCTAACATGTCGAATGTAATATTTTACAGCATTCCTGGCGCGCCAGCCCCTACTTCTCGGTTGGAACATTATATACGCCTATAACGTGATATATCCTAGCCTAAGGCAATCCTAACATCTCGGATGTAATATTTTACTACATTCGTGGCGCGCCGACCGCTATTTCTCGATGGGAACATTATATACGTCTATATCGCTATATATCCTAGCCTAAGGCAACCTAACATGTCGAGCGTAATATTTTACAACATTCCTGGCTCGTCGGCACCTACTTCTCGGTGGAAACTTTATATACGTCTATAACGTTATATATCCTAGCATAAGGCATCCTCACATGTCGAATGTAATATTTTACAATATTCCTGGCGCGTCGGCAACTACTTCTCGGTGGGAACAGTATATCCGTCTATAACGCTATATATCCTAGCCTAAGGCAAACTAACATGTCGAATGTAATATTTTACAACATTCCCGTCACTTCGGCCCCTACTTCTCGGTGCGAACATTATATACGTCTATAACGTTATATATCCTTACCTAAGGCAACTTAACATGTCGAATGTAATGTTTCACCACATTCCTGGCTCGTTGGCCCCTACTTCTCTGTGGGAACATTATGAGCGTCTATAACGTTATATATCCTAACCTAAGGCAACCTAACATCTCGGATGTTATATTTTACTACATTCCTGGCACGTCGGCCCCTACTTCTCGGTGGGAACATTATGAGCGTCTATAACGTTATATATCCTAACCTAAGGCAACCTAACATCTCGGATGTAATATTTTACTACATTCCTGTCACGTCGGCCTCTACTTCTCGGTGGGAACATTATATACGTCTATAACGCTATATATCCTAGCCTAAGGCAAACTAACATGTCGAATGTTATATTTTACAACATTCCCGTCACTTCGGCCCCTACTTCTCGGTGGGAACATTATATACGTCTATAACGCTATATATCTTAGCCTAAGGCAATCCTAACATCTCGGATGTAATATTTTACAACATTCCTGGCACGCCGGTACCTATTTCTCGTTGGGAACATTATATACGTCTATAACTTTACATATCCTAGCCTAAGGCAACCTAACATCTCGGATGTAATATTTTACTACATTCCTGGCGCGCCGGCCCCCACTTCTCGGTGGGAATATTATATACGTCTATATCGCTATATATCATAGCCTAAGGCAACCTAACATGTCGAGCGTAATATTTTACAACATTCCTGGCTCGCTGGCGCCTACTTCTCGGTGGGAACATTATATACGTCTATAACGTTATATATTCTAACCTAAGGGAACCTAACATCTCGGATGTAATATTTTACAACATTCCTGGCGTGTCGGCCCCTATTTCTCGGTGGGAACATTATACACGTCTTTAACGCTATATATCCTAGCCTAAGGCAACCTAACATCTCGGATGTAATATCTTACTACATTCCTGGCACGTCGGCCCCTACTTCTCGGTGGGAACATTATATACGCCTATAACGTGATATATCCTAGCCTAAGGCAATCCTAACATCTCGGATGTAATATTTTACTACATTCGTGGCGCGCCGACCGCTATTTCTCGATGGGAACATTATATATGTCTATATCGCTATATATCCTAGCCTAAGGCAACCTAACATTTCGAGCGTAATATTTTACAACATTCCTGGCTCGTTGGCACCTACTTCTCGGTGGGAACTTTATATACGTCTATAACGTTATATATCCTAGCATAAGGCATCCTCACATGTCGAATGTAATATTTTACAATATTCCTGGCGCGTCGGCAACTACTTCTCGGTGGGAACTTTATATACGTCTATAACGTTATATATCCTAGCATAAGACATCCTCACATGTCGAATGTAATATTTTACAATATTCCTGGCGCGTCGGCAACTACTTCTCGGTGGGAACAGTATATCCGTCTATAACGTTATATATCCTAACCTAAGGCAACTTAACATGTCGAATGTAATGTTTCACCACATTCCTGGCTCGTTGGCCCCTACTTCTCTGTGGGAACATTATGAGCGTCTAGAACGTTATATATCCTAACCTAAGGCAACCTAACATCTCGGATGTAATATTTTTCAAACATTCCTGGCGCGACAGCACCTATTTCTCGGTGGGAACATTACATACGTCTATATCGCTATATATACTAGCCTAAGGCAACCTAACATCTCGGATGTAATATTTTACAACATTCCCGTCACTTCGGCCCCTACTTCTCGGTGGGAGCATTATATACGTCTATAACGTTATATATCTTAGCCTAAGGCAATCCTAACATCTCGGATGTAATATTTTACAACATTCCTGGCACGCCGGTACCTATTTCTCGTTGGGAACATTATATACGTCTATAACTTTACATATCCTAGCCTAAGGCAACCTAACATCTCGGATGTAATATTTTACTACATTCCTGGCGCGCCGGCCCCCACTTCTCGGTGGGAATATTATATACGTCTATATCGCTATATATCATAGCCTAAGGCAACCTAACATGTCGAGCGTAATATTTTACAACATTCCTGGCTCGCTGGCGCCTACTTCTCGGTGGGAACATTATATACGTCTATAACGTTATATATTCTAACCTAAGGGAACCTAACATCTCGGATGTAATATTTTACAACATTCCTGGCGTGTCGGCCCCTATTTCTCGGTGGGAACATTATATACGTCTTTAACGCTATATATCCTAGCCTAAGGCAACCTAACTTGTCGAGCGTAATATTTTACAACATTCCTGGGGCGTCGGCCCCTATTTCTCGGTGGGAACATTATATACGCCTATAACGCTATATATCCTAACCTAAGGCAACCTAACATCTCGGATGTAATATTTTACTACATTCCTGGCACGTCGACCCCTACTTCTCGGTGGGAACATTATATACGTCTATAACGCTATATATCCTAGCCTAAGGCAAACTAACATGTCGAATGTAATATTTTACAACATTCCCGTCACTTCGGCACCTACTTCTCGGTGGGAACATTATATACGTCTATAACGTTATATATCCTAGCCTAAGGCAACCTAACATCTCGGATGTTATATTTTACTACATTCCCGCCGCGCCGGTCCCTACTTCTCGGTGGGAACATTATATACGTCTATATCGCTATATATCATAACGTTGGGCAACCTAACATCTCGGGTGTAATATTTTACTATATTCCTGGCACGTCGGCCCCTACTTCTCGGCGGGAACAGTATATAAGTCTATAACGTTATATATCCTAACCTAAGGCAACCTAACATCTCGGATGTAATATTTTACTACATTCCTGGCGCGCCGGCCCCCACTTCTCGGTTGGAACATTATATACGCCTATAACGTGATATATCCTAGCCTAAGGCAATCCTAACATCTCGGATGTAATATTTTACTACATTCGTGGCGCGCCGACCGCTATTTCTCGATGGGAACATTATATACGTCTATATCGCTATATATCATAACGTAAGGCAACCTAACATGTCGAGCGTAATATTTTACAACATTCCTGGCTCATCGGTCCCTACTTCTCGGTGGGAACATTATATACGTCTATAACGCTATACATCCTAGCCTAAGGCAACCTAACACCTCGGATGTAATATTTTACAACCTTCCTGGCGTGTCGGCCCCTATTTCTCGGTGGGAACATTATATACGTCTTTAACGCTATTTATCCTAGCCTAATGCAACCTAACTTGTCGAGCGTAATATTTTACAACATTCCTGGGGCGTCGGCCCCTATTTCTCGGTGGGCACATTATATACGTCTATAACGCTTTTTATCCTAACCTAAGGCAACCTAACATCTCGGATGTAATATTTTACTACATTCCTGGCACGTCGACCCCTACTTCTCGGTGGGAACATTATATACGTCTATAACGCTATATATCCTAGCCTAAGGCAAACTAACATGTCGAATGTAATATTTTACAACATTCCCGTCACTTCGGCCCCTACTTCTCGGTGGGAACATTATATACGTCTTTAACGCTATATATCCTAGCCTAAGGCAACCTAACATCTCGGATGTAATATTTTACTACATTCCTGGCACGTCGGCCCCTACTTCTCGGTGGGAACATTATATACGTCTATAACGCTATATATCCTAGCCTAAGGCAAACTAACATGTCGAATGTAATATTTTACAACATTCCCGTCACTTCGGCCCCTACTTCTCGGTGGGAACATTATATACGTCTATAACGCTATATATCTTAGCCTAAGGCAATCCTAACATCTCGGATGTAATATTTTACAACATTCCTGGCGCGCCGGCACCTATTTCTCGGTCGGAACATTATATACGTCTATAACTTTACATATCCTAGCCTAAGGCAACCTAACATCTCGGATGTAATATTTTACTACATTCCTGGCGCGCCGTCCCCCACTTCTCGGTGGGAATATTATATACGTCTATATCGCTATATATCATAGCCTAAGGCAACCTAACATGTCGAGCGTAATATTTTACAACATTCCTGGCTCGTTGGCCCCTACTTCTCGGTGGGAACATTATATACGTCTATAACGTTATATATTCTAACCTAAGGGGACCTAACATCTCGGATGTAATATTTTACTACATTCGTGGCGCGCCGACCGCTATTTCTCGATGGGAACATTATATATGTCTATATCGCTATATATCCTAGCCTAAGGCAACCTAACATTTCGAGCGTAATATTTTACAACATTCCTGGCTCGTTGGCACCTACTTCTCGGTGGGAACTTTATATACGTCTATAACGTTATATATCCTAGCATAAGGCATCCTCACATGTCGAATGTAATATTTTACAATATTCCTGGCGCGTCGGCAACTACTTCTCGGTGGGAACTTTATATACGTCTATAACGTTATATATCCTAGCATAAGGCATCCTCACATGTCGAATGTAATATTTTACAATATTCCTGGCGCGTCGGCAACTACTTCTCGGTGGGAACAGTATATCCGTCTATAACGTTATATATCCTAACCTAAGGCAACTTAACATGTCGAATGTAATGTTTCACCACATTCCTGGCTCGTTGGCCCCTACTTCTCTGTGGGAACATTATGAGCGTCTAGAACGTTATATATCCTAACCTAAGGCAACCTAACATCTCGGATGTAATATTTTTCAAACATTCCTGGCGCGACAGCACCTATTTCTCGGTGGGAACATTACATACGTCTATATCGCTATATATACTAGCCTAAGGCAACCTAACATCTCGGATGTAATATTTTACAACATTCCCGTCACTTCGGCCCCTACTTCTCGGTGGGAGCATTATATACGTCTATAACGTTATATATCTTAGCCTAAGGCAATCCTAACACCTCGGATGTAATATTTTACAACATTCCTGGCGCGCCGGCCCCCACTTCTCGGTGGGAATATTATATACGTCTATATCGCTATATATCCTAGCCTAAGGCAACCTAACATGTCGAGCGTAATATTTTACAACATTCCTGGCTCGTCGGCACCTACTTCTCGGTGGGAACTTTATATACGTCTATAACGTTATATAACCTAGCATAAGGCATCCTTACATGTCGAATGTAATATTTTACAATATTCCTGGCGCGTCGGCAACTACTTCTCGGTGGGAACAGTATATCCGTCTATAACGTTATATATCCTATCCTAAGGCAACTTAACATGTGGAATGTAATGTTTCACCACATTCCTGGCTCGTTGGCCCCTACTTCTCGGTGGGAACATTATATACGTCTATAACGCTATATATCCTAGCCTAAGGCAAACTAACATGTCGAATGTAATATTTTACAACATTCCCGTCACTTCGGCCCCTACTTCTCGGTGGGAACAGTATATCCGTCTATAACGTTATATATCCTATCCTAATTCAAACTAACATGTCGAATGTAATATTTTACAACATTCCCGTCACTTCGGCCCCTACTTCTCGGTGGCAACATTACATACGTCTATAACGTTACATATCATAGCCTAAGGCAACCTAACATCTCGGATGTAATATTTTACTACATTCGTGGCGCGCCGGCCCCTACTTCTCGGTGGGAACATTATATACGTCTATAACGCCATATATCCTAACCTAAGGCAACCTAACATCTCGGATGTAATATTTTACTACATTCCTGGCACGTCGGCACCTACTTCTCGGTGGGAACATTATATACGTCTATAACGCTATATATCCTAACCTAAGGCAACCTAACATCTCGGATGTAATATTTTACTACATTCCTGGCACGTCGGCCCCTACTTCTCGGTGGGAACATTATATACGTCTATAACGCTATATATCCTAGCCTAAGGCAAACTAACATGTCGAATGTAATATTTTACAACATGCCCGTCACTTCGGCCCCTACTTCTCGGTGGGAACATTACATACGTCTATAACGTTATATATCTTAGCCTAAGGCAATCCTAACATCTCGGATGTAATATTTTACTACATTCGTGGCGCGCCGGCCCCTACTTCTCGGTGGGAACATTATATACGTCTATAACGCCATATATCCTAACCTAAGGCAACCTAACATCTCGGATGTAATATTTTACTACATTCCTGGCACGTCGGCACCTACTTCTCGGTGGGAACATTATATACGTCTATAACGCTATATATCCTAGCCTAAGGCAACCTGACATCTCGGATGTAACATTTTACTACATTCCTGGCGCGCCGGCCCCTACTTTTCGGTGGGAACATTATATACGTCTTTAACGCTATATATCCTAGCCTAAGGCAACCTAACATGTCGAATGTAATATTTTACAGCATTCCTGGCGCGCTGGCCCCTACTTCGCGGTGGGAACATTATATACGTCTGTAACGTGATATATCCTAGCCTAAGGCAATCCTAACATCTCGGATGTAACATTTTACTACATTCGTGGCTCGCCGACCGCTATTTCTCGATGGGAACATTATATACGTCTATATCGCTATATATCCTAGCCTAAGGCAACCTAACATGTCGAGCGTAATATTTTACAACATTCCTGACTCGTCGGCCCCTACTTCTCGGTGGGAACAGTATATCCGTCTATAACGTTATATATCCTATCCTAAGGCAACTTAACATGTCGAATGTAATGTTTCACCACATTCCTGGCTCGTTGGCCCCCACTTCTCGGTGGGAACATTATGAGCGTCTATAACGTTATATATCTTAACCTAAGGCAACCTAACATCTCGGATGTAATATTTTACTACATTCCTGGCACGTCGGCCCCTACTTCTCGGTGGGAACATTATATATGTCTATAACGCTATATATCCTAACCTAAGGCAACCTAACATTTCGGATGTAATATTTTACTACATTCCTGGCACGTCGGCCCCTATTTCTCGGTGGGAAAATTATATACGTCTTTAACGCAATATATCCTAGCCTAAGGCAACCTAACTTGTCGAGTGTAATATTTTACAACATTCCTGGGGCGTCGGCCCCTATTTCTCGGTGGGAACATTATATACGTCTATGACGTTATATATTCTAACCTAAGGGAACCTAACATCTCGGATGTAATATTTTACAACATTCCTGGCGTGTCGGCCCCTATTTTTCGGTGGGAACATTATATACGTCTATAACTTTACATATCCTAGCCTAAGGCAACCTAACATCTCGGATGTAATATTTTACTACATTCCTGGCGCGCCGGCCCCCACTTCTCGGTGGGAATATTATATACGTCTATATCGCTATATATCATAGCCTAAGGCAACCTAACATGTCGAATGTAATATTTTACAACATTCCCGTCACTTCGGCCCCTACTTCTCGGTGGGAACATTATATACGTCAATGACGTTATATATTCTAACCTAAGGGAACCTAACATCTCGGATGTAATATTTTACAACATTCCTGGCGTGTCGGCCCCTATTTCTCGGTGGGAACATTATATACGTCTTTAACGCTATATATCCTAGCCTAAGGCAACCTAACATGTCGAATGTAATATTTTACAGCATTCCTGGCGCGCCGGCCCCTACTTCTCGGTGGGAACATTATATACGCCTATAACGTGATATATCCTAGCCTAAGGCAATCCTAACATGTCGAGCGTAATATTTTACAACATTCCTGGCACGTCGGCCCCTACTTCTCGGTGGGAACATTAAATACGTCTATAACGCTATATATCCTAGCCTAAGGCAAACTAACATGTCGAATGTAATATTTTACAACATTCCCGTCACTTCGGCCCCTACTTCTCGGTGGGAACATTACATACGTCTATAACGTTATATATCTTAGCCTAAGGCAATCCTAACATCTCGGATGTAATATTTTACAACATTCCTGGCGCGCCGGCACCTATTTTTCGGTGGGAACATTATATACGTCTATAACTTTACATATCCTAGCCTAAGGCAACCTAACATCTCGGATGTAATATTTTACTACATTCCTGGCGCGCCGGCCCCCACTTCTCGGTGGGAATATTATATACGTCTATATCGCTATATATCATAGCCTAAGGCAACCTAACATGTCGAGCGTAATATTTTACAACATTCCTGGCTCGTTGGCCCCTACTTCTCGGTGGGAACATTATATACGTCTATAACGTTATATATTCTAACAGAAGGGAACCTAACACCTCAGATGTAATATTTTACAACATTCCTGGCGCGCCGGCCCCCACTTCTCGGTGGGAATATTATATACGTCTATATCGCTATATATCATAGCCTAAGGCAACCTAACATGCCGAGCGTAATATTTTACAACATTCCGGGCGCGCCGGCACCTATTTCTCGGTGGGAACATTATATACGTCTATAAATTTACATATCCTGGCCTAAGGCAACCTGACATCTCGGATGTAATATTTTACTACATTCCTGGCGCGCCGGCCCCTACTTTTCGGTGGGAACATTATATACGTCTGTAACGCTATATATCCTAGCCTAAGGCAACCTAACATGTCGAGCGTAATATTTTACAACATTCCTGGCTCGTCGGCACCTACTTCTCGGTTGGTACTTTATATACGTCTATAACGTTATATATCTTAGCCTAAGGCAACCTAACTTGTCGAGCGTAATATTTTATAACATTCCTGGCTCGTCGGCACCTACTTCTCGGTGGGAACTTTATATACGTCTATAACGTTATATATCCTAGCATAAGGCATCCTTACATGTCGAATGTAATATTTTACAATATTCCTGGCGCGTCGGCAACTACTTCTCGCTGGGAACAGTATATCCGTCTATAACGTTATATATCCTAACCTAAGGCAACTTAACATGTCGAATGTAATGTTTCACCACATTCCTGGCTCGTTGGCCCCTACTTCTCGGTGGGAACATTATATACGTCTATAACGTTATATATCTTAGCCTAAGGCAATCCTAACACCTCGGATGTAATATTTTACAACATTCCTGGCGCGCCGGCACCTATTTCTCGGTGGGAACATTATATACGTCTATAACGCTATATATCCTAGCCTAAGGCAAACTAAAATGTCAAATGTAATATTTTACAACATTCCCGTCACTTCGGCCCCTACTTCTCGGTGGGAACAGTATATCCGTCTATAACGTTATATATCCTATCCTAAGGCAACTTAACATGTCGAATGTAATGTTTCACCACATTCCTGGCTCGTTGGCCCCCACTTCTCGGTGGGAACATTATGAGCGTCTATAACGTTATATATCCTAACCTAAGCCAACCTAACATCTCGGATGTAATATTTTACTACATTCCTGGCACGTCGGCCCCTACTTCTCGGTGGGAACATTATATACGTCTATAACGCTATATATCCTAGCCTAAGGCAAACTAACATGTCGAATGTAATATTTTACAACATTCCCGTCACTTCGGCCCCTACTTCTCGGTGGGAACATTATATACGTCTATGACGTTATATATTCTAACCTAAGGGAACCTAACATCTCGGATGTAATATTTTACAACATTCCTGGCGTGTCGGCCCCTATTTCACGGTGGGAACATTATATACGTCTTTAACGCTATATATCCTAGCCTAAGGCAACCTAGCATGTCGAATGTAATATTTTACAGCATTCCTGGCGCGCCGGCCCCTATTTCTCGGTGGGAACATTATATACGTCTATGACGTTATATATTCTAACCTAAGGGAACCTAACATCTCGGATGTAATATTTTACAACATTCCTGGCGTGTCGGCCCCTATTTCTCGGTGGGAACATTATATATGTCTTTAACGCTATATATCCTAGCCTAAGGCAACCTAACATGTCGAATGTAATATTTTACAGCATTCCTGGCGCGCCGGCCCCTACTTCTCTGTGGGAACATTATGAGCGTCTATAACGTTATATATCCTAACCTAAGGCAATCCTAACATCTCGGATGTAATATTTTACAACATTCCTGGCGGGCCGGCACCTATATTTCGGTGGGAACATTATATACGTCTATGACTTTACATATACTAGCCTAAGGCAACCTAACATCTCGGA
Organism: Xylocopa violacea; assembly: GCA_963969225.1. Classification (NCBI taxonomy): domain Eukaryota; kingdom Metazoa; phylum Arthropoda; class Insecta; order Hymenoptera; family Apidae; genus Xylocopa; species Xylocopa violacea. The sequence continues at coordinate 3,643,613 of CAXAJV010000835.1, forward strand.
TGTAATATTTTACTACATTCCTGGCGCGCCGGCCCCCACTTCTCGGTGGGAATATTATATACGTCTATATCGCTATATATCATAGCCTAAGGCAACCTAACATGTCGAGCGTAATATTTTACAACATTCCTGGCACGTCGGCCCCCACTTCTCGGTGGGAACATTAAATACGTCTATAACGCTATATATCCTAGCCTAAGGCAAACTAACATGTCGAATGTAATATTTTACAACATTCCCGTCACTTCGGCCCCTACTTTTCGGTGGGAACATTATATACGTCTATAACGTTATATATCTTAGCCTAAGGCAATCCTAATATCTCGGATGTAATATTTTACAACATTCCTGGCGCGCCGGCACCTATTTCTCGGTGGGAACATTATATAAGTCAATAACGTTATATATCCTAACCTAAGGCAACCTAACATCTCGAATGTAATATTTCACCACATTCCTGGCTCGTTGGCCCCTACTTCTCGGTGGGAACATTATATACGTCTATAACGCTATATATCCTAGCCTAAGGCAAACTAACATGTCGAATGTAATATTTTACAACATTCCCGTCACTTCGGCCCCTACTTCTCGGTGGGAACATTATATACATCTATAACGTTATATATCTTAGCCTAAGGCAATCCTAACATCTCGGATGTAATATTTTACAACATTCCTGGCGCGCCGGCACCTATTTTTCGGTGGGAACATTATATACGTCTATAACTTTACATATCCTAGCCTAAGGCAACCTAACATCTCGGATGTAATATTTTACTACATTCCTGGCGCGCCGGCCCCCACTTCTCGGTGGGAATATTATATACGTCTATATCGCTATATATCATAGCCTAAGGCAACCTAACATGTCGAGCGTAATATTTTACAACATTCCTGGCTCGTTGGCCCCTACTTCTCGGTGGGAACATTATATACGTCTATAACGTTATATATTCTAACAGAAGGGAACCTAACATCTCGGATGAATATTTTACAACATTCCTGGCGTGTCGGCCCCTATTTCTCGGTGGGAAAATTATATACGTCTTTAACGCTATATATCCTAGCCTAAGGGAACCTAACTTGTCGAGCGTAATATTTTACAACATTCCTGGGGCGTCGGCCCCTATTTCTCGGTGAGAACATTATATAAGTCAATAACGTTATATATCCTAACCTAAGGCAACCTAACATCTCGGATGTAATATTTTACAACATTCCCGTCACTTCGGCCCCTACTTCTCGGTGGGAACATTATATACGTTTATAACGTTATATATCTTAGCCTAAGGCAATCCTAACACCTCGGATGTAATATTTTACAACATTCCTGGCGCGCCGGCACCTATTTCTCGGTGGGAACATTATATACGTCTATAACGCTATATATCATAGCCTAAGGCAACCTAACATGTCGAGCGTAATATTTTACAGCATTCCTGGCTCGTTGGCGCCTACTTCTCGGTGGGAACATTATATACGTCCATAACGTTATATATCTTAGCCTAAGGCAATCCTAACACCTCGGATGTAATATTTTACAACATTCCTGGCGCGCCGGCACCTATTTCTCGGAGGGAACATTATATACGTCTATATCGCTATATATACTAGCCTAAGGCAACCTAACATGTCAAGCGTAATGTTTTACAACATTCCTGGCTCGTCGGCCCCTACTTCTCGGTGGGAACATTATATACGTCTATAACGTTATATATCCTAACCTAAGGGAACCTAACATCTCGGATGTAATATTTTACTACATTCCTGGCGCGCCGGCCCCTACTTATCGGTGGGAACATTATATACGTCTATATCGCTATATATCATAACGTAAGGCAACCTAACATGTCGAGCGTAATATTTTACAACATTCCTGGCTCGTCGGTGCCTACTTCTCGGTGGGAACATTATATACGTCTTTAACGCTATATATCCTAGCCTAAGGCAACCTAACTTGTCGAGCGTAATATTTTACAACATTCCTGGCGTGTCGGCACCTATTTCTCGGTGGGAACATTATATACGTCTTTAACGATATATATCCTAGCCTAAGGCAATCCTAACATGTCGAGCGTAATATTTTACAACATTCCTGGCTCGTCGGTCCCTACTTCTCGGTGGGAACATTACATACGTCTATAACGCTATATATCCTAGCCTAAGGCAACCTAACACCTCGGATGTAATGTTTTACAACATTCCGGCCGTGTCGGCACCTATTTCTCGGTGGGAATATTATATACGTCTTTAACGATATATATCCTAGCCTAAGGCAATCCTAACATGTCGAACGTATAATTTTACAACATTCCCGTCACTTCGGCCCCTACTTCTCGGTGGGACCATTATATACGTCTATAACGTTATATATCCTAGTCTAAGGCAACCTAACATCTCGGATGTAATATTTTACAATATTCCTGGCGCGGCGGCACCTACTTCTCGGTGGGAACAGTATATAAGTCTATAACGTTATATATCCTAACCTAAGGCAACCGAACATCTCGGATGTAATATTTTACTACATTCCTGGCTCGTCGGCCCATACTTCTCGGTGGGAACATTATATACGTCTATAACGTTATATATCCTATCCTAAGGCAACCTAACATCTCGGATGTAATATTTTACTACATTCGTGTCGCACCGGCCCCTACTTCTCCGTGGGAACATTATATACGTCTTTAACGATATATATCCTAGCCTAAGGCAATCCTAACATGTCGAATGTATAATTTTACAACATTCCCGTCACTTCGGCCCCTACTTCTCGGTGGGAACATTATATACGTCTATAACGTTATATATCCTAGTCTAAGGCAAGCTAACATTTCGGATGTAATATTTTACTACATTCGTGTCGCACCGGCCCCTACTTCTCGGTGGGAACATTATATACGTCTATAACGCTATATATCCTAACCCAAGGGAACCTAACACCTCGGATGTAATATTTTACAACATTCCTGGCGTGTCGGCCCCTATTTCTCGGTGGGAACATTGTATATGTCTATAACGCTATATGTCCTAGCCTGAGACAACCTAACATGTCGAATATAATATTTTAGAATATTCCTGGCTCGTCGGCAACTACTTCTCGGTGGGAACTGTATATACGACTATAACGTTATATATCCTAACCTAAGACAACTTAACATGTCGAATGTAATATTTTATCACATTCCTGGCTCGTTGGCCCCTACTTCTCGGTGGGACCATTATATACGTCTATAACGTTATATATCCTAGTCTAAGGCAACCTAACATCTCGGATGTAATATTTTACAATATTCCTGGCGCGGCGGCACCTACTTCTCGGTGGGAACATTATATACGTCTATAACGTTATATATCCTAACCCAAGGGAACCTAACACCTCGGATGTAATATTTTACAACATTCCTGGCGTGTCGGCCCCTATTTCTCGGTGGGAACATTGTATATGTCTATAACGCTATATGTCCTAGCCTGAGACAACCTAACATGTCGAATATAATATTTTAGAATATTCCTGGCTCGTCGGCAACTACTTCTCGGTGGGAACTGTATATACGACTATAACGTTATATATCCTAACCTAAGACAACTTAACATGTTGAATGTAATATTTTATCACATTCCTGGCTCGTTGGACCCTACTTCTCGGTGGGAACATTATATACGTCTATAACGTTATATATCCAATCCTAAGGGAACCTAACATTTCGTATGTAATATTTTACAACATTCCCGGCGTGTCGGCCCCTATGTCTCGGTGGGAACATTATATACGTCTTTAACGCTATATATCCTATCCTAAGGCAACCTAACATACCGGATGTAATATTTTACCACATTCCTGGCGCGCTGGCCCCAACTTCTCGGTGGGAACATTATATACGTCTATAACTTTACATATCCTAGCCTAAGGCAACCTAACATCTCGGATGTAATATTTTACTACATTCCTGGCGCGCCGGCCCCCACTTCTCGGTGGGAATATTATATACGTCCATATCGCTATATATCATAGCCTAAGGCAACCTAACATGTCGAGCGTAATATTTTACAACATTCCTGGCTCGTCGGGCCCTACTTCTCGGTGGGAACATTATATACGTCTATAACGTTGTATATCCTAACCTAAGGGAACCTAACATCTCGGAAGTAATATTTGATAACATTCCTGGCACATCGGCCCCTACTCCTCGGTGGGAACATTATATACGTCTATAACGTTATATATGCTAGCCTAAGGTAATCCTAACATTTCGGATGTAATATTTTACAACATTCCTGGTGCGTCGGCACCTACTTCTCGGTGGGAACATTATATACGTCTATATCGCTATATATCATAACGTAAGGCAACCTAACATCTCGGATGTAATGTTTTACAGCATTCCTGGCGTGTCGGCCCCTATTTCTCGGTGGGAACATTGTATATGTCTATAACGCTATATGTCCTAGCCTGAGACAACCTAACATGTCGAATATAATATTTTACAATATTCCTGGCGCGTCGGCAACTACTTCTCGGTGGGAACTGTATATACGACTATAACGTTATATATCCTAACCTAAGACAACTTAACATATCGAATGTAATATTTTATCACATTCCTGGCTCGTTGGCCCCTACTTCTCGGTGGGAACATTATATACTTCTATAACGCTATATATCCTAACCTAAGGCAACCTAACATCTCGGATGTAATATTTTACTACATTCCTGGCACGTCGGCCCCTACTTCTCGGTGGGAACATTATATACATCTATAACGCTATATATCCTAGCCTAAGGCAAACTAACATGTCGAATGTAATATTTTACAACATTCCTGTCAGTTCGGCCCCTACTTCTCGGTGGGAACATTATATACGCATATAACGTTATATATTCTAGTCTAAGGCAACCTAACATCTCGGATGTAATATTTTACTACATTCGTGGCTCGTCGGCCATTACTTCTCGGTGGGAACATTATATACGTCTATAACGTTACTTATCCTAGCCTAAGGCAACCCAACATCTCGGATGTTATATTTTACTACATTCCTGGCGCGCCGGCCCCTACTTCTCGGTGGGAACATTATATACGTCTATATCGCTATATATCATAATGTAAGGCAACCTAACATGTCGAGCGTAATATTTTACAACATTCCTGACTCGTCGGTCACTACTTCTCGGTGGGAACATTATATACGTCTATAACGCTATATATCCTAGCCTAAGGCAACCTATCATCTCGGATGTAATGTTTTACAACATTCCTGGCGTGTCGGCCCCTATTTCTCGGTGGGAACATTATATACGTTTTTAACGATATATATCCTAGCCTAAGGCAATCCTAACATATCGAATATAATATTTTACAATATTCCTGGTGCGTCGGCAACTACTTCTCGGTGGGAACTGTATATACGATTATAACGTTATATATCCTAACCTAAGGGAACCTAACATCTCGGAAGTAATATTTGATAACATTCCTGGCGTGTAGGCCCCTAGTTCTCGGTGGGAATATCATATACGTCTATAACGTCATATATCCTAGCCTAAGGCAATCCTAACATGTCGAATGTAATATTTTACAACATTCCTGGCTCGTCGGGCCCTACTTCTCGGTGGGAACATTATATACGTCTATAACGTTGTATATCCTAACCTAAGGGAACCTAACATCTCGGAAGTAATATTTGATAACATTCCTGGCGTGTAGGCCCGTAGTTCTCGGTGGGAATATCATATACGTCTATAACGTTATATATCCTAGCCTAAGGCAATTCTAACATGTCGAATGTAATATTTTACAGCATTCCTGGCGCGTCGGCCCCTACTTCTCGGGTGGAACATTATATACGTCTTTAACGATATATATCCTAGCCTAAGTCAATCCTAACATGTCGAATGTATAATTTTACAACATTCCCGTCACTTCGGCCCCTACTTCTCGGTGGGAACATTATATACCTCTATAACGTTATATATCCTAGTCTAAGGCAAGCTAACATCTCGGATGTAATATTTTACTACATTCCTGCCGCGCTGGCCCCTATTTCTCGGTGGGAACATTATATACGTCTTTAACGATATATATCCTAGCCTAAGGCAATCCTAACATGTCGAATGTATAATTTTACAACATTCCTGTCACTTCGGCCCCTGCTTCTTGGTGGGAGCATTATATACGTCTATAACGTTATATATCCTAGTCTAAGGCAAGCTAACATCTCGGATGTAATATTTTACTACATTCGTGTCGCACCGGCCCCTACTTCTCGGTGGGAACATTATATACGTCTATAACGTTATATACCCTAACCCAAGGGAACCTAACACCTCGGATGTAATGCCTTACAACATTCCTGGCGTGTCGGCCCCTATTTCTCGGTGGGAACATTGTATATGTATATAACGCTATATGTCCTAGCCTGAGACAACCTAACATGTCGAATATAATATTTTACAATATTCCTGGCGCGTCGGCAACTACTTCTCGGTGGGAACTGTATATACGACTATAACGTTATATATCCTAGCCTAAGACAACTTAACATGTCGAATGTAATATTTTATCACATTCCTGGCCCGTTGGCACCTACTTCTCGGTGGGAACATTATATACGTCTATAACGTTATATATCCAATCCTAAGGGAACCTAACATTTCGTATGTAATATTTTACAACATTCCTGGCGTGTCGGCCCCTATGTCTCGGTGGGAACATTATATACGTCTTTAACGCTATATATCCTATCCTAAGGCAACCTAACTTGTCGAGCGTAATATTTTACAACATTCATGGCGCGTCGGCACCTACTTCTCGGTGGGAACATGATATACGTCTATAAAGTTATATATCCTAGCTTAAGGCAACCTAACATACCGGATGTAATATTTTACCACATTCCTGGCGCGCTGGCCCCTACTTCTCGGTGGGAAAATTGTATACGTCTATAACTTTACATATCCTAGCCTAAGGCAATCTAACATCACGGATGTAATATTTTACTACATTCCTGGCGTGCCGGCCCCCACTTCTCGGTGGGAATATTATATACGTCTATATCGCTATATATCATAGCCTAAGGCAACCTAACATGTCGAGCGTAATATTTTACAACATTCCTGGCTCGTCGGGCCCTACTTCTCGGTGGGAACATTATATACGTCTATAACGTTATATATCCTAATCTAAGGGAACCTAACATCTCGGAAGTAATATTTGATAACATTCCTGGCGTGTAGGCCCGTATTTCTCGGTCAGAATATCATATACGTCTATAACGTTATATATCCTAGCCTAAGGCAATCCTAACATGTCGAATGTAATATTTTACAGCATTCCTGGCGCGTCGGCCCCTACTTCTCGGGTGGAACATTATATACGTCTATAACGTTATATATCCTAACCTAAGGCAACCTAACATCTCGGATGTAATATTTTACTACATTCCTGGCACATCGGCCCCTACTTGTCGGTGGGAACATTATGTACGTCTGTAACGTTATATATCCTAACCTAAGGCAACCTAACATCTCGGATGTAATATTTTACTACATTCCTGGCACGTCGGCCACTACTTCTCGGTGGGAACATTATATAAGTCTATAACGCTATATGTCCTAGCCTAAGGCAAACTAACATGTCGAATGTAATATTTTACAACATTCCCGTCACTTCGGCACCTACTTCTCGGTGGGAACATTATATACGTCTATAACGTTATATATCCTAGCCTAAGGCAACATAACATCTCGTATGTAATATTTTACAACATTCCTGGCGTGTCGGCCCCTATGTCTCGGTGGGAACATTATATACGTCTTTAACGCTATATATCCTATCCTAAGGCAACCTAACTTGTCGAGCGTAATATTTTACAACATTCATGGCGCGTCGGCACCTACTTCTCGGTGGGAACATGATATACGTCTATAAAGTTATATATCCTAGCTTAAGGCAACCTAACATACCGGATGTAATATTTTACCACATTCCTGGCGCGCTGGCCCCTACTTCTCGGTGGGAACATTGTATACGTCTATAACTTTACATATCCTAGCCTAAGGCAACCTAACATCTCGGATGTAATATTTTACTACATTCCTGGCGTGCCGGCCCCCACTTCTCGGTGGGAATATTATATACGTCTATATCGCTATATATCATAGCCTAAGGCAACCTAACATGTCGAGCGTAATATTTTACAACATTCCTGGCTCGTCGGGCCCTACTTCTCGGTGGGAACATTATATACGTCTATAACGTTATATATCCTAACCTAAGGGAACCTAACATCTCGGAAGTAATATTTGATAACATTCCTGGCGTGTAGGCCCGTATTTCTCGGTCAGAATATCATATACGTCTATAACGTTATATATCCTTACCTAAGGCAACTTAACATGTCGGATGTAATATTTTACAACATTCCTGGCGCGTCGGCACCTCCTTCTCGGTGGGAACATTATGTACGTCTTTAACGCTATATATCCTATCCTAAGGCAATCCTAACATCTCGGATGTAATATTTTACAACATTTCTGGCGCGACGGCACCTAATTCTCGGTGGGAACATTATATACGTCTATAACTTTACATATCCTAGCCTAAGGCAACCTAACATCTCGTATGTAATATTTTACTACATTCCTGGCGCGCCAGCCCCCACTTCTCGGTGGGAACATTATATAAGTCTATAACGCTATATATCCTAGCCTAAGGCAAACCTAACATCTCGGATGTAATATTTTATAACATTCCTGGCGCGCCGGCACGTATTTCTCGGTGGGAACATTATATACGTCTATAACGTTATATATCCTAGCTTAAGGTAATCCTAACATCTCGGATGTAATACTTTACAACATTCCTGGCGCGTCGGCACCTACTTCTCGGTGGGAACATTATATACGTCTATAACGTTATATATCCTAACCTAAGGCAACCTAACATACCGGATGTAATATTTTACCACATTCCTGGCGCGCTGGCCCCAACTTCTCGGTGGGAACATTATATACGTCTATAACGTTACTTATCCTAGCCTAAGGCAACCTAACATCTCGGATGTAATATTTTACTACATTCCTGGCGCGCCGGCCCCCACTTCTCGGTGGGAACATTATATACGTCTATATCGCTATATATCATAGCCTAAGGCAACCGAACATGTCGGGCGTAATATTTTACAACATTCCTCGCTCGTCGGCCCCTACTTCTCGGTGGGAACATTATATACGTCTATAACCTTATATATCCTAACCTAAGGGAACCTAACATCTCGGAAGTAATATTTGATGACATTCCTGGCGTGTAGGCACGTAGTTCTCGGTGGGAATATCATATACGTCTATAACGTTATATATCCTAGCCTAAGGCAATTCTAACATGTCGAATGTAATATTTTACAGCATTCCTGGCGTGTCGGCCCCTACTTCTCGGGTGGAACATTATATACGTCTATAACGTTATATATCCTAACCTAAGGCAACCTAACATCTCGGATGTAATATTTTACTACATTCCTGGCACGTCGGCCACTACTTCTCGGTGGGAACATTATATAAGTCTATAACGCTATATGTCCTAGCCTAAGGCAAACTAACATGTCGAATGTAATATTTTACAACATTCCCGTCACTTCGGCACCTACTTCTCGGTGGGAACATTATATACGTCTATAACGTTACATATCCTAGCCTAAGGCAACATAACATCTCGGATGTTATATTTTACTACATTCCCGGCGCGTCGGCACCTACTTCTCGGTGGGAACATTATATACGTCTATATCGCTATATATCATAGCCTAAGGCAACCGAACATGTCGAGCGTAATATTCTACAACATTCCTGGCTCGTCGGCCCCTACTTCTCGGTGGGAACATTATATACGCCTATAACGTTATATATCCTAGCTTAAGGTAATCCTAACATCTCGGATGTAATATTTTACAACATTCCTGGCGCGTCGGCACCTACTTCTCGGTGGGAACATTATATACGTCTATAACGTTATATATCCTAACCTAAGGCAACCTAACATACCGGATGTAATATTTTACCACATTCCTGGCGCGCTGGCCCCAACTTCTCGGTGGGAACATTATATACGTCTATAACGTTACTTATTCTAGCCTAAGGCAACCTAACATCTCGGATGTTATATTTTACTACATTCCTGGCGCGCCGGCCCCTACTTCTCGGTGGGAACAGCATATAGGTCTATAACGTTACATATCCTAACCTAAGGCAACCTAACATCTCGGATGTAATACTTTACTACATTCCTGGCTCGTCGGCCCCTACTTCTCGGTGGGAACATTATATATGTCTATAACGTTACTTATTCTAGCCTAAGGCAACCTAACATCTCGGATGTTATATTTTACTACATTCCTGGCGCGCCGGCCCCTACTTATCGGTGGGAACAGTATATAAGTCTATAACGTTATATATCCTAACCTAAGGCAACCTAACATCTCGGATGTAATACTTTAGTTACATTCCTGGCTCGACGGCCCCTACTTCTCGGTGGGAAAATTATATACATCTATAACGTTACTTATCCTAGCCTAAGGCAACCCAACATCTCGGATGTTATATTTTACTACATTCCTGGCGCGCCGGCCCCTACTTCTCGGTGGGATCATTATATACGTCTATATCGCTATATATCAGAACGTAAGGCAACCTAACATGTCGAGCGTAATATTTTACAATATTCCTGGCTCGTCGGTCCCTACTTCTCGGTGGGAACACTATATACTTCTATAACGCTATATATCCTAGCCTAAGGCAACCTAAAACCTCGGATGTAATATTTTACAACATTCCCGTCACTTCGGCACCTACTTCTCTGTGGGAACATTATATACGTCTATAATGTTATATATCCTAGCCTAAGGCAGTCCTAACATCTCGGATGTTATATTTTACTACATTCCCAGCGCGCCGGCACCTACTTCTCGGTGGGAACATTATATACGCCTATAACGTTATATATCCTAGCCTAAGGTAATCCTAACATCTCGGATGTAATATTTTACAACATTCCTGGCGCGTCGGCACCTACTTCTCGGTGGGAACATTATATACGTCTATAACGTTATATATCCTAACCTAAGGCAACCTAACATCTCGGATGTAATATTTTACTACATTCCTGGCTCGTCGGACCCTACTCCTCGGTGGGAACATTATATACGTCTATAACGTTACTTATTCTAGCCTAAGGCAACCTAACATCTCGGATGTTATATTTTACTACATTCCTGGCTCGTCGGCCTCTACTTCTCGGTGGGAACATTATATATGTCTATAACGTTACTTATTCTAGCCTAAGGCAACCTAACATCTCGGATGTTATATTTTACTACATTCCTGGCGCGCCGGCCCCTACTTATCGGTGGGAACAGTATATAAGTCTATAACGTTATATATCCTATCCTAAGGCAACCTAACATCTCGGATGTAATACTTTACTACATTCCTGGCTCGACGGCCCCTACTTCTCGGTGGGAAAATTATATACATCTATAACGTTACATGTCCTAGCCTAAGGCAACCCAACATCTCGGATGTTATATTTTACTACATTCCTGGCGCGCCGGCCCCTACTTCTCGGTGGGATCATTATATACGTCTATATCGCTATATATCAGAACGTAAGGCAACCTAACATGTCGAGCGTAATATTTTACAATATTCCTGGCTCGTCGGTCCCTACTTCTCGGTGGGAACATTATATACTTCTATAACGCTATATATCCTAGCCTAAGGCAACCTAAAACCTCGGATGTAATATTTTACAACATTCGCGTCACTTCGGCACCTACTTCTCGGTGGGAACATTATATACGTCTATAATGTTATATATCCTAGCCTAAGGCAATCCTAAAATCTCGGATGTTATATTTTAATTCATTCCCGGCGCGCCGGCCCCTACTTCTCGGTGGGAACATTATATACGCCTATAACGTTATATATCCTAGCCTAAGGTAATCCTAACATCTCGGATGTAATATTTTACAACATTCCTGGCGCGTCGGCACCTACTTCTCGGTGGGAACATTATATACGTCTATAACGTTATAAATCCTAACCTAAGGCAACCTAACATACCGGATGTAATATTTTACCACATTCCTGGCGCGCTGGCCCCAACTTCTCGGTGGGAACATTATATACGTCTATAACGTTACTTATTCTAGCCTAAGGCAACCTAACATCTCGGATGTTATATTTTACTACATTCCTGGCTCGTCGGCCTCTACTTCTCGGTGGGAACATTATATATGTCTATAACGTTACTTATTCTAGCCTAAGGCAACCTAACATCTCGGATGTTATATTTTACTACATTCCTGGCGCGCCGGCCCCTACTTATCGGTGGGAACAGTATATAAGTCTATAACGTTATATATCCTATCCTAAGGCAACCTAACATCTCGGATGTAATACTTTACTACATTCCTGGCTCGACGGCCCCTACTTCTCGGTGGGAAAATTATATACATCTATAACGTTACATGTCCTAGCCTAAGGCAACCCAACATCTCGGATGTTATATTTTACTACATTCCTGGCGCGCCGGCCCCTACTTCTCGGTGGGATCATTATATACGTCTATATCGCTATATATCAGAACGTAAGGCAACCTAACATGTCGAGCGTAATATTTTACAATATTCCTGGCTCGTCGGTCCCTACTTCTCGGTGGGAACATTATATACTTCTATAACGCTATATATCCTAGCCTAAGGCAACCTAAAACCTCGGATGTAATATTTTACAACATTCGCGTCACTTCGGCACCTACTTCTCGGTGGGAACATTATATACGTCTATAATGTTATATATCCTAGCCTAAGGCAATCCTAAAATCTCGGATGTTATATTTTAATTCATTCCCGGCGCGCCGGCCCCTACTTCTCGGTGGGAACATTATATACGCCTATAACGTTATATATCCTAGCCTAAGGTAATCCTAACATCTCGGATGTAATATTTTACAACATTCCTGGCGCGTCGGCACCTACTTCTCGGTGGGAACATTATATACGTCTATAACGTTATATATCCTAACCTAAGGCAACCTAACATCTCGGATGTAATATTTTACTACATTCCTGGCTCGTCGGACCCTACTCCTCGGTGGGAACATTATATACGTCTATAACGTTACTTATTCTAGCCTAAGGCAACCTAACATCTCGGATGTTATATTTTACTACATTCCTGGCTCGTCGGCCCCTACTTCTCGGTGGGAACATTATATATGTCTATAACGTTACTTATTCTAGCCTAAGGCAACCTAACATCTCGGATGTTATATTTTACTACATTCCTGGCGCGCCGGCCCCTACTTATCGGTGGGAACAGTATATAAGTCTATAACGTTATATATCCTGTCCTAAGGCAACCTAACATCTCGGATGTAATACTTTACTACATTCCTGGCTCGACGGCCCCTACTTCTCGGTGGGAAAATTATATACATCTATAACGTTACATGTCCTAGCCTAAGGCAACCCAACATCTCGGATGTTATATTTTACTACATTCCTGGCGCGCCGGCCCCTACTTCTCGGTGGGATCATTATATACGTCTATATCGCTATATATCAGAACGTAAGGCAACCTAACATGTCGAGCGTAATATTTTACAATATTCCTGGCTCGTCGGTCCCTACTTCTCGGTGGGAACATTATATACTTCTATAACGCTATATATCCTAGCCTAAGGCAACCTAAAACCTCGGATGTAATATTTTACAACATTCGCGTCACTTCGGCACCTACTTCTCGGTGGGAACATTATATACGTCTATAATGTTATATATCCTAGCCTAAGGCAATCCTAAAATCTCGGATGTTATATTTTAATTCATTCCCGGCGCGCCGGCCCCTACTTCTCGGTGGGAACATTATATACGCCTATAACGTTATATATCCTAGCCTAAGGTAATCCTAACATCTCGGATGTAATATTTTACAACATTCCTGGCGCGTCGGCACCTACTTCTCGGTGGGAACATTATATACGTCTATAACGTTATAAATCCTAACCTAAGGCAACCTAACATACCGGATGTAATATTTTACCACATTCCTGGCGCGCTGGCCCCAACTTCTCGGTGGGAACATTATATACGTCTATAACGTTACTTATTCTAGCCTAAGGCAACCTAACATCTCGGATGTTATATTTTACTACATTCCTGGCGCGCCGGCCCCTACTTCTCGGTGGGAACAGCATATAGGTCTATAACGTTACATATCCTAACCTAAGGCAACCTAACATCTCGGATGTAATACTTTACTACATTCCTGCCTCGTCGGCCCCTACTTCTCGGTGGGAACATTATATATGTCTATAACGTTACTTATTCTAGCCTAAGGCAACCTAACATCTCGGATGTTATATTTTACTACATTCCTGGCGCGCCGGCCCCTACTTATCGGTGGGAACAGTATATAAGTCTATAACGTTATATATCCTAACCTAAGGCAACCTAACATCTCGGATGTAATACTTTAGTTACATTCCTGGCTCGACGGCCCCTACTTCTCGGTGGGAAAATTATATACATCTATAACGTTACTTATCCTAGCCTAAGGCAACCCAACATCTCGGATGTTATATTTTACTACATTCCTGGCGCGCCGCCCCTACTTCTCGGTGGGATCATTATATACGTCTATATCGCTATATATCAGAACGTAAGGCAACCTAACATGTCGAGCGTAATATTTTACAATATTCCTGGCTCGTCGGTCCCTACTTCTCAGTGGGAACACTATATACTTCTATAACGCTATATATCCTAGCCTAAGGCAACCTAAAACCTCGGATGTAATATTTTACAACATTCCCGTCACTTCGGCACCTACTTCTCGGTGGGAACATTATATACGTCTATAGTGTAATATATTCTAGCCTAAGGCAATCCTAACATCTCGGATGTTATATTTTACTACATTCCCGGCGCGCCGGCCCCTACTTCTCGGTGGGAACATTATATACGCCTATAACATTATATATCCTGGCCTAAGGTAATCCTAACATCTCGGATGTAATATTTTACAAAAATCCTGGCGCGTCGGCACCTACTTCTCGGTGGGAACATTATATACGTCTATAACGTTATATATCCTAACCTAAGGCAACCTAACATCTCGGATGTAATATTTTACTACATTCCTGGCTCGTCGGCCCCTACTTCTCGGTGGGAACATTATATACGTCTATAACGTTACTTATTCTAGCCTAAGGCAACCTAACATCTCGGATGTTATATTTTACTACATTCCTGGCGCGCCGGCCCCTACATCTCGGTGGGAACAGTATATAAGTCTATAACGTTATATATCCTAACCTAAGGCAACCTAACATCTCGGATGTAATACTTTACTACATTCCTGGCTCTACGGCCCCTACTTCTCGGTGGGAAAATTATATGCATCTATAACGTTACTTATCCTAGCCTAAGGCAACCCAACATTTCGGATGTTATATTTTACTACATTCCCGGCGCGCCGGCCCCTACTTCTCGGTGGGAACATTATATACGTCTATAACGTTATATATCCTAGCCTAAGGTAATCCTAACATCTCGGATGTAATATTTTACAACATTCCTGGCGCGTCGGCACCTACTTCTCGGTGGGAACATTATATACGTCTATAAAGTTATATATCCTAGCCTAAGGCAACCTAACATACCGGATGTAATATTTTACCACATTCCTGGCGCGCTGGCCCCAACTTCTCGGTGGGAACATTATATACGCCTATAACGTTGTATGTCCGAGCCTAAGGTAATCCTAACATCTCGGATGTAATATTTTACAACATTCCTGGCGCGTCGGCACCTACTTCTCGGTGGGAACATTATATACGTCTATAAAGTTATATATCCTAGCCTAAGGCAACCTAACATACCGGATATAATATTTTACCACATTCCTGGCGCGCTGGCCCCAACTTCTCGGTGGGAACATTATATACGTCTATAACGCCATATATCCTAACTTATGGCAACCAAAAATGTCGAGCGCAATATTTTACTACATTCCTGGCGCGCCGGCCCCTACTTATCGGTGGGAACAGTATATAAGTCTATAACGCTATATATCCTATCCTAAGGCAAACTAACATGTCGAATGTAATATTTTACAACATTCCCGTCACTTCGGCCCCTATTTCTCGGTGGGAACATTATATATGTCTATAACGCTATATGTCCTAGCCTAAGGCTACTTAACATGTCGGATGTAATATTTTACAACGTTCCTGGCGCGTCGGCACCTCCTTCTCGGTGGGAACATTATGTACGTCTATAACGTTATATATCCTAACCAAAGGGAACCTAACACCTCGGATGTAATGTTTTACAACATTCCTGGCGTGTCGGCCCCTATTTCTCGGTGGGAACATTATATACGTCTATAACGCTATATTCTAGCCTAAGGCAAACTAACATTTCGAATGTAATATTTTACAACATTCCCGTCACTTCGGCCCCTACTTCTCGATGGGAACATTATATACGTCTATAACGTTATATATCCTAACCTAAGGCAACCTAACATCTCGGATGTAATATTTTACTACATTCCTGGCACGTCGGCCACTACTTCTCGGTGGGAACATTATATAAGTCTATAACGCTATATATCCTAGCCTAAGGCAAACTAACATGTCGAATGTAACATTTTACAACATTCCCGTCACTTCGGCACCTACTTCTCGGTGGGAACATTATATACGTCTATAACGTTATATATACTAGCCTAAGGCAACGTAACATGTCGGATGTAATATTTTACAACATTCCTGGCGCGTCGGCACCTCCTTCTCGGTGGGAACATTATGTACGTCTATAAAGTTATATATCCTAACCTAAGGGAACCTAACACCTCGGATGTAATGTTTTACAGCATTCCTGGCGTGTCGGCCCCTATTTCTCGGTGGGAATATTATATATGTCTATAACGCTATATATTCCAGCCTAAGGCAACCTAACTTGTCGAGCGTAATACTTTACAACATTCCTGGGGCGTCGGCCCCTATTTCTCGGTGGGAACATTATATACGTCTATAACGTTATATATCTTAACCTAAGGCAACCTAACATCTCGGATGTAATATTTTACAACATTCCCCTCACTTCGGCCCCTACTTCTCGGTGGGAATATTATATACGTATCTATAACGCTATATGTCCTAGCCTGAGACAACCTAACATGTCGAATATAATATTTTACAATATTCCTGGCGCGCCGGCAACTACTTCTCGGTGGGAACAGTATATACGTCTATAACGTTATATATCCTAGCCTAAGGCAACTTAACATGTCGGATGTAATATTTTACAACGTTCCTGGCGCGTCGGCACCTCCTTCTCGGTGGGAACATTATGTACGTCTATAACGTTATATATCCTAACCAAAGGGAACCTAACACCTCGGATGTAATGTTTTACAACATTCCTGGCGTGTCGGCCCCTATTTCTCGGTGGGAACATTATATACGTCTATAACGCTATATTCTAGCCTAAGGCAAACTAACATATCGAATGTAATATTTTACAGCATTCCTGGCGCGTCGGCCCCTACTTCTCGATGGGAACATTATATACGTCTATAACGTTATATATCCTAACCTAAGGCAACCTAACATCTCGGATGTAATATTTTACTACATTCCTGGCACGTCGGCCACTACTTCTCGGTGGGAACATTATATAAGTCTATAACGCTATATATCCTATCCTAAGGCAAACTAACATGTCGAATATAATATTTTACAACATTCCCGTCACTTCGGCCCCTATTTCTCGGTGGGAACATTATATACGTCTATAACGATATATATCCTAGCCTAAGGCAATCCTAACAACTCGGATGTAATATTTTACAACATTCCTGGCGCGTCGGCACCTACTTCTCGGTGGGAACATTATATACGTCTCTAACGTTATATATCCTAACCTAAGGAAACCTAACACCTCGAATGTAATGTTATACAACATTCCTGGCGTGTCGGTCCCTATTTCTCGGTGGGTACATTATATATGTCTATAACGCTATATGTCCTAGCCTGAGACAACCTAACAGGTCCAATATAATATTTTACAATATTCCTGGCGCGTCGGCAACTACTTCTCGGTGGGAACAGTATATACGTCTATAACGTTATATATCCTAGCCTAAGGCAACATAATATGTCGGATGTAATATTTTACAACGTTCCTGGCGCGTCGGCACCTCCTTCTCGGTGGGAACATTATGTACGTCTATAACGTTATATATCCTAACCTAAGGGAACCTAACACCTCGGATGTAATGTTTTACAACATTCCTGGCGTGTCGGCCCCTATTTCTCGGTGGGAACATTATATACGTCTATAACGCTATATATCCTAGCCTAAGGCAAACTAACATATCGAATGTAATATTTTACAACATTCCCGTCACTTCGGCCCCTACTTCTCGATGGGAACATTATATACGTCTCTAACGTTATATATCCTAACCTAAGGCAACCTAACATCTCGGATGTAATATTTTACTACATTCCTGGCACGTCGGCCACTACTTCTCGGTGGGAACATTATATAAGTCTATAACGCTATATATCCTAGCCTAAGGCAAACTAACATGTCGAATGTAATATTTTACAACATTTCCGTCACTTCGGCACCTACTTCTCGGTGGGAACATTATATACGTCTATAACGTTATATATCCTAGCCTAAGGCAACCTAACATCTCGGATGTTATATTTTACTACATTCCCGGCGCGCCGGCCCCTACTTTTCGGTGGGAACATTATATACGCCTATAACGTTATATGTCCTAGCCTAAGGTAATCCTAACATCTCGGATGTAATATTTTACAACATTCCTGGCGCGTCGGCACCTACTTCTCGGTGGGAACATTATATACGTCTATAAAGTTATATATCCTAGCCTAAGGCAACCTAACATACCGGATATAATATTTTACCACATTCCTGGCGCGCTGGCCCCAACTTCTCGGTGGGAACATTATATACGTCTATAACGCCATATATCCTAACTTATGGCAACCAAAAATGTCGAGCGCAATATTTTACTACATTCCTGGCGCGCCGGCCCCTACTTATCGGTGGGAACAGTATATAAGTCTATAACGTTATATATCCTAACCTAAGGCAACCTAACATCTCGGATGTAATACTTTACAACATTCCTGGCTCGACGGCCCCTACTTCTCGGTGGGAAAATTATATACATCTATAACGTTACTTATCCTAGCCTAAGGCAACCCAACATCTCGGATGTTATATTTTACTACATTCCTGGCGCGACGGCCCCTACATCTCGGTGGGAACATTATATACGTCTATAACTTTACATATCCTAGCCTAAGGCAACCTAACATCTCGGATGTAATATTTTACTACATTCCTGGCACGTCGGCACCTATTTCTCGCTGGGAACATTATATACGTCTATAACGCTATGTATCCTAGCCTAAGGCAAACTAACATATCGAATGTAATATTTTACAACATTCCCGTCACTTCGGCCCCTACTTCTCGATGGGAACATTATATACGTCTATAACGTTATATATCCTATCCTAAGGTAATCCTAACATCTCGGATGTAATATTTTACAACATTCCTGGCGCGTCGGCACCTACTTCTCGGTGGGAACATTATATACGTCTATAACGTTATATATCCTAACCCAAGACAACTTAACATGTCGAATGTAATATTTTACAACATTCCTGGCGCGCCGGCACCTATTTCTCGGTGGGAACATTATATACGTCTATAAGTTTACATATCCTAGCCTAAGGCAACCTAACATCTCGGATGTAATATTTTACTACATTCCTGGCGCGCCGGCCCCTACTTCTCGTTGGGAACATTATATACGTCTATAACGTTATATATCCTAGCCTAAGGCAAACTAACATATCGAATGTAATTTTTACAACATTCCCGTCACTTCGGCCCCTACTTCTCGATGGGAACAATATGTACGTCTATAACGTTATATATCCTAACCTAAGACAACCTCACATCTCGGATGTAATATTTTACAACATTCCTGGCGTGTCGGCCCCTACTTCTCGGTGGGAACATTATATACGTCTATATCGCTATATATCCTAGCCTAAGGCAACCTAACTTGTCGAGCGTAATATTTTACAACATTTCTGGCGCGTCGGCCCCTATTTCTCGGTGGGATCATTATATACGTCATTAAAGCTACATATCCTAGCCTAAGACAACCTAACATCTCGGATGTAATATTTTACTACATTCCTGGCGCGCCGGCCCCTACTTCTCGGTGGGAACATTATATACGTCTATAACGTTACTTATTCTAGCCTAAGGCAACCTAACATCTCGGATGTTATATTTTAGTACATTCCTGGCGCGCCGGCCCCTACATCTCGGTGGGAACAGTATATAAGTCTATAACGTTATATATCCTAACCTAAGGCAACCTAACATCTCGGATGTAATACTTTACTACATTCCTGGCTCGACGGCCCCTACTTCTCGGTGGGAAAATTATATACATCTATAACGTTACTTATCCTAGCCTAAGGCAACCCAACATTTCGGATGTTATATTTTACTACATTCCCGGCGCGCCGGCCCCTACTTCTCGGTGGGAACATTATATACGTCTATAACGTTATATATCCTAGCCTAAGGTAATCCTTACACCTCGGATGTAATGTTTTACAACATTCCTGGCGTGTCGGCCCCTATTTCTCGGTGGGAACATTATATACGTCTATAACGCTATATTCTAGCCTAAGTCGAACTAACATATCGAATGTAATATTTTACAACATTCCCGTCACTTCGGCCCCTACTTCTCGATGGGAACATTATATACGTCTATAACGTTATATATCCTAACCTAAGGCAACCTAGCATCTCGGATGTAATATTTTACTACATTCCTGGCACGCCGGCCACTACTTCTCGGTGGGAACATTATATAAGTCTATAACGCTATATATCCTATCCTAAGGCAAACTAACATGTCGAATGTAATATTTTACAACATTCCCGTCACTTCGGCCCCTATTTCTCGGTGGGAACATTATATACGTCTATAACGTTATATATCCTAGCCTAAGGCAATCCTAACAACTCGGATGTAATATTTTACAACATTCCTGGCGCGTCGGCACCTACTTCTCGGTGGGAACATTATATACGTCTATAACGTTATATATCCTAACCTAAGGAAACCTAACACCTCGAATGTAATGTTATACAACATTCCTGGCGTGTCGGTCCCTATTTCTCGGTGGGAACATTATATACGTCTATAACGTTACTTATTCTAGCCTAAAGCAACCTAACATCTCGGATGTTATATTTTACTACATTCCTGGCGCGCCGGCCCCTACATCTCGGTGGGAACAGTATATAAGTCTATAACGTTATATATCCTAACCTAAGGCAACCTAACATCTCGGATGTAATACTTTACTACATTCCTGGCTCGACGGCCCCTACTTCTCGGTGGGAAAATTATATACATCTATAACGTTACTTATCCTAGCCTAAGGCAACCCAACATTTCGGATGTTATATTTTACTACATTCCCGGCGCGCCGGCCCCTACTTCTCGGTGGGAACATTATATACGTCTATAACGTTATATATCCTAGCCTAAGGTAATCCTAACATCTCGGATGTAATATTTTACAACATTCCTGGCGCGTCGGCACCTACTTCTCGGTGGGAACATTATATACGTCTATAAAGTTATATATCCTAGCCTAAGGCAACCTAACATACCGGATGTAATATTTTACCACATTCCTGGCGCGCTGGCCCCAACTTCTCGGTGGGAACATTATATACGTCTATAACGCCATATATCCTAACTTATGGCAACCAAAAATGTCGAGCGCAATATTTTACTACATTCCTGGCGTGTCGGCCCCTATTTCTCGGTGGGAATATTATATACGTCTTTAACGCTATATGTCCCAGCCTGAGACAACCTAACATGTCGAATGTAATATTTTACAATATTCCTGGCGCGTCGGCAACTACTTCTCGGTGGGAACAGTATATACGTCTATAACGTTATATATCCTAACCTAAGGCAACGTAACATGTCGGATGTCATATTTTAAAACATTCCTGGCGCGTCGGCACCTCCTTCTCGGTGGGAACATTATGTACGTCTATAAAGTTATATATCCTAACCTAAGGGAACCTAACACCTCGGATGTAATGTTTTACAACATTCCTGGGGCGTCGGCCCCTATTTCTCGGTGGGAACATTATATACGTCTATAACGTTATATATCCTAACCTAAGGCAACCTAACATCTCGGATGTAATATTTTACAACATTCCTGGCGCGGCGGCACCTATTTCTCGGTGGGAACATTATATACGTCTACAACTTTACATATCCTAGCCTAAGGCAACCTAACATCTCGGATGTAATATTTTACTACATTCCTGGCGCGCCGGCACCCACTTCTCGGTGGGAACATTATATACGTCTATATCGCTATATATCATACCCTAAGGCAACCTAACATGTCGAGCGTAATATTTTACAACATTCCTGGCTCGTCGGCCCCTACTTCTCGGTGGGAACATTATATACGTCTGTAACGTTATATATCCTAACCTAAGGGAACCTAACATCTCGGAAGTAATATTTGATAACATTCCTGGCGTGTAGGCCCGTAGTTCTCGGTGGGAATATCATATACGTCTATAACGTTATATATCCTAGCCTAAGGCAATCCTAACATGTCGAATGTAATATTTTACAGCATTCCTGGCGCGTCGGCCCCTACTTCTCGGGTGGAACATTATATACGTCTAAAACGTTATATATCCTAACCTAAGGCAACCTAACATCTCGGATGTAATATTTTACTACATTCCTGACACGTCGGCCACTACTTCTCGGTGGAAACATTATATAAGTCTATAACGCTATATATCCTAGCCTAAGGCAAACTAACATGTCGAATGTAATATTTTACAACATTCCCGTCACTTCGGCACCCACTTCTCGGTGGGAACATTATATACGTCTATAACGTTATATATCCTAACCTAAGGCAACCTAACATCTCGGATGTAATATTTTACTACATTCCTGGCGCGCTGGCCCCAACTTCTCGGTGGGAACATTATATACGTCTATAACGCCATATATCCTAACTTATGGCAACCAAAAATGTCGAGCGCAATATTTTACTACATTCCTGGCGTGTCGGCCCCTATTTCTCGGTGGGAATATTATATACGTCTTTAACGCTATATGTCCCAGCCTGAGACAACCTAACATGTCGAATGTAATATTTTACAATATTCCTGGCGCGTCGGCAACTACTTCTCGGTGGGAACAGTATATACGTCTATAACGTTATATATCCTAACCTAAGGCAACGTAACATGTCGGATGTCATATTTTAAAACATTCCTGGCGCGTCGGCACCTCCTTCTCGGTGGGAACATTATGTACGTCTATAAAGTTATATATCCTAACCTAAGGGAACCTAACACCTCGGATGTAATGTTTTACAACATTCCTGGGGCGTCGGCCCCTATTTCTCGGTGGGAACATTATATACGTCTATAACGTTATATATCCTAACCTAAGGCAACCTAACATCTCGGATGTAATATTTTACAACATTCCTGGCGCGGCGGCACCTATTTCTCGGTGGGAACATTATATACGTCTACAACTTTACATATCCTAGCCTAAGGCAACCTAACATCTCGGATGTAATATTTTACTACATTCCTGGCGCGCCGGCACCCACTTCTCGGTGGGAACATTATATACGTCTATATCGCTATATATCATACCCTAAGGCAACCTAACATGTCGAGCGTAATATTTTACAACATTCCTGGCTCGTCGGCCCCTACTTCTCGGTGGGAACATTATATACGTCTGTAACGTTATATATCCTAACCTAAGGGAACCTAACATCTCGGAAGTAATATTTGATAACATTCCTGGCGTGTAGGCCCGTAGTTCTCGGTGGGAATATCATATACGTCTATAACGTTATATATCCTAGCCTAAGGCAATCCTAACATGTCGAATGTAATATTTTACAGCATTCCTGGCGCGTCGGCCCCTACTTCTCGGGTGGAACATTATATACGTCTAAAACGTTATATATCCTAACCTAAGGCAACCTAACATCTCGGATGTAATATTTTACTACATTCCTGACACGTCGGCCACTACTTCTCGGTGGAAACATTATATAAGTCTATAACGCTATATATCCTAGCCTAAGGCAAACTAACATGTCGAATGTAATATTTTACAACATTCCCGTCACTTCGGCACCCACTTCTCGGTGGGAACATTATATACGTCTATAACGTTATATATCCTAACCTAAGGCAACCTAACATCTCGGATGTAATATTTTACTACATTCCTGGCTCGTCGGCCCCTACTTCTCGGTGGGAACATTATATACGTCTATAACGTTACCTATTCTAGCCTAAGGCAACCTAACATCTCGGATGTTATATTTTAGTACATTCCTGGCGCGCCGGCCCCTACATCTCGGTGGGAACAGTATATAAGTCTATAACGTTATATATCCTAACCTAAGGCAACCTAACATCTCGGATGTAATACTTTACTACATTCCTGGCTCGACGGCCCCTACTTCTCGGTTGGAAAATTATATACATCTATAACGTTACTTATCCTAGCCTAAGGCAACCCAACATTTCGGATGTTATATTTTACTACATTCCCGGCGCGCCGGCCCCTACTTCTCGGTGGGAACATTATATACGTCTATAACGTTATATATCCTAGCCTAAGGTAATCCTTACACCTCGGATGTAATGTTTTACAACATTCCTGGCGTGTCGGCCCCTATTTCTCGGTGGGAATATTATATATGTCTATAACGTTATATATCCTAGCCTAAGGCAATCCTAACATGTCGAATGTTATATTTCACAGCATTCCTGGCGCGTCGGCCCCTACTTCTCGGGTGGAACATTATATACGTCTAAAACGTTATATATCCTAACCTAAGGCAACCTAACATCTCGGATGTAATATTTTACTACATTCCTGACACGTCGGCCACTACTTCTCGGTGGGAACATTATATAAGTCTATAAAGCTATATATCCTAGCCTAAGGCAAACTAACATGTCGAATGTAATATTTTACAACATTCCCGTCACTTCGGCACCCACTTCTCCGTGGGAACATTATATACGCCTATAACGTTATATATCCTATCCTAAGGTAATCCTAACATCTCGGATGTAATATTTTACAACATTCCTGGCGCGTCGGCACCTACTTCTCGGTGGGAACATTATATACGTCTATAACGTTATATATCCTAACCTAAGGAAACCTAACACCTCGAATGTAATGTTATACAACATTCCTGGCGTGTCGGTCCCTATTTCTCGGTGGGAACATTATATATGTCTATAACGCTATATGTCCTAGCCTGAGACAACCTAACATGTCGAATATAATATTTTACAATATTCCTGGCGCGTCGGCAACTACTTCTCGGTGGGAACAGTATATACGTCTATAGCGTTATATATCCTAGCCTAAGGCACCTTAACATGTCGGATGTAATATTTTACAACGTTCCTGGCGCGTCGGCACCTCCTTCTCGGTGGGAACATTATGTACGTCTATAACGTTATATATCCTAACCTAAGGGAACCTAACACCTCGGATGTAATGTTTTACAACATTCCTGGCGTGTCGGCCCCTATTTCTCGGTGGGAACATTATATACGTCTATAACGCTATATATCCAAGCCTAAGGCAAACTAACATATCGAATGTAATATTTTACAACATTCCCGTCACTTCGGCCCCTACTTCTCGATGGGAACATTATATACGTCTCTAACGTTATATATTCTAACCTAAGGCAACCTAACATCTCGGATGTAATATTTTACTACATTCCTGGCACGTCGGCCACTACTTCTCGGTGGGAACATTATATAAGTCTATAACGCTATATATCCTAGCCTAAGGCAAACTAACATGTCGAATGTAATATTTTACAACATTTCCGTCACTTCGGCACCTACTTCTCGGTGGGAACATTATATACGTCTATAACGTTATATATCCTAGCCTAAGGCAACCTAACATCTCGGATGTTATATTTTACTACATTCCCGGCGCGCCGGCCCCTACTTTTCGGTGGGAACATTATATACGCCTATAACGTTATATGTCCTAGCCTAAGGTAATCCTAACATCTCGGATGTAATATTTTACTACATTCCTGGCGCGCCGGCACCCACTTCTCGGTGGGAACATTATATACGTCTATATCGCTATATATCATACACTAAGGCAACCTAACATGTCGAGCGTAATATTTTACAACATTCCTGGCTCGTCGGCCCCTACTTCTCGGTGGGAACATTATATACGTCTGTAACGTTATATATCCTAACCTAAGGGAACCTAACATCTCGGAAGTAATATTTGATAACATTCCTGGCGTGTAGGCCCGTAGTTCTCGGTGGGAATATCATATACGTCTATAACGTTATATATCCTAGCCTAAGGCAATCCTAACATGTCGAATGTAATATTTTACAGCATTCCTGGCGCGTCGGCCCCTACTTCTCGGGTGGAACATTATATACGTCTAAAACGTTATATATCCTAACCTAAGGCAACCTAACATCTCGGATGTAATATTTTACTACATTCCTGACACGTCGGCCACTACTTCTCGGTGGGAACATTATATAAGTCTATAACGCTATATATCCTAGCCTAAGGCAAACTAACATGTCGAATGTAATATTTTACAACATTCCCGTCACTTCGGCACCCACTTCTCGGTGGGAACATTATATACGCCTATAACGTTATATATCCTATCCTAAGGTAATCCTAACATCTCGGATGTAATATTTTACAACATTCCTGGCGCGTCGGCACCTACTTCTCGGTGGGAACATTATATACGTCTATAAATTTATATATCCTAACCTAAGGAAACCTAACACCTCGAATGTAATGTTATACAACATTCCTGGCGTGTCGGTCCCTATTTCTCGGTGGGAACATTATATATGTCTATAACGCTATATGTCCTAGCCTGAGACAACCTAACATGTCGAATATAATATTTTACAATATTCCTGGCGCGTCGGCAACTACTTCTCGGTGGGAACAGTATATACGTCTATAACGTTATATATCCTAGCCTAAGGCAACTTAACATGTCGGATGTAATATTTTACAACATTCCTGGCGCGTCGGCACCTCCTTCTCGGTGGGAACATTATGTACGTCTATAAAGTTATATATCCTAACCTAAGGGAACCTAACACCTCGAACGTAATGTTATACAACATTCCTGGCGTGTCGGTCCCTATTTCTCGGTGGGAACATTATATATGTCTATAACGCTATATGTCCTAGCCTGAGACAACCTAACATGTCGAATATAATATTTTACAATATTCCTGGCGCGTCGGCAACTACTTCTCGGTGGGAACAGTATATACGTCTATAACGTTATATATCCTAGCCTAAGGCAACTTAACATGTCGGATGTAATATTTTACAACGTTCCTGGCGCGTCGGCACCTCCTTCTCGGTGGGAACATTATGTACGTCTATAACGTTATATATCCTAACCTAAGGGAACCTAACACCTCGGATGTAATGTTTTACAACATTCCTGGCGTGTCGGCCCCTATTTCTCGCTGGGAACATTATATACGTCTATAACGCTATATATCCTAGCCTAAGGCAAACTAACATATCGAATGTAATATTTTACAACATTCCCGTCACTTCGGCCCCTACTTCTCGATGGGAACATTATATACGTCTATAACGTTATATATCCTATCCTAAGGTAATCCTAACATCTCGGATGTAATATTTTACAACATTCCTGGCGCGTCGGCACCTACTTCTCGGTGGGAACATTATATACGTCTATAACGTTATATATCCTAACCTAAGGAACCCTAACACCTCGAATGTAATGTTATACAACATTCCTGGCGTGTCGGTCCCTATTTCTCGGTGGGAACATTATATATGTCTATAACGCTATATGTCCTAGCCTGAGACAACCTAACATGTCGAATATAATATTTTAAAATATTCCTGGCGCGTCGGCAACTACTTCTCGGTGGGAACAGTATATACGTCTATAACGTTATATATCCTAGCCTAAGGCAACTTAACATGTCGGATGTAATATTTTACAACGTTCCTGACGCGTCTGCACCTCCTTCTCGGTGGGAACATTATGTACGTCTATAACGTTATATATCCTAACCAAAGGGAACCTAACACCTCGGATGTAATGTTTTACAACATTCCTGGCGTGTCGGCCCCTATTTCTCGGTGGGAACATTATATACGTCTATAACGTTATATATCCTAACCTAAGGCAACCTAACATCTCGGATGTAATATTTTACTACATTCCTGGCTCGTCGGCCCCTACTTCTCGGTGGGAACATTATATACGTCTATAACGTTACTTATTCTAGCCTAAGGCAACCTAACATCTCGGATGTTATATTTTAGTACATTCCTGGCGCGCCGGCCCCTACATCTCGGTGGGAACAGTATATAAGTCTATAACGTTATATATCCTAACCTAAGGCAACCTAACATCTCGGATGTAATACTTTACTACATTCCTGGCTCGACGGCCCCTACTTCTCGGTGGGAAAATTATATACATCTATAACGTTACTTATCCTAGCCTAAGGCAACCCAACATTTCGGATGTTATATTTTACTACATTCCCGGCGCGCCGGCACCCACTTCTCGGTGGGAACATTATATACGTCTATATCGCTATATATCATACCCTAAGGCAACCTAACATGTCGAGCGTAATATTTTACAACATTCCTGGCTCGTCGGCCCCTACTTCTCGATGGGAACATTATATACGTCTGTAACGTTATATATCCTA
This sequence comes from Xylocopa violacea, assembly GCA_963969225.1. Lineage (NCBI taxonomy): Eukaryota > Metazoa > Arthropoda > Insecta > Hymenoptera > Apidae > Xylocopa > Xylocopa violacea. The sequence continues at coordinate 3,672,623 of CAXAJV010000835.1, forward strand.
ACCTAAGGGAACCTAACATCTCGGAAGTAATATTTGATAACATTCCTGGCGTGTAGGTCCGTAGTTCTCGGTGGGAATATCATATACGTCTATAACGTTATATATCCTAGCCTAAGGCAATCCTAACATGTCGAATGTAATATTTTACAGCATTCCTGGCGCGTCGGCCCCTACTTCTCGGGTGGAACATTATATACGTCTAAAACGTTATATATCCTAACCTAAGGCAACCTAACATCTCGGATGTAATATTTTACTACATTCCTGACACGTCGGCCACTACTTCTCGGTGGGAACATTATATAAGTCTATAACGCTATATATCCTAGCCTAAGGCAAACTAACATGTCGAATGTAATATTTTACAACATTCCCGTCACTTCGGCACCCACTTCTCGGTGGGAACATTATATACGCCTATAACGTTATATATCCTATCCTAAGGTAATCCTAACATCTCGGATGTAATATTTTACAACATTCCTGGCGCGTCGGCACCTACTTCTCGGTGGGAACATTATATACGTCTATAAATTTATATATCCTAACCTAAGGAAACCTAACACCTCGAATGTAATGTTATACAACATTCCTGGCGTGTCGGTCCCTATTTCTCGGTGGGAACATTATATATGTCTATAACGCTATATGTCCTAGCCTGAGACAACCTAACATGTCGAATATAATATTTTACAATATTCCTGGCGCGTCGGCAACTACTTCTCGGTGGGAACAGTATATACGTCTATAACGTTATATATCCTATCCTAAGGTAATCCTAACATCTCGGATGTAATATTTTACAACATTCCTGACGCGTCGGCACCTACTTCTCGGTGGGAACATTATATACGTCTATAACGTTATATATCCTAACCTAAGGAACCCTAACACCTCGAATTTAATGTTATACAACATTCCTGGCGTGTCGGTCCCTATTTCTCGGTGGGAACATTATATATGTCTATAACGCTATATGTCCTAGCCTGAGACAACCTAACATGTCGAATATAATATTTTACAACATTCCTGGCGCGCCGGCACCTATTTCTCGGTGGGAACATTATATACGTCTATAACTTTACATATCCTAGCCTAAGGCAACCTAACATCTCGGATGTAATATTTTACTACATTCCTGGCGCGCCGGCCCCTACTTCTCGTTGGGAACATTATATACGTCTATAACGTTATATATCCTAGCCTAAGGCAAACTAACATATCGAATGTAATTTTTACAACATTCCCGTCACTTCGGCCCCTACTTCTCGATGGGAACAATATATACGTCTATACCGTTATATATCCTAACCTAAGACAACCTAACATCTCGGATGTAATATTTTACAACATTCCTGGCGTGTCGGCCCCTACTTCTCGGTGGGAACATTATATACGTCTATATCGCTATATATCCTAGCCTAAGGCAACCTAACTTGTCGAGCGTAATATTTTACAACATTTCTGGCGCGTCGGCCCCTATTTCTCGGTGGGATCATTATATACGTCATTAAAGCTACATATCCTAGCCTAAGACAACCTAACATCTCGGATGTAATATTTTACTACATTCCTGGCGCGCCGGCCCCTACTTCTCGGTGGGAACAGTATATACGTCTATAACGTTATGTATCCTAGCCTAAGGCAATCCTAACATCTCGAAAGAAATATTTTACAACATTCCTAGCGCGTCGGCACCTACTTCTCGGTGGGAACATTATATACGTCTATAACGATATATATCCTAGCCTAAGACAACCTAACATGTCGAATGTAATATTTTACAGCATTCCTTGCGCGTCGGCCTTTACTTCTCGGTGGGAACATTATATACATCTATAACGTTACTTATCCTAACCTAAGGCAACCTAACATCTCGGATGTAATATTTTACTACATTCGTGGCGCACCGGCCCCTACTTCTCGGTGGGAACATTATATACATCTATAACGTTACTTATCCTAACCTAAGGGAACCTAACATCTCGGAAGTAATATTTGATAACATTCCTTGCTCGTCGGCCCCTACTTCTCGGGGGGAACATTATATACGCCTATAACGATATATATCCTAGCCTAAGGCAACCTAACACCTCGGATGTAATGGTTTACAACATTCCTGGCGTGTCGGCCCCTATTTCTCGGTGGGAACATTATGTACGTCTTTAACGATATATATCCTAGCCTAAGGCAATCCTAACATCTCGGATGTAATATTTTACTACATTCCTTGCGTGTCGGCCCCCATTTCTCGGTGGGAACATTATATACGTCTTTAACGCTATATATCCTTGCCTAAGGCAATCCTAACATGTCGAATGTAAAATTTTACATCATTCCTGGGGCGTCGTCACCTATTTCGCGGTGGGAACATTATATAAGTCAATAACGTTATATATCCTAACCTAAGGCAACCTAACATCTCGGTTGTAATATTTTACGACATGCCCGTCATTTCGGACCCTACTTCTCGGTGGGAACATTATATACGTCTATAAGGATATATATCCTAGGCTAAGGCAATCCTAACATCTCGGATGTAATATTTTACAACATTCCTGGCGTGTAGGCCCGTAGTTCTCGGTGGGAATATCATATACGTCTTTAACTCTATATATCCTAGCGTATGGCAACCTAACTTGTCGAGCGTAATATTTTACAACATTCCTGGCGCGTCGGCACCTACTTCTCGGTCGGAACAGTATATACGTCTATAACGTTATATATCCTAGCCTAAGGCAATCCTAACATGTCGAATGTAAAATTTTACATCATTCCTGGGGCGTCGGCCCCTGTTTCTCGGTGGGAATATTATATAAGTCAATAACGTTATATATCCTAACCTAAGGCAATCTAACATCTCGGAAGTAATATTTTACGACATGCCCGTCACTTCGGACCCTACTTCTCGGTGGGAACGTTATATACGTCTATAAGGATATATATCCTAGCCTAAGGCAATCCTAACATCTCGGATGTAATATTTTACAACATTCCTGGCGCGTCGGCCCCTACTTCTCGGTGGGAACAGTATATAAGTCTATAACGTTATATATCCTAACCTAAGGCAACCTAACATCTCGGATGTAATATTTTACTACATTTCTGGCACGTCGGCACCTATTTCTCGGTGGGAACATTATATACGTCTATAACTTTACATATCCTAGCCTAAGGCAACCTAACATCTCGGATGTAATATTTTACTACATTCCTGGCACGTCGGCACCTATTTCTCGGAGGGAACATTATATACGTCTATAACTTTACATATCCTAGCCTAAGGCAACCTAACATCTCGGATGTAATATTTTACTACATTCCTGGCACGTCGGCACCTATTTCTCGGTGGGAACATTATATATGTCTATAACGCTATATGTCCTAGCCTGAGACAACCTAACATGTCGAATATAATATTTTACAACATTCCTGGCGCGCCGGCACCTATTTCTCGGTGGGAACATTATATACGTCTATAACTTTACATATCCTAGCCTAAGGCAACCTAACATCTCGGATGTAATATTTTACTACATTCCTGGCGCGCCGGCCCCTACTTCTCGTTGGGAACATTATATACGTCTATAACGTTATATATCCTAGCCTAAGGCAAACTAACATATCGAATGTAATTTTTACAACATTCCCGTCACTTCGGCCCCTACTTCTCGATGGGAACAATATATACGTCTATACCGTTATATATCCTAACCTAAGACAACCTAACATCTCGGATGTAATATTTTACAACATTCCTGGCGTGTCGGCCCCTACTTCTCGGTGGGAACATTATATACGTCTATATCGCTATATATCCTAGCCTAAGGCAACCTAACTTGTCGAGCGTAATATTTTACAACATTTCTGGCGCGTCGGCCCCTATTTCTCGGTGGGATCATTATATACGTCATTAAAGCTACATATCCTAGCCTAAGACAACCTAACATCTCGGATGTAATATTTTACTACATTCCTGGCGCGCCGGCCCCTACTTCTCGGTGGGAACAGTATATACGTCTATAACGTTATGTATCCTAGCCTAAGGCAATCCTAACATCTCGAAAGAAATATTTTACAACATTCCTAGCGCGTCGGCACCTACTTCTCGGTGGGAACATTATATACGTCTATAACGTTATATATCCTAGCCTAAGACAACCTAACATGTCGAATGTAATATTTTACAGCATTCCTTGCGCGTCGGCCTTTACTTCTCGGTGGGAACATTATATACATCTATAACGTTACTTATCCTAACCTAAGGCAACCTAACATCTCGGATGTAATATTTTACTACATTCGTGGCGCACCGGCCCCTACTTCTCGGTGGGAACATTATATACATCTATAACGTTACTTATCCTAGCCTAAGGCAACCTAATATCTCGGATGTAATATTTTACAACATTCCTGGCGCACCGGCCCCTACTTCTCGATGGGAACATTATATACGTCTATAGCGTTATATATCCTAGCGTAAGGCAACCTAACATCTCAAATGTAATATTTTACAACATTCCCGTCACTTCGGCCCCTACTTCTCGGTGGGAACATTATATACGTCTATAACGTTATATATCCTAGCCTAAGGCAATCCTAACATCTCGGATGTAATATTTTACAACATTCCTGGCGCGCCGGCACCTATTTCTCGGTGGGAACATTATATACGTCTATAACTTTACATATCCTAGCCTAAGGCAACCTAACATCTCGGATGTAATATTTTACTACATTCCTGGCGCGCCGGCCCCTACTTCTCGGTGGGAACATTATATACGTCTATATCGCTATATATCCTAGCCTAAGACAACCTAACATGTCGAGCGTAATATTTTGCAACATTCCTGGCTCGTCGGCCCCTACTTTTCGGTGGGAACATTATATACGTCTGTAACGCTATATTTCCTAGCCTAAGGCAACCTAACTTGTCGAGCGTAATATTTTACAACATTCCTGGCGCGTCGGCCCCTATTTCTCGGTGGGATCATTATATACGTCTATAACGTTATATATCCTAGCCTAAGGTAATCCTAACATCTCGGATGTAATATTTTACAACATTCCTGGCGCGTCGGCAACTACTTCTATGTGGGAACAGTATATACGACTATAACGTTATATATCCTAACCTAAGGCAAGTTAACATGTCGAATGTAATATTTTACCACATTCCTGGCTCGTTGGCCCCTACTTCTCGGTGGGAACATTATATACGTCTATAACGTTATGTATCCTAACCTAAGGGAACCTAACACCTCGGATGCAATGTTTTACAACATTCCTGGCGTGTCGGCCCCTATTTCTCGGTGGGAACATTATATATGTCTATAACGCTATATGTCCTAGCCAGAGACAACCTAACATGTCGAATATAATATTTTACAATATTCCTGGCGCGTCGGCAACTACTTCTCGGTGGGAACTGTATATATGTCTATAACGTTATATATCCTAACCTAAGACAACTTAACATGTCGAATGTAATATTTTACCACATTCCTGGCTCGTTGGCCCCTACTTCTCGGTGGGAACATTATATACGTCTATAACGTTATGTATCCTAACCTAAGGGAACCTAACATCTCGGATGTAATATTTTACAACATTCCTGGGGTGTCGGCCCCTATTTCTCGTTGGGAACATTATATACGTCTTTAACTCTATATATCCTAGCCTATGGCAACCTAACTTGTCGAGCGTAATATTTTACAACATTCCTGGCGCGTCGGCACCTACTTCTCGGTCGGAACAGTATATACGTCTATAACGTTATATATCCTAGCCTAAGGCAATCCTAACATGTCGAATTTAAAATTTTACAACATTCCTTGTGCGTCGTCGCCTATTTCGCGGTGGGAACATTATATAAGTCAATAACGTTATATATCCTAACCTAAGGCAACCTAACATCTCGGATGTAATATTTTACGACATGCCCGTCACTTCGGACCCTACTTCTCGGTGGGAACATTATATACGTCTATAAGGATATATATCCTAGCCTAAGGCAATCCTAACATCTCGGATGTAATATTTTACAACATTCCTGGCGCGTCGGCCCCTACTTCTCGGTGGGAACAGTATATAAGTCTATAACGTTATATATCCTAACCTAAGGCAACCTAACATCTCGGATGTAATATTTTACTACATTCCTGGCACGTCGGCACCTATTTCTCGGTGGGACCATTATATACGTCTATAACTTTACATATCCTAGCCTAAGGCAACCTAACATCTCGGATGTAATATTTTACTACATTCCTGGCGCGCCGGCCCCCACTTCTCGATGGGAACATTATATACGTCTATATCGCTATATATCATAGCCTAAGGCAACCTAACATGTCGAGCGTAATATTTTACAACATTCCTGGCTCGTCGGCCCCTACTTCTCGGTGGGAACATTATATACGTCTATAACGTTATATATCCTAACCTAAGGGAACCTAACATCTCGGAAGTAATATTTGATAACATTCCTTGCTCGTCGGCCCCTACTTCTCGGGGGGAACATTATATACGCCTATAACGATATATATCCTAGCCTAAGGCAACCTAACACCTCGGATGTAATGGTTTACAACATTCCTGGCGTGTCGGCCCCTATTTCTCGGTGGGAACATTATGTACGTCTTTAACGATATATATCCTAGCCTAAGGCAATCCTAACATCTCGGATGTAATATTTTACTACATTCCTTGCGTGTCGGCCCCCATTTCTCGGTGGGAACATTATATACGTCTTTAACGCTATATATCCTTGCCTAAGGCAATCCTAACATGTCGAATGTAAAATTTTACATCATTCCTGGGGCGTCGTCACCTATTTCGCGGTGGGAACATTATATAAGTCAATAACGTTATATATCCTAACCTAAGGCAACCTAACATCTCGGTTGTAATATTTTACGACATGCCCGTCATTTCGGACCCTACTTCTCGGTGGGAACATTATATACGTCTATAAGGATATATATCCTAGGCTAAGGCAATCCTAACATCTCGGATGTAATATTTTACAACATTCCTGGCGTGTAGGCCCGTAGTTCTCGGTGGGAATATCATATACGTCTTTAACTCTATATATCCTAGCGTATGGCAACCTAACTTGTCGAGCGTAATATTTTACAACATTCCTGGCGCGTCGGCACCTACTTCTCGGTCGGAACAGTATATACGTCTATAACGTTATATATCCTAGCCTAAGGCAATCCTAACATGTCGAATGTAAAATTTTACATCATTCCTGGGGCGTCGGCCCCTGTTTCTCGGTGGGAATATTATATAAGTCAATAACGTTATATATCCTAACCTAAGGCAATCTAACATCTCGGAAGTAATATTTTACGACATGCCCGTCACTTCGGACCCTACTTCTCGGTGGGAACGTTATATACGTCTATAAGGATATATATCCTAGCCTAAGGCAATCCTAACATCTCGGATGTAATATTTTACAACATTCCTGGCGCGTCGGCCCCTACTTCTCGGTGGGAACAGTATATAAGTCTATAACGTTATATATCCTAACCTAAGGCAACCTAACATCTCGGATGTAATATTTTACTACATTTCTGGCACGTCGGCACCTATTTCTCGGTGGGAACATTATATACGTCTATAACTTTACATATCCTAGCCTAAGGCAACCTAACATCTCGGATGTAATATTTTACTACATTCCTGGCACGTCGGCACCTATTTCTCGGAGGGAACATTATATACGTCTATAACTTTACATATCCTAGCCTAAGGCAACCTAACATCTCGGATGTAATATTTTACTACATTCCTGGCACGTCGGCACCTATTTCTCGGTGGGAACATTATATACGTCTATAACTTTACATATCCTAGCCTAAGGCAACCTGACATCTCGGATGTAATATTTTACTACATTCCTGGCGCGCCGGCACCTATTTCTCGGTGGGAACATTATATACGTCTATAACTTTACATATCTTAGCCTAAGGCAACCTAACATCTCGGATGTAATATTTTACTACATTCCTGGCACGGCGGCACCTATTTCTCGGTGGGAACATTATATACGTCTATAACTTTACATATCCTAGCCTAAGGCAACCTAACACCTCGGATGTAATGGTTTACAAAATTCCTGGCGTGTCGGCCCCTATTTCTCGGTGGGAACATTATGTACGTCTTTAACGATATATATCCTAGCCTAAGGCAATCCTAACATGTCGAATGTATAATTTTACAACATTCCTGGCGCGTCGGCCCCTATTTCTTCGTGGGAACATTATATAAGTCAATAACGTTATATATCCTAACCTAAGGCAACCTAACATCTCGGATGTAATATTTTACTACATTCCTGGCACGTCGGCACCTATTTCTCGGGGGGAACATTATATACGTCTATAACTTTACATATCCTAGCCTAAGGCAACCTAACATCTCGGATGTAATATTTTACTACATTCCTGGCGCGCCGGCCCCCACTTCTCGGTGGGAACATTATATACGTCTATATCGCTATATATCATAGCCTAAGGCAACCTAACATGTCGAGCATAATATTGTACAACATTCTTAGCTCGTTGGCCCCTACTTCTCGGTGGGAACATTATATACGTCTATAACGTTATATATCCTAAGCTAAGGGAACCTAACATCTCGGAAGTAATATTTGATAACATTCCTGGCGTGTAGGCCCGTAGTCCTCGGTGGGAATATCATATACGTCTTTAACTCTATATATCCTAGCGTATGGCAACCTAACTTGTCGAGCGTAATATTTTACAACATTCCTGGCGCGTCGGCACCTACTTCTCGGTCGGAACAGTATATACGTCTATAACGTTATATATCCTAGCCTAAGGCAATCCTAACATGTCGAATGTAAAATTTTACATCATTCCTGGGGCGTCGGCCCCTGTTTCTCGGTGGGAATATTATATAAGTCAATAACGTTATATATCCTAACCTAAGGCAACCTAACATCTCGGAAGTAATATTTTACGACATGCCCGTCACTTCGGACCCTACTTCTCGGTGGGAACGTTATATACGTCTATAAGGATATATATCCTAGCCTAAGGCAACCTAACATCTCGGATGTAATATTTTACTACATTCCTGGCACGTCGGCACCTATTTCTCGGTGGGAACATTATATACGTCTATAACTTTACATATCCTAGCCTACGGCAACCTAACATCTCGGATGTAATATTTTACTACATTCCTGGCACGTCGGCACCTATTTCTCGGGGGGAACATTATATACGTCTATAACTATACATATCCTAGCCTAAGGCAACCTAACATCTCGGATGTAATATTTTACTACATTCCTGGCACGTCGGCACCTATTTCTCGGTGGGAACATTATATACGTCTATAACTTTACATATCCTAGCCTAAGGCAACCTAACACCTCGGATGTAATGGTTTACAAAATTCCTGGCGTGTCGGCCCCTATTTCTCGGTGGGAACATTATGTACGTCTTTAACGATATATATCCTAGCCTAAGGCAATCCTAACATGTCGAATGTATAATTTTACAACATTCCTGGCGCGTCGGCCCCTATTTCTTCGTGGGAACATTATATAAGTCAATAACGTTATATATCCTAACCTAAGGCAACCTAACATCTCGGATGTAATATTTTACTACATTCCTGGCACGTCGGCACCTATTTCTCGGGGGGAACATTATATACGTCTATAACTTTACATATCCTAGCCTAAGGCAACCTAACATCTCGGATGTAATATTTTACTACATTCCTGGCGCGCCGGCCCCCACTTCTCGGTGGGAACATTATATACGTCTATATCGCTATATATCATAGCCTAAGGCAACCTAACATGTCGAGCATAATATTGTACAACATTCTTAGCTCGTTGGCCCCTACTTCTCGGTGGGAACATTATATACGTCTATAACGTTATATATCCTAAGCTAAGGGAACCTAACATCTCGGAAGTAATATTTGATAACATTCCTGGCGTGTAGGCCCGTAGTTCTCGGTGGGAATATCATATACGTCTTTAACTCTATATATCCTAGCGTATGGCAACCTAACTTGTCGAGCGTAATATTTTACAACATTCCTGGCGCGTCGGCACCTACTTCTCGGTCGGAACAGTATATACGTCTATAACGTTATATATCCTAGCCTAAGGCAATCCTAACATGTCGAATGTAAAATTTTACATCATTCCTGGGGCGTCGGCCCCTGTTTCTCGGTGGGAATATTATATAAGTCAATAACGTTATATATCCTAACCTAAGGCAACCTAACATCTCGGAAGTAATATTTTACGACATGCCCGTCACTTCGGACCCTACTTCTCGGTGGGAACGTTATATACGTCTATAAGGATATATATCCTAGCCTAAGGCAATCCTAACATCTCGGATGTAATATTTTACAACATTCCTGGCGCGTCGGCCCCTACTTCTCGGTGGGAACAGTATATAAGTCTATAACGTTATATATCCTAACCTAAGGCAACCTAACATCTCGGATGTAATATTTTACTACATTTCTGGCACGTCGGCACCTATTTCTCGGTGGGAACATTATATACGTCTATAACTTTACATATCCTAGCCTAAGGCAACCTAACATCTCGGATGTAATATTTTACTACATTCCTGGCACGTCGGCACCTATTTCTCGGAGGGAACATTATATACGTCTATAACTTTACATATCCTAGCCTAAGGCAACCTAACATCTCGGATGTAATATTTTACTACATTCCTGGCACGTCGGCACCTATTTCTCGGTGGGAACATTATATACGTCTATAACTTTACATATCCTAGCCTAAGGCAACCTGACATCTCGGATGTAATATTTTACTACATTCCTGGCGCGCCGGCCCCCACTTCTCGGTGGGAACATTATATACGTCTATATCGCTATATATCATAGCCTAAGGCAACCTAACATGTCGAGCGTAATATTGTACAACATTCTTAGCTCGTCGGCCCCTACTTCTCGGTGGGAACATTATATACGTCTATAACGTTATATATCCTAAGCTAAGGGAACCTAACATCTCGGAAGTAATATTTGATAACATTCCTGGCGCGCCGGCCCCTACTTCTCGGTGGGAACACTATATACGTCTATAACGCTGTATATCCTAGCCTAAGGCAACCTAACACCTCGGATGTAATGTTTTACAACATTCCTGGCTCGTCGGCCCCTACTTCTCGGGGGGAACATTATATACGCATATAACGATATATATCCTAGCCTAAGGCAACCTAACACCTCGGATGTAATGGTTTACAAAATTCCTGGCACGTCGGAACCTATTTCTCGGGGGGAACATTATATACGCCTATAACGATATATATCCTAGCCTAAGGCAACTTAACACCTCGGATGTAATGGTTTACAAAATTCCTGGCGTATCGGCCCCTATTTCTCGGTGGGAACATTATGTACGTCTTTAACGATATATATCCTTGCCTAAGGCAATCCTAACATGTAGAATGTATAATTTTACAACATTCCTGGCGCGTCGGCCCCTATTTCTCCGTGGGAACATTATATAAGTCAATAACGTTATATATCCTAACCTAAGGCAACCTAACATCTCGGATGTAATATTTTACTACATTCCTGGCACGGCGGCACCTATTTCTCGGTGGGAACATTATATACGTCTATAACTTTACATATCTTAGCCTAAGGCAACCTAACATCTCGGATGTAATATTTTACTACATTCCTGGCACGGCGGCACCTATTTCTCGGTGGGAACATTATATACGTCTATAACTTTACATATCCTAGCCTAAGGCAACCTAACACCTCGGATGTAATGGTTTACAAAATTCCTGGCGTGTCGGCCCCTATTTCTCGGTGGGAACATTATGTACGTCTTTAACGATATATATCCTAGCCTAAGGCAATCCTAACATGTCGAATGTATAATTTTACAACATTCCTGGCGCGTCGGCCCCTATTTCTTCGTGGGAACATTATATAAGTCAATAACGTTATATATCCTAACCTAAGGCAACCTAACATCTCGGATGTAATATTTTACTACATTCCTGGCACGTCGGCACCTATTTCTCGGGGGGAACATTATATACGTCTATAACTTTACATATCCTAGCCTAAGGCAACCTAACATCTCGGATGTAATATTTTACTACATTCCTGGCGCGCCGGCCCCCACTTCTCGGTGGGAACATTATATACGTCTATATCGCTATATATCATAGCCTAAGGCAACCTAACATGTCGAGCATAATATTGTACAACATTCTTAGCTCGTTGGCCCCTACTTCTCGGTGGGAACATTATATACGTCTATAACGTTATATATCCTAAGCTAAGGGAACCTAACATCTCGGAAGTAATATTTGATAACATTCCTGGCGTGTAGGCCCGTAGTTCTCGGTGGGAATATCATATACGTCTTTAACTCTATATATCCTAGCGTATGGCAACCTAACTTGTCGAGCGTAATATTTTACAACATTCCTGGCGCGTCGGCACCTACTTCTCGGTCGGAACAGTATATACGTCTATAACGTTATATATCCTAGCCTAAGGCAATCCTAACATGTCGAATGTAAAATTTTACATCATTCCTGGGGCGTCGGCCCCTGTTTCTCGGTGGGAATATTATATAAGTCAATAACGTTATATATCCTAACCTAAGGCAACCTAACATCTCGGAAGTAATATTTTACGACATGCCCGTCACTTCGGACCCTACTTCTCGGTGGGAACGTTATATACGTCTATAAGGATATATATCCTAGCCTAAGGCAATCCTAACATCTCGGATGTAATATTTTACAACATTCCTGGCGCGTCGGCCCCTACTTCTCGGTGGGAACAGTATATAAGTCTATAACGTTATATATCCTAACCTAAGGCAACCTAACATCTCGGATGTAATATTTTACTACATTTCTGGCACGTCGGCACCTATTTCTCGGTGGGAACATTATATACGTCTATAACTTTACATATCCTAGCCTAAGGCAACCTAACATCTCGGATGTAATATTTTACTACATTCCTGGCACGTCGGCACCTATTTCTCGGAGGGAACATTATATACGTCTATAACTTTACATATCCTAGCCTAAGGCAACCTAACATCTCGGATGTAATATTTTACTACATTCCTGGCACGTCGGCACCTATTTCTCGGTGGGAACATTATATACGTCTATAACTTTACATATCCTAGCCTAAGGCAACCTGACATCTCGGATGTAATATTTTACTACATTCCTGGCGCGCCGGCCCCCACTTCTCGGTGGGAACATTATATACGTCTATATCGCTATATATCATAGCCTAAGGCAACCTAACATGTCGAGCGTAATATTGTACAACATTCTTAGCTCGTCGGCCCCTACTTCTCGGTGGGAACATTATATACGTCTATAACGTTATATATCCTAAGCTAAGGGAACCTAACATCTCGGAAGTAATATTTGATAACATTCCTGGCGCGCCGGCCCCTACTTCTCGGTGGGAACACTATATACGTCTATAACGCTGTATATCCTAGCCTAAGGCAACCTAACACCTCGGATGTAATGTTTTACAACATTCCTGGCTCGTCGGCCCCTACTTCTCGGGGGGAACATTATATACGCATATAACGATATATATCCTAGCCTAAGGCAACCTAACACCTCGGATGTAATGGTTTACAAAATTCCTGGCACGTCGGCACCTATTTCTCGGGGGGAACATTATATACGCCTATAACGATATATATCCTAGCCTAAGGCAACTTAACACCTCGGATGTAATGGTTTACAAAATTCCTGGCGTATCGGCCCCTATTTCTCGGTGGGAACATTATGTACGTCTTTAACGATATATATCCTTGCCTAAGGCAATCCTAACATGTAGAATGTATAATTTTACAACATTCCTGGCGCGTCGGCCCCTATTTCTCCGTGGGAACATTATATAAGTCAATAACGTTATATATCCTAACCTAAGGCAACCTAACATCTCGGATGTAATATTTTACTACATTCCTGGCACGGCGGCACCTATTTCTCGGTGGGAACATTATATACGTCTATAACTTTACATATCTTAGCCTAAGGCAACCTAACATATCGGATGTAATATTTTACTACATTCCTGGCACGGCGGCACCTATTTCTCGGTGGGAACATTATATACGTCTATAACTTTACATATCCTAGCCTAAGGCAACCTAACACCTCGGATGTAATGGTTTACAAAATTCCTGGCGTGTCGGCCCCTATTTCTCGGTGGGAACATTATGTACGTCTTTAACGATATATATCCTAGCCTAAGGCAATCCTAACATGTCGAATGTATAATTTTACAACATTCCTGGCGCGTCGGCCCCTATTTCTTCGTGGGAACATTATATAAGTCAATAACGTTATATATCCTAACCTAAGGCAACCTAACATCTCGGATGTAATATTTTACTACATTCCTGGCACGTCGGCACCTATTTCTCGGGGGGAACATTATATACGTCTATAACTTTACATATCCTAGCCTAAGGCAACCTAACATCTCGGATGTAATATTTTACTACATTCCTGGCGCGCCGGCCCCCACTTCTCGGTGGGAACATTATATACGTCTATATCGCTATATATCATAGCCTAAGGCAACCTAACATGTCGAGCATAATATTGTACAACATTCTTAGCTCGTTGGCCCCTACTTCTCGGTGGGAACATTATATACGTCTATAACGTTATATATCCTAAGCTAAGGGAACCTAACATCTCGGAAGTAATATTTGATAACATTCCTGGCGTGTAGGCCCGTAGTTCTCGGTGGGAATATCATATACGTCTTTAACTCTATATATCCTAGCGTATGGCAACCTAACTTGTCGAGCGTAATATTTTACAACATTCCTGGCGCGTCGGCACCTACTTCTCGGTCGGAACATTATATACGTCTATAACGTTATATATCCTAGCCTAAGGCAATCCTAACATGTCGAATGTAAAATTTTACATCATTCCTGGGGCGTCGGCCCCTGTTTCTCGGTGGGAATATTATATAAGTCAATAACGTTATATATCCTAACCTAAGGCAACCTAACATCTCGGAAGTAATATTTTACGACATGCCCGTCACTTCGGACCCTACTTCTCGGTGGGAACGTTATATACGTCTATAAGGATATATATCCTAGCCTAAGGCAATCCTAACATCTCGGATGTAATATTTTACAACATTCCTGGCGCGTCGGCCCCTACTTCTCGGTGGGAACAGTATATAAGTCTATAACGTTATATATCCTAACCTAAGGCAACCTAACATCTCGGATGTAATATTTTACTACATTTCTGGCACGTCGGCACCTATTTCTCGGTGGGAACATTATATACGTCTATAACTTTACATATCCTAGCCTAAGGCAACCTAACATCTCGGATGTAATATTTTACTACATTCCTGGCACGTCGGCACCTATTTCTCGGAGGGAACATTATATACGTCTATAACTTTACATATCCTAGCCTAAGGCAACCTAACATCTCGGATGTAATATTTTACTACATTCCTGGCACGTCGGCACCTATTTCTCGGTGGGAACATTATATACGTCTATAACTTTACATATCCTAGCCTAAGGCAACCTGACATCTCGGATGTAATATTTTACTACATTCCTGGCGCGCCGGCCCCCACTTCTCGGTGGGAACATTATATACGTCTATATCGCTATATATCATAGCCTAAGGCAACCTAACATGTCGAGCGTAATATTGTACAACATTCTTAGCTCGTCGGCCCCTACTTCTCGGTGGGAACATTATATACGTCTATAACGTTATATATCCTAAGCTAAGGGAACCTAACATCTCGGAAGTAATATTTGATAACATTCCTGGCGCGCCGGCCCCTACTTCTCGGTGGGAACACTATATACGTCTATAACGCTGTATATCCTAGCCTAAGGCAACCTAACACCTCGGATGTAATGTTTTACAACATTCCTGGCTCGTCGGCCCCTACTTCTCGGGGGGAACATTATATACGCATATAACGATATATATCCTAGCCTAAGGCAACCTAACACCTCGGATGTAATGGTTTACAAAATTCCTGGCACGTCGGCACCTATTTCTCGGGGGGAACATTATATACGCCTATAACGATATATATCCTAGCCTAAGGCAACCTAACACCTCGGATGTAATGGTTTACAAAATTCCTGGCGTATCGGCCCCTATTTCTCGGTGGGAACATTATGTACGTCTTTAACGATATATATCCTTGCCTAAGGCAATCCTAACATGTAGAATGTATAATTTTACAACATTCCTGGCGCGTCGGCCCCTATTTCTCCGTGGGAACATTATATAAGTCAATAACGTTATATATCCTAACCTAAGGCAACCTAACATCTCGGATGTAATATTTTACTACATTCCTGGCACGGCGGCACCTATTTCTCGGTGGGAACATTATATACGTCTATAACTTTACATATCTTAGCCTAAGGCAACCTAACATCTCGGATGTAATATTTTACTACATTCCTGGCACGGCGGCACCTATTTCTCGGTGGGAACATTATATACGTCTATAACTTTACATATCCTAGCCTAAGGCAACCTGACATCTCGGATGTAATATTTTACTACATTCCTGGCGCGCCGGCCCCCAATTCGCGGTGGGAACATTATATACGTCTATATCGCTATATATCCTAGCCTAAGGCAATCCTAACATCTCGGATGTAATATTTTACTACATTCCTGGCACGTCGGCACCTATTTCTCGGTGGGAACATTATATACGTCTATAACTTTACATATCCTAGCCTAAGGCAACCTGACATCTCGGATGTAATATTTTACTACATTCCTGGCGCGCCGGCCCCCACTTCTCGGTGGGAACATTATATACGTCTATATCGCTATATATCATAGCCTAAGGCAACCTAACATGTCGAGCGTAATATTGTACAACATTCTTAGCTCGTCGGCCCCTACTTCTCGGTGGGAACATTATATACGTCTATAACGTTATATATCCTAAGCTAAGGGAACCTAACATCTCGGAAGTAATATTTGATAACATTCCTGGCGCGCCGGCCCCTACTTCTCGGTGGGAACACTATATACGTCTATAACGCTGTATATCCTAGCCTAAGGCAACCTAACACCTCGGATGTAATGTTTTACAACATTCCTGGCTCGTCGGCCCCTACTTCTCGGGGGGAACATTATATACGCATATAACGATATATATCCTAGCCTAAGGCAACCTAACACCTCGGATGTAATGGTTTACAAAATTCCTGGCACGTCGGCACCTATTTCTCGGGGGGAACATTATATACGCCTATAACGATATATATCCTAGCCTAAGGCAACCTAACACCTCGGATGTAATGGTTTACAAAATTCCTGGCGTATCGGCCCCTATTTCTCGGTGGGAACATTATGTACGTCTTTAACGATATATATCCTTGCCTAAGGCAATCCTAACATGTAGAATGTATAATTTTACAACATTCCTGGCGCGTCGGCCCCTATTTCTCCGTGGGAACATTATATAAGTCAATAACGTTATATATCCTAACCTAAGGCAACCTAACATCTCGGATGTAATATTTTACTACATTCCTGGCACGGCGGCACCTATTTCTCGGTGGGAACATTATATACGTCTATAACTTTACATATCTTAGCCTAAGGCAACCTAACATCTCGGATGTAATATTTTACTACATTCCTGGCACGGCGGCACCTATTTCTCGGTGGGAACATTATATACGTCTATAACTTTACATATCCTAGCCTAAGGCAACCTGACATCTCGGATGTAATATTTTACTACATTCCTGGCGCGCCGGCCCCCAATTCGCGGTGGGAACATTATATACGTCTATATCGCTATATATCCTAGCCTAAGGCAATCCTAACATCTCGGATGTAATATTTTACAACATTCCTGGCGCGTCGGCACCTACTTCTCGGTCGGAACAGTATATACGTCTATAACGTTATATATCCTAGCCTAAGGCAATCCTAACATGTCGAATGTAAAATTTTACATCATTCCTGGGGCGTCGGCTCCTGTTTCTCGGTGGGAATATTATATAAGTCAATAACGTCATATATCCTAACCTAAGGCAACCTAACATCTCGGAAGTAATATTTTACGACATGCCCGTCACTTCGGACCCTACTTCTCGGTGGGAACATTATATACGTCTATAACGTTATATATCCTAACCTAAGGCAACCTAACATCTCGGATGTAATGTTTTACAACATTCCTGGCGTGTCGGCCCCTATTTCTCGGTGGGAACATTATTAATGTCTATAACGCTATATGTCCTAACCTGAGACAAACTAACATGTCGAATATAATATTTTACAATATTCCTGGCGCGTCGGCAACTACTTCTCGGTGGGAACTGTATATACGTCTATCACGTTATATATCCTAACCTAAGACAACTTAACATGTCGAATGTAATATTATACCACATTCCTGGTTCGTTGGCCCCTACTTCTCGGTGGGAACATTATATACGTCTATAACGTTATATATCCTAACCTAAGGCAACCTAACATACCGGATGTAATATTTTACAACATTCCTGGCGTGTCGGCCCCTATTTCTCGGTGGGAACATTATATACGTCTTTAGCGCTATATATCCTAGCCTAAGGCAACCTAACTTGTCGAGCGTAATATTTTACTACATTCCTGACGCGTCGGCACCTACTTCTCGGTGGGAACATTATATACGTCTATAACGTTACATATCCTAGCCTAAGGCAACCTACCATGTCGCGTGTAATATTTTACAACATTCCTAGCGCGTCGGCACCTACTTCTCGGTGGGAACATTATATACGTCTATAATGTTATATATCCTAACCTAAGGGAACCTAACACCTCGGATATAATGTTTTACAACATTCCTGGCGTGGCGGCCCCTATTTCTCGGTGGGAACATTATATATGTCTATAACGCTATATGTCCTAGCCTGAGACAACCTAACATGTCGAATATAATATTTTACAATATTCCTGGCGCGTCGGCAACTACTTCTCGGTGGGAACTGTATATACGTCTATAACGTTATATATCCTAACCAAAGACAACTTAACATGTCGAATGTAATATTTTACCACATTCCTGGCTCGTTGGCCCCTACTTCTCGGTGGGAACATTATATACGTCTATAACGTTATATATCCTAACCTAAGGGCACCTAACATCTCGGATGTAATATTTTACAACATTCCTGACGCGTCGGCACCTACTTCTCGGTGGGAGCATTATATACGTCTATAACGTTATATATCCTAACCTAAGGGAACCTAACATCTCGGATGTAATATTTTACAACATTCCTGGCGTGTCGGCCCCTATTTCTTGGTGGGGACATTATATACGTCTTTAACGATATATATCCTAGCCTAAGGCAATCCTAACATGTCGAATGTATAATTTTACAACATTCCTGGCGCGCCGGCCCCTACTTCTCGGTGGGAACATTATATACGTCTATATCGCTATATATCGTACCGTAAGGCAACCTAACATGTCGAGCTTAATATTTTACTACATTCCTGGCGCGCCGACCCCTACTTCTCGGTGGGAACATTATATACGTCTATAACGTTATATATCCTAACCTAAGGGCACCTAACATCTCGGATGTAATATTTTACAACATTCCTGACGCGTCGGCACCTACTTCTCGGTGGGAACATTATATACGTCTATAACGTTACATATCCTAGCCTAAGGCAACCTACCATGTCGCGTCTAATATTTTACAACATTCCTAGCGCGTCGGTACCTACTTCTCGGTGGGAACATTATATACGTCTATAACGTTATATATCCTAACCTAAGGGAACCTAACACCTCGGATGTAATGTTTTACAACATTCCTGGCGTGTCGGCCCCTATTTCTCGGTGGGAACATTATATATGTCTATAACGCTATATGTCCTAGCCTGAGACAACCTAACATGTCGAATATAATATTTTACAATATTCCTGGCGCGTCGGCAACTACTTCTCGGTGGGAACTGTATATACGTCTATAACGTTATATATCCTAACCTAAGGGAACCTAACATCTCGGATGTAATATTTTACAACATTCCTGGCGTGTCGGCCCCTATTGCTTGGTGGGAACATTATATACGTCTTTAACGATATATATCCTAGCCTAAGGCAATCCTAACATGTCGAATGTATAATTTTACAACATTCCTGGCGCGCCGGCCCCTACTTCTCGGTGGGAACATTATATACGTCTATATCGCTATATATCATACCGTTAGGCAACCTAACATGTCGAGCTTAATATTTTACTACATTCCTGGCGCGCCGACCCCTGCTTCTCGGTGGGAACGTTATATACGTCTATGTCGCTATATATCATAGCCTAAGGCAACCTAACATGTCGAGCGTAATATTTTACAACATTCCTGGCTCGCCTGCCCCTACTTCTCGGTGGGAACATTATATACGTTTATAACGCTATATATACTAGCCTAAGGCAACCTACCATGTCGCGTGTAATATTATACAACATTCCTGGCGCGACGGCCCCTGCTTCTCGGTAGGAAAATTATGTATGTCAATAACGTTATATATCCTAACCTAAGGGAACCTAACACCTCGGATGTAAAATTTTACAACATTCCCTTCACTTCGGACCCTACTTCTCGGTGGAAACATTATATACGTCTATAACGTTATATATCCTAACCTAAGGCAACCTAACATCTCGGATGTAATATTTTACTACATTCCTGGCGCGTCGGCCCCTATTTCTCGGTGGGAATATTATATACGTCTTTAACGCTATATGTCCTAGCCTGAGACAACCTAACATGTCGAATGTAATATTTTACAATATTCCTGGCGCGTCGGCAACTACTTCTCGGTGGGAACAGTATATACGTCTATAACGTTATATATCCTAACCTAAGGCAACTTAACATGACGTATGTAATATTTTACAACATTCCTAGCGCGTCGGCACCTTCTTCTCGGTGGGAACATTATATACGTATATAACGTTATATATCCTAACCTAAGGGAACCTAACACCTCGGATGTAATGTTTTACAACATTCCTGGCGTGTCGGCCCCTATTTCTCGGTGGGAACATTATATATGTCTATAACGCTATATGTCCTAGCCTGAGACAACCTAACATGTCGAATATAATATTTTACAATATTCCTGGCGCGTCGGCAACTACTTCTCGGTGGGAACTGTATATACGTCTATAACGTTATATATCCTAACCTAAGACAACTTAACATGTCGAATGTAATATTTTACCACATTCCTGGCTCGTTGGCCCCTACTACTCGGTGGCAACATTATATACGTCTATAACGTTATATATCCTAACCTAAGGGCACCTAACATCTCGGATGTAATATTTTACAACATTCCTGACGCGTCGGCACCTACTTCTCGGTGGGAACATTATATACGTCTATAACGTCATATATCCTAACCTAAGGGAACCTAACATCTCGGATGTAATATTTTACAACATTCCTGGCGTGTCGGCCCCTATTTCTCGGTGGGGACATTATATACGTCTTTAACGATATATGTCCTAGCCTAAGGCAATCCTAACATGTCGAATGTATAATTTTACAACATTCCTGGCGCGCCGGCCCCTACTTCTCGGTGGGAACATTATATACGTCTATATAGCTATATATCATACCGTAAGGCAACCTAACATGTCGAGCTTAATATTTTACTACATTCCTGGCGCGCCGACCCCTACTTCTCGGTGGGAACATTATATACGTCTATAACGTTATATATCCTAACCTAAGGGCACCTAACATCTCGGATGTAATATTTTACAACATTCCTGACGCGTCGGCACCTACTTCTCGGTGGGAACATTATATACGTCTATAACGTTACATATCCTAGCCTAAGGCAACCTACCATGTCGCGTGTAATATTTTACAACATTCCTAGCGCGTCGGCACCTACTTCTCGGTGGGAACATTATATACGTCTATAACGTTATATATCCTAACCTAAGGGAACCTAACACCTCGGATGTAATGTTTTACAACATTCCTGGCGTGTCGGCCCCTATTTCTCGGTGGGAACATTATATATGTCTATAACGCTATATGTCCTAGCCTGAGACAACCTAACATGTCGAATATAATATTTTACAATATTCCTGGCGCGTCGGCAACTACTTCTCGGTGGGAACTGTATATACGTCTATAACGTTATATATCCTAACCTAAGACAACTTAACATGTCGAATGTAATATTTTACAACATTCCTGGCACGTCGGCCCCTACTTCTCGGTGGGAACATTATATACGTCTATAACTCTATAGATCCTAGCCTAAGGCAAACTAGCATGTCGAATGTAACATTTTACAACATTCCCGTCAGTTCGGCCCCTACTTCTCGGTGGGAACTTTATATACGTCTATAACGTTATATATCCTAGTTTAAGGCTACCTAACATCTCGGATGTAATATTTTACTACATTCCTGGCGCGTCGGCACCTACTTCTCGGTGGGAACAGTATATAAGTCTATAACGTTATATATCCTAACCTAAGGCAACCTAACATCTCGGATGTCATATTTTACTACATTCCTGGCACGTCGGCCCCTACTTCTCGGTGGGAACATTATATACACCTATGACGTTACTTATCCTAGCCTAAGGCAACCTAACATCTCGGATGTAATATTTTACTACATTCGTGGCGCACCGGCCCCTACTCCTCGGTGGAAACAATATATACGTCTATATCGTTATATATCCTAGCCTAAGGCAATCCTAACATCTCGGATGTAATATTTTACAACATTCCTGGCGCGTCGGCACCTACTTCTCGTTGGGAGCATTATATACGCCTATAACGTTATATATCCTAACCTAAGGAAACCTAACACCTCGAATGTAATGATATACAACATTCCTGGCGTGTCGGTCCCTATTTCTCAATGGGAACATTATATATGTCTATAACGCCATATGTCCTAGCCTGAGACAACCTAGCATGTCGAATATAATATATTACAATATTCCTGGCGCGTCGGCAACTACTTCTCGGTGGGAACTGTATATACGTCTATAACGTTATATATCCTAACCTAAGACAACTTAACATGTCGAGCGTAATGTTTTACAACATTCCTGGCTCGACGGCCCCTACTTCTCGGTGGGAACATTATATACGTCTATAACGTTATATATCCTAGCCTAAGGCAACCTAACATCTCGGATGTAATATTTTACTACATTCCTGGCGCGCCGGCCCCTACTTCTCCGTGGGAACATTATATACACGTCTATAACGCTATATATCCTAACCTAAGGCAACCTAACATCTCGGATGTAATATACTACTACATTCCTGGCGCGCTGGCCCCTACTTCTCGGTGGGATCATTATATACGTCTATAACGCCATGTATCCTAACCTAAGGCAAAATAACATCTCGGATGTAATATTTTACTACATTCCTGGCACGTCGGCCCCTACTTCTCGGTGGGAACAGTATATACGTCTATAACGTTGTATATCCTAGCCTAAGGCAATCCTAACATCTCGGAAGTAATATTTTACAACATTCCTAGCGCGTCGGCACCTACTTCTCGGTGGGAATATTATATACGTCTATAACGTTATATATCCTAGCCTAAGACAACCTAACATGTCGAATGTAATATTTTACAGCATTCCTGGCGCGTCGGCCCCTACTTCTCGGTGGGAACATTATATACGTCTATAACGCTATATATCCAAACCTAAGGCAACCTAACATCTCGGATGTAATATTTTACTACATTCCTGGCACGTCGGCCCCTACTTCTCGGTGGGAACATTATATACGTCTATAACTCTATATATCCTAGCCTAAGGCAAACTAACATGTCGAATGTAACATTTTACAACATTCCCGTCAGTTCGGCCCCTACTTCTCGGTGGGAACTTTATATACGTCTATAACGTTATATATCCTAGTTTAAGGCTACCTAACATCTCGGATGTAATATTTTACTACATTCCTGGCGCGTCGGCACCTACTTCTCGGTGGGAACAGTATATAAGTCTATAACGTTATATATCCTAACCTAAGGCAACCTAACATCTCGGATGTCATATTTTACTACATTCCTGGCACGTCGGCCCCTACTTCTCGTTGGGAACATTATATACACCTATGACGTTACTTATCCTAGCCTAAGGCAACCTAACATCTCGGATGTAATATTTTACTACATTCCTGGCGCGCCGGCCCCTACTTCTCCGTGGGAACATTATATACACGTCTATAACGCTATATATCCTAACCTAAGGCAACCTAACATCTCGGATGTAATATACTACTACATTCCTGGCGCGCTGGCCCCTACTTCTCGGTGGGATCATTATATACGTCTATAACGCCATATATCCTAACCTAAGGCAAAATAACATCTCGGATGTAATATTTTACTACATTCCTGGCACGTCGGCCCCTACTTCTCGGTGGGAACATTATATACGTCTATAACGCTGTATATCCTAACCTAAGGGAACCTAACATCTCGGATGTAATATTTTACAACATTCCTGGCGTGTCGGCCCCTATTTCTCGGTGGAAACATTATATACGTCTATAACGTTATATATCCTAGCCTAAGGCAATCCCAACATCTCGGATGTAATATTTTACAACATTCCTGGCGCGTCGGCACCTACTTCTCGGTGGGAGCATTATATACGCCTATAACGTTATATATCCTAACCTAAGGAAACCTAACACCTCGAATGTAATGTTATACAACATTCCTGGCATATCGGTCCCTATTTCTCAATGGGAACATTATATATGTCTATAACGCCATATGTCCTAGCCTGAGACAACCTAGCATGTCGAATATAATATATTACAATATTCCTGGCGCGTCGGCAACTACTTCTCGGTGGGAACTGTATATACGTCTATAACGTGATATATCCTAACCTAAGACAACTTAACATGTCGAGCGTAATATTTTACAACATTCCTGGCTCGACGGCCCCTACTTCTCGGTGGGACCATTATATACGTCTATAACGTTATATATCCTAGCCTAAGGCAAACTAACATGTCGAATGTAATATTTTACAACATTCCCGTCACTTCGGCACCTACTTCTCGGTGGGAACATTATATACGTCTATAACGTTATATATCCTAGCCTAAGGCAACCTAACATCTCGGATGTTATATTTTGCTTCATTCCTGGCGCGCCGGCCCCTACTTCTCGGTGGGAACAGTATATACGTCATTAACGTTATATATCCTAGCCTAAGGCAATCCTAACATCTCGGAAGTAATATTTTACAACATTCCTAGCGCGTCGGCACCTACTTCTCGGTGGGAATATTATATACGTCTATAACGTTATATATCCTAGCCTAAGACAACCTAACATGTCGAATGTAATATTTTACAGCATTCCTGGCGCGTCGGCCCCTACTTCTCGGTGGGAACATTATATACGTCTATAACGCTATATATCCTAACCTAAGGCAACCTAACATCTCGGATGTAATATTTTACTACATTCCTGGCACGTCGGCCCCTACTTCTCGGTGGGAACATTATATACGTCTATAACTCTATATATCCTAGCCTAAGGCAAACTAACATGTCGAATGTAACATTTTACAACATTCCCGTCACTTCGGTCCCTACTTCTCGGTGGGAAGTTTATATACGTCTATAACGTTATATATCCTAGTTTAAGGCTACCTAACATCTCGGATGTAATATTTTACTACATTCCTGGCGCGTCGGCACCTACTTCTCGGTGGGAACATTATATACGTCTATAATGTTATATAACCTAACCTAAGGGAACCTAACATCTCGGATGTAATATTTTACAACATTCCTGGCGTGTCGGCCCCTATTTCTCGGTGGAAACATTATATACGTCTATAACGTTATATATCCTAACCTAAGGAAACCTAACACCTCGAATGTAATGTTATACAACATTCCTGGCGTGTCGGTCCCTATTTCTCAATGGGAACATTATATATGTCTATAACGCCATATGTCCTAGCCTGAGACAACCTAGCATGTCGAATATAATATATTACAATATTCCTGGCGCGTCGGCAACTACTTCTCGGTGGGAACTGTATATACGTCTATAACGTGATATATCCTAACCTAAGACAACTTAACATGTCGAGCGTAATATTTTACAACATTCCTGGCTCGACGGCCCCTACTTCTCGGTGGGAACATTACATACGTCTATAACGTTATATATCCTAGCCTAAGGCAACCTAACATCTCGGATGTAATATTTTACTACATTCCTGCCACGCCGGCCCCTACTTTTCGGTGGGAACATTATATACGTCTATATCGCTATATATCATAGCCTAAGGCAACCTAACATGTCGAGCGTAATATTTTACAACATTCCTGGCACATTGGCCCCTACTTCTCGGTGGGAACATTATATACGTCTATAACGTTATATATCCTAACCTAAGGGAACCTAACATCTCGGAAGTAATATTTGATAACATTCCTGGCGTGTAGGCCCGTAGTTCTCGGTGGGAACATCATATACGTCTATAACGTTATATATCCTAGCCTAAGGCAATTCTAACATGTCGAATGTAATATTTTACAGCATACCTGGCGCGTCGGCCCCTACTTCTCGGGTGGAACATTATATACGTCTATAACGTTATATATCCTAACCTAAGGCAGCCTAACATCTCGGATGTAATATTTTACAACATTCCTGGCGCGTCGGCACCTACTTCTCGGTGGGAACATTATATACGTCTATACCGCCATATATCATAACGTAAGGCAACGTAACATCTCGGATGTAATATTTTATAACATTCCTGGCGCTTCGGCACCTACTTCTCGGTGGGAACAGTATATAAGTCTATAACGTTATATATCCTAACCTAAGGCAACCTAACACCTCGGATGTAATGTTTTACAACATTCCTGGCGTGTCGGCCCCTTTTTCTCGGTGGGAACATTATATACGTCTTTAACGATATATATCCTAGCCTAAGGCAATCCTAACATGTCGAATGTATAATTTTACAACATTCCCGTCACTTCGGCCCCTACTTCTCGGTGGGAACATTATATACGTCAATAACGTTATATGTCCTAGTCTAAGGCAACCTAACATCTCGGATGTAATATTTTACTACATTCGTGTCGCACCGGCCCCTACTTCTCGGTGGGAACATTATATACGTCTATAACATTATATATCCTAACCCAAGGGAACCTCACACCTCGGATGTAATGTTTTACAACATTCCTGGCGTGTCGGCCCCTATTTCTCGGTGGGAACATTATATACGTCTTTAACGATATATATGCTAGCCTAAGGCAATCCTAACATGTCGAATGTATAATTTTACAACATTCCCGTCTCTTCGGCCCCTACATCTCGGTGGGAACATTATATACGTCTATAACGTTATATGTCCTAGTCTAAGGCAACCTAACATCCCGGATGTAATATTTTACTACATTCGTGTCGCACCGGCCCCTACTTCTCGGTGGGAACAATATATACGTCTATAACGTTATATATCCTAACCCAAGGGAACCTAACACCTCAGATGTAATGTTTTACAACATTCCTGGCGCGCTGGCCCCTACTTCTCGGTGGGATCATTATATACGTCTATAACGCCATATATCCTAACCTAAGGCAAAATAACATCTCGGATGTAATATTTTACTACATTCCTGGCACGTCGGCCCCTACTTCTCGGTGGGAACATTATATACGTCTATAACGCTGTATATCCTAACCTAAGGGAACCTAACATCTCGGATGTAATATTTTACAACATTCCTGGCGCGTCGGCACCTACTTCTCGGTGGGAGCATTATATACGCCTATAACGTTATATATCCTAACCTAAGGAAACCTAACACCTCGAATGTAATGTTATACAACATTCCTGGCATATCGGTCCCTATTTCTCAATGGGAACATTATATATGTCTATAACGCCATATGTCCTAGCCTGAGACAACCTAGCATGTCGAATATAATATATTACAATATTCCTGGCGCGTCGGCAACTACTTCTCGGTGGGAACTGTATATACGTCTATAACGTGATATATCCTAACCTAAGACAACTTAACATGTCGAGCGTAATATTTTACAACATTCCTGGCTCGACGGCCCCTACTTCTCGGTGGGACCATTATATACGTCTATAACGTTATATATCCTAGCCTAAGGCAAACTAACATGTCGAATGTAATATTTTACAACATTCCCGTCACTTCGGCACCTACTTCTCGGTGGGAACATTATATACGTCTATAACGTTATATATCCTAGCCTAAGGCAACCTAACATCTCGGATGTTATATTTTGCTTCATTCCTGGCGCGCCGGCCCCTACTTCTCGGTGGGAACAGTATATACGTCATTAACGTTATATATCCTAGCCTAAGGCAATCCTAACATCTCGGAAGTAATATTTTACAACATTCCTAGCACGTCGGCACCTACTTCTCGGTGGGAATAGTATATACGTCTATAACGTTATATATCCTAGCCTAAGACAACCTAACATGTCGAATGTAATATTTTACAGCATTCCTGGCGCGTCGGCCCCTACTTCTCGGTGGGAACATTATATACGTCTATAACGCTATATATCCTAACCTAAGGCAACCTAACATCTCGGATGTAATATTTTACTACATTCCTGGCACGTCGGCCCCTACTTCTCGGTGGGAACATTATATACGTCTATAACTCTATATATCCTAGCCTAAGGCAAACTAACATGTCGAATGTAACATTTTACAACATTCCCGTCACTTCGGTCCCTACTTCTCGGTGGGAACTTTATATACGTCTATAACGTTATATATCCTAGTTTAAGGCTACCTAACATCTCGGATGTAATATTTTACTACATTCCTGGCGCGTCGGCACCTACTTCTCGGTGGGAACATTATATACGTCTATAACGTTATATAACCTAACCTAAGGGAACCTAACATTTCGGATGTAATATTTTACAACATTCCTGGCGTGTCGGCCCCTATTTCTCGGTGGAAACATTATATACGTCTATAACGTTATATATCCTAACCTAAGGAAACCTAACACCTCGAATGTAATGTTATACAACATTCCTGGCGTG
Source organism: Xylocopa violacea (assembly GCA_963969225.1). Taxonomy (NCBI): domain Eukaryota; kingdom Metazoa; phylum Arthropoda; class Insecta; order Hymenoptera; family Apidae; genus Xylocopa; species Xylocopa violacea. Next base: position 3,701,829 of record CAXAJV010000835.1, read on the forward strand.
TCGGTCCCTATTTCTCAATGGGAACATTATATATGTCTATAACGCCATATGTCCTAGCCTGAGACAACCTAGCATGTCGAATATAATATATTACAATATTCCTGGCGCGTCGGCAACTACTTCTCGGTGGGAACTGTATATACGTCTATAACGTAATATATCCTAACCTAAGACAACTTAACATGTCGAGCGTAATATTTTACAACATTCCTGGCTCGACGGCCCCTACTTCTCGGTGGGAACATTACATACGTCTATAACGTTATATATCCTAGCCTAAGGCAACCTAACATCTCGGATGTAATACTTTACTACATTCCTGCCACGCCGGCCCCTACTTTTCGGTGGGAACATTATATACGTCTATATCGCTATATATCATAGCCTAAGGCAACCTAACATGTCGAGCGTAATATTTTACAACATTCCTGGCACATTGGCCCCTACTTCTCGGTGGGATCATTATATACGTCTATAACGCCATATATCCTAACCTAAGGCAAAATAACATCTCGGATGTAATATTTTACTACATTCCTGGCACGTCGGCCCCTACTTCTCGGTGGGAACATTATATACGTCTATAACGCTGTATATCCTAACCTAAGGGAACCTAACATCTCGGATGTAATATTTTACAACATTCCTGGCGCGTCGGCACCTACTTCTCGGTGGGAGCATTATATACGCCTATAACGTTATATATCCTAACCTAAGGAAACCTAACACCTCGAATGTAATGTTATACAACATTCCTGGCATATCGGTCCCTATTTCTCAATGGGAACATTATATATGTCTATAACGCCATATGTCCTAGCCTGAGACAACCTAGCATGTCGAATATAATATATTACAATATTCCTGGCGCGTCGGCAACTACTTCTCGGTGGGAACTGTATATACGTCTATAACGTGATATATCCTAACCTAAGACAACTTAACATGTCGAGCGTAATATTTTACAACATTCCTGGCTCGACGGCCCCTACTTCTCGGTGGGACCATTATATACGTCTATAACGTTATATATCCTAGCCTAAGGCAAACTAACATGTCGAATGTAATATTTTACAACATTCCCGTCACTTCGGCACCTACTTCTCGGTGGGAACATTATATACGTCTATAACGTTATATATCCTAGCCTAAGGCAACCTAACATCTCGGATGTTATATTTTGCTTCATTCCTGGCGCGCCGGCCCCTACTTCTCGGTGGGAACAGTATATACGTCATTAACGTTATATATCCTAGCCTAAGGCAATCCTAACATCTCGGAAGTAATATTTTACAACATTCCTAGCACGTCGGCACCTACTTCTCGGTGGGAATAGTATATACGTCTATAACGTTATATATCCTAGCCTAAGACAACCTAACATGTCGAATGTAATATTTTACAGCATTCCTGGCGCGTCGGCCCCTACTTCTCGGTGGGAACATTATATACGTCTATAACGCTATATATCCTAACCTAAGGCAACCTAACATCTCGGATGTAATATTTTACTACATTCCTGGCACGTCGGCCCCTACTTCTCGGTGGGAACATTATATACGTCTATAACTCTATATATCCTAGCCTAAGGCAAACTAACATGTCGAATGTAACATTTTACAACATTCCCGTCACTTCGGTCCCTACTTCTCGGTGGGAACTTTATATACGTCTATAACGTTATATATCCTAGTTTAAGGCTACCTAACATCTCGGATGTAATATTTTACTACATTCCTGGCGCGTCGGCACCTACTTCTCGGTGGGAACATTATATACGTCTATAACGTTATATAACCTAACCTAAGGGAACCTAACATTTCGGATGTAATATTTTACAACATTCCTGGCGTGTCGGCCCCTATTTCTCGGTGGAAACATTATATACGTCTATAACGTTATATATCCTAACCTAAGGAAACCTAACACCTCGAATGTAATGTTATACAACATTCCTGGCGTGTCGGTCCCTATTTCTCAATGGGAACATTATATATGTCTATAACGCCATATGTCCTAGCCTGAGACAACCTAGCATGTCGAATATAATATATTACAATATTCCTGGCGCGTCGGCAACTACTTCTCGGTGGGAACTGTATATACGTCTATAACGTAATATATCCTAACCTAAGACAACTTAACATGTCGAGCGTAATATTTTACAACATTCCTGGCTCGACGGCCCCTACTTCTCGGTGGGAACATTACATACGTCTATAACGTTATATATCCTAGCCTAAGGCAACCTAACATCTCGGATGTAATACTTTACTACATTCCTGCCACGCCGGCCCCTACTTTTCGGTGGGAACATTATATACGTCTATATCGCTATATATCATAGCCTAAGGCAACCTAACATGTCGAGCGTAATATTTTACAACATTCCTGGCACATTGGCCCCTACTTCTCGGTGGGAACATTATATACGTCTATAACGTTATATATCCTAACCTAAGGGAACCTAACATCTCGGAAGTAATATTTGATAACATTCCTGGCGTGTAGGCCCGTAGTTCTCGGTGGGAACATCATATACGTCTATAACGTTATATATCCTAGCCTAAGGCAATTCTAACATGTCGAATGTAATATTTTACAGCATACCTGGCGCGTCGGCCCCTACTTCTCGGGTGGAACATTATATACGTCTATAACGTTATATATCCTAACCTAAGGCAGCCTAACATCTCGGATGTAATATTTTACAACATTCCTGGCGCGTCGGCACCTACTTCTCGGTGGGAACATTATATACGTCTATACCGCTATATATCATAACGTAAGGCAACGTAATATCTCGGATGTAATATTTTATAACATTCCTGGCGCTTCGGCACCTACTTCTCGGTGGGAACAGTATATAAGTCTATAACGTTATATATCCTAACCTAAGGCAACCTAACACCTCGGATGTAATGTTTTACAACATTCCTGGCGTGTCGGCCCCTTTTTCTCGGTGGGAACATTATATACGTCTTTAACGATATATATCCTAGCCTAAGGCAATCCTAACATGTCGAATGTATAATTTTACAACATTCCCGTCACTTCGGCCCCTACTTCTCGGTGGGAACATTATATACGTCAATAACGTTATATGTCCTAGTCTAAGGCAACCTAACATCTCGGATGTAATATTTTACTACATTCGTGTCGCACCGGCCCCTACTTCTCGGTGGGAACAATATATACGTCTATAACGTTATATATCCTAACCCAAGGGAACCTAACACCTCAGATGTAATGTTTTACAACATTCCTGGCGTGTCGGCCCCTATTTCTCGGTGGGAACATTGTATATGTCTATAACGCTATATGTGATAACCTGAGACAACCTAACATGTCGAATATAATATTTTACAATATTCCTGGCGCGTCGGCAACTACTTCTCGGTGGGAACAGTATATACGTCTATAACGTCATATATCCTAACCTAAGGAAACTTAACATGTCGGATGTAATATTTTACAAAATTCCTTGCGCGCCGGCCCCCACTTCTCGGTGGGAACATTATATACGTCTATATCGCTATATATCATAGCCTAAGGCAATCCTAACATGTCGAATGTATAATTTTACTACATTCCCGTCTCTTCTGCCCCTACTTCTCGGTGGGAATATTATATACGTCTATAACTTTATATATCCTAGCCTAAGGCAACCTAACATCTCGGATGTAATATTTTACTACATTCCTGGCGTGCCGGCACCTATTTCTCGGTGGGAACATTATATACGTCTATAACTTTACATATCCTAGCCTAAGGCAACCTAACATCTCGGATGTAATATTTTACTACATTCCTGGCGCGCCGGCCCCCACTTCTCGGTGGGAATATTATATACGTCTATATCGCTATATATCATAGCCTAAGGCAACCTAACATGTCGAGCGTAATATTTTACAACATTCCTGGCTCGTTGGCCCCTACTTCTCGGTGGGAACATTATATACGTCTATAACGTTATATATTCTAACCTAAGGGAACTTAACATCTCGGATGTAATATTTTACAACATTCCTGGCGTGTCGGCCCCTATTTCTCGGTGGGAACATTATATACGTCTTTAACGCTATATATCCTAGCCTAAGGCAACCTAACATCTCGGATGTAATATTTTACAACATTCTGGCGTGTCGTCGCCTGCTTCTCGATGGGGAGATTATATACGTCTATAACGTTGTATGTCCTAACCTAACGCAACCTAACATTTGGGATGTAATATTTTACAACATTAATTGCATGTCGGTGCCTACGTCTCGGTGGGAACATTATATACGTCTATCACGATATATATCCTAACCTAAGGCAACCTAACACCTCGGATGTAATGTTTTACAACATTCCTGGCGTGTCGGCCCCTATTTCTCGGTGGGAACATTATATACGTCTTTAACGCTATATATCCTAGCCTAAGGCAACCTAACTTGTCGAGCGTAATATTTTACAACATTCCTGGGGCGTCGGCCCCTATTTCTCGGTGGGAACATTATATAAGTCAATAACGTTATATATCCTAACCTAAGGCAACCAAACATATCGGATGTAATATTTTACAACATTCCCGTCACTTCGGCCCCTACTTCTCGGTGGGAACATTATATACGCCTATAACGTTATATATTCTAGTCTAAGGCAACCTAACATCTCGGATGTAATATTTTACTACATTCCTGGCGTGTCGGCCCCTATTTCTCGGTGGGAACATTATATACGTCTTTAACGATATATATCCTAGCCTAAGGCAATACTAACTTGTCGAATGTATAATTTTACAACATTCCCGTCACTTCGGCCCCTAGTTCTCGGTGGGAACATTATATACGTCTATAACGTTATATATCTTAGCCTAAGGCAATGCTAGCATCTCGGATGTAATATTTTACAACATTCCTGGCGCGCCGGCACCTATTTCTCGGTGGGAACATTATACACGTCTATAACTTTACATATCCTAGCCTAAGGCAACCTAACATCTCGGATGTAATATTTTACTACATTCCTGGCGCGCCGGCTCCCACTTCTCGGTGGGAATACTATATACGTCTATATCGCTATATATCATAGCCTAAGGCAACCTAACATGTCGAGCGTAATATTTTACAACATTCCTGGCTCGTCGGCCCCTACTTCTCGGTGGGAACATTATATACGTCTATAACGTTACTTATCCTAGCCTAAGGCAACCCAACATCTCGGATGTTATATTTTACTACATTCCTGGCGCGCCGGCCCCTACTTCTCGGTGGGAACATTATATACGTCTATATCGCCATATATCATAACGTAAGGCAACCTAACATGTCGAGCGTAATATTTTACAACATTCCTGGCTCGTCGGTCCCTACTTCTCGGTGGGAACATTATATACGTCTATGACGCTATATATCCTAGCCTAAGGCAACCTAACACCTCGGATGTAATGTTTTACAACATTCCTGGCGTGTCGGCCCCTATTTCTCGGTGGGAACATTGTATATGTCTATAACGCTATATGTGATAGCCTGAGACAACCTAACATGTCGAATATAATATTTTACAATATTCCTGGCGCGTCGGCAACTACTTCTCGGTTGGAACTGTATATACGACTATAACGTTATATATCCTAACCTAAGACAACTTAACATGTCGAATGTAATATTTGATCACATTCCTGGCTCGTTGGCCCCTACTTCTCGGTGGGAACATTATATACGTCTATAACGTTATATATCCAATCCTAAGGGAACCTAACATTTCGTATGTAATATTTTACAACATTCCTGGCGTGTCGGCCCCTATGTCTCGGTGGGAACATTATATACGTCTTTAACGCTATATATACTATCCTAAGGCAACCTAACTTGTCGAGCGTAATATTTTACAACATTCATGGCGCGTCGGCACCTACTTCTCGGTGGGAACATGATATACGTCTATAAAGTTATATATCCTAGCCTAAGGCAACCTAACATACCGGATGTAATATTTTACCACATTCCTGGCGCGCTGGCCCCTACTTCTCGGTGGGAACATTATATACGTCTATAACGCCATATATCCTAACTTAAGGCAACCAAAAATGTCGAGCGTAATATTTTACTACATTCCTGGCGTGTCGGCCCCTATTTCTCGGTGGGAACATTATATACGTCTATCACGTTACTTATTCTAGCATAAGGCAACCTAACACGTCGGATGTTATATTTTACTACATTCCTGGCGCGCCGGCCCCCACATCTCGGTGGGAACATTATATACGTCTATATCGCTATATATCATAGCCTAAGGCAATCCTAACGTGTCGAATGTTTAATTTTACAACATTCCCGTCACTTCGGCCCCTACTTCTCGGTGGGAACATTATATACGTCTATAACGTTATATATCCTAGTCTAAGGCAACCTAACATCTCGGATGTAATATTTTACTACATTCGTGTCGCACCGGCCCCTACTTCTCGGTGGGAACATTATATACGTCTATAACGTTACTTATCCTAGCCTAAGGCAACCCAACATCTCGGATGTTATATTTTACTACATTCCTGGCGCGCCGGCCCCTACTTCTCGGTGGGGCCATTATATACGTCTATACCGCTATATATCATAACGTAAGGCAACCTAACATGTCGAGCGTAATATTTTACAACATTCCTGGCTCGTCGGTCCCTACTTCTCGGTGGGAACATTATATACGTCTATAACGCTATATATCCTAGCCTAAGGCAACCTAACACCTCGGATGTAATGTTTTACAACATTCCTGGCGTGTCGGCCCCTATTTCTCGGTGGGAACATTGTATACGTCTATAACGTTATATATCTTAGCCTAAGGCAATGCTAACATCTCGGATGTAATATTTTACCACATTTCTGGCTCGTTGCCCCTACTTCTCGGTGGGAACATTATATACGTCTATAACGTTATATATCCTAGCCTAAGGCAACCTAACATCTCGGATGTTATATTTTACTACATTCCCGGCGCGCGGGCCCCTACTTCTCGGTGGGAACATTATATACGTCTATAACGTTATATATCCTAGCCTAAGGCAAACTAACATGTCGAATGTAATATTTTACAACATTCCCGTCACTTCGGCACCTACTTCTCGGTGGGAACATTATATACGTCTATAACGTTATATATCCTAGCGTAAGGCAACCTAACATCTCGGATGTAATATTTTACTACATTCCTGGCTCGCCGGCCCCCACTTCTCGGTGGGAACATTATATACGTCTATATCGCTATATATCATAGCCTAAGGCAACCTAACATGTCGAGCGTAATATTTTACAACATTCCTGGCTCGTCGGCCCCTACTTCTCGGTGGGAACGTTATATACGTCTATAACGTTATATATCCTAACCTAAGGCAACCTAACATCTCGGATGTAATATTTTACTACACTCCTGGCTCGCCGGCCCCCACTTCTCGGTGGGAACATTATATACGTCTATATCGCTATATATCATAGCCTAAGGCAACCTAACATGTCGAGCGTAATATTTTACAACATTCCTGGCTCGTCGGGCCCTACTTCTCGGTGGGAACATTATATACGTCTATAACGTTATATATCCTAACCTAAGGGAACCTAATATCTCGGAAGTAATATTCGATAACATTCCTGGCGTGTAGGCCCGTAGTTCTCGGTGGGAACATTATATACGTCTATAACGTTATATATCCTAGCCTAAGGTAATCCTAACATCTCGGATGTAATATTTTACAACATTCCTGGCGCGTCGGCACCTACATCTCGGTGGGAACATTATATACGTCTATAACGTTATATATCCTAACCTAAGGGAACCTAACATCTCGGAAGTAATATTCGATAACATTCCTGGCGTGTAGGCCCGAAGTTCTCGGTGGGAATATCATATACGTCTATAACGTTATATATCCTAGCCTAAGGCAATCCTAACATGTCGAGCGTAATATTTTACAACATTCCTGGCTCGTCGGGCCCTACTTCTCGGTGGGAACATTATATACGTCTATAACGTTATATATCCTAACCTAAGGGAACCTAATATCTCGGAAGTAATATTCGATAACATTCCTGGCGTGTAGGCCCGTAGTTCTCGGTGGGAACATTATATACGTCTATAACGTTATATATCCTAGCCTAAGGTAATCCTAACATCTCGGATGTAATATTTTACAACATTCCTGGCGCGTCGGCACCTACATCTCGGTGGGAACATTATATACGTCTATAACGTTATATATCCTAACCTAAGGGAACCTAACATCTCGGAAGTAATATTCGATAACATTCCTGGCGTGTAGGCCCGAAGTTCTCGGTGGGAATATCATATACGTCTATAACGTTATATATCCTAGCCTAAGGCAATCCTAACATGTCGAGCGTAATATTTTACAACATTCCTGGCTCGTCGGTCCCTACTTCTCGGTGGGAACATTATATACGTCTATGACGCTATATATCCTAGCCTAAGGCAACCTAACACCTCGGATGTAATGTTTTACAACATTCCTGGCGTGTCGGCCCCTATTTCTCGGTGGGAACATTGTATATGTCTATAACGCTATATGTGATAGCCTGAGACAACCTAACATGTCGAATATAATATTTTACAATATTCCTGGCGCGTCGGCAACTACTTCTCGGTTGGAACTGTATATACGACTATAACGTTATATATCCTAACCTAAGACAACTTAACATGTCGAATGTAATATTTGATCACATTCCTGGCTCGTTGGCCCCTACTTCTCGGTGGGAACATTATATACGTCTATAACGTTATATATCCAATCCTAAGGGAACCTAACATTTCGTATGTAATATTTTACAACATTCCTGGCGTGTCGGCCCCTATGTCTCGGTGGGAACATTATATACGTCTTTAACGCTATATATACTATCCTAAGGCAACCTAACTTGTCGAGCGTAATATTTTACAACATTCATGGCGCGTCGGCACCTACTTCTCGGTGGGAACATGATATACGTCTATAAAGTTATATATCCTAGCCTAAGGCAACCTAACATACCGGATGTAATATTTTACCACATTCCTGGCGCGCTGGCCCCTACTTCTCGGTGGGAACATTATATACGTCTATAACGCCATATATCCTAACTTAAGGCAACCAAAAATGTCGAGCGTAATATTTTACTACATTCCTGGCGTGTCGGCCCCTATTTCTCGGTGGGAACATTATATACGTCTATCACGTTACTTATTCTAGCATAAGGCAACCTAACACGTCGGATGTTATATTTTACTACATTCCTGGCGCGCCGGCCCCCACATCTCGGTGGGAACATTATATACGTCTATATCGCTATATATCATAGCCTAAGGCAATCCTAACGTGTCGAATGTTTAATTTTACAACATTCCCGTCACTTCGGCCCCTACTTCTCGGTGGGAACATTATATACGTCTATAACGTTATATATCCTAGTCTAAGGCAACCTAACATCTCGGATGTAATATTTTACTACATTCGTGTCGCACCGGCCCCTACTTCTCGGTGGGAACATTATATACGTCTATAACGTTACTTATCCTAGCCTAAGGCAACCCAACATCTCGGATGTTATATTTTACTACATTCCTGGCGCGCCGGCCCCTACTTCTCGGTGGGGCCATTATATACGTCTATACCGCTATATATCATAACGTAAGGCAACCTAACATGTCGAGCGTAATATTTTACAACATTCCTGGCTCGTCGGTCCCTACTTCTCGGTGGGAACATTATATACGTCTATAACGCTATATATCCTAGCCTAAGGCAACCTAACACCTCGGATGTAATGTTTTACAACATTCCTGGCGTGTCGGCCCCTATTTCTCGGTGGGAACATTGTATACGTCTATAACGTTATATATCTTAGCCTAAGGCAATGCTAACATCTCGGATGTAATATTTTACCACATTTCTGGCTCGTTGCCCCTACTTCTCGGTGGGAACATTATATACGTCTATAACGTTATATATCCTAGCCTAAGGCAACCTAACATCTCGGATGTTATATTTTACTACATTCCCGGCGCGCGGGCCCCTACTTCTCGGTGGGAACATTATATACGTCTATAACGTTATATATCCTAGCCTAAGGCAAACTAACATGTCGAATGTAATATTTTACAACATTCCCGTCACTTCGGCACCTACTTCTCGGTGGGAACATTATATACGTCTATAACGTTATATATCCTAGCGTAAGGCAACCTAACATCTCGGATGTAATATTTTACTACATTCCTGGCTCGCCGGCCCCCACTTCTCGGTGGGAACATTATATACGTCTATATCGCTATATATCATAGCCTAAGGCAACCTAACATGTCGAGCGTAATATTTTACAACATTCCTGGCTCGTCGGCCCCTACTTCTCGGTGGGAACGTTATATACGTCTATAACGTTATATATCCTAACCTAAGGCAACCTAACATCTCGGATGTAATATTTTACTACACTCCTGGCTCGCCGGCCCCCACTTCTCGGTGGGAACATTATATACGTCTATATCGCTATATATCATAGCCTAAGGCAACCTAACATGTCGAGCGTAATATTTTACAACATTCCTGGCTCGTCGGGCCCTACTTCTCGGTGGGAACATTATATACGTCTATAACGTTATATATCCTAACCTAAGGGAACCTAATATCTCGGAAGTAATATTCGATAACATTCCTGGCGTGTAGGCCCGTAGTTCTCGGTGGGAACATTATATACGTCTATAACGTTATATATCCTAGCCTAAGGTAATCCTAACATCTCGGATGTAATATTTTACAACATTCCTGGCGCGTCGGCACCTACATCTCGGTGGGAACATTATATACGTCTATAACGTTATATATCCTAACCTAAGGGAACCTAACATCTCGGAAGTAATATTCGATAACATTCCTGGCGTGTAGGCCCGAAGTTCTCGGTGGGAATATCATATACGTCTATAACGTTATATATCCTAGCCTAAGGCAATCCTAACATGTCGAGCGTAATATTTTACAACATTCCTGGCTCGTCGGGCCCTACTTCTCGGTGGGAACATTATATACGTCTATAACGTTATATATCCTAACCTAAGGGAACCTAATATCTCGGAAGTAATATTCGATAACATTCCTGGCGTGTAGGCCCGTAGTTCTCGGTGGGAACATTATATACGTCTATAACGTTATATATCCTAGCCTAAGGTAATCCTAACATCTCGGATGTAATATTTTACAACATTCCTGGCGCGTCGGCACCTACATCTCGGTGGGAACATTATATACGTCTATAACGTTATATATCCTAACCTAAGGGAACCTAACATCTCGGAAGTAATATTCGATAACATTCCTGGCGTGTAGGCCCGAAGTTCTCGGTGGGAATACCATATACGTCTATAACGTTATATATCCTAGCCTAAGGCAATCCTAACATGTCGAGCGTAATATTTTACAACATTCCTGGCTCGTCGGGCCCTACTTCTCGGTGGGAACATTATATACGTCTATAACGTTATATATCCTAGCCTAAGGCAACCTAACATCTCGGATGTTATATTTTACTACATTCCCGGCGCGCCGGCCCCTACTTCTCGGTGGGAACATTATATACGTCTATAACGTTATATATCCTAGCCTAAGGTAATCCTAACATCTCGGATGTAATATTTTACTACATTCCTGGCGCGCCGGCCCCCACTTCTCGGTGGGAACATTATATACGTCTATAACGTTATATATCCTAACCTAAGGCAAACTAACATGTCGAATGTAATATTTTACAACATTCCCGTCACTTCGGCACCTACTTCTCGGTGGGAACATTATATACGTCTGTAACGTTATATATCCTAGCCTAAGGCAACCTAACATCTCGGATGTAATATTTTACAACATTCCTGGCGTGTCGGCCCCTATTTCTCGGTGGGAACATTGTATACGTCTTTAACGCTATATATCCTAGCCTGAGACAACCTAACATGTCGAATATAATATTTTACAATATTCCTGGCGCGTTGGCAACTACTTCTCGGTGGGAACAATATATACGTCTATACCGTTATATATCCTAACCTAAGACAACTTAACATGTCGAATGTAATATTTTACCACATTCCTGGCTCGTTGGCCCCTACTTGTCGGTGGGAACATTATATACGTCTATAACGTTATATATCCTAACCTAAGGGAACCTAACATCTCGGATGTATTATTTTACAACATTCCTGATGTGTCGGCCCCTATTTCTCTGTGGGAACATTATATACGTCTTTAAAGCTATATATCCTAGCCTAAGGCAACCTAACTTGTGGAGCGTAATATTTTACAGCATTCCTGGCGCATCGGCCCCTACTTCTCGGGTGGAACATTATATACGTCTATAACGTTATATATCCTAACCTAAGGCAACCTAACATCTCGGATGTAATATTTTACAACATTCGTGGCACGTCGGCCCCTACTTCTGGGTGGGAACATTATATACGTCTATAACGCTATATATCCTAGCCTAAGGCAAACTAACATATCTAATGTAATATTTTACAACATTCCCCTCAATTCGGCACCTACTTCTTGGTGGGAACATTATATACGTCTATAACGTTATATATCCTAACCTAAGGCAACCTAACATCTCGGATGTAATATTTTACTACATTCCTGGCACGTCGGCCACTACTTCTCGGTGGGAACATTATATAAGTCTATAACGCTATATATCCTAGCCTAAGGCATACTAACATGTCGAATGTTATATTTTACAACATTCCCGTCACTTCGGCACCTACTTCTCGGTGGGAACATTATATACGTCTATAACGTTATATATCCTAGCCTAAGGCAACCTAACATCTCGGATGTTATATTTTACTACATTCCCGGCGCGCCGTCCCCTACTTCTCGGTGGGAACATTATATACGTCTATATCCTTATATATCCTAGCCTAAGGCAACCTAACATCTGGGATGTTATATTTTACTACATTCCCGGCGAGCCGGCCCCTACTCTCGGTGGGAACATTATATACTTCTATAACGTTATATATCCTAGCCTAAGGTAATCCTAACAACTCGGATGTAATATTTTACAACATTCCTGGCGCGTCGGCACCTACCTCTCGGTGGGAACATTATATACGTCTATAACGTTATATATCCTAACCTAAGGGAACCTAACATCTCGGAAGTAATATTTGATAACATTCCTGGCGTGTAGGCCCGTAATTCTCGGTGGGAATATCATATACGTCTATAACGTTATATATCCTAGCCTAAGGCAACCTAGCATATCGGATGCAATATTTTACTACATTCCTGACTCGCCGGCCCCCACTTCTCGGTGGGAACATTATATACGTCTATATCGCTATATATCATAGCCTAAGGCAACCTAACATGTCGAGCGTAATATTTTACAACATTCCTGGCTCGTCGGCCCCTACTTCTCGGTGGGAACAATATATACGTCTATAACGTTATATATCCTAACCTAAGGGAACCTAACATCTCGGAAGTAATTTTCGATAACATTCCTGGCGTGTAGGGCCGTAGTTCTCGGTGGGAATATCATATACGTCTATAAAGTTATATATCCTAGCCTAAGGCAATCCTAACATGTCGAATGTAATATTTTACAGCATTCCTGGCGCATCGGCCCCTACTTGTCGGGTGGAACATTATATACGTCTATAACGTTATATATCCTAACCTAAGGCAACCTAACATCTCGGATGTAATATTTTACTACATTCGTGGCACGTCGGCCCCTACTTCTGGGTGGGAACATTATATACGTCTATAACGCTGTATATCCTAGCCTAAGGCAAACTAACATCCCGGATGTAATATTTTACTGCATTCCTGGCACGTCGGCCACTACTTCTCGGTGGGAACATTATATAAGTCTATAACGCTATATATCCTAGCCTAAGGCATACTAACATGTCGAATGTAATACATTACAACATTCCCGTCACTTCGGCACCTACTTCTCGGTGGGAACATTATATACGTCTATAACGTTATATATCCTAGCCTATGGCAACCTAACATCTCGGATGTTATATTTTACAACATTCCTGGCGCGTCGGCACCTCCTTCTCGGTGGGAACATTATGTACGTCTATAACGTTATATATCCTAACCTAAGGGAACCTAACACCTCGGATGTAATGTTTTACAACATTCCTGGCGTGTCGGCCCCTATTTCTCGGTGGGAATATTATATATGTCTATAACGCTATGTGTCCTAGCCTGAGACAACATAACATGTCGAATATAATATTTTACAATATTCCTGGCGCGTCGGCAACTACTTCTCGGAGGGAACTGTATATACGTCTATAACGTTATATATCCTAACCTAAGACAACTTAACATGTCGAATGTAATATTTTACCACACTCCTGGCTCGTTGGCCCCTACTTCTCGGTGGGAACATTATATACGTCTATAACGTTATATATCCTAACCTAAGGGAACCTAACATCTCGGATGTAATATTTTACAACATTCCTGGCGTGTCGGCCCCTATTTCTCGGGGGGAACATTATATACGTCTTTAACGTTATATATCCTAACCTAAGGCAACCTAACATCTCGGATGTAATATTTTACAACATTCCCGTCACTTCGGCCCCTACTTCTCGGTGGGAACATTATATACGTCTATAACGTTATATATCCTAGCCTAAGGCAACCTAACATACCGGATGTAATATTTTACAACATTCCTGGCGCGCCGGCACCTATTTCTCGGTGGGAATATTATATACGTCTATAACGCCATATATCCTAACTTAAGGCAACCAAAAATGTCGAGCGCAATATTTTACTGCATTCCTGGCGTGTCGGCCCCTATTTCTCGGTGGGAATATTATATACGTCTTTAACGCTATATGTCCTAGCCTGAGACAACCTAACATGTCGAATGTAATATTTTACAACATTCCTGGGGCGTCGGCCCCTATTTCTCGGTAGGAACATTATATACGTCTATAACGTTATATATCCTAACCTAAGGCAACCTAACAGCTCGGATGTAATATTTTACAACATTCCCGTCACTTCGGCCCCTACTTCTCGGTGCGAACATTATATACGTCTATAACGTTATATATCCTAGCCTAAGGCAATCCTCACATCTCGGATGTAATGTTTTACAACATTCCTGGCGCGCCGGCACCTATTTCTCGGTGGGAACATTATATACGTCTATAACGTTATATATCCTAGCCTAAGGCAAACTAACATCTCGGATGTAATATTTTACAACATTCCTGGCGCGCCGGCACCTATTTCTCGGTGGGAACATTATATACGTCTATAACTTTACATATCCTAGCCTAAGGCAACCTAACATCTCGGATGTAATATTTTACTACATTCCTGGCGCGCCGGTCCCCACTTCTCGGTGGGAACATTATATACGTCTATATCGCTATATATCATACCCTAAGGCAACCGAACATGTGGAGCGTAATATTTTACAACATTCCTGGCTCGTCGACCCCTACTTCTCGGTGGGAACATTATATACGTCTATAACGTTATATATCCTAACCTAAGGGAACCTAACATCTCGGATGTATTATTTTACAACATTCCTGGCGTGTCGGCCCCTATTTCTCGGTGGGAACATTATATACGTCTTTAACGCTATATATCCTAGCCTAAGGCAACCTAACTTGTGGAGCGTAATATTTTACAGCATTCCTGGCGCATCGGCCCCTACTTCTCGGGTGGAACATTATATACGTCTATAACGTTATATATCCTAACCTAAGGCAACCTAACATCTCGGATGTAATATTTTACAACATTAGTGGCACGTCGGCCCCTACTTCTGGGTGGGAACATTATATACGTCTATAACGCTATATATCCTAGCCTAAGGCAAACTAACATATCTAATGTAATATTTTACAATATTCCCCTCAATTCGGCACCTACTTCTCGGTGGGAACATTATATACGTCTATAACGTTATATATCCTAACCTAAGGCAACCTAACATCTCGGATGTAATATTTTACTACATTCCTGGCACGTCGGCCACTACTTCTCGGTGGGAACATTATATAAGTCTATAACGCTATATATCCTAGCCTAAGGCATACTAACATGTCGAATGTTATATTTTACAACATTCCCGTCACTTCGGCACCTACTTCTCGGTGGGAACATTATATACGTCTATAACGTTATATATCCTAGCCTAAGGCAACCTAACATCTCGGATGTTATATTTTACTACATTCCCGGCGCGCCGGCCCCTACTTCTCGGTGGGAACATTATATACGTCTATAACCTTATATATCCTAGCCTAAGGCAACCTAACATCTCGGATGTTATATTTTACTACATTCCCGGCGAGCCGGCCCCTACTCTCGGTGGGAACATTATATACGTCTATAACGTTATATATCCTAGCCTAAGGTAATCCTAACAACTCGGATGTAATATTTTACAACATTCCTGGCGCGTCGGCACCTACTTCTCGGTGGGAACATTATATACGTCTATAACGTTATATATCCTAACCTAAGGGAACCTAACATCTCGGAAGTAATATTTGATAACATTCCTGGCGTGTAGGCCCGTAATTCTCGGTGGGAATATCATATACGTCTATAACGTTATATATCCTGGCCTAAGGCAATCCTAACATGTCGAATGTAATATTTTACAGCATTCCTGCGCGTCGGCCCCTACTTCTCGGGTGGAACATTATATACGCCTATAACGTTATATATCCTAACCTAAGGCAACCTAACAACTTGGATGTAATATTTTACTACATTCCTGGCACGTCGGCCACTACTTCTCGGTGGGAACATTATATAAGTCTATGACGCTATATATCCTAGCCTAAGGCAAACCTAGCATCTCGGATGTAATATTTTACAACATTCCTGGCGCGCCGGCACCTATTTCTCGGTGCGAACATTATATACGTCTATAACTTTACATATCCTAGCCTAAGGCAACCTAACATCTCGGATGTAATATTTTACTACATTCCTGGCGCGCCGGCCCCCACTTCTCGGTGGGAACATTATATACGTCTATATCGCTATATATCATAGCCTAAGGCAACCGAACATGTCGAGCGTAATATTTTACGACATTCCTGGCTCGTCGGCCCCTACTTCTCGGTGGGAACATTATATACGTCTATAACGTTATATATCCTAACCTAAGGGAACCTAACATCTCGGAAGTAATATTTGATAACATTCCTGGCGTGTAGGCCCGTAGTTCTCGGTGGGAATATCATATACGTCTATAAAGTTATATATCCTAGCCTAAGGCAATCCTAACATGTCGAATGTAATATTTTACAGCATTCCTGGCGCATCGGCCCCTACTTGTCGGGTGGAACATTATATACGTCTATAACGTTATATATCCTAACCTAAGGCAACCTAACATCTCGGATGTAATATTTTACTACATTCGTGGCACGTCGGCCCCTACTTCTGGGTGGGAACATTATATACGTCTATAACGCTGTATATTCTAGCCTAAGGCAAACTAACATCCCGGATGTAATATTTTACTGCATTCCTGGCACGTCGGCCACTACTTCTCGGTGGGAACATTATATAAGTCTATAACGCTATATATCCTAGCCTAAGGCATACTAACATGTCGAATGTAATACATTACAACATTCCCGTCACTTCGGCACCTACTTCTCGGTGGGAACATTATATACGTCTATAACGTTATATATCCTAGCCTATGGCAACCTAACATCTCGGATGTTATATTTTACTACATTCCCGGCGCGCCGGCCCCTACTTCTCGGTGGGAACATTATATACGTCTATAACGTTATATATCCTAACCTAAGGCAACCTAACATATCGGATGTAATATTTTACTACATTCCTGGCACGTCGGCCACTACTTCTCGGTGGGAACATTATATAAGTCTATAACGCTATATATCCTAGCCTAAGGCATACTAACATGTCGAATGTAATATTTTACAACATTCCCGTAACTTCGGCACCTACTTCTCGGTGGGAACATTATATACGTCTATAGCGTTCTATATCCTAGCCTAAGGCAACCTAACATCTCGGATGTTATATTTTACTACATTCCCGGCGCGCCGGCCCCTACTTCTCGGTGGGAACATTATATACGTCTATAACGTTATATATCCTAGCCTAAGGTAATCCTCACATCTCGGATGTAATATTTTACAACATTCCTGGCGCGTCGGCACCTACTTCTCGGTGGGAACATTATATACGTCTTTAACGCTATATATCCTAGCCTAAGGCAACCTAACTTGTCGAGCGTAATATTTTACTACATTCCTGGCGCGCCGGCCCCCACTTCTCGGTGGGAACATTATACACGTCTATAACGTTATATATCCTAACCTAAGGGAACCTAACATCTCGGAAGTAATATTTGATAACATTCCTGGCGTGTAGGCCCGTAGTTCTCGGTGGGAATATCATATACGTCTATAACGTTATATATCCTGGCCTAAGGTAATCCTAACATCTCGGATGTAATATTTTACAACATTCCTGGCGCGTCGGCACCTCCTTCTCGGTGGGAACATTATGTACGTCTATAACGTTATATATCCTAACCTAAGGGAACCTAACACCTCGGATGTAATGTTTTACAACATTCCTGGCACGTCGGCCCCTACTTCTGGGTGGGAACATTATATACGTCTATAACGCTGTATATTCTAGCCTAAGGCAAACTAACATCCCGGATGTAATATTTTACTGCATTCCTGGCACGTCGGCCTCTACTTCTCGGTGGGAACATTATATAAGTCTATAACGCTATATATCCTAGCCTAAGGCATACTAACATGTCGAATGTAATACATTACAACATTCCCGTCACTTCGGCACCTACTTCTCGGTGGGAACATTATATACGTCTATAACGTTATATATCCTAGCCTATGGCAACCTAACATCTCGGATGTTATATTTTACTACATTCCCGGCGCGCCGGCCCCTACTTCTCGGTGGGAACATTATATACGTCTATAACGTTATATATCCTAACCTAAGGCAACCTAACATATCGGATGTAATATTTTACTACATTCCTGGCACGTCGGCCACTACTTCTCGGTGGGAACATTATATAAGTCTATAACGCTATATATCCTAGCCTAAGGCATACTAACATGTCGAATGTAATATTTTACAACATTCCCATAACTTCGGCACCTACTTCTCGGTGGGAACATTATATACGTCTATAGCGTTCTATATCCTAGCCTAAGGCAACCTAACATCTCGGATGTTATATTTTACTACATTCCCGGCGCGCCGGCCCCTACTTCTCGGTGGGAACATTATATACGTCTATAACGTTATATATCCTAGCCTAAGGTAATCCTCACATCTCGGATGTAATATTTTACAACATTCCTGGCGCGTCGGCACCTACTTCTCGGTGGGAATATTATATACGTCTTTAACGCTATATATCCTAGCCTAAGGCAACCTAACTTGTCGAGCGTAATATTTTACTACATTCCTGGCGCGCCGGCCCCCACTTCTCGGTGGGAACATTATACACGTCTATAACGTTATATATCCTAACCTAAGGGAACCTAACATCTCGGAAGTAATATTTGATAACATTCCTGGCGTGTAGGCCCGTAGTTCTCGGTGGGAATATCATATACGTCTATAACGTTATATATCCTGGCCTAAGGTAATCCTAACATCTCGGATGTAATATTTTACAACATTCCTGGCGCGTCGGCACCTCCTTCTCGGTGGGAACATTATGTACGTCTATAACGTTATATATCCTAACCTAAGGGAACCTAACACCTCGGATGTAATGTTTTACAACATTCCTGGCGTGTCGGCCCCAATTTCTCGGTGGGAATATTATATATGTCTATAACGCTATGTGTCCTAGCCTGAGACAACATAACATGTCGAATATAATATTTTACAATATTCCTGGCGCGTCGGCAACTACTTCTCGGAGGGAACTGTATATACGTCTATAACGTTATATATCCTAACCTAAGACAACTTAACATGTCGAATGTAATATTTTACCACACTCCTGGCTCGTTGGCCCCTACTTCTCGGTGGGAACATTATATACGTCTATAACGTTATATATCCTAACCTAAGGGAACCTAACATCTCGGATGTAATATTTTACAACATTCCTGGCGTGTCGGCCCCTATTTCTCGGTGGGAACATTATATACGTCTTTAACGTTATATATCCTAACCCAAGGCAACCTAACATCTCGGATGTAATATTTTACAACATTCCCGTCACTTCGGCCCCTACTTCTCGGTGGGAACATTATATACGTCTATAACGTTATATATCCTAGCCTAAGGCAATCCTCACATCTCGGATGTAATATTTTACAACATTCCTGGCGCGCCGGCACCTATTTCTCGGTGGGAACATTATATACGTCTATAACGTTATATATCCTAGCCTAAGGCAACCTAACATCTCGGATGTAATATTTTACTACATTCGTGGCACGTCGGCCCCTACTTCTGGGTGGGAACATTATATACGTCTATAACGCTGTATATCCTAGCCTAAGGCAAACTAACATCCCGGATGTAATATTTTACTGCATTCCTGGCACGTCGGCCACTACTTCTCGGTGGGAACATTATAAAAGTCTATACCGCTATATATCCTAGCCTAAGGCATACTAACATGTCGAATGTAATACATTACAACATTCCTGTCACTTCGGCACCTACTTCTCGGTGGGAACATTATATACGTCTATAACGTTATATATCCTAGCCTATGGCAACCTAACATCTCGGATGTAATATTTTACTACATTCCTGGCGCGCCGGCCCCCACTTCTCGGTGGGAACATTATATACGTCTATATCGCTATATATCATAGCCTAAGGCAACCGAACATGTCGAGCGTAATATTTTACGACATTCCTGGCTCGTCGGCCCCTACTTCTCGGTGGGAACATTATATACGTCTATAACGTTATATATCCTAACCTAAGGGAACCTAACATCTCGGAAGTAATATTTGATAACATTCCTGGCGTGTAGGCCCGTAGTTCTCGGTGGGAATATCATATACGTCTATAAAGTTATATATCCTAGCCTAAGGCAATCCTAACATGTCGAATGTAATATTTTACAGCATTCCTGGCGCATCGGCCCCTACTTGTCGGGTGGAACATTATATACGTCTATAACGTTATATATCCTAACCTAAGGCAACCTAACATCTCGGATGTAATATTTTACTGCATTCCAGGCACGTCGGCCACTACTTCTCGGTGGGAACATTATATAAGTCTATAACGCTATATATCCTAGCCTAAGGCATACTAACATATCGGATGTAATATTTTACAACATTCCTGGCGCGTCGGCACCTACTTCTCGGTGGGAACATTATATACGTCTTTAACGCTATATATCCTAGCCTAAGGCAACCTAACTTGTCGAGCGTAATATTTTACTACATTCCTGGCGCGCCGGCCCCCACTTCTCGGTGGGAACATTATACACGTCTATAACGTTATATATCCTAACCTAAGGGAACCTAACATCTCGGAAGTAATATTTGATAACATTCCTGGCGTGTAGGCCCGTAGTTCTCGGTGGGAATATCATATACGTCTATAACGTTATATATCCTGGCCTAAGGTAATCCTAACATCTCGGATGTAATATTTTACAACATTCCTGGCGCGTCGGCACCTCCTTCTCGGTGGGAACATTATGTACGTCTATAACGTTATATATCCTAACCTAAGGGAACCTAACACCTCGGATGTAATGTTTTACAACATTCCTGGCGTGTCGGCCCCTATTTCTCGGTGGGAATATTATATATGTCTATAACGCTATGTGTCCTAGCCTGAGACAACATAACATGTCGAATATAATATTTTACAATATTCCTGGCGCGTCGGCAACTACTTCTCGGAGGGAACTGTATATACGTCTATAACGTTATATATCCTAACCTAAGACAACTTAACATGTCGAATGTAATATTTTACCACACTCCTGGCTCGTTGGCCCCTACTTCTCGGTGGGAACATTATATACGTCTATAACGTTATATATCCTAACCTAAGGGAACCTAACATCTCGGATGTAATATTTTACAACATTCCTGGCGTGTCGGCCCCTATTTCTCGGTGGGAACATTATATACGTCTTTAACGTTATATATCCTAACCTAAGGCAACCTAACATCTCGGATGTAATATTTTACAACATTCCCGTCACTTCGGCCCCTACTTCTCGGTGGGAACATTATATACGTCTATAACGTTATATATCCTAGCCTAAGGCAATCCTCACATCTCGGATGTAATATTTTACAACATTCCTGGCGCGCCGGCACCTATTTCTCGGTGGGAACATTATATACGTCTATAACGTTATACATCCTAGCCTAAGGCAACCTAACATCTCGGATGTAATATTTTACTACATTCGTGGCACGTCGGCCCCTACTTCTGGGTGGGAACATTATATACGTCTATAACGCTATATATCCTAGCCTAAGGCATACTAACATGTCGAATGTAATACATTACAACATTCCCGTCACTTCGGCACCTACTTCTCGGTGGGAACATTATATACGTCTATAACGTTATATATCCTAGCCTAAGGCAAACTAACATCCCGGATGTAATATTTTACTGCATTCCTGGCACGTCGGCCACTACTTCTCGGTGGGAACATTATATAAGTCTATAACGCTATATATCCTAGCCTAAGGCATACTAACATGTCGAATGTAATACATTACAACATTCCCGTCACTTCGGCACCTACTTCTCGGTGGGAACATTATATACGTCTATAACGTTATATATCCTAACCTAAGGCAACCTAACATATCGGATGTAATATTTTCCTACATTCCTGGCACGTCGGCCACTACTTCTCGGTGGGAACATTATATAAGTCTATAACGCTATATATCCTAGCCTAAGGCATACTAACATGTCGAATGTAATATTTTACAACATTCCCGTAACTTCGGCACCTACTTCTCGGTGGGAACATTATATACGTCTATAACGTTATATATCCTAATCTAAGGCAACCTAACATCTCGGATGTAATATTTTACAACATTCCTGGCGTGTCGGCCACTATTTCTCGGTGGGAACATTATATACGTCTTTAACGTTATATATCCTAACCTAAGGCAACCTAACATCTCGGATGTAATATTTTACAACATTCCCGTCACTTCGGCCCCTACTTCTCGGTGGGAACATTATATACGTCTATAACGTTATATATCCTAGCCTAAGGCAATCCTCACATCTCGGATGTAATATTTTACAACATTCCTGGCGCGCCGGCACCTATTTCTCGGTGGGAACATTATATACGTCTATAACGTTATATATCCTAGCCTAAGGCAACCTAACATCTCGGATGTAATATTTTACTACATTCGTGGCACGTCGGCCCCTACTTCTGGGTGGGAACATTATATACGTCTATAACGCTGTATATCCTAGCCTAAGGCAAACTAACATCCCGGATGTAATATTTTACTGCATTCCTGGCACGTCGGCCACTACTTCTCGGTGGGAACATTATATAAGTCTATAACGCTATATATCCTAGCCTGAGGCATACTAACATGTCGAATGTAATACATTACAACATTCCTGTCACTTCGGCACCTACTTCTCGGTGGGAACATTATATACGTCTATAACGTTATATATCCTAGCCTATGGCAACCTAACATCTCGGATGTTATATTTTACTACATTCCCGGCGCGCCGGCCCCTACTTCTCGGTGGGAACATTATATACGTCCATAACGTTATATATCCTAACCTAAGGCAACCTAACATATCGGATGTAATATTTTACTACATTCCTGGCACGTCGGCCACTACTTCTCGGTGGGAACATTATATAAGTCTATAACGCTATATATCCTAGCCTAAGGCATACTAACATGTCGAATGTAATATTTTACAACATTCCCGTAACTTGGGCACCTACTTCTCGGTGGGAACATTATATACGTCTATAACGTTCTATATCCTAGCCTAAGGCAACCTAACATCTCGGATGTTATATTTTACTACATTCCCGGCGCGCCGGCCCCTATTTCTCGGTGGGAACATTATACACGTCTATAACGTTATATATCCTAACCTAAGGGAACCTAACATCTCGGAAGTAATATTTGATAACATTCCTGGCGTGTAGGCCCGTAGTTCTCGGTGGGAATATCATATACGTCTATAACGTTATATATCCTGGCCTAAGGTAATCCTAACATCTCGGATGTAATATTTTACAACATTCCTGGCGAGTCGGCACCTCCTTCTCGGTGGGAACATTATGTACGTCTATAACGTTATATATCCTAACCTAAGGGAACCTAACACCTCGGATGTAATGTTTTACAACATTCCTGGCGTGTCGGCCCCTATTTCTCGGTGGGAATATTATATATGTCTATAACGCTATGTGTCCTAGCCTGAGACAACATAACATGTCGAATATAATATTTTACAATATTCCTGGCGCGTGGGCAACTACTTCTCGGAGGGAACTGTATATACGTCTATAACGTTATATATCCTAACCTAAGACAACTTAACATGTCGAATGTAATATTTTACCACACTCCTGGCTCGTTGGCCCCTACTTCTCGGTGGGAACATTATATACGTCTATAACGTTATATATCCTAACCTAAGGGAACCTAACATCTCGGATGTAATATTTTACAACATTCCTGGCGTGTCGGCCCCTATTTCTCGGTGGGAACATTATATACGTCTTTAACGTTATATATCCTAACCTAAGGCAACCTAACATCTCGGATGTTATATTTTACTACATTCCCGGCGCGCCGGCCCCTACTTCTCGGTGGGAACATTATATACGTCCATAACGTTATACATCCTAACCTAAGGCAACCTAACATATCGGATGTAATATTTTACTACATTCCTGGCACGTCGGCCACTACTTCTCGGTGGGAACATTATATAAGTCTATAACGCTATATATCATAGCCTAAGGCATACTAACATGTCGAATGTAATATTTTACAACATTCCCGTAACTTCGGCACCTACTTCTCGGTGGGAACATTATATACGTCTATAACGTTCTATATCCTAGCCTAAGGCAACCTAACATCTCGGATGTTATATTTTACTACATTCCCGGCGCGCCGGCCCCTACTTCTCGGTGGGAACATTATATACGTCTATAACGTTATATATCCTAACCTAAGGGAACCTAACACCTCGGATGTAATGTTTTACAACATTCCTGGCGTGTCGGCCCCTATTTCTCGGTGGGAATATTATATATGTCTATAACGCTATGTGTCCTAGCCTGAGACAACATAACATGTCGAATATAATATTTTACAATATTCCTGGCGCGTCGGCAACTACTTCTCGGAGGGAACTGTATATACGTCTATAACGTTATATATCCTAACCTAAGACAACTTAACATGTCGAATGTAATATTTTACCACACTCCTGGCTCGTTGGCCCCTACTTCTCGGTGGGAACATTATATACGTCTATAACGTTATATATCCTAACCTAAGGGAACCTAACATCTCGGATGTAATATTTTACAACATTCCTGGCGTGTCGGCCCCTATTTCTCGGTGGGAACATTATATACGTCTTTAACGTTATATATCCTAACCTAAGGCAACCTAACATCTCGGATGTAATATTTTACAACATTCCCGTCACTTCGGCCCCTACTTCTCGGTGGGAACATTATATACGTCTATAACGTTATATATCCTAGCCTAAGGCAATCCTCACATCTCGGATGTAATATTTTACAACATTCCTGGCGCGCCGGCACCTATTTCTCGGTGGGAACATTATATACGTCTATAACGTTATATATCCTAGCCTAAGGCAACCTAACATCTCGGATGTAATATTTTACTACATTCGTGGCACGTCGGCCCCTACTTCTGGGTGGGAACATTATATACGTCTATAACGCTATATATCCTAGCCTAAGGCATACTAACATGTCGAATGTAATACATTACAACATTCCCGTCACTTCGGCACCTACTTCTCGGTGGGAACATTATATACGTCTATAACGTTATATATCCTAGCCTAAGGCAAACTAACATCCCGGATGTAATATTTTACTGCATTCCTGGCACGTCGGCCACTACTTCTCGGTGGGAACATTATATAAGTCTATAACGCTATATATCCTAGCCTAAGGCATACTAACATGTCGAATGTAATACATTACAACATTCCCGTCACTTCGGCACCTACTTCTCGGTGGGAACATTATATACGTCTATAACGTTATATATCCTAGCCTATGGCAACCTAACATCTCGGATGTTATATTTTACTACATTCCCGGCGCGCCGGCCCCTACTTCTCGGTGGGAACATTATATACGTCTATAACGTTATATATCCTAACCTAAGGCAACCTAACATATCGGATGTAATATTTTACTACATTCCTGGCACGTCGGCCACTACTTCTCGGTGGGAACATTATATAAGTCTATAACGCTATATATCCTAGCCTAAGGCATACTAACATGTCGAATGTAATACTTTACAACATTCCCGTCACTTCGGCACCTACTTCTCGGTGGGAACATTATATACGTCTATAACGTTATATATCCTAGCCTATGGCAACCTAACATCTCGGATGTTATATTTTACTACATTCCCGGCGCGCCGGCCCCTACTTCTCGGTGGGAACATTATATACGTCTATAACGTTATATATCCTAACCTAAGGCAACCTAACATATCGGATGTAATATTTTACTACATTCCTGGCACGTCGGCCACTACTTCTCGGTGGGAACATTATATAAGTCTATAACGCTATATATCCTAGCCTAAGGCATACTAACATGTCGAATGTAATATTTTACAACATTCCCGTAACTTCGGCACCTACTTCTCGGTGGGAACATTATATACGTCTATAACGTTATATATCCTAGCCTAAGGCAACCTAACATCTCGGATGTAATATTTTACAACATTCCTGGCGTGTCGGCCCCTATTTCTCGGTGGGAACATTATATACGTCTTTAACGTTATATATCCTAACCTAAGGCAACCTAACATCTCGGATGTAATATTTTACAACATTCCCGTCACTTCGGCCCCTACTTCTCGGTGGGAACATTATATACGTCTATAACGTTATATATCCTAGCCTAAGGCAATCCTCACATCTCGGATGTAATATTTTACAACATTCCTGGCGCGCCGGCACCTATTTCTCGGTGGGAACATTATATACGTCTATAACGTTATATATCCTAGCCTAAGGCAACCTAACATCTCGGATGTAATATTTTACTACATTCGTGGCACGTCGGCCCCTACTTCTGGGTGGGAACATTATATACGTCTATAACGCTGTATATCCTAGCCTAAGGCAAACTAACATCCCGGATGTAATATTTTACTGCATTCCTGGCACGTCGGCCACTACTTCTCGGTGGGAACATTATATAAGTCTATAACGCTATATATCCTAGCCTAAGGCATACTAACATGTCGAATGTAATACATTACAACATTCCTGTCACTTCGGCACCTACTTCTCGGTGGGAACATTATATACGTCTATAACGTTATATATCCTAGCCTATGGCAACCTAACATCTCGGATGTTATATTTTACTACATTCCCGGCGCGCCGGCCCCTACTTCTCGGTGGGAACATTATATACGTCCATAACGTTATATATCCTAACCTAAGGCAACCTAACATATCGGATGTAATATTTTACTACATTCCTGGCACGTCGGCCACTACTTCTCGGTGGGAACATTATATAAGTCTATAACGCTATATATCCTAGCCTAAGGCATACTAACATGTCGAATGTAATATTTTACAACATTCCCGTAACTTCGGCACCTACTTCTCGGTGGGAACATTATATACGTCTATAACGTTCTATATCCTAGCCTAAGGCAACCTAACATCTCGGATGTTATATTTTACTACATTCCCGGCGCGCCGGCCCCTATTTCTCGGTGGGAACATTATACACGTCTATAACGTTATATATCCTAACCTAAGGGAACCTAACATCTCGGAAGTAATATTTGATAACATTCCTGGCGTGTAGGCCCGTAGTTCTCGGTGGGAATATCATATACGTCTATAACGTTATATATCCTGGCCTAAGGTAATCCTAACATCTCGGATGTAATATTTTACAACATTCCTGGCGAGTCGGCACCTCCTTCTCGGTGGGAACATTATGTACGTCTATAACGTTATATATCCTAACCTAAGGGAACCTAACACCTCGGATGTAATGTTTTACAACATTCCTGTCGTGTCGGCCCCTATTTCTCGGTGGGAATATTATATATGTCTATAACGCTATGTGTCCTAGCCTGAGACAACATAACATGTCGAATATAATATTTTACAATATTCCTGGCGCGTCGGCAACTACTTCTCGGAGGGAACTGTATATACGTCTATAACGTTATATATCCTAACCTAAGACAACTTAACATGTCGAATGTAATATTTTACCACACTCCTGGCTCGTTGGCCCCTACTTCTCGGTGGGAACATTATATACGTCTATAACGTTATATATCCTAACCTAAGGGAACCTTACATCTCGGATGTAATATTTTACAACATTCCTGGCGTGTCGGCCCCTATTTCTCGGTGGGAACATTATATACGTCTTTAACGTTATATATCCTAACCTAAGGCAACCTAACATCTCGGATGTAATATTTTACAACATTCCCGTCACTTCGGCCCCTACTTCTCGGTGGGAACATTATATACGTCTATAACGTTATATATCCTAGCCTAAGGCAATCCTCACATCTCGGATGTAATATTTTACAACATTCCTGGCGCGCCGGCACCTATTTCTCGGTGGGAACATTATATACGTCTATAACGTTATATATCCTAGCCTAAGGCAACCTAACATCTCGGATGTAATATTTTACTACATTCGTGGCACGTCGGCCCCTACTTCTGGGTGGGAACATTATATACGTCTATAACGCTATATATCCTAGCCTAAGGCATACTAACATGTCGAATGTAATACATTACAACATTCCCGTCACTTCGGCACCTACTTCTCGGTGGGAACATTATATACGTCTATAACGTTATATATCCTAGCCTAAGGCAAACTAACATCCCGGATGTTATATTTTACTACATTCCCGGCGCGCCGGCCCCTACTTCTCGGTGGGAACATTATATACGTCTATAACGTTATATATCCTAACCTAAGGCAACCTAACATATCGGATGTAATATTTTCCTACATTCCTGGCACGTCGGCCACTACTTCTCGGTGGGAACATTATATAAGTCTATAACGCTATATATCCTAGCCTAAGGCATACTAACATGTCGAATGTAATATTTTACAACATTCCCGTAACTTCGGCACCTACTTCTCGGTGGGAACATTATATACGTCTATAACGTTATATATCCTAGCCTAAGGCAACCTAACATCTCGGATGTAATATTTTACAACATTCCTGGCGTGTCGGCCCCTATTTCTCGGTGGGAACATTATATACGTCTTTAACGTTATATATCCTAACCTAAGGCAACCTAACATCTCGGATGTAATATTTTACAACATTCCCGTCACTTCGGCCCCTACTTCTCGGTGGGAACATTATATACGTCTATAACGTTATATATCCTAGCCTAAGGCAATCCTCACATCTCGGATGTAATATTTTACAACATTCCTGGCGCGCCGGCACCTATTTCTCGGTGGGAACATTATATACGTCTATAACGTTATATATCCTAGCCTAAGGCAACCTAACATCTCGGATGTAATATTTTACTACATTCGTGGCACGTCGGCCCCTACTTCTGGGTGGGAACATTATATACGTCTATAACGCCGTATATCCTAGCCTAAGGCAAACTAACATCCCGGATGTAATATTTTACTGCATTCCTGGCACGTCGGCCACTACTTCTCGGTGGGAACATTATATAAGTCTATAACGCTATATATCCTAGCCTAAGGCAAACTAACATCCCGGATGTAATATTTTACTGCATTCCTGGCACGTCGGCCACTACTTCTCGGTGGGAACATTATATAAGTCTATAACGCTATATATCCTAGCCTAAGGCATACTAACATGTCGAATGTAATACATTACAACATTCCCGTCACTTCGGCACCTACTTCTCGGTGGGAACATTATATACGTCTATAACGTTATATATCCTAGCCTATGGCAACCTAACATCTCGGATGTTATATTTTACTACATTCCCGGCGCGCCGGCCCCTACTTCTCGGTGGGAACATTATATACGTCCATAACGTTATATATCCTAACCTAAGGCAACCTAACATATCGGATGTAATATTTTACTACATTCCTGGCACGTCGGCCACTACTTCTCGGTGGGAACATTATATAAGTCTATAACGCTATATATCCTAGCCTAAGGCATACTAACATGTCGAATGTAATATTTTACAACATTCCCGTAACTTCGGCACCTACTTCTCGGTGGGAACATTATATACGTCTATAACGTTCTATATCCTAGCCTAAGGCAACCTAACATCTCGGATGTTATATTTTACTACATTCCCGGCGCGCCGGCCCCTACTTCTCGGTGGGAACATTATATACGTCTATAACGTTATATATCCTAACCTAAGGGAACCTAACATCTCGGAAGTAATATTTGATAACATTCCTGGCGTGTAGGCCCGTAGTTCTCGGTGGGAATATCATATACGTCTATAACGTTATATATCCTGGCCTAAGGTAATCCTACCATCTCGGATGTAATATTTTACAACATTCCTGGCGCGTCGGCACCTCCTTCTCGGTGGGAACATTATGTACGTCTATAACGTTATATATCCTAACCTAAGGGAACCTAACACCTCGGATGTAATGTTTTACAACATTCCTGGCGTGTCGGCCCCTATTTCTCGGTGGGAATATTATATATGTCTATAACGCTATGTGTCCTAGCCTGAGACAACATAACATGTCGAATATAATATTTTACAATATTCCTGGCGCGTCGGCAACTACTTCTCGGAGGGAACTGTATATACGTCTATAACGTTATATATCCTAACCTAAGACAACTTAACATGTCGAATGTAATATTTTACCACACTCCTGGCTCGTTGGCCCCTACTTCTCGGTGGGAACATTATATACGTCTATAACGTTATATATCCTAGCCTATGGCAACCTAACATCTCGGATGTTATATTTTACTACATTCCCGGCGCGCCGGCCCCTACTTCTCGGTGGGAACATTATATACGTCTATAACGTTATATATCCTAACCTAAGGCAACCTAACATATCGGATGTAATATTTTACTACATTCCTGGCACGTCGGCCACTACTTCTCGGTGGGAACATTATATAAGTCTATAACGCTATATATCCTAGCCTAAGGCATACTAACATGTCGAATGTAATACTTTACAACATTCCCGTCACTTCGGCACCTACTTCTCGGTGGGAACATTATATACGTCTATAACGTTATATATCCTAGCCTATGGCAACCTAACATCTCGGATGTTATATTTTACTACATTCCCGGCGCGCCGGCCCCTACTTCTCGGTGGGAACATTATATACGTCTATAACGTTATATATCCTAACCTAAGGCAACCTAACATATCGGATGTAATATTTTACTACATTCCTGGCACGTCGGCCACTACTTCTCGGTGGGAACATTATATAAGTCTATAACGCTATATATCCTAGCCTAAGGCATACTAACATGTCGAATGTAATATTTTACAACATTCCCGTAACTTCGGCCCCTACTTCTCGGTGGGAACATTATATACGTCTATAACGCTGTATATCCTAGCCTAAGGCAAACTAACATCCCGGATGTAATATTTTACTGCATTCCTGGCACGTCGGCCACTACTTCTCGGTGGGAACATTATATAAGTCTATAACGCTATATATCCTAGCCTAAGGCATACTAACATGTCGAATGTAATACATTACAACATTCCTGTCACTTCGGCACCTACTTCTCGGTGGGAACATTATATACGTCTATAACGTTATATATCCTAGCCTATGGCAACCTAACATCTCGGATGTTATATTTTACTACATTCCCGGCGCGCCGGCCCCTACTTCTCGGTGGGAACATTATATACGTCCATAACGTTATATATCCTAACCTAAGGCAACCTAACATATCGGATGTAATATTTTACTACATTCCTGGCACGTCGGCCACTACTTCTCGGTGGGAACATTATATAAGTCTATAACGCTATATATCCTAGCCTAAGGCATACTAACATGTCGAATGTAATATTTTACAACATTCCCGTAACTTCGGCACCTACTTCTCGGTGGGAACATTATATACGTCTATAACGTTCTATATCCTAGCCTAAGGCAACCTAACATCTCGGATGTTATATTTTACTACATTCCCGGCGCGCCGGCCCCTACTTCTCGGTGGGAACATTATATACGTCTATAACGTTATATATCCTAACCTAAGGGAACCTAACACCTCGGATGTAATGTTTTACAACATTCCTGGCGTGTCGGCCCCTATTTCTCGGTGGGAATATTATATATGTCTATAACGCTATGTGTCCTAGCCTGAGACAACATAACATGTCGAATATAATATTTTACAATATTCCTGGCGCGTCGGCAACTACTTCTCGGAGGGAACTGTATATACGTCTATAACGTTATATATCCTAACCTAAGACAACTTAACATGTCGAATGTAATATTTTACCACACTCCTGGCTCGTTGGCCCCTACTTCTCGGTGGGAACATTATATACGTCTATAACGTTATATATCCTAACCTAAGGGAACCTAACATCTCGGATGTAATATTTTACAACATTCCTGGCGTGTCGGCCCCTATTTCTCGGTGGGAACATTATATACGTCTATAACGTTATATATCCTAGCCTAAGGCAAACTAACATCCCGGATGTAATATTTTACTGCATTCCTGGCACGTCGGCCACTACTTCTCGGTGGGAACATTATATAAGTCTATAACGCTATATATCCTAGCCTAAGGCATACTAACATGTCGAATGTAATACATTACAACATTCCCGTCACTTCGGCACCTACTTCTCGGTGGGAACATTATATACGTCTATAACGTTATATATCCTAGCCTATGGCAACCTAACATCTCGGATGTTATATTTTACTACATTCCCGGCGCGCCGGCCCCTACTTCTCGGTGGGAACATTATATACGTCTATAACGTTATATATCCTAACCTAAGGCAACCTAACATATCGGATGTAATATTTTACTACATTCCTGGCACGTCGGCCACTACTTCTCGGTGGGAACATTATATAAGTCTATAACGCTATATATCCTAGCCTAAGGCATACTAACATGTCGAATGTAATACATTACAACATTCCCGTCACTTCGGCACCTACTTCTCGGTGGGAACATTATATACGTCTATAACGTTATATATCCTAGCCTATGGCAACCTAACATCTCGGATGTTATATTTTACTACATTCCCGGCGCGCCGGCCCCTACTTCTCGGTGGGAACATTATATACGTCTATAACGTTATATATCCTAACCTAAGGCAACCTAACATATCGGATGTAATATTTTACTACATTCCTGGCACGTCGGCCACTACTTCTCGGTGGGAACATTATATAAGTCTATAACGCTATATATCCTAGCCTAAGGCATACTAACATGTCGAATGTAATATTTTACAACATTCCCGTAACTTCGGCACCTACTTCTCGGTGGGAACATTATATACGTCTATAACGTTATATATCCTAGCCTAAGGCAACCTAACATCTCGGATGTAATATTTTACAACATTCCTGGCGTGTCGGCCCCTATTTCTCGGTGGGAACATTATATACGTCTTTAACGTTATATATCCTAACCTAAGGCAACCTAACATCTCGGATGTAATATTTTACAACATTCCCGTCACTTCGGCCCCTACTTCTCGGTGGGAACATTATATACGTCTATAACGTTATATATCCTAGCCTAAGGCAATCCTCACATCTCGGATGTAATATTTTACAACATTCCTGGCGCGCCGGCACCTATTTCTCGGTGGGAACATTATATACGTCTATAACGTTATATATCCTAGCCTAAGGCAAACTAACATCTCGGATGTAATATTTTACAACATTCCTGGCGCGCCGGCACCTATTTCTCGGTGGGAACATTATATACGTCTATAACTTTACATATCCTAGCCTAAGGCAACCTAACATCTCGGATGTAATATTTTACTACATTCCTGGCGCGCCGGCCCCCACTTCTCGGTGGGAACATTATATACGTCTATATCGCTATATATCATACCCTAAGGCAACCGAACATGTGGAGCGTAATATTTTACAACATTCCTGGCTCGTCGACCCCTACTTCTCGGTGGGAACATTATATACGTCTATAAAGTTATATATCCTAACCTAAGGGAACCTAACATCTCGGAAGTAATATTTGATAACATTCCTGGCGTGTAGGCCCGTAGTTCTCGGTGGGAATATCATATACGTCTATAACGTTATATATCCTAGCCTAAGGTAATCCTAACATCTCGGATGTAATATTTTACAACATTCCTGGCGCGTCGGCCACTACTTCTCGGTGGGAACATTATATAAGTCTATAACGCTATATATCCTAGCCTAAGGCATACTAACATGTCGAATGTAATACATTACAACATTCCTGTCACTTCGGCACCTACTTCTCGGTGGGAACATTATATACGTCTATAACGTTATATATCCTAGCCTATGGCAACCTAACATCTCGGATGTTATATTTTACTACATTCCCGGCGCGCCGGCCCCTACTTCTCGGTGGGAACATTATATACGTCCATAACGTTATATATCCTAACCTAAGGCAACCTAACATATCGGATGTAATATTTTACTACATTCCTGGCACGTCGGCCACTACTTCTCGGTGGGAACATTATATAAGTCTATAACGCTATATATCCTAGCCTAAGGCATACTAACATGTCGAATGTAATATTTTACAACATTCCCGTAACTTCGGCACCTACTTCTCGGTGGGAACATTATATACGTCTATAACGTTCTATATCCTAGCCTAAGGCAACCTAACATCTCGGATGTTATATTTTACTACATTCCCGGCGCGCCGGCCCCTACTTCTCGGTGGGAACATTATATACGTCTATAACGTTATATATCCTAACCTAAGGGAACCTAACATCTCGGAAGTAATATTTGATAACATTCCTGGCGTGTAGGCCCGTAGTTCTCGGTGGGAATATCATATACGTCTATAACGTTATATATCCTGGCCTAAGGTAATCCTAACATCTCGGATGTAATATTTTACAACATTCCTGGCGAGTCGGCACCTCCTTCTCGGTGGGAACATTATGTACGTCTATAACGTTATATATCCTAACCTAAGGGAACCTAACACCTCGGATGTAATGTTTTACAACATTCCTGGCGTGTCGGCCCCTATTTCTCGGTGGGAATATTATATATGTCTATAACGCTATGTGTCCTAGCCTGAGACAACATAACATGTCGAATATAATATTTTACAATATTCCTGGCGCGTCGGCAACTACTTCTCGGAGGGAACTGTATATACGTCTATAACGTTATATATCCTAACCTAAGACAACTTAACATGTCGAATGTAATATTTTACCACACTCCTGGCTCGTTGGCCCCTACTTCTCGGTGGGAACATTATATACGTCTATAACGTTATATATCCTAACCTAAGGGAACCTAACATATCGGATGTAATATTTTACAACATTCCTGGCGTGTCGGCCCCTATTTCTCGGTGGGAACATTACATACGTCTTTAACGTTATATATCCTAACCTAAGGCAACCTAACATCTCGGATGTAATATTTTACAACATTCCCGTCACTTCGGCCCCTACTTCTCGGTGGGAACATTATATACGTCTATAACGTTATATATCCTAGCCTAAGGCAATCCTCACATCTCGGATGTAATATTTTACAACATTCCTGGCGCGCCGGCACCTATTTCTCGGTGGGAACATTATATACGTCTATAACGTTATATATCCTAGCCTAAGGCAACCTAACATCTCGGATGTAATATTTTACTACATTCGTGGCACGTCGGCCCCTACTTCTGGGTGGGAACATTATATACGTCTATAACGCTATATATCCTAGCCTAAGGCATACTAACATGTCGAATGTAATACATTACAACATTCCCGTCACTTCGGCACCTACTTCTCGGTGGGAACATTATATACGTCTATAACGTTATATATCCTAGCCTAAGGCAAACTAACATCCCGGATGTAATATTTTACTGCATTCCTGGCACGTCGGCCACTACTTCTCGGTGGGAACATTATATAAGTCTATAACGCTATATATCCTAGCCTAAGGCATACTAACATGTCGAATGTAATACATTACAACATTCCCGTCACTTCGGCACCTACTTCTCGGTGGGAACATTATATACGTCTATAACGTTACATATCCTAGCCTATGGCAACCTAACATCTCGGATGTTATATTTTACTACATTCCCGGCGCGCCGGCCCCTACTTCTCGGTGGGAACATTATATACGTCTATAACGTTATATATCCTAACCTAAGGCAACCTAACATATCGGATGTAATATTTTACTACATTCCTGGCACGTCGGCCACTACTTCTCGGTGGGAACATTATATAAGTCTATAACGCTATATATCCTAGCCTAAGGCATACTAACATGTCGAATGTAATACATTACAACATTCCCGTCACTTCGGCACCTACTTCTCGGTGGGAACATTATATACGTCTATAACGTTATATATCCTAGCCTATGGCAACCTAACATCTCGGATGTTATATTTTACTACATTCCCGGCGCGCCGGCCCCTACTTCTCGGTGGGAACATTATATACGTCTATAACGTTATATATCCTAACCTAAGGCAACCTAACATATCGGATGTAATATTTTCCTACATTCCTGGCACGTCGGCCACTACTTCTCGGTGGGAACATTATATAAGTCTATAACGCTATATATCCTAGCCTAAGGCATACTAACATGTCGAATGTAATATTTTACAACATTCCCGTAACTTCGGCACCTACTTCTCGGTGGGAACATTATATACATCTATAACGTTATATATCCTAGCCTAAGGCAACCTAACATCTCGGATGTAATATTTTACAACATTCCTGGCGTGTCGGCCCCTATTTCTCGGTGGGAACATTATATACGTCTTTAACGTTATATATCCTAACCTAAGGCAACCTAACATCTCGGATGTAATATTTTACAACATTCCCGTCACTTCGGCCCCTACTTCTCGGTGGGAACATTATATACGTCTATAACGTTATATATCCTAGCCTAAGGCAATCCTCACATCTCGGATGTAATATTTTACAACATTCCTGGCGCGCCGGCACCTATTTCTCGGTGGGAACATTATATACGTCTATAACGTTATATATCCTAGCCTAAGGCAACCTAACATCTCGGATGTAATATTTTACTACATTCGTGGCACGTCGGCCCCTACTTCTGGGTGGGAACATTATATACGTCTATAACGCTGTATATCCTAGCCTAAGGCAAACTAACATCCCGGATGTAATATTTTACTGCATTCCTGGCACGTCGGCCACTACTTCTCGGTGGGAACATTATATAAGTCTATAACGCTATATATCCTAGCCTAAGGCATACTAACATGTCGAATGTAATACATTACAACATTCCTGTCACTTCGGCACCTACTTCTCGGTGGGAACATTATATACGTCTATAACGTTATATATCCTAGCCTATGGCAACCTAACATCTCGGATGTTATATTTTACTACATTCCCGGCGCGCCGGCCCCTACTTCTCGGTGGGAACATTATATACGTCCATAACGTTATATATCCTAACCTAAGGCAACCTAACATATCGGATGTAATATTTTACTACATTCCTGGCACGTCGGCCACTACTTCTCGGTGGGAACATTATATAAGTCTATAACGCTATATATCCTAGCCTAAGGCATACTAACATGTCGAATGTAATATTTTACAACATTCCCGTAACTTCGGCACCTACTTCTCGGTGGGAACATTATATACGTCTATAACGTTCTATATCCTAGCCTAAGGCAACCTAACATCTCGGATGTTATATTTTACTACATTCCCGGCGCGCCGGCCCCTACTTCTCGGTGGGAACATTATATACGTCTATAACGTTATATATCCTAACCTAAGGGAACCTAACATCTCGGAAGTAATATTTGATAACATGCCTGGCGTGTAGGCCCGTAGTTCTCGGTGGGAATATCATATACGTCTATAACGTTATATATCCTGGCCTAAGGTAATCCTAACATCTCGGATGTAATATTTTACAACATTCCTGGCGAGTCGGCACCTACTTCTCGGTGGGAACATTATATACGTCTATAACGTTATATATCCTAGCCTATGGCAACCTAACATCTCGGATGTTATATTTTACTACATTCCCGGCGCGCCGGCCCCTACTTCTCGGTGGGAACATTATATACGTCTATAACGTTATATATCCTAACCTACGGCAACCTAACATATCGGATGTAATATTTTCCTACATTCCTGGCACGTCGGCCACTACTTCTCGGTGGGAACATTATATAAGTCTATAACGCTATATATCCTAGCCTAAGGCATACTAACATGTCGAATGTAATATTTTACAACATTCCCGTAACTTCGGCACCTACTTCTCGGTGGGAACATTATATACATCTATAACGTTATATATCCTAGCCTAAGGCAACCTAACATCTCGGATGTAATATTTTACAACATTCCTGGCGTGTCGGCCCCTATTTCTCGGTGGGAACATTATATACGTCTTTAACGTTATATATCCTAACCTAAGGCAACCTAACATCTCGGATGTAATATTTTACAACATTCCCGTCACTTCGGCCCCTACTTCTCGGTGGGAACATTATATACGTCTATAACGTTATATATCCTAGCCTAAGGCAATCCTCACATCTCGGATGTAATATTTTACAACATTCCTGGCGCGCCGGCACCTATTTCTCGGTGGGAACATTATATACGTCTATAACGTTATATATCCTAGCCTAAGGCAACCTAACATCTCGGATGTAATATTTTACTACATTCGTGGCACGTCGGCCCCTACTTCTGGGTGGGAACATTATATACGTCTATAACGCTGTATATCCTAGCCTAAGGCAAACTAACATCCCGGATGTAATATTTTACTGCATTCCTGGCACGTCGGCCACTACTTCTCGGTGGGAACATTATATAAGTCTATAACGCTATATATCCTAGCCTAAGGCATACTAACATGTCGAATGTAATACATTACAACATTCCTGTCACTTCGGCACCTACTTCTCGGTGGGAACATTATATACGTCTATAACGTTATATATCCTAGCCTATGGCAACCTAACATCTCGGATGTTATATTTTACTACATTCCCGGCGCGCCGGCCCCTACTTCTCGGTGGGAACATTATATACGTCCATAACGTTATATATCCTA
Source organism: Xylocopa violacea (assembly GCA_963969225.1). Taxonomy (NCBI): domain Eukaryota; kingdom Metazoa; phylum Arthropoda; class Insecta; order Hymenoptera; family Apidae; genus Xylocopa; species Xylocopa violacea. The sequence goes on from CAXAJV010000835.1 coordinate 3,741,495, forward strand.
ACCTAAGGCAACCTAACATATCGGATGTAATATTTTACTACATTCCTGGCACGTCGGCCACTACTTCTCGGTGGGAACATTATATAAGTCTATAACGCTATATATCCTAGCCTAAGGCATACTAACATGTCGAATGTAATATTTTACAACATTCCCGTAACTTCGGCACCTACTTCTCGGTGGGAACATTATATACGTCTATAACGTTCTATATCCTAGCCTAAGGCAACCTAACATCTCGGATGTTATATTTTACTACATTCCCGGCGCGCCGGCCCCTACTTCTCGGTGGGAACATTATATACGTCTATAACGTTATATATCCTAACCTAAGGGAACCTAACATCTCGGAAGTAATATTTGATAACATTCCTGGCGTGTAGGCCCGTAGTTCTCGGTGGGAATATCATATACGTCTATAACGTTATATATCCTGGCCTAAGGTAATCCTAACATCTCGGATGTAATATTTTACAACATTCCTGGCGAGTCGGCACCTCCTTCTCGGTGGGAACATTATGTACGTCTATAACGTTATATATCCTAACCTAAGGGAACCTAACACCTCGGATGTAATGTTTTACAACATTCCTGGCGTGTCGGCCCCTATTTCTCGGTGGGAATATTATATATGTCTATAACGCTATGTGTCCTAGCCTGAGACAACATAACATGTCGAATATAATATTTTACAATATTCCTGGCGCGTCAGCAACTACTTCTCGGAGGGAACTGTATATACGTCTATAACGTTATATATCCTAACCTAAGACAACTTAACATGTCGAATGTAATATTTTACCACACTCCTGGCTCGTTCGCCCCTACTTCTCGGTGGGAACATTATATACGTCTATAACGTTATATATCCTAACCTAAGGGAACCTAACATCTCGGATGTAATATTTTACAACATTCCTGGCGTGTCGGCCCCTATTTCTCGGTGGGAACGTTATATACGTCTTTAACGTTATATATCCTAACCTAAGGCAACCTAACATCTCGGATGTAATATTTTACAACATTCCCGTCACTTCGGCCCCTACTTCTCGGTGGGAACATTATATACGTCTATAACGTTATATATCCTAGCCTAAGGCAATCCTCACATCTCGGATGTAATATTTTACAACATTCCTGGCGCGCCGGCACCTATTTCTCGGTGGGAACATTATATACGTCTATAACGTTATATATCCTAGCCTAAGGCAACCTAACATCTCGGATGTAATATTTTACTACATTCGTGGCACGTCGGCCCCTACTTCTGGGTGGGAACATTATATACGTCTATAACGCTATATATCCTAGCCTAAGGCATACTAACATGTCGAATGTAATACATTACAACATTCCCGTCACTTCGGCACCTACTTCTCGGTGGGAACATTATATACGTCTATAACGTTATATATCCTAGCCTAAGGCAAACTAACATCCCGGATGTAATATTTTACTGCATTCCTGGCACGTCGGCCACTACTTCTCGGTGGGAACATTATATAAGTCTATAACGCTATATATCCTAGCCTAAGGCATACTAACATGTCGAATGTAATACATTACAACATTCCCGTCACTTCGGCACCTACTTCTCGGTGGGAACATTATATACGTCTATAACGTTACATATCCTAGCCTATGGCAACCTAACATCTCGGATGTTATATTTTACTACATTCCCGGCGCGCCGGCCCCTACTTCTCGGTGGGAACATTATATACGTCTATAACGTTATATATCCTAACCTAAGGCAACCTAACATATCGGATGTAATATTTTACTACATTCCTGGCACGTCGGCCACTACTTCTCGGTGGGAACATTATATAAGTCTATAACGCTATATATCCTAGCCTAAGGCATACTAACATGTCGAATGTAATACATTACAACATTCCCGTCACTTCGGCACCTACTTCTCGGTGGGAACATTATATACGTCTATAACGTTATATATCCTAGCCTATGGCAACCTAACATCTCGGATGTTATATTTTACTACATTCCCGGCGCGCCGGCCCCTACTTCTCGGTGGGAACATTATATACGTCTATAACGTTATATATCCTAACCTAAGGCAACCTAACATATCGGATGTAATATTTTCCTACATTCCTGGCACGTCGGCCACTACTTCTCGGTGGGAACATTATATAAGTCTATAACGCTATATATCCTAGCCTAAGGCATACTAACATGTCGAATGTAATATTTTACAACATTCCCGTAACTTCGGCACCTACTTCTCGGTGGGAACATTATATACGTCTATAACGTTATATATCCTAGCCTAAGGCAACCTAACATCTCGGATGTAATATTTTACAACATTCCTGGCGTGTCGGCCCCTATTTCTCGGTGGGAACATTATATACGTCTTTAACGTTATATATCCTAACCTAAGGCAACCTAACATCTCGGATGTAATATTTTACAACATTCCCGTCACTTCGGCCCCTACTTCTCGGTGGGAACATTATATACGTCTATAACGTTATATATCCTAGCCTAAGGCAATCCTCACATCTCGGATGTAATATTTTACAACATTCCTGGCGCGCCGTCACCTACTTCTCGGTGGGAACATTATATACGTCTATAACGTTATATATCCTAGCCTAAGGTAATCCTAACATCTCGGATGTAATATTTTACAACATTCCTGGCGCGTCGGCACCTACTTCTCGGTGGGAACATTATATACGTCTATAAAGTTATATATCCTAGCCTAAGGCAACCTAACATACCGGATGTAATATTTTACCACATTCCTGGCGCGCTGACCCCAACTTCTCGGTGGGAACATTATATACGTCTATAACGCCATATATCCTAACTTAAGGCCACCAAAAATGTCGAGCGCAATATTTTACTGCATTCCTGGCGTGTCGGCCCCTATTTCTCGGTGGGAACATTATACACGTCTATAACGTTATATATCCTAACCTAAGGGAACCTAACATCTCGGAAGTAATATTTGATAACATTCCTGGCGTGTAGGCCCGTAGTTCTCGGTGGGAATATCATATACGTCTATAACGTTATATATCCTGGCCTAAGGTAATCCTAACATCTCGGATGTAATATTTTACAACATTCCTGGCGAGTCGGCACCTCCTTCTCGGTGGGAACATTATGTACGTCTATAACGTTATATATCCTAACCTAAGGGAACCTAACACCTCGGATGTAATGTTTTACAACATTCCTGGCGTGTCGGCCCCTATTTCTCGGTGGGAATATTATATATGTCTATAACGCTATGTGTCCTAGCCTGAGACAACATAACATGTCGAATATAATATTTTACAATATTCCTGGCGCGTCGGCAACTACTTCTCGGAGGGAACTGTATATACGTCTATAACGTTATATATCCTAACCTAAGACAACTTAACATGTCGAATGTAATATTTTACCACACTCCTGGCTCGTTGGCCCCTACTTCTCGGTGGGAACATTATATACGTCTATAACGTTATATATCCTAACCTAAGGGAACCTAACATCTCGGATGTAATATTTTACAACATTCCTGGCGTGTCGGCCCCTATTTCTCGGTGGGAACATTATATACGTCTTTAACGTTATATATCCTAACCTAAGGCAACCTAACATCTCGGATGTAATATTTTACAACATTCCCGTCACTTCGGCCCCTACTTCTCGGTGGGAACATTATATACGTCTATAACGTTATATATCCTAGCCTAAGGCAATCCTCACATCTCGGATGTAATATTTTACAACATTCCTGGCGCGCCGGCACCTATTTCTCGGTGGGAACATTATATACGTCTATAACGTTATATATCCTAGCCTAAGGCAACCTAACATCTCGGATGTAATATTTTACTACATTCGTGGCACGTCGGCCCCTACTTCTGGGTGGGAACATTATATACGTCTATAACGCTATATATCCTAGCCTAAGGCATACTAACATGTCGAATGTAATACATTACAACATTCCCGTCACTTCGGCACCTACTTCTCGGTGGGAACATTATATACGTCTATAACGTTATATATCCTAGCCTATGGCAACCTAACATCTCGGATGTTATATTTTACTACATTCCCGGCGCGCCGGCCCCTACTTCTCGGTGGGAACATTATATACGTCTATAACGTTATATATCCTAGCCTAAGGCAACCTAACATATCGGATGTAATATTTTACTACATTCCTGGCACGTCGGCCACTACTTCTCGGTGGGAACATTATATAAGTCTATAACGCTATATATCCTAGCCTAAGGCATACTAACATGTCGAATGTAATACATTACAACATTCCCGTCACTTCGGCACCTACTTCTCGGTGGGAACATTATATACGTCTATAACGTTATATATCCTAGCCTATGGCAACCTAACATCTCGGATGTTATATTTTACTACATTCCCGGCGCGCCGGCCCCTACTTCTCGGTGGGAACATTATATACGTCTATAACGTTATATATCCTAACCTAAGGCAACCTAACATATCGGATGTAATATTTTACTACATTCCTGGCACGTCGGCCACTACTTCTCGGTGGGAACATTATATAAGTCTATAACGCTATATATCCTAGCCTAAGGCATACTAACATGTCGAATGTAATATTTTACAACATTCCCGTAACTTCGGCACCTACTTCTCGGTGGGAACATTATATACGTCTATAACGTTATATATCCTAGCCTAAGGCAACCTAACATCTCGGATGTAATATTTTACAACATTCCTGGCGTGTCGGCCCCTATTTCTCGGTGGGAACATTATATACGTCTTTAACGTTATATATCCTAACCTAAGGCAACCTAACATCTCGGATGTAATATTTTACAACATTCCCGTCACTTCGGCCCCTACTTCTCGGTGGGAACATTATATACGTCTATAACGTTATATATCCTAGCCTAAGGCAATCCTCACATCTCGGATGTAATATTTTACAACATTCCTGGCGCGCCGGCACCTATTTCTCGGTGGGAACATTATATACGTCTATAACGTTATATATCCTAGCCTAAGGCAACCTAACATCTCGGATGTAATATTTTACTACATTCGTGGCACGTCGGCCCCTACTTCTGGGTGGGAACATTATATACGTCTATAACGCTGTATATCCTAGCCTAAGGCAAACTAACATCCCGGATGTAATATTTTACTGCATTCCTGGCACGTCGGCCACTACTTCTCGGTGGGAACATTATATAAGTCTATAACGCTATATATCCTAGCCTAAGGCATACTAACATGTCGAATGTAATACATTACAACATTCCTGTCACTTCGGCACCTACTTCTCGGTGGGAACATTATATACGTCTATAACGTTATATATCCTAGCCTATGGCAACCTAACATCTCGGATGTTATATTTTACTACATTCCCGGCGCGCCGGCCCCTACTTCTCGGTGGGAACATTATATACGTCCATAACGTTATATATCCTAACCTAAGGCAACCTAACATATCGGATGTAATATTTTACTACATTCCTGGCACGTCGGCCACTACTTCTCGGTGGGAACATTATATAAGTCTATAACGCTATATATCCTAGCCTAAGGCATACTAACATGTCGAATGTAATATTTTACAACATTCCCGTAACTTCGGCACCTACTTCTCGGTGGGAACATTATATACGTCTATAACGTTCTATATCCTAGCCTAAGGCAACCTAACATCTCGGATGTTATATTTTACTACATTCCCGGCGCGCCGGCCCCTACTTCTCGGTGGGAACATTATATACGTCTATAACGTTATATATCCTAACCTAAGGGAACCTAACATCTCGGAAGTAATATTTGATAACATTCCTGGCGTGTAGGCCCGTAGTTCTCGGTGGGAATATCATATACGTCTATAACGTTATATATCCTGGCCTAAGGTATTCCTACCATCTCGGATGTAATATTTTACAACATTCCTGGCGCGTCGGCACCTCCTTCTCGGTGGGAACATTATGTACGTCTATAACGTTATATATCCTAACCTAAGGGAACCTAACACCTCGGATGTAATGTTTTACAACATTCCTGGCGTGTCGGCCCCTATTTCTCGGTGGGAATATTATATATGTCTATAACGCTATGTGTCCTAGCCTGAGACAACATAACATGTCGAATATAATATTTTACAATATTCCTGGCGCGTCGGCAACTACTTCTCGGAGGGAACTGTATATACGTCTATAACGTTATATATCCTAACCTAAGACAACTTAACATGTCGAATGTAATATTTTACCACACTCCTGGCTCGTTGGCCCCTACTTCTCGGTGGGAACATTATATACGTCTATAACGTTATATATCCTAACCTAAGGGAACCTAACATCTCGGATGTAATATTTTACAACATTCCTGGCGTGTCGGCCCCTATTTCTCGGTGGGAACATTATATACGTCTTTAAAGTTATATATCCTAACCTAAGGCAACCTAACATCTCGGATGTAATATTTTACAACATTCCCGTCACTTCGGCCCCTACTTCTCGGTGGGAACATTATATACGTCTATAACGTTATATATCCTAGCCTAAGGCAATCCTCACATCTCGGATGTAATATTTTACAACATTCCTGGCGCGCCGGCACCTACTTCTCGGTGGGAACATTATATACGTCTATAACGTTATATATCCTAGCCTAAGGTAATCCTAACATCTCGGATGTAATATTTTACAACATTCCTGGCGCGTCGGCACCTACTTCTCGGTGGGAACATTATATACGTCTATAAAGTTATATATCCTAGCCTAAGGCAACCTAACATACCGGATGTAATATTTTACCACATTCCTGGCGCGCTGACCCCAACTTCTCGGTGGGAACATTATATACGTCTATAACGCCATATATCCTAACTTAAGGCAACCAAAAATGTCGAGCGCAATATTTTACTGCATTCCTGGCGTGTCGGCCCCTATTTCTCGGTGGGAACATTATACACGTCTATAACGTTATATATCCTAACCTAAGGGAACCTAACATCTCGGAAGTAATATTTGATAACATTCCTGGCGTGTAGGCCCGTAGTTCTCGGTGGGAATATCATATACGTCTATAACGTTATATATCCTGGCCTAAGGTAATCCTAACATCTCGGATGTAATATTTTACAACATTCCTGGCGAGTCGGCACCTCCTTCTCGGTGGGAACATTATGTACGTCTATAACGTTATATATCCTAACCTAAGGGAACCTAACACCTCGGATGTAATGTTTTACAACATTCCTGGCGTGTCGGCCCCTATTTCTCGGTGGGAATATTATATATGTCTATAACGCTATGTGTCCTAGCCTGAGACAACATAACATGTCGAATATAATATTTTACAATATTCCCGTCACTTCGGCCCCTACTTCTCGGTGGGAACATTATATACGTCTATAACGTTATATATCCTAGCCTAAGGCAATCCTCACATCTCGGATGTAATATTTTACAACATTCCTGGCGCGCCGGCACCTATTTCTCGGTGGGAACATTATATACGTCTATAACGTTATATATCCTAGCCTAAGGCAACCTAACATCTCGGATGTAATATTTTACAACATTCCTGGCGCGTCGGCCACTACTTCTCGGTGGGAACATTATATAAGTCTATAACGCTATATATCCTAGCCTAAGGCATACTAACATGTCGAATGTAATACATTACAACATTCCTGTCACTTCGGCACCTACTTCTCGGTGGGAACATTATATACGTCTATAACGTTATATATCCTAGCCTATGGCAACCTAACATCTCGGATGTTATATTTTACTACATTCCCGGCGCGCCGGCCCCTACTTCTCGGTGGGAACATTATATACGTCCATAACGTTATATATCCTAACCTAAGGCAACCTAACATATCGGATGTAATATTTTACTACATTCCTGGCACGTCGGCCACTACTTCTCGGTGGGAACATTATATAAGTCTATAACGCTATATATCCTAGCCTAAGGCATACTAACATGTCGAATGTAATATTTTACAACATTCCCGTAACTTCGGCACCTACTTCTCGGTGGGAACATTATATACGTCTATAACGTTCTATATCCTAGCCTAAGGCAACCTAACATCTCGGATGTTATATTTTACTACATTCCCGGCGCGCCGGCCCCTACTTCTCGGTGGGAACATTATATACGTCTATAACGTTATATATCCTAACCTAAGGGAACCTAACATCTCGGATGTAATATTTTACAACATTCCTGGCGTGTCGGCCCCTATTTCTCGGTGGGAACATTATATACGTCTTTAACGTTATATATCCTAACCTAAGGCAACCTAACATCTCGGATGTAATATTTTACAACATTCCCGTCACTTCGGCCCCTACTTCTCGGTGGGAACATTATATACGTCTATAACGTTATATATCCTAGCCTAAGGCAATCCTCACATCTCGGATGTAATATTTTACAACATTCCTGGCGCGCCGGCACCTATTTCTCGGTGGGAACATTATATACGTCTATAACGTTATATATCCTAGCCTAAGGCAAACTAACATCTCGGATGTAATATTTTACAACATTCCTGGCGCGCCGGCACCTATTTCTCGGTGGGAACATTATATACGTCTATAACTTTACATATCCTAGCCTAAGGCAACCTAACATCTCGGATGTAATATTTTACTACATTCCTGGCGTGCCGGCCCCCACTTCTCGGTGGGAACATTATATACGTCTATATCGCTATATATCATACCCTAAGGCAACCGAACATGTGGAGCGTAATATTTTACAACATTCCTGGCTCGTCGACCCCTACTTCTCGGTGGGAACATTATATACGTCTATAAAGTTATATATCCTAACCTAAGGGAACCTAACATCTCGGAAGTAATATTTGATAACATTCCTGGCGTGTAGGCCCGTAGTTCTCGGTGGGAATATCATATACGTCTATAACGTTATATATCCTAGCCTAAGGTAATCCTAACATCTCGGATGTAATATTTTACAACATTCCTGGCGCGTCGGCCACTACTTCTCGGTGGGAACATTATATAAGTCTATAACGCTATATATCCTAGCCTAAGGCATACTAACATGTCGAATGTAATACATTACAACATTCCTGTCACTTCGGCACCTACTTCTCGGTGGGAACATTATATACGTCTATAACGTTATATATCCTAGCCTATGGCAACCTAACATCTCGGATGTTATATTTTACTACATTCCCGGCGCGCCGGCCCCTACTTCTCGGTGGGAACATTATATACGTCCATAACGTTATATATCCTAACCTAAGGCAACCTAACATATCGGATGTAATATTTTACTACATTCCTGGCACGTCGGCCACTACTTCTCGGTGGGAACATTATATAAGTCTATAACGCTATATATCCTAGCCTAAGGCATACTAACATGTCGAATGTAATATTTTACAACATTCCCGTAACTTCGGCACCTACTTCTCGGTGGGAACATTATATACGTCTATAACGTTCTATATCCTAGCCTAAGGCAACCTAACATCTCGGATGTTATATTTTACTACATTCCCGGCGCGCCGGCCCCTACTTCTCGGTGGGAACATTATATACGTCTATAACGTTATATATCCTAACCTAAGGGAACCTAACATCTCGGAAGTAATATTTGATAACATTCCTGGCGTGTAGGCCCGTAGTTCTCGGTGGGAATATCATATACGTCTATAACGTTATATATCCTGGCCTAAGGTAATCCTACCATCTCGGATGTAATATTTTACAACATTCCTGGCGCGTCGGCACCTCCTTCTCGGTGGGAACATTATGTACGTCTATAACGTTATATATCCTAACCTAAGGGAACCTAACACCTCGGATGTAATGTTTTACAACATTCCTGGCGTGTCGGCCCCTATTTCTCGGTGGGAATATTATATATGTCTATAACGCTATGTGTCCTAGCCTGAGACAACATAACATGTCGAATATAATATTTTACAATATTCCTGGCGCGTCGGCAACTACTTCTCGGAGGGAACTGTATATACGTCTATAACGTTATATATCCTAACCTAAGACAACTTAACATGTCGAATGTAATATTTTACCACACTCCTGGCTCGTTGGCCCCTACTTCTCGGTGGGAACATTATATACGTCTATAACGTTATATATCCTAACCTAAGGGAACCTAACATCTCGGATGTAATATTTTACAACATTCCTGGCGTGTCGGCCCCTATTTCTCGGTGGGAACATTATATACGTCTTTAACGTTATATATCCTAACCTAAGGCAACCTAACATCTCGGATGTAATATTTTACAACATTCCCGTCACTTCGGCCCCTACTTCTCGGTGGGAACATTATATACGTCTATAACGTTATATATCCTAGCCTAAGGCAATCCTCACATCTCGGATGTAATATTTTACAACATTCCTGGCGCGCCGGCACCTATTTCTCGGTGGGAACATTATATACGTCTATAACGTTATATATCCTAGCCTAAGGCAAACTAACATCTCGGATGTAATATTTTACAACATTCCTGGCGCGTCGGCACCTACTTCTCGGTGGGAACATTATATACGTCTATAACGTTATATATCCTAACCTAAGACAACTTAACATGTCGAATGTAATATTTTACCACATTCCTGTCTCGTTGGCCCCTACTTCTCGGTGGGAACATTATATACGTCTATAACGTTATATATCCTAACCTAAGGGAACCTAACATTTCGGATGTAATATTTTACAACATTTCTGGCGTGTCGGCACCTATTTCTCGGTGGGAACATTATATACGTCCTTAACGCTATATATCCTAGCCTAAGGCAACCTAACTTGTCGAGCGTAATATTTTACAACACTCCTGGGGCGTCGGCCACCATTTCTCGGTGGGAACATTATATACGTCTATAACGTTATATATCCTAACCTAAGGGAACCTAACATCTCGGATGTAATATTTTACAACATTCCCGTCACTTCGGCCCCTACTTCTCGGTGGGAACATTATATACGTCTATAACGTTATATATCCTAGCCTAAGGCAATCCTCACATCTCGGATGTAATATTTTACAACATTCCTGGCTCGCCGGCACCTACTTCTCGGTGGGAACATTATATACGTCTATAACGTTATATATCCTAGCCTAAGGTAATCCTAACATCTCGGATGTAATATTTTACAACATTCCTGGCGCGTCGGCACCTACTTCTCGGTGGGAACATTATATACGTCTATAAAGTTATATATCCTAGCCTAAGGCAACCTAACATACCGGATGTAATATTTTACCACATTCCTGGCGCGCTGACCCCAACTTCTCGGTGGGAACATTATATACGTCTATAACGCCATATATCCTAACTTAAGGCAACCAAAAATGTCGAGCGCAATATTTTACTGCATTCCTGGCGTGTCGGCCCCTATTTCTCGGTGGGAATATTATATACGTCTTTAACGCTATATGTCCTAGCCTGAGACAACCTAACATGTCGAATGTAATATTTTACAACATTCCTGGGGCGTCGGCCCCTATTTCTCGGTAGAAGCATTATATACGTCTATAACGTTATATATCCTAACCTAAGGCAACCTAACATCTCGGATGTAATATTTTGCAACATTCCCGTCACTTCGGCACCTACTTCTCGGTGGGAACATTATATACGTCTATAACGTTATATATCCTAGCCTAAGGCAACCCTCACATCTCGGATGTAATATTTTACAACATTCCTGGCGCGCCGGCACCTATTTCTCGGTGGGAACATTATATACGTCTATAACGTTATATATCCTAGCCTAAGGCAAACTAACATCTCGGATGTAATATTTTACAACATTCCTGGCGCGCCGGCACCTATTTCTCGGTGGGGACATTATATACGTCTATAACTTTACATATCCTAGCCTAAGGCAACCTAACATCTCGGATGTAATATTTTACTACATTCCTGGCGCGCCGGCCCCCACTTCTCGGTGGGAACATTATATACGTCTATATCGCTATATATCATACCCTAAGGCAACCGAACATGTGGAGCGTAATATTTTACAACATTCCTGGCTCGTCGACCCCTACTTCTCGGTGGGAACATTATATACGTCTATAACGTTATATATCCTAACCTAAGGGAACCTAACATCTCGGATGTAATATTTGATAACATTCCTAGCGTGTAGGCCCGTAGTTCTCGGTGGGAATATCATATACGTCTATAACGTTATATATCCTAGCCTAAGGTAATCCTAACATCTCGGATGTAATATTTTACTACATTCGTGGCACGTCGGCCCCTACTTCTGGGTGGGAACATTATATACGTCTATAACGCTATATATCCTAGCCTAAGGCAACTAACATCTCGGATGTAATATTTTACTACATTCCTGGCACGTCGGCCACTACTTCTCGGTGGGAACATTATATAAGTCTATAACGCTATATATCCTAGCCTAAGGCATACTAACATGTCGAATGTAATACTTTACAACATTCCCGTCACTTCGGCACCTACTTCTCGGTGGGAACATTATATACGTCTATAACGTTATATATCCTAGCCTAAGGCAACCTAACATCTCGGATGTTATATTTTACTACATTCCCGGCGCGCCGGCCCCTACTTCTCGGTGGGAACATTATATACGTCTATAACGTTATATATCCTAGCCTAAGGTAATCCTAACATCTCGGATGTAATATTTTACAACATTCCTGGCGCGTCGGCACCTACTTCTCGGTGGGAACATTATATACGTCTATAAAGTTATATATCCTAGCCTAAGGCAACCTAACATACCGGATGTAATATTTTACCACATTCCTGGCGCGCTGACCCCAACTTCTCGGTGGGAACATTATATACGTCTATAACGCCATATATCCTAACTTAAGGCAACCAAAAATGTCGAGCGCAATATTTTACTGCATTCCTGGCGTGTCGGCCCCTATTTCTCGGTGGGAATATTATATACGTCTTTAACGCTATATGTCCTAGCCTGAGACAACCTAACATGTCGAATGTAATATTTTACAACATTCCTGGCGCGTCGGCACCTACTTCTCGGTGGGAACATTATATACGTCTATAAAGTTATATATCCTAGCCTAAGGCAACCTAACATACCGGATGTAATATTTTACCACATTCCTGGCGCGCTGACCCCAACTTCTCGGTGGGAACATTATATACGTCTATAACGCCATATATCCTAACTTAAGGCAACCAAAAATGTCGAGCGCAATATTTTACTGCATTCCTGGCGTGTCGGCCCCTATTTCTCGGTGGGAATATTATATACGTCTTTAACGCTATATGTCCTAGCCTGAGACAACCTAACATGTCGAATGTAATATTTTACAACATTCCTGGGGCGTCGGCCCCTATTTCTCGGTAGAAGCATTATATACGTCTATAACGTTATATATCCTAACCTAAGGCAACCTAACATCTCGGATGTAATATTTTGCAACATTCCCGTCACTTCGGCACCTACTTCTCGGTGGGAACATTATATACGTCTATAACGTTATATATCCTAGCCTAAGGCAACCCTCACATCCCGGATGTAATATTTTACAACATTCCTGGCGCGCCGGCACCTATTTCTCGGTGGGAACATTATATACGTCTATAACGTTATATATCCTAGCCTAAGGCAAACTAACATCTCGGATGTAATATTTTACAACATTCCTGGCGCGCCGGCACCTATTTCTCGGTGGGGACATTATATACGTCTATAACTTTACATATCCTAGCCTAAGGCAACCTAACATCTCGGATGTAATATTTTACTACATTCCTGGCGCGCCGGCCCCCACTTCTCGGTGGGAACATTATATACGTCTATATCGCTATATATCATACCCTAAGGCAACCGAACATGTGGAGCGTAATATTTTACAACATTCCTGGCTCGTCGACCCCTACTTCTCGGTGGGAACATTATATACGTCTATAACGTTATATATCCTAACCTAAGGGAACCTAACATCTCGGATGTAATATTTGATAACATTCCTAGCGTGTAGGCCCGTAGTTCTCGGTGGGAATATCATATACGTCTATAACGTTATATATCCTAGCCTAAGGTAATCCTAACATCTCGGATGTAATATTTTACTACATTCGTGGCACGTCGGCCCCTACTTCTGGGTGGGAACATTATATACGTCTATAACGCTATATATCCTAGCCTAAGGCAACTAACATCTCGGATGTAATATTTTACTACATTCCTGGCACGTCGGCCACTACTTCTCGGTGGGAACATTATATAAGTCTATAACGCTATATATCCTAGCCTAAGGCATACTAACATGTCGAATGTAATACTTTACAACATTCCCGTCACTTCGGCACCTACTTCTCGGTGGGAACATTATATACGTCTATAACGTTATATATCCTAGCCTAAGGCAACCTAACATCTCGGATGTTATATTTTACTACATTCCCGGCGCGCCGGCCCCTACTTCTCGGTGGGAACATTATATACGTCTATAACGTTATATATCCTAGCCTAAGGTAATCCTAACATCTCGGATGTAATATTTTACAACATTCCTGGCGCGTCGGCACCTACTTCTCGGTGGGAACATTATATACGTCTATAAAGTTATATATCCTAGCCTAAGGCAACCTAACATACCGGATGTAATATTTTACCACATTCCTGGCGCGCTGACCCCAACTTCTCGGTGGGAACATTATATACGTCTATAACGCCATATATCCTAACTTAAGGCAACCAAAAATGTCGAGCGCAATATTTTACTGCATTCCTGGCGTGTCGGCCCCTATTTCTCGGTGGGAATATTATATACGTCTTTAACGCTATATGTCCTAGCCTGAGACAACCTAACATGTCGAATGTAATATTTTACAACATTCCTGGGGCGTCGGCCCCTATTTCTCGGTAGACACATTATATACGTCTATAACCTTTTATATCCTAACCTAAGGCAACCTAACATCTCGGATGTAATATTTTACAACATTCCCGTCACTTCGGCCCCTACTTCTCGGTGGGAACATTATATACGTCTATAACGTTATATATCCTAGCCTAAGGCAATCCTCACATCTCGGATGTAATATTTTACAACATTCCTGGCGCGCCGGCACCTACTTCTCGGTGGGAACATTATATACGTCTATAACGTTATATATCCTAGCCTAAGGCAAACTAACATCTCGGATGTAATATTTTACTACATTCCTGACACGTCGGCCCCTACTTCTCGGTGGGAACATTATATACGTCTATAACGCTATATATCCTAGCCTAAGGCAAACTAACATATCGAATGTAATATTTTACAACATTCCCGTCACTTCGGCCCCTACTTCTCGATGGGAACATTATATACGTCTATAACGTTATATATCCTAACCTAAGGCAACCTAACATCTCGGATGTAATATTTTACTACATTCCTGGCACGTCGGCCACTACTTCTCGGTGGGAAAATTATATAAGTCTATAACGCTATATATCCTAGCCTAAGGCAAACTAACATGTCGAATATAATATTTTACAACATTCCCGTCACTTCGGCACCTACTTCTCGGTGGGAACATTATATACGTCTATAACGTTATATATCCTAGCCTAAGGCAACCTAACATATCGGATGTTATATTTTACTACATTCCCGGCGCGCCGGCCCCTACTTCTCGGTGGGAACATTATATACGCCTATAACGTTATATATCCTAACCTAACATAATCCTAACATCTCGGATGTAATATTTTACAACATTCCTGGCAGGTCGGCACCTACTTCTCGGTGGGAACATTATATACGTCTATAACGTTATATATCCTAACCTAAGGGAACCTAACATCTCGGAAGTAATATTTGATAACATTCCTGGCGTGTAGGCCCGTAGTTCTCGGTGGGAATATCATATACGTCTATAACGTTATATATCCTAGCCTAAGGTAATCCTAACATCTCGGATGTAATATTTTACAACATTCCTGGCGCGTCGGCACCTACTTCTCGGTGGGAACATTATATACGTCTATAACGTTATATATCCTAACCTAAGGCAACCTAACATCTCGGATGTAATATTTTACTACATTCCTGACACGTCGGCCCCTACTTCTCGGTGGGAACATTATATACGTCTATAACGCTATATATCCTAGCCTAAGGCAAACTAACATATCGAATGTAATATTTTACAACATTCCCGTCACTTCGGCCCCTACTTCTCGTTGGGAACATTATATACGTCTATAACGTTATATATCCTAGCCTAAGGCAACCTAACATATCGGATGTTATATTTTACTACTTTCCCGGCGCGCCGGACCCTACTTCTCGGTGGGAACATTATATACGCCTATAACGTTATATATCCTAGCCTAACATAATCCTAACATCTCGGATGTAATATTTTACAACATTCCTGGCGCGTCGGCCCCTATTTCTCGGTGGGAACATTATATACGTCTATAACGTTATATATCCTAACCTAAGGGAACCTAACATCTCGGATGTAATATTTTACAACATTCCTGGCGTGTCGGCCCCTATTTCTCGGTGGGAACATTATATACGTCTTTAACGCTATATATCCTAACCTAAGGGAACCTAACATCTCGGATGTAATATCTTACAACATTCCCGTCACTTCGGCACCTACTTCTCGGTGGGAACATTATATACGTCTATAACGTTATATATCCTAGCCTAAGGCAACCTAGCATCTCGGATGTAATATTTTACTACATTCCTGGCTCGCCGGCCCCCACTTCTCGGTGGGAACATTATATACGTCTATATCGCTATATATCATAGCCTAAGGCAACCTAACATGTCGAGCGTAATATTTAACAAAACATTCCTGTCTCGTCGGACCCTACTTCTCGGTGGGAACATTATATACGTCTATAACGTTATATATCCTAGGCTAAGGGAACCTAACATCTCGGAAATAATATTCGATAACATTCCTGGCGTGTAGGGCCGTAGTTCTCGGTGGGAATATCATATACGTCTATAAAGTTATATATCCTAGCCTAAGGCAATCCTAACATGTCGAATGTAATATTTTACAGCATTCCTGGCGCATCGGCCCCTACTTCTCGGGTGGAACATTATATACGTCTATAACGTTATATATCCTAACCTAAGGCAACCTAACATCTCGGATGTAATATTTTACAACATTCCTGGCGCGTCGGCACCTCCTTCTCGGGGGGAACATTATGTACGTCTATAAAGTTATATATCCTACCCTAAGGGAACCTAACACCTCGGATGTAATGTTTTACAACATTCCTGGCGTGTCGGCCCCTATTTCTCGGTGGGAATATTATATATGTCTATAACGCTATATGTCCTAGCCTTAGACAACATAACATTTCGAATATAATATTTTACAATATTCGTGGCGCGTCGGCAACTACTTCTCGGTTGGAACTGTATATACGTCTATAACGTTATATATCCTAACCTAAGACAACTTAACATGTCGAATGTAATATTTTACCACATTCCTGTCTCGTTCGCCCCTACTTCTCGGTGGGAACATTATATACGTCTATAACGTTATATATCCTAACCTAAGAGAACCTAACATTTCGGATGTAATATTTTACAACATTTCTGGCGTGTCGGCACCTATTTCTCGGTGGGAACATTATATACGTCTATAACGTTATATATCCTAGCCTAAGGCAAACTAACATGTCGAATATAATATTTTACAACATTCCCGTCACTTCGGCACCTACTTCTCGGTGGGAACATTATATACGTCTATAACGTTATATATCCTAGCCTAAGGCAACCTAACATATCGGATGTTATATTTTACTACATTCCCGGCGCGCCGGCCCCTACTTCTCGGTGGGAACATTATATACGCCTATAACGTTATATATCCTAACCTAACATAATCCTAACATCTCGGATGTAATATTTTACAACATTCCTGGCAGGTCGGCACCTACTTCTCGGTGGGAACATTATATACGTCTATAACGTTATATATCCTAACCTAAGGGAACCTAACATCTCGGAAGTAATATTTGATAACATTCCTGGCGTGTAGGCCCGTAGTTCTCGGTGGGAATATCATATACGTCTATAACGTTATATATCCTAGCCTAAGGTAATCCTAACATCTCGGATGTAATATTTTACAACATTCCTGGCGCGTCGGCACCTACTTCTCGGTGGGAACATTATATACGTCTATAACGTTATATATCCTAACCTAAGGCAACCTAACATCTCGGATGTAATATTTTACTACATTCCTGACACGTCGGCCCCTACTTCTCGGTGGGAACATTATATACGTCTATAACGCTATATATCCTAGCCTAAGGCAAACTAACATATCGAATGTAATATTTTACAACATTCCCGTCACTTCGGCCCCTACTTCTCGTTGGGAACATTATATACGTCTATAACGTTATATATCCTAGCCTAAGGCAACCTAACATATCGGATGTTATATTTTACTACTTTCCCGGCGCGCCGGACCCTACTTCTCGGTGGGAACATTATATACGCCTATAACGTTATATATCCTAGCCTAACATAATCCTAACATCTCGGATGTAATATTTTACAACATTCCTGGCGCGTCGGCCCCTATTTCTCGGTGGGAACATTATATACGTCTATAACGTTATATATCCTAACCTAAGGGAACCTAACATCTCGGATGTAATATTTTACAACATTCCTGGCGTGTCGGCCCCTATTTCTCGGTGGGAACATTATATACGTCTTTAACGCTATATATCCTAACCTAAGGGAACCTAACATCTCGGATGTAATATCTTACAACATTCCCGTCACTTCGGCACCTACTTCTCGGTGGGAACATTATATACGTCTATAACGTTATATATCCTAGCCTAAGGCAACCTAGCATCTCGGATGTAATATTTTACTACATTCCTGGCTCGCCGGCCCCCACTTCTCGGTGGGAACATTATATACGTCTATATCGCTATATATCATAGCCTAAGGCAACCTAACATGTCGAGCGTAATATTTAACAAAACATTCCTGTCTCGTCGGACCCTACTTCTCGGTGGGAACATTATATACGTCTATAACGTTATATATCCTAGGCTAAGGGAACCTAACATCTCGGAAATAATATTCGATAACATTCCTGGCGTGTAGGGCCGTAGTTCTCGGTGGGAATATCATATACGTCTATAAAGTTATATATCCTAGCCTAAGGCAATCCTAACATGTCGAATGTAATATTTTACAGCATTCCTGGCGCATCGGCCCCTACTTCTCGGGTGGAACATTATATACGTCTATAACGTTATATATCCTAACCTAAGGCAACCTAACATCTCGGATGTAATATTTTACAACATTCCTGGCGCGTCGGCACCTCCTTCTCGGGGGGAACATTATGTACGTCTATAAAGTTATATATCCTACCCTAAGGGAACCTAACACCTCGGATGTAATGTTTTACAACATTCCTGGCGTGTCGGCCCCTATTTCTCGGTGGGAATATTATATATGTCTATAACGCTATATGTCCTAGCCTTAGACAACATAACATTTCGAATATAATATTTTACAATATTCGTGGCGCGTCGGCAACTACTTCTCGGTTGGAACTGTATATACGTCTATAACGTTATATATCCTAACCTAAGACAACTTAACATGTCGAATGTAATATTTTACCACATTCCTGTCTCGTTCGCCCCTACTTCTCGGTGGGAACATTATATACGTCTATAACGTTATATATCCTAACCTAAGAGAACCTAACATTTCGGATGTAATATTTTACAACATTTCTGGCGTGTCGGCACCTATTTCTCGGTGGGAACATTATATACGTCTATAACGTTATATATCCTAACCTAAGGGAACCTAACATTTCGGATGTAATATTTTACAACATTTCTGGCGTGTCGGCACCTATTTCTCGGTGGGAACATTATATACGTCTTTAACGCTATATATCCTAGCCTAAGGCAACCTAACTTGTCGAGCGTAATATTTTACAACACTCCTGGGGCGTCGGCCTCTATTTCTCGGTGGGAACATTATATACGTCTATCACGTTATATATCCTAACCTAAGGCAACCTAACATCTCGGATGTAATATTTTACAACATTGCCGTCACTTCGGCCCCTACTTCCGGTGGGAACATTATATACGTCTATAACGTTATATATCCCAGCCTAAGGCAATCCTAACATCTCGGATGTAATATTTTACAACATTCCTGGCCAGCCGGCACCTATTTCTCGGTGGGATCATTATATACGTCTATAACGTTACATATCCTAGCCTAAGGCAAACTAACATCTCGGATGTAATATTTTACAACATTCCTGGTGCGTCGGCACCTACTTCTCGGTGGGAACATTATATACGTCTATAAAGTTATATATCCTAACCTAAGGCAACCTAACATCTCGGATGTAATATTTTACAACATTCCCGTCACTTCGGCACCTACTTCTCGGTCGGAACATTATATACGTCTATAACGTTATATATCCTAGCCTAAGGCAACCTAACATCTCGGATGTTATATTTTACTACATTCCCGGCTCGCCGGCCCCTACTTCTCGGTGGGAACATTATATACGTCTATAATGTTATATATCCTAGCCTAAGGTAATCCTAACATCTCGGATGTAATATTTTACAACATTCCTGGCGCGTCGGCACCTACTTCTCGGTGGGAACATTATATACGTCTATAAAGTTATATATCCTAGCCTAAGGCAACCTAACATACCGGATGTAATATTTTACCACATTCCTGGCGCGCTGGCCCCAACTTCTCGGTGGGAACATTATATACGTCTATAACGCCATATATCCTAACTTAAGGCAACCAAAAATGTCGAGCGCAATATTTTACTGCATTCCTGGCGTGTCGGCCTCTATTTCTCGATGGGAATATTATATACGTATTTAACGCTATATGTCCTAGCCTGAGACAACCTAACATGTCGAATGTAATATTTTGCAACATTCCTGGGGCGTCGGCCCCTATTTCTCGGTAGGAACCTTATATACGTCTATAACGTTATATATCCTAACCTAAGGCAACCTAACATCTCGGATGTAATATTTTACAACATTCCCGTCACGTCGGCCCCTACTTCTCGGTGGGAACATTATATACGTCTATAACGCTATATATCCTAGCCTAAGGCAAACTAACATATCGAATGTAATATTTTACAATATTCCCGTCACTTCGGCCCCTACTTTTCGATGGGAACATTATATACGTCTATAACGTTATATATCCTAACCTAAGGCAACCTAACACCTCGGATGTAATATTTTACTACATTCCTGGCACGTCGGCCACTACTTCTCGGTGGGAACATTATATAAGTCTATAACGCTATATATCCTAGCCTAAGGCAAACTAACATGTCGAATATAATATTTTACAACATTGCCGTCACTTCGGCACCTACTTCTCGGTGGGAACATTATATACGTCTATAACGTTATATATTCTTGCCTAAGGCAACCTAACATATCGGATGTTATATTTTACTACATTCCCGGCGCGCCGGACCCTACTTCTCGGTGGGAACATTATATACGCCTATAACGTTATATATCCTAACCTAACATAATCCTAACATCTCGGATGTAATATTTTACAACATTCCTGGCGCGTCGGCACCTACTTCTCGGTGGGAACATTATATACGTCTATAACGATATATATCCTAACCTAAGGGAACCTAACATCTCGGAAGTAATATTTGATAACATTCCTGGCGTGTAGGCCCGTAGTTCTCGGTGGGAATATCATATACGTCTATAACGTTATATATCCTAGCCTAAGGTAATCCTAACATCTCGGATGTAATATTTTACAACATTCCTGGCGCGTCGGCACCTACTTCTCGGTGGGAACATTATATACGTCTATAACGTTATATATCCTAACCTAAGGCAACCTAACATCTCGGATGTAATATTTTACTACATTCCTGGCGCGCCGGCCCCCACTTCACGGTGGGAACATTATATAAGTCTATAACGCTATATATCCTAGCCTAAGGCAAACTAACATGTCGAATATAATATTTTACAACATTCCCGTCACTTCGGCACCTACTTCTCGGTGGGAACATTATATACGTCTATAACGTTATACATCCCAGCCTAAGGCAACCTAACATCTCGGATGTAATATTTTACTACACTCCTGGCTCGCCGGCCCCCACTTCTCGGTGGGAACATTATATACGTCTATATCGCTATATATCATAGCCTAAGGCAACCTAATATGTCGAGCGTAATATTTTACAGCATTCCTGGCTCGTCGGGCCCTACTTCTCGGTGGGAACATTATATACGTCTATAACGTTATATATCCTAACCTAAGGGAACCTAACACCTCGGAAGTAATATTCGATAACATTCCTGGCGTGTAGGCCCGTAGTTCTCGGTGGGAATATCATATACGTCTATAACGTTATATATCCTAGCCTAAGTCAATCCTAACATGTCGAATGTAATATTTTACAGCATTCCTGGCGCATCGGCCCCTACTTCTCGGGTGGAACATTATATACGTCTATAACGTTATATATTCTTACCTAAGGCACCTAACATCTCGGATGTAATATTTTACAACATTCGTGGCACGTCGGCCCCTACTTCTCGGTGGGGACATTATATACGTCTATATCGCTATATATCCTAGCCTAAGGCAAACTAACATATCGAATGTAATATTTTACAACATTCCCGTCACTTCGGCACCTACTTCTCGGTGGGGACATTATATACGTCTATATCGCTATATATCCTAGCCTAAGGCAAACTAACATATCGAATGTAATATTTTACAACATTCCCGTCACTTCGGCACCTACTTCTCGGTGGGAACATTATATACGTCTATAACGTTATATATCCTAGCCTAAGGCAACCTATCATTTCGGATGTTATATTTTACTACATTCCCGGCGCGCCGGCCCCTACTTCTCGGTGGGAACATTATATACGTCTATAACGTTATATATCCTAACCTAAGGGAACCTAACATCTCGGATGTAATATTTTACAACATTCCTGGCGTGTCGGCCCCTATTTCTCGGTGGGAACATTATATACGTCTTTAACGCTATATATCCTAGCCTGAGACAACCTAACATGTCGAATATAATATTTTACAATATTCCTGGCGCGTCGGCAACAACTTCTCGGAGGGAACAATATATACGTCTATACCGTTATATATCCTAGCCTAAGGCAACTTAACACGTCCGATGTAATATTTTACAACATTCCTGGCGCGTCGGCAGCTCCTTCTCGGTGGGAACATTATGTACGTCTATAACGTTATATATCCTAACCTAAGGGAACCTAACACCTCGGATGTAATGTTTTACATCATTCCTGGCGTGTCGGCCCCTATTTCTCGGTGGGACCATTATATACGTCTTTAACGCTATATATCCTAACCTAAGGGAACCTAACATCTCGGATGTAATATTTTACAACATTCCCGTCACTTCGGCACCTACTTCCCGGTGGGAACATTATATACGTCTATAACGTTATATATCCTAGCCTAAGGCAACCTAGCTTCTCGGATGTAATATTTTACTACATTCCTGGCTCGCCGGCCCCCACTTCTCGGTGGGAACATTATATACGTCTATATCGCTATATATCATAGCCTAAGGCAACCTAACATGTCGAGCGTAATATTTAACAAAACATTCCTGTCTCGTCGGCCCCTACTTCTCGGTGGGAACATTATATACGTCTATAACGTTATATATCCTAGGCTAAGGGAACCTAACATCTCGGAAATAATATTCGATAACATTCCTGGCGTGTAGGGCCGTAGTTCTCGGTGGGAATATCATATACGTCTATAAAGTTATATATCCTAGCCTAAGGCAATCCTAACATGTCGAATGTAATATTTTACAGCATTCCTGGCGCATCGGCCCCTACTTCTCGGGTGGAACATTATATACGTCTATAACGTTATATATCCTAACCTAAGGCAAAGTAACATCTCGAATGTAATATTTTACTACATTCGTGGCACGTCGGCCCCTACTTCTGGGTGGGAACATTATATACGTCTATAACGCTATATATCCTAGCCTAAGGCAACTAACATCTCGGATGTAATATTTTACTACATTCCTGGCACGTCGGCCACTACTTCTCGGTGGGAACATTATATAAGTCTATAACGCTATATATCCTAGCCTAAGGCATACTAACATGTCGAATGTAATACTTTACAACATTCCCGTCACTTCGGCACCTACTTCTCGGTGGGAACATTATATACGTCTATAACGTTATATATCCTAGCCTAAGGTAATCCTAACATCTCGGATGTAATATTTTACAACATTCCTGGCGCGTCGGCACCTACTTCTCGGTGGGAACATTATATACGTCTATAAAGTTATATATCCTAGCCTAAGGCAACCTAACATACCGGATGTAATATTTTACCACATTCCTGGCGCGCTGGCCCCAACTTCTCGGTGGGAACATTATATACGTCTATAACGCCATATATCCTAACTTAAGGCAACCAAAAATGTCGAGCGCAATATTTTACTACATTCCTGGCTTGTCGGCCCCAATTTCTCGGTGGGAATATTATATACGTCTTTAACGCTATATGTCCTAGCCTGAGACAACCTAACATGTCGAATGTAATATTTTACAATATTCCTGGCGCATCGGCAACTACTTCTCGGTGGGAACAGTATATACGTCTATAACGTTATATATCCTAGCCTAAGGTAATCCTAACATCTCGGATGTAATATTTTACAACATTCCTGGCGCGTCGGCACCTCCTTCTCGGGGGGAACATTATGTACGTCTATAAAGTTATATATCCTAACCTAAGGGAACCTAACACCTCGGATGTAATGTTTTACAACATTCCTGGCGTGTCGGCCCCTATTTCTCGGTGGGAATATTATATATGTCTATAACGCTATATGTCCTAGCCTTAGACAACATAACATTTCGAATATAATATTTTACAATATTCGTGGCGCGTCGGCAACTACTTCTCGGTTGGAACTGTATATACGTCTATAACGTTATATATCCTAACCTAAGACAACTTAACATGTCGAATGTAATATTTTACCACATTCCTGTCTCGTTGGCCCCTACTTCTCGGTGGGAACATTATATACGTCTATAACGTTATATATCCTAACCTAAGAGAACCTAACATTTCGGATGTAATATTTTACAACATTTCTGGCGTGTCGGCACCTATTTCTCGGTGGGAACATTATATACGTCTATAACGTTATATATCCTAACCTAAGGGAACCTAACATTTCGGATGTAATATTTTACAACATTTCTGGCGTGTCGGCACCTATTTCTCGGTGGGAACATTATATACGTCTTTAACGCTATATATCCTAGCCTAAGGCAACCTAACTTGTCGAGCGTAATATTTTACAACACTCCTGGTGCGTCGGCCTCTATTTCTCGGTGGGAACATTATATACGTCTATCACGTTATATATCCTAACCTAAGGCAACCTAACATCTCGGATGTAATATTTTACAACATTCCCGTCACTTCGGCACCTACTTCTCGGTGGGAACATTATATACGTCTATAACGTTATATATCCTAGCCTAAGGCAACCTGACATCTCGGATGTTATATTTTACTACATTCCCGGCGCGCCGGCCCCTACTTCTCGGTGGGAACATTATATACGTCTATAACGTTATATATCCTAGCCTAAGGTAATCCTAACATCTCGGATGTAATATTTTACAACATTCCTGGCGCGTCGGCACCTACTTCTCGGTGGGAACATTATATACGTCTATAAAGTTATATATCCTAGCCTAAGGCAACCTAACATACCGGATGTAATATTTTACCACATTCCTGGCGCGCTGGCCCCAACTTCTCGGTGGGAACATTATATACGTCTATAACGCCATATATCCTAACTTAAGGCAACCAAAAATGTCGAGCGCAATATTTTACTACATTCCTGGCGTGTCGGCCCCAATTTCTCGGTGGGAATATTATATACGTCTTTAACGCTATATGTCCTAGCCTGAGACAACCTAACATGTCGAATGTAATATTTTACAATATTCCTGGCGCGTCGGCAACTACTTCTCGGTGGGAACAGTATATACGTCTATAACGTTATATATCCTAGCCTAAGGTAATCCTAACATCTCGGATGTAATATTTTACAACATTCCTGGCGCGTCGGCACCTCCTTCTCGGGGGGAACATTATGTACGTCTATAAAGTTATATATCCTAACCTAAGGGAACCTAACACCTCGGATGTAATGTTTTACAACATTCCTGGCGTGTCGGCCCCTATTTCTCGGTGGGAATATTATATATGTCTATAACGCTATATGTCCTAGCCTTAGACAACATAACATTTCGAATATAATATTTTACAATATTCGTGGCGCGTCGGCAACTACTTCTCGGTTGGAACTGTATATACGTCTATAACGTTATATATCCTAACCTAAGACAACTTAACATGTCGAATGTAATATTTTACCACATTCCTGTCTCGTTGGCCCCTACTTCTCGGTGGGAACATTATATACGTCTATAACGTTATATATCCTAACCTAAGAGAACCTAACATTTCGGATGTAATATTTTACAACATTTCTGGCGTGTCGGCACCTATTTCTCGGTGGGAACATTATATACGTCTATAACGTTATATATCCTAACCTAAGGGAACCTAACATTTCGGATGTAATATTTTACAACATTTCTGGCGTGTCGGCACCTATTTCTCGGTGGGAACATTATATACGTCTTTAACGCTATATATCCTAGCCTAAGGCAACCTAACTTGTCGAGCGTAATATTTTACAACACTCCTGGTGCGTCGGCCTCTATTTCTCGGTGGGAACATTATATACGTCTATCACGTTATATATCCTAACCTAAGGCAACCTAACATCTCGGATGTAATATTTTACAACATTCCCGTCACTTCGGCCCCTACTTCCGGTGGGAACATTATATACGTCTATAACGTTATATATCCCCGCCTAAGGCAATCCTAACATCTCGGATGTAATATTTTACAACATTCCTGGCCAGCCGGCACCTATTTCTCGGCGGGATCATTATATACGTCTATAACGTTATATATCCTAGCCTAAGGCAAACTAACATCTCGGATGTAATATTTTACAACATTCCTGGTGCGTCGGCACCTACTTCTCGGTGGGAACATTATATACGTCTATAAAGTTATATATCCTAACCTAAGGCAACCTAACATCTCGGATGTAATATTTTACAACATTCCCGTCACTTCGGCACCTACTTCTCGGTCGGAACATTATATACGTCTATAACGTTATATATCCTAGCCTAAGGCAACCTAACATCTCGGATGTTATATTTTACTACATTCCCGGCGCGCCGGCCCCTACTTCTCGGTGGGAACATTATATACGTCTATAACGTTATATATCCTAGCCTAAGGTAATCCTAACATCTCGGATGTAATATTTTACAACATTCCTGGCGAGTCGGCACCTACTTCTCGGTGGGAACATTATATACGTCTATAAAGTTATATATCCTAGCCTAAGGCAACCTAACATACCGGATGTAATATTTTACCACATTCCTGGCGCGCTGGCCCCAACTTCTCGGTGGGAACATTATATACGTCTATAACGCCATATATCCTAACTTAAGGCAACCAAAAATGTCGAGCGCAATATTTTACTGCATTCCTGGCGTGTCGGCCTCTATTTCTCGGTGGGAATATTATATACGTCTTTAACGCTATATGTCCTAGCCTGAGACAACCTAACATGTCGAATGTAATATTTTGCAACATTCCTGGGGCGTCGGCCCCTATTTCTCGGTAGGAACATTATATACGTCTATAACGTTATATATCCTAACCTAAGGCAACCTAACTTCTCGGATGTAATATTTTACAACATTCCCGTCACGTCGGCCCCTACTTCTCGGTGGGAACATTATATACGTCTATAACGCTATATATCCTAGCCTAAGGCAAACTAACATATCGAATGTAATATTTTACAATATTCCCGTCACTTCGGCCCCTACTTTTCGATGGGAACATTATATACGTCTATAACGTTATATATCCTAACCTAAGGCAACCTAACACCTCGGATGTAATATTTTACTACATTCCTGGCACGTCGGCCACTACTTCTCGGTGGGAACATTATATAAGTCTATAACGCAATATATCCTAGCCTAAGGCAAACTAACATGTCGAATATAATATTTTACAACATTCCCGTCACTTCGGCACCTACTTCTCGGTGGGAACATTATATACGTCTATAACGTTATATATTCTTGCCTAAGGCAACCTAACATATCGGATGTTATATTTTACTACATTCCCGGCGCGCCGGACCCTACTTCTCGGTGGGAACATTATATACGCCTATAACGTTATATATCCTAACCTAACATAATCCTAACATCTCGGATGTAATATTTTACAACATTCCTGGCGCGTCGGCACCTACTTCTCGGTGGGAACATTATATACGTCTATAATGTTATATATCCTAACCTAAGGCAACCTAACATCTCGGATGTAATATTTTACTACATTCCTGGCTCGTCGGCCCCTACTTCTCGGTGGGAACATTATATACGTCTATAACGTTACTTATTCTAGCCTAAGGTAATCCTAACATCTCGGATGTAATATTTTACAACATTCCTGGCGCGTCGGCACCTACTTCTCGGTGGGAACATTATGTACGTCTATAAAGTTATATATCCTAACCTAAGGGAACCTAACACCTCGGATGTAATGTTTTACAACATTCCTGGCGTGTCGGCCCCTATTTCTCGGTGGGAATATTATATATGTCTATAACGCTATATGTCCTAGCCTTAGACAACATAACATTTCGAATATAATATTTTACAATATTCGTGGCGCGTCGGCAACTACTTCTCGGTTGGAACTGTATATACGTCTATAACGTTATATATCCTAACCTAAGACAACTTAACATGTCGAATGTAATATTTTACCACATTCCTGTCTCGTTGGCCCCTACTTCTCGGTGGGAACATTATATACGTCTATAACGTTATATATCCTAACCTAAGAGAACCTAACATTTCGGATGTAATATTTTACAACATTTCTGGCGTGTCGGCACCTATTTCTCGGTGGGAACATTATATACGTCTATAACGTTATATATCCTAACCTAAGGGAACCTAACATTTCGGATGTAATATTTTACAACATTTCTGGCGTGTCGGCACCTATTTCTCGGTGGGAACATTATATACGTCTTTAACGCTATATATCCTAGCCTAAGGCAACCTAACTTGTCGAGCGTAATATTTTACAACACTCCTGGTGCGTCGGCCTCTATTTCTCGGTGGGAACATTATATACGTCTATCACGTTATATATCCTAACCTAAGGCAACCTAACATCTCGGATGTAATATTTTACAACATTCCCGTCACTTCGGCCCCTACTTCCGGTGGGAACATTATATACGTCTATAACGTTATATATCCCAGCCTAAGGCAATCCTAACATCTCGGATGTAATATTTTACAACATTCCTGGCCAGCCGGCACCTATTTCTCGGTGGGATCATTATATACGTCTATAACGTTATATATCCTAGCCTAAGGCAAACTAACATCTCGGATGTAATATTTTATAACATTCCTGGTGCGTCGGCCCCCACTTCTCGGTGGGAACATTATATACGTCTATATCGCTATATATCATAGCCCAAGGCAACCTAATATGTCGAGCGTAATATTTTACAGCATTCCTGGCTCGTCGGGCCCTACTTCTCGGTGGGAACATTATATACGTCTATAACGTTATATATCCTAACCTAAGGGAACCTAACACCTCGGAAGTAATATTCGATAACATTCCTGGCGTGTAGGCCCGTAGTTCTCGGTGGGAATATCATATACGTCTATAACGTTATATATCCTAGCCTAAGTCAATCCTAACATGTCGAATGTAATATTTTACAGCATTCCTGGCGCATCGGCCCCTACTTCTCGGGTGGAACATTATATACGTCTATAACGTTATATATTCTTACCTAAGGCACCTAACATCTCGGATGTAATATTTTACAACATTCGTGGCACGTCGGCCCCTATTTCTCGGTGGGGACATTATATACGTCTATATCGCTATATATCCTAGCCTAAGGCAAACTAACATATCGAATGTAATATTTTACAACATTCCCGTCACTTCGGCACCTACTTCTCGGTGGGGACATTATATACGTCTATATCGCTATATATCCTAGCCTAAGGCAAACTAACATATCGAATGTAATATTTTACAACATTCCCGTCACTTCGGCACCTACTTCTCGGTGGGAACATTATATACGTCTATAACGTTATATATCCTAGCCTAAGGCAACCTATCATTTCGGATGTTATATTTTACTACATTCCCGGCGCGCCGGCCCCTACTTCTCGGTGGGAACATTATATACGTCTATAACGTTATATATCCTAACCTAAGGGAACCTAACATCTCGGATGTAATATTTTACAACATTCCTGGCGTGTCGGCCCCTATTTCTCGGTGGGAACATTATATACGTCTTTAACGCTATATATCCTAGCCTGAGACAACCTAACATGTCGAATATAATATTTTACAATATTCCTGGCGCGTCGGCAACAACTTTTCGGAGGGAACAATATATACGTCTATACCGTTATATATCCTAGCCTAAGGCAACTTAACACGTCCGATGTAATATTTTACAACATTCCTGGCGCGTCGGCAGCTCCTTCTCGGTGGGAACATTATGTACGTCTATAACGTTATATATCCTAACCTAAGGGAACCTAACACCTCGGATGTAATGTTTTACATCATTCCTGGCGTGTCGGCCCCTATTTCTCGGTGGGACCATTATATACGTCTTTAACGCTATATATCCTAACCTAAGGGAACCTAACATCTCGGATGTAATATTTTACAACATTCCCGTCACTTCGGCACCTACTTCCCGGTGGGAACATTATATACGTCTATAACGTTATATATCCTAGCCTAAGGCAACCTAGCTTCTCGGATGTAATATTTTACTACATTCCTGGCTCGCCGGCCCCCACTTCTCGGTGGGAACATTATATACGTCTATATCGCTATATATCATAGCCTAAGGCAACCTAACATGTCGAGCGTAATATTTAACAAAACATTCCTGTCTCGTCGGCCCCTACTTCTCGGTGGGAACATTATATACGTCTATAACGTTATATATCCTAGGCTAAGGGAACCTAACATCTCGGAAATAATATTCGATAACATTCCTGGCGTGTAGGGCCGTAGTTCTCGGTGGGAATATCATATACGTCTATAAAGTTATATATCCTAGCCTAAGGCAATCCTAACATGTCGAATGTAATATTTTACAGCATTCCTGGCGCATCGGCCCCTACTTCTCGGGTGGAACATTATATACGTCTATAACGTTATATATCCTAACCTAAGGCAAAGTAACATCTCGAATGTAATATTTTACTACATTCGTGGCACGTCGGCCCCTACTTCTGGGTGGGAACATTATATACGTCTATAACGCTATATATCCTAGCCTAAAGCAACTAACATCTCGGATGTAATATTTTACTACATTCCTGGCACGTCGGCCACTACTTCTCGGTGGGAACATTATATAAGTCTATAACGCTATATATCCTAGCCTAAGGCATACTAACATGTCGAATGTAATACTTTACAACATTCCCGTCACTTCGGCACCTACTTCTCGGTGGGAACATTATATACGTCTATAACGTTATATATCCTAGCCTAAGGTAATCCTAACATCTCGGATGTAATATTTTACAACATTCCTGGCGCGTCGGCACCTACTTCTCGGTGGGAACATTATATACGTCTATAAAGTTATATATCCTAGCCTAAGGCAACCTAACATACCGGATGTAATATTTTACCACATTCCTGGCGCGCTGGCCCCAACTTCTCGGTGGGAACATTATATACGTCTATAACGCCATATATCCTAACTTAAGGCAACCAAAAATGTCGAGCGCAATATTTTACTACATTCCTGGCTTGTCGGCCCCAATTTCTCGGTGGGAATATTATATACGTCTTTAACGCTATATGTCCTAGCCTGAGACAACCTAACATGTCGAATGTAATATTTTACAATATTCCTGGCGCGTCGGCAACTACTTCTCGGTGGGAACAGTATATACGTCTATAACGTTATATATCCTAGCCTAAGGTAATCCTAACATCTCGGATGTAATATTTTACAACATTCCTGGCGCGTCGGCACCTCCTTCTCGGGGGGAACATTATGTACGTCTATAAAGTTATATATCCTAACCTAAGGGAACCTAACACCTCGGATGTAATGTTTTACAACATTCCTGGCGTGTCGGCCCCTATTTCTCGGTGGGAATATTATATATGTCTATAACGCTATATGTCCTAGCCTTAGACAACATAACATTTCGAATATAATATTTTACAATATTCGTGGCGCGTCGGCAACTACTTCTCGGTTGGAACTGTATATACGTCTATAACGTTATATATCCTAACCTAAGACAACTTAACATGTCGAATGTAATATTTTACCACATTCCTGTCTCGTTGGCCCCTACTTCTCGGTGGGAACATTATATACGTCTATAACGTTATATATCCTAACCTAAGAGAACCTAACATTTCGGATGTAATATTTTACAACATTTCTGGCGTGTCGGCACCTATTTCTCGGTGGGAACATTATATACGTCTATAACGTTATATATCCTAACCTAAGGGAACCTAACATTTCGGATGTAATATTTTACAACATTTCTGGCGTGTCGGCACCTATTTCTCGGTGGGAACATTATATACGTCTTTAACGCTATATATCCTAGCCTAAGGCAACCTAACTTGTCGAGCGTAATATTTTACAACACTCCTGGTGCGTCGGCCTCTATTTCTCGGTGGGAACATTATATACGTCTATCACGTTATATATCCTAACCTAAGGCAACCTAACATCTCGGATGTAATATTTTACAACATTCCCGTCACTTCGGCACCTACTTCTCGGTGGGAACATTATATACGTCTATAACGTTATATATCCTAGCCTAAGGCAACCTAACATCTCGGATGTTATATTTTACTACATTCCCGGCGCGCCGGCCCCTACTTCTCGGTGGGAACATTATATACGTCTATAACGTTATATATCCTAGCCTAAGGTAATCCTAACATCTCGGATGTAATATTTTACAACATTCCTGGCGCGTCGGCACCTACTTCTCGGTGGGAACATTATATACGTCTATAACGTTATATATCCTAACCTAAGGCAACCTAACACCTCGGATGTAATATTTTACTACATTCCTGGCACGTCGGCCACTACTTCTCGGTGGGAACATTATATAAGTCTATAACGCAATATATCCTAGCCTAAGGCAAACTAACATGTCGAATATAATATTTTACAACATTCCCGTCACTTCGGCACCTACTTCTCGGTGGGAACATTATATACGTCTATAACGTTATATATTCTTGCCTAAGGCAACCTAACATATCGGATGTTATATTTTACTACATTCCCGGCGCGCCGGACCCTACTTCTCGGTGGGAACATTATATACGCCTATAACGTTATATATCCTAACCTAACATAATCCTAACATCTCGGATGTAATATTTTACAACATTCCTGGCGCGTCGGCACCTACTTCTCGGTGGGAACATTATATACGTCTATAATGTTATATATCCTAACCTAAGGCAACCTAACATCTCGGATGTAATATTTTACTACATTCCTGGCTCGTCGGCCCCTACTTCTCGGTGGGAACATTATATACGTCTATAACGTTACTTATTCTAGCCTAAGGTAATCCTAACATCTCGGATGTAATATTTTACAACATTCCTGGCGCGTCGGCACCTACTTCTCGGTGGGAACATTATGTACGTCTATAAAGTTATATATCCTAACCTAAGGGAACCTAACACCTCGGATGTAATGTTTTACAACATTCCTGGCGTGTCGGCCCCTATTTCTCGGTGGGAATATTATATATGTCTATAACGCTATATGTCCTAGCCTTAGACAACATAACATTTCGAATATAATATTTTACAATATTCGTGGCGCGTCGGCAACTACTTCTCGGTTGGAACTGTATATACGTCTATAACGTTATATATCCTAACCTAAGACAACTTAACATGTCGAATGTAATATTTTACCACATTCCTGTCTCGTTGGCCCCTACTTCTCGGTGGGAACATTATATACGTCTATAACGTTATATATCCTAACCTAAGAGAACCTAACATTTCGGATGTAATATTTTACAACATTTCTGGCGTGTCGGCACCTATTTCTCGGTGGGAACATTATATACGTCTATAACGTTATATATCCTAACCTAAGGGAACCTAACATTTCGGATGTAATATTTTACAACATTTCTGGCGTGTCGGCACCTATTTCTCGGTGGGAACATTATATACGTCTTTAACGCTATATATCCTAGCCTAAGGCAACCTAACTTGTCGAGCGTAATATTTTACAACACTCCTGGTGCGTCGGCCTCTATTTCTCGGTGGGAACATTATATACGTCTATCACGTTATATATCCTAACCTAAGGCAACCTAACATCTCGGATGTAATATTTTACAACATTCCCGTCACTTCGGCCCCTACTTCCGGTGGGAACATTATATACGTCTATAACGTTATATATCCCAGCCTAAGGCAATCCTAACATCTCGGATGTAATATTTTACAACATTCCTGGCCAGCCGGCACCTATTTCTCGGTGGGATCATTATATACGTCTATAACGTTATATATCCTAGCCTAAGGCAAACTAACATCTCGGATGTAATATTTTATAACATTCCTGGTGCGTCGGCACCTACTTCTCGGTGGGAACATTATATACGTCTATAAAGTTATATATCCTAACCTAAGGCAACCTAACATCTCGGATGTAATATTTTACAACATTCCCGTCACTTCGGCACCTACTTCTCGGTCGGAACATTATATACGTCTATAACGTTATATATCCTAGCCTAAGGCAACCTAACATCTCGGATGTTATATTTTACTACATTCCCGGCGCGCCGGCCCCTACTTCTCGGTGGGAACATTATATACGTCTATAACGTTATATATCCTAGCCTAAGGTAATCCTAACATCTCGGATGTAATATTTTACAACATTCCTGGCGCGTCGGCACCTACTTCTCGGTGGGAACATTATATACGTCTATAAAGTTATATATCCTAGCCTAAGGCAACCTAACATACCGGATGTAATATTTTACCACATTCTTGGCGCGCTGGCCCCAACTTCTCGGTGGGAACATTATATACGTCTATAACGCCATATATCCTAACTTAAGGCAACCAAAAATGTCGAGCGCAATATTTTACTGCATTCCTGGCGTGTCGGCCTCTATTTCTCGGTGGGAATATTATATACGTCTTTAACGCTATATGTCCTAGCCTGAGACAACCTAACATGTCGAATGTAATATTTTGCAACATTCCTGGGGCGTCGGCCCCTATTTCTCGGTAGGAACATTATATACGTCTATAACGTTATATATCCTAACCTAAGGCAACCTAACATCTCGGATGTAATATTTTACAACATTCCCATCACGTCGGCCCCTACTTCTCGGTGGGAACATTATATACGTCTATAACGCTATATATCCTAGCCTAAGGCAAACTAACATATCGAATGTAATATTTTACAATATTCCCGTCACTTCGGCCCCTACTTTTCGATGGGAACATTATATACGTCTATAACGTTATATATCCTAACCTAAGGCAACCTAACACCTCGGATGTAATATTTTACTACATTCCTGGCACGTCGGCCACTACTTCTCGGTGGGAACATTATATAAGTCTATAACGCTATATATCCTAGCCTAAGGCAAACTAACATGTCGAATATAATATTTTACAACATTCCCGTCACTTCGGCACCTACTTCTCGGTGGGAACATTATATACGTCTATAACGTTATATATTCTTGCCTAAGGCAACCTAACATATCGGATGTTATATTTTACTACATTCCCGGCGCGCCGGACCCTACTTCTCGGTGGGAACATTATATACGCCTATAACGTTATATATCCTAACCTAACATAATCCTAACATCTCGGATGTAATATTTTACCACATTCCTCGCTCGCTGGCCCCAACTTCTCGGTGGGAACATTATATGCGTCTATAACGCCATATACCCTAACTTAAGGCAACCAAAAATGTCGAGCGCAATATTTTACTACATTCCTGGCGTGTCGGCCCCTATTTCTCGGTGGGAATATTATATGCGTCTTTAACGCTATATGTCCTAGCCTGAGACAACCTAACATGTCGAATGTAATATTTTACAATATTCCTGGCGCGTCGGCAACTACTTCTCGGTGGGTACATTATATACGTCTATAACGTTATATATCCTAGCCTAAGGCATCCTAACATCTCGGATGTAATATTTTACTACATTCCTGGCGCGCCGGCCCCACTTCTCGGTGGGAAAATTATATACGTCTATATCGCTATATATCATAGCCTAAGGCAACCGAACATGTCGAGCGTAATATTTTACAACATTCCTGGCTCGTCGGCCCCTACTTCTCGGTGGGAACATTATATACGTCTATAACGTTATATATCCTAACCTAAGGGAACCTAACATCTCGGAAGTAATATTTGATAACATTCCTGGCGTGTAGGCCCGTAGTTCTCGGTGGGAATATCATATACGTCTATAACGTTATATGTCCTAGCCTAAGGCAGTCCTAACATGTCGAATGTAATATTTTACAGCATTCCTGGCGCGTCGGCCCCTACTTCTCGGGTGGAACATTATATACGTCTATATCGCTATATATCATAGCCTAAGGCAACCTAACATGTCGAGCGTAATATTTAACAAAACATTCCTGTCTCGTCGGCCCCTACTTCTCGGTGGGAACATTATATACGTCTATAACGTTATATATCCTAGGCTAAGGGAACCTAACATCTCGGAAATAATATTCGATAACATTCCTGGCGTGTAGGGCCGTAGTTCTCGGTGGGAATATCATATACGTCTATAAAGTTATATATCCTAGCCTAAGGCAATCCTAACATGTCGAATGTAATATTTTACAGCATTCCTGGCGCATCGGCCCCTACTTCTCGGGTGGAACATTATATACGTCTATAACGTTATATATCCTAACCTAAGGCAACCTAACATCTCGGATGTAATATTTTACTACATTCGTGGCACGTCGGCCCCTACTTCTGGGTGGGAACATTATATACGTCTATAACGCTATATATCCTAGCCTAAGGCAACTAACATCTCGGATGTAATATTTTACTACATTCCTGGCACGTCGGCCACTACTTCTCGGTGGGAACATTATATAAGTCTATAACGCTATATATCCTAGCCTAAGGCATACTAACATGTCGAATGTAATACTTTACAACATTCCCGTCACTTCGGCACCTACTTCTCGGTGGGAACATTATATACGTCTATAACGTTATATATCCTAGCCTAAGGCAACCTAACACCTCGGATGTTATATTTTACTACATTCCCGGCGCGCCGGCCCCTACTTCTCGGTGGGAACATTATATACGTCTATAACGTTATATATCCTAGCCTAAGGTAATCCTAACATCTCGGATGTAATATTTTACAACATTCCTGGCGCGTCGGCACCTACTTCTCGGTGGGAACATTATATACGTCTATAAAGTTATATATCCTAGCCTAAGGCAACCTAACATACCGGATGTAATATTTTACCACATTCCTGGCGCGCTGGCCCCAACTTCTCGGTGGGAACATTATATACGTCTATAACGCCATATATCCTAACTTAAGGCAACCAAAAATGTCGAGCGCAATATTTTACTACATTCCTGGCGTGTCGGCCCCAATTTCTCGGTGGGAATATTATATACGTCTTTAACGCTATATGTCCTAGCCTGAGACAACCTAACATGTCGAATGTAATATTTTACAATATTCCTGGCGCGTCGGCAACTACTTCTCGGTGGGAACAGTATATACGTCTATAACGTTATATATCCTAGCCTAAGGTAATCCTAACATCTCGGATGTAATATTCGATAACATTCCTGGCGTGTAGGGCCGTAGTTCTCGGTGGGAATATCATATACGTCTATAAAGTTATATATCCTAGCCTAAGGCAATCCTAACATGTCGAATGTAATATTTTACAGCATTCCTGGCGCATCGGCCCCTACTTCTCGGGTGGAACATTATATACGTCTATAACGTTATATATCCTAACCTAAGGCAACCTAACATCTCGGATGTAATATTTTACTACATTCGTGGCACGTCGGCCCCTACTTCTGGGTGGGAACATTATATACGTCTATAACGCTATATATCCTAGCCTAAGGCAACTAACATCTCGGATGTAATATTTTACTACATTCCTGGCACGTCGGCCACTACTTCTCGGTGGGAACATTATATAAGTCTATAACGCTATATATCCTAGCCTAAGGCATACTAACATGTCCAATGTAATACTTTACAACATTCCCGTCACTTCGGCACCTACTTCTCGGTGGGAACATTATATACGTCTATAACGTTATATATCCTAGCCTAAGGCAACCTAACATCTCGGATGTTATATTTTACTACATTCCCGGCGCGCCGGCCCCTACTTCTCGGTGGGAACATTATATACGTCTATAACGTTATATATCCTAGCCTAAGGTAATCCTAACATCTCGGATGTAATATTTTACAACATTCCTGGCGCGTCGGCACCTACTTCTCGGTGGGAACATTATATACGTCTATAAAGTTATATATCCTAGCCTAAGGCAACCTAACATACCGGATGTAATATTTTACCACATTCCTGGCGCGCTGGCCCCAACTTCTCGGTGGGAACATTATATACGTCTATAACGCCATATATCCTAACTTAAGGCAACCAAAAATGTCGAGCGCAATATTTTACTACATTCCTGGCGTGTCGGCCCCAATTTCTCGGTGGGAATATTATATACGTCTTTAACGCTATATGTCCTAGCCTGAGACAACCTAACATGTCGAATGTAATATTTTACAATATTCCTGGCGCGTCGGCAACTACTTCTCGGTGGGAACAGTATATACGTCTATAACGTTATATATCCTAGCCTAAGGTAATCCTAACATCTCGGATGTAATATTTTACAACATTCCTGGCGCGTCGGCACCTCCTTCTCGGGGGGAACATTATGTACGTCTATAAAGTTATATATCCTAACCTAAGGGAACCTAACACCTCGGATGTAATGTTTTACAACATTCCTGGCGTGTCGGCCCCTATTTCTCGGTGGGAATATTATATATGTCTATAACGCTATATGTCCTAGCCTTAGACAACATAACATTTCGAATATAATATTTTACAATATTCGTGGCGCGTCGGCAACTACTTCTCGGTTGGAACTGTATATACGTCTATAACGTTATATATCCTAACCTAAGACAACTTAACATGTCGAATGTAATATTTTACCACATTCCTGTCTCGTTGGCCCCTACTTCTCGGTGGGAACATTATATACGTCTATAACGTTATATATCCTAACCTAAGAGAACCTAACATTTCGGATGTAATATTTTACAACATTTCTGGCGTGTCGGCACCTATTTCTCGGTGGGAACATTATATACGTCTTTAACGCTATATATCCTAGCCTAAGGCAACCTAACTTGTCGAGCGTAATATTTTACAACACTCCTGGTGCGTCGGCCTCTATTTCTCGGTGGGAACATTATATACGTCTATCACGTTATATATCCTAACCTAAGGCAACCTAACATCTCGGATGTAATATTTTACAACATTCCCGTCACTTCGGCACCTACTTCTCGGTGGGAACATTATATACGTCTATAACGTTATATATCCTAGCCTAAGGCAACCTAACATCTCGGATGTTATATTTTACTACATTCCCGGCGCGCCGGCCCCTACTTCTCGGTGGGAACATTATATACGTCTATAACGTTATATATCCTAGCCTAAGGTAATCCTAACATCTCGGATGTAATATTTTACAACATTCCTGGCGCGTCGGCACCTACTTCTCGGTGGGAACATTATATACGTCTATAAAGTTATATATCCTAGCCTAAGGCAACCTAACATACCGGATGTAATATTTTACCACATTCCTGGCGCGCTGGCCCCAACTTCTCGGTGGGAACATTATATACGTCTATAACGCCATATATCCTAACTTAAGGCAACCAAAAATGTCGAGCGCAATATTTTACTACATTCCTGGCGTGTCGGCCCCAATTTCTCGGTGGGAATATTATATACGTCTTTAACGCTATATGTCCTAGCCTGAGACAACCTAACATGTCGAATGTAATATTTTACAATATTCCTGGCGCGTCGGCAACTACTTCTCGGTGGGAACAGTATATACGTCTATAACGTTATATATCCTAGCCTAAGGTAATCCTAACATCTCGGATGTAATATTTTACAACATTCCTGGCGCGTCGGCACCTCCTTCTCGGGGGGAACATTATGTACGTCTATAAAGTTATATATCCTAACCTAAGGGAACCTAACACCTCGGATGTAATGTTTTACAACATTCCTGGCGTGTCGGCCCCTATTTCTCGGTGGGAATATTATATATGTCTATAACGCTATATGTCCTAGCCTTAGACAACATAACATTTCGAATATAATATTTTACAATATTCGTGGCGCGTCGGCAACTACTTCTCGGTTGGAACTGTATATACGTCTATAACGTTATATATCCTAACCTAAGACAACTTAACATGTCGAATGTAATATTTTACCACATTCCTGTCTCGTTGGCCCCTACTTCTCGGTGGGAACATTATATACGTCTATAACGTTATATATCCTAACCTAAGAGAACCTAACATTTCGGATGTAATATTTTACAACATTTCTGGCGTGTCGGCACCTATTTCTCGGTGGGAACATTATATACGTCTATAACGTTATATATCCTAACCTAAGGGAACCTAACATTTCGGATGTAATATTTTACAACATTTCTGGCGTGTCGGCACCTATTTCTCGGTGGGAACATTATATACGTCTTTAACGCTATATATCCTAGCCTAAGGCAACCTAACTTGTCGAGCGTAATATTTTACAACACTCCTGGTGCGTCGGCCTCTATTTCTCGGTGGGAACATTATATACGTCTATCACGTTATATATCCTAACCTAAGGCAACCTAACATCTCGGATGTAATATTTTACAACATTCCCGTCACTTCGGCCCCTACTTCCGGTGGGAACATTATATACGTCTATAACGTTATATATCCCAGCCTAAGGCAATCCTAACATCTCGGATGTAATATTTTACAACATTCCTGGCCAGCCGGCACCTATTTCTCGGTGGGATCATTATATACGTCTATAACGTTATATATCCTAGCCTAAGGCAAACTAACATCTCGGATGTAATATTTTATAACATTCCTGGTGCGTCGGCACCTACTTCTCGGTGGGAACATTATATACGTCTATAAAGTTATATATCCTAACCTAAGGCAACCTAACATCTCGGATGTAATATTTTACAACATTCCCGTCACTTCGGCACCTACTTCTCGGTCGGAACATTATATACGTCTATAACGTTATATATCCTAGCCTAAGGCAACCTAACATCTCGGATGTTATATTTTACTACATTCCCGGCGCGCCGGCCCCTACTTCTCGGTGGGAACATTATATACGTCTATAACGTTATATATCCTAGCCTAAGGTAATCCTAACATCTCGGATGTAATATTTTACAACATTCCTGGCGCGTCGGCACCTACTTCTCGGTGGGAACATTATATACGTCTATAAAGTTATATATCCTAGCCTAAGGCAACCTAACATACCGGATGTAATATTTTACCACATTCCTGGCGCGCTGGCCCCAACTTCTCGGTGGGAACATTATATACGTCTATAACGCCATATATCCTAACTTAAGGCAACCAAAAATGTCGAGCGCAATATTTTACTACATTCCTGGCGTGTCGGCCCCAATTTCTCGGTGGGAATATTATATACGTCTTTAACGCTATATCTCCTAGCCTGAGACAACCTAACATGTCGAATGTAATATTTTACAATATTCCTGGCGCGTCGGCAACTACTTCTCGGTGGGAACAGTATATACGTCTATAACGTTATATATCCTAGCCTAAGGTAATCCTAACATCTCGGATGTAATATTTTACAACATTCCTGGCGCGTCGGCACCTCCTTCTCGGGGGGAACATTATGTACGTCTATAAAGTTATATATCCTAACCTAAGGAAACCTAACACCTCGGATGTAATGTTTTACAACATTCCTGGCGTGTCGGCCCCTATTTCTCGGTGGGAATATTATATATGTCTATAACGCTATATGTCCTAGCCTTAGACAACATAACATTTCGAAT
The DNA here is from genome assembly GCA_963969225.1 of Xylocopa violacea. Taxonomy (NCBI): domain Eukaryota; kingdom Metazoa; phylum Arthropoda; class Insecta; order Hymenoptera; family Apidae; genus Xylocopa; species Xylocopa violacea. Next base: position 3,784,097 of record CAXAJV010000835.1, read on the forward strand.
ATAATATTTTACAATATTCGTGGCGCGTCGGCAACTACTTCTCGGTTGGAACTGTATATACGTCTATAACGTTATATATCCTAACCTAAGACAACTTAACATGTCGAATGTAATATTTTACCACATTCCTGTCTCGTTGGCCCCTACTTCTCGGTGGGAACATTATATACGTCTATAACGTTATATATCCTAACCTAAGAGAACCTAACATTTCGGATGTAATATTTTACAACATTTCTGGCGTGTCGGCACCTATTTCTCGGTGGGAACATTATATACGTCTATAACGTTATATATCCTAACCTAAGGGAACCTAACATTTCGGATGTAATATTTTACAACATTTCTGGCGTGTCGGCACCTATTTCTCGGTGCGAACATTATATACGTCTTTAACGCTATATATCCTAGCCTAAGGCAACCTAACTTGTCGAGCGTAATATTTTACAACACTCCTGGTGCGTCGGCCTCTATTTCTCGGTGGGAACATTATATACGTCTATCACGTTATATATCCTAACCTAAGGCAACCTAACATCTCGGATGTAATATTTTACAACATTCCCGTCACTTCGGCCCCTACTTCCGGTGGGAACATTATATACGTCTATAACGTTATATATCCCAGCCTAAGGCAATCCTAACATCTCGGATGTAATATTTTACAACATTCCTGGCCAGCCGGCACCTATTTCTCGGTGGGATCATTATATACGTCTATAACGTTATATATCCTAGCCTAAGGCAAACTAACATCTCGGATGTAATATTTTATAACATTCCTGGTGCGTCGGCACCTACTTCTCGGTGGGAACATTATATACGTCTATAAAGTTATATATCCTAACCTAAGGCAACCTAACATCTCGGATGTAATATTTTACAACATTCCCGTCACTTCGGCACCTACTTCTCGGTCGGAACATTATATACGTCTATAACGTTATATATCCTAGCCTAAGGCAACCTAACATCTCGGATCTTATATTTTACTACATTCCCGGCGCGCCGGCCCCTACTTCTCGGTGGGAACATTATATACGTCTATAACGTTATATATCCTAGCCTAAGGTAATCCTAACATCTCGGATGTAATATTTTACAACATTCCTGGCGCGTCGGCACCTACTTCTCGGTGGGAACATTATATACGTCTATAAAGTTATATATCCTAGCCTAAGGCAACCTAACATACCGGATGTAATATTTTACCACATTCCTGGCGCGCTGGCCCCAACTTCTCGGTGGGAACATTATATACGTCTATAGCGCCATATATCCTAACTTAAGGCAACCAAAAATGTCGAGCGCAATATTTTACTGCATTCCTGGCGTGTCGGCCTCTATTTCTCGGTGGGAATATTATATACGTCTTTAACGCTATATGTCCTAGCCTGAGACAACCTAACATGTCGAATGTAATATTTTGCAACATTCCTGGGGCGTCGGCCCCTATTTCTCGGTAGGAACATTATATACGTCTATAACGTTATATATCCTAACCTAAGGCAACCTAACATCTCGGATGTAATATTTTACAACATTCCCGTCACGTCGGCCCCTACTTCTCGGTGGGAACATTATATACGTCTATAACGCTATATATCCTAGCCTAAGGCAAACTAACATATCGAATGTAATATTTTACAATATTCCCGTCACTTCGGCCCCTACTTTTCGATGGGAACATTATATACGTCTATAACGTTATATATCCTAACCTAAGGCAACCTAACACCTCGGATGTAATATTTTACTACATTCCTGGCACGTCGGCCACGACTTCTCGGTGGGAACATTATATAAGTCTATAACGCTATATATCCTAGCCTAAGGCAAACTAACATGTCGAATATAATATTTTACAACATTCCCGTCACTTCGGCACCTACTTCTCGGTGGGAACATTATATACGTCTATAACGTTATATATTCTTGCCTAAGGCAACCTAACATATCGGATGTTATATTTTACTACATTCCCGGCGCGCCGGACCCTACTTCTCGGTGGGAACATTATATACGCCTATAACGTTATATATCCTAACCTAACATAATCCTAACATCTCGGATGTAATATTTTACAACATTCCTGGCGCGTCGGCACCTACTTCTCGGTGGGAACATTATATACGTCTATAATGTTATATATCCTAACCTAAGGCAACCTAACATCTCGGATGTAATATTTTACTACATTCCTGGCTCGTCGGCCCCTACTTCTCGGTGGGAACATTATATACGTCTATAACGTTACTTATTCTAGCCTAAGGCAACCTAACATCTCGGATGTTATATTTTACTACATTCCTGGCGCGCCGGCCCCTACTTCTCGGTGGGAACAGTATATAAGTCTATAACTTTACATATCCTAGCCTAAGGCAACCTAACATCTCGGATGTAATATTTTACTACATTCCTGGCGCGCCGGCCCCCACTTCACGGTGGGAACATTATATAAGTCTATAACGCTATATATCCTAGCCTAAGGCAAACTAACATGTCGAATATAATATTTTACAACATTCCCGTCACTTCGGCACCTACTTCTCGGTGGGAACATTATATACGTCTATAACGTTATACATCCCAGCCTAAGGCAACCTAACATCTCGGATGTAATATTTTACTACACTCCTGGCTCGCCGGCCCCCACTTCTCGGTGGGAACATTATATACGTCTATATCGCTATATATCATAGCCTAAGGCAACCTAATATGTCGAGCGTAATATTTTACAACATTCCTGGCTCGTCGGGCCCTACTTCTCGGTGGGAACATTATATACGTCTATAACGTTATATATCCTAACCTAAGGGAACCTAACACCTCGGAAGTAATATTCGATAACATTCCTGGCGTGTAGGCCCGTAGTTCTCGGTGGGAATATCATATACGTCTATAACGTTATATATCCTAGCCTAAGTCAATCCTAACATGTCGAATGTAATATTTTACAGCATTCCTGGCGCATCGGCCCCTACTTCTCGGGTGGAACATTATATACGTCTATAACGTTATATATTCTTACCTAAGACACCTAACATCTCGGATGTAATATTTTACAACATTCGTGGCACGTCGGCCCCTACTTCTCGGTGGGGACATTATATACGTCTATATCGCTATATATCCTAGCCTAAGGCAAACTAACATATCGAATGTAATATTTTACAACATTCCCGTCACTTCGGCACCTACTTCTCGGTGGGAACATTATATACGTCTATAACGTTATATATCCTAGCCTAAGGCAACCTAACATCTCGGATGTTATATTTTACTACATTCCCGGCGCGCCGGCCCCTACTTCTCGGTGGGAACATTATATACGTCTATAGCGTTATATATCCTAACCTAAGGGAACCTAACATCTCGGATGTAATATTTTACAACATTCCTGGCGTGTCGGCCCCTATTTCTCGGTGGGAACATTATATACGTCTTTAACGCTATATGTCCTAGCCTGAGACAACCTAACATGTCGAATATAATATTTTACAATATTCCTGGCGCGTCGGCAACAACTTCTCGGAGGGAACAATATATACGTCTATACCGTTATATATCCTAGCCTAAGGCAACTTAACACGTCCGATGTAATATTTTACAACATTCCTGGCGCGTCGGCAGCTCCTTCTCGGTGGGAACATTATGTACGTCTATAACGTTATATATCCTAACCTAAGGGAACCTAACATCTCGGAAGTAATATTTGATAACATTCCTGGCGTGTAGGCCCGTAGTTCTCGGTGGGAATATCATATACGTCTATAACGTTATATGTCCTAGCCTAAGGCAGTCCTAACATGTCGAATGTAATATTTTACAGCATTCCTGGCGCGTCGGCCCCTACTTCTCGGGTGGAACATTATATACGTCTAAAACGTTATAAATCCTAACCTAAGGCAACCTAACATCTCGGATGTAATATTTTACTACATTCGTGGCACGTCGGCCCCTACTTCTGGGTGGGAACATTATATACGTCTATAACGCTATATATCCTAGCCTAAGGCAAACTAACATGTCGAATGTAATATTTTACAACATTCCCGTCACTTCGGCACCTACTTCTCGGTCGGAACATTATATACGTCTATAACGTTATATATCCTAGCCTAAGGCAACCTAACATCTCGGATGTTATATTTTCCTACATTACCGGCGCGCCGGCCCCTACTTCTCGGTGGGAACATTATATACGTCTATAACGCTATATATCCTAGCCTAAGGCATACTAACATGTCGAATATAATATTTTACAACATTCCCGTCACTTCGGCACCTACTTCTCGGTGGGAACATTATATACGTCTATAACGTTATATATTCTTGCCTAAGGCAACCTAACATATCGGATGTTATATTTTACTACATTCCCGGCGCGCCGGACCCTACTTCTCGGTGGGAACATTATACACGTCTATAAAGTTATATATCCTAGCCTAAGGCAACCTAACATACCGGATGTAATATTTTACCACATTCCTGGCTCGCTGGCCCCAACTTCTCGGTGGGAACATTATATGCGTCTATAACGCCATATATCCTAACTTAAGGCAACCAAAAATGTCGAGCGCAATATTTTACTACATTCCTGGCGTGTCGGCCCCTATTTCTCGGTGGGAATATTATATGCGTCTTTAACGCTATATGTCCTAGCCTGAGACAACCTAACATGTCGAATGTAATATTTTACAATATTCCTGGCGCGTCGGCAACTACTTCTCGGTGGGAACAGTATATACGTCTATAACGTTATATATCCTAGCCTAAGGTAATCCTAACATCTCGGATGTAATATTTTACAACATTCCTGGCGCGTCGGCACCTCCTTCTCGGGGGGAACATTATGTACGTCTATAAAGTTATATATCCTAACCTAAGGGAACCTAACACCTCGGATGTAATGTTTTACAACATTCCTGGCGTGTCGGCCCCTATTTCTCGGTGGGAATATTATATATGTCTATAACGCTATATGTCCTAGCCTTAGACAACATAACATTTCGAATATAATATTTTACAATATTCGTGGCGCGTCGGCAACTACTTCTCGGTTGGAACTGTATATACGTCTATAACGTTATATATCCTAACCTAAGACAACTTAACATGTCGAATGTAATATTTTACCACATTCCTGTCTCGTTGGCCCCTACTTCTCGGTGGGAACATTATATACGTCTATAACGTTATATATCCTAACCTAAGAGAACCTAACATTTCGGATGTAATATTTTACAACATTTCTGGCGTGTCGGCACCTATTTCTCGGTGGGAACATTATATACGTCTATAACGTTATATATCCTAACCTAAGGGAACCTAACATTTCGGATGTAATATTTTACAACATTTCTGGCGTGTCGGCACCTATTTCTCGGTGGGAACATTATATACGTCTTTAACGCTATATATCCTAGCCTAAGGCAACCTAACTTGTCGAGCGTAATATTTTACAACACTCCTGGTGCGTCGGCCTCTATTTCTCGGTGGGAACATTATATACGTCTATCACGTTATATATCCTAACCTAAGGCAACCTAACATCTCGGATGTAATATTTTACAACATTCCCGTCACTTCGGCACCTACTTCTCGGTGGGAACATTATATACGTCTATAACGTTATATATCCTAGCCTAAGGCAACCTAACATCTCGGATGTTATATTTTACTACATTCCCGGCGCGCCGGCCCCTACTTCTCGGTGGGAACATTATATACGTCTATAACGTTATATATCCTAGCCTAAGGTAATCCTAACATCTCGGATGTAATATTTTACAACATTCCTGGCGCGTCGGCACCTACTTCTCGGTGGGAACATTATATACGTCTATAAAGTTATATATCCTAGCCTAAGGCAACCTAACATACCGGATGTAATATTTTACCACATTCCTGGCGCGCTGGCCCCAACTTCTCGGTGGGAACATTATATACGTCTATAACGCCATATATCCTAACTTAAGGCAACCAAAAATGTCGAGCGCAATATTTTACTACATTCCTGGCGTGTCGGCCCCAATTTCTCGGTGGGAATATTATATACGTCTTTAACGCTATATGTCCTAGCCTGAGACAACCTAACATGTCGAATGTAATATTTTACAATATTCCTGGCGCGTCGGCAACTACTTCTCGGTGGGAACAGTATATACGTCTATAACGTTATATATCCTAGCCTAAGGTAATCCTAACATCTCGGATGTAATATTTTACAACATTCCTGGCGCGTCGGCACCTCCTTCTCGGGGGGAACATTATGTACGTCTATAAAGTTATATATCCTAACCTAAGGGAACCTAACACCTCGGATGTAATGTTTTACAACATTCCTGGCGTGTCGGCCCCTATTTCTCGGTGGGAATATTATATTTTGTCTATAACGCTATATGTCCTAGCCTTAGACAACATAACATTTCGAATATAATATTTTACAATATTCGTGGCGCGTCGGCAACTACTTCTCGGTTGGAACTGTATATACGTCTATAACGTTATATATCCTAACCTAAGACAACTTAACATGTCGAATGTAATATTTTACCACATTCCTGTCTCGTTGGCCCCTACTTCTCGGTGGGAACATTATATACGTCTATAACGTTATATATCCTAACCTAAGAGAACCTAACATTTCGGATGTAATATTTTACAACATTTCTGGCGTGTCGGCACCTATTTCTCGGTGGGAACATTATATACGTCTATAACGTTATATATCCTAACCTAAGGGAACCTAACATTTCGGATGTAATATTTTATAACATTCCTGGTGCGTCGGCACCTACTTCTCGGTGGGAACATTATATACGTCTATAAAGTTATATATCCTAACCTAAGGCAACCGAACATCTCGGATGTAATATTTTACAACATTCCCGTCACTTCGGCACCTACTTCTCGGTCGGAACATTATATACGTCTATAACGTTATATATCCTAGCCTAAGGCAACCTAACATCTCGGATGTTATATTTTACTACATTCCCGGCGCGCCGGCCCCTACTTCCGGTGGGAACATTATATACGTCTATAACGTTATATATCCCAGCCTAAGGCAATCCTAACATCTCGGATGTAATATTTTACAACATTCCTGGCCAGCCGGCACCTATTTCTCGGTGGGATCATTATATACGTCTATAACGTTATATATCCTAGCCTAAGGCAAACTAACATCTCGGATGTAATATTTTATAACATTCCTGGTGCGTCGGCACCTACTTCTCGGTGGGAACATTATATACGTCTATAAAGTTATATATCCTAACCTAAGGCAACCGAACATCTCGGATGTAATATTTTACAACATTCCCGTCACTTCGGCACCTACTTCTCGGTCGGAACATTATATACGTCTATAACGTTATATATCCTAGCCTAAGGCAACCTAACATCTCGGATGTTATATTTTACTACATTCCCGGCGCGCCGGCCCCTACTTCTCGGTGGGAACATTATATACGTCTATAACGTTATATATCCTAGCCTAAGGTAATCCTAACATCTCGGATGTAATATTTTACAACATTCCTGGCGCGTCGGCACCTACTTCTCGGTGGGAACATTATATACGTCTATAAAGTTATATATCCTAGCCTAAGGCAACCTAACATACCGGATGTAATATTTTACCACATTCCTGGCGCGCTGGCCCCAACTTCTCGGTGGGAACATTATATACGTCTATAACGCCATATATCCTAACTTAAGGCAACCAAAAATGTCGAGCGCAATATTTTACTGCATTCCTGGCGTGTCGGCCTCTATTTCTCGGTGGGAATATTATATACGTCTTTAACGCTATATGTCCTAGCCTGAGACAACCTAACATGTCGAATGTAATATTTTGCAACATTCCTGGGGCGTCGGCCCCTATTTCTCGGTAGGAACATTATATACGTCTATAACGTTATATATCCTAACCTAAGGCAACCTAACATCTCGGATGTAATATTTTACAACATTCCCGTCACGTCGGCCCCTACTTCTCGGTGGGAACATTATATACGTCTATAACGCTATATATCCTAACCTAAGGGAACCTAACACCTCGGATGTAATGTTTTACAACATTCCTGGCGTGTCGGCCCCTATTTCTCGGTGGGAATATTATATATGTCTATAACGCTATATGTCCTAGCCTTAGACAACATAACATTTCGAATATAATATTTTACAATATTCGTGGCGCGTCGGCAACTACTTCTCGGTTGGAACTGTATATACGTCTATAACGTTATATATCCTAACCTAAGACAACTTAACATGTCGAATGTAATATTTTACCACATTCCTGTCTCGTTGGCCCCTACTTCTCGGTGGGAACATTATATACGTCTATAACGTTATATATCCTAACCTAAGAGAACCTAACATTTCGGATGTAATATTTTACAACATTTCTGGCGTGTCGGCACCTATTTCTCGGTGGGAACATTATATACGTCTATAACGTTATATATCCTAACCTAAGGGAACCTAACATTTCGGATGTAATATTTTACAACATTTCTGGCGTGTCGGCACCTATTTCTCGGTGGGAACATTATATACGTCTTTAACGCTATATATCCTAGCCTAAGGCAACCTAACTTGTCGAGCGTAATATTTTACAACACTCCTGGTGCGTCGGCCTCTATTTCTCGGTGGGAACATTATATACGTCTATCACGTTATATATCCTAACCTAAGGCAACCTAACATCTCGGATGTAATATTTTACAACATTCCCGTCACTTCGGCACCTACTTCTCGGTGGGAACATTATATACGTCTATAACGTTATATATCCTAGCCTAAGGCAACCTAACATCTCGGATGTTATATTTTACTACATTCCCGGCGCGCCGGCCCCTACTTCTCGGTGGGAACATTATATACGTCTATAACGTTATATATCCTAGCCTAAGGTAATCCTAACATCTCGGATGTAATATTTTACAACATTCCTGGCGCGTCGGCACCTACTTCTCGGTGGGAACATTATATACGTCTATAAAGTTATATATCCTAGCCTAAGGCAACCTAACATACCGGATGTAATATTTTACCACATTCCTGGCGCGCTGGCCCCAACTTCTCGGTGGGAACATTATATACGTCTATAACGCCATATATCCTAACTTAAGGCAACCAAAAATGTCGAGCGCAATATTTTACTACATTCCTGGCGTGTCGGCCCCAATTTCTCGGTGGGAATATTATATACGTCTTTAACGCTATATGTCCTAGCCTGAGACAACCTAACATGTCGAATGTAATATTTTACAATATTCCTGGCGCGTCGGCAACTACTTCTCGGTGGGAACAGTATATACGTCTATAACGTTATATATCCTAGCCTAAGGTAATCCTAACATCTCGGATGTAATATTTTACAACATTCCTGGCGCGTCGGCACCTCCTTCTCGGGGGGAACATTATGTACGTCTATAAAGTTATATATCCTAACCTAAGGGAACCTAACACCTCGGATGTAATGTTTTACAACATTCCTGGCGTGTCGGCCCCTATTTCTCGGTGGGAATATTATATTTTGTCTATAACGCTATATGTCCTAGCCTTAGACAACATAACATTTCGAATATAATATTTTACAATATTCGTGGCGCGTCGGCAACTACTTCTCGGTTGGAACTGTATATACGTCTATAACGTTATATATCCTAACCTAAGACAACTTAACATGTCGAATGTAATATTTTACCACATTCCTGTCTCGTTGGCCCCTACTTCTCGGTGGGAACATTATATACGTCTATAACGTTATATATCCTAACCTAAGAGAACCTAACATTTCGGATGTAATATTTTACAACATTTCTGGCGTGTCGGCACCTATTTCTCGGTGGGAACATTATATACGTCTATAACGTTATATATCCTAACCTAAGGGAACCTAACATTTCGGATGTAATATTTTATAACATTCCTGGTGCGTCGGCACCTACTTCTCGGTGGGAACATTATATACGTCTATAAAGTTATATATCCTAACCTAAGGCAACCGAACATCTCGGATGTAATATTTTACAACATTCCCGTCACTTCGGCACCTACTTCTCGGTCGGAACATTATATACGTCTATAACGTTATATATCCTAGCCTAAGGCAACCTAACATCTCGGATGTTATATTTTACTACATTCCCGGCGCGCCGGCCCCTACTTCCGGTGGGAACATTATATACGTCTATAACGTTATATATCCCAGCCTAAGGCAATCCTAACATCTCGGATGTAATATTTTACAACATTCCTGGCCAGCCGGCACCTATTTCTCGGTGGGATCATTATATACGTCTATAACGTTATATATCCTAGCCTAAGGCAAACTAACATCTCGGATGTAATATTTTATAACATTCCTGGTGCGTCGGCACCTACTTCTCGGTGGGAACATTATATACGTCTATAAAGTTATATATCCTAACCTAAGGCAACCGAACATCTCGGATGTAATATTTTACAACATTCCCGTCACTTCGGCACCTACTTCTCGGTCGGAACATTATATACGTCTATAACGTTATATATCCTAGCCTAAGGCAACCTAACATCTCGGATGTTATATTTTACTACATTCCCGGCGCGCCGGCCCCTACTTCTCGGTGGGAACATTATATACGTCTATAACGTTATATATCCTAGCCTAAGGTAATCCTAACATCTCGGATGTAATATTTTACAACATTCCTGGCGCGTCGGCACCTACTTCTCGGTGGGAACATTATATACGTCTATAAAGTTATATATCCTAGCCTAAGGCAACCTAACATACCGGATGTAATATTTTACCACATTCCTGGCGCGCTGGCCCCAACTTCTCGGTGGGAACATTATATACGTCTATAACGCCATATATCCTAACTTAAGGCAACCAAAAATGTCGAGCGCAATATTTTACTGCATTCCTGGCGTGTCGGCCTCTATTTCTCGGTGGGAATATTATATACGTCTTTAACGCTATATGTCCTAGCCTGAGACAACCTAACATGTCGAATGTAATATTTTGCAACATTCCTGGGGCGTCGGCCCCTATTTCTCGGTAGGAACATTATATACGTCTATAACGTTATATATCCTAACCTAAGGCAACCTAACATCTCGGATGTAATATTTTACAACATTCCCGTCACGTCGGCCCCTACTTCTCGGTGGGAACATTATATACGTCTATAACGCTATATATCCTAACCTAAGGGAACCTAACACCTCGGATGTAATGTTTTACAACATTCCTGGCGTGTCGGCCCCTATTTCTCGGTGGGAATATTATATATGTCTATAACGCTATATGTCCTAGCCTTAGACAACATAACATTTCGAATATAATATTTTACAATATTCGTGGCGCGTCGGCAACTACTTCTCGGTTGGAACTGTATATACGTCTATAACGTTATATATCCTAACCTAAGACAACTTAACATGTCGAATGTAATATTTTACCACATTCCTGTCTCGTTGGCCCCTACTTCTCGGTGGGAACATTATATACGTCTATAACGTTATATATCCTAACCTAAGAGAACCTAACATTTCGGATGTAATATTTTACAACATTTCTGGCGTGTCGGCACCTATTTCTCGGTGGGAACATTATATACGTCTATAACGTTATATATCCTAACCTAAGGGAACCTAACATTTCGGATGTAATATTTTACAACATTTCTGGCGTGTCGGCACCTATTTCTCGGTGGGAACATTATATACGTCTTTAACGCTATATATCCTAGCCTAAGGCAACCTAACTTGTCGAGCGTAATATTTTACAACACTCCTGGTGCGTCGGCCTCTATTTCTCGGTGGGAACATTATATACGTCTATCACGTTATATATCCTAACCTAAGGCAACCTAACATCTCGGATGTAATATTTTACAACATTCCCGTCACTTCGGCACCTACTTCTCGGTGGGAACATTATATACGTCTATAACGTTATATATCCTAGCCTAAGGCAACCTAACATCTCGGATGTTATATTTTACTACATTCCCGGCGCGCCGGCCCCTACTTCTCGGTGGGAACATTATATACGTCTATAACGTTATATATCCTAGCCTAAGGTAATCCTAACATCTCGGATGTAATATTTTACAACATTCCTGGCGCGTCGGCACCTACTTCTCGGTGGGAACATTATATACGTCTATAAAGTTATATATCCTAGCCTAAGGCAACCTAACATACCGGATGTAATATTTTACCACATTCCTGGCGCGCTGGCCCCAACTTCTCGGTGGGAACATTATATACGTCTATAACGCCATATATCCTAACTTAAGGCAACCAAAAATGTCGAGCGCAATATTTTACTACATTCCTGGCGTGTCGGCCCCAATTTCTCGGTGGGAATATTATATACGTCTTTAACGCTATATGTCCTAGCCTGAGACAACCTAACATGTCGAATGTAATATTTTACAATATTCCTGGCGCGTCGGCAACTACTTCTCGGTGGGAACAGTATATACGTCTATAACGTTATATATCCTAGCCTAAGGTAATCCTAACATCTCGGATGTAATATTTTACAACATTCCTGGCGCGTCGGCACCTCCTTCTCGGGGGGAACATTATGTACGTCTATAAAGTTATATATCCTAACCTAAGGGAACCTAACACCTCGGATGTAATGTTTTACAACATTCCTGGCGTGTCGGCCCCTATTTCTCGGTGGGAATATTATATTTTGTCTATAACGCTATATGTCCTAGCCTTAGACAACATAACATTTCGAATATAATATTTTACAATATTCGTGGCGCGTCGGCAACTACTTCTCGGTTGGAACTGTATATACGTCTATAACGTTATATATCCTAACCTAAGACAACTTAACATGTCGAATGTAATATTTTACCACATTCCTGTCTCGTTGGCCCCTACTTCTCGGTGGGAACATTATATACGTCTATAACGTTATATATCCTAACCTAAGAGAACCTAACATTTCGGATGTAATATTTTACAACATTTCTGGCGTGTCGGCACCTATTTCTCGGTGGGAACATTATATACGTCTATAACGTTATATATCCTAACCTAAGGGAACCTAACATTTCGGATGTAATATTTTATAACATTCCTGGTGCGTCGGCACCTACTTCTCGGTGGGAACATTATATACGTCTATAAAGTTATATATCCTAACCTAAGGCAACCGAACATCTCGGATGTAATATTTTACAACATTCCCGTCACTTCGGCACCTACTTCTCGGTCGGAACATTATATACGTCTATAACGTTATATATCCTAGCCTAAGGCAACCTAACATCTCGGATGTTATATTTTACTACATTCCCGGCGCGCCGGCCCCTACTTCCGGTGGGAACATTATATACGTCTATAACGTTATATATCCCAGCCTAAGGCAATCCTAACATCTCGGATGTAATATTTTACAACATTCCTGGCCAGCCGGCACCTATTTCTCGGTGGGATCATTATATACGTCTATAACGTTATATATCCTAGCCTAAGGCAAACTAACATCTCGGATGTAATATTTTATAACATTCCTGGTGCGTCGGCACCTACTTCTCGGTGGGAACATTATATACGTCTATAAAGTTATATATCCTAACCTAAGGCAACCGAACATCTCGGATGTAATATTTTACAACATTCCCGTCACTTCGGCACCTACTTCTCGGTCGGAACATTATATACGTCTATAACGTTATATATCCTAGCCTAAGGCAACCTAACATCTCGGATGTTATATTTTACTACATTCCCGGCGCGCCGGCCCCTACTTCTCGGTGGGAACATTATATACGTCTATAACGTTATATATCCTAGCCTAAGGTAATCCTAACATCTCGGATGTAATATTTTACAACATTCCTGGCGCGTCGGCACCTACTTCTCGGTGGGAACATTATATACGTCTATAAAGTTATATATCCTAGCCTAAGGCAACCTAACATACCGGATGTAATATTTTACCACATTCCTGGCGCGCTGGCCCCAACTTCTCGGTGGGAACATTATATACGTCTATAACGCCATATATCCTAACTTAAGGCAACCAAAAATGTCGAGCGCAATATTTTACTGCATTCCTGGCGTGTCGGCCTCTATTTCTCGGTGGGAATATTATATACGTCTTTAACGCTATATGTCCTAGCCTGAGACAACCTAACATGTCGAATGTAATATTTTGCAACATTCCTGGGGCGTCGGCCCCTATTTCTCGGTAGGAACATTATATACGTCTATAACGTTATATATCCTAACCTAAGGCAACCTAACATCTCGGATGTAATATTTTACAACATTCCCGTCACGTCGGCCCCTACTTCTCGGTGGGAACATTATATACGTCTATAACGCTATATATCCTAGCCTAAGGCAAACTAACATATCGAATGTAATATTTTACAATATTCCCGTCACTTCGGCCCCTACTTTTCGATGGGAACATTATATACGTCTATAACGTTATATATCCTAACCTAAGAGAACCTAACATTTCGGATGTAATATTTTACAACATTCCTGGCGCGTCGGCACCTACTTCTCGGTGGGAACATTATATACGTCTATAATGTTATATATCCTAACCTAAGGCAACCTAACATCTCGGATGTAATATTTTACTACATTCCTGGCTCGTCGGCCCCTACTTCTCGGTGGGAACATTATATACGTCTATAACGTTACTTATTCTAGCCTAAGGCAACCTAACATCTCGGATGTTATATTTTACTACATTCCTGGCGCGCCGGCCCCTACTTCTCGGTGGGAACAGTATATAAGTCTATAACTTTACATATCCTAGCCTAAGGCAACCTAACATCTCGGATGTAATATTTTACTACATTCCTGGCGCGCCGGCCCCCACTTCACGGTGGGAACATTATATAAGTCTATAACGCTATATATCCTAGCCTAAGGCAAACTAACATGTCGAATATAATATTTTACAACATTCCCGTCACTTCGGCACCTACTTCTCGGTGGGAACATTATATACGTCTATAACGTTATACATCCCAGCCTAAGGCAACCTAACATCTCGGATGTAATATTTTACTACACTCCTGGCTCGCCGGCCCCCACTTCTCGGTGGGAACATTATATACGTCTATATCGCTATATATCATAGCCTAAGGCAACCTAATATGTCGAGCGTAATATTTTACAACATTCCTGGCTCGTCGGGCCCTACTTCTCGGTGGGAACATTATATACGTCTATAACGTTATATATCCTAACCTAAGGGAACCTAACACCTCGGAAGTAATATTCGATAACATTCCTGGCGTGTAGGCCCGTAGTTCTCGGTGGGAATATCATATACGTCTATAACGTTATATATCCTAGCCTAAGTCAATCCTAACATGTCGAATGTAATATTTTACAGCATTCCTGGCGCATCGGCCCCTACTTCTCGGGTGGAACATTATATACGTCTATAACGTTATATATTCTTACCTAAGACACCTAACATCTCCGATGTAATATTTTACAACATTCGTGGCACGTCGGCCCCTACTTCTCGGTGGGGACATTATATACGTCTATATCGCTATATATCCTAGCCTAAGGCAAACTAACATATCGAATGTAATATTTTACAACATTCCCGTCACTTCGGCACCTACTTCTCGGTGGGAACATTATATACGTCTATAACGTTATATATCCTAGCCTAAGGCAACCTAACATCTCGGATGTTATATTTTACTACATTCCCGGCGCGCCGGCCCCTACTTCTCGGTGGGAACATTATATACGTCTATAACGTTATATATCCTAACCTAAGGGAACCTAACATCTCGGATGTAATATTTTACAACATTCCTGGCGTGTCGGCCCCTATTTCTCGGTGGGAACATTATATACGTCTTTAACGCTATATGTCCTAGCCTGAGACAACCTAACATGTCGAATATAATATTTTACAATATTCCTGGCGCGTCGGCAACAACTTCTCGGAGGGAACAATATATACGTCTATACCGTTATATATCCTAGCCTAAGGCAACTTAACACGTCCGATGTAATATTTTACAACATTCCTGGCGCGTCGGCAGCTCCTTCTCGGTGGGAACATTATGTACGTCTATAACGTTATATATCCTAACCTAAGGGAACCTAACATCTCGGAAGTAATATTTGATAACATTCCTGGCGTGTAGGCCCGTAGTTCTCGGTGGGAATATCATATACGTCTATAACGTTATATGTCCTAGCCTAAGGCAGTCCTAACATGTCGAATGTAATATTTTACAGCATTCCTGGCGCGTCGGCCCCTACTTCTCGGGTGGAACATTATATACGTCTAAAACGTTATAAATCCTAACCTAAGGCAACCTAACATCTCGGATGTAATATTTTACTACATTCGTGGCACGTCGGCCCCTACTTCTGGGTGGGAACATTATATACGTCTATAACGCTATATATCCTACCCTAAGGCAAACTAACATGTCGAATGTAATATTTTACAACATTCCCGTCACTTCGGCACCTACTTCTCGGTCGGAACATTATATACGTCTATAACGTTATATATCCTAGCCTAAGGCAACCTAACATCTCGGATGTTATATTTTCCTACATTACCGGCGCGCCGGCCCCTACTTCTCGGTGGGAACATTATATACGTCTATAACGCTATATATCCTAGCCTAAGGCATACTAACATGTCGAATATAATATTTTACAACATTCCCGTCACTTCGGCACTTACTTCTCGGTGGGAACATTATATACGTCTATAACGTTATATATCTTAGCCTAAGGCAACCTAACATATCGGATGTTATATTTTACTACATTCCCGGCGCGCCGGCCCCTACTTCTCGGTGGGAACATTATACACGTCTATAAAGTTATATATCCTAGCCTAAGGCAACCTAACATACCGGATGTAATATTTTACCACATTCCTGGCTCGCTGGCCCCAACTTCTCGGTGGGAACATTATATGCGTCTATAACGCCATATATCCTAACTTAAGGCAACCAAAAATGTCGAGCGCAATATTTTACTACATTCCTGGCGTGTCGGCCCCTATTTCTCGGTGGGAATATTATATGCGTCTTTAACGCTATATGTCCTAGCCTGAGACAACCTAACATGTCGAATGTAATATTTTACAATATTCCTGGCGCGTCGGCAACTACTTCTCGGTGGGTACATTATATACGTCTATAACGTTATATATCCTAGCCTAAGGCAACCTAACATCTCGGATGTAATATTTTACTACATTCCTGGCGCGCCGGCCCCACTTCTCGGTGGGAAAATTATATACGTCTATATCGCTATATATCATAGCCTAAGGCAACCGAACATGTCGAGCGTAATATTTTACAACATTCCTGGCTCGTCGGCCCCTACTTCTCGGTGGGAACATTATATACGTCTATAACGTTATATATCCTAACCTAAGGGAACCTAACATCTCGGAAGTAATATTTGATAACATTCCTGGCGTGTAGGCCCGTAGTTCTCGGTGGGAATATCATATACGTCTATAACGTTATATGTCCTAGCCTAAGGCAGTCCTAACATGTCGAATGTAATATTTTACAGCATTCCTGGCGCGTCGGCCCCTACTTCTCGGGTGGAACATTATATACGTCTAAAACGTTATAAATCCTAACCTAAGGCAACCTAACATCTCGGATGTAATATTTTACTACATTCGTGGCACGTCGGCCCCTACTTCTGGGTGGGAACATTATATACGTCTATAACGCTATATATCCTAGCCTAAGGCAAACTAACATGTCGAATGTAATATTTTACAACATTCCCGTCACTTCGGCACCTACTTCTCGGTCGGAACATTATATACGTCTATAACGTTATATATCCTAGCCTAAGGCAACCTAACATCTCGGATGTTATATTTTCCTACATTCCCGGCGCGCCGGCCCCTACTTCTCGGTGGGAACATTATATACGTCTATAACGCTATATATCCTAGCCTAAGGCATACTAACATGTCGAATATAATATTTTACAACATTCCCGTCACTTCGGCACCTACTTCTCGGTGGGAACATTATATACGTCTATAACGTTATATATCTTAGCCTAAGGCAACCTAACATATCGGATGTTATATTTTACTACATTCCCGGCGCGCCGGCCCCTACTTCTCGGTGGGAACATTATACACGTCTATAAAGTTATATATCCTAGCCTAAGGCAACCTAACATACCGGATGTAATATTTTACCACATTCCTGGCTCGCTGGCCCCAACTTCTCGGTGGGAACATTATATGCGTCTATAACGCCATATATCCTAACTTAAGGCAACCAAAAATGTCGAGCGCAATATTTTACTACATTCCTGGCGTGTCGGCCCCTATTTCTCGGTGGGAATATTATATGCGTCTTTAACGCTATATGTCCTAGCCTGAGACAACCTAACATGTCGAATGTAATATTTTACAATATTCCTGGCGCGTCGGCAACTACTTCTCGGTGGGAACAGTATAAACGTCTATAACGTTATATATCCTAACCTAAGGCAACTTAACATGTCGGATGTAATATTTTACAACATTCCTGGCGCGTCGGCACCTCCTTCTCGGTGGGAACATTATGTACGTCTATAAAGTTATATATCCTAACCTAAGGCAAACTAACACCTCGGATGTAATATTTTACAACATTCCTGGCGCGCCGGCACCTATTTCTCGGTGGGAACATTATATACGTCTATAACTTTACATATCCTAGCCTAAGGCAACCTAACATCTCGGATGTAATATTTTACTACATTCCTGGCGCGCCGGCCCCCACTTCTCGGTGGGAACATTATATACGTCTATAACGTTATATATCCTAGCCTAAGGCATACTAACATATCGAATGTAATATTTTACAACATTCCCGTCACTTCGGCCCCTACTTCGCGATGGGAACATTATATACGTCTATAACGTCATATATCCTAGCCTAAGGCAAACTAACATATCGAATGTAATATTTTACAACATTCCCGTCACTTCGGCACCTACTTCTCGGTGGGAACATTATGTACGTCTATAACGGTATATATCCTAACCTAAGGCAACCTAACATCTCGGATGTAATATTTTACAACATTCCCGTCACTTCGGCCCCTACTTCTCGGTGGGAACATTATATACGTCTATAACGTTATATATCCTAGCCTAAGGCAATCCTAACATCTCGGATGTAATATTTTACAACATTCCTGGCGCGCCGGCACCTATTTCTCGGTGGGAACATTATATACGTCTATAACGTTATATATCCTAGCCTAAGGCAAACTAACACCTCGGATGTAATATTTTACAACATTCCTGGCGCGCCGGCACCTATTTCTCGGTGGGAACATTATATACGTCTATAACTTTACATATCCTAGCCTAAGGCAACCTAACATCTCGGATGTAATATTTTACTACATTCCTGGCGCGCCGGCCCCCACTTCTCGGTGGGAACATTATATACGTCTATAACGTTATATATCCTAGCCTAAGGCAACCTAACATCTCGGATGTTATATTTTACTACATTCCCGGCGCGCCGGCCCCTACTTCTCGGTGGGAACATTATATACGTCTATAACGTTATATATCCTAACCTAAGGGAACCTAACATCTCGGATGTAATATTTTACAACATTCCTGGCGTGTCGGCCCCTATTTCTCGGTGGGAACATTATATACGTCTTTAACGCTATATGTCCTAGCCTGAGACAACCTAACATGTCGAATATAATATTTTACAATATTCCTGGCGCGTCGGCAACAACTTCTCGGAGGGAACAATATATACGTCTATACCGTTATATATCCTAGCCTAAGGCAACTTAACACGTCCGATGTAATATTTTACAACATTCCTGGCGCGTCGGCAGCTCCTTCTCGGTGGGAACATTATGTACGTCTATAACGTTATATATCCTAACCTAAGGGAACCTAACATCTCGGAAGTAATATTTGATAACATTCCTGGCGTGTAGGCCCGTAGTTCTCGGTGGGAATATCATATACGTCTATAACGTTATATGTCCTAGCCTAAGGCAGTCCTAACATGTCGAATGTAATATTTTACAGCATTCCTGGCGCGTCGGCCCCTACTTCTCGGGTGGAACATTATATACGTCTAAAACGTTATAAATCCTAACCTAAGGCAACCTAACATCTCGGATGTAATATTTTACTACATTCCTGGCGTGTCGGCCCCTATTTCTCGGTGGGAATATTATATGCGTCTTTAACGCTATATGTCCTAGCCTGAGACAACCTAACATGTCGAATGTAATATTTTACAATATTCCTGGCGCGTCGGCAACTACTTCTCGGTGGGTACATTATATACGTCTATAACGTTATATATCCTAGCCTAAGGCAACCTAACATCTCGGATGTAATATTTTACTACATTCCTGGCGCGCCGGCCCCACTTCTCGGTGGGAAAATTATATACGTCTATATCGCTATATATCATAGCCTAAGGCAACCGAACATGTCGAGCGTAATATTTTACAACATTCCTGGCTCGTCGGCCCCTACTTCTCGGTGGGAACATTATATACGTCTATAACGTTATATATCCTAACCTAAGGGAACCTAACATCTCGGAAGTAATATTTGATAACATTCCTGGCGTGTAGGCCCGTAGTTCTCGGTAGGAATATCATATACGTCTATAACGTTATATGTCCTAGCCTAAGGCAGTCCTAACATGTCGAATGTAATATTTTACAGCATTCCTGGCGCGTCGGCCCCTACTTCTCGGGTGGAACATTATATACGTCTAAAACGTTATAAATCCTAACCTAAGGCAACCTAACATCTCGGATGTAATATTTTACTACATTCGTGGCACGTCGGCCCCTACTTCTGGGTGGGAACATTATATACGTCTATAACGCTATATATCCTAGCCTAAGGCAAACTAACATGTCGAATGTAATATTTTACAACATTCCCGTCACTTCGGCACCTACTTCTCGGTCGGAACATTATATACGTCTATAACGTTATATATCCTAGCCTAAGGCAACCTAACATCTCGGATGTTATATTTTCCTACATTCCCGGCGCGCCGGCCCCTACTTCTCGGTGGGAACATTATATACGTCTATAACGTCATATATCCTAGCCTAAGGCAAACTAACATATCGAATGTAATATTTTACAACATTCCCGTCACTTCGGCACCTACTTCTCGGTGGGAACATTATGTACGTCTATAACGGTATATATCCTAACCTAAGGCAACCTAACATCTCGGATGTAATATTTTACAACATTCCCGTCACTTCGGCCCCTACTTCTCGGTGGGAACATTATATACGTCTATAACGTTATATATCCTAGCCTAAGGCAATCCTAACATCTCGGATGTAATATTTTACAACATTCCTGGCGCGCCGGCACCTATTTCTCGGTGGGAACATTATATACGTCTATAACGTTATATATCCTAGCCTAAGGCAAACTAACACCTCGGATGTAATATTTTACAACATTCCTGGCGCGCCGGCACCTATTTCTCGGTGGGAACATTATATACGTCTATAACTTTACATATCCTAGCCTAAGGCAACCTAACATCTCGGATGTAATATTTTACTACATTCCTGGCGCGCCGGCCCCCACTTCTCGGTGGGAACATTATATACGTCTATAACGTTATATATCCTAGCCTAAGGCAACCTAACATCTCGGATGTTATATTTTACTACATTCCCGGCGCGCCGGCCCCTACTTCTCGGTGGGAACATTATATACGTCTATAACGTTATATATCCTAACCTAAGGGAACCTAACATCTCGGATGTAATATTTTACAACATTCCTGGCGTGTCGGCCCCTATTTCTCGGTGGGAACATTATATACGTCTTTAACGCTATATGTCCTAGCCTGAGACAACCTAACATGTCGAATATAATATTTTACAATATTCCTGGCGCGTCGGCAACAACTTCTCGGAGGGAACAATATATACGTCTATACCGTTATATATCCTAGCCTAAGGCAACTTAACACGTCCGATGTAATATTTTACAACATTCCTGGCGCGTCGGCAGCTCCTTCTCGGTGGGAACATTATGTACGTCTATAACGTTATATATCCTAACCTAAGGGAACCTAACATCTCGGAAGTAATATTTGATAACATTCCTGGCGTGTAGGCCCGTAGTTCTCGGTGGGAATATCATATACGTCTATAACGTTATATGTCCTAGCCTAAGGCAGTCCTAACATGTCGAATGTAATATTTTACAGCATTCCTGGCGCGTCGGCCCCTACTTCTCGGGTGGAACATTATATACGTCTAAAACGTTATAAATCCTAACCTAAGGCAACCTAACATCTCGGATGTAATATTTTACTACATTCGTGGCACGTCGGCCCCTACTTCTGGGTGGGAACATTATATACGTCTATAACGCTATATATCCTAGCCTAAGGCAAACTAACATGTCGAATGTAATATTTTACAACATTCCCGTCACTTCGGCACCTACTTCTCGGTCGGAACATTATATACGTCTATAACGTTATATATCCTAGCCTAAGGCAACCTAACATCTCGGATGTTATATTTTCCTACATTCCCGGCGCGCCGGCGCCTACTTCTCGGTGGGAACATTATATACGTCTATAACGCTATATATCCTAGCCTAAGGCATACTAACATGTCGAATATAATATTTTACAACATTCCCGTCACTTCGGCACCTACTTCTCGGTGGGAACATTATATACGTCTATAACGTTATATATCTTAGCCTAAGGCAACCTAACATATCGGATGTTATATTTTACTACATTCCCGGCGCGCCGGCCCCTACTTCTCGGTGGGAACATTATACACGTCTATAAAGTTATATATCCTAGCCTAAGGCAACCTAACATACCGGATGTAATATTTTACCACATTCCTGGCTCGCTGGCCCCAACTTCTCGGTGGGAACATTATATGCGTCTATAACGCCATATATCCTAACTTAAGGCAACCAAAAATGTCGAGCGCAATATTTTACTACATTCCTGGCGTGTCGGCCCCTATTTCTCGGTGGGAATATTATATGCGTCTTTAACGCTATATGTCCTAGCCTGAGACAACCTAACATGTCGAATGTAATATTTTACAATATTCCTGGCGCGTCGGCAACTACTTCTCGGTGGGTACATTATATACGTCTATAACGTTATATATCCTAGCCTAAGGCAACCTAACATCTCGGATGTAATATTTTACTACATTCCTGGCGCGCCGGCCCCACTTCTCGGTGGGAAAATTATATACGTCTATATCGCTATATATCATAGCCTAAGGCAACCGAACATGTCGAGCGTAATATTTTACAACATTCCTGGCTCGTCGGCCCCTACTTCTCGGTGGGAACATTATATACGTCTATAACGTTATATATCCTAACCTAAGGGAACCTAACATCTCGGAAGTAATATTTGATAACATTCCTGGCGTGTAGGCCCGTAGTTCTCGGTAGGAATATCATATACGTCTATAACGTTATATGTCCTAGCCTAAGGCAGTCCTAACATGTCGAATGTAATATTTTACAGCATTCCTGGCGCGTCGGCCCCTACTTCTCGGGTGGAACATTATATACGTCTAAAACGTTATAAATCCTAACCTAAGGCAACCTAACATCTCGGATGTAATATTTTACTACATTCGTGGCACGTCGGCCCCTACTTCTGGGTGGGAACATTATATACGTCTATAACGCTATATATCCTAGCCTAAGGCAAACTAACATGTCGAATGTAATATTTTACAACATTCCCGTCACTTCGGCACCTACTTCTCGGTCGGAACATTATATACGTCTATAACGTTATATATCCTAGCCTAAGGCAACCTAACATCTCGGATGTTATATTTTCCTACATTCCCGGCGCGCCGGCCCCTACTTCTCGGTGGGAACATTATATACGTCTATAACGCTATATATCCTAGCCTAAGGCATACTAACATGTCGAATATAATATTTTACAACATTCCCGTCACTTCGGCACCTACTTCTCGGTGGGAACATTATATACGTCTATAACGTTATATATCTTAGCCTAAGGCAACCTAACATATCGGATGTTATATTTTACTACATTCCCGGCGCGCCGGCCCCTACTTCTCGGTGGGAACATTATACACGTCTATAAAGTTATATATCCTAGCCTAAGGCAACCTAACATACCGGATGTAATATTTTACCACATTCCTGGCTCGCTGGCCCCAACTTCTCGGTGGGAACATTATATGCGTCTATAACGCCATATATCCTAACTTAAGGCAACCAAAAATGTCGAGCGCAATATTTTACTACATTCCTGGCGTGTCGGCCCCTATTTCTCGGTGGGAATATTATATGCGTCTTTAACGCTATATGTCCTAGCCTGAGACAAGCTAACATGTCGAATGTAATATTTTACAATATTCCTGGCGCGTCGGCAACTACTTCTCGGTGGGAACAGTATAAACGTCTATAACGTTATATATCCTAACCTAAGGCAACTTAACATGTCGGATGTAATATTTTACAACATTCCTGGCGCGTCGGCACCTCCTTCTCGGTGCGAACATTATGTACGTCTATAAAGTTATATATCCTAAGCTAAGGCAAACTAACACCTCGGATGTAATATTTTACAACATTCCTGGCGAGCCGGCACCTATTTCTCGGTGGGAACATTATATACGTCTATAACTTTACATATCCTAGCCTAAGGCAACCTAACATCTCGGATCTAATATTTTACTACATTCCTGGCGCGCCGGCCCCCACTTCTCGGTGGGAACATTATATACGTCTATAACGTTATATATCCTAGCCTAAGGCATACTAACATATCGAATGTAATATTTTACAACATTCCCGTCACTTCGGCCCCTACTTCGCGATGGGAACATTATATACGTCTATAACGTCATATATCCTAGCCTAAGGCAAACTAACATATCGAATGTAATATTTTACAACATTCCCGTCACTTCGGCACCTACTTCTCGGTGGGAACATTATGTACGTCTATAACGTTATATATCCTAACCTAAGGCAACCTAACATCTCGGATGTAATATTTTACAACATTCCCGTCACTTCGGCCCCTACTTCTCGGTGGGAACATTATATACGTCTATAACGTTATATATCCTAGCCTAAGGCAATCCTAACATCTCGGATGTAATATTTTACAACATTCCTGGCGCGCCGGCACCTATTTATCGGTGGGAACATTATATACGTCTATAACGTTATATATCCTAGCCTAAGGCAAACTAACACCTCGGATGTAATATTTTACAACATTCCTGGCGCGCCGGCACCTATTTCTCGGTGGGAACATTATATACGTCTATAACTTTACATATCCTAGCCTAAGGCAACCTAACATCTCGGATGTAATATTTTACTACATTCCTGGCGCGCCGCCCCCCACTTCTCGGTGGGAACATTATATACGTCTATATCGCTATATATCATAGCCTAAGGCAACCGAACATGTCGAGCGTAATATTTTACAACATTCCTGGCTCGTCGGCCCCTACTCCTCGGTGGGAACATTATATACGTCTATAACGTTATATATCCTAACCTAAGGGAACCTAACATCTCGGAAGTAATATTTGATAACATTCCTGGCGTGTAGGCCCGTAGTTCTCGGTGGGAATATCATATACGTCTATAACGTTATATATCCTAGCCTAAGGTAATCCTAACATCTCGGATGTAATATTTTACAACATTCCTGGCGCGTCGGCACCTACTTCTCGGTGGGAACATTATATACGTCTATAAAGTTATATATCCTAGCCTAAGGCAACCTAACATCTCGGATGTAATATTTTACAACATTCCCGTCACTTCGGCACCTACTTCTCGGTGGGAACATTATATACGTCTATAACGTTATATATCCTAGCCTAAGGCAACCTAACATCTCGGATGTAATATTTTATTACATTCCTGGCGCGCCGGCCCCCACTTCTCGGTGGGAACATTATATACATCTATATCGCTATATATCATAGCCTAAGGCAACCGAACATGTCGAGCGTAATATTTTACAACATTCCTGGCTCGTCGGCCCCTACTTCTCGGTGGGAACATTATATACGTCTATAACGTTATATATCCTAACCTAAGGGAACCTAACATCTCGGAAGTAATATTTGATAACATTCCTGGCGTGTAGGCCCGTAGTTCTCGGTGGGAATATCATATACGTCTATAACGTTATATATCCTAGCCTAAGGTAATCCTAACATCTCGGATGTAATATTTTACAACATTCCTGGCGCGTCGGCACCTATTTCTCGGTGGGAACATTATATACGTCTATAAAGTTATATATCCTAGCCTAAGGCAAACTAACATCTCGGATGTAATATTTTACAACATTCCCGTCACTTCGGCACCTACTTCTCGGTCGGAACATTATATACGTCTATAACGTTATATATCCTAGCCTAAGGCAACCTAACATCTCGTATGTTATATTTTACTACATTCCCGGCGCGCCGGCCCCCACTTCTCGGTGGGAACATTATATACGTCTATAACGTTATATATCCTAGCCTAAGGCATACTAACATATCGAATGTAATATTTTACAACATTCCCGTCACTTCGGCCCCTACTTCTCGATGAGAACATTATATACGTCTATAACGTCATATATCCTAGCCTAAGGCAAACTAACATATCGAATGTAATATTTTACAACATTCCCGTCACTTCGGCACCTACTTCTCGGTGGGAACATTATATACGTCTATAACGTTATATATCCTAGCCTAAGGCAACCTAACGTCTCGGATGTTATATTTTACTACATTCCCGGCGCGCCGGCCCCTACTTCTCGGTGGGAACATTATATACGTCTATAACGTTATATATCCTAGCCTAAGGTAATCCTAACATCTCGGATGTAATATTTTACAACATTCCTGGCGCGTCGGCACCTACTTCTCGGTGGGAGCATTATATACGTCTATAATGTTATATATCCTAGCCTAAGGCAACCTAACATACCGGATGTAATATTTTACCACATTCCTGGCGCGCTGGCCCCAACTTCTCGGTGGGAACATTATATACGTCTATAACGCCATATATCATAACCTAAGGCAACTTTACATGACGAATGTAATATTTTACAATATTACTGGCGCGTCGGCAGCTACTTCTCGGTGGGAACTGTATATACGTCTATAACGTTATATATCCTAACCTAAGGCAACTTAACATGACGGATGTAATATTTTACAATATTACTGGCGCGTCGGCAACTACTTCTCGGTGGGAACAGTATATACGTCTATAACGTTATATATCCTAACCTAAGGCAACTTAACATGTCGGATGTAATATTTTACAACATTCCTGGCGCGTCGGCACGTCCTTCTCGGTGGTAACATTATATACGTCTATAACGTTATATATCCTAACCTAAGGGAACCTAACACCTCGGATGTAATGT
This sequence comes from Xylocopa violacea, assembly GCA_963969225.1. NCBI lineage: Eukaryota > Metazoa > Arthropoda > Insecta > Hymenoptera > Apidae > Xylocopa > Xylocopa violacea. Next base: position 3,811,597 of record CAXAJV010000835.1, read on the forward strand.
TTTACAACATTCCTAGCGTGTCGGCCCCTATTTTTCGGTGGGAACATTATATATGTCTATAACGCTATATGTCCTAGCCTGAGACAACCTAACATGTCGAATATACTATTTTACAATATGCCTGGCGCGTCGGCAACTACTTCTCGGTGGGAACTGTATATACGTCTATAACGTTATATATCCTAACCTAAGACAACTTAACATTTCGAATGTAATATTTTACCACATTCCTGGCTCGTTGGCCCCTACTTCTCGGTGGGAACATTATATACGTCTATAACGTTATATATCCTAACCTAAGGGCACCTAACATCTCGAATGTAATATTTTACAACATTCCTGGCGTGTCGGCCCCTATTTCTCGGTGAGAACATTATATACGTCTTTAACGCTATATATCCTGGCCTATGGCAACCTAACTTGTCGATCATAATATTTTACAACATTCCTGGCGCGTCGGCACCTACTTCTCGGTCGGAACAGTATATACGTCTATAACGTCATATATCCTAGCCTAAGGCAATCCTAGCATGTCGAGTGTAAAATTTTACATCATTCCTGGGGAGTCGGCCCCTATTTCTCGGTGGGAACATTATATAAGTCAATAACGTTATATATCCTAACATAAGGCAACCTAACATCTCGGATGTAATATTTTACAACATTCCCGTCACTTCGGCCCCTACTTCTCGGTGGGAATATTATATACGTCTATAACGTTATATATCCTAACCTAAGGCAACCTAGCATCTCGGATGTAATATTTTACTACATTCCTGGCGCGCCGGCCCCTACTTCTCGGTGGGAACATTATATACATCTATATCGCTATATATCATAGCCTAAGGCAACCGAACATGTCGAGCGTAATATTTTACAACATTCCTGGCTCGTCGGCCCCTACTTCTCGGTGGGAACATTATATACGTCTATAACGTTATATATCCTAACCTAAGGGAACCTAACATCTCGGAAGTAATATTTGATAACATTCCTGGCGTGTAGGCCCGTAGTTCTCGGTGGGAATATCATATACGTCTATAACGTTATATATCTTAGCCTAAGGTAATCCTAACATCTCGGATGTAATATTTTACAACATTCCTGGCGCGTCGGCACCTATTTCTCGGTGGGAACATTATATACGTCTATAAAGTTATATATCCTAGCCTAAGGCAAACTAACATCTCGGATGTAATATTTTACAACATTCCCGTCACTTCGGCACCTACTTCTCGGTCGGAACATTATATACGTCTATAACGTTATATATCCTAGCGTAAGGCAACCTAACATCTCGTATGTTATATTTTACTACATTCCCGGCGCGCCGGCCCCCACTTCTCGGTGGGAACATTATATACGTCTATAACGTTATATATCCTAGCCTAAGGCATACTAACATATCGAATGTAATATTTTACAACATTCCCGTCACTTCGGCCCCTACTTCTCGATGGGAACATTATATACGTCTATAACGTCATATATCCTAGCCTAAGGCAAACTAACATATCGAATGTAATATTTTACAACATTCCCGTCACTTCGGCACCTACTTCTCGGTGGGAACATTATATACGTCTATAACGTTATATATCCTAACCTAAGGCAACCTAACATCTCGGATGTAATATTTTACAACATTCCCGTCACTTCGGCCCCTACTTCTCGGTGGGAACATTATATACGTCTATAACGTTATATATCCTAGCCTAAGGCAATCCTAACATCTCGGATGTAATATTTTACAACATTCCTGGCGCGCCGGCACCTATTTCTCGGTGGGAACATTATATACGTCTATAACGTTATATATCCTAGCCTAAGGCAAACTAACACCTCGGATGTAATATTTTACAACATTCCTGGCGCGCCGGCACCTATTTCTCGGTGGGAACATTATATACGTCTATAACTTTACATATCCTAGCCTAAGGCAACCTAACATCTCGGATGTAATATTTTACTACATTCCTGGCGCGCCGGCCCCCACTTCTCGGTGGGAACATTATATACGTCTATATCGCTATATATCATAGCCTAAGGCAACCGAACATGTCGAGCGTAATATTTTACAACATTCCTGGCTCGTCGGCCCCTACTCCTCGTTGGGAACATTATATACGTCTATAACGTTATATATCCTAACCTAAGGGAACCTAACATCTCGGAAGTAATATTTGATAACATTCATGGCGTGTAGGCCCGTAGTTCTCGGTGGGAATATCATATACGTCTATAACGTTATATATCCTAGCCTAAGGTAATCCTAACATCTCGGATGTAATATTTTACAACATTCCTGGCGCGCCGGCCCCCACTTCTCGGTGGGAACATTATATACATCTATATCGCTATATATCATAGCCTAAGGCAACCGAACATGTCGAGCGTAATATTTTACAACATTCCTGGCTCGTCGGCCCCTACTTCTCGGTGGGAACATTATATACGTCTATAACGTTATATATCCTAACCTAAGGGAACCTAACATCTAGGAAGTAATATTTGATAACATTCCTGGCGTGTAGGCCCGTAGTTCTCGGTGGGAATATCATATACGTCTATAACGTTATATATCCTAGCCTAAGGTAATCCTAACATCTCGGATGTAATATTTTACAACATTCCTGGCGCGTCGGCACCTATTTCTCGGTGGGAACATTATATACGTCTATAAAGTTATATATCCTAGCCTAAGGCAAACTAACATCTCGGATGTAATATTTTACAACATTCCCGTCACTTCGGCACCTACTTCTCGGTCGGAACATTATATACGTCTATAACGTTATATATCCTAGCCTAAGGCAACCTAACATCTCGTATGTTATATTTTACTACATTCCCGGCGCGCCGGCCCCCACTTCTCGGTGGGAACATTATATACGTCTATAACGTTATATATCCTAGCCTAAGGCATACTAACATATCGAATGTAATATTTTACAACATTCCCGTCACTTTGGCCCCTACTTCTCGATGAGAACATTATATACGTCTATAACGTCATATATCCTAGCCTAAGGCAAACTAACATATCGAATGTAATATTTTACAACATTCCCGTCACTTCGGCACCTACTTCTCGGTGGGAACATTATATACGTCTATAACGTTATATATCCTAGCCTAAGGCAACCTAACATCTCGGATGTTATATTTTACTACATTCCCGGCGCGCCGGCCCCTACTTCTCGGTGGGAACATTATATACGTCTATAACGTTATATATCCTAGCCTAAGGTAATCCTAACATCTCGGATGTAATATTTTACAACATTCCTGGCGCGTCGGCACCTACTTCTCGGTGGGAGCATTATATACGTCTATAATGTTATATATCCTAGCCTAAGGCAACCTAACATACCGGATGTAATATTTTACCACATTCCTGGCGCGCTGGCCCCAACTTCTCGGTGGGAACATTATATACGTCTATAACGCCATATATCCTAACCTAAGGCAACTTTACATGACGGATGTAATATTTTACAATATTACTGGCGCGTCGGCAGCTACTTCTCGGTGGGAACTGTATATACGTCTATAACGTTATATATCCTAACCTAAGGCAACTTATCATGACGGATGTAATATTTTACAATATTACTGGCGCGTCGGCAACTACTTCTCGGTGGGAACAGTATATACGTCTATAACGTTATATATCCTAACCTAAGGCAACTTAACATGTCGGATGTAATATTTTACAACATTCCTGGCGCGTCGGCACGTCCTTCTCGGTGGTAACATTATATACGTCTATAACGTTATATATCCTAACCTAAGGGAAGCTAACACCTCGGATGTAATGTTTTACAACATTCCTAGCGTGTCGGCCCCTATTTTTCGGTGGGAACATTATATATGTCTATAACGCTATATGTCCTAGCCTGAGACAACCTAACATGTCGAATATACTATTTTACAATATGCCTGGCGCGTCGGCAACTACTTCTCGGTGGGAACTGTATATACGTCTATAACGTTATATATCCTAACCTAAGACAACTTAACATTTCGAATGTAATATTTTACCACATTCCTGGCTCGTTGGCCCCTACTTCTCGGTGGGAACATTATATACGTCTATAACGTTATATATCCTAACCTAAGGGCACCTAACATCTCGAATGTAATATTTTACAACATTCCCGTCACTTCGGCCCCTACTTCTCGGTGGGAATATTATATACGTCTATAACGTTATATATCCTAACCTAAGGCAACCTAGCATCTCGGATGTAATATTTTACTACATTCCTGGCGCGCCGGCCCCTACTTCTCGGTGGGAACATTATATACGTCTATATCGCTATATATCATACCGTAAGGCAACCTAACATGTCGAGCTTAATATTTTACTACATTCCTGGCGCATCGAGCCCTGCTTCTCGGTGGGAACATTATATACGTCTATATCGCTATATATCATAGCCTAAGGCAACCTAACATGTCGAGCGTAATATTTTACAACATTCCTAGCTCGCCTGCCCCTACTTCTCGGTGGGAACATTATATACGTCTATAACGTTATATATCCTAACCTAAGGCAACCTAACACCTCGGATGTAATGTTTTACAACATTCCTGGCGTGTCGGCCCCTATTTCTCGGTGGGAACATTATATACGTCTTTAACGATATATATCCTAGCCTAAGGCAACTTAACATGTCGGATGTAATATTTTACAACATTCCTGGCGCGTCGGCACGTCCTTCTCGGTGGTAACATTATATACGTCTATAACGTTATATATCCTAACCTAAGGGAAGCTAACACCTCGGATGTAATGTTTTACAACATTCCTAGCGTGTCGGCCCCTATTTTTCGGTGGGAACATTATATATGTCTATAACGCTATATGTCCTAGCCTGAGACAACCTAACATGTCGAATATACTATTTTACAATATGCCTGGCGCGTCGGCAACTACTTCTCGGTGGGAACTGTATATACGTCTATAACGTTATATATCCTAACCTAAGACAACTTAACATTTCGAATGTAATATTTTACCACATTCCTGGCTCGTTGGCCCCTACTTCTCGGTGGGAACATTATATACGTCTATAACGTTATATATCCTAACCTAAGGGCACCTAACATCTCGAATGTAATATTTTACAACATTCCCGTCACTTCGGCCCCTACTTCTCGGTGGGAATATTATATACGTCTATAACGTTATATATCCTAACCTAAGGCAACCTAGCATCTCGGATGTAATATTTTACTACATTCCTGGCGCGCCGGCCCCTACTTCTCGGTGGGAACATTATATACGTCTATATCGCTATATATCATACCGTAAGGCAACCTAACATGTCGAGCTTAATATTTTACTACATTCCTGGCGCATCGAGCCCTGCTTCTCGGTGGGAACATTATATACGTCTATATCGCTATATATCATAGCCTAAGGCAACCTAACATGTCGAGCGTAATATTTTACAACATTCCTAGCTCGCCTGCCCCTACTTCTCGGTGGGAACATTATATACGTCTATAACGTTATATATCCTAACCTAAGGCAACCTAACACCTCGGATGTAATGTTTTACAACATTCCTGGCGTGTCGGCCCCTATTTCTCGGTGGGAACATTATATACGTCTTTAACGATATATATCCTAGCCTAAGGCCACCCTAACATGTCGAATGTATAATTTTACCACATTCCTGGCGCGTCGGCTCCTATTTCTCCGTGGGAACATTATATAAGTCAATAACGTTATATATCCTAACCTAAGGCAACCTATCATCTCGGATGTAATATTTTGTTACATTCCTGGCGCGCTGGCCCCTACTTCTCGGTGGGAACATTATATACGTCTATAACGCCATATATCCTAACCTAAGGCAACCTAACATCTCGGATGTAATATTTTACTACATTCGTGGCGCACCGGCCCCTACTTCTCGGTGGGAACATTATATACGTCTATAACGTTACATATCCTAGCCTAAGGCAATCCTAACATCTCGGATGTAATATTTTACAACATTCCTGGCGCGTCGGCACCTACTTCTCGGTGGGAACATTATATACGTCTATAACGTTATATATCCTAACCTAAGGCAACCTTAACATCTCGGATGTAATATTTTACTACATTCCTGGCACGTCGGCCACTACTTCTCGGTGGGAACATTATATAAGTCTATAACGCTATACATCCTAGCCTAAGGCAAACTAGCATGTCGAATGTAATATTTTACAACATTCCCGTCACTTCGGACCCTACTTCTCGGTGGGAACATTATATACGTCTATAAGGATATATATCCTAGCCTAAGGCAATCCTAACATCTCGGATGTAATGTTTTACTACATTCCCGGCGCGCCGGCCCCTACTTCTCCGTGGGAACATTATATACGTCTATAACGTTATATATCCTAGCCTAAGGTAACACTAACATCTCGGATGTAATATTTTACAACATTCCTGGCGCGTCGGCCCCTACTTCTCGGTTGGAACAGTATATAAGTCTATAACGTTATATATCCTAAACTAAGGCAAACTAGCATATCGAATGTAATATTTTACAACATTCCCGTCACTTCGGCCCCTACTTCTCGGTGGGAATATTATACACGTCTATAACGTTATATATCCTAACCTAAGGCAACCTAACATCTCGGATGTAATATTTTACTACATTCCTGGCACGTCGGCCACTACTTCCCGGTGGGAACATTATATTAGTCTATAACGCTATATATCCTAGCCTAAGGCAAACTAGCATGTCGAATGTAATATTTTACAACATTCCCGTCACTTCGGCACCTACTTCTCGGTGGGAACATTATATACGTCTATAACGTTATATATCCTAGCCTAAGGTAATCCTAACATGTCGCATGTAATATTTTACAATATTCCTGGCGCGTCGGCACCTCCTTCTCGGTGGGAACATTATATACGTCTATAACGTTATATATCCTAACCTAAGGGAACCTAACACCTCGGATGTAATGTTTTACAACATTCCTGGCGTGTCGGCCCCTATTTCTCGGTGAGAACATTGTATACGTCTATAACGCTATATATCCTAGCCTAAGGCAACCTAACATCTCGGATGTAATATTTAACTACATTCCTGGCACGTCGGCCACTACTTCCCGGTGGGAACATTATATTAGTCTATAACGCTATATATCCTAGCCTAAGGCAAACTAGCATGTCGAATGTAATATTTTACAACATTCCCGTCACTTCGGCACCTACTTCTCGGTGGGAACATTATATACGTCTATAACGTTATATATCCTAGCCTAAGGTAATCCTAACATGTCGCATGTAATATTTTACAATATTCCTGGCGCGTCGGCACCTCCTTCTCGGTGGGAACATTATATACGTCTATAACGTTATATATCCTAACCTAAGGGAACCTAACACCTCGGATGTAATGTTTTACAACATTCCTGGCGTGTCGGCCCCTATTTCTCGGTGAGAACATTGTATACGTCTATAACGCTATATATCCTAGCCTAAGGCAACCTAACATCTCGGATGTAATATTTTACTACATTCCTGGCGCGCCGGCTCCTACTTCTCGGTGGGAACATTATATACGTCTTTAAAGCTATGTATCCTAGCCTAAGGCAACCTAACTTGTCGAATGTAATATTTTACACCATTCCTGGCGCGTCGGCACCTACTTCTCGATGGGAACATTATATAAGTCAATAACGTTATATATCATAGCCTAAGGCAATCCTAACATCTCGGATGTAATATTTTACCACATTCCTGGCGCGTCGGCACCTACTTCTCGGTGGGAACATTATATACGTCTATAACGCTATATATCCTAGCCTAAGGCAACCTAACATACCGGATGTAATATTTTACCACATTCCTGGCTCGCTGGCCCCAACTTCTCGGTGGGAACATTATATGCGTCTATAACGCCATATATCCTAACTTAAGGCAACCAAAAATGTCGAGCGCAATATTTTACTACATTCCTGGCGTGTCGGCCCCTATTTCTCGGTGGGAATATTATATGCGTCTTTAACGCTATATGTCCTAGCCTGAGACAAGCTAACATGTCGAATGTAATATTTTACAATATTCCTGGCGCGTCGGCAACTACTTCTCGGTGGGAACAGTATAAACGTCTATAACGTTATATATCCTAACCTAAGGCAACTTAACATGTCGGATGTAATATTTTACAACATTCCTGGCGCGTCGGCACCTCCTTCTCGGTGCGAACATTATGTACGTCTATAAAGTTATATATCCTAAGCTAAGGCAAACTAACACCTCGGATGTAATATTTTACAACATTCCTGGCGCGCCGGCACCTATTTCTCGGTGGGAACATTATATACGTCTATAACTTTACATATCCTAGCCTAAGGCAACCTAACATCTCGGATGTAATATTTTACTACATTCCTGGCGCGCCGGCCCCCACTTCTCGGTGGGAACATTATATACGTCTATAACGTTATATATCCTAGCCTAAGGCATACTAACATATCGAATGTAATATTTTACAACATTCCCGTCACTTCGGCCCCTACTTCGCGATGGGAACATTATATACGTCTATAACGTCATATATCCTAGCCTAAGGCAAACTAACATATCGAATGTAATATTTTACAACATTCCCGTCACTTCGGCACCTACTTCTCGGTGGGAACATTATGTACGTCTATAACGTTATATATCCTAACCTAAGGCAACCTAACATCTCGGATGTAATATTTTACAACATTCCCGTCACTTCGGCCCCTACTTCTCGGTGGGAACATTATATACGTCTATAACGTTATATATCCTAGCCTAAGGCAATCCTAACATCTCGGATGTAATATTTTACAACATTCCTGGCGCGCCGGCACCTATTTATCGGTGGGAACATTATATACGTCTATAACGTTATATATCCTAGCCTAAGGCAAACTAACACCTCGGATGTAATATTTTACAACATTCCTGGCGCGCCGGCACCTATTTCTCGGTGGGAACATTATATACGTCTATAACTTTACATATCCTAGCCTAAGGCAACCTAACATCTCGGATGTAATATTTTACTACATTCCTGGCGCGCCGCCCCCCACTTCTCGGTGGGAACATTATATACGTCTATATCGCTATATATCATAGCCTAAGGCAACCGAACATGTCGAGCGTAATATTTTACAACATTCCTGGCTCGTCGGCCCCTACTCCTCGGTGGGAACATTATATACGTCTATAACGTTATATATCCTAACCTAAGGGAACCTAACATTTCGGAAGTAATATTTGATAACATTCCTGGCGTGTAGGCCCGTAGTTCTCGGTGGGAATATCATATACGTCTATAACGTTATATATCCTAGCCTAAGGTAATCCTAACATCTCGGATGTAATATTTTACAACATTCCTGGCGCGTCGGCACCTACTTCTCGGTGGGAACATTATATACGTCTATAAAGTTATATATCCTAGCCTAAGGCAACCTAACATCTCGGATGTAATATTTTACAACATTCCCGTCACTTCGGCACCTACTTCTCGGTGGGAACATTATATACGTCTATAACGTTATATATCCTAGCCTAAGGCAACCTAACATCTCGGATGTAATATTTTATTACATTCCTGGCGCGCCGGCCCCCACTTCTCGGTGGGAACATTATATACATCTATATCGCTATATATCATAGCCTAAGGCAACCGAACATGTCGAGCGTAATATTTTACAACATTCCTGGCTCGTCGGCCCCTACTTCTCGGTGGGAACATTATATACGTCTATAACGTTATATATCCTAACCTAAGGGAACCTAACATCTCGGAAGTAATATTTGATAACATTCCTGGCGTGTAGGCCCGTAGTTCTCGGTGGGAATATCATATACGTCTATAACGTTATATATCCTAGCCTAAGGTAATCCTAACATCTCGGATGTAATATTTTACAACATTCCTGGCGCGTCGGCACCTATTTCTCGGTGGGAACATTATATACGTCTATAAAGTTATATATCCTAGCCTAAGGCAAACTAACATCTCGGATGTAATATTTTACAACATTCCCGTCACTTCGGCACCTACTTCTCGGTCGGAACATTATATACGTCTATAACGTTATATATCCTAGCCTAAGGCAACCTAACATCTCGTATGTTATATTTTACTACATTCCCGGCGCGCCGGCCCCCACTTCTCGGTGGGAACATTATATACGTCTATAACGTTATATATCCTAGCCTAAGGCATACTAACATATCGAATGTAATATTTTACAACATTCCCGTCACTTCGGCCCCTACTTCTCGATGAGAACATTATATACGTCTATAACGTCATATATCCTAGCCTAAGGCAAACTAACATATCGAATGTAATATTTTACAACATTCCCGTCACTTCGGCACCTACTTCTCGGTGGGAACATTATATACGTCTATAACGTTATATATCCTAGCCTAAGGCAACCTAACGTCTCGGATGTTATATTTTACTACATTCCCGGCGCGCCGGCCCCTACTTCTCGGTGGGAACATTATATACGTCTATAACGTTATATATCCTAGCCTAAGGTAATCCTAACATCTCGGATGTAATATTTTACAACATTCCTGGCGCGTCGGCACCTACTTCTCGGTGGGAGCATTATATACGTCTATAATGTTATATATCCTAGCCTAAGGCAACCTAACATACCGGATGTAATATTTTACCACATTCCTGGCGCGCTGGCCCCAACTTCTCGGTGGGAACATTATATACGTCTATAACGCCATATATCATAACCTAAGGCAACTTTACATGACGAATGTAATATTTTACAATATTACTGGCGCGTCGGCAGCTACTTCTCGGTGGGAACTGTATATACGTCTATAACGTTATATATCCTAACCTAAGGCAACTTAACATGACGGATGTAATATTTTACAATATTACTGGCGCGTCGGCAACTACTTCTCGGTGGGAACAGTATATACGTCTATAACGTTATATATCCTAACCTAAGGCAACTTAACATGTCGGATGTAATATTTTACAACATTCCTGGCGCGTCGGCACGTCCTTCTCGGTGGTAACATTATATACGTCTATAACGTTATATATCCTAACCTAAGGGAACCTAACACCTCGGATGTAATGTTTTACAACATTCCTAGCGTGTCGGCCCCTATTTTTCGGTGGGAACATTATATATGTCTATAACGCTATATGTCCTAGCCTGAGACAACCTAACATGTCGAATATACTATTTTACAATATGCCTGGCGCGTCGGCAACTACTTCTCGGTGGGAACTGTATATACGTCTATAACGTTATATATCCTAACCTAAGACAACTTAACATTTCGAATGTAATATTTTACCACATTCCTGGCTCGTTGGCCCCTACTTCTCGGTGGGAACATTATATACGTCTATAACGTTATATATCCTAACCTAAGGGCACCTAACATCTCGAATGTAATATTTTACAACATTCCTGGCGTGTCGGCCCCTATTTCTCGGTGAGAACATTATATACGTCTTTAACGCTATATATCCTGGCCTATGGCAACCTAACTTGTCGATCATAATATTTTACAACATTCCTGGCGCGTCGGCACCTACTTCTCGGTCGGAACAGTATATACGTCTATAACGTCATATATCCTAGCCTAAGGCAATCCTAGCATGTCGAGTGTAAAATTTTACATCATTCCTGGGGAGTCGGCCCCTATTTCTCGGTGGGAACATTATATAAGTCAATAACGTTATATATCCTAACATAAGGCAACCTAACATCTCGGATGTAATATTTTACAACATTCCCGTCACTTCGGCCCCTACTTCTCGGTGGGAATATTATATACGTCTATAACGTTATATATCCTAACCTAAGGCAACCTAGCATCTCGGATGTAATATTTTACTACATTCCTGGCGCGCCGGCCCCTACTTCTCGGTGGGAACATTATATACATCTATATCGCTATATATCATAGCCTAAGGCAACCGAACATGTCGAGCGTAATATTTTACAACATTCCTGGCTCGTCGGCCCCTACTTCTCGGTGGGAACATTATATACGTCTATAACGTTATATATCCTAACCTAAGGGAACCTAACATCTCGGAAGTAATATTTGATAACATTCCTGGCGTGTAGGCCCGTAGTTCTCGGTGGGAATATCATATACGTCTATAACGTTATATATCTTAGCCTAAGGTAATCCTAACATCTCGGATGTAATATTTTACAACATTCCTGGCGCGTCGGCACCTATTTCTCGGTGGGAACATTATATACGTCTATAAAGTTATATATCCTAGCCTAAGGCAAACTAACATCTCGGATGTAATATTTTACAACATTCCCGTCACTTCGGCACCTACTTCTCGGTCGGAACATTATATACGTCTATAACGTTATATATCCTAGCGTAAGGCAACCTAACATCTCGTATGTTATATTTTACTACATTCCCGGCGCGCCGGCCCCCACTTCTCGGTGGGAACATTATATACGTCTATAACGTTATATATCCTAGCCTAAGGCAAACTAACATATCGAATGTAATATTTTACAACATTCCCGTCACTTCGGCACCTACTTCTCGGTGGGAACATTATATACGTCTATAACGTTATATATCCTAACCTAAGGCAACCTAACATCTCGGATGTAATATTTTACAACATTCCCGTCACTTCGGCCCCTACTTCTCGGTGGGAACATTATATACGTCTATAACGTTATATATCCTAGCCTAAGGCAATCCTAACATCTCGGATGTAATATTTTACAACATTCCTGGCGCGCCGGCACCTATTTCTCGGTGGGAACATTATATACGTCTATAACGTTATATATCCTAGCCTAAGGCAAACTAACACCTCGGATGTAATATTTTACAACATTCCTGGCGCGCCGGCACCTATTTCTCGGTGGGAACATTATATACGTCTATAACTTTACATATCCTAGCCTAAGGCAACCTAACATCTCGGATGTAATATTTTACTACATTCCTGGCGCGCCGGCCCCCACTTCTCGGTGGGAACATTATATACGTCTATATCGCTATATATCATAGCCTAAGGCAACCGAACATGTCGAGCGTAATATTTTACAACATTCCTGGCTCGTCGGCCCCTACTCCTCGTTGGGAACATTATATACGTCTATAACGTTATATATCCTAACCTAAGGGAACCTAACATCTCGGAAGTAATATTTGATAACATTCATGGCGTGTAGGCCCGTAGTTCTCGGTGGGAATATCATATACGTCTATAACGTTATATATCCTAGCCTAAGGTAATCCTAACATCTCGGATGTAATATTTTACAACATTCCTGGCGCGCCGGCCCCCACTTCTCGGTGGGAACATTATATACATCTATATCGCTATATATCATAGCCTAAGGCAACCGAACATGTCGAGCGTAATATTTTACAACATTCCTGGCTCGTCGGCCCCTACTTCTCGGTGGGAACATTATATACGTCTATAACGTTATATATCCTAACCTAAGGGAACCTAACATCTAGGAAGTAATATTTGATAACATTCCTGGCGTGTAGGCCCGTAGTTCTCGGTGGGAATATCATATACGTCTATAACGTTATATATCCTAGCCTAAGGTAATCCTAACATCTCGGATGTAATATTTTACAACATTCCTGGCGCGTCGGCACCTATTTCTCGGTGGGAACATTATATACGTCTATAAAGTTATATATCCTAGCCTAAGGCAAACTAACATCTCGGATGTAATATTTTACAACATTCCCGTCACTTCGGCACCTACTTCTCGGTCGGAACATTATATACGTCTATAACGTTATATATCCTAGCCTAAGGCAACCTAACATCTCGTATGTTATATTTTACTACATTCCCGGCGCGCCGGCCCCCACTTCTCGGTGGGAACATTATATACGTCTATAACGTTATATATCCTAGCCTAAGGCATACTAACATATCGAATGTAATATTTTACAACATTCCCGTCACTTTGGCCCCTACTTCTCGATGAGAACATTATATACGTCTATAACGTCATATATCCTAGCCTAAGGCAAACTAACATATCGAATGTAATATTTTACAACATTCCCGTCACTTCGGCACCTACTTCTCGGTGGGAACATTATATACGTCTATAACGTTATATATCCTAGCCTAAGGCAACCTAACATCTCGGATGTTATATTTTACTACATTCCCGGCGCGCCGGCCCCTACTTCTCGGTGGGAACATTATATACGTCTATAACGTTATATATCCTAGCCTAAGGTAATCCTAACATCTCGGATGTAATATTTTACAACATTCCTGGCGCGTCGGCACCTACTTCTCGGTGGGAGCATTATATACGTCTATAATGTTATATATCCTAGCCTAAGGCAACCTAACATACCGGATGTAATATTTTACCACATTCCTGGCGCGCTGGCCCCAACTTCTCGGTGGGAACATTATATACGTCTATAACGCCATATATCCTAACCTAAGGCAACTTTACATGACGGATGTAATATTTTACAATATTACTGGCGCGTCGGCAGCTACTTCTCGGTGGGAACTGTATATACGTCTATAACGTTATATATCCTAACCTAAGGCAACTTATCATGACGGATGTAATATTTTACAATATTACTGGCGCGTCGGCAACTACTTCTCGGTGGGAACAGTATATACGTCTATAACGTTATATATCCTAACCTAAGGCAACTTAACATGTCGGATGTAATATTTTACAACATTCCTGGCGCGTCGGCACGTCCTTCTCGGTGGTAACATTATATACGTCTATAACGTTATATATCCTAACCTAAGGGAAGCTAACACCTCGGATGTAATGTTTTACAACATTCCTAGCGTGTCGGCCCCTATTTTTCGGTGGGAACATTATATATGTCTATAACGCTATATGTCCTAGCCTGAGACAACCTAACATGTCGAATATACTATTTTACAATATGCCTGGCGCGTCGGCAACTACTTCTCGGTGGGAACTGTATATACGTCTATAACGTTATATATCCTAACCTAAGACAACTTAACATTTCGAATGTAATATTTTACCACATTCCTGGCTCGTTGGCCCCTACTTCTCGGTGGGAACATTATATACGTCTATAACGTTATATATCCTAACCTAAGGGCACCTAACATCTCGAATGTAATATTTTACAACATTCCCGTCACTTCGGCCCCTACTTCTCGGTGGGAATATTATATACGTCTATAACGTTATATATCCTAACCTAAGGCAACCTAGCATCTCGGATGTAATATTTTACTACATTCCTGGCGCGCCGGCCCCTACTTCTCGGTGGGAACATTATATACGTCTATATCGCTATATATCATACCGTAAGGCAACCTAACATGTCGAGCTTAATATTTTACTACATTCCTGGCGCATCGAGCCCTGCTTCTCGGTGGGAACATTATATACGTCTATATCGCTATATATCATAGCCTAAGGCAACCTAACATGTCGAGCGTAATATTTTACAACATTCCTAGCTCGCCTGCCCCTACTTCTCGGTGGGAACATTATATACGTCTATAACGTTATATATCCTAACCTAAGGCAACCTAACACCTCGGATGTAATGTTTTACAACATTCCTGGCGTGTCGGCCCCTATTTCTCGGTGGGAACATTATATACGTCTTTAACGATATATATCCTAGCCTAAGGCAACTTAACATGTCGGATGTAATATTTTACAACATTCCTGGCGCGTCGGCACGTCCTTCTCGGTGGTAACATTATATACGTCTATAACGTTATATATCCTAACCTAAGGGAAGCTAACACCTCGGATGTAATGTTTTACAACATTCCTAGCGTGTCGGCCCCTATTTTTCGGTGGGAACATTATATATGTCTATAACGCTATATGTCCTAGCCTGAGACAACCTAACATGTCGAATATACTATTTTACAATATGCCTGGCGCGTCGGCAACTACTTCTCGGTGGGAACTGTATATACGTCTATAACGTTATATATCCTAACCTAAGACAACTTAACATTTCGAATGTAATATTTTACCACATTCCTGGCTCGTTGGCCCCTACTTCTCGGTGGGAACATTATATACGTCTATAACGTTATATATCCTAACCTAAGGGCACCTAACATCTCGAATGTAATATTTTACAACATTCCCGTCACTTCGGCCCCTACTTCTCGGTGGGAATATTATATACGTCTATAACGTTATATATCCTAACCTAAGGCAACCTAGCATCTCGGATGTAATATTTTACTACATTCCTGGCGCGCCGGCCCCTACTTCTCGGTGGGAACATTATATACGTCTATATCGCTATATATCATACCGTAAGGCAACCTAACATGTCGAGCTTAATATTTTACTACATTCCTGGCGCATCGAGCCCTGCTTCTCGGTGGGAACATTATATACGTCTATATCGCTATATATCATAGCCTAAGGCAACCTAACATGTCGAGCGTAATATTTTACAACATTCCTAGCTCGCCTGCCCCTACTTCTCGGTGGGAACATTATATACGTCTATAACGTTATATATCCTAACCTAAGGCAACCTAACACCTCGGATGTAATGTTTTACAACATTCCTGGCGTGTCGGCCCCTATTTCTCGGTGGGAACATTATATACGTCTTTAACGATATATATCCTAGCCTAAGGCCACCCTAACATGTCGAATGTATAATTTTACCACATTCCTGGCGCGTCGGCTCCTATTTCTCCGTGGGAACATTATATAAGTCAATAACGTTATATATCCTAACCTAAGGCAACCTATCATCTCGGATGTAATATTTTGTTACATTCCTGGCGCGCTGGCCCCTACTTCTCGGTGGGAACATTATATACGTCTATAACGCCATATATCCTAACCTAAGGCAACCTAACATCTCGGATGTAATATTTTACTACATTCGTGGCGCACCGGGCCCTACTTCTCGGTGGGAACATTATATACGTCTATAACGTTACATATCCTAGCCTAAGGCAATCCTAACATCTCGGATGTAATATTTTACAACATTCCTGGCGCGTCGGCACCTACTTCTCGGTGGGAACATTATATACGTCTATAACGTTATATATCCTAACCTAAGGCAACCTTAACATCTCGGATGTAATATTTTACTACATTCCTGGCACGTCGGCCACTACTTCTCGGTGGGAACATTATATAAGTCTATAACGCTATACATCCTAGCCTAAGGCAAACTAGCATGTCGAATGTAATATTTTACAACATTCCCGTCACTTCGGACCCTACTTCTCGGTGGGAACATTATATACGTCTATAAGGATATATATCCTAGCCTAAGGCAATCCTAACATCTCGGATGTAATGTTTTACTACATTCCCGGCGCGCCGGCCCCTACTTCTCCGTGGGAACATTATATACGTCTATAACGTTATATATCCTAGCCTAAGGTAACACTAACATCTCGGATGTAATATTTTACAACATTCCTGGCGCGTCGGCCCCTACTTCTCGGTTGGAACAGTATATAAGTCTATAACGTTATATATCCTAAACTAAGGCAAACTAGCATATCGAATGTAATATTTTACAACATTCCCGTCACTTCGGCCCCTACTTCTCGGTGGGAATATTATACACGTCTATAACGTTATATATCCTAACCTAAGGCAACCTAACATCTCGGATGTAATATTTTACTACATTCCTGGCACGTCGGCCACTACTTCCCGGTGGGAACATTATATTAGTCTATAACGCTATATATCCTAGCCTAAGGCAAACTAGCATGTCGAATGTAATATTTTACAACATTCCCGTCACTTCGGCACCTACTTCTCGGTGGGAACATTATATACGTCTATAACGTTATATATCCTAGCCTAAGGTAATCCTAACATGTCGCATGTAATATTTTACAATATTCCTGGCGCGTCGGCACCTCCTTCTCGGTGGGAACATTATATACGTCTATAACGTTATATATCCTAACCTAAGGGAACCTAACACCTCGGATGTAATGTTTTACAACATTCCTGGCGTGTCGGCCCCTATTTCTCGGTGAGAACATTGTATACGTCTATAACGCTATATATCCTAGCCTAAGGCAACCTAACATCTCGGATGTAATATTTAACTACATTCCTGGCACGTCGGCCACTACTTCCCGGTGGGAACATTATATTAGTCTATAACGCTATATATCCTAGCCTAAGGCAAACTAGCATGTCGAATGTAATATTTTACAACATTCCCGTCACTTCGGCACCTACTTCTCGGTGGGAACATTATATACGTCTATAACGTTATATATCCTAGCCTAAGGTAATCCTAACATGTCGCATGTAATATTTTACAATATTCCTGGCGCGTCGGCACCTCCTTCTCGGTGGGAACATTATATACGTCTATAACGTTATATATCCTAACCTAAGGGAACCTAACACCTCGGATGTAATGTTTTACAACATTCCTGGCGTGTCGGCCCCTATTTCTCGGTGAGAACATTGTATACGTCTATAACGCTATATATCCTAGCCTAAGGCAACCTAACATCTCGGATGTAATATTTTACTACATTCCTGGCGCGCCGGCTCCTACTTCTCGGTGGGAACATTATATACGTCTTTAAAGCTATGTATCCTAGCCTAAGGCAACCTAACTTGTCGAATGTAATATTTTACACCATTCCTGGCGCGTCGGCACCTACTTCTCGATGGGAACATTATATAAGTCAATAACGTTATATATCATAGCCTAAGGCAATCCTAACATCTCGGATGTAATATTTTACCACATTCCTGGCGCGTCGGCACCTACTTCTCGGTGGGAACATTATATACGTCTATAACGTTATATATCCTAGCCTAAGGCAACCTAACGTCTCGGATGTTATATTTTACTACATTCCCGGCGCGCCGGCCCCTACTTCTCGGTGGGAACATTATATACGTCTATATCGCTATATATCATAGCCTAAGGCAACCTAACAGGTCGAGCGTAATATTTTACAACATTCCTGGCTCGTCGGCCCCTACTTCTCGGTGGGAACATTATATACGTCTATAACGTTATATATCCTAGCCTAAGGCAACCTAACATCTCGGATGTAATATTTTACTACATTTCTGGCGCGCCGGCCCCCACTTCTCGGTGGGAACATTATATACGTCTATATCGCTATATATCATAGCCTAAGGCAACCTAACATGTCGATCGTAATATTTTACAACATTCCTGGCTCGTCGGCACCTTCTTCTCGGTGGGAACATTATATACGTTTATAACGCTATATATCCTAGCCTAAGGCAACCTAACATGTCGCATGTAATATTTTACAACATTCCTGGCGCGTCGGCCCCTACTTCTCGGTGGGAAAATTATATAAGTCAATAACGTTATATATCCTAACCTAAGGCAACCTAACATCTCCGATGTAATATTTTGCCACATTCCTGGCTCATTGGCCCCTACTTCTCGCTGGGAACATTATATACGTCTATAACGTTATATATCCTAGCCTAAGGCAACCTAACATCTCGGATGTAATATTTTATAACATTCCTGGCATGACGGTCCATACATCTCGATGGGGACATTATATACGTCTATAACGTTGTATATCCTAAGCTAACGCAACCTAACATCTGGGATGTAATATTTTACAACATTCCTGGCATGTCGGTCCCTACGTTTCGGTGGGAACATTACATACGTCTATAACGATATATATCCTAACCTAAGGGAACCTAACATCTCGGATGTATTTTTTTACAACATTCCTGGCATGTCGGTACCTAATTCTCGGTGGGAACATTATATACTTCTATAACGTTATATATCCTAACCTAAAACAACCTAACATCTCGGATTTAATATTTTACAACATTCCTGGCATTTCGGTCCCCACGTTTCGGTGGGAACAGTATATACGTCTATAACGTTATATATCCTAACGTAAGGCAACCTAAAATGTCGAGCGTAATATTTTACATCATTCCTGGAGTGTCGGCCCCTATTTCTCGGTGGGAACATTCTATACGTCTATAACGTTGTATATCCTAACCTAAGGGAACCTAACATCTCGGGTGTAATATTTTACAACATTCTGGCTCGTCGGCCCCTACTTCTCGGTGGGAACATTATATACGTCTATAACGCTACATATCCTAGCCTAAGGCAACCTAACATCTCGGATGTAATATTTTAGTAAATTCCTGGCGCGCCGGCCCCTACTTCTCGGTGGGAACAGTATATACGTCTATAACGTTATATATCCTAACCTAAGGCAACCTAACACCTCGTATGTAATGTTTTACAACATTCCTGGCGTGTCGGCCCCTATTTCTCGGTGAGAACATTGTATACGTCTATAACGCTATATATCCTAGCCTAAGGCAATCCTAACATCTCGGATGTAATATTTTACCACATTCCTGGCGCGTCGGCACCTACTTCTCGGTGGGAACATTATATACGTCTATAACGTTATATATCCTAGCCTAAGGCAACCTAACGTCTCGGATGTTATATTTTACTACATTCCCGGCGCGCCGGCCCCTACTTCTCGGTGGGAACATTATATACGTCTATATCGCTATATATCATAAGGTAAGGCAACCTAACATGTCGAGCGTAATATTTTACTACATTCCTGGCGCGCCGGCCCCTACTTCTCGGTGGGAACATTACATACGTCTATAACGTTACTTATTCTAGCCTAAGGCAACCTAACATCTCGGATGTAATATTTTAGTACATTCCTGGCGCGCCGGCCCCTACTTCTCGGTGGGAACAGTATATACGTCTATAACGTTATATATCCTAACCTAAGGCAACCTAACACTTCGTATGTAATGTTTTACAACATTCCTGGCGTGTCGGCCCCTATTTCTCGGTGAGAACATTGTATACGTCTATAACGCTATATATCCTAGCCTAAGGCAATCCTAACATCTCGGATGTAATATTTTACCACATTCCTGGCGCGTCGGCACCTACTTCTCGGTGGGAACATTATATACGTCTATAACGTTATATATCCTAGCCTAAGGTAACACTAACATCTCGGATGTAATATTTTACAACATTCCTGGCGCGTCGGCCCCTACTTCTCGGTTGGAACAGTATATAAGTCTATAACGTTATATATCCTAAACTAAGGCAAACTAGCATATCGAATGTAATATTTTACAACATTCCCGTCACTTCGGCCCCTACTTCTCGGTGGGAATATTATATACGTCTATAACGTTATATATCCTAACCTAAGGCAACCTAACATCTCGGATGTAATATTTTACTACATTCCTGGCACGTCGGCCACTACTTCCCGGTGGTAACATTATATTAGTCTATAACGCTATATATCCTAGCCTAAGGCAAACTAGCATGTCGAATGTAATATTTTACAACATTCCCGTCACTTCGGCACCTACTTCTCGGTGGGAACATTATATACGTCTATAACGTTATATATCCTAGCCTAAGGTAATCCTAACATGTCGCATGTAATATTTTACAATATTCCTGGCGCGTCGGCACCTCCTTCTCGGTGGGAACATTATATACGTCTATAACGTTATATATCCTAACCTAAGGGAACCTAACACCTCGGATGTAATGTTTTACAATATTCCTGGCGTGTCGGCCCCTATTTCTCGGTGAGAACATTGTATACGTCTATAACGCTATATATCCTAGCCTAAGGCAACCTAACATCTCGGATGTAATATTTTACTACATTCCTGGCGCGCCGGCTCCTACTTCTCGGTGGGAACATTATATACGTCTTTAAAGCTATGTATCCTAGCCTAAGGCAACCTAACTTGTCGAATGTAATATTTTACACCATTCCTGGCGCGTCGGCACCTACTTCTCGATGGGAACATTATATAAGTCAATAACGTTATATATCATAGCCTAAGGCAATCCTAACATCTCGGATGTAATATTTTACCACATTCCTGGCGCGTCGGCACCTACTTCTCGGTGGGAACATTATATACGTCTATAACGTTATATATCCTAGCCTAAGGCAACCTAACGTCTCGGATGTTATATTTTACTACATTCCCGGCGCGCCGGCCCCTACTTCTCGGTGGGAACATTATATACGTCTATATCGCTATATATCATAGCCTAAGGCAACCTAACAGGTCGAGCGTAATATTTTACAACATTCCTGGCTCGTCGGCCCCTACTTCTCGGTGGGAACATTATATACGTCTATAACGTTATATATCCTAGCCTAAGGCAACCTAACATCTCGGATGTAATATTTTACTACATTTCTGGCGCGCCGGCCCCCACTTCTCGGTGGGAACATTATATACGTCTATATCGCTATATATCATAGCCTAAGGCAACCTAACATGTCGATCGTAATATTTTACAACATTCCTGTCTCGTCGGCACCTTCTTCTCGGTGGGAACATTATATACGTTTATAACGCTATATATCCTAGCCTAAGGCAACCTAACATGTCGCATGTAATATTTTACAACATTCCTGGCGCGTCGGCCCCTACTTCTCGGTGGGAAAATTATATAAGTCAATAACGTTATATATCCTAACCTAAGGCAACCTAACATCTCCGATGTAATATTTTGCCACATTCCTGGCTCATTGGCCCCTACTTCTCGGTGGGAACATTATATACGTCTATAACGTTATATATCCTAGCCTAAGGCAACCTAACATCTCGGATGTAATATTTTATAACATTCCTGGCATGACGGTCCATACATCTCGATGGGGACATTATATACGTCTATAACGTTGTATATCCTAAGCTAACGCAACCTAACATCTCGGGTGTAATATTTTACAACATTCTGGCTCGTCGGCCCCTACTTCTCGGTGGGAACATTATATACGTCTATAACGCCATATATCCTAACTTAAGCCAACCAAAAATGTCGAGCGTAATATTTTACTACATTCCTGTCGTGTCGGCCCCTATTTCTCGGTGGGAATATTATATACGTCCTTACCGCTATATGTCCTAGCCTGAGAAAACCTAACATGTCGAATGTAATATTTTACAATATTCCTGGCGCGTCGGCAACTACTTCTCGGTGGGAACAGTATATACGCCTATAACGTTATATATCCTAACCTAAGGCAACCTATCATCTCGGATGTAATATTTTACTACATTCCTGGCGCGTCGGCACCTCCTTCTCGGTGGGAACATTATATTCGTCTATAACGTTATATATCCTAACCTAAGGGAACCTAACACCTCGGATGTAATGTTTTACAACATTCCAGGCTTGTCGGCCCCTATTTCTCGGTGGGAACATTATATACGTCTTTAACGCTATATATCCTAGCCTAAGGCAACCTAACCTGTCGAGCGTAATATTTTACAACATTCCTGGCGCGTCGGCACCTACTTCTCGGTCGGAACAGTATATACGTCTATAACGTTATATATCCTAACCTAAGACAAGTTAACATGTCGAATGTAATGTTTTACCACATTCCTGGCGCGCCGGCACCTATTTCTCGGTGGGAACATTATATACGTCTATAACGTTATATATCCTAGCCTAAGGCAAACTAACACCTCGGATGTAATATTTTACAACATTCCTGGCGCGCCGACACCTATTTCTCGGTGGGAACATTATATACGTCTATAACTTTACATATCCTAGCCTAAGGCAACCTAACATCTCGGATGTAATATTTTACTACATTCCTGGCGCGCCGGCCCCCACTTCTCGGTGGGAACATTATATACGTCTATATCGCTATATATCATAGCCTAAGGCAACTGAACATGTCGAGCGTAATATTTTACAACATTCCTGGCTCGTCGGCCCCTACTCCTCGGTGGGAACATTATATACGTCTATAACGTTATATATCCTAACCTAAGGGAACCTAACATCTCGGAAGTAATATTTGATAACATTCCTGGCGTGTAGGCCCGTAGTTCTCGGTGGGAATATCATATACGTCTATAACGTTATATATCCTAGCCTAAGGTAATCCTAACATCTCGGATGTAATATTTTACAACATTCCTGGCGCGTCGGCACCTACTTCTCGGTGGGAACATTATATACGTCTATAAAGTTATATATCCTAGCCTAAGGCAACCTAACATCTCGGATGTAATATTTCACAACATTCCCGTCACTTCGGCACCTACTTCTCGGTGGGAACATTATATACGTCTATAACGTTATATATCCTAGCCTAAGGCAACCTAACATACCGGATGTAATATTTTACCACATTCCTGGCGCGCTGGCCCCAACTTCTCGGTGGGAACATTATATACGTCTATAACGCCATATATCCTAACCTAAGGCAACTTTACATGATGGATGTAATATTTTACAATATTACTGGCGCGTCGGTAACTACTTCTCGGTGGGAACTGTATATACGTCTATAACGTTATATATCCTAACCTAAGGCAACTTAACATGACGGATGTAATATTTTACAATATTACTGGCGCGTCGGCAACTACTTCTCGGTGGGAACAGTATATACGTCTATAACGTTATATATCCTAACCTAAGGCAACTTAACATGTCGGATGTAATATTTTACAACATTCCTGGCGCGTCGGCACGTCCTTCTCGGTGGTAACATTATATACGTCTATAACGTTATATATCCTAACCTAAGGGAACCTAACACCTCGGATGTAATGTTTTACAACATTCCTAGCGTGTCGGCCCCTATTTTTCGGTGGGAACATTATATATGTCTATAACGCTTTATGTCCTAGCCTGAGACAACCTAACATGTCGAATATACTATTTTACAATATGCCTGGCGCGTCGGCAACTACTTCTCGGTGGGAACTGTATATACGTCTATAACGTTATATATCCTAACCTAAGACAACTTAACATTTCGAATGCAATATTTTACCACATTCCTGGCTCGTTGGCCCCTACTTCTCGGTGGGAACATTATATACGCCTATAACGTTATATATCCTAACCTAAGGGCACCTAACATCTCGAATGTAATATTTTACAACATTCCTGGCGTGTCGGCCCCTATTTCTCGGTGAGAACATTATATACGTCTTTAACGCTATATATCCTGGCCTATGGCAACCTAACTTGTCGATCATAATATTTTACAACATTCCTGGCGCGTCGGCACCTACTTCTCGGTCGGAACAGTATATACGTCTATAACGTCATATATCCTAGCCTAAGGCAATCCTAACATGTCGAGTGTAAAATTTTACATCATTCCTGGGCCTCGGCCCCTATTTCTCGGTGGGAACATTATATAAGTCAATAACGTTATATATCCTAACATAAGGCAACCTAACATCTCGGATGTAATATTTTACAACATTCCCGTCACTTCGGCCCCTACTTCTCGGTGGGAATATTATATACGTCTATAACGTTATATATCCTAACCTAAGGCAACCTAGCATCTCGGATGTAATATTTTACTACATTCCTGGCGCGCCGGCCCCTACTTCTCGGTGGGAACATTATATACGTCTATATCGCTATATATCATACCGTAAGGCAACCTAACATGTCGAGCTTAATATTTTACTACATTCCTGGCGCATCGACCCCTGCTTCTCGGTGGGAACATTATATACGTCTATATCGCTATATATCATAGCCTAAGGCAACCTAACATGTCGAGCGTAATATTTTACAACATTCCTAGCTCGCCTGCCCCTACTTCTCGGTGGGAACATTATATACGTTTATAACGCTATATATACTAGCCTAAGGGAACCTAACACCTCGGATGTGAAATTTTACAACATTCCCGTCACTTCGCACCCTACTTCTCGGTGGGAACATTATATACGTCTATAACGTTATATATCCTAACCTAAGGCAACCTAACATCTCGGATGTAATATTTTACTACATTCCTGGCGTGTCGGCCCCTATTTCTCGGTGGGAATATTATATACGTCTTTAACGCTATATGTCCTAGCCTGAGACAACCTAACATGTCGAATGTAATATTTTACGATATTCCTGGCGCGTCGGCAACTACTTCTCGGTGGGAACAGTATATACGTCTATAACGTTATATATCCTAACCTAAGGGCACCTAACATCTCGGATGTAATATTTTAGAATATTCCTGGCGTGTCGGCCCCTATTTCTCGGTGAGAACATTATATACGTCTTAAACGCTATATATCCTAGCCTATGGCAACCTAACTTGTCGAGCGTAATATTTTACAACATTCCTGGCGCGTCGGCCTCTACTTCTCGGTGGGAACATTATATACGTCTATATCGCTATATATCATAACGTAAGGCAACCTAACATTTCGAGCGTAATATTTTATAACATTCCTGGCTCGTCGGCCCCTACTTCTCGGTGGGAACATTATATACGCCTATAATGCTATATATCCTAGCCTAAGGCAACCTAACACCTCGGATGTAATGTTTTACTACATTCCCGGCGCGCCGGCCCCTACTTCTCCGTGGGAACATTATATACGTCTATAACGTTATATATCCTAGCCTAAGGTAACACTAACATCTCGGATGTAATATTTTACAACATTCCTGGCACGTCGGCCACTACTTCCCGGTGGGAACATTATATTAGTCTATAACGCTATATATCCTAGCCTAAGGCAAACTAGCATGTCGAATGCAATATTTTACAACATTCCCGTCACTTCGGCACCTACTTCTCGGTGGGAACATTATATACGTCTATAACGTTATATATCCTAGCCTAAGGTAATCCTAACATGTCGCATGTAATATTTTACAATATTCCTGGCGCGTCGGCACCTCCTTCTCGGTGGGAACATTATATACGTCTATAACGTTATATATCCTAACCTAAGGGAACCTAACACCTCGGATGTAATGTTTTACAACATTCCTGGCGTGTCGGCCCCTATTTCTCGGTGAGAACATTGTATACGTCTATAACGCTATATATCCAGGCCTAAGGCAACCTAACATCTCGGGTGTAATATTTTACAACATTCTGGCTCGTCGGCCCCTACTTCTCGGTGGGAACATTATATACGTCTATAACGCCATATATCCTAACTTAAGCCAACCAAAAATGTCGAGCGTAATATTTTACTACATTCCTGTCGTGTCGGCCCCTATTTCTCGGTGGGAATATTATATACGTCCTTACCGCTATATGTCCTAGCCTGAGAAAACCTAACATGTCGAATATAATATTTTACAATATTCCTGGCGCGTCGGCAACTACTTCTCGGTGGGAACAGTATATACGCCTATAACGTTATATATCCTAACCTAAGGCAACCTAACATCTCGGATGTAATATTTTACTACATTCCTGGGGCGTCGGCACCTCCTTCTCGGTGGGAACATTATATACGTCTATAACGTTATATATCCTAACCTAAGGGAACCTAACACCTCGGATGTAATGTTTTACAACATTCCAGGCTTGTCGGCCCCTATTTCTCGGTGGGAACATTATATACGTCTTTAACGCTATATATCCTAGCCTAAGGCAACCTAACCTGTCGAGCGTAATATTTTACAACATTCCTGGCGCGTCGGCACCTACTTCTCGGTCGGAACAGTATATACGTCTATAACGTTATATATCCTAACCTAAGACAAGTTAACATGTCGAATGTAATGTTTTACCACATTCCTGGCTCGTTGGCCCCTACTTCTCGGTGGGAACATTATATACGTCTTTAAGGTTATATATCCTAACCTAAGGGAACCTAACACCTCGGATGTAATATTTTACTACATTCCTGGCACCCCGGCACCTACTTCTGTATGGGAACATTATATACGTCTATAACGCCATATATCCTAACCTAAGGCAACCTAAAATGTCGAGCGTAATATTTTACAACAGTCCTGGCTCGTCGGCCCCTAGTTCTCGGTGGGAACATTATATACGTCTATAACGCTACATATCCTAGCCTAAGGCAACCTAACATCTCGGATGTAATATTTTAGTACATTCCTGGCGCGCCGGCCCCTACTTCTCGGTGGGAACAGTATATACGTCTATAACGTTATATATCCTAACCTAAGGCAACCTAACACCTCGTATGTAATATTTTACTACATTCCTGGCGCGTCGGCACCTCCTTCTCGGTGGGAACATTATATACGTCTATAACGTTATATATCCTAACCTAAGGGAACCTAACACCTCGGATGTAATGTTTTACAACATTCCAGGCTTGTCGGCCCCTATTTCTCGGTGGGAACATTATATACGTCTTTAACGCTATATATCCTAGCCTAAGGCAACCTAACCTGTCGAGCGTAATATTTTACAACATTCCTGACGCGTCGGCACCTACTTCTCGGTGGGAACATTATATACGTCTATAACGTTATATATCCTAGCCTAAGGCAACCTAACATCTCGGATGTAATATTTTACTACATTTCTGGCGCGCCGGCCCCCACTTCTCGGTGGGAACATTATATACGTCTATATCGCTATATATCATAGCCTAAGGCAACCTAACATGTCGATCGTAATATTTTACAACATTCCTGTCTCGTCGGCACCTTCTTCTCGGTGGGAACATTATATACGTTTATAACGCTATATATCCTAGCCTAAGGCAACCTAACATGTCGCATGTAATATTTTACAACATTCCTGGCGCGTCGGCCCCTACTTCTCGGTGGGAAAATTATATAAGTCAATAACGTTATATATCCTAACCTAAGGCAACCTAACATCTCCGATGTAATATTTTGCCACATTCCTGGCTCATTGGCCCCTACTTCTCGGTGGGAACATTATATACGTCTATAACGTTATATATCCTAGCCTAAGGCAACCTAACATCTCGGATGTAATATTTTATAACATTCCTGGCATGACGGTCCATACATCTCGATGGGGACATTATATACGTCTATAACGTTGTATATCCTAAGCTAACGCAACCTAACATCTCGGGTGTAATATTTTACAACATTCTGGCTCGTCGGCCCCTACTTCTCGGTGGGAACATTATATACGTCTATAACGCCATATATCCTAACTTAAGCCAACCAAAAATGTCGAGCGTAATATTTTACTACATTCCTGTCGTGTCGGCCCCTATTTCTCGGTGGGAATATTATATACGTCCTTACCGCTATATGTCCTAGCCTGAGAAAACCTAACATGTCGAATGTAATATTTTACAATATTCCTGGCGCGTCGGCAACTACTTCTCGGTGGGAACAGTATATACGCCTATAACGTTATATATCCTAACCTAAGGGAACCTAACACCTCGGATGTAATGTTTTACAACATTCCAGGCTTGTCGGCCCCTATTTCTCGGTGGGAACATTATATACGTCTTTAACGCTATATATCCTAGCCTAAGGCAACCTAACCTGTCGAGCGTAATATTTTACAACATTCCTGGCGCGTCGGCACCTACTTCTCGGTCGGAACAGTATATACGTCTATAACGTTATATATCCTAACCTAAGACAAGTTAACATGTCGAATGTAATGTTTTACCACATTCCTGGCGCGCCGGCACCTATTTCTCGGTGGGAACATTATATACGTCTATAACGTTATATATCCTAGCCTAAGGCAAACTAACACCTCGGATGTAATATTTTACAACATTCCTGGCGCGCCGACACCTATTTCTCGGTGGGAACATTATATACGTCTATAACTTTACATATCCTAGCCTAAGGCAACCTAACATCTCGGATGTAATATTTTACTACATTCCTGGCGCGCCGGCCCCCACTTCTCGGTGGGAACATTATATACGTCTATATCGCTATATATCATAGCCTAAGGCAACTGAACATGTCGAGCGTAATATTTTACAACATTCCTGGCTCGTCGGCCCCTACTCCTCGGTGGGAACATTATATACGTCTATAACGTTATATATCCTAACCTAAGGGAACCTAACATCTCGGAAGTAATATTTGATAACATTCCTGGCGTGTAGGCCCGTAGTTCTCGGTGGGAATATCATATACGTCTATAACGTTATATATCCTAGCCTAAGGTAATCCTAACATCTCGGATGTAATATTTTACAACATCCCTGGCGCGTCGGCACCTACTTCTCGGTGGGAACATTATATACGTCTATAAAGTTATATATCCTAGCCTAAGGCAACCTAACATCTCGGATGTAATATTTCACAACATTCCCGTCACTTCGGCACCTACTTCTCGGTGGGAACATTATATACGTCTATAACGTTATATATCCTAGCCTAAGGCAACCTAACATACCGGATGTAATATTTTACCACATTCCTGGCGCGCTGGCCCCAACTTCTCGGTGGGAACATTATATACGTCTATAACGCCATATATCCTAACCTAAGGCAACTTTACATGATGGATGTAATATTTTACAATATTACTGGCGCGTCGGTAACTACTTCTCGGTGGGAACTGTATATACGTCTATAACGTTATATATCCTAACCTAAGGCAACTTAACATGACGGATGTAATATTTTACAATATTACTGGCGCGTCGGCAACTACTTCTCGGTGGGAACAGTATATACGTCTATAACGTTATATATCCTAACCTAAGGCAACTTAACATGTCGGATGTAATATTTTACAACATTCCTGGCGCGTCGGCACGTCCTTCTCGGTGGTAACATTATATACGTCTATAACGTTATATATCCTAACCTAAGGGAACCTAACACCTCGGATGTAATGTTTTACAACATTCCTAGCGTGTCGGCCCCTATTTTTCGGTGGGAACATTATATATGTCTATAACGCTTTATGTCCTAGCCTGAGACAACCTAACATGTCGAATATACTATTTTACAATATGCCTGGCGCGTCGGCAACTACTTCTCGGTGGGAACTGTATATACGTCTATAACGTTATATATCCTAACCTAAGACAACTTAACATTTCGAATGCAATATTTTACCACATTCCTGGCTCGTTGGCCCCTACTTCTCGGTGGGAACATTATATACGTCTATAACGTTATATATCCTAACCTAAGGGCACCTAACATCTCGAATGTAATATTTTACAACATTCCTGGCGTGTCGGCCCCTATTTCTCGGTGAGAACATTATATACGTCTTTAACGCTATATATCCTGGCCTATGGCAACCTAACTTGTCGATCATAATATTTTACAACATTCCTGGCGCGTCGGCACCTACTTCTCGGTCGGAACAGTATATACGTCTATAACGTCATATATCCTAGCCTAAGGCAATCCTAACATGTCGAGTGTAAAATTTTACATCATTCCTGGGGCGTCGGCCCCTATTTCTCGGTGGGAACATTATATAAGTCAATAACGTTATATATCCTAACATAAGGCAACCTAACATCTCGGATGTAATATTTTACAACATTCCCGTCACTTCGGCCCCTACTTCTCGGTGGGAATATTATATACGTCTATAACGTTATATATCCTAACCTAAGGCAACCTAGCATCTCGGATGTAATATTTTACTACATTCCTGGCGCGCCGGCCCCTACTTCTCGGTGGGAACATTATATACGTCTATATCGCTATATATCATACCGTAAGGCAACCTAACATGTCGAGCTTAATATTTTACTACATTCCTGGCGCATCGACCCCTGCTTCTCGGTGGGAACATTATATACGTCTATATCGCTATATATCATAGCCTAAGGCAACCTAACATGTCGAGCGTAATATTTTACAACATTCCTAGCTCGCCTGCCCCTACTTCTCGGTGGGAACATTATATACGTTTATAACGCTATATATACTAGCCTAAGGGAACCTAACACCTCGGATGTGAAATTTTACAACATTCCCGTCACTTCGCACCCTACTTCTCGGTGGGAACATTATATACGTCTATAACGTTATATATCCTAACCTAAGGCAACCTAACATCTCGGATGTAATATTTTACTACATTCCTGGCGTGTCGGCCCCTATTTCTCGGTGGGAATATTATATACGTCTTTAACGCTATATGTCCTAGCCTGAGACAACCTAACATGTCGAATGTAATATTTTACGATATTCCTGGCGCGTCGGCAACTACTTCTCGGTGGGAACAGTATATACGTCTATAACGTTATATATCCTAACCTAAGGGCACCTAACATCTCGGATGTAATATTTTAGAATATTCCTGGCGTGTCGGCCCCTATTTCTCGGTGAGAACATTATATACGTCTTAAACGCTATATATCCTAGCCTATGGCAACCTAACTTGTCGAGCGTAATATTTTACAACATTCCTGGCGCGTCGGCCTCTACTTCTCGGTGGGAACATTATATACGTCTATATCGCTATATATCATAACGTAAGGCAACCTAACATTTCGAGCGTAATATTTTATAACATTCCTGGCTCGTCGGCCCCTACTTCTCGGTGGGAACATTATATACGCCTATAATGCTATATATCCTAGCCTAAGGCAACCTAACACCTCGGATGTAATGTTTTACAACATTCCTGGCGTGTCGGCCCCTATTTCTCGGTGGGAACATTATATACGTCTATAACGCCATATATCCTAACTTAAGCCAACCAAAAATGTCGAGCGTAATATTTTACTACATTCCTGTCGTGTCGGCCCCTATTTCTCGGTGGGAATATTATATACGTCCTTACCGCTATATGTCCTAGCCTGAGAAAACCTAACATGTCGAATGTAATATTTTACAATATTCCTGGCGCGTCGGCAACTACTTCTCGGTGGGAACAGTATATACGCCTATAACGTTATATATCCTAACCTAAGGGAACCTAACACCTCGGATGTAATGTTTTACAACATTCCAGGCTTGTCGGCCCCTATTTCTCGGTGGGAACATTATATACGTCTTTAACGCTATATATCCTAGCCTAAGGCAACCTAACCTGTCGAGCGTAATATTTTACAACATTCCTGGCGCGTCGGCACCTACTTCTCGGTCGGAACAGTATATACGTCTATAACGTTATATATCCTAACCTAAGACAAGTTAACATGTCGAATGTAATGTTTTACCACATTCCTGGCGCGCCGGCACCTATTTCTCGGTGGGAACATTATATACGTCTATAACGTTATATATCCTAGCCTAAGGCAAACTAACACCTCGGATGTAATATTTTACAACATTCCTGGCGCGCCGACACCTATTTCTCGGTGGGAACATTATATACGTCTATAACTTTACATATCCTAGCCTAAGGCAACCTAACATCTCGGATGTAATATTTTACTACATTCCTGGCGCGCCGGCCCCCACTTCTCGGTGGGAACATTATATACGTCTATATCGCTATATATCATAGCCTAAGGCAACTGAACATGTCGAGCGTAATATTTTACAACATTCCTGGCTCGTCGGCCCCTACTCCTCGGTGGGAACATTATATACGTCTATAACGTTATATATCCTAACCTAAGGGAACCTAACATCTCGGAAGTAATATTTGATAACATTCCTGGCGTGTAGGCCCGTAGTTCTCGGTGGGAATATCATATACGTCTATAACGTTATATATCCTAGCCTAAGGTAATCCTAACATCTCGGATGTAATATTTTACAACATCCCTGGCGCGTCGGCACCTACTTCTCGGTGGGAACATTATATACGTCTATAAAGTTATATATCCTAGCCTAAGGCAACCTAACATCTCGGATGTAATATTTCACAACATTCCCGTCACTTCGGCACCTACTTCTCGGTGGGAACATTATATACGTCTATAACGTTATATATCCTAGCCTAAGGCAACCTAACATACCGGATGTAATATTTTACCACATTCCTGGCGCGCTGGCCCCAACTTCTCGGTGGGAACATTATATACGTCTATAACGCCATATATCCTAACCTAAGGCAACTTTACATGATGGATGTAATATTTTACAATATTACTGGCGCGTCGGTAACTACTTCTCGGTGGGAACTGTATATACGTCTATAACGTTATATATCCTAACCTAAGGCAACTTAACATGACGGATGTAATATTTTACAATATTACTGGCGCGTCGGCAACTACTTCTCGGTGGGAACAGTATATACGTCTATAACGTTATATATCCTAACCTAAGGCAACTTAACATGTCGGATGTAATATTTTACAACATTCCTGGCGCGTCGGCACGTCCTTCTCGGTGGTAACATTATATACGTCTATAACGTTATATATCCTAACCTAAGGGAACCTAACACCTCGGATGTAATGTTTTACAACATTCCTAGCGTGTCGGCCCCTATTTTTCGGTGGGAACATTATATATGTCTATAACGCTTTATGTCCTAGCCTGAGACAACCTAACATGTCGAATATACTATTTTACAATATGCCTGGCGCGTCGGCAACTACTTCTCGGTGGGAACTGTATATACGTCTATAACGTTATATATCCTAACCTAAGACAACTTAACATTTCGAATGCAATATTTTACCACATTCCTGGCTCGTTGGCCCCTACTTCTCGGTGGGAACATTATATACGTCTATAACGTTATATATCCTAACCTAAGGGCACCTAACATCTCGAATGTAATATTTTACAACATTACTGGCGTGTCGGCCCCTATTTCTCGGTGAGAACATTATATACGTCTTTAACGCTATATATCCTGGCCTATGGCAACCTAACTTGTCGATCATAATATTTTACAACATTCCTGGCGCGTCGGCACCTACTTCTCGGTCGGAACAGTATATACGTCTATAACGTCATATATCCTAGCCTAAGGCAATCCTAACATGTCGAGTGTAAAATTTTACATCATTCCTGGGGCGTCGGCCCCTATTTCTCGGTGGGAACATTATATAAGTCAATAACGTTATATATCCTAACATAAGGCAACCTAACATCTCGGATGTAATATTTTACAACATTCCCGTCACTTCGGCCCCTACTTCTCGGTGGGAATATTATATACGTCTATAACGTTATATATCCTAACCTAAGGCAACCTAGCATCTCGGATGTAATATTTTACTACATTCCTGGCGCGCCGGCCCCTACTTCTCGGTGGGAACATTATATACGTCTATATCGCTATATATCATACCGTAAGGCAACCTAACATGTCGAGCTTAATATTTTACTACATTCCTGGCGCATCGACCCCTGCTTCTCGGTGGGAACATTATATACGTCTATATCGCTATATATCATAGCCTAAGGCAACCTAACATGTCGAGCGTAATATTTTACAACATTCCTAGCTCGCCTGCCCCTACTTCTCGGTGGGAACATTATATACGTTTATAACGCTATATATACTAGCCTAAGGGAACCTAACACCTCGGATGTGAAATTTTACAACATTCCCGTCACTTCGCACCCTACTTCTCGGTGGGAACATTATATACGTCTATAACGTTATATATCCTAACCTAAGGCAACCTAACATCTCGGATGTAATATTTTACTACATTCCTGGCGTGTCGGCCCCTATTTCTCGGTGGGAATATTATATACGTCTTTAACGCTATATGTCCTAGCCTGAGACAACCTAACATGTCGAATGTAATATTTTACGATATTCCTGGCGCGTCGGCAACTACTTCTCGGTGGGAACAGTATATACGTCTATAACGTTATATATCCTAACCTAAGGGCACCTAACATCTCGGATGTAATATTTTAGAATATTCCTGGCGTGTCGGCCCCTATTTCTCGGTGAGAACATTATATACGTCTTAAACGCTATATATCCTAGCCTATGGCAACCTAACTTGTCGAGCGTAATATTTTACAACATTCCTGGCGCGTCGGCCTCTACTTCTCGGTGGGAACATTATATACGTCTATATCGCTATATATCATAACGTAAGGCAACCTAACATTTCGAGCGTAATATTTTATAACATTCCTGGCTCGTCGGCCCCTACTTCTCGGTGGGAACATTATATACGCCTATAATGCTATATATCCTAGCCTAAGGCAACCTAACACCTCGGATGTAATGTTTTACAACATTCCTGGCGTGTCGGCCCCTATTTCTCGGTGGGAACATTATATACGTCTTTAACGATATATATCCTAGCCTAAGGCCACCCTAACATGTCGAATGTATAATTTTACAACATTCCTGGCGCGTCGGCTCCTATTTCTCCGTGGGAACATTATATAAGTCAATAACGTTATATATCCTAACCTAAGGCAACCTATCATCTCGGATGTAATATTTTGTTACATTCCTGGCGCGCTGGCCCCTACTTCTCGGTGGGAACATTATATACGTCTATAACGCCATATATCCTAACCTAAGGCAACCTAACATCTCGGATGTAATATTTTACTACATTCGTGGCGCACCGGCCCCTACTTCTCGGTGGGAACATTATATACGTCTATAACGTTACATATCCTAGCCTAAGGCAATCCTAACATCTCGGATGTAATATTTTACAACATTCCTGGCGCGTCGGCACCTACTTCTCGGTGGGAACATTATATACGTCTATAACGCCATATATCCTAACCTAAGGCAACCTAACATATCGGATGTAATATTTTACTACATTCCTGGCACGTCGGCCCCTACTTCTCGGTGGGAACATTACATACGTCTATAACACTATATATCCTAACCTAAGGCAACTTAACATGTCGGATGTAATATTTTACAACATTCCCGTCATTTCGGACCCTACTTCTCGGTGGGAACATTATATACGTCTATAACGTTATATATCCTAACCTAAGGCAACCTTAACATCTCGGATGTAATATTTTACTACATTCCTGGCACGTCGGCCACTACTTCTCGGTGGGAACATTATATAAGTCTATAACGCTATACATCCTAGCCTAAGGCAAACTAGCATGTCGAATGTAATATTTTACAACATTCCCGTCACTTCGGACCCTACTTCTCGGTGGGAACATTATATACGTCTATAAGGATATATATCCTAGCCTAAGGCAATCCTAACATCTCAGATGTAATGTTTTACTACATTCCCGGCGCGCCGGCCCCTACTTCTCCGTGGGAACATTATATACGTCTATAACGTTATATATCCTAGCCTAAGGTAACACTAACATCTCGGATGTAATATTTTACAACATTCCTGGCGCGTCGGCCCCTACTTCTCGGTTGGAACAGTATATAAGTCTATAACGTTATATATCCTAAACTAAGGCAAACTAGCATATCGAATGTAATATTTTACAACATTCCCGTCACTTCGGCCCCTACTTCTCGGTGGGAATATTATATACGTCTATAACGTTATATATCCTAACCTAAGGCAACCTAACATGTCGGATGTAATATTTTACTACATTCCTGGCACGTCGGCCACTACTTCCCGGTGGGAACATTATATTAGTCTATAACGCTATATATCCTAGCCTAAGGCAAACTAGCATGTCGAATGTAATATTTTACAACATTCCCGTCACTTCGGCACCTACTTCTCGGTGGGAACATTATATACGTCTATAACGTTATATATCCTAGCCTAAGGTAATCCTAACATGTCGCATGTAATATTTTACAATATTCCTGGCGCGTCGGCACCTCCTTCTCGGTGGGAACATTATATACGTCTATAACGTTATATATCCTAACCTAAGGGAACCTAACACCTCGGATGTAATGTTTTACAACATTCCTGGCGTGTCGGCCCCTATTTCTCGGTGAGAACATTGTATACGTCTATAACGCTATATATCCTAGCCTAAGGCAACCTAACATCTCGGGTGTAATATTTTACAACATTCTGGCTCGTCGGCCCCTACTTCTCGGTGGGAACATTATATACGTCTATAACGCCATATATCCTAACTTAAGCCAACCAAAAATGTCGAGCGTAATATTTTACTACATTCCTGTCGTGTCGGCCCCTATTTCTCGGTGGGAATATTATATACGTCCTTACCGCTATATGTCCTAGCCTGAGAAAACCTAACATGTCGAATGTAATATTTTACAATATTCCTGGCGCGTCGGCAACTACTTCTCGGTGGGAACAGTATATACGCCTATAACGTTATATATCCTAACCTAAGGCAACCTAACATCTCGGATGTAATATTTTACTACATTCCTGGCGCGTCGGCACCTCCTTCTCGGTGGGAACATTATATACGTCTATAACGTTATATATCCTAACCTAAGGGAACCTAACACCTCGGATGTAATGTTTTACAACATTCCAGGCTTGTCGGCCCCTATTTCTCGGTGGGAACATTATATACGTCTTTAACGCTATATATCCTAGCCTAAGGCAACCTAACCTGTCGAGCGTAATATTTTACAACATTCCTGGCGCGTCGGCACCTACTTCTCGGTCGGAACAGTATATACGTCTATAACGTTATATATCCTAACCTAAGACAAGTTAACATGTCGAATGTAATGTTTTACCACATTCCTGGCTCGTTGGCCCCTACTTCTCGGTGGGAACATTATATACGTCTTTAAGGTTATATATCCTAACCTAAGGGAACCTAACACCTCGGATGTAATATTTTACTACATTCCTGGCACCCCGGCACCTACTTCTGTATGGGAACATTATATACGTCTATAACGCCATATATCCTAACCTAAGGCAACCTAAAATGTCGAGCGTAATATTTTACAACAGTCCTGGCTCGTCGGCCCCTAGTTCTCGGTGGGAACATTATATACGTCTATAACGCTACATATCCTAGCCTAAGGCAACCTAACATCTCGGATGTAATATTTTAGTACATTCCTGGCGCGCCGGCCCCTACTTCTCGGTGGGAACATTATATACGTCTATATCGCTATATATCCTAGCCTAAGGCAATCCTAACATCTCGGATGTAATATTTTACCACATTCCTGGCGCGTCGGCACCTACTTCTCGGTGGGAACATTATATACGTCTATAACGTTATATATCCTAGCCTAAGGCAACCTAACGTCTCGGATGTTATATTTTACTACATTCCCGGCGCGCCGGCCCCTACTTCTCGGTGGGAACATTATATACGTCTATATCGCTATATATCATAAGGTAAGGCAACCTAACATGTCGAGCGTAATATTTTACTACATTCCTGGCGCGCCGGCCCCTACTTCTCGGTGGGAACATTACATACGTCTATAACGTTACTTATTCTAGCCTAAGGCAACCTAACATCTCGGATGTAATATTTTAGTACATTCCTGGCGCGCCGGCGCCTACTTCTCGGTGGGAACAGTATATACGTCTATAACGTTATATATCCTAACCTAAGGCAACCTAACACCTCGTATGTAATGTTTTACAACATTCCTGGCGTGTCGGCCCCTGTTTCTCGGTGAGAACATTGTACACGTCTATAACGCTATATATCC
This sequence comes from Xylocopa violacea, assembly GCA_963969225.1. NCBI lineage: Eukaryota > Metazoa > Arthropoda > Insecta > Hymenoptera > Apidae > Xylocopa > Xylocopa violacea. Next base: position 3,850,848 of record CAXAJV010000835.1, read on the forward strand.
TAGCCTAAGGCAATCCTAACATCTCGGATGTAATATTTTACCACATTCCTGGCGCGTCGGCACCTACTTCTCGGTGGGAACATTATATACGTCTATAACGTTATATATCCTAGCCTAAGGTAACACTAACATCTCGGATGTAATATTTTACAACATTCCTGGCGCGTCGGCCCCTACTTCTCGGTTGGAACAGTATATAAGTCTATAACGTTATATATCCTAAACTAAGGCAAACTAGCATATCGAATGTAATATTTTACAACATTCCCGTCACTTCGGCCCCTACTTCTCGGTGGGAATATTATATACGTCTATAACGTTATATATCCTAACCTAAGGCAACCTAACATCTCGGATGTAATATTTTACTACATTCCTGGCACGTCGGCCACTACTTCCCGGTGGGAACATTATATTAGTCTATAACGCTATATATCCTAGCCTAAGGCAAACTAGCATGTCGAATGTAATATTTTACAACATTCCCGTCACTTCCGCACCTACTTCTCGGTGGGAACATTATATACGTCTATAACGTTATATATCCTAGCCTAAGGTAATCCTAACATGTCGCATGTAATATTTTACAATATTCCTGGCGCGTCGGCACCTCCTTCTCGGTGGGAACATTATATACGTCTATAACGTTATATATCCTAACCTAAGGGAACCTAACACCTCGGATGTAATGTTTTACAACATTCCTGGCGTGTCGGCCCCTATTTCTCGGTGAGAACATTGTATACGTCTATAACGCTATATATCCTAGCCTAAGGCAACCTAACATCTCGGATGTAATATTTTACTACATTCCTGGCGCGCCGGCTCCTACTTCTCGGTGGGAACATTATATACGTCTTTAAAGCTATGTATCCTAGCCTAAGGCAACCTAACTTGTCGAATGTAATATTTTACACCATTCCTGGCGCGTCGGCACCTACTTCTCGATGGGAACATTATATAAGTCAATAACGTTATATATCATAGCCTAAGGCAATCCTAACATCTCGGATGTAATATTTTACCACATTCCTGGCGCGTCGGCACCTACTTCTCGGTGGGAACATTATATACGTCTATAACGTTATATATCCTAGCCTAAGGCAACCTAACGTCTCGGATGTTATATTTTACTACATTCCCGGCGCGCCGGCCCCTACTTCTCGGTGGGAACATTATATACGTCTATATCGCTATATATCATAGCCTAAGGCAACCTAACAGGTCGAGCGTAATATTTTACAACATTCCTGGCTCGTCGGCCCCTACTTCTCGGTGGGAACATTATATACGTCTATAACGTTATATATCCTAGCCTAAGGCAACCTAACATCTCGGATGTAATATTTTACTACATTTCTGGCGCGCCGGCCCCCACTTCTCGGTGGGAACATTATATACGTCTATATCGCTATATATCATAGCCTAAGGCAACCTAACATGTCGATCGTAATATTTTACAACATTCCTGGCTCGTCGGCACCTTCTTCTCGGTGGGAACATTATATACGTTTATAACGCTATATATCCTAGCCTAAGGCAACCTAACATGTCGCATGTAATATTTTACAACATTCCTGGCGCGTCGGCCCCTACTTCTCGGTGGGAAAATTATATAAGTCAATAACGTTATATATCCTAACCTAAGGCAACCTAACATCTCCGATGTAATATTTTGCCACATTCCTGGCTCATTGGCCCCTACTTCTCGGTGGGAACATTATATACGTCTATAACGTTATATATCCTAGCCTAAGGCAACCTAACATCTCGGATGTAATATTTTATAACATTCCTGGCATGACGGTCCATACATCTCGATGGGGACATTATATACGTCTATAACGTTGTATATCCTAAGCTAACGCAACCTAACATCTGGGATGTAATATTTTACAACATTCCTGGCATGTCGGTCCCTACGTTTCGGTGGGAACATTACATACGTCTATAACGATATATATCCTAATCTAAGGGAACCTAACATCTCGGATGTATTTTTTTACAACATTCCTGGCATGTCGGTACCTAATTCTCGGTGGGAACATTATATACTTCTATAACGTTATATATCCTAACCTAAAACAACCTAACATCTCGGATTTAATATTTTACAACATTCCTGGCATTTCGGTCCCCACGTTTCGGTGGGAACATTCTATACGTCTATAACGTTGTATATCCTAACCTAAGGGAACCTAACATCTCGGGTGTAATATTTTACAACATTCTGGCTCGTCGGCCCCTACTTCTCGGTGGGAACATTATATACGTCTATAACGCCATATATCCTAACTTAAGCCAACCAAAAATGTCGAGCGTAATATTTTACTACATTCCTGTCGTGTCGGCCCCTATTTCTCGGTGGGAATATTATATACGTCCTTACCGCTATATGTCCTAGCCTGAGAAAACCTAACATGTCGAATGTAATATTTTACAATATTCCTGGCGCGTCGGCAACTACTTCTCGGTGGGAACAGTATATACGCCTATAACGTTATATATCCTAACCTAAGGCAACCTAACATCTCGGATGTAATATTTTACTACATTCCTGGCGCGTCGGCACCTCCTTCTCGGTGGGAACATTATATACGTCTATAACGTTATATATCCTAACCTAAGGGAACCTAACACCTCGGATGTAATGTTTTACAACATTCCAGGCTTGTCGGCCCCTATTTCTCGGTGGGAACATTATATACGTCTTTAACGCTATATATCCTAGCCTAAGGCAACCTAACCTGTCGAGCGTAATATTTTACAACATTCCTGGCGCGTCGGCACCTACTTTTCGGTCGGAACAGTATATACGTCTATAACGTTATATATCCTAACCTAAGACAAGTTAACATGTCGAATGTAATGTTTTACCACATTCCTGGCTCGTTGGCCCCTACTTCTCGGTGGGAACATTATATACGTCTTTAAGGTTATATATCCTAACCTAAGGGAACCTAACACCTCGGATGTAATATTTTACTACATTCCTGGCACCCCGGCACCTACTTCTGTATGGGAACATTATATACGTCTATAACGCCATATATCCTAACCTAAGGCAACCTAAAATGTCGAGCGTAATATTTTACAACAGTCCTGGCTCGTCGGCCCCTAGTTCTCGGTGGGAACATTATATACGTCTATAACGCTACATATCCTAGCCTAAGGCAACCTAACATCTCGGATGTAATATTTTAGTACAATCCTGGCGCGCCGGCCCCTACTTCTCGGTGGGAACAGTATATACGTCTATAACGTTATATATCCTAACCTAAGGCAACCTAACACCTCGTATGTAATATTTTACTACATTCCTGGCGCGTCGGCACCTCCTTCTCGGTGGGAACATTATATACGTCTATAACGTTATATATCCTAACCTAAGGGAACCTAACACCTCGGATGTAATGTTTTACAACATTCCAGGCTTGTCGGCCCCTATTTCTCGGTGGTTACATTATATACGTCTTTAACGCTATATATCCTAGCCTAAGGCAACCTAACCTGTCGAGCGTAATATTTTACAACATTCCTGGCGCGTCGGCACCTACTTCTCGGTCGGAACAGTATATACGTCTATAACGTTATATATCCTAACCTAAGACAAGTTAACATGTCGAATGTAATGTTTTACCACATTCCTGGCTCGTTGGCCCCTACTTCTCGGTGGGAACAGTATATACGCCTATAACGTTATATATCCTAACCTAAGGCAACCTAACATCTCGGATGTAATATTTTACTACATTCCTGGCGCGTCGGCACCTCCTTCTCGGTGGGAACATTATATACGTCTATAACGTTATATATCCTAACCTAAGGGAACCTAACACCTCGGATGTTATATTTTACTACATTCCCGGCGCGCCGGCCCCTACTTCTCGGTGGGAACATTATATACGTCTATATCGCTATATATCATAAGGTAAGGCAACCTAACATGTCGAGCGTAATATTTTACTACATTCCTGGCGCGCCGGCCCCTACTTCTCGGTGGGAACATTACATACGTCTATAACGTTACTTATTCTAGCCTAAGGCAACCTAACATCTCGGATGTAATATTTTAGTACATTCCTGGCGCGCCGGCCCCTACTTCTCGGTGGGAACAGTATATACGTCTATAACGTTATATATCCTAGCCTAAGGTAATCCTAACATGTCGCATGTAATATTTTACAATATTCCTGGCGCGTCGGCACCTCCTTCTCGGTGGGAACATTATATACGTCTATAACGTTATATATCCTAACCTAAGGGAACCTAACACCTCGGATGTAATGTTTTACAACATTCCTGGCGTGTCGGCCCCTATTTCTCGGTGAGAACATTGTATACGTCTATAACGCTATATATCCTAGCCTAAGGCAACCTAACATCTCGGATGTAATATTTTACTACATTCCTGGCGCGCCGGCTCCTACTTCTCGGTGGGAACATTATATACGTCTTTAAAGCTATGTATCCTAGCCTAAGGCAACCTAACTTGTCGAATGTAATATTTTACACCATTCCTGGCGCGTCGGCACCTACTTCTCGATGGGAACATTATATAAGTCAATAACGTTTTATATCATAGCCTAAGGCAACCTAACAGGTCGAGCGTAATATTTTACAACATTCCTGGCTCGTCGGCCCCTACTTCTCGGTGGGAACATTATATACGTCTATAACGTTATATATCCTAGCCTAAGGCAACCTAACATCTCGGATGTAATATTTTACTACATTTCTGGCGCGCCGGCCCCCACTTCTCGGTGGGAACATTATATACGTCTATATCGCTATATATCATAGCCTAAGGCAACCTAACATGTCGATCGTAATATTTTACAACATTCCTGGCTCGTCGGCACCTTCTTCTCGGTGGGAACATTATATACGTTTATAACGCTATATATCCTAGCCTAAGGCAACCTAACATGTCGCATGTAATATTTTACAACATTCCTGGCGCGTCGGCCCCTACTTCTCGGTGGGAAAATTATATAAGTCAATAACGTTATATATCCTAACCTAAGGCAACCTAACATCTCCGATGTAATATTTTGCCACATTCCTGGCTCATTGGCCCCTACTTCTCGGTGGGAACATTATATACGTCTATAACGTTATATATCCTAGCCTAAGGCAACCTAACATCTCGGATGTAATATTTTATAACATTCCTGGCATGACGGTCCATACATCTCGATGGGGACATTATATACGTCTATAACGTTGTATATCCTAAGCTAACGCAACCTAACATCTGGGATGTAATATTTTACAACATTCCTGGCATGTCGGTCCCTACGTTTCGGTGGGAACATTACATACGTCTATAACGATATATATCCTAATCTAAGGGAACCTAACATCTCGGATGTATTTTTTTACAACATTCCTGGCATGTCGGTACCTAATTCTCGGTGGGAACATTATATACTTCTATAACGTTATATATCCTAACCTAAAACAACCTAACATCTCGGATTTAATATTTTACAACATTCCTGGCATTTCGGTCCCCACGTTTCGGTGGGAACATTCTATACGTCTATAACGTTGTATATCCTAACCTAAGGGAACCTAACATCTCGGGTGTAATATTTTACAACATTCTGGCTCGTCGGCCCCTACTTCTCGGTGGGAACATTATATACGTCTACAACGCCATATATCCTAACTTAAGCCAACCAAAAATGTCGAGCGTAATATTTTACTACATTCCTGTCGTGTCGGCCCCTATTTCTCGGTGGGAATATTATATACGTCCTTACCGCTATATGTCCTAGCCTGAGAAAACCTAACATGTCGAATGTAATATTTTACAATATTCCTGGCGCGTCGGCAACTACTTCTCGGTGGGAACAGTATATACGCCTATAACGTTATATATCCTAACCTAAGGCAACCTAACATCTCGGATGTAATATTTTACTACATTCCTGGCGCGCCGGCCCCTACTTCTCGGTGGGAACAGTATATACGTCTATAACGTTATATATCCTAACCTAAGACAAGTTAACATGTCGAATGTAATGTTTTACCACATTCCTGGCTCGTTGGCCCCTACTTCTCGGTGGGAACATTATATACGTCTTTAAGGTTATATATCCTCACCTAAGGGAACCTAACACCTCGGATGTAATATTTTACTACATTCCTGGCACCCCGGCACCTACTTCTGTATGGGAACATTATATACGTCTATAACGCCATATATCCTAACATAAGGCAACCTAAAATGTCGAGCGTAATATTTTACAACAGTCCTGGCTCGTCGGCCCCTAGTTCTCGGTGGGAACATTATATACGTCTATAACGCTACATATCCTAGCCTAAGGCAACCTAACATCTCGGATGTAATATTTTAGTACATTCCTGGCGCGCCGGCCCCTACTTCTCGGTGGGAACAGTATATACGTCTATAACGTTATATATCCTAACCTAAGGCAACCTAACACCTCGTATGTAATATTTTACTACATTCCTGGCGCGTCGGCACCTCCTTCTCGGTGGGAACATTATATACGTCTATAACGTTATATATCCTAACCTAAGGGAACCTAACACCTCGGATGTAATGTTTTACAACATTCCAGGCTTGTCGGCCCCTATTTCTCGGTGGTTACATTATATACGTCTTTAACGCTATATATCCTAGCCTAAGGCAACCTAACCTGTCGAGCGTAATATTTTACAACATTCCTGGCGCGTCGGCACCTACTTCTCGGTCGGAACAGTATATACGTCTATAACGTTATATATCCTAACCTAAGACAAGTTAACATGTCGAATGTAATGTTTTACCACATTCCTGGCTCGTTGGCCCCTACTTCTCGGTGGGAACATTATATACGTCTTTAAGGTTATATATCCTAACCTAAGGGAACCTAACACCTCGGATGTAATATTTTACTACATTCCTGGCACCCCGGCACCTACTTCTGTATGGGAACATTATATACGTCTATAACGCCATATATCCTAACCTAAGGCAACCTAAAATGTCGAGCGTAATATTTTACAACAGTCCTGGCTCGTCGGCCCCTAGTTCTCGGTGGGAACATTATATACGTCTATAACGCTACATATCCTAGCCTAAGGCAACCTAACATCTCGGATGTAATATTTTAGTACATTCCTGGCGCGCCGGCCCCTACTTCTCGGTGGGAACAGTATATACGTCTATAACGTTATATATCCTAACCTAAGGCAACCTAACACCTCGTATGTAATGTTTTACAACATTCCTGGCGTGTCGGCCCCTATTTCTCGGTGAGAACATTGTATACGTCTATAACGCTATATATCCTAGCCTAAGGCAATCCTAACATCTCGGATGTAATATTTTACCACATTCCTGGCGCGTCGGCACCTACTTCTCGGTGGGAACATTATATACGTCTATAACGTTATATATCCTAGCCTAAGGCAACCTAACGTCTCGGATGTTATATTTTACTACATTCCCGGCGCGCCGGCCCCTACTTCTCGGTGGGAACATTATATACGTCTATATCGCTATATATCATAAGGTAAGGCAACCTAACATGTCGAGCGTAATATTTTACTACATTCCTGGCGCGCCGGCCCCTACTTCTCGGTGGGAACATTACATACGTCTATAACGTTACTTATTCTAGCCTAAGGCAACCTAACATCTCGGATGTAATATTTTAGTACATTCCTGGCGCGCCGGCCCCTACTTCTCGGTGGGAACAGTATATACGTCTATAACGTTATATATCCTAACCTAAGGCAACCTAACACCTCGTATGTAATGTTTTACAACATTCCTGGCGTGTCGGCCCCTATTTCTCGGTGAGAACATTGTACACGTCTATAACGCTAAATATCCTAGCCTAAGGCAATCCTAACATCTCGGATGTAATATTTTACCACATTCCTGGCGCGTCGGCACCTACTTCTCGGTGGGAACATTATATACGTCTATAACGTTATATATCCTAGCCTAAGGTAACACTAACATCTCGGATGTAATATTTTACAACATTCCTGGCGCGTCGGCCCCTACTTCTCGGTTGGAACAGTATATAAGTCTATAACGTTATATATCCTAAACTAAGGCAAACTAGCATATCGAATGTAATATTTTACAACATTCCCGTCACTTCGGCCCCTACTTCTCGGTGGGAATATTATATACGTCTATAACGTTATATATCCTAACCTAAGGCAACCTAACATCTCGGATGTAATATTTTACTACATTCCTGGCACGTCGGCCACTACTTCCCGGTGGGAACATTATATTAGTCTATAACGCTATATATCCTAGCCTAAGGCAAACTAGCATGTCGAATGTAATATTTTACAACATTCCCGTCACTTCGGCACCTACTTCTCGGTGGGAACATTATATACGTCTATAACGTTATATATCCTAGCCTAAGGTAATCCTAACATGTCGCATGTAATATTTTACAATATTCCTGGCGCGTCGGCACCTCCTTCTCGGTGGGAACATTATATACGTCTATAACGTTATATATCCTAACCTAAGGGAACCTAACACCTCGGATGTAATGTTTTACAACATTCCTGGCGTGTCGGCCCCTATTTCTCGGTGAGAACATTGTATACGTCTATAACGCTATATATCCTAGCCTAAGGCAACCTAACATCTCGGATGTAATATTTTACTACATTCCTGGCGCGCCGGCTCCTACTTCTCGGTGGGAACATTATATACGTCTTTAAAGCTATGTATCCTAGCCTAAGGCAACCTAACTTGTCGAATGTAATATTTTACACCATTCCTGGCGCGTCGGCACCTACTTCTCGATGGGAACATTATATAAGTCAATAACGTTATATATCATAGCCTAAGGCAATCCTAACATCTCGGATGTAATATTTTACCACATTCCTGGCGCGTCGGCACCTACTTCTCGGTGGGAACATTATATACGTCTATAACGTTATATATCCTAGCCTAAGGCAACCTAACGTCTCGGATGTTATATTTTACTACATTCCCGGCGCGCCGGCCCCTACTTCTCGGTGGGAACATTATATACGTCTATATCGCTATATATCATAGCCTAAGGCAACCTAACAGGTCGAGCGTAATATTTTACAACATTCCTGGCTCGTCGGCCCCTACTTCTCGGTGGGAACATTATATACGTCTATAACGTTATATATCCTAGCCTAAGGCAACCTAACATCTCGGATGTAATATTTTACTACATTTCTGGCGCGCCGGCCCCCACTTCTCGGTGGGAACATTATATACGTCTATATCGCTATATATCATAGCCTAAGGCAACCTAACATGTCGATCGTAATATTTTACAACATTCCTGACTCGTCGGCACCTTCTTCTCGGTGGGAACATTATATACGTTTATAACGCTATATATCCTAGCCTAAGGCAACCTAACATGTCGCATGTAATATTTTACAACATTCCTGGCGCGTCGGCCCCTACTTCTCGGTGGGAAAATTATATAAGTCAATAACGTTATATATCCTAACCTAAGGCAACCTAACATCTCCGATGTAATATTTTGCCACATTCCTGGCTCATTGGCCCCTACTTCTCGGTGGGAACATTATATACGTCTATAACGTTATATATCCTAGCCTAAGCCAACCTAACATCTCGGATGTAATATTTTATAACATTCCTGGCATGACGGTCCATACATCTCGATGGGGACATTATATACGTCTATAACGTTGTATATCCTAAGCTAACGCAACCTAACATCTGGGATGTAATATTTTACAACATTCCTGGCATGTCGGTCCCTACGTTTCGGTGGGAACATTACATACGTCTATAACGATATATATCCTAATCTAAGGGAACCTAACATCTCGGATGTATTTTTTTACAACATTCCTGGCATGTCGGTACCTAATTCTCGGTGGGAACATTATATACTTCTATAACGTTATATATCCTAACCTAAAACAACCTAACATCTCGGATTTAATATTTTACAACATTCCTGGCATTTCGGTCCCCACGTTTCGGTGGGAACATTCTATACGTCTATAACGTTGTATATCCTAACCTAAGGGAACCTAACATCTCGGGTGTAATATTTTACAACATTCTGGCTCGTCGGCCCCTACTTCTCGGTGGGAACATTATATACGTCTATAACGCCATATATCCTAACTTAAGCCAACCAAAAATGTCGAGCGTAATATTTTACTACATTCCTGTCGTGTCGGCCCCTATTTCTCGGTGGGAATATTATATACGTCCTTACCGCTATATGTCCTAGCCTGAGAAAACCTAACATGTCGAATGTAATATTTTACAATATTCCTGGCGCGTCGGCAACTACTTCTCGGTGGGAACAGTATATACGCCTATAACGTTATATATCCTAACCTAAGGCAACCTAACATCTCGGATGTAATATTTTACTACATTCCTGGCGCGTCGGCACCTCCTTCTCGGTGGGAACATTATATACGTCTATAACGTTATATATCCTAACCTAAGGGAACCTAACACCTCGGATGTAATGTTTTACAACATTCCAGGCTTGTCGGCCCCTATTTCTCGGTGGGAACATTATATACGTCTTTAACGCTATATATCCTAGCCTAAGGCAACCTAACCTGTCGAGCGTAATATTTTACAACATTCCTGGCGCGTCGGCACCTACTTCTCGGTCGGAACAGTATATACGTCTATAACGTTATATATCCTAACCTAAGACAAGTTAACATGTCGAATGTAATGTTTTACCACATTCCTGGCTCGTTGGCCCCTACTTCTCGGTGGGAACATTATATACGTCTTTAAGGTTATATATCCTAACCTAAGGGAACCTAACACCTCGGATGTAATATTTTACTACATTCCTGGCACCCCGGCACCTACTTCTGTATGGGAACATTATATACGTCTATAACGCCATATATCCTAACCTAAGGCAACCTAAAATGTCGAGCGTAATATTTTACAACAGTCCTGGCTCGTCGGCCCCTAGTTCTCGGTGGGAACATTATATACGTCTATAACGCTACATATCCTAGCCTAAGGCAACCTAACCTGTCGAGCGTAATATTTTACAACATTCCTGGCGCGTCGGCACCTACTTCTCGGTCGGAACAGTATATACGTCTATAACGTTATATATCCTAACCTAAGACAAGTTAACATGTCGAATGTAATGTTTTACCACATTCCTGGCTCGTTGGCCCCTACTTCTCGGTGGGAACATTATATACGTCTTTAAGGTTATATATCCTAACCTAAGGGAACCTAACACCTCGGATGTAATATTTTACTACATTCCTGGCACCCCGGCACCTACTTCTGTATGGGAACATTATATACGTCTATAACGCCATATATCCTAACCTAAGGCAACCTAAAATGTCGAGCGTAATATTTTACAACAGTCCTGGCTCGTCGGCCCCTAGTTCTCGGTGGGAACATTATATACGTCTATAACGCTACATATCCTAGCCTAAGGCAACCTAACATCTCGGATGTAATATTTTAGTACATTCCTGGCGCGCCGGCCCCTACTTCTCGGTGGGAACAGTATATACGTCTATAACGTTATATATCCTAACCTAAGGCAACCTAACACCTCGTATGTAATGTTTTACAACATTCCTGGCGTGTCGGCCGCTATTTCTCGGTGAGAACATTGTATACGTCTATAACGCTATATATCCTAGCCTAAGGCAATCCTAACATCTCGGATGTAATATTTTACCACATTCCTGGCGCGTCGGCACCTACTTCTCGGTGGGAACATTATATACGTCTATAACGTTATATATCCTAGCCTAAGGCAACCTAACGTCTCGGATGTTATATTTTACTACATTCCCGGCGCGCCGGCCCCTACTTCTCGGTGGGAACATTATATACGTCTATATCGCTATATATCATAAGGTAAGGCAACCTAACATGTCGAGCGTAATATTTTACTACATTCCTGGCGCGCCGGCCCCTACTTCTCGGTGGGAACATTACATACGTCTATAACGTTACTTATTCTAGCCTAAGGCAACCTAACATCTCGGATGTAATATTTTAGTACATTCCTGGCGCGCCGGCCCCTACTTCTCGGTGGGAACAGTATATACGTCTATAACGTTATATATCCTAACCTAAGGCAACCTAACACCTCGTATGTAATGTTTTACAACATTCCTGGCGTGTCGGCCCCTATTTCTCGGTGAGAACATTGTATACGTCTATAACGCTATATATCCTAGCCTAAGGCAATCCTAACATCTCGGATGTAATATTTTACCACATTCCTGGCGCGTCGGCACCTACTTCTCGGTGGGAACATTATATACGTCTATAACGTTATATATCCTAGCCTAAGGTAACACTAACATCTCGGATGTAATATTTTACAACATTCCTGGCGCGTCGGCCCCTACTTCTCGGTTGGAACAGTATATAAGTCTATAACGTTATATATCCTAAACTAAGGCAAACTAGCATATCGAATGTAATATTTTACAACATTCCCGTCACTTCGGCCCCTACTTCTCGGTGGGAATATTATATACGTCTATAACGTTATATATCCTAACCTAAGGCAACCTAACATCTCGGATGTAATATCTTACTACATTCCTGGCACGTCGGCCACTACTTCCCGGTGGGAACATTATATTAGTCTATAACGCTATATATCCTAGCCTAAGGCAAACTAGCATGTCGAATGTAATATTTTACAACATTCCCGTCACTTCGGCACCTACTTCTCGGTGGGAACATTATATACGTCTATAACGTTATATATCCTAGCCTAAGGTAATCCTAACATGTCGCATGTAATATTTTACAATATTCCTGGCGCGTCGGCACCTCCTTCTCGGTGGGAACATTATATACGTCTATAACGTTATATATCCTAACCTAAGGGAACCTAACACCTCGGATGTAATGTTTTACAACATTCCTGGCGTGTCGGCCCCTATTTCTCGGTGAGAACATTGTATACGTCTATAACGCTATATATCCTAGCCTAAGGCAACCTAACATCTCGGATGTAATATTTTACTACATTCCTGGCGCGCCGGCTCCTACTTCTCGGTGGGAACATTATATACGTCTTTAAAGCTATGTATCCTAGCCTAAGGCAACCTAACTTGTCGAATGTAATATTTTACACCATTCCTGGCGCGTCGGCACCTACTTCTCGATGGGAACATTATATAAGTCAATAACGTTATATATCATAGCCTAAGGCAATCCTAACATCTCGGATGTAATATTTTACCACATTCCTGGCGCGTCGGCACCTACTTCTCGGTGGGAACATTATATACGTCTATAACGTTATATATCCTAGCCTAAGGCAACCTAACGTCTCGGATGTTATATTTTACTACATTCCCGGCGCGCCGGCCCCTACTTCTCGGTGGGAACATTATATACGTCTATATCGCTATATATCATAGCCTAAGGCAACCTAACAGGTCGAGCGTAATATTTTACAACATTCCTGGCTCGTCGGCCCCTACTTCTCGGTGGGAACATTATATACGTCTATAACGTTATATATCCTAGCCTAAGGCAACCTAACATCTCGGATGTAATATTTTACTACATTTCTGGCGCGCCGGCCCCCACTTCTCGGTGGGAACATTATATACGTCTATATCGCTATATATCATAGCCTAAGGCAACCTAACATGTCGATCGTAATATTTTACAACATTCCTGGCTCGTCGGCACCTTCTTCTCGGTGGGAACATTATATACGTTTATAACGCTATATATCCTAGCCTAAGGCAACCTAACATGTCGCATGTAATATTTTACAACATTCCTGGCGCGTCGGCCCCTCCTTCTCGGTGGGAAAATTATATAAGTCAATAACGTTATATATCCTAACCTAAGGCAACCTAACATCTCCGATGTAATATTTTGCCACATTCCTGGCTCATTGGCCCCTACTTCTCGGTGGGAACATTATATACGTCTATAACGTTATATATCCTAGCCTAAGGCAACCTAACATCTCGGATGTAATATTTTATAACATTCCTGGCATGACGGTCCATACATCTCGATGGGGACATTATATACGTCTATAACGTTGTATATCCTAAGCTAACGCAACCTAACATCTCGGGTGTAATATTTTACAACATTCTGGCTCGTCGGCCCCTACTTCTCGGTGGGAACATTATATACGTCTATAACGCCATATATCCTAACTTAAGCCAACCAAAAATGTCGAGCGTAATATTTTACTACATTCCTGTCGTGTCGGCCCCTATTTCTCGGTGGGAATATTATATACGTCCTTACCGCTATATGTCCTAGCCTGAGAAAACCTAACATGTCGAATGTAATATTTTACAATATTCCTGGCGCGTCGGCAACTACTTCTCGGTGGGAACAGTATATACGCCTATAACGTTATATATCCTAACCTAAGGCAACCTAACATCTCGGATGTAATATTTTACTACATTCCTGGCGCGTCGGCACCTCCTTCTCGGTGGGAACATTATATTCGTCTATAACGTTATATATCCTAACCTAAGGGAACCTAACACCTCGGATGTAATGTTTTACAACATTCCAGGCTTGTCGGCCCCTATTTCTCGGTGGGAACATTATATACGTCTTTAACGCTATATATCCTAGCCTAAGGCAACCTAACATGTCGCATGTAATATTTTACAACATTCCTGGCGCGTCGGCCCCTCCTTCTCGGTGGGAAAATTATATAAGTCAATAACGTTATATATCCTAACCTAAGGCAACCTAACATCTCCGATGTAATATTTTGCCACATTCCTGGCTCATTGGCCCCTACTTCTCGGTGGGAACATTATATACGTCTATAACGTTATATATCCTAGCCTAAGGCAACCTAACATCTCGGATGTAATATTTTATAACATTCCTGGCATGACGGTCCATACATCTCGATGGGGACATTATATACGTCTATAACGTTGTATATCCTAAGCTAACGCAACCTAACATCTCGGGTGTAATATTTTACAACATTCTGGCTCGTCGGCCCCTACTTCTCGGTGGGAACATTATATACGTCTATAACGCCATATATCCTAACTTAAGCCAACCAAAAATGTCGAGCGTAATATTTTACTACATTCCTGTCGTGTCGGCCCCTATTTCTCGGTGGGAATATTATATACGTCCTTACCGCTATATGTCCTAGCCTGAGAAAACCTAACATGTCGAATGTAATATTTTACAATATTCCTGGCGCGTCGGCAACTACTTCTCGGTGGGAACAGTATATACGCCTATAACGTTATATATCCTAACCTAAGGCAACCTAACATCTCGGATGTAATATTTTACTACATTCCTGGCGCGTCGGCACCTCCTTCTCGGTGGGAACATTATATTCGTCTATAACGTTATATATCCTAACCTAAGGGAACCTAACACCTCGGATGTAATGTTTTACAACATTCCAGGCTTGTCGGCCCCTATTTCTCGGTGGGAACATTATATACGTCTTTAACGCTATATATCCTAGCCTAAGGCAACCTAACATGTCGCATGTAATATTTTACAACATTCCTGGCGCGTCGGCCCCTCCTTCTCGGTGGGAAAATTATATAAGTCAATAACGTTATATATCCTAACCTAAGGCAACCTAACATCTCCGATGTAATATTTTGCCACATTCCTGGCTCATTGGCCCCTACTTCTCGGTGGGAACATTATATACGTCTATAACGTTATATATCCTAGCCTAAGGCAACCTAACATCTCGGATGTAATATTTTATAACATTCCTGGCATGACGGTCCATACATCTCGATGGGGACATTATATACGTCTATAACGTTGTATATCCTAAGCTAACGCAACCTAACATCTCGGGTGTAATATTTTACAACATTCTGGCTCGTCGGCCCCTACTTCTCGGTGGGAACATTATATACGTCTATAACGCCATATATCCTAACTTAAGCCAACCAAAAATGTCGAGCGTAATATTTTACTACATTCCTGTCGTGTCGGCCCCTATTTCTCGGTGGGAATATTATATACGTCCTTACCGCTATATGTCCTAGCCTGAGAAAACCTAACATGTCGAATGTAATATTTTACAATATTCCTGGCGCGTCGGCAACTACTTCTCGGTGGGAACAGTATATACGCCTATAACGTTATATATCCTAACCTAAGGCAACCTAACATCTCGGATGTAATATTTTACTACATTCCTGGCGCGTCGGCACCTCCTTCTCGGTGGGAACATTATATTCGTCTATAACGTTATATATCCTAACCTAAGGGAACCTAACACCTCGGATGTAATGTTTTACAACATTCCAGGCTTGTCGGCCCCTATTTCTCGGTGGGAACATTATATACGTCTTTAACGCTATATATCCTAGCCTAAGGCAACCTAACCTGTCGAGCGTAATATTTTACAACATTCCTGGCGCGTCGGCACCTACTTCTCGGTCGGAACAGTATATACGTCTATAACGTTATATATCCTAACCTAAGACAAGTTAACATGTCGAATGTAATGTTTTACCACATTCCTGGCTCGTTGGCCCCTACTTCTCGGTGGGAACATTATATACGTCTTTAAGGTTATATATCCTAACCTAAGGGAACCTAACACCTCGGATGTAATATTTTACTACATTCCTGGCACCCCGGCACCTACTTCTGTATGGGAACATTATATACGTCTATAACGCCATATATCCTAACGTAAGGCAACCTAAAATGTCGAGCGTAATATTTTACAACAGTCCTGGCTCGTCGGCCCCTAGTTCTCGGTGGGAACATTATATACGTCTATAACGCTACATATCCTAGCCTAAGGCAACCTAACATCTCGGATGTAATATTTTAGTACATTCCTGGCGCGCCGGCCCCTACTTCTCGGTGGGAACAGTATATACGTCTATAACGTTATATATCCTAACCTAAGGCAACCTAACACCTCGTATGTAATGTTTTACAACATTCCTGGCGTGTCGGCCCCTATTTCTCGGTGAGAACATTGTATACGTCTATAACGCTATATATCCTAGCCTAAGGCAATCCTAACATCTCGGATGTAATATTTTACCACATTCCTGGCGCGTCGGCACCTACTTCTCGGTGGGAACATTATATACGTCTATAACGTTATATATCCTAGCCTAAGGCAACCTAACGTCTCGGATGTTATATTTTACTACATTCCCGGCGCGCCGGCCCCTACTTCTCGGTGGGAACATTATATACGTCTATATCGCTATATATCATAAGGTAAGGCAACCTAACATGTCGAGCGTAATATTTTACTACATTCCTGGCGCGCCGGCCCCTACTTCTCGGTGGGAACATTACATACGACTATAACGTTACTTATTCTAGCCTAAGGCAACCTAACTTCTCGGATGTTATATTTTACTACATTCCTGGCGCGCCGGCCCCTACTTCTCGGTGGGAACATTATATACGTCTGTAATGCTACATAACCTTGCCTAAGGCAACCTAACATATCGGACGTAATATTTTACCACATTCCTGGCTCGTTGACCCAAACTTCTCGGTGGGAACATTATATACGTCTATAGCGTTACACATCCTAACCTAAGGCAATCCTAACATGTCGAATGTAATATATTAGAACATTCCCGGCACTTCGGCCCCTACTTCTCGGTGGGAACATTATATATGTCTATAACGCTATATATCCTAGCTTAGGGCAACCTAACATTTCGAATGTAATATTTTACAACATTCCTGGATCATCGGCAACTACATCTCGGTGGGAACAGTATATACGTCTTTACCGTTGTATATCCTATCCTAAGGCAACCTAACATGTCGAATGTAATATTTTACCACATTCCTGGCGCGTCGGCACCTACTTCTCGGTGCGAACATTACATACGTCTATAACTCTATATATATTAGCCTAAGGCGACCTAACATGTCGAATGTAATATTGTTCAACATTCCTCGCGTGTCGTCGCCTGCTTTTCGATGGGGACATTATATAAGTCTACATCGTTGTATACCCTAACCTAAGGCAACCTAACATCTGGGATGTAATATTTTACAGCGTTCCTGTCATATCGGTCCCCACGTTTCGGTGGAAACATCATATACGTCTATAACGATATATATCCTAACCTAAAGCAACCTAACATCTCGGATGTAATATTTTGCAACATTCCTGGCATGTCGGTCCCTACGTCTCGGCGGGTAAATTATATACGTCTATAACCTTGTATATACTAACCTAACGCAACATAACATCTCGGATGTAATATTTTACAACATTCCTGGCGCGTCGGCTCCTACTTTTCGGTGGGAACATTATATGCGTCTATAACGTTATATATCCTAACGTAAGGCAACATAACATCTCGTATGTAATATTTTGCAACATTCCTGGCGTGTCGTCGCCTGCTTCTCGATGGGGCATTATATACGTCTACAACGTTGTATATCCTAACCTAACGCAACCTAACACCTGGGATGTAATATTTTGCAACCTTCCTGGCGTGTCGTCGCCTGCGTCTCGATGGGGACATTATATACGTCTATAACGTTGTATATCCTAACCTAATGCAACCTAACATCTGGGATGTAACATTTTACAACATTCCTGGCGTGTCGGCCCGTACATCTCGGTGGGAAAATCATATACGTCTATAGCGATACATATCCTAACCTAAGGGAACCTACATTTCGGATGTAATATTTTACACCATTCCCGGCGTGTCATCGCCTGCTTCTCGATGGGGACATTATATGCGTCCATAACTTTGTATATCCTAACCTAAAGCAACCTAACATCTCGGATGTAATATTTTACAACATTCCTGGCATGTCGGTCCCTACATCTCGGTGGGAATATTGTGTACGTCTATAACGATATATATCCTAGTCTAAGCAATCTAACATCTCGGATGTAATATTTTACAACATTCCTGGCTTGTCGTCGCCTGCTTCCCGATGGGGACATTATATACATCTATAACCTTGTGTATCCTAACCTAAGGCAGCCTAACATTTCGCATGTAATATTTCACAACATTCGTGGCACGTCGGTCCCTACATCTCGGTGGGAACATTGTATACGTCTATAACGATATATATTCTAGCCTAAGCTATCCAACATCTCGGATGTAATATTTTACATCATTCCTGGCGTGTCGTCGCCTGCTTCTCGATGGGGACATTATATACGTCTATAACGTTATATATCCTAACCTAACGCAACATAACTTCTGAGATGTAATATTTTACAACATTCCTGGCATGTCCACCTATACTTCTCGGTCGGAACATTATATACGTCTATAACGTTATATATCCTAGCCTAAGGCGACCTAACATGTCGAATGTAATATTGTTCAACATTCCTCGCGTGTCGTCGCCTGCTTTTCGATGGGGACATTATATAAGTCTACATCGTTGTATACCCTAACCTAAGGCAACCTAACATCTGGGATGTAATATTTTACAGCGTTAATGTCATGTCGGTCCCCACGTTTCGGTGGAAACATTATATACGTCTATAACGATATATATCCTAACCTAAAGCAACCTAACATCTCGGATGTAATATTTTGCAACATTCCTGGCATGTCGGTCCCTACGTCTCGGCGGGTACATTATGTACGTCTATAACCTTGTATATACTAACCTAACGCAACATAACATCTCGGATGTAATATTTTACAACATTCCTGGCGCGTCGGCTCCTACTTTTCGGTGGGAACATTATAAACGTCTATAACGTTATATATCCTAACGTAAGGCAACATAACATCTCGTATGTAATATTTTGCAAAATTCCTGGCGTGTCGTCGCCTGCTTCTCGATGGGGACATTATATACGTCCATAACGTTGTATATCCTAACCTAAAGCAACCTAACATCTCGGATGTAATATTTTACAACATTCCTGGCATGTCGGTCCCTACTTTTCGGTGGGAATATTATATACGTCTATAACGTTATATATCCTAGTCTAAGGCAACCTAACATGTCGAATGTAACATTTTACAACATTCCTGGCGTGTCGTCGCCTACTTCTCGATGGGGACATTATATACGTGTATAACCTTGTATATCCCAACCTAAGGCAGCCTAACGTCTCGGATGTAATATTTTACAACATTCCTGGCATGTCGGTCCCTACATCTCGGTGGGAACATACTATACGTCTATAACGTTGTATATCCTAACCTAAGGGAACCTAACATCTCGGGTGTAATATTTTACAACATTCCTGACGCGTCGGCCCCTACTTCTCGGTGGGAATATTATATACCTCTATAACGTTATATATCATAACCTAAGGCAACCTAACATCTCGGATGTAATATTTTACATCATTCCTGGCTCGTCGGTTCCTACTTTTCGGTGGGAACATTATATACGTCTATAACGTTATATATCCTAGTCTAAGGCAACCTAACATGTCGAATGTAACATTTTACAACATTCCTGGCGTGTCGTCGCCTACTTCTCGATGGGGAAATTATATACGTGTATAACCTTGTATATCCTAACCTAAGGCAGCCTAACATCTCGGATGTAATATTTTACAACATTCCTGGCATGTCGGTCCCTACATCTCGGTGGGAACATACTATACGTCTATAACGTTGTATATCCTAACCTAAGGGAACCTAACATCTCGGGTGTAATATTTTACAACATTCCTGACGCGTCGGCCCCTATTTTTCGGTGGGAACATTATATACGTCTATAACGTTATATATCCTAGCCTAAGGCGACCTAACATGTCGGATGTAATATTTTACAACATTCCTGGCGTGTCGTCTCCTGCTTCTCGATGGGGACATTATATACGTCTATAATGTTGTATATCCTAACCTAACACAACCTAACACCTGGGATGTAATATTTTACAACATTCCTGGCGTGTCGTAGCCTACTTCTGGATGGGGTCATTATATACATCTATAACGTTGTATATCCTAACATAAGGCAACCTAACATCTCGGATGTAATATTTTATAACATTCCTGGCGTGTCGTCGCCTGCTTCTCGATGGGGACATTATATACGTCTATAACGTTGTATATCCTAACCTAACGCAACCTAACATCTCGGATGTAATATTTTACAACATTCCTGGCATGTCGGTCCCTACATCTCGGTGGGAATATTGTGTACGTCTATAACGATATATATCCTAGCCTAAGCAATCTAACATCTCGGATGTAATATTTTACAACATTCCTGGCTTGTCGTCGCCTGCTTCCCGATGGGGACATTATATACATCTATAACCTTGTGTATCCTAACCTAAGGCAGCCTAACATTTCGCATGTAATATTTCACAACATTCGTGGCACGTCGGTCCCTACATCTCGGTGGGAACATTGTATACGTCTATAACGATATATATTCTAGCCTAAGCTATCCAACATCTCGGATGTAATATTTTACATCATTCCTGGCGTGTCGTCGCCTGCTTCTCGATGGGGACATTATATACGTCTATAACGTTATATATCCTAACCTAACGCAACATAACTTCTGAGATGTAATATTTTACAACATTCCTGGCATGTCCACCTATACTTCTCGGTCGGAACATTATATACGTCTATAACGTTATATATCCTAGCCTAAGGCGACCTAACATGTCGAATGTAATATTGTTCAACATTCCTCGCGTGTCGTCGCCTGCTTTTCGATGGGGACATTATATAAGTCTACATCGTTGTATACCCTAACCTAAGGCAACCTAACATCTGGGATGTAATATTTTACAGCGTTAATGTCATGTCGGTCCCCACGTTTCGGTGGAAACATTATATACGTCTATAACGATATATATCCTAACCTAAAGCAACCTAACATCTCGGATGTAATATTTTGCAACATTCCTGGCATGTCGGTCCCTACGTCTCGGCGGGTACATTATGTACGTCTATAACCTTGTATATACTAACCTAACGCAACATAACATCTCGGATGTAATATTTTACAACATTCCTGGCGCGTCGGCTCCTACTTTTCGGTGGGAACATTATAAACGTCTATAACGTTATATATCCTAACGTAAGGCAACATAACATCTCGTATGTAATATTTTGCAAAATTCCTGGCGTGTCGTCGCCTGCTTCTCGATGGGGACATTATATACGTCCATAACGTTGTATATCCTAACCTAAAGCAACCTAACATCTCGGATGTAATATTTTACAACATTCCTGGCATGTCGGTCCCTACTTTTCGGTGGGAATATTATATACGTCTATAACGTTATATATCCTAGTCTAAGGCAACCTAACATGTCAAATGTAACATTTTACAACATTCCTGGCGTGTCGTCGCCTACTCCTCGATGGGGACATTATATACGTGTATAACCTTGTATATCCCAACCTAAGGCAGCCTAACGTCTCGGATGTAATATTTTACAACATTCCTGGCATGTCGGTCCCTACATCTCGGTGGGAACATACTATACGTCTATAACGTTGTATATCCTAACCTAAGGGAACCTAACATCTCGGGTGTAATATTTTACAACATTCCTGACGCGTCGGCCCCTACTTCTCGGTGGGAATATTATATACCTCTATAACGTTATATATCATAACCTAAGGCAACCTAACATCTCGGATGTAATATTTTACATCATTCCTGGCTCGTCGGTTCCTACTTTTCGGTGGGAACATTATATACGTCTATAACGTTATATATCCTAGTCTAAGGCCACCTAACATGTCGAATGTAACATTTTACAACATTCCTGGCGTGTCGTCGCCTACTTCTCGATGGGGAAATTATATACGTGTATAACCTTGTATATCCTAACCTAAGGCAGCCTAACATCTCGGATGTAATATTTTACAACATTCCTGGCATGTCGGTCCCTACATCTCGGTGGGAACATACTATACGTCTATAACGTTGTATATCCTAACCTAAGGGAACCTAACATCTCGGGTGTAATATTTTACAACATTCCTGACGCGTCGGCCCCTATTTTTCGGTGGGAACATTATATACGTCTATAACGTTATATATCCTAGCCTAAGGCGACCTAACATGTCGGATGTAATATTTTACAACATTCCTGGCGTGTCGTCTCCTGCTTCTCGATGGGGACATTATATACGTCTATAATGTTGTATATCCTAACCTAACACAACCTAACACCTGGGATGTAATATTTTACAACATTCCTGGCGTGTCGTAGCCTACTTCTGGATGGGGTCATTATATACATCTATAACGTTGTATATCCTAACCTAAGGCAACCTAACATCTCGGATGTAATATTTTATAACATTCCTGGCGTGTCGTCGCCTGCTTCTCGATGGGGACATTATATACGTCTATAACGTTGTATATCCTAACCTAACGCAACCTAACATCTCGGATGTAATATTTTACAACATTCCTGGCATGTCGGTCCCTACATCTCGGTGGGAATATTGTGTACGTCTATAACGATATATATCCTAGCCTAAGCAATCCAACATCTCGGATGTAATATTTTACAACATTCCTGGCTTGTCGTCGCCTGCTTCTCGATGGGGACATTATATACGTCTATAACGTTATATATCCTAACCTAACGCAACATAACTTCTGAGATGTAATATTTTACAACATTCCTGGCATGTCCACCTATACTTCTCGGTCGGAACATTATATACGTCTATAACGTTATATATCCTAGCCTAAGGCGACCAAACATGTCGAATGTAATATTGTTCAACATTCCTCGCGTGTCGTCGCCTGCTTTTCGATGGGGACATTATATAAGTCTACATCGTTGTATACCCTAACCTAAGGCAACCTAACATCTGGGATGTAATATTTTACAGCGTTCCTGTCATGTCGGTCCCCACGTTTCGGTGGAAACATTATATACGTCTATAACGATATATATCCTAACCTAAAGCAACCTAACATCTCGGATGTAATATTTTGCAACATTCCTGGCATGTCGGTCCCTACGTCTCGGCGGGTACATTATGTACGTCTATAACCTTGTATATACTAACCTAACGCAACATAACACCTCGGATGTAATATTTTACAACTTTCCTGGCGCGTCGGCTCCTACTTTTGGGTGGGAATATTATATACGTCTATAACCTTATATATCCTAACGTAAGGCAACATAACATCTCGTATGTAATATTTTGCAACATTCCTGGCGTGTCGTCGCCTGCTTCTCGATGGGGCATTATATACGTCTATAACGTTATATATCCTAATCTAAGGGAACCTAATATCTCGGGTGTAATATTTTACAACATTCCTGACGCGTCGGCCCCTATTTCTCGGTGGAAACATTATATACGTCTATAACGTTATATATCCCATCCTATGGCAACCTAACATCTGGGATGTAATATTTTACAACATTCCTGGCATGTCGGTCCCTACGTCTCTGTGGGTACATTATATACGTCTATAACGTTGTATATCCTAACCTAACGCAACCTAACATCTCGGATGTAATATTTTACAATATTTCTGGCATGTCGGTCCCTACGTCTCGGTGGGAACATTAAATACATCTATAACGATATATATCCTAACCTAAGGCAACCTAACATGTCGGATGTAATACTTTACAACATTCCTGGCGCTTCGGCTGCTACTTTTCGGTGGGTACATTATATACGTCTATAACGTTACATATCCTAACGTAAGGCAACATAATAGCTCGGATGTTATATGTTACAACATTCCTGGCGTGTCGTCGCCTGCCTCTCCATGGGGACTTTATATACGTCTATAACGTTGTATATCCTAACCTAACACAACCTAACATCTAGGATGTAATATTTTACAACATTCCTGGCATGTCGGTCCCTACGTCTCCGTGGGTACATTATATACGTCTATAACGCTATATACCCTAACCTAAGGCAACCTAACATGTCGAATCTAATATTGTACAACATTCCTGGCATGTCGGCTCCTACTTCTCGGTGGGAACATTGTATAAGTCAATAACGTTACATATCCTAGCCTAAAGCAACCTAACCTCTCTACCGTAATATTATACAACATTCCTGGCATGTCGGTACTTACTTCTCTATGGTAACATTATATACGTCTATAACATTATATATCCTAACCTAAGGCAACCTAGCATCTCGGATGTAATATTTTCCTACATTCCTGGCGCGGCGGCACCTACTCCTCGGTGGGAACAGTATATACGTCTAAAACGTTATATATCCTAACCTAAGGCAACCTAACATGCCGATTGTAATATTTTACAACATTCCCGGCACTTCGGTCCCTACTTCTTTGTGGTTACATTATATACGTCTATAAGGTTATATATCCTAGCCTAAGGCAACCTAACATTTCGGATGTAATATTTTACTACATTCCTGGCAAGTCGGCCCCTACTTCTCGGTGGGAACATTATATACGGCTATAACGCTATATATCCTAGCCTAAGGCAACCTAACATTTCGAATGTAATATTTTACAACATACCTGGAGCGTCGGCACCTACTTCTCGGTGGGAACAGTGTATACGTCTATAACGCTATATACCCTAACCTAAGGCAACCTAACATGTCGAATCTAATATTTTACAACATTCCTGGCAAGTCGGCCCCTACTTCTCGGTGGGAACATTATATACGGCTATAACGCTATATATCCTAGCCTAAGGCAACTTAACCTCTCTACCGTAATATTTTACAACATTCCTGGCACGTCGGCCCCTAATTCTCGGTGCGAACATTATATACGTCTATGACGCTATATATCCTAGCCTAAGGCAACCTAACATTTCGCATTTAATATTTTACAACATTCCTGGCGCGTTGGCACCTACTTCCCGGTGGGAACAGTATATATGTCTAAAACGTTATATATCCTAACCTAAGGCAACCTAACATGCCGAATGTAATATTTTACAACATTCCCGGTGCTTCGGTCCATACTTCTCTGTGGTAACATTATATACGTCTAAAACGTTATATATCCTAGCCTAAGGCAACCTCACATGCCGAAGGTAATATTTTACAACATTCCCGGCGCTTCGGTCCCTACTTCCCTGTGGTAACATTATATCCGTCTATAACGCTATATATCCTAGCCTAAGGCAATCTAACATCTCGGATGTAATATTTTACTACATTCCTGGCACGTCGGCCCCTACTTCTCGGTGGGAACATTATATACGACTATAACGTTATATATCCTAGCCTAAGGCAACCTAACATGTCGAATGTAATATTTTCCATCATTCCTGGCGCGTCGGCCCCTACTTCTCGGTGGGAACATTATATAAGTCAATAACGTTATATATCCTAACGTAAGGCAACCTAACATCTCGGATGTAATATTTTACTACATTCCTCGCACGTCGGCCCCTACTTCTCGGTGGGAACATTATATACGTCTATAACGCCATATGCCCTAGCCTAAGGCAACCTAACATGTCGAATGTAATATTTTACAACACACCTGGCGCGTCGGCACCTACTTCTCGGTGGGAACGGTGTATACGTCTATAACGTTATATATCCTAAACTAAGGCAACCTATCATCTCTACCGTAATATTTTACAACATACCTGGCATGCAAGTGCCTAATTCTCTATGGTAACATTATATACGTCTATAACGTTATATATCCTAACCTAAGGCAACCTAGCATCTCGGATGTAATATTTTACTACATTCCTGGCGCGGCGGCACCTACTTCTCCGTGGGAACAGTATATAGGTCTATAACGTTATATATCATAACTTAAGGCAGCCTAACATGCCGAATGTAATATTTTACAACATTCCCGGCGCTTCGGTCCCTACTCCTCTGTGGTAACATTATATACGTTTATAACGTTATATATCCTAACCGAAGGCAGCCTAACATCACGGATGTAATATTTTACTACATTCCTGGCGCGGCGGCACCTACTCCTCGGTGGGAATAGTATATACGTCTAAAACGTTATATATCCTAACCTAAGGCAACATATCATCTCTACCGTAATATTTTACAACATACCTGGCATGCAAGTGCCTAGTTCTCTATGGTAACATTATATACGTCTATAACATTATATATCCTAACCTAAGGCAACCTAGCATCTCGGATGTAATATTTTCCTACATTCCTGGCGCGGCGGCACCTACTCCTCGGTGGGAACAGTAAATACGTCTAAAACGTTATATATCCTAACCTAAGGCAACCTAACATGCCGATTGTAATATTTTACAACATTCCCGGCACTTCGGTCCCTACTTCTTTGTGGTTACATTATATACGTCTATAAGGTTATATATCCTAGCCTAAGGCAACCTAACATTTCGGATGTAATATTTTACTACATTCCTGGCAAGTCGGCCCCTACTTCTCGGTGGGAACATTATATACGGCTATAACGCTATATATCCTAGCCTAAGGCAACCTAACATTTCGAATGTAATATTTTACAACATACCTGGCGCGTCGGCACCTACTTCTCGGTGGGAACAGTGTATACGTCTATAACGCTATATACCCTAACCTAAGGCAACCTAACATGTCGAATCTAATATTTTACAACATTCCTGGCGCGTCGGCTCCTACTTCTCGGTGGGAACATTGTATAAGTCAATAACGTTATATATCCTAGCCTAAGGCAACTTAACCTCTCTACCGTAATATTTTACAACATTCCTGGCACGTCGGCCCCTAATTCTCGGTGCGAACATTATATACGTCTATGACACTATATATCCTAGCCTAAGGCAACCTAACATTTCGGATGTAATATTTTACTACATTCCTGGCAAGTCGGCCCCTACTTCTCGGTGGGAACATTATATACGGCTATAACGCTATATATCCTAGCCTAAGGCAACCTAACATTTCGAATGTAATATTTTACAACATACCTGGCGCGTCGGCACCTACTTCTCGGTGGGAACAGTGTATACGTCTATAACGCTATATGCCCTAACCTAAGGCAACCTAACATGTCGAATCTAATATTTTACAACATTCCTGGCGCGTCGGCTCCTACTTCTCGGTGGGAACATTGTATAAGTCAATAACGTTACATATCCTAGCCTAAGGCAACTTAACCTCTCTACCGTAATATTTTACAACATTCCTGGCACGTCGGCCCCTAATTCTCGGTGCGAACATTATATACGTCTATGACGCTATATATCCTAGCCTAAGGCAACCTGACATGTCGCATTTAATATTTTACAACATTCCTGGCGCGTTGGCACCTACTTCTCGGTGGGAACAGTATATACGTCTAAAACGTTATATATCATAACCTAAGGCAACCTAACATGCCGAATGTAATATTTTACAACATTCCCGGTGCTTCGGTCTATACTTCTCTGTGGTAACATTATATACGTCTAAAACGTTATATATCCTAGCCTAAGGCAACCTCACATGCCGAAGGTAATATTTTACAACATTCCCGGCGCTTCGGTCCCTACTTCCCTGTGGTAACATTATATCCGTCTATAACGCTATATATCCTAGCCTAAGGCAATCTAACATCTCGGATGTAATATTTTACTACATTCCTGGCACGTCGGCCCCTACTTCTCGGTGGGAACATTATATACGTCTATAACGTTATATATCCTAGCCTAAGGCAACCTAACATGTCGAATGTAATATTTTCCATCATTCCTGGCGCGTCGGCCCCTACTTCTCGGTGGGAACATTATATAAGTCAATAACGTTATATATCCTAACGTAAGGCAACCTAACATCTCGGATGTAATATTTTACTACATTCCTCGCACGTCGGCCCCTACTTCTCGGTGGGTACATTATATACGTCTATAACGCCATATGCCCTAGCCTAAGGCAACCTAACATGTCGAATGTAATATTTTACAACACACCTGGCGCGTCGGCACCTACTTCTCGGTGGGAACGGTATATACGTCTATAACGTTATATATCCTAAACTAAGGCAACCTATCATCTCTACCGTAATATTTTACAACATACCTGGCATGCAAGTGCCTAATTCTCTATGGTAACATTATATACATCTATAACGTTATATATCCTAACCTAAGGCAACCTAGCATCTCGGATGTAATATTTTACTACATTCCTGGCGCGGCGGCACCTACTTCTCCGTGGGAACAGTATATAGGTCTATAACGTTATATATCATAACCTAAGGCAGCCTAACATGCCGAATGTAATATTTTACAACATTCCCGGCGCTTCGGTCCCTACTTCTCTGTGGTAACATTATATACGTTTATAACGTTATATATCCTAACCGAAGGCAGCCTAACATCACGGATGTAATATTTTACTACATTCCTGGCGCGGCGGCACCTACTCCTCGGTGGGAATAGTATATACGTCTAAAACGTTATATATCCTAATCTAAGGCAACCTATCATCTCTACCGTAATATTTTACAACATACCTGGCATGCAAGTGCCTAGTTCTCTATGGTAACATTATATACGTCTATAACATTATATATCCTAACCTAAGGCAACCTAGCATCTCGGATGTAATATTTTCCTACATTCCTGGCGCGGCGGCACCTACTCCTCGGTGGGAACAGTATATACGTCTAAAACGTTATATATCCTAACCTAAGGCAACCTAACATGCCGATTGTAATATTTTACAACATTCCCGGCACTTCGGTCCCTACTTCTTTGTGGTTACATTATATACGTCTATAAGGTTATATATCCTAGTCTAAGGCAACCTAACATTTCGGATGTAATACTTTACTACATTCCTGGCAAGTCGGCCCCTACTTCTCGGTGGGAACATTATATACGGCTATAACGCTATATATCCTAGCCTAAGGCAACCTAACATTTCGAATGTAATATTTTACAACATACCTGGCGCGTCGGCACCTACTTCTCGGTGGGAACAGTGTATACGTCTATAACGCTATATACCCTAACCTAAGGCAACCTAACATGTCGAATCTAATATTTTACAACATTCCTGGCGCGTCGGCTCCTACTTCTCGGTGGGAACATTGTATAAGTCAATAACGTTACATATCCTAGCCTAAGGCAACTTAACCTCTCTACCGTAATATTTTACAACATTCCTGGCAGGTCGGCCCCTAATTCTCGGTGCGAACATTATATACGTCTATGACGCTATATATCCTAGCCTAAGGCAACCTAACATTTCGGATGTAATATTTTACAACATTCCTGGAGCGTCGGCCCCTATTTCTCGGTGGGAAAATTATATACGTCTATAACGTTATATATCCTAGCCTAAGGCGAGCTAACATGTCGAATGTAATATTTTACAACATTCCTGGCATGTCGGTCCCTACTTCTCGGTGGGAATATTATATACCTCTATAACGTTATATATCATAACCTAAGGCAACCTAACATCTCGGATGTAATATTTTACATCATTCCTGGCTCGTCGGTTCCTACTTTTCGGTGGGAACATTATATACGTCTATAACGTTATATATCCTAGTCTAAGGCAACCTAACATGTCGAATGTAACATTTTACAACATTCCTGGCGTGTCGTCGCCTACTTCTCGATGGGGAAATTATATACGTGTATAACCTTGTATATCCTAACCTAAGGCAGCCTAACATCTCGGATGTAATATTTTACAACATTCCTGGCATGTCGGTCCCTACATCTCGGTGGGAACATACTATACGTCTATAACGTTGTATATCCTAACCTAAGGGAACCTAACATCTCGGGTGTAATATTTTACAACATTCCTGACGCGTCGGCCCCTATTTTTCGGTGGGAACATTATATACGTCTATAACGTTATATATCCTAGCCTAAGGCGACCTAACATGTCGGATGTAATATTTTACAACATTCCTGGCGTGTCGTCTCCTGCTTCTCGATGGGGACATTATATACGTCTATAATGTTGTATATCCTAACCTAACACAACCTAACACCTGGGATGTAATATTTTGCAACCTTCCTGGCGTGTCGTCGCCTGCGTCTCGATGGGGACATTATATACGTCTATAACGTTGTATATCCTAGCCTAAGGCAACCTAACATGTCGAATGTAATATTTTACAATATTCCTGGCGCGTCGGCAACTACTTCTCGGTGGGAACAGTATATACGTCTACAAGGTTATATATCCTAACCTAAGGCAACTTAACATGTCGGATGTAATATTTTACAACATTCCTGGCGTGTCGTCTCCTGCTTCTCGATGGGGACATTATATACGTCTATAAAGTTGTATATCCTAACCTAACACAACCTAACATCTGGGATGTAATATTTTACAACATTCCTGGCGTGTCGTAGCCTACTTCTGGATGGGGTCATTATATACATCTATAACGTTGTATATCCTAACCTAAGGCAACCTAACATCTCGGATGTAATATTTTATAACATTCCTGGCGTGTCGTCGCCTGCTTCTCGATGGGGACATTATATACGTCTATAACGTTGTATATCCTAACCTAACGCAACCTAACATCTCGGATGTAATATTTTACAACATTCCTGGCATGTCGATCCCTACATCTCGGTGGGAATATTGTGTACGTCTATAACGATATATATCCTAGCCTAAGCAATCTAACATCTCGGATGTAATATTTTACAACATTCCTGGCTTGTCGTCGCCTGCTTCCCGATGGGGACATTATATACATCTATAACCTTGTGTATCCTACCCTAAGGCAGCCTAACATTTCGCATGTAATATTTCACAACATTCGTGGCACGTCGGTCCCTACATCTCGGTGGGAACATTGTATACGTCTATAACGATATATATTCTAGCCTAAGCTATCCAACATCTCGGATGTAATATTTTACATCATTCCTGGCGTGTAGTCGCCTGCTTCTCGATGGGGACATTATATAAGTCTATAACGTTATATATCCTAACCTAACGCAACATAACTTCTGAGATGTAATATTTTACAACATTCCTGGCATGTCCACCTATACTTCTCGGTCGGAACATTATATACGTCTATAACGTTATATATCCTAGCCTAAGGCGACCTAACATGTCGAATGTAATATTGTTCAACATTCCTCACGTGTCGTCGCCTGCTTTTCGATGGGGACATTATATAAGTCTACATCTTTGTATTCCCTAACCTAAGGCAACCTAACATCTGGGATGTAATATTTTACAGCGTTCCTGTCATGTCGGTCCCCACGTTTCGGTGGAAACATTATATACGTCTATAACGATATATATCCTAACCTAAAGCAACCTAACATCTCGGATGTAATATTTTGCAACATTCCTGGCATGTCGGTCCCTACGTCTCGGCGGGTACATTATGTACGTCTATAACCTTGTATATACTAACCTAACGCAACATAACATCTCGGATGTAATATTTTACAACATTCCTGGCGCGTCGGCTCCTACTTTTCGGTGGGAACATTATAAACGTCTATAACGTTATATATCCTAACGTAAGGCAACATAACATCTCGTATGTAATATTTTGCAACATTCCTGGCGTGTCGTCGCCTGCTTCTCGATGGGGACATTATATACGTCCATAACGTTGTATATCCTAACATAAAGCAACCTAACATCTCGGATGTAATATTTTACAACATTCCTGGCATGTCGGTCCCTACTTTTCGGTGGGAATATTATATACGTCTATAACGTTATATATCCTAGTCTAAGGCAACCTAACATGTCGAATGTAACATTTTACAACATTCCTGGCGTGTCGTCTCCTGCTTCCCGATGGGGACATTATATACGTCTATAATGTTGTATATCCTAACCTAACACAACCTAACACCTGGGATGTAATATTTTGCAACCTTCCTGGCGTGTCGTCGCCTGCGTCTCGATGGGGACATTATATACGTCTATAACGTTGTATATCCTAGCCTAAGGCAACCTAACATGTCGAATGTAATATTTTACCACACTCCTGGCTCGTTGGCCCCTACTTCTCGGTGGGAACATTATATACGTCTGTAACGTTATATATCCTAACCTAAGGGAACCTAACATCTCGGATGTAACATTTTACAACATTTCTGGCGTGTCGGCACCTATTTCTCGGTGGGAACATTATATACGTCTTTAACGCTATATATCCTAGCCTAAGGCAACCTAACTTGTCGAGCGTAATATTTTACAACATTCCTGGGGCGTCGGCCCCTATCTCTCGGTGGGAACATTATATACGTCTATAACGCTATGTGTCCTAGCCTGAGACAACCTAACATGTCGAATGTAATATTTTACAACATTCCTGGCGTGTCGTCGCCTACTTCTCGATGGGGACATTATATACATCTATAACGTTGTATATCCTAACCTAAGGCAACCTGACATCTCGGATGTAATATTTTACAACATTCCTGGCATGTCGGTCCCTACTCGTCGGTGGGAACATTCTATATGTCTATAACGTTGTATATCCTAACCTAAGGGAACCTAACACCTCGGATGTAATATTTTACAAGATTCCTGGCATGTCGGACCCTACTTCTCGGTGGGAACATTCTATACGTCTATAACGTTGTATATCCTAACCTAAGGGAACCTATCATATCGCGATTAATATTTTACAACATTCCTGACGCATCGGCCCCTATTTCTCGGTTGGAACATTATATATGTCTATAAGGTTATATATCCTAGCCTAAGGCGACCTAACATGTCGAATGTAATATTTTACATCATTCCTGGCGTTTCGGCCCGTAGTTCTCGGTGACAACATTATATGCGTCTATAACATTATATATCCTAGCCTAAGGAAACCTAACATGTCAAATGTAATATTTTACAACACTCCTGGCGTGTCGTCGCCTACTTCAGGATGGGGACATTATATACGTCTATAACTTCGTATATCCTAACCGAAGGCAACCTAATATCGCGGATGTAATATTTTACAACATTCCTGACGCGTCGGCTCCTACTTTTCGGTGGGAATATTATATACGTCTATAACGTTATATATCCTAACGTAAGGCAACATAACATCTCGTATGTAATATTTTGCAACATTCCTGGCGTGTCGTCGCCTGCTTCTCGATGGGGCATTATATACGTCTATAACGTTATATATCCTAATCTAAGGGAACCTAATATCTCGGGTGTAATATTTTACAACATTCCTGACGCGTCGGCCCCTATTTCTCGGTATGAATATTATATACGTCTATAACGTTAGATATCCCTCCCTAAGGCAACCTAACATGTCGAATGTAATATTTTACAACATTCTGGCGTGTCGTCGCCTGATTCTCGAAGGGGATGTTATATACGTCTACAACGTTGTGTATCCTAACCTAACGCAACCTAACATCTCGGATGTAATATTTTACAACATTCTGGCGTGTCGGGCCCTACGTCTCGGTGGGAACATTTCTATACGTCTATAACGTTGTATATCCTAACCTAAGAGAACCTAACATCACGGATGGAATATTTTACATTTCTGGCATGTCGGTCCCTACTTCTCGGTGGGAACGTTCTATACGTCTATAACGTTGTATATCCTAACCTAAGGGAACCTAACATATCAGATGTAATATTTTACAACATTCTGGCGTGTTGTCGCCTGCTTCTCGATGGGGACATTATATACGTCTATAACGTCGTATATCCCAACCTAACGCAACCTAACATCTGGGATGTAATATTTTACAACATTCCAGGTATGTCGGTCCCTACGTCTCGGTGGGAGCGTTATATACGTCTATAACGATATATATCCTAACCTAAGGGAACCTTACATCTCGGATGTAATATTTTACAACATTCCTGTCGCGTTGGCCCCTATTTCTCGGTGGGAACATTATATACGTCTATAACGTTATATATCCTAGCCTAAGGCAACCTAACATGTCGAATGTAATATTTTCCATCATTCCTGGCGCGTCGGCCCCTACTTCTCGGTGGGAACATTATATAAGTCAATAACGTTATATATCCTAACGTAACGCAACCTAACATCTCGGATGTAATATTTTACTACATTCCTCGCACGTCGGCCCCTACTTCTCGGTGGGAACATTATATACGTCTATAACGCCATATGCCCTAGCCTAAGGCAACCTATCATGTCGAATGTAATATTTTACAACACACCTGGCGCGTCGGCACCTACTTCTCGGTGGGAACGGTATATACGTCTATAACGTTATATATCCTAAACTAAGGCAACCTATCATCTCTACCGTAATATTTTACAACATACCTGGCATGCAAGTGCCTAATTCTCTATGGTAACATTATATACGTCTATAACGTTATATATCCTAACCTAAGGCAACCTAGCATCTCGGATGTAATATTTTACTACATTCCTGGCGCGGCGGCACCTACTTCACCGTGGGAACAGTATATAGGTCTATAACGTTATATATCATAACCTAAGGCAGCCTAACATGCCGAATGTAATATTTTACAACATTCCCGGCGCTTCGGTCCCTACTTCTCTGTGGTAACATTATATACGTCTATAACGTTATATATCCTAGCCTAAGGCAACCTAACATTTCGGATGTACTATTTTACTACATTCCTGGCAAGTCGGCCCCTACTTCTCGGTGGGAACATTATATACGTCTATAACGCCATATGCCCCAGGCCTAAGGCAACCTAACATGTCGAATGTAATATTTTACAAGACACCTGGCGCGTCGGCACCTACTTCTCGGTGGGAACGGTATATACGTCTATAACGTTATATATCCTAAACTAAGGCATCCTATCATCTCTACCGTAATATTTTACAACATACCTGGCATGCAAGTGCCTAGTTCTCTATGGTAACATTATATACGTCTATAACGTTATATATCCTAACCTAAGGCAACCTAACATGCCGATTGTAATATTTTACAACATTCCCGGCACTTCGGTCCCTACTTCTTTGTGGTTACATTATATACGTCTATAAGGTTATATATCCTAGCCTAAGGCAACCTAACATTTCGGATGTAATATTTTACTACATTCCTGGCAAGTCGGCCCCTACTTCTCGGTGGGAACATTATATACGGCTATAACGCTATATATCCTAGCCTAAGGCAACCTAACATTTCGAATGTAATATTTTACAACATACCTGGCGCGTCGGCACCTACTTCTCGGTGGGAACAGTGTATACGTCTATAACGCTATATACCCTAACCTAAGGCAACCTAACATGTCGTATCTAATATTTTACAACATTCCTGGCGCGTCGGCTCCTACTTCTCGGTGGGAACAGTATATACGTCTAAAACGTTATATATCCTAACCTAAGGCAACCTAACATGCCGATTGTAATATTTTACAACATTCCCGGCACTTCGGTCCCTACTTCTTTGTGGTTACATTATATACGTCTATAAGGTTATATATCCTAGCCTAAGGCAACCTAACATTTCGGATGTAATATTTTACTACATTCCTGGCAAGTCGGCCCCTACTTCTCGGTGGGAACATTATATACGGCTATAACGCTATATATCCTAGCCTAAGGCAACCTAACATTTCGAATGTAATATTTTACAACATACCTGGCGCGTCGGCACCTACTTCTCGGTGGGAACAGAGTATACGTCTATAACGCTATATACCCTAACCTAAGGCAACCTAACATGTCGAATCTAATATTTTACAACATTCCTGGCGCGTCGGCTCCTACTTCTCGGTGGGAACATTGTATAAGTCAATAACGTTACATATCCTAGCCTAAGGCAACTTAACCTCTCTACCGTAATATTTTACAACATTCCTGGCACGTCGGCCCCTAATTCTCGGTGCGAACATTATATACGTCTATGACGCTATATATCCTAGCCTAAGGCAACCTGACATGTCGCATTTAATATTTTACAACATTCCTGGCGCGTTGGCACCTACTTCTCGGTGGGAACAGTATATACGTCTAAAACGTTATATATCCTAACCTAAGGCAACCTAACATGCCGAATGTAATATTTTACAACATTCCCGGTGCTTCGGTCCATACTTCTCTGTGGTAACATTATATACGTCTAAAACGTTATATATCCTAGCCTAAGGCAACCTCACATGCCGAAGGTAATATTTTACAACATTCCCGGCGCTTCGGTCCCTACTTCCCTGTGGTAACATTATATCCGTCTATAACGCTATATATCCTAGCCTAAGGCAATCTAACCTCTCGGATGTAATATTTTACTACATTCCTGGCACGTCGGCCCCTACTTCTCGGTGGGAACATTATATACGTCTATAACGTTATATATCCTAGCCTAAGGCAACTTAACATGTCGAATGTAATATTTTACAACACACCTGGCGCGTCGGCACCTACTTCTCGGTGGGGACATTATATACGTATACAACGTAGTATAACCTAACCTAACCCATCTAGCCCCTCGCTGGTAATGTTTTACAGAATCCCGTTCGTGACGTCCCGCACGTCTCAGTGGGGCCATTATATGCATCTATAACGTTATATATCGTAACTTAAGGCAACCTAACATCTCGAATGTAATATTCTACAATATTCCACGCGGGTCGGCCACTACTTCTCGGTGGAAACATTATATACGTCCATAACTTTATATATCCCAACCTAAGGCAACCTAACATCTCGGATGTAATATTTTACAACATTCCTGACATGTCGGTCCCTACGTCCCGGCGGGAACATTATATACGTCTATAACGTTGTATATCCTAACCTAAGGCAAACTAACCTCTCTACCGTAATATTTGACAATATTCCTGGCGTGACGGCGCGAACTTCCCGATGGGGACATTATATACGTTTATAACGTTGTATATACTAACCTAAGGGAACCTAACATCTCGGATGAATTATTTTAAACATTCCTGACGCGTCGGCCCCTATTTCTCGCTGGGAACATTATATACGTCTATCACGTTAATTATCCTGGGCTAAGGCAACCTAACATATCGGATGTAATATTTTACAACATTCTGGCGTGTCGTCGCCTGCTTCTCGATCGGGACATTAGATACGTCTATAAGGTTGCATATCCTAACCTAAGGCAACCTAACATCTCGGGTGTAATATTTTACAACATTCCTGGCGTGTCGTCGCCTGCTTCTCGATGGGGACATTATATACGTCTATAACGTTGTATATCCTAACCCAAAGCAACCTAACTTCTGGGATGTCATATTTTACAACATTCCTTGCATGTCGGTCCCCACGTCTCGGTGGGAACATTATATAAGTCTATAACGATATATATCCTAACCTAAAGCAACCTAACATCTCGGATGTAATATCTTACAACATTCCTGGCATGTCGGTCCCTATATCTCGGTGAGAACATTATATACGTCTGCAAGGTTATATATCATAACCTAAGGCTACCTAACCTCTCTACAGTAATATTTTACAGCATTCCTGGCGTGACGGCGCCTACTTCGCGATGGGGACATCATATACGTCTATAACGTTGTATATCCTAACCTAAGGCAACCTAACATCTCGGATGTAATATTTGGCAACATTAATGGCGCTTCGTCGCCTGCTTCTCGGTGGGAAAATTCTATATGTCTATAACGTTGTATATCCTAACCTAAGGCAACCTAACATCTCGGATGTATTATTTTACAACATTCCTGGCATGTCGGTACCTACTTGACGGTGGTAACATTATATACGTCTATAACGATATATATCCTAACCTAAGGGAACCTAACATCTCGGGTGTTATATTTTACAACATTCCTGACGCGTCGGCCCCTATTTCTCGGTGGGAACATGATATACGTCTATAACGTTATGTATCCTAGCCTAAGGTGACCTAACATGTCGAAAGTAATATTTTACATCATTCCTGGCGTGTCGGCCCCTAGTTCTCCGTGGTAACATTATATACGTCTGTAAAGTTATAAACCCTAGCCTAAGCCAACGTAGCATGTCGAATGTAATATTTTACAACATTCCTGGCGTGTCGTGGCCTGCTTCTCGATGGGGACATTATATACGTCTATAACGCAATATAACCTAACCTGACCCATCTAACACCTCGCTGGTAATGTTTTACAGAATCTCGCTCGTGTCGTCCCGTACGTCTCGGTGCGGAAATTATATACGTCTGTAACGTTATACATCATAACCTAAGGCAACCTAACATCTCGAATGTAGTATTTCACCACATTCAAGGAGGGTCGTCTCCTACTTCTAAGTGGGAACATTATATACGTCTATATCGTAATATAATCTAACCTAACCCATTTTGCCCCTCGGTGATAATGTTTTACAGAATCCCGTTCGTGTCGTCCCGTACATCTCGATGGGGACATTATATGCGTCTATAACGTTATATATCCTAATCTAGGGCAACCTATCATCTCGGATGTGGTATTTTACAACAATCCTGGCGTGTCGGAACCAACTTCTCGGAGGGAACATTATATACGTCTAGAAAGTTATATACCCCAACCCAAGGCAACCTAACATCTCGGGTGTAGTATTTTCCAACATTCCTGGCGGGTCGGCCTCTACTTCTCGGTGGGAACATTATATACGTCTATAACGTAATATAACCTAACCTAACGCATCTAGAATCTCGCTGGTAATGTTTTACAGAATCTCGTTCGTGTCGTCCCGTACGTCACAGTGCGGACATTGTATACGTCTATAACGTTATATATCCTTACGTAAGCAACCTAACGACTCGAATTTAGTATTTTCCAACATTCCTGCCGGGTTGGCCACTACTTCTCGGTGGGAACATTATATACTTTTATAACGTAATGTAACCTAACCTAACCCATCTAGACCCTCGCTGGTAATGTTTTCCAGAATCTCGTTCGTGTGCCCCGTACGTCTCTGTGCGGACATTATATACGTCTATATCGTTATATATCCTAACCTAAGGCAACCTAACAGCTCGAATGTTGTATTTTACTACATTCCTGGCGAGCCGGCCCCTACTTCTCGGTGGGAACATTATATACGTATGTAACGCTATATATCCTAGCCTAAGGCAGTCTAACATGTCGAATGTAATATTTTACAACATTCCTGGCGTGTCGTGGCCTGCTTCTCGATGGGGACATTATATACGTCTATAACGCAATATAACCTAACCTGACCCATCTAACACCTCGCTGGTAATGTTTTACAGAATCTCGCTCGTGTCGTCCCGTACGTCTCGGTGCGGAAATTATATACGTCTGTAACGTTATACATCATAACCTAAGGCAACCTAACATCTCGAATGTAGTATTTCACCACATTCAAGGAGGGTCGGCTCCTACTTCTAAGTGGGAACATTATATACGTCTATATCGTAATATAATCTAACCTAACCCATTTTGCCCCTCGGTGATAATGTTTTACAGAATCCCGTTCGTGTCGTCCCGTACGTCTCGGTGCGGACATTATATACGTCTATAACGTTACATATCGTAACCTTAGGCAACCTAATATCTCCGATGTAGTATTTTGCAACATTCCTGGCCAGTCGGCCCCTACATCTCGGTGATAACATTATATACGTCTAGAACATTATATACCCCAACCTAAGGCAACCTAAAATCTCGGGTGTAGTAGTTTCCAACATTCCTGGCGGGACGGCCTCTACTTCTCGGTGGGAATATTATATACGTCTATAACGTAATATAACCTAACCTAACCCATCCAGACCCTCGCTCTTCTTGTTTTACAGAATCTCGTTCGTGTCGTCCCGTACATCTCGATGGGGACATTATATGCGTCTATAACGTTATATATCCTAATCTAGGGCAACCTATCATCTCGGATGTGGTATTTTACAACAATCCTGGCGTGTCGGAACCAACTTCTCGGAGGGAACATTATATACGTCTAGAAAGTTATATACCCCAACCCAAGGCAACCTAACATCTCGGGTGTAGTATTTTCCAACATTCCTGGCGGGTCGGCCTCTACTTCTCGGTGGGAACATTATATACGTCTATAACGTAATATAACCTAACCTAACGCATCTAGAATCTCGCTGGTAATGTTTTACAGAATCTCGTTCGTGTCGTCCCGTACGTCACAGTGCGGACATTGTATACGTCTATAACGTTATATATCCTTACGTAAGCAACCTAACGACTCGAATTTAGTATTTTCCAACATTCCTGCCGGGTTGGCCACTACTTCTCGGTGGGAACATTATATACTTTTATAACGTAATGTAACCTAACCTAACCCATCTAGACCCTCGCTGGTAATGTTTTCCAGAATCTTGTTCGTGTGCCCCGTACGTCTCTGTGCGGACATTATATACGTCTATATCGTTATATATCCTAACCTAAGGCAACCTAACAGCTCGAATGTTGTATTTTACTACATTCCTGGCGAGCCGGCCCCTACTTCTCGGTGGGAACATTATATACGTATGTAACGCTATATATCCTAGCCTAAGGCAGTCTAACATGTCGAATGTAATATTTTACAACATTCCTGGCGTGTCGTGGCCTGCTTCTCGATGGGGACATTATATACGTCTATAACGCAATATAACCTAACCTGACCCATCTAACACCTCGCTGGTAATGTTTTACAGAATCTCGCTCGTGTCGTCCCGTACGTCTCGGTGCGGAAATTATATACGTCTGTAACGTTATACATCATAACCTAAGGCAACCTAACATCTCGAATGTAGTATTTCACCACATTCAAGGAGGGTCGGCTCCTACTTCTAAGTGGGAACATTATATACGTCTATATCGTAATATAATCTAACCTAACCCATTTTGCCCCTCGGTGATAATGTTTTACAGAATCCCGTTCGTGTCGTCCCGTACGTCTCGGTGCGGACATTATATACGTCTATAACGTTACATATCGTAACCTTAGGCAACCTAATATCTCCGATGTAGTATTTTGCAACATTCCTGGCCAGTCGGCCCCTACATCTCGGTGATAACATTATATACGTCTAGAACATTATATACCCCAACCTAAGGCAACCTAAAATCTCGGGTGTAGTAGTTTCCAACATTCCTGGCGGGACGGCCTCTACTTCTCGGTGGGAATATTATATACGTCTATAACGTAATATAACCTAACCTAACCCATCCAGACCCTCGCTCTTCTTGTTTTACAGAATCTCGTTCGTGTCGTCCCGTACATCTCGATGGGGACATTATATGCGTCTATAACGTTATATATCCTAATCTAGGGCAACCTATCATCTCGGATGTGGTATTTTACAACAATCCTGGCGTGTCGGAACCAACTTCTCGGAGGGAACATTATATACGTCTAGAAAGTTATATACCCCAACCCAAGGCAACCTAACATCTCGGGTGTAGTATTTTCCAACATTCCTGGCGGGTCGGCCTCTACTTCTCGGTGGGAACATTATATACGTCTATAACGTAATATAACCTAACCTAACGCATCTAGAATCTCGCTGGTAATGTTTTACAGAATCTCGTTCGTGTCGTCCCGTACGTCACAGTGCGGACATTGTATACGTCTATAACGTTATATATCCTTACGTAAGCAACCTAACGACTCGAATTTAGTATTTTCCAACATTCCTGCCGGGATGGCCACTACTTCTCGGTGGGAACATTATATACTTTTATAACGTAATGTAACCTAACCTAACCCATCTAGACCCTCGCTGGTAATGTTTTCCAGAATCTCGTTCGTGTGCCCCGTACGTCTCTGTGCGGACATTATATACGTCTATATCGTTATATATCCTAACCTAAGGCAACCTAACAACTCGAATGTTGTATTTTACTACATTCCTGGCGAGCCGGCCCCTACTTCTCGGTGGGAACATTATATACGTATGTAACGCTATATATCCTAGCCTAAGGCAGTCTAACATGTCGAATGTAATATTTTACAACATTCCCTGCACTTCGTCCCCTACTTCTCGGTGGGAACGGTATATAAGTCTATAACGTTTTATATCCTAGCCTGAGGCAATCCTAACATCTCGGAAGTAATATTTTACAACATTCCTAGCGCGTCGGCACCTACTTCCCGTTGGGAACATTATATACGTCTATAACGCTATATATCCTAGCTTAAGGCAACCTAGCATGTGGAATGTAATATTTTACAACATTCCTGGCGCGACGGCACCTACTTCTCGGTGGGAACAGTATATACGTCTATAACGTTATATATCCTAGCCTAAGGCAGCCTAAAATCTCGGATGTAATATTTTACAACATTCCTGGCGCGTCGCCATGCACTTCTCGGTGGGAACATTATATACGTCAATAACGTTATATATCATAACCTAAGGCAATCTAACATCTCGGGTGTAATATTTTACTACATTCCTGGAACGTCGGCCCCTACTTCTCGGTGGGTTCATTACATACCTCTATAACACTATATATTCTACCCTAAGGCAACCTAACATGTCAAATATAATATAGTACATCATTCCCGGCACTTCGGCCCCTACTTCTCGGTGGGAACATTATATACGCCTATAACGCTATATATCCTAGCTTAAGGCAACCTAACATGTGGAATGTAATATTTTACAACATTCCTGGCGCGTCGGCACCTACTTCTCCATGGGAACAGTGTATACGTCTGTACCGTTATATATCCTAGCCTAAGGCAACCTAATATCTCGGATGTAATATTTCACAACATTCCCGTCACTTCGTCCCCTACTTCTCGGTGGGAAAATTATATACGTCTATAACGTTATATATCCTAGCCTATGGCAACCTAACATCTCGGATGTAATATTTTACTATATTCCTGGCGCGCCTTCCCCTACTTCTCGCGGGGAACATTATATACGTCTAAAACGCTATATACCCTAGCTTAAGGCAACCTAACATGTCGAATGTAATATTTTAAAACATTCCTAGCGCGCCGGCCACTACTTCCCGGTGGGAACATTATATACGTCTATAACGTGATATATCCTAGCTTAAGGCAAACCTAACATCTCGGATGTAATATTTTACAACATTCCTGGCGCGTCGGCACCTACTTCTCGGAGGGAACAGTATATAAGTCTATAACGTTACATATCCTAGCCTAAGGCAACCTAACATCTCGGATGTAATATTTTACTACGTTCCTGGCGCGCCGGCCCCTACTTCTCGGTGGGAACATTATATACGTCTATGACGTTACATATCCTAACCTAAGGCAACGTAACATGTCGAATGTAATATTCCAAACATTCCTGGCGCGTCGGCACCTACTTCTCGGTGGGAACAGTATATACGTCTATAACGTTACATATCCTAGCCTAAGGCAATCCTAACATCTCGGATGTAATATTTTACAACATTCCTGGCGCGTCGCCATGCACTTCGCGGTGGGAACATTATATACGTCTATAACGTTATATATCCTAGCCCAAGGCAACCTAACATCTCGGATGTAATATTTTACTACATTCCTGGCGCGCCAGCCCCTACTTCTCAGTGGGAACATTATATACGTCTATAACGCTATATATCCTAGCTTAAGGCAACCTACCAGGTGGAATGTAATATTTTACAACATTCCTGGCGCGTCGGAACCTACTTCTCGGTGGGAACAGTATATACGTCTATAACGTTATATATCCTGGCCTAAGGCAACCAAATTTGTCGAGCCTAATATTTTACAACATTCCTGGCTCGACGGCCCCTACTTCTCGGTGCGAACAGTGTATACGTCTATAACGTTATATATACTAGCCTAAGGCAATCCTAACATCTCCGATGTAATATTTTACAACATTCCTGGCGCGTCGGCACCTACATCTCCGTGGGAACAGTGTATACGTCAATAACGTTATATATCATAACCTAAGGCAATCTAACATCTCGGGTGTAATATTTTACTACATTCCTGGAACGTTGGCCCCTACATCTCGGTGGAGACATTATATACGTCTATTACGCTATATATCCCAGCCTAAGGCAACCTAACATGTCGAATCTAATATTTTACAACATTCCCGTCACTTCGTCCCCTACTTCTCGGTGGGAACGGTATATAAGTCTATAACGTTTTATAT
This sequence comes from Xylocopa violacea, assembly GCA_963969225.1. Classification (NCBI taxonomy): domain Eukaryota; kingdom Metazoa; phylum Arthropoda; class Insecta; order Hymenoptera; family Apidae; genus Xylocopa; species Xylocopa violacea. The sequence goes on from CAXAJV010000835.1 coordinate 3,895,730, forward strand.
CCTAGCCTGAGGCAATCCTAACATCTCGGAAGTAATATTTTACAACATTCCTAGCGCGTCGGCACCTACTTCCCGTTGGGAACATTATATACGTCTATAACGCTATATATCCTAGCTTAAGGCAACCTAACATGTGGAATGTAATATTTTACAACATTCCTGGCGCGACGGCACCTACTTCTCGGTGGGAACAGTATATACGTCTATAACGTTATATATCCTAGCCTATGGCAACCTAACATCTCGGATGTAATATTTTACTATATTCCTGGCGCGCCTTCCCCTACTTCTCGCGGGGAACATTATATACGTCTAAAACGCTATATACCCTAACTTAAGGCAACCTAACATGTCGAATGTAATATTTGACAACATTCCTGGCGCGCCCGCCACTACTTCCCGGTAGGAACATTATATACGTCTATAACGTGATATATCCTAGCCTAAGGCAAACCTAACACTTCGGATGTAATATTTTACAACATTCCTCGCGCGTCGGCACCTACTTCTCGGAAGGAACAGTATATAAGTCTATAACGTTACATATCCTATCCTAAGGCAACCTAATATGTCGAGCGTAATATTTTACAACATTACTGGCTCGACGGCCCCTACTTCTCGGTGGGAACAGTATATACGTCTATAACGTTATATATCCTAGCCTAAGGCAATCCTAACATCTCGGATGTAATATTTTAAAACATTCCTGGCGCGTCGCCATGCACTTCTCGGTGGGAACATTATATACGTCAATAACGTTATATATCATAACCTAAGGCAATCTAACATCTCGGGTGTAATATTTTACTACATTCCTGGCGCGCCAGCCCCTACTTCTCAGTGGGAACATTATATACGTCTATAACGCTATATATCCTAGCTTAAGGGAACCTACCATGTGGAATGTAATATTTTACAACATTCCTGGCGCGTCGGAACCTACTTCTCGGTGGGAACAGTATATACGTCTATAACGTTATATATCCTGGCCTAAGGCAACCTAATATGTCGAGCCTAATATTTTACAACATTCCTGGCTCGACGGCCCCTACTTCTCGGAGCCAACAGTGTATACATCTATAACGTTATATATCCTAGCCTAAGGCAATCCTAACATCTCCGATGTAATATTTTACAACATTCCTGGCGCGTCGGCACCTACATCTCCGTGGGAACAGTGTATACGTCAATAACGTTATATATCATAACCTAAGGCAATCTAACATCTCGGGTGTAATATTTTACTACATTCCTGGAACGTTGGCCCCTACATCTCGGTGGAGACATTATATACGTCTATTACGCTATATATCCCAGCCTAAGGCAACCTAACATGTCGAATCTAATATTTTACAACATTCCCGTCACTTCGTCCCCTACTTCTCGGTGGGAACATTATATACGTCTATAACGTTATATATCCTAGCCTATGGCAACCTAACATCTCGGATGTAATATTTTACTATATTCCTGGCGCGCCTTCCCCTACTTCTCGCGGGGAACATTATATACGTCTAAAACGCTATATACCCTAGCTTAAGGCAACCTAACATGTCGAATGTAATATTTGACAACATTCCTGGCGCGCCCGCCACTACTTCCCGGTAGGAACATTATATACGTCTATAACGTGATATATCCTAGCCTAAGGCAAACCTAACATTTCGGATGTAATATTTTACAACATTCCTGGCGCGTCGGCACCTACTTCTCGGTGGGAACATTATATAAGTCTATAACGTTATATATCCTAGCCTAAGGCAATCCTAACATCTAGGATGTAATATTTTACGACATTCCTGGCACGTCCGCCCCTACTTCTCGGTGGGAACATTATATACGTCTATAACTCTATATATCCTAGCCTAAGGCAAAGTAACATGTCGAATGTAATATTTTACAACATTCTCGTCACTTCGGCCCCTACTTCTCGGTGGGAACTTTATATACGTCTATAACGTTATATATCCTAACCTAAGGCAACCTAACATCTCGGATGTAACATTTTACTACATTCCTGGCACGTCGGCCCCTACTTCTCGGTGGGAACATTATATAAGTCTATAACGTTATATATCCTAACCTAAGGCAACGTAACATCTCGGATGTAATATTTTACTACATTCCTGGCTCGTCGGCCCCTACTTCTCGGTGGGAACATTATATACGTCTATAACGTTACATATCCCAGCCTAAGGCAACCTAACATCTCGGATGTTATATTTTACTACATTCCTGGCGCGCCGGCCCCTACTTCTCGGTGAGAACAGTATATACGCCTATAACGTTACATATCCTAGCCTAAGGCAATCCTAACATCTCGGATGTAATATTTTACAACATTCCTGGCGCGTCGCCATGCACTTCGCGGTGGGAACATTATATACGTCTATAACGTTATATATCCTAGCCCAAGGCAACCTAACATCTCGGATGTAATATTTTACTACATTCCTGGCGCGCCAGCCCCTACTTCTCAGTGGGAACATTATATACGTCTATAACGCTATATATCCTAGCTTAAGGCAACCTACCAGGTGGAATGTAATATTTTACAACATTCCTGGCGCGTCGGAACCTACTTCTCGGTGGGAACAGTATATACGTCTATAACGTTATATATCCTGGCCTAAGGCAACCAAATTTGTCGAGCCTAATATTTTACAACATTCCTGGCTCGACGGCCCCTACTTCTCGGTGCGAACAGTGTATACGTCTATAACGTTATATATCCTAGCCTAAGGCAATCCTAACATCTCCGATGTAATATTTTACAACATTCCTGGCGCGTCGGCACCTACATCTCCGTGGGAACAGTGTATACGTCAATAACGTTATATATCATAACCTAAGGCAATCTAACATCTCGGGTGTAATATTTTACTACATTCCTGGAACGTTGGCCCCTACATCTCGGTGGAGACATTATATACGTCTATTACGCTATATATCCCAGCCTAAGGCAACCTAACATGTCGAATCTAATATTTTACAACATTCCCGTCACTTCGTCCCCTACTTCTCGGTGGGAACGGTATATAAGTCTATAACGTTTTATATCCTAGCCTGAGGCAATCCTAACATCTCGGAAGTAATATTTTACAACATTCCTAGCGCGTCGGCACCTACTTCCCGTTGGGAACATTATATACGTCTATAACGCTATATATCCTAGCTTAAGGCAACCTAACATGTGGAATGTAATATTTTACAACATTCCTGGCGCGACGGCACCTACTTCTCGGTGGGAACAGTATATACGTCTATAACGTTATATATCCTAGCCTAAGGCAGCCTAAAATCTCGGATGTAATATTTTACAACATTCCTGGCGCGTCGCCATGCACTTCTCGGTGGGAACATTATATACGTCAATAACGTTATATATCATAACCTAAGGCAATCTAACATCTCGGGTGTAATATTTTACTACATTCCTGGAACGTCGGCCCCTACTTCTCGGTGGGTTCATTACATACCTCTATAACACTATATATTCTACCCTAAGGCAACCTAACATGTCAAATATAATATAGTACATCATTCCCGGCACTTCGGCCCCTACTTCTCGGTGGGAACATTATATACGCCTATAACGCTATATATCCTAGCTTAAGGCAACCTAACATGTGGAATGTAATATTTTACAACATTCCTGGCGCGTCGGCACCTACTTCTCCATGGGAACAGTGTATACGTCTGTAACGTTATATATCCTAGCCTAAGGCAACCTAATATCTCGGATGTAATATTTCACAACATTCCCGTCACTTCGTCCCCTACTTCTCGGTGGGAAAATTATATACGTCTATAACGTTATATATCCTAGCCTATGGCAACCTAACATCTCGGATGTAATATTTTACTATATTCCTGGCGCGCCTTCCCCTACTTCTCGCGGGGAACATTATATACGTCTAAAACGCTATATACCCTAGCTTAAGGCAACCTAACATGTCGAATGTAATATTTTAAAACATTCCTAGCGCGCCGGCCACTACTTCCCGGTGGGAACATTATATACGTCTATAACGTGATATATCCTAGCTTAAGGCAAACCTAACATCTCGGATGTAATATTTTACAACATTCCTGGCGCGTCGGCACCTACTTCTCGGAGGGAACAGTATATAAGTCTATAACGTTACATATCCTAGCCTAAGGCAACCTAACATCTCGGATGTAATATTTTACTACGTTCGTGGCGCGCCGGCCCCTACTTCTCGGTGGGAACATTATATACGTCTATGACGTTACATATCCTAACCTAAGGCAACGTAACATGTCGAATGTAATATTTCAAACATTCCTGGCGCGTCGGCACCTACTTCTCGGTGGGAACAGTATATACGTCTATAACGTTACATATCCTAGCCTAAGGCAATCCTAACATCTCGGATGTAATATTTTACAACATTCCTGGCGCGTCGCCATGCACTTCGCGGTGGGAACATTATATACGTCTATAACGTTATATATCCTAGCCCAAGGCAACCTAACATCTCGGATGTAATATTTTACTACATTCCTGGCGCGCCAGCCCCTACTTCTCAGTGGGAACATTATATACGTCTATAACGCTATATATCCTAGCTTAAGGCAACCTACCAGGTGGAATGTAATATTTTACAACATTCCTGGCGCGTCGGAACCTACTTCTCGGTGGGAACAGTATATACGTCTATAACGTTATATATCCTGGCCTAAGGCAACCAAATTTGTCGAGCCTAATATTTTACAACATTCCTGGCTCGACGGCCCCTACTTCTCGGTGCGAACAGTGTATACGTCTATAACGTTATATATACTAGCCTAAGGCAATCCTAACATCTCCGATGTAATATTTTACAACATTCCTGGCGCGTCGGCACCTACATCTCCGTGGGAACAGTGTATACGTCAATAACGTTATATATCATAACCTAAGGCAATCTAACATCTCGGGTGTAATATTTTACTACATTCCTGGAACGTTGGCCCCTACATCTCGGTGGAGACATTATATACGTCTATTACGCTATATATCCCAGCCTAAGGCAACCTAACATGTCGAATCTAATATTTTACAACATTCCCGTCACTTCGTCCCCTACTTCTCGGTGGGAACGGTATATAAGTCTATAACGTTTTATATCCTAGCCTGAGGCAATCCTAACATCTCGGAAGTAACATTTTACAACATTCCTAGCGCGTCGGCACCTACTTCCCGTTGGGAACATTATATACGTCTATAACGCTATATATCCTAGCTTAAGGCAACCTAACATGTGGAATGTAATATTTTACAACATTCCTGGCGCGACGGCACCTACTTCTCGGTGGGAACAGTATATACGTCTATAACGTTATATATCCTAGCCTATGGCAACCTAACATCTCGGATGTAATATTTTACTATATTCCTGGCGCGCCTTCCCCTACTTCTCGCGGGGAACATTATATACGTCTAAAACGCTATATACCCTAACTTAAGGCAACCTAACATGTCGAATGTAATATTTGACAACATTCCTGGCGCGCCCGCCACTACTTCCCGGTAGGAACATTATATACGTCTATAACGTGATATATCCTAGCCTAAGGCAAACCTAACACTTCGGATGTAATATTTTACAACATTCCTCGCGCGTCGGCACCTACTTCTCGGAAGGAACAGTATATAAGTCTATAACGTTACATATCCTATCCTAAGGCAACCTAATATGTCGAGCGTAATATTTTACAACATTACTGGCTCGACGGCCCCTACTTCTCGGTGGGAACAGTATATACGTCTATAACGTTATATATCCTAGCCTAAGGCAATCCTAACATCTCGGATGTAATATTTTAAAACATTCCTGGCGCGTCGCCATGCACTTCTCGGTGGGAACATTATATACGTCAATAACGTTATATATCATAACCTAAGGCAATCTAACATCTCGGGTGTAATATTTTACTACATTCCTGGCGCGCCAGCCCCTACTTCTCAGTGGGAACATTATATACGTCTATAACGCTATATATCCTAGCTTAAGGGAACCTACCATGTGGAATGTAATATTTTACAACATTCCTGGCGCGTCGGAACCTACTTCTCGGTGGGAACAGTATATACGTCTATAACGTTATATATCCTGGCCTAAGGCAACCTAATATGTCGAGCCTAATATTTTACAACATTCCTGGCTCGACGGCCCCTACTTCTCGGAGCCAACAGTGTATACATCTATAACGTTATATATCCTAGCCTAAGGCAATCCTAACATCTCCGATGTAATATTTTACAACATTCCTGGCGCGTCGGCACCTACATCTCCGTGGGAACAGTGTATACGTCAATAACGTTATATATCATAACCTAAGGCAATCTAACATCTCGGGTGTAATATTTTACTACATTCCTGGAACGTTGGCCCCTACATCTCGGTGGAGACATTATATACGTCTATTACGCTATATATCCCAGCCTAAGGCAACCTAACATGTCGGATCTAATATTTTACAACATTCCCGTCACTTCGTCCCCTACTTCTCGGTGGGAACATTATATACGTCTATAACGTTATATATCCTAGCCTATGGCAACCTAACATCTCGGATGTAATATTTTACTATATTCCTGGCGCGCCTTCCCCTACTTCTCGCGGGGAACATTATATACGTCTAAAACGCTATATACCCTAGCTTAAGGCAACCTAACATGTCGAATGTAATATTTGACAACATTCCTGGCGCGCCCGCCACTACTTCCCGGTAGGAACATTATATACGTCTATAACGTGATATATCCTAGCCTAAGGCAAACCTAACATTTCGGATGTAATATTTTACAACATTCCTGGCGCGTCGGCACCTACTTCTCGGTGGGAACATTATATAAGTCTATAACGTTATATATCCTAGCCTAAGGCAATCCTAACATCTAGGATGTAATATTTTACGACATTCCTGGCACGTCCGCCCCTACTTCTCGGTGGGAACATTATATACGTCTATAACTCTATATATCCTAGCCTAAGGCAAAGTAACATGTCGAATGTAATATTTTACAACATTCTCGTCACTTCGGCCCCTACTTCTCGGTGGGAACTTTATATACGTCTATAACGTTATATATCCTAACCTAAGGCAACCTAACATCTCGGATGTAACATTTTACTACATTCCTGGCACGTCGGCCCCTACTTCTCGGTGGGAACATTATATAAGTCTATAACGTTATATATCCTAACCTAAGGCAACGTAACATCTCGGATGTAATATTTTACTACATTCCTGGCTCGTCGGCCCCTACTTCTCGGTGGGAACATTATATACGTCTATAACGTTACATATCCCAGCCTAAGGCAACCTAACATCTCGGATGTTATATTTTACTACATTCCTGGCGCGCCGGCCCCTACTTCTCGGTGAGAACAGTATATACGCCTATAACGTTACATATCCTAGCCTAAGGCAATCCTAACATCTCGGATGTAATATTTTACAACATTCCTGGCGCGTCGCCATGCACTTCGCGGTGGGAACATTATATACGTCTATAACGTTATATATCCTAGCCCAAGGCAACCTAACATCTCGGATGTAATATTTTACTACATTCCTGGCGCGCCAGCCCCTACTTCTCAGTGGGAACATTATATACGTCTATAACGCTATATATCCTAGCTTAAGGCAACCTACCAGGTGGAATGTAATATTTTACAACATTCCTGGCGCGTCGGAACCTACTTCTCGGTGGGAACAGTATATACGTCTATAACGTTATATATCCTGGCCTAAGGCAACCAAATTTGTCGAGCCTAATATTTTACAACATTCCTGGCTCGACGGCCCCTACTTCTCGGTGCGAACAGTGTATACGTCTATAACGTTATATATCCTAGCCTAAGGCAATCCTAACATCTCCGATGTAATATTTTACAACATTCCTGGCGCGTCGGCACCTACATCTCCGTGGGAACAGTGTATACGTCAATAACGTTATATATCATAACCTAAGGCAATCTAACATCTCGGGTGTAATATTTTACTACATTCCTGGAACGTTGGCCCCTACATCTCGGTGGAGACATTATATACGTCTATTACGCTATATATCCCAGCCTAAGGCAACCTAACATGTCGAATCTAATATTTTACAACATTCCCGTCACTTCGTCCCCTACTTCTCGGTGGGAACGGTATATAAGTCTATAACGTTTTATATCCTAGCCTGAGGCAATCCTAACATCTCGGAAGTAATATTTTACAACATTCCTAGCGCGTCGGCACCTACTTCCCGTTGGGAACATTATATACGTCTATAACGCTATATATCCTAGCTTAAGGCAACCTAACATGTGGAATGTAATATTTTACAACATTCCTGGCGCGACGGCACCTACTTCTCGGTGGGAACAGTATATACGTCTATAACGTTATATATCCTAGCCTAAGGCAGCCTAAAATCTCGGATGTAATATTTTACAACATTCCTGGCGCGTCGCCATGCACTTCTCGGTGGGAACATTATATACGTCAATAACGTTATATATCATAACCTAAGGCAATCTAACATCTCGGGTGTAATATTTTACTACATTCCTGGAACGTCGGCCCCTACTTCTCGGTGGGTTCATTACATACCTCTATAACACTATATATTCTACCCTAAGGCAACCTAACATGTCAAATATAATATAGTACATCATTCCCGGCACTTCGGCCCCTACTTCTCGGTGGGAACATTATATACGCCTATAACGCTATATATCCTAGCTTAAGGCAACCTAACATGTGGAATGTAATATTTTACAACATTCCTGGCGCGTCGGCACCTACTTCTCCATGGGAACAGTGTATACGTCTGTAACGTTATATATCCTAGCCTAAGGCAACCTAATATCTCGGATGTAATATTTCACAACATTCCCGTCACTTCGTCCCCTACTTCTCGGTGGGAAAATTATATACGTCTATAACGTTATATATCCTAGCCTATGGCAACCTAACATCTCGGATGTAATATTTTACTATATTCCTGGCGCGCCTTCCCCTACTTCTCGCGGGGAACATTATATACGTCTAAAACGCTATATACCCTAGCTTAAGGCAACCTAACATGTCGAATGTAATATTTTAAAACATTCCTAGCGCGCCGGCCACTACTTCCCGGTGGGAACATTATATACGTCTATAACGTGATATATCCTAGCTTAAGGCAAACCTAACATCTCGGATGTAATATTTTACAACATTCCTGGCGCGTCGGCACCTACTTCTCGGAGGGAACAGTATATAAGTCTATAACGTTACATATCCTAGCCTAAGGCAACCTAACATCTCGGATGTAATATTTTACTACGTTCGTGGCGCGCCGGCCCCTACTTCTCGGTGGGAACATTATATACGTCTATGACGTTACATATCCTAACCTAAGGCAACGTAACATGTCGAATGTAATATTTCAAACATTCCTGGCGCGTCGGCACCTACTTCTCGGTGGGAACAGTATATACGTCTATAACGTTACATATCCTAGCCTAAGGCAATCCTAACATCTCGGATGTAATATTTTACAACATTCCTGGCGCGTCGCCATGCACTTCGCGGTGGGAACATTATATACGTCTATAACGTTATATATCCTAGCCCAAGGCAACCTAACATCTCGGATGTAATATTTTACTACATTCCTGGCGCGCCAGCCCCTACTTCTCAGTGGGAACATTATATACGTCTATAACGCTATATATCCTAGCTTAAGGCAACCTACCAGGTGGAATGTAATATTTTACAACATTCCTGGCGCGTCGGAACCTACTTCTCGGTGGGAACAGTATATACGTCTATAACGTTATATATCCTGGCCTAAGGCAACCAAATTTGTCGAGCCTAATATTTTACAACATTCCTGGCTCGACGGCCCCTACTTCTCGGTGCGAACAGTGTATACGTCTATAACGTTATATATCCTAGCCTAAGGCAATCCTAACATCTCCGATGTAATATTTTACAACATTCCTGGCGCGTCGGCACCTACATCTCCGTGGGAACAGTGTATACGTCAATAACGTTATATATCATAACCTAAGGCAATCTAACATCTCGGGTGTAATATTTTACTACATTCCTGGAACGTTGGCCCCTACATCTCGGTGGAGACATTATATACGTCTATTACGCTATATATCCCAGCCTAAGGCAACCTAACATGTCGAATCTAATATTTTACAACATTCCCGTCACTTCGTCCCCTACTTCTCGGTGGGAACGGTATATAAGTCTATAACGTTTTATATCCTAGCCTGAGGCAATCCTAACATCTCGGAAGTAACATTTTACAACATTCCTAGCGCGTCGGCACCTACTTCCCGTTGGGAACATTATATACGTCTATAACGCTATATATCCTAGCTTAAGGCAACCTAACATGTGGAATGTAATATTTTACAACATTCCTGGCGCGACGGCACCTACTTCTCGGTGGGAACAGTATATACGTCTATAACGTTATATATCCTAGCCTATGGCAACCTAACATCTCGGATGTAATATTTTACTATATTCCTGGCGCGCCTTCCCCTACTTCTCGCGGGGAACATTATATACGTCTAAAACGCTATATACCCTAACTTAAGGCAACCTAACATGTCGAATGTAATATTTGACAACATTCCTGGCGCGCCCGCCACTACTTCCCGGTAGGAACATTATATACGTCTATAACGTGATATATCCTAGCCTAAGGCAAACCTAACACTTCGGATGTAATATTTTACAACATTCCTGGCGCGTCGGCACCTACTTCTCGGAAGGAACAGTATATAAGTCTATAACGTTACATATCCTATCCTAAGGCAACCTAATATGTCGAGCGTAATATTTTACAACATTACTGGCTCGACGGCCCCTACTTCTCGGTGGGAACAGTATATACGTCTATAACGTTATATATCCTAGCCTAAGGCAATCCTAACATCTCGGATGTAATATTTTAAAACATTCCTGGCGCGTCGCCATGCACTTCTCGGTGGGAACATTATATACGTCAATAACGTTATATATCATAACCTAAGGCAATCTAACATCTCGGGTGTAATATTTTACTACATTCCTGGCGCGCCAGCCCCTACTTCTCAGTGGGAACATTATATACGTCTATAACGCTATATATCCTAGCTTAAGGGAACCTACCATGTGGAATGTAATATTTTACAACATTCCTGGCGCGTCGGAACCTACTTCTCGGTGGGAACAGTATATACGTCTATAACGTTATATATCCTGGCCTAAGGCAACCTAATATGTCGAGCCTAATATTTTACAACATTCCTGGCTCGACGGCCCCTACTTCTCGGAGCCAACAGTGTATACATCTATAACGTTATATATCCTAGCCTAAGGCAATCCTAACATCTCCGATGTAATATTTTACAACATTCCTGGCGCGTCGGCACCTACATCTCCGTGGGAACAGTGTATACGTCAATAACGTTATATATCATAACCTAAGGCAATCTAACATCTCGGGTGTAATATTTTACTACATTCCTGGAACGTTGGCCCCTACATCTCGGTGGAGACATTATATACGTCTATTACGCTATATATCCCAGCCTAAGGCAACCTAACATGTCGAATCTAATATTTTACAACATTCCCGGCACTTCGTCCCCTACTTCTCGGTGGGAACATTATATACGTCTATAACGTTATATATCCTAGCCTATGGCAACCTAACATCTCGGATGTAATATTTTACTATATTCCTGGCGCGCCTTCCCCTACTTCTCGCGGGGAACATTATATACGTCTAAAACGCTATATACCCTAGCTTAAGGCAACCTAACATGTCGAATGTAATATTTGACAACATTCCTGGCGCGCCCGCCACTACTTCCCGGTAGGAACATTATATACGTCTATAACGTGATATATCCTAGCCTAAGGCAAACCTAACATTTCGGATGTAATATTTTACAACATTCCTGGCGCGTCGGCACCTACTTCTCGGTGGGAACATTATATAAGTCTATAACGTTATATATCCTAGCCTAAGGCAATCCTAACATCTAGGATGTAATATTTTACGACATTCCTGGCACGTCCGCCCCTACTTCTCGGTGGGAACATTATATACGTCTATAACTCTATATATCCTAGCCTAAGGCAAAGTAACATGTCGAATGTAATATTTTACAACATTCTCGTCACTTCGGCCCCTACTTCTCGGTGGGAACTTTATATACGTCTATAACGTTATATATCCTAACCTAAGGCAACCTAACATCTCGGATGTAACATTTTACTACATTCCTGGCACGTCGGCCCCTACTTATCGGTGGGAACATTATATAAGTCTATAACGTTATATATCCTAACCTAAGGCAACGTAACATCTCGGATGTAATATTTTACTACATTCCTGGCTCGTCGGCCCCTACTTCTCGGTGGGAACATTATATACGTCTATAACGTTACATATCCCAGCCTAAGGCAACCTAACATCTCGGATGTTATATTTTACTACATTCCTGGCGCGCCGGCCCCTACTTCTCGGTGAGAACAGTATATACGCCTATAACGTTATATATCCTAGCCTAAGGCAATCCTAACATCTCGGAAGTAATATTTTACAACATTCCTAGCGCGTCGGCACCTACTTCTCGGTGGGAACATTATATACGTCTATAACGTTATATATCCTAGCCTAAGGCAATCCTAACATCTAGGAAGTAATATTTTACAACATTCCTGGCGCGTCGGCACCTACTTCTCGGTGGGAACATTATATACGTCTATAACGTTATATATCCTAGCCTAAGGCAACCTAACATGTCGAATGTAATATTTTACAACATTCCCGTCACATCGGCACCTACTTCTCGGTGGGAACATTATATACGTCTATAACGTTATATATCCTAGCCTAAGGCAACCTAACATCTCGGATGTTATATTTTACTACATTCCTGGCGCGCCGGCCTTAAACTTCTCGGTGGGAACATTATATACGTCTATAACGTTATATATCCTAACCTAAGGCAACTTAACATGTCGAATGTAATATTTCACCACATTCCTGACTCGTTGGCCCCTACATCTCGGTGGGAACATTATATACGTCTATAACGTTACATATCCTAGCCTAAGGCAACCTAACGTCTCGGCTGTAATATTTTACTACATTCCTGGCGCGCCGGCCCCTACTTTTCGGGGGGAACATTATATACGTCTGTAACCCTATATACCCTAGCCTAAGGCAACCTAACTTGTCAAGCGTAAAATTTTACAACATTCCTGGCTCGACGGCCCCTACTTCTCGGTGGGAACAGTATATACGTCTATAACGTTATATATCCTAGCCTAATTCAATCCTAACATCTCGGATGTAATATTTTAAAACATTCCTGGCGCGTCGCCATGCACTTCTCTGTGGGAACATTATATACGTCAATAACGTTATATATCATAACCTAAGGCAATCTAACATCTCGGGTGTAATATTTTACTACATTCCTGGAACGTCGGGCCCTACTTCTCGGTGGGTTCATTACATACCTCTATAACACTATATATTCTACCCTAAGGCAACCTAACATGTCGAATATAATATATTACATCATTCCCGGCACTTCGGCCCCTACTTCTCGGTGGGAACATTATATACGCCTGTAACGCTATATATCCTTGCTTAAGGCAACCTAACATGTGGAATGTAATATTTTACAACATTCCTGGCGCGTCGGCACCTAATTCTCCATGGGAACAGTGTATACGTCTGTAACGTTATATATCCTAGCCTAAGGCAACCTAACATCTCGGATGTAATATTTTACTGCATTCCTGGCGCGCCGGCCCCTACTTCTCGGTGGGAACATTATATACGTCTATAACGTTATATATCCTAACCGAAGGGAACCTAACATCTCGGATGTAATATTTTAGTACATTCCTGGCTCCCTGGCCCCTACTTCTCGGTGGGAGCATTATATACGCCTATAACGCTATATATCCTAGCTTAAGGCAACCTAACATGTGGAATGTAATATTTTACAACATTCCTGGCGCGTCGGCACCTACTTCTCCATGGGAACAGTGTATACGTCTGTAACGTTATATATCCTAGCCTAAGGCAATCTAACATGTCGAATGTAATATTTTACAGCATTCCTGGCGCGTCGGCCCCTATTTCTCGATGGGAACATTGTATATGTCTATAACGCTACATGTCCTAGCCTGAGACATCATAACATGTCGAATATAATATTTTAAAATATTCCTGGCGCGTCGGCAACTACTTCTCGGTGGGAACTGTATATACGTCTATAACGTTATATATCCTAACCTAAGACAACTTAACATGTCGAGCGTAATATTTTACAACATTCGTGGCTCGTCGGCCCCTACTTCTCGGTGGGAACATTATATACGCCTATAGCGCTATATATCCCAGCCTAAGGCAACCTAACACCTCGGACGTAATGTTTTACTACATTCCTGGCGTGTCGGCCCCTATTTCTCGGTGGGAACATTATATACGTCTTTAACGATATATATCCTAGCCTAAGGCAATCCTAACATCTCGGATGTAATATTTTACAACATTGCTGGCGCGTCGGCCCCTATTTCTCCGTGGGAACATTATATAAGTCAATAACGTTATATATCCTAACCTAAGGAAACCTAACATCTCGGATGTAATATTTTACTACATTCCTGGCTCCCTGGCCCCTGCTTCTCGGTGGGAACATTATATACATCTATAACGTTACTTATCCTAGCCTAAGGCAACCTAACATCTCGGATGTAATATTTTACAACATTCCTGGCTCGTCGTCCCCTACTTCTCGGTGGGAACATTATATACGTCTATAACGCTATATATCTTAGTCTAAGGCAACCTAACACGTCGAATGTAATATTTCACGACATTCCTGGCGCGTCGGCACCTACATCTCCGTGGGAACAGTGTATACGTCAATAACGTTATATATCATAACCTAAAGCAATCTAACATCTCGGGTGTAATATTTTACTACATTCCTGGAACGTCGGCCCCTACTTCTCGGTGGGTTCATTACATACCTCTATAACACTATATATTCTACCCTAAGGCAACCTAACATGTCAAATATAATATATTACATCATTCCCGGCACTTCGGCCCCTACTTATCGGTGGGAACATTATATACGCCTATAACGCTATATATCCTAGCTTAAGGCAACCTAACATCTCGGATGTAATATTTTACTACATTCCTGGCACGTCGGCCCCTACTTCTCGGTGGGAACATTATATACGTCTATAACGCCATATATCCTAACCTAAGGCAACCTAACATCTCGGATGTAATATTTTACTACATTCCTGGCACGTCGGCCCCTACTTCTCGGTGGGAACATTATATAAGTCTATAACGTTATATATCCTAGCCTAAGGCAAACTAACATGTCGAATGTAATATTTTACAACATTTTCGTCACTTCGGCCCCTACTTCTCGGTGGGAACTTTATATACGTCTATAACGTTATATATCCTAGTTTAAGGCAACCTAACATCTCGGATGTAATATTTTACTACATTCGTGGCGCACCGGCACCTACTTCTCGGTGGGAACATTATATACGTCTATAACGTTATATATCCTAGCCTAAGGCAATCCTAACATCTCGGATGTAATATTTTAGAACGTTGCTGGCGCGTCGGCCCCTATTTCTCCGTGGGAACATTATATAAGTCAATAACGTTATATATCCTAACCTAAGGAAACCTAACATCTCGGATGTAATATTTTACTACATTCCTGGCTCCCTGGCCCCTACTTCTCAGTGGGATCATTATATACGTCTATAACGCCATATATCCTAACCTAAGGCAACCTAACATGGTGGATGTAACATTTTACTACATTCCTGGCACGTCGGCCCCTACTTCTCGGTGGGAACATTATATAAGTCTATAACGTTATATATCCTAACCTAAGGCAACGTAACATCTCGGATGTAATATTTTACTACATTCCTGGCTCGTCGGCCCCTACTTCTCGGTGGGAACATTATATACATCTATAACGTTACTTATCCTAGCCTAAGGCAACCTAACATCTCGGATGTAATATTTTACTACATTCGTGGCGCACCGGCCCCTACTTCTCGGTGGGAACATTATATACGTCTATAACTCTATATATCCTAGCCTAAGGCAAACTAACATGTCGAATGTAATATTTTACAACATTCTCGTCACTTCGGCCCCTACTTCTCGGTGGGAACTTTATATACGTCTATAACGTTATATATCCTAGTTTAAGGCAACCTAACATCTCGGATGTAATATTTTACTACATTCGTGGCCCACCGGCACCTACTTCTCGGTGGGAACATTATATACGTCTATAACGTTATATATCCTAGCCTAAGGCAATCCTAACATCTCGGATGTAATATTTTACAACATTCCTGGCGCGTCGGCACCTATTTCTCGGTGGGAACATTATATATGTCTATAACGTTATATATCCTAACCTAAGGGAACCTAACACCTCGGATGTAATGTTTTACAACATTCCTGGCGAGTCGGCCCCTATTTCTCCGTGGGAACAATATATAAGTCAATAACGTTATATATCCTAACCTAAGGCAACCTAACATCTCGGATGTAATATTTTACTACATTCCTGGCGCGCTGGCCCCTACTTCTCGGCGGGAACATTATGTACGTCTATAACGCCATATATCCTAACCTAAGGCAACCTAACATCTCGGATGTAATATTTTACTACATTCCTGGCACGTCGGCCCCTACTTCTCGGTGGGAACATTATATACACCTATAACGTTACTTATCCTAGCCTAAGGCAACCTAACATCTCGGATGTAATATTTTACTACATTCGTGGCGCACCGGCCCCTACTTCTCGGTGGGAACATTATATACGTCTATAACTCTATATATCCTAGCCTAAGGCAAACTAACATGTCGAATGTAATATTTTACAACATTCTCGTCACTTCGGCCCCTACTTCTCGGTGGGAACTTTATATACGTCTATATCGCTATATACCCTTACCTAACCCATCTAGCACCTCGCTGGTAATGTTTTACAGAATCCCGTTCGTGTCGTCCCGCACGTCTCAGTGGGGCCATTATATGCATCTATAACGTTATATATCGTAACTTAAGGCAACCTAACATCTCGAATGTAATATTCTACAATATTCCACGCGGGTCGGCCACTACTTCTCGGTGGAAACATTATATACGTCCATAACTTTATATATCCCAACCTAAGGCAACCTAACATCTCGGATGTAATATTTTACAACATTCCTGACATGTCGGTCCCTACGTCCCGGCGGGAACATTATATACGTCTATAACGTTGTATATCCTAACCTAAGGCAAACTAACCTCTCTACCGTAATATTTGACAATATTCCTGGCGTGACGGCGCGAACTTCCCGATGGGGACATTATATACGTTTATAACGTTGTATATACTAACCTAAGGGAACCTAACATCTCGGATGAATTATTTTAAACATTCCTGACGCGTCGGCCCCTATTTCTCGCTGGGAACATTATATACGTCTATCACGTTAATTATCCTGGGCTAAGGCAACCTAACATATCGGATGTAATATTTTACAACATTCTGGCGTGTCGTCGCCTGCTTCTCGGTGGGAAAATTCTATATGTCTATAACGTTGTATATCCTAACCTAAGGCAACCTAACATCTCGGATGTATTATTTTACAACATTCCTGGCATGTCGGTACCTACTTGACGGTGGTAACATTATATACGTCTATAACGATATATATCCTAACCTAAGGGAACCTAACATCTCGGGTGTTATATTTTACAACAATCCTGACGCGTCGGCCCCTATTTCTCGGTGGGAACATGATATACGTCTATAACGTTATGTATCCTAGCCTAAGGTGACCTAACATGTCGAAAGTAATATTTTACATCATTCCTGGCGTGTCGGCCCCTAGTTCTCCGTGGTAACATTATATACGTCTGTAAAGTTATAAACCCTAGCCTAAGCCAACGTAGCATGTCGAATGTAATATTTTACAACATTCCTGGCGTGTCGTGGCCTGCTTCTCGATGGGGACATTATATACGTCTATAACGCAATATAACCTAACCTGACCCATCTAACACCTCGCTGGTAATGTTTTACAGAATCTCGCTCGTGTCGTCCCGTACGTCTCGGTGCGGAAATTATATACGTCTGTAACGTTATACATCATAACCTAAGGCAACCTAACATCTCGAATGTAGTATTTCACCACATTCAAGGAGGGTCGGCTCCTACTTCTAAGTGGGAACATTATATACGTCTATATCGTAATATAATCTAACCTAACCCATTTTGCCCCTCGGTGATAATGTTTTACAGAATCCCGTTCGTGTCGTCCCGTACGTCTCGGTGCGGACATTATATACGTCTATAACGTTACATATCGTAACCTTAGGCAACCTAATATCTCCGATGTAGTATTTTGCAACATTCCTGGCCAGTCGGCCCCTACATCTCGGTGATAACATTATATACGTCTAGAACATTATATACCCCAACCTAAGGCAACCTAAAATCTCGGGTGTAGTAGTTTCCAACATTCCTGGCGGGACGGCCTCTACTTCTCGGTGGGAATATTATATACGTCTATAACGTAATATAACCTAACCTAACCCATCCAGACCCTCGCTCTTCTTGTTTTACAGAATCTCGTTCGTGTCGTCCCGTACATCTCGATGGGGACATTATATGCGTCTATAACGTTATATATCCTAATCTAGGGCAACCTATCATCTCGGATGTGGTATTTTACAACAATCCTGGCGTGTCGGAACCAACTTCTCGGAGGGAACATTATATACGTCTAGAAAGTTATATACCCCAACCCAAGGCAACCTAACATCTCGGGTGTAGTATTTTCCAACATTACTGGCGGGTCGGCCTCTACTTCTCGGTGGGAACATTATATACGTCTATAACGTAATATAACCTAACCTAACGCATCTAGAATCTCGCTGGTAATGTTTTACAGAATCTCGTTCGTGTCGTCCCGTACGTCACAGTGCGGACATTGTATACGTCTATAACGTTATATATCCTTACGTAAGCAACCTAACGACTCGAATTTAGTATTTTCCAACATTCCTGCCGGGTTGGCCACTACTTCTCGGTGGGAACATTATATACTTTTATAACGTAATGTAACCTAACCTAACCCATCTAGACCCTCGCTGGTAATGTTTTCCAGAATCTCGTTCGTGTGCCCCGTACGTCTCTGTGCGGACATTATATACGTCTATATCGTTATATATCCTAACCTAAGGGAACCTAACACCTCGGATGTAATGTTTTACAACATTCCTGGCGAGTCGGCCCCTATTTCTCCGTGGGAACAATATATAAGTCAATAACGTTATATATCCTAACCTAAGGCAACCTAACATCTCGGATGTAATATTTTACTACATTCCTGGCGCGCTGGCCCCTACTTCTCGGCGGGAACATTATATACGTCTATAACGCCATATATCCTAACCTAAGGCAACCTAACATCTCGGATGTAATATTTTACTACATTCCTGGCACGTCGGCCCCTACTTCTCGGTGGGAACATTATATACACCTATAACGTTACTTATCCTAGCCTAAGGCAACCTAACATCTCGGATGTAATATTTTACTACATTCGTGGCGCACCGGCCCCTACTTCTCGGTGGGAACATTATATACGTCTATAACTCTATATATCCTAGCCTAAGGCAAACTAACATGTCGAATGTAATATTTTACAACATTCTCGTCACTTCGGCCCCTACTTCTCGGTGGGAACTTTATATACGTCTATATCGCTATATAACCTAACCTAACCCATTTAGCCCCTCGCTGGGAATGTTTTACAGAATCCAGTACGTGTCGTCCGGTACGTATCGGTGGTGACATTGTATGCGTCTATTACGTTACATACCATACACTAAAGCACCCTAACTTCTCGGATGTAGTATGTTCCAACATTCCTTTCGGGTCGGAACCTACTTCTCGGTGGGAACATTATATGCGTCTATAATGTAATATACCCTTACCTAACCCATCTAGCACCTCGCTGGTAATGTTTTACAGAATCCCGTTCGTGTCGTCCCGCACGTCTCAGTGGGGCCATTATATGCATCTATAACGTTATATATCGTAACTTAAGGCAACCTAACATCTCGAATGTAATATTCTACAATATTCCACGCGGGTCGGCCACTACTTCTCGGTGGAAACATTATATACGTCCATAACTTTATATATCCCAACCTAAGGCAACCTAACATCTCGGATGTAATATTTTACAACATTCCTGACATGTCGGTCCCTACGTCCCGGCGGGAACATTATATACGTCTATAACGTTGTATATCCTAACCTAAGGCAAACTAACCTCTCTACCGTAATATTTGACAATATTCCTGGCGTGACGGCGCGAACTTCCCGATGGGGACATTATATACGTTTATAACGTTGTATATACTAACCTAAGGGAACCTAACATCTCGGATGAATTATTTTAAACATTCCTGACGCGTCGGCCCCTATTTCTCGCTGGGAACATTATATACGTCTATCACGTTAATTATCCTGGGCTAAGGCAACCTAACATATCGGATGTAATATTTTACAACATTCTGGCGTGTCGTCGCCTGCTTCTCGATCGGGACATTAGATACGTCTATAAGGTTGCATATCCTAACCTAAGGCAACCTAACATCTCGGGTGTAATATTTTACAACATTCCTGGCGTGTCGTCGCCTGCTTCTCGATGGGGACATTATATACGTCTATAACGTTGTATATCCTAACCCAAAGCAACCTAACTTCTGGGATGTCATATTTTACAACATTCCTTGCATGTCGGTCCCCACGTCTCGGTGGGAACATTATATAAGTCTATAACGATATATATCCTAACCTAAAGCAACCTAACATCTCGGATGTAATATCTTACAACATTCCTGGCATGTCGGTCCCTATATCTCGGTGAGAACATTATATACGTCTGCAAGGTTATATATCATAACCTAAGGCTACCTAACCTCTCTACAGTAATATTTTACAGCATTCCTGGCGTGACGGCGCCTACTTCGCGATGGGGACATCATATACGTCTATAACGTTGTATATCCTAACCTAAGGCAACCTAACATCTCGGATGTATTATTTTACAACATTCCTGGCATGTCGGTACCTACTTGACGGTGGTAACATTATATACGTCTATAACGATATATATCCTAACCTAAGGGAACCTAACATCTCGGGTGTTATATTTTACAACATTCCTGACGCGTCGGCCCCTATTTCTCGGTGGGAACATGATATACGTCTATAACGTTATGTATCCTAGCCTAAGGTGACCTAACATGTCGAAAGTAATATTTTACATCATTCCTGGCGTGTCGGCCCCTAGTTCTCCGTGGTAACATTATATACGTCTGTAAAGTTATAAACCCTAGCCTAAGCCAACGTAGCATGTCGAATGTAATATTTTACAACATTCCTGGCGTGTCGTGGCCTGCTTCTCGATGGGGACATTATATACGTCTATAACGCAATATAACCTAACCTGACCCATCTAACACCTCGCTGGTAATGTTTTACAGAATCTCGCTCGTGTCGTCCCGTACGTCTCGGTGCGGAAGTTATATACGTCTGTAACGTTATACATCATAACCTAAGGCAACCTAACATCTCGAATGTAGTATTTCACCACATTCAAGGAGGGTCGGCTCCTACTTCTAAGTGGGAACATTATATACGTCTATATCGTAATATAATCTAACCTAACCCATTTTGCCCCTCGGTGATAATGTTTTACAGAATCCCGTTCGTGTCGTCCCGTACGTCTCGGTGCGGACATTATATACGTCTATAACGTTACATATCGTAACCTTAGGCAACCTAATATCTCCGATGTAGTATTTTGCAACATTCCTGGCCAGTCGGCCCCTACATCTCGGTGATAACATTATATACGTCTAGAACATTATATACCCCAACCTAAGGCAACCTAAAATCTCGGGTGTAGTAGTTTCCAACATTCCTGGCGGGACGGCCTCTACTTCTCGGTGGGAATATTATATACGTCTATAACGTAATATAACCTAACCTAACCCATCCAGACCCTCGCTCTTCTTGTTTTACAGAATCTCGTTCGTGTCGTCCCGTACATCTCGATGGGGACATTATATGCGTCTATAACGTTATATATCCTAATCTAGGGCAACCTATCATCTCGGATGTGGTATTTTACAACAATCCTGGCGTGTCGGAACCAACTTCTCGGAGGGAACATTATATACGTCTAGAAAGTTATATACCCCAACCCAAGGCAACCTAACATCTCGGGTGTAGTATTTTCCAACATTCCTGGCGGGTCGGCCTCTACTTCTCGGTGGGAACATTATATACGTCTATAACGTAATATAACCTAACCTAACGCATCTAGAATCTCGCTGGTAATGTTTTACAGAATCTCGTTCGTGTCGTCCCGTACGTCACAGTGCGGACATTGTATACGTCTATAACGTTATATATCCTTACGTAAGCAACCTAACGACTCGAATTTAGTATTTTCCAACATTCCTGCCGGGTTGGCCACTACTTCTCGGTGGGAACATTATATACTTTTATAACGTAATGTAACCTAACCTAACCCATCTAGACCCTCGCTGGTAATGTTTTCCAGAATCTCGTTCGTGTGCCCCGTACGTCTCTGTGCGGACATTATATACGTCTATATCGTTATATATCCTAACCTAAGGCAACCTAACAACTCGAATGTTGTATTTTACTACATTCCTGGCGAGCCGGCCCCTACTTCTCGGTGGGAACATTATATACGTATGTAACGCTATATATCCTAGCCTAAGGCAGTCTAACATGTCGAATGTAATATTTTACAACATTCCCTGCACTTCGTCCCCTACTTCTCGGTGGGAACGGTATATAAGTCTATAACGTTTTATATCCTAGCCTGAGGCAATCCTAACATCTCGGAAGTAATATTTTACAACATTCCTAGCGCGTCGGCACCTACTTCCCGTTGGGAACATTATATACGTCTATAACGCTATATATCCTAGCTTAAGGCAACCTAACATGTGGAATGTAATATTTTACAACATTCCTGGCGCGACGGCACCTACTTCTCGGTGGGAACAGTATATACGTCTATAACGTTATATATCCTAGCCTAAGGCAGCCTAAAATCTCGGATGTAATATTTTACAACATTCCTGGCGCGTCGGCACCCACTTCTCGGTGGGAACATTATATACGTCTATAATGTTACATATCCTAGCCTAAGGCAACCTAACACGTCTAATGTAATATTTTACAACATTCCCGGCACTTCGGCCCCTACTTCTCGGTGGGAACGATATATACGTCTATAACGTTATATATCCTAGCCTAAGGCAATCCTAACATCTCGGATGTAACATTTTATTACATTCCTGGCTCGTTGGTCCCTACTTCACGGTGGGAACATTATATACGTCTATAATGTTACATATCCTAGCCTAAGGCAACCTAACATGTCGAATGTAATATTTTACAACATTCCCTGCACTTCGGCCCCTACTTCTCGGTGGGAACGGTATATACGTCTATAACGTTATATGTCCTAGCCTAAGGCGACCTAACATATCGGATGTAATATTTTACTACATTCCGGTCGCGCCGGCCCCTACTTCTCGGTGGGAACATTATATACATTTATAACGCTATATATCCTAGCCTAGTGCAACCTAACATGTCGAATGTAATACTTCACAACATTCCTGTCGCGTCGCCACCTTCTTCTCGGTGGGAACAGTATATATGTCTGTAATGTTGTACATCCTAACTTAAGGCAACCTAACACCTCGGGTGTAATGTTTTACAACATTCCTGGCGCGTCGGCACCTACTTCTCGGTGGGAACATTGTATACGTCTATAACGTTATACATGCTAGCCTAGGGCAACCCTAACACGTCGAATGTAATATTTTACAACATTCCTGGCGCGTGGGCCCCTACTTCTAGGTGGGAACATTATATAAGTCAATAACGTTATATATCCTAACCTATGGCAACCTAACATCTCGGATGTAATATTTTACTACATTCCTGGCGCGCCGGCACCTACTTCTCGGAGGGAACAGTATATGAGTCTATAACGTTATATATCCTAGCCTAAGGCAACCTAATATGTCGAGCGTAATATTTTACAACATTCCTGGCTCGACGGCCCCTACTTCTCGGTGGGAACAGTATATACGTCTATAACGTTATATATCCTAGCCTAAGGCAATCCTAACATCTCGGATGTAATATTTTACAACATTCCTGGCGCGTCGCCATGCACTTCTCGGTGGGAACATTATATACGTCAATAACGTTATATATCATAACCTAAGGCAATCTAACATCTCGGGTGTAATATTTTACTACATTCCTGGAACGTCGGCCCCTACTTCTCGGTGGGTTCATTACATACCTCTATAACACTATATATTCTACCCTAAGGCAACCTAACATGTCAAATATAATATAGTACATCATTCCCGGCACTTCGGCCCCTACTTCTCGGTGGGAACATTATATACGCCTATAACGCTATATATCCTAGCTTAAGGCAACCTAACATGTGGAATGTAATATTTTACAACATTCCTGGCGCGTCGGCACCTACTTCTCCATGGGAACAGTGTATACGTCTGTAACGTTATATATCCTAGCCTAAGGCAACCTAATATCTCGGATGTAATATTTCACAACATTCCCGTCACTTCGTCCCCTACTTCTCGGTGGGAAAATTATATACGTCTATAACGTTATATATCCTAGCCTATGGCAACCTAACATCTCGGATGTAATATTTTACTATATTCCTGGCGCGCCTTCCCCTACTTCTCGCGGGGAACATTATATACGTCTAAAACGCTATATACCCTAGCTTAAGGCAACCTAACATGTCGAATGTAATATTTTAAAACATTCCTAGCGCGCCGGCCACTACTTCCCGGTGGGAACATTATATACGTCTATAACGTGATATATCCTAGCTTAAGGCAAACCTAACATCTCGGATGTAATATTTTACAACATTCCTGGCGCGTCGGCACCTACTTCTCGGAGGGAACAGTATATAAGTCTATAACGTTACATATCCTAGCCTAAGGCAACCTAACATCTCGGATGTAATATTTTACTACGTTCCTGGCGCGCCGGCCCCTACTTCTCGGTGGGAACATTATATACGTCTATGACGTTACATATCCTAACCTAAGGCAACGTAACATGTCGAATGTAATATTTCAAACATTCCTGGCGCGTCGGCACCTACTTCTCGGTGGGAACAGTATATACGTCTATAACGTTACATATCCTAGCCTAAGGCAATCCTAACATCTCGGATGTAATATTTTACAACACTCCTGGCGCGTCGCCATGCACTTCGCGGTGGGAACATTATATACGTCTATAACGTTATATATCCTAGCCCAAGGCAACCTAACATCTCGGATGTAATATTTTACTACATTCCTGGCGCGCCAGCCCCTACTTCTCAGTGGGAACATTATATACGTCTATAACGCTATATATCCTAGCTTAAGGCAACCTACCAGGTGGAATGTAATATTTTACAACATTCCTGGCGCGTCGGAACCTACTTCTCGGTGGGAACAGTATATACGTCTATAACGTTATATATCCTGGCCTAAGGCAACCAAATTTGTCGAGCCTAATATTTTACAACATTCCTGGCTCGACGGCCCCTACTTCTCGGTGCGAACAGTGTATACGTCTATAACGTTATATATCCTAGCCTAAGGCAATCCTAACATCTCCGATGTAATATTTTACAACATTCCTGGCGCGTCGGCACCTACATCTCCGTGGGAACAGTGTATACGTCAATAACGTTATATATCATAACCTAAGGCAATCTAACATCTCGGGTGTAATATTTTACTACATTCCTGGAACGTTGGCCCCTACATCACGGTGGAGACATTATATACGTCTATTACGCTATATATCCCAGCCTAAGGCAACCTAACATGTCGAATCTAATATTTTACAACATTCCCGTCACTTCGTCCCCTACTTCTCGGTGGGAACATTATATACGTCTATAACGTTATATATCCTAGCCTATGGCAACCTAACATCTCGGATGTAATATTTTACTATATTCCTGGCGCGCCTTCCCCTACTTCTCGCGGGGAACATTATATACGTCTAAAACGCTATATACCCTAGCTTAAGGCAACCTAACATGTCGAATGTAATATTTGACAACATTCCTGGCGCGCCCGCCACTACTTCCCGGTAGGAACATTATATACGTCTATAACGTGATATATCCTAGCCTAAGGCAAACCTAACACTTCGGATGTAATATTCTACAACATTCCTGGCGCGTCGGCACCTACTTCTCGGAAGGAACAGTATATAAGTCTATAACGTTACATATCCTATCCTAAGGCAACCTAATATGTCGAGCGTAATATTTTACAACATTCCTCGCTCGACGGCCCCTACTTCTCGGTGGGAACAGTATATACGTCTATAACGTTATATATCCTAGCCTATGGCAACCTAACATCTCGGATGTAATATTTTACTATATTCCTGGCGCGCCTTCCCCTACTTCTCGCGGGGAACATTATATACGTCTAAAACGCTATATACCCTAACTTAAGGCAACCTAACATGTCGAATGTAATATTTGACAACATTCCTGGCGCGCCCGCCACTACTTCCCGGTAGGAACATTATATACGTCTATAACGTGATATATCCTAGCCTAAGGCAAACCTAACACTTCGGATGTAATATTTTACAACATTCCTGGCGCGTCGGCACCTACTTCTCGGAAGGAACAGTATATAAGTCTATAACGTTACATATCCTATCCTAAGGCAACCTAATATGTCGAGCGTAATATTTTACAACATTACTGGCTCGACGGCCCCTACTTCTCGGTGGGAACAGTATATACGTCTATAACGTTATATATCCTAGCCTAAGGCAATCCTAACATCTCGGATGTAATATTTTAAAACATTCCTGGCGCGTCGCCATGCACTTCTCGGTGGGAACATTATATACGTCAATAACGTTATATATCATAACCTAAGGCAATCTAACATCTCGGGTGTAATATTTTACTACATTCCTGGCGCGTCGGCACCTACTTCTCGGTGGGAACATTATATACGTCTATAACGTTATATATCCTAACCTGAGGAAACCTAACACCTCGAATGTAATATTATACAACATTCCTCGCGTGTCGGTCCCTATTTCTCGGTGGTAACATTATATATGTCTATAACGCTATATGTCCTAGCCTGAGACAACCTAGCATGTCGAATATAATATTTTACAATATTCCTGGCGCGTCGGCAACTACTTCTCGGTGGGAACTGTATATACGTCTATAACGTTATATATCCTAACCTAAGACAACTTAACATGTCGGATGTAATATTTTACCACATTCCTGGCACGTCGGCCATTACTTCTCGGTGGGAACATTATATAAGTCTATAACGCTATACATCCTAGCCTAAAGCAAACTAACATGTCGAATGTAATATTTTACATCATTCCCGTCACTTCGGCACCTACTTCTCGGTGGGAACATTATATACGTCTATAACGTTATATATCCAAGCCTAGGGCAACCTAACATATCGGATGTAATATTTTACTACATTCCGGGCGCGCCGGCCCCTACTTCTCGGTGGGAACATTATATACGTCTATAAAGTTATATATCCTAGACTAATGCAATCCTAACATCTCGGATGTAATATTTTACAACATTCCTGGCGCGTCGCCATCCACTTCTCGGGGGGAACATTATATACGTCTATAACGTTATATATCCTAGCCTAACGCAACCTAACATATCGGATGTAATATTTTACAACATTCCTGGCTCGTCGTCCCCTACTTCTCGGTGGGAACATTATATACGTCTATAACTCTATATATCCTAGCCTAAGGCAAAGTAACATGTCGAATGTAATATTTTACAACATTCTCGTCACTTCGGCCCCTACTTCTCGGTGGGAACTTTATATACGTCTATAACGTTATATATCCTAACCTAAGGCAACCTAACATCTCGGATGTAACATTTTACTACATTCCTGGCACGTCGGCCCCTACTTCTCGGTGGGAACATTATATAAGTCTATAACGTTATATATCCTAACCTAAGGCAACGTAACATCTCGGATGTAATATTTTACTACATTCCTGGCTCGTCGGTCCCTACTTCTCGGTGGGAACATTATATACGTCTATAACGTTACATATCCCAGCCTAAGGCAACCTAACATCTCGGATGTTATATTTTACTACATTCCTGGCGCGCCGGCCCCTACTTCTCGGTGAGAACAGTATATACGCCTATAACGTTATATATCCTAGCCTAAGGCAATCCTAACATCTCGGAAGTAATATTTTACAACATTCCTAGCGCGTCGGCACCTACTTCTCGGTGGGAACATTATATACGTCTATAACGTTATATATCCTAGCCTAAGGCAATCCTAACATCTAGGAAGTAATATTTTACAACATTCCTGGCGCGTCGGCACCTACTTCTCGGTGGGAACATTATATACGTCTATAACGTTATATATCCTAGCCTAAGGCAACCTAACATGTCGAATGTAATATTTTACAACATTCCCGTCACATCGGCACCTACTTCTCGGTGGGAACATTATATACGTCTATAACGTTATATATCCTAGCCTAAGGCAACCTAACATCTCGGATGTTATATTTTACTACATTCCTGGCGCGCCGGCCTTAAACTTCTCGGTGGGAACATTATATACGTCTATAACGTTATATATCCTAACCTAAGGCAACTTAACATGTCGAATGTAATATTTCACCACATTCCTGACTCGTTGGCCCCTACATCTCGGTGGGAACATTATATACGTCTATAACGTTACATATCCTAGCCTAAGGCAACCTAACGTCTCGGCTGTAATATTTTACTACATTCCTGGCGCGCCGGCCCCTACTGTTCGGTGGGAACATTATATACGTCTGTAACCCTATATACCCTAGCCTAAGGCAACCTAACTTGTCAAGCGTAAAATTTTACAACATTCCTGGCTCGACGGCCCCTACTTCTCGGTGGGAACAGTATATACGTCTATAACGTTATATATCCTAGCCTAATTCAATCCTAACATCTCGGATGCAATATTTTAAAACATTCCTGGCGCGTCGCCATGCACTTCTCGGTGGGAACATTATATACGCCTATAACGCTATATATCCTTGCTTAAGGCAACCTAACATGTGGAATGTAATATTTTACAACATTCCTGGCGCGTCGGCACCTAATTCTCCATGGGAACAGTGTATACGTCTGTAACGTTATATATCCTAGCCTAAGGCAACCTAACATCTCGGATGTAATATTTTACTGCATTCCTGGCGCGCCGGCCCCTACTTCTCGGTGGGAACATTATATACGTCTATAACGTTATATATCCTAACCGAAGGGAACCTAACATCTCGGATGTAATATTTTAGTACATTCCTGGCTCCCTGGCCCCTACTTCTCGGTGGGAGCATTATATACGCCTATAACGCTATATATCCTAGCTTAAGGCAACCTAACATGTGGAATGTAATATTTTACAACATTCCTGGCGCGTCGGCACCTACTTCTCCATGGGAACAGTGTATACGTCTGTAACGTTATATATCCTAGCCTAAGGCAATCTAACATGTCGAATGTAATATTTTACAGCATTCCTGGCGCGTCGGCCCCTATTTCTCGATGGGAACATTGTATATGTCTATAACGCTACATGTCCTAGCCTGAGACATCATAACATGTCGAATATAATATTTTAAAATATTCCTGGCGCGTCGGCAACTACTTCTCGGTGGGAACTGTATATACGACTATTACGTTATATATCCTAATCTAAGACAACTTATCATGTCGAATGTAATATTTTACTACATTACTGGCACGTCGGCCCCTACATCTCGGTGGGAACATTATATACGTCTATAACGTGATATGTCCTAGCCTAAGGCAATCCTAACATCTCGGAAGTAATATTTTACAACATTCCTGGCGCGTCGGCATCTACTTCTCGGTGGGAACAGTATATAAGTCAATAACGTTATATATTCTAACCTAAGGCAACCTAACATCTCTGATGTAATATTTTACTACATTCCTGGCACGTCGGCCACTACTTCTCGGTGGGAACATTATATAAGTCTATAACGCTACATATCCTAGCCTAAGGCAAACTAACATGTCGAATGTAATATTTTACAACATTCCCGTCACTTCGGCACCTACTTCTCGGTGGGAACATTATATACGTCTATAACGTTATACATCCTAGCCTAAGGCAACCTAACATCTCGGATGTAATGTTTTACTACATTCGTGGCGCACCGGCACCTACTTCTCGGTGTGAACATTATATACGTCTATAACGTTATATATCCTAGCCTAAGGCAATCCTAACATCTCGGATGTAATATTTTACAACATTCCTGGCGCGTCGGCCCCTATTTCTCCGTGGGAACATTATATAAGTCAATAACGTTATATATCCTAACCTAAGGAAACCTAACACCTCGAATGTAATATTATACAACATTCCTCGCGTGTCGGTCCCTATTTCTCGGTGGTAACATTATATATGTCTATAACGCTATATGTCCTAGCCTGAGACAACCTAGCATGTCGAATATAATATTTTACAATATTCCTGGCGCGTCGGCAACTACTTCTCGGTGGGAACTGTATATACGTCTATAACGTTATATATCCTAACCTAAGACAACTTAACATGTCGAGCGTAATATTTTACAACATTCGTGGCTCGTCGGCCCCTACTTCTCGGTGGGAACATTATATACGCCTATAACGCTATATATCCCAGCCTAAGGCAACCTAACACCTCGGACGTAATGTTTTACTACATTCCTGGCGTGTCGGCCCCTATTTCTCGGTGGGAACATTATATACGTCTTTAACGATATATATCCTAGCCTAAGGCAATCCTAACATCTCGGATGTAATATTTTACAACATTGCTGGCGCGTCGGCCCCTATTTCTCCGTGGGAACATTATATAAGTCAATAACGTTATATATCCTAACCTAAGGAAACCTAACATCTCGGATGTAATATTTTACTACATTCCTGGCTCCCTGGCCCCTACTTCTCGGTGGGAACATTATATACATCTATAACGTTACTTATCCTAGCCTAAGGCAACCTAACATCTCGGATGTAATATTTTACAACATTCCTGGCTCGTCGTCCCCTACTTCTCGGTGGGAACATTATATACGTCTATAACGCTATATATCTTAGTCTAAGGCAACCTAACACGTCGAATGTAATATTTCACGACATTCCTGGCGCGTCGGCACCTACATCTCCGTGGGAACAGTGTATACGTCAATAACGTTATATATCATAACCTAAAGCAATCTAACATCTCGGGTGTAATATTTTACTACATTCCTGGAACGTCGGCCCCTACTTCTCGGTGGGTTCATTACATACCTCTATAACACTATATATTCTACCCTAAGGCAACCTAACATGTCAAATATAATATATTACATCATTCCCGGCACTTCGGCCCCTACTTATCGGTGGGAACATTATATACGCCTATAACGCTATATGTCATAGCCTGAGACAACCTAACATCTCGGATGTAATATTTTACAACATTCCTGGCGCGTCGGAACCTACTTCTCGGTGGGAACATTATATACGTCTATAACGTTATATATCCTAACCTAAGGCAACTTAGCATGTCGGATGTAATATTTTACAACATTCCTGGCGCGTCGGCACCTCCTTCTCGGTGGGAACATTATGAGCGTCTATAACGCTATATATCCGAGCCTAAGGCAACCTAACACCTCGGATGTAATGTTTTACAACATTCCTGGCGTGTCGGCCCCTATTTCTCGGTGGGAACATTATATACGTCTTTAACGATATATATCCTAGCCTAAGGCAATCCTAACATGTCGAATGTACAATTTTACAACATTCCTGGCGAGTCGGCCCCTATTTCTCCGTGGGAACATTATATAAGTCAATAACGTTATATATCCTAACCTAAGGCAACGTAACATCTCGGATGTAATATTTTACTACATTCCTGGCGCGCTGGCCCCTACTTCTCGGTGGGAACATTATATACGTCTATAACGCCATATATCCTAACTTAAGGCAACCTAACATCTCGGATGTAATATTTTACTACATTCCTGGCACGTCGGCCCCTACTTCTCGGTGGGAACATTATATACGTCTATAACGCCATATATCCTAGCCTAAGGCAAACTAACATGTCGAATGTAATATTTTACAGCATTCCCGTCACTTCGGCCCCTACTTCTCGGTGGGAATTTTATATACGTCTATAACGCCATATATCCTAACCTAAGGCAACCTAACATCTCGGATGTGATATTTTACTACATTCCTGGCACGTCGGCCCCTACTTCTCGGTCGGAACATTATATACGTCTATAACGCCATATATCCTAACCTAAGGCAACCTAACATCTCGGATGTAATATTTTACATCATTCCCGGCACTTCGGCCCCTACTTCTCGGTGGGAACATTATATACGCCTGTAACGCTATATATCCTTGCTTAAGGCAACCTAACATGTGGAATGTAATATTTTACAACATTCCTGGCACGTCGGCCCCTACTTCTCGGTCGGAACATTATATACGTCTATAACGCCATATATCCTAACCTAAGGCAACCTAACATCTCGGATGTAATATTTTACAACATTCCTGGCGCGTCGGCACCTATTTCTCGGTGGGAACATTATATATGTCTATAACGTTATATATCCTAACCTAAGGGAACCTAACACCTCGGATGTAATGTTTTTCAACATTCCTGGCGAGTCGGCCCCTATTTCTCCGTGGGAACATTATATAAGTCAATAACGTTATATATCCTAACCTAAGGCAACCTAACATCTCGGATGTAATATTTTACTACATTCCTGGCGCGCTGGCCCCTACTTCTCGGTGGGAACATTATATACGTCTATAACGCCATATATCCTAACCTAAGGCAACCTATCATCTCGGATGTAATATTTTACTACATTCCTGGCACGTCGGCCCCTACTTCTCGGTGGGAACATTATATACGTCTATAACGCCATATATCCTAACCTAAGGCAACCTAACATCTCGGATGTAATATTTTACTACATTCCTGGCACGTCGGCCCCTACTTCTCGTTGGGAACATTATATAAGTCTATAACGTTATATATCCTAACCTAAGGCAACCTAACATCTCGGATGTAATATTTTACTACATTCCTGGCTCGTCGGCCCCTACTTCTCGGTGGGAACATTATATACATCTATAACGTTACTTATCCTAGCCTAAGGCAACCTAACATCTCGGATGTAATATTTTACTACATTCGTGGCGCACCGGCCCCTACTTCTCGGTGGGAACATTATATACGTCTATAACGTTATATATCCTAGCCTAAGGCAATCCTAACATCTCGGGTGTAATATTTTACAACATTCCTGGCGCGTCGGCACCTACTTCTCGGTGGGAACTTTATATACGTCTATAACGTTATATATCCTAGTCTAAGGCAAGCTAACATCTCGGATGTAATATTTTACTACATTCGTGGCGCACCGGCACCTACTTCTCGGTGGGAACATTATATACGTCTATAACGTTATATATCCTAACCTAAGGGAACCTAACACCTCGGATGTAATGTTTTACAACATTCCTGGCGAGTCGGCCCCTATTTCTCCGTGGGAACATTATATAAGTCAATAACGTTATATATCCTAGCCTAAGGCAAACTAACATGTCGAATGTAATATTTTACAGCATTCCCGTCACTTCGGCCCCTACTTCTCGGTGGGAACTTTATATACGTCTATAACGCCATATATCCTAACCTAAGGCAACCTAACATCTCGGATGTAATATTTTACTACATTCCTGGCACGTCGGCCCCTACTTCTCGGTGGGAACATTATATACGTCTATAACGCCATATATCCTAACCTAAGGCAACCTAACATCTCGGATGTAATATTCTACAACATTCCTGGCGCGTCGGCACCTATTTCTCGGTGGGAACATTATTTATGTCTATAACGTTATATATCCTAACCTAAGGGAACCTAACACCTCGGATGTAATGTTTTTCATCATTCCTGGCGAGTCGGCCCCTATTTCTCCGTGGGAACATTATATAAGTCAATAACGTTATATATCCTAACCTAAGGCAACCTAACATCTCGGATGTAATATTTTACTACATTCCTGGCGCGCTGGCCCCTACTTCTCGGTGGGAACATTATATACGTCTATAACGCCATATATCCTAACCTAATGCAACCTATCATCTCGGATGTAATATTTTACTACATTCCTGGCACGTCGGCCCCTACTTCTCGGTGGGAACATTATATACGTCTATAACGCCATATATCCTAACCTAAGGCAACCTAACATCTCGGATGTAATATTTTACTACATTCCTGGCACGTCGGCCCCTACTTCTCGTTGGGAACATTATATAAGTCTATAACGTTATATATCCTAACCTAAGGCAACCTAACATCTCGGATGTAATATTTTACTACATTCCTGGCTCGTCGGCCCCTACTTCTCGGTGGGAACATTATATACATCTATAACGTTACTTATCCTAGCCTAAGGCAACCTAACATCTCGGATGTAATATTTTACTACATTCGTGGCGCACCGGCACCTACTTCTCGGTGGGAACATTATATACGTCTATAACGTTATATAACCTAGCCTAAGGTAATCCTAACATCTCGGATGTAATATTTTACAACATTCCTGGCGCGTCGGCACCTACTTCTCGGTGGGAACTTTATATACGTCTATAACGTTATATATCCTAGTCTAAGGCAAGCTAACATCTCGGATGTAATATTTTACTACATTCGTGGCGCACCGGCACCTACTTCTCGGTGGGAACATTATATACGTCTATAACGTTATATATCCTAGCCTAAGGCAATCCTAACATCTCGGATGTAATATTTTACAACATTCCTGGCGCGTCGGCACCTATTTCTCGGTGGGAACATTATATAAGTCTATAACGTTATATATCCTAACCTAAGGCAACCTAACATCTCGGATGTAATATTTTACTACATTCCTGGCTCGTCGGCCCCTACTTCTCGGTGGGAACATTATATACATCTATAACGTTACTTATCCTAGCCTAAGGCAACCTAACATCTCGGATGTAATATTTTACTACATTCGTGGCGCACCGGCCCCTACTTCTCGGTGGGAACATTATATAAGTCAATAACGTTATATATCCTAACCTAAGGCAACCTAACATCTCGGATGTAATATTTTACTACATTCCTGGCGCGCTGGCCCCTACTTCTCGGTGGGAACATTATATACGTCTATAACGTTATACATCCTAGCCTAAGGCAATCCTAACATCTCGGATGTAATATTTTACAACATTCCTGGCGCGTCGGCACCTATTTCTCGGTGGGAACATTATTTATGTCTATAACGTTATATATCCTAACCTAAGGGAACCTAACACCTCGGATGTAATGTTTTTCATCATTCCTGGCGAGTCGGCCCCTATTTCTCCGTGGGAACATTACATAAGTCAATAACGTTATATATCCTAACCTAAGGCAACCTAACATCTCGGATGTAATATTTTACTACATTCCTGGCGCGCTGGCCCCTACTTCTCGGTGGGAACATTATATACGTCTATAACGCCATATATCCTAACCTAATGCAACCTATCATCTCGGATGTAATATTTTACTACATTCCTGGCACGTCGGCCCCTACTTCTCGGTGGGAACATTATATACGCCTATAACGCTATATATCCGAGCCTAAGGCAACCTAACACCTCGGATGTAATGTTTTACAACATATCTGGCGTGTCGGCCCCTATTCCTCGGTGGGAATATTTTATAAGTCAATAACGTTATATATCCTAACCTAAGGCAACCTAACTTCTCGGATGTAATATTTTAGTACATTCCTGGCGCGCTGGCCCCTACTTCTCGGTGGGAACATTATATACGTCTATAACGCCATATATCCTAACCTAAGGCAACCTAACATCTCGGATGTAATATTTTACTACATTCGTAGTGCACCGGCCCCTATTTCTCGGTGGGAATATTATATACGTCTATAACGTTATATATCCTAGCCTAAGGCAATCCTAACATCTCAGATGTAATATTTTACAACATTCCTGGCCCGTCGGCACCTACTTCTCGGTGGGAACATTATATACGTCTATAACGTTATATATCCTAGCCTAAGGGAACCTAACACGTCGGATGTAATGTTTTACAACATTCCTGGCGTGTCGGCCCTTATTTCTCGGTGGGAATATTATATACGCCTTTAACGCTATATGTCCTAGCCTGAGACAACCTAACATGTCGAACGTAATATTTTACAACATTCCTGGCGCGTCGGCACTTCCTTCTCGGTGGGAACATTATATACGTCTATAACGTTATATATCCTAACCTAAGGGAACCTAACACCTCGAATGTAATGTTTTACAACATTCCTGGCGTGTCGGCCCCTATTTCTCGGTGGGAACATTATATATGTCTATAACGCTATATATCCTAGCCTAAGGCAAACTACCATGTCCAATGTAATATTTTACAACATTCCCGTCACTTCGGCCCCTACTTCTCGGTGGGAACATTATATACGTCTATAACGATATATATCTTAGCCTAAGGCAATCCTAACATCTCGGATGTAATATTTTACAACATTCCTGGGGCGTCGGCCCCTATTTCTCGGTGGGAACATTATATAAGTCAGTAACGTTATATATCCTAACCTAAGACAACCTAACATCTCGGATGTAATATTTTACAACATTCCCGTCACTTCGGCCCCTACTTCTCGGTGGGAACATTATATACGTCTATAACGCCATATATCCTAACTTAAGGCAACAAAAAATGTCGAGCGTAATATTTTACTACATTCCTGGCGTGTCGGCCCTTATTTCTCGGTGGGAATATTATATACGCCTTTAACGCTATATGTCCTAGCCTTAGACAACCTAACATGTCGAATGTAATATTTTACAATATTCCTGGCGCGTCGGCAACTACTTCTCGGTGGGAACAGTATATACGTCTATAACGTTATATATCCTGACGTAAGGCAACTTAACATGTCGGATGTCATATTTTACAACATTACTGGCGCGTCGGCACCTCCTTCTCGGTGGGAACATTATATACGTCTATAACGCTATATATCCTAGCCTAAGGCAACCTAACACCTCGGATGTAATGTTTTACAACATTCCTGGCGTGTCAGCCCCTATTTCTCGGTGGGAACATTATATAAGTCTATAACGTTATATATCCTAACCTAAGGCAACCTAACATCTCGGATGTAATATTTTACTACATTCCTGGCACGTCGGCCCCTACTTCTCGGTAGGAACATTATATACGTCTATAACGTGATATATCCTAGCCTAAGGCAATCCTAACATCTCGGAAGTAATATTTTACAACATTCCTGGCGCGTCGGCATCTACTTCTCGGTGGGAACAGTATGTAAGTCTATAACGTTATATATCCTAACCTAAGGCAACCTAACATCTCGGATGTAATATTTTACTACGTTCCTGGCACGTCGGCCACTACTTCTCGGTGGGAACAGCATGTAAGTCTATAACGTTATATATCCTAACCTAAGGCAACCTAACATCTCGGATGTAACATTTTACTACGTTCCTGGCACGTCGGCCACTACTTCTCGGTGGGAACATTATATAAGTCTATAACGCTATATATCTTAACCTAAGGAAACCTAACACCTCGAATGTAATGTTATACAACATGCCTGGCGTATCGGTCCCTATTTCTCGGTGGGAACATTATATATGTCTATAATGCTATATGTCCTAGCCTGAGACAACCTAACATGTCGAATATAATATTTTACAATATTCCTGGCGCGTCGGCAACTACTTCTCGGTGGGAACTGTATATTCGTCTATAACGTTATATATCCTAACCTAAGACAACTTAACATGTCGAGCGTAATATTTTACAACATTCCTGGCGCGTCGGCACCTCCTTCTCGGTGGGAACATTATATACGTCTATAATGTTATATATCCTAACCTAAGGGAACCTAACATGTCGATTGTAATATTTTACAGCATTCCTGGCGCGCCGGCCCCTACTTCTCGGTGGGAACATTATATACGTCTATAACGCTATATATCCTAGCCTAAGGCAAACTAACATGTCGAATGTAATATTTTACTACATTCGTGGCGCACCGGCCCCTACTTCTCGGTGGGAACATTATATACGTCTATAACGTTATATATCCTGGCCTAAGGCAATCCTAACATCTCGGATGTAATATTTTACAACATTCCTGGCGCGTCGACAACGACTTCTCGGTGGGAACTGTATATACGTCTATAACGTTATATATCCTAACCCAAGACAACTTAACATGTCGAGCGTAATATTTTACAACATTCCTGGCTCGTCGGCCCCTACTCCTCGGTGGGAACATTATATACGCCTATAACGCTATATATCCGAGCCTAAGGCAACCTAACACCTCGGATGTAATGCTTTACAACATTCCTGGCGTGTCGGCCCCTATTTCTCGGTGAGAACATTATATACGTCTTTAACGATATATATCCTAGCCTAAGGCAATCCTAACATGTCGAAAGTATAATTTTACAACATTCCTGATGCGTCGGCTCCTATTTCTCCGTGGGAACATTATATACGTCTATAACGCTATATATCCTAACCTAAGGCAACCTAACATCTCGGATGTAATATTTTACTACATTCCTGGCACATCGGCCCCTACTTCTCGGTGGGAACATTATATACGTCTATAACGTGATAGATCCTAGCCTAAGGCAATCCTAACATCTCGGATGTAATATTTTACTACATTCGTGGCGCGCCGACCGCTATTTCTCGATGGGAACATTATATACGTCTATATCGCTATATATCCTAGCATAAGGCAACCTAACATGTCGAGCGTAATATTTTACAACATGCCTGGCTCGTCGGCACCTACTTCTCGGTGGGAACTTTATATACGTCTATAACGTTATATATCCTAGCATAAGGCATCCTTACATGTCGAATGTAATATTTTACAATATTCCTGGCGCGTCGGCAACTACTTCTCGATGGGAACAGTATATCCGTCTATAACGTTATATATCCTATCCTAAGGCAACTTAACATGTCGAATGAAATGTTTCACCACATTCCTGGCTCGTTGGCCCCTACTTCTCGGTGGGAACATTATATATGTCTATAACGCTATATGTCCTAGCCTGAGACAACCTAACATGTCGAATATAATATTTTACAACATTCCTGGCGCGTCGGCCCCTATTTCTCCGTGGGAACATTATATAAGTCAAAAACGTTATATATCCTAACCTAAGGCAACCTAGCATCTCGGATGTAATAATTTACTACATTCCTGGCACGTCGGCCCCTACTTCTCGGTGGGAACATTATATACGTCTATAACGCTATATATCCTAACCTAGGGCAACCTAACATCTCGGATGTAATATTTTACTACATTCCTGGCACGTCGGCCCCTACTTCTCGGTGGGAACATTATATACGTCTATAACGCCATATATCCTAACCAAAGGCAACCTAACATCTCGGATGTAATATTTTACTACATTCGTGGCGCACCGGCCCCTACTTCTCGGTGGGAACATTATATACGTCTATAACGTTATATATCCTAGCCTAAGGTAATCCTAACATCTCGGATGTAATATTTTAAAACATTCCTGGCGCGTCGGGACCTACTTCTCGGTGGGAACAGTATATAAGTCTATAACGTTATATATCCTAACCTAAGGCAACCTAACTTCTCGGATGTAATGTTTTACAACATTCCTGGCGTGTCGGCACCTATTTCTCGGTGGGAACATTATATACGTCTTTAACAATATATATCCTAGCCTAAGGCAATCGTAACATGTCGAATGTATAATTTTAAAACATTCCCGTCACTTCGGCCCCTACTTCACGGTGGGAACATTATATACGTCTATAACGTGATATATCCTAGCCTAAGGCAATCCTAACATCTCGGATGTAATATTTTACTACATTCGTGGCGCGCCGACCGCTATTTCTCGGTGGAAATAATATATACGTCTATATCGCTATATATCATAGCCTAAGGCAACCTAACATGTCGAGCGTAATATTTTACAACATTCCTGGTTCGTTGGCCCCTACTTCTCGGTGGGAATATTATATACGTTTATAACGTTATATATTCTAACCTAAGGGAACCTAACATCTCGGATGTAATATTTTACAACATTCCTGGCGTGTCGGCCCCTATTTCTCGGTGGGAACATTATATACGTCTTTAAAGCTATGTATCCTAGCCTAAGGCAACCTAATTTGTCGAGCGTAATATTTTACAACATTCCTGGGGCGTCGGCCCCTATTTCTCGGTGGGAACATTATATAAGTCAATAACGTTGTATATCCTAACCTAAGGCAACCTAACATCTCGGATGTAATATTTTACAACATTCCCGTCACTTCGGCCCCTACTTCTCGGTGGGAACATTATATACGTCTATAACGTTATATATCCTAGCCTAAGGCAACCTAACATCTCGGATGTAATATTTTACTACATTCGTGTCGCACCGGCCCCTACTTCTCGGTGGGAACATTATATACGTCTATAACGTTATATATCCTAACCTAAGGGAACCTAACACCACGGATGTAATGTTTTACAACATTCCTGGCGTGTCGGCCCCTATTTCTCGGTGGGAACATTATATATGTCTATAACGCTATATGTCCTAGGCTGAGACAACCTAACATGTCGAATATAATATTTTACAATATTCCGGCGCGTCGGCAACTACTTCTCGGTGGGATCTGTATATACGTCTATAACGTTATATATCCTAACCTAAGACAACTTAACATGTCGAATGTAATATTTTACAACATTCCTGGGGCGCCGACCCCTATTTCTCGGTGGGAACATTATATAAGTCAATAACGTTATATATCCTAGCCTAAGGCAACCTAACATCTCGGATGTAATATTTTACAACATTCCCGTCACTTC
Organism: Xylocopa violacea; assembly: GCA_963969225.1. Taxonomy (NCBI): domain Eukaryota; kingdom Metazoa; phylum Arthropoda; class Insecta; order Hymenoptera; family Apidae; genus Xylocopa; species Xylocopa violacea. Next base: position 3,937,035 of record CAXAJV010000835.1, read on the forward strand.
GGCCCCTACTTCTCGTTGGGAACATTATATACGTCTATAACGTTATATATCTTGGCCTAAGGCAATCCTAACACCTCGGATGTAATATTTTACAACATTCCTGGCGCGCCGGCACCTATTTCTCGGTGGGAACATTATATACGTCTATATCGCTATATAGACTAGCCTAAGGCAACCTAACATCTCGGATGAAATATTTTACAACATTCCCGTCACTTCGGCCCCTACTTCTCAGTGGGAACATTATATACGTCTATAACGTTATATATCCTAGCCTAAGGCAACCTAACATCTCGGATGTAATATTTTACTACATTCATGCCGCGCCGGCCCGCACTTCTCGGTGGGAATATTATACACGTCTATATCGCTATATATCATATCCTAAGGCAACCTAACATGTCGAGCGTAATATTTTACAACATTCCTGGCTCGTCGGCCCCTACTTCTCGGTGGGAACATTATTTACGTCTATAACGTTATATATCCTAACCTAAGGGAACCTAACATTTCGGAAGTAATATTTGATAACATTCCTGGCGTGTAGGCCCGTAGTTCTCGGTGGAAATATCATATACGTCAATAACGTTATATATCCTAGCCTAAGGCAATCCTAACATGTCGAATGTAATATTTTACAACATTCCTGGCGTGTCGGCCCCTATTTCTCGGTGGGAATATTATATACGTCTTTAACGCTATATGTCCTAGCCTGAGACAACCTAACATCTCGGATGTAATATTTTACTACATTCCTGGCACGTCGGCCAATACTTCTCGGTGGGAACATTATATACGTCTATAACGCTATATATCCTAGCCTAAGGCAAACTAACATATCGAATGTAATATTTTACAACATTCCCGTCACTTCAGCCCCTACTTCTCGATGGGAACATTATATACGTCTATAACGTTATATATCCTAACCTAAGGCAACCTAACATCTCGGATGTAATATTTTACTACATTCCTGGCACGTCGGCCCCTACTTCTCGGTGGGAACATTATATACGTCTATAACGTTATATATCCTAGCCTAAGGTAATCCTAACATCTCGGATGTAATATTTTAAAACATTCCTGGCGCGTCGGGACCTACTTCTCGGTGGGAACAGTATATAAGTCTATAACGTTATATATCCTAACCTAGGGCAACCTAACTTCTCGGATGTAATGTTTTACAACATTCCTGGCGTGTCGGCACCTATTTCTCGGTGGTAACATTATATACGTCTTTAACAATATATATCCTAGCCTAAGGCAATCCTAACATGTCGAATGTATAATTTTAAAACATTCCCGTCACTTCGGCCCCTACTTCTCGGTGGGAACATTATATACGTCTATAACGTGATATATCCTAGCCTAAGGCAATCCTAACATCTCGGATGTAATATTTTACTACATTCGTGGCGCGCCGACCGCTATTTCTCGGTGGGAATAATATAAACGTCTATATCGCTATATATCATAGCCTAAGGCAACCTAACATGTCGAGCGTAATATTTTACAACATTCCTGGCTCGTTGGCCCCTACTTCTCGGTGGGAATATTATATACGTCTATAACGTTATATATTCTAACCTAAGGGAACCTAACATCTCGAATGTAATATTTCGCAACATTCCTGTCGTGTCGGCCCCTATTTCTCGGTGGGAGCATTATATACGTCTTTAACGCTATATATCCTAGCCTAAGGCAGCCTAACATGTCGAGCGTAATATTTTACAACATTCCTGGCTCGTCGGTCCCTACTTCTCGGTGGGAACATTATATACGTCTATAACGCTATATATCCTAGCCTAAGGCAACCTAACACCTCGGATGTAATGTTTTACAACATTCCTGTCGAGTCGGCCCCTATTTCTCGGTGGGAACATTATATACGTCTTTAAAGCTATGCATCCTAGCCTAAGGCAACCTAATTTGTCGAATGTAATATTTTACAACATTCCCGTCACTTCGGCCCCTACGTCTCGGTGGGAACATTATATACGTCTATATCGCTATATATCATAACGTAGGGCAACCTAACATCTCGGATGTAATATTTTACTACATTCCTGGCGCGTCGGCAACTACTCCTCGGTGGGAACTGTATATACGTCTATAACGTTATATATTCTAGTCTAAGGCAACCTAACATCTCGGATGTAATATTTTACTACATTCGTGGCGCACCGGCCCGTACTTCTCGGTGGGAACATTATATACGTCTATAACGTTATATATCCTAGCCTAAGGCAATCCTAACATCTCAGATGTAATATTTTACAACATTCCTGGCGCGTCGGCACATACTTCTCGGTGGGGACATTATATACGTCTATAACGTTATATATCCTAACCTAAAGGAACCTAACACCTCGGATGTAATGTTTTACAACATTCCTGGCGTGTCGGCCCCTATTTCTCGGTGGGAATATTATATACGTCTTTAACGCTATATGTCCTAGCCTGAGACAACCTAACATGTCGAATGTAATATTTCACAATATTCCTGGCGCGTCGGCAACTACTTCTGGGTGGGAACGGTATATACGTCTATAACGTTATATATCCTAACCTAAGGCAACTTAACATGTCGGATGTAATATTTTACAACATTCCTGGCGCGTCGGCACCTCCTTCTCGGTGGGAACATTATGAGCGTCTATAACGTTATATATCCTAACCTAAGGGAACCTGACACATCGGATGTAATGTTTCACAACATTCCTGGCGTGTCGGCCCCTATTTCTCGGTGGGAACATTATATATGTCTATAACGCTATATGTCCTAGCCTGAGACAACCTAACATGTCGAATATAATATTTTACAATATTGCTGGCGCGTCGGCAACTACTTCTCGGTGGGAACTGTATATACGTCTATAACGTTATATATCCTAACCCAAGACAACTTAACATATCGAATGTAATATTTTACCACATTCCTGCCTCGTTGGCCATTACTTCTCGGTGGGAACATTATATACGTCTATAATGTTATATATCCTAACCTAAGGGAACCTAACATCTCGGATGTAATATTTTACTACATTCGTGTCGCACCGGCCCCTACTTCTCGGTGGGAACATTGTATACGTCTATAACGTTATATATCCTAACCTAAGGAAACCTAACACCTCGAATGTAAAGTTATACAACATTCCTGACGTGTCGGTCCCTATTTCTCGGTGGGAATATTATATATGTCTATAACGCTATATGTCCTAGCCTGAGTCAACCTAACATGTCGAATATAATATTTTACAACATTCCTGGCGCGTCGGCACCTACTTCTAGGTGGGAACATTATATATGTCTATAACGCTATATATCCTAATCTAAGGCAACCTAACATCTCGGATGTAATATTTTACTACATTCCTGGCACGTCGGCCCCTACTTCTTGGTGGGAACGTTATATACGTCTATAACGCTATATATCCCAGCCTAAGGCAAACTAACATGTCGAATGTAATATTTTACAACATTCCCGTCACTTCGGCCCCTACTTCTCGGTGGGAACATTATATACGTCTATAACGTTATATATCCTAGCCTAAGGCAATCTTAACATCTCGGATGTAATATTTTACTACATTCCTGGCGCGCCGGCCGCTATTTCTCGATGGGGACATTATATACGTCTATATCGCTATATATCCTAGCCTAAGGCAACCTAACATGTCGAGCGTAATATTTTACAACATTCCTGGCTCGTCGGCACCTACTTCTCGGTGGGAACTGTATATACGTCTATAACGTTATATATCCTAACCTAAGACAACTTAACATGTCGAGCGTAATATTTTACAACATTCGTCGCTCGTCGGCCCCTACTTCTCGGTGGGAACATTATATACGTCTATAACGTTATATATCCTAGCCTAAGGCATCCTTACATGTCGAATGTAATATTTTACAATATTCCTGGCGCGTCGGCAACTACTTCTCGGTGGGAACAGTATATCCGTCTATAACGTTATATATCCTAACCTAAGGCAACTTAACATGTCGAATGTAATGTTTCACCACATTCCTGGCTCGTTGGCCCCTACTTCTCGGTGGGAACATTATGAGCGTCTATAAGGCTATATATCCTAACCTAAGGCAACCTAACATCTCGGATGTAATATTTTACTACATTCCTGGCACGTCGGCCCCTACTTCTTGGTGGGAACATTATATACGTCTATAACGTTATATATCCTAGCCTAAGGCATCCTTACATGTCGAATGTAATATTTTACAACATTCCCGTCACTTCGGCCCCTACTTCTCGGTGGGAACATTATATACGTCTATAACGTTATATGTCCTAGCCTGAGACAACCTAACATGTCGAATGTAATATTTTATAATATTCCTGGCGCGTCGGCAACTACTTCTCGGTGGGAACGGTATATACGTCTATAACGTTATATATCCTAACCTAAGGCAACTTAACATGTCGGATGTAATATTTTACAACATTCCTGGCGCGTCGGCACTTCCTTCTCGGTGGGAACATTATGAGCGTCTATAACGTTATATATCCTAACCTAAGGGAACCTAACACATCGGATGTAATATTTTACAACATTCCTGGCGTGTCGGCCCGTATTTCTCGGTGGGAACATTATATATGTCTATAACGCTATATGTCCTAGCCTGAGACAACCTAACATGTCGAATATAATATTTTACAATATTGCTGGCGCGTCGGCAACTACTTCTCGGTGGGAACTGTATATACGTCTATAACGTTATATATCCTAACCCAAGACAACTTAACATATCGAATGTAATATTTTACCACATTCCTGTCTCGTTGGCCCTTACTTCTCGGTGGGAACATTATATACGTCTATAATGTTATATATCCTAACCTAAGGGAACCTAACATCTCGGATGTAATATTTTACAACATTCCTGGCGTGTCGGCCCGTATTTCTCGGTGGGAACATTATATACGTCTTTAACGCTATATATCCTAGCCTATGGCAACCTAACCTGTCGAGCGTAATATTTTACAACATTCCTGGCGCGTCGGCACCTACTTCTCCGTGGGAACATTATATACGTCTATAACGTTATATATCCTAGCCTAAGGCAATCCTAACATCTCGGATGTAATATTTTACAACATTCCTGGCGCGTCGGCACCTACTTCTAGGTGGGAACATTATATACGTCTATAACGCTATATATCCTAGCCTAAGGCAAACTAACATGTTGAATGTAATATTTTACAACATTCCCGTCACTTCGGCCCCTACTTCTCGGTGGGAACATTATATACGTCTATAACGTTATATATCCTAGTCTAAGACAACCTAACATCTCGGATGTAATATTTTACAACATTCCTGGCGTGTCGGCCCGTATTTCTCGGTGGGAACATTATATACGTCTATAACGTTATATATACTAGCCTAAGGCAATCCTAACGTCTCGGATGTAATATTTTACTACATTCGTGGCGCGCCGCCCGCTATTTCTCGATGCGAATATTATATACGTCTATATCGCTATATATCCTAGCCTAAGGCAACCTAACATGTCGAGCGTAATATTTTACAACATTCCTGGCTCGTCGGCACCTACTTCTCGGTGGGAACTTTATATACGTCTATAACGTTATATATCCTAGCATAAGGCATCCTTACATGTCGAATGTAATATTTTACAATATTCCTGGTTCGTCGGCAACTACTTCTCGGTGGGAACAGTATATCCGTCTATAACGTTATATATCCTAACCTAAGGCAACTTAACATGTCGAGTGTAATGTTTCACCACATTCCTGGCTCGTTGGCCCCTACTTCTCGGTGGGAACATTATGAGCGTTTATAACGTTATATATCCTAACCTAAGGCATCCTAACATCTCGGATGTAATATTTTACTACATTCCTGGCACGTCGGCGCCTACTTCTCGGTGGGAACATTATATATGTCTATAACGCTATATATCCTAATCTAAGGCAACCTAACATCTCGGATGTAATATTTTACTACATTCCTGGCACGTCGGCCCCTACTTCTTGGTGGGAACGTTATATACGTCTATAACGCTATATATCCCAGCCTAAGGCAAACTAACATGTCGAATGTAATATTTTACAACATTCCCGTCACTTCGGCCCCTACTTCTCGGTGGGAACATTATATACGTCTATAACGTTATATATCCTAGCCTAAGGCAATCTTAACATGTCGGATGTAATATTTTACTACATTCCTGGCGCGCCGGCCGCTATTTCTCGATGGGGACATTATATACGTCTATATCGCTATATATCCTAGCCTAAGGCAACCTAACATGTCGAGCGTAATATTTTACAACATTCCTGGCTCGTCGGCACCTACTTCTCGGTGGGAACTGTATATACGTCTATAACGTTATATATCCTAACCTAAGACAACTTAACATGTCGAGCGTAATATTTTACAACATTCGTCGCTCGTCGGCCCCTACTTCTCGGTGGGAACATTATATACGTCTATAACGTTATATATCCTAGCCTAAGGCATCCTTACATGTCGAATGTAATATTTTACAATATTCCTGGCGCGTCGGCAACTACTTCTCGGTGGGAACAGTATATCCGTCTATAACGTTATATATCCTAACCTAAGGCAACTTAACATGTCGGATGTAATATTTTACAACATTCCTGGCGCGTCGGCACTTCCTTCTCGGTGGGAACATTATGAGCGTCTATAACGTTATATATCCTAACCTAAGGGAACCTAACACATCGGATGTAATATTTTACAACATTCCTGGCGTGTCGGCCCGTATTTCTCGGTGGGAACATTATATATGTCTATAACGCTATATGTCCTAGCCTGAGACAACCTAACATGTCGAATATAATATTTTACAATATTGCTGGCGCGTCGGCAACTACTTCTCGGTGGGAACTGTATATACGTCTATAACGTTATATATCCTAACCCAAGACAACTTAACATATCGAATGTAATATTTTACCACATTCCTGTCTCGTTGGCCCTTACTTCTCGGTGGGAACATTATATACGTCTATAATGTTATATATCCTAACCTAAGGGAACCTAACATCTCGGATGTAATATTTTACAACATTCCTGGCGTGTCGGCCCGTATTTCTCGGTGGGAACATTATATACGTCTTTAACGCTATATATCCTAGCCTATGGCAACCTAACCTGTCGAGCGTAATATTTTACAACATTCCTGGCGCGTCGGCACCTACTTCTCCGTGGGAACATTATATACGTCTATAACGTTATATATCCTAGCCTAAGGCAATCCTAACATCTCGGATGTAATATTTTACAACATTCCTGGCGCGTCGGCACCTACTTCTAGGTGGGAACATTATATACGTCTTTAATAATATATATCCTAGCCTAAGGCAATCCTAACATGTCGAATGTATAATTTTAAAACATTCCCGTCACTTCGGCCCCTACTTCTCGGTGGGAACATTATATACGTCTATAACGTTATATATCCTAGTCTAAGGCAACCTAACATCTCGGATGTAATATTTTACTACAATCGTGTCGCACCGGCCCCTACTTCTCGGTGGGAACATTATATACGTCTATAACGTTATATATCCTAGCCTAAGGCATCCTTACATGTCGAATGTAATATTTTACAATATTCCTGGCGCGTCGGCAACTACTTCTCGGTGGGAACAGTATATCCGTCTATAACGTTATATATCCTAACCTAAGGCAACTTAACATGTCGAATGTAATGTTTCACCACATTCCTGGCTCGTTGGCCCCTACTTCTCGGTGGGAACATTATGAGCGTCTATAAGGCTATATATCCTAACCTAAGGCAACCTAATATCTCGGATGTAATATTTTACTACATTCCTGGCACGTCGGCCCCTACTTCTTGGTGGGAACATTATATACGTCTATAACGTTATATATCCTAGCCTAAGGCATCCTTACATGTCGAATGTAATATTTTACAACATTCCCGTCACTTCGGCCCCTACTTCTCGGTGGGAACATTATATACGTCTATAACGTTATATGTCCTAGCCTGAGACAACCTAACATGTCGAATGTAATATTTTATAATATTCCTGGCGCGTCGGCAACTACTTCTCGGTGGGAACGGTATATACGTCTATAACGTTATATATCCTAACCTAAGGCAACTTAACATGTCGGATGTAATATTTTACAACATTCCTGGCGCGTCGGCACTTCCTTCTCGGTGGGAACATTATGAGCTTCTATAACGTTATATATCCTAACCTAAGGGAACCTAACACATCGGATGTAATATTTTACAACATTCCTGGCGTGTCGGCCCGTATTTCTCGGTGGGAACATTATATACGTCTTTAACGCTATATATCCTAGCCTATGGCAACCTAACCTGTCGAGCGTAATATTTTACAACATTCCTGGCGCGTCGGCACCTACTTCTCCGTGGGAACATTATATACGTCTATAACGTTATATATCCTAGCCTAAGGCAATCCTAACATCTCGGATGTAATATTTTACAACATTCCTGGCGCGTCGGCAACTACTCCTCGGTGGGAACTGTATATACGTCTATAACGTTATATATTCTAGTCTAAGGCAACCTAACATCTCGGATGTAATATTTTACTACATTCGTGGCGCACCGGCCCGTACTTCTCGGTGGGAACATTATATACGTCTATAACGTTATATATCCTAGCCTAAGGCAATCCTAACATCTCAGATGTAATATTTTACAACATTCCTGGCGCGTCGGCACATACTTCTCGGTGGGGACATTATATACGTCTATAACGTTATATATCCTAACCTAAAGGAACCTAACACCTCGGATGTAATGTTTTACAACATTCCTGGCGTGTCGGCCCCTATTTCTCGGTGGGAATATTATATACGGCTTTAACGCTATATGTCCTAGCCTGAGACAACCTAACATGTCGAATGTAATATTTCACAATATTCCTGGCGCGTCGGCAACTACTTCTGGGTGGGAACGGTATATACGTCTATAACGTTATATATCCTAACCTAAGGCAACTTAACATGTCGGATGTAATATTTTACAACATTCCTGGCGCGTCGGCACCTCCTTCTCGGTGGGAACATTATGAGCGTCTATAACGTTATATATCCTAACCTAAGGGAACCTGGCACATCGGATGTAATGTTTCACAACATTCCTGGCGTGTCGGCCCCTATTTCTCGGTGGGAACATTATATATGTCTATAACGCTATATGTCCTAGCCTGAGACAACCTAACATGTCGAATATAATATTTTACAATATTGCTGGCGCGTCGGCAACTACTTCTCGGTGGGAACTGTATATACGTCTATAACGTTATATATCCTAACCCAAGACAACTTAACATATCGAATGTAATATTTTACCACATTCCTGCCTCGTTGGCCATTACTTCTCGGTGGGAACATTATATACGTCTATAATGTTATATATCCTAACCTAAGGGAACCTAACATCTCGGATGTAATATTTTACTACATTCGTGTCGCACCGGCCCCTACTTCTCGGTGGGAACATTGTATACGTCTATAACGTTATATATCCTAACCTAAGGAAACCTAACACCTCGAATGTAAAGTTATACAACATTCCTGACGTGTCGGTCCCTATTTCTCGGTGGGAACATTATATATGTCTATAACGCTATATGTCCTAGCCTGAGTCAACCTAACATGTCGAATATAATATTTTACAACATTCCTGGCGCGTCGGCACCTACTTCTAGGTGGGAACATTATATACGTCTATAACGCTATATATCCTGGCCTAAGGCAAACTAACATGTCGAATGTAATATTTTACAACATTCCCGTCACTTCGGCCCCTACTTCTCGGTGGGAACATTATATACGTCTATAACGTTATATATCCTAGTCTAAGACAACCTAACATCTCGGATGTAATATTTTACAACATTCCTGGCGTGTCGGCCCGTATTTCTCGGTGGGAACATTATATACGTCTATAACGTTATATATACTAGCCTAAGGCAATCCTAACGTCTCGGATGTAATATTTTACTACATTCGTGGCGCGCCGCCCGCTATTTCTCGATGCGAATATTATATACGTCTATATCGCTATATATCCTAGCCTAAGGCAACCTAACATGTCGAGCGTAATATTTTACAACATTCCTGGCTCGTCGGCACCTACTTCTCGGTGGGAACTTTATATACGTCTATAACGTTATATATCCTAGCATAAGGCATCCTTACATGTCGAATGTAATATTTTACAATATTCCTGGTTCGTCGGCAACTACTTCTCGGTGGGAACAGTATATCCGTCTATAACGTTATATATCCTAACCTAAGGCAACTTAACATGTCGAGTGTAATGTTTCACCACATTCCTGGCTCGTTGGCCCCTACTTCTCGGTGGGAACATTATGAGCGTTTATAACGTTATATATCCTAACCTAAGGCATCCTAACATCTCGGATGTAATATTTTACTACATTCCTGGCACGTCGGCGCCTACTTCTCGGTGGGAACATTATATATGTCTATAACGCTATATATCCTAATCTAAGGCAACCTAACATCTCGGATGTAATATTTTACTACATTCCTGGCACGTCGGCCCCTACTTCTTGGTGGGAACGTTATATACGTCTATAACGCTATATATCCCAGCCTAAGGCAAACTAACATGTCGAATGTAATATTTTACAACATTCCCGTCACTTCGGCCCCTACTTCTCGGTGGGAACATTATATACGTCTATAACGTTATATGTCCTAGCCTGAGACAACCTAACATGTCGAATGTAATATTTTATAATATTCCTGGCGCGTCGGCAACTACTTCTCGGTGGGAACGGTATATACGTCTATAACGTTATATATCCTAACCTAAGGCAACTTAACATGTCGGATGTAATATTTTACAACATTCCTGGCGCGTCGGCACTTCCTTCTCGGTGGGAACATTATGAGCGTCTATAACGTTATATATCCTAACCTAAGGGAACCTAACACATCGGATGTAATATTTTACAACATTCCTGGCGTGTCGGCCCGTATTTCTCGGTGGGAACATTATATATGTCTATAACGCTATATGTCCTAGCCTGAGACAACCTAACATGTCGAATATAATATTTTACAATATTGCTGGCGCGTCGGCAACTACTTCTCGGTGGGAACTGTATATACGTCTATAACGTTATATATCCTAACCCAAGACAACTTAACATATCGAATGTAATATTTTACCACATTCCTGTCTCGTTGGCCCTTACTTCTCGGTGGGAACATTATATACGTCTATAATGTTATATATCCTAACCTAAGGGAACCTAACATCTCGGATGTAATATTTTACAACATTCCTGGCGTGTCGGCCCGTATTTCTCGGTGGGAACATTATATACGTCTTTAACGCTATATATCCTAGCCTATGGCAACCTAACCTGTCGAGCGTAATATTTTACAACATTCCTGGCGCGTCGGCACCTACTTCTCCGTGGGAACATTATATACGTCTATAACGTTATATATCCTAGCCTAAGGCAATCCTAACATCTCGGATGTAATATTTTACAACATTCCTGGCGCGTCGGCACCTACTTCTAGGTGGGAACATTATATACGTCTTTAATAATATATATCCTAGCCTAAGGCAATCCTAACATGTCGAATGTATAATTTTAAAACATTCCCGTCACTTCGGCCCCTACTTCTCGGTGGGAACATTATATACGTCTGTAACGTTATATATCCTAGTCTAAGGCAACCTAACATCTCGGATGTAATATTTTACTACAATCGTGTCGCACCGGCCCCTACTTCTCGGTGGGAACATTATATACGTCTATAACGTTATATATCCTAGCCTAAGGCATCCTTACATGTCGAATGTAATATTTTACAATATTCCTGGCGCGTCGGCAACTACTTCTCGGTGGGAACAGTATATCCGTCTATAACGTTATATATCCTAACCTAAGGCAACTTAACATGTCGAATGTAATGTTTCACCACATTCCTGGCTCGTTGGCCCCTACTTCTCGGTGGGAACATAATGAGCGTCTATAAGGCTATATATCCTAACCTAAGGCAACCTAATATCTCGGATGTAATATTTTACTACATTCCTGGCACGTCGGCCCCTACTTCTTGGTGGGAACATTATATACGTCTATAACGTTATATATCCTAGCCTAAGGCATCCTTACATGTCGAATGTAATATTTTACAACATTCCCGTCACTTCGGCCCCTACTTCTCGGTGGGAACATTATATACGTCTATAACGTTATATGTCCTAGCCTGAGACAACCTAACATGTCGAATGTAATATTTTATAATATTCCTGGCGCGTCGGCAACTACTTCTCGGTGGGAACGGTATATACGTCTATAACGTTATATATCCTAACCTAAGGCAACTTAACATGTCGGATGTAATATTTTACAACATTCCTGGCGCGTCGGCACTTCCTTCTCGGTGGGAACATTATGAGCTTCTATAACGTTATATATCCTAACCTAAGGGAACCTAACACATCGGATGTAATATTTTACAACATTCCTGGCGTGTCGGCCCGTATTTCTCGGTGGGAACATTATATACGTCTTTAACGCTATATATCCTAGCCTATGGCAACCTAACCTGTCGAGCGTAATATTTTACAACATTCCTGGCGCACCGGCCCCTACTTCTCGGTGGGAACATTATATACGTCTATAACGTTATATATCCTAGCCTAAGGCAATCCTAACATCTCGGATGTAATATTTTACAACATTCCTGGCGCGTCGGCACCTACTTCTAGGTGGGAACATTATATACGTCTTTAATAATATATATCCTAGCCTAAGGCAATCCTAACATGTCGAATGTATAATTTTAAAACATTCCCGTCACTTCGGCCCCTACTTCTCGGTGGGAACATTATATACGTCTATAACGTTATATATCCTAGTCTAAGGCAACCTAACATCTCGGATGTAATATTTTACTACAATCGTGTCGCACCGGCCCCTACTTCTCGGTGGGAACATTATATACGTCTATAACGTTATATATCCTAGCCTAAGGCATCCTTACATGTCGAATGTAATATTTTACAATATTCCTGGCGCGTCGGCAACTACTTCTCGGTGGGAACAGTATATCCGTCTATAACGTTATATATCCTAACCTAAGGCAACTTAACATGTCGAATGTAATGTTTCACCACATTCCTGGCTCGTTGGCCCCTACTTCTCGGTGGGAACATAATGAGCGTCTATAAGGCTATATATCCTAACCTAAGGCAACCTAATATCTCGGATGTAATATTTTACTACATTCCTGGCACGTCGGCCCCTACTTCTTGGTGGGAACATTATATACGTCTATAACGTTATATATCCTAGCCTAAGGCATCCTTACATGTCGAATGTAATATTTTACAACATTCCCGTCACTTCGGCCCCTACTTCTCGGTGGGAACATTATATACGTCTATAACGTTATATGTCCTAGCCTGAGACAACCTAACATGTCGAATGTAATATTTTATAATATTCCTGGCGCGTCGGCAACTACTTCTCGGTGGGAACGGTATATACGTCTATAACGTTATATATCCTAACCTAAGGCAACTTAACATGTCGGATGTAATATTTTACAACATTCCTGGCGCGTCGGCACTTCCTTCTCGGTGGGAACATTATGAGCTTCTATAACGTTATATATCCTAACCTAAGGGAACCTAACACATCGGATGTAATATTTTACAACATTCCTGGCGTGTCGGCCCGTATTTCTCGGTGGGAACATTATATACGTCTTTAACGCTATATATCCTAGCCTATGGCAACCTAACCTGTCGAGCGTAATATTTTACAACATTCCTGGCGCGTCGGCACCTACTTCTCCGTGGGAACATTATATACGTCTATAACGTTATATATCCTAGCCTAAGGCAATCCTAACATCTCGGATGTAATATTTTACAACATTCCTGGCGCGTCGGCACCTACTTCTAGGTGGGAACATTATATACGTCTATAACGCTATATATCCTAGCCTAAGGCAAACTAACATGTTGAATGTAATATTTTACAACATTCCTGTCACTTTGGCACCTACATCTCGGTGGGAACATTATATACGTCTATAACGTTATATATCCTAGTCTAAGACAACCTAACATCTCGGATGTAATATTTTACTACATTCGTGGCGCACCGGCCCCTACTTCTCGGTGGGAACATTATATACGTCTATAACGCTATATATCCTAGCTTAAGGCAACCTAACACCTCGGATGTAATGTTTTACAACATTCCTGGCGTGTCGGCCCCTATTTCTCGTTGGGAACATTATATACGTCTTTAATAATATATATCCTAGCCTAAGGCAATCCTAACATGTCGAATGTATAATTTTAAAACATTCCCGTCACTTCGGCCCCTACTTCTCGGTGGGAACATTATATACGTCTATAACGTTATATATCCTAGTCTAAGGCAACCTAACATCTCGGATGTAATATTTTACTACAATCGTGTCGCACCGGCCCCTACTTCTCGGTGGGAACATTATATACGTCTATAACGTTATATATCCTAGCCTAAGGCATCCTTACATGTCGAATGTAATATTTTACAATATTCCTGGCGCGTCGGCAACTACTTCTCGGTGGGAACAGTATATCCGTCTATAACGTTATATATCCTAACCTAAGGCAACTTAACATGTCGAATGTAATGTTTCACCACATTCCTGGCTCGTTGGCCCCTACTTCTCGGTGGGAACATTATGAGCGTCTATAAGGCTATATATCCTAACCTAAGGCAACTTAACATGTCGGATGTAATATTTTACAACATTCCTGGCGCGTCGGCACTTCCTTCTCGGTGGGAACATTATGAGCGTCTATAACGTTATATATCCTAACCTAAGGGAACCTAACACATCGGATGTAATGTTTCACAACATTCCTGGCGTGTCGGCCCCTATTTCTCGGTGGGAACATTATATATGTCTATAACGCTATATGTCCTAGCCTGAGACAACCTAACATGTCGAATATAATATTTTACAATATTGCTGGCGCGTCGGCAACTACTTCTCGGTGGGAACTGTATATACGTCTATAACGTTATATATCCTAACCCAAGACAACTTAACATATCGAATGTAATATTTTACCACATTCCTGTCTCGTTGGCCCTTACTTCTCGGTGGGAACATTATATACGTCTATAATGTTATATATCCTAACCTAAGGGAACCTAACATCTCGGATGTAATATTTTACAACATTCCTGGCGTGTCGGCCCGTATTTCTCGGTGGGAACATTATATACGTCTTTAACGCTATATATCCTAGCCTATGGCAACCTAACCTGTCGAGCGTAATATTTTACAACATTCCTGGCGCGTCGGCACCTACTTCTCCGTGGGAACATTATATACGTCTATAACGTTATATATCCTAGCCTAAGGCAATCCTAACATCTCGGATGTAATATTTTACAACATTCCTGGCGCGTCGGCACCTACTTCTAGGTGGGAACATTATATACGTCTATAACGCTATATATCCTAGCCTAAGGCAAACTAACATGTTGAATGTAATATTTTACAACATTCCTGTCACTTTGGCACCTACATCTCGGTGGGAACATTATATACGTCTATAACGTTATATATCCTAGTCTAAGACAACCTAACATCTCGGATGTAATATTTTACTACATTCGTGGCGCACCGGCCCCTACTTCTCGGTGGGAACATTATATACGTCTATAACGCTATATATCCTAGCTTAAGGCAACCTAACACCTCGGATGTAATGTTTTACAACATTCCTGGCGTGTCGGCCCCTATTTCTCGTTGGGAACATTATATACGTCTTTAATAATATATATCCTAGCCTAAGGCAATCCTAACATGTCGAATGTATAATTTTAAAACATTCCCGTCACTTCGGCCCCTACTTCTCGGTGGGAACATTATATACGTCTATAACGTTATATATCCTAGTCTAAGGCAACCTAACATCTCGGATGTAATATTTTACTACAATCGTGTCGCACCGGCCCCTACTTCTCGGTGGGAACATTATATACGTCTATAACGTTATATATCCTAGCCTAAGGCATCCTTACATGTCGAATGTAATATTTTACAATATTCCTGGCGCGTCGGCAACTACTTCTCGGTGGGAACAGTATATCCGTCTATAACGTTATATATCCTAACCTAAGGCAACTTAACATGTCGAATGTAATGTTTCACCACATTCCTGGCTCGTTGGCCCCTACTTCTCGGTGGGAACATTATGAGCGTCTATAAGGCTATATATCCTAACCTAAGGCAACCTAATATCTCGGATGTAATATTTTACTACATTCCTGGCACGTCGGCCCCTACTTCTTGGTGGGAACATTATATACGTCTATAACGCTATATATCCTAGCTTAAGGCAACCTAACACCTCGGATGTAATGTTTTACAACATTCCTGGCGTGTCGGCCCCTATTTCTCGTTGGGAACATTATATACGTCTTTAATAATATATATCCTAGCCTAAGGCAATCCTAACATGTCGAATGTATAATTTTAAAACATTCCCGTCACTTCGGCCCCTACTTCTCGGTGGGAACATTATATACGTCTATAACGTTATATATCCTAGTCTAAGGCAACCTAACATCTCGGATGTAATATTTTACTACAATCGTGTCGCACCGGCCCCTACTTCTCGGTGGGAACATTATATACGTCTATAACGTTATATATCCTAGCCTAAGGCATCCTTACATGTCGAATGTAATATTTTACAATATTCCTGGCGCGTCGGCAACTACTTCTCGGTGGGAACAGTATATCCGTCTATAACGTTATATATCCTAACCTAAGGCAACTTAACATGTCGAATGTAATGTTTCACCACATTCCTGGCTCGTTGGCCCCTACTTCTCGGTGGGAACATTATGAGCGTCTATAAGGCTATATATCCTAACCTAAGGCAACTTAACATGTCGGATGTAATATTTTACAACATTCCTGGCGCGTCGGCACTTCCTTCTCGGTGGGAACATTATGAGCGTCTATAACGTTATATATCCTAACCTAAGGGAACCTAACACATCGGATGTAATGTTTCACAACATTCCTGGCGTGTCGGCCCCTATTTCTCGGTGGGAACATTATATATGTCTATAACGCTATATGTCCTAGCCTGAGACAACCTAACATGTCGAATATAATATTTTACAATATTGCTGGCGCGTCGGCAACTACTTCTCGGTGGGAACTGTATATACGTCTATAACGTTATATATCCTAACCCAAGACAACTTAACATATCGAATGTAATATTTTACCACATTCCTGTCTCGTTGGCCCTTACTTCTCGGTGGGAACATTATATACGTCTATAATGTTATATATCCTAACCTAAGGGAACCTAACATCTCGGATGTAATATTTTACAACATTCCTGGCGTGTCGGCCCGTATTTCTCGGTGGGAACATTATATACGTCTTTAACGCTATATATCCTAGCCTATGGCAACCTAACCTGTCGAGCGTAATATTTTACAACATTCCTGGCGCGTCGGCACCTACTTCTCCGTGGGAACATTATATACGTCTATAACGTTATATATCCTAGCCTAAGGCAATCCTAACATCTCGGATGTAATATTTTACAACATTCCTGGCGCGTCGGCACCTACTTCTAGGTGGGAACATTATATACGTCTATAACGCTATATATCCTAGCCTAAGGCAAACTAACATGTTGAATGTAATATTTTACAACATTCCTGTCACTTTGGCACCTACATCTCGGTGGGAACATTATATACGTCTATAACGTTATATATCCTAGTCTAAGACAACCTAACATCTCGGATGTAATATTTTACTACATTCGTGGCGCACCGGCCCCTACTTCTCGGTGGGAACATTATATACGTCTATAACGCTATATATCCTAGCTTAAGGCAACCTAACACCTCGGATGTAATGTTTTACAACATTCCTGGCGTGTCGGCCCCTATTTCTCGTTGGGAACATTATATACGTCTTTAATAATATATATCCTAGCCTAAGGCAATCCTAACATGTCGAATGTATAATTTTAAAACATTCCCGTCACTTCGGCCCCTACTTCTCGGTGGGAACATTATATACGTCTATAACGTTATATATCCTAGTCTAAGGCAACCTAACATCTCGGATGTAATATTTTACTACAATCGTGTCGCACCGGCCCCTACTTCTCGGTGGGAACATTATATACGTCTATAACGTTATATATCCTAGCCTAAGGCATCCTTACATGTCGAATGTAATATTTTACAATATTCCTGGCGCGTCGGCAACTACTTCTCGGTGGGAACAGTATATCCGTCTATAACGTTATATATCCTAACCTAAGGCAACTTAACATGTCGAATGTAATGTTTCACCACATTCCTGGCTCGTTGGCCCCTACTTCTCGGTGGGAACATTATGAGCGTCTATAAGGCTATATATCCTAACCTAAGGCAACCTAATATCTCGGATGTAATATTTTACTACATTCCTGGCACGTCGGCCCCTACTTCTTGGTGGGAACATTATATACGTCTATAACGTTATATATCCTAGCCTAAGGCATCCTTACATGTCGAATGTAATATTTTACAACATTCCCGTCACTTCGGCCCCTACTTCTCGGTGGGAACATTATATACGTCTATAACGTTATATGTCCTAGCCTGAGACAACCTAACATGTCGAATGTAATATTTTATAATATTCCTGGCGCGTCGGCAACTACTTCTCGGTGGGAACGGTATATACGTCTATAACGTTATATATCCTAACCTAAGGCAACTTAACATGTCGGATGTAATATTTTACAACATTCCTGGCGCGTCGGCACTTCCTTCTCGGTGGGAACATTATGAGCGTCTATAACGTTATATATCCTAACCTAAGGGAACCTAACACATCGGATGTAATGTTTCACAACATTCCTGGCGTGTCGGCCCCTATTTCTCGGTGGGAACATTATATATGTCTATAACGCTATATGTCCTAGCCTGAGACAACCTAACATGTCGAATATAATATTTTACAATATTGCTGGCGCGTCGGCAACTACTTCTCGGTGGGAACTGTATATACGTCTATAACGTTATATATCCTAACCCAAGACAACTTAACATATCGAATGTAATATTTTACCACATTCCTGTCTCGTTGGCCCTTACTTCTCGGTGGGAACATTATATACGTCTATAATGTTATATATCCTAACCTAAGGGAACCTAACATCTCGGATGTAATATTTTACAACATTCCTGGCGTGTCGGCCCGTATTTCTCGGTGGGAACATTATATACGTCTTTAACGCTATATATCCTAGCCTATGGCAACCTAACCTGTCGAGCGTAATATTTTACAACATTCCTGGCGCGTCGGCACCTACTTCTCCGTGGGAACATTATATACGTCTATAACGTTATATATCCTAGCCTAAGGCAATCCTAACATCTCGGATGTAATATTTTACAACATTCCTGGCGCGTCGGCACCTACTTCTAGGTGGGAACATTATATACGTCTATAACGCTATATATCCTAGCCTAAGGCAAACTAACATGTTGAATGTAATATTTTACAACATTCCTGTCACTTTGGCACCTACATCTCGGTGGGAACATTATATACGTCTATAACGTTATATATCCTAGTCTAAGACAACCTAACATCTCGGATGTAATATTTTACTACATTCGTGGCGCACCGGCCCCTACTTCTCGGTGGGAACATTATATACGTCTATAACGCTATATATCCTAGCTTAAGGCAACCTATCACCTCGGATGTAATGTTTTACAACATTCCTGGCGTGTCGGCCCCTATTTCTCGTTGGGAACGTTATATACGTCTTTAATAATATATATCCTAGCCTAAGGCAATCCTAACATGTCGAATGTATAATTTTAAAACATTCCCGTCACTTCGGCCCCTACTTCTCGGTGGGAACATTATATACGTCTATAACGTTATATATCCTAGTCTAAGGCAACCTACCATCTCGGATGTAATATTTTACTACAATCGTGTCGCACCGGCCCCTACTTCTCGGTGGGAACATTGTATACGTCTATAACGTTATATATCCTAACCTAAGGAAACCTAACACCTCGAATGTAAAGTTATACAACATTCCTGACGTGTCGGTCCCTATTTCTCGGTGGGAACATTATATATGTCTATAACGCTATATGTCCTAGCCTGAGTCAACCTAACATGTCGAATATAATATTTTACAACATTCCTGGCGCGTCGGCACCAACTTCTAGGTGGGAACATTATATACGTCTATAACGCTATATATCCTGGCCTAAGGCAAACTAACATGTCGAATGTAATATTTTACAACATTCCCGTCACTTCGGCCCCTACTTCTCGGTGGGAACATTATATACGTCTATAACGTTATATATCCTAGTCTAAGACAACCTAACATCTCGGATGTAATATTTTACAACATTCCTGGCGTGTCGGCCCGTATTTCTCGGTGGGAACATTATATACGTCTTTAACGCTATATATCCTAGCTTATGGCAACCTAACTTGTCGAGCGTAATATTTTACAACATTCCTGGCTCGTCGGCACCTACTTCTCGGTGGGAACTTTATATACGTCTATAACGCCATATATCCTAGCCTAAGGCATCCTTACATGTCGAATGTAATATTTTACAATATTCCTGGCGCGTCGGCAACTACTTCTCGGTGGGAACAGTATATCCGTCTATAACGTTATATATCCTAACCTAAGGCAACTTAACATGTCGAATGTAATGTTTCACCACATTCCTGGCTCGTTGGCCCCTACTTCTTGGTGGGATCATTATATACGTCTATAACGCTATATATCCTAGCCTAAGGCAAACTAACATGTCGAATGTAATATTTTACAACATTCCCGTCACTTTTGCACTACTTCTCGGTGGGAACATTATATACGTCTATAACGCTATATATCTTAGCCTAAGGCAATCCTAACATCTCGGATCTAATATTTTACAACATTCCTGGCGCGTCGGCCCCTACTTCTCGGTGGGAACATTATATACGTCTATAACGTTATATATCCTAGCCTAAGGCAATCCTAACGTCTCGGATGTAATATTTTACTACATTCGTGGCGCGCCGCCCGCTATTTCTCGATGCGAATATTATATACGTCTATATCGCTATATATCCTAGCCTAAGGCAACCTAACATGTCGAGCGTAATATTTTACAACATTCCTGGCTCGTCGGCACCTACTTCTCGGTGGGAACTTTATATACGTCTATAACGTTATATATCCTAGCATAAGGCATCCTTACATGTCGAATGTAATATTTTACAATATTCCTGGTTCGTCGGCAACTACTTCTCGGTGGGAACAGTATATCCGTCTATAACGTTATATATCCTAACCTAAGGCAACTTAACATGTCGAGTGTAATGTTTCACCACATTCCTGGCTCGTTGGCCCCTACTTCTCGGTGGGAACATTATGAGCGTTTATAACGTTATATATCCTAACCTAAGGCATCCTAACATCTCGGATGTAATATTTTACTACATTCCTGGCACGTCGGCGCCTACTTCTCGGTGGGAACATTATATATGTCTATAACGCTATATATCCTAATCTAAGGCAACCTAACATCTCGGATGTAATATTTTACTACATTCCTGGCACGTCGGCCCCTACTTCTTGGTGGGAACGTTATATACGTCTATAACGCTATATATCCCAGCCTAAGGCAAACTAACATGTCGAATGTAATATTTTACAACATTCCCGTCACTTCGGCCCCTACTTCTAGGTGGGAACATTATATACGTCTATAACGTTATATGTCCTAGCCTGAGACAACCTAACATGTCGAATATAATATTTTACAACATTCCTGGCGTGTCGGTCCCTATTTCTCGGTGGGAAGATTATATATGTCTATAACGCTATATGTCCTAGCCTGAGTCAACCTAACATGTCGAATATAATATTTTACAACATTCCTGGCGCGTCGGCCCCTATTTCTCCGTGGGACCATTATATAAGTCAAAAACGTTATATATCCTAACCTAAGGCAACCTAACATCTCGGATGTAATATTTTACTACATTCCTGGCGCGCTGGCCCCTACTTCTCGGTGGGGACATTATATACGTCTATATCGCTATATATCCTAGCCTAAGGCAACCTAACATGTCGAGCGTAATATTTTACAACATTCCTGGCTCGTCGGCACCTACTTCTCGGTGGGAACTGTATATACGTCTATAACGTTATATATCCTAACCTAAGACAACTTAACATGCCGAGCGTAATATTTTACAACATTCGTCGCTCGTCGGCCCCTACTTCTCGGTGGGAACATTATATACGTCTATAACGTTATATATCCTAGCGTAAGGCATCCTTACATGTCGAATGTAATATTTTACAATATTCCTGGCACGTCGGCAACTACTTCTCGGTGGGAACAGTATATCCGTCTATAACGTTATATATCCTAACCTAAGGCAACTTAACATGTCGAATGTAATGTTTCACCACATTCCTGGCTCGTTGGCCCCTACTTCTCGGTGGGAACATTATGAGCGTCTATAAGGCTATATATCCTAACCTAAGGCAACCTAACATCTCGGATGTAATATTTTACTACATTCCTGGCACGTCGGCCCCTACTTCTTGGTGGGAACATTATATACGTCTATAACGTTATATATCCTAGCCTAAGGCATCCTTACATGTCGAATGTAATATTTTACAACATTCCCGTCACTTCGGCCACTACTTCTCGGTGGGAACATTATATACGTCTATAACGTTATATGTCCTAGCCTGAGACAACCTAACATGTCGAATATAATATTTTACAACATTCCTGGCGTGTCGTCCCCTATTTCTCCGTGGGAACATTATATAAGTCAAAAACGTTGTATATCTTAACCTAAGGCAACCTAACATCTCGGATGTAATATTTTACTTCATTCCTGGCGTGTCGGCCCCTATTTCTCGGTGGGAACATTATATACGTCTTTAATAATATATATCCTAGTCTAAGACAACCTAACATCTCGGATGTAATATTTTACTACATTCGTGGCGCACCGGCCCCTACTTCTCGGTGGGAAGATTGTATATGTCTATATCGCTATATATCCTAGCCTAAGGCAACCTAACATGTCGAGCGTAATATTTTACAACATTCCTGGCTCGTCGGCACCTACTTCTCGGTGGGAACTTTATATACGTCTATAACGTTATATATCCTAGCATAAGGCATCCTTACATGTCGAGTGTAATGTTTCACCACATTCCTGGCTCGTTGGCCCCTACTTCTTGGTGGGAACATTATGAGCGTCTATAACGTTATATATCCTAACCTAAGGCAACCTAACATCTCGGATGTAATATTTTACTACATTCCTGGCACGTCGGCCCCTACTTCTAGGTGGGAACGTTATATACGTCTATAACGCTATATATCCTAGCCTAAGGCAAACTAACATGTCGAATGTAATATTTTACAACATTCCCGTCACTTCGGCCCCTACTTCTCGGTGGGAACATTATATACGTCTATATCGCTATATATCATAACGTAAGGCAACCTAACATGTCGAGCGTAATATTTTACAACATTCCTGGCCCGTCGGTCCCTACTTCTCGGTGGGAACATTGTATATGTCTATAACGTTATATATCCTAGCCTAAGGCAATCCTAACATCTCGGATGTAATATTTTACAACATTCCTGGCGCGTCGGCACCTACTTCTCGGTGGGAACATTATATACGTCTATAACGTTATATATCCTAACCTAAGGAAACCTAACACCTCGAATGTAATGTTATACAACATTCCTGGCGTGTCGGTCCCTATTTCTCGGTGGGAAGATTATATATGTCTATAACGCTATATGTCCTAGCCTGAGTCAACCTAACATGTCGAATATAATATTTTACAACATTCCTGGCGCGTCGGCCCCTATTTCTCCGTGGGACCATTATATAAGTCAAAAACGTTATATATCCTAACCGAAGGCAACCTAACATCTCGGATGTAATATTTTACTACATTCCTGGCGCGCTGGCCCCTACTTCTCGGTGGGAACTGTATATACGTCTATAACGTTATATGTCCTAGCCTGAGACAACCTATCATGTCGAATATAATATTTTACAACATTCCTGGCGCGTCGGCCCCTATTTCTCCGTGGGAACATTATATAAGTCAAAAACGTTATATATCCTAACCTAAGGCAACCTAACATCTCGGATGTAATATTTTACTACATTCCTGGCGCGCTAGCCCCTACTTCTCGGTGGGAACATTATATACGTCTATAACGCCATATATCCTAACTTAAGGCAACAAAAAATGTCGAGCGTAATATTTTACTACATTCCTGGCGTGACGGCCCTTATTTCTCGGTGGGAATATTATATACGCCTTTAACGCTATATGTCCTAGCCTGAGACAACCTAACATGTCGAATGTAATATTTTACAATATTCCTGGCGAGTCGGCAACTACTTCTCGGTGGGAACAGTATATACGTCTATAACGTTATATATCCTAACCTAAGGCAACTTAACATGTCGGATGTAATATTTTACAACATTCCTGGCGCGTCGGCACCTCCTTCTCGGTGGGAACATTATATACGTCTATAACGTTATATATCCTAACCTAAGGGAACAAAAAATGTCGAGCATAATATTTTACTACATTCCTGGCGTGTCGGCCCTTATTTCTCGGTGGGAATATTATATACGCCTTTAACGCTATATGTCCTAGCCTGAGACAACCTAACATGTCGAATGTAATATTTTACAATATTCCTGGCGCGTCGGCAACTACTTCTCGGTGGGAACATTATATACGTCTATAACGCTATATATCCTAGCTTAAGGCAACCTAACACCTCGGATGTAATGTTTTACAACATTCCTCGCTTGACGGCCCTTATTTCTCGGTGGGAATATTATATACGCCTTTAACGCTATATGTCCTAGCCTGAGACAACCTAACATGTCGAATGTAATATTTTACAATATTCCTGGCGAGTCGGCAACTACTTCTCGGTGGGAACAGTATATACGTCTATAACGTTATATATCCTAACCTAAGGCAACTTAACATGTCGGATGTAATATTTTACAACATTCCTGGCGCGTCGGCACCTCCTTCTCGGTGGGAACATTATATACGTCTATAACGTTATATATCCTAACCTAAGGGAACAAAAAATGTCGAGCATAATATTTTACTACATTCGTGGCGCGCCGCCCGCTATTTCTCGATGCGAACATTAAATACGTCTATATCGCTGTATATCCTAGCCTAAGGCAACCTAACATGTCGAGCGTAATATTTTACAACATTCCTGTCTCGTCGGCACCTACTTCTCGGTGGGAACTTTATATACGTCTATAACGTTATATATCCTAGCATAAGGCATCCTCACATGTCGAATGTAATATTTTACAATATTCCTGGCGCGTCGGCAACTACTTCTCGGTGGGAACAGTATATCCGTCTATAACGTTATATATCCTAACCTAAGGCAACTTAACATGTCGAGTGTAATGTTTCACCACATTCCTGGCTCGTTGGCCCCTACTTCTCGGTGGGAACATTATGAGCGTCTATAACGTTATATATCCTAACCTAAGGCAACCTAACATCTCGGATGTAATATTTTACTACATTCCTGGCGCGTCGGCAACTACTTCTCGGTGGGAACAGTATATACGTCTATAACGTTATATATCCTGACCTAAGGCAACTTAACATGTCGGATGTAATATTTTACAACATTCCTGGCGCGTCGGCACCTCCTTCTTGGTGGCAATATTATATACGTCTATAACGTTATATATCCTAACCTAAGGGAACCTAACACCTCGGATGTAATGTTTTACAACATTCCTGGCGTGTCGGCCCGTATTTCTCGGTGGGAACATTATATACGTCTTTAACGCTATATATCCTAGCCTATGGCAACCTAACTTGTCGAATGTAAAATTTTACATCATTCCTGGGGCGTCGGCCCCTATTTCTGGGTGGGAAAATTATATAAGTCAATAACGTTATATATCCCAACCTAAGGCAACCTAACATCTCGGATGTAATATTTTACAACATTCCCGTCAGTTCGGCCCCTACTTCTCGGTGGGAACATTATATACGTCCATAACTTTACATATCCTAGCCTAAGGCAACCTAACATCTCGGATGTAATATTTCACTACATTCCTGGCGCGCCGGCCCCCACTTCTCGGTGGGAACATTATATACGTCTATATCGCTATATATATTAGCCTAAGGCAACCTAACATGTCGAGCGTAATATTTTACAACATTCCTGGCTCGTCGGCCCCTACTTCTCGGTGGGAACATTATATACGTCTATAACGTTATATATCCTAACCTAAGGGAACCTAACATCTCGGATGTAATATTTGACAACATTCTTGTCGTGTCGGCCCGTACTCCTCGGTGGGAATATCGTATACGTCTATAACGTTATATATCGTAGCCTAAGGCAATCCTAACACGTCGAATGTAATATTTTACAACATTCCTGGCGCGGCGGCCCCTACTTCTCGGTGGGAACATTATATACGTCTATATCGCTATATATCCTAGCCTAAGGCAACCTAACATGTCGAGCGTAATATTTTGCAACATTCCTGTCTCGTCGGCACCTACTTCTCGGTGGGAACTTTATATACGTCTATAACGTTATATATCCTAGCATAAGGCAACCTTACATGTCGAATGTAATATTTTACAATATTCCTGGCACGTCGGCAACTACTTCTAGGTGGGAACATTGTATACGTCTATAACGTTACATATCCTAGCCTAAGGCAACCTAACATCTCGGATGTAATATTTTACTACATTCCTGGCGCGCCGGTCCCTACTTTTCGGTGGGAACATTATATACGTCTGTAACGCTATATATCCTAGCCTAAGACAATCCTAACATCTCGGAAGTAATATTTTACAACATTCCTAGCGCGTCGGCACCTACCTCTCGGTGGGAACATTATATACGTCTATAACGTTATATATCCTACCCTAAGGCAACCTAACATTTCGGATGTAATATTTTACTACATTCGTGGCGCGCCGGCCCCTACTTCTCGGTGGGAACATTATATACGTCCATAACGCCATATATCCTAACCTAAGGGAACCTAACATCTCGGATGTAATATTTTACTACATTCCTGGCACGTCGGCCCCTACTTCTTGGTGGGAACATTATATACGTCTATAACGCTATATATCCTAGCCTAAGGCAAACTAACATGTCGAATGTAATATTTTACTACATTCGTGGCGCACCGGCCCCTACTTCTCGGTGGGAACATTATATACGTCTACAACGTTATATATCCTAGCCTAAGGCAATCTTAACATCTCGGGTGTAATATTTTACTACATTCCTGGCGCGCCGGCCCGCACTTCTCGGTGGGAACATTGTATACGTTTATAACGTTATATATCCTAGCCTAAGGCAATCCTAACATCTCGGATGTAATATTTTACAACATTCCCGTCACTTCGGCACCTACTTCTCGGTGGGAACATTATATACGTCTATAACGTTATATATCCTAGTCTAAGGCAACCTAACATCTCGGATGTAATATTTTACTACATTCGTGTCGCACCGGCCCCTACTTCTCGGTGGGAACATTGTATACGTCTATAACGTTATATATCCTAGCCTAAGGCAATCCTAACATCTCGGATGTAATATTTTACAACATTCCTGGCGCGTCGGCACCTACTTCTCGGTGGGAACATTATATACGTCTATAACGTTATATATCCTAACCTAAGGAAACCTAACACCTCGAATGTAATGTTATACAACATTCCTGGCGTGTCGGTCCCTATTTCTCGGTGGGAACATTATATATGTCTATAACGCTATATGTCCTAGCCTGAGTCAACCTAACATGTCGAATATAATATTTTACAACATTCCTGGCGCGTCGGCCCCTATTTCTCCGTGGGACCATTATATAAGTCAAAAACGTTATATATCCTAACCTAAGGCAACCTAACACCTCGGATGTAATATTTTACTACATTCCTGGCGCGCTGGCCCCTACTTCTCGGTGGGAACATTATATACGTCTATAACGTTATATATCCTAACCTAAGGCAACCTAACATACGGGATGTAATATTTTACCACATTCCTGGAGCGCTGGCCCATACTTCTCGGTGGGAACATTATATACGTCTATAACGCCATATATCCTAACTTAAGGCAACCAAAAATGTCGAGCGTAATATTTTACTACATTCCTGGCGTGTCGGCCATTATTTCTCGGTGGGAATATTATATACGCCTTTAACGCTATATGTCCTAGCCTGAGACAACCTAACATGTAGAATGTAATATTTTACAACATTCCTGGCGCCTAGGCACCTATTTCTCGGTGCGAACATCATATACGTCTATATCGCTATATATACTAGCCTAAGGCAACCTAACATGTCGAATGTAATATTTTGCTGCATTCCTGGCGCGCCGGCCCCTACTTCTCGGTGGGAACATTATATACGTCTATAACGTGGTATATCCTAGCCTAGGGCAATCCTAACGTCTCGGATGTAATATTTTACTACATTCGTGGCGCGCCGCCCGCTATTTCTCGATGGGAACATTATATACGTCTATATCGCTATATATCCTAGCCTAAGGCAACTTAACATGTCGAGTGTAATGTTTCACCACATTCCTGGCTCGTTGGCCCCTACTTCTCGGTGGGAACATTATATATGTCTATAACGCTGTATATCCTAACCTAAGGCAACCTAACATCTCGGATGTAGTATTTTACAACATTCCTGGCTCGTCGGCACCTACTTCTCGGTGGGAACGGTATATACGTCTATAACGTTATATATCCTAACCTAAGACAACTTAACATGTCGAGCGTAATATTTTACAACATTCTTGGCTCGTCGGCCCCTACTTCTCGGTGGGAACATTATATACGCCTATAACGCTATATATCCGAGCCTAAGGCAACCTAACACCTCGTATGTAATGTTTTACAACATTCCTGGCCTGTCGGCCCCTATTTCTCGGTGGGAACATTATATAAGTCAATAACGTTATATATCCTAACCTAAGGCAACCTAACATCTCGGATGTAATATTTTACAACATTCCCGTCACTTCGGCCCCTACTTCTCGGTGGGAACATTATATACGTCTATAACGTTATATGTCCTAGCCTGAGACAACCTAACATGTCGAATATAATATTTTACAACATTCCTGGCGCGTCGGCCCCTATTTTCTCCGTGGGAACATTGTATAAGTCAAAAACGTTATATATCCTAACCTAAGGCAACCTAACATCTCGGATGTAATATTTTACTACATTCCTGGCACGTCGGCGCCTACTTCTCGGTGGGAACATTATATATGTCTATAACGCTATATATCCTAACCTAAGGCAACCTAACATCTCGGATGTAATATTTTACTACATTCCTGGCACGTCGGCCCCTACTTCTTGGTGGGAACGTTATATACGTCTATAACGCTATATATCCTAGCCTAAGGCAAACTAACATGTCGAATGTAATATTTTACAACATTCCCGTCACTTCGGCCCCTACTTCTCGGTGGGAACATTATATACGTCTATATCGCTATATATCATAACGTAAGGCAACCTAACATGTCGAGCGTAATATTTTACAAAATTCCTGTCTCGTCGGCACCTACTTCTCGGTGGGAACTTTATATACGTCTATAACGTTATATATCCTAGCATAAGGCAACCTTACATGTCGAATGTAATATTTTACAATATTCCTGGCACGTCGGCAACTACTTCTAGGTGGGAACATTGTATACGTCTATAACGTTACATATCCTAGCCTAAGGCAACCTAACATCTCGGATGTAATATTTTACTACATTCCTGGCGCGCCGGTCCCTACTTTTCGGTGGGAACATTATATACGTCTATAACGTTATATATCCTAACCTAAGGGAACCTAACACCTCGAATGTAATGTTTTACAACATTCCTGGCGTGTCGGCCCCTATTTCACGGTGGGAACATTATATATGTCTATAACGCTATATATCCTAGCCTAAGGCAAACTAACATGTCGAATGGAATATTTTACAACATTCCCGTCACTACGGCCCCTACTTCTCGGTGGGAACATTATATACGTCTATAACGTTATATATCTTAGCCTAAGGCAATCCTAACACCTCGGATGTAATATTTTACAACATTCCTGGCGCGCCGGCACCTATTTCTCGGTGGGAACATCATATACGTCTATATCGCTATATATCCTAGCCTAAGGCAACCTAACATGTCGAGCGTAATATTTTACAACATTCCTGGCTCGTCGGCACCTACTTCTCGGTGGGAACTTTATATACGTCTTTAACGTTATATATCCTAGCATAAGGCATCCTTACATGTCGAATGTAATATTTTACAATATTCCTGGCGCGTCGGCAACTACTTCTCGGTGGGAACAGTATATCCGTCTATAACGTTATATATCCTAACCTAAGGCAACTTAACATGTCGAGTGTAATGTTTCACCACATTCCTGGCTCGTTGGCCCCTACTTCTTGGTGGGAACATAATGAGCGTCTATAACGTTATATATCCTAACCTAAGGCAACCTAACATCTCGGATGTAATATTTTACTACATTCCTGGCACGTCGGCGCCTACTTCTCGGTGGGAACATTATATATGTCTATAACGCTATATATCCTAACCTAAGGCAACCTAACATCTCGGATGTAATATTTTACTACATTCCTGGCACGTCGGCCCCTACTTCTAGGTGGGAACGTTATATACGTCTATAACGCTATATATCCTAGCCTAAGGCAAACTAACATGTCGAATGTAATATTTTACAACATTCCCGTCACTTCGGCCCCTACTTCTCGGTGGGAACATTATATACGTCTATATCGCTATATATCATAACGTAAGGCAACCTAACATGTCGAGCGTAATATTTTACAACATTCCTGGCCCGTCGGTCCCTACTTCTCGGTGGGAACATTATATACGTCTATAACGTTATATATCCTAACCTAAGGCAACCTAACATCTCGGATGTAATATTTTACAACATTCCCGTCACTTCGGCCCCTACTTCTCGGTGGGAACATTATATACGTCTATAACGTTATATGTCCTAGCCTGAGACAACCTAACATGTAGAATATAATATTTTACAACATTCCTGACGCGTCGGCCCCTATTTCTCCGTGGGAACATTATATAAGTCAAAAACGTTATATATCCTAACCTAAGACAACTTAACATCTCGGATGTAATATTTTACTACATTCCTGGCGTGTCGGCCCGTATTTCTCGGTGGGAACATTATATACGTCTTTAACGCTATATACCCTAGCCTATGGCAACCTAACTTGTCGAGCGTAATATTTTACAACATTCCTGGCGCGTCGGCACCTACTTCTCGGTCGGAACAGTATATACGTCTATAACGTTATATATCCTAGCCTAAGGCAATCCTAACCTGTCGAATGTAAAATTTTACATCAATCCTGGGGCGTCGGCCCCTATTTCTCGGTGGGAAAATTATATAAGTCAATAACGTTATATATCCCAACCTAAGGCAACCTAACATCTCGGATGTAATATTTTACAACATTCCCGTCAGTTCGGCCCCTACTTCTCGGTGGGAACATTATAAACGTCTATAACGATATATATCCTAGCCTAAGGCAATCCTAACATCTCGGATGTAATATTTTACAACATTCCTGGGGCGTCGGCCCCTATTTCTCGGTGGGAACATTATATAAGTCAATAACGTTATATATCCTAACCTAAGGCAACCTAACATCTCGGATGTAATATTTTACAACATTCCCGTCACTTCGGCCCCTACTTCTCGGTGGGAACATTATATACGTCTATAGCGTTATATGTCCTAGCCTGGGACAACCTAACATGTCGAATATAATATTTTACAACATTCCTGGCGCGTCGGCCCCTATTTCTCCGTGGGAACATTATATAAGTCAAAAACGTTATATATCCTAACCTAAGGCAACCTAACATCTCGGATGTAATATTTTACTACATTCCTGGCGCGCTAGCCCCTACTTCTCGGTGGGAACATTATATACGTCTATAACGTTATATATCCTAGTCTAAGGCAATCTTAACGTCTCGGATGTAATATTTTACAACATTCCTGGCGCGTCGGCACCTACTTCTCGGTCGGAACAGTATATACGTCTATAACGTTATATATCCTAGCCTAAGGCAATCCTAACATGTCGAATGTAAAATTTTACATCAATCCTGGGGCGTCGGCCCCTATTTCTCGGTAGGAAAATTAAATAAGTCAATAACGTTATATATCCCAACCTAAGGCATCCTAACATCTCGGATGTAATATTTTACAACATTCCCGTCACTTCGGCCCCTACTTCTCGGTGGGAACATTATATACGTCTATAGCGTTATATGTCCTAGCCTGGGACAACCTAACATGTCGAATATAATATTTTACAACATTCCTGGCGCGTCGGCCCCTATTTCTCCGTGGGAACATTATATAAGTCAAAAACGTTATATATCCTAACCTAAGGCAACCTAACATCTCGGATGTAATATTTTACTACATTCCTGGCGCGCTAGCCCCTACTTCTCGGTGGGAACATTATATACGTCTATAACGTTATATATCCTAGTCTAAGGCAATCTTAACGTCTCGGATGTAATATTTTACAACATTCCTGGCGCGTCGGCACCTACTTCTCGGTCGGAACAGTATATACGTCTATAACGTTATATATCCTAGCCTAAGGCAATCCTAACATGTCGAATGTAAAATTTTACATCAATCCTGGGGCGTCGGCCCCTATTTCTCGGTGGGAAAATTAAATAAGTCAATAACGTTATATATCCCAACCTAAGGCATCCTAACATCTCGGATGTAATATTTTACAACATTCCCGTCACTTCGGCCCCTACTTCTCGGTGGGAACATTATATACGTCTATAGCGTTATATGTCCTAGCCTGGGACAACGTAACATGTCGAATATAATATTTTACAACATTCCTGGCGCGTCGGCCCCTATTTCTCCGTGGGAACATTATATAAGTCAAAAACGTTATATATCCTAACCTAAGGCAACCTAACATCTCGGATGTAATATTTTACTACATTCCTGGCGCGCTAGCCCCTACTTCTCGGTGGGAACATTATATACGTCTATAACGTTATATATCCTAGCCTAAGGCAATCTTAACATGTCGAGTGTAATGTTTCACCACATTCCTGGCTCGGTGGCCCCTACTTCTCGGTGGGAACATTATATACGTCTATAACGCCATATATCCTAACCTAAGGGAACCTACCATCTCGGATGTAATATTTTACAATATTCCTGGCGCGTCGGCAACTACTTCTCGGTGGGAACATTATATACGTCTATAACGCTATATATCCTGACCTAAGGCAACTTAACATGTCGGATGTAATATTTTACAACATTCCTGGCGCGTCGGCACCTCCTTCTCGGTGGCAACATTATATATGTCTATAACGCTATATGTCCTAGCCTGAGACAACCTAACATGTCGAATATAATATTTTACAACATTCCTGGCGCGTCGGCCCCTATTTCTCCGTGGGAACATTATATACGTCTATAACGTTATATATCCTAACCTAAGGGAACCTAACATTTCGGATGTAATATTTTACAACATTCCTGGCGTGTCGGCCCGTATTTCTCGGTGGGAACATTATATACGTCTTTAACGCTATATATCCTAGGCTATGGGAACCTAACTTGTCGAGCGTAATATTTTACAACATTCCTGGCTCGTCGGTCCCTACTTCTCGGTGGGAACATTATATATGTCTATAACGCTATATATCCTAGCTTAAGGCAACCTAACACCTCGGATGTAATGTTTTACAACATTCCTGGCGTGTCGGCCCCTATTTCTCGGTGGGAACATTATATACGTCTTTAACAATATATATCCTAGCCTAAGGCAATCCTAACATGTCGATTGTATAATTTTAAAACATTCCCGTCACTTCGGCCCCTACTTCTCGGTGGGAACATTATATACGTCTATAACGTTATATATCCTAACCTAAGGGAACCTAACACCACGGATGTAATGATTTACAACATTCCTGGCGTGTCGGCCCCTATTTCTCGGTGGGAACATTATATATGTCTATAACGCTATATGTTCTAGCCTGAGACAACGTAACATGTCGAATATAATATTTTACAATATTCCTGGCGCGTCGGCAACTACTTCTCGGTGGGAACTGTATATACGTCTATAACGTTATATATCCTAACCTAAGACAACTTAACATGTCGAATGTAATATTTTACCACATTCCTGGCTCGTTGGCCCCTACTTCCCGGTGGGAACATTATATACGTCTATAACGTTATATATACTAACCTAAGGCAACTTAACATACCGGATGTAATATTTTACCACATTCCTGGCGCGCTGGCCCCTACTTCTCTTTGGGAACATTATATACGTCTATAACGCCATATATCCTAACTTAAGGCAACCAAAAATGTCGAGCGTAATATTTTACTACATTCCTGGCGTGTCGGCCCTTATTTCTCGGTGGGAATA
This sequence comes from Xylocopa violacea, assembly GCA_963969225.1. Taxonomy (NCBI): domain Eukaryota; kingdom Metazoa; phylum Arthropoda; class Insecta; order Hymenoptera; family Apidae; genus Xylocopa; species Xylocopa violacea. The sequence continues at coordinate 3,971,767 of CAXAJV010000835.1, forward strand.
TTATATACGCCTTTAACGCTATATGTCCTAGCCTGAGACAACCTAACATGTCGAATGTAATATTTTACAACATTCCTGGCGCGTCGGCACCTACTTCTCGGTCGGAACAGTATATACGTCTATAACGTTATATATCCTAGCCTAAGGCAATCCTAACATGTCGAATGTAAAATTTTACATCATTCCTGGGGCGTCGGCCCCTATTTCTGGGTGGGAAAATTATATAAGTCAATAACGTTATATATCCCAACCTAAGGCAACCTAACATCTCGGATGTAATATTTTACAGCATTCCCGTCAGTTCGGCCCCTACTTCTCGGTGGGAACATTATATACGTCTATAACGATATATATCCTAGCCTGAGGCAATCCTAACATCTCGGATGTAATATTTTACAACATTCCTGGGGCGTCGGCCCCTATTTGTCGGTGGGAACATTATATACGTCTATAACTTTACATATCCTAGCCTAAGGCAACCTAACATCTCGGATGTAATATTTCACTACATTCCTGGCGCGCCGGCCCCCACTTCTCGGTGGGAACATTATATACGTCTATATCGCTATATATCATAGCCTAAGGCAACCTAACATGTCGAGCGTAATATTTTACAACATTCCTGGCTCGTCAGCCTCTACTTCTCGGGGGGAACATTATATACGTCTATAACGTTATATATCCTAACCTAAGGGAACCTAACATCTCGGATGTAATATTTGACAACATTCTTGTCGCGTCGGCCCGTACTCCTCGGTGGGAATATCGTATACGTCTATAACGTTATATATCCTAGCCTAAGGCAATCCTAACACGTCGAATGTAATATTTTACAACATTCCTGGCGCGGCGGCCCCAACTTCTCGGTGGGAACATTATATACGTCTATATCGCTATATATCCTAGCCTAAGGCAACCTAACATGTCGAGCGTAATATTTTGCAACATTCCTGTCTCGTCGGCACCTACTTCTCGGTGGGAACTTTATATACGTCTATAACGTTATATATCCTAGCATAAGGCAACCTTACATGTCGAATCTAATATTTTACAATATTCCTGGCACGTCGGCAACTACTTCTAGGTGGGAACATTATATACGTCTATAACGTTACATATCCTAGCCTAAGACAACCTAACATCTCGGATGTAATATTTTACTACATTCCTGGCGCGCCGGCCCCTACTTTTCGGTGGGAACATTATATACGTCTGTAACGCTATATATCCTAGCCTAAGGCAATCCTAACATCTCGGAAGTAATATTTTACAACATTCCTAGCGCGTCGGCACCTACTTCTCGGTGGGAACATTATATACGTCTATAACGTTATATATCCTACCCTAAGGCAACCTAACATTTCGGATGTAATATTTTACTACATTCGTGGCGCGCCGGCCCCTACTTCTCGGTGGGAACATTATATACGTCTATAACGCCATATATCCTAACCTAAGGGAACCTAACATCTCGGATGTAATATTTTACTACATTCCTGGCACGTCGGCACCTCCTTCTTGGTGGGAACATTATATACGTCTATAACGCTATATATCCTAGCCTAAGGCAAACTAACATGTCGAATGTAATATTTTACAACATTCCCGTCACTTTGGCACTACTTCTCGGTGGGAACATTATATACGTCTATAACGCTATATATCTTAGCCTAAGGCAATCCTAACATCTCGGATGTAATATTTTACAACATTCCTGGGGCGTCGGCCCCTATTTCTCGGTGGGAACATTATATAAGTCAATAACGTTATATATCCTAACCTAAGGCAACCTAACATCTCGGATGTAATATTTTACAATATTCCCGTCACATCGGCCCCTACTTCTCGGTGGGAACATTATATACGTCTATAACGTTATATGTCCTAGCCTGAGACAACCCAACATGTCGAATATAATATTTTACAACATTCCTGGCGCGTCGGACCCTATTTCTCCGTGGGAACATTATATAAGTCAAAAACGTTATATATCCTAACCTAAGGCAACCTAACATCTCGGATGTAATATTTTACTACATTCCTGGCGCGCTAGCCCCTACTTCTCGGTGGGAACATTATATACGTCTATAACGCCATATATCCTAACTTAAGGCAACAAAAAATGTCGAGCGTAATATTTTACTACATTCCTGGCGTGTCGGCCCTTATTTCTCGGTGGGAATATTATATACGCCTTTAACGCTATATGTCCTAGCCTGAGACAACCTAACATGTCGAATGTAATATTTTACAATATTCCTGGCGCGTCGGCAACTACGTCTCGGTGGGAACAGTATATACGTCTATAACGTTATATATCCTAACCTAAGGCAACTTAACATGTAGGATGTAATATTTTACAACATTCCTGGCGCGTCGGCACCTCCTTCTCGGTGGGAACATTATATACGTCTATAACGTTATATATCCTAACCTAAGGGAACCTAACACCTCGAATGTAATGTTTTACAACATACCTGGCGTGTCGGCCCGTATTTCTCGGTGGGAACATTATATATGTCTATAACGCTATATATCCTAGCCTAAGGCAAACTAACATGTCGAATGTAATATTTTACAAGATTTCTGGCTCGTCGGTCCCTACTTCTCGGTCGGAACAGTACATACGTCTATAACGTTATATATCCTAGACTAAGGCGACCCTAACATGTCGAATGTAAAATTTTACATCATTCCTGGGGCGTCGGCCCCTATTTCTGGGTGGGAAAATTATATAAGTCAATAACGTTATATATCCCAACCTAAGGCAACCTAACATCTCGGATGTAATATTTTACAACATTCCCGTCAGTTCGGCCCCTACTTCTCGGTGGGAACATTATATACGTCTATAACGATATATATCCTAGCCTAAGGCAATCCTAACATCTCGGATGTAATATTTTACAACATTCCTGGGGCGTCGGCCCCTATTTCTCGGTGGGAACATTATATACGTCTATATCGCTATATATCCTAGCCTAAGGCAACCTAACATGTCGAGCGTAATATTTTACAACATTCCTGGCTCGTCGGCACCTACTTCTCGGTGGGAACTTTATATACGTCTATAACGTTATATATCCTAGCATAAGGCAACCTTACATGTCGAATGTAATATTTTACAATATTCCTGGCACGTCGGCAACTACTTCTACTTGGGAACATTATATACGTCTATAACGTTACATATCCTAGCCTAAGGCAACCTAACATCTCGGATGTAACATTTTACTACATTCCTGGAGCGCCGGCCCCTACTTTTCGGTGGGAACATTATATACGTCTGTAACGCTATATATCCTAGCCTAAGGCAATCCTAACATCTCGGAAGTAATATTTTACAACATTCCTAGCGCGTCGGCACCTACTTCTCGGTGGGAACATTATATACGTCTATAACGTTATATATCCTACCCTAAGGCAACCTAACATTTCGGATGTAATATTTTACTACATTCGTGGCGCGCCGGCCCCTACTTCTCTGTGGGAACATTATATACGTCTATAACGCCATATATCCTAACCTAAGGGAACCTAACATCTCGGATGTAATATTTTACTACATTCCTGGCACGTCGGCCCCTACATCTTGGTGGGAACATTATATACGTCTATAACGCTATATATCCTAGCCTAAGGCAAACTAACATGTCGAATGTAATATTTTACAACATTCCGGTCACTTCGGCCCCTACTTCTCGGTGGGAACATTATATACGTCTATAACGCTATATATCTTAGCCTAAGGCAATCCTAACATCTCGGATGTAATATTTTACAACATTCCTGGGGCGTCGGCCCCTATTTCTCGGTGGGAACATTATATAAGTCAATAACGTTATATATCCTAACCTAAGGTAACCTAACATCTCGGATGTAATATTTTACAACATATCCGTCACTTCGGCCCCTACTTCTCGGTGGGAACATTATATACGTCTATAACGTTATATATCTTAGCCTAAGGCAATCCTAACACCTCGGATATAATATTTTACAACATTCCTGGCGCGCCGGCACCTATTTCTCGGTGGGAACATTATATATGTCTATAACGCTATATGTTCTAGCCTGAGACAGCCTAACATGTCGAATATAATATTTTACAATATTCCTGGCGCGTCGGCAACTACTTCTCGGTGGGAACTGTATATACGTCTATAACGTTATATATCCTAACCTAAGACAACTTAACATGTCGAATGTAATATTTTACCACATTCCTGGCTCGTTGGCCCCTACTTCTCGGTGGGAACATTATATACGTCTATAACGTTATATATCCTAACCTAAGGCAACCTAACATACGGGATGTAATATTTTACCACATTCCTGGAGCGCTGGCCCCTACTTCTCGGTGGGAACATTATATACGTCTATAACACCATATATCCTAACTTAAGGCAACCAAAAATGTCGAGCGTAATATTTTACTACATTCCTGGCGTGTCGGCCCTTATTTCTCGGTGGGAATATTATATACGCCTTTAACGCTATATGTCCTAGCCTGAGACAACCTAACATGTAGAATGTAATATTTTACAATATTCCTGGCACGTCGGCCACTACTTCTCGGTGGGATCATTATATAAGTCTATAACGCTATATATCGTAGCTTAAGGCAAACTAACATGTCGAATGTAATATTTTACAACATTCCCGTCACTTCGGCACCTACTTCTCGGTGGGAACATTATATACGTCTATATCGCTATATATCATAACGTAAGGCAATCTAACATGTCGAGCGTAATGTTTTACAACATTCCTTGCTCGTCGGTCCCTACTTCTCGGTGGGAACATTATATACGTCTATAACGTTATATATCCTAGTCTAAGGCAACCTAACATCTCGGATGTAATATTTTACTACATTCGTGTCGCACCGGCCCCTACTTCTCGGTGGGAACATTGTATACGTCAATAACGTTATATATCCTAACCTAAGGCAACCTAACATCTCGGATGTAATATTTTACAACATTCCCGTCACTTCGGGCCCTACTTCTCGTTGGGAACATTATATACGTCTATAACGTTATATGTCCTAGCCTGAGACAACCTAACATGTCGAATATAATATTTTACAACATTCCTGGCGCGTCGGCCCCTATTTCTCGGTGGGAACATTATATACGTCTATAACGCCATATATCCTAACTTAAGGCAACAAAAAATGTCGAGCGTAATATTTTACTACATTCCTGGCGTGTCGGCCCTTATTTCTCGGTGGGAATATTATATACGCCTTTAACGCTATATGTCCTAGCCTGAGACAACCTAACATGTCGAATGTAATATTTTACAATATTCCTGGCGCGTCGGCAACTACTTCTCGGTGGGAACTTTATATACGTCTATAACGTTATATATCCTAACCTAAGGCAACTTAACATGTCGGATGTAATATTTTACAACATGCCTGGCGCGTCGGCACCTCCTTCTCGGTGGGAACATTATATACGTCTATAACGTTATATATCCTAACCTAAGGGAACCTAACACCTCGAATGTAATGTTTTACAACATTCCTGGCGTGTCGGCCCCTATTTCTCGGTGGGAACATTATATAAGTCAATAACGTTATATATCCTAACCTAAGGCAACCTAACATCTCGGATGTAATATTTTACAACATTCCCGTCACTTCGGCCCCTACTTCTCGGTGGGAACATTTTGTACGTCTATAACGTTATATATCTTAGCCTAAGGCAATCCTAACACCTCGGATGTAATATTTTACAACATTCCTGGCGCGCCGGCACCTATTTCTCGGTGGGAACATTATATACGTCTATATCGCTATATATACTAGCCTAAGGCAACCTAACATGTCGAATGTAATATTTTACAGCATTCCTGGCGCGCCGGCCCCTACTTCTCGGTGGGAACATTATATACGACTATAACGTGATATATCCTAGCCTAAGGCAATCCTAACATCTCGGATGTAATATTTTACTACATTCGTGGCGCGCCGCCCGCTATTTCTCGATGGGAACATTATATACGTCTATATCGCTATATATCCTAGCCTAAGGCAACCTAACATGTCGAGCGTAATATTTTACAACTTTCCTGGCTCGTCGGCACGTACTTCTCGGTGGGAACTTTATATACGTCTATAACGTTATATATCCTAGCATAAGGCATCCTTACATGTCGAATGTAATATTTTACAATATTCCTGGCGCGTCGGCACCTACTTCTCGGTGGGAACTTTATATACGTTTATAACGTTATATATCCTAGCCTAAGGCATACTTACATGTCGAATGTAATATTTTACAATATTCCTGGCGCGTCGGCAACTACTTCTCGTTGGGAACATTATATACGTCTATAACGTTATATATCCTAACCTAAGGCAACCTAACATATCGGATGTAATATTTTACAACATTCCTGGCGCGTCGGCACCTCCTTCTCGGTGGGAACATTATGTACGTCTATATCGCTATATATCCTAGCCTAAGGCAACCTAACATGTCGAGCGTAATATTTTACAACATTCCTGGCTCGTCGGCACCTACTTCTCGGTGGGAACTTTATATACGTCTATAACGTTATATATCCTAGCCTAAGGCAGCCTTACATGTCGAATGTAATATTTTACAATATTCCTGGCGCGTCGGCAACTACTTCTCGGTGGGAACAGTATATCCGTCTATAACGTTATATATCCTAACCTAAGGCAACTTAACATGTCGAATGTAATGTTTCACCACATTCCTGGCTCGTTGGCCCCTACTTCTCGGTGGGAGCATTATGAGCGTCTATAACGTTATATATCCTAACCTAAGACAACCTAACATCTCGGATGTAATATTTTACTACATTCCTGGCGCGCCGGCCCCTACTTCTCGGTGGGAACATTATATACGTCTATAACGTTATATATCCTAGCCTAAGGCAACCTAACATATCGGATGTAATATTTTACAACATTCCTGGCGCGTCGGCACCTCCTTCTCGGTGGGAACATTATGTACGTCTATATCGCTATATATCCTAGCCTAAGGCAACCTAACATGTCGAGCGTAATATTTTACAACATTCCTGGCTCGTCGGAACCTACTTCTCGGTGGGGACTTTATATACGTCTATAACGTTATATATCCTAGCCTAAGGCATCCTTACATGTCGAATGTAATATTTTACAATATTCCTGGCGCGTCGGCAACTACTTCTCGGTGGAAACAGTATATCCGTCTATAACGTTATATATCCTAACCTAAGGCAACTTAACATGTCGAATGTAATGTTTCACCACATTCCTGGCTCGTTGGCCCCTACTTCTCGGTGGGAACATTATATATGTCTATAACGCTATATATCCTAACCTAAGGCAACCTAACATCTCGGATGTAATATTTTACTACATTCCAGGCACGTCGGCCCCTACTTCTTGGTGGGAACATTATATACGTCTATAATGCTATATATCCTAGCCTAAGGCAAACTAACATGTCGAATGTAATATTTTACAACATTCCCGTCACTTCGGCCCCTACTTCTCGGTGGGAACATTATATACGTATATAACGCTATATATCTTAGCCTAAGGCAATCCTAACATCTCGGATGTAATATTTTACAACATTCCTGGGGCGTCGGCCCCTAGTTCTCGGTGGGAACATTATATAAGTCAATAACGTTATATATCCTAACCTGAGACAACCTAACATCTCGGATGTAATATTTTACAACATTCCCGTCACTTCGGCCCCTACTTCTCGGTGGGAACATTATATACGTCTATAACGTTATATATCTTAGCCTAAGGCAATCCTAACACCTCGGATGTAATATTTTACAACATTCCTGGCGCGCCGGCACCTATTTCTCGGTGGGAACATCATATACGTCTATATCGCTATATATACTAGCCTAAGGCAACCTAACATGTCGAATGTTATATTTTACAGCATTCCTGGCGCGCCGGCCCCTACTTCTCGGTGGGAACATTATATACGTCTATAACGTGATATATCCTAGCCTAAGGCAATCCTAACGTCTCGGATGTAATATTTTAGTACATTCGTGGCGCGCCGCCCGCTATTTCTCGATGCGAACATTATATACGTCTATATCGCTACATATCCTAGCCTAAGGCAACCTAACATGTCGAGCGTAATATTTTACAACATTCCTGGCTCGTCGGCACCTACTTCTCGGTGGGAACTTTATATACGTCTATAACGTTATATATCCTAGCATAAGGCATCCTTACATGTCGAATGTAATATTTTACAATATTCCTGGCGCGTCGGCAACTACTTCTCGGTGGGAACAGTATATCCGTCTATAACGTTATATATCCTAACCTAAGGCAACTTAACATGTCGAGTGTAATGTTTCACCACATTCCTGGCTCGTTGGCCCCTACTTCTTGGTGGGAACATTATGAGCGTCTATAACGTTATATATCCTAACCTAAGGCAACCTAACATCTCGGATGTAATATTTTACTACATTCCTGGCACGTCGGCGCCTACTTCTCGGTGGGAACATTATATATGTCTATAACGCTATATATCCTAACCTAAGGCAACCTAACATCTCGGATGTAATATTTTACTACATTCCTGGCACGTCGGCCCCTACTTCTTGGTGGGAACGTTATATACGTCTATAACGCTATATATCCTAGCCTAAGGCAAACTAACATGTCGAATGTAATATTTTACAACATTCCCGTCACTTCGGCCCCTACTTCTCGGTGGGAACATTATATACGTATATAACGCTATATATCTTAGCCTAAGGCAATCCTAACATCTCGGATGTAATATTTTACAACATTCCTGGGGCGTCGGCCCCTATTTCTCGGTGGGAACATTATATAAGTCAATAACGTTATATATCCTAACCTGAGACAACCTAACATCTCGGATGTAATATTTTACAACATTCCCGTCACTTCGGCCCCTACTTCTCGGTGGGAACATTATATACGTCTATAACGTTATATATCTTAGCCTAAGGCAATCCTAACACCTCGGATGTAATATTTTACAACATTCCTGGCGCGCCGGCACCTATTTCTCGGTGGGAACATCATATACGTCTATATCGCTATATATACTAGCCTAAGGCAACCTAACATGTCGAATGTTATATTTTACAGCATTCCTGGCGCGCCGGCCCCTACTTCTCGGTGGGAACATTATATACGTCTATAACGTGATATATCCTAGCCTAAGGCAATCCTAACGTCTCGGATGTAATATTTTAGTACATTCGTGGCGCGCCGCCCGCTATTTCTCGATGCGAACATTATATACGTCTATATCGCTATATATCCTAGCCTAAGGCAACCTAACATGTCGAGCGTAATATTTTACAACATTCCTGGCTCGTCGGCACCTACTTCTCGGTGGGAACTTTATATACGTCTATAACGTTATATATCCTAGCATAAGGCATCCTTACATGTCGAATGTAATATTTTACAATATTCCTGGCGCGTCGGCAACTACTTCTCGGTGGGAACTTTATATACGTCTATAACGTTATATATCCTAACCTAAGGCAACTTAACATGTCGGATGTAATATTTTACAACATGCCTGGCGCGTCGGCACCTCCTTCTCGGTGGGAACATTATATACGTCTATAACGTTATATATCCTAACCTAAGGGAACCTAACACCTCGAATGTAATGTTTTACAACATTCCTGGCGTGTCGGCCCCTATTTCTCGGTGGGAACATTATATAAGTCAATAACGTTATATATCCTAACCTAAGGCAACCTAACATCTCGGATGTAATATTTTACAACATTCCCGTCACTTCGGCCCCTACTTCTCGGTGGGAACATTTTGTACGTCTATAACGTTATATATCTTAGCCTAAGGCAATCCTAACACCTCGGATGTAATATTTTACAACATTCCTGGCGCGCCGGCACCTATTTCTCGGTGGGAACATTATATACGTCTATATCGCTATATATACTAGCCTAAGGCAACCTAACATGTCGAATGTAATATTTTACAGCATTCCTGGCGCGCCGGCCCCTACTTCTCGGTGGGAACATTATATACGACTATAACGTGATATATCCTAGCCTAAGGCAATCCTAACATCTCGGATGTAATATTTTACTACATTCGTGGCGCGCCGCCCGCTATTTCTCGATGGGAACATTATATACGTCTATATCGCTATATATCCTAGCCTAAGGCAACCTAACATGTCGAGCGTAATATTTTACAACTTTCCTGGCTCGTCGGCACGTACTTCTCGGTGGGAACTTTATATACGTCTATAACGTTATATATCCTAGCATAAGGCATCCTTACATGTCGAATGTAATATTTTACAATATTCCTGGCGCGTCGGCACCTACTTCTCGGTGGGAACTTTATATACGTTTATAACGTTATATATCCTAGCCTAAGGCATACTTACATGTCGAATGTAATATTTTACAATATTCCTGGCGCGTCGGCAACTACTTCTCGTTGGGAACATTATATACGTCTATAACGTTATATATCCTAACCTAAGGCAACCTAACATATCGGATGTAATATTTTACAACATTCCTGGCGCGTCGGCACCTCCTTCTCGGTGGGAACATTATGTACGTCTATATCGCTATATATCCTAGCCTAAGGCAACCTAACATGTCGAGCGTAATATTTTACAACATTCCTGGCTCGTCGGCACCTACTTCTCGGTGGGAACTTTATATACGTCTATAACGTTATATATCCTAGCCTAAGGCAGCCTTACATGTCGAATGTAATATTTTACAATATTCCTGGCGCGTCGGCAACTACTTCTCGGTGGGAACAGTATATCCGTCTATAACGTTATATATCCTAACCTAAGGCAACTTAACATGTCGAATGTAATGTTTCACCACATTCCTGGCTCGTTGGCCCCTACTTCTCGGTGGGAGCATTATGAGCGTCTATAACGTTATATATCCTAACCTAAGACAACCTAACATCTCGGATGTAATATTTTACTACATTCCTGGCGCGCCGGCCCCTACTTCTCGGTGGGAACATTATATACGTCTATAACGTTATATATCCTAGCCTAAGGCAACCTAACATATCGGATGTAATATTTTACAACATTCCTGGCGCGTCGGCACCTCCTTCTCGGTGGGAACATTATGTACGTCTATATCGCTATATATCCTAGCCTAAGGCAACCTAACATGTCGAGCGTAATATTTTACAACATTCCTGGCTCGTCGGAACCTACTTCTCGGTGGGGACTTTATATACGTCTATAACGTTATATATCCTAGCCTAAGGCATCCTTACATGTCGAATGTAATATTTTACAATATTCCTGGCGCGTCGGCAACTACTTCTCGGTGGAAACAGTATATCCGTCTATAACGTTATATATCCTAACCTAAGGCAACTTAACATGTCGAATGTAATGTTTCACCACATTCCTGGCTCGTTGGCCCCTACTTCTCGGTGGGAACATTATATATGTCTATAACGCTATATATCCTAACCTAAGGCAACCTAACATCTCGGATGTAATATTTTACTACATTCCAGGCACGTCGGCCCCTACTTCTTGGTGGGAACATTATATACGTCTATAATGCTATATATCCTAGCCTAAGGCAAACTAACATGTCGAATGTAATATTTTACAACATTCCCGTCACTTCGGCCCCTACTTCTCGGTGGGAACATTATATACGTATATAACGCTATATATCTTAGCCTAAGGCAATCCTAACATCTCGGATGTAATATTTTACAACATTCCTGGGGCGTCGGCCCCTAGTTCTCGGTGGGAACATTATATAAGTCAATAACGTTATATATCCTAACCTGAGACAACCTAACATCTCGGATGTAATATTTTACAACATTCCCGTCACTTCGGCCCCTACTTCTCGGTGGGAACATTATATACGTCTATAACGTTATATATCTTAGCCTAAGGCAATCCTAACACCTCGGATGTAATATTTTACAACATTCCTGGCGCGCCGGCACCTATTTCTCGGTGGGAACATCATATACGTCTATATCGCTATATATACTAGCCTAAGGCAACCTAACATGTCGAATGTTATATTTTACAGCATTCCTGGCGCGCCGGCCCCTACTTCTCGGTGGGAACATTATATACGTCTATAACGTGATATATCCTAGCCTAAGGCAATCCTAACGTCTCGGATGTAATATTTTAGTACATTCGTGGCGCGCCGCCCGCTATTTCTCGATGCGAACATTATATACGTCTATATCGCTACATATCCTAGCCTAAGGCAACCTAACATGTCGAGCGTAATATTTTACAACATTCCTGGCTCGTCGGCACCTACTTCTCGGTGGGAACTTTATATACGTCTATAACGTTATATATCCTAGCATAATGCATCCTTACATGTCGAATGTAATATTTTACAATATTCCTGGCGCGACGGCAACTACTTCTCGGTGGGAACAGTATATCCGTCTATAACGTTATATATCCTAACCTAAGGCAACTTAACATGTCGAGTGTAATGTTTCACCACATTCCTGGCTCGTTGGCCCCTACTTCTCGGTGGGAACATTATGAGCGTCTATAACGTTATATATCCTAACCTAAGGCAACCTAACATCTCGGATGTAATATTTTACTACATTCCTGGCACGTCGTCGCCTACTTCTCGGTGGGAACATTATATATGTCTATAACGCTATATATCCTAACCTAAGGCAACCTAACATCTCGGATGTAATATTTTACTACATTCCTGGCTCTTCGGCCCCTACTTCTCGGTGGAAACATTATATACGTCTATAGCGTTACTTATCCTAGCCTAAGGCAACCCAACATCTCGGATGTTATATTTTACTACATTCGTGGCGCGCCGGCCCCTACTTCTCAGTGGGAACATTATATACGTCTATAACGCCATATATCCTAACCTAAGGGAACCTAACATCTCGGATGTAATATTTTACAATATTCCTGGCGCGTCGGCAACTACTTCTCGGTGGGAACATTATATACGTCTATAACGCTATATATCCTGACCTAAGGCAACTTAACATGTCGGATGTAATATTTTACAACATTCCTGGCGCGTCGGCACCTCCTTCTCGGTGGCAACATTATATATGTCTATAACGCTATATGTCCTAGCCTGAGACAACCTAACATGTCGAATGTAATATTTTACAACATTCCTGGCGCGTCGGCACCTACTTCTCGGTCGGAACAGTATATACGTCTATAACGTTATATATCCTAGCCTAAGGCAATCCTAACATGTCGAATGTAAAATTTTACATCATTCCTGGGGCGTCGGCCCCTATTTCTGGGTGGGAAAATTATATAAGTCAATAACGTTATATATCCCAACCTAAGGCAACCTAACATCTCGGATGTAATATTTTACAACATTCCCGTCAGTTCGGCCCCTACTTCTCGGTGGGAACATAATATACGTCTATAACGATATATATCCTATCCTGAGGCAATCCTAACATCTCGGATGTAATATTTTACAACATTCCTGGGGCGTCGGCCCCTATTTCTCGGTGGGAACATTATATACGTCTATAACTTTACATATCCTAGCCTAAGGCAACCTAACATCTCGGATGTAATATTTCACTACATTCCTGGCGCGCCGGCCCCCACTTCTCGGTGGGAACATTATATACGTCTATAACGTTATATATCCTAACCTAAGGGAACCTAACATCTCGGATGTAATATTTGACAACATTCTTGTCGTGTCGGCCCGTACTCCTCGGTGGGAATATCGTATACGTCTATAACCTTATATATCCTAGCCTAAGGCAATCCTAACACGTCGAATGTAATATTTTACAACATTCCTGGCGCGGCGGCCCCTACTTCTCGGTGGGAACATTATATACGTCTATAACGCTATATATCCTAGCTTAAGGCAACCTAACACCTCGGATGTAATGTTTTACAACATTCCTGGCGTGTCGGCCCCTATTTCTCGGTGGGAACATTATATACGTCCTTAACAATATATATCCTAGCCTAAGGCAATCCTAACATGTCGAATGTATAATTTTAAAACATTCCCGTCACTTCGGCCCCTACTTCTCGGTGGGAACATTATATACGTCTATAACGTTATATATCCTAACCTAAGGGAACCTAACACCACGGATGTAATGATTTACAACATTCCTGGCGTGTCGGCCCCTATTTCTCGGTGGGAACATTATATATGTCTATAACGCTATATGTTCTAGCCTGAGACAACCTAACATGTCGAATATAATATTTTACAATATTCCTGGCGCGTCGGCAACTACTTCTCGGTGGGAACTGTATATACGTCTATAACGTTATATATCCTAACCTAAGACAACTTAACATGTCGAATGTAATATTTTACCACATTCCTGGCTCGTTGGCCCCTACTTCTCGGTGGGAACATTATATACGTCTATAATGTTATATATCCTAACCTAAGGCAACCTAACATACCGGATGTAATATTTTACCACATTCCTGGCGCGCTGGCCCCTACTTCTCGTTGGGAACATTATATACGTCTATAACGCCATATATCCAAACTTAAGGCAACCAAAAATGTCGAGCGTAATATTTTACTACATTCCTGGCGTGTCGGCCCTTATTTCTCGGTGGGAATATTATATACGCCTTTAACGCTATATGTCCTAGCCTGAGACAACCTAACATGTCGAATGTAATATTTTACAATATTCCTGGCGCGTCGGCAACTACTTCTCGGTGGGAACAGTATATACGTCTATAACCTTATATATCCTGACCTAAGGCAACTTAACATGTCGGATGTAATATTTTACAACATTCCTGGCGCGTCGGCACCTCCTTCTTGGTGGCAACATTATATACGTCTATAACGTTATATATCCTAACCTAAGGGAACCTAACACCTCGGATGTAATGTTTTACAACATTCCTGGCGTGTCGGCCCGTATTTCTCGGTGGGAACATTATATACGTCTTTAACGCTATATATCCTAGCCTATGGCATCCTAACTTGTCGAGCGTAATATTTTACAACATTCCTGGCGCGTCGGCACCTACTTCTCGGTCGGAACAGTATATACGTCTATAACGTTATATATCCTAGCCTAAGGCAATCCTAACATGTCGAATGTAAAATTTTACATCATTCCTGGGGCGTCGGCCCCTATTTCTGGGTGGGAAAATTATATAAGTCAATAACGTTATATATCCCAACCTAAGGCAACCTAACATCTCGGATGTAATATTTTACAACATTCCCGTCAGTTCGGCCCCTACTTCTCGGTGGGAACATTATATACGTCTATAACGTTATATATCCTAGCCTAAGGCAATCTTAACATCTCGGATGTAATATTTTACAACATTCCTGGCTCGTCGGCACCTACTTCTCGGTGGGAACATTATATACGTCTATAACGTTATATATCCTAACCTAAGGGAACCTAACTCCTCGGATGTAATGTTTTACAACATTCCTGGCGTGTCGGCCCCTATTTCTCGGTGGGAATATTATATACGTCTTTAACGCTATATGTCCTAGCCTGAGACAACCTAACATGTCGAATGTAATGTTTTACATTATTCCTGGCGCGTCGGCAACTACTTCTCGGTGGGAACGTTACATACTTCTATAACGTTATATATCCTAACCTAAGACAACTTAACATGTCGAGCGTAATATTTTACAACATTCCAGGCTCGTCGGCCCCTACTCCTCGGTGGGAACATTATATACGCCTATAACGCTATATATCCGAGCCTAAGGCAACCTAACACCTCGGATGTAATGTTTTACAACATTCCTGGCGTGTCGGCCCCTATTTCTCGGTGGGAACATTATACACCTCTTTAACGATGTATATCCTAGCCTAAGGCAATCCTAACATGTCGAAAGTATAATTTTACAACATTCCTGAGGCGTCGGCCCCTATTTCTCCGTGGGAACATTATATACGTCTGTAACGCTATATATCCTAACCTAAGGCAACCTAACATCTCGGATGTAATATTTTACAACATTCCTGGCGCGTCGGCACCTCCTTCTCGGTGGGAACATTATGTACGTCTATATCGCTATATATCCTAGCCTAAGGCAACCTAACATGTCGAGCGTAATATTTTACAACATTCCTGGCTCGTCGGCACCTACTTCTCGGTGGGGACCTTATATACGTCTATAACGTTATATATCCTAGCCTAAGGCATCCTTACATGTCGAATGTAATGTTTCACCACATTCCTGGCTCGTTGGCCCCTACTTCTCGGTGGGAACATTATGAGCGTCTATAACGTTATATATCCTAACCTAAGGCAACCTAACATCTCGGATGTAATATTTTACTACATTCCTGGCACGTCGGCCCCTACTTCTCGGTGGGAACATTATATATGTCTATAACGCTATATATCCTAACCTAAGGCAACCTAACATCTCGGATGTAATATTTTACTACATTCCTGGCACGTCGGCCCCTACTTCTTGGTGGGAACATTATATACGTCTATAACGCTATATATCCTAGCCTAAGGCAACCTAACATGTCGAGCGTAATATTTTACAACATTCCTGGCTCGTCGGCGCCTACATCTCGGCGGGGACTTTATATATGTCTATAACGTCATATATCCTAACGGAAGGCAACCTAACATCTCCGACGTAGTATTTTCCAACATTCCTGGCGCGTGGGCACCTACTACTCGATGGGAACAGTATATACGTCTGTAACGTCATATATCCTGGCGTAAGGCAACCTAACATCTCGGATGTAAAATTTTACAACATTCCTGGCATGTCGGTCCATACGTCTCGGAGGGAACATTATATACGTCTATAACGATATATATCCTAACGTAAGGCAACCTAACATCTCGGACGTAATCTTTTACAACATTCCTGGTGTGTCGGCCCGTACTTCTCGGTGGGAAAATCATATACGTCTATGACGCTGTATATCCTAACCTAAGGCAACCTAACATCTGGGATGTAATATTTTACAACATTCCGGGCATGTCGGTCCCTACGTCTCGGTGGGAACATTATATATGTCTATATCGATATATATCCTAACCTAAGGCAACCAAACATCTGGCATGTAATATTTTACAACATTCGTGGCATGTCGGTCCCTTCGTCTCGGAGGGAACATTACATACGTCTATAACGATATATATCCTAACGTAGGGCAACCTAACATCTCGGACGTAATCTTTTACAACATTCCTGGCACGTTGGTTCCTACTTCTCGGTGGGAACATTATATACGTCAATAACGTTATATATCATAACCTAAGACAAACTAACCTCTCTATCGCATTATTTTGCAACATTCCTGGCGTGATGGCGCCTACTTCCCGATGGCGACATTATATACGTCTATAACGTTGTATATCCTAACCTAACGCAACCTAACATCTCGGATGTAATACTTGACCACATTCCTGGCGTGTCGGCCCCTATTTCAGGGTGGGAACATTATATACGTCTATAACGCTATATATCCTAGCCTAAGGCAACCTAACATGTCGAGTGTAATATTTTACAACATTCCTGGCGCGTCGGCAACTTCTTCTCGGTGGGAACAGTATATACGTCTATAACGTTATATATCGTAACCTAAGGCACCCTAACACCTCGGATGTAATGTTTTACAACATTCCTTGCGTGACGGCCCCTATTTCTCGGTGGGAATATCATATACGTCTATAACGCTATATATCCTAGCCTAGGGCAATCCTAACATGTCGGATGTAATATTGTAAAACATTCCTCGCGTGCCGGCCCCTACTTCTCGGTGGGAACATTATATACGTCTATAACGTCATATATCCTAACCTAAGGGAAATTAACATCTATGATGTAATATTTGACATCATTCCTGGCGTGTCGGCCCCTACTTCTCGGTGGGAACATTATATACGTCTATAACGTTATATATCCTAACCTAAGGGAACCTAACACCTCGGATGTAATATTTTACTACATTCCTGGCCCGCCGGCCCCTACTTCTCGGTGGGAACATTATATACGTCTATAACGCTATATATCCTAGCCTAAGGCAATCCTAACATATCGAGAGTAATATTTTACAACATTCCTGGCTCGTCGGCCCCTACTTCTCTATGGGAACATTATATACGTCAATAACGTTATATATCCTAACCTAAGGCAACCTAACATCTCAGATTTAATGTTTTACAACATTCCTGGCTTGTCGGCGCCTACATCTCGGCGCGGACTTTATATATGTCTATAACGTCATATATCCTAACCTAAGGCAACCTAACATCTCCGACGTAGTATTTTACAACATTCCTGGCGCGTCGGCACCTACTTCTCGGTGGGACAGTATATACGTCTAGAACGTTATATATCCTAACCTAAGGCAACGTAACGTCTCTAGCGTAATATTTTACAACATTCCTGGCATGTCGGCCCCTACTTCTCGGTGGGAACATTATATACGTCTATAACGCTATATATCCTAGCCTAAGGCAACCTAACATGTTGAATGTAATATTTTACAACGTTCCTGGCTTGTCGGCCCGTAGTTCTCGGTACTAGCAATGTATACATCTATAGCGTTATATATCATAGCCTAAGGCAACCTAACATGTCGAACGTAATGTTTTACAACATTCCTGGCGCGCCGGCCCCTACTTATCAGTGGGAACATTATGTACGACTATAACGCTATATATCCTAGCCTAAGGCAACCTAACATGTCGAGCGTAATATTTTACAACATTCCTGGCACGTCGGCCCTTACTTCTCGGTGGGAACATTATATACGTCCATAATGCTATATATCCTAGCCAAAGGCAACCTAACATGTCGAATGTAATATTTTACAGCATTCCCGGCGCGTTGGCCCCTGCATCTCGATGGGAAAATTATATACGTCTGTAACGTTATATATCCTAGCCTAAGGCAACCTAGCATGTCGAGCGTAATATTTTACAACATTCCTGGCTCGTTGGCCCCTACTTCTCGGTAGGAACTTTATATACGTCTACAACGTCATATATCCTAACCTCAGGCAACCTAGCACCTCGGATGTAATATTGTACTACATTCCTGGCGCGTCGGCCCCTTATTTCTCGGTGAGAAAATTATATAAGTCAATAACGTTAAATATCCTAACCTAAGGCATCCTAACATCTCGGATGTAATATTGTACTACATTCCTGGCACGTCGGCCCCTACTTCTCGGTGGCAACATTATATACGTCTATAACGCTGTATATCCTAGCCTAAGGCAACCTAACATGTTGAATGTAATATTTTACAACGTTCCTGGCGTGTCGGTCCGTAGTTCTCGGTGATAACAATGTATACGTCTATAACGTTATATATCATAGCCAAAGGCAACCTAACATGTCGAATGTAATGTTTTAAAACATTCCTGGCGCGTCGGCACCTACTTCTCGGTGGGAACAGTATATACGTCTATAACGCTATATATCCTAGCCTGAGGCAACCTAACATGTCGAGCGTAGTATTTTACAACATTCCCGGCACTTCGGCAACTACTTCTCGGTGGGAACATTATATACGTCTATAACGCTATATATCCTAGCCTAAGGCAATCCTAACACGTCGAATGTAATATTTTACAACATTCCTGGCGCGGCGGCCCCTACTTCTCGGTGGGAACATTATATACGTCTATAACGCTATATATCCTAGCTTAAGGCAACCTAACACCTCGGATGTAATGTTTTACAACATTCCTGGCGTGTCGGCCCCTATTTCTCGGTGGGAACATTATATACGTCCTTAACAATATATATCCTAGCCTAAGGCAATCCTAACATGTCGAATGTATAATTTTAAAACATTCCCGTCACTTCGGCCCCTACTTCTCGGTGGGAACATTATATACGTCTATAACGTTATATATCCTAACCTAAGGGAACCTAACACCACGGATGTAATGATTTACAACATTCCTGGCGTGTCGGCCCTATTTCTCGGTGGGAACATTATATATGTCTATAACGCTATATGTTCTAGCCTGAGACAACCTAACATGTCGAATATAATATTTTACAATATTCCTGGCGCGTCGGCAACTACTTCTCGGTGGGAACTGTATATACGTCTATAACGTTATATATCCTAACCTAAGACAACTTAACATGTCGAATGTAATATTTTACCACATTCCTGGCTCGTTGGCCCCTACTTCTCGGTGGGAACATTATATACGTCTATAATGTTATATATCCTAACCTAAGGCAACCTAACATACCGGATGTAATATTTTACCACATTCCTGGCGCGCTGGCCCCTACTTCTCGTTGGGAACATTATATACGTCTATAACGCCATATATCCTAACTTAAGGCAACCAAAAATGTCGAGCGTAATATTTTACTACATTCCTGGCGTGTCGGCCCTTATTTCTCGGTGGGAATATTATATACGCCTTTAACGCTATATGTCCTAGCCTGAGACAACCTAACATGTCGAATGTAATATTTTACAATATTCCTGGCGCGTCGGCAACTACTTCTCGGTGGGAACAGTATATACGTCTATAACCTTATATATCCTGACCTAAGGCAACTTAACATGTCGGATGTAATATTTTACAACATTCCTGGCGCGTCGGCACCTCCTTCTTGGTGGCAACATTATATACGTCTATAACGTTATATATCCTAACCTAAGGGAACCTAACACCTCGGATGTAATGTTTTACAACATTCCTGGCGTGTCGGCCCGTATTTCTCGGTGGGAACATTATATACGTCTTTAACGCTATATATCCTAGCCTATGGCAACCTAACTTGTCGAGCGTAATATTTTACAACATTCCTGGCGCGTCGGCACCTACTTCTCGGTCGGAACAGTATATACGTCTATAACGTTATATATCCTAGCCTAAGGCAATCCTAACATGTCGAATGTAAAATTTTACATCATTCCTGGGGCGTCGGCCCCTATTTCTGGGTGGGAAAATTATATAAGTCAATAACGTTATATATCCCAACCTAAGGCAACCTAACATCTCGGATGTAATATTTTACAACATTCCCGTCAGTTCGGCCCCTACTTCTCGGTGGGAACATTATATACGTCTATAACGTTATATATCCTAGCCTAAGGCAATCTTAACATCTCGGATGTAATATTTTACAACATTCCTGGCTCGTCGGCACCTACTTCTCGGTGGGAACATTATATACGTCTATAACGTTATATATCCTAACCTAAGGGAACCTAACTCCTCGGATGTAATGTTTTACAACATTCCTGGCGTGTCGGCCCCTATTTCTCGGTGGGAATATTATATACGTCTTTAACGCTATATGTCCTAGCCTGAGACAACCTAACATGTCGAATGTAATGTTTTACATTATTCCTGGCGCGTCGGCAACTACTTCTCGGTGGGAACGTTACATACTTCTATAACGTTATATATCCTAACCTAAGACAACTTAACATGTCGAGCGTAATATTTTACAACATTCCAGGCTCGTCGGCCCCTACTCCTCGGTGGGAACATTATATACGCCTATAACGCTATATATCCGAGCCTAAGGCAACCTAACACCTCGGATGTAATGTTTTACAACATTCCTGGCGTGTCGGCCCCTATTTCTCGGTGGGAACATTATACACCTCTTTAACGATGTATATCCTAGCCTAAGGCAATCCTAACATGTCGAAAGTATAATTTTACAACATTCCTGAGGCGTCGGCCCCTATTTCTCCGTGGGAACATTATATACGTCTGTAACGCTATATATCCTAACCTAAGGCAACCTAACATCTCGGATGTAATATTTTACAACATTCCTGGCGCGTCGGCACCTCCTTCTCGGTGGGAACATTATGTACGTCTATATCGCTATATATCCTAGCCTAAGGCAACCTAACATGTCGAGCGTAATATTTTACAACATTCCTGGCTCGTCGGCACCTACTTCTCGGTGGGGACCTTATATACGTCTATAACGTTATATATCCTAGCCTAAGGCATCCTTACATGTCGAATGTAATGTTTCACCACATTCCTGGCTCGTTGGCCCCTACTTCTCGGTGGGAACATTATGAGCGTCTATAACGTTATATATCCTAACCTAAGGCAACCTAACATCTCGGATGTAATATTTTACTACATTCCTGGCACGTCGGCCCCTACTTCTCGGTGGGAACATTATATATGTCTATAACGCTATATATCCTAACCTAAGGCAACCTAACATCTCGGATGTAATATTTTACTACATTCCTGGCACGTCGGCCCCTACTTCTTGGTGGGAACATTATATACGTCTATAACGCTATATATCCTAGCCTAAGGCAACCTAACATGTCGAGCGTAATATTTTACAACATTCCTGGCTCGTCGGCGCCTACATCTCGGCGGGGACTTTATATATGTCTATAACGTCATATATCCTAACGGAAGGCAACCTAACATCTCCGACGTAGTATTTTCCAACATTCCTGGCGCGTGGGCACCTACTACTCGATGGGAACAGTATATACGTCTGTAACGTCATATATCCTGGCGTAAGGCAACCTAACATCTCGGATGTAAAATTTTACAACATTCCTGGCATGTCGGTCCATACGTCTCGGAGGGAACATTATATACGTCTATAACGATATATATCCTAACGTAAGGCAACCTAACATCTCGGACGTAATCTTTTACAACATTCCTGGTGTGTCGGCCCGTACTTCTCGGTGGGAAAATCATATACGTCTATGACGCTGTATATCCTAACCTAAGGCAACCTAACATCTGGGATGTAATATTTTACAACATTCCGGGCATGTCGGTCCCTACGTCTCGGTGGGAACATTATATATGTCTATATCGATATATATCCTAACCTAAGGCAACCAAACATCTGGCATGTAATATTTTACAACATTCGTGGCATGTCGGTCCCTTCGTCTCGGAGGGAACATTACATACGTCTATAACGATATATATCCTAACGTAGGGCAACCTAACATCTCGGACGTAATCTTTTACAACATTCCTGGCACGTTGGTTCCTACTTCTCGGTGGGAACATTATATACGTCAATAACGTTATATATCATAACCTAAGACAAACTAACCTCTCTATCGCATTATTTTGCAACATTCCTGGCGTGATGGCGCCTACTTCCCGATGGCGACATTATATACGTCTATAACGTTGTATATCCTAACCTAACGCAACCTAACATCTCGGATGTAATACTTGACCACATTCCTGGCGTGTCGGCCCCTATTTCAGGGTGGGAACATTATATACGTCTATAACGCTATATATCCTAGCCTAAGGCAACCTAACATGTCGAGTGTAATATTTTACAACATTCCTGGCGCGTCGGCAACTTCTTCTCGGTGGGAACAGTATATACGTCTATAACGTTATATATCGTAACCTAAGGCACCCTAACACCTCGGATGTAATGTTTTACAACATTCCTTGCGTGACGGCCCCTATTTCTCGGTGGGAATATCATATACGTCTATAACGCTATATATCCTAGCCTAGGGCAATCCTAACATGTCGGATGTAATATTTTAAAACATTCCTCGCGTGCCGGCCCCTACTTCTCGGTGGGAACATTATATACGTCTATAACGTCATATATCCTAACCTAAGGGAAATTAACATCTATGATGTAATATTTGACATCATTCCTGGCGTGTCGGCCCCTACTTCTCGGTGGGAACATTATATACGTCTATAACGTTATATATCCTAACCTAAGGGAACCTAACACCTCGGATGTAATATTTTACTACATTCCTGGCCCGCCGGCCCCTACTTCTCGGTGGGAACATTATATACGTCTATAACGCTATATATCCTAGCCTAAGGCAATCCTAACATATCGAGAGTAATATTTTACAACATTCCTGGCTCGTCGGCCCCTACTTCTCTATGGGAACATTATATACGTCAATAACGTTATATATCCTAACCTAAGGCAACCTAACATCTCAGATTTAATGTTTTACAACATTCCTGGCTTGTCGGCGCCTACATCTCGGCGCGGACTTTATATATGTCTATAACGTCATATATCCTAACCTAAGGCAACCTAACATCTCCGACGTAGTATTTTACAACATTCCTGGCGCGTCGGCACCTACTTCTCGGTGGGACAGTATATACGTCTAGAACGTTATATATCCTAACCTAAGGCAACGTAACGTCTCTAGCGTAATATTTTACAACATTCCTGGCATGTCGGCCCCTACTTCTCGGTGGGAACATTATATACGTCTATAACGCTATATATCCTAGCCTAAGGCAACCTAACATGTTGAATGTAATATTTTACAACGTTCCTGGCTTGTCGGCCCGTAGTTCTCGGTACTAGCAATGTATACATCTATAGCGTTATATATCATAGCCTAAGGCAACCTAACATGTCGAACGTAATGTTTTACAACATTCCTGGCGCGCCGGCCCCTACTTATCAGTGGGAACATTATGTACGACTATAACGCTATATATCCTAGCCTAAGGCAACCTAACATGTCGAGCGTAATATTTTACAACATTCCTGGCACGTCGGCCCTTACTTCTCGGTGGGAACATTATATACATCCATAATGCTATATATCCTAGCCAAAGGCAACCTAACATGTCGAATGTAATATTTTACAGCATTCCCGGCGCGTTGGCCCCTGCATCTCGATGGGAAAATTATATACGTCTATAACGTTATATATCCTAGCCTAAGGCAACCTAGCATGTCGAGCGTAATATTTTACAACATTCCTGGCTCGTTGGCCCCTACTTCTCGGTAGGAACTTTATATACGTCTACAACGTCATATATCCTAACCTCAGGCAACCTAGCACCTCGGATGTAATATTGTACTACATTCCTGGCGCGTCGGCCCCTTATTTCTCGGTGAGAAAATTATATAAGTCAATAACGTTAAATATCCTAACCTAAGGCATCCTAACATCTCGGATGTAATATTGTACTACATTCCTGGCACGTCGGCCCCTACTTCTCGGTGGCAACATTATATACGTCTATAACGCTGTATATCCTAGCCTAAGGCAACCTAACATGTTGAATGTAATATTTTACAACGTTCCTGGCGTGTCGGTCCGTAGTTCTCGGTGATAACAATGTATACGTCTATAACGTTATATATCATAGCCAAAGGCAACCTAACATGTCGAATGTAATGTTTTAAAACATTCCTGGCGCGTCGGCACCTACTTCTCGGTGGGAACAGTATATACGTCTATAACGCTATATATCCTAGCCTGAGGCAACCTAACATGTCGAGCGTAGTATTTTACAACATTCCCGGCACTTCGGCAACTACTTCTCGGTGGGAACATTATATACGTCTATAACGCTATATATCCTAGCCTAAGGCAACCTAACATGTCGAGCGTAATATTTTACAACATTCCTGACACGTCGGCCCCTACTTCTCGATGGGAACATTATATACGTCTATAACGTCATATATGCTAACCTAAGGGATCCTAACATGTCGAATGTAATATTTCACAACATTCCTGGCGCGTCGGCAACTACTTCCCGGTGGGAACAGTATATACGTCAATAACGCTATATATCCTAGCCTAAGGCAACCTAACATGTCGAGCGTAGTATTTTACAACATTCACGGCACTTCGGCCCCTACTTCTCGGTGGGAACATTATATACGTCTATAACGTCATATGTGCTAACCTAAGGGATCCTAACATGTCGAATGTAATATTTTACTTCATTCCTGTCACGTCGGCCGCTGCTTCTCGGTGGAAACATTATATACGTCTATAACGCTATATATCCTAGCCTAAGGCAACCTAACATGTCGAGTGTAATATTGTACAACATTCCTGGCACTTCGGCAACTTCTTCTCGGTGGGAACACTATATACGTCTATAACGCTATATATCCTAGCCTAAGGCAACCTAACATGTCGAGCGTAATATTTTACAACATTCCTGACACGTCGGCCCCTACTTCTCGGTGGGAACATTACATACGTCTATAACGTTATATATCCTAACCTAAGGGAACATAACATCTCGGATGTAATATTTGACAACATTCCTGGCGTGTCGGCCTTACTTCTCGGTGGGAACATTGTATAAGTCAATAACGTTATATATCCTAACATAAGGCAACCTAACATCTCGGATGTAATATTTAACTACATTCCTGGCACGTCGGCCCCTACTTCTCGGTGGGAACATTATATACGTCTATAACGCTATATATCCTGGGCTAAGGCAACCTAACATCTCGGATGTAATATTTGACAACATTCCTGGCGTGTCGGCCCGTACTTCTCGGTGGGAATATCATATACGTCTGTAACGTTATATATCCTAGCCTAGGGCAATCCTAACATGTCGAATGTAATATTTTACAACATTCCCGGCACTTCGGCAACTACTTCTCGGTAGGAACAGTATATACGTCTATAACGCTGTATATCCTAGCCTAAGGCAACCTAACATGTCGAACGTAATATTTTACAACATTCCCGGAACTTCGGCCCCTACGTCTCGGTGGGAACGTTATATACGTCTATAACGCTGTATATCCTAGCTTAAGGCAGTCTAGCATGTCGAATGTAATATGTTACATCATTCCTGCCGCGTCGGCAACTACTTCTCGATGGGAACAGTATATACGTCTATAACGTTATATATCCTAACCTAAGGCACCCTAACACCTCGGATGTAATGTTTTACAACATTCCTCGCGTGTCGGACTCTATTTCTCGGTGGGAATATCCTATACGTCTATAACGCTACATATCCTAGCCTAGGGCAATCCTAACATGTCGAATGTAATGTTTTACAACATTCCGCGCGTGTCGGCACCAATTTCGCGGTGGGAACATTATATACGTCTATAACGCTATATATCCTAGCCTAAGGCAATCCTAACATATCGATTGTAATATTTTACATCATTCCTGGCGCGTCGGCCCCTATTTCTCGGTGGGAACATTATATACGTCTATAACGCTATACATCCTAGCCTAAGGCAACCTAACAAGTCGAACGTAATATTTTTCAACATTCCCGGCACTTCGGCCCCTACTTCTCGGTGGGAACATTATATACGTCTATAACGTTATATATCCTAACCTAAGGGAACCTAACACATCGGATGTAATATTTGACAATATTCCTGGCGCGTCGGCCCCTACTTCTCGGTAGGAACATTATATGCGTCTATAACGATACATATCCTAGCCAAAGGCAATCTAACATGTCGAATGTAATATTTTACATCATTCCTGGCGCGTAGGCTCCTACTTCTTGGTGGGAACACAATACTACATTCCTGGCACATTGGCCCCTACTTCTCGGTGGGAACATTATATACGTCTATAACATATATATCCTGGGCTAAGGCAACCTAACATCTCGGATGTAATATTTGACAACATTCCTGGCTTGTCGGCCCGTACTTCTCGGTGGGAATATCATATACGTCTATAACGTTATATATCCTAGCCTAGGGCAATCTTAACATGTGGATTGTAATATTTTACAACATTCCCGGCACTGCGGCAACTACTTCTCGGTGGGAACGTTATATACGTCTATAACGTTATATATCCCATCTTAAGGCAACGCAACATGTCGAATGTAATATTTTGCAACATTCCTGGCGCGTCGGCAACTACTTCTTGGTGGGAACAGTATATACGTCTATAACGTTATATATCCTTACCTAAGGCAACCTAACCCCTCGGATGTAATGTTTTACAACATTCCTCGCGTGTCTGCCCCTACTTCTCGGTGGGAACATTATATACGTCTATAACGTTATATATCCTAACCTAAGGGAACCTAACACATCGGATGTAATATTGGACAACATTGCTGGCGTGTCGGCCCCTATTTCCCGGTGGGAACATTATATACGTCTATAACGCTATATATCCTAGCCTAAGGCAACCTAACATGTCGAATGTAATATTTTACTACATTCCTGGCACGTCGGCCGCTACTTCTCGGTGGAAACATTATATACGTCTATAGCGCTATATATCCTAGCCTAAGGCAATCCTAACATGTCGAATGTAATATTTTACAACATTCCTGACGCGTCGGCCCCTACTTCTCGGTAGGAACATTATATACGTCTATAACGTTACATATCCTTGCCTAAGGCAACCTAACTTGTCGCACGTAATATTTTACAACATTGCCGGCACTTTGACCCCTACTTCTCGGTGGGAACGTTATATACGTCTATAACGCTATATATCCTAGCTTAAGGCAACCTAACATGTCGAGCGTAGTATTTTACAACATTTCCGGCACTTCGGCAACTACTTCTCGGTGGGAACAGTATATACGTCTATAACGCTATATATCCTAGCCTAAGGCAACCTAACATTTCGAACGTAATATTTTACAACATTCCCGGCACTTGGGCCCCTACTTCTCAGTGGGAACATTGTATACGTCTATAACGCTATATATCCTAGGCTAAGGCAACCTAACATGTCGAATGTAATATTTTACAACATTCCCGGCAGATAGGCCCCTACACTTCGGTGGGAACATTATATACGTCTATAACACTATATATCCTAGCTCGAGGCAACCTAACATGTCGAATGTAATATTTTACAACATTCCTGTCTCGTCGGCCCCTACTTCTGAGTGGGAACATTATATACGTCTTTAACGTTACATATCCTAGCCTAAGGCAACCTAACATGTTGAATGTAATATTTTACAGCATTCCCGGAACTTCGGCCCCTACTTCTCGGTAGGAACGGTATATACGTCTACAACGCTGTATATCCTAGCTTAATGCAGCCTAACATGTCGAATGTAATATTTTACAACATTCCTGACGCGTCGGCCCCTACTTCTCGGTAGGAACATTATATACGTCTATAACGTTACATATCCTTGCCTAAGGCAACCTAACTTGTCGAATGTAATATTTTACAACATTCCTGGCGCGTCGTAACCTACTTCTCGGTAGGAACAGTATATACGTCTATAACGTTATTTGTCCTAGCTTAAGAAAACCTAGCATGTCGAATGTAATATTTTACAACATTCCTGGCGCGTAGGCCCCTACATCTTGGTGGGAACACAATACTACATTCCTGGCACATTGGCCCCTACTTCTCGGTGGGAACATTATATACGTCTATAACGTTATATATCCTGGGCTAAGGCAACCTAACATCTCGGATGTAATATTTGACAACATTCCTGGCTTGTCGGCCCGTACTTCTCGATGGGAATATCATATACGTCTATAACGTTATATATCCTAGCCTAGATCAATTTTAACATGTCGATTGTAATATTTTACAACATTCCCGGAACTTCGGCCCCTACGTCTCGGTGGGAACATTATATACGTCTATAACGCTATATATCATAGCCTAGGGCAACCTAACATGTCGAGTGTAATATTTTACAACATTCCTGGCACGTCGGCAACTTCTTCTCGGTGGGAACAGTATACACGTCTATAACGCTATATATCCTAGCCTAAGGCAACCTAACCTGTCGAGCGTAATACTTTACAACATTCCTGACACGTCGGCCCCTCCTTCTCGGTGGGAACATTATATACGTCTATAACGTTATATATCCTAACCTAAGGCAACCTAACACCTCGGATGAAATGTTTTACAACATTCCTCGCGTGTCGGCCCCAACTTCTCGGTGGGAACATTATATACGTCTATAACGCTATATATCCTAGCCTAAGACAACCTAACATGTCGAATGTAATATTTTACAACATTCCTGGCGCGTCGGCACCTACTTCTCGGTGGGAACAGTATATACGTTTATAACGTTATATATCCTAACCTAAGGCGTCCTAACACCTCGGGTGGAATGTTTTACAACATTCCTCGCGTGTCGGCCCCTATTTCTCGGTGGGAACATTATATACGTCTGTAACGCTATATATCATAGCCTAAGGCAACCTAACATGTCGAGTGTAATATTTTACAACATTCCTGGCACGTCGGCAACTTCTTCTCGGTGGGAACAGTATATACGTCTATAACGCTATATATCCTAGCCTAAGGCAACCTAACCTGTCGAGCGTAATACTTTACAACATTCCTGACACGTCGGCCCCTCCTTCTCGGTGGGAACATTATATACGTCTATAACGTTATATATCGTAACCTAAGGCACCCTAACACCTCGGATGTAATGTTTTACAACATTCCTTGCGTGACGGCCCCTATTTCTCGGTGGGAATATCATATACGTCTATAACGCTATATATCCTAGCCTAGGGCAATCCTAACATGTCGGATGTAATATTTTAAAACATTCCTCGCGTGCCGGCCCCTACTTCTCGGTGGGAACATTATATACGTCTATAACGTCATATATCCTAACCTAAGGGAAATTAACATCTATGATGTAATATTTGACATCATTCCTGGCGTGTCGGCCCCTACTTCTCGGTGGGAACATTATATACGTCTATAACGTTATATATCCTAACCTAAGGGAACCTAACACCTCGGATGTAATATTTTACTACATTCCTGGCCCGCCGGCCCCTACTTCTCGGTGGGAACATTATATACGTCTATAACGCTATATATCCTAGCCTAACGCAATCCTAACATATCGAGAGTAATATTTTACAACATTCCTGGCTCGTCGGCCCCTACTTCTCTATGGGAACATTATATACGTCAATAACGTTATATATCCTAACCTAAGGCAACCTAACATCTCAGATTTAATGTTTTACAACATTCCTGGCTTGTCGACGACTACATCTCGGCGCGGACTTTATATATGTCTATAACGTCATATATCCTAACCTAAGGCAACCTAACATCTCCGACGTAGTATTTTACAACATTCCTGGCGCGTCGGCACCTACTTCTCGGTGGGACAGTATATACGTCTAGAACGTTATATATCCTAACCTAAGGCAACGTAACGTCTCTAGCGTAATATTTTACAACATTCCTGGCATGTCGGCCCCTACTTCTCGGTGGGAACATTATATACGTCTATAACGCTATATATCCTAGCCTAAGGCAACCTAACATGTTGAATGTAATATTTTACAACGTTCCTGGCTTGTCGGCCCGTAGTTCTCGGTACTAGCAATGTATACATCTATAGCGTTATATATCATAGCCTAAGGCAACCTAACATGTCGAACGTAATGTTTTACAACATTCCTGGCGCGCCGGCCCCTACTTATCAGTGGGAACATTATGTACGACTATAACGCTATATATCCTAGCCTAAGGCAACCTAACATGTCGAGCGTAATATTTTACAACATTCCTGGCACGTCGGCCCTTACTTCTCGGTGGGAACATTATATACGTCCATAATGCTATATATCCTAGCCAAAGGCAACCTAACATGTCGAATGTAATATTTTACAGCATTCCCGGCGCGTTGGCCCCTGCATCTCGATGGGAAAATTATATACGTCTATAACGTTATATATCATAGCCAAAGGCAACCTAACATGTCGAATGTAATGTTTTAAAACATTCCTGGCGCGTCGGCACCTACTTCTCGGTGGGAACAGTATATACGTCTATAACGCTATATATCCTAGCCTGAGGCAACCTAACATGTCGAGCGTAGTATTTTACAACATTCCCGGCACTTCGGCAACTACTTCTCGGTGGGAACATTATATACGTCTATAACGCTATATATCCTAGCCTAAGGCAACCTAACATGTCGAGCGTAATATTTTACAACATTCCTGACACGTCGGCCCCTACTTCTCGATGGGAACATTATATACGTCTATAACGTCATATATGCTAACCTAAGGGATCCTAACATGTCGAATGTAATATTTCACAACATTCCTGGCGCGTCGGCAACTACTTCCCGGTGGGAACAGTATATACGTCAATAACGCTATATATCCTAGCCTAAGGCAACCTAACATGTCGAGCGTAGTATTTTACAACATTCACGGCACTTCGGCCCCTACTTCTCGGTGGGAACATTATATACGTCTATAACGTCATATGTGCTAACCTAAGGGATCCTAACATGTCGAATGTAATATTTTACTTCATTCCTGTCACGTCGGCGGCTGCTTCTCGGTGGAAACATTATATACGTCTATAACGCTATATATCCTAGCCTAAGGCAACCTAACATGTCGAGTGTAATATTGTACAACATTCCTGGCACTTCGGCAACTTCTTCTCGGTGGGAACACTATATACGTCTATAACGCTATATATCCTAGCCTAAGGCAACCTAACATGTCGAGCGTAATATTTTACAACATTCCTGACACGTCGGCCCCTACTTCTCGGTGGGAACATTACATACGTCTATAACGTTATATATCCTAACCTAAGGGAACATAACATCTCGGATGTAATATTTGACAACATTCCTGGCGTGTCGGCCTTACTTCTCGGTGGGAACATTGTATAAGTCAATAACGTTATATATCCTAACATAAGGCAACCTAACATCTCGGATGTAATATTTAACTACATTCCTGGCACGTCGGCCCCTACTTCTCGGTGGGAACATTATATACGTCTATAACGCTATATATCCTGGGCTAAGGCAACCTAACATCTCGGATGTAATATTTGACAACATTCCTGGCGTGTCGGCCCGTACTTCTCGGTGGGAATATCATATACGTCTGTAACGTTATATATCCTAGCCTAGGGCAATCCTAACATGTCGAATGTAATATTTTACAACATTCCCGGCACTTCGGCAACTACTTCTCGGTAGGAACAGTATATACGTCTATAACGCTGTATATCCTAGCCTAAGGCAACCTAACATGTCGAACGTAATATTTTACAACATTCCCGGAACTTCGGCCCCTACGTCTCGGTGGGAACGTTATATACGTCTATAACGCTGTATATCCTAGCTTAAGGCAGTCTAGCATGTCGAATGTAATATGTTACATCATTCCTGCCGCGTCGGCAACTACTTCTCGATGGGAACAGTATATACGTCTATAACGTTATATATCCTAACCTAAGGCACCCTAACACCTCGGATGTAATGTTTTACAACATTCCTCGCGTGTCGGACTCTATTTCTCGGTGGGAATATCCTATACGTCTATAACGCTACATATCCTAGCCTAGGGCAATCCTAACATGTCGAATGTAATGTTTTACAACATTCCGCGCGTGTCGGCACCAATTTCGCGGTGGGAACATTATATACGTCTATAACGCTATATATCCTAGCCTAAGGCAATCCTAACATATCGATTGTAATATTTTACATCATTCCTGGCGCGTCGGCCCCTATTTCTCGGTGGGAACATTATATACGTCTATAACGCTATACATCCTAGCCTAAGGCAACCTAACAAGTCGAACGTAATATTTTTCAACATTCCCGGCACTTCGGCCCCTACTTCTCGGTGGGAACATTATATACGTCTATAACGTTATATATCCTAACCTAAGGGAACCTAACACATCGGATGTAATATTTGACAACATTCCTGGCGCGTCGGCCCCTACTTCTCGGTAGGAACATTATATGCGTCTATAACGATACATATCCTAGCCAAAGGCAATCTAACATGTCGAATGTAATATTTTACATCATTCCTGGCGCGTAGGCTCCTACTTCTTGGTGGGAACACAATACTACATTCCTGGCACATTGGCCCCTACTTCTCGGTGGGAACATTATATACGTCTATAACATATATATCCTGGGCTAAGGCAACCTAACATCTCGGATGTAATATTTGACAACATTCCTGGCTTGTCGGCCCGTACTTCTCGGTGGGAATATCATATACGTCTATAACGTTATATATCCTAGCCTAGGGCAATCTTAACATGTGGATTGTAATATTTTACAACATTCCCGGCACTGCGGCAACTACTTCTCGGTGGGAACGTTATATACGTCTATAACGTTATATATCGTAACCTAAGGCACCCTAACACCTCGGATGTAATGTTTTACAACATTCCTTGCGTGACGGCCCCTATTTCTCGGTGGGAATATCATATACGTCTATAACGCTATATATCCTAGCCTAGGGCAATCCTAACATGTCGGATGTAATATTTTAAAACATTCCTCGCGTGCCGGCCCCTACTTCTCGGTGGGAACATTATATACGTCTATAACGTCATATATCCTAACCTAAGGGAACCTAACACATCGGATGTAATATTGGACAACATTGCTGGCGTGTCGGCCCCTATTTCCCGGTGGGAACATTATATACGTCTATAACGCTATATATCCTAGCCTAAGGCAACCTAACATGTCGAATGTAATATTTTACTACATTCCTGGCACGTCGGCCGCTACTTCTCGGTGGAAACATTATATACGTCTATAGCGCTATATATCCTAGCCTAAGGCAATCCTAACATGTCGAATGTAATATTTTACAACATTCCTGACGCGTCGGCCCCTACTTCTCGGTAGGAACATTATATACGTCTATAACGTTACATATCCTTGCCTAAGGCAACCTAACTTGTCGCACGTAATATTTTACAACATTGCCGGCACTTTGACCCCTACTTCTCGGTGGGAACGTTATATACGTCTATAACGCTATATATCCTAGCTTAAGGCAACCTAACATGTCGAGCGTAGTATTTTACAACATTTCCGGCACTTCGGCAACTACTTCTCGGTGGGAACAGTATATACGTCTATAACGCTATATATCCTAGCCTAAGGCAACCTAACATTTCGAACGTAATATTTTACAACATTCCCGGCACTTGGGCCCCTACTTCTCAGTGGGAACATTGTATACGTCTATAACGCTATATATCCTAGGCTAAGGCAACCTAACATGTCGAATGTAATATTTTACAACATTCCCGGCAGATAGGCCCCTACACTTCGGTGGGAACATTATATACGTCTATAACACTATATATCCTAGCTCGAGGCAACCTAACATGTCGAATGTAATATTTTACAACATTCCTGTCTCGTCGGCCCCTACTTCTGAGTGGGAACATTATATACGTCTTTAACGTTACATATCCTAGCCTAAGGCAACCTAACATGTTGAATGTAATATTTTACAGCATTCCCGGAACTTCGGCCCCTACTTCTCGGTAGGAACGGTATATACGTCTACAACGCTGTATATCCTAGCTTAATGCAGCCTAACATGTCGAATGTAATATTTTACAACATTCCTGACGCGTCGGCCCCTACTTCTCGGTAGGAACATTATATACGTCTATAACGTTACATATCCTTGCCTAAGGCAACCTAACTTGTCGAATGTAATATTTTACAACATTCCTGGCGCGTCGTAACCTACTTCTCGGTAGGAACAGTATATACGTCTATAACGTTATTTGTCCTAGCTTAAGAAAACCTAGCATGTCGAATGTAATATTTTACAACATTCCTGGCGCGTAGGCCCCTACATCTTGGTGGGAACACAATACTACATTCCTGGCACATTGGCCCCTACTTCTCGGTGGGAACATTATATACGTCTATAACGTTATATATCCTGGGCTAAGGCAACCTAACATCTCGGATGTAATATTTGACAACATTCCTGGCTTGTCGGCCCGTACTTCTCGATGGGAATATCATATACGTCTATAACGTTATATATCCTAGCCTAGATCAATTTTAACATGTCGATTGTAATATTTTACAACATTCCCGGAACTTCGGCCCCTACGTCTCGGTGGGAACATTATATACGTCTATAACGCTATATATCATAGCCTAGGGCAACCTAACATGTCGAGTGTAATGTTTTACAACATTCCTGGCACGTCGGCAACTTCTTCTCGGTGGGAACAGTATACACGTCTATAACGCTATATATCCTAGCCTAAGGCAACCTAACCTGTCGAGCGTAATACTTTACAACATTCCTGACACGTCGGCCCCTCCTTCTCGGTGGGAACATTATATACGTCTATAACGTTATATATCCTAACCTAAGGCAACCTAACACCTCGGATGAAATGTTTTACAACATTCCTCGCGTGTCGGCCCCAATTTCTCGGTGGGAACATTATATACGTCTATAACGCTATATATCCTAGCCTAAGACAACCTAACATGTCGAATGTAATATTTTACAACATTCCTGGCGCGTCGGCACCTACTTCTCGGTGGGAACAGTATATACGTTTATAACGTTATATATCCTAACCTAAGGCGTCCTAACACCTCGGGTGGAATGTTTTACAACATTCCTCGCGTGTCGGCCCCTATTTCTCGGTGGGAACATTATATACGTCTGTAACGCTATATATCATAGCCTAAGGCAACCTAACATGTCGAGTGTAATATTTTACAACATTCCTGGCACGTCGGCAACTTCTTCTCGGTGGGAACAGTATATACGTCTATAACGCTATATATCCTAGCCTAAGGCAACCTAACCTGTCGAGCGTAATACTTTACAACATTCCTGACACGTCGGCCCCTCCTTCTCGGTGGGAACATTATATACGTCTATAACGTTATATATCCTAACCTAAGGCAACCTAACACCTCGGATGAAATGTTTTACAACATTCCTCGCGTGTCGGCCCCAATTTCTCGGTGGGAACATTATATGCGTCTATAACGCTATATATCCTAGCCTAAGGCAACCTAACATGTCGAATGTAATATTTTACAACATTCCTGGCGCGTCGGCCCCTACTTCTCGGTGTGAACATTATATGAGTCAATAACGTTATATATCCTAACCTAAGGCAACCTAACATCTGGGATGTAATATTTTACTACATTCCTGGCACGTCGGCCCCTACTTCTCGGTGGGAACATTATATACGTCTATAACGCTATATATCAAAGCCTAAGGCAACCTAACATGTCGAATGTAATATTTTACAACATTCCTGGCGCGTTGGCCCCTACATCTCGGTGGGAACATTATATACGTCTATAACGTTATATATCCTAACCCAAGGCAACCTAACATGTGGAGCGTAATGTTTTTCAACATTCCTGGCTGGTCGGCCCCTACTTCTCGGTGGGAACATTAGATACGACTATAACGCTATCTATCCTAGCCTAAGGCAATCCTAACATGTCGATTGTAATATATTACAACATTCCTGGCGCTTCGGCCCCTATTTCTCGAAGCGAACATTATATACGTCTATAGCGCTGTATATCCTAGCCGAAGGCAACCTAACATGTCGAGCGTAATATTTTACAACGTTCCTGGCTCGTCGGCCCCTACTTCTTGGTGGGAACATTATATAAGTCAGTCACGTTATATATCCTAACATAAGGCAACCTAACATCTCGGATGTAATATTTAACTACATTCCTGCCACGTCGACCCCTACTTCTCGGTGGGAACATTATATAAGTCAATAACGTTATATGTCCCAACATAAGGCAACCTAACATCTCGGATGTAATATTTAACTACACACCTGGCACGTCGGCCCCTACATCTCGGTGGGCACATTATATACGTCTATAACGTTATATATCCTGGGCTAAGGCAACCTAACATCTCGGATGTAATATTTGACTACATTCCTGGCGTGTCGGCCCGTACTTCTCGGTGGGAATATCATATACGTCTATAACGTTATATATCCTAGCCTAGGGCAATCCTAACATGTCGATTGTAATATTTTACAACATTCCCGGCACTTCGGCAACTACTTCTCGGTGGGAACGTTATATACGTCTATAACGCTATATATCCTAGCTTAAGGCAACGTAACATGTCGAATGTAATATTTTACAACATTCCTGGCGCGTCGGCAACTACTTCTAGGTGGGAACAGTATATACGTCTATAACGCTATATATCCTAGCCTAAGGCAACCTAACATGTCGAGCGTAATATTTTACAACAATCCTGACACGTCGGCCCCTACGTCTCGTTGGGAACAATATATACGTCTATAACGTTATATATCCTAACCTAAGGGAACCTAACACCTCGGATGTAATATTTGACAACATTCCTGGCGTGTCGGCACCTACTTCTCGGTGGGAACAGTATATAATTCTACAACGTTATATATCCTAACCTAATGCAACCTAACATGTCGAGCGTAATATTTTACAATATTCGTGGCTCGTCGGTCCCTACTTCTGGGTCGGATCATTATATACGTCTGTAACGCTATATATCCTAGCCTAAGGCAACTTAACATGTCGAATGTAATGTTTTACAACATTCCTGGCGTGTCGGCCCCTATTTCTCGGTGGTAACATTATATACGTTTATAACGTTATGTATCCTAGCCTAAGGCAACCTAACATGCCGAATGTAATATTTTACAACATTCCTGGCGTGTCGTCGCCTACTTCTCGATGGGGACATTATATATGCCTATAACGTTGTGTATCCTAACCTAACGCAACCTAACATCTGGGATGTAATATTTTACAACATTCCTGGCATGTCGGTCCCTACGTCTCGGTGGGAACATTATGTACGTCTATATCTATATATATCCTAACCTAAGGCAACCTAACATCTCGGATGTAATAGTTGACAACATTGCTGGCGTGTCCGCCCGTACTTCTCGGTGGGAACAGTCTATACGTCTATAAAGTTGTATATCCTAACCTAACGGAACCTAACATCACGGGTGTAATATTTTACAACATTCCTGACGCGTCGGTCCCTACGTCTCGGTGGGAACATTATATACGCCTATAACGATATATATCCTAACCTAAGGCAACCTAACATCTCGGATGTAATAATTGAAAACATTCCCGGCGTGTCGGCCCGTACTTCTCGGTGGGAACATTATATACGTCTATAACGTTATATATCCTAGCCTAAGGCGACCAAACATGTCGAATGTAATATTTTACAAAATTCCTGGCGTGACGTCGCCTGCTTCTCGGTGGGAACATTCTATACGTCTGTAACATTGTATATCCTAACCTAAGGGAACCTAACATCTCGGGTGTAATATTTTACAACATTTCTGACGCGTCGGACCCTATTTTTCGGTGGGAACATTATATACGTCTATAACGTTATATATCCTAGCCTAAGGCAACCTAACATCTCGGATGTAATATTTGACAACATTCCTGGCGTGTTAGCGCGTACTTCTCGGTGGGAACATCTTATACGTCTATAGCGATATATATCCCAACCGAAGGCGACCTAATATCTCGGATGTAATATTTTACAACATTCCTGGCGCGTCGGCTCCTACTTTTCGGTGGGAACATTATATACGTCTATAACGTTATATATCCTGTCGTATGGCAACATAAAATCTCGGATGTAATATTTTACAACATTCCTGGTATGTCGGTCCCTACTCCTCCGTGGGAGCATTCTATACATCTATAACGTTGTATATCCTAACCTAAGGGAACCTACATCTCGGGTGTAATATTTTACAACATTCCTGACGCGTCGGCCACTATTTTTCGGTGGGAACATTATATACGTCTATAACGTCATATATCCTAACCTAACGCAACCTAATATCTGCGATGTAGTATTTTACAACATTCCTGGCGGGTCGGACCCTACTCCTCGGTCGGAACATTATATAATTCTATAACGTAATATAACCTAACCTAACCTATCTAGCCCCTCGCTGGTATAGTTTTACAGAATCCCGGTCGTGTCAGACCGCACCTCTCCGTGGCAACATTATATACGTCTATAACGTTATATATCGTAACCTAAGGCAACTTAACATCTCGGATGTTGTATTTTACAACATTCCTGGCGGGTCGGGACATACTTCTCGGTGGGTACATTATATACGTCTACAACGTAATATTACCTAACCTAACCCATCTAGACCCTCGCTGGTAATGTTTTACAGAATCCAGTTCGTGTCGTCCCGTACGTCATGGTTCGGACATTATATACGTCTATAACGTTATATATCCTAACCTAAGGCAACCTAACATCTCGGATGTAGTATTTTCCAAAATACCTGGCGGGTCGGCCCCTACTTCTCGGTGGGAACATTATATACGTCTATAACGTAATATAACCAGACCTAACCCATCTAGCCCCTCGGCGGTAATGGTTTACAGAATCCCGTTCGTGTCGTCCCGTACGTCTCGGCGGGGACATTGTATGCGTCTATAACGTTATATATCCTAACCTAAGGCAACCTAAAATCTCGGATGTAGTATTTTACAACATTCCTGGCGGGTCGGCCCCTACTTCTCGGTGGGAACATTATATACGTCTACAACGTAATATTACCTAAAATAACCCATCTAGCCCCTCGCTGGTAATGTTTTACAGAATCCCGTTCGGCTTGGTTCATACTTCCCGGTGGGGACATTATATACGTCTATAACATTGTATATCCCACCCGAAGGCAACCTAACATCTCGAATGTAGTATTTCACAATATCCCTGGCGGGTCGGCCCCACTTCTCGGTAGGTGCATTATATAAGTCTATATCGTAATATAACCGAACCTAACCCATCTAGACCCTCGCTGGTAATGTTTCACAGAATCCCGTTCGTGTCGACCCGTACGTCACGGTTCGGACATTATATACGTCTATAACGTTATATAACCTAACCTTAGGCTACCTAACATCTCGGATGTAGTATTTTCCAAAATACCTGGCGGGTCGGCCCCACTTCTCGGTAGGGACATTATATAAGTCTATATCGTAATAGAACCTAACCTAACCCATCTAGACCCTCGCTGGTAATGTTTCACAGAATCCCGTTTATGTCGCCCCGTACGTCACGGTGCGGATATTATATACGTCTATAACGTTATATATCCTAACCTAAGGCAACCTAACATCTCGGATGTAGTATTTTCCAAAATACCTGGCGGGTCGGCCCCTACTTCTCGGTGGGAACATTATATACGTCTATAACGTAAAATAACCTAACCTAACCCATTTAGTCCCTCGGCGGTAATGGTTTACAGAATCCCGTTCGTGTCGTCCCGTACGTCTCGGGGCGGACATTATATAAGTCTATGAAGTTATATATCCTAACCTAAGGCAACCTAACATCTCGAATGTAGTATTTTACAACATTCCTGGCGGGTCGGCCCCTACTTCTCGCTCGGAACATTATATACGTCTACAACGTAATATTACCTAAAATAACCCATCTAACACCTCGCTGGTAATGTTTTACAGAATCCAGTACGTGTCGTCCCGTACGTCTCGGTGGGGACATTGTATGCGTCTATAACGTTATATATCCTAACCTAAGGCAACCTAACATCTCGGATGTAGTAATTTACAACATTCCTGGCGGGGCGGAACCTACTTCTCGGTGGGAACATTAAATAAGTCTATTTCATAATATAACCTAACCTAACCCATCTAGACCCGCGCTGGTAATGTTTCACAGAATCCCGGTCGTGTCTCCCCGTACTTCTCGGTGGGGAAATTATATGCGTCTAGAACGTTATATATCCTAACCTAAGGCAACCTAACATCTCGGATGTAGTATTTTACAACATTCCTCGCGGGTCGGCCCCTACTTCTCGGTGGGAACATTATATACGTCCATAACGTAATATAACCTAACCTAACCCATTTTGCCCCTCGTTGATAATGTTTTGCAGAATCCAGTACGTGTCGTCCCGTACGTCTCGGTGCGGACATCATATAAGTCTATAACGTTATATATCCTAACCTAAGGCAACCTAACATCTCGAATGTAGTATTTTACAACATTCCACTCGGGTCGGCCAATACTTCTCGGTGGGAACATTATATACGTCTACAACGTAATATTACCTAAAATAACCCATCTAGCCCCTCGCTGGTAATGTTTTACAGAATCCAGTACGTGTCGTCCCGTACGTCTCGGTGGGGACATTGTATGCGTCTATAACGTTATATATCCTAACCTAAGGCAACCTAACATCTCGGATGTAGTATTTTACAACATTCCTGGCGGGGCGGAACCTGCTTCTCGGTGGGAACATTAAATAAGTCTATTTCATAATATAACCTAACCTAACCCATTTTGCCCCTCGCTGATAATGTTTCACAGAATCCCGTTCGTGTCGCCCCGTACGTCACGGTTCGGACATTATATACGTATATAACGTTATATAGCCTAACCTAAGGCAACCTAACATCTCGGATGTAGTATTTTACAACATTCCTCGCGGGTCGGCCCCTACGTCTCTCTCGGAACATTATATACGTCTACAACGTAATATTACCTAAAATAACCCATCTAGCCACTCGCTGGTAATGTTTTGCAGATTCCAGTACGTGTCGTCCCGTACGTTTCGGTGGGGACATTGTATGCGTCTATAACGTTATATATCCTAACCTAAGGCAACCTAACGTCTCGGATGTAGTATTTTCCAAAATTCCTGGCCGGTCGGCCCCTACTTCTCGTTGGGAACATTATATACGTCCATAACGTAATATAACCTAACCTAAGCCATCTAGCCCCTCGTCGGTAATGTTTTACAGAATCCCGTTCGTGTCGTCCCGTACGTCTCGGTGCGGACATCATATAAGTCTATAACGTTATATATCCTAACCTAAGGCAACTTAACATCTCGGATGTAGTATTTTACAACATTCCTGGCGGGTCGGCCAATACTTCTCGGTGGGAACATTATATACGTCTACAACGTAATATTACCTAAAATAACCCATCTAGCCCCTCGCTGGTAATGTTTTACAGAATCCAGTACGTGTCGTCCCGTACGTCTCGGTGGGGACATTGTATGCGTCTATAACGTTATATATCCTAACCTAAGGCAACCTAACATCTCGGATGTAGTATTTTACAACATTCCTGGCGGGGCGGAACCTGCTTCTCGGTGGGAACATTAAATAAGTCTATTTCATAATATAACCTAACCTAACCCATCTAGACCCACGCTGGTAATGTTTCACAGAATCCCGTTCGTGTCGCCCCGTACGTCACGGTTCGGACATTATATACGCATATAACGTTACATAGCCTAACCTAAGGCAACCTAACATCTCGGGATGTAGTGTTTTACAACA
This sequence comes from Xylocopa violacea, assembly GCA_963969225.1. Lineage (NCBI taxonomy): Eukaryota > Metazoa > Arthropoda > Insecta > Hymenoptera > Apidae > Xylocopa > Xylocopa violacea. Next base: position 4,014,677 of record CAXAJV010000835.1, read on the forward strand.
TTCCTCGCGGGTCGGCCCCTACTTCTCGCTCGGAACATTATATACGTCTACAACGTAATATTACCTAAAATAACCCATCTAGCCCCTCGCTGGTAATATTTTGCAGAATCCAGTACGTGTCGTCCCGTAAGTCTCGGTGGGGACATTATATACGTCTATAACGTTATATATCCTAACCTAAGGCAACTTAACATCTCGGATGCATTATTTTACAACATTCCTGGCGGGTCGGCCCCTACTTCTCGGTGGGAACATTATATTCGTCCATAACGTAATTTAACCTAACCTAACCCATCTAGCCCCTCGGCGGTAATGTTTTACAGAATCCCGTTCGTGTCGTCCCGTACGGCTCGGTGCGGACATTATATAAGTCTATGACGTTATATATCCTAACCTAAGGCAACCTAACATCTCGAATGTAGTATTTTACAACATTCCACTCGGGTAGGCCCCTAATTCTCGTTGGGTACAGTATATACGTCTATAACGTAATATAACCTAACCTAACCCATCCAGCCCCTCGCGGGTAATGTTTTACAGAATCCCGGTCGTGTCTCCCCGTACTTTTCGGTGGGGAAATTACATGCGTCTAGAACGTTATATATCCTAACCTAAGGCAACCTAACATCTCGGTTGTAGTATTTTACAACATTCCTCGCGGGTCGGCCCCTACTTCTCGCTCGGAACATTATATACGTCTACAACGTAATATTACCTAAAATAACCCATCTAGACCCTCGCTGGTAATATTTTGCAGAATCCAGTACGTGTCGTCCCGTACGTCTCGGTGGGGACATTGTATGCGTCTATAACGTTATATATCCTAACCTAAGGCAACTTAACATCTCGAATGTAGTATTTTACAACATTCCAGGCGGGTCGGCCCCTACTGCTCGGTGGGCACATTATATACGTCTATACCGTAATATAACCTAACCTAACCCATTTTGCCCCTCGTTGATAATGTTTTCCAGAATCCCGGTCGTGTTGGCTCATACTTCTCGGTGGGGACATTATATACGTCTATAACGTTATATATCCTAACCTAAGGCAACCTAACATCTCGGATGTAGTATTTTACAACATTCCTGGCGGATCGGGACGTACTTCTCGGTGGGAACATTATATACGTCTACAACGTAATATTACCTAACCTAACCCATCTAGCCCCTCGCTGGTAATGTTTTACAGAATCCAGTTCGTATCGTCCCGTACGTCTCGGTGGGGACATTGTATGCGTCTATAACGTTATATATCCTAACCTAAGGCAACCTAACATCTCGGATGTAGTATTTACAAAAATTCCTGGCGGGTCGGCCGCTACTTCTCGGTGGGAACATTATATTCGTCCATAACGTAATATAACCTAACCTATGCCATATAGCCCCTCGTCGGTAATGTTTTACAGAATCCCGTTCGTGTCGTCCCGTACGTTTCGGTGCGGACATTATATAAGTCTATAACGTTATATATCCTAACCTAAGGCAACTTAACATCTCGGATGTAGTATTTTACAACATTCCTGGCGGGTCGGCCCCTACTTCTCGGTGGGAACATTATATTCGTCCATAACGTAATTTAACCTAACATAACCCATCTAGCCCTTCGGCGGTAATGTTTTAGAGAATCCCGTTCGTGTCGTCCCGTAAGTCTCGGTGCGGACATTATATAAGTCTATGACGTTATATATCCTAACCTAAGGCAACCTAACATCTCGGATGTAGTGTTTTGCAACATTCCTGGCGGGTCGGCCCCTACTTCTCGCTTGGAACATTATATACGTCTACAACGTAATATTACCTAAAATAACCCATCTAGCCCCTCGCTGGTAATGTTTTGCAGAATCCAGTACGTGTCGTCCCGTACGTCTCGGTGGGGACATTGTATGCGTCTATAACGTTATATATCCTAACCTAAGGCAACCTAACATCTAGGATGTAGTATTTTACAACATTCCTGGCGGGGGGGAACCTACTTCTCGGTGGGAACATTATATAAGTCTATTTCATAATATAACCTAACCTAACCCATCTAGACCCACGCTGGAAATGTTTCAAAGAATCCCGTACGTGTCGCCCCGTACGTCACGGTTCGGACATTATATACGTCTATAACGTTATATAGCCTAACCTAAGGCAACCTAACATCTCAAATGTAGTATTTTACAACATTCCAGGCGGGTCGGCCCCTACTTCTCGGTGGGCACATTATATACGTCTACATCGTAATGTTACCTAACCTAACCCATCTAGCCCCTCGCTGGTAATGTTTTACAGAATCCAGTTCGTATCGTCCCGTACGTCTCGGTGCGGACAGTATATAAGTCTATAACGTTATATATCCTAACCTAAGGCAACTTAACATCTCGGATGTAGTATTTTACAACATTCCTGGCGGGTCGGCCCCTACTTCTCGGTGGGAACATTATATTCGTCCATAACGTAATTTAACCTAACATAACCCATCTAGCCCCTCGGCGGTAATGTTTTACAGAATCCCGTTCTTTTCGTCCCGTACGTCTCGGTGCGGACATTATATAAGTCTATGACGTTATACATCCTAACCTAAGGCAACCTAACATCTCGAATGTAGTATTTTACAACATTTCACTCGAGTCGGCCCCTAATTCTCGTTGGGTACAATATACATGTCTATAACGTAATATAACATAACCTACCCCATCTAGCCCCTCGCGGGTAATGTTTTACTGAATCCCGGTCGTGTCTCCCCGTACTTCTCGGTGGGGAAATTATATGCGTCTAGAACGTTATATATCCTAACATAAGGCAACCTAACATCTCGGATGTAGTGTTTTACAACATTCCTCGCGGGTCGGCCCCTACTTCTCGCTCGGAACATTATATACGTCTACAACGTAATATTACCTAAAATAACCCATCTAGCCCCTCGCTGGTAATATTTTGCAGAATCCAGTACGTGTCGTCCCGTAAGTCTCGGTGGGGACATTATATACGTCTATAACGTTATATATCCTAACCTAAGGCAACTTAACATCTCGGATGCATTATTTTACAACATTCCTGGCGGGTCGGCCCCTACTTCTCGGTGGGAACATTATATTCGTCCATAACGTAATTTAACCTAACCTAACCCATCTAGCCCCTCGGCGGTAATGTTTTACAGAATCCCGTTCGTGTCGTCCCGTACGTCTCGGTGCGGACATTATATAAGTCTATGACGTTATATATCCTAACCTAAGGCAACCTAACATCTCGAATGTAGTATTTTACAACATTCCACTCGGGTCGGCCCCTAATTCTCGTTGGGTACAGTATATACGTCTATAATGTAATATAACCTAACCTAACCCATCTAGCCCCTCGCTGGTAATGTTTTACAGAATCCCGGTCGTGTCTCCCCGTACTTCTCGGTGGGGAAATTACATGCGTCTAGAACGTTATATATCCTAACCTAAGGCAACCTAACATCTCGGATGTAATATTTTCCAAAATTCCTGGCGGGTCGGCCCCTACTTCGCGGTGGGAACATTATATTCGTCCATAACGTAATATAACCTAACCTAACCCATCTAGCCCCTCGGCGGTAATGTTTTACAGAATCCCGTTCGTGGCGTCCCGTACGTCTCGGTGCGGACATTATATAAGTCTATAACGTTATATATCCTAACCTAAGGCAACTTAACATCTCGAACGTAGTATTTTACAACATTCCAGGCGGGTCGGCCCCTACTGCTCGGTGGGCACATTATATACGTCTATATCGTAATATAACCTAAGCTAACCCATTTTGACCCTCGTTGATAATGTTTTACAGAATCCCGGTCGTGTTGGCTAATACTTCTCGGTGGGGACATTATATACGTCTATAACGTTATATATCCTAACCTAAGGCAACCTAACATCTCGGATGTAGTATTTTACAACATTCCTGGCGGATCGGGACGTACTTCTCGGTGGGAACATTATATACGTCTACAACGTAATATTACCTAACCTAACCCATCTAGCCCCTCGCTGGTAATGTTTTGCAGAATCCAGTACGTGTCGTCCCGTACGTCTCGGTGGGGACATTGTATGCGTCTATAACGTTATATATCCTAACCTAAGGCAACCTAACATCTAGGATGTAGTATTTTACAACATTCCTGGCGGGGGGGAACCTACTTCTCGGTGGGAACATTATATAAGTCTATTTCATAATATAACCTAACCTAACCCATCTAGACCCACGCTGGAAATGTTTCAAAGAATCCCGTACGTGTCGCCCCGTACGTCACGGTTCGGACATTATATACGTCTATAACGTTATATAGCCTAACCTAAGGCAACCTAACATCTCAAATGTAGTATTTTACAACATTCCAGGCGGGTCGGCCCCTACTTCTCGGTGGGCACATTATATACGTCTACATCGTAATGTTACCTAACCTAACCCATCTAGCCCCTCGCTGGTAATGTTTTACAGAATCCAGTTCGTATCGTACCGTACGTCTCGGTGCGGACAGTATATAAGTCTATAACGTTATATATCCTAACCTAAGGCAACTTAACATCTCGGATGTAGTATTTTACAACATTCCTGGCGGGTCGGCCCCTACTTCTCGGTGGGAACATTATATTCGTCCATAACGTTATTTAACCTAACACAACCCATCTAGCCCCTCGGCGGTAATGTTTTACAGAATCCCGTTCTTGTCGTCCCGTACGTCTCGGTGCGGACATTATATAAGTCTATGACGTTATATATCCTAACCTAAGGCAACCTAACATCTCGAATGTAGTATTTTACAACATTCCACTCGAGTCGGCCCCTAATTCTCGTTGGGTACAATATATATGTCTATAACGTAATATAACATAACCTAACCCATCTAGCCCCTCGCGGGTAATGTTTTACTGAATCCCGGTCGTGTCTCCCCGTACTTCTCGGTGGGGAAATTATATGCGTCTAGAACGTTATATATCCTAACATAAGGCAACCTAACTTCTCGGGATGTAGTGTTTTACAACATTCCTCGCGGGTCGGCCCCTACTTCTCGCTCGGAACATTATATACGTCTACAACGTAATATTACCTAAAATAACCCATCTAGCCCCTCGCTGGTAATATTTTGCAGAATCCAGTACGTGTCGTCCCGTAAGTCTCGGTGGGGACATTATATACGTCTATAACGTTATATATCCTAACCTAAGGCAACTTAACATCTCGGATGCATTATTTTACATCATTCCTGGCGGGTCGGCCCCTACTTCTCGGTGGGAACATTATATTCGTCCATAACGTAATTTAACCTAACCTAACCCATCTAGCCCCTCGGCGGTAATGTTTTACAGAATCCCGTTCGTGTCGTCCCGTACGTCTCGGTGCGGACATTATATAAGTCTATGACGTTATATATCCTAACCTAAGGCAACCTAACATCTCGAATGTAGTATTTTACAACATTCCACTCGGGTCGGCCCCTAATTCTCGTTGGGTACAGTATATACGTCTATAATGTAATATAACCTAACCTAACCCATCTAGCCCCTCGCTGGTAATGTTTTACAGAATCCCGGTCGTGTCTCCCCGTACTTCTCGGTGGGGAAATTACATGCGTCTAGAACGTTATATATCCTAACCTAAGGCAACCTAACATCTCGGATGTAATATTTTCCAAAATTCCTGGCGGGTCGGCCCCTACTTCGCGGTGGGAACATTATATTCGTCCATAACGTAATATAACCTAACCTAACCCATCTAGCCCCTCGGCGGTAATGTTTTAGAGAATCCCGTTCGTGGCGTCCCGTACGTCTCGGTGCGGACATTATATAAGTCTATGACGTTATATATCCTATCCTAAGGCAACCTAACATCTCGGATGTAGTGTTTTGCAACATTCCTGGCGGGTCGGCCCCTACTTCTCGCTTGGAACATTATATACGTCTACAACGTAATATTACCTAAAATAACCCATCTAGCCCCTCGCTGGTAATGTTTTGCAGAATCCAGTACGTGTCGTCCCGTACGTCTCGGTGGGGACATTGTATGCGTCTATAACGTTATATATCCTAACCTAAGGCAACCTAACATCTAGGATGTAGTATTTTACAACATTCCTGGCGGGGGGGAACCTACTTCTCGGTGGGAACATTATATAAGTCTATTTCATAATATAACCTAACCTAACCCATCTAGACCGACGCTGGAAATGTTTCAAAGAATCCCGTACGTGTCGCCCCGTACGTCACGGTTCGGACATTATATACGTCTATAACGTTATATAGCCTAACCTAAGGCAACTTAACATCTCGAACGTAGTATTTTACAACATTCCAGGCGGGTCGGCCCCTACTGCTCGGTGGGCACATTATATACGTCTATATCGTAATATAACCTAAGCTAACCCATTTTGACCCTCGTTGATAATGTTTTACAGAATCCCGGTCGTGTTGGCTCATACTTCTCGGTGGGGACATTATATACGTCTATAACGTTATATAGCCTAACCTAAGGCAACCTAACATCTCAAATGTAGTATTTTACAACATTCCAGGCGGGTCGGCCCCTACTTCTCGGTGGGCACATTATATACGTCTACATCGTAATGTTACCTAACGTAACCCATCTAGCCCCTCGCTGGTAATGTTTTACAGAATCCAGTTCGTATCGTCCCGTACGTCTCGGTGCGGACAGTATATAAGTCTATAACGTTATATATCCTAACCTAAGGCAACTTAACATCTCGGATGTAGTATTTTACAACATTCCTGGCGGGTCGGCCCCTACTTCTCGGTGGGAACATTATATTCGTCCATAACGTAATTTAAGCTAACATATCCCATCTAGCCCCTCGGCGGTAATGTTTTACAGAATCCCGTTCTTGTCGTCCCGTACGTCTCGGTGCGGACATTATATAAGTCTATGACGTTATACATCCTAACCTAAGGCAACCTAACATCTCGAATGTAGTATTTTACAACATTTCACTCGAGTCGGCCCCTAATTCTCGTTGGGTACAATATACATGTCTATAACGTAATATAACATAACCTACCCCATCTAGCCCCTCGCGGGTAATGTTTTACTGAATCCCGGTCGTGTCTCCACGTACTTCTCGGTGGGGAAATTATATGCGTCTAGAACGTTATATATCCTAACATAAGGCAACCTAACATCTCGGATGTAGTGTTTTACAACATTCCTCGCGGGTCGGCCCCTACTTCTCGCTCGGAACATTATATACGTCTACAACGTAATATTACCTAATATAACCCATCTAGCCCCTCGCTGGTAATATTTTGCAGAATCCAGTACGTGTCGTCCCGTAAGTCTCGGTGGGGACATTATATACGTCTATAACGTTATATATCCTAACCTAAGGCAACTTAACATCTCGGATGCATTATTTTACAACATTCCTGGCGGGTCGGCCCCTACTTCTCGGTGGGAACATTATATTCGTCCATAACGTAATTTAACCTAACCTAACCCATCTAGCCCCTCGGCGGTAATGTTTTACAGAATCCCGTTCGTGTCGTCCCGTACGTCTCGGTGCGGACATTATATAAGTCTATGACGTTATATATCCTAACCTAAGGCAACCTAACATCTCGAATGTAGTATTTTACAACATTCCACTCGGGTCGGCCCCTAATTCTCGTTGGGTACAGTATATACGTCTATAATGTAATATAACCTAACCTAACCCATCTAGCCCCTCGCTGGTAATGTTTTACAGAATCCCGGTCGTGTCTCCCCGTACTTCTCGGTGGGGAAATTATATTCGTCTAGAACGTTATATATCCTAACCTAAGGCAACTTAACATCTCGGATGCATTATTTTACAACATTCCTGGCGGGTCGGCCCCTACTTCTCGGTGGGAACATTATATTCGTCCATAACGTAATTTAACCTAACCTAACCCATCTAGCCCCTCGGCGGTAATGTTTTACAGAATCCCGTTCGTGTCGTCCCGTACGTCTCGGTGCGGACATTATATAAGTCTATGACGTTATATATCCTAACCTAAGGCAACCTAACATCTCGAATGTAGTATTTTACAACATTCCACTCGGGTCGGCCCCTAATTCTCGTTGGGTACAGTATATACGTCTATAATGTAATATAACCTAACCTAACCCATCTAGCCCCTCGCTGGTAATGTTTTACAGAATCCCGGTCGTGTCTCCCCGTACTTCTCGGTGGGGAAATTATATGCGTCTAGAACGTTATATATCCTAACCTAAGGCAACCTAACATCTCGGGTGTAATATTTTCCAAAATTCCTGGCGGGTCGGCCCCTACTTCGCGGTGGGAACATTATATTCGTCCATAACGTAATATAACCTAACCTAACCCATCTAGCCCCTCGGCGGTAATGTTTTACAGAATCCCGTTCGTGGCGTCCCGTACGTCTCGGTGCGGACATTATATAAGTCTATAACGTTATATATCCTAACCTAAGGCAACTTAACATCTCGAACGTAGTATTTTACAACATTCCAGGCGGGTCGGCCCCTACTGCTCGGTGGGCACATTATATACGTATATATCGTAATATAACCTAAGCTAACCCATTTTGACCCTCGTTGATAATGTTTTACAGAATCCCGGTCGTGTTGGCTCATACTTCTCGGTGGGGACATTATATACGTCTATAACGTTATATATCCTAACCTAAGGCAACCTAACATGTCGGATGTAGTATTTTACAACATTCCTGGCGGATCGGGACGTACTTCTCGGTGGGAACATTATATACGTCTACAACGTAATATTACCTAACCTAACCCATCTAGCCCCTCGCTGGTAATGTTTTACAGAATCCAGTTCGTATCGTCCCGTACGTCTCGGTGGGGACATTGTATGCGTCTATAACGTTATATATCCTAACCTAAGGCAACCTAACATCTCGGATGTAGTATTTACAAAAATTCCTGGCGGGTCGGCCCCTACTTCTCGGTGGGAACATTATATTCGTCCATAACGTAATTTAACCTAACATATCCCATCTAGCCCCTCGGCGGTAATGTTTTACAGAATCCCGTTCTTGTCGTCCCGTACGTCTCGGTGCGGACATTATATAAGTCTATGACGTTATACATCCTAACCTAAGGCAACCTAACATCTCGAATGTAGTATTTTACAACATTTCACTCGAGTCGGCCCCTAATTCTCGTTGGGTACAATATACATGTCTATAACGTAATATAACATATAACATAACCTAACCCATCTAGCCCCTCGCGGGTAATGTTTTACTGAATCCCGGTCGTGTCTCCCCGTACTTCTCGGTGGGGAAATTATATGCGTCTAGAACGTTATATATCCTAACCTAAGGCAACCTAACATCTCGGGTGTAATATTTTCCAAAATTCCTGGCGGGTCGGCCGCTACTTCTCGGTGGGAACATTATATTCGTCCATAACGTAATATAAGCTAACCTATGCCATATAGCCCCTCGTCGGTAATGTTTTACAGAATCCCGTTCGTGTCGTCCCGTACGTTTCGGTGCGGACATTATATAAGTCTATAACGTTATATATCCTAACCTAAGGCAACTTAACATCTCGGATGTAGTATTTTACAACATTCCTGGCGGGTCGGCCCCTGCTTCTCGGTGGGAACATTATATTCGTCCATAACGTAATTTAACCTAACATAACCCATCTAGCCCCTCGGCGGTAATGTTTTAGAGAATCCCGTTCGTGTCGTCCCGTAAGTCTCGGTGCGGACATTATATAAGTCTATGACGTTATATATCCTAACCTAAGGCAACCTAACATCTCGGATGTAGTGTTTTGCAACATTCCTGGCGGGTCGGCCCCTACTTCTCGCTTGGAACATTATATACGTCTACAACGTAATATTACCTAAAATAACCCATCTAGCCCCTCGCTGGTAATGTTTTGCAGAATCCAGTACGTGTCGTCCCGTACGTCTCGGTGGGGACATTGTATGCGTCTATAACGTTATATATCCTAACCTAAGGCAACCTAACATCTAGGATGTAGTATTTTACAACATTCCTGGCGGGGGGGAACCTACTTCTCGGTGGGAACATTATATAAGTCTATTTCATAATATAACCTAACCTAACCCATCTAGACCCACGCTGGAAATGTTTCAAAGAATCCCGTACGTGTCGCCCCGTACGTCACGGTTCGGACATTATATACGTCTATAACGTTATATAGCCTAACCTAAGGCAACCTAACATCTCAAATGTAGTATTTTACAACATTCCAGGCGGGTCGGCCCCTACTTCTCGGTGGGCACATTATATACGTCTACATCGTAATGTTACCTAACCTAACCCATCTAGCCCCTCGCTGGTAATGTTTTACAGAATCCAGTTCGTATCGTACCGTACGTCTCGGTGCGGACAGTATATAAGTCTATAACGTTATATATCCTAACCTAAGGCAACTTAACATCTCGGATGTAGTATTTTACAACATTCCTGGCGGGTCGGCCCCTACTTCTCGGTGGGAACATTATATTCGTCCATAACGTTATTTAACCTAACACAACCCATCTAGCCCCTCGGCGGTAATGTTTTACAGAATCCCGTTCTTGTCGTCCCGTACGTCTCGGTGCGGACATTATATAAGTCTATGACGTTATATATCCTAACCTAAGGCAACCTAACATCTCGAATGTAGTATTTTACAACATTCCACTCGAGTCGGCCCCTAATTCTCGTTGGGTACAATATATATGTCTATAACGTAATATAACATAACCTAACCCATCTAGCCCCTCGCGGGTAATGTTTTACTGAATCCCGGTCGTGTCTCCCCGTACTTCTCGGTGGGGAAATTATATGCGTCTAGAACGTTATATATCCTAACATAAGGCAACCTAACTTCTCGGGATGTAGTGTTTTACAACATTCCTCGCGGGTCGGCCCCTACTTCTCGCTCGGAACATTATATACGTCTACAACGTAATATTACCTAAAATAACCCATCTAGCCCCTCGCTGGTAATATTTTGCAGAATCCAGTACGTGTCGTCCCGTAAGTCTCGGTGGGGACATTATATACGTCTATAACGTTATATATCCTAACCTAAGGCAACTTAACATCTCGGATGCATTATTTTACATCATTCCTGGCGGGTCGGCCCCTACTTCTCGGTGGGAACATTATATTCGTCCATAACGTAATTTAACCTAACCTAACCCATCTAGCCCCTCGGCGGTAATGTTTTACAGAATCCCGTTCGTGTCGTCCCGTACGTCTCGGTGCGGACATTATATAAGTCTATGACGTTATATATCCTAACCTAAGGCAACCTAACATCTCGAATGTAGTATTTTACAACATTCCACTCGGGTCGGCCCCTAATTCTCGTTGGGTACAGTATATACGTCTATAATGTAATATAACCTAACCTAACCCATCTAGCCCCTCGCTGGTAATGTTTTACAGAATCCCGGTCGTGTCTCCCCGTACTTCTCGGTGGGGAAATTACATGCGTCTAGAACGTTATATATCCTAACCTAAGGCAACCTAACATCTCGGATGTAATATTTTCCAAAATTCCTGGCGGGTCGGCCCCTACTTCGCGGTGGGAACATTATATTCGTCCATAACGTAATATAACCTAACCTAACCCATCTAGCCCCTCGGCGGTAATGTTTTACAGAATCCCGTTCGTGGCGTCCCGTACGTCTCGGTGCGGACATTATATAAGTCTATAACGTTATATATCCTAACCTAAGACAACTTAACATCTCGAACGTAGTATTTTACAACATTCCAGGCGGGTCGGCCCCTACTGCTCGGTGGGCACATTATATACGTCTATATCGTAATATAACCTAAGCTAACCCATTTTGACCCTCGTTGATAATGTTTTACAGAATCCCGGTCGTGTTGGCTCATACTTCTCGGTGGGGACATTATATACGTCTATAACGTTATATATCCTAACCTAAGGCAACCTAACATCTCGGATGTAGTATTTTACAACATTCCTGGCGGATCGGGACGTACTTCTCGGTGGGAACATTATATACGTCTACAAAGTAATATTACCTAACCTAACCCATCTAGCCCCTCGCTGGTAATGTTTTACAGAATCCAGTTCGTATCGTCCCGTACGTCTCGGTGGGGACAGTATATAAGTCTATAACGTTATATATCCTAACCCAAGGCAACCTAACAACTCGGATGTAGTATTTACAAAAATTCCTGGCGGGTCGGCCGCTACTTCTCGGTGGGAACATTATATTCGTCCATAACGTAATATAACCTAACCTATGACATATAGCCCCTCGTCGGTAATGTTTTACAGAATCCCGTTCGTGTCGTCCCGTACGTTTCGGTACGGACATTATATAAGTCTATAACGTTATATATCCTAACCTAAGGCAACTTAACATCTCGGATGTAGTATTTTACAACATTCCTGGCGGGTCGGCCCCTACTTCTCGGTGGGAACATTATATTCGTCCATAACGTAATTTAACCTAACATAACCCATCTAGCCCCTCGGCGGTAATGTTTTAGAGAATCCCGTTCGTGTCGTCCCGTAAGTCTCGGTGCGGACATTATATAAGTCTATGACGTTATATATCCTATCCTAAGGCAACCTAACATCTCGGATGTAGTGTTTTGCAACATTCCTGGCGGGTCGGCCCCTACTTCTCGCTTGGAACATTATATACGTCTACAACGTAATATTACCTAAAATAACCCATCTAGCCCCTCGCTGGTAATGTTTTGCAGAATCCAGTACGTGTCGTCCCGTACGTCTCGGTGGGGACATTGTATGCGTCTATAACGTTATATATCCTAACCTAAGGCAACCTAACATCTAGGATGTAGTATTTTACAACATTCCTGGCGGGGGGGAACCTACTTCTCGGTGGGAACATTATATAAGTCTATTTCATAATATAACCTAACCTAACCCATCTAGACCGACGCTGGAAATGTTTCAAAGAATCCCGTACGTGTCGCCCCGTACGTCACGGTTCGGACATTATATACGTCTATAACGTTATATAGCCTAACCTAAGGCAACTTAACATCTCGAACGTAGTATTTTACAACATTCCAGGCGGGTCGGCCCCTACTGCTCGGTGGGCACATTATATACGTCTATATCGTAATATAACCTAAGCTAACCCATTTTGACCCTCGTTGATAATGTTTTACAGAATCCCGGTCGTGTTGGCTCATACTTCTCGGTGGGGACATTATATACGTCTATAACGTTATATAGCCTAACCTAAGGCAACCTAACATCTCAAATGTAGTATTTTACAACATTCCAGGCGGGTCGGCCCCTACTTCTCGGTGGGCACATTATATACGTCTACATCGTAATGTTACCTAACGTAACCCATCTAGCCCCTCGCTGGTAATGTTTTACAGAATCCAGTTCGTATCGTCCCGTACGTCTCGGTGCGGACAGTATATAAGTCTATAACGTTATATATCCTAACCTAAGGCAACTTAACATCTCGGATGTAGTATTTTACAACATTCCTGGCGGGTCGGCCCCTACTTCTCGGTGGGAACATTATATTCGTCCATAACGTAATTTAAGCTAACATATCCCATCTAGCCCCTCGGCGGTAATGTTTTACAGAATCCCGTTCTTGTCGTCCCGTACGTCTCGGTGCGGACATTATATAAGTCTATGACGTTATACATCCTAACCTAAGGCAACCTAACATCTCGAATGTAGTATTTTACAACATTTCACTCGAGTCGGCCCCTAATTCTCGTTGGGTACAATATACATGTCTATAACGTAATATAACATAACCTACCCCATCTAGCCCCTCGCGGGTAATGTTTTACTGAATCCCGGTCGTGTCTCCACGTACTTCTCGGTGGGGAAATTATATGCGTCTAGAACGTTATATATCCTAACATAAGGCAACCTAACATCTCGGATGTAGTGTTTTACAACATTCCTCGCGGGTCGGCCCCTACTTCTCGCTCGGAACATTATATACGTCTACAACGTAATATTACCTAATATAACCCATCTAGCCCCTCGCTGGTAATATTTTGCAGAATCCAGTACGTGTCGTCCCGTAAGTCTCGGTGGGGACATTATATACGTCTATAACGTTATATATCCTAACCTAAGGCAACTTAACATCTCGGATGCATTATTTTACAACATTCCTGGCGGGTCGGCCCCTACTTCTCGGTAGGAACATTATATTCGTCCATAACGTAATTTAACCTAACCTAACCCATCTAGCCCCTCGGCGGTAATGTTTTACAGAATCCCGTTCGTGTCGTCCCGTACGTCTCGGTGCGGACATTATATAAGTCTATGACGTTATATATCCTAACCTAAGGCAACCTAACATCTCGAATGTAGTATTTTACAACATTCCACTCGGGTCGGCCCCTAATTCTCGTTGGGTACAGTATATACGTCTATAATGTAATATAACCTAACCTAACCCATCTAGCCCCTCGCTGGTAATGTTTTACAGAATCCCGGTCGTGTCTCCCCGTACTTCTCGGTGGGGAAATTATATTCGTCTAGAACGTTATATATCCTAACCTAAGGCAACTTAACATCTCGGATGCATTATTTTACAACATTCCTGGCGGGTCGGCCCCTACTTCTCGGTGGGAACATTATATTCGTCCATAACGTAATTTAACCTAACCTAACCCATCTAGCCCCTCGGCGGTAATGTTTTACAGAATCCCGTTCGTGTCGTCCCGTACGTCTCGGTGCGGACATTATATAAGTCTATGACGTTATATATCCTAACCTAAGGCAACCTAACATCTCGAATGTAGTATTTTACAACATTCCACTCGGGTCGGCCCCTAATTCTCGTTGGGTACAGTATATACGTCTATAATGTAATATAACCTAACCTAACCCATCTAGCCCCTCGCTGGTAATGTTTTACAGAATCCCGGTCGTGTCTCCCCGTACTTCTCGGTGGGGAAATTATATGCGTCTAGAACGTTATATATCCTAACCTAAGGCAACCTAACATCTCGGGTGTAATATTTTCCAAAATTCCTGGCGGGTCGGCCCCTACTTCGCGGTGGGAACATTATATTCGTCCATAACGTAATATAACCTAACCTAACCCATCTAGCCCCTCGGCGGTAATGTTTTACAGAATCCCGTTCGTGGCGTCCCGTACGTCTCGGTGCGGACATTATATAAGTCTATAACGTTATATATCCTAACCTAAGGCAACTTAACATCTCGAACGTAGTATTTTACAACATTCCAGGCGGGTCGGCCCCTACTGCTCGGTGGGCACATTATATACGTATATATCGTAATATAACCTAAGCTAACCCATTTTGACCCTCGTTGATAATGTTTTACAGAATCCCGGTCGTGTTGGCTCATACTTCTCGGTGGGGACATTATATACGTCTATAACGTTATATATCCTAACCTAAGGCAACCTAACATGTCGGATGTAGTATTTTACAACATTCCTGGCGGATCGGGACGTACTTCTCGGTGGGAACATTATATACGTCTACAACGTAATATTACCTAACCTAACCCATCTAGCCCCTCGCTGGTAATGTTTTACAGAATCCAGTTCGTATCGTCCCGTACGTCTCGGTGGGGACATTGTATGCGTCTATAACGTTATATATCCTAACCTAAGGCAACCTAACATCTCGGATGTAGTATTTACAAAAATTCCTGGCGGGTCGGCCCCTACTTCTCGGTGGGAACATTATATTCGTCCATAACGTAATTTAACCTAACATATCCCATCTAGCCCCTCGGCGGTAATGTTTTACAGAATCCCGTTCTTGTCGTCCCGTACGTCTCGGTGCGGACATTATATAAGTCTATGACGTTATACATCCTAACCTAAGGCAACCTAACATCTCGAATGTAGTATTTTACAACATTTCACTCGAGTCGGCCCCTAATTCTCGTTGGGTACAATATACATGTCTATAACGTAATATAACATATAACATAACCTAACCCATCTAGCCCCTCGCGGGTAATGTTTTACTGAATCCCGGTCGTGTCTCCCCGTACTTCTCGGTGGGGAAATTATATGCGTCTAGAACGTTATATATCCTAACATAAGGCAACCTAACATCTCGGATGTAGTGTTTTACAACATTCCTCGCGGGTCGGCCCCTACTTCTCGCTCGGAACATTATATACGTCTACAACGTAATATTACCTAAAATAACCCATCTAGCCCCTCGCTGGTAATATTTTGCAGAATCCAGTACGTGTCGTCCCGTAAGTCTCGGTGGGGACATTATATACGTCTATAACGTTATATGTCCTAACCTAAGGCAACTTAACATCTCGGATGCATTATTTTACAACATTCCTGGCGGGTCGGCCCCTACTTCTCGGTGGGAACATTATATTCGTCCATAACGTAATTTAACCTAACCTAACCCATCTAGCCCCTCGGCGGTAATGTTTTACAGAATCCCGTTCGTGTCGTCCCGTACGTCTCGGTGCGGACATTATATAAGTCTATGACGTTATATATCCTAACCTAAGGCAACCTAACATCTCGAATGTAGTATTTTACAACATTCCACTCGGGTCGGCCCCTAATTCTCGTTGGGTACAGTATATACGTCTATAATGTAATATAACCTAACCTAACCCATCTAGCCCCTCGCTGGTAATGTTTTACAGAATCCCGGTCGTGTCTCCCCGTACTTCTCGGTGGGGAAATTATATGCGTCTAGAACGTTATATATCCTAACCTAAGGCAACCTAACATCTCGGGTGTAATATTTTCCAAAATTCCTGGCGGGTCGGCCCCTACTTCGCGGTGGGAACATTATATTCGTCCATAACGTAATATAACCTAACCTAACCCATCTAGCCCCTCGGCGGTAATGTTTTACAGAATCCCGTTCGTGGCGTCCCGTACGTCTCGGTGCGGACATTATATAAGTCTATAACGTTATATATCCTAAGCTAAGGCAACTTAACATCTCGAACGTAGTATTTTACAACATTCCAGGCGGGTCGGCCCCTACTGCTCGGTGGGCACATTATATACGTCCATAACGTAATTTAACCTAACATAACCCATCTAGCCCCTCGGCGGTAATGTTTTAGAGAATCCCGTTCGTGTCGTCCCGTAAGTCTCGGTGCGGACATTATATAAGTCTATGACGTTATATATCCTATCCTAAGGCAACCTAACATCTCGGATGTAGTGTTTTGCAACATTCCTGGCGGGTCGGCCCCTACTTCTCGCTTGGAACATTATATACGTCTACAACGTAATATTACATAAAATAACCCATCTAGCCCCTCGCTGGTAATGTTTTGCAGAATCCAGTACGTGTCGTCCCGTACGTCTCGGTGGGGACATTGTATGCGTCTATAACGTTATATATCCTAACCTAAGGCAACCTAACATCTAGGATGTAGTATTTTACAACATTCCAGGCGGGTCGGCCCCTACTGCTCGGTGGGCACATTATATACGTCTATATCGTAATATAACCTAAGCTAACCCATTTTGACCCTCGTTGATAATGTTTTACAGAATCCCGGTCGTGTCGGCCCATACTTCTCGGTGAGGACATTATATGCGTCTAGAACGTTGTATATCCTAACCTAAGGCAACCTAACATCTCGGATGTAGTATTTTACAACATTCCTGGCGGGTCGGCCCCTACTTCTCGATTAGAACATTATATACGTCTATAACGTAATATAACCTAACCTAACCCATTGTGCCCCTAAGTGATAATGTTTCACAGAATCCCGGTCGTCTCTGTCCGTACTTCTCGGTGGGGACATTATATACGTCTATATCGCAATATAACCTAACCTTACCCATCTAGACCCTCGCTGGTAATGTTTTACAGAATTCCGTTCGTGTCGTCCCGTACGTCCCGGTGCGGACATTACATGCGTCTATAACGTTATATATCCTAACCTAAGGCAACCTAATATGTCAAATGTAGTGTTTTACAACATTCCAGGCGGGTCGTCCCCTACTTCTCAGTGGGCACATTATATGCGTCTATAACGTAATATAACCTAGCCTATCCCATCTATACCCTCGTTGGTAATGTTTCACAGAATCCAGTTCGTTTCGTCCCGTACGTCTCGGTGGGGACATTGTATGCGTCTATAACGTTATATACCCTATCCTAAGGCAACCTAACTTCTCGAATGTAGTATTTTACAACATTCCTGGGGGGGCGGAACCTACTTCTCGGTGAGAACATTATATACGTCTATAATGTAATATAACCTAACCTAACCTATCTAGCCCCTCGCTGGTAATGTCTTAGAGAATCCCGGTCGTGTCGTCTCCTACTTCTCGGTGGGCACACTATATACGTCTATATCGCAATGTAACCTAACCTAACCCATTTTGCCCCTCGTTGATAATGTTTTACAGAATCCCGGTCGTGTTGGCTCATACTTCTCGGTGGGGACATTATATACGTCTATAACGTTATATATCCCAACCTCAGGCAACTTAACATCTCGGATGCTGTATTTTACAACATTCCTGGCGGGTCGGCCCCTACTTCTCGGTGGGAACATTATATACGTCTACAACGTAATATTCCCTAAAATAACCCATCTAGCCCCTCGCTGGTAATGTTTTACAGAATCCTGTACCTGTCGTCCCGTACGTCTCAGTGGGGACATTGTATGCGCCTATAACGTTATATATCCTGACCTATGGCAACCTAACATCTCGGATGTAATATTTTACAACAGTCCAGGCGGGTCGGCCCCTACTGCTCGGTGGGGACATTATATAAGGCTATATCGTAATATAACCTAACCTAACCCATCTAGCCCCTCGCTGGTAATGTTTTACAGAATCCAGTACCTGTCGTCCCGTACGTCACGGTGGGGAAATTATATGCGTCTAGAACGTTATATATCCTAACCTAAGGCAACCTAACATCTCGGATGTAGTATTTAACAACATTCCTGGCGGGTCGGCTCCATATTCTCGGTGGGAACATTATATACGTCTACAACGTAATATTACCTAAAATAACCCATCTAGCGCCTCGCTGGTAATGTTTTACAGAATCCAGTACGTGTCGTCCCGCACGTCTCGGTGGGGACATAGTATGCGTCTATAACGTTATATATCCTAACCTAAGGCAACCTAACATCTCAAATGTAGCATTTTACAACATTCCAGGCGGGTCGGCCCCTACTTCTCGGTGGGCACATTATATACGTCTATATCGTAATATAACCTATCCCAACCCATTTAGCCCCTCGCTGGTAATGTTTTACAGATTCCAGTTCGTGTCGTCCCGTACGTCTCGGTGGGGAAATTATATGCGTCTAGAACGTTATATATCCTAACCTAAGGCAACCTAACATCTCGGGTGTAATATTTTCCAAAATTCCTGGCGGGTCGGCCCCTACTTCGCGGTGGGAACATTATATTCGTCCATAACGTAATATAACCTAACCTAACCCATCTAGCCCCTCGGCGGTAATGTTTTACAGAATCCCGTTCGTGGCGTCCCGTACGTCTCGGTGCGGACATTATATAAGTCTATAACGTTATATATCCTAAGCTAAGGCAACTTAACATCTCGAACGTAGTATTTTACAACATTCCAGGCGGGTCGGCCCCTACTGCTCGGTGGGCACATTATATACGTCCATAACGTAATTTAACCTAACATAACCCATCTAGCCCCTCGGCGGTAATGTTTTAGAGAATCCCGTTCGTGTCGTCCCGTAAGTCTCGGTGCGGACATTATATAAGTCTATGACGTTATATATCCTATCCTAAGGCAACCTAACATCTCGGATGTAGTGTTTTGCAACATTCCTGGCGGGTCGGCCCCTACTTCTCGCTTGGAACATTATATACGTCTACAACGTAATATTACCTAAAATAACCCATCTAGCCCCTCGCTGGTAATGTTTTGCAGAATCCAGTACGTGTCGTCCCGTACGTCTCGGTGGGGACATTGTATGCGTCTATAACGTTATATATCCTAACCTAAGGCAACCTAACATCTAGGATGTAGTATTTTACAACATTCCAGGCGGGTCGGCCCCTACTGCTCGGTGGGCACATTATATACGTCTATATCGTAATATAACCTAAGCTAACCCATTTTGACCCTCGTTGATAATGTTTTACAGAATCCCGGTCGTGTCGGCCCATACTTCTCGGTGAGGACATTATATGCGTCTAGAACGTTGTATATCCTAACCTAAGGCAACCTAACATCTCGGATGTAGTATTTTACAACATTCCTGGCGGGTCGGCCCCTACTTCTCGATTAGAACATTATATACGTCTATAACGTAATATAACCTAACCTAACCCATTGTGCCCCTAAGTGATAATGTTTCACAGAATCCCGGTCGTCTCTGTCCGTACTTCTCGGTGGGGACATTATATACGTCTATATCGCAATATAACCTAACCTTACCCATCTAGACCCTCGCTGGTAATGTTTTACAGAATTCCGTTCGTGTCGTCCCGTACGTCCCGGTGCGGACATTACATGCGTCTATAACGTTATATATCCTAACCTAAGGCAACCTAATATGTCAAATGTAGTGTTTTACAACATTCCAGGCGGGTCGTCCCCTACTTCTCAGTGGGCACATTATATGCGTCTATAACGTAATATAACCTAGCCTATCCCATCTATACCCTCGTTGGTAATGTTTCACAGAATCCAGTTCGTTTCGTCCCGTACGTCTCGGTGGGGACATTGTATGCGTCTATAACGTTATATACCCTATCCTAAGGCAACCTAACTTCTCGAATGTAGTATTTTACAACATTCCTGGGGGGCGGAACCTACTTCTCGGTGAGAACATTATATACGTCTATAATGTAATATAACCTAACCTAACCTATCTAGCCCCTCGCTGGTAATGTCTTAGAGAATCCCGGTCGTGTCGTCTCCTACTTCTCGGTGGGCACACTATATACGTCTATATCGCAATGTAACCTAACCTAACCCATTTTGCCCCTCGTTGATAATGTTTTACAGAATCCCGGTCGTGTTGGCTCATACTTCTCGGTGGGGACATTATATACGTCTATAACGTTATATATCCCAACCTCAGGCAACTTAACATCTCGGATGCTGTATTTTACAACATTCCTGGCGGGTCGGCCCCTACTTCTCGGTGGGAACATTATATACGTCTACAACGTAATATTCCCTAAAATAACCCATCTAGCCCCTCGCTGGTAATGTTTTACAGAATCCTGTACCTGTCGTCCCGTACGTCTCAGTGGGGACATTGTATGCGCCTATAACGTTATATATCCTGACCTATGGCAACCTAACATCTCGGATGTAATATTTTACAACAGTCCAGGCGGGTCGGCCCCTACTGCTCGGTGGGGACATTATATAAGGCTATATCGTAATATAACCTAACCTAACCCATCTAGCCCCTCGCTGGTAATGTTTTACAGAATCCAGTACCTGTCGTCCCGTACGTCACGGTGGGGAAATTATATGCGTCTAGAACGTTATATATCCTAACCTAAGGCAACCTAACATCTCGGATGTAGTATTTAACAACATTCCTGGCGGGTCGGCTCCATATTCTCGGTGGGAACATTATATACGTCTACAACGTAATATTACCTAAAATAACCCATCTAGCGCCTCGCTGGTAATGTTTTACAGAATCCAGTACGTGTCGTCCCGCACGTCTCGGTGGGGACATAGTATGCGTCTATAACGTTATATATCCTAACCTAAGGCAACCTAACATCTCAAATGTAGCATTTTACAACATTCCAGGCGGGTCGGCCCCTACTTCTCGGTGGGCACATTATATACGTCTATATCGTAATATAACCTATCCCAACCCATTTAGCCCCTCGCTGGTAATGTTTTACAGATTCCAGTTCGTGTCGTCCCGTACGTCTCGGTGGGGAAATTATATGCGTCTAGAACGTTATATATCCTAACCTAAGGCAACCTAACACCTCGGATGTAGTATTTTCCGAAATTCCTGGCGGGTCGTCCCCTACTTCTCGGTGGGAACATTATATTCGTCCATAACGTAATATAACCTAACCTAACCCATTTAGCCCCTCGGCGGTAATGTTTTACAGAATCCCGTTCGTGGCGTCCCGTACGTCTCGGTGCGGAAATTATATGCGTCTAGAACGTTATATATCCTAACCTAAGGCAACCTAACATCTCGGATGTAGTATTTTACAACATTCCTCGCGGGTCGGCCCCTACTTCTCGCTCGGAACATTATATACGTCTACAACGTAATATTACCTAAAATAACCCATCTAGCCCCTCGCTGGTAATGTTTTGCAGAATCCAGTACGTGTCGTTCCGTACGTCTCGGTGGGGACATTGTATGCGTCCATAACGTTATATATCCTAACCTAAGGCAACTTAACATCTCGAATGTAGTATTTTACAACATTCCACGCGGGTCGGCCCCTACTGCTCGCTCGGAACATTATATACGTCTACAACGTAATATTACCTAAAATAACCCATCTAGCCCCTCGCTGGTAATGTTTTGAAGAATCCAGTACGTGTCGTTCCGTACGTCTCGGTGGGGACATTGTATGCGTCCATAACGTTATATATCCTAACCTAAGGCAACTTAACATCTCGAATGTAGTATTTTACAACATTCCACGCGGGTCGGCCCCTACTGCTCGGTGGGAACATTATATTCGTCTACAACGTAATATTACCTAAAATAACCCATCTAGCCCCTCGCTGGTAATGTTTTACAGAATCCAGTTCGTGTCGTCCCGTACGTCTCGGTGGGGAAATTATATGCGTCTAGAACGTTATATATCCTAACCTAAGGCAACCTAACATCTCGGATGTAGTATTTTACAGCATTCCTGGCGGGTCGGCTCCTACTTCTCGGTGGGAACATTATATACGTGTACAACGTAATATTACCTAACTTAACCCATCTATCCCCTCGCTGGTAATGTTTTACAGAATCCATTTCGTATCGTCCCGTACGTCTCGGTGGGGACATTGTATGCGTCTATAACGTTATATATCCTAACCTAAGGCAACTTAACATCTCGAATGTAGTATTTTACAACATTCCAGGCGGGTCGGCCCTTACTTCTAGGTGGGAACACTGTATACGTCTATATCGTAATATAACCTAACCTAACCCATTTTGCCCCTAAGTGATAATGTTTCACAGAATCCCGGTCGTCTCTGTCCGTACTTCTAGGTGGGGACATTATGTACGTCTATAACATTGTATATCCCAACCGAAGGCTGCCTAACATCTCGAATGTAGTATTTCACAACATTCCTGGCGGTTCGGCCCCACTTCTCGGTGGGGACATTATATAAGGCTACATCGTAATATAACCTAACCTAACCCATCTAGCCCCTCGGTGGTAATGTTTTACAGAATCCCGGTCGTGCCTCCACGTACTTCTCGGGGGTGAAATTATATGCGTCTAGAACGTTATATATCCTAACCTAAGGCAACCTAACATCTCGGATGTAGTATTTTCCTGCATTCCTGGCGGGTAGGCCCCTACTTCTCGGTGGGAACACTATATACGTCTACAACGTAATATTACCTAAAATAACCCATCTAGCATCTCGCTGGTAATGTTTTACAGAATCCAGTACGTGTCGTCCCGTACGTCTCGGTGGGGACATTGTATGCGCCTATAACGTTATATATCCTAACCTGAGGCAACCTAACATCTCGGATGTAGTATTTTACAACATTCCTGGCGGGGCGGAACCTACTGCTCGGTGGGAACATTATATAATTCTATATCATAATATAACCTAACCTAACCCATCCAGCCCCTCGGCGGTAATGTTTTACAGAATCCCGTTCGTGTCGTCCCGTACGTCTCGGTGCGGAGATTATATAAGTCTATGACGTTATATATCCTAACATAAGGCAACCTAACATCTAGAATGTAGTATTTTACAACATTCCACTCGGGTCGGCCCCTAATTCTCGTTGGGTACAGTATATACGTCTATAACGTAATATAACCTAACCTAACACATGTAGCCCCTCGCTGATAATGTTTTACAGAATCCCGGTCGTGTCAGCCCGTACTTCTCGGTGGGGACATTACATGCGTCTAGAACGTTATATATCCTAACCTAAGGCAACTTAACATCTCGGATGCAGTATTTTACAACATTCCTGGCGGGTCGGCCCCTACTTCTCGGTGGGAACATTATATTCGTCCATAACGTAATTTAACCTAACCTGACCCTTCTAGCCCCTCGCTGGTAATGTTTTACAGAATCCCGGTCGTGTCTCCCCGTACTTCTCGGTGGGGAAATTATATGCGTCTAGAACGTTATATATCCTAACCTAAGGCAACCTAATATCTCGGATGTAGTATTTTCCAAAATACCTGGCGGGTCGGCCCCTACTTCTCGGTGGGAACATTATATACGTCCATAACGTAATATAACCTAACCTAACCCATCTAGCCCCTCGCTGGTAATGTTTTACAGAATCCAGTTCGTATCGTCCCGTACTTCACGGTGCGGACATTATATAAGTCTATAACGTTATATATCCTAACCTAAGGCAACCTAACATCTCGAACGTAGTATTTTACAACATTCCAGGCGGGTCGGCCCCTAATTTTCGTTGGGTACATTATATACGTGTATAACGTAATATAACCTAACCTAACCCATCTAGGCCCTCGCGGGTAATGTTTTACAGAATCCCGGTCGTGTCTCCCCGTACTTTTCGGTGGGGAAATTATATGCGTCTAGACCGTTATATATCCTAACCTAAGGCAACCTAACATCTCAAATGTAGTATTTTACAACATTCCAGGCGGGTCGGCCCCTACTTCTCGGTGGGCACATTATATACGTCTACATCGTAATGTTACCTAACCTAACCCATCTAGCCCATCGCTGGTAATGTTTTACAGAATCCCGTTCGTGTCGCCCCATACGACTCGGTGGGGACATTATATAAGGCTATATCGTAATATAACCTAACCTAACCCATCTAGCCCCTCGCTGGTAATGTTTTACAGAATCCAGTACCTGTCGTCCCGTACGTCTCGGTGGGGAAATTATATGCGTCTAGAACGTTATATATACTAACCTAAGGCAACCTAACATCTCGGATGTAGTATTTAACAACATTCCTGGCGGGTCGGCTCCTACTTCTCGGTGGGAACATTATATACGTCTACAACGTAATATTACCTAAAATAACCCATCTAGCGCCTCGCTGGTAATGTTTTACAGAATCCAGTACGTGTCGTCCCGCACGTCTCGGTGGGGACATTGTATGCGTCTATAACGTTATATATCCTAACCTAAGGCAACCTAACATCTCAAATGTAGCATTTTACAACATTCCAGGCGGGTCGGCCCCTACTTCTCGGTGGGCACATTATATACGTCTATATCGTAATATAACCTATCCCAACCCATTTAGCCCCTCGTTGGTAATGTTTTACAGATTCCAGTTCGTGTCGTCCCGTACGTCTCGGTGGGGAAATTATATGCGTCTAGAACGTTATATATCCTAACCTAAGGCAACCTAACACCTCGGATGTAGTATTTTCCGAAATTCCTGGCGGGTCGTCCCCTACTTCTCGGTGGGAACATTATATTCGTCCATAACGTAATATAACCTAACCTAACCCATTTAGCCCCTCGGCGGTAATGTTTTACAGAATCCCGTTCGTGGCGTCCCGTACGTCTCGGTGGGGAAATTATATGCGTCTAGAACGTTATATATCCTAACCTAAGGCAACCTAACATCTCGGATGTAGTATTTTACAACATTCCTCGCGGGTCGGCCCCTACTTCTCGCTCGGAACATTATATACGTCTACAACGTAATATTACCTAAAATAACCCATCTAGCCCCTCGCTGGTAATGTTTTGCAGAATCCAGTACGTGTCGTTCCGTACGTCTCGGTGGGGACATTGTATGCGTCCATAACGTTATATATCCTAACCTAAGGCAACTTAACATCTCGAATGTAGTATTTTACAACATTCCACGCGGGTCGGCCCCTACTGCTCGGTGGGAACATTATATTCGTCTACAACGTAATATTACCTAAAATAACCCATCTAGCCCCTCGCTGGTAATGTTTTACAGAATCCAGTTCGTGTCGTCCCGTACGTCTCGGTGGGGAAATTATATGCGTCTAGAACGTTATATATCCTAACCTAAGGCAACCTAACATCTCGGATGTAGTATTTTACAACATTCCTGGCGGGTCGGCCCCTACTTCTCGGTGGGAACACTATATACGTCTACAACGTAATATTACCTAAAATAACCCATCTAGCATCTCGCTGGTAATGTTTTACAGAATCCAGTACGTGTCGTCCCGTACGTCTCGGTGGGGACATTGTATGCGCCTATAACGTTATATATCCTAACCTGAGGCAACCTAACATCTCGGATGTAGTATTTTACAAGATTCCAGGCGGGTGGAACCCTACTTCTCTGTGGGAACATTATATACGTCTATAACGTAATATAACCTAACCTAACCCATCTAGCCCCTCGCTCGTAATGTTTTACAGAATCCCGGTCGTGTCGGCCCGTACTTCTCGGTGCGGACATTATATAAGTCTATAACGTTATATATCCTAACCTAAGGCAACCTAACTATCTCGAATGTAGAATTTTACAACATTTCAGGCGGTTCGGCCCTTAATTCTCTATGGGAACATTATATACGTCTATAACGTAATAAAACCTAACCTAACCCACCTAGACTCTCGCTGGTAATGTTTCACAGAATCCCGTTCGTGTCGCCCCGTACTTCACGGTGCGGACATTACACAGGTCTATAAGTTTATATATCCTAACCTAAGGCAACCTAACATCCCGATTGTAGTATTTTACAAGATTCCAGGCGGGTGGGCCCCTACTTCTCTGTGGGAACATTATATACGTGTTTAACGTTATATATCCCAACCAAAGGCAACCTAACATCTCGAATGTAGTATTTTAACACATTCCAGGCGGGTCGGCCCCTACTTCTCGGTGGGAACATTATATAAGTCTATATCGTAATATAACCTAACTTAACCCACCTAGAACCTCGCTGGTAATGTTTCACAGAATCCCGTTCGTGTCGCCCCGTACTTCACGGTGCGGACATTATACAGGTCTATAGGTTTATATATCCTAACCTAAGGCAACCTAACATCTCGAACGTAGTATTTTACAACATTCCAGGCGGGTCGGCCCCTAATTTTCGTTGGGTACATTATATACGTGTATAACGTAATATAACCTAACCTAACCCATCTAGGCCCTCGCGGGTAATGTTTTACAGAATCCCGGTCGTGTCTCCCCGTACTTTTCGGTGGGGAAATTATATGCGTCTAGACCGTTATATATCCTAACCTAAGGCAACCTAACATCTCAAATGTAGTATTTTACAACATTCCAGGCGGGTCGGCCCCTACTTCTCGGTGGGCACATTATATACGTCTACATCGTAATGTTACCTAACCTAACCCATCTAGCCCATCGCTGGTAATGTTTTACAGATTCCAGTTCGTGTCGTCCCGTACGTCTCGGTGGGGAAATTATATGCGTCTAGAACGTTATATATCCTAACCTAAGGCAACCTAACACCTCGGATGTAGTATTTTCCGAAATTCCTGGCGGGTCGTCCCCTACTTCTCGGTGGGAACATTATATTCGTCCATAACGTAATATAACCTAACCTAACCCATTTAGCCCCTCGCTGGTAATGTTTTACAGAATCCAGTTCGTGTCGTCCGGTACGTCTCGGTGGGGACATGGTATGCGTCTATAACGTTATATATCCTAACCTAAGGCAACCTAACATCTCGGATGTAGTATTTTACAACATTCCTGGCGGGGCGGAAACTACTTCTCGTTGGGTACATTATATACGTCTATAACGTAATATAACCTAACCTAACCCATCTAGCCCCTCGCTGGTAATGTTTTACAGAATCCCGGTCGTGTCGGCCGGTACATCTCGGTGGGGAAATTATATGCGTCTAGAACGTTATATATCCTAACCTAAGGCAACCTAACATCTCGGATTTAGTATTTTACAACATTCCTGGCGGGTCGGCCCCTATTTCTCGGTGGGAACATTATATACGTCTACAACGTAATATTACCTAACCTAACCCATCTAGCCCCGCGCTGGCAATGTTTCACAAAATTCAGTTCGTGTCGTCCCATACGTCTCGGTGGGGACATTGTATGCATCTATAACGTTATATATCCTAACCTAAGGCAACCTAACATCTCGGATGTTGTATTTTACAAGATTCCTGGCGTGGCGGAACCTACTTCTCGGTGGGAACATTAAATAAGTCTATATCATAATATAACCTAACCTAACCCATCTAGAGCCACGCTGGTAATGTTTCACAGAATCCCGTTCGTGTCGCCCCGTACGTCACGGTGCGGACATTATATACGTCTATAACGTTATATATCCTAACCTAAGGCAACCTGACATCTCAAATGTAGTATTTTACAACATTCCACTCGAGTCGGCCCCTACATCTCGGTGGGAACATTATATACGTCTACAACGCAATATAACCTAACCTAACCCATCTAGCCCCTCGCTGGTAATATTTTACAGAATCCAGTACGTCTCGGTGGGGAAATTGTATGCGTCTATAACGTTATATATCCTAACCTAAGGCAACCTAACATATCGGATGTAGTATTTTACAACATTCCTGGCGGGTCGGCCCCTATTTCTCGGTGGGAACATTATATACGTCTACAACGTAATATTACCTAACCTAACCCATCTAGCCCCGCGCTGGCAATGTTTCACAAAATTCAGTTCGTGTCGTCCCATACGTCTCGGTGGGGACATTGTATGCATCTATAACGTTATATATCCTAACCTAAGGCAACCTAACATCTCGGATGTTGTATTTTACAAGATTCCTGGCGTGGCGGAACCTACTTCTCGGTGGGAACATTAAATAAGTCTATATCATAATATAACCTAACCTAACCCATCTAGAGCCACGCTGGTAATGTTTCACAGAATCCCGTTCGTGTCGCCCCGTACGTCACGGTGCGGACATTATATACGTCTATAACGTTATATATCCTAACCTAAGGCAACCTGACATCTCAAATGTAGTATTTTACAACATTCCACTCGAGTCGGCCCCTACATCTCGGTGGGAACATTATATACGTCTACAACGCAATATAACCTAACCTAACCCATCTAGCCCCTCGCTGGTAATATTTTACAGAATCCAGTACGTCTCGGTGGGGAAATTGTATGCGTCTATAACGTTATATATCCTAACCTAAGGCAACCTAACATATCGGATGTAGTACTTTACAACATTCCTGGCGTGGCGGATCCTACTTCTCGGTGGGTACATTATATAAGTCTATATCGTAATATAACCTAATCTAACCCATCTAGCCCCTCGCTGGTAATGTTTTACAGAATCCCGGTCGTGTCAGCCCGTACTTCTCGGTGGGGACATTATATGCGTCTAGCAGGTTTTATATATCCTAACCTAAGGCAACCTAACATCTCGGATGTAGTATTTTCCAAAATTCCTGCCGGATCAGGCCCTACTTCTCGGTGGCAACATTATATACGTCCATAACTTAATATCACCTAACCTAACCCATCTAGCCCCTCGGCGGTAATGTTTTACAGAATCCCGTTCGGGTTGGTTCATACTTCTCGGTGGGCACATTATGTACGTCTATAACATTGTATATCCCACCCGAAGGCAACCTAATATCTCGAATGTAGTATTTCACAACATTCCGTGCGGGTCGGCCCCACTTCTCGGTAGGGACATTATTTAAGTCTATATCGTAATATAACCTAACCTAACCCATCGAGGCCCTCGCTGGAAATGTTTCACAGAATCCCGTTCGTGTCCGCCGTACGTCACGGTGCGGACATTATATACGTCTATAACGTTATATATCCTAACCTAAGTCAACCTAACATCTCTAACGTAGTATTTTACATCATTCCAGGCTGGTCGGCCCCTACTTCCCGGTGGGAACATTATATACGTATATAACTTTATATATCTCACCCTAAGGCAACCTAACATCTCGGATGTAGTATTTGACAACACTCCTGGCGGGTCGGCCTCTACTTCTCGGTGGGAACATTATATACGTCCATAACTTAATATAACCTAGCCTAACCCATCTAGCCCCTCGGCGGTAATGTTTTACAGAATCCCGTTCGGGTTGGTTTATACTTCTCGGTGGGCACATTATGTACGTCTATAACATTGTATATCCCACCCGAAGGCAACCTAATATCTCGAATGTAGTATTTCACAACATTCCTGGCGGGTCGCCCCCACTTCTCGGTAGGGACATTATTTAAGTCTATATCGTAATATAACCTAACGTAACCCATCTAGGCCCTTGCTGGAAATGTTTCCCAGAATCCCGTTCGTGTCCGCCGTACGTCACGGTGCGGACATTATATACGTCTATAACGTTATATATCCTAACCTAAGTCAACC
Organism: Xylocopa violacea; assembly: GCA_963969225.1. NCBI lineage: Eukaryota > Metazoa > Arthropoda > Insecta > Hymenoptera > Apidae > Xylocopa > Xylocopa violacea. The sequence continues at coordinate 4,045,120 of CAXAJV010000835.1, forward strand.
TAACATCTCTAACGTAGTATTTTACAACATTCCAGGCTGATCGGCCCCTACTTCTCGGTGGAAACATTATATAAGTCTATATCGTAATATAACCTAACCTAACCCATCTAGAACCTCGCTGGTAATGTTTTACAGAATCCCGGTCGTGTCGGTCCGTACTGCTCGGTGGGGAAATTATATGCGTCTAGAACGTTATATATCCTAACCTAAGGCAACCTAACATCTCGATTGTAGTATTTTACAACATTCCAGGCGGGTCGGCCTCTACTTCCCGGTGGGAACATTATATACGTATATAACTTTATATATCTCACCCCAAGGCAACCTAACATCTCGGATGTAGTATTTGACAACATTCCTGGCGGGTCGGCCTCTACTTCTCGGTGGGAACATTATATACGTCTATAACCTAATATTGCCTAGCTTAAACCATCTAGACTCTCGCTGGTAATGTTTCACAGAATCCCGAACCGCGTCCTCCCCTACGTCTCGGTGGGGACATTATATACTTCTATATCGTTATACATCCTAACCTAAGGCAACATAACTTCTCGAATGTAGTATTTTACAACATTCCAGTCGGTTCCGCCCCTAATTCTCGGTGGGATCATTATATACGTCTATAGCGCAATATAACCTAACCTAACCCATCTATCCCCTCGCTGGTAATGTTTTACACAATCCCGGTCGTGTCGTTCCGTACTTCTCGGTGGGGACACTATATACGTCTGTAACGTTATACGTCCTAACCTAAGGCAACCTAACCTCTCGAATGTAGTATTTTACAACATTCCAGCCGGGTCGGCCCCTACTTCTGAGTGGGAACATTATATACTTCTATATCGTAACATAACGTAACCTAACCCATTTTGCCCCTCGGTGATAATGTTTTACAGAATCCCGGTCGTGTCGGCCCGTACTACTCGGTGGGGCATTATATACGTCTATAACGTTGTATATCCTACCCTAAGGCAACCTCACATCTCGAATGTAGTATTTCACAACATTCCCAGCTTGTCGGCCCCTAGTTCTCGGTGGGATCATTATATACGTCTATAACGTAATATAATCTAATCTAACCCATCTAGACCTTCGCTGGTAACGTTTTACAGATTCCCGGTCGTGTCGGCCCGTACTTCTCGGTGGGGACACTATATACGTCTATGACGTTATATATCCTAACCTAAGGTAACCTAACATCTCGAATGTAGTATTTTACCACATTCCAGGCGGGTCGGCCCCTACCTCTCGGTGTGCACATTATATACGTCTTTAATGTAATATAACCTAACCTAACACACCTAGCCCCTCACTGGTAATGTTTTACAGAATCCCAGTCGTTTCGTCCCGTACTTCTCGGTGGGGACACTATATACGTCTGTAACGTTATACATCCTAACCTAAGGCAACCTAACCTCTCGAATTTAGTATTTTACAACATTCCAGGCGGGTCGGCCCCTACTTCTCGGTGGGAACATTATATACGTCTATATCGCAATATAACCTAATCTAACCCACCTAGACCCTCGCTGGTAATGTTTCACAGAATCCCGTTCGTGTCGCCCCGTACTTCACGGTGCGGACATTACACAGGTTTATAAGTTTATATATCCTAACCTAAGGCAACCTAACATCTCGAATGTAGTGTTTCACAACATTCTTGGCGTGTCGGCCCCTAATTCTCGGTGGGAACATTATATACGTCCATAACGTAATATAACCTAACCTATCCCATCTAACCCCACGGCGGTAATGTTTTACAGAATCCCGTTCGTGTCGTCCCGTACGTCTCGGTTAGAACATTATATACGTCTATAACGTAATATAACCTAACCTATCCCATCTAGCCCCACGCTGTAATGTTTTACACAATCCCGGTCTTGTCGGCCCGTACTTCTCGGTGGGGATACTATATACGTCTATAACGTTATATATCACAACCTAAGGCAACATAACATCTCGGATGTAGTATTTTACAACATTCCTGGCGGGGCGGAAACTACTTCTCGGTGGGAACATTATATACGTCCATAACGTAATATAACCTAACCTAACCCATCTAGCCCCTCGGCGGTAATGTTTTACAGAATCCCGTTCGTGTCGTCCCGTACGTCACGGTGCGGACATTATACATGTCTATAAGGTTATATATCCTAACCTAAGGCAACCTAACATCTCAAATGTAGTATTTTACAACATTCCAGGCGGGCCAACCCCTACTCCTCGGTGGGCGCATTATATACGTCTATATCGCAATATAACCATACCTAACCCATTTAGCCCCTCGCTGGTAATGTTTTACAGAATACAGTTCTTGTCGTCCCGTACGTCTCGGTGGGGAAATTATATGCGTCGAGAACGTTATATATCCTAACATAAGGCAACCTAAATCTCGGATGTAGTATTTTACGACATTCCTGGCGGGTCGGCCCCTACTTCTCGGTGGGAACATTATATACGTCTACAACGTAATATAACCTAACCTAACCCATCTAGCCCCTCGCTGGTAATGTTTTACAGAATCCCGGTCCTGTCGGCCCGCACTTCTCGGTGGGGAAATTATATGCGTCGAGAACGTTATATATCCTAACATAAGGCAACCTAGCATCTCGGATGTAGTATTTTACAACATTCCTGGCGGGGCGGAACCTACTTCTCGGTGGGAACATTATATAAGTCTATATCATAATATAACCTAACCTAACTCATCTAGACCCACGCTGGTAATGTTTCACAGAATCCCGTTCGTGTCGCCCCGTAAGTCACAGTTCGGACATTATATACGTCTACAACGTTATATACCCTAGCCTAAGGCAACCTAACATCTCGGATGTAATATTTTACTACATTCCTGGCGCGCCGACCCCTACTTCTCGGTGGGAATATTATATACGTCTGTAACGCTATATATCCTAGCCTAAGGCAACCTAACTTGTCGAGCGTAATATTTTACAACACTCCTGGCTCGTCGGCCCCTACCTCTCGGTGGGAACATTATATTCGTCTATAACGTTATATATCCTAACCTAAGGGAACCTCACATCTCGGATGTAATATTTTACTACATTCGTGGCGCGCCGGCCCCTGCTTCTCGGTGGGAACATTATATACGTCTATATCGCTATATATCCTAGCCTAAGGCAACCTATCATGTCGTATGTAATATTTTACAACATTCCCGGCACTTCGGCCCCTACTTCTCGGTGGGAACATTATATACGACTATATCGCAATATAACCTAACCTAACCCATCTAGACCCTAGCTGGTAATGTTTTACAGAATCCCATTCGTGTCGTCAAGTACGTCTCGGTGCGGTCATTATATAAGTCTATGACGTTATGTATCCTAACCTAAGGCAACCTAACATCTCGAATGTAGTATTTTACAACATTTCAGGCGGGTCGGCCTTTGTTTCTCGATGGGAACATTATATACGTCTATAACGTAATATAACCTAACCTAACCCATCTAGAACTTCGCTGGTAATGTTTTACAGAATCTCGTTCGTGTCGTCCCGTACGCCACGATGCGGACATTATATAGGTCTATAACGTTATATATCCTAACCTAAGGCAACCTAACATCTCGATTGTAGTATTTTACAAGATTCCAGGCGGGTGGGCCCCTACTTCTCTGTGGGAACATTATATAAGTCTATATCGTAATATAACCTAACCTAACCCACCTAGACCCTCGCTGGTATTGTTTTACAGAATCCCGGTCGTGTCGGCCCGTACTTCTCGGTGGTGACATTACTTGCGTCTAGAACGTTATATATCCTAACGTAAGGCAACCTAATATCTCAAATGTAGTGTTTTACATCATTCCAGGCATGTCGGCCCCTACTTCTCGGTGGGCACATTATATGCGTCTATATTGCAATATAACCTAACCTAACCCATTTAGCCCCTCGCTGGTAACGTTTTACAGAATCCAGTTCGTGTCGTCCCGTACGTCTCGGTGGGGATATTGTATGCGTCTATAACGTTATATATCCTAAACTAAGGCTATCTAATATCTCGGATGTAGTATTTTACAACATTCATGGCGGGGCGGAAACTACTTCTCGTTGGGTACATTATATACGTCTATAACGTAATATAACCTAACCTAACCCATCTAGCCCCTCGCTGGTAATATTTTACAGATTCCCGGTCGTGTCGGCCCGTACTGCTCGGTCGGGACATTATATGCGTCTAGAACGTTATATACCCTAACCTAAGGCAACCTAACATCTCGGATGTAGTATTTTACAACATTCCAGGCGGGTCGGCCCCTATTTCTCGTTGGGTACATTATATACGTCTATAACGTAATATAACCTAACCTAACCCATCTAGACTCACGCTGGTAATGTTTCACAGAATCCCGTTCGTGTCGCCCCGTACTTCACAGTTCGGACATTATATACGTCTATAACGTTATATATGCTAACCTAAGGCAACCTAACATCTCGGATGTAGTATTTTACAACATTCCTGGCGGGGCGGAACCTACTTCTCGGTGGGAACATTATATACGTCTACAACGTAATATAACCTAACCTAACCCATCTAGCCCCTCGCTGGTAATGTTTTACAGAATCCCGGTCGTGTCGGCCCGTACTTCTCGGTGGGAAAATTGTATGCATCTATAACGTTATATATCCTGACCTAAGGCAACCTAACATATCGGATGTAGTATTTTACAACATTCCTGGCGGGGCGGACCCTACTTCTCGGTGGGAACATTATATAAGTCTATATCGTAATATAACCTAATCTAACCCATCTAGACCCTCGCTGGTAATGTTTCACTGAATCCCGTTCGTGTCGCACCGTACGTCACGGTGCGGAAATTTTATACGTCTATGACGTTATATATCCTAACCGAAGGCAACCTAGCATCTCAAATGTAGTAATTTACAACATTCCAGGCTGGTCGGCCCCTATTTCTCGGTGGGAACATTATATACGTCCATAACGTAATATAACCTAACCTAACCCATCTAGGCCATAGCTGGCAATATTTTACAGAATCCAGTTCGTGTCGTCCCGTACGTCTCGGTGGGGATATTGTATGCGTCTATAACGTTATATATCCTAACCTAAGGCAACCTAACATCTCGAATGTAGTATTTTACAACATTCCACTCGGGTCGGTCCCTAATTCTCGTTGGGTAAATTATATACGTCTACAACGTAATATTACCTAACCTAACCCATCTAGCCCCTCGCTGGTAATGTTTTACAGAATCCCGGTCGTGTCGGCCCGTACTTCTCGGTGGGAAAATTGTATGCGTCTATAAAGTTATATATCCTAACATGAGGCAACGTAACATCTCAAACGTAGTATTTTACAACATTCCTGGCGGGACGGCCCCTGCTTCTCGGCGGGAACATTATATACGTCTACAACGTAATATAACCTAACCTAACCCATCTAGCCCCTCGCTGGTAATGTTTTACAGAATCCAGTTCGTGTCGTCCCGTACGTCTCGTTGGGGACATTGTATGCGTCTATAACGTTATATACCCTAACCTAAGGCAACCTAACAGCTCGGTTATAGTATTTTACAACATTCATGGCGGGGCGGAAACTACTTCTCGTTGGGTACATTATATACGTCCATAACGTACTATAACCTAACCTAACCCATCTAGCCCCTCGCTGGTAATGTTTTACAGAATCCCGGTCGTGTCGGCCCGTACTTCTCGGTGGGAAAATTGTATGCGTCTATAACGTTATATATCCTAACATGAGGCAACCTAACATCTCAAATGTAGTATTTTACAACATTCCTGGCGGGACGGCCCCTACTTCTCGGCGGGAACATTACATACGTCTACAACGTAATATAACCTAACCTAACCCATCTAGCCCCTAGCTGGGAATGTTTTACAGAATCCAGTTCGTGTCGCCCCGTACGTCTCGTTCGGGACATTGTATGCGTCTATAACGTTATATATCCTAACCTAAGGCAACCTAACATCTCGGATGTAGTATTTTACAACATTCCTGGCGGGGCGGAAACTACTTCTCGGTGGGAACGTTATATACGTCTACAACGTAATATTACCTAACCTAACTCATCTAGCCCCTCGCTGGTAATGTTCTACAGAATCCAGTTCGTGTCGTCCCGCACGTCTCGGTGGGGAAATTGTATGCATCTATAACGTTATATATCCTAACTTAAGGCAACCTAACATCTCGGATGTAGCATTTTACAACATTCCTGGCGGGGCGGAAACTACTTCTCGTTGGGTACATTATATACGTCTATAACGTAATATAACCTAACCTAACCCATCTAGCCCATCGCTGGTAATGTTTTACAGAATCCCGTTAGTGTCGCACCGTACGTCACGGTGCAGAAATTATATAAGTCTATAAAGTTATATATTCTAACCGAAGGCAACCTAACACCTCGGAAGTAATATTTTCCAAAATACCTGGCGGGTCGGCCCCTACTACTCGCTGGGAACATTATATACGTCTATAACGTAATATAACCTAACCTAACCCATCTATCTCCTCGGCGGTAATGTTTTACAAAATCCCGTTCGTGTCGTCCCGAACGTCACGGTGCGGACATTATATACGTCTATTACGTTATAGATCCTAACCTGAGGCAAACTAACATCTCGGATGTAGTATTTTACAACATTCCTGGCGGGTCGGAACCTACTTCTCGGTGGGAACATTATATACGTCTACAACGTAATATAACCTAACCTAACCCATCTAGACCCTCGCTGGGAATGTTTTACAGAATCCAGTTCGTGTCGCCCCGTACGTCTCGTTCGGGACATTGTATGCGTCTATAACGTTATATATCCTAACCTAAGGCAACTAAACATCTGGGATGTAATATTTTACAACATTCCTGGCATGCCGGTCCCTACGTCTCGTTGGTAACATTATATGCGTCTATAACGTTAGATATCCTAGTCTAAGGCAACATGACATGTTGAATGTCATATTTTACAACATTCCTGGCGCGTCGGCCCCTACTTCTCGGTGGGAACATTATATAAGTCAAAAACGCTATATATCCGAGCCTAAGACAACCCAACATGTCGAATGTAATATTTCACGACATTCCTGGCACGTCGGCACCTACTTCCCGGTGGGAACAGTATATACTTCTATAACGTTATATATCCTAGCCTAAGGCAATCCTAACATGTCGATTATAATATTATACACCATTCCTAGCGCGTCGGCACCTACTTCTCGGTGGGAACATTATATCCGTCTATATCGCTATATATCATAACGTAAGGCAACCTAACATCTCGGATGTAATATTTTACTACATTCGTGGCGCGCCGGCCCCTACTTCTCGGTGGGAACATTATATACGTCTATATCGCTATATATCCTATCCTAAGGCAACCTAACATGTCGAGCGTAATATTTTACAACATTCCTGGCCTGTGTCGGCCACTATTTCTCGGTGGGAACATTATATATGTCTATAACGCTATATATCCTAGCCTAAGGCGACCTAACATGTCGAATGTAATATTTTACAACATTCCTGGATCATCGGCAACTACATCTCGGTGGGAACAGTATATACGTCTTTAACGTTATATATCCTAGCCTGAGGCAACCTAACATGTCGAATGTAATATTTTACAACATACCTGGCGCGTCGGCACCTACTTCTCGGTGGGAACATTATATACGTCTATAACGCTATATATCCTAGCCTAAGGCAACCTAACAGGTCGCATGTAATATTTTACAACATTCCCGGCACTTCGGCACCTTCTTCTCGCTGGGAACAGTATATACGTCTATAACGATGTATATCTGAACCTAAGACAACCTAACACCTCGGATGTAATATTTTACAACATTCCTGGCCTGTGTCGGCACCTACTTCTCGGTGGGAACATTATATACGTCTATAACGCTACATATCCTGGCCTAAGGCAACCTATCATGTCGAATGTAGTATTTTACAACATACCTGACGCGTCGGCACCTACTTCTCGGTGGGAACAGTATATACGTCTATAACGTTATATATCCTAACCTAAGGCAATCCTAACATGCCGAATGCAATGTTTTACAATATTCCGGGCACTTCGGCCCCTACTTCTCGGTGGGAACAGTATATACGTCTATAACGTTATATATCATAACGTAAGGCAACGCAACACCTCGGATGTAATGTTTTACAACATTCCTGGCGTGTCGGCCCCAATTTCTCGGTGGGAACATTGTATACGTCTATAACGCAATATATCCTAGCCTAAGGCAGCCTAACATGTCGAATGTAATATTTTACAACATTTCTGGCGCGTCGGCAACTACTTCTCCGTGGGAACAGTATATACGTCTATAACGTTATATATCCTAACCTAAGGCAACCTAACATGTCGAATGTAATATTTTACAACATTCCTGGCGCGTCGGCAACTACTTCTCGGTGGGAACAGTATATACGTCTATAACGTTATATATCCTAACCTAAGGCAACCTAACATGTCGATTGTAATATTTTACCACATTCCTGGCTCGTTGGACCCTACTTCTCCTTGGGAACATTATATACGTCTATAACGTTACATATCCTAGCCTAAGGCAACCTAACATCTCGGATGTAATATTTTACTACATTCCTGACTTGTTGGCCCCTATTTCTCGGTGGGAATATTATATACGTCTATAACGTTATATATCCTAACCTAAGGCATCCTAACGTCTCGGATGTAATATTTTACTAGATTCTTGGCACGTCGGCCCCTACTTCTCGGTGGGAACATTATATACGTCTATAACGCTATATATCCTAGCTTAAGGCAACCTAACATATCGAATGTAATATTCTACAACATTTCTGGCGCGTCGGCACCTACTTCTCGGTGGGAACATTATATACGTCTATAACGCGATATGTCCTAGCCTAAGGCAACCTAACATGTCGAATGTAATGTTTTACAACATACCTGGCGCGTCGGCACCAACTTCTCGGTGGGAACAGTATATACGTCGATAACGTTATATAACCTAACCTAACGCAATCCTAACATGGCGAATGTAATATTTATAACATTCCTGGCGCGTCGGCCCCTATTTCTCGGTGAGAACATTATATAAGTCAATAACGTTATATATCCTAACCTAAGGCAACCTAACATCTCGGATGTAATATTTTACTACATTCCTGCCACGTCGGCCCCTACTTCTCGGTGGGAACATTATATACGTCTATAACGTTATATATACTCACCTAAGGCAACGTAACATCTCGGATGTAATATTTTACTACATTCCTGGCACGTCGGCCCCTACTTCTCGGTGGGAACATTATATATGTCTATATCGTTATATATCCCAGCCTAAGGCAACCTAACATCTCAGATGTTATATTTTACTACATTCCTCGTGCGCCGGCCCCTACTTCTCGGTGGGAACATTATATACGTCTATAACGCTATATATCCTAGCTTAAGGCAACCTAACATGTCGAATGTAATATTTTACAACATTCCCAGCGCATCGGCCCCTACTTCTCGGTGGGAACATTATATACGTCTATAACGCTATATATCCTAGCCTAAGGCAACCTAACATGTCGAATGTAATATTTTACAACATACCTGGCGCGTCGGCACCTACTTCTCGGCGGGAACAGTATATACGTCCATAACGTTATATATCCTAACCTAAGGCAACCTAACATCTCGGATGTAATATTTTACTACATTCCTGGCACGTCGGCCCCTACTTCTCGGTGGGAACAGTATATACGTCTATAACGTTATATATCCTAACCTAAGACAACCTAACACCTCGGATGTAATGTTTTACAACATTCCTGGCCTGTGTCGGCCACTATTTCTCGGTGGGAACATTATATATGTCTATAACGCTATATATCCTAGCCTAAGGCGACCTAACATGTCGAATGTAATATTTTACAACATTCCTGGATCATCGGCAACTACATCTCGGTGGGAACAGTATATACGTCTTTAACGTTATATATCCTAGACTAAGGAAACCTAACATGTCGAATGTAATATTTTACAACATACCTGGCGCGTCGGCACCTACTTCTCGGTGGGAACAGTCTATACGTCGATAACGTTATATAACCTAACCTAACGCAATCCTAACATGGCGAATGTAATATTTATAACATTCCTGGCGCGTCGGCCCCTATTTCTCGGTGAGAACATTATATAAGTCAATAACGTTATATATCCTAACCTAAGGCAACCTAACATCTCGGATGTAATATTTTACTACATTTCTGGCACGTCGGCCCCTACTTCTCGGTGGGAACAGTATATACGTCTATAACGCTATATATCCTAGCCTAAGGCAACCTAACACGTCGAATGTGATATTTAACGACATTTCTGGCACGTCGGCCCCTATTTCTCGGTGAGAACATTATATAAGTCAATAACGCTATATATCGTAGCTTAGGGCAACCTAACATGTCGAATGTAATGTTTTACAACATTCCTGGCCTGTGTCGGCCCCTACTTCTTGGTGGGAACATTATATACGTCTATAACGTTATGTATCCTAACCTAAGGCAACCTGACATGTCGAATGTAATATTTTACAACATTCCTGGCGCGTCTGCCACTATTTCTCGGTGAGAACATTATATAAGTCAATAACGTTATATGTCCTAGCCTAAGGCAACCTAGCATGTCGAATGTAATATTTTACAACATACCTGGCGCGTCGGCGCCAACTTCTCGGTGGGAACAGTATATACGTCTATAACGATATATATCCTATCCTAACGCAATCCTAACATGGCGAATGTAATATTTATAACATTCCTGACGCGTCGGCCCCTATTTCTCGGTGAGAACATTATATAAGTCAATAACGTTATATATCCTAACCTAAGGCAACCTAACATCTCGGATGTAATATTTTACTACATTCCTGGCGCGCCGGCCCCTACTTCTCGGTGGGAACAGTATATACTTCTATAACGTTATATATCCTAACCTAAGGCAACCTAACATGTCGATTGTAATATTTTACAACATTGCTGACGCGTCGCTACCTACTTTTCCGTGGGAACATTATAAACGTCTATAACGTTATATATCCTCACCTAAGGCAACCTAACATGCCGGGTGTAATATTTTACTACATTCCTGGCACGTCGGCCCCTACTTCTCGGTGGGAACATTATATATGTCTATAACGTTATATATCCCAGCCTAAGGCAACCTAACATCTCAGATGTTATATTTTACTACATTCCTGGTGCGCCGGCCCCTACTTCTCGGTGGGAACATTATATACGTCTATAACGCTATATATCCTAGCTTAAGGCAACCTAACATGTCGAATGTAATATTTTACAACATTCCCAGCGCATCGGCCCCTACTTCTCGGGGGGAACATTATATACATCTATAACGCTATATATCCTAGCCTAAGGCAACCTAACATGTCGAATGTAATATTTTACAACATACCTGGCGCGTCGGCACCTACTTCTCGGTGGGAACAGTATATACGTCCATAACGTTATATATCCTAACCTAAGGCAATCTAACATGTCGAATGTAATATTGCACCACATTCCTGGCTCGTTGGCCCATACTTCTCGGGGGGAATATCATATACGTCTATAACGTTATATATACTAACTTAAGGCAACCTAACATCTCGGATGTAATATTTTACAATATTCCCGGGCACTTTGGCCCCTACTTCTCGGTGGGAAAATTATATACGTCTACAACGCTATATATCCTAGCCTAAGGCAACCTAACATGTCGAATGTAATATTTAACAACATTTCTGGTGCGTCGGCCCCTATTTCTCGGTGAGAACATTATATAAGTCAATAACGTTATATATCACAACCTAAGGCCACCTAACATCACGGATGTAATATTTTACTACATTCCTGGCGCGTCGGCCCCTATTTCTCGGTGAGAACAATATATAAGTCAATAACGTTATATATCCTAACCTAAGGCCACCTAACATCACGGATGTAATATTTTACTACATTCCTGGCACGTCGGCACCTACTTCTCGGTGGGAACATTACATACGTTTATAACGCTATATATCCGAGCTTGAGGCAACCTAACATGTCGAATGTAATATTTTACAACATTCCTGGCGCATTGGCAACTACTTCTCGTTGGGAACAGTATATACGTCTATAACGCTATATATCCTAACCTAAGGCAACCTAACATGCCGAATGTAATATTTTACAACATACCTGGCGCGTCGGCACCTACTTCCCGGTGGGAACAGTATATACGTCTATAACGTTATATATCCTCACCTAAGGCAAACTAACATCCCGGGTGTAATATTTTACTACATTCCTGGCACGTCGGCCCCTACTTCTCGGTGGGAACATTATATATGTCTATAACGTTATATATCCCAGCCTAAGGCAACCTAACATCTCAGATGTTATATTTTACTACATTCCTGGTGCGCCGGCCCCGACTTCTCGGTGGGATCATTATATACGTCTATAACGCTATATATCCTAGCTTAAGGCAACCTAACATGTCGAATGTAATATTTTACAACATTCCCGGCGCATCGGCCCCTACTTCTCGGTGGGAACATTATATACGTCTATAACGCTATATGTCCTAGCCTAAGGCAACCTAACATGTCGAATGTAATATCTTACAACATACCTGGCGCGTCGGCACCTACTTCTCGGTGGGAACAGTATATACGTCCATAACGTTATATATCCTAACCTAAGGCAACCTAACATGTCGAATGTAATATTGCACCACATTCCTAGCTCGTTGGCCCATACTTCTCGGGGGTATATCATATACGTCTATAACGTTATATATCCTAACCTAAGGCAACCTAACATCTCGGATGTAATATTTTACAACATTCCCGCGCACTTTGGCCCCTACTTCTCGGTGGGAACATTATATACGTCTACAACGCTATATATCCTAGCCTAAGGCAACCTAACATGTCGAATGTAATATTTTACAACATTCCCAGCGCATCGGCCCCTACTTCTCGGTGGGAACATTATATACGTCTATAACGCTATATATCCTAGCCTAAGGCAACCTAACATGTCGAATGTAATATTTTACAACATACCTGGCGCGTCGGCACCTACTTCTCGGCGGGAACAGTATATACGTCCATAACGTTATATATCCTAACCTAAGGCAACCTAACATCTCGGATGTAATATTTTACTACATTCCTGGCACGTCGGCCCCTACTTCTCGGTGGGAACAGTATATACGTCTATAACGTTATATATCCTAACCTAAGACAACCTAACACCTCGGATGTAATGTTTTACAACATTCCTGGCCTGTGTCGGCCACTATTTCTCGGTGGGAACATTATATATGTCTATAACGCTATATATCCTAGCCTAAGGCGACCTAACATGTCGAATGTAATATTTTACAACATTCCTGGATCATCGGCAACTACATCTCGGTGGGAACAGTATATACGTCTTTAACGTTATATATCCTAGCCTAAGGAAACCTAACATGTCGAATGTAATATTTTACAACATACCTGGCGCGTCGGCACCTACTTCTCGGTGGGAACAGTCTATACGTCGATAACGTTATATAACCTAACCTAACGCAATCCTAACATGGCGAATGTAATATTTATAACATTCCTGGCGCGTCGGCCCCTATTTCTCGGTGAGAACATTATATAAGTCAATAACGTTATATATCCTAACCTAAGGCAACCTAACATCTCGGATGTAATATTTTACTACATTCCTGGCACGTCGGCCCCTACTTCTCGGTGGGAACAGTATATACGTCTATAACGCTATATATCCTAGCCTAAGGCAACCTAACACGTCGAATGTGATATTTAACGACATTTCTGGCACGTCGGCCCCTATTTCTCGGTGAGAACATTATATAAGTCAATAACGCTATATATCGTAGCTTAGGGCAACCTAACATGTCGAATGTAATGTTTTACAACATTCCTGGCCTGTGTCGGCCCCTACTTCTTGGTGGGAACATTATATACGTCTATAACGTTATGTATCCTAACCTAAGGCAACCTGACATGTCGAATGTAATATTTTACAACATTCCTGGCGCGTCTGCCACTATTTCTCGGTGAGAACATTATATAAGTCAATAACGTTATATGTCCTAGCCTAAGGCAACCTAGCATGTCGAATGTAATATTTTACAACATAACTGGCGCGTCGGCGCCAACTTCTCGGTGGGAACAGTATATACGTCTATAACGATATATATCCTATCCTAACGCAATCCTAACATGGCGAATGTAATATTTATAACATTCCTGACGCGTCGGCCCCTATTTCTCGGTGAGAACATTATATAAGTCAATAACGTTATATATCCTAACCTAAGGCAACCTAACATCTCGGATGTAATATTTTACTACATTCCTGGCGCGCCGGCCCCTACTTCTCGGTGGGAACAGTATATACTTCTATAACGTTATATATCCTAACCTAAGGCAACCTAACATGTCGATTGTAATATTTTACAACATTGCTGACGCGTCGCTACCTACTTTTCCGTGGGAACATTATAAACGTCTATAACGTTATATATCCTCACCTAAGGCAACCTAACATGCCGGGTGTAATATTTTACTACATTCCTGGCACGTCGGCCCCTACTTCTCGGTGGGAACATTATATATGTCTATAACGTTATATATCCCAGCCTAAGGCAACCTAACACCTCAGATGTTATATTTTACTACATTCCTGGTGCGCCGGCCCCTACTTCTCGGTGGGAACATTATATACGTCTATAACGCTATATATCCTAGCTTAAGGCAACCTAACATGTCGAATGTAATATTTTACAACATTCCCAGCGCATCGGCCCCTACTTCTCGGTGGGAACATTATATACGTCTATAACGCTATATATCCTAGCCTAAGGCAACCTAACATGTCGAATGTAATATCTTACAACATACCTGGCGCGTCGGCACCTACTTCTCGGTGGGAACAGTATATACGTCCATAACGTTATATATCCTAACCTAAGGCAACCTAACATGTCGAATGTAATATTGCACCACATTCCTAGCTCGTTGGCCCATACTTCTCGGGGGTATATCATATACGTCTATAACGTTATATATCCTAACCTAAGGCAACCTAACATCTCGGATGTAATATTTTACAACATTCCCGGGCACTTTGGCCCCTACTTCTCGGTGGGAACATTATATACGTCTACAACGCTATATATCCTAGCCTAAGGCAACCTAACATGTCGAATGTAATATTTTACAACATTCCCAGCGCATCGGCCCCTACTTCTCGGTGGGAACATTATATACGTCTATAACGCTATATATCCTAGCCTAAGGCAACCTAACATGTCGAATGTAATATTTTACAACATACCTGGCGCGTCGGCACCTACTTCTCGGCGGGAACAGTATATACGTCCATAACGTTATATATCCTAACCTAAGGCAACCTAACATCTCGGATGTAATATTTTACTACATTCCTGGCACGTCGGCCCCTACTTCTCGGTGGGAACAGTATATACGTCTATAACGTTATATATCCTAACCTAAGACAACCTAACACCTCGGATGTAATGTTTTACAACATTCCTGGCCTGTGTCGGCCACTATTTCTCGGTGGGAACATTATATATGTCTATAACGCTATATATCCTAGCCTAAGGCGACCTAACATGTCGAATGTAATATTTTACAACTTTCCTGGATCATCGGCAACTACATCTCGGTGGGAACAGTATATACGTCTTTAACGTTATATATCCTAGCCTAAGGAAACCTAACATGTCGAATGTAATATTTTACAACATACCTGGCGCGTCGGCACCTACTTCTCGGTGGGAACAGTCTATACGTCGATAACGTTATATAACCTAACCTAACGCAATCCTAACATGGCGAATGTAATATTTATAACATTCCTGGCGCGTCGGCCCCTATTTCTCGGTGAGAACATTATATAAGTCAATAACGTTATATATCCTAACCTAAGGCAACCTAACATCTCGGATGTAATATTTTACTACATTCCTGGCACGTCGGCCCCTACTTCTCGGTGGGAACAGTATATACGTCTATAACGCTATATATCCTAGCCTAAGGCAACCTAACACGTCGAATGTGATATTTAACGACATTTCTGGCACGTCGGCCCCTATTTCTCGGTGAGAACATTATATAAGTCAATAACGCTATATATCGTAGCTTAGGGCAACCTAACATGTCGAATGTAATGTTTTACAACATTCCTGGCCTGTGTCGGCCCCTACTTCTTGGTGGGAACATTATATACGTCTATAACGTTATGTATCCTAACCTAAGGCAACCTGACATGTCGAATGTAATATTTTACAACATTCCTGGCGCGTCTGCCACTATTTCTCGGTGAGAACATTATATAAGTCAATAACGTTATATGTCCTAGCCTAAGGCAACCTAGCATGTCGAATGTAATATTTTACAACATAACTGGCGCGTCGGCGCCAACTTCTCGGTGGGAACAGTATATACGTCTATAACGATATATATCCTATCCTAACGCAATCCTAACATGGCGAATGTAATATTTATAACATTCCTGACGCGTCGGCCCCTATTTCTCGGTGAGAACATTATATAAGTCAATAACGTTATATATCCTAACCTAAGGCAACCTAACATCTCGGATGTAATATTTTACTACATTCCTGGCGCGCCGGCCCCTACTTCTCGGTGGGAACAGTATATACTTCTATAACGTTATATATCCTAACCTAAGGCAACCTAACATGTCGATTGTAATATTTTACAACATTGCTGACGCGTCGCTACCTACTTTTCCGTGGGAACATTATAAACGTCTATAACGTTATATATCCTCACCTAAGGCAACCTAACATGCCGGGTGTAATATTTTACTACATTCCTGGCACGTCGGCCCCTACTTCTCGGTGGGAACATTATATATGTCTATAACGTTATATATCCCAGCCTAAGGCAACCTAACATCTCAGATGTTATATTTTACTACATTCCTGGTGCGCCGGCCCCTACTTCTCGGTGGGAACATTATATACGTCTATAACGCTATATATCCTAGCTTAAGGCAACCTAACATGTCGAATGTAATATTTTACAACATTCCCAGCGCATCGGCCCCTACTTCTCGGTGGGAACATTATATACGTCTATAACGCTATATATCCTAGCCTAAGGCAACCTAACATGTCGAATGTAATATTTTACAACATACCTGGCGCGTCGGCACCTACTTCTCGGTGGGAACAGTATATACGTCCATAACGTTATATATCCTAACCTAAGGCAATCTAACATGTCGAATGTAATATTGCACCACATTCCTGGCTCGTTGGCCCATACTTCTCGGGGGGAATATCATATACGTCTATAACGTTATATATCCTAACTTAAGGCAACCTAACATCTCGGATGTAATATTTTACAATATTCCCGGGCACTTTGGCCCCTACTTCTCGGTGGGAAAATTATATACGTCTACAACGCTATATATCCTAGCCTAAGGCAACCTAACATGTCGAATGTAATATTTAACAACATTTCTGGTGCGTCGGCCCCTATTTCTCGGTGAGAACATTATATAAGTCAATAACGTTATATATCACAACCTAAGGCCACCTAACATCACGGATGTAATATTTTACTACATTCCTGGCGCGTCGGCCCCTGTTTCTCGGTGAGAACAATATATAAGTCAATAACGTTATATATCCTAACCTAAGGCCACCTAACATCACGGATGTAATATTTTACTACATTTCTGGCACGTCGGCCCCTACTTCTCGGTGGGAACATTATATACGTCTATAACGCTATATATCCTATCCTAAGGCAACCTAACATGTCGAATGTAATATTTTACAACATTTTCGTCACTTCGGCCCCTACCTCTCGTTAGGAACATTATATACGTCTATAACGTTATACATCCTAGCCTAAGGCAACCTAACTTCTCGGATGTAATATTTTACTACATTCCTGGCATGTCGGCCCCTACTTCAGGGTGGCAACCTTATATACGCTATAACGCTATATATCCTAGCCTAACGCAAACTAACATGTCGAGCGTAATATTTTACAACATTCCTGGCTCGTCGGCCCTACCTCTCGGTGGGAAAATTATATACGTCTATAACGCTATATATACTAGCCTAAGGCAACCTAACATGTCGAATGTAATATTTAACAACATTTCTGGCGCGTCGGCCCCTATTTCTCGGTAGGAACATTATATAAGTCAATAACGTTATATATCATAACCTAAGGCCACCTAACATCTCGGATGTAATATTTTACAACATTCCTGGCGGTTCGGCCCCACTTCTCGGTGGTGACATTATATGCGTCTAGAACGTTATATATCCTAACCTAAGGCAACCTAACATCTCGGATGTAGTATTTTACAGCATTCCTGGTGGGTCGGCCCCTACTTCTCGGTGGGAACATCATATACGTCTACAACGTAATCTTACCTAAAATAACCCATCTAGCACCTCGCTGGTAATGTTTTACAGAATCCAGTACGTGTCGTCCCGTACGTCTCGGTGGGGACATTGTATGCGTCTATAACGTTATATATCCTAACCTAAGGCAACCTAACATCTCGGATGTAGTTACTTCCAAAATTACTGGCGGGTCGCCCCTACTTCTCGGTGGGAACATTATATACATTATATACGTCTACAACGTAATATAACCTAACCTAACCCATCTAGCCCCTCGCTGGTAATGTTTCACTGAATCCCGTTCGTGTCGCCCCGTACGTCACGGTGCGCACAATGTATACGTCTATAACGTTATATATCCTAACCTTAGGCAACCTAACATCTCAAATGTAGTATTTTACAACATTCCTGGCGGGTCTGCCCCTACTTCTCGGTGGGAACATTATATATGTCCACAACGTAATATAACCTAACCTAACCCATCTAGCCCCTCGCTGGTAATGTTTTACAGAATCCCGTTCGTGGCGTCCCGTACGTTTCGGTGGGGACATTGTATGCGTCTATAACGTTATATATCCTAACCTAAGGCAACCTAACATCTAGGATGTAATATTTTCCAAAATTCCTGGCGGGTCGGCCCCTACTTCTCGGTGGGAACATTATATTCGTCCATAACGTAATATAACCTAACCTAACCCATCTAGCCCCTCGGCGGTAATATTTTACAGAATCCCGTTCGTGGCGTCCCGTACGTCACGGTTCGGACATTATATACGTCTATAACGTTATATAACCTAACCTAAGGCAACCTAACATCTCGGATGTAGTATTTTACAACATTCCAGGCGGGTCGGCCCCTACTTCTCGGTGGGCAAATTATATACGTCTACAACGTAATATTACCTAACCTAACCCATCTAGCCCCTCGCTGGTAATGTTTTACAGAATCCAGTTCGTATCGTCCCGTACGTCTCGGTGGGGTCATTGTATGCGTTTATAACGTTATATATCCTAACCTAAGGCAACCTAACATCTTGAACGTAGTATTTTCCAAAATTTCTGGCGGGTCGGCCCCTACTTCTCGGTCGGAACATTATATTCGTCCATAACGTAATATAACCTAACCTAACCCATCTAGCCCCTCGGCGGTAATGTTTTACAGAATCCCGTTCGTGGCGTCCCGTACGTCTTGGTGCGGACGTTATATAAGTCTATAACGTTATATATCCTAACCTAAGGCAACCTAACATCTCGGATGTAGTATTTTACAACATTCCTGGCGGTGGCGGAACCTACTTCTCGGTGGGAACATTATATAAGTCTATATCATAATATAACCTAACCTAATCCATCTAGACCCACGCTGGTAATGTTTCACAGAATCCCGTTCGTGTCGCCCCGTACGTCACGGTTCGGACATTGTATGCGTCTATAACGTTATATATCCTAACCTAAGGCAACCTAACATCTCGGATGTAGTATTTTCCAAAATTCCTGGCGGGTCGGCCCCTACTTCTCGGTGGGAACATTATATTCGTCCATAACGTAATATAACCTAACCTAACCCATCTAGCCCTTCGGCGGTAATGTTTTACAGAATCCCGTTCGTGGTGTCCCGTACGTGTCGGTGGGTACATTGTATGCGTCTATAACGTTATATATCCTAACCTAAGGCAACCTAACATCTCGGATGTTGTATTTTCCAAAATTCCTGGCGGGTCGGCCACTACTTCTCGGTGGGAACATCATATTCGTCCATAACGTAATATAACCTAACCTAACCCATATAGCCCCTCGGCAGTAGGGTTTTACAGAATCCCGTTCGTGGCGTCCCGTACGTCTCGGTGCGGACATTATATAAGTCTATAACGTTATATATCCCAACCTAAGGCAACTTAACATCTCGAATGTAGTATTTTCCAAAATACCTGGCGGGTCGGCCCCTACTTCTCCGTGGAAACATTATATACGTCCATAACGTAATATAACCTAACCTAACCCATCTAGCCCCTCGCTGGTAATGTTTTACAGAATCCAGTTCGTATCGTACCGTACGTCTCGGTGGGGACATTGTATGCGTCTATAACGTTATATATCCTAACCTAAGGCAACCTAACATCTCGGATGTAGTATTTTCCAAAATTCCTGGCGGGACGGCACCTACTTCTCGGTGGGAACATTATATTCGTCCATATCGTAGTATAACCTAACCTAACCCATCTAGCCCCTCGGCGGTAATGTTTTACAGAATCCCGTTCGTGTCGTCCCGTACGTCTCGGTGGGGACATTATATACGTCTATAACATTGTATATCCCACCCGAAGGCAACCTAACATCTCGAATGTAGTATTTCACAACATTCCTGGCGGGTCGGCCCCTACTTCTCGGTGGGAACATTATATACGTCTACAACGTAATATTACATAAAATAACCCATCTAGCACCTCGCTGGTAATGTTTTACAGAATCCAGTACGTATCGTCCCGTACGTCTCGGTGGGGACATTGTATGCGTCTATAACGTTATATATCCTAACCTAAGGCAAACTAACATCTCGGATGTAGTATTTTACAACATTCCTGACGGGGCGGAACCTACTTCTCGGTGGGCAAATTATATACGTCTACAACGTAATATTACCTAACCTAACCCATCTAGCCTGTCGGCGGTAATGTTTTACAGAATCCCGTTCGTGGCGTCCCGTACGTCTCGGTGCGGACATTATATAAGTCTATAACGTTATATATCCTAACCTAAGGCAACCTAACATTTCGGATGTAGTATTTTACAACATTCCTGGCGGGTCGGCCGATACTTCTCGGTGGGAACATTATATGCGTCTACAACGTAATATTACCTAAAATAACCCATCTAGCCCCTAGCTGGTAATGTTTTACAGAATCCAGTACGTGTCGCCCCGTACGTCACGGTTCGGATATTATATACGTCTATAACGTTATATAGCCTAACCTAAGGCAACCTAACATCTCGGATGTAGTATTTTCCGAAATTCCTGGCGGGACAGCCCCTACTTCTCGGTGGGAACATTGTATTCGTCCATAACGTAATATAACCTAACCTAACCCATTTAGCCCCTCGGCGGTAATGTTTTACAGAATCCCGTTCGTGGCGTTCCGTACGCCTCGGTGGGGACATTGTATGCGTCTATAACGTTATATATCCTAACCTAAGGCAACCTAACATCTCGGATGTAATATTTTCCAAAATTCCTGGCGGGTCGGCCCCTACTTCTCGGTGGGAACATTATATTCGTCCATAACGTAATATAACCTAACCTAACCCATCTAGCCCCCCGGCGGTAATGTTTTACAGAATCCCGTTCGTGGCGTCCCGTACGTCTCGGTGCGGACATTATATAAGTCTATAACGTTATATATCGTAACCTAAGGCAACCTAACATCTCGGATGTTGTATTTCACAACATTCCTGGCGGGTCGGGACATACTTCTCGGTGGGAACATTATATACGTCTACAACGTAATATTACCTAACCTAGCCCATCTAGACACTCGCTGGTAATGTTTTACAGAAACCAGTTCGTGTCGTCCCGTACGTTTCGGTGGGGACATTGTATGCGTCTATAACGTAATATATCCTATCCTAAGGCAACCTAACATCTCGGATGTAGTGTATTCAAAAATTCCTGGCGGGTCGGCACCTACTTCTCGGTGGGAACATTATGTACGTCCATAACGTAATATAACCTAAAATAAGCCTTCTAGCCCCTCGTCGGTAATGTTTTACAGAATCCCGTTCGTGTCGTCCCGTACGTCTCGGTGCGGACGTTATATAAGTCTATCACGTTATATATCCTAACCTAAGGCAACTTAACATCGCGAATGTAGTATTTTACAACATTCCAGGCGGGTCGGCCCCTACTTCTCGGTGGGCACACTATATACGTCTATATCGTAACATAACCTAACCTAACCCATTTTGCCCCTAAGTGATAATGTTTCACAGAATCCCGGTTATCTCTATCCGTACTTCTCGGTGGGGACATTATATACGTCGATAACATTGCATATCCCACCCGAAGGCAACCTAGAATCTCGAATGTAGTATTTCACAACATTCCTGGCGGTTCGGCCTCACTTCTCGGTGGGGACATTATATAAGGCTATATCGTAATATAACCCAACCTAACCCATCTAGAACCTCGCTCGTAATGTTTTACAGAATCCAGTTCGTGTCGTCCCGTACGTCTCGGTGGGGACATTGTATGCGTCTATAACGTTATATATCCTAACCTAAGGCAACCTAACATCTCGGATGTAGTTACTTCCAAAATTTCTGGCGGGTCGCCCCTACTTCTCGGTGGGAACATTATATACGTCCATAACGTTATATAACCTAACCTAACCCATCTAGCCCCTCGGCGGTTATGTTTTACGGAATCCCGTTCGGCTTGGTTCATACTTCTCGGTGGGGACATTATATACGTCTATAACATTGTATATCCCACCCGAAGGCTTACCTAACTTCTCGAATGTAGTATTTCACAACATTCCTGGCGGGTCGGCCCCACTTCTCGGTAGGGACATTATATAAGTCTATATCGTAATATAACCTAACCTAACCCATCTAGACGCTCGCTGGTAATGTTTCACAGAATCCCGTTCATGTCGCCCCGTACGTCACGGTGCGGATATTATATACGTCTATAACGTTATATATCCTAACCTAAGGCAACCTAACATCTCGGATGTAGTATTTTCCAAAATACCTGGCGGGTCGGCCCCTACTTCTCGGTGGGAACATTATATACGTCTACAACGTAATATTACCTAACCTAACCCATTTAGCCCCTCGCTGGTAATGTTTTACAAAATCCAGTTCGTGTCGTCGCGTACGTCTCGGTGGGGACATTATATACGTCTATAACATTGTATATCCCACCCGAAGGCAACCTAACATCTCGAATGTAGTATTTCACAACATTCCTGGCGGTTCGGCCCCACTTCTCGGTAGGTACATTATATAAGTCTATATCGTAATATAACCTAACCTAACCCATCTAGACCCTCGCTGGTAATGTTTCACAGAATCCCGTTCGTGTCGACCCGTACGTCACGGTTTGGACATTATATACGTCTATAACGTTATATAACCTAACCTAAGGATACCTAACATCTCGAATGTAGTATTTTACAACATTCCAGGCGGATCGGCCCCTAATTCTTGGTGGTCACATTATATACATCTATATCGTAATATAACCTAACCTAACCAATTTTGCTCCTCGGTGATAATGTTTTACAGAATCCCGGTCGTGTTGGCTCAAACTTCTCGGTGGGGACATCATACACGTCTACAACATTGTATATCCCACCCGAAGGCAACATAACATCTCGAATGTTGTATTTCACAACATTCCTGGCGGGTCGGCCCCACTTCTCGGTAGGGACATTATATAAGTCTATATCGTAATATAACCTAACCTAACCCATCTAGACCCTCGCTGGTAATGTTTCACAGAATCCCGTTCATGTCGCCCCGTACGTCACGGTGCGGATATTATATACGTCTATAACGTTATATATCCTAACCTAAGTCAACCTAACATTTCGGATGTAGTATTTTCCAAAATACCTGGCGGGTCGGCCAATACTTCTCGGTGGGAACATTATATGCGTCTACAACGTAATATTACCTAAAATAACCCATCTAGCCCCTCGCTGGTAATGTTTTACAGAATCCAGTACGTGTCGTACCGTACGTCTCGGTGCGGACATTATATAAGTCTATGACGTTATATATCCTAACCTAAGGCAACCTAACATCTCGAATGTAGTATTTTACAACATTCCACTCGGGTCGGCCCCTATTTCTCGTTGGGTACATTATATACGTCTATAACGTAATATAACCTAACCTAACCCATCTAGCCCCTCGCTGGTAATGTTTTACAGAATCCCGGTCGTGTCTCCCCGTACTTCTCGGTGGGGGGGGGGGGGGGGAAATTATATGCGTCTAGAACGTTATATATCCTAACCTAAGGCAACCTAACATCTCGGATGTAGTATTTTACAACATTCCTGGCGGGTCGGCCCCTACTTCCCGGTGGGAACATTGTATACGTCTACAACGTCATATTACCTAAAATAACCCATCTAGCCCCTCGCTGGTAATGTTTTACAGAATCCCGTTCGTGGCGTCCCGTACGTGTCGGCGGGGACACTGCATGCGTCTATAACGTTATATATTCTAACCTAAGGCAACCTAACATCTCGGATGTAGTATTTTCCAAAACTCCTGGCGGGACAGCCCCTACTTCTCGGTGGGAACATTGTATTCGTCCATAACGTAATATAACCTAACCTAACCCATCTAGCCCGTCGGCGGTAATGTTTTACAGAATCCCGTTCGTGGCGTCCCGTACGTCTCGGTGCGGACATTATATAAGTCTATAACGTTATATATCCTAACCTAAGGCAACCTAACATTTCGGATGTAGTATTTTACAACATTCCTGGCGGGTCGACCCCTACTTCTCGGTGGGAACATTATATTCGTCCATAACGTGATTTAACCTAACCTAACCCGTTCTAGCCCCTCGGCGGTAATGTTTTACAGAATCCCGTTCGTGTCGTACCGTACGTCTCGGTGCGGACATTATATAAGTCTATGACGTTATATATCCTAACCTAAGGCAACCTAACATCTCGAATGTAGTATTTTACAACATTCCACTCGAGTCGGCCCCTATTTCTCGTTGGGTACATTATATACGTCTATAACGTAATATAACCTAACTTAACCCATCTAGCCCCTCGCTGGTAATGTTTTACAGAATCCCGGTCGTGTCTCCCGTACTTCTCGGTGGGGGGGAGGGGAAATTATATGCGTCTAGAACGTTATATATCCTAACCTAGGCCAACCTAACATCTCGGATGTAGTATTTTCCAAAATACCTGGCGGGTCGGCCCCTACTTCTCGGTGGGCAAATTATATACGTCTACAACGTAATATTACCTAACCTAAGCCATCTAGCCCCTCGCTGGTAATGTTTTACAGAATCCAGTTCGTATCGTCCCGTACGTCTCGGTGGGGATATTGTATGCGTCTATAACGTTATGTATCCTAACCTAAGGCAACCTAACATCTCGGATGTAGTATTTTCCAAAATTCCAGGCGGGTCGGCCCTTACTTCTCGGTGGGAACATTATATTCGTCCATAACGTAATATAACCTAACATAACCCGTTCTAGCCCCTCGGCGGTAATGTTTTACAGAATCCCGTTCGTGTCGTCCCGTACGTCTCGGTGCGGACATTATATAAGTCTATGACGTTATATATCCTAACCTAAGGCAACCTAACATCTCGGATGTAGTATTTTACAACATTCCTGGCGGGTCGGCCCCTACTTCCCTGTGGGAACATTGTATACGTCTACAACGTAATATTACCTAAAATAACCCACCTAGCCCCTCGCTGGTAATGTTTTACAGAATCCAGTACGTATCGTCCCGTACGTCTTGGTGGGGACTTTGTATGCGTCTATAACGTTATATATCCTAATCTAAGGCAACCTAACATCTCGGATGTAGTATATTACATAATTCCTGGCGGGGCGGAACCTACTTCTCGGTGGGAACATTATATAATTCTATATCATAATATAACGTAACATAACTCATCTAGACCCACGCTGGTAATGTTTCACAGAATCCCGTTCGTGTCACCCCGTACGTCACGGTTCGGACATTATATACGTCTATAACGTTATATAACCTAACCTAAGGCAACCTAACATCTCGGATGTAGTATTTTCCAAAATACCTGGCGGGTCGGCCCCTACTTCTCGGTGGGTACATTATATTCGTCCATAACGTAATATAACCTAACCTAACCCATCTAGCCCCTCGGCGGTAATGTTTTACAGAATCCCGTTCGTGGCGTCCCGTACGTCTCGGTGCGGACATTATATAAGTCTATAACGTTATATATCCTAACCTAAGGCAACCTAACATTTCGGATGTAGTATTTTACAACATTCCTGGCGGGTCGGCCAATACTTCTCGGTGGGAACATTATATACGTCTACAACGTAATATTACCTAAAATAACCCATCTAGCCCCTCGCTGGTAATGTTTTACAGAATCCAGTACGTGTCGTCCCGTACGTCTCGGCGGGGACATTGTATGCGTCTATAACGTTATATATCCTAACCTAAGGCAACCTAACATCTCGAATGTAGTATTTTACAACATTCCACTCGGGTCGGCCCCTAATTCTCGTTGGGTACAGTATATACGTCTATAACGTAATATAACCTAACCTAACCCATCTAGCCCCTCGCGGGTAATGTTTTACAGAATCCCGGTCGTGTCTCACCGTACTTCTCGGTGGGGAAATTATATGCGTCTAGAACGTTATATATCCTAACCTAAGGCAACCTAACATCTCGGATGTAGTATTTTACAACATTCCAGGCGGGTCGGCCCCTACTTCTCGGTGGGCAAATTATATACGTCTACAACGTAATATTACCTAACCTAACCCATCTAGCCCCTCGCTGGTAATGTTTTACAGAATCCAGTTCGTATCGTGCCGTACGTCTCGGTGGGGACATTGTATGCATTTATAACGTTATATATCCTAACCTAAGGCAACCTAACGTCTCGAATGTAGTATTTTCCAAAATTTCTGGCGGGTCGGCCCCTACTTCTCGGTCGGAACATTATATTCGTCCATAACGTAATATAACTTAACCTAACCCATCTAGCCCCTCGGCGGTAATGTTTTACAGAATCCCGTTCGTGGCGTCCCGTACGTCACGGTTCGGGCATTATATACGTCTATAACGTTATATAACCTAACCTAAGGCAACCTAACATCTCGAATGTAGTATTTTACAACATTCCAGGCGGGTCGGCCCCTACTTCTCGGTGGGCAAATTATATACGTCTACAACGTAATATTACCTAACCTAACCCATCTAGCCCCTCGCTGGTAATGTTTTATAGAATCCCGGTCGTGTCGTCCCGTACGTCTCGGTGGGGACATTGTATGCGTCTATAACGTTATATATCCTAACCTAAGGCAACCTAACATCTCGGATGTAGTATTTTCCAAAATTCCTGGCGGGTCGGCCCCCACTTCTCGGTGGGAACATTATATTCGTCCATAACGTAATATAACCTAACCTAACCCATCTAGCCCTTCGGCGGTAATGTTTTACAGAATCCCGTTCGTGGTGTCCCGTACGTGTCGGTGGGTACATTGTATGCATCTATAACGTTATATATCCTAACCTAAGGCAACCTAACATCTCGGATGTTGTATTTTCCAAAATTCCTGGCGGGTCGGCCCCTACTTCTCGGTGGGAACATCATATTCGTCCATAACGTAATATAACCTAACTTAAGCCATCTAGCCCCTCGGCGGTAGTGTTTTACAGAATCCCGTTCGTGGCGTCCCGTACGTCTCGGTGCGGACATTATATAAGTCTATAACGTTATATATCCTAACCTAAGGCAACTTAACATCTCGAATGTAGTATTTTCCAAAATACCTGGCGGGTCGGCCCCACTTCTCGGTAGGGACATTATATAAGTCTATATCGTAATATAACCTAACCTCACCCATCTAGACCCTCGCTGGTAATGTTTCACAGAATCCCGTTCATGTCGGCCCGTACGTCACGGTGCGGATATTATATACGTCTATAACGTTATATATCCTAACCTAAGGCAACCTAACATCTCGGATGTAGTATTTTCCAAAATACCTGGCGGGTCGGCCCCTACTTCTCGGTGGGAACATTATATACGTCTATAACGTAATATAACCTAACCTAATCCATCTAGCCCATCGGCGGTAATGGTTTACAGAATCCCGTTCGTGTCGTCCCGTACGTCTCGGTGCGGACATTATATAAATCTATAACGTTATATATCCTAACCTAAGGCAACTTAACATCTCGAATGTAGTATTTTACAACATTTCAGGCTGGTCGGCCCCTACTTCTCCGTGGGCACATTGTATACGTCTATATCGTAATATAACCTAAACTAACCCATCTAGCCCCTCGGCGGTAACGTTTTACAGAATCCCGTTCGTGTCGTCCGGTACGTCTCGGCGGGGACATTGTATGCGTCTATAACGTTATATATCCTAACCTAAGGCAACCTAAAATCTCGGATGTAGAATTTTACAACATTCCTGGCGGGTCGGCCCCTACTTCTCGGTGGGAACATTATATACGTCTACAACGTAATATTACCTAACCTAACCCAGCTAGCCCCTCGGTGGTAATGTTTTACAAAATCCAGTTCGTGTCGTCCCGTACCTCTCGGTGGGGACATTATATACGTCTATAACATTGTATATCCCACCCGAAGGCAACATAACATCTCGAATGTTGTATTTCACAACATTCCTGGCGGGTCGGCCCCACTTCTCGGTAGGGACATTATATAAGTCTATATCGTAATATAACCTAACCTAAGCCATCTAGACCCTCGCTGGTAATGTTTTACAGAATCCCGTTCGTGTCGTCCCGTACGTCTCGGTGCGGACATTATATAAGTCTATGACGTTATATATCCTAACCTAAGGCAACCTAACATCTCGGATGTAGTATTTTACAACAATCCTGGCGGGTCGGCCCCTACTTCTCGGTGGGAACATTGTATACGTCTACAACGTAATATTACCTAAAATAACCCATCTAGCCCCTCGCTGGTAATGTTTTACAGAATCCAGTACGTGTCGCCCAGTACGTCTCGGTGGGGACATTATATACGTCTATAATGTTATATTACCTAACCTAAGGCAACCTAACATCTCGGATGTAGTATTTTCCAAAATACCTGGCGGGTCGGCCCCTACTTCTCGGTGGAAACATTATATACGTCCATAACGTAATATAACCTAACCTAACCCATCTAGCCCCTCGCTGGTAATGCTTTACAGAATCCAGTTCGTATCGTACCGTACGTCTCGGTTCGGACATTATATACGTCTATAACGTTATATATCCTAACCTAAGGCAACCTAACATCTCGGATGTAGTATTTTCCAAAATTCCTGGCGGGTCGGCACCTACTTCTCGGTGGGAACATTATATTCGTCCATATCGTAGTACAACCTAACCTAACCCATCTAGCCCCTCGGCGGTAATGTTTTGCAGAATCCCGTTCGTGTCTCCCCGTACTTCTCGGCGGGGGGGGGGGGGGAGGGGAAATTATATGCGTCTAGAACGTTATATATCCTAACCTAAGGCAACCTAACATCTCGGATGTAGTATTTTACAACAATCCTGGCGGGTCGGCCCCTACTTCCCGGTGGGAACATTGTATACGTCTACAACGTAATATTACCTAAAATAACCCATCTAGCCCCTCGCTGGTAATGTTTTACAGAATCCAGTACGTGTCGCCCCGTACGTCTCGGTAGGGACTTTGTATGCGTCTATAACGTTATATATCCTAATCTAAGGCAACCTAACATCTCGGATGTAGTATATTACAAAATTCCTGGCGGGGCGGAACCTACTTCTCGGTGGGAACATTATATAATTCTATATCATAATATAACCTAACCTAACTCATCTAGACCCACGCTGGTAATGTTTCACAGAATCCTGTTCGTGTCGCCCCGTACGTCACGGTTCGGACATTATATACGTCTATAATGTTATATAACCTAACCTAAGGCAACCTAACATCTCGGATGTAGTATTTTCCAAAATACCTGGCGGGTCGGCCCCTACTTCTCGGTGGAAACATTATATACGTCCATAACGTAATATAACCTAACCTAACCCATCTAGCCCCTCGCTGGTAATGTTTTACAGAATCCAGTTCGTATCGTACCGTACGTCTCGGTGGGGACATTGTATGCGTCTATAACGTTATATATCCTAACCTAAGGCAACCTAACATCTCGGATGTAGTATTTTCCAAAATTCCTGGCGGGACGGCACCTACTTCTCGGTGGGAACATTATATTCGTCCATATCGTAGTATAACCTAACCTAACCCATCTAGCCCCTCGGCGGTAATGTTTTACAGAATCCCGTTCGTGTCGTCCCGTACGTCTCGGTGGGGACATTATATACGTCTATAACATTGTATATCCCACCCGAAGGCAACCTAACATCTCGAATGTAGTATTTCACAACATTCCTGGCGGGTCTGCCCCTACTTCTCGGTGGGAACATTATATACGTCTACAACGTAATATTACCTAAAATAACCCATCTAGCACCTCGCTGGTAATGTTTTACAGAATCCAGTTCGTATCGTACCGTACGTCTCGGTTGGGATATTGTATGCGTCTATAACGTTATGTATCCTAACCTAAGGCAACCTAACATCTCGGATGTAGTATTTTCCAAAATTCCAGGCGGGTCGGCCCCTGCTTCTCGGTGGGAACAATATATTCGTCCATAACGTAATATAACCTAACCTAACCCATCTAGCCTGTCGGCGGTAATGTTTTACAGAATCCCGTTCGTGGCGTCCCGTACGTCTCGGTGCGAACATTATATAAGTCTATAACGTTATATATCCTAACCTAAGTCAACCTAACATTTCGGATGTAGTATTTTACAACATTCCTGGCGGGTCGGCCAATACTTCTCGGTGGGAACATTATATGCGTCTACAACGTAATATTACCTAAAATAACCCATCTAGCCCCTCGCTGGTAATGTTTTACAGAATCCAGTACGTGTCGCCCCGTACGTCACGGTTCGGACATTATATACGTCTATAACGTTATATAGCGTAACCTAAGGCAACCTAACATCTCAAATGTAGTATTTTACAACATTCCTCGCGGGTCGGCCCCTACTTCTCGTTAGGAACATTATATTCGTCCATAACGTAATTTAACCTAACCTAACCCGTTCTAGCCCCTCGGCGGTAATGTTTTACAGAATCCCGTTCGCGTCGTCCCGTACGTCTCGGTGCGGACATTATATAAGTCTATGACGTTATATATCCTAACCTAAGGCAACCTAACATCTCGAATGTTGTATTTTACAACATTCCACTCGGGTCGGCCCCTATTTCTCGTTGGGTACATTATATACGTCTATAACGTAATATAACCTAACCTAACCCATCTAGCCCCTCGCTGGTAATGTTTTACAGAATCCCGGTCGTGTCTCCCCGTACTTCTCGGTGGGGGGGGGGGGGGGGAAATTATATGCGTCTAGAACGTTATATATCCTAACCTAAGGCAACCTAACATCTCGGATGTAGTATTTTACAACATTCCTGGCGGGTCGGCCCCTACTTCCCGGTGGGAACATTGTATACGTCTACAACGTAATATTACCTAAAATAACCCATCTAGCCCCTCGCTGGTAATGTTTTACAGAATCCAGTTCGTATCGTCCCGTACGTCTCGGTGGGGATATTGTATGCGTCTATAACGTTATGTATCCTAACCTAAGGCAACCTAACATCTCGGATGTAGTATTTTCCAAAACTCCTGGCGGGTCAGCCCCTACTTCTCGGTGGGAACATTGTATTCGTCCATAACGTAATATAACCTAACCTAACCCATCTAGCCCGGCGGCGGTAATGTTTTACAGAATCCCGTTCGTGGCGTCCCGTACGTCTCGGTGCGGACATTATATAAGTCTATAACGTTATATATCCTAACCTAAGGCAACCTAACATTTCGGATGTAGTATTTTACAACATTCCTGGCGGGTCGGCCAATACTTCTCGGTGGGAACATTATATACGTCTACAACGTAATATCACCTAAAATAACCCATCTAGCTCCTCGCTGGTAATGTTTTACAGAATCCTGTACGTGTCGTCCCGTACGTCTCGGTGGGGACATTGTATGCGTCTATAACGTTATATATCCTAACCTAAGGCAACCTAACATCTCGGATGTAGTATAATACAACATTCCTGGCGGGTCGGCCCCTACTTCCCGGTGGGAACATTGTATACGTCTACAACGTAATATTACCTAAAATAACCCATCTAGCCCCTCGCTGGTAATGTTTTACAGAATCCAGTACGTATCGTCCCGTACGTCTTGGTGGGGACTTTGTATGCGTCTATAACGTTATATATCCTAATCTAAGGCAACCTAACATCTCGGATGTAGTATATTACAAAATTCCTGGCGGGGCGGAACCTACTTCTCGGTGGGAACATTATATAATTCTATATCATAATATAACCTAACCTAACTCATCTAGACCCACGCTGGTAATGTTTCACAGAATCCCGTTCGTGTCGCCCCGTACGTCACGGTTCGGACATTATATACGTCTATAACGTTATATAACCTAACCTAAGGCAACCTAACATCTCGGATGTAGTATTTTCCAAAATACCTGGCGGGTCGGCCCCTACTTCTCGGTGGGCAAATTATATACGTCTACAACGTAATATTACCTAACCTAAGCCATCTAGCCCCTCGCTGGTAATGTTTTACAGAATCCAGTTCGTATCGTCCCGTACGTCTCGGTGGGGATATTGTATGCGTCTATAACGTTATGTATCCTAACCTAAGGCAACCTAACATCTCGGATGTAGTATTTTCCAAAATTCCAGGCGGGTCGGCCCCTACTTCTCGGTGGGAACATTATATTCGTCCATAACGTAATATAACCTAACCTAACCCATCTAGCCCCTCGGCGGTAATGTTTTACAGAATCCCGTTCGTGGCGTCCCGTACGTGTCGGTGGGGACACTGTATGCGTCTATAACGTTATATATTCTAACCTAAGGCAACCTAACATCTCGGATGTAGTATTTTCCAAAACTCCTGGCGGGACAGCCCCTACTTCTCGGTGGGAACATTGTATTCATCCATAACGTAATATAACCTAACCTAACCCATCTAGCCCGTCGGCGGTAATGTTTTACAGAATCCCGTTCGTGGCGTCCCGTACGTCTCGGTGCGGACATTATATAAGTCTATTACGTTATATATCCTAACCTAAGGCAACCTAACATTTCGGATGTAGTATTTTACAACATTCCTGGCGGGTCGGCCAATACTTCTCGGTGGGAACATTATATGCGTCTACAACGTAATATTACCTAAAATAACCCATCTAGCCCCTCGCTGGTAATGTTTTACAGAATCCAGTACGTGTCGCCCCGTACGTCACGGTTCGGACATTATATACGTCTATAACGTTATATAGCCTAACCTAAGGCAACCTAACATCTCAAATGTAGTATTTTACAACATTCCTGGCCGGTCGGCCCCTACTTCTCGGTGGGAACATTATATTCGTCCATAACGTAATTTAACCTAACCTAACCCGTTCTAGCCCCTCGGCGGTAATGTTTTACAGAATCCCGTTCGTGTCGTCCCGTACGTATCGGTGCGGACATTATATAAGTCTATGACGTTATATATCCTAACCTAAGGCAACCTAACATCTCGAATGTAGTATTTTACAACATTCCACTCGGGTCGGCCCCTATTTCTCGTTGGGTACATTATATACGTCTATAACGTAATATAACCTAACTTAACCCATCTAGCCCCGCGCTGGTAATGTTTTACAGCATCCCGGTCGTGTCTCCCCGTACTTCTCGGGGGGGGAGGGGAAATTATATGCGTCTAGAACGTTATATATCCTAACCTAAGGCAACCTAACATCTCGGATGTAGTATTTTACAACATGCCTGGCGGGTCGGCTAATACTTCTCGGTGGGAACATTATATACGTCTACAACGTAATATTACCTAAAATAACCCATCTAGCCCCTCGCTGGTAATGTTTTACAGAATCCAGTACGTGTCGTCCCGTACGTCTCGGTGGGGACATTGTATGCGTCTATAACGTTATATATCCTAACCTAAGGCAACCTAACATCTCGGATGTAGTATTTTACAACATTCCTGGCGGGACGGAACCTACTTCTCGGTGGGAACATTATATAATTCTATATCATAATATAACCTAACCTAACTCATCTAGACCCACGCTGGTAATGTTTCACAGAATCCCGTTCGTGTCGCTCCGTACGTCACGGTTCGGACATTATATACGTCTATAACGTTATATAACCTAACCTAAGGCAACTTAACATCTCGGATGTAGTATTTTCCAAAATACCTGGCGGGTCGGCCCCTACTTCTCGGTGGGAACATTATATTCGTCCATAACGTAATATAACCTAACCTAACCCATCTAGCCCCTCGGCGGTAATGTTTTACAGAATCCCGTTCGTGGCGTCCCGTACGTGTCGGTGGGGACACTGTATGCGTCTATAACGTTATATATTCTAACCTAAGGCAACCTAACATCTCGGATGTAGTATTTTCCAAAACTCCTGGCGGGACAGCCCCTACTTCTCGGTGGGAACATTGTATTCGTCCATAACGTAATATAACCTAACCTAACCCATCTAGCCCCTCGGCGGTAATGTTTTACAGAATCCCGTTCGTGGCGTCCCGTACGTGTCGGTGGGGACACTGTATGCGTCTATAACGTTATATATTCTAACCTAAGGCAACCTAACATCTCGGATGTAGTATTTTCCAAAACTCCTGGCGGGACAGCCCCTACTTCTCGGTGGGAACATTGTATTCGTCCATAACGTAATATAACCTAACCTAACCCATCTAGCCCGTCGGCGGTAATGTTTTACAGAATCCCGTTCGTGGCGTCCCGTACGTCTCGGTGCGGACATTATATAAGTCTATAACGTTATATATCCTAACCTAAGGCAACCTAACATTTCGGATGTAGTATTTTACAACATTCCTGGCGGGTCGGCCAATACTTCTCGGTGGGAACATTATATGCGTCTACAACGTAATATTACCTAAAATAACCCATCTAGCCCCTCGCTGGTAATGTTTTACAGAATCCACTACGTGTCGCCCCGTACGTCACGGTTCGGACATTATATACGTCTATAACGTTATATAGCCTAACCCAAGGCAACCTAACATCTCAAATGTAGTGTTTTACAACATTCCTGGCGGGTCGACCCCTACTTCTCGGTGGGAACATTATATTCGTCCATAACGTGATTTAACCTAACCTAACCCGTTCTAGCCCCTCGGCGGTAATGTTTTACAGAATCCCGTTCGTGTCGTCCCGTACGTCTCGGTGCGGACATTATATAAGTCTATGACGTTATATATCCTAACCTAAGGCAACCTAACATCTCGAATGTAGTATTTTACAACATTCCACTCGAGTCGGCCCCTATTTCTCGTTGAGTACATTATATACGTCTATAACGTAATATAACCTAACTTAACCCATCTAGCCCCTCGCTGGTAATGTTTTACAGAATCCCGGTCGTGTCTCCCGTACTTCTCGGTGGGGGGGAGGGGAAATTATATGCGTCTAGAACGTTATATATCCTAACCTAGGGCAACCTAACTTCTCGGAGGTAGTATTTTACAACATTCCTGGCAGGTCGGCCCCTACTTCCCGGTGGGAACATTGTATACGTCTACAACGCAATATTACCTAAAATAACCCATCTAGCCCCTCGCTGGTAATGTTTTACAGAATCCAGTACGTATCGTCCCGTACGTCTTGGTGGGGACTTTGTATGCGTCTATAACGTTATATATCCTAATCTAAGGCAACCTAACATCTCGGATGTAGTATATTACAAAATTCCTGGCGGGGCGGAACCTACTTCTCGGTGGGAACATTATATAATTCTATATCATAATATAACGTAACCTAACTCATCTAGACCCACGCTGGTAATGTTTCACAGAATCCCGTTCGTGTCGCCCCGTACGTCACGGTTCGGACATTATATACGTCTATAACGTTATATAACCTAACCTAAGGCAACCTAACATCTCGGATGTAGTATTTTCCAAAATACCTGGCGGGTCGGCCCCTACTTCTCGGTGGGAACATTATATTCGTCCATAACGTAATATAACCTAACCTAACCCATCTAGCCCCTCGGCTGTAATGTTTTACAGAATCCCGTTCGTGGCGTCCCGTACGTGTCGGTGGGGACATTGTATGCGTCTATAATGTTATATATTCTAACCTAAGGCAACCTAACATCTCGGATGTAGTATTTTCCAAAACTCCTGGCGGGACAGCCCCTACTTCTCGGTGGGAACATTGTATTCGTCCATAACGTAATATAACCTAACCTAACCCTTCTAGCCCGTCGGCGGTAATGTTTTACAGAATCCCGTTCGTGGCGTCCCGTACGTCTCGGTGCGGACATTATATAAGTCTATAACGTTATATATCCTAACCTAAGGCATCCTAACATTTCGGATGTAGTATTTCACAACATTCCTGGCGGGTCGGCCAATACTTCTCGGTGGGAACATTATATGCGTCTACAACGTAATATTACCTAAAATAACCCATCTAGCCCCTCGCTGGTAATGTTTTACAGAATCCAGTACGTGTCGCCCCGTACGTCACGGTTCGGACATTATATACGTCTATAACGTTATATAGCCTAACCTAAGGCAACCTAACATCTCAAATGTAGTATTTTACAACATTCCTGGCGGGTCGGCCCCTACTTCTCGGTGGGAACATTATATTCGTCCATAACGTAATTTAACCTAACCTAACCCGTTCTAGCCCCTCGGCGGTAATGTTTTACAGAATCCCGTTCGTGTCGTCCCGTACGTCTCGGTGCGGACATTATATAAGTCTATGACGTTATATATCCTATCCTAAGGCAACCTAACATCTCGAATGTAGTATTTTACAACATTCCTCTCGGGTCGGCCCCTATTTCTCGTTGGGTACACTATATACGTCTACAACGTAATATTACCTAAAATAACCCATCTAGCCCTTCGCTGGTAATGTTTTACAGAATCCAGTACGTGTCGCCCCGTACGTCTCGGTGGGGACTTTGTATGCGTCTATAACGTTATATATCCTAATCTAAGGCAACCTAACATCTCGGATGTAGTATATTACAAAATTCCTGCCGGGGCGGAACCTACTTCTCGGTGGGAACATTATATAATTCTATATCATAATATAACCTAACCTAACTCATCTAGACCCACGCTGGTAATGTTTCACAGAATCCCGTTCGTGTCGCCCCGTACGTCACGGTTCGGACATTATATACGTCTATAATGTTATATAACCTAACCTAAGGCAACCTAACATCTCGGATGTAGTATTTTCCAAAATACCTGGCGGGTCGGCCCCTACTTCTCGGTGGAAACATTATATACGTCCATAACGTAATATAACCTAACCTAACCCATCTAGCCCCTCGCTGGTAATGTTTTACAGAATCCAGTTCGTATCGTACCGTACGTCTCGGTGGGGACATTGTATGCGCCTATAACGTTATATATCCTAACCTAAGGCAACCTAACATTTCGGATGTAGTATTTTCCAAATTCCAGGCGGGTCGGCACCTACTTCTCGGTGGGAACATTATATTCGTCCATATCGTAGTATAACCTAACCTAACCCATCTAGCCCGTCGGCGGTAATGTTTTACAGAATCCCGTTCGTGGCGTCCCGTACGTCTCGGTGCGGACATTATATAAGTCTATAACGTTATATATCCTAACCTAAGTCAACCTAACATTTCGGATGTAGTATTTTACAACATTCCTGGCGGGTCGGCCAATACTTCTCGGTGGGAACATTATATGCGTCTACAACGTAATATTACCTAAAATAACCCATCTAGCCCCTCGCTGGTAATGTTTTACAGAATCCAGTACGTGTCGCCCCGTACGTCACGGTTCGGACATTATATACGTCTATAACGTTATATAGCCTAACCTAAGGCAACCTAACATCTCAAATGTAGTATTTTACAACATTCCTGGCGGGTCGGCCCCTACTTCTCGTTAGGAACATTATATTCGTCCATAACGTAATTTAACCTAACCTAACCCGTTCTAGCCCCTCGGCGGTAATGATTTACAGAATCCCGTTCGTGTCGTCCCGTACGTCTCGGTGCGGACATTATATAAGTCTATGACGTTATATATCCTAACCTAAGGCAACCTAACATCTCGAATGTTGTATTTTACAACATTCCACTCGGGTCGGCCCCTATTTCTCGTTGGGTACATTATATACGTCTATAACGTAATATAACCTAACCTAACCCATCTAGCCCCTCGCTGGTAATGTTTTACAGAATCCCGGTCGTGTCTCCCCGTACTCCCCGTGGGGGGGGGGGGAAATTATATGCGTCTATAACGTTATATATCCTAACCTAAGGCAACCTAACATCTCGGATGTAGTATTTTACAACATTCCTGGCGGGTCGGCCCCTACTTCCCGGTGGGAACATTGTATACGTCTACAACGTAATATTACCTAAAATAACCCATCTTGCCCCTCGCTGGTAATGTTTTACAGAATCCAGTTCGTATCGTCCCGTACGTCTCGGTGGGGATATTGTATGCGTCTATAACGTTATGTATCCTAACCTAAGGCAACCTAACATCTCGGATGTAGTATTTTCCAAAATTCCAGGCGGGTCGGCCCCTACTTCTCGGGGGGAACATTATATTCGTCCATAACGTAATATAACCTAACCTAACCCATCTAGCCCCTCGGCGGTAATGTTTTACAGCATCCCGTTCGTGGCGTCCCGTACGTGTCGGTGGGGACACTGTATGCGTCTATAACGTTATATATTCTAACCTAAGGCAACCTAACATTTCGGATGTAGTATTTTACAACATTCCTGGCGGGTCGGCCAATACTTCTCGGTGGGAACATTATATGCGTCTACAACGTAATATTACCTAAAATAACCCATCTAGCCCCTCGCTGGTAATGTTTTACAGAATCCAGTACGTGTCGCCCCGTACGTCACGGTTCGGACATTATATACGTCTATAACGTTATATAGCCTAACCCAAGGCAACCTAACATCTCAAATGTAGTGTTTTACAACATTCCTGGCGGGTCGACCCCTACTTCTCGGTGGGAACATTATATGCGTCTACAACGTAATATTACCTAAAATAACCCATCTAGCCCCTCGCTGGTAATGTTTTACAGAATCCAGTACGTGTCGCCCCGTACGTCACGGTTCGGACATTATATACGTCTATAACGTTATATAGCCTAACCTAAGGCAACCTAACATGTCAAATGTAGTGTTTTACAACATTCCTGGCGGGTCGGCCCCTACTTCTCGGTGGGAACATTATATTCGTCCATAACGTAATTTAACCTAACCTAACCCGTTCTAGCCCCTCGGCGGTAATGTTTTACAGAATCCCGTTCGTGTCGTCCCGTACGTCTCGGTGCGGACATTATATAAGTCTATGACGTTATATATCCTAACCTAAGGCAACATAACATCTCGAATGTAGTATTTTACAACATTCCACTCGAGTCGGCCCCTATTTCTCGTTGGGTACATTATATACGTCTATAACGTAATATAACCTATCTTAACCCATCTAGCCCCTCGCTGGTAATGTTTTACAGAATCCCGGTCGTGTCTCCCGTACTTCTCGGCGGGGGGGGGGGGGGGGGGGAGGGGAAATTATATGCGTCTAGAACGTTATATATCCTAACCTAAGGCAACCTAACATCTCGGATGTAGTATTTTACAACATTCCTGGCGGGTCGGCCCCTACTTCCCTGTGGGAACATTGTATACGTCTACAACGTAATATTACCTAAAATAACCCATCTAGCCCCTCGCTGGTAATGTTTTACAGAATCCAGTACGTATCGTCCCGTACGTCTTGGTGGGGACTTTGTATGCGTCTATAACGTTATATATCCTAATCTAAGGCAACCTAACATCTCGGATGTAATATATTACAAAATTCCTGGCGGGGCGGAACCTACTTCACGGTGGGAACATTATATAATTCTATATCATAATATAACGTAACCTAACTCATCTAGACCCACGCTGGTAATGTTTCACAGAATCCCGTTCGTGTCACCCCGTACGTCACGGTTCGGACATTATATACGTCTATAACGTTATATAACCTAACCTAAGGCAACCTAACATCTCGGATGTAGTATTTTCCAAAATACCTGGCGGGTCGGCCCCTACTTCTCGGTGGGTACATTATATTCGTCCATAACGTAATATAACCTAACCTAACCCATCTAGCCCCTCGCTGGTAATGTTTTACAGAATCCAGTACGTGTCGCCCCGTACGTCACGGTTCGGACATTATATACGTCTATAACGTTATATAGCCTAACCTAAGGCAACCTAACATCTCAAATGTAGTATTTTACAACATTCCTGGCGGGTCGGCCCCTACTTCTCGGTGGGAACATTATATTCGTCCATAACGTAATTTAACCTAACCTAACCCGTTCTAGCCCCTCGGCGGTAATGTTTTACAGAATCCCGTTCGTGTCGTCCCGTACGTCTCGGTGCGGACATTATATAAGTCTATGACGTTATATATCCTAACCTAAGGCAACCTAACATCTCGAATGTAGTATTTTACAACATTCCACTCGGGTCGGCCCCTATTTCTCGTTGGGTACATTATATACGTCTATAACGTAATATAACCTAACTTAACCCATCTAGCCCCGCGCTGGTAATGTTTTACAGCATCCCGGTCGTGTCTCCCCGTACTTCTCGGTGGGGGGGGGAGGGGAAATTATATGCGTCTAGAACGTTATATATCCTAACCTAAGGCAACCTAACATCTCGGATGTAGTATTTTACAACATTCCTGGCGGGTCGGCCCCTACTTCCCGGTGGGAACATTGTATACGTCTACAACGTAATATTACCTAACCTAAGCCATCTAGCCCCTCGCTGGTAATGTTTTACAGAATCCAGTTCGTATCGTCCCGTACGTCTCGGTGGGGATATTGTATGCGTCTATAACGTTATGTATCCTAACCTAAGGCAACCTAACATCTCGGATGTAGTATTTTCCAAAACTCCTGGCGGGTCAGCCCCTACTTCTCGGTGGGAACATTGTATTCGTCCATAACGTAATATAACCTAACCTAACCCATCTAGCCCGTCGGCGGTAATGTTTTACAGAATCCCGTTCGTGGCGTCCCGTACGTCTCGGTCTGGACATTATATAAGTCTATAACGTTATATATCCTAACCTAAGGCAACCTAACATTTCGGATGTAGTATTTTACAACATTCCTGGCGGGTCGGCCAATACTTCTCGGTGGGAACATTATATACGTCTACAACGTAATATTACCTAAAATAACCCATCTAGCCCCTCGCTGGTAATGTTTTACAGAATCCAGTACGTGTCGTCCCGTACGTCTCGGTGGGGACATTGTATGCGTCTATAACGTTATATATCCTAACCTAAGGCAACCTAACATCTCGGATGTAGTATATTACAAAATTCCTGGCGGGGCGGAACCTACTTCTCGGTGGGAACATTATATAATTCTATATCATAATATAACTAACCTAACCTAACTCATCTAGACCCACGCTGGTAATGTTTCACAGAATCCCGTTCGTGTCGCCCCGTACGTCACGGTTCGGACATTATATACGTCTATAACGTTATATAACCTAACCTAAGGCAACCTAACATCTCGGATGTAGTATTTTCCAAAATACCTGGCGGGTCGGCCCCTACTTCTCGGTGGGCAAATTATATACGTCTACAACGTAATATTACCTAACCTAAGCCATCTAGCCCCTCGCTGGTAATGTTTAACAGAATCCAGTTCGTATCGTCCCGTACGTCTCGGTGGGGATATTGTATGCGTCTATAACGTTATGTATCCTAACTTAAGGCAACCTAACATCTCGGATGTAGTATTTTCCAAAATTCCAGGCGGGTCGGCCCCTACTTCTCGGTGGGAACATTATATTCGTCCATAACGTAATATAACCTAACCTAACCCATCTAGCCCCTCGGAGGTAATGTTTTACAGAATCCCGTTCGTGGCGTCCCGTACGTGTCGGTGGGGACACTGTATGCGTCTATAACGTTATATATTCTAACCTAAGGCAACCTAACATCTCGGATGTAGTATTTTCCAAAACTCCTGGCGGGATAGCCCCTACTTCTCGGTGGGAACATTGTATTCGTCCATAACGTAATATAACCTAACCTTACCCATCTAGCCCGTCGGCGGTAATGTTTTACAGAATCCCGTTCGTGTCGTCCCGTACGTCTCGGTGCGGACATTATATAAGTCTATGACGTTATATATCCTAACCTAAGGCAACCTAACATCTCGAATGTAGTGTTTTACAACATTCCACTCGAGTCGGCCCCTATTTCTCGTTGGGTACATTATATACGTCTATAACGTAATATAACCTAACTTAACCCATCTAGCCCCTCGCTGGTAATGTTTTACAGAATCCCGGTCGTGTCTCCCGTACTTCTCGGCGGGGGGAGGGGAAATTATATGCGTCTAGAACGTTATATATCCTAACCTAGGGCAACCTAACATCTCGGAGGTA
The DNA here is from genome assembly GCA_963969225.1 of Xylocopa violacea. NCBI lineage: Eukaryota > Metazoa > Arthropoda > Insecta > Hymenoptera > Apidae > Xylocopa > Xylocopa violacea. Next base: position 4,087,962 of record CAXAJV010000835.1, read on the forward strand.
GTATTTTACAACATTCCTGGCGGGTCGGCCCCTACTTCCCGGTGGGAACATTGTATACGTCTACAACGTAATATTACCTAAAATAACCCATCTAGCTCCTCGCTGGTAATGTTTCACAGAATCCCGTTCGTGTAGCCCCGTACGTCACGGTTCGGACATTATATACGTCTATAACGTTATATAACCTAACCTAAGGCAACCTAACATCTCGGATGTAGTATTTTCCAAAATACCTGGCGGGTCGGCCCCTACTTCTCGGTGGGCAAATTATATACGTCTACAACGTAATATTACCTAACCTAAGCCATCTAGCCCCTCGCTGGTAATGTTTTACAGAATCCAGTTCGTATCGTCCCGTACGTCTCGGTGGGGATATTGTATGCGTCTATAACGTTATATATCCTAACCTAAGGCAACCTAACATCTCGAATGTAGTATTTTACAACATTCCACTCGGGTCGGCCCCTAATTCTCGTTGGGTAAAGTATATACGTCTATAACGTAATATAACCTAACCTAACCCATCTAGCCCCTCGCGGGTAATGTTTTACAGAATCCCGGTCGTGTCTCCCCGTACTTCTCGGTGGGGAAATTATATGCGTCTAGAACGTTATATATCCTAACCTAAGGCAACCTAACATCTCGGATGTAGTATTTTACAACATTCCTGGCGGGTCGGCCCCTACTTCCCGGTGGGAACATTGTATACGTCTACAACGTAATATTACCTAAAATAACCCATCTAGCCCCTCGCTGGTAATGTTTTACAGAATAGAGTACGTATCGTCCCGTACGTCTTGGTGGGGACTTTGTATGCGTCTATAACGTTATATATCCTAATCTAAGGCAACCTAACATCTCGGATGTAGTATATTACAAAATTCCTGGCGGGACGGAACCTACTTCTCGGTGGGAACATTATATAATTCTATATCATAATATAACCTAACCTAACTCATCTAGACCCACGCTGGTAATCTTTCACAGAATCCCGTTCGTGTCGCCCCGTACGTCACGGTTCGGACATTATATACGTCTATAACGTTATATAACCTAACCTAAGGCAACCTAACATCTCGGATGTAGTATTTTCCAAAATACCTGGCGGGTCGGCCCCTACTTCTCGGTGGGCAAATTATATACGTCTACAACGTAATATTACCTAACCTAAGCCATCTAGCCCCTCGCTGGTAATGTTTTACAGAATCCAGTTCGTATCGTCCCGTACGTCTCGGTGGGGATATTGTATGCGTCTATAACGTTATGTATCCTAACCTAAGGCAACCTAACATCTCGGATGTAGTATTTTCCAAAATTCCAGGCGGGTCGGCCCCTACTTCTCGGTGGGAACATTATATTCGTCCATAACGTAATATAACCTAACCTAACCCATCTAGCTCCTCGGCGGTAATGTTTTACAGAATCCCGTTCGTGGCGTCCCGTACGTGTCGGTGGGGACACTGTATGCGTCTATAACGTTATATATTCTAACCTAAGGCAACCTAACATCTCGGATGTAGTATTTTCCAAAACTCCTGGCGGGACAGGCCCTACTTCTCGGTGGGAACATTGTATTCGTCCATAACGTAATATAACCTAACCTAACCCATCTAGCCCGTCGGCGGTAATGTTTTACAGAATCCCGTTCGTGGCGTCCCGTACGTCTCGGTGCGGACATTATATAAGTCTATAACGTTATATATCCTAACCTAAGGCAACCTAACATTTAGGATGTAGTATTTTACAACATTCCTGGCGGGTCGGCCAATACTTCTCGGTGGGAACATTATATTCGTCTACAACGTAATATTACCTAAAATAACCCATCTAGCCCCTCGCTGGTAATGTTTTACAGAATCCAGTACGTGTCGCCCCGTACGTCACGGTTTGGACATTATATACGTCTATAACGTTATATAGCCTAACCTAAGGCAACCTAACATCTCAAATGTAGTATTTTACAACATTCCTGGCAGGTCGGCCCCTACTTCTCGGTGGGAATATTATATTCGTCCATAACGTAATTTAACCTAACCTAACCCATGTAGCCCCTCGGCGGTAATGTTTTACAGAATCCCGTTCGTGTCGTCCCGTACGTCTCGGTGTGGACATTATATAAGTCTATGACGTTATATATCCTAACCTAAGGCAACCTAACATCTCGAATGTAGTATTTTACAACATTCCACTCGGGTCGGCCCATAATTCTCGTTGGGTACATTATATACGTCTATAACGTAATATAACCTAACTTAACCCATCTAGCCCCTCGCTGGTAATGTTTTACAGAATCCCGGTCGTGTCTCCCGTACTTCTCGTTGGGGGGGAGGGGAAATTATATGCGTCTAGAACGTTATATATCCTAACCTAAGGCAACCTAACATCTCGGATGTAGTATTTTACAACATTCCTGGCGGGTCGGTCCCTACTTCTCGGTGGGAACATTGTATTCGTCCATAACGTAATATAACCTAACCTAACCCATCTAGCCCGTCGGCGGTAATGTTTTACAGAATCCAGTACGTATCGTCCCGTACGTCTTGGTGGGGACTTTGTTTGCGTCTATAACGTTATATATCCTAATCTAAGGCAACCCAACATCTCGGATGTAGTATATTACAAAATTCCTGGCCGGGCGGAACCTACTTCTCGGTGGGAACATTATATAATTCTATATCATAATATAACGTAACCTAACTCATCTAGACCCACGCTGGTAATGTTTCACAGTATCCCGTTCGTGTCGCCCCGTACGTCACGGTTCGGACATTATATACGTCTATAACGTTATATAACCTAACCTAAGGCAACCTAACATCTCGGATGTAGTATTTTACAACATTTCAGGCGGGTCGGCCCCCACTTCTCGGTGGGCACATTATATACGTCCATAACGTAATTTAACCTAACCTAACCCATCTAGCCCCTCGGCGGTAATGTTTTACAGAATCCCGTTCGTGTCGTCCCGTACGTCTCGGTGTGGACATTATATAAGTCTATGACGTTATATATCCTAACCTAAGGCAACCTAACATCTCGAATGTAGTATTTTACAACATTCCACTCGGGTCGGCCCCTAATTCTCGTTGGGTACAGTATATACGTCTATAACGTAATATAACCTAACCTAACCCATCTAGCCCCTCGCGGGTAATGTTTTACAGAATCCCGGTCGTGTTTCCCCGTACTTCTCGGTGGGGAAATTATATGCGTCTAGAACGTTATATATCCTAACCTAAGGCAACCTAACATCTCGGATGTAGTATTTTACAACATTCCTGGCGGGGCGCCCCTACTTCTCGGTGGGAACATTGTATACGTCTACAACGTAACATTACCTAAAATAACCCATCTAGCCCCTCGCTGGTAATGTTTTACAGAATCCAGTACGTGACGTCCCGTACGTCTCGGTGGGGACATTGTATGCGTCTATAACGTTATATATCCTAACCTAAGGCAACCTAACATCTCGGATGTAGTATTTTACAACATTCCTGGCGGGGCGGAACCTGCTTCTCGGTGGGAACATTAAATAAGTCCATTTCATAATATAACCTAACCTAACCCATCTAGACCCACGCTGGTAATGTTTCACAGAATCCCGTTCGTGTCGCCCCGTACGTCACGGTTCGGACATTATATACGTCTATAACGTTATATAGCCTAACCTAAGGCAACCTAACATCTCAAATGTAGTATTTTACAACATTCCTGGCAGGTCGGCCCCTACTTCTCGGTGGGAACATTATATTCGTCCATAACGTAATTTAACCTAACCTAACCCATCTAGCCCCTCGGCGGTAATGTTTTACAGAATCCCGTTCGTGTCGTCCCGTACGTCTCGGTGGGGACATTATATAAGTCTATGATGTTATATATCCTAACCTAAGGCAACCTAACATCTCGAATGTAGTATTTTACAACACTCCACTCGGGTCGGCCCCTAATTCTCGTTGGGTACAGTATATACGTCTATAAGGTAATATAACCTAACCTAACCCATCTAGCCCCTCGCGGGTAATGTTTTACAGAATCCCGGTCGTGTCTCCCCGTACTTCTCGGTGGGGAAATTATATGCGTCTAGAACGTTATATATCCTAACCTAAGGCAACCTAACATCTCGGATGTAGTATTTTACAACATTCCTGGCGGGTCGGCCCCTACTTCTGGCTCGGAACATTATATACGTCTACAACGTAATATTACCTAAAATAACCCATCTAGCCCCTCGCTGGTAATGTTTTACAGAATCCAGTACGTGTCGTCCCGTACGTCTCGGTGGGGACATTGTATGCGTCTAGAACGTTATATAGCCTAACCTAAGGCAACCTAACATCTCGGATGTAGTATTTTACAACATTCCTGGCGGGGCGGAACCTACTTCTCGGTGGGAACTTTATATAAGTCTATTTCATAATATAACCTAACCTAACCCATCTAGACCCACGCTGGTAATGTTTCACAGAACCCCGGTCGTGTCTCCCGGTACTTCTCGGGGGGGGGGGGAAATTATATGCGTCTAGAACGTTATATATCCTAACCTAAGGCAACCTAACATCTCGGATGTAGTATTTTACAACAATCCTGGCGGGTCGGCCCCTACTTCTCGGTGGGAACATTGTATACGTCTACAACGTAATATTACCTAAAATAACCCATCTAGCCCCTCGCTGGAAATGTTTCACAGAATCCAGTACGTGTCGCCCCGTACGTCTCGGTGGGGACTTTGTATGCGTCTATAACGTTATATATCCTAACCTAAGGCAACCTAACATCTCGGATGTAGTATAGTAGAAAATTCCTGGCGGGGCGGAACCTACTTCTCGGAGGGAACATTATATAATTCTATATCATAATATAACCTAACCTAACTCATCTAGACCCACGCTGGTAATGTTTCACAGAATCCCGTTCGTGTCGCCCCGCACGTCACGGTTCGGACATTATATACGTCTATAATGTTATATAACCTAACCTAAGGCAACCTAACATCTCGGATGTAGTATTTTCCAAAATACCTGGCGGGTCGACCCCTACTTCTCGGTGGGAACATTATATACGTCCATAACGTAATATAACCTAACCTAACCCATCTAGCCCCTCGCTGGTAATGTTTTACAGAATCCAGTTCGTATCGTACCGTACGTCTCGGTGGGGACATTGTATGCGTCTATAACGTTATATATCCTAACCTAAGGCAACCTAACATCTCGGATGTAGTATTTTCCAAAATTCCTGGCGGGTCGGCACCTACTTCTCGGTGGGAACATTATATTCGTCCATATCGTAGTATAACCTAGCCTAACCCATCTAGCCCCTCGGCGGTAATGTTTTACAGAATCCCGTTCGTGTCGTCCCGTACGTCTCGGTGGGGACATTATATACGTCTATAACATTGTATATCCCACCCGAAGGGAACCTAACATCTCGAATGTAGTATTTCAAAACATTCCTGGCGTGTCGGCCCCTACTTCTCGGTGGGAACATTATATACGTCTACAACGTAATATAACCTAAAATAACCCATCTAGCCCCGCGCTGGCAATGTTTTACAAAATCCAGTTCGTGTCGTCCCATACGTCTCGGTGGGGACATTGTATGCGTCTATAACGTTATATATCCTAACCTAAGGCAACCTAACATCTCGGATGTAGTATAGTAGAAAATTCCTGGCGGGGCGGAACCTACTTCTCGGAGGGAACATTATATAATTCTATATCATAATATAACCTAACCTAACTCATCTAGACCCACGCTGGTAATGTTTCACAGAATCCCGTTCGTGTCGCCCCGTACGTCACGGTTCGGACATTATATACGTCTATAATGTTATATAACCTAACCTAAGGCAACCTAACATCTCGGATGTAGTATTTTCCAAAATACCTGGCGGGTCGACCCCTACTTCTCGGTGGGAACATTATATACGTCCATAACGTAATATAACCTAACCTAACCCATCTAGCCCCTCGCTGGTAATGTTTTACAGAATCCAGTTCGTATCGTACCGTACGTCTCGGTGGGGACATTGTATGCGTCTATAACGTTATATATCCTAACCTAAGGCAACCTAACATCTCGGATGTAGTATTTTCCAAAATTCCTGGCGGGTCGGCACCTACTTCTCGGTGGGAACATTATATACGTCTACAACGTAATATTACCTAAAATAACCCATCTAGCCCCTCGCTGGTAATGTTTTACAGAATCCAGTACGTGTCGTCCCGTACGTCTCGGTGGGGACATTGTATGCGTCTATAACGTTATATATTCTAACCTAAGGCAACCTAACATCTCGAATGTAGTATTTTACAACATTCCTGGCGGGGCGGAACCTACTTCTCGGTGGGAACATTAAATAAGTATACTTCATAATATAACCTAACCTAACCCATCTAGACCCACGCTGGTAATGTTTCACAGAATCCCGTTCGTGTCGCCCCGTACGTCACGGTTCGGACATTATATACGTCTATAACGTTATATAGCCTAACCTAAGGCAACCTAACATCTCGGATGTAGTATTTTCCAAAATACCTGTCAGGTCGGCCCCTACTTCTCGGTGGGAACATTATATTCGTCCATAACGTAATTTAACCTAACCTAACCCATCTAGCCCCTCGGCGGTAATGTTTTACAGAATCCCGTTCGTGTCGTCCCGTACGTCTCGGTGTGGACATTATATAAGTCTATGACGTTATATATCCTAACCTAAGGCAACCTAACATCTCGAATGTAGTATTTTACAACATTCCACTCGGGTCGGCCCCTAAATCTCGTTGGGTACAGTATATACGTCTATAACGTAATATAACCTAACCTAACCCATCTAGCCCCTCGCGGGTAATGTTTTACAGAATCCCGGTCGTGTCTCCCCGTACTTCTCGGTGGGGAAATTATATGCGTCTAGAACGTTATATATCCTAACCTAAGGCAACGTAACATCTCGGATGTAGTATTTTACAACATTCCTGGCGGGTCGGCCCCTACTTCCCGTTGGGAACATTGTATACGTCTACAACGTAATATTACCTAAAATAACCCATCTAGCCCCTCGCTGGTAATGTTTTACAGAATAGAGTACGTATCGTCCCGTACGTCTTGGTGGGGACTTTGTATGCGTCTATAACGTTATATATCCTAATCTAAGGCAACCTAACATCTCGGATGTAGTATTTTCCAAAATACCTGGCGGGTCGGCCCCTACTTCTCGGTGGGCAAATTATATATGTCTACAACGTAATATTACCTAACCTAAGCCATCTAGCCCCTCGCTGGTAATGTTTTACAGAATCCAGTTCGTATCGTCCCGTACGTCTCGGTGGGGATATTGTATGCGTCTATAACGTTATGTATCCTAACCTAAGGCAACCTAACATCTCGGATGTAGTATTTTCCAAAATTCCAGGCGGGTCGGCCCCTACTTCTCGGTGGGAACATTATATTCGTCCATAACGTAATATAACCTAACCTAACCCATCTAGCCCCTCGGCGGTAATGTTTTACAGAATCCCGTTCGTGGCGTCCCGTACGTGTCGGTGGGGACACTGTATGCGTCTATAACGTTATATATTCTAACCTAAGGCAACCTAACATCTCGGATGTAGTATTTTCCAAAACTCCTGGCGGGTCGGCCCCTACTTCTCGGTGGGCAAATTATATACGTCTACAACGTAATATTACCTAACCTAAGCCATCTAGCCCCTCGCTGGTAATGTTTTACAGAATCCAGTTCGTATCGTCCCGTACGTCTCGGTGGGGATATTGTATGCGTCTATAACGTTATGTATCCTAGCCTAAGGCAACCTAACATCTCGGATGTAGTATTTTCCAAAATTCCAGGCGGGTCGGCCCCTACTTCTCGGTGGGAACATTATATTCGTCCATAACGTAATATAACCTAACCTAACCCATCTAGCCCCTCGGCGGTAATGTTTTACAGAATCCCGTTCGTGGCGTCCCGTACGTGTCGGTGGGGACACTGTATGCGTCTATAACGTTAGATATTCTAACCTAAGGCAACCTAACATCTCGGATGTAGTATTTTCCACAACTCCTGGCGGGACAGCCCCTACTTCTCGGTGGGAACATTGTATTCGTCCATAACGTAATATAACCCAACCTAACCCATCTAGCCCGTCGGCGGTAATGTTTTACAGTATCCCGTTCGTGGCGTCCCGTACGTCTCGGTGCGGACATTATATAAGTCTATTACGTTATATATCCTAACCTAAGGCAACCTAACATTTCGGATGTAGTATTTTACAACATTCCTGGCGGGTCGGCCAATACTTCTCGGTGGGAACATTATATGCGTCTACAACGTAATATTACCTAAAATAACCCATCTAGCCCCTCGCTGGTAATGTTTTACAGAATCCAGTACGTGTCGCCCCGTACGTCACGGTTCGGACATTATATACGTCTATAACGTTATATAGCCTAACCTAAGGCAACCTAACATCTCAAATGTAGTATTTTACAACATTCCTGGCGGGTCGGCCCCTACTTCTCGGTGGGAACATTATATTCGTCCATAACGTAATTTAACCTAACCTAACCCGTTCTAGCCCCTCGGCGGTAATGTTTTACAGAATCCCGTTCGTGTCGTCCCGTACGTCTCGGTGCGGACATTATATAAGTCTATGACGTTATATATCCTAACCTAAGGCAACCTAACATCTCGAATGTAGTATTTTACAACATTCCACTCGGGTCGGCCCCTATTTCTCGTTGGGTACATTATATACGTCTATAACGTAATATAACCTAACTTAACCCATCTAGCCCCGCGCTGGTAATGTTTTACAGCATCCCGGTCGTGTCTCCCCGTACTTCTCGGTGGGGGGGGGGAGGGGAAATTATATGCGTCTAGAACGTTATATATCCTAACCTAAGGCAACCTAACATCTCGGATGTAGTATTTTACAACATTCCTGGCGGGTCGGCCCCTACTTCCCGGTGGGAACATTGTATACGTCTACAACGTAATATTACCTAACCTAAGCCATCTAGCCCCTCGCTGGTAATGTTTTACAGAATCCAGTTCGTATCGTCCCGTACGTCTCGGTGGGGATATTGTATGCGTCTATAACGTTATGTATCCTAACCTAAGGCAACCTAACATCTCGGATGTAGTATTTTCCAAAACTCCTGGCGGGTCAGCCCCTACTTCTCGGTGGGAACATTGTATTCGTCCATAACGTAATATAACCTAACCTAACCCATCTAGCCCGTCGGCGGTAATGTTTTACAGAATCCCGTTCGTGGCGTCCCGTACGTCTCGGTCTGGACATTATATAAGTCTATAACGTTATATATCCTAACCTAAGGCAACCTAACATTTCGGATGTAGTATTTTACAACATTCCTGGCGGGTCGGCCAATACTTCTCGGTGGGAACATTATATACGTCTACAACGTAATATTACCTAAAATAACCCATCTAGCCCCTCGCTGGTAATGTTTTACAGAATCCAGTACGTGTCGTCCCGTACGTCTCGGTGGGGACATTGTATGCGTCTATAACGTTATATATCCTAACCTAAGGCAACCTAACATCTCGGATGTAGTATATTACAAAATTCCTGGCGGGGCGGAACCTACTTCTCGGTGGGAACATTATATAATTCTATATCATAATATAACTAACCTAACCTAACTCATCTAGACCCACGCTGGTAATGTTTCACAGAATCCCGTTCGTGTCGCCCCGTACGTCACGGTTCGGACATTATATACGTCTATAACGTTATATAACCTAACCTAAGGCAACCTAACATCTCGGATGTAGTATTTTCCAAAATACCTGGCGGGTCGGCCCCTACTTCTCGGTGGGCAAATTATATACGTCTACAACGTAATATTACCTAACCTAAGCCATCTAGCCCCTCGCTGGTAATGTTTAACAGAATCCAGTTCGTATCGTCCCGTACGTCTCGGTGGGGATATTGTATGCGTCTATAACGTTATGTATCCTAACTTAAGGCAACCTAACATCTCGGATGTAGTATTTTCCAAAATTCCAGGCGGGTCGGCCCCTACTTCTCGGTGGGAACATTATATTCGTCCATAACGTAATATAACCTAACCTAACCCATCTAGCCCCTCGGAGGTAATGTTTTACAGAATCCCGTTCGTGGCGTCCCGTACGTGTCGGTGGGGACACTGTATGCGTCTATAACGTTATATATTCTAACCTAAGGCAACCTAACATCTCGGATGTAGTATTTTCCAAAACTCCTGGCGGGATAGCCCCTACTTCTCGGTGGGAACATTGTATTCGTCCATAACGTAATATAACCTAACCTTACCCATCTAGCCCGTCGGCGGTAATGTTTTACAGAATCCCGTTCGTGGCGTCCCGTACGTCTCGGTGCGGACATTATATAAGTCTATAACGTTATATATCCTAACCTAAGGCAACCTAACATTTCGGATGTAGTATTTTACAACATTCCTGGCGGGTCGGCCAATACTTCTCGGTGGGAACATTATATGCGTCTACAACGTAATATTACCTAAAATAACCCATCTAGCCCCTCGCTGGTAATGTTTTGCAGAATCCAGTACGTGTCGCCCCGTACGTCACGGTTCGGACATTATATACGTCTATAACGTTATATAGCCTAACCTAAGGCAACCTAACATCTCAAATGTAGTGTTTTACAACATTCCTGTCGGGTCGGCCCCTACTTCTCGGTGGGAACATTATATTCGTCCATAACGTAATTTAACCTAACCTAACCCGTTCTAGCCCCTCGGCGGTAATGTTTTACAGAATCCCGTTCGTGTCGTCCCGTACGTCTCGGTGCGGACATTATATAAGTCTATGACGTTATATATCCTAACCTAAGGCAACCTAACATCTCGAATGTAGTGTTTTACAACATTCCACTCGAGTCGGCCCCTATTTCTCGTTGGGTACATTATATACGTCTATAACGTAATATAACCTAACTTAACCCATCTAGCCCCTCGCTGGTAATGTTTTACAGAATCCCGGTCGTGTCTCCCGTACTTCTCGGCGGGGGGGAGGGGAAATTATATGCGTCTAGAACGTTATATATCCTAACCTAGGGCAACCTAACATCTCGGAGGTAGTATTTTACAACATTCCTGGCGGGTCGGCCCCTACTTCCCGGTGGGAACATTGTATACGTCTACAACGTAATATTACCTAAAATAACCCATCTAGCCCCTCGCTGGTAATGTTTCACAGAATCCCGTTCGTGTAGCCCCGTACGTCACGGTTCGGACATTATATACGTCTATAACGTTATATAACCTAACCTAAGGCAACCTAACATCTCGGATGTAGTATTTTCCAAAATACCTGGCGGGTCGGCCCCTACTTCTCGGTGGGCAAATTATATACGTCTACAACGTAATATTACCTAACCTAAGCCATCTAGCCCCTCGCTGGTAATGTTTTACAGAATCCAGTTCGTATCGTCCCGTACGTCTCGGTGGGGATATTGTATGCGTCTATAACGTTATATATCCTAACCTAAGGCAACCTAACATCTCGAATGTAGTATTTTACAACATTCCACTCGGGTCGGCCCCTAATTCTCGTTGGGTAAAGTATATACGTCTATAACGTAATATAACCTAACCTAACCCATCTAGCCCCTCGCGGGTAATGTTTTACAGAATCCCGGTCGTGTCTCCCCGTACTTCTCGGTGGGGAAATTATATGCGTCTAGAACGTTATATATCCTAACCTAAGGCAACCTAACATCTCGGATGTAGTATTTTACAACATTCCTGGCGGGTCGGCCCCTACTTCCCGGTGGGAACATTGTATACGTCTACAACGTAATATTACCTAAAATAACCCATCTAGCCCCTCGCTGGTAATGTTTTACAGAATAGAGTACGTATCGTCCCGTACGTCTTGGTGGGGACTTTGTATGCGTCTATAACGTTATATATCCTAATCTAAGGCAACCTAACATCTCGGATGTAGTATATTACAAAATTCCTGGCGGGACGGAACCTACTTCTCGGTGGGAACATTATATAATTCTATATCATAATATAACCTAACCTAACTCATCTAGACCCACGTTGGTAATGTTTCACAGAATCCCGTTCGTGTCGCCCCGTACGTCACGGTTCGGACATTATATACGTCTATAACGTTATATAACCTAACCTAAGGCAACCTAACATCTCGGATGTAGTATTTTCCAAAATACCTGGCGGGTCGGCCCCTACTTCTCGGTGGGCAAATTATATACGTCTACAACGTAATATTACCTAACCTAAGCCATCTAGCCCCTCGCTGGTAATGTTTTACAGATTCCAGTTCGTATCGTCCCGTACGTCTCGGTGGGGATATTGTATGCGTCTATAACGTTATGTATCCTAACCTAAGGCAACCTAACATCTCGGATGTAGTATTTTCCAAAATTCCAGGCGGGTCGGCCCCTACTTCTCGGTGGGAACATTATATTCGTCCATAACGTAATATAACCTAACCTAACCCATCTAGCCCCTCGGCGGTAATGTTTTACAGAATCCCGTTCGTGGCGTCCCGTACGTGTCGGTGGGGACACTGTATGCGTCTATAACGTTATATATTCTAACCTAAGGCAACCTAACATCTCGGATGTAGTATTTTCCAAAACTCCTGGCGGGACAGGCCCTACTTCTCGGTGGGAACATTGTATTCGTCCATAACGTAATATAACCTAACCTAACCCATCTAGCCCGTCGGCGGTAATGTTTTACAGAATCCCGTTCGTGGCGTCCCGTACGTCTCGGTGCGGACATTATATAAGTCTATAACGTTATATATCCTAACCTAAGGCAACCTAACATTTAGGATGTAGTATTTTACAACATTCCTGGCGGGTCGGCCAATACTTCTCGGTGGGAACATTATATTCGTCTACAACGTAATAAAAGCTAAAATAACCCATCTAGCCCCTCGCTGGTAATGTTTTACAGAATCCAGTACGTGTCGCCCCGTACGTCACGGTTCGGACATTATATACGTCTCTAACGTTATATAGCCTAACCTAAGGCAACCTAACATCTCAAATGTAGTATTTTACAACATTCCTGGCGGGTCGGCCCCTACTTCTCGGTGGGAACATTATATTCGTCCATAACGTAATTTAACCTAACCTAACCCGTTCTAGCCCCTCGGCGGTAATGTTTTACAGAATCCCGTTCGTGTCGTCCCGTACGTCTCGGTGCGGACATTATATAAGTCTATGACGTTATATATCCTAACCTAAGGCAACCTAACATCTCGAATGTAGTATTTTACAACATTCCACTCGGGTCGGCCCCTATTTCTCGTTGGGTACATTATATACGTCTATAACGTAATATAACCTAACTTAACCCATCTAGCCCCTCGCTGGTAATGTTTTACAGAATCCAGTACGTATCGTCCCGTACGTCTTGGTGGGGACTTTGTATGCGTCTATAACGTTATATATCCTAATCTAAGGCAACCTAACATCTCGGATGTAGTATATTACAAAATTCCTGGCGGGGCGGAACCTACTTCTCGGTGGGAACATTATATAATTCTATATCATAATATAACGTAACCTAACTGATCTAGACCCACGCTGGTAATGTTTCACAGAATCCCGTTCGTGTCGCCCCGTACGTCACGGTTCGGACATTATATACGTCTATAACGTTATATAGCCTAACCTAAGGCAACCTAACATCTCAAATGTAGTATTTTACAACATTCCTGGCAGGTCGGCCCCTACTTCTCGGTGGGAACATTATATTCGTCCATAACGTAATTTGACCTAACCTAACCCGTTCTAGCCCCTCGGCGGTAATGTTTTACAGAATCCCGTTCGTGGCGTCCCGTACGTCTCGGTGCGGACATTATATAAGTCTATAACGTTATATATCGTAACCTAAGGCAACCTAACATCTCGAATGTAGTATTTTACAACATTTCAGGCTGGTCGGCCCCTACTTCTCCGTGGGCATATTATATACGTCTATATCGTAATATAACCTAACCTAACCCATCTAGCCCCTCGGCGGTAATGTTTTACAGAATCCCGTTCGTGGCGTCCCGTACGTGTCGGTCGGGACATTGTATGCGTCTATAACGTTATATATCCTAACCTAAGGCAACCTAACATCTCGGATGTAGTATTTTCCAAAACTCCTGGCGGGTCAGCCCCTACTTCTCGGTGGGAACATTGTATTCGTCCATAACGTAATATAACCTAACCTAACCCATCTAGCCCGTCGGCGGTAATGTTTTACAGAATCTCGTTCGTGGCGTCCCGTACGTCTCGGTGCGGACATTATATAAGTCTATAACGTTATATATCCTAACCTAAGGCAACCTAACATCTCGGATGTAGTATTTTACAACATTCCTGACGGGGCGGAACCTACTTCTCGGTGGGCAAATTATATACGTCTACAACGTAATATTACCTAACCTAAGCCATCTAGCCCCTCGCTGGTAATGTTTTACAGAATCCAGTTCGTATCGTCCCGTACGTCTCGGTGGGGATATTGTATGCGTCTATAACGTTATGTATCCTAACCTAAGGCAACCTAACATCTCGGATGTAGTATTTTCCAAAATTCCAGACGGGTCGGCCCCTACTTCTCGGTGGGAACATTATATTCGTCCATAACGTAATATAACCTAACCTAACCCATCTAGCCCGTCGGCGGTAATGTTTCACAGAATCCCGTTCGTGTCGCCCCGTACGTCACGGTTCGGACATTATATACGTCTATAACGTTATATAGCCTAACCTAAGGCAACCTAACATCTCAAATGTAGTATTTTACAACATTCCTGGCAGGTCGGCCCCTACTTCTCGGTGGGAACATTATATTCGTCCATAACGTAATTTAACCTAACCTAACCCATCTAGCCCCTCGGCGGTAATGTTTTACAGAATCCCGTTCGTGTCGTCCCGTACGTCTCGGTGTGGACATTATATAAGTCTATGACGTTATATATCCTAACCTAAGGCAACCTAACATCTCGAATGTAGTATTTTACAACATTCCACTCGGGTCGGCCCCTAATTCTCGTTGGGTACATTATATACGTCTATAACGTAATATAACCTAACTTAACCCATCTAGCCCCTCGCTGGTAATATTTTACAGAATCCCGGTCGTGTCTCCCCGTACTTCTCGTTGGGGGGGAGGGGAAATTATATGCGTCTAGAACGTTATATATCCTAACCTAAGGCAACCTAACATCTCGGATGTAGTATTTTACAACATTCCTGGCGGGTCGGTCCCTACTTCTCGGTGGGAACATTGTATTCGTCCATAACGTAATATAACCTAACCTAACCCATCTAGCCCGTCGGCGGTAATGTTTTACAGAATCCAGTACGTATCGTCCCGTACGTCTTGGTGGGGACTTTGTATGCGTCTATAACGTTATATATCCTAATCTAAGGCAACCCAACATCTCGGATGTAGTATATTACAAAATTCCTGGCCGGGCGGAACCTACTTCTCGGTGGGAACATTATATAATTCTATATCATAATATAACGTAACGTAACTCATCTAGACCCACGCTGGTAATGTTTCACAGTATCCCGTTCGTGTCGCCCCGTACGTCACGGTTCGGACATTATATACGTCTATAACGTTATATAACCTAACCTAAGGCAACCTAACATCTCGGATGTAGTATTTTACAACATTTCAGGCGGGTCGGCCCCCACTTCTCGGTGGGCACATTATATACGTCCATAACGTAATTTAACCTAACCTAACCCATCTAGCCCCTCGGCGGTAATGTTTTACAGAATCCCGTTCGTGTCGTCCCGTACGTCTCGGTGTGGACATTATATAAGTCTATGACGTTATATATCCTAACCTAAGGCAACCTAACATCTCGAATGTAGTATTTTACAACATTCCACTCGGGTCGGCCCCTAATTCTCGTTGGGTACAGTATATACGTCTATAACGTAATATAACCTAACCTAACCCATCTAGCCCCTCGCGGGTAATGTTTTACAGAATCCCGGTCGTGTTTCCCCGTACTTCTCGGTGGGGAAATTATATGCGTCTAGAACGTTATATATCCTAACCTAAGGCAACCTAACATCTCGGATGTAGTATTTTACAACATTCCTGGCGGGTCGGCCCCTACCTCTTGCTCGGAACATTATATACGTCTACAACGTAATATTACCTAAAATAACCCATCTAGCCCCTCGCTGGTAATGTTTTACAGAATCCAGTACGTGTCGTCCCGTACGTCTCGGTGGGGACATTGTATGCGTCTATAACGTTATATATCCTAACCTAAGGCAACCTAACATCTCGGATGTAGTATTTTACAACATTCCTGGCGGGGCGGAACCTGCTTCTCGGTGGGAACATTAAATAAGTCCATTTCATAATATAACCTAACCTAACCCATCTAGACCCACGCTGGTAATGTTTCACAGAATCCCGGTCGTGTCTCCCCGTACTTCTCGGGGGGGGGGGGAAATTATATGCGTCTAGAACGTTATATAGCCTAACCTAAGACGACCTAACATCTCGGATGTAGTATTTTACAACATTCCTGGCGGGGCGCCCCTACTTCTCGGTGGGAACATTGTATACGTCTACAACGTAACATTACCTAAAATAACCCATCTAGCCCCTCGCTGGTAATGTTTTACAGAATCCAGTACGTGACGTCCCGTACGTCTCGGTGGGGACATTGTATGCGTCTATAACGTTATATATCCTAACCTAAGGCAACCTAACATCTCGGATGTAGTATTTTACAACATTCCTGGCGGGGCGGAACCTGCTTCTCGGTGGGAACATTAAATAAGTCCATTTCATAATATAACCTAACCTAACCCATCTAGACCCACGCTGGTAATGTTTCACAGAATCCCGTTCGTGTCGCCCCGTACGTCACGGTTCGGACATTATATACGTCTATAACGTTATATAGCCTAACCTAAGGCAACCTAACATCTCAAATGTAGTATTTTACAACATTCCTGGCAGGTCGGCCCCTACTTCTCGGTGGGAACATTATATTCGTCCATAACGTAATTTAACCTAACCTAACCCATCTAGCCCCTCGGCGGTAATGTTTTACAGAATCCCGTTCGTGTCGTCCCGTACGTCTCGGTGTGGACATTATATAAGTCTATGATGTTATATATCCTAACCTAAGGCAACCTAACATCTCGAATGTAGTATTTTACAACACTCCACTCGGGTCGGCCCCTAATTCTCGTTGGGTACAGTATATACGTCTATAAGGTAATATAACCTAACCTAACCCATCTAGCCCCTCGCGGGTAATGTTTTACAGAATCCCGGTCGTGTCTCCCCGTACTTCTCGGTGGGGAAATTATATGCGTCTAGAACGTTATATATCCTAACCTAAGGCAACCTAACATCTCGGATGTAGTATTTTACAACATTCCTGGCGGGTCGGCCCCTACTTCTGGCTCGGAACATTATATACGTCTACAACGTAATATTACCTAAAATAACCCATCTAGCCCCTCGCTGGTAATGTTTTACAGAATCCAGTACGTGTCGTCCCGTACGTCTCGGTGGGGACATTGTATGCGTCTAGAACGTTATATAGCCTAACCTAAGGCAACCTAACATCTCGGATGTAGTATTTTACAACATTCCTGGCGGGTCGGCCCCTACTTCTCGGTGGGAACATTGTATACGTCTACAACGTAATATTACCTAAAATAACCCATCTAGCCCCTCGCTGGTAATGTTTTACAGAATCCAGTACGTGACGTCCCGTACGTCTCGGTGGGGACATTGTATGCGTCTATAACGTTATATATCCTAACCTAAGGCAACCTAACATCTCGGATGTAGTATTTTACAACATTCCTGGCGGGGCGGAACCTGCTTCTCGGTGGGAACATTAAATAAGTCCATTTCATAATATAACCTAACCTAACCCATCTAGACCCACGCTGGTAATGTTTCACAGAATCCCGTTCGTGTCGCCCCGTACGTCACTGTTCGGACATTATATACGTCTATAACGTTATATAGCCTAACCTAAGGCAACCTAACATCTCAAATGTAGTATTTTACAACATTCCTGGCAGGTCGGCCCCTACTTCTCGGTGGGAACATTATATTCGTCCATAACGTAATTTAACCTAACCTAACCCATCTAGCCCCTCGGCGGTAATGTTTTACAGAATCCCGTTCGTGTCGTCCCGTACGTCTCGGTGTGGACATTATATAAGTCTATGATGTTATATATCCTAACCTAAGGCAACCTAACATCTCGAATGTAGTATTTCACAACATTCCACTCGGGTCGGCCCCTAATTCTCGTTGGGTACAGTATATACGTCTATAACGTAATATAACCTAACCTAACCCATCTAGCCCCTCGCGGGTAATGTTTTACAGAATCCCGGTCGTGTCTCCCCGTACTTCACGGTGGGGAAATTATATGCGTCTAGAACGTTATATATCCTAACCTAAGGCAACCTAACATCTCGGATGTAGTATTTTCCAAAACTCCTGGCGGGACAGGCCCTACTTCTCGGTGGGAACATTGTATTCGTCCATAACGTAATATAACCTAACCTAACCCATCTAGCCCCTCGGCGGTAATGTTTTACAGAATCCCGTTCGTGTCGTCCCGTAGGTCTCGGTGTGGACATTATATAAGTCTATGACGTTATATATCCTAACCTAAGGCAACCTAACATCTCGAATGTAGTATTTTACAACATTCCACTCGGGTCGGCCCCTAATTCTCGTTGGGTACAGTATATACGTCTATAACGTAATATAACCTAACCTAACCCATCTAGCCCCTCGCGGGTAATGTTTTACAGAATCCCGGTCGTGTTTCCCCGTACTTCTCGGTGGGGAAATTATATGCGTCTAGAACGTTATATATCCTAACCTAAGGCAACCTAACATCTCGGATGTAGTATTTTACAACATTCCTGGCGGGTCGGCCCCTACCTCTTGCTCGGAACATTATATACGTCTACAACGTAATATTACCTAAAATAACCCATCTAGCCCCTCGCTGGTAATGTTTTACAGAATCCCGGTCGTGTCTCCCCGTACTTCTCGGTGGGGAAATTATATGCGTCTAGAACGTTATATATCCTAACCTAAGGCAACCTAACATCTCGGATGTAGTATTTTACAACATTCCTGGCGGGTCGGCCCCTACTTCTGGCTCGGAACATTATATACGTCTACAACGTAATATTACCTAAAATAACCCATCTAGCCCCTCGCTGGTAATGTTTTACAGAATCCAGTACGTGTCGTCCCGTACGTCTCGGTGGGGACATTGTATGCGTCTAGAACGTTATATAGCCTAACCTAAGGCAACCTAACATCTCGGATGTAGTATTTTACAACATTCCTGGCGGGTCGGCCCCTACTTCTCGGTGGGAACATTGTATACGTCCACAACGTAATATTACCTAAAATAACCCATCTAGCCCCTCGCTGGTAATGTTTTACAGAATCCAGTACGTGACGTCCCGTACGTCTCGGTGGGGACATTGTATGCGTCTATAACGTTATATATCCTAACCTAAGGCAACCTAACATCTCGGATGTAGTATTTTACAACATTCCTGGCGGGGCGGAACCTGCTTCTCGGTGGGAACATTAAATAAGTCCATTTCATAATATAACCTAACCTAACCCATCTAGACCCACGCTGGTAATGTTTCACAGAATCCCGTTCGTGTCGCCCCGTACGTCACTGTTCGGACATTATATACGTCTATAACGTTATATAGCCTAACCTAAGGCAACCTAACATCTCAAATGTAGTATTTTACAACATTCCTGGCAGGTCGGCCCCTACTTCTCGGTGGGAACATTATATTCGTCCATAACGTAATTTAACCTAACCTAACCCATCTAGCCCCTCGGCGGTAATGTTTTACAGAATCCCGTTCGTGTCGTCCCGTACGTCTCGGTGTGGACATTATATAAGTCTATGATGTTATATATCCTAACCTAAGGCAACCTAACATCTCGAATGTAGTATTTCACAACATTCCACTCGGGTCGGCCCCTAATTCTCGTTGGGTACATTATATACGTCTATAACGTAATATAACCTAACTTAACCCATCTAGCCCCTCGCTGGTAATGTTTTACAGAATCCCGATCGTGTCTCCCCGTACTTCTCGGTGGGGGGGAGGGGAAATTATATGCGTCTAGAACGTTATATATCCTAACCTAAGGCAACCTAACATCTCGGATGTAGTATTTTACAACATTCCTGGCGGGTCGGCCCCTACCTCTTGCTCGGAACATTATATACGTCTACAACGTAATATTACCTAAAATAACCCATCTAGCCCCTCGCTGGTAATGTTTTACAGAATCCAGTACGTGTCGTCCCGTACGTCTCGGTGGGGACATTGTATGCGTCTATAACGTTATATATCCTAACCTAAGGCAACCTAACATCTCGGATGTAGTATTTTACAACATTCCTGGCGGGGCGGAACCTGCTTCTCGGTGGGAACATTAAATAAGTCCATTTCATAATATAACCTAACCTAACCCATCTAGACCCACGCTGGTAATGTTTCACAGAATCCCGGTCGTGTCTCCCCGTACTTCTCGGGGGGGGGGGGAAATTATATGCGTCTAGAACGTTATATAGCCTAACCTAAGACAACCTAACATCTCGGATGTAGTATTTTACAACATTCCTGGCGGGGCGCCCCTACTTCTCGGTGGGAACATTGTATACGTCTACAACGTAACATTACCTAAAATAACCCATCTAGCCCCTCGCTGGTAATGTTTTACAGAATCCAGTACGTGACGTCCCGTACGTCTCGGTGGGGACATTGTATGCGTCTATAACGTTATATATCCTAACCTAAGGCAACCTAACATCTCGGATGTAGTATTTTACAACATTCCTGGCGGGGCGGAACCTGCTTCTCGGTGGGAACATTATATTCGTCCATAACGTAATATAACCTAACCTAACCCATCTAGCCCGTCGGCGGTAATGTTTCACAGAATCCCGTTCGTGTCGCCCCGTACGTCACGGTTCGGACATTATATACGTCTATAACGTTATATAGCCTAACCTAAGGCAACCTAACATCTCAAATGTAGTATTTTACAACATTCCTGGCAGGTCGGCCCCTACTTCTCGGTGGGAACATTATATTCGTCCATAACGTAATTTAACCTAACCTAACCCATCTAGCCCCTCGGCGGTAATGTTTTACAGAATCCCGTTCGTGTCGTCCCGTACGTCTCGGTGTGGACATTATATAAGTCTATGACGTTATATATCCTAACCTAAGGCAACCTAACATCTCGAATGTAGTATTTTACAACATTCCACTCGGGTCGGCCCCTAATTCTCGTTGGGTACATTATATACGTCTATAACGTAATATAACCTAACTTAACCCATCTAGCCCCTCGCTGGTAATATTTTACAGAATCCCGGTCGTGTCTCCCCGTACTTCTCGTTGGGGGGGGAGGGGAAATTATATGCGTCTAGAACGTTATATATCCTAACCTAAGGCAACCTAACATCTCGGATGTAGTATTTTACAACATTCCTGGCGGGTCGGTCCCTACTTCTCGGTGGGAACATTGTATTCGTCCATAACGTAATATAACCTAACCTAACCCATCTAGCCCGTCGGCGGTAATGTTTTACAGAATCCAGTACGTATCGTCCCGTACGTCTTGGTGGGGACTTTGTATGCGTCTATAACGTTATATATCCTAATCTAAGGCAACCCAACATCTCGGATGTAGTATATTACAAAATTCCTGGCCGGGCGGAACCTGCTTCTCGGTGGGAACATTAAATAAGTCCATTTCATAATATAACCTAACCTAACCCATCTAGACCCACGCTGGTAATGTTTCACAGAATCCCGGTCGTGTCTCCCCGTACTTCTCGGGGGGGGGGGGGAAATTATATGCGTCTAGAACGTTATATAGCCTAACCTAAGACGACCTAACATCTCGGATGTAGTATTTTACAACATTCCTGGCGGGGCGCCCCTACTTCTCGGTGGGAACATTGTATACGTCTACAACGTAACATTACCTAAAATAACCCATCTAGCCCCTCGCTGGTAATGTTTTACAGAATCCAGTACGTGACATCCCGTACGTCTCGGTGGGGACATTGTATGCGTCTATAACGTTATATATCCTAACCTAAGGCAACCTAACATCTCGGATGTAGTATTTTACAACATTCCTGGCGGGGCGGAACCTGCTTCTCGGTGGGAACATTAAATAAGTCCATTTCATAATATAACCTAACCTAACCCATCTAGACCCACGCTGGTAATGTTTCACAGAATCCCGTTCGTGTCGCCCCGTACGTCACGGTTCGGACATTATATACGTCTATAACGTTATATAGCCTAACCTAAGGCAACCTAACATCTCAAATGTAGTATTTTACAACATTCCTGGCAGGTCGGCCCCTACTTCTCGGTGGGAACATTATATTCGTCCATAACGTAATTTAACCTAACCTAACCCATCTAGCCCCTCGGCGGTAATGTTTTACAGAATCCCGTTCGTGTCGTCCCGTACGTCTCGGTGTGGACATTATATAAGTCTATGATGTTATATATCCTAACTTAAGGCAACCTAACATCTCGAATGTAGTATTTTACAACACTCCACTCGGGTCGGCCCCTAATTCTCGTTGGGTACAGTATATATGTCTATAAGGTAATATAACCTAACCTAACCCATCTAGCCCCTCGCGGGTAATGTTTTACAGAATCCCGGTCGTGTCTCCCCGTACTTCTCGGTGGGGAAATTATATGCGTCTAGAACGTTATATATCCTAACCTAAGGCAACCTAACATCTCGGATGTAGTATTTTACAACATTCCTGGCGGGTCGGCCCCTACTTCTGGCTCGGAACATTATATACGTCTACAACGTAATATTACCTAAAATAACCCATCTAGCCCCTCGCTGGTAATGTTTTACAGAATCCAGTACGTGTCGTCCCGTACGTCTCGGTGGGGACATTGTATGCGTCTAGAACGTTATATAGCCTAACCTAAGGCAACCTAACATCTCGGATGTAGTATTTTACAACATTCCTGGCGGGTCGGCCCCTACTTCTCGGTGGGAACATTGTATACGTCTACAACGTAATATTACCTAAAATAACCCATCTAGCCCCTCGCTGGTAATGTTTTACAGAATCCAGTACGTGACGTCCCGTACGTCTCGGTGGGGACATTGTATGCGTCTATAACGTTATATATCCTAACCTAAGGCAACCTAACATCTCGGATGTAGTATTTTACAACATTCCTGGCGGGGCGGAACCTGCTTCTCGGTGGGAACATTAAATAAGTCCATTTCATAATATAACCTAACCTAACCCATCTAGACCCACGCTGGTAATGTTTCACAGAATCCCGTTCGTGTCGCCCCGTACGTCACTGTTCGGACATTATATACGTCTATAACGTTATATAGCCTAACCTAAGGCAACCTAACATCTCAAATGTAGTATTTTACAACATTCCTGGCAGGTCGGCCCCTACTTCTCGGTGGGAACATTATATTCGTCCATAACGTAATTTAACCTAACCTAACCCATCTAGCCCCTCGGCGGTAATGTTTTACAGAATCCCGTTCGTGTCGTCCCGTACGTCTCGGTGTGGACATTATATAAGTCTATGATGTTATATATCCTAACCTAAGGCAACCTAACATCTCGAATGTAGTATTTCACAACATTCCACTCGGGTCGGCCCCTAATTCTCGTTGGGTACAGTATATACGTCTATAAGGTAATATAACCTAACCTAACCCATCTAGCCCCTCGCGGGTAATGTTTTACAGAATCCCGGGCGTGTCTCCCCGTACTTCACGGTGGGGAAATTATATGCGTCTAGAACGTTATATATCCTAACCTAAGGCAACCTAACATCTCGGATGTAGTATTTTACAACATTCCTGGCGGGTCGGCCCCTACTTCTGGCTCGGAACATTATATACGTCTACAACGTAATATTACCTAAAATAACCCATCTAGCCCCTCGCTGGTAATGTTTTACAGAATCCAGTACGTGTCGTCCCGTACGTCTCGGTGGGGACGTTGTATGCGTCTATAACGTTATATATCCTAACCTAAGGCAACCTAACATCTCGGATATAGTATTTTACAACATTCCTGGCGGGGCGGAACCTACTTCTCGGTGGGAACGTTATATAAGTCTATTTCATAATATAACCTAACCTAACCCATCTAGACCCACGCTGGTAATGTTTCACAGAACCCCGGTCGTGTCTCCCGGTACTTCTCGGGGGGGGGGGGGGGAATTATATGCGTCTAGAACGTTATATATCCTAACCTAAGGCAACCTAACATCTCGGATGTAGTATTTTACAACAATCCTGGCGGGTCGGCCCCTACTTCTCGGTGGGAACATTGTATACGTCTACAACGTAATATTACCTAAAATAACCCATCTAGCCCCTCGCTGGAAATGTTTCACAGAATCCAGTACGTGTCGCCCCGTACGTCTCGGTGGGGACTTTGTATGCGTCTATAACGTTATATATCCTAACCTAAGGCAACCTAACATCTCGGATGTAGTATAGTAGAAAATTCCTGGCGGGGCGGAACCTACTTCTCGGAGGGAACATTATATAATTCTATATCATAATATAACCTAACCTAACTCATCTAGACCCACGCTGGTAATGTTTCACAGAATCCCGTTCGTGTCGCCCCGTACGTCACGGTTCGGACATTATATACGTCTATAATGTTATATAACCTAACCTAAGGCAACCTAACATCTCGGATGTAGTATTTTCCAAAATACCTGGCGGGTCGACCCCAACTTCTCGGTGGGAACATTATATACGTCCATAACGTAATACAACCTAACCTAACCCATCTAGCCCCTCGCTGGTAATGTTTTACAGAATCCAGTTCGTATCGTACCGTACGTCTCGGTGGGGACATTGTATGCGTCTATAACGTTATATATCCTAACCTAAGGCAACCTAACATCTCGGATGTAGTATTTTCCAAAATTCCTGGCGGGTCGGCACCTACTTCTCGGTGGGAACATTATATTCGTCCATATCGTAGTATAACCTAACCTAACCCATCTAGCCCCTCGGCGGTAATGTTTTACAGAATCCCGTTCGTGTCGTCCCGTACGTCTCGGTGGGGACATTATATACGTCTATAACATTGTATATCCCACCCGAAGGCAACCTAACATCTCGAATGTAGTATTTCAAAACATTCCTGGCGTGTCGGCCCCTACTTCTCGGTGGGAACATTATATACGTCTACAACGTAATATTACCTAAAATAACCCATCTAGCACTTCGCTGGTAATGTTTTACAGAATCCAGTACGTATCGTCCCGTACGTCTCGGTGGGGACATTATATAAGTCTATGATGTTATATATCCTAACCTAAGGCAACCTAACATCTCGAATGTAGTATTTTACAACACTCCACTCGGGTCGGCCCCTAATTCTCGTTGGGTACAGTATATACGTCTATAAGGTAATATAACCTAACCTAACCCATCTAGCCCCTCGCGGGTAATGTTTTACAGAATCCCGGTCGTGTCTCCCCGTACTTCTCGGTGGGGAAATTATATGCGTCTAGAACGTTATATATCCTAACCTAAGGCAACCTAACATCTCGGATGTAGTATTTTACAACATTCCTGGCGGGTCGGCCCCTACTTCTGGCTCGGAACATTATATACGTCTACAACGTAATATTACCTAAAATAACCCATCTAGCCCCTCGCTGGTAATGTTTTACAGAATCCAGTACGTGTCGTCCCGTACGTCTCGGTGGGGACATTGTATGCGTCTAGAACGTTATATAGCCTAACCTAAGGCAACCTAACATCTCGGATGTAGTATTTTACAACATTCCTGGCGGGTCGGCCCCTACTTCTCGGTGGGAACATTGTATACGTCTACAACGTAATATTACCTAAAATAACCCATCTAGCCCCTCGCTGGTAATGTTTTACAGAATCCAGTACGTGACGTCCCGTACGTCTCGGTGGGGACATTGTATGCGTCTATAACGTTATATATCCTAACCTAAGGCAACCTAACATCTCGGATGTAGTATTTTACAACATTCCTGGCGGGGCGGAACCTGCTTCTCGGTGGGAACATTAAATAAGTCCATTTCATAATATAACCTAACCTAACCCATCTAGACCCACGCTGGTAGTGTTTCACAGAATCCCGTTCGTGTCGCCCCGTACGTCACTGTTCGGACATTATATACGTCTATAACGTTATATAGCCTAACCTAAGGCAACCTAACATCTCAAATGTAGTATTTTACAACATTCCTGGCAGGTCGGCCCCTACTTCTCGGTGGGAACATTATATTCGTCCATAACGTAATTTAACCTAACCTAACCCATCTAGCCCCTCGGCGGTAATGTTTTACAGAATCCCGTTCGTGTCGTCCCGTACGTCTCGGTGTGGACATTATATAAGTCTATGATGTTATATATCCTAACCTAAGGCAACCTAACATCTCGAATGTAGTATTTCACAACATTCCACTCGGGTCGGCCCCTAATTCTCGTTGGGTACAGTATATACGTCTATAACGTAATATAACCTAACCTAACCCATCTAGCCCCTCGCGGGTAATGTTTTACAGAATCCCGGTCGTGTCTCCCCGTACTTCACGGTGGGGAAATTATATGCGTCTAGAACGTTATATATCCTAACCTAAGGCAACCTAACATCTCGGATGTAGTATTTTACAACATTCCTGGCGGGTCGGCCCCTACTTCTGGCTCGGAACATTATATACGTCTACAACGTAATATTACCTAAAATAACCCATCTAGCCCCTCGCTGGTAATGTTTTACAGAATCCAGTACGTGTCGTCCCGTACGTCTCGGTGGGGACATTGTATGCGTCTATAACGTTATATATCCTAACCTAAGGCAACCTAACATCTCGGATGTAGTATTTTACAACATTCCTGGCGGGGCGGAACCTACTTCTCGGTGGGAACATTATATAAGTCTATTTCATAATATAACCTAACCTAACCCATCTAGACCCACGCTGGTAATGTTTCACAGAACCCCGGTCGTGTCTCCCGGTACTTCTCGGGGGGGGGGGGGGGAATTATATGCGTCTAGAACGTTATATATCCTAACCTAAGGCAACCTAACATCTCGGATGTAGTATTTTACAACAATCCTGGCGGGTCGGCCCCTACTTCTCGGTGGGAACATTGTATACGTCTACAACGTAATATTACCTAAAATAACCCATCTAGCCCCTCGCTGGAAATGTTTCACAGAATCCAGTACGTGTCGCCCCGTACGTCTCGGTGGGGACTTTGTATGCGTCTATAACGTTATATATCCTAACCTAAGGCAACCTAACATCTCGGATGTAGTATAGTAGAAAATTCCTGGCGGGGCGGAACCTACTTCTCGGAGGGAACATTATATAATTCTATATCATAATATAACCTAACCTAACTCATCTAGACCCACGCTGGTAATGTTTCACAGAATCCCGTTCGTGTCGCCCCGTACGTCACGGTTCGGACATTATATACGTCTATAATGTTATATAACCTAACCTAAGGCAACCTAACATCTCGGATGTAGTATTTTCCAAAATACCTGGCGGGTCGACCCCTACTTCTCGGTGGGAACATTATATACGTCCATAATGTAATATAACCTAACCTAACCCATCTAGCCCCTCGCTGGTAATGTTTTACAGAATCCAGTTCGTATCGTACCGTACGTCTCGGTGGGGACATTGTATGCGTCTATAACGTTATATATCCTAACCTAAGGCAACCTAACATCTCGGATGTAGTATTTTCCAAAATTCCTGGCGGGTCGGCACCTACTTCTCGGTGGGAACATTATATTCGTCCATATCGTAGTATAACCTAGCCTAACCCATCTAGCCCCTCGGCGGTAATGTTTTACAGAATCCCGTTCGTGTCGTCCCGTACGTCTCGGTGGGGACATTATATACGTCTATAACATTGTATATCCCACCCGAAGGCAACCTAACATCTCGAATGTAGTATTTCAAAACATTCCTGGCGTGTCGGCCCCTACTTCTCGGTGGGAACATTATATACGTCTACAACGTAATATAACCTAAAATAACCCATCTAGCCCCGCGCTGGCAATGTTTTACAAAATCCAGTTCGTGTCGTCCCATACGTCTCGGTGGGGACATTGTATGCGTCTATAACGTTATATATCCTAACCTAAGGCAACCTAACATCTCGGATGTAGTATAGTAGAAAATTCCTGGCGGGGCGGAACCTACTTCTCGGAGGGAACATTATATAATTCTATATCATAATATAACCTAACCTAACTCATCTAGACCCACGCTGGTAATGTTTCACAGAATCCCGTTCGTGTCGCCCCGTACGTCACGGTTCGGACATTATATACGTCTATAATGTTATATAACCTAACCTAAGGCAACCTAACATCTCGGATGTAGTATTTTCCAAAATACCTGGCGGGTCGACCCCTACTTCTCGGTGGGAACATTATATACGTCCATAACGTAATATAACCTAACCTAACCCATCTAGCCCCTCGCTGGTAATGTTTTACAGAATCCAGTTCGTATCGTACCGTACGTCTCGGTGGGGACATTGTATGCGTCTATAACGTTATATATCCTAACCTAAGGCAACCTAACATCTCGGATGTAGTATTTTCCAAAATTCCTGGCGGGTCGGCACCTACTTCTCGGTGGGAACATTATATTCGTCCATATCGTAGTATAACCTAACCTAACCCATCTAGCCCCTCGGCGGTAATGTTTTACAGAATCCCGTTCGTGTCGTCCCGTACGTCTCGGTGGGGACATTATATACGTCTATAACATTGTATATCCCACCCGAAGGCAACCTAACATCTCGAATGTAGTATTTCAAAACATTCCTGGCGTGTCGGCCCCTACTTCTCGGTGGGAACATTATATACGTCTACAACGTAATATTACCTAAAATAACCCATCTAGCCCCTCGCTGGTAATGTTTTACAGAATCCAGTACGTGTCGTCCCGTACGTCTCGGTGGGGACGTTGTATGCGTCTATAACGTTATATATCCTAACCTAAGGCAACCTAACATCTCGGATGTAGTATTTTACAACATTCCTGGCGGGGCGGAACCTACTTCTCGGTGGGAACGTTATATAAGTCTATTTCATAATATAACCTAACCTAACCCATCTAGACCCACGCTGGTAATGTTTCACAGAACCCCGGTCGTGTCTCCCGGTACTTCTCGGGGGGGGGGGGAATTATATGCGTCTAGAACGTTATATATCCTAACCTAAGGCAACCTAACATCTCGGATGTAGTATTTTACAACAATCCTGGCGGGTCGGCCCCTACTTCTCGGTGGGAACATTGTATACGTCTACAACGTAATATTACCTAAAATAACCCATCTAGCCCCTCGCTGGAAATGTTTCACAGAATCCAGTACGTGTCGCCCCGTACGTCTCGGTGGGGACTTTGTATGCGTCTATAACGTTATATATCCTAACCTAAGGCAACCTAACATCTCGGATGTAGTATAGTAGAAAATTCCTGGCGGGGCGGAACCTACTTCTCGGAGGGAACATTATATAATTCTATATCATAATATAACCTAACCTAACTCATCTAGACCCACGCTGGTAATGTTTCACAGAATCCCGTTCGTGTCGCCCCGTACGTCACGGTTCGGACATTATATACGTCTATAATGTTATATAACCTAACCTAAGGCAACCTAACATCTCGGATGTAGTATTTTCCAAAATACCTGGCGGGTCGACCCCTACTTCTCGGTGGGAACATTATATACGTCCATAACGTAATACAACCTAACCTAACCCATCTAGCCCCTCGCTGGTAATGTTTTACAGAATCCAGTTCGTATCGTACCGTACGTCTCGGTGGGGACATTGTATGCGTCTATAACGTTATATATCCTAACCTAAGGCAACCTAACATCTCGGATGTAGTATTTTCCAAAATTCCTGGCGGGTCGGCACCTACTTCTCGGTGGGAACATTATATTCGTCCATATCGTAGTATAACCTAACCTAACCCATCTAGCCCCTCGGCGGTAATGTTTTACAGAATCCCGTTCGTGTCGTCCCGTACGTCTCGGTGGGGACATTATATACGTCTATAACATTGTATATCCCACCCGAAGGCAACCTAACATCTCGAATGTAGTATTTCAAAACATTCCTGGCGTGTCGGCCCCTACTTCTCGGTGGGAACATTATATACGTCTACAACGTAATATTACCTAAAATAACCCATCTAGCACTTCGCTGGTAATGTTTTACAGAATCCAGTACGTATCGTCCCGTACGTCTCGGTGGGGACATTATATAAGTCTATGATGTTATATATCCTAACCTAAGGCAACCTAACATCTCGAATGTAGTATTTTACAACACTCCACTCGGGTCGGCCCCTAATTCTCGTAGGGTACAGTATATACGTCTATAAGGTAATATAACCTAACCTAACCCATCTAGCCCCTCGCGGGTAATGTTTTACAGAATCCCGGTCGTGTCTCCCCGTACTTCTCGGTGGGGAAATTATATGCGTCTAGAACGTTATATATCCTAACCTAAGGCAACCTAACATCTCGGATGTAGTATTTTACAACATTCCTGGCGGGTCGGCCCCTACTTCTGGCTCGGAACATTATATACGTCTACAACGTAATATTACCTAAAATAACCCATCTAGCCCCTCGCTGGTAATGTTTTACAGAATCCCGTACGTGTCGTCCCGTACGTCTCGGTGGGCACATTGTATGCGTCTAGAACGTTATATAGCCTAACCTAAGGCAACCTAACATCTCGGATGTAGTATTTTACAACATTCCTGGCGGGTCGGCCCCTACTTCTCGGTGGGAACATTGTATACGTCTACAACGTAATATTACCTAAAATAACCCATCTAGCCCCTCGCTGGTAATGTTTTACAGAATCCAGTACGTGACGTCCCGTACGTCTCGGTGGGGACATTGTATGCGTCTATAACGTTATATATCCTAACCTAAGGCAACCTAACATCTCGGATGTAGTATTTTACAACATTCCTGGCGGGGCGGAACCTGCTTCTCGGTGGGAACATTAAATAAGTCCATTTCATAATATAACCTAACCTAACCCATCTAGACCCACGCTGGTAATGTTTCACAGAATCCCGTTCGTGTCGCCCCGTACGTCACTGTTCGGACATTATATACGTCTATAACGTTATATAGCCTAACCTAAGGCAACCTAACATCTCAAATGTAGTATTTTACAACATTCCTGGCAGGTCGGTCCCTACTTCTCGGTGGGAACATTATATTCGTCCATAACGTAATTTAACCTAACCTAACCCATCTAGCCCCTCGGCGGTAATGTTTTACAGAATCCCGTTCGTGTCGTCCCGTACGTCTCCGTGTGGACATTATATTAGTCTATGATGTTATATATCCTAACCTAAGGCAACCTAACATCTCGAATGTAGTATTTCACAACATTCCACTCGGGTCGGCCCCTAATTCTCGTTGGGTACAGTATATACGTCTATAACGTAATATAACCTAACCTAACCCATCTAGCCCCTCGCGGGTAATGTTTTACAGAATCCCGGTCGTGTCTCCCCGTACTTCACGGTGGGGAAATTATATGCGTCTAGAACGTTATATATCCTAACCTAAGGCATCCTAACATCTCGGATGTAGTATTTTACAACATTCCTGGCGGGTCGGCCCCTACTTCTGGCTCGGAACATTATATACGTCTACAACGTAATATTACCTAAAATAACCCATCTAGCCCCTCGCTGGTAATGTTTTACAGAATCCAGTACGTGTCGTCCCGTACGTCTCGGTGGGGACATTGTATGCGTCTATAACGTTATATATCCTAACCTAAGGCAACCTAACATCTCGGATGTAGTATTTTACAACATTCCTGGCGGGGCGGAACCTACTTCTCGGTGGGAACATTATATAAGTCTATTTCATAATATAACCTAACCTAACCCATCTAGACCCACGCTGGTAATGTTTCACAGAACCCCGGTCGTGTCTCCCGGTACTTCTCGGGGGGGGGGGGGAATTATATGCGTCTAGAACGTTATATATCCTAACCTAAGGCAACCTAACATCTCGGATGTAGTATTTTACAACAATCCTGGCGGGTCGGCCCCTACTTCTCGGTGGGAACATTGTATACGTCTACAACGTAATATTACCTAAAATAACCCATCTAGCCCCTCGCTGGAAATGTTTCACAGAATCCAGTACGTGTCGCCCCGTACGTCTCGGTGGGGACTTTGTATGCGTCTATAACGTTATATATCCTAACCTAAGGCAACCTAACATCTCGGATGTAGTATAGTAGAAAATTCCTGGCGGGGCGGAACCTACTTCTCGGAGGGAACATTATATAATTCCATATCATAATATAACCTAACCTAACTCATCTAGACCCACGCTGGTAATGTTTCACAGAATCCCGATCGTGTCGCCCCGTACGTCACGGTTCGGACATTATATACGTCTATAATGTTATATAACCTAACCTAAGGCAACCTAACATCTCGGATGTAGTATTTTCCAAAATACCTGGCGGGTCGACCCCTACTTCTCGGTGGGAACATTATATACGTCCATAACGTAATATAACCTAACCTAACCCATCTAGCCCCTCGCTGGTAATGTTTTACAGAATCCAGTTCGTATCGTACCGTACGTCTCGGTGGGGACATTGTATGCGTCTATAACGTTATATATCCTAACCTAAGGCAACCTAACATCTCGGATGTAGTATTTTCCAAAATTCCTGGCGGGTCGGCACCTACTTCTCGGTGGGAACATTATATTCGTCCATATCGTAGTATAACCTAGCCTAACCCATCTAGCCCCTCGGCGGTAATGTTTTACAGAATCCCGTTCGTGTCGTCCCGTACGTCTCGGTGGGGACATTATATACGTCTATAACATTGTATATCCCACCCGAAGGCAACCTAATATCTCGAATGTAGTATTTCAAAACATTCCTGGCGTGTCGGCCCCTACTTCTCGGTGGGAACATTATATACGTCTACAACGTAATATAACCTAAAATAACCCATCTAGCCCCGCGCTGGCAATGTTTTACAAAATCCAGTTCGTGTCGTCCCATACGTCTCGGTGGGGACATTGTATGCGTCTATAACGTTATATATCCTAACCTAAGGCAACCTAACATCTCGGATGTAGTATAGTAGAAAATTCCTGGCGGGGCGGAACCTACTTCTCGGAGGGAACATTATATAATTCTATATCATAATATAACCTAACCTAACTCATCTAGACCCACGCTGGTAATGTTTCACAGAATCCCGTTCGTGTCGCCCCGTACGTCACGGTTCGGACATTATATACGTCTATAATGTTATATAACCTAACCTAAGGCAACCTAACATCTCGGATGTAGTATTTTCCAAAATACCTGGCGGGTCGACCCCTACTTCTCGGTGGGAACATTATATACGTCCATAACGTAATATAACCTAACCTAATCCATCTAGCCCCTCGCTGGTAATGTTTTACAGAATCCAGTTCGTATCGTACCGTACGTCTCGGTGGGGACATTGTATGCGTCTATAACGTTATATATCCTAACCTAAGGCAACCTAACATCTCGGATGTAGTATTTTCCAAAATTCCTGGCGGGTCGGCACCTACTTCTCGGTGGGAACATTATATTCGTCCATATCGTAGTATAACCTAGCCTAACCCATCTAGCCCCTCGGCGGTAATGTTTTACAGAATCCCGTTCGTGTCGTCCCGTACGTCTCGGTGGGGACATTATATACGTCTATAACATTGTATATCCCACCCGAAGGCAACCTAACATCTCGAATGTAGTATTTCAAAACATTCCTGGCGTGTCGGCCCCTACTTCTCGGTGGGAACATTATATACGTCTACAACGTAATATAACCTAAAATAACCCATCTAGCCCCGCGCTGGCAATGTTTTACAAAATCCAGTTCGTGTCGTCCCATACGTCTCGGTGGGGACATTGTATGCGTCTATAACGTTATATATCCTAACCTAAGGCAACCTAACATCTCGGATGTAGTATAGTAGAAAATTCCTGGCGGGGCGGAACCTACTTCTCGGAGGGAACATTATATAATTCTATATCATAATATAACCTAACCTAACTGATCTAGACCCACGCTGGTAATGTTTCACAGAATCCTGTGCGTGTCGCCCCGTACGTCACGGTTCGGACATTATATACGTCTATAATGTTATATAACCTAACCTAAGGCAACCTAACCTCTCGGATGTAGTATTTTCCAAAATACCTGGCGGGACGACCCCTACTTCTCGGTGGGAACATTATATACGTCCATAACGTAATATAACCTAACCTAACCCATCTAGCCCCTCGCTGGTAATGTTTTACAGAATCCAGTTCGTATCGTACCGTACGTCTTGGTGGGGACATTGTATGCGTCTATAACGTTATATATCCTAACCTAAGGCAACCTAACATCTCGGATGTAGTATTTTCCAAAATTCCTGGCGGGTCGGCACCTACTTCTCGGTGGGAACATTATATTCGTCCATATCGTAGTATAACCTAACCTAACCCATCTAGCCCCTCGGCGGTAATGTTTTACAGAATCCCGTTCGTGTCGTCCCGTACGTCTCGGTGGGGACATTATATACGTCTATAACATTGTATATCCCACCCGAAGGCAACCTAACATCTCGAATGTAGTATTTCAAAACATTCCTTGCGTGTCGGCCCCTACTTCTCGGTGGGAACATTATATACGTCTACAACGTAATATTACCTAAAATAACCCATCTAGCACTTCGCTGGTAATGTTTTACAGAATCCAGTACGTATCGTCCCGTACGTCTCGGTGGGGACATTGTATGCGTCTATAAAGTTATATATCCTAACCTAAGGCAACCTAACATCTCGGATGTAGTATTTTACAACATTCCTGGCGGGGCGGAACCTGCTTCTCGGTGGGAACATTAAATAAGTCCATTTCATAATATAACCTAACCTAACCCATCTAGACCCACGCTGGTAATGTTTCACAGAATCCCGTTCGTGTCGCCCCGTACGTCACTGTTCGGACATTATATACGTCTATAACGTTATATAGCCTAACCTAAGGCAACCTAACATCTCAAATGTAGTATTTTACAACATTCCTGGCAGGTCGGCCCCTACTTCTCGGTGGGAACATTATATTCGTCCATAACGTAATTTAACCTAACCTAACCCATCTAGCCCCTCGGCGGTAATGTTTTACAGAATCCCGTTCGTGTCGTCCCGTACGTCTCGGTGTGGACATTATATAAGTCTATGATGTTATATATCCTAACCTAAGGCAACCTAACATCTCGAATGTAGTATTTCACAACATTCCACTCGGGTCGGCCCCTAATTCTCGTTGGGTACAGTATATACGTCTATAACGTAATATAACCTAACCTAACCCATCTAGCCCCTCGCGGGTAATGTTTTACAGAATCCCGGTCGTGTCTCCCCGTACTTCACGGTGGGGACATTGTATGCGTCTATAACGTTATATATCCTAACCTAAGGCAACCTAACATCTCGAATGTACTATTTTACAACATTCCACTCGGGTCGGCCCCTATTTCTCGTTGGGTACATTATATACGTCTATAACGTAATATAACCTAACCTAACCCATCTAGCCCCTCGCTGGTAATGTTTTACAGAATCCCGGTCGTGTCTCCCGTACTTCTCGGCGGTGGGGGGGGGGGGGGGGAGGGGAAATTATATGCGTCTAGAACGTTATATATCCTAACCTAAGGCAACCTAACATCTCGGATGTAGTATTTTACAACATTCCTGGCGGGTCGGCCCCTACTTCCCGGTGGGAACATTGTATACGTCTACAACGTAATATTACCTAAAATAACCCATCTAGCCCCTCGCTGGTAATGTTTTACAGAATCCAGTACGTGTCGTCTCGTACGTCTCGGTGGGGACATTGTATGCGTCTATAACGTTATATATCCTAACCTAAGGCAACCTAACATCTCGGATGTAGTATTTTACAACATTCCTGGCGGGGCGGAACCTACTTCTCGGTGGGAACATTATATAAGTCTATTTCATAATATAACCTAACCTAACCCATCTAGACCCACGCTGGTAATGTTTCACAGAATCCCGGTCGTGTCTCCCGGTACTTCTCGGGGGGGGGGGGGAACTATATGCGTCTAGAACGTTATATATCCTAACCTAAGGCAACCTAACATCTCGGATGTAGTATTTTACAACAATCCTGGCGGGGCGGGCCCTACTTCTCGGTGGGAACATTGTATACGTCTACAACGTAATATTACCTAAAATAACCCATCTAGCCCCTCGCTGGAAATGTTTCACAGAATCCAGTACGTGTCGCCCCGTACGTCTCGGTGGGGACTTTGTATGCGTCTATAACGTTATATATCCTAACCTAAGGCAACCTAACATCTCGGATGTAGTATAGTAGAAAATTCCTGGCGGGGCGGAACCTGCTTCTCGGAGGGAACATTATATAATTCTATATCATAATATAACCTAACCTAACTCATCTAGACCCACGCTGGTAATGTTTCACAGAATCCCGTTCGTGTCGCCCCGTACGTCACGGTTCGGACATTATATACGTCTATAATGTTATATAACCTAACCTAAGGCAACCTAACATCTCGGATGTAGTATTTTCCAAAATATCTGGCGGGTCGACCCCTACTTCTCGGTGGGAACATTATATACGTCCATAACGTAATATAACCTAACCTAACCCATCTAGCCCCTCGCTGGTAATGTTTTACAGAATCCAGTTCGTATCGTACCGTACGTCTCGGTGGGGACATTGTATGCGTCTATAACGTTATATATCCTAACCTAAGGCAACCTAACATCTCGGATGTAGTATTTTCCAAAATTCCTGGCGGGTCGGCACCTACTTCTCGGTGGGAACATTATATTCGTCCATATCGTAGTATAACCTAACCTAACCCATCTAGCCCCTCGGCGGTAATGTTTTACAGAATCCCGTTCGTGTCGTCCCGTACGTCTCGGTGGGGACATTATATACGTCTATAACATTGTATATCCCACCCGAAGGCAACCTAACATCTCGAATGTAGTATTTCAAAACATTCCTGGCGTGTCGGCCCCTACTTCTCGGTGGGAACATTATATACGTCTACAACGTAATATTACCTAAAATAACCCATCTAGCACCTCGCTGGTAATGTTTTACAGAATCCAGTACGTATCGTCCCGTACGTCTCGGTGGGGACATTGTATGCGTCTATAACGTTATATATCCTAACCTAAGGCAAACGAACATCTCGGATGTAGTATTTTACAACATTCCTGACGGGGCGGAACCTACTTCTCGGTGGGCAAATTATATACGTCTACAACGTAATATTACCTAAGCTAAGCCATCTAGCCCCTCGCTGGTAATGTTTTACAGAATCCAGTTCGTATCGTCCCGTTCGTCTCGGTGGGGATATTGAATGCGTCTATAACGTTATGTATCCTAACCTAAGGCAACCTAACATCTCGGATGTAGTATTTTCCAAAATTCCAGGCGGGTCGGCCCCTACTTCTCGGTGGGAACATTATATTCGTCCATAACGTAATATAACCTAACCTAACCCATCTAGCACCTCGGCGGTAATGTTTTACAGAATCCCGTTCGTGGCGTCCCGTACGTGTCGGTCGGGACATTGTATGCGTCTATAACGTTATATATCCTAACCTAAGGCAACCTAACATCTCGGATGTAGTATTTTCCAAAACTCCTGGCGGGTCAGCCCCTACTTCTCGGTGGGAACATTGTATTCGTCCAGAACGTAATATAACCTAACCTAACCCATCCAGCCCGTCGGCGGTAATGTTTTACAGAATCCCGTTCGTGGCGTCCCGTACGTCTCGGTGCGGACATTATATAAGTCTATAACGTTATATATCCTAACCTAAGGCAACCTAACATTTCGGATGTAGTATTTTACAACATTCCTGGCGGGTCGGCCCCTACTGCTCGGTGGGCACATTATATACGTCTATATCGTAATATATCCAAACCTAACCCATTTTGCCCCTCGTTGATAATGTTTTATAGAATCCAGTTCGTGTCGTCCCGTACGTCTCGGTGGGGACATTGTATGCGTCTATAACGTTATATATCCTAACCGAAGGCAACCTAACATCTCGGATGTAGTATTTTCCAAAATACCTGGCGCGTCGGCCCCTACTTCTCGGTGGGAACATTATATACGTCTACAACGTAATATTACCTAAAATAACCCATCTAGCCCCTCGCTGGTAATGTTTTACAGAATCCAGTACGTGTCGTCCCGTAAGTCTCGGTGGGGACATTGTATGCGCCTATAACGTTATATATCCTGACCTAAGGCAACCTAACATCTCGGATGTAGTATATTCCAAAATTCCTGGCGGGTCGGCCCCTACTTCTAGGTGGGAACACTGTATACGTCTATATCGTAATATAACCTAACCTAACCCATTTTGCCCCTAAGTGATAATGTTTCACAGAATCCCGGTCGTCTCTGTCCGTTCTTCTCGGCGGGGACATTATGTACGTCTATAACATTGTATATCCCAACCGAAGGCTACCTAACATCTGGAATGTAGTATTTTACAACATTCCAGGCGGGTCGGCCCCTACTTCCTGGTGTGCGCATTATATACGTCTATATCGTAACATAACCTAACCTAACCAATTTTGCCCCTCGGTAATAATGTTTTACAGAATCCCGGTCGTGTTGGCTCAAACTTCTCGGTGGGGACATTATATACGTCTATAACATTGTATATCCCACCCGAAGGCAACCTAACATCTCGAATGTAGTATTTCACAACATTCCTGGCGGGTCGGCCCCACTTCTCGGTAGGGACATTATATAAGACTATAACGTAATATAACCTAACCTAACCCATCGAGCCCCTCGCTGCTAATGTTTTACAGAATCCCGGTCGTGTCGGCCCGTACTGCTCGGTGGGGAAATTATATGCATCTAGAACCTTATATATCCTAACCTAAGGCAACCTAACATCTCGATTGTAGTATTTTACAACATTCCAGGCGGGTCGGCCCCTACTTCCCGGTGGGAACATTATATACGTATATAACTTTATATATCTCACCCTAAGGCAACCTAACCTCTCGAATGTAGTATTTTACAACATTCCAGGCGGGTCGGCCCCTACTTCTGAGTGGGAACATTATATACTTCTATATCGTAACATAGCCTAACCTAACCCATTTTGCCCCTCGGTGATAATGTTTTACAGAATCCCGGTCGTGTCGGCCCGTACGTCTCGGTGCGGACATTATATGGGTCTATAACGTTATATATCCTAACCTAAGGCAACCTAACATCTCGGATGTAGTATTTTACTACATTCCTGGCGGGTCGGCCCCTACTTCTGAGTGGGAACATTATATACTTCTATATTGTAATATAACCTAACCTAACCGATTTTGTACCTCGGTGATAATGTTTTACAGAATCCCGGTCGTATCGGCCCGTACTTCTCGGTGGGGACATTACATACGTCTATAACGTTGTATATCCTACCCTAAGGCAACCTCACATCTCGAATGTAGTATTTCACAACATTCCTGGCGTGTCGGCCCCTAATTCTCGGTGGGATCATTATATACGTCTATAACGTAATATAACCTAACCTAACCCATCTAGACCCTCGCTGGTAATGTTTTACAGATTCTCGTTCGTGTCGTCCCGTACGTCTCGCTGCGGAAATTATATAGGTCTATAACGTTATATATCATAACCTATGGCAACCTAACATCCCGATTGTAGTATTTTACAAGATTCCAGGCGGGTGGGCCCCTACTTCTCTGTGAGAACATTATATACGTCTATAACGTTATATATCCCAACCAAAGGCAACCTAACATATCGAATGTAGTATTTTAACACATTCCAGGCGGGTCGGCCCCTACTTCTCGGTGGGAACATTATATAAGTCTATATCGTAATATAACCTAACCTAACACACCTAGACCCTCGCTGGTAATGTTTCAGAGAATCCCGTTCGTGTCGCCCCGTACTTCACGGTGCGGACATTATACAGGTCTATAAGTTTATATATCCTAACCTAAGGCAACCTAACATCTCAAATGTAGTATTTTACAACATTCCAGGCGGGTCGGCCCCTACTTCTGAGTGGGAACATTATATAAGTCTATATCGTAATATAACCTAATCTAACCCACCTAGACCCTCGCTGGTAATGTTTCGCAGAATCCCGTTCGTGTCGCCCCGTACTTCTCGGTGCGGACATTATATAAGTCTATAACGTTATATGTCCTAACCTAAGGCAACCTAACTATCTCGAATGTAGTATTTTACAACATTTCAGGCGGGTCGGCCCTTAGTTCTCTATGGGAACATTATATACGTCTATAACGTAATAAAACCTAACCTAACCCATCTAGAACTTCGCTGGTAATGTTTTACAGAATCCCGGTCGTATCGGCCCGTACTTCACGGTGCGGACATTACACAGGTCTATAAGTTTATATATCCTAACCTAAGGCAACCTAACATCTCGAATGTAGTATTTCACAACATTCCTGGCGTGTCGGCCCATAATTCTCGGTGCGATCATTATACACGTCTATAACGTAATATAACCTAACCTAACCCATCTAGACCTTCGCTGGTAATGTTTTACAGATTCTCGTCCGTGTCGTCCCGTACGTCTCGCTGCGGAAATTATAGACGTCTATAACGTTATACATCCTAACGTAGGGCAACCTAAGACCTCGAATGTAGTATTTTACAACATTCCTGGCGGGTCGGCCCCTACTTCTCGGTGGGAACATTATATACGACTATGTCGCAATATAACCTAACCTAACCCATCTAGACCCTAGCTGGTAATGTTTTACAGAATCCCATTCGTGTCGTCAAGTACGTCTCGGTGCGGTCATTATATAAGTCTATAACGTTATGTATCCTAACCTAAGGCAACCTAACATCTCGAATGTAGTATTTTACAACATTTCAGGCGGGTCGGCCCTTGTTTCTCGACGGGAACATTATATACGTCTATAAATTAATATAACCTAACCTAACCCATCAAGAACTTCGCTGGTAATGTTTTACAGAATCTCGTTCGTGTCGTCCCGTACGTCACGATGCGGAGATTATATAGGTCTATAACGTTATATATCCTAACCTAAGGCAACCTAACATCTCGATTGTAGTATTTTACA
Organism: Xylocopa violacea; assembly: GCA_963969225.1. Taxonomy (NCBI): domain Eukaryota; kingdom Metazoa; phylum Arthropoda; class Insecta; order Hymenoptera; family Apidae; genus Xylocopa; species Xylocopa violacea. The sequence goes on from CAXAJV010000835.1 coordinate 4,129,325, forward strand.
AGATTGCAGGCGGGTGGGCCCCTACTTCACTGTGGGAACATTATATACGTCTATAACGTTATATATCCTAACCTAAGGCAACCTAACATCTCGGATGAAGTATTTTACAACATTCCTGGCGCGTCGGCCCCTACTTCTCGGTGGGAACATTATATACGTCTATATCGCAATATAACCTAACCTAACCCATTTAGCCCCTCGCTGGTAATGTTTTACAGAATCCAGTTCGTGTCGTCCGGTACGTCTCGGTGGGGAAATTGTATACGTCTATAACGTTATATATCCTAACCTAAGGCAACCTAATATCTCAAATGTAGTGTTTTACATCATTCCAGGCGTGTCGGCCCCTACTTCTCGGTGGGCACATTATATGCGTCTATATTGCAATATAACCTAACCTAACCCATTTAGCCCCTCGCTGGTAACGTTTTACAGAATCCAGTTCGTGTCATCCCGTACGTCTCGGTGGGGACATTGTATGCGTCTATAACGTTATATATCCTAACCTAAGGCTATCTAATATCTCGGATGTAGTATTTTCCAAAATTGCTGGCGGGTCGGCCCCTACTTCTCGGTGGGAACATTATATACGTCTATAATGTAATATAACCTAACCTAACCCATCTAGCCCCTCGCTGGTAATATTTTACAGATTCCCGGTCGTGTCGGCCCGTACTGCTCGGTCGGGACATTATATGCGTCTAGAAACGTTATACATTCTACCCTAAGGCAACCTAACATCTCGAATGTAGTATTTTACAACATTCCTGGCGGGTCGGCCCCTACCTCTCGGTGGGAACATTATATACGTCCATAACGTAATATAACCTAACCTAACCCATCTAACCCCACGGCGGTAATGTTTTACAGAATCCCGTTCGTGTCGTCCCGTACGTCTCGGCTAGAACATTATATACGTCTATAACGTAATATAACCTAACCTATCCCATCTAGCCCCACGCTGTAATGTTTTACACAATCCCGGTCTTGTCGGGCCGTACTTCTCGGTGGGGAAATTATATGCGTCGAGAACGTTATATATCCTAACCTAAGGCAACCTAAATCTCGGATGTAGTATTTTACGACATTCCTGGCGGGTCGGCCCCTACTTCTCGGTGGGAACATTATATACGTCTACAACGTAATATAACCTATCCTAACCCATCTAGCCCCTCGCTGGTAATGTTTTACAGAAACCCGGTCGTGTCGTCCCGTACGTCTCGGTGGGGAAATTGTATACGTCTATAACGTAATATAACCTAACCTAACCCATCTAGCTCCTCGGCGGTAATTTTCACAGAATCCCGTTCGTGTCGTCCCGTACGTCTCGGTGGTGACATTGTATGCGTCTATAACGTTATATATCCTAACCTAAGGCAACCTACCATATCGGATGTAGTATTTTACAACATTCCTGGCGTGGCGGAACCTACTTCTCGCTGGGAACATTATATAAGTCTATATCGTAATATAACCTAATCTAACCTATCTAGACCCTCGCTGGTAATGTTTCACTGAATCCCGTTCGTGTCGCCCCGTACGTCACGGTGCGGACAGTTTATACGTCTATAACTTTATATATCCTAACCGAAGGCAACCTAACATCTCAAATATAGTATTTTACAACATTCCTGGCGGGTCGGCCCCTACTTCTCGGTGGGAACATTATATACGTCTACAACGTAATATAACCTAACCTAACCCATCTAGCCCCTCGCGGGTAATGTTTTACAGAATCCCTGCCGTGTCGGCCCGTACTTCTCGGTGGGGAAATTATATGCGTCTAGAACGTTATATATCCTAACCTAAGGCAACCTAACATCTCGGATGTAGTATTTTACAACATTCCTGGCGGGTCGGCCCCTACTTCTCGGTGGGAACATTATATACGTCTACAACGTAATATAACCTAACCTAATCCATCTAGCCCCTCGCTGGTAATGTTTTACAGAATCCCGGTCGTGTCGGCCCGTACTTCTCGGTGGGGAAATTATATACGTCTAGAACGTTATATATCCTAACCTAAGGCAACCTAACATCTCGGATGTAGTATTTTACAACATTCCTGGCGGGTCGGCCCCTACTTCTCGGTGGGAACATTATATTCGTCTACAACGTAATATGACTTAACCTAACCCATCTAGCCCCTTGCTGGTAATGTTTTACAGAATCCCGGTCGTGGCGGCCCGTACTTCTCGGTGCGGAAATTATATGCGTCGAGAACGTTATATATCCTAACCTAAGGCAACCTAAATCTCGGATGTAGTATTTTACGACATTCCTGGCGGGTCGGCCCCTACTTCTCGGTGGGAACATTATATACGTCTACAACGTAATATAACCTAACCTAACCCATCTAGCCCCTCGCTGGTAATGTTTTACAGAATCCCGGTCGTGTCGGCCCGTACTTCTCGGTGGGGAAATTATATGCGTCTAGAACGTTATATATCCTAACCTAAGGCCACCTAACATCTCGGATGTAGTATTTTACAACATTCCTGGCGGGGCGGAACCTACTTCTCGGTGGGAACATTATATAAGTCTATATCGTAATATAACCTAACCTAACCCAACTAGCCCCTCGCTGGTAATATTTTACAGAATCCCGGTCGTGTCGCCCCGGACGTCACAGTTCGGACATTATATACGTCTATAACGTTATATATCCTAACCTAAGGCAACCTAACATCTCGAATGTAGTATTTTACAACATTCCACTCGAGTCGGCCCCTACATCTCGGTGGGAACATTATATACGTCCATAACGTAATATAACCTAACCTAACCCATCTAGCCCCTCGCTGGTAATGTTTTACAGAATACACTTCGTGTCGTCCCGTACGTCTCTGTGGGGACATTGTATGCGTCTCTAACGTTATATATCCTAACCTAAGGCAACATAACATATCGGATGTAGTATTTTACAACATTCCTGGCGGGGCGGAACCTACTTCTCGGTGGGAACATTATATAAGTCTATATCGTAATATAACCTAACCTAACCCATCTAGCCCCTCGCTGGTAATATTTTACAGAATCCAGTTCGTGTCGTCCCGTACGTCTCGGTGGGGACATTGTATGCATCTATAACGTTATATATCCTAACATAAGGCAACCTAACATCTCGGATGTAGTATTTTACAACATTCCTGGCGGGTCGGCCCCTATTTCTCGGTGGGAACATTATATACGTCTACAACGTAATATTACCTAACCTAACCCATCTAGCCCCGCGCTGGCAATGTTTTACAAAATCCAGTTCGTGTCGTTCCATACGTCTCGGTGGGGATATTGTATGCGTCTATAACGTTCTATATCCTAACCTAAGGCAACCTAACATCTCGGATGTAGTATTTTACAACATTCCTGGCGGGGCGGAACCTACTTCTCGGTGGGAACATTATATAAGTCTACATCATAATATAACCTAACCTAACCCATCTAGACCCACGCTGGTAATGTTTCATAGAATCCCGTTCGTGTCGCCCCGTACGTCACAGTTCGGACATTATATAAGTCCATAACGTGATATATCCTAACCTAAGGCAACCTAACATCTCGGATGTAGTATTTTACAACATTCCTGGCGGGGCGGAACCTACTTCTCGGTGGGAACATTATATACGTCTAGAACGTAATATAACCTAACCTAACCCATCTAGACCCTCGCTGGTAATGTTTCACTGAATCCCGTTCGTGTCGCACCGTACGTCACGGTGCGGACATTATATACGTCCATAACGTTATATATCCTAACCTAAGGCAACCTAACATCTCAAATGTAGTATTTTACAACATTCCAGGCGGGTCGGCCCCTATTTCTCGGTGGGAACATTATATACGTACATAACGTAATATAACCTAACCTAACCCATCTAGCCCCTCGCTGGTAATGCTTTACAGAATCCAGTGCGTGTCGTCCCGTACGTCTCGGTGGGGAAATTGTATACGTCTATAACGTTATATATCCTAACCTAAGGCAACCTAACATATCGGATGTAGTATTTTACAACATTCCTGGCGTGGCGGAACCTACTTCTCGCTGGGTACATTATATACGTCCATAACGTAATATAACCTAACCTAACACATCTAGCCCCTCGCTGGTAATGTTTTACAGAATCCCGGTCGTGTCAGCCCGTACTTCTCGGTGGGGACATTATATGCGTCTAGAACGTTATATATCCTAACCTAAGGCAACCTAACATCTCGGATGTAGTATTTTACAACATTCCTGGTGGGTCGCCCCCTACTTCTCGGTGGGAACATTATATAAGTCTATATTGTAATATAACCTAACCTAACCCATCTAGCCCATCGCTGGCAATATTTTACAGAATCCAGTTCGTGTCGTCCCGTACGTCTCGGTGGGGACATTGTATGCGTCTATAACGTTATATATCCTAACCTAAGGCAACCTAACATCTCGGATGTAGTATTTTACAACATTCCTGGCGGGGCGGAACCTACTTCTCGGTGGGAACATTATATAAGTCTACATCATAATATAACCTAACCTAACCCATCTAGACCCACGCTGGTAATGTTTCACAGAATCCCGTTCGTGTCGCCCCGTACGTCACAGTTTGGACATTATATAAGTCCATAACTTTATATATCCTAACCTAAGGCAACCTAACATCTCGGATGTAGTATTTTACAACATTCCAGGCGGGGCGGAACCTACTTCTCGGTGGGAACATTATATAAGTCTATATCATAATATAACCTAACCTAACCCATCTAGACCCACGCTGGTAATGTTTCACAGAATCCCGTTCGTGTCGCCCCGTACGTCACAGTTCGGGCATTATATACGTCTATAACGTTATATATCCTAACATAAGGCAACCTAACATATCGGATGTAGCATTTTACAACATTCCTGGCGTGGCGGAACCTAATTCTCGGTGGGAACATTATATACGTCCATAGCGTAATATAACCTAACCTAACCCATCTAGCCCCTCGCTGGTAATGTTTTACAGAATCGAGTGCGTGTCGTCACGTACGTCTCGGTGGGGAAATTGTATACGTCTATAACGTTATATATCCTAACCTAAGGCAACCTAACATATCGGATGTAGTATTTTACAACATTCCTGGCGGGGCGGAACCTACTTCGCGGTGGGAACATTATATACGTCTACAACGTAATATAACCTAACCTATCCCATCTAGACCCACGCTGGTAATGTTTCACAGAATCCCGTTCGTGTCGCCCCGTACGTCACAGTCCGGATATTATATACGTCTATAACGTTATATATCCTAACCTAAGGCAACCTAACATCTCGGATATAGTATTTTACGACATTCCTGGCGGGGCGGAACCTACTTCTCGGTGGGAACATTATATACGTCTACAACGTAATATAACCTAACCTAACCCATCTAGCCCATCGCTGGTAATGTTTTACAGAATCCCGGTGGTGTCGGCCCGTACTTCTCGGTGGGGAAATTGTATGCGTCTATAACGTTATATATCCTAACCTAAGGCAACCTAACATATCGGATGTAGTATTTTACAACATTCCTGGCGGGGCGGACCCTACTTCTCGGTGGGAACATTATATAAGTCTATATCGTGATATAACCTAATCTAACCCATCTAGACCCTCGCTGGTAATGTTTTACAGAATCCCGGTCGTGTCGGCCCGTGCTTCTCGGTGGAGAAATGGTATGCGTCTATAACGTTATATATCCTAACCTAAGGCAACCTAACATATCGGATGTAGTATTTTACAACATTCCTGGCGGGGCGGACCCTACTTCTCGGTGGGAACATTATATAAGTCTATATCGTAATATAACCTAATCTAACCCATCTAGACCCTCGCTGGTAATGTTTTACAGAATCCAGTGCGTGTCGTCACGTACGTCTCGGTGGGGAAATTGTATACGTCTATAACGTTATATATCCTAACCTAAGGCAACCTAACATATTGGATGTAGTATTTTACAACATTCCAGGCGGGTCGGCCCCTATTTCTCGGTGGGAACATTATATACGTCCATAACGTAATATAACCTAACCTAACCCATCTAGCCCCTCGCTGGTAATGTTTTACAGAATCCAGTTCGTGTCGTCCCGTACGTCTCGGTGGGGAAATTGTATGCGTCTATAACGTTATATATCCTAACCTAAGGCAACCTAACATATCGGATGTAGTGCTTTACAACATTCCTGGCGTGGCGGATCCTACTTCTCGGTGGGAACATTATATAAGTCTATATCGTAACATAACCTAATCTAACCCATCTAGACCCTCGCTGGTAATGTTTCACTGAATCCCGTTCGTGTCGCCCCGTACGTCACGGTGCGGACATTATATACGTCTATAACGTCATATATCCTAACCTAAGGCAACCTAACATCTCGGATGTAGTATTTTACGACATTCCTGGCGGGTCGGCCCCTACTTCTCGGTGGGAACATTATATACGTCTACAACGTAATATAACCTAACCTAACCCATCTAGCCCCTCGCTGGTAATGTTTTACAGAATCCCGGTCGTGTCGGCCCGTACTTCTCGGTGGGGAAATTATATGCGTCTAGAACGTTATATATCCTAACCTAAGGCCACCTAACATCTCGGATGTAGTATTTTACAACATTCCTGGCGGGGCGGAACCTACTTCTCGGTGGGAACATTATATAAGTCTATATCGTAATATAACCTAACCTAACCCATCTAGCCCCTCGCTGGTAATATTTTACAGAATCCCGGTCGTGTCGCCCCGGACGTCACAGTTCGGACATTATATACGTCTATAACGTTATATATCCTAACCTAAGGCAACCTAACATCTCGGATGTCGTATTTTACAACATTCCTGGTGGGTCGCCCCCTACTTCTCGGTGGGAACATTATATACGTCTACAACGTAATATTACCTAACCTAACCCATCTAGCCCCTCGCTGGTAATGTTTTACAGAATCCAGTTCGTGTCGTTCAGTACGTCTCGGTGGGGACATTGTATGCGTCTATAACGTTATATATCCTAACCTAAGGCAACCTAACATCTCGGATGTAGTATTTTACAACATTCCACAGGGGTCGGCCCCTAATTCTCGCTGGGTACGTTATGTACGTCCATAACGTAATATAACCTAACCTAACACATCTAGCCCCTCGCTGGTAATGTTTTACAGAATCCCGGTCGTGTCAGCCCGTACTTCTCGGTGGGGACATTATATGCGTCTAGAACGTTATATATCCTAACCTAAGGCAACCTAACATCTCAAATGTAGTATTTTACAACATTCCTGGCGGGGCGGAACCTACTTCTCGGTGGGAACATTATATACGTCTACAACGTAATATAACCTAACCTAACCCATCTAGCCCCTCGCTGGTAATGTTTCACAGAATCCCGGTCGTGTCGGCCCGTACTTCTCGGTGGGAAAATTGTATGCGTCTATAACGTTATATATCCTAACCTAAGGCAACCTAACATATCGGATGTAGTGCTTTACAACATTCCTGGCGTGGCGGATCCTACTTCTCGGTGGGAACATTATATAAGTCTATATCGTAACATAACCTAATCTAACCCATCTAGACCCTCGCTGGTAATGTTTCACTGAATCCCGTTCGTGTCGCCCCGTACGTCACGGTGCGGACATTATATACGTCTATAACGTCATATATCCTAACCTAAGGCAACCTAACATCTCGGATGTAGTATTTTACAACATTCCTGGCGGGGCGGAACCTACTTCTCGGTGGGAACATTATATAAGTCTATATCGTAATATAACCTAACCTAACCCATCTAGACCCTCGCTGGTAATGTTTCACAGAATCCCGTTCGTGTCACCCGTACGTCACTGTGCGGACATTATATACGTCTATAACGTTATGTATCCTAACCTAAGGCAACCTAACATCTCGAATGTAGTATTTTACAACATTCCACTCGGGTCGGCCCCTAATTCTCGTTGGGTAAATTATATACGTCTATAACGTAATATAACCTAACCTAACACATCTAGCCCCACGATGGTAATGTTTTACAGAATCCCGGTCGTGTCAGCCCGTACTTCTCGGTGGGGACATTACATGCGTCTAGAACGTTATATATCCTAACCTAAGGCAACCTAACATCTCGGATGTAGTATTTTACAACATTCCTGGTGGGTCGCCCCCTACTTCTCGGTGGGAACATTATATACGTCTACAACGTAATATTACCTAACCTAACCCATCTAGCCCCTCGCTGGTAATGTTTCACAGAATCCCGTTCGTGTCGCCCCGTACGTCACAGTTCGGACATTATATGCGTCTAGAACGTTATATATCCTAACCTAAGGCAACCTAACATCTCGGATGTCGTATTTTACAACATTCCTGGTGGGTCGCCCCCTACTTCTCGGTGGGAACATTATATACGTCTACAACGTAATATTACCTAACCTAACCCATCTAGCCCCTCGCTGGTAATGTTTTACAGAATCCAGTTCGTGTCGTTCAGTACGTCTCGGTGGGGACATTGTATGCGTCTATAACGTTATATATCCTAACCTAAGGCAACCTAACATCTCGGATGTAGTATTTTACAACATTCCACAGGGGTCGGCCCCTAATTCTCGCTGGGTACATTATGTACGTCCATAACGTAATATAACCTAACCTAACACATCTAGCCCCTCGCTGGTAATGTTTTACAGAATCCCGGTCGTGTCAGCCCGTACTTCTCGGTGGGGACATTATATGCGTCTAGAACGTTATATATCCTAACCTAAGGCAACCTAACATCTCGGATGTAGTATTTTACAACATTCCTGGTGGGTCGCCCCCTACTTCTCGGTGGGAACATTATATACGTCTACAACGTAATATTACCTAACCTAACCCATCTAGCCCCTCGCTGGTAATGTTTCACAGAATCCCGTTCGTGTCGCCCCGTACGTCACAGTTCGGACATTATATACGTCTATAACGTTATATATCCTAACCTAAGGCAACCTAACATCTCAAATGTAGTATTTTACAACATTCCTGGCGGGGCGGAACCTACTTCTCGGTGGGAACATTATATACGTCTACAACGTAATATAACCTAACCTAACCCATCTAGCCCCTCGCTGGTAATGTTTCACAGAATCCCGGTCGTGTCGGCCCGTACTTCTCGGTGGGAAAATTGTATGCGTCTATAACGTTATATATCCTAACCAAAGACAACTTAACATCTCGGATGTAGTATTTTACAACATTCCTGGCGGGGCGGAACCTACTTCACGGTGGGAACATTATATAAGTCTATATCGTAATATAACCTAACCTAACCCATCTAGACCCTCGCTGGAAATGTTTCACAGAATCCCGTTCGTGTCACCCGTACGTCACTGTGCGGACATTATATACGTCTATAACGTTATATATCCTAACCTAAGGCAACCTAACATCTCGAATGTAGTATTTTACAACATTCCACAGGGGTCGGCCCCTAATTCTCGCTGGGTACATTATATACGTCCATAACGTAATATAACCTAACCTAACACATCTAGCCCCTCGCTGGTAATGTTTTACAGAATCCCGGTCGTGTCAGCCCGTACTTCTCGGTGGGGACATTATATGCGTCTAGAACGTTATATATCCTAACCTAAGGCAACCTAACATCTCGGATGTAGTATTTTACAACATTCCTGGTGGGTCGCCCCCTACTTCTCGGTGGGAACATTATATACGTCTACAACGTAATATTACCTAACCTAACCCATCTAGCCCCTCGCTGGTAATGTTTTACAGAATCCAGTTCGTGTCGCACCGTACGTCACGGTGCGGACATTATATACGTCTATAACGTCATATATCCTAACCTAAGGCAACCTAACATCTCGGATGTAGTATTTTACAACATTCCTGGCGGGGCGGAACCTACTTCTCGGTGGGAACACTATATAAGTCTATATCGTAATATAACCTAACCTAACCCATCTAGACCCTCGCTGGTAATGTTTCACAGAATCCCGTTCGTGTCACCCGTACGTCACTGTGCGGACATTATATACGTCTATAACGTTATGTATCCTAACCTAAGGCAACCTAACATCTCGAATGTAGTATTTCACAACATTCTACAGGGGTCGGCCCCTATTTCTCGGTGGGAACATTATATACGTCCATAACGTAATATAACCTAACCTAACCCATCTAGCCCCTCGCTGGTAATGTTTTACAGAATCCAGTTCGTATCGTCCCGTACGTCTCGGTGGGGAAATTGTATGCGTCTATAACGTTATATATCCTAACCTAAGGCAACCTAACATCTCGGATGTAGTATTTTACAACATTCCTGGTGGGTCGCCCCCTACTTCTCGGTGGGAACATTATATACGTCTACAACGTAATATTACCTAACCTAACCCATCTAGTCCCTCGCTGGTAATGTTTTACAGAATCCAGTTCGTGTCGTTCAGTACGTCTCGGTGGGGACATTGTATGCGTCTATAACGTTATATATCCTAACCTAAGGCAACCTAACATCTCGGATGTAGTATTTTACAACATTCCACAGGGGTCGGCCCCTAATTCTCGCTGGGTACATTATATACGTCCATAACGTAATATAACCTAACCTAACACATCTAGCCCCTCGCTGGTAATGTTTTACAGAATCCCGGTCGTGTCAGCCCGTACTTCTCGGTGGGGACATTATATGCGTCTAGAACGTTATATATCCTAACCTAAGGCAACCTAACATCTCGGATGTAGTATTTTACAACATTCCTGGTGGGTCGCCCCCTACTTCTCGGTGGGAACATTATATACGTCTACAACGTAATATTACCTAACCTAACCCATCTAGCCCCTCGCTGGTAATGTTTTACAGAATCCAGTTCGTGTCGCACCGTTCGTCACAGTTCGGACATTATATACGTCTATAACGTTATATATCCTAACCTAAGGCAACCTAACATCTCGAATGTAGTATTTCACAACATTCCTGGCGGGGCGGAACCTACTTCTCGGTGGGAACACTATATAAGTCTATATCGTAATATAACCTAACCTAACCCATCTAGACCCTCGCTGGTAATGTTTCACAGAATCCCGTTCGTGTCACCCGTACGTCACTGTGCGGACATTATATACGTCTATAACGTTATGTATCCTAACCTAAGGCAACCTAACATCTCGAATGTAGTATTTCACAACATTCCACAGGGGTCGGCCCCTACTTCTCGGTGGGAACATTATATAAGTCTATATCGTAATATAACCTAATCTAACCCATCTAGACCCTCGTGGTAATGTTTTACAGAATCCCGGTCGTGTCGGCCCGTACTTCTCGGTGGAGAAATTGTATGCGTCTATAACGTTATATATCCTAACCTAAGGCAACCTAACATATCGGATGTAGTATTTTACATCATTCCTGGCGGGGCGGACCCTACTTCTCGGTGGGAACATTATATAAGTCTATATCGTAATATAACCTAATCTAACCCATCTAGACCCTCGCTGGTAATGTTTCACAGAATCCCGTTCGTGTCGCCCCGTACGTCACAGTTCGGACATTATATGCGTCTAGAACGTTATATATCCTAACCTAAGGCAACCTAACATCTCGGATGTCGTATTTTACAACATTCCTGGTGGGTCGCCCCCTACTTCTCGGTGGGAACATTATATACGTCTACAACGTAATATTACCTAACCTAACCCATCTAGCCCCTCGCTGGTAATGTTTTACAGAATCCAGTTCGTGTCGTTCAGTATGTCTCGGTGGGGACATTGTATGCGTCTATAACGTTATATATCCTAACCTAAGGCAACCTAACATCTCGGATGTAGTATTTTACAACATTCCACAGGGGTCGGCCCCTAATTCTCGCTGGGTACATTATGTACGTCCATAACGTAATATAACCTAACCTAACACATCTAGCCCCTCGCTGGTAGTGTTTTACAGAATCCCGGTCGTGTCAGCCCGTACTTCTCGGTGGGGACATTATATGCGTCTAGAACGTTATATATCCTAACCTAAGGCAACCTAACATCTCGGATGTAGTATTTTACAACATTCCTGGTGGGTCGCCCCCTACTTCTCGGTGGGAACATTATATACGTCTACAACGTAATATTACCTAACCTAACCCATCTAGCCCCTCGCTGGTAATGTTTCACAGAATCCCGTTCGTGTCGCCCCGTACGTCACAGTTCGGACATTATATACGTCTATAACGTTATATATCCTAACCTAAGGCAACCTAACATCTCAAATGTAGTATTTTACAACATTCCTGGCGGGGCGGAACCTACTTCTCGGTGGGAACATTATATACGTCTACAACGTAATATAACCTAACCTAACCCATCTAGCCCCTCGCTGGTAATGTTTCACAGAATCCCGGTCGTGTCGGCCCGTACTTCTCGGTGGGAAAATTGTATGCGTCTATAACGTTATATATCCTAACCAAAGACAACTTAACATCTCGGATGTAGTATTTTACAACATTCCTGGCGGGGCGGAACCTACTTCACGGTGGGAACATTATATAAGTCTATATCGTAATATAACCTAACCTAACCCATCTAGACCCTCGCTGGAAATGTTTCACAGAATCCCGTTCGTGTCACCCGTACGTCACTGTGCGGACATTATATACGTCTATAACGTTATATATCCTAACCTAAGGCAACCTAACATCTCGAATGTAGTATTTTACAACATTCCACAGGGGTCGGCCCCTAATTCTCGCTGGGTACATTATATACGTCCATAACGTAATATAACCTAACCTAACACATCTAGCCCCTCGCTGGTAATGTTTTACAGAATCCCGGTCGTGTCAGCCCGTACTTCTCGGTGGGGACATTATATGCGTCTAGAACGTTATATATCCTAACCTAAGGCAACCTAACATCTCGGATGTAGTATTTTACAACATTCCTGGTGGGTCGCCCCCTACTTCTCGGTGGGAACATTATATACGTCTACAACGTAATATTACCTAACCTAACCCATCTAGCCCCTCGCTGGTAATGTTTTACAGAATCCAGTTCGTGTCGCACCGTACGTCACGGTGCGGACATTATATACGTCTATAACGTCATATATCCTAACCTAAGGCAACCTAACATCTCGGATGTTGTATTTTACAACATTCCTGGCGGGGCGGAACCTACTTCTCGGTGGGAACACTATATAAGTCTATATCGTAATATAACCTAACCTAACCCATCTAGACCCTCGCTGGTAATGTTTCACAGAATCCCGTTCGTGTCACCCGTACGTCACTGTGCGGACATTATATACGTCTATAACGTTATGTATCCTAACCTAAGGCAACCTAACATCTCGAATGTAGTATTTCACAACATTCCACAGGGGTCGGCCCCTAATTCTCGCTGGGTACATTATGTACGTCCATAACGTAATATAACCTAACCTAACACATCTAGCCCCTCGCTGGTAATGTTTTACAGAATCCCGGTCGTGTCAGCCCGTACTTCTCGGTGGGGACATTATATGCGTCTAGAACGTTATATATCCTAACCTAAGGCAACCTAACATCTCGGATGTAGTATTTTACAACATTCCTGGTGGGTCGCCCCCTACTTCTCGGTGGGAACATTATATACGTCTACAACGTAATATTACCTAACCTAACCCATCTAGCCCCTCGCTGGTAATGTTTTACAGAATCCAGTTCGTGTCGTTCAGTACGTCTCGGTGGGGACATTGTATGCGTCTATAACGTTATATATCCTAACCTAAGGCAACCTAACATCTCGGATGTAGTATTTTACAACATTCCACAGGGGTCGGCCCCTAATTCTCGCTGGGTACATTATATACGTCCATAACGTAATATAACCTAACCTAACACATCTAGCCCCTCGCTGGTAATGTTTTACAGAATCCCGGTCGTGTCAGCCCGTACTTCTCGGTGGGGACATTATATGCGTCTAGAACGTTATATATCCTAACCTAAGGCAACCTAACATCTCGGATGTAGTATTTTACAGCATTCCTGGTGGGTCGCCCCCTACTTCTCGGTGGGAACATTATATACGTCTACAACGTAATATTACCTAACCTAACCCATCTAGCCCCTCGCTGGTAATGTTTTACAGAATCCAGTTCGTGTCGCACCGTTCGTCACAGTTCGGACATTATATACGTCTATAACGTTATATATCCTAACCTAAGGCAACCTAACATCTCGAATGTAGTATTTCACAACATTCCTGGCGGGGCGGAACCTACTTCTCGGTGGGAACACTATATAAGTCTATATCGTAATATAACCTAACCTAACCCATCTAGACCCTCGCTGGTAATGTTTCACAGAATCCCGTTCGTGTCACCCGTACGTCACTGTGCGGACATTATATACGTCTATAACGTTATGTATCCTAACCTAAGGCAACCTAACATCTCGAATGTAGTATTTCACAACATTCCACAGGGGTCGGCCCCTACTTCTCGGTGGGAACATTATATAAGTCTATATCGTAATATAACCTAATCTAACCCATCTAGACCCTCGCTGGTAATGTTTTACAGAATCCCGGTCGTGTCGGCCCGTACTTCTCGGTGGAGAAATTGTATGCGTCTATAACGTTATATATCCTAACCTAAGGCAACCTAACATATCGTATGTAGTATTTTACATCATTCCTGGCGGGGCGGACCCTACTTCTCGGTGGGAACATTATATAAGTCTATATCGTAATATAACCTAATCTAACCCATCTAGACCCTCGCTGGTAATGTTTCACTGAATCCCGTTCGTGTCGCACCGTACGTCACGGTGCGGACATTATATACGTCTATAACGTTATATATCCTAACGTAAGGCAACCTAACATCTCAAATGTAGTATTTTACAACATTCCAGGCGGGTCGGCCCCTATTTCTCGGTGGGAACATTATATACGTCCATAACGTAATATAACCTAACCTAACCCATCTAGCCCCTCGCTGGTAATGTTTTACAGAATCCAGTTCGTATCGTCCCGTACGTCTCGGTGGGGAAATTGTATGCGTCTATAACGTTATATATCCTAACCTAAGGCAACCTAACATATCGGATGTAGTACTTTACAACATTCCTGGCGTGGGGGAACCTACTTCTCGGTGGGAACATTATATAAGTCTATATCGTAACATAACATAATCTAACCCATCTAGACACTCGCTGGTAATGTTTCACTGAACCCCGTTCGTGTCGCCCCGTACGTCACGGTGCGGACATTATATACGTCTATAAAGTCATATATCCTAACCTAAGGCAACCTAACATCTCGGATGTAGTGTTTTACAACATTCCTGGCGGGGCGGAACCTACTTCTCGGTGGGAACATTATATAAGTCTATATCGTAATATAACCTAACCTAACCCATCTAGACCCTCGCTGGTAATGTTTCACAGAATCCCGTTCGTGTCAACCGTACGTCACTGTGCGGACATTATATACGTCTATAACGTTATGTATCCTAACCTAAGGCAACCTAACATATAGAATTTAGTATTTTACAACATTCCACTCGTGTCGGCCCCTAATTCTCGTTGCGTAAATTATATACGTCTATAACGTAATATAACCTAACCTAACACATCTAGCCCCACGCGGGTAATGTTTTACAGAATCCCGGTCGTGTCAGCCCGTACTTCTCGGTGGGGACATTATATGCGTCTAGAACGTTATATATCCTAACCTAAGGCAACCTAACATCTCGAATGTAGTATTTTACAACATTCCACTAGGGTCGGCCCCTAATTCTCGTTGGGTAAATTATATACGTCTATAACGTAATATAACCTAACCTAACACATCTAGCCCCACGCTGGTAATGTTTTACAGAATCCCGGTCGTGTCGGGCCGTACTTCTCGGTGGAGAAATTGTATGCGTCTATAACGTTATATATCCTAACCTAAGGCAACCTAACATATCGGATGTAGTATTTTACAACATTCCAGGCGGGTCGGCCCCTATTTCTCGGTGGGAACATTATATACGTCCATAACGTAATATAACCTAACCTAACCCATCTAGCCCCTCGCTGGTAATGTTTCACAGAATCCCGGTCGTGTCGGCCCGTACTTCTCGGTGGGAAAATTGTATGCGTCTATAACGTTATATATCCTAACCAAAGACAACTTAACATCTCGGATGTAGTATTTTACAACATTCCTGGCGGGGCGGAACCTACTTCACGGTGGGAACATTATATAAGTCTATATCGTAATATAACCTAACCTAACCCATCTAGACCCTCGCTGGAAATGTTTCACAGAATCCCGTTCGTGTCACCCGTACGTCACTGTGCGGACATTATATACGTCTATAACGTTATATATCCTAACCTAAGGCAACCTAACATCTCGAATGTAGTATTTTACAACATTCCACAGGGGTCGGCCCCTAATTCTCGCTGGGTACATTATATACGTCCATAACGTAATATAACCTAACCTAACACATCTAGCCCCTCGCTGGTAATGTTTTACAGAATCCCGGTCGTGTCAGCCCGTACTTCTCGGTGGGGACATTATATGCGTCTAGAACGTTATATATCCTAACCTAAGGCAACCTAACATCTCGGATGTAGTATTTTACAACATTCCTGGTGGGTCGCCCCCTACTTCTCGGTGGGAACATTATATACGTCTACAACGTAATATTACCTAACCTAACCCATCTAGCCCCTCGCTGGTAATGTTTTACAGAATCCAGTTCGTGTCGCACCGTACGTCACGGTGCGGACATTATATACGTCTATAACGTCATATATCCTAACCTAAGGCAACCTAACATCTCGGATGTTGTATTTTACAACATTCCTGGCGGGGCGGAACCTACTTCTCGGTGGGAACACTATATAAGTCTATATCGTAATATAACCTAACCTAACCCATCTAGACCCTCGCTGGTAATGTTTCACAGAATCCCGTTCGTGTCACCCGTACGTCACTGTGCGGACATTATATACGTCTATAACGTTATGTATCCTAACCTAAGGCAACCTAACATCTCGAATGTAGTATTTCACAACATTCCACAGGGGTCGGCCCCTAATTCTCGCTGGGTACATTATGTACGTCCATAACGTAATATAACCTAACCTAACACATCTAGCCCCTCGCTGGTAATGTTTTACAGAATCCCGGTCGTGTCAGCCCGTACTTCTCGGTGGGGACATTATATGCGTCTAGAACGTTATATATCCTAACCTAAGGCAACCTAACATCTCGGATGTAGTATTTTACAACATTCCTGGTGGGTCGCCCCCTACTTCTCGGTGGGAACATTATATACGTCTACAACGTAATATTACCTAACCTAACCCATCTAGCCCCTCGCTGGTAATGTTTTACAGAATCCAGTTCGTGTCGTTCAGTACGTCTCGGTGGGGACATTGTATGCGTCTATAACGTTATATATCCTAACCTAAGGCAACCTAACATCTCGGATGTAGTATTTTACAACATTCCACAGGGGTCGGCCCCTAATTCTCGCTGGGTACATTATATACGTCCATAACGTAATATAACCTAACCTAACACATCTAGCCCCTCGCTGGTAATGTTTTACAGAATCCCGGTCGTGTCAGCCCGTACTTCTCGGTGGGGACATTATATGCGTCTAGAACGTTATATATCCTAACCTAAGGCAACCTAACATCTCGGATGTAGTATTTTACAGCATTCGTGGTGGGTCGCCCCCTACTTCTCGGTGGGAACATTATATACGTCTACAACGTAATATTACCTAACCTAACCCATCTAGCCCCTCGCTGGTAATGTTTTACAGAATCCAGTTCGTGTCGCACCGTTCGTCACAGTTCGGACATTATATACGTCTATAACGTTATATATCCTAACCTAAGGCAACCTAACATCTCGAATGTAGTATTTCACAACATTCCTGGCGGGGCGGAACCTACTTCTCGGTGGGAACACTATATAAGTCTATATCGTAATATAACCTAACCTAACCCATCTAGACCCTCGCTGGTAATGTTTCACAGAATCCCGTTCGTGTCACCCGTACGTCACTGTGCGGACATTATATACGTCTATAACGTTATGTATCCTAACCTAAGGCAACCTAACATCTCGAATGTAGTATTTCACAACATTCCACAGGGGTCGGCCCCTACTTCTCGGTGGGAACATTATATAAGTCTATATCGTAATATAACCTAATCTAACCCATCTAGACCCTCGCTGGTAATGTTTTACAGAATCCCGGTCGTGTCGGCCCGTACTTCTCGGTGGAGAAATTGTATGCGTCTATAACGTTATATATCCTAACCTAAGGCAACCTAACATATCGTATGTAGTATTTTACATCATTCCTGGCGGGGCGGACCCTACTTCTCGGTGGGAACATTATATAAGTCTATATCGTAATATAACCTAATCTAACCCATCTAGACCCTCGCTGGTAATGTTTCACTGAATCCCGTTCGTGTCGCACCGTACGTCACGGTGCGGACATTATATACGTCTATAACGTTATATATCCTAACGTAAGGCAACCTAACATCTCAAATGTAGTATTTTACAACATTCCAGGCGGGTCGGCCCCTATTTCTCGGTGGGAACATTATATACGTCCATAACGTAATATAACCTAACCTAACCCATCTAGCCCCTCGCTGGTAATGTTTTACAGAATCCAGTTCGTATCGTCCCGTACGTCTCGGTGGGGAAATTGTATGCGTCTATAACGTTATATATCCTAACCTAAGGCAACCTAACATATCGGATGTAGTACTTTACAACATTCCTGGCGTGGGGGAACCTACTTCTCGGTGGGAACATTATATAAGTCTATATCGTAACATAACATAATCTAACCCATCTAGACACTCGCTGGTAATGTTTCACTGAACCCCGTTCGTGTCGCCCCGTACGTCACGGTGCGGACATTATATACGTCTATAAAGTCATATATCCTAACCTAAGGCAACCTAACATCTCGGATGTAGTGTTTTACAACATTCCTGGCGGGGCGGAACCTACTTCTCGGTGGGAACATTATATAAGTCTATATCGTAATATAACCTAACCTAACCCATCTAGACCCTCGCTGGTAATGTTTCACAGAATCCCGTTCGTGTCAACCGTACGTCACTGTGCGGACATTATATACGTCTATAACGTTATGTATCCTAACCTAAGGCAACCTAACATATAGAATTTAGTATTTTACAACATTCCACTCGTGTCGGCCCCTAATTCTCGTTGCGTAAATTATATACGTCTATAACGTAATATAACCTAACCTAACACATCTAGCCCCACGCGGGTAATGTTTTACAGAATCCCGGTCGTGTCAGCCCGTACTTCTCGGTGGGGACATTATATGCGTCTAGAACGTTATATATCCTAACCTAAGGCAACCTAACATCTCGAATGTAGTATTTTACAACATTCCACTAGGGTCGGCCCCTAATTCTCGTTGGGTAAATTATATACGTCTATAACGTAATATAACCTAACCTAACACATCTAGCCCCACGCAGGTAATGTTTTACAGAATCCCGGTCGTGTCGGGCCGTACTTCTCGGTGGAGAAATTGTATGCGTCTATAACGTTATATATCCTAACCTAAGGCAACCTAACATATCGGATGTAGTATTTTACAACATTCCAGGCGGGTCGGCCCCTATTTCTCGGTGGGAACATTATATACGTCCATAACGTAATATAACCTAACCTAACCCATCTAGCCCCTCGCTGGTAATGTTTTACAGAATCCAGTGCGTGTCGTCACGTACGTCTCGGTGGGGAAATTGTATACGTCTATAACGTTATATATCCTAACCTAAGGCAACCTAACATATCGGATGTAGTATTTTACAACATTCCTGGCGGGGCGGAACCTACTTCTCGGTGGGAACATTATATACGTCTACAACGTAATATAACCTAACCTATCCCATCTAGACCCACGCTGGTAATGTTTCACAGAATCCCGTTCGTGTCGCCCCGTACGTCACAGTTCGGACATTATATACGTCTATAACGTTATATATCCTAACCTAAGGCAACCTAACATCTCGGATATAGTATTGTACAACATTCCTGGCGGGGCGAAACCTACTTCTCGGTGGGAACATTATATACGTCTACAACGTAATATAACCTAACCTAACCCATCTAGCCCATCGCTGGTAATGTTTTACAGAATCCCGGTCGTGTCGGCCCGTACTTCTCGGTGGGGAAATTGTATGCGTCTATAACGTTATATATCCTAACCTAAGGCAACCTAACATATCGGATGTAGTATTTTACAACATTCCTGGCGGGGCGGACCCTACTTCTCGGTGGGAACATTATATAAGTCTATATCGTAATATAACCTAATCTAACCCATCTAGACCCTCGCTGGTAATGTTTTACAGAATCCCGGTCGTGTCGGCCCGTACTTCTCGGTGGAGAAATTGTATGCGTCTATAACGTTATATATCCTAACCTAAGGCAACCTAACATATCGGATGTAGTATTTTACAACATTCCTGGCGGGGCGGACCCTACTTCTCGGTGGGAACATTATATAAGTCTATATCGTAATATAACCTAACCTAACCCATCTAGCCCCTCGCTGGTAATGTTTTACAGAATCCAGGTCGTGTCGGCCCATACTTCTCGGTGGGAAAATTGTATGCGTCTATAACGTTATATATCCTAACCAAAGGCAACTTAACATCTCGGATGTAGTATTTTACAACATTCCTGGCGGGGCGGAACCTACTTCACGGTGGGAACATTATATAAGTCTATATCGTAATATAACCTAATCTAACCCATCTAGACCCTCGCTGGTAATGTTTCACTGAATCCCGTTCGTGTCGCACCGTACGTCACGGTGCGTACATTATATAAGTCTATAACGTTATATATCCTAACCTAAGGCAACCTAACATCTCAAATGTAGTATTTTACAACATTCCAGGCGGGTCGGCCCCTATTTCTCGGTGGGAACATTATATACGTCCATAACGTAATATAAACTAACCTAACCCATCTAGCCCCTCGCTGGTAATGTTTTACAGAATCCAGTTCGTGTCGTCCCGTACGTCTCGGTGGGGAAATTATATACGTCTATAAAGTTATATATCCTAACCTAAGGCAACCTAACATATCGGATGTAGTACTTTACAACATTCCTGGCGGGGCGGAACCTACTTCTCGGTGGGAACATTATATACGTCCATAACGTAATATAACCTAACCTAACCCATCTAGCCCCTCGCTGGTAATGTTTCACAGAATCCCGGTCGTGTCGGCCCGTACTTCTCGGTGGGAAAATTGTATGCGTCTATAACGTTATATATCCTAACCAAAGACAACTTAACATCTCGGATGTAGTATTTTACAACATTCCTGGCGGGGCGGAACCTACTTCACGGTGGGAACATTATATAAGTCTATATCGTAATATAACCTAACCTAACCCATCTAGACCCTCGCTGGAAATGTTTCACAGAATCCCGTTCGTGTCACCCGTACGTCACTGTGCGGACATTATATACGTCTATAACGTTATATATCCTAACCTAAGGCAACCTAACATCTCGAATGTAGTATTTTACAACATTCCACAGGGGTCGGCCCCTAATTCTCGCTGGGTACATTATATACGTCCATAACGTAATATAACCTAACCTAACACATCTAGCCCCTCGCTGGTAATGTTTTACAGAATCCCGGTCGTGTCAGCCCGTACTTCTCGGTGGGGACATTATATGCGTCTAGAACGTTATATATCCTAACCTAAGGCAACCTAACATCTCGGATGTAGTATTTTACAACATTCCTGGTGGGTCGCCCCCTACTTCTCGGTGGGAACATTATATACGTCTACAACGTAATATTACCTAACCTAACCCATCTAGCCCCTCGCTGGTAATGTTTTACAGAATCCAGTTCGTGTCGCACCGTACGTCACGGTGCGGACATTATATACGTCTATAACGTCATATATCCTAACCTAAGGCAACCTAACATCTCGGATGTTGTATTTTACAACATTCCTGGCGGGGCGGAACCTACTTCTCGGTGGGAACACTATATAAGTCTATATCGTAATATAACCTAACCTAACCCATCTAGACCCTCGCTGGTAATGTTTCACAGAATCCCGTTCGTGTCACCCGTACGTCACTGTGCGGACATTATATACGTCTATAACGTTATGTATCCTAACCTAAGGCAACCTAACATCTCGAATGTAGTATTTCACAACATTCCACAGGGGTCGGCCCCTAATTCTCGCTGGGTACATTATGTACGTCCATAACGTAATATAACCTAACCTAACACATCTAGCCCCTCGCTGGTAATGTTTTACAGAATCCCGGTCGTGTCAGCCCGTACTTCTCGGTGGGGACATTATATGCGTCTAGAACGTTATATATCCTAACCTAAGGCAACCTAACATCTCGGATGTAGTATTTTACAACATTCCTGGTGGGTCGCCCCCTACTTCTCGGTGGGAACATTATATACGTCTACAACGTAATATTACCTAACCTAACCCATCTAGCCCCTCGCTGGTAATGTTTTACAGAATCCAGTTCGTGTCGTTCAGTACGTCTCGGTGGGGACATTGTATGCGTCTATAACGTTATATATCCTAACCTAAGGCAACCTAACATCTCGGATGTAGTATTTTACAACATTCCACAGGGGTCGGCCCCTAATTCTCGCTGGGTACATTATATACGTCCATAACGTAATATAACCTAACCTAACACATCTAGCCCCTCGCTGGTAATGTTTTACAGAATCCCGGTCGTGTCAGCCCGTACTTCTCGGTGGGGACATTATATGCGTCTAGAACGTTATATATCCTAACCTAAGGCAACCTAACATCTCGGATGTAGTATTTTACAGCATTCCTGGTGGGTCGCCCCCTACTTCTCGGTGGGAACATTATATACGTCTACAACGTAATATTACCTAACCTAACCCATCTAGCCCCTCGCTGGTAATGTTTTACAGAATCCAGTTCGTGTCGCACCGTTCGTCACAGTTCGGACATTATATACGTCTATAACGTTATATATCCTAACCTAAGGCAACCTAACATCTCGAATGTAGTATTTCACAACATTCCTGGCGGGGCGGAACCTACTTCTCGGTGGGAACACTATATAAGTCTATATCGTAATATAACCTAACCTAACCCATCTAGACCCTCGCTGGTAATGTTTCACAGAATCCCGTTCGTGTCACCCGTACGTCACTGTGCGGACATTATATACGTCTATAACGTTATGTATCCTAACCTAAGGCAACCTAACATCTCGAATGTAGTATTTCACAACATTCCACAGGGGTCGGCCCCTACTTCTCGGTGGGAACATTATATAAGTCTATATCGTAATATAACCTAATCTAACCCATCTAGACCCTCGCTGGTAATGTTTTACAGAATCCCGGTCGTGTCGGCCCGTACTTCTCGGTGGAGAAATTGTATGCGTCTATAACGTTATATATCCTAACCTAAGGCAACCTAACATATCGTATGTAGTATTTTACATCATTCCTGGCGGGGCGGACCCTACTTCTCGGTGGGAACATTATATAAGTCTATATCGTAATATAACCTAATCTAACCCATCTAGACCCTCGCTGGTAATGTTTCACTGAATCCCGTTCGTGTCGCACCGTACGTCACGGTGCGGACATTATATACGTCTATAACGTTATATATCCTAACGTAAGGCAACCTAACATCTCAAATGTAGTATTTTACAACATTCCAGGCGGGTCGGCCCCTATTTCTCGGTGGGAACATTATATACGTCCATAACGTAATATAACCTAACCTAACCCATCTAGCCCCTCGCTGGTAATGTTTTACAGAATCCAGTTCGTATCGTCCCGTACGTCTCGGTGGGGAAATTGTATGCGTCTATAACGTTATATATCCTAACCTAAGGCAACCTAACATATCGGATGTAGTACTTTACAACATTCCTGGCGTGGGGGAACCTACTTCTCGGTGGGAACATTATATAAGTCTATATCGTAACATAACATAATCTAACCCATCTAGACACTCGCTGGTAATGTTTCACTGAACCCCGTTCGTGTCGCCCCGTACGTCACGGTGCGGACATTATATACGTCTATAAAGTCATATATCCTAACCTAAGGCAACCTAACATCTCGGATGTAGTGTTTTACAACATTCCTGGCGGGGCGGAACCTACTTCTCGGTGGGAACATTATATAAGTCTATATCGTAATATAACCTAACCTAACCCATCTAGACCCTCGCTGGTAATGTTTCACAGAATCCCGTTCGTGTCAACCGTACGTCACTGTGCGGACATTATATACGTCTATAACGTTATGTATCCTAACCTAAGGCAACCTAACATATAGAATTTAGTATTTTACAACATTCCACTCGTGTCGGCCCCTAATTCTCGTTGCGTAAATTATATACGTCTATAACGTAATATAACCTAACCTAACACATCTAGCCCCACGCGGGTAATGTTTTACAGAATCCCGGTCGTGTCAGCCCGTACTTCTCGGTGGGGACATTATATGCGTCTAGAACGTTATATATCCTAACCTAAGGCAACCTAACATCTCGAATGTAGTATTTTACAACATTCCACTAGGGTCGGCCCCTAATTCTCGTTGGGTAAATTATATACGTCTATAACGTAATATAACCTAACCTAACACATCTAGCCCCACGCTGGTAATGTTTTACAGAATCCCGGTCGTGTCGGGCCGTACTTCTCGGTGGAGAAATTGTATGCGTCTATAACGTTATATATCCTAACCTAAGGCAACCTAACATATCGGATGTAGTATTTTACAACATTCCAGGCGGGTCGGCCCCTATTTCTCGGTGGGAACATTATATACGTCCATAACGTAATATAACCTAACCTAACCCATCTAGCCCCTCGCTGGTAATGTTTTACAGAATCCAGTGCGTGTCGTCACGTACGTCTCGGTGGGGAAATTGTATACGTCTATAACGTTATATATCCTAACCTAAGGCAACCTAACATATCGGATGTAGTATTTTACAACATTCCTGGCGGGGCGGAACCTACTTCTCGGTGGGAACATTATATACGTCTACAACGTAATATAACCTAACCTATCCCATCTAGACCCACGCTGGTAATGTTTCACAGAATCCCGTTCGTGTCGCCCCGTACGTCACAGTTCGGACATTATATACGTCTATAACGTTATATATCCTAACCTAAGGCAACCTAACATCTCGGATATAGTATTGTACAACATTCCTGGCGGGGCGAAACCTACTTCTCGGTGGGAACATTATATACGTCTACAACGTAATATAACCTAACCTAACCCATCTAGCCCATCGCTGGTAATGTTTTACAGAATCCCGGTCGTGTCGGCCCGTACTTCTCGGTGGGGAAATTGTATGCGTCTATAACGTTATATATCCTAACCTAAGGCAACCTAACATATCGGATGTAGTATTTTACAACATTCCTGGCGGGGCGGACCCTACTTCTCGGTGGGAACATTATATAAGTCTATATCGTAATATAACCTAATCTAACCCATCTAGACCCTCGCTGGTAATGTTTTACAGAATCCCGGTCGTGTCGGCCCGTACTTCTCGGTGGAGAAATTGTATGCGTCTATAACGTTATATATCCTAACCTAAGGCAACCTAACATATCGGATGTAGTATTTTACAACATTCCTGGCGGGGCGGACCCTACTTCTCGGTGGGAACATTATATAAGTCTATATCGTAATATAACCTAACCTAACCCATCTAGCCCCTCGCTGGTAATGTTTTACAGAATCCAGGTCGTGTCGGCCCATACTTCTCGGTGGGAAAATTGTATGCGTCTATAACGTTATATATCCTAACCAAAGGCAACTTAACATCTCGGATGTAGTATTTTACAACATTCCTGGCGGGGCGGAACCTACTTCACGGTGGGAACATTATATAAGTCTATATCGTAATATAACCTAATCTAACCCATCTAGACCCTCGCTGGTAATGTTTCACTGAATCCCGTTCGTGTCGCACCGTACGTCACGGTGCGTACATTATATACGTCTATAACGTTATATATCCTAACCTAAAGCAACCTAACATCTCAAATGTAGTATTTTACAACATTCCAGGCGGGTCGGCCCCTATTTCTCGGTGGGAACATTATATACGTCCATAACGTAATATAAACTAACCTAACCCATCTAGCCCCTCGCTGGTAATGTTTTACAGAATCCAGTTCGTGTCGTCCCGTACGTCTCGGTGGGGAAATTATATACGTCTATAAAGTTATATATCCTAACCTAAGGCAACCTAACATATCGGATGTAGTACTTTACAACATTCCTGGCGGGGCGGAACCTACTTCTTGGTGGGAACATTATATACGTCCATAACGTAATATAACCTAACCTAACCCATGTAGCCCCTCGCTGGTAATGCTTTACAGAATCCAGTGCGTGTCGTCCCGTACGTCTCGGTGGGGAAATTGTATGCGTCTATAACGTTATATATCCTAACCTAAGGCAACCTAAAATATCGGATGTAGTATTTTAGAACATTCCTGGCGGGGCGGAACCTACTTCTCGGTGGGAACATTATATACGTCCATAACGTAATATAACCTAACCTAACCCATCTAGCCCCTCGCTGGTAATGTTTTACAGAATCCAGTTCGTGTCGTCCCGTACGTCTCGGTGGGGAAATTATATACGTCTATAACGTTATATATCCTAACCTAAGGCAACCTAACATCTCGGATGTAGTATTTTACAACATTCCCGGCGGGGCGGAACCTACTTCTCGGTGGGAACATTATATAAGTCTATATCGTAATATAACCTAACTTAACCCATCTAGACCATCGCTGGTAATGTTTCACAGAATCCCGTTCGTGTCACCCGTACGTCACTGTGCGGACATTATATACGTCTATAACGTTATATATCCTAACCTAAGGCAACCTAACATCTCGAATGTAATATTTTACAACATTCCACTCGGGTCGGCCCCTAATTCTCGTTGGGTAAATTATATACGTCTATCACGTAATATAACCTAACCTAACATATCTAGCCCCTCGCTGGTAATGTTTTACAGAATCCCGGTCGTGTCAGCCCGTACTTCTCGGTGGGGACATTATATGCGTCTAGAACGTTACATATCCTAACCTAAGGCAACCTAACATCACAAATGTAGTATTTTACAACATTCCAGGCGGGTCGGCCCCTATTTCTCGGTGGGAACATTATATACGTCCATAACTCAATATAACCTAACCTAACCCATCTAGCCCCTCGCTGGTAATGTTTTACAGAATCCAGTGCGTGTCGTCACGCACGTCTCGGTGGGGAAATTGTATACGTCTATAACGTTATATATCCTAACCTAAGGCAACCTAACATATCGGATGTAGTATTTTACAACATTCCTGGCGGGGCGGAACCTACTTCTCGGTGGGAACATTATACACGTCCATAACGTAATATAACCTAACCTAACCCATCTAGCCCCTCGCTGGTAATGTTTTACAGAATCCAGTGCGTGTCGTCACGTACGTCTCGGTGGGGAAATTGTATACGTCTATAACGTTATATATCCTAACCTAAGGCAACCTAACATATCGGATGTAGTATTTTACAACATTTCTGGCGGGGCGGAACCTACTTCTCGGTGGGAACATTATATACGTCCATAACGTAATATAACCTAACCTAACCCATCTAGCCCCTCGCTGGTAATGTTTTACAGAATCCAGTTCGAGTCGTCCCGTACGTCTCGGTGGGGAAATTGTATGCGTCTATAACGTTATATATCCTAACCTAAGGCAACCTAACATATCGGATGTAGTATTTTACAACATTCCTGGCGGGTCGGCCCCTACTTCTCGGCGGGAACATTATATACGTCTACAACGTAATATAACCTAACCTAACCCATCTAGACCCACGCTGGTAATGTTTCACAGAATCCCGTTCGTGTCGCCCCGTACGTCACAGTTTGGACATTATATACGTCTATAACGTTATATATCCTAACCTAAGGCAACCTAACATCTCGGATATAGTATTTTACAACATTCCTGGCGGGGCGGAACCTACTTCTCGGTGGGAACATTATATACGTCTACAACGTAATATAACCTAACCTAACCCATCTAGCCCCTCGCTGGTAATGTTTTACAGAATCCCGGTCGTGTCGGCCCGTACTTCTCGGTGGGAAAATTGTATGCGTCTATAACGTTATATATCCTAACCTAAGGCAACCTAACGTATCGGATGTAGTATTTTACAACATTCCTGGCGGGGCGGACCCTACTTCTCGGTGGGAACATTATATAAGTCTATATCGTAATATAACCTAACTTAACCCATCTAGACCCTCGCTGGTAATGTTTCACAGAATCCCGTTCGTGTCACCCGTACGTCACTGTGCGGACATTATATACGTCTATAACGTTATATATCCTAACCTAAGGCAACCTAACATCTCGAATGTAGTATTTTACAACATTCCACTCGGGTCGGCTCCTAATTCTCGTTGGGTAAATTATATACGTCTATAACGTAATATAACCTAACCTAACACATCTAGCCCCTCGCTGGTCATGTTTTACAGAATCCCGGTCCTGTCAGCCCGTACTTCTCGGTGGGGAAATTGTATGCGTCTATAACGTTATATATCCTAACCTAAGGCAACCTAACATATCGGATGTAGTATTTTACAACATGCCTGGCGGGGCGGAAACTACTTCTCGGTGGGAACATTATATACGTCCATAACGTAATATAACCTAACCTAACCCATCTAGCCCCTCGCTGGTAATGTTTTACAGAATCCAGTTCGTGTCGTCCCGTACGTCTCGGTGGGGAAATTGCATGCGTCTATAACGTTATATATCCTAACCTAAGGCAACCTAACATATCGGATGTAGTATTTTACAACATTCATGGCGTGGCGGAACCTACTTCTCGGTGGGAACATTATATAAGTCTATATCGTAATATAACCTAATCTAACCCATCTAGACCCTCGCTGGTAATGTTTCACTGAATCCCGTTCGTGTCGCCCCGTACGTCACGGTGCGAACATTATATACGTCTATAACTTTATATATCCTAACCTGAGGCAACCTAACATCTCAAATGTAGTATTTTACAACATTTCTGGCGGGTCGGCCCCTACTGCTCGGCGGGAACATTATATACGTCTACAACGTAATGTAACCTAACCTAACCCATCTAGCCCCTAGCTGGTAATGTTTTACAGAATCCCGGTCGTGTCGGCCCGTACTTCTCGGTGGGAAAATTGTATGCGACTATAACGTTATATATCCTAACCTAAGGCAACCTAACATCTCAAATGTAGTATTTTACAACATTCCAGGCGAGTCGGCCCCTATTTCTCGGTGGGAACATTATATACGTCCATAACGTAATATAACCTAACCTAACCCATCTAGCTCCTCGCTGGTAATGCTTTACAGAATCCAGTGCGTGTCGTCCCGTACGTCTCGGTGGGGAAATTGTATACGTCTATAACGTTATATATCCTAACCTAAGGCAACCTAACATATCGGATGTAGTATTTTACAACATTCCTGGCGGGGCGGAACCTACTTCTCGGTGGGAACATTATATACGTCCATAACGTAATATAACCTAACCTAACCCATCTAGCCCCTCGCTGGTTATGTTTTACAGAATCCAGTTCGTGTCGTCCCGTACGTCTCGGTGGGGAAATTATATACGTCTATAACGTTATATATCCTAACCTAAGGCAACCTAACATCTCGGATGTAGTATTTTACAACATTCCTGGCGGGGCGGAACCTACTTCTCGGTGGGAACATTATATAAGTCTATATCGTAATATAACCTAACTTAACCCATCTAGACCCTCGCTGGTAATGTTTCACAGAATCCCGTTCGTGTCACCCGTACGTCACTGTGCGGACATTATATACGTCTATAACGTTATATATCCTAACCTAAGGCAACCTAACATCTCGAATGTAGTATTTTACAACATTCCACTCGGGTCGGCCCCTAATTCTCGTTGGGTAAATTATATACGTCTATAACGTAATATAACCTAACCTAACACATCTAGCCCCTCGCTGGTCATGTTTTACAGAATCCCGGTCGTGTCAGCCCGTACTTCTCGGTGGGGAAATTGTATGCGTCTATAACGTTATATATCCTAACGTAAGGCAACCTAACATATCGGATGTAGTATTTTACAACATGCCTGGCGGGGCGGAAACTACTTCTCGGTGGGAACATTATATACGTCCATAACGTAATATAACCTAACCTAACCCATCTAGCCCCTCGCTGGTAATGTTTTACGGAATCCAGTTCGTGTCGTCCCGTACGTCTCGGTGGGGAAATTGCATGCGTCTATAACGTTATATATCCTAACCTAAGGCAACCTAACATATCGGATGTAGTATTTTACAACATTCATGGCGTGGCGGAACCAACTTCTCGGTGGGAACATTATATAAGTCTATATCGTAATATAACCTAATCTAACCCATCTAGACCCTCGCTGGTAATGTTTCACTGAATCCCGTTCGTGTCGCCCCGTACGTCACGGTGCGGACATTATATACGTCTATAACTTTATATATCCTAACCTGAGGCAACCTAACATCTCAAATGTAGTATTTTACAACATTCCACTCGGGTCGGCCCCTAATTCTCGTTGGGTAAATTATATACGTCTATAACGTAATATAACCTAACCTAACACATCTAGCCCCTCGCTGGTAATGTTTTACAGAATCCAGTTCGTGTCGTCCCGTACGTCTCGGTGGGGAAATTGCATGCGTCTATAACGTTATATATCCTAACCTAAGGCAACCTAACATATCGGATGTAGTACTTTACAACATTTCTGGCGTGGCGGAACCTACTTCTCGGTGGGAACATTAGATAAGTCTATATCGTAATATAACCTAATCTAACCCATCTAGACCCTCGCTGGTATTGTTTCACTGAATCCCATTCTTGTCGCACCGTACGTCACGGTGCGGACATTATATACGTCTATAACGTTATATATCCTAACCATAGGCAACCCAACATCGCAAATGTAGTATTTTACAACATTCCAGGCGGGTCGGCCCCTATTTCTCGGTGGGAACATTATATACGTCCATAACGTAATATAACCTAACCTAACCCATCTAGCCCCTCGCTGGTAATGCTTTACAGAATCCAGTGCGTGTCGTCCCGTACGTCTCGGTGGGGAAATTGTATACGTCTATAACGTTATATATCCTAACCTAAGGCAAGCTAACATATCGGATGTAGTATTTTACAACATTCCTGGCGGGGCGGAACCTACTTCTCGGTGGGAACATTATATACGTCCATAACGTAATATAACCTAACCTAACCCATCTAGCCCCTCGCTGGTAATGTTTTACAGAATCCCGGTCGTGTCGGCCCGTACTTCTCGGTGGGAAAATTGTATGCGTCTATAACGTTATATATCCTAACCTAAGGCAACCTAACATCTCAAATGTAGTATTTTACAACATTCCAGGCGAGTCGGCCCCTATTTCTCGGTGGGAACATTATATACGTCCATAACGTAATATAACCTAAGCTAACCCATCTAGCCCCTCGCTGGTAATGCTTTACAGAATCCAGTGCGTGTCGTCCCGTACGTCTCGGTGGGGAAATTGTATACGTCTATAACGTTATATATCCTAACCTAAGGCAAGCTAACATATCGGATGTAGTATTTTACAACATTCCTGGCGGGGCGGAACCTACTTCTCGGTGGGAACATTATATACGTCCATAACGTAATATAACCTAACCTAACCCATCTAGCCCCTCGCTGGTAATGTTTTACAGAATCCAGTTCGTGTCGTCCCGTACGTCTCGGTGGGGAAATTATATACGTCTATAACGTTATATATCCTAACCTAAGGCAACCTAACATCTCGAATGTAGTATTTTACAACATTCCACTCGGGTCGGCCCCTAATTCTCGTTGGGTAAATTATATACGTCTATAACGTAATATAACCTAACCTAACACATCTAGTCCCTCGCTGGTAATGTTTTACAGAATCCAGTTCGTGTCGTCCCGTACGTCTCGGTGGGGAAATTGCATGCGTCTATAACGTTATATATCCTAACCTAAGGCAACCTAACATATCGGATGTAGTACTTTACAACATTTCTGGCGTGGCGGAACCTACTTCTCGGTGGGAACATTAGATAAGTCTATATCGTAATATAACCTAATCTAACCCATCTAGACCCTCGCTGGTATTGTTTCACTGAATCCCGTTCTTGTCGCACCGTACGTCACGGTGCGGACATTATATACGTCTATAACGTTATATATCCTAACCATAGGCAACCCAACATCGCAAATGTAGTATTTTACAACATTCCAGGCGGGTCGGCCCCTATTTCTCGGTGGGAACATTATATACGTCCATAACGTAATATAACCTAACCTAACCCATCTAGCCCCTCGCTGGTAATGCTTTACAGAATCCAGTGCGTGTCGTCCCGTACGTCTCGGTGGGGAAATTGTATACGTCTATAACGTTATATATCCTAACCTAAGGCAAGCTAACATATCGGATGTAGTATTTTACAACATTCCTGGCGGGGCGGAACCTACTTCTCGGTGGGAACATTATATACGTCCATAACGTAATATAACCTAACCTAACCCATCTAGCCCCTCGCTGGTAATGTTTTACAGAATCCAGTTCGTGTCGTCCCGTACTGTCTCGGTGGGGAAATTATATACGTCTATAACGTTATATATCCTAACCTAAGGCAACCTAACATCTCGAATGTAGTATTTTACAACATTCCACTCGGGTCGGCCCCTAATTCTCGTTGGGTAAATTATATACGTCTATAACGTAATATAACCTAACCTAACACATCTAGCCCCTCGCTGGTAATGTTTTACAGAATCCAGTTCGTGTCGTCCCGTACGTCTCGGTGGGGAAATTGCATGCGTCTATAACGTTAT
The DNA here is from genome assembly GCA_963969225.1 of Xylocopa violacea. Classification (NCBI taxonomy): domain Eukaryota; kingdom Metazoa; phylum Arthropoda; class Insecta; order Hymenoptera; family Apidae; genus Xylocopa; species Xylocopa violacea. The sequence continues at coordinate 4,162,348 of CAXAJV010000835.1, forward strand.
ATATCCTAACCTAAGGCAACCTAACATATCGGATGTAGTACTTTACAACATTCCTGGCGTGGCGGAACCTACTTCTCGGTGGGAACATTAGATAAGTCTATATCGTAATATAACCTAATCTAACCCATCTAGACCCTCGCTGGTATTGTTTCACTGAATCCCGTTCTTGTCGCACCGTACGTCACGGTGCGGACATTATATACGTCTATAACGTTATATATCCTAACCTGAGGCAACCTAATATCTCAAATGTAGTATTTTACAACATTCCTGGCGCGTCGGCCCCTACTTCTCGGCCGGAACATTATATACGTCTACAACGTAATATAACCTAACCTAACCCATCTAGCCCCTCGCTGGTAATGTTTTACAGAATCCAGTTCGTGTCGTCCCGTACGTCTCGTTGGGGACATTGTATGCGTCTATAACGTTATATATCCTAACCTAAGGCAACTTAACATCTCGGATGTAGTATTTTACAACATTCATGGCGTGGCGGAACCTACTTCTCAGTGGGAACATTATATAAGTCTATATCGTAATATAACCTAATCTAACCCATCTAGACCCTCGCTGGTAATGTTTCACTGAATCCCGTTCGTGTCGCCCCGTACGTCACGGTGCGGACATTATATACGTCTATAACTTTATATATCCTAACCTAAGGCAACTTAACATATCGGATGTAGTATTTTACAACATTCCTGGCGGGGCGGACCCTACTTCTCGGTGGGAACATTATATAAGTCTATATCGTAATATAACCTAATCTAACCCATCTAGACCCTCGCTGGTAATGTTTCACTGAATCCCGTTCGTGTCGCACCGTACGTCACGGTGCGGACATTATATACGTCTATAACGTTATATATCCTAACCATAGGCAACCCAACATCGCAAATGTAGTATTTTACAACATTCCAGGCGGGTCGGCCCCTATTTCTCGGTGGGAACATTATATACGTCCATAACGTAATATAACCTAACCTAACCCATCTAGCCCCTCGCTGGTAATGCTTTACAGAATCCAGTGCGTGTCGTCCCGTACGTCTCGGTGGGGAAATTGTATACGTCTATAACGTTATATATCCTAACCTAAGGCAAGCTAACATATCGGATGTAGTATTTTACAACATTCCTGGTGGGTCGCCCCCTACTTCTCGGTGGGAACATTATATACGTCTACAACGTAATATAACCTAACCTAACCCATCTAGCCCCTCGCTGGTAATGTTTTACAGAATCCAGTTCGTGTCGTCCCGTACGTCTCGGTGGGGAAATTATATACGTCTATAACGTTATATATCCTAACCTAAGGCAACCTAACATCTCGAATGTAGTATTTTACAACATTCCACTCGGGTCGGCCCCTAATTCTCGTTGGGTAAATTATATACGTCTATAACGTAATATAACCTAACCTAACACATCTAGCCCCTCGCTGGTAATGTTTTACAGAATCCAGTTCGTGTCGTCCCGTACGTCTCGGTGGGGAAATTGCATGCGTCTATAACGTTATATATCCTAACCTAAGGCAACCTAACATATCGGATGTAGTACTTTACAACATTCCTGGCGTGGCGGAACCTACTTCTCGGTGGGAACATTAGATAAGTCTATATCGTAATATAACCTAATCTAACCCATCTAGACCCTCGCTGGTATTGTTTCACTGAATCCCGTTCTTGTCGCACCGTACGTCACGGTGCGGACATTATATACGTCTATAACGTTATATATCCTAACCTGAGGCAACCTAATATCTCAAATGTAGTATTTTACAACATTCCTGGCGCGTCGGCCCCTACTTCTCGGCGGGAACATTATATACGTCTACAACGTAATATAACCTAACCTAACCCATCTAGCCCCTCGCTGGTAATGTTTTACAGAATCCAGTTCGTGTCGTCCCGTACGTCTCGTTGGGGACATTGTATGCGTCTATAACGTTATATATCCTAACCTAAGGCAACTTAACATCTCGGATGTAGTATTTTACAACATTCATGGCGTGGCGGAACCTACTTCTCAGTGGGGACATTATATAAGTCTATATCGTAATATAACCTAATCTAACCCATCTAGACCCTCGCTGGTAATGTTTCACTGAATCCCGTTCGTGTCGCCCCGTACGTCACGGTGCGGACATTATATACGTCTATAACTTTATATATCCTAACCTAAGGCAACTTAACATATCGGATGTAGTATTTTACAACATTCCTGGCGGGGCGGACCCTACTTCTCGGTGGGAACATTATATAAGTCTATATCGTAATATAACCTAATCTAACCCATCTAGACCCTCGCTGGTAATGTTTCACTGAATCCCGTTCGTGTCGCACCGTACGTCACGGTGCGGACATTATATACGTCTATAACGTTATATATCCTAACCATAGGCAACCCAACATCGCAAATGTAGTACTTTACAACATTCCTAGCGTGGCGGAACCTACTTCTCGGTGGGAACATTATATAAGTCTATATCGTAATATAACCTAATCTAATCCATCTAGACCCTCGCTGGTAATGTTTCACTGAATCCCGTTCGTGTCGGCCCGTACTTCTCGGTGGGAAAATTGTATGCGTCTATAACGTTACATATCCTAACCTAAGGCAACCTAACATCTCAAATGTAGTATTTTACAACATTCCAGGCGAGTCGGCCCCTGTTTCTCGGTGGGAACATTATATACGTCCATAACGTAATATAACCTAACCTAACCCATCTAGCCCCTCGCTGGTAATGCTTTACAGAATCCAGTGCGTGTCGTCCCGTACGTCTCGGTGGGGAAATTGTATACGTCTATAACGTTATATATCCTAACCTAAGGCAAGCTAACATATCGGATGTAGTATTTTACAACATTCCTGGCGGGGCGGAACCTACTTCTCGGTGGGAACATTATATACGTCCATAACGCAATATAACCTAACCTAACCCATCTAGCCCCTCGCTGGTAATGTTTTACAGAATCCAGTTCGTGTCGTCCCGTACGTCTCGGTGGGGAAATTATATACGTCTATAACGTTATATATCCTAACCTAAGGCAACCTAACATCTCGAATGTAGTATTTTACAACATTCCACTCGGGTCGGCCCCTAATTCTCGTTGGGTAAATTATATACGTCTATAACGTAATATAACCTAACCTAACACATCTAGCCCCTCGCTGGTAATGTTTTACAGAATCCAGTTCGTGTCGTCCCGGACGTCTCCGTGGGGAAATTGCATGCGTCTATAACGTTATATATCCTAACCTAAGGCAACCTAACATATCGGATGTAGTACTTTACAACATTCCTGGCGTGGCGGAACCTACTTCTCGGTGGGAACATTAGATAAGTCTATATCGTAATATAACCTAATCTAACCCATCTAGACCCTCGCTGGTATTGTTTCACTGAATCCCGTTCTTGTCGCACCGTACGTCACGGTGCGGACATTATATACGTCTATAACGTTATATATCCTAACCTGAGGCAACCTAATATCTCAAATGTAGTATTTTACAACATTCCTGGCGCGTCGGCCCCTACTTCTCGGCGGGAACATTATATACGTCTACAACGTAATATAACCTAACCTAACCCATCTAGCCCCTCGCTGGTAATGTTTTACAGAATCCAGTTCGTGTCGTCCCGTACGTCTCGTTGGGGACATTGTATGCGTCTATAACGTTATATATCCTAACCTAAGGCAACTTAACATCTCGGATGTAGTATTTTACAACATTCATGGCGTGGCGGAACCTACTTCTCAGTGGGAACATTATATAAGTCTATATCGTAATATAACCTAATCTAACCCATCTAGACCCTCGCTGGTAATGTTTCACTGAATCCCGTTCGTGTCGCCCCGTACGTCACGGTGCGGACATTATATACGTCTATAACTTTATATATCCTAACCTAAGGCAACTTAACATATCGGATGTAGTATTTTACAACATTCCTGGCGGGGCGGACCCTACTTCTCGGTGGGAACATTATATAAGTCTATATCGTAATATAACCTAATCTAACCCATCTAGACCCTCGCTGGTAATGTTTCACTGAATCCCGTTCGTGTCGCACCGTACGTCACGGTGCGGACATTATATACGTCTATAACGTTATATATCCTAACCATAGGCAACCCAACATCGCAAATGTAGTACTTTACAACATTCCTAGCGTGGCGGAACCTACTTCTCGGTGGGAACATTATATAAGTCTATATCGTAATATAACCTAATCTAATCCATCTAGACCCTCGCTGGTAATGTTTCACTGAATCCCGTTCGTGTCGGCCCGTACTTCTCGGTGGGAAAATTGTATGCGTCTATAACGTTACATATCCTAACCTAAGGCAACCTAACATCTCAAATGTAGTATTTTACAACATTCCAGGCGAGTCGGCCCCTGTTTCTCGGTGGGAACATTATATACGTCCATAACGTAATATAACCTAACCTAACCCATCTAGCCCCTCGCTGGTAATGCTTTACAGAATCCAGTGCGTGTCGTCCCGTACGTCTCGGTGGGGAAATTGTATACGTCTATAACGTTATATATCCTAACCTAAGGCAAGCTAACATATCGGATGTAGTATTTTACAACATTCCTGGCGGGGCGGAACCTACTTCTCGGTGGGAACATTATATACGTCCATAACGCAATATAACCTAACCTAACCCATCTAGCCCCTCGCTGGTAATGTTTTACAGAATCCAGTTCGTGTCGTCCCGTACGTCTCGGTGGGGAAATTATATACGTCTATAACGTTATATATCCTAACCTAAGGCAACCTAACATCTCGAATGTAGTATTTTACAACATTCCACTCGGGTCGGCCCCTAATTCTCGTTGGGTAAATTATATACGTCTATAACGTAATATAACCTAACCTAACACATCTAGCCCCTCGCTGGTAATGTTTTACAGAATCCAGTTCGTGTCGTCCCGGACGTCTCCGTGGGGAAATTGCATGCGTCTATAACGTTATATATCCTAACCTAAGGCAACCTAACATATCGGATGTAGTACTTTACAACATTCCTGGCGTGGCGGAACCTACTTCTCGGTGGGAACATTAGATAAGTCTATATCGTAATATAACCTAATCTAACCCATCTAGACCCTCGCTGGTATTGTTTCACTGAATCCCGTTCTTGTCGCACCGTACGTCACGGTGCGGACATTATATACGTCTATAACGTTATATATCCTAACCTGAGGCAACCTAATATCTCAAATGTAGTATTTTACAACATTCCTGGCGCGTCGGCCCCTACTTCTCGGCGGGAACATTATATACGTCTACAACGTAATATAACCTAACCTAACCCATCTAGCCCCTCGCTGGTAATGTTTTACAGAATCCAGTTCGTGTCGTCCCGTACGTCTCGTTGGGGACATTGTATGCGTCTATAACGTTATATATCCTAACCTAAGGCAACTTAACATCTCGGATGTAGTATTTTACAACATTCATGGCGTGGCGGAACCTACTTCTCAGTGGGAACATTATATAAGTCTATATCGTAATATAACCTAATCTAACCCATCTAGACCCTCGCTGGTAATGTTTCACTGAATCCCGTTCGTGTCGCCCCGTACGTCACGGTGCGGACATTATATACGTCTATAACTTTATATATCCTAACCTAAGGCAACTTAACATATCGGATGTAGTATTTTACAACATTCCTGGCGGGGCGGACCCTACTTCTCGGTGGGAACATTATATAAGTCTATATCGTAATATAACCTAATCTAACCCATCTAGACCCTCGCTGGTAATGTTTCACTGAATCCCGTTCGTGTCGCACCGTACGTCACGGTGCGGACATTATATACGTCTATAACGTTATATATCCTAACCATAGGCAACCCAACATCGCAAATGTAGTACTTTACAACATTCCTAGCGTGGCGGAACCTACTTCTCGGTGGGAACATTATATAAGTCTATATCGTAATATAACCTAATCTAATCCATCTAGACCCTCGCTGGTAATGTTTCACTGAATCCCGTTCGTGTCGGCCCGTACTTCTCGGTGGGAAAATTGTATGCGTCTATAACGTTATATATCCTAACCTAAGGCAACCTAACATCTCAAATGTAGTATTTTACAACATTCCAGGCGAGTCGGCCCCTGTTTCTCGGTGGGAACATTATATACGTCCATAACGTAATATAACCTAACCTAACCCATCTAGCCCCTCGCTGGTAATGCTTTACAGAATCCAGTGCGTGTCGTCCCGTACGTCTCGGTGGGGAAATTGTATACGTCTATAACGTTATATATCCTAACCTAAGGCAAGCTAACATATCGGATGTAGTATTTTACAACATTTCTGGCGGGGCGGAACCTACTTCTCGGTGGGAACATTATATACGTCCATAACGTAATATAACCTAACCTAACCCATCTAGCCCCTCGCTGGTAATGTTTTACAGAATCCAGTTCGTGTCGTCCCGTACGTCTCGGTGGGGAAATTATATACGTCTATGACGTTATATATCCTAACCTAAGGCAACCTAACATCTCGAATGTAGTATTTTACAACATTCCACTCGGGTCGGCCCCTAATTCTCGTTGGGTAAATTATATACGTCTATAACGTAATATAACCTAACCTAACACATCTAGCCCCTCGCTGGTAATGTTTTACAGAATCCAGTTCGTGTCGTCCCGGACGTCTCCGTGGGGAAATTGCATGCGTCTATAACGTTATATATCCTAACCTAAGGCAACCTAACATATCGGATGTAGTACTTTACAACATTCCTGGCGTGGCGGAACCTACTTCTCGGTGGGAACATTAGATAAGTCTATATCGTAATATAACCTAATCTAACCCATCTAGACCCTCGCTGGTATTGTTTCACTGAATCCCGTTCTTGTCGCACCGTACGTCACGGTGCGGACATTATATACGTCTATAACGTTATATATCCTAACCTGAGGCAACCTAACATCTCAAATGTAGTATTTTACAACATTCCTGGCGCGTCGGCCCCTACTTCTCGGCGGGAACATTATATACGTCTACAACGTAATATAACCTAACCTAACCCATCTAGCCCCTCGCTGGTAATGTTTTACAGAATCCAGTTCGTGTCGTCCCGTACGTCTCGTTGGGGACATTGTATGCGTCTATAACGTTATATATCCTAACCTAAGGCAACTTAACATCTCGGATGTAGTATTTTACAACATTAATGGCGTGGCGGAACCTACTTCTCAGTGGGAACATTATATAAGTCTATATCGTAATATAACCTAATCTAACCCATCTAGACCCTCGCTGGTAATGTTTCACTGAATCCCGTTCGTGTCGCCCCGTACGTCACGGTGCGGACATTATATACGTCTATAACTTTATATATGCTAACCTAAGGCAACTTAACATATCGGATGTAGTATTTTACAACATTCCTGGCGGGGCGGACCCTACTTCTCGGTGGGAACATTATATAAGTCTATATCGTAATATAACGTAATCTAACCCATCTAGACCCTCGCTGGTAATGTTTCACTGAATCCCGTTCGTGTCGCACCGTACGTCACGGTGCGGACATTATATACGTCTATAACGTTATATATCCTAACCTGAGGCAACCTAACATCTCAAATGTAGTATTTTACAACATTCCTGGCGGGTCGGCCCCTACTTCTCGGCGGAAACATTATATACGTCTACAACGTAATGTAACCTAACCTAACCCATCTAGCCCCTCGCTGGTAATGTTTTACAGAATCCCGGTCGTGTCGGCCCGTACTTCTCGGTGGGAAAATTGTATGCGTCTATAACGTTATATATCCTAACCTAAGGCAACCTAACATCTCAAATGTAGTATTTTACAACATTCCAGGCGAGTCGGCCCCTATTTCTCGGTGGGAACATTATATACGTCCATAACGTAATATAACCTAAGCTAACCCATCTAGCCCCTCGCTGGTAATGCTTTACAGAATCCAGTGCGTGTCGTCCCGTACGTCTCGGTGGGGAAATTGTATACGTCTATAACGTTATATATCCTAACCTAAGGCAACCTAACATATCGGATGTAGTATTTTACAACATTCCTGGCGGGTCGGCCCCTACTTCTCGGCGGGAACATTATATACGTCTACAACGTAATGTAACCTAACCTAACCCATCTAGCCCCTCGCTGGTAATGTTTTACAGAATCCCGGTCGTGTCGGCCCGTACTTCTCGGTGGGAAAATTGTATGCGTCTATAACGTTATATATCCTAACCTAAGGCAACCTAACATCTCAAATGTAGTATTTTACAACATTCCAGGCGAGTCGGCCCCTATTTCTCGGTGGGAACATTATATACGTCCATAACGTAATATAACCTAAGCTAACCCATCTAGCCCCTCGCTGGTAATGTTTTACAGAATCCAGTTCGTGTCGTCCCGTACGTCTCGGTGGGGAAATTGCATGCGTCTATAACGTTATATATCCTAACCTAAGGCAACCTAACATATCGGATGTAGTACTTTACAACATTCATGGCGTGGCGGAACCTACTTCTCAGTGGGAACATTATATAAGTCTATATCGTAATATAACCTAATCTAACCCATCTAGACCCTCGCTGGTAATGTTTCACTGAATCCCGTTCGTGTCGCCCCGTACGTCACGGTGCGGACATTATATACGTCTATAACTTTATATATCCTAACCTAAGGCAACTTAACATATCGGATGTAGTATTTTACAACATTCCTGGCGGGGCGGACCCTACTTCTCGGTGGGAACATTATATAAGTCTATATCGTAATATAACCTAATCTAACCCATCTAGACCCTCGCTGGTAATGTTTCACTGAATCCCGTTCGTGTCGCACCGTACGTCACGGTGCGGACATTATATACGTCTATAACGTTATATATCCTAACCATAGGCAACCCAACATCGCAAATGTAGTATTTTACAACATTCCAGGCGGGTCGGCCCCTATTTCTCAGTGGGAACATTATATACGTCCATAACGTAATATAACCTAACCTAACCCATCTAGCCCCTCGCTTGTAATGTTTTACAGAATCCAGTGCGTGTCGTCCCGTACGTCTCGGTGGGGAAATTGTATACGTCTATAACGTTATATATCCTAACCTAAGGCAATCTAACATATCGGATGTAGTACTTTACAACATTCCTAGCGTGGCGGAACCTACTTCTCGGTGGGAACATTATATAAGTCTATATCGTAATATAACCTAATCTAATCCATCTAGACCCTCGCTGGTAATGTTTCACTGAATCCCGTTCGTGTCGGCCCGTACTTCTCGGTGAGAAAATTGTATGCGTCTATAACGTTATATATCCTAACCTAAGGCAACCTAACATCTCAAATGTAGTATTTTACAACATTCCAGGCGAGTCGGCCCCTATTTCTCGGTGGGAACATTATATACGTCCATAACGTAATATAACCTAACCTAACCCATCTAGCCCCTCGCTGGTAATGCTTTACAGAATCCAGTGCGTGTCGTCCCGTACGTCTCGGTGGGGAAATTGTATACGTCTATAACGTTATATATCCTAACCTGAGGCAACCTAACATCTCAAATGTAGTATTTTACAACATTCCTGGCGGGTCGGCCCCTACTTCTCGGCGGGAACATTATATACGTCTACAACGTAATGTAACCTAACCTAACCCATCTAGCCCCTCGCTGGTAATGTTTTACAGAATCCAGTTCGTGTCGTCCCGTACGTCTCGTTGGGGACATTGTATGCGTCTATAACGTTATATATCCTAACCTAAGGCAACCTAACAGCTCGGATGTAGTATTTTACAACATTCATGGCGGGGCGGAAACTACTTCTCGTTGGGTACATTATATACGTCTATAACGTAATATAACCTAACCTAACCCATCTAGACCCACGCTGGTAATGTTTCACAGAATCCCGTTCGTCTCGCCCCGTACTTCACAGTTCGGACATTATATACGTCTATAACGTTATATATCCCAACCTAAGGCAACCTAACATATCGGACGTAGTATTTTACAACATTCCTGGCGTGGCGGAACCTACTTCTCGGTGGGAACATTATATAAGTCTATATCGTAATATAACCTAATCTAATTCATCTAGACCCTCGCTGGTAATGTTTCACTGAATCCCGTTCGTGTCGCCCCGTACGTCACGGTGCGGACATTATATACGTCTATAACGTTATATATCCTAACCTGAGGCAACCTAACATCTCAAATGTAGTATTTTACAACATTCCTGGCGGGTCGGCCCCTACTTCTCGGCGGGAACATTATATACGTCTACAACGTAATATAACCTAATCTAACCCATCTAGCCCCTCGCTGGTAATGTTTTACAGAATCCAGTTCGTGTCGTCCCGGACGTCTCGTTGGGGACATTGTATGCGTCTATAACGTTATATATCCTAACCTAAGGCAACTTAACATCTTGGATGTAGTATTTTACAACATTCATGGCGTGGCGGAACCTACTTCTCGGTGGGAACATTATATAAGTCTATATCGTAATATAACCTAATATAACCCATCTAGACCCTCGCTGGTAATGTTTCACTGAATACCGTTCGTGTCGCACCGTACGTCACGGTGCGGACATTATATACGTCTATAACGTTATATTTCCTAACCTAAGGCAACCTAACAACTCAAATGTAGTATTTTACAACATTCCTGGAGGGTCGGCCCCTACTTCTCGGCGGGAACATTATATACGTCTACAACGTAATGTAACCTAACCTAACCCATCTAGCCCCTCGCTGGTAATGCTTTACAGAATCCAGTGCGTGTCGTCCCGTACGTCTCGGTGGGCAAATTGTACACGTCTATAACGTTATATATCCTAACCTAAGGCAACCTAACATATCGGATGTAGTATTTTACAACATTCCTGGCGGGGCGGAACCTACTTCTCGGTGGGAACATTATATACGTCCATAACGTAATATAACCTAACCTAACCCATCTAGCCCCTCGCTGGTAATGTTTTACAGAATCTAGTTCGTGTCGTCCCGTACGTCTCGGTGGGGAAATTATATACGTCTATAACGTTATATATCCTAACCTAAGGCAACCTAACATCTCGGATGTAGTATTTTACAACATTCCTGGCGGGGCGGAACCTACTTCTCGGTGGGAACATTATATAAGTCTATATCGTAATATAACCTAACTTAACCCATCTAGACCCTCGCTGGTAATGTTTCACAGAATCCCGTTCGTGTCGCCCCGTACGTCACGGTGCGGACATTATATACGTCTATAACGTTATATATCCTAACCTGAGGCAACCTAACATCTCAAATGTAGTATTTTACAACATTCCTGGCGGGTCGGCCCCTACTTCTCGGCGGGAACATTATATACGTCCATAACGTAATATAACCTAACCTAACCCATCTAGCCCCTCGCTGGTAATGCTTTACAGAATCCAGTGCGTGTCGTCCCGTACGTCTCGGTGGGGAAATTGTATACGTCTATAACGTTATATATCCTAACCTAAGGCAACCTAACATCTCGGATGTAGTATTTTACAACATTCCTGGTGGGTCGCCCCCTACTTCTCGGTGGGAACATTATATAAGTCTATATCGTAATATAACCTAATCTAATTCATCTAGACCCTCGCTGGTAATGTTTCACTGAATCCCGTTCGTGTCGCCCCGTACGTCACGGTGCGGACATTATATACGTCTATAACGTTATATATCCTAACCTGAGGCAACCTAACATCTCAAATGTAGTATTTTACAACATTCCTGGCGGGTCGGCCCCTACTTCTCGGCGGGAACATTATATACGTCTACAACGTAATATAACCTAATCTAACCCATCTAGCCCCTCGCTGGTAATGTTTTACAGAATCCACTTCCTGTCGTCCCGGACGTCTCGTTGGGGACATTGTATGCGTCTATAACGTTATATATCCTAACCTAAGGCAACTTAACATCTTGGATGTAGTATTTTACAACATTCATGGCGTGGCGGAACCTACTTCTCGGTGGGAACATTATATAAGTCTATATCGTAATATAACCTAATCTAACCCATCTAGACCCTCGCTGGTAATGTTTCACTGAATCCCGTTCGTGTCGCCCCGTACGTCACGGTGCGGACATTATATACGTCTATAACTTTATATATCATAACCTGAGGCAACCTAACATCTCAAATGTAGTATTTTACAACATTCCTGGAGGGTCGGCCCCTACTTCTCGGCGGGAACATTATATACGTCCATAACGTAATATAACCTAACCTAACCCATCTAGCCCCTCGCTGGTAATGTTTTACAGAATCCAGTTCGTGTCGTCCCGTACGTCTCGGTGGGGAAATTGCATGCGTCTATAACGTTATATATCCTAACCTAAGGCAACCTAACATATCGGATGTAGTATTTTACAACATTCATGGCGTGGCGGAACCTACTTCTCGGTGGGAACATTATATAAGTCTATATCGTAATATAACCTAATCTAACCCATCTAGACCCTCGCTGGTAATGTTTCACTGAATCCCGTTCGTGTCGCCCCGTACGTCACGGTGCGGACATTATATACGTCTATAACTTTATATATCCTAACCTGAGGCAACCTAACATCTCAAATGTAGTATTTTACAACATTCCTGGCGGGTCGGCCCCTACTTCTCGGCGGGAACATTATATACGTCTACAACGTAATGTAACCTAACCTAACCCATCTAGCTCCTCGCTGGTAATGTTTTACAGAATCCCGGTCGTGTCGGCCCGTATTTCTCGGTGGGAAAATTGTATGCGTCTATAACGTTATATATCCTAACCTAAGACAAACCTAACATCTCAAATGTAGTATTTTACAACATTCCAGGCGAGTCGGCCCCTATTTCTCGGTGGGAACATTATATACGTCCATAACGTAATATAACCTAACCTAACCCATCTAGCCCCTCGCTGGTAATGCTTTACAGAATCCAGTGCGTGTCGTCCCGTACGTCTCGGTGGGGAAATTGTATACGTCTATAACGTTATATATCCTAACCTAAGGCAACATAACATATCGGATGTAGTACTTTACAACATTCCTGGCGTGGCGGAACCTACTTCTCGGTGGGAACATTATATAAGTCTATATCGTAATATAACCTAATCTAATTCATCTAGACCCTCGTTGGTAATGTTTCACTGAATCCCGTTCGTGTCGCCCCGTACGTCACGGTGCGGACATTATATACGTCTATAACGTTATATATCCTAACCTGAGGCAACCTAACATCTCAAATGTAGTATTTTACAACATTCCTGGCGGGTCGGCCCCTACTTCTCGGCGGGAACATTATATACGTCTACAACGTAATATAACCTAATCTAACCCATCTAGCCCCTCGCTGGTAATGTTTTACAGAATCCACTTCGTGTCGTCCCGGACGTCTCGTTGGGGACATTGTATGCGTCTATAACGTTATATATCCTAACCTAAGGCAACTTAACATCTTGGATGTAGTATTTTACAACATTCATGGCGTGGCGGAACCTACTTCTCGGTGGGAACATTATATAAGTCTATATCGTAATATAACCTAATCTAACCCATCTAGACCCTCGCTGGTAATGTTTCACTGAATCCCGTTCGTGTCGCCCCGTACGTCACGGTGCGGACATTATATACGTCTATAACTTTATATATCATAACCTGAGGCAACCTAACATCTCAAATGTAGTATTTTACAACATTCCTGGAGGGTCGGCCCCTACTTCTCGGCGGGAACATTATATACGTCCACAACGTAATATAACCTAACCTAACCCATCTAGCCCCTCGCTGGTAATGTTTTACAGAATCCAGTTCGTGTCGTCCCGTACGTCTCGGTGGGGAAATTGCATGCGTCTATAACGTTATATATCCTAACCTAAGGCAACCTAACATATCGGATGTAGTATTTTACAACATTCATGGCGTGGCGGAACCTACTTCTCGGTGGGAACATTATATAAGTCTATATCGTAATATAACCTAATCTAACCCATCTAGACCCTCGCTGGTAATGTTTCACTGAATCCCGTTCGTGTCGCCCCGTACGTCACGGTGCGGACATTATATACGTCTATAACTTTATATATCCTAACCTGAGGCAACCTAACATCTCAAATGTAGTATTTTACAACATTCCTGGCGGGTCGGCCCCTACTTCTCGGCGGGAACATTATATACGTCTACAACGTAATGTAACCTAACCTAACCCATCTAGCTCCTCGCTGGTAATGTTTTACAGAATCCCGGTCGTGTCGGCCCGTATTTCTCGGTGGGAAAATTGTATGCGTCTATAACGTTATATATCCTAACCTAAGACAAACCTAACATCTCAAATGTAGTATTTTACAACATTCCAGGCGAGTCGGCCCCTATTTCTCGGTGGGAACATTATATACGTCCATAACGTAATATAACCTAACCTAACCCATCTAGCCCCTCGCTGGCAATGCTTTACAGAATCCAGTGCGTGTCGTCCCGTACGTCTCGGTGGGGAAATTGTACACGTCTATAACGTTATATATCCTAACCTAAGGCAACCTAACATATCGGATGTAGTATTTTACAACATTCCTGGCGGGGCGGAACCTACTTCTCGGTGGGAACATTATATACGTCCATAACGTAATATAACCTAACCTAACCCATCTAGCCCCTCGCTGGTAATGTTTTACAGAATCTAGTTCGTGTCGTCCCGTACGTCTCGGTGGGGAAATTAAATACGTCTATAACGTTATATATCCTAACCTAAGGCAACCTAACATCTCGGATGTAGTATTTTACAACATTCCTGGCGGGGCGGAACCTACTTCTCGGTGGGAACATTATATAAGTCTATATCGTAATATAACCTAACTTAACCCATCTAGACCCTCGCTGGTAATGTTTCACAGAATCCCGTTCGTGTCACCCGTACGTCACTGTGCGGACATTATATACGTCTATAACGTTATATATCCTAACCTAACGCAACCTAACATCTCGAATGTAGTATTTTACAACATTCCACTCGGGTCGGCCCCTAATTCTCGTTGGGTAAATTATATACGTCTATAACGTAATATAACCTAACCTAACACATCTAGCCCCTCGCTGGTAATGTTTTACAGAATCCCGGTCGTGTCAGCCCGTTCTTCTCGGTGGGGACATTATATGCGTCTAGAACGTTATATATCCTAACCTAAGGCAACCTAACATCTCGGATGTAGTATTTTACAACATTCCTGGTGGGTCGCCCCCTACTTCTCGGTGGGAACATTATATACGTCTACAACGTAATATTACCTAACCTAACCCATCTAGCCCCTCGCTGGTAATCTTTTACAGAATCCAGTTCGTGTCGCCCCGTACGTCACGGTGCGGACATTATATACGTCTATAACGTTATATATCCTAACCTGAGGCAACCTAACATCTCAAATGTAGTATTTTACAACATTCCTGGCTGGTCGGCCCCTACTTCTCGGCGGGAACATTATATACGTCTACAACGTAATGTAACCTAACTTAACCCATCTAGCCGCTCGCTGGTAATGTTTTACAGAATCCCGGTCGTGTCGGCCCGTACTTCTCGGTGGGAAAATTGTATGCGTCTATAACGTTATATATCCTAACCTAAGGCAACCTAACATCTCAAATGTAGTATTTTACAACATTCCAGGCGAGTCGGCCCCTATTTCTCGGTGGGAACATTATATACGTCCATAACGTAATTAAACCTAACCTAACCCACCTAGGCCCTCGCTGGTAATGCTTTACAGAATCCAGTGCGTGTCGTCCCGTACGTCTCGGTGGGGAAATTGTACACTTCTATAACGTTATATATCCTAACCTAAGGCAACCTAACATATCGGATGTAGTATTTTACAACATTCCTGGCGGGGCGGAACCTACTTCTCGGTGGGAACATTATATACGTCCATAACGTAATATAACCTAACCTAACCCATCTAGCCCCTCGCTGGTAATGTTTTACAGAATCTAGTTCGTGTCGTCCCGTACGTCTCGGTGGCGAAATTGTATGCGTCTATAACGTTATATATCCTATCCTAAGGCAACCTAACATATCGGATGTAGTATTTTACAACATGCCTGGCGGGGCGGAATCTACTTCTCGGTGGGAACATTATATACGTCCATAACGTAATATAACCTAACCTAACCCATCCAGCCCCTCGCTGGTAATGTTTTACAGAATCCAGTTCGTGTCGTCCCGTACGTCTCGGTGGGGAAATTGCATGCGTCTATAACGTTATATATCCTAACCTAAGGCAACCTAACATATCGGATGTAGTACTTTGCAACATTCCTGGCGTGGCGGAACCTACTTCTCGGTGGGAACATTAGATAAGTCTATATCGTAATATAACCTAACCTAACCCATCTAGACCCACGCTGGTAATGTTTCACAGAATCCCGTTTGTGTCGCCCCGTACTTCACAGTTCGGACATTATATACGTCTATAACGTTATATATCCTAACCTAAGGCAACCTAACATCTCGGATGTAGTATTTTACAACATTCCTGGCGGGGCGGAACCTACTTCTCGGTGGGAACATTATATACGTCTACAACGTGATATAACCTAACCTAACCCATCTAGCCCCTCACTGGTAATGTTTTACAGAATCCCGGTCGTGTCGGCCCGTACTTCTCGGTGGGAAAATTGTATGCGTCTGTAACGTTATATATCGTAACCTAAGGCAACTTAACATATCGGATGTAGTATTTTACAACATTCCTGGCGGGGCGGACCCTACTTCTCGGTGGGAACATTATATAAGTCTATAACGTAATATAACCTAATCTAACCCATCTAGACCCTCGCTGGTAATGTTTCACTGAATCCCGTTCGTGTCGCACCGTACGTCACGGTGCGGACATTATATACGTCTATAACGTTATATATCCTAACCATAGGCAACCCAATATCGCAAATGTAGTATTTTACAACATTCCAGGCGGGTTGGCCCCTATTTCTCGGTGGGAACATTATATACGTCCATAACGTAATATAACCTAACCTAACCCATCTAGCCCCTCGCTGGTAATGTTTTACAGAATCCAGTGCGTGTCGTCCCGTACGTCTCGGTGGGGAAATTGTATACGTCTATAACGTTATATATCCTAACCTAAGGCAACCTAACATATCGGATGTAGTACTTTACAACATTCCTGGCGTGGCGGAACCTACTTCTCGGTGGGAACATTATATAAGTCTATATCGTAATATAACCTAATCTAATCCATCTAGACCCTCGCTGGTAATGTTTCACTGAATCCCGTTCGTGTCGCCCCGTATGTCACGGTCCGGACATTATATACGTCTATAACGTTATATATCCTAACCTGAGGCAACCTAACATCTCAAATGTAGTATTTTACAACATTCCACTCGGGTCGGCCCCTAATTCTCGTTGGGTACATTATATTCGTCTATAAGGTAATATAACCTAACCCATCACATCTAGCCCCTCGCTGGTAATGTCTCACAGAATCCCGGTCGTGTCGGCCCGTACTTCTCAGTGGGGACATTATATGCGTCTAGAATGTTATGTATCCTAACCTAAGGCAAACTAACGTCTCGGATGTAATATTTTACAACATTCCAGGCGGGTCGGCTCCTACTTCTCGGTGGGAACATTATGTACGTCTACATCGTAATATTACCTAACCTAACCCATCTAGCCCCTCGCTGGAAATGTTTTACAGAATCCAGTTCGTGTCGTCCCGTACGTCTCGGTGGGGACATTATATACGTCTATATCGTAATATAACCTAATCTAACCCATTTAGCACCTCGCTGGTAACGTTTTACAGAATCCCGGTCGTGTCGCGACCGTACTTCTCGGTGGGGAAATTATATGCGTCTAGAACGTCATATATCCTAACCTAAGGCAACCTAACATCTCGGATGTAGTATTTTACAACATTCCTGGCGGGTCGGCCCATACTTCTCGGTGGGAACATTATATATGTCTACAACGTAATATTACCTAACCTAACCCATCTAGCCCCTCGCTGGTAATGTTTTACAGAATCCAGTTCGTGTCGTCCCGTACGTCTCGGTGGCGAAATTGTATGCGTCTATAACGTTATATATCCTATCCTAAGGCAACCTAACATATCGGATGTAGTATTTTACAACATGCCTGGCGGGGCGGAATCTACTTCTCGGTGGGAACATTATATACGTCCATAACGTAATATAACCTAACCTAACCCATCCAGCCCCTCGCTGGTAATGTTTTACAGAATCCAGTTCGTGTCGTCCCGTACGTCTCGGTGGGGAAATTGCATGCGTCTATAACGTTATATATCCTAACCTAAGGCAACCTAACATATCGGATGTAGTACTTTGCAACATTCCTGGCGTGGCGGAACCTACTTCTCGGTGGGAACATTAGATAAGTCTATATCGTAATATAACCTAACCTAACCCATCTAGACCCACGCTGGTAATGTTTCACAGAATCCCGTTTGTGTCGCCCCGTACTTCACAGTTCGGACATTATATACGTCTATAACGTTATATATCCTAACCTAAGGCAACCTAACATCTCGGATGTAGTATTTTACAACATTCCTGGCGGGGCGGAACCTACTTCTCGGTGGGAACATTATATACGTCTACAACGTGATATAACCTAACCTAACCCATCTAGCCCCTCACTGGTAATGTTTTACAGAATCCCGGTCAAGTCGGCCCGTACTTCTCGGTGGGAAAATTGTATGCGTCTGTAACGTTATATATCGTAACCTAAGGCAACTTAACATATCGGATGTAGTATTTTACAACATTCCTGGCGGGGCGGACCCTACTTCTCGGTGGGAACATTATATAAGTCTATAACGTAATATAACCTAATCTAACCCATCTAGACCCTCGCTGGTAATGTTTCACTGAATCCCGTTCGTGTCGCACCGTACGTCACGGTGCGGACATTATATACGTCTATAACGTTATATATCCTAACCATAGGCAACCCAACATCGCAAATGTAGTATTATACAACATTCCAGGCGGGTTGGCCCCTATTTCTCGGTGGGAACATTATATACGTCCATAACGTAATATAACCTAACCTAACCCATCTAGCCCCTCGCTGGTAATGTTTTACAGAATCCAGTGCGTGTCGTCCCGTACGTCTCGGTGGGGAAATTGTATACGTCTATAACGTTATATATCCTAACCTAAGGCAACCTAACATATCGGATGTAGTACTTTACAACATTCCTGGCGTGGCGGAACCTACTTCTCGGTGGGAACATTATATAAGTCTATATCGTAATATAACCTAATCTAATCCATCTAGACCCTCGCTGGTAATGTTTCACTGAATCCCGTTCGTGTCGCCCCGTATGTCACGGTCCGGACATTATATACGTCTATAACGTTATATATCCTAACCTGAGGCAACCTAACATCTCAAATGTAGTATTTTACAACATTCCACTCGGGTCGGCCCCTAATTCTCGTTGGGTACATTATATTCGTCTATAAGGTAATATAACCTAACCCATCACATCTAGCTCCTCGCTGGTAATGTCTCACAGAATCCCGGTCGTGTCGGCCCGTACTTCTCAGTGGGGACATTATATGCGTCTAGAATGTTATGTATCCTAACCTAAGGCAAACTAACGTCTCGGATGTAATATTTTACAACATTCCAGGCGGGTCGGCACCTACTTCTCGGTGGGAACATTATGTACGTCTACATCGTAATATAATCTAACCTAACCCATCTAGCCCCTCGCTGGGTATGTTTTACAGAATCCAGTTCGTGTCGTCCCGTACGTATCGTTCGGGACATTGTATGCGTCTATAACGGTATATATCCTAACCTAAGGCAACCTAACATCTCTGATGTAGTATTTTACAACATTCCTGGCGGGGCGGCCCCTACTTCTCGGTGGGAAAATTATATACGTCTACAACGTAATATTACCTAACCTAAACCATCTAGCCCCTCGCTGGTAATGTTTTACAGAATCCAGTTCGTGTCGTCCCGTACGTCACGGTGGGGAAATTGTATACGTCTATAACGTTATATATCCTAACCTAAGGCAACCTAACATATCGGATGTAGTATTTTCCAAAATTCCTGGCGGGTCGGCCCCTACTTCTCGGTGGGAACATTATATACGTCTACAACGTAATATAACCTAACCTAACCCATCTAGCCCCTCGCTGGGTATGTTTTACAGAATCCAGTTCGTGTCGTCCCGTACGTCTCGTTCGGGACATTGTATGCGTCTATAACGTTATATATCCTAACCTAAGGCAACCTAACATCTCGGATGTAGTATTTTACAACATTCCTGGCGGGGCGGAAACTACTTCTCGGTGGGAACATTATATAAGTCTACAACGTAATATTACCTAACCTAAGCCATCTAGCCCCTCGCTGGTAATGTTTTACAGAATCCAGTTCGTGTCGTCCTGTACGTCTCGGTGGGGACATTATATACTTCTATATCGTAATATAACCTAACCTAACCCATTTAGCCCCTCGCTGGTAATGGTTTACAGAATCCAGTTCGTGTCGTCCCGTACGTCTCGGTGCGGACATTATATAAGTCTCTAACCTTATATATCCTAACCTAAGGCAGCCTAACATCTCGGATGTAGTATTTTCCAAAATACCTGGCGGGTCGGCCCCTACTTCTCGGTGGGAACATTATATACGTCTACAACGTAATATTACCTAACCTAACCCATCTAGCCCCTCGCTGGTAATGTTTTACAGAATCCCGTTCGTGTCGTGCCGTACGTCTCGGTGCGGACATTATATAAGTCTATAACGTTATATTTCCTAACCTAAGGCAACCTAACATCTCAAATGTAGTATTTTACAACATTCCAGGCGAGTCGGCCCCTACTTCTCGGTGGGAACATTATATACGTCAATAACGTAATATAACCTAACCTAATCCATCTAGCCCCTCGCTGGTAATGTTTTACAGAATCCAGTGCGTGTCGTCCCGTACGTCTCGGTGGGGAAATTGTATACGTCTATAACGTTATATGTCCTAACCGAAGGCAACCTAACATCTCGGATGTAGTATTTTACAACATTCCTGGCGGGGCGGAACCTACTTCTCGGTGGTAACATTATATAAGTCTATATCGTAATATAACCTAACCTAACCCATCTAGACCCTCGCTGGTAATGTTTTACAGAATCCAGTTCGTGTCGTCCCGTACGTCTCGGTGGGGACATTATATACGTCTATATCGTAATATAACCTAACCTAACCCATTTAGCCCCTCGCCGGTAATGTTTTACAGAATCCAGTTCGTGTCGTCCCGTACGTCTCGGTGCGGACATTCTATAAGTCTCCAACCTTATATATCATAACCTAAGGCAGCCTAACATCTCGGATGTAGTATTTTCCAAAATACCTGGCGGGTCGGCCCCTACTTCTCGGTGGGAACATTATATACGTCTACAACGTAATATTACCTAACCTAACCCATCTAGCCCCTCGCTGGGAATGTTTTACAGAATCTAGTTCGTGTCGTCCCGTACGTCTCGTTCGGGACATTGTATGCGTCTATAACGTTATATATCCTAACCTAAGGCAACCTAACATCTCGGATGTAGTATTTTACAACATTCCTGGCGGGGCGGAAACTACTTCTCGGTGGGAACATTATATACGTCTACAACATAATATTACCTATCCTAACCCATCTAGCCCCTCGCTGGTAATGTTTTACAGAATCCCAGTCGTGTCGGCCCGTACTTCTCGGTGGGGAAATTATATGCGTCTAGAACGTTATATATCCTAACGTAAGGCTATCTAACTTCTCGGTCGTCGTATTTACCAAAATTCCTGGCGGGTCGGCCCCTACTTCTCGGTGGGAACATTATATACGTCTACAACGTAATATAACCTAAGCTAACCCACCTAGCCCATCGGCGGTAATGTTATACAGAATCCCGTTCGTGTTGTCCCGTACGTATCGGTGCGGACATTATATAAGTCTATAACGTTATATGTCCTAACCGAAGGCAACCTAACATCTCGGATGTAGTATTTTACAACATTCCTGGCGGGGCGGAACCTACTTCTAGGTGGGAACATTATATAAGTCTATATCGTAATATAACCTAACCTAACCCATCTAGACCCTCGCTGGTAATGTTTTACAGAATCAAGTTCGTGTCGTCCCGTACATCTCGGTGGGGACATTATATACGTCTATATCGTAATATAACCTAACCTAACCCATTTAGCCCCTCGCTGGTAATGTTTTACAGAATCCAGTTCGTGTCGTCCCGTGCGTCTCGGTGCGGACATTATATAAGTCTCCAACCTTATATATCATAACCTAAGGCAGCCTAACATCTCGGATGTAGTATTTTCCAAAATACCTGGCGGGTCGGCCCCTACTTCTCGGTGGGAACATTATATACGTCTACAACGTAATATTACCTAACCTAACCCATCTAGCCCCTCGCTGGGAATGTTTCACTGAATACCGTTCGTGTCGCACCGTACGTCACGGTGCGGACATTATATACGTCTATAACGTTATATTTCCTAACCTAAGGCAACCTAACATCTCAAATGTAGTATTTTACAACATTCCAGGCGAGTCGGCCCCTATTTCTCGGTGGGAACATTATATACGTCAATAACGTAATATAACCTAACCTAACCCATTTAGCCCCTCGCCGGTAATGTTTTACAGAATCCAGTTCGTGTCGTCCCGTACGTCTCGGTGCGGACATTCTATAAGTCTCCAACCTTATATATCATAAACTAAGGCAGCCTAACATCTCGGATGTAGTATTTTCCAAAATACCTGGCGAGTCGGCCCCTACTTCTCGGTGGGAACATTATATACGTCTACAACGTAATATTACCTAACCTAACCCATCTAGCCCTCGCTGGGAATGTTTTACAGAATCTAGTTCGTGTCGTCCCGTACGTCTCGTTCGGGACATTGTATGCGTCTATAACGTTATATATCCTAACCTAAGGCAACCTAACATCTCGGATGTAGTATTTTACAACATTCCTGGCGGGGCGGAAACTACTTCTCGGTGGGAACATTATATACGTCTACAACATAATATTACCTATCCTAACCCATCTAGCCCCTCGCTGGTAATGTTTTACAGAATCCCAGTCGTGTCGGCCCGTACTTCTCGGTGGGGAAATTGTATACGTCTATAACGTTATATATCCTAACCTAACGCAACCTAACATATCGGATGTAGTATTTTACAACATTCCTGGCGGGGCGGAACCTACTTCTCGGTGGGAACATTATATAAGTCTATATCGTAATATAACCTAATCTAACCCATCTAGACCCTCGCTGGTAATGTTTCACAGAATCCCGTTCGTGTCACCCGTACGTCACGGTGGGGACATTGTATGCGTCTATAACGTTATATATCCTAACGTAGGGCTATCTAACTTCTCGGTTGTCGTATTTTCCAAAATTCCTGGCGGGTCGGCTCCTACTTCTCGGTTGGAACATTATATACGTCTACAACGTAATATAACCTAACCTAACCCATCTAGCCCCTCGCTGCTAATGTTTTACAGAATCGCGTTCGTGTCGTGCCGTACGTCTCGGTGCGGACATTATATAAGTCTATAACGTTCTATATCCTAACCTAAGGCAACCTAACATCTCGAATGTAGTATTTCACAACATACCGCTGTGAAACATTACCAGCGAGGGTCTAGATGGGTTAGATTAGGTTATATTACGATATAGACTTATATAATGTTCCCACCGAGAAGTAGGTTCCGCCCCGCCAGGAATGTTGTAAAATACTACATCCGATATGTTAGGTTGCCTTAGGTTAGGATATATAACGTTATAGACGTATACAATTTCCCCACCGAGACGTATCCTAATATTACCTAACCTAACCCATCTAGCCCCTCGCTGGTAATGTTTTACAGAATCGCGTTCGAGTCGTGCCGTACGTCTCGGTGCGGCCATTATATAAGTCTATAACGTTCTATATCCTAACCTCAGGCAACCTAACATCTCGAATGTAGTATTTCACAACATACCGCTGTGAAACATTACCAGCGAGGGTCTAGATGGGTTAGATTAGGTTATATTACGATATAGACTTATATAATGTTCCCACCGAGAAGTAGGTTCCGCCCCGCCAGGAATGTTGTAAAATACTACATCCGATATGTTAGGTTGCCTTAGGTTAGGGTATATAACGTTATAGACGTATACAATTTCCCCACCGAGACGTATCCTAATATTACCTAACCTAACCCATCTAGCCCCTCGCTGGTAATGTTTTACAGAATCGCGTTCGTGTCGTGCCGTACGTCTCGGTGCGGCCATTATATAAGTCTATAACGTTCTATATCCTAACCTAAGGCAACCTAACATCTCGAATGTAGTATTTCACAACATACCGCTGTGAAACATTACCAGCGAGGGTCTAGATGGGTTAGATTAGGTTATATTACGATATAGACTTATATAATGTTCCCACCGGGGAAGTAGGTTCCGCCCCGCCAGGAATGTTGTAAAATACTACATCCGATATGTTAGGTTGCCTTAGGTTAGGGTATATAACGTTATAGACGTATACAATTTCCCCACCGAGACGTATCCTAATATTACCTAACCTAACCCATCTAGCCCCTCGCTGGTAATGTTTTACAGAATCCCGTTCGTGTCGTGCCGTACGTCTCGGTGCGGACATTATATAAGTCTATAACGTTCTATATCCTAACCTAAGGCAACCTAACATCTCGAATGTAGTATTTCACAACATACCACGGTGAAACATTACCAGCGAGGGTCTAGATGGGTTAGATTAGGTTATATTACGATATAGACTTATATAATGTTCCCACCGAGAAGTAGGTTCCGCCCCGCTAGGAATGTTGTAAAATACTACATCCGATATGTTAGGTTGCCTTAGGTTAGGATATATAACGTTATAGACGTATACAATTTCCCCACCGAGACGTATCCTAATATTACCTAACCTAACCCATCTAGCCCCTCGCTGGTAATGTTTTACAGAATCCCGGTCGTTTCGGCCCGTACTTCCCGGTGGGGAAATTATATGCGTCTAGAACGTTATATATCCTAACCTAAGGCAACCTAACATCTCGGATGTAGTATTTTACAACATTCCTGGCGGGTCGGCCCCTACTTCTCGGTGGGAACATTATATACGTCTACAACGTAACATTACCTAACCTAACCCATCCAGCCCCTCGCTGGTAATGATTTACAGAATCCAGTTCGTGTCATCCCGTACGTCTCGGTGGGGAAATTGTATGCGTCTATAACGTTATATATCCTAACCTAAGGCAACCTAACATATCGGATGTAGTATTTTACAACATTCCTGGCGGGGCGGAACCTACTTCTCGGTAGGAACATTATATAAGTCTATATCGTAATACAACCTAATCTAACCCATCTAGACCCTCGCTGGTAATGTTTCACTGAATACCGTTCGTGTCGCACCGTACGTCACGGTGCGGACATTATATACGTCTATAACGTTATATTTCCTAACCTAAGGCAACCTAACATCTCAAATGTAGTATTTTACAACATTCCAGGCGAGTCGGCCCCTACTTCTCCGTGGGAACATTATATACGTCAATAACGTAATATAACCTAACCTAATCCATCTAGCCCCTCGCTGGTAATGTTTTACAGAATCCAGTGCGTGTCGTCCCGTACGTCTCGGTGGGGAAATTGTATACGTCTATAACGTTATATGTCCTAACCGAAGGCAACCTAACATCTCGGATGTAGTATTTTACAACATTCCTGGCGGGGCGGAACCTACTTCTCGGTGGTAACATTATATAAGTCTATATCGTAATATAACCTAACCTAACCCATCTAGACCCTCGCTGGTAATGTTTTACAGAATCCAGTTCGTGTCGTCCCGTACGTCTCGGTGGGGACATTATATACGTCTATATCGTAATATAACCTAACCTAACCCATTTAGCCCCTCGCCGGTAATGTTTTACAGAATCCAGTTCGTGTCGTCCCGTACGTCTCGGTGCGGGCATTCTATAAGTCTCCAACCTTATATATCATAACCTAAGGCAGCCTAACATCTCGGATGTAGTATTTTCCAAAATACCTGGCGGGTCGGCCCCTACTTCTCGGTGGGAACATTATATACGTCTACAACGTAATATTACCTAACCTAACCCATCTAGCCCCTCGCTGGGAATGTTTTACAGAATCTAGTTCGTGTCGTCCCGTACGTCTCGTTCGGGACATTGTATGCGTCTATAACGTTATATATCCTAACCTAAGGCAACCTAACATCTCGGATGTAGTATTTTACAACATTCCTGGCGGGGCGGAAACTACTTCTCGGTGGGAACATTATATACGTCTACAACATAATATTACCTATCCTAACCCATCTAGCCCCTCGCTGGTAATGTTTTACAGAATCCCAGTCGTGTCGGCCCGTACTTCTCGGTGGGGAAATTATATGCGTCTAGAACGTTATATATCCTAACGTAAGGCTATCTAACTTCTCGGTCGTCGTATTTTCCAAAATTCCTGGCGGGTCGGCCCCTACTTCTCGGTGGGAACATTATATACGTCTACAACGTAATATAACCTAAGCTAACCCACCTAGCCCATCGGCGGTAATGTTATACAGAATCCCGTTCGTGTTGTCCCGTACGTATCGGTGCGGACATTATATAAGTCTATAACGTTATATGTCCTAACCGAAGGCAACCTAACATCTCGGATGTAGTATTTTACAACATTCCTGGCGGGGCGGAACCTACTTCTAGGTGGGAACATTATATAAGTCTATATCGTAATATAACCTAACCTAACCCATCTAGACCCTCGCTGGTAATGTTTTACAGAATCCAGTTCGTGTCGTCCCGTACATCTCGGTGGGGACATTATATACGTCTATATCGTAATATAACCTAACCTAACCCATTTAGCCCCTCGCTGGTAATGTTTTACAGAATCCAGTTCGTGTCGTCCCGTGCGTCTCGTTGCGGACATTATATAAGTCTCCAACCTTATATATCATAACCTAAGGCAGCCTAACATCTCGGATGTAGTATTTTCCAAAATACCTGGCGGGTCGGCCCCTACTTCTCGGTGGGAACATTATATACGTCTACAACGTAATATTACCTAACCTAACCCATCTAGCCCCTCGCTGGGAATGTTTCACTGAATACCGTTCGTGTCGCACCGTACGTCACGGTGCGGACATTATATACGTCTATAACGTTATATTTCCTAACCTAAGGCAACCTAACATCTCAAATGTAGTATTTTACAACATTCCAGGCGAGTCGGCCCCTATTTCTCGGTGGGAACATTATATACGTCAATAACGTAATATAACCTAACCTAACCCATTTAGCCCCTCGCCGGTAATGTTTTACAGAATCCAGTTCGTGTCGTCCCGTACGTCTCGGTGCGGACATTCTATAAGTCTCCAACCTTATATATCATAACCTAAGGCAGCCTAACATCTCGGATGTAGTATTTTCCAAAATACCTGGCGAGTCGGCCCCTACTTCTCGGTGGGAACATTATATACGTCTACAACGTAATATTACCTAACCTAACCCATCTAGCCCCTCGCTGGGAATGTTTTACAGAATCTAGTTCGTGTCGTCCCGTACGTCTCGTTCGGGACATTGTATGCGTCTATAACGTTATATATCCTAACCTAAGGCAACCTAACATCTCGGATGTAGTATTTTACAACATTCCTGGCGGGGCGGAAACTACTTCTCGGTGGGAACATTATATACGTCTACAACATAATATTACCTATCCTAACCCATCTAGCCCCTCGCTGGTAATGTTTTACAGAATCCCAGTCGTGTCGGCCCGTACTTCTCGGTGGGGAAATTATATGCGTCTAGAACGTTATATATCCTAACGTAAGGCTATCTAACTTCTCGGTCGTCGTATTTTCCAAAATTCCTGGCGGGTCGGCCCCTACTTCTCGGTGGGAACATTATATACGTCTACAACGTAATATAACCTAAGCTAACCCACCTAGCCCATCGGCGGTAATGTTATACAGAATCCCGTTCGTGTTGTCCCGTACGTATCGGTGCGGACATTATATAAGTCTATAACGTTATATGTCCTAACCGAAGGCAACCTAACATCTCGGATGTAGTATTTTACAACATTCCTGGCGGGGCGGAACCTACTTCTAGGTGGGAACATTATATAAGTCTATATCGTAATATAACCTAACCTAACCCATCTAGACCCTCGCTGGTAATGTTTTACAGAATCCAGTTCGTGTCGTCCCGTACATCTCGGTGGGGACATTATATACGTCTATATCGTAATATAACCTAACCTAACCCATTTATCCCCTCGCTGGTAATGTTTTACAGAATCCAGTTCGTGTCGTCCCGTGCGTCTCGGTGCGGACATTATATAAGTCTCCAACCTTATATATCATAACCTAAGGCAGCCTAACATCTCGGATGTAGTATTTTCCAAAATACCTGGCGGGTCGGCCCCTACTTCTCGGTGGGAACATTATATACGTCTACAACGTAATATTACCTAACCTAACCCATCTAGCCCCTCGCTGGGAATGTTTCACTGAATACCGTTCGTGTCGCACCGTACGTCACGGTGCGGACATTATATACGTCTATAACGTTATATTTCCTAACCTAAGGCAACCTAACATCTCAAATGTAGTATTTTACAACATTCCAGGCGAGTCGGCCCCTATTTCTCGGTGGGAACATTATATACGTCAAGAACGTAATATAACCTAACCTAACCCATCTAGCCCCTCGCTGGTAATGTTTTACAGAATCCAGTTCGTGTCGTCCCGTACGTCTCGGTGGGGAAATTGTATACGTCTATAACGTTATATATCCTAACCTAACGCAACCTAACATATCGGATGTAGTATTTTACAACATTCCTGGCGGGGCGGAACCTACTTCTCGGTGGGAACATTATATAAGTCTATATCGTAATATAACCTAATCTAACCCATCTAGACCCTCGCTGGTAATGTTTCACAGAATCCCGTTCGTGTCGCAACGTACGTCACGGTGCGGACATTATATACGTCTATAACGTTATATTTCCTAACCTAAGGCAACCTAACATCTCAAATGTAGTATTTTACAACATTCCAGGCGAGTCGGCCCCTATTTCTCGGTGGGAACATTATATACGTCAATAACGTAATATAACCTAACCTAACCCATCTAGCCCCTCCCTGGTAATGTTTTACAGAATCCAGTGCGTGTCGTCCCGTACGTCTCGGTGGGGAAATTGTATACGTCTATAACGTTATATATCCTAACCTAAGGCAACCTAACATATCGGATGTAGTATTTTCCAAAATTCCTGGCGGGTCGGCCCCTACTTCTCGGTGGGAACATTATATACGTCTACAACGTAATATAACCTAAGCTAACCCACCTAGCCCATCGGCGGTAATGTTATACAGAATCCCGTTCGTGTCGTCCCGTACGTATCGGTGCGGACATTATATAAGTCTATAACGTTATATTTCCTAACCGAAGGCAACCTAACATCTCGGATGTAGTATTTTACAACATTCCAGGCGGGTCGGCTCCTACTTCACGGTGGGAACATTATATACATCTACAACGTAATATTACCTAACCTAACCCATCCAGCCCCTCGCTGGTAATGATTTACAGAATCCAGTTCGTGTCATCCCGTACGTCTCGGTGGGGAAATTGTATACGTCTATAACGTTATATATCCTAACCTAACGCAACCTAACATATCGGATGTAGTATTTTACAACATTCCTGGCGGGGCGGAACCTACTTCTCGGTGGGAACATTATATAAGTCTATATCGTAATATAACCTAATCTAACCCATCTAGACCCTCGCTGGTAATGATTCACAGAATCCCGTTCGTGTCGCAACGTACGTCACGGTGCGGACATTATATACGTCTATAACGTTATATTTCCTAACCTAAGGCAACCTAACATCTCAAATGTAGTATTTTACAACATTCCAGGCGAGTCGGCCCCTATTTCTCGGTGGGAACATTATATACGTCAATAACGTAATATAACCTAACCTAACCCATCTAGCCCCTCCCTGGTAATGTTTTACAGAATCCAGTGCGTGTCGTCCCGTACGTCTCGGTGGGGAAATTGTATACGTCTATAACGTTATATATCCTAACCTAAGGCAACCTAACATATCGGATGTAGTATTTTCCAAAATTCCTGGCGGGTCGGCCCCTACTTCTCGGTGGGAACATTATATACGTCTACAACGTAATATAACCTAAGCTAACCCACCTAGCCCATCGGCGGTAATGTTATACAGAATCCCGTTCGTGTCGTCCCGTACGTATCGGTGCGGACATTATATAAGTCTATAACGTTATATGTCCTAACCGAAGGCAACCTAACATCTCGGATGTAGTATTTTACAACATTCCAGGCGGGTCGGCTCCTACTTCACGGTGGGAACATTATATACATCTACAACGTAATATTACCTAACCTAACCCATCCAGCCCCTCGCTGGTAATGATTTACAGAATCCAGTTCGTGTCATCCCGTACGTCTCGGTGGGGAAATTGTATGCGTCTATAACGTTATATATCCTAACCTAAGGCAACCTAGCATATCGGATGTAGTATTTTACAACATTCCTGGCGGGGCGTAACCTACTTCTCGGTAGGAACATTATATAAGTCTATATCGTAATACAACCTAATCTAACCCATCTAGACCCTCGCTGGTAATGTTTCACTGAATACCGTTCGTGTCGCACCGTACGCCACGGTGCGGACATTATATACGTCTATAACGTTATATTTCCTAACCTAAGGCAACCTAACATCTCAATTGTAGTATTTTACAACATTCCAGGCGAGTCGGCCCCTATTTCTCGGTGGGAACATTATATACGGCAATAACGTAATATAACCTAACATAACCCATCTAGCCCCTCGCTGGTAATGTTTTACAGAATCCAGTTCGTGTCGTCCCGTACGTCTCGGTGGGGAAATTGTATGCGTCTATAACGTTATATATCCTAACCTAAGGCAACCTAACATCTCGAATGCAGTATTTCACAACATACCGCTGTGAAACATTACCAGCGAGGGTCTAGATGGGTTAGATTAGGTTATATTACGATATAGACTTATATAATGTTCCCACCGAGAAGTAGGTTCCGCCCCGCCAGGAATGTTGTAAAATACTACATCCGATATGTTAGGTTGCCTTAGGTTAGGGTATATAACGTTATAGACGTATACAATTTCCCCACCGAGACGTATCCTAATATTACCTAACCTAACCCATCTAGCCCCTCGCTGGTAATGTTTTACAGAATCCCGTTCGTGTCGTGCCGTACGTCTCGGTGCGGACATTATATAAGTCTATAACGTTCTATATCCTAACCTAAGGCAACCTAACATCTCGAATGTAGTATTTCACAACATACCACGGTGAAACATTACCAGCGAGGGTCTAGATGGGTTAGATTAGGTTATATTACGATATAGACTTATATAATGTTCCCACCGAGAAGTAGGTTCCGCCCCGCCAGGAATGTTGTAAAATACTACATCCGATATGTTAGGTTGCCTTAGGTTAGGATATATAACGTTATAGACGTATACAATTTCCCCACCGAGACGTATCCTAATATTACCTAACCTAACCCATCTAGCCCCTCGCTGGTAATGTTTTACAGAATCCCGTTCGTGTCGTGCCGTACGTCTCGGTGCGGACATTATATAAGTCTATAACGTTCTATATCCTAACCTAAGGCAACCTAACATCTCGAATGTAGTATTTCACAACATACCACTCGGGTCGGCCCCTAATTCTCGTTGGGTACATTACATACGTCTATAACATAATATAACCTAACCTAACCCATCTAGCCCCTCGCTGGTAATGTTTTACAGAATCCCGGTCGTGTCGGCCCGTACTTCTCGGTGGGGAAATTATATGCGTCTAGAAAGTTATATATCCTAACCTAAGGCAACCTTGCATCTCGGATGTAGTATTTTACAACATTCCTGGCGGGTCGGCCCCTACTTCTCGGTGGGAACATTATATACGTCTACAACGTAATATTACCTAACCTAACCCATCTAGCCCCTCGCTGGTAATGTTTTACAGAATCCAGTTCGTGTCGTCCCGTACGTCTCGGCGGGGAAATTGTATGCGTCTATAACGTTATATATCCTAACCTAAGGCAACCTAACATATCGGATGTAGCATTTTACAACATTCCTGGCGGGGCGGAACCTACTTCTCGGTAGGAACATTATATAAGTCTATATCGTAATACAACCTAATCTAACCCATCTAGACCCTCGCTGGTAATGTTTCACTGAATACCGTTCGTGTCGCACCGTACGTAACGGTGCGGACATTATATACGTCTATAACGTTATATTTCCTAACCTAAGGCAACCTAACATCTCAAATGTAGTATTTTACAACATTCCAGGCGAGTCGGCCCCTATTTCTCGGTGGGAACATTATATACGTCAATAACGTAATATTATCTAACCTAACCCATCTAGCCCCTCGCTGGTAATGTTTTACAGAATCCAGTGCGTGTCGTCCCGTACGTCTCGTTCGGGACATTGTATGCGTCTATAACGTTATATATCCTAACCTAAGGAAACCTAACATCTCGGATGTAGTATTTTACAACATTCCTGGCGGTGCGGAAACTACTTCTCGGTGGGAACATTATATACGTCTACAACGTAATATTACCTAACCTAACCCATCTAGCCCCTCGCTGGTAATGTTTTACAGAATCCAGTTCCTGTCGTCCCGTACATCTCGGTGGGGACATTATATACGTCTATATCGTAATATAACCTAACCTAACCCATTTAGCCCCTCGCTGGTAATGTTTTACAGAATCCAGTTCGTGTCGTCCCGCACGTCTCGGTGCGGACATTATATAAGTCTCCAACCTTATATATCATAACCTAAGGCAGCCTAACGTCTCGGATGTAGTATTTTCCAAAATTCCTGGCGGGTTGGCCCCTACTTCTCGGTGGGAACATTATATACGTCTACAACGTAATATAACCTAAGCTAACCCACCTAGCCCCTCGCAGGTAATGTTTTACAGAATCCCGTTCGTGTCGTGCCGTACGTCTCGGTGCGGACATTATATAAGTCTATAACGTTCTATATCCTAACCTAAGGCAACCTAACATCTCGGATGTAGTATTTTACAACATTCCTGGCGGGGCGGAACCTACTTCTCGGTGGGAACATTATATAAGTCTATATCGTAATATAACCTAACCTAACCCATCTAGACCCTCGCTGGTAATGTTTCACAGAATCCCGTTCGTGTCACTCGTACGTCACTGTGCGGACATTATATACGTCTGTAACGTTATATATCCTAACCTAAGGCAACCTAACATCTCGAATGTAGTATTTCACAACATACCACGGTGAAACATTACCAGCGAGGGTCTAGATGGGTTAGATTAGGTTATATTACGATATAGACTTATATAATGTTCCCACCGAGAAGTAGGTTCCGCCCCGCCAGGAATGTTGTAAAATACTACATCCGATATGTTAGGTTGCCTTAGGTTAGGATATATAACGTTATAGACGTATACAATTTCCCCACCGAGACGTATCCTAATATTACCTAACCTAACCCATCTAGCCCCTCGCTGGTAATGTTTTACAGAATCCCGTTCGTGTCGTGCCGTACGTCTCGGTGCGGACATTATATAAGTCTATAACGTTCTATATCCTAACCTAAGGCAACCTAACATCTCGAATGTAGTATTTCACAACATACCACGGTGAAACATTACCAGCGAGGGTCTAGATGGGTTAGATTAGGTTATATTACGATATAGACTTATATAATGTTCCCACCGAGAAGTAGGTTCCGCCCCGCCAGGAATGTTGTAAGATACTACATCCGATATGTTAGGTTGCCTTAGGTTAGGATATATAACGTTATAGACGTATACAATTTCCCCACCGAGACGTATCCTAATATTACCTAACCTAACCCATCTAGCCCCTCGCTGGTAATGTTTTACAGAATCCCGTTCGTGTCGTGCCGTACGTCTCGGTGCGGACATTATATAAGTCTATAACGTTCTATATCCTAACCTAAGGCAACCTAACATCTCGAATGTAATATTTCACAACATACCACTCGGGTCGGCCCCTAATTCTCGTTGGGTACATTACATACGTCTATAATATAATATAACCTAACCTAACCCATCTAGCCCCTCGCTGGTAATGTTTTACAGAATCCCGGTCGTGTCGGCCCGTACTTCTCGGTGGGGAAATTATATGCGTCTAGAAAGTTATATATCCTAACCTAAGGCAACCTTACATCTCGGATGTAGTATTTTACAACATTCCTGGCGGGTCGGCCCCTACTTCTCGGTGGGAACATTATATACGTCTACAACGTAATATTACCTAACCTAACCCATCTAGCCCCTCGCTGGTAATGTTTTACAGAATCCAGTTCGTGTCGTCCCGTACGTCTCGGCGGGGAAATTGTATGCGTCTATAACGTTATATATCCTAACCTAAGGCAACCTAACATATCGGATGTAGAATTTTACAACATTCCTGGCGGGGCGGAACCTACTTCTCGGTAGGAACATTATATAAGTCTATATCGTAATACAACCTAATCTAACCCATCTAGACCCTCGCTGGTAATGTTTCACTGAATACCGTTCGTGTCGCAACGTTCGTCACGGTGCGGACATTATATACGTCTATAACGTTATATTTCCTAACCTAAGGCAACCTAACATCTCAAATGTAGTATTTTACAACATTCCAGGCGAGTCGGCCCCTATTTCTCGGTGGGAACATTATATACGTCAATAACGTAATATTACCTAACCTAACCCATCTAGCCCCTCCCTGGTAATGTTTTACAGAATCCAGTGCGTGTCGTCCCGTACGTCTCGGTGGGGAAATTGTATACGTCTATAACGTTATATATCCTAACCTAAGGCAACCTAACATATCGGATGTAGTATTTTCCAAAATTCCCGGCGGGTCGGCCCCTACTTCTCGGTGGGAACATTATATACGTCTACAACGTAATATAACCTAAGCTAACCCACCTAGCCCATCGGCGGTAATGTTATACAGAATCCCGTTCGTGTCGTCCCGTACGTATCGGTGCGGACATTATATAAGTCTATAACGTTATATGTCCTAACCGAAGGCAACCTAACATCTCGGATGTAGTATTTTACAACATTCCAGGCGGGTCGGCTCCTACTTCACGGTGGGAACATTATATACATCTACAACGTAATATTACCTAACCTAACCCATCCAGCCCCTCGCTGGTAATGATTTACAGAATCCAGTTCGTGTCATCCCGTACGTCTCGGTGGGGAAATTGTATGCGTCTATAACGTTATATATCCTAACCTAAGGCAACCTAACATATCGGATGTAGTATTTTACAACATTCCTGGCGGGGCGTAACCTACTTCTCGGTAGGAACATTATATAAGTCTATATCGTAATACAACCTAATCTAACCCATCTAGACCCTCGCTGGTAATGTTTCACTGAATACCGTTCGTGTCGCACCGTACGTCACGGTGCGGACATTATATACGTCTATAACGTTATATTTCCTAACCTAAGGCAACCTAACATCTCAATTGTAGTATTTTACAACATTCCAGGCGAGTCGGCCCCTATTTCTCGGTGGGAACATTATATACGGCAATAACGTAATATAACCTAACCTAACCCATCTAGCCCCTCGCTGGTAATGTTTTACAGAATCCAGTTCGTGTCGTCCCGTACGTCTCGGTGGGGAAATTGTATGCGTCTATAACGTTATATATCCTAACCTAAGGCAACCTAACATCTCAAATGTAGTATTTTCCAAAATTCCTGGCGGGTCGGCCCCTACTTCTCGGTGGGAACATTATATACGTCTACAACGTAATATAACCTAAGCTAACCCACCTAGCCCATCGGCGGTAATGTTATACAGAATCCCGTTCGTGTCGTCCCGTACGTATCGGTGCGGACATTATATAAGTCTATAACGTTATATGTCCTAACCGAAGGCAACCTAACATCTCGGATGTAGTGTTTTACAACATTCCTGGCGGGGCGGAACCTACTTCTCGGTGGGAACATTATATAAGTCTATATCGTAATATAACCTAACCTAACCCATCTAGACCCTCGCTGGTAATGTTTTACAGAATCCAGTTCCTGTCGTCCCGTACATCTCGGTGGGGACATTATATACGTTTATATCGTAATATAACCTAACCTAACCCATTTAGCCCCTCGCTGGTAATGTTTTACAGAATCCAGTTCGTGTCGTCCCGCACGTCTCGGTGCGGACATTATATAAGTCTCCAACCTTATATATCATAACCTAAGGCAGCCTAACGTCTCGGATGTAGTATTTTCCAAAATTCCTGGCGGCTCGGCCCCTACTTCTCGGTGGGAACATTATATACGTCTACAACGTAATATAACCTAAGCTAACCCAGCTAGCCCCTCGCAGGTAATGTTTTACAGAATCCCGTTCGTGTCGTGCCGTACGTCTCGGTGCGAACATTATATAAGTCTATAACGTTATATATCCTAACCTAAGGCAACCTTACATCTCGAATGTAGTATTTTACAAAATTCCACTCGGGTAGGCCCCTAATTCTCGTTGGGTACATTATATTCGTCTATAAGGTAATATAACCTAATCTATCACATCTAGCCCCTCGCTGGTAATGTCTCACAGAATCCCGGGCGTGTCGGCCTGTACTTCTCGGTGGGGACATTATATGCGTCTAGAACGTTATGTATCCTAACCTAAGGCAACCTAATATCTCGGATGTAGTATTTTACAACATTCCAGGCGGGTCGGCTCCTACTTCACGGTGGGAACATTATATACGTCTACATCGTAATATAACCTAACCTAACCCATCTAGACCCTCGCTGGTAATGTTCCAATGAATGCCGTTCGTGTCGCCCCGTACGTCACGGCGCGGACATTATATACGTCTATAACATTATATATCCTAACCTAAGGCAACCTAACATCTCAAATGTAGTATTTTACAACATTCCTGGCGGGTCGGCCCCTACTTCTCGGTGGGAACATTATATACGTCTACAACGTAATATTACCTAACCTAACCCATCTAGCCCCTCGCTGGTAATGTTTTAGAGATTCTAGTTCGTGTCGTCCCGTACGTCTCGGTGGGGAAATTGTATGCGTCTATAACGTTATATATCCTAACCTAAGGCAACCTAACATCTCAAATGTAGTATTTTACAACATTCCAGGCGGGTCGGGCCCTACTTCTCGGTGGGCACATTATATACGTCTATACCGCAATATAACCTAACCTAACCCATTTAGCCCCTCGCTGGTAATCTTTTACAGAATCCAGTTCGTGTCGTCCCGTACGTCTCGGTGCAGACATTATATAAGTCTATAACTTTATATATCCTAACCTAAGGCAACCTTACATCTCGAATGTAGTATTTTACAACATTCCACTCGGGTCGGCCCCTAATTCTCGTTGTGTACATTATATTCGTCTATAAGGTAATATAACCTAACCTAACCCATCTAGCCCCTCGCTGGTAATGTTTTACAGAATCCCGGTCGTGTCGGCCCGTACTTCTCGGTGGCGAAATTATATGCGTCTAGAACGTTATATATCCTAACCTAAGGCAACCTAACATCTCGGATGTAGTATTTTACAACATTCCTGGCGGGTCGGCCCCTACTTCTCGGTGGGAACATTATATACGTCTACAACGTAATATTACCTAACCTAACCCATCCAGCCCCTCGCCGGTAATGATTTACAGAATCCAGTTCGTGACATCCCGTACGTCTCGGTGGGGAAATTGTATGCGTCTATAACGTTATATATCCTAACCTAAGGCAACCTAACATATCGGATGTAGTATTTTACAACATTCCTGGCGGGGCGGAACCTACTTCTCGGTAGGAACATTATATAAGTCTATATCGTAATATAACCTAACCTAACCCATCTAGACCCTCGCTGGTAATGTTTTACAGAATCCAGTTCGTGTCGTCCCGTACGTCTCGGTGGGGACATGATATACGTCTATATCGTAATATAACCTAACCTAACCCATTTAGCCCCTCGCTGGTAATGTTTTACAGAATCCAGTTCGTGTCGTCCCGTACGTCTCGGTGCGGACATTATATAAGTCTCTAACCTTATATATCCCAACCTAAGGCAGCCTAACATCTCGGATGTAGTATTTTCCAAAATACCTGGCGGGTCGGCCCCTACTTCTCGGTGGGAACATTATATACGTCTACAACGTAATATTACCTAACGTAACCCATCTAGCCCCTCGCTAGGAATGTTTTACAGATTCCAGTTCGTGTCGTCCCGTACGTCTCGTTCGGGACATTGTATGCGTCTATAACGTTATATATCCTAACCTAAGGCAACCTAACATCTCGGATGTAGTATTTTACAACATTCCTGGCGGTGCGGAAACTACTTCTCGGTGGGAACATTATATACGTCTACAACGTAATATTACCTAACCTAACCCATCTAGCCCCTCGCTGGTAATGTTTTACAGAATCCAGTTCGTGTCGTCCCGTACGTCTCGGTGGGGACATTATATACGTCTATATCGTAATATAACCTAATCTAACCCATTTAGCCCCTCGCTGGTAATGTTTTACAGAATCCCCGTCGTGTCGCGACCGTACTTCTCGGTGGGGAAATTATATGCGTCTAGAACGTCATATATCCTAGCCTAAGGCAACCTAACATCTCGGATGTAGTATTTTACAACATTCCTGGCGGGTCGGCCCATACTTCTCGGTGAGAACATTATATATGTCTACAACGTAATATTACCTAACCTAACCCATCTAGCCCCTCGCTGGTAATGTTTTACAGAATACAGTTCGTGTCGTCCCGTACGTCTCGGTGGGGAAATTGTATGCGTCTATAACGTAATATATCCTAACCTAAGGCAACCTAACATCTCAAATGTAGTATTTTCCAAAATTCCTGGCGGGTCGGCCCCTACTTCTCGGTGGGAACATTATATACGTCTACAACGTAATATAACCTAAGCTAACCCACCTAGCCCATCGGCGGTAATGTTATACAGAATCCCGTTCGTGTCGTCCCGTACGTATCGGTGCGGACAATTTATAAGTCTATAACGTTATATGTCCTAACCGAAGGCAACCTAACATCTCGGATGTAGTATTTTACAACATTCCTGGCGGGGCGGAACCTACTTCTCGGTGGGAACATTATATAAGTCTATATCGTAATATAACCTAACCTAACCCATCTAGTCCCTCGCTGGTAATGTTTTACAGAATCCAGTTACTGTCGTCCCGTACATCTCGGTGGGGACATTATATACGTCTATATCGTAATATAACCTAACCTAACCCATTTAGCCCCTCGCTGGTAATGTTTTACAGAATCCAGTTCGTGTCGTCCCGCACGTCTCGGTGCGGACATTATATAAGTCTCCAACCTTATATATCATAACCTAAGGCAGCCTAACGTCTCGGATGTAGTATTTTCCAAAATTCCTGGCGGGTCGGCCCCTACTTCTCGGTGGGAACATTATATACGTCTACAACGTAATATAACCTAAGCTAACCCACCTAGCCCCTCGCAGGTAATGTTTTACAGAATCCCGTTCGTGTCGTGCCGTACGTCTCGGTGCGGACATTATATAAGTCTATAACGTTCTATATCCTAACCTAAGGCAACCTAACATCTCGGATGTAGTATTTTACAACATTCCTGGCGGGGCGGAACCTACTTCTCGGTGGGAACATTATATAAGTCTATATCGTAATATAACCTAACCTAACCCATCTAGACCCTCGCTGGTAATGTTTCACAGAATCCCGTTCGTGTCACCCGTACGTCACTGTGCGGACATTATATACGTCTATAACGTTATATATCCTAACCTAAGGCAACCTAACATCTCAAATGTAGTATTTTACAACATTCCAGGCGGGTCGGCCCCTACTTCTCGGTGGGCACATTATATACGTCTATACCGCAATATAACCTAACCTAACCCATTTAGCCCCTCGCTGGTAATCTTTTACAGAATCCAGTTCGTGTCGTCCCGTACGTCTCGGTGCAGACATTATATAAGTCTATAACGTTATATATCCTAACCTAAGGCAACCTTACATCTCGAATGTAGTATTTTACAACATTCCACTCGGGTCGGCCCCTAATTCTCGTTGGGTACATTATATTCGTCTATAAGGTAATATAACCTAATCTATCACATCTAGCCCCTCGCTGGTAATGTCTCACAGAATCCCGGGCGTGTCGGCCTGTACTTCTCGGTGGGAACATTATATGCGTCTAGAACGTTATGTATCCTAACCTAAGGCAACCTAACATCTCGGATGTAGTATTTTACAGCATTCCAGGCGGGTCGGCTCCTACTTCACGGTGGGAACATTATATACGTCTACATCGTAATATAACCTAACCTAACCCATCTAGACCCTCGCTGGTAATGTTCCACTGAATGCCGTTCGTGTCGCCCCGTACGTCACGGCGCGGACATTATATACGTCTATAACATTATATATCCTAACCTAAGGCAACCTAACATCTCAAATGTAGTATTTTACAACATTCCTGGCGGGTCGGCCCCTACTTCTCGGTGGGAACATTATATACGTCTACAACGTAATATTACCTAACCTAACCCATCTAGCCCCTCGCTGGTAATGTTTTAGAGAATCTAGTTCGTGTCGTCCCGTACGTCTCGGTGGGGAAATTGTATGCGTCTATAACGTTATATATCCTAACCTAAGGCAACCTAACATCTCAAATGTAGTATTTTACAACATTCCAGGCGGGTCGGGCCCTACTTCTCGGTGGGCACATTATATACGTCTATACCGCAATATAACCTAACCTAACCCATTTAGCCCCTCGCTGGTAATCTTTTACAGAATCCAATTCGTGTCGTCCCGTACGTCTCGGTGCAGACATTATATAAGTCTATAACTTTATATATCCTAACCTAAGGCAACCTTACATCTCGAATGTAGTACTTTACAACATTCCACTCGGGTCGGCCCCTAATTCTCGTTGGGTACATTATATTCGTCTATAAGGTAATATAACCTAACCTAACCCATCTAGCCCCTCGCTGGTAATGTTTTACAGAATCCCGGTCGTGTCGGCCCGTACTTCTCGGTGGGGAAATTATATGCGTCTAGAACGTTATATATC
Source organism: Xylocopa violacea (assembly GCA_963969225.1). Lineage (NCBI taxonomy): Eukaryota > Metazoa > Arthropoda > Insecta > Hymenoptera > Apidae > Xylocopa > Xylocopa violacea. Next base: position 4,203,684 of record CAXAJV010000835.1, read on the forward strand.
CTAACATAAGGCAACCTAACATCTCGGATGCAGTATTTGACAACATTCCTGGCGGGTCGGCCCCTACTTCTCGGTGAGGAACATTATATACATCTACAACGTAATATTACCTAACCTAACCCATCCAGCCCCTCGCTGGTAATGATTTACAGAATCCCGTTCGTGTCGTGCCGTACGTCTCGGTGCGGACATTATATAAGTCTATAACGTTCTATATCCTAACCTAAGGCAACCTAACATCTCGGATGTAGTATTTTACAACATTCCTGGCGGGGCGGAACCTACTTCTCGGTGGGAACATTATATAAGTCTATATCGTAATATAACCTAACCTAACCCGTCTAGACCCTCGCTGGTAATGTTTTACAGAATCCAGTTCGTGTCGTCCCGTACATCTCGGTGGGGACATTATATACGTCTATATCGTAATATAACCTAACCTAACCCATCTAGCCCCTCGCTGGTAATGTTTTACAGAATCCAGTGCGTGTCGTCCCGTACGTCTCGGTGGGGAAATTGTATACGTCTATAACGTTATATATCCTAACCTAAGGCAACCTAACATATCGGATGTAGTATTTTCCAAAATTCCTGGCGGGTCGGCCCCTACTTCTCGGTGGGAACATTATATACGTCTACAACGTAATATAACCTAAGCTAACCCACCTAGCCCATCGGCGGTAATGTTATACAGAATCCCGTTCGTGTCGTCCCGTACGTATCGGTGCGGACATTATATAAGTCTATAACGTTATATGTCCTAACCGAAGGCAACCTAACATCTCGGATGTAGTATTTTACAACATTCCTGGCGGGGCGGAACCTACTTCTCGGTGGGAACATTATATAAGTCTATATCGTAATATAACCTAACCTAACCCATCTAGACCCTCACTGGTAATGTTTTACAGAATCCAGTTCGTGTCGTCCCGTACGTCTCGGTGGGGACATGATATACGTCTATATCGTAATATAACCTAACCTAACCCATTTAGCCCCTCGCTGGTAATGTTTTACAGAATCCAGTGCGTGTCGTCCCGTACGTCTCGGTGGGGAAATTGTATACGTCTATAACGTTATATATCCTAACCTAAGGCAACCTAACATATCGGATGTAGTATTTTCCAAAATTCCTGGCGGGTCGGCCCCTACTTCTCGGTGGGAACATTATATACGTCTACAACGTAATATAACCTAAGCTAACCCACCTAGCCCATCGGCGGTAATGTTATACAGAATCCCGTTCGTGTCGTCCCGTACGTATCGGTGCGGACATTATATAAGTCTATAACGTTATATGTCCTAACCGAAGGCAACCTAACATCTCGGATGTAGTATTTTACAACATTCCTGGCGGGGCGGAACCTACTTCTCGGTGGGAACATTATATAAGTCTATATCGTAATATAACCTAACCTAACCCATCTAGACCCTCGCTGGTAATGTTTTACAGAATCCAGTTCGTGTCGTCCCGTACGTCTCGGTGGGGAAATTGTATGCGACTATAACGTAATATATCCTAACCTAAGGCAACCTAACATCTCAAATGTAGTATTTTCCAAAATTCCTGGCGGGTCGGCCCCTACTTCTCGGTGGGAACATTATATACGTCTACAACGTAATATAACCTAAGCTAACCCACCTAGCCCATCGGCGGTAATGTTATACAGAATCCCGTTCGTGTCGTCCCGTACGTATCGGTGCGGACATTATATAAGTCTATAACGTTATATGTCCTAACCGAAGGCAACCTAACATCTCGGATGTAGTATTTTACAACATTCCTGGCGGGGCGGAACCTACTTCTCGGTGGGAACATTATATAAGTCTATATCGTAATATAACCTAACCTAACCCATCTAGACCCTCGCTGGTAATGTTTTACAGAATCCAGTTACTGTCGTCCCGTACATCTCGGTGGGGACATTATATACGTCTATATCGTAATATAACCTAACCTAACCCATTTAGCCCATCGCTGGTAATGTTTTACAGAATCCAGTTCGTGTCGTCCCGCACGTCTCGGTGCGGACATTATATAAGTCTCCAACCTTATATATCATAACCTAAGGCAGCCTAACGTCTCGGATGTAGTATTTTCCAAAATTCCTGGCGGGTCGGCCCCTACTTCTCGGTGGGAACATTATATACGTCTACAACGTAATATAACCTAAGCTAACCCACCTAGCCCCTCGCAGGTAATGTTTTACAGAATCCCGTTCGTGTCGTGCCGTACGTCTCGGTGCGGACATTATATAAGTCTATAACGTTCTATATCCTAACCTAAGGCAACCTAACATCTCGGATGTAGTATTTTACAACATTCCTGGCGGGGCGGAACCTACTTCTCGGTGGGTACATTATATAAGTCTATATCGTAATTTAACCTAACCTAACCCATCTAGACCCTCGCTGGTAATGTTTCACAGAATCCCGTTCGTGTCACCCGTACGTCACTGTGCGGACATTATATACGTCTATAACGTTATATATCCTAACCTAAGGCAACCTAACATCTCAAATGTAGTATTTTACAACATTCCAGGCGGGTCGGCCCCTACTTCTCGGTGGGCACATTATATACGTCTATACCGCAATATAACCTAACCTAACCCATTTAGCCCCTCGCTGGTAATCTTTTACAGAATCCAGTTCGTGTCGTCCCGTACGTCTCGGTGCAGACATTATATAAGTCTATAACGTTATATATCCTAACCTAAGGCAACCTTACATCTCGAATGTAGTATTTTACAACATTCCACTCGGGTCGGCCCCTAATTCTCGTTGGGTACATTATATTCGTCTATAAGGTAATATAACCTAATCTATCACATCTAGCCCCTCGCTGGCAATGTCTCACAGAATCCCGGGCGTGTCGGCCTGTACTTCTCGGTGGGAACATTATATGCGTCTAGAACGTTATGTATCCTAACCTAAGGCAACCTAACATCTCGGATGTAGTATTTTACAGCATTCCAGGCGGGTCGGCTCCTACTTCACGGTGGGAACATTATATACGTCTACATCGTAATATAACCTAACCTAACCCATCTAGAACCTCGCTGGTAATGTTCCACTGAATGCCGTTCGTGTCGCCCCGTACGTCACGGCGCGGACATTATATACGTCTATAACATTATATATCCTAACCTAAGGCAACCTAACATCTCAAATGTAGTATTTTACAACATTCCTGGCGGGTCGGCCCCTACTTCTCGGTGGGAACATTATATACGTCTACAACGTAATATTACCTAACCTAACCCATCTAGCCCCTCGCTGGTAATGTTTTAGAGAATCTAGTTCGTGTCGTCCCGTACGTCTCGGTGGGGAAATTGTATGCGTCTATAACGTTATATATCCTAACCTAAGGCAACCTAACATCTCAAATGTAGTATTTTACAACATTCCAGGCGGGTCGGGCCCTACTTCTCGGTGGGCACATTATATACGTCTATACCGCAATATAACCTAACCTAACCCATTTAGCCCCTCGCTGGTAATCTTTTACAGAATCCAGTTCGTGTCGTCCCGTACGTCTCGGTGCAGACATTATATAAGTCTATAACTTTATATATCCTAACCTATGGCAACCTTACATCTCGAATGTAGTACTTTACAACATTCCACTCGGGTCGGCCCCTAATTCTCGTTGGGTACATTATATTCGTCTATAAGGTAATATAACCTAACCTAACCCATCTAGCCCCTCGCTGGTAATGTTTTACAGAATCCCGGTCGTGTCGGCCCGTACTTCTCGGTGGGGAAATTATATGCGTCTAGAACGTTATATATCCTAACATAAGGCAACCTAACATCTCGGATGTAGTATTTGACAACATTCCTGGCGGGTCGGCCCCTACTTCTCGGTGAGGAACATTATATACGTCTACAACGTAATATTACCTAACCTAACCCATCCAGCCCCTCGCTGGTAATGATTTACAGAATCCAGTTCGTGTCATCCCGTACGTCTCGGTGGGGAAATTGTATGCGTCTATAACGTTATATATCCTAACCTAAGGCAACCTAACATATCGGATGTAGTATTTTACAACATTCCTGGCGGGGCGGAACCTACTTCTCGGTGGGAACATTATATAAGTCTATATCGTAATATAACCTAACCTAACCCGTCTAGACCCTCGCTGGTAATGTTTTACAGAATCCAGTTCGTGTCGTCCCGTACATCTCGGTGGGGACATTATATACGTCTATATCGTAATATAACCTAACCTAACCCATCTAGCCCCTCGCTGGTAATGTTTTACAGAATCCAGTGCGTGTCGTCCCGTACGTCTCGGTGGGGAAATTGTATACGTCTATAACGTTATATATCCTAACCTAAGGCAACCTAACATATCGGATGTAGTATTTTACAAAATTCCTGGCGGGTCGGCCCCTACTTCTCGGTGGGAACATTATATACGTCTACAACGTAATATAACCTAAGCTAACCCACCTAGCCCATCGGCGGTAATGTTATACAGAATCCCGTTCGTGTCGTCCCGTACGTATCGGTGCGGACATTATATAAGTCTATAACGTTATATGTCCTAACCGAAGGCAACCTAACATCTCGGATGTAGTATTTTACAACATTCCTGGCGGGGCGGAACCTACTTCTCGGTGGGAACATTATATAAGTCTATATCGTAATATAACCTAACCTAACCCATCTAGACCCTCGCTGGTAATGTTTTACAGAATCCAGTTCGTGTCGTCCCGTACGTCTCGGTGGGGACATGATATACGTCTATATCGTAATATAACCTAACCTAACCCATTTAGCCCCTCGCTGGTAATGTTTTACAGAATCCAGTGCGTGTCGTCCCGTACGTCTCGGTGGGGAAATTGTATACGTCTATAACGTTATATATCCTAACCTAAGGCAACCTAACATCTCAAATGTAGTATTTTACAACATTCCAGGCGGGTCGGCCCCTACTTCTCGGTGGGCACATTATATACGTCTATACCGCAATATAACCTAACCTAACCCATTTAGCCCCTCGCTGGTAATCTTTTACAGAATCCAGTTCGTGTCGTCCCGTACGTCTCGGTGCAGACATTATATACGTCTATAACGTTATATATCCTAACCTAAGGCAACCTTACATCTCGAATGTAGTATTTTACAACATTCCTGGCGGGTCGGCCCCTACTTCTCGGTGGGAACATTATATACGTCTACAACGTAATATTACCTAACCTAACCCATCTAGCCCCTCGCTGGTAATGTTTTAGAGAATCTAGTTCGTGTCGTCCCGTACGTCTCGGTGGGGAAATTGTATGCGTCTATAACGTTATATATCCTAACCTAAGGCAACCTAACATCTCAAATGTAGTATTTTACAACATTCCAGGCGGGTCGGGCCCTACTTCTCGGTGGGCACATTATATACGTCTATACCGCAATATAACCTAACCTAACCCATTTAGCCCCTCGCTGGTAATCTTTTACAGAATCCAGTTCGTGTCGTCCCGTACGTCTCGGTGCAGACATTATATAAGTCTATAACTTTATATATCCTAACCTAAGGCAACCTTACATCTCGAATGTAGTACTTTACAACATTCCACTCGGGTCGGCCCCTAATTCTCGTTGGGTACATTATATTCGTCTATAAGGTAATATAACCTAACCTAACCCATCTAGCCCCTCGCTGGTAATGTTTTACAGAATCCCGGTCGTGTCGGCCCGTACTTCTCGGTGGGGAAATTATATGCGTCTAGAACGTTATATATCCTAACATAAGGCAACCTAACATCTCGGATGTAGTATTTGACAACATTCCTGGCGGGTCGGCCCCTACTTCTCGGTGAGGAACATTATATACGTCTACAACGTAATATTACCTAACCTAACCCATCCAGCCCCTCGCTGGTAATGATTTACAGAATCCAGTTCGTGTCATCCCGTACGTCTCGGTGGGGAAATTGTATGCGTCTATAACGTTATATATCCTAACCTAAGGCAACCTAACATATCGGATGTAGTATTTTACAACATTCCTGGCGGGGCGGAACCTACTTCTCGGTGGGAACATTATATAAGTCTATATCGTAATATAACCTAACCTAACCCGTCTAGACCCTCGCTGGTAATGTTTTACAGAATCCAGTTCGTGTCGTCCCGTACATCTCGGTGGGGACATTATATACGTCTATATCGTAATATAACCTAACCTAACCCATCTAGCCCCTCGCTGGTAATGTTTTACAGAATCCAGTGCGTGTCGTCCCGTACGTCTCGGTGGGGAAATTGTATACGTCTATAACGTTATATATCCTAACCTAAGGCAACCTAACATATCGGATGTAGTATTTTCCAAAATTCCTGGCGGGTCGGCCCCTACTTCTCGGTGGGAACATTATATACGTCTACAACGTAATATAACCTAAGCTAACCCACCTAGCCCATCGGCGGTAATGTTATACAGAATCCCGTTCGTGTCGTCCCGTACGTATCGGTGCGGACATTATATAAGTCTATAACGTTATATGTCCTAACCGAAGGCAACCTAACATCTCGGATGTAGTATTTTACAACATTCCTGGCGGGGCGGAACCTACTTCTCGGTGGGAACATTATATAAGTCTATATCGTAATATAACCTAACCTAACCCATCTAGACCCTCGCTGGTAATGTTTTACAGAATCCAGTTCGTGTCGTCCCGTACGTCTCGGTGGGGACATGATATACGTCTATATCGTAATATAACCTAACCTAACCCATTTAGCCCCTCGCTGGTAATGTTTTACAGAATCCAGTGCGTGTCGTCCCGTACGTCTCGGTGGGGAAATTGTATACGTCTATAACGTTATATATCCTAACCTAAGGCAACCTAACATATCGGATGTAGTATTTTCCAAAATTCCTGGCGGGTCGGCCCCTACTTCTCGGTGGGAACATTATATACGTCTACAACGTAATATAACCTAAGCTAACCCACCTAGCCCATCGGCGGTAATGTTATACAGAATCCCGTTCGTGTCGTCCCGTACGTATCGGTGCGGACATTATATAAGTCTATAACGTTATATGTCCTAATCGAAGGCAACCTAACATCTCGGATGTAGTATTTTACAACATTCCTGGCGGGGCGGAACCTACTTCTCGGTGGGAACATTATATACGTCTACAACGTAATATTACCTAACCTAACCCATCCAGCCCCTCGCTGGTAATGATTTACAGAATCCAGTTCGTGTCATCCCGTACGTCTCGGTGGGGAAATTGTATGCGTCTATAACGTTATATATCCTAACCTAAGGCAACCTAACATATCGGATGTAGTATTTTACAACATTCCTGGCGGGGCGGAACCTACTTCTCGGTGGGAACATTATATAAGTCTATATCGTAATATAACCTAACCTAACCCGTCTAGACCCTCGCTGGTAATGTTTTACAGAATCCAGTTCGTGTCGTCCCGTACATCTCGGTGGGGACATTATATACGTCTATATCGTAATATAACCTAACCTAACCCATCTAGCCCCTCGCTGGTAATGTTTTACAGAATCCAGTGCGTGTCGTCCCGTACGTCTCGGTGGGGAAATTGTATACGTCTATAACGTTATATATCCTAACCTAAGGCAACCTAACATATCGGATGTAGTATTTTCCAAAATTCCTGGCGGGTCGGCCCCTACTTCTCGGTGGGAACATTATATACGTCTACAACGTAATATAACCTAAGCTAACCCACCTAGCCCATCGGCGGTAATGTTATACAGAATCCCGTTCGTGTCGTCCCGTACGTATCGGTGCGGACATTATATAAGTCTATAACGTTATATGTCCTAACCGAAGGCAACCTAACATCTCGGATGTAGTATTTTACAACATTCCTGGCGGGGCGGAACCTACTTCTCGGTGGGAACATTATATAAGTCTATATCGTAATATAACCTAACCTAACCCATCTAGACCCTCGCTGGTAATGTTTTACAGAATCCAGTTCGTGTCGTCCCGTACGTCTCGGTGGGGACATGATATACGTCTATATCGTAATATAACCTAACCTAACCCATTTAGCCCCTCGCTGGTAATGTTTTACAGAATCCAGTGCGTGTCGTCCCGTACGTCTCGGTGGGGAAATTGTATACGTCTATAACGTTATATATCCTAACCTAAGGCAACCTAACATATCGGATGTAGTATTTTCCAAAATTCCTGGCGGCTCGGCCCCTACTTCTCGGTGGGAACATTATATACGTCTACAACGTAATATAACCTAAGCTAACCCACCTAGCCCATCGGCGGTAATGTTATACAGAATCCCGTTCGTGTCGTCCCGTACGTATCGGTGCGGACATTATATAAGTCTATAACGTTATATGTCCTAATCGAAGGCAACCTAACATCTCGGATGTAGTATTTTACAACATTCCTGGCGGGGCGGAACCTACTTCTCGGTGGGAACATTATATAAGTCTATATCGTAATATAACCTAACCTAACCCATCTAGACCCTCGCTGGTAATGTTTTACAGAATCCAGTTCGTGTCGTCCCGTACGTCTCGGTGGGGACATGATATACGTCTATATCGTAATATAACCTAACCTAACCCATTTAGCCCCTCGCTGGTAATGTTTTACAGAATCCAGTTCGTGTCGTCCCGTACGTCTCGGTGCGGACATTATATAAGTCTCTAACCTTATATATCCCAACCTAAGGCAGCCTAACATCTCGGATGTAGTATTTTCCAAAATACCTGGCGGGTCGGCCCCTACTTCTCGGTGGGAACATTATATACGTCTACAACGTAATATTACCTAACGTAACCCATCTAGCCCCTCGCTGGGAATGTTTTACAGAATCCAGTTCGTGTCGTCCCGTACGTCTCGTTCGGGACATTGTATGCGTCTATAACGTTATATATCCTAACCTAAGGCAACCTAACATCTCGGATGTAGTATTTTACAACATTCCTGGCGGTGCGGAAACTACTTCTCGGTGGGAACATTATATACGTCTACAACGTAATATTACCTAACCTAACCCATCTAGCCCCTCGCTGGTAATGTTTTACAGAATCCAGTTCGTGTCGTCCCGTACGTCTCGGTGGGGACATTATATACGTCTATATCGTAATATAACCTAATCTAACCCATTTAGCCCCTCGCTGGTAATGTTTTACAGAATCCCCGTCGTGTCGCGACCGTACTTCTCGGTGGGGAAATTATATGCGTCTAGAACGTCATATATCCTAGCCTAAGGCAACCTAACATCTCGGATGTAGTATTTTACAACATTCCTGGCGGGTCGGCCCATACTTCTCGGTGGGAACATTATATATGTCTACAACGTAATATTACCTAACCTAACCCATCTAGCCCCTCGCTGGTAATGTTTTACAGAATCCAGTTCGTGTCGTCCCGTACGTCTCGGTGGGGAAATTGTATGCGTCTATAACGTAATATATCCTAACCTAAGGCAACCTAACATCTCAAATGTAGTATTTTCCAAAATTCCTGGCGGGTCGGCCCCTACTTCTCGGTGGGAACATTATATACGTCTACAACGTAATATAACCTAAGCTAACCCACCTAGCCCATCGGCGGTAATGTTATACAGAATCCCGTTCGTGTCGTCCCGTACGTATCGGTGCGGACATTATATAAGTCTATAACGTTATATGTCCTAACCGAAGGCAACCTAACATCTCGGATGTAGTATTTTACAACATTCCTGGCGGGGCGGAACCTACTTCTCGGTGGGAACATTATATAAGTCTATATCGTAATATAACCTAACCTAACCCATCTAGACCCTCGCTGGTAATGTTTTACAGAATCCAGTTCCTGTCGTCCCGTACATCTCGGTGGGGACATTATATACGTCTATATCGTAATATAACCTAACCTAACCCATTTAGCCCCTCGCTGGTAATGTTTTACAGAATCCAGTTCGTGTCGTCCCGCACGTCTCGGTGCGGACATTATATAAGTCTCCAACCTTATATATCATAACCTAAGGCAGCCTAACGTCTCGGATGTAGTATTTTCCAAAATTCCTGGCGGGTCGGCCCCTACTTCTCGGTGGGAACATTATATACGTCTACAACGTAATATAACCTAAGCTAACCCACCTAGCCCCTCGCAGGTAATGTTTTACAGAATCCCGTTCGTGTCGTGCCGTACGTCTCGGTGCGGACATTATATAAGTCTATAACGTTCTATATCCTAACCTAAGGCAACCTAACATCTCGGATGTAGTATTTTGCAACATTCCTGGCGGGGCGGAACCTACTTCTCGGTGGGAACATTATATAAGTCTATATCGTAATATAACCTAACCTAACCCATCTAGACCCTCGCTGGTAATGTTTCACAGAATCCCGTTCGTGTCACCCGTACGTCACTGTGCGGACATTATATACGTCTATAACGTTATATATCCTAACCTAAGGCAACCTAACATCTCAAATGTAGTATTTTACAACATTCCTGGCGGATCGGGCCCTACTTCTCGGTGGGCACATTATATACGTCTATACCGCAATATAACCTAACCTAACCCATTTAGCCCCTCGCTGGTAATCTTTTACAGAATCCAGTTCGTGTCGTCCCGTACGTCTCGGTGCAGACATTATATAAGTCTATAACTTTATATATCTTAACCTAAGGCAACCTTACATCTCGAATGTAGTACTTTACAACATTCCACTCGGGTCGGCCCCTGATTCTCGTTGGGTACATTATATTCGTCTATAAGGTAATATAACCTAACCTAACCCATCTAGCCCCTCGCTGGTAATGTTTTACAGAATCCCGGTCGTGTCGGCCCGTACTTCTCGGTGGGGAAATTATATGCGTCTAGAACGTTATATATCCTAACATAAGGCAACCTAACATCTCGGATGTAGTATTTTACAACATTCCTGGCGGGTCGGCCCCTACTTCTCGGTGAGGAACATTATATACGTCTACAACGTAATATTACCTAACCTAACCCATCCAGCCCCTCGCTGGTAATGATTTACAGAATCCAGATCGTGTCATCCCGTACGTCTCGGTGGGGAAATTGTATGCGTCTATAACGTTATATATCCTAACCTAAGGCAACCTAACATATCGGATGTAGTATTTTACAACATTCCTGGCGGGGCGGAACCTACTTCTCGGTGGGAACATTATATAAGTCTATATCGTAATATAACCTAACCTAACCCGTCTAGACCCTCGCTGGTAATGTTTTACAGAATCCAGTTCGTGTCGTCCCGTACATCTCGGTGGGGACATTATATACGTCTATATCGTAATATAACCTAACCTAACCCATTTAGCCCCTCGCTGGTAATGTTTTACAGAATCCAGTTCGTGTCGTCCCGTACGTCTCGGTGCGGACATTATATAAGTCTCCAACCTTATATATCATAACCTAAGGCAGCCTAACATCTGGGATGTAGTATTTTCCAAAATACCTGGCGGGTCGGCCCCTACTTCTCGGTGGGAACATTATATACGTCTACAACGTAATATTACCTAACCTAACCCATCTAGCCCCTCGCTGGGAATGTTTTACAGAATCCAGTTCGTGTCGTCCCGTACGTCTCGTTCGGGACATTGTATGCGTCTATAACGTTATATATCCTAACCTAAGGCAACCTAACATCTCGGATGTATTATTTTACAACATTCCTGGCGGGGCGGAAACTACTTCTCGGTGGGAACATTATATACGTCTACAACGTAATATTACCTAACCTAACCCATCTAGCCCCTCGCTGGTAATGTTTTACAGAATCCAGTTCGTGTCGTCCCGTACGTCTCGGTGGGGACATTATATACGTCTATATCGTAATATAACCTAATCTAACCCATTTAGCCCCTCGCTGGTAATGTTTTACAGAATCCCGGTCGTGTCGCGCCCGTACTTCTCGGTGGGGAAATTATATACGTCTAGAACGTTATATATCCTAACCTAACCTAACCTAACATCTCGGATATAATATTTTACTACATTCCTGGCGCGCCGGCCCCTACTTCTCGGTGTGAACATTACGTACGTCTATAACGCTATATATCCTAGCCTAAGGCAACCTAACAGGTCGCATGTAATATTTTACAACATTCCCGGCACTTCGGCACCTTATTCTCGCTGGGAACGTTATATACGTCTATAACGTTACATATCCTAGCCTAAGGCAACCTAACATCTCGGATGTAATATTTTACCACATTCCTGGCGCGCCGGCCCCTACTTCTCGGTGTGAACATTACGTACGTCTATAACGCTATATATCCTAGCCTAAGGCAGCCTAACATGTCGAATGTAATATTTATAACATTCCTGGAGCGTCGGCCCCTATTTCTCGGTGAGAACATTATATAAGTCAATAACGTTATATCTCCTAGCCTAAGGCAACCTAACATGTCGAATGTAATATTTTACAACATACCTGGCGCGTCGGCACCTATTTCTCGGTGAGAAAAATATATAAGTCAATAACGTTATATATCCTAACCTAACGCCACCTAACATCACGGATGTAATATTTTACTACATTCCTGGCACGTCAGCCCCTACTTCTCGGTGGGAACATTATATACGTCTATAACGCTATATATCCTAGCATAAGGCAACCTACCATGTCGCATGTAATATTTTACAACATTCCCGGCACTTCGGCCCCTACTTCTCGGTGGGAATATCATATACGTCTATAACGTTATATATCCTAGCCTAAGGCAATCCTAACATGTCGAATGTAATATTTTACAGCATTCCTGGCCAGTCGGCCCCTACTTCTCGGTGGGAACATTATATACGTCTATAACGCTATATATCCTAGCCTAAGGCAACCTAACATCTCGGATGTAATATTTTACTACATTCCTGGCGCGCCGGCCCCTACTTCTCGGTGGGAACATTATATACGTCTGTAACGCTATATATCCTAGCCTAAGGCAACTTAACTTGTCGAGCGTAATATTTTACAACATTCCTGGCTCGTCGGCCTCTACCTCTCGGTGGGAACATTATATACGCCTATAACGTTATATATCCTAACGTAGGGCGACTTAACATGTCGAATGTAATATTTTACCACATTCTTGGCTCGTTCGCCCCTACTCCTCGGTGGGAACATTATATACGTCTATAACGCTACATATCCTAGCCTAAGGCAACCTAACATGTCGAATGTAATATTTTACAGCATTCCTGGCGCGTCGGCCCCTACTTCTCTGTGGGAACATTATATAAGTCAATACCGTTGTATATCCTAACCTAAGGCAACCTAACAACCCGGGTGTAATATTTTACTACATTCCTGGCACGTCGGCCCCTACTTCTCGGTGTGAACATTACATACGTCTATAACGCTATATGTCCTAGCCTAAGGCAACCTAACATCTCGGATGTAATGTTTTACAACATTCCTGGCGTGTCGGCCCCTATTTCTCGGTGGGAACATTGTACACGTGTATAACGCTATATATCCTAGCCTAAGGCAGCCTAACATGTCGAATGTAATATTTTACAACATTTCTGGCGCGTAGGCAACTACTTCTCCGTGGGAACAGTATATACGTCTATAACGTTATATATCCTAACCTAAGGCAACCTAACATGTCGAATGTACTATTTTACAACATTCCTGGCGCGTCGGCAACTACTTCTCGGTGGGAACAGTATATACGTCTATAACGATATACATCCTAACCTAAGGCAACCTAACATGTCGCATATACTATTTTACAACATTCCCGAGCACTTCGGCCCCTACATCTCGGTGGGAACATTATATACGTCTATAACGCTATATATCCCAGCTTAAGGCAATCTAACATGTCGAATGTAATATTTTCCAACATTCCTGGCGCGTCGGCAACTACTTCTCGGTGGGAACAGTATATACGTCTATAACTATGTATATCTGAACCTAAGACAACCTAACACCTCGGATGTAATATTTTACAACATTCCTGGCCTGTGTCGGCCCTTATTTCTCGGTGGGAACATTATAGATGTCTATAACGCTATATATCCTAGCCTAAGGCGACCTAACATGTCGAATGTAATATTTTACAACATTCCTGGATCATCGGCAACTACATCTCGGTGTGAACAGTATATACGTCTTTAACGTTATATATCCTAGCCTAAGGCAATTCTAACATGTCGAATGTAATATTTTACAGCATTCCTGGCGCGCCGGCCCCTACTTCTCGGTGGGAACAGTATATACGTCTATAACGTTATATATCCTAACCTAAGGCAACCTAACACCTCGGATGTAATGTTTTACAACATTCCTGGCGTGTCGGCCCCTATTTCTCGGTGGGAACATTGTATACGTCTATAACGTTATATATCCTAGCCTAAGGCAGCCTAACATGTCGAATGCAATATTTTACATTTCTGGCGCGTCGGCTACTACTTCTCCGTGGGAACAGTATATACGTCTATAACGTTATATATCCTAACCTAAGGCAACCTAACATGTCGCATGTAATATTTTACAACATTCCCGGCACTTCGGCACCTACTTCTCGGTGGAAACAGTATATACGTCTATAACGTTATATATCCTAGCCTAAGGCAACCTACCATGTCGCATGTAATATTTTACAACATTCCTGGCCCGTTGGACCCTACTTCACGGTGGGAACATTATATACGTCTATAACGTTACATATCCTAGCCCAAGGCAACCTAACATCTTGGATGTAATATTTTACTACATTCCTGACTTGTCGGCCCCTATTTCTCGGTGGGAACATTATATACGTCTTTAAAGCAACATATCCTAGCGTAAGGCAACCTAACTTGTTGAATGTAATATTTTACAACATTCCTGGCGCGTCGGTACCTACTTCTCGGTGGGAACAGTATATACGTCTATATCGTTGTATATCCTAGCCTAAGGCAATCCTAATATGTCGATTGTAATATTTTACAAGATTGCTGACGCGTCGCTACCTACTTTTCCGTGGGAACATTATAAACGTCTATAACGTTATATATCTTAACCTAACGCAACCTAACATCCCGGGTGTAATATTTTACTACATTCCTGGCACGTCGGCCCCTACTTCTCGGTGGGAACATCATATATGTCTATAACGTTATATATCCTAGCCTAAGGCAACCTAACATCTCGGATGTTATATTTTACTACATTCCTGGCGCGCCGGCCCCTACTTCTCGGTGTGAACATTACATACGTCTATAACGCTATATGTCCTAGCCTAAGGCAACCTAACATCTCGGATGTAATGTTTTACAACATTCCTGGCGTGTCGGCCCCTATTTCTCGGTGGGAACATTGTACACGTCTATAACGCTATATATCCTAGCCTAAGGCAGCCTAACATGTCGAATGTAATATTTTACAACATTTCTGGCGCGTAGGCAACTACTTCTCCGTGGGAACAGTATATACGTCTATAACGTTATATATCCTAACCTAAGGCAACCTAACATGTCGAATGTACTATTTTACAACATTCCTGGCGCGTCGGCAACTACTTCTCGGTGGGAACAGTATATACGTCTATAACGATATACATCCTAACCTAAGGCAACCTAACATGTCGCATATACTATTTTACAACATTCCCGAGCACTTCGGCCCCTACATCTCGGTGGGAACATTATATACGTCTATAACGCTATATATCCCAGCTTAAGGCAATCTAACATGTCGAATGTAATATTTTCCAACATTCCTGGCGCGTCGGCAACTACTTCTCGGTGGGAACAGTATATACGTCTATAACTATGTATATCTGAACCTAAGACAACCTAACACCTCGGATGTAATATTTTACAACATTCCTGGCCTGTGTCGGCCCTTATTTCTCGGTGGGAACATTATAGATGTCTATAACGCTATATATCCTAGCCTAAGGCGACCTAACATGTCGAATGTAATATTTTACAACATTCCTGGATCATCGGCAACTACATCTCGGTGTGAACAGTATATACGTCTTTAACGTTATATATCCTAGCCTAAGGCAATTCTAACATGTCGAATGTAATATTTTACAGCATTCCTGGCGCGCCGGCCCCTACTTCTCGGTGGGAACAGTATATACGTCTATAACGTTATATATCCTAACCTAAGGCAACCTAACACCTCGGATGTAATGTTTTACAACATTCCTGGCGTGTCGGCCCCTATTTCTCGGTGGGAACATTGTATACGTCTATAACGCTATATATCCTAGCCTAAGGCAGCCTAACATGTCGAATGCAATATTTTACATTTCTGGCGCGTCGGATACTACTTCTCCGTGGGAACAGTATATACGTCTATAACGTTATATATCCTAACCTAAGGCAACCTAACATGTCGCATGTAATATTTTACAACATTCCCGGCACTTCGGCACCTACTTCTCGGTGGAAACAGTATATACGTCTATAACGTTATATATCCTAGCCTAAGGCAACCTACCATGTCGCATGTAATATTTTACAACATTCCTGGCCCGTTGGACCCTACTTCACGGTGGGAACATTATATACGTCTATAACGTTACATATCCTAGCCCAAGGCAACCTAACATCTTGGATGTAATATTTTACTACATTCCTGACTTGTCGGCCCCTATTTCTCGGTGGGAACATTATATACGTCTTTAAAGCAACATATCCTAGCCTAAGGCAACCTAACTTGTTGAATGTAATATTTTACAACATTCCTGGCGCGTCGGTACCTACTTCTCGGCGGGAACAGTATATACGTCTATATCGTTGTATATCCTAGCCTAAGGCAATCCTAATATGTCGATTGTAATATTTTACAAGATTGCTGACGCGTCGCTACCTACTTTTCCGTGGGAACATTATAAACGTCTATAACGTTATATATCTTAACCTAACGCAACCTAACATCCCGGGTGTAATATTTTACTACATTCCTGGCACGTCGGCCCCTACTTCTCGGTGGGAACATCATATATGTCTATAACGTTATATATCCTAGCCTAAGGCAACCTAACATCTCGGATGTTATATTTTACTACATTCCTGGCGCGCCGGCCCCTACTTCTCGGTGGGAACATTATGTACGTCTATAACGCTATATATCCTAGCTTAAGGCAACCTAACATGTCGAATGTAATATTTTACAACATTCCTGGCTCTTTGGACCCTACTTCACGGTGGGAACATTATATACGTATATAACGTTACATATCCTAGCCCAAGGCAACCTAACATCTTGGATGTAATATTTTACTACATTCCTGACTTGTCGGCCCCTATTTCTCGGTGGGAACATTATATACGTCTACAACGTAATATTACCTAACCTAACCCATCTAGCCCCACGCTGGTAATGTTTTACAGAATCCCGTTCGTGTCGTGCCGTACGTCTCGGTGCGGACATTATATGCGTCTAGAAAGTTATATTTCCTAACCTAAGGCAACCTTACATCTCGGATGTAGTATTTTACAACATTCCTGGCGGGTCGGCCCCTACTTCTCGGTGGGAACATTATATACGTCTACAACGTAATATTACCTAACCTAACCCATCTAGCCCCTCGCTGGTAATGTTTTACAGAATCCAGTTCGTGTCGTCCCGTACGTCTCGGTGGGGAAATTGTATGCGTCTATAACGTTATATATCCTAACCTAAGGCAACCTAACATATCGGATGTAGTATTTTACAACATTCCTGGCGGGGCGGAACCTACTTCTCGGTAGGAACATTATATAAGTCTATATCGTAATACAACCTAATCTAACCCATCTAGACCCTCGCTGGTAATGTTTCACTGAATACCGTTCGTGTCGCACCGTACGTCACGGTGCGGACATTATATACGTCTATAACGTTATATATCCTAACCTAAGGCAACCTAACATCTCAAATGTAGTATTTTACAACATTCCAGGCGGGGCGGCCCCTACTTCTCGGTGGGCACATTATATACGTCTATACCGCAATATAACCTAACCTAACCCATTTAGTCCCTCACTGGTAATGTTTTACAGAATCCAGTTCGTGTCGTCCGTACGTCTCGGTGCAGACATTATATAAGTCTATAACGTTATATATCCTAACCTAAGGCAAACTTACATCTCGAATGTAGTATTTTACAACATTCCACTCGGGTCGGCCCCTAATTCTCGTTGGGTACATTATATTCGTCTATAAGGTAATATAACCTAACCTATCACATCTAGCCCCTCGCTGGTAATGTCTCACAGAATCCCGGTCGTGTCGGCCCGTACTTCTCAGTGGGGACATTATATGCGTCTAGAATGTTATGTATCCTAACCTAAGGCAACCTAACGTCTCGGATGTAATATTTTACAACATTCCAGGCGGGTCGGCTCCAACTTCTCGGTGGGAACATTATATACGTCTACATCGTAATATAATCTAACCTAACCCATCTAGCCCCTCGCTGGTAATGTTTTACAGAATCCAGTTCGTGTCGTCCCGTACGTCTCGGTGGGGACATTATATACTTCTATTTCGTAATATAACCTAACCTAACCCATTTAGCCCCTCGCTGGTAATGTTTTACAGAATCCAGTTCGTGTCGTCCCGTACGTCTCGGTGCGGACATTATATAAGTCTCTAACCTTATATATCCTAACCTAAGGCAGCCTAACGTCTCGGATGTAGTATTTTCCAAAATTCCTGGCGGGTCGGCCCCTACTTCTCGGTGGGAAAATTATATACGTCTACAACGTAATATAACCTAACCTAACCCATCTAGCCCCTCGCTGGGTATGTTTTACAGAATCCAGTTCGTGTCGTCCCGTACGTCTCGTTCGGGACATTGTACGCGTCTATAACGTTATATATCCTAACCTAAGGCAACCTAACATCTCGGATGTAGTATTTTACAACATTCCTGGCGGGGCGGAAACTACTTCTCGGTGGGAACATTATATAAGTCTACAACGTAATATTACCTAACCTAAGCCATCTAGCCCCTCGCTGGTAATGTTTTACAGAATCCAGTTCGTGTCGTCCCGTACGTCTCGGTGGGGACATTATATACTTCTATATCGTAATATAACCTATCCTAACCCATTTAGCCCCTCGCTGGTAATGGTTTACAGAATCCAGTTCGTGTCGTCCCGTACGTCTCGGTGCGGACATTATATAAGTCTCTAACCTTATATATCCTAACCTAAGGCAGCCTAACATCTCGGATGTAGTATTTTCCAAAATACCTGGCGGGTCGGCCCCTACTTCTCGGTGGGAACATTATATACGTCTACAACGTAATATTACCTAACCTAACCCATCTAGCCCCTCGCTGGGAATGTTTTACAGAATCTAGTTCGTGTCGTCCCGTACGTCTCGTTCGGGACATTGTATGCGTCTATAACGTTATATATCCTAACCTAAGGCAACCTAACATCTCGGATGTAGTATTTTACAACATTCCTGGCGGGTCGGCCCCTACTTCTCGGTGGGAACATTATATACGTCTACAACGTAATATTACCTAACCTAACCCATCTAGCCCCTCGCTGGGAATGTTTCACTGAATACCGTTCGTGTCGCACCGTACGTCACGGTGCGGACATTATATACGTCTATAACGTTATATTTCCTAACCTAAGGCAACCTAACATCTCAAATGTAGTATTTTACAACATTCCAGGCGAGTCGGCCCCTATTTCTCGGTGGGAACATTATATACGTCAATAACGTAATATAACCTAACCTAACCCATCTAGCCCCTCGCTGGTAATGTTTTACAGAATCCAGTTCGTGTCGTCCCGTACGTCTCGGTGGGGACATTATATACGTCTATATCGTAATATAACCTAATCTAACCCATTTAGCCCCTCGCTGGTAATGTTTTACAGAATCCCGGTCGTGTCGCGCCCGTACTTCTCGGTGGGGAAATTATATGCGTCTAGAACGTTATATATCCTAACCTAAGGCAACCTAACATCTCGGATGTAGTATTTTACAACATTCCTGGCGGGTCGGCCCATACTTCTCGGTGGGAACATTATATACGTCTACAACGTAATATTACCTAACCTAACCCATCTAGCCCCTCGCTGCTAATGTTTTACAGAATCCAGTTCGTGTCGTCCCGTACGTCTCGGTGGGGAAATTGTATACGTCTATAACGTTATATATCCTAACCTAACGCAACCTAACATATCGGATGTAGTATTTTACAACATTCCTGGCGGGGCGGAACCTACTTCTCGGTGGGAACATTATATAAGTCTATATCGTAATATAACCTAATCTAACCCATCTAGACCCTCGCTGGTAATGTTTCACAGAATCCCGTTCGTGTCACCCGTACGTCACGGTGGGGACATTGTATGCGTCTATAACGGTATATATCCTAACCTAAGGCAACCTAACATCTCTGATGTAGTATTTTACAACATTCCTGGCGGGGCGGCCCCTACTTCTCGGTGGGAAAATTATATACGTCTACAACGTAATATTACCTAACCTAAACCATCTAGCCCCTCGCTGGTAATGTTTTACAGAATCCAGTTCGTGTCGTGCCGTACGCCTCGGTGGGGACATTATATACGTCTATAACGTAATATAACCTAACCTAACCCATTTAGCCCCTCGCTGGTAATGATTTACAGAATCCCGGTCGTGTCGGCCCGTACTTCTCGATGGGGAAATTATATGCGTCTAGAACGTTATATATCCTAACCTAAGGCAACCTAACATATCGGATACAGTATTTTACAACATTCCTGGCGGGGCGGAACCTACTTCTCGGTAGGAACATTATATAATTCTATATCGTAATACAACCTAATCTAACCCATCTAGACCCTCGCTGGTAATGATTTACAGAATCCCGGTCGTGTCGGCCCGTACTTCTCGATGGGGAAATTATATGCGTCTAGAACGTTATATATCCTAACCTAAGGCAACCTAACATATCGGATGCAGTATTTTACAACATTCCTGGCGGGGCGGAACCTACTTCTCGGTAGGAACATTATATAATTCTATATCGTAATACAACCTAATCTAACCCATCTAGACCCTCGCTGGTAATGTTTTACAGAATCCAGTTCGTGTCATCCCGTACGTCTCGGTGGGGAAATTGTATGCGTCTATAACGTTATATATCCTAACCTAAGGCAACCTAACATATCGGATGTAGTATTTTACAACATTCCTGGCGGGGCGGAACCTACTTCTCGGTAGGAACATTATATACGTCTACAACATAATATTACCTATCCTAACCCATCTAGCCCCTCGCTGGTAATGTTTCACTGAATACCGTTCGTGTCGCACCGTACGTCACGGTGCGGACATTATATACGTCTATAACGTTATATATCCTAACCTAAGGCAACCTAACATCTCAAATGTAGTATTTTACAACATTCCAGGCGGGGCGGCCCCTACTTCTCGGTGGGCACATTATATACGTCTATACCGCAATATAACCTAACCTAACCCATTTAGTCCCTCACTGGTAATGTTTTACAGAATCCAGTTCGTGTCGTCCGTACGTCTCGGTGCAGACATTATATAAGTCTATAACGTTATATATCCTAACCTAAGGCAAACTTACATCTCGAATGTAGTATTTTACAACATTCCACTCGGGTCGGCCCCTAATTCTCGTTGGGTACATTATATTCGTCTATAAGGTAATATAACCTAACCTATCACATCTAGCCCCTCGCTGGTAATGTCTCACAGAATCCCGGTCGTGTCGGCCCGTACTTCTCAGTGGGGACATTATATGCGTCTAGAATGTTATGTATCCTAACCTAAGGCAACCTAACGTCTCGGATGTAATATTTTACAACATTCCAGGCGGGTCGGCTCCTACTTCTCGGTGGGAACATTATATACGTCTACATCGTAATATAATCTAACCTAACCCATCTAGACCCTCGCTGGTAATGTTTCACTGAATACCGTTCGTGTCGCACCGTACGTCACGGTGGGGAAATTGTATACGTCTATAACGTTATATATCCTAACCTAAGGCAACCTAACATATCGGATGTAGTATTTTCCAAAATTCCTGGCGGGGCGGAAACTACTTCTCGGTGGGAACATTATATAAGTCTACAACGTAATATTACCTAACCTAAGCCATCTAGCCCCTCGCTGGTAATGTTTTACAGAATCCAGTTCGTGTCGTCCCGTACGTCTCGGTGGGGACATTATATACTTCTATATCGTAATATAACCTAACCTAACCCATTTAGCCCCTCGCTGGTAATGTTTTACAGAATCCAGTTCGTGTCGTCCCGTACGTCTCGGTGCGGACATTATATAAGTCTCTAACCTTATATATCCTAACCTAAGGCAGCCTAACGTCTCGGATGTAGTATTTTCCAAAATTCCTGGCGGGTCGGCCCCTACTTCTCGGTGGGAACATTATATACGTCTACAACGTAATATAACCTAACCTAACCCATCTAGCCCCTCGCTGGGTATGTTTTACAGAATCCAGTTCGTGTCGTCCCGTACGTCTCGTTCGGGACATTGTATGCGTCTATAACGTTATATATCCTAACCTAAGGCAACCTAACATCGAGGATGTAGTATTTTACAACATTCCTGGCGGGGCGGAAACTACTTCTCGGTGGGAACATTATATAAGTCTACAACGTAATATTACCTAACCTAAGCCATCTAGCCCCTCGCTGGTAATGTTTTACAGAATCCAGTTCGTGTCGTCCCGTACGTCTCGGTGGGGACATTATATACTTCTATATCGTAATATAACCTAACCTAACCCATCCAGCCCCTCGCTGGTAATGTTTTACAGAATCCAGTTCGTGTCATCCCGTACGTCTCGGTGGGGAAATTGTATGCGTCTATAACGTTATATATCCTATCCTAAGGCAACCTAACGTCTCGGATGTAATATTTTACAACATTCCAGGCGGGTCGGCTCCTACTTCTCGGTGGGAACATTATATACGTCTACATCGTAATATAACCTAACCTAACCCATCTAGACCCTCGCTGGTAATGTTTCACTGAATACCGTTCGTGTCGCACCGTACGTCACGGTGCGGACATTATATACGTCTATAACGTTATACTTCCTAACCTAAGGCAACCTAACATCTCAAATGTAGTATTTTACAACATTGAGGGCGAGTCGGCCCCTATTTCTCGGTGGGAACATTATATACGTCAATAACGTAATATAACCTAACCTAACCCATCTAGCGCCTCGCTGGTAATGTTTTACAGAATCCAGTGCGTGTCGTCCCGTACGTCTCGGTGGGGAAATTGTATACGTCTATAACGTTATATATCCTAACCTAAGGCAACCTAACATATCGGATGTACTATTTTCCAAAATTCCTGGCGGGTCGGCCCCTACTTCTCGGTGGGAACATTATATACGTCTACAACGTAATATTACCTAACCTAACCCATCTAGCCCCTCGCTGGTAATGTTTTACAGAATCCCGTTCGTGTCGTGCCGTACGTCTCGGTGCGGACATTATATAAGTCTATAACGTTCTATATCCTAACCTAAGGCAACCTAACATCTCGAATGTAGTATTTCACAACATACCACTCGGGTCGGCCCCTAATTCTCGTTGGGTACATTACATACGTCTATAACATAAAATAACCTAACC
Source organism: Xylocopa violacea (assembly GCA_963969225.1). Lineage (NCBI taxonomy): Eukaryota > Metazoa > Arthropoda > Insecta > Hymenoptera > Apidae > Xylocopa > Xylocopa violacea. The sequence goes on from CAXAJV010000835.1 coordinate 4,227,255, forward strand.
TAACCCATCTAGCCCCTCGCTGGTAATGTTTTACAGAATCCCGGGCGTGTCGGCCCGTACTTCTCGGTGGGGAAATTATATACGTCTAGAACGTTATATATCCTAACCTAAGGCAACCTAACATCTCGGATGTAGTATTTTACAACATTCCTGGCGGGTCGGCCCCTGCTTCTCGGTGGGAACATTATATACGTCTACAACGTAATATTACCTAACCTAACCCATCCAGCCCGTCGCTGGTAATGTTTTACAGAATCCAGTTCGTGTCATCCCGTACGTCTCGGTGGGGAAATTGTATGCGTCTATAACGTTATATATCCTAACCTAAGGCAACCTAACGTCTCGGATGTAATATTTTACAACATTCCAGGCGGGTCGGCTCCTACTTCTCGGTGGGAACATTATATACGTCTACATCGTAATATAACCTAACCTAACCCATCTAGACCCTCGCTGGTAATGTTTCACTGAATACCGTTCGTGTCGCACCGTACGTCACGGTGCGGACATTATATACGTCTATAACGTTATACTTCCTAACCTAAGGCAACCTAACATCTCAAATGTAGTATTTTACAACATTGAGGGCGAGTCGGCCCCTATTTCTCGGTGGGAACATTATATACGTCAATAACGTAATATAACCTAACCTAACCCATCGAGCCCCTCGCTGGTAATGTTTTACAGAATCCAGTGCGTGTCGTCCCGTACGTCTCGGTGGGGAAATTGTATACGTCTATAACGTTATATATCCTAACCTAAGGCAACCTAACATATCGGATGTACTATTTTCCAAAATTCCTGGCGGGTCGGCCCCTACTCCTCGGTGGGAACATTATATACTTCAATAACGTAATATAACCTAACCTAACCCATCTAGCCCCTCGCTGGTAATGTTTTACAGAACCCAGTGCGTGTCGTCCCGTACGTCTCGGTGGGGAAATTGTATACGTCTATAACGTTATATATCCTAACCTAAGGCAACCTAACATATCGGATGTAGTATTTTCCAAAATTCCTGGCGGGTCGGCCCCTACTTCTCGGTGGGAACATTATATACGTCTACAACGTAATATAACCTAAGCTAACCCATCTAGCCCCTCGCTGGGTATGTTTTACAGAATCCAGTTCGTGTCGTCCCGTACGTCTCGTTCGGGACATTGTATGCGTCTATAACGTTATATATCCTAACCTAAGGCAACCTAACATCTCGGATGTAGTATTTTACAACATTCCTGGCGGGGCGGAAACTACTTCTCGGTGGGAACATTATATAAGTCTACAACGTAATATTACCTAACCTAAGCCATCTAGCCCCTCGCTGGTAATGTTTTACAGAATCCAGTTCGTGTCGTCCCGTACGTCTCGGTGGGGACATTATATACTTCTATATCGTAATATAACCTAACCTAACCCATTTAGCCCCTCGCTGGTAATGGTTTACAGAATCCAGTTCGTGTCGTCCCGTACGTCTCGGTGCGGACATTATATAAGTCTCTAACCTTATATATCCTAACCTAAGGCAGCCTAACATCTCGGATGTAGTATTTTCCAAAATACCTGGCGGGTCGGCCCCTACTTCTCGGTGGGAACATTATATACGTCTACAACGTAATATTACCTAACCTAACCCATCTAGCCCCTCGCTGGTAATGTTTTACAGAATCCCGTTCGTGTCGTGCCGTACGTCTCGGTGCGGACATTATATAAGTCTATAACGTTCTATATCCTAACCTAAGGCAACCTAACATCTCGAATGTAGTATTTCACAACATACCACTCGGGTCGGCCCCTAATTCTCGTTGGGTACATTACATACGTCTATAACATAAAATAACCTAACCTAACCCATCTAGCCCCTCGCTGGTAATGTTTTACAGAATCCCGGGCGTGTCGGCCCGTACTTCTCGGTGGGGAAATTATATACGTCTAGAACGTTATATATCCTAACCTAAGGCAACCTAACATCTCGGATGTAGTATTTTACAACATTCCTGGCGGGTCGGCCCCTACTTCTCGGTGGGAACATTATATACGTCTACAACGTAATATTACCTAACCTAACCCATCCAGCCCGTCGCTGGTAATGTTTTACAGAATCCAGTTCGTGTCATCCCGTACGTCTCGGTGGGGAAATTGTATGCGTCTATAACGTTATATATCCTAACCTAAGGCAACCTAACGTCTCGGATGTAATATTTTACAACATTCCAGGCGGGTCGGCTCCTACTTCTCGGTGGGAACATTATATACGTCTACATCGTAATATAACCTAACCTAACCCATCTAGACCCTCGCTGGTAATGTTTCACTGAATACCGTTCGTGTCGCACCGTACGTCACGGTGCGGACATTATATACGTCTATAACGTTATACTTCCTAACCTAAGGCAACCTAACATCTCAAATGTAGTATTTTACAACATTGAGGGCGAGTCGGCCCCTATTTCTCGGTGGGAACATTATATACGTCAATAACGTAATATAACCTAACCTAACCCATCTAGCCCCTCGCTGGTAATGTTTTACAGAATCCAGTGCGTGTCGTCCCGTACGTCTCGGTGGGGAAATTGTATACGTCTATAACGTTATATATCCTAACCTAAGGCAACCTAACATATCGGATGTACTATTTTCCAAAATTCCTGGCGGGTCGGCCCCTACTCCTCGGTGGGAACATTATATACTTCAATAACGTAATATAACCTAACCTAACCCATCTAGCCCCTCGCTGGTAATGTTTTACAGAACCCAGTGCGTGTCGTCCCGTACGTCTCGGTGGGGAAATTGTATACGTCTATAACGTTATATATCCTAACCTAAGGCAACCTAACATATCGGATGTAGTATTTTCCAAAATTCCTGGCGGGTCGGCCCCTACTTCTCGGTGGGAACATTATATACGTCTACAACGTAATATAACCTAAGCTAACCCACCTAGCCCATCGGCGGTAATGTTATACAGAATCCCGTTCGTGTCGTCCCGTACGTATCGGTGCGGACATTATATAAGTCTATAACGTTATATGTCCTAACCGAAGGCAACCTAACATCTCGGATGTAGTATTTTACAACATTCCTGGCGGGGCGGAACCTACTTCTCGGTGGGAACATTATATAAGTCTATATCGTAATATAACCTAACCTAACCCATCTAGACCCTCGCTGGTAATGTTTTACAGAATCCAATTCGTGTCGTCCCGTACGTCTCGGTGGGGACATGATATACGTCTATATCGTAATATAACCTAACCTAACCCATTTAGCCCCTCGCTGGTAATGTTTTACAGAATCCAGTTCGTGTCGTCCCGTACGTCTCGGTGCGGACATTATATAAGTCTCTAACCTTATATATCCTAACCTAAGGCAGCCTAACATCTCGGATGTAGTATTTTCCAAAATACCTGGCGGGTCGGCCCCTACTTCTCGGTGGGAACATTATATACGTCTACAACGTAATATTACCTAACGTAACCCATCTAGCCCCTCGCTGGGAATGTTTTACAGAATCCAGTTCGTGTCGTCCCGTACGTCTCGGTGCAGACATTATATAAGTCTATAACTTTATATATCCTAACCTAAGGCAACCTTACATCTCGAATGTAGTACTTTACAACATTCCACTCGGGTCGGCCCCTAATTCTCGTTGGGTACATTATATTCGTCTATAAGGTAATATAACCGAACCTAACCCATCTAGCCCCTCGCTGGTAATGTTTTACAGAATCCCGGTCGTGTCGGCCCGTACTTCTCGGTGGGGAAATTATATGCGTCTAGAACGTTATATATCCTAACCTAAGGCAACCTAACATCTCGGATGTAGTATTTTACAACATTCCTGGCGGGTCGGCCCCTACTTCTCGGTGGGAACATTATATACGTCTACAACGTAATATTACCTAACCTAACCCATCCAGCCCCTCGCTGGTAATGATTTACAGAATCCAGTTCGTGTCATCCCGTACGTCTCGGTGGGGAAATTGTATGCGTCTATAACGTTATATATCCTAACCTAAGGCAACCTAACATATCGGATGTAGTATTTTACAACATTCCTGGCGGGGCGGAACCTACTTCTCGGTAGGAACATTATATAAGTCTATATCGTAATACAACCTAATCTAACCCATCTAGACCCTCGCTGGTAATGCTTCACTGAATACCGTTCGTGTCGCACCGTACGTCACGGTGCGGACATTATATACGTCTATAACGTTATATTTCCTAACCTAAGGCAACCTAACGTCTCAAATGTAGTATTTTATTACATTCCAGGCGAGTCGGCCCCTACTTCTCGGTGGGAACATTATATACGTCAATAACGTAATATAACCTAACCTAACCCATCTAGCCCCTCGCTGGTAATGTTTTACAGAATCCAGTGCGTGTCGTCCCGTACGTCTCGGTGGGGAAATTGTATACGTCTATAACGTTATATGTCCTAACCGAAGGCAACCTAACATCTCGGATGTAGTGTTTTACAACATTCCTGGCGGGGCGGAACCTACTTCTCGGTGGGAACATTATATAAGTCTATATCGTAATATAACCTAACCTAACCCGTCTAGACCCTCGCTGGTAATGTTTTACAGAATCCAGTTCGTGTCGTCCCGTACATCTCGGTGGGGACATTATATACGTCTATATCGTAATATAACCTAACCTAACCCATTTAGCCCCTCGCTGGTAATGTTTTACAGAATCCAGTTCGTGTCGTCCCGTACGTCTCGGTGCGGACATTATATAAGTCTCCAACCTTATATATCATAACCTAAGGCAGCCTAACATCTGGGATGTAGTATTTTCCAAAATACCTGGCGGGTCGGCCCCTACTTCTCGGTGGGAACATTATATACGTCTACAACGTAATATTACCTAACCTAACCCATCTAGCCCCTCGCTGGGAATGTTTTACAGAATCCAGTTCGTGTCGTCCCGTACGTCTCGTTCGGGACATTGTATGCGTCTATAACGTTATATATCCTAACCTAAGGCAACCTATCATCTCGGATGTATTATTTTACAACATTCCTGGCGGGGCGGAAACTACTTCTCGGTGGGAACATTATATACGTCTACAACGTAATATTACCTAACCTAACCCATCTAGCCCCTCGCTGGTAATGTTTTACAGAATCCAGTTCGTGTCGTCCCGTACGTCTCGGTGGGGACATTATATACGTCTATATCGTAATATAACCTAATCTAACCCATTTAGCCCCTCGCTGGTAATGTTTTACAGAATCCAGTTCGTGTCGTCCCGTACGTCTCGGTGGGGAAATTGTATACGTCTATAACGTTATATATCCTAACCTAAGGCAACCTAACATATCGGATGTAGTATTTTACAACATTCCTGGCGGGTCGGCTCCTACTTCTCGGTTGGAACATTATATACGTCTACAACGTAATATAACCTAACCTAACCCATCTAGCCCCTCGCTGCTAATGTTTTACAGAATCGCGTTCGTGTCGTGCCGTACGTCTCGGTGCGGACATTATATAAGTCTATAACGTTCTATATCCTAACCTAAGGCAACCTAACATCTCAAATGTAGTATTTTACAACATTCCAGGCGGGTCGGCCCCTACTTCTCGGTGGGCACATTATATACGTCTATACCGCAATATAACCTAACCTAACCCATTTAGCCCCTCGCTGGTAATCTTTTACAGAATCCAGTTCGTGTCGTCCCGTACGTCTCGGTGCAGACATTATATAAGTCTATAACGTTATATATCCTAACCTAAGGCAACCTTACATCTCGAATGTAGTATTTTGCAACATTCCACTCGGGTCTGCCCCTAATTCTCGTTGGGTACATTACATACGTCTATAACATAATATAACCTAACCTAACCCATCTAGCCCCTCGCTGGTAATGTTTTACAGAATCCCGGTCGTGTCGGCCCGTACTTCTCGGTGGGGAAATTGTATACGTCTATAACGTTATATATCCTAACCTAAGGCAAGCTAACATATCGGATGTAGAATTTTACAACATTCCTGGCGGGGCGGAACCTACTTCTCGGTGGGAACATTATATAAGTCTACATCGTAATATAACCTAATCTAACCCATCTAGACCCTCGCTGGTAATGTTTCACAGAATCCCGTTCGTGTCACCCGTACGTCACAGCGCGGACATTATATACGTCTATAACATTATATATCCTAACCTAAGGCAACCTAACATCTCAAATGTAGTATTTTAGAACATTCCTGGCGGGTCGGCCCCTACTTCTCTGTGGGAACATTATATAAGTCAATACCGTTGTATATCCTAACCTAAGGCAACATAACATCCGGGTGTAATATTTTACTACATTCCTGGCACGTCGGCCCCTACTTCTCGGTGTGAACATTACATACGTCTATAACGCTATATGTCCTAGCCTAAGGCAACCTAACATCTCGGATATAATATTTTACTACATTCCTGGCGCGCCGGCCCCTACTTCTCGGTGTGAACATTACGTACGTCTATAACGCTATATATCCTAGCCTAAGGCAACCTAACAGGTCGCATGTAATATTTTACAACATTCCCGGCACTTCGGCACCTTCTTCTCGCTGGGAACGTTATATACTTCTATAACGTTACATATCCTAGCCTAAGGCAACCTAACATCTCGGATGTAATATTTTACCACATTCCTGGCGCGCCGGCCCCTACTTCTCGGTGTGAACATTACGTACGTCTATAACGCTATATATCCTAGCCTAAGGCAGCCTAACATGTCGAATGTAATATTTATAACATTCCTGGAGCGTCGGCCCCTATTTCTCGGTGAGAACATTATATAAGTCAATAACGTTATATATCCTAACCTAAGGCAACCTAACATCTCGGATGTAATATTTTACTACATTCCAGGCACGTCGGCCCCTACATCTCGGTGGGAACATTATATACGTCTATAACGCTATATATCCCAGCTTAAGGCAATCTAACATGTCGAATGTAATATTTTCCAACATTCCTGGCACGTCGGCAACTACTTCTCGGTGGGAACAGTATATACGTCTATAACGATGTATATCTGAACCTAAGACAACCTAACACCTCGGATGTAATATTTTACAACATTCCTGGCCTGTGTCGGCCCCTATTTCTCGGTGGGAACATTATAGATGTCTATAACGCTATATATCCTAGCCTAAGGCGACCTAACATGTCGAATGTAATATTTTACAACATTCCTGGATCATCGGCAACTACATCTCGGTGTGAACAGTATATACGTCTTTAACGTTATATATCCTAGCCTAAGGCAATTCTAACATGTCGAATGTAATATTTTACAGCATTCCTGGCGCGCCGGCCCCTACTTCTCGGTGGGAACAGTATATACGTCTATAACGTTATATATCCTAACCTAAGGCAACCTAACACCTCGGATGTAATGTTTTACAACATTCCTGGCGTGTCGGCCCCTACTTCTCGGTGGGAACATTATGTACGTCTGTAACGCTATATATCCTAGCTTAAGGCAACCTAACATGTCGAATGTAATATTTTACAACGTTCCTGGCGCGTCGGCAACTACTTCTCGGTGGGAACAGTATATACGTCTATAACGATATATATCCTAACCTAAGACAACCTAACACCTCGGATGTAATGTTTTGCAACATTCCTTGCCTGTGTCGGCCCCTATTTCTCGGTGGGAACATTACATACGTCTATAACGCAATATATCCTAGCCTAAGGCAACCTAGCATGTCGCATGTAATATTTTACAACATTCCCGGCACTTTGGCACCTACTTCTCGGTGGAAACAGTATATACGTCTATAACGTTATATATCCTAGCCTAAGGCAACCTACCATGTCGCATGTAATATTTTACAACATTCCTGGCTCGTTGGACCCTACTTCACGGTGGGAACATTATATACGTCTATAACGTTACATATCCTAGCCCAAGGCAACCTAACATCTTGGATGTAATATTTTACTACATTCCTGACTTGTCGGCCCCTATTTCTCGGTGGGAACATTATATACGTCTTTAAAGCAACATATCCTAGCCTAAGGCAACCTAACTTGTCGAATGTAATATTTTATAACATTCCTGGCGCGTCGGTACCTACTTCTCGGTGGGAACAGTATATACGTCTATATCGTTGTATATCCTAGCCTAAGGCAATCCTAACATGTCGATTGTAATATTTTACAAGATTGCTGACGCGTCGCTACCTACTTTTCCGTGGGAACATTATAAACGTCTATAACGTTATATATCCTAACCTAACGCAACCTAACATCCCGGGTGTAATATTTTACTACATTCCTGGCACGTCGGCCCCTACTTCTCGGTGGGAACATCATACATGTCTATAACGTTATATATCCTAGCCTAAGGCAACCTAACATCTCGGATGTTATATTTTACTACATTCCTGGCGCGTCGGCACCAACTTCTTGGTGGGAACAGTATATACGTCTATAACGTTATATATCCTAACCTAACGCAATCCTAACATGGCGAATGTAATATTTATAACATTCCTTGCGCGTCGGTCCCTATTTCTCGGTGAGAACATTATATAAGTCAATAACGTTATATATCCTAACCTTAGGCAACCTAACATGTCGAATGTAATATTTTACAACATTCCTGGCTCGTCGGCCCCTACTTCTCGGTGGGAGCATTATATACGTCTATAACGTTACTTATCCTAGCCTAAGGCAACCTAACATCTCGGATGTAATATTTTACTACATTCCTGGCGCGCCGGCCCCTACTTCTCGGTGGGAACATTATATACGTCTATAACGTTACTTGTCCTAGCCCAAGGCAACCTAACATCTCGGATGTAATATTTTACTACATTCCTGGCGCGCCGGCCCCTACTTCTCGGTGGGAACATTATATACGTCTGTAACGCTATATATCCTAGCCTAAGGCAACTTAACTTGTCGAGCGTAATATTTTACAACATTCCTGGCTCGTCGGCCTCTACCTCTCGGTGGGAACATTATATACGTCTATAACGTTATATATCCTAACGCAGGGCAACTTAACATGTCGAATGTAATATTTTACCACATTCCTGGCTCGCTGGCCCCTACTCCTCGGTGGGAACATTATATACGTCTATAACGCTATGTATCCTAGTCTAAGGCAACCTAACATGTCGCATATACTATTTTACAACATTCTCGAGCACTGCGGCCCTTACATCTCGGTGGGAACATTATATACGTCTATAACGCTATATATCCCAGCTTAAGGCAACCTATCATGTCAAATGTAATATTTTCCAACATTCCTGGCGAGTCGGCAACTACTTCTCGGTGGGAACAGTATATACGTCTATAACGATGTATATCTGAACCTATGAAAACCTAACACCACGGATGTAATATTTTACAACATTCCTGGCCTGTGTCGGCCCCTATTTCTCGGTGGGAACATTATAGATGTGTATAACGATATATATCCTAGCCTAAGACAATCCTAACATGTCGAATGTAATATTTTACAACATTCCTGGCGCGTCGGCCCCTACTTCTCTGTGGGAACATTATATAAGTCAATACCGTTTTATATCCTAACCCAAGGCAACCTAACATCCCGGGTGTAATATTTTACTACATTCCTGGCACAACGGCCCCTACTTCTCGGTGTGAACATTACATACGTCTATAACGCTATATGTCCTAGCCTAAGGCAACCTAACATCTCGGATATAATATTTTACTACATTCCTGGCGCGCCGGCCCCTACTTCTCGGTGGGAACAGTATATACGTCTATAACGTTATATATCCCAACGTAAGACAACCTAACACCTCGGATGTAATGTTTTACAACATTCCTGGCCTGTGTCGACCCCTATTCCTCGGTGGGAACATTATATATGACTATAACGCTATATATCCTAGCCTAAGGCGACCTAACATGTCGAATGTAATATTTTACAACATTCCTGGATCATAGGCAACTACATCTCGGTGGGAACAGTATATACGTCTTTAACGCTATATATCCTAGCCTAAGGCAACCTAACATGTCGAATGTAATATTTTACAACATTCCTGTCTCGTCGGCCCCTACCTCTCGGTGGGAACATTATATACGTCTATAACGCTATGTATCCTAACCTAAGGCAACCTGACATGTCGAATGTAATATTTTACAACATTCCTGGCTCGTCGGCACCTATTTCTCGGTGAGGACATTATATACGTCAATAAAGCTATATATCCTAGCCTAAGGCAACCTAACATCTCGGATGTAATATTTGACAACATTGCTGGCCTGTCGGCCCGTACATCTCGGTTGGAACATCATATACGTCTATAGCGGTATATATCCTAACCGAAGGCAACCTAACATCTCGGATGTAATATTTTACAACATTCCTGGCGCTTCGGCTCCTACTTTTCGATGGGAACATTATATACGTCTATAACGTTACATATCCTAACGTAAGGCAACATAATATCTCGGATGTTATATTTTACAACATTCCTGGCGTGTCGTCGCCAGCTTCTCGATGGGGACATTATATACGTCTATAACGTTGTATATCTTAACATAACGCAACCTAACATTTGGGATGAAATATTTTAAACATTCCTGGCATGTCAGTCCGTACGTCTCGCTAGGAACATTATATACGTCTATAACGATATATATCCTAACCTAAAGCAACCTAACATCTCGGATGTAATATTTTACATCATTCCTGTCGTGTCGACCCGTAGTTCTCGGTGGTAACATTATATTCGTCTATAACGTTACATATCCTAGCCTCAGGCGACCTTACATGTCGAATGTAATATTTTACAACGTTCCTGGCGTGTTGTCGCCTGCTTCTCGATGGGCACACTATATACGTCTATAACGATATATATCCTAACCTAAGGGAACCTAACATATCGGATGTAATATTTTGCAACATTCCTAGCATGTCGGTCCCTACTTGTCGGTGGGAACATTCTATACGTCTATAACGTTATATATCCTAGCCTAAGGCAAGCTAACATGTCGAATGTAATATTTTACATCATTCCTGGGTGTCGGCCAGTAGTTCTCGGTGGTATCATTATATGCGTCTATAACGTTACATATCCTAGCCTAAGGCGACCTAACATGTCGAATGTAAAATTTAGAACGTTCCTGGCGTGTCGTCGCTTGCTTCTCGATGGGGACGTTATATACGTCTATAACGTTGTATATCCTAACCTAACGCAACCTAACAGCTGGGATGTAATATTTTACAACATTCCCGGCGTGTCGTAGCCTACTTCTGGATGGGGACATTATATACATCTATAACGTTGTATATCCTAACCTAACGCAACCTAGCATCTGGGATGTAATATTTTAAAACATTCCTGGCATGTCGGTCCGTACTTCTCGGTGGGAACATCATATACACCAATAGCGATATATATCCTAACCGAAGGCAAGCTAACATTTCGGATGTATTATTTTACAACATTCCTGGCGCGTCGGGTCCTACTTTTCGGTGGGAACATTATATACGTCTATAACGTTATACATCCTAACGTAAGGCAACATAACATCTCGGATGGAATATTTTACAACGTTCCTGACGTGTCGTCGCCTGCTTCTCGATGGGCACACTATATACGTCTATAACGACATATATCCTAACCGAAGGGAACCTAACATATCGGATGTAATATTTTGCAACATTCCTAGCATGTCGGTCCCTACTTGTCGGTGGGAACATTCTATACGTCTATAACGTTATATATCCTAGCCTAAGGCAAGCTAACATGTCGAATGTAATATTTTACATCATTCCTGGAGTGTCCGCCAGTAGTTCTCGGTGGTATCATTATATGCGTCTATAACGTTACATATCCTAGCCTAAGGCGACCTAACATGTCGAATGTAAAATTTAGAACGTTCCTGGCGTGTCGTCGCTTGCTTCTCGGTGGAAACATTGTATACGTCTATAACGATATATACCCTAGCCTAAGGCAACGTAACATCTCGGATGTAATATTATACAACATTCTGGCGTTTCGTCGCCTGCTTCTCGATGGGGACATTATATACGTCTATAACGTTGTATATCCTAACCTAACGCAACCTAACATCTCGGATGTAATATTTTAGAACATTCCTGGCATGTCGGTGCCTACGTCTCGGTGCGAACATTATATACGTCTATAACGATATATATCGTAACCTAAGGCAACCTAACACCTCGGACGTAATAGTTGACAACATTCCTGGCGTGTAGGCCCGTACTTCTCGGTGGGAACGTTGTATACGTCTATAACGTTATATATCCTAGCCTAAGGCGACCTAACATGTCGAATGTAATATTTTGCATCATTCCTGGCGTGTCGTCGCCTGCTTCTCGATGGGAACATTATATACGTCTATAACGTTGTGTATCCTAACCTAACGCAACCTAACATCTGGGATGTAATATTCCTGGCGTGTCGTCCCCTACTTCTGGATGCGGACATTATATACGTCTATAACGTTATATATCCTAACCTAAGGCAACCTAACATCTCGGATGTAATATTTTACAACATTCTTGGCATGTCGGTCCCTACATCTCGGTGGGAACATACTATACGTCTATAATGTTGTATATCCTAACCTAGGGGAACATAACATCTCGGGTGTAATATTTTACAACATTCCTGACGCGTCGGCCCCTATTTTTCGGTGGGAACATTATATACGTCTATAACGTTATATATCCCAGCCTAAAGCGACCTAACATGTCGAATGTAATATTTTACAACATTCCTGGCGTGTAGTCGCCTACTTCTCGATGGGGACATTATATACATCTATAACATTGTATATCCTAACCTAACGCAGCCTAACATCTGGGATGTAATATTCCTGGCATGTCGGTCCCTACTTCTCGGTGGAAACATTGTATACGTCTGTAACGTTATATATCCTAACCTAAGGCGACCTAACATCTCGGATGTAATAGTTGACAACATTCCAGGCGTGTCCGCCCGTACTTCACGGTGGGAACATTATATACGTCTGTAACGTTGTATATCCTAACCTAAGGGAACCTAACATGTCGAATTTAATATTTTACAACACTCCTGGCGTGTCGTCTCCTGCTTCTCGATGGGGACATTAAAAACGTCTATAATGATGTATATCCTAACCTAACGCAACCTAACATCTGGGATGTAATATTTTACAACTTTCCTGGCGTGTCGTCGCCTGCTTCTCGATGAGGACATAATATACGTCCATAACGTTGTATATGCTAATCCAACGCAACCTAACATCTGGGATGTAATATTTTACAACATTCCTGGCGTGTCGTCGCCTACTTCTGGATGGGGTCATTATATACACCTATAGCGTTGTATATCCTAACCTAAGGCAACCTAACATCTCAGATGTAATATTTTATAACATTCCTGGCATGTCGTCGCCTGCTTCTCGATGGGGACATTATATACGCCTATAACGTTGTATATCCTAACCTAACGCAACCTAACATCTGGGATGTAATATTTTACAAGATTCCTGGCATGTCGGTCCTCAAGTCTCGGTAGGAACATTATATACGTCTATAACGATATATATCCTAAACTAAAGCAACCTAACGTCTCGGATGTAATATTTTACAACATTCCTGGCATGTCGGTCCCTACATCTCGGTGGGAGCATTCTAGACTTCTATAACGTTGTATATCCTAACCTACCGCAACCTAACATCTCGGATGTAATATTTTACAACATTCCTGGCATGTCGGTCCCTACTTCTAGGTGGAAACATTGTATACGTCTATAAAGATATATATCCTAACCTAAGGCAACCTAACATCTCGGATGTAATATTTGACAACATTCCTGTCGTGTTAGCCCGTACTTCTCGGTGGGAACATCATATACGTCTATAGCGATATATATCCTAACCGAAGGAAACATAATATCTCGGATGTAATATTTTACAAAATTCCTGGCGCGTCGGCTCCTACTTTTCTGTGGGAACATTATATACGTCTATAACTTTATATATCCTATCGTAAAGCAACATAACATCTCGGATGTAATATTTTACAACATTCCTGGCGTGTCGTCGCCTGCTTCTCGATGGGGACATTATATTCGTCTATAACGTTGTATATCCTAACCTAAAGCAACCAAACATCTCGGATGTAATATTTTACAACATTCCTGGCATATCGGTCCCTACTTCTCGGTGGAAACATTGTATACGTCTATAACGATATATATACTAGCCTAAGCCAACCTAACATCTCGGATGTAATATTTTACAACATTCCTGGCGTGTCGTCGCCTACTTCTCGGTGGGGACATTATATACGTCTATAATGTTGTATATCTTAACCTAAGGCATCCTACAATCTCGGATGTAATATTTTACAACATTCCTGGCATTTCGGTCCCTACTTCTCTGTGGGAACATTGTATAGGTCTATAACGTTATATATCCTAGCCTAAGGCAACCTAACATGTCGAATGTAATATTTTATAACATTCATGGAGTGTCGTCGCGTGCTTCTCGATGGGGACATAATATACGTCTATAACGATATATATCCAAACCTAAGGGAACCTAACTTCTCGGATGTAATATTTTACAACATTCCTGGCATATCGGTCCCTACTTCTCGGTGGAAACATTGTATACGTCTATAACGATATATATACTAGCCTAAGGCAACCTAACATCTCGGATGTAATATTTTACAACATTCCTGGCGTGTCGTCGCCTACTTCTCGGTGGGGACATAATATACGTCTATAACGTTGTATATCCTAACTTAGGGCAGCCTAACATCTCGGATGTAATAGTTGACAACATTCCTGGCGTGTCCGCCCGTACTTCTCGGTGGGAACGTTACATACGTCTATAAAGTTGTATATCCTAACCTAAGGGAACCTAACATGTCGAATGTAATATTTTATAACATTCATGGAGTGTCGTCGCCTGCTTCTCGATGCGGACATTATATACGTCTATAACGTTGTATATCCTAACCTACCGCAACCTAACATCTCGGATGTAATATTTTACAACATTCCTGGCGTGTCGTCACCTGCTTCTCGATGGGGGCATTATATACATCTATAAAATTGTATATGCTAACCTAAGGCAACCTAACATCTCGACTGTAATATTTTACAACATTCCTGGCATGTCGGTACCTACTTCTCTGTGGGAACATTGTATACGTCTATAACTATATATATCCTAGCCTAAGGCAACCTAACATATCGGATGTAATATTTTACAACATTCTGGCGTGTCGTCGCCTGCTTCTCGATGGGGTCATTATGTACGTCTATAACGTTGTACATACTAACCTAACGCAACCTAACATCTGGGATGTAATATTTTACAACATTCCTGGCATGTTGGTACCTACGTCTCGGTGGGTACATTATATACGTCTATAACGATATATATCCTAACCTAAGGCAACCTAACATCTCGGATGTAATAGTTGACAACATTCCTGGCGTGTCCGCCCGCACTTCTCGGTGGGAACGTTATATACGTCTATAACGTTATATATCCTAGCCTAAGGCGACCTAACATGTCGAATGTAATATTTTACAACATTCCTGGCGCGTTGGCTCCTATTTTTCGGTGGGAACATTATATACGTCCATAACGTTATATATCCTAACCTAAGGGACCCTAACATCTCGGGTGTAATATTTTACAACATTCCTGACACGTCGTCGCCTGCTTCTCGATGGGGACATTATATAAGTCTATAACGTTGTATAACCTAACCTAACGCAACCTAACATCTGGGATGTAATATTCCTGTCATGTCATCGCCTACTTCTGGATGGGGACATTATATACGTCTATAACGTTATATATCCTAACCTAAGGGACCCTAACATCTCGGATGTAATATTTTACAACATTCCTGGCATATCGGTCCCTACTTCTCGGTGGAAACATTATATACGTCTATAACGTTATATATCCTAGCCCAAGGCAACCTAACATCTGGGATGTAATATTTTACAACATTCCTGGCATGACGGTCCCTACATCTCGGTGGGAACGTACTATACGTCTATAACGTTGTATATCCTAACCTAAGGGAACCTAACATTTGGGGTGTAATCTTTTATAACATTCCTGGCGTGTCGTCGCGTGCTTCTCGATGGGGACATTATATACGTCTACAATGTTGTATATCCTAACCTAACGCAACCTAACATCTGGGATGTAATATTATACAAGATTCCTGGCATGTCGGTCCCCAAGTCTCGTAGGAACATTATATACGTCTATAACGATATATATCCAAACCTAAGGGAACCTAACTTCTCGGATGTAATATTTTACAACATTCCTGGCATATCGGTCCCTACTTCTCGGTGGAAACATTGTATACGTCTATAACGATATATATACTAGCCTAAGGCAACCTAACATCTCGGATGTAATATTTTACAACATTCCTGGCGTGTCGTCGCCTACTTCTCGGTGGGGACATTATATACGTCTATAATGTTGTATATCTTAACCTAAGGCATCCTAAAATCTCGGATGTAATATTTTACAACATTCCTGGCATTTCTGTCCCTACTTCTCTGTGGGAACATTGTATACGTCTATAACGTTATATATCCTAGCCTAAGGCAACCTAACATGTCGAATGTAATATTTTATAACATTCATGGAGTGTCGTCCCGTGCTTCTCGATGGGGACATTATATACGTCTATAACGTTGTATATGCTAACCTAAGGCAACCTAACATCTCAACTGTAATATTTTACAACATTCCTGGCATGTCGGTCCCTACTTCTCTGTGGGAACATTGTATACGTCTAGAACGATATATGTCCTAGCCTAAGGCAACCTAACATCTCGGATGTGATATTTTACAGCATTCCTGACACGTCGTCGCCTGCTTCTCGATGGGGAAATTATATGAGTCTATAACGTTGTATAACCTAACCTAACGCAACCTAACATCTGGGATGTAATATTCCTGTCGTGTCGTCGCCTACTTCTGGATGGGGACATTATATACGTCTATAACGTTATATATCCTAACCTAAGGCAACCTAACATCTCGGATGTAATAGTTGACAACATTCCAGGCATGTCCGCCCGTACATCTCGGTGGGAACATTATATACGTCTGTAACGTTATATATTCTAGCCTAAGGCCACCTAACATGTCGTATGTAATATTTTACGACATTCCTGGCGTGTCGTCGCCTGCTACTCGATGGGGACATTTTATACGTCTATAACGTTGTATATCCTAACCTAACGCAACCTAACATCTGGGATGTAATATTTTACAACATTCCTCGCGTGTCGTCGCCTGCTTCTCGATGGGGACATCATATACGTCTATAACGTTGTATATCCTAACCCAACGCAACCTAACATCTGGGATGTAATATTTTACAACATTCCTGGCGTGTCGTCGCCTACTTCTGGATGGGGTCATTATATACATCTATAACGTTGTATATCCTAACCTAAGGGAACCTAACATCTCGGGTGTAATATTTTACAACATTCCCGACGCGTCGGCCCCTATTTTTCGGTGGGAACATTATATACGTCTATAACGTTATATATCCTAGCCTAAGGCAACCTAACATCTGGGATGTAATATTTTACAACATTCCTGGCGTGTCGTTGCCTACATCTCGGTGGGGACATTATATACGTCTATAACGTTGTATATGCTAACCTAAGGCAACCTAACATCTCGACTGTAATATTTTACAACATTCCTGGCATGTCGGTCCCTACTTCTCTGTGGGAACATTGTATACGACTATAACGACATATGTCCTAGCCTAAGGCAACCTAACATCTCGGATGTGATATTTTACAGCATTCTTGGCATGTCGTCGCCTGCTTCTCGATGGGGACATAATATACGTCTATAACGTTGTATATCCTAACCCAACGTAACCTAACATCTGGGATGTAATATTTTACAACATTCCTGGCGTGTCGTCGCCTACTTCTGGATGGGGTCATTATATACATCTATAACGTTGTATATCCTAACCTAAGGGAACCTAACATCTCGGGTGTAATATTTTACAACATTCCCGACGCGTCGGCCCCTATTTTTCGGTGGGAACATTATATACGTCTATAACGTTATATATCCTAGCCTAAGGCAACCTAACATCTCGGATGTAATATTTTACAACATTCCTGGCGTTTCGTCGCCTACTTCTCGGTGGGGACATTATATACGTCTATAATGTTGTATATCTTGACCTAAGGCATCCTAACATCTCGGATGTAATATTTTACAACATTCCTGGCATTTCGGTCCCTACTTCTCTGTGGGAACATTGTATACGTCTATAACGTTATGTATCCTAGCCTAAGGCAACCTAACATGTCGAATGTAATATTTTATAACATTCATCGAGTGTCGTCGCGTGCTTCTCGATGGGGACATTATATACGTCTATAACGTTGTATATGCTAACCTAAGGCAACCTAACATCTCGACTGTAATATTTTACAACATTCCTGGCATGTCGGTCCCTACTTCTCTGTGGGAACATTGTATACGTCTATAAAGATATATGTCCTAGCCTAAGGCAACCTAACATCTCGGATGTAATAGTTGACAACATTCCTGGCGTGTCCGCCCGTACTTCTCGGTGGGAACGTTATATACGTCTATAACTTTGTATATCCTAACCTAAGGGAACCTAACATGTCGAATGTAATATTTTATAACATTCATGGAGTGTCGTCGCCTGCTTCTCGATGCGGACATTATATACGTCTATAACGTTGTATATGCTAACCTACCGCAACCTAACATCTCGGATGTAATATTTTACAACATTCCTGGCGTGTCGTCACCTGCTTCTCGATGGGGATATTATATACATCTATAAAATTGTATATGCTAACCTAAGGCAACCTAACATCTCGACTGTAATATTTTACAACATTCCTGGCATGTCGGTCCCTACTTCTCTGTGGGAACATTGTATACGTCTATAACTATATATATCCTAGCCTAAGGCAACCTAACATATCGGATGTAATATTTTACAACATTCTGGCGTGTCGTCGCCTGCTTCTCGATGGGGTCATTATGTACGTCTATAAAGTTGTACATCCCAACCTAACGCAACCTAACATCTGGGATGTAATATTTTACAACATTCCTGGCATGTTGGTACCTACGTCTCGGTGGGAACATTATATACGTCTATAACGATATATATCCTAACCTAAGGCAACCTAACATCTCGGATGTAATAGTTGACAACATTCCTGGCGTGTCCGCCCGTACATCTCGATGGGAACATTATATACGTCTGTAACGTTATATATTCTAGCCTAAGGCCACCTAACATGTCGTATGTAATATTTTACGACATTCCTGGCGTGTCGTCGCCTGCTACTCGATGGGGACATTTTATACGTCTATAACGTTGTATATCCTAACCTAACGCAACCTAACATCTGGGATGTAATATTTTACAACATTCCTCGCGTGTCGTCGCCTGCTTCTCGATGGGGACATCATATACGTCTATAACGTTGTATATCCTAACCCAACGCAACCTAACATCTGGGATGTAATATTTTACAACATTCCTGGCGTGTCGTCGCCTACTTCTGGATGGGGTCATTATATACATCTATAACGTTGTATATCCTAACCTAAGGGAACCTAACATCTCGGGTGTAATATTTTACAACATTCCCGACGCGTCGGCCCCTATTTTTCGGTGGGAACATTATATACGTCTATAACGTTATATATCCTAGCCTAAGGCCACCTAACATGTCGTATGTAATATTTTACAACATTCCTGGCGTGTCGTCGCGTGCTACTCGATGGGGACATTTTATACGTCTATAACGTTGTATATCCTAACCTAACGCAACCTAACATCTGGGATGTAATATTTTACAACATTCCTCGCGTGTCGTCGCCTGCTTCTCGATGGGGACATCATATACGTCTATAACGTTGTATATCCTAACCCAACGCAACCTAACATCTGCGATGTAATATTTTACAACATTCCTGGCGTGTCGTCGCCTACTTCTGGATGGGGTCATTATATACATCTATAACGTTGTATATCCTAACCTAAGGGAACCTAACATCTCGGGTGTAATATTTTACAACATTCCCGACGCGTCGGCCCCTATTTTTCGGTGGGAACATTATATACGTCTATAACGTTATATATCCTAGCCTAAGGCAACCTAACATCTCGGATGTGATATTTTACAGCATTCTTGGCGTGTCGTCGCCTGCTTCTCGATGGGGACATAATATACGTCTATAACGTTGTATATCCTAACCCAACGTAACCTAACATCTGGGATGTAATATTTTACAACATTCCTGGCGTGTCGTCGCCTACTTCTGGATGGGGTCATTATATACATCTATAACGTTGTATATCCTAACCTAAGGGAACCTAACATCTCGGGTGTAATATTTTACAACATTCCTGGCGCGTTGGCTCCTATTTTTCGGTGGGAACATTATATACGTCCATAACGTTATATATCCTAACCTAAGGGACCCTAACATCTCGGGTGTAATATTTTACAACATTCCCGACGCGTCGGCCCCTATTTTTCGGTGGGAACATTATATACGTCTATAACGTTATATATCCTAGCCTAAGGCAACCTAACATCTCGGATGTAATATTTTACAACATTCCTGGCGTGTCGTCGCCTACTTCTCGGTGGGGACATTATATACGTCTATAATGTTGTATATCTTAACCTAAGGCATCCTAACATCTCGGATGTAATATTTTACAACATTCCTCGCATTTCGGTTCCGTACTTCTCTGTGGGAACATTGTATACGTCTATAACGTTATGTATCCTAGCCTAAGGCAACCTAACATGTCGAATGTAATATTTTATAACATTCATCGAGTGTCGTCGCGTGCTTCTCGATGGGGACATTATATACGTCTATAACGTTGTATATGCTAACCTAAGGCAACCTAACATCTCGGATGTATTATATTACAACATTCCTGGCGTGTCGTCGCCTGCTTCTCGATGGGGACATTATATACATCTATAAAATTGTATATGCTACCCCAACGCAACCTAACATCTGGGATGTAATATTTTACAACATTCCTGGCGTGTCGTCGCCTACTTCTGGATGGGGTCATTATATACATCTATAACGTTGTATATCCTAACCTAACGCAACCTAACATCTGGGATGTAATATTTTACAACATTCCTCGCGTGTCGTCGCCTGCTTCTCGATGGGGACATCATATACGTCTATAACGTTGTATATCCTAACCCAACGCAACCTAACATCTGGGATGTAATATTTTACAACATTCCTGGCGTGTCGTCGCCTACTTCTGGATGGGGTCATTATATACATCTATAACGTTGTATATCCTAACCTAAGGGAACCTAACATCTCGGGTGTAATATTTTACAACATTCCCGACGCGTCGGCCCCTATTTTTCGGTGGGAACATTATATACGTCTATAACGTTATATATCCTAGCCTAAGGCCACCTAACATGTCGTATGTAATATTTTACAACATTCCTGGCGTGTCGTCGCCTGCTACTCGATGGGGACATTTTATACGTCTATAACGTTGTATATCCTAACCTAACGCAACCTAACATCTGGGATGTAATATTTTACAACATTCCTCGCGTGTCGTCGCCTGCTTCTCGATGGGGACATCATATACGTCTATAACGTTGTATATCCTAACCCAACGCAACCTAACATCTGCGATGTAATATTTTACAACATTCCTGGCGTGTCGTCGCCTACTTCTGGATGGGGTCATTATATACATCTATAACGTTGTATATCCTAACCTAAGGGAACCTAACATCTCGGGTGTAATATTTTACAACATTCCCGACGCGTCGG
Organism: Xylocopa violacea; assembly: GCA_963969225.1. Taxonomy (NCBI): domain Eukaryota; kingdom Metazoa; phylum Arthropoda; class Insecta; order Hymenoptera; family Apidae; genus Xylocopa; species Xylocopa violacea. The sequence goes on from CAXAJV010000835.1 coordinate 4,249,149, forward strand.
CCCCTATTTTTCGGTGGGAACATTATATACGTCTATAACGTTATATATCCTAGCCTAAGGCAACCTAACATCTCGGATGTGATATTTTACAGCATTCTTGGCGTGTCGTCGCCTGCTTCTCGATGGGGACATAATATACGTCTATAACGTTGTATATCCTAACCCAACGTAACCTAACATCTGGGATGTAATATTTTACAACATTCCTGGCGTGTCGTCGCCTACTTCTGGATGGGGTCATTATATACATCTATAACGTTGTATATCCTAACCTAAGGGAACCTAACATCTCGGGTGTAATATTTTACAACATTCCTGGCGCGTTGGCTCCTATTTTTCGGTGGGAACATTATATACGTCCATAACGTTATATATCCTAACCTAAGGGACCCTAACATCTCGGGTGTAATATTTTACAACATTCCTGACACGTCGTCGCCTGCTTCTCGATGGGGAAATTATATAAGTCTATAACGTTTTATAACCTAACCTAACGCAACCTAACATCTGGGATGTAATATTCCTGTCGTGTCGTCGCCTACTTCTGGATGGGGACATTATATACGTCTATAACGTTATATATCCTAACCTAAGGCAACCTAACATCTCGGATGTAATAGTTGACAACATTCCTGGCATGTCCGCCCGTACATCTCGGTGGGAACATTATATACGTCTGTAACGTTATATATTCTAGCCTAAGGCCACCTAACATGTCGTATGTAATATTTTACGACATTCCTGGCGTGTCGTCGCCTGCTACTCGATGGGGACATTTTATACGTCTATAACGTTGTATATCCTAACCTAACGCAACCTAACATCTGGGATGTAATATTTTACAACATTCCTCGCGTGTCGTCGCCTGCTTCTCGATGGGGACATCATATACGTCTATAACGTTGTATATCCTAACCCAACGCAACCTAACATCTGGGATGTAATATTTTACAACATTCCTGGCGTGTCGTCGCCTACTTCTGGATGGGGTCATTATATACATCTATAACGTTGTATATCCTAACCTAAGGGAACCTAGCATCTCGGGTGTAATATTTTACAACATTCCCGACGCGTCGGCCCCTATTTTTCGGTAGGAACATTATATACGTCTATAACGTTATATATCCTAGCCTAAGGCCACCTAACATGTCGTATGTAATATTTTACAACATTCCTGGCGTGTCGTCGCCTGCTACTCGATGGGGACATTTTATACGTCTATAACGTTGTATATCCTAACCTAACGCAACCTAACATCTGGGATGTAATATTTTACAACATTCCTCGCGTGTCGTCGCCTGCTTCTCGATGGGGACATCATATACGTCTATAACGTTGTATATCCTAACCCAACGCAACCTAACATCTGCGATGTAATATTTTACAACATTCCTGGCGTGTCGTCGCCTACTTCTGGATGGGGTCATTATATACATCTATAACGTTGTATATCCTAACCTAAGGGAACCTAACATCTCGGGTGTAATATTTTACAACATTCCCGACGCGTCGGCCCCTATTTTTCGGTGGGAACATTATATACGTCTATAACGTTATATATCCTAGCCTAAGGCAACCTAACATCTCGGATGTGATATTTTACAGCATTCTTGGCGTGTCGTCGCCTGCTTCTCGATGGGGACATAATATACGTCTATAACGTTGTATATCCTAACCCAACGTAACCTAACATCTGGGATGTAATATTTTACAACATTCCTGGCGTGTCGTCGCCTACTTCTGGATGGGGTCATTATATACATCTATAACGTTGTATATCCTAACCTAGGGCAACCTAACTTCTCGGATGTAATAGTTGACAATATTCCTGGCGTGTCCGCCCGTACTTCTCGGTGGGAACGTTATATACGTCTATAACGTTGTATATCCTAACCTAAGGCAACATAACATCTCGGATGTAATAGTTGACAACATTCCTGGCGTGTCCGCCCGCACTTCTCGGTGGGAACATTATACACGTCTATAACGTTATATATCCTAGCCTGAGGCGACCTAACATGTCGAATGTAATATTTTACGACATTCCTGGCGTGTCGTCGCCTGCTACTCGATGGGGACATTTTATACGTCTATAACGTTGTATATCCTAACCTAACGCAACCTAACATCTGGGATGTAATATTTTACAACATTCCTCGCGTGTCGTCGCCTGCTTCTCGATGGGGACATCATATACGTCTATAACGTTGTATATCCTAACCCAACGCAACCTAACATCTGGGATGTAATATTTTACAACATTCCTGGCGTGTCGTCGCCTACTTCTGGATGGAGTCATTATATACATCTATAACGTTGTATATCCTAACCTAAGGGAACCTAACATCTCGGGTGTAATATTTTACAACATTCCCGACGCGTCGGCCCGGATTTTTCGGTGGGAACATTATATACGTCTATAACGTTATATATCCTAGCCTAAGGCCACCTAACATGTCGTATGTAATATTTTACAACATTCCTGGCGTGTCGTCGCCTGCTACTCGATGGGGACATTTTATACGTCTATAACGTTGTATATCCTAACCTAACGCAACCTAACATCTGGGATGTAATATTTTACAACATTCCTCGCGTGTCGTCGCCTGCTTCTCGATGGGGACATCATATACGTCTATAACGTTGTATATCCTAACCCAACGCAACCTAACATCTGCGATGTAATATTTTACAACATTCCTGGCGTGTCGTCGCCTACTTCTGGATGGGGTCATTATATACATCTATAACGTTGTATATCCTAACCTAAGGGAACCTAACATCTCGGGTGTAATATTTTACAACATTCCCGACGCGTCGACCCCTATTTTTCGGTGGGAACATTATATACGTCTATAACGTTATATATCCTAGCCTAGGGCAACCTAACATCTCGGATGTGATATTTTACAGCATTCTTGGCGTGTCGTCGCCTGCTTCTCGATGGGGACATAATATACGTCTATAACGTTGTATATCCTAACCCAACGTAACCTAACATCTGGGATGTAATATTTTACAACATTCCTGGCGTGTCGTCGCCTACTTCTGGATGGGGTCATTATATACATCGATAACGTTGTATATCCTAACCTAGGGCAACCTAACTTCTCGGATGTAATCGTTGACAATATTCCTGGCGTGTCCGCCCGTACTTCTCGGTGGGAACGTTATATACGTCTATAACGTTGTATATCCTAACCTAAGGCAACATAACATCTCGGATGTAATAGTTGACAACATTCCTGGCGTGTCCGCCCGCACTTCTCGGTGGGAACATTATACACGTCTATAACGTTATATATCCTAGCCTGAGGCGACCTAACATGTCGAATGTAATATTTTACAACATTCCTGGCGCGTTGGCTCCTATATTTCGGTGGGAACATTATATACGTCCATAACGTTATATACCCTAACCTAAGGGACCCTAACATCTCGGGTGTAATATTTTACAACATTCCTGACACGTCGTCGCCTGCTTCTCGATGGGGAAATTATATAAGTCTATAACGTTGTATAACCTAACCTAACGCAACCTAACATCTGGGATGTAATATTCCTGTCGTGTCGTCGCCTACTTCTGGATGGGGACATTATATACGTCTATAACGTTATATATCCTGACCTAAGGCAACCTAACATCTCGGATGTAATAGTTGACAACATTCCTGGCATGTCCGCCCTTACATCTCGGTGGGAACATTATATACGTCTGTAACGTTATATATTCTAGCCTAAGGCCACCTAACAAGTCGTATGTAATATTTCACGACATTCCTGGCGTGTCGTCGCCTGCTACTCGATGGGGACATTTTATACGTCTATAACGTTGTATATCCTAACCTAACGCAACCTAACATCTGGGATGTAATATTTTACAACATTCCTCGCGTGTCGTCGCCTGCTTCTCGATGGGGACATCATATACGTCTATAACGTTGTATATCCTAACCCAACGCAACCTAACATCTGGGATGTAATATTTTACAACATTCCTGGCGTGTCGTCGCCTACTTCTGGATGGGATCATTATATCCATCTATAACGTTGTATATCCTAACCTAAGGGAACCTAACATCTCGGGTGTAATATTTTACAACATTCCCGACGCGTCGGCCCCTATTTTTCGGTGGGAACATTATATACGTCTATAACGTTATATATCCTAGCCTAAGGCCACCTAACATGTCGTATGTAATATTTTACAACATTCCTGGCGTGTCGTCGCCTGCTACTCGATGGGGACATTTTATACGTCTATAACGTTGTATATCCTAACCTAACGCAACCTAACATCTGGGATGTAATATTTTGCAACATTCCTCGCGTGTCGTCGCCTGCTTCTCGATGGGGACATCATATACGTCTATAACGTTGTATATCCTAACCCAACGTAACCTAACATCTGGGATGTAATATTTTACAACATTCCTGGCGTGTCGTCGCCTACTTCTGGATGGGGTCATTATATACATCTGTAACGTTGTATATCCTAACCTAGGGCAACCTAACATCTCGGATGTAATAGTTGACAATATTCCTGGCGTGTCCGCCCGTACTTCTCGGTGGGAACGTTATATACGTCTATAACGTTGTATATCCTAACCCAAGGCAACCTAACATCTGGGATGTAATATTTTACAACATTCCTGGCGTGTCGTCGCCTACATCTCGGTGGGGATATTATATACGTCTATAACGTTGTATATGCTAACCTAAGGCAACCTAACATCTGGGATGTAATATTTTACAACATTCCTGGCATGTCGGTCCCTACTTCTCTGTGGGAACATTGTATACGACTATAACGATATATGTCCTAGCCTAAGGCAACCTAACATCTCGGATGTGATATTTTACAGCATTCTTGGCATGTCGTCGCCTGCTTCTCGATGGGGACATAATATACGTCTATAACGTTGTATATCCTAACCCAACGTAACCTAACATCTGGGATGTAATATTTTACAACATTCCTGGCGTGTCGTCGCCTACTTCTGGATGGGGTCATTATATACATCTATAACGTTGTATATCCTAACCTAGGGCAACCTAACTTCTCGGATGTAATAGTTGACAATATTCCTGGCGTGTCCGCCCGTACTTCTCGGTGGGAACGTTATATACGTCTATAACGTTGTATATCCTAACCTAAGGCAACATAACATCTCGGATGTAATAGTTGACAACATTCCTGGCGTGTCCGCCCGCACTTCTCGGTGGGAACATTATACACGTCTATAACGTTATATATCCTAGCCTGAGGCGACCTAACATGTCGAATGTAATATTTTACAACATTCCTGGCGCGTTGGCTCCTATTTTTCGGTGGGAACATTATATACGTCCATAACGTTATATATCCTAACCTAAGGGACCCTAACATCTCGGGTGTAATATTTTACAACATTCCTGACACGTCGTCGCCTGCTTCTCGATGGGGAAATTATATAAGTCTATAACGTTGTATAACCTAACCTAACGCAACCTAACATCTGGGATGTAATATTCCTGTCGTGTCGTCGCCTACTTCTGGATGGGGTCATTATATACATCTATAACGTTGTATATCCTAACCTAAGGGAACCTAACATCTCGGGTGTAATATTTTACAACATTCCCGACGCGTCGGCCCCTATTTTTCGGTGGGAACATTATATACGTCTATAACGTTATATATCCTAGCCTAAGGCAACCTAACATCTCGGATGTAATATTTTACAACATTCCTGGCGTGTCGTCGCCTACTTCTCGGTGGGGACATTATATACGTCTATAATGTTGTATATCTTAACCTAAGGCATCCTAACATCTCGGATGTAATATTTTACAACATTCCTGGCATTTCGGTCCCTACTTCTCTGTGGGAACATTGTATACGTCTATAACGTTATGTATCCTAGCCTAAGGCAACCTAACATGTCGAATGTAATATTTTATAACATTCATCGAGTGTCGTCGCGTGCTTCTCGATGGGGACATTATATACGTCTATAACGTTGTATATGCTAACCTAAGGCAACCTAACATCTCGACTGTAATATTTTACAACATTCCTGGCATGTCGGTCCCTACTTCTCTGTGGGAACATTGTATACGTCTATAACGATATATGTCCTAGCCTAAGGCAACCTAACATCTCGGATGTAATAGCTGACAACATTCCTGGCGTGTCCGCCCGTACTTCTCGGTGGGAACGTTATATACGTCTATAACTTTGTATATCCTAACCTAAGGGAACCTAACATGTCGAATGTAATATTTTATAACATTCATGGAGTGTCGTCGCCTGCTTCTCGATGCGGACATTATATACGTCTATAACGTTGTATATCCTAACCCAACGTAACCTAACATCTGGGATGTAATATTTTACAACATTCCTGGCGTGTCGTCGCCTACTTCTGGATGGGGTCATTATATACATCTATAACGTTGTATATCCTAACCTAGGGCAACCTAACTTCTCGGATGTAATAGTTGACAATATTCCTGGCGTGTTCGCCCGTACTTCTCGGTGGGAACGTTATATACGTCTATAACGTTGTATATCCTAACCTAAGGCAACATAACATCTCGGATGTAATAGTTGACAACATTCCTGGCGTGTCCGCCCGCACTTCTCGGTGGGAACATTATACACGTCTATAACGTTATATATCCTAGCCTGAGGCGACCTAACATGTCGAATGTAATATTTTACAACATTCCTGGCGCGTTGGCTCCTATTTTTCGGTGGGAACATTATATACGTCCATAACGTTATATATCCTAACCTACGGGACCCTAACATCTCGGGTGTAATATTTTACAACATTCCTGACACGTCGTCGCCTGCTTCTCGATGGGGAAATTATATAAGTCTATAACGTTGTATAACCTAACCTAACGCAACCTAACATCTGGGATGTAATATTCCTGTCGTGTCGTCGCCTACTTCTGGATGGGGTCATTATATACATCTATAACGTTGTATATCCTAACCTAAGGGAACCTAACATCTCGGGTGTAATATTTTACAACATTCCCGACGCGTCGGCCCCTATTTTTCGGTGGGAACATTATATACGTCTATAACGTTATATATCCTAGCCTAAGGCAACCTAACATCTCGGATGTAATATTTTACAACATTCCTGGCGTGTTGTCGCCTACTTCTCGGTGGGGACATTATATACGTCTATAATGTTGTATATCTTAACCTAAGGCATCCTAACATCTCGGATGTAATATTTTACAACATTCCTGGCATTTCGGTCCCTACTTCTCTGTGGGAACATTGTATACGTCTATAACGTTATGTATCCTAGCCTAAGGCAACCTAACATGTCGAATGTAATATTTTATAACATTCATCGAGTGTCGTCGCGTGCTTCTCGATGGGGACATTATATACGTCTATAACGTTGTATATGCTAACCTAAGGCAACCTAACATCTCGACTGTAATATTTTACAACATTCCTGGCATGTCGGTCCCTACTTCTCTGTGGGAACATTGTATACGTCTATAACGATATATGTCCTAGCCTAAGGCAACCTAACATCTCGGATGTAATAGCTGACAACATTCCTGGCGTGTCCGCCCGTACTTCTCGGTGGGAACGTTATATACGTCTATAACTTTGTATATCCTAACCTAAGGGAACCTAACATGTCGAATGTAATATTTTATAACATTCATGGAGTGTCGTCGCCTGCTTCTCGATGCGGACATTATATACGTCTATAACGTTGTATATCCTAACCTACCGCAACCTAACATCTCGGATGTAATATTTTACAACATTCCTGGCGTGTCGTCACCTGCTTCTCGATGGGGACATTATATACATCTATAAAATTGTATATGCTAACCTAAGGCAACCTAACATCTCGACTGTAATATTTTACAACATTCCTGGCATGTCGGGCCCTACTTCTCTGTGGGAACATTGTATACGTCTATAACTATATATATCCTAGCCTAAGGCAACCTAACATATCGGATGTAATATTTTACAACATTCTGGCGTGTCGTCGCCTGCTTCTCGATGGGGTCATTATGTACGTCTATAACGTTGTACATCCCAACCTAACGCAACCTAACATCTGGGATGTAATATTTTACAACATTCCTGGCATGTTGGTACCTACGTCTCGGTGGGAACATTATATACGTCTATAACGATATATATCCTAACCTAAGGCAACCTAACATCTCGGATGTAATAGTTGACAACATTCCTGGCGTGTCCGCCCACACTTCTCGGTGGGAACATTATACACGTCTATAACGTTATATATCCTAGCCTGAGGCGACCTAACATGTCGAATGTAATATTTTACAACATTCCTGGCGCGTTGGCTCCTATTTTTCGGTGGGAACATTATATACGTCCATAACGTTATATATCCTAACCTAAGGGACCCTAACATCTCGGGTGTAATATTTTACAACATTCCTGACACGTCGTCGCCTGCTTCTCGATGGGGAAATTATATAAGTCTATAACGTTGTATAACCTAACCTAACGCAACCTAACATCTGGGATGTAATATTCCTGTCGTGTCGTCGCCTACTTCTGGATGGGGACATTATATACGTCTATAACGTTATATATCCTAACCTAAGGCAACCTAACATCTCGGATGTAATAGTTGACAACATTCCTGGCATGTCCGGCCGTACATCTCGGTGGGAACATTATATACGTCTGTAACGTTATATATTCTAGCCTAAGGCCACCTAACATGTCGTATGTAATATTTTACGACATTCCTGGCGTGTCGTCGCCTGCTACTCGATGGGGACATAATATACGTCTATAACGTTGTATATCCTAACCCAACGTAACCTAACATCTGGGATGTAATATTTTACAACATTCCTGGCGTGTCGTCGCCTACTTCTGGATGGGGTCATTATATACATCTATAACGTTGTATATCCTAACCTAAGGGAACCTAACATGTCGAATGTAATATTTTACAACATTCCTGGCGCGTTGGCTCCTATTTTTCGGTGGGAACATTATATACGTCCATAACGTTATATATCCTAACCTAAGGGACCCTAACATCTCGGATGTAATAGTTGACAACATTCCTGGCATGTCCGCCCGTACATCTCGGTGGGAACATTATATACGTCTGTAACGTTATATATTCTAGCCTAAGGCCACCTAACATGTCGTATGTAATATTTTACGACATTCCTGGCGTGTCGTCGCCTGCTACTCGATGGGGACATTTTATACGTCTATAACGTTGTATATCCTAACCTAACGCAACCTAACATCTGGGATGTAATATTTTACAACATTCCTCGCGTGTCGTCGCCTGCTTCTCGATGGGGACATAATATACGTCTATAACGTTGTATATCCTAACCCAACGCAACCTAACATCTGGGATGTAATATTTTACAACATTCCTGGCGTGTCGTCGCCTACTTCTGGATGGGGTCATTATATACATCTATAACGTTGTATATCCTAACCTAAGGGAACCTAGCGTCTCGGGTGTAATATTTTACAACATTCCCGACGCGTCGGCCCCTATTTTTCGGTAGGAACATTATATACGTCTATAACGTTATATATCCTAGCCTAAGGCGACCTAACATGTCGTATGTAATATTTTACAACATTCCTGGCGTGTCGTCGCCTGCTACTCGATGGGGACATTTTATACGTCTATAACGTTGTATATCCTAACCTAACGCAACCTAACATCTGGGATGTAATATTCTACAACATTCCTCGCGTGTCGTCGCCTGCTTCTCGATGGGGACATCATATACGTCTATAACGTTGTATATCCTAACCCAACGCAACCTAACATCTGCGATGTAATATTTTACAACATTCCTGGTGTGTCGTCGCCTACTTCTGGATGGGGTCATTATATACATCTATAACGTTGTATATCCTAACCTAAGGGAACCTAACATCTCGGGTGTAATATTTTACAACATTCCCGACGCGTCGGCCCCTATTTTTCGGTAGGAACATTATATACGTCTATAACGTTATATATCCTAGCCTAAGGCAACCTAACATCTCGGATGTGATATTTTACAGCATTCTTGGCGTGTCGTCGCCTGCTTCTCGATGGGGACATAATATACGTCTATAACGTTGTATATCCTAACCCAACGTAACCTAACATCTGGGATGTAATATTTTACAACATTCCTGGCGTGTCGTCGCCTACTTCTGGATGGGGTCATTATATACATCTATAACGTTGTATATCCTAACCTAGGGCAACCTAACTTCTCGGATGTAATAGTTGACAATATTCCTGGCGTGTCCGCCCGTACTTCTCGGTGGGAACGTTATATACGTCTATAACGTTGTATATGCTAACCTAAGGCAACATAACATCTCGGATGTAATAGTTGACAACATTCCTGGCGTGTCCGCCCGCACTTCTCGGTGGGAACATTATACACGTCTATAACGTTATATATCCTAGCCTGAGGCGACCTAACATGTCGAATGTAATATTTTACGACATTCCTGGCGTGTCGTCGCCTGCTACTCGATGGGGACATTTTATACGTCTATAACGTTGTATATCCTAACCTAACGCAACCTAACATCTGGGATGTAATATTTTACAACATTCCTCGCGTGTCGTCGCCTGCTTCTCGATGGGGACATCATATACGTCTATAACGTTGTATATCCTAACCCAACGCAACCTAACATCTGGGATGTAATATTTTACAACATTCCTGGCGTGTCGTCGCCTACTTCTGGATGGGGTCATTATATACATCTATAACGTTGTATATCCTAACCTAAGGGAACCTAACATCTCGGGTGTAATATTTTACAACATTCCCGACGCGTCGGCCCCTATTTTTCGGTGGGAACATTATATACGTCTATAACGTTATATATCCTAGCCTAAGGCAACCTAACATCTGGGATGTAATATTTTACAACATTCCTGGCGTGTCGTCGCCTACTTCTCGGTGGGGATATTATATACGTCTATAACGTTGTATATGCTAACCTAAGGCAACCTAACTTCTCGACTGTAATATTTTACAACATTCCTGGCATGTCGGTCCCTACTTCTCTGTGGGAACATTGTATACGACTATAACGATATATGTCCTAGCCTAAGGCAACCTAACATCTCGGATGTGATATTTTACAGCATTCTTGGCATGTCGTCGCCTGCTTCTCGATGGAGACATAATATACGTCTATAACGTTGTATATCCTAACCCAACGTAACCTAACATCTGGGATGTAATATTTTGCAACATTCCTGGCGTGTCGTCGCCTACTTCTGGATGGGGTCATTATATACATCTATAACGTTGTATATCCTAACCTAGGGCAACCTAACTTCTCGGATGTAATAGTTGACAATATTCCTGGCGTGTCCGCCCGTACTTCTCGGTGGGAACGTTATATACGTCTATAACGTTGTATATCCTAACCTAAGGCAACATAACATCTCGGATGTAATAGTTGACAACATTCCTGGCGTGTCCGCCCGCACTTCTCGGTGGGAACATTATACACGTCTATAACGTTATATATCCTAGCCTGAGGCGACCTAACATGTCGAATGTAATATTTTACAACATTCCTGGCGCGTTGGCTCCTATTTTTCGGTGGGAACATTATATACGTCCATAACGTTATATATCCTAACCTAAGGGACCCTAACATCTCGGATGTAATATTTTACAACATTCCTGGCGCGTCGGCTCCTACTTTTCGGTGGGAACATTATATACGTCTATAACGTTATATATCCTATCGTAAAGAAACATAACATCTCGGATGTAATATTTTACAACATTCCTGGCGTGTCGTCGCCTGCTTCTCGATGGGGACATTATATTCGTCTATAACGTTGTATATCCTAACCTAAAGCAACCAAACATCTGGGATGTGATATTTTACAACATTCCTGGTATGTCGGTCCCTACTTCTCGGGGGAAACATTGTATACGTCCATAACGATATATATCCTAACCTAGGGCAACCTAACATCTCGGATGTAATAGTTGACAACATTCCTGGCGTGTCCGCCCGTACTTCTCGGTGGGAACATTATATACGTCTATAACGTTATATATCATAACCTAAGGCAACCTAACTTCTCGGATGTAATATTTTACAACATTCCTGGCATATCGGACCCTACTTCTCGGTGGAAACATTATATACGTCTATAACGTTATATATCCTAGCCCAAGGCAACCTAACATCTCGGATGTAATATTTGACAACCCTCCTGGCATGTCGGTCCCTACATCTCGGTGGGATCATTCTATGCGTCTATAACGTTGTATATCCTAACCTAAGGCATCCTAACATCTCGGATGTAATATTTTACAACATTCCTGGCATTTCGGTCCCTACTTCTCTGTGGGAACATTGTATACGTCTATAACGTTATATATCCTAGCCTAAGGCAACCTAACATGTCGAATGTAATATTTTATAACATTCATCGAGTGTCGTCGCGTGCTTCTCGATGGGGACATTATATACGTCTATAACGTGGTATATGCTAACCTAAGGCAACTTAACATCTCGACTGTAATATTTTACAACATTCCTGGCATGTCGGTCCCTACTTCTCTGTGGGAACATTGTATACGTCTATAACGATATATGTCCTAGCCTAAGGTAACCTAACATCTCGGATGTAATATTTTACAACATTCCTGGCGTGTCGTCACCTGCTTCTCGATGGTGACATTATATACATCTATAAAATTGTATATGCTAACCTAAGGCAACCTAACATCTCGACTGTAATATTTTACAACATTCCTGGCATGTCGGTCCCTACTTCTCTGTGGGAACATTGTATACGTGTATAACGTTATATATCCTAGCCTAAGGCAACCTAACATGTCGAATGTAATATTTTATAACATTCATCGAGTGTCGTCGCGTGCTTCTCGATGGGGACATTATATACGTCTATAACGTGGTATATGCTAACCTAAGGCAACTTAACATCTCGACTGTAATATTTTACAACATTCCTGGCATGTCGGTCCCTACTTCTCTGTGGGAACATTGTATACGTCTATAACGATATATGTCCTAGCCTAAGGTAACCTAACATCTCGGATGTAATATTTTACAACATTCCTGGCGTGTCGTCACCTGCTTCTCGATGGTGACATTATATACATCTATAAAATTGTATATGCTAACCTAAGGCAACCTAACATCTCGACTGTAATATTTTACAACATTCCTGGCATGTCGGTCCCTACTTCTCTGTGGGAACATTGTATACGTGTATAACGTTATATATCCTAGCCTAAGGCAACCTAACATGTCGAATGTAATATTTTATAACATTCATGGAGTGTCGTCGCGTGCTTCTCGATGGGGACATTATATACGTCTATAACGTTGTATATGCTAACCTAAGGCAACCTAACATCTCGGCTGTAATATTTTACAACATTCCTGGCATGTCGGTCCCTACTTCACTGTGGGAACATTGTATACGTCTATAACTATATATATCCTAGCCTAAGGCAACCTAACATATCGGATGTAATATTTTACAACATTCTGGCGTGTCGTCGCCTGCTTCTCGATGGGGTCATTATGTACGTCTATAACGTTGTACATCCTAACCTAACGCAACCTAACATCTGGGATGTAATATTTTACAACATTCCTGGCATGTCGGTCCCTACATCTCGGTGGGAGCATTCTATACTTCTATAACATTTTATATCCCAACCTAAGGCAACCTAACATCTCGGATGTAATATTTTACAACATTCCTGGCATGTCGGTCCCTACTTCTCGGTGGACACATTGTATACGTCTATAACGATATATATCCTAACCTAAGGCAACCTAATATCTCGGATGTGATAGTTGACAACATTCCTGGCGTGTAGGCCCGTACTTCTCGTTGGGAACATTTTATACGTCTATAACTTTATATATCCTAGCCTAAGGCGACCTAACATGTCGAATGTAATATTTGACATCATTCCTGGCGCGTCGGCCCCTACTTTTCGGTGGGAACATTATATACGTCTATAACGTTATGTATCCTATCGTAAGGCAACACAACTTCTCGGCTGTAATGTTTTAGAACATTCCTGGCGTGTCGTCGCCTGCTTCTCGATGGGGACATTATATACGTCTATAACGTTGTATATCCTAACCTAACGCAACCTACCACTTGGGATGTAATATTTTACAACATTCCTGACGCGTCGGGCCCTATTTTTCGGTGGGAACATTATATACGTCTATAACGTTATATATCCTATCCTAAGGCAACCTAACATGTCGAATGTAATATTTTACCACATTCCTGGCTCGTCGGCCCCTACTTCTCGGTGGGAACAGTATATACGTCTATAACGTTATATATCCTAACCTAAGGCAATCTAACATGTCGAATGTAATATTTTACAACATTCCTGGCTCGTCGGCCCCTACTTCTCGGTGGGAACATTATATACGTCTATAACGTTATATATCCTAACCTAAGGGACCTAACATTTCGCATGTAATATTTTACAACATTGCTGGCTCGTCGGCTCCTACTTCTCGGTGGGAACATTATATACGTCTATAACGTTGTATATCCTAACCTAAGGCAACCTAACATGTCGAGCGTAAAATTTTACAACATTCCTGGCGTGTCGGCTAGTGCTTCTCGGTGGGAATATCATATACGTCTATAACGCTATATATCCTAGCTTGAGGCAACCTAACATGTCGAACGTAACATTTTACAACATTCCTGGCGTGTCGGCCAGTACATCTCCGAGGGAATATCATATACGTCTATAACGTTATATATACTCACCTAAGGCAACTTAACATGTCGAGCGTAATATTTTACAACATTCCTGACACGTAGGCCCCTACTTCTCAGTGGGAGCATTATATACGTCTATAAAGCTATATATCCTAGCTTAAGGCAACCTAACATGTCGAGCGTAATATTTTACAACATTCCTGGCGTGTCGGCCCCTACTTCTCGGTGGGAATATCATATACGTCTATAACGTTATATATCCTATCCTAAGGCAATCCTAACATGTCGAATCTAATATTTTACAGCATTCCTGGCGCGTCGGCACCTACTTCTCGGTGGGAACATTATATACGTCTATAACGTTATATATCCTAACCTAAGGCAACCTCACACCTCGGATGTAGTACTTTACAACTCTGCTGGCGGGTCGGCCCCTACTTATCGGTGGGAATATTATATACGTCTATAACGTAATATAACCTAACCTAACCCACCTAGCCCCTGGCTGGTAATGTTTTACAGAATCCCGGCCGTGTCGGACCGTACTTCTCCGTGGGAACATTATATACGTCTATAACGTTATATATCCTAACCTAAGGCAACCTAACACCTCGGATGTAGTATTTTACAACATTACTGGAGGGTCGGCCCCCACTTCTCGGTGGGAACATTATATACGTCTATAACGTAACATAACCTAATCTATCCCATCGAGCCCCTCGCTGGTAATGTTTTACAGAATCTCGGCCGTGTCGGACCGTACCTCCCCATGGGAATATTATATACGTCTATAACTTTATATATCCTGACCTAAGGCAACCTCACACCTCGAATGTAGTATTTTACAACATTCCTGGCGGGCGGGCCCCTACTCCGCGGTGGGAACATTATATAAGTCTATAACGTAATATAATGTAGTATTTTACAACTCTGCTGGCGGGTCGGCCCCTACTTCTCGGTGGGAACATTACATACGTCTATAACGCTATATATCCTAGCAACCTAACATGTCGAATGTAATATTTTACAACATTCCCGGCACTTCGGCCCCTACTTCTCGGTGGGAACATTATATACGTCTATAACGCTATATATCCTAGCTTAAGGCAACCTAACATGTCGAATGTAATATTTTACAACATTCCCGTCACTTCGGCCCCTAGTTCTCGGTGGGAACAGTATATACGTCTGTAACGTTATATATCCTAACCTAAGGCAACCTAACATGTCGAATGTGGTATTTTACAACATTCCTGGCGCGTCGGCACCTACGTCTCGGTGGGAACAGTATATACGTCTATAACGTTATATATCCTAACCTAAGGCAACCTAACATGTCGAATGTAATATTTTACCACATTCCTGACTCGTCGGCCCCTACTTCTCGGTGGGAACAGTATATACGTCTATAACGTTATATATCCTAACCTAAGGCAATCTAACATGTCGAATGTAATATTTTACAACATTCCTGGCTCGTCGGCCCCTACTTCTCGGTGGGAAAATTATATACGTCTATAACGTTATATATCCTAACCTAAGGGACCTAACATTTCGCATGTAATATTTTACAACATTGCTGGCTCGTCGGCTCCTACTTATCGGTGGGAACATTATATACGTCTATAACGTTGTATATCCTAACCTAAGGCAACCTAACATGTCGAGCGTAAAATTTTACAACATTCCTGGCGTGTCGGCTAGTGCTTCTCGGTGGGAATATCATATACGTCTATAACGCTATATATCCTAGCTTGAGGCAACCTAACATGTCGAACGTAACATTTTACAACATTCCTGGCGTGTCGGCCAGTACATCTCCGAGGGAATATCATATACGTCTATAACGTTATATATACTCACCTAAGGCAACTTAACATGTCGAGCGTAATATTTTACAACATTCCTGACACGTAGGCCCCTACTTCTCAGTGGCAGCATTATATACGTCTATAAAGCTATATATCCTAGCTTAAGGCAACCTAACATGTCGAGAGTAATATTTTACAACATTCCTGGGTCCTGGGACCGTACTTCTCGGTGGGAAAAATATATACGTCTATAACGTCATATATCCTAACCTAAGGCAACCTAACATCTAGGATGTAATATTTTACTACATTCCTGGCACGTCGGCCCCTACTTCTCGGTGGGAACATTATATACGTCTATAACGCTATTTCTTAGTCTAAGGCATCCTAACATGTCGAATGTAATATTTTACAACATTCCTGGCGCGTCGGATCATACTTCTCGGTGGGAACATTATATAAGTCAATATCGTTATATATCCTAACGTAAGGCAACCGAACATGTCGGATGTAATATTTTACTACATTCCTGGCACGTCGGCCCGTACTTCTCGTTGGGAACATTATATAAGTCAATAACGCTATATATATCCTAGCCTAAGGCAACCTAACATGTTGAATGTAATATAGTACCACATTGCCGCCACTTCGGCCCCTATTTCCCGGTGGGAACACTATATACGTCTATAACTTTATATATCCTAGCCTAAGGCAACCTAACATGTCGAATGTAATATTTTTCAACATTCCTGGTGCGCCTGCACCTACTTCTCGGTGGGAACAGTATATACGTCTATAAAGATATATATCCTAACCTAAGGCAACCTAACACCTCGGATGAAATGTTTTAGAACATTCCTCGCGTGTCGGCCCCAATTTCTCGGTGGGAACATAATATACGTCTATAACGCTATATATCCTAGCCTAAGGCAACCTAACATGTCGAATGAAATATTTTACAACATTCCTGGCGCGTCGGCAACTACTTCTCGGTGGGAACAGTATATACGTCTATAACGCTATATATTCTAGCCTGAGGCAACCTAACATGTCGAGCGTAGTATTTTACAACATTCCCAGCACTTCGGCAACTACTTCTTGGTGGGAACAGTATATACGTCTATAACGTTATATATCCTAACCTAAGGCACCCTACCACCTCGGATGTAATGTTTTACAACATTCCTGGCGTGTCGGCCCCTAATTCTCGGTGGGAACAGTATATACGTCTATAACGCTATATATCCTAGCCTAAGGCAACCTAACATGTCGAATGTAATATTTTACAACATTCCTGGCGCGTCGGCACCTACTTCCCGGTGGGAAGAGTATATACGTCTATATTGTTATATATCCTAACCTACGGGAACCGAACACCTCGGATGTGATATTTGACAACATTGCTGGCGTGTCGGCCCGTACTTCTCGGTGGGAATATCATATACGTCTATAACGTTATATATCCTAGACTAAGGCAACTGAACATGTCGAATGTAATATTTTACAACATTCCTGGCGCGTCGGCGCCTACTTCTCGGTCGGAACATTATATACGTCACTAACGTTATATATCCTAACCTAAGGCAACCTAACATCTCGGATGCAATATTTTACTACATTCCTCGCATGTCGGCCCCTACTTCTCGGTGGGAACATTATATACGTCTATAACTTTATATAAACTTGCCTAAGGCAACCTAACATGTCGAATGTAATATTTTACAACGTTCTTCGCGTGCCGGCCCCAATTTCTCGGTGGGAATATTATATACGTCTATAACGCTATATATCCTCGCCTAAGGCAACCTAACATGTCGAATGTAATATTTTACAACATTCCTGGTGCGTCGGCTCCTACTTCTCGGTGGGAACATTATATACGTCTATAACGCTATATATCCTAGTCTAAGGCAACCTAACATTTCGAATGTAATATTTTACAACATACCTGTCGTGTCGGCACCTACTTCTCGGTGGGAACAGTATATACGTCTATAACGTTATATCCTAGCCTAAGGCAATTCTAACATGTCGAATGTAATATTTTACAGCATTCCTGGCGCGTCGGCCCCTACTTCTCGGTGGGAGCATTATATAAGTCAATAACGTTATATATCATAACCTAAGGCAACCTAACATCTCGGATGTAATATTTTACTACATTCCTGGCGCGCCGACCCCTACTTCTCCGTGGGAACATTATACACGTCTATAACGCTATATATCCTAGCCTAAGGCAACCTAAAATGTCGAGCGTAATATTTTACGACATTGCTAGCTCGTCGGCCGCTACATCTCGGTGGGAACTTTATATACGTCTATAACGCTAGATATCCTAGCTTAAGGCAAGCTAACATGTCGAATGTAATATTTTACAACATTCCCGGAACTTCGGCCCCTACTTCTCGGTGGGAACGTTATATACGTCTATAACGCTGTATATCCTAGCTTAAGGCAGCCTAATATGTCGAATGTAATATGTTACAACATTCCTGCCGCGTCGGCAACTACTTCTCGATGGCAACAGTAGATACGTCTATAACGTTATATATCCTAACCTAAGGCAACCTAACATGTCGAGCGGAATATTTTAGAACATTCCTGACGCGTCGGCCCCTACTTCTCGATGGGAACATTATATACGTCTATAACGATATATATCCTAGCCTAAGGCAACCTAACATCTCGGATGTAATATTTTACAACATTCCTGGCGCGTCGGCAACTACTTCTCGCTGGGAACAGTATATACGTCTATAACGTTATATATCCTAACCTAAGGCAACCTAACACCTCGGATGTAATGTTTTAGAACATTCGTCGCGTGTCGGCCCCAATTTCTCGGTGGGAATATCATATACGTCTATAACGCTATATATCCTAGCCTAAGGCAATCCTTACATGTCGAATGAAATATTTTACAACATTCCTCGCGTGCCGGCCCCAATTTCTCGGTGGGAACATTATATACGTCTATAACGCTATATGTCCTAACCTAAGGGATCCTAACATGTCGAATGTAATATTTTACTACATTCCTGTCACGTCGGCCGCTGCTTCTCGGTGGAAACATTATATACGTCTATAACGCTATATATCCTAGCCTAAGGCAACCTAACACCTCGGATGTAATATTTTACAACATTCCTGGCGCGTCGGCAACTACTTCTCGCTGGGAACAGTATATACGTCTATAACGTTATATATCCTAACCTAAGGCAACCTAACACCTCGGATGTAATGTTTCAGAACATTCGTCGCGTGTCGGCCCCAATTTCTCGGTGGGAATATCATATACGTCTATAACGCTATATATCCTAGCCAAAGGCAATCCTTACATGTCGAATGAAATATTTTACAACATTCCTCGCGTGCCGGCCCCAATTTCTCGGTGGGAACATTATATACGTCTATAACGTTATATGTCCTAGCCTAAGGCAACCTAACATGTCGAATGTAATATTTTACAACATTCCTGGCGCGTCGGCAACTTCTTCTCGGTGGGAACAGTATATACGTCTATAGCGCTATATATCCTAGCCTAAGGCAATCCTAACATGTCGAAAGTAATATTTTACAACATTCCTGGCGCGTCGGCCCCTACTTCTCGGTAGGAACATTATATACGTCTATAACGCTATATATCCTAGCCTAAGGCAACCTAACATGTCGAGCGTAGTATTTTACAACATTCACGGCACTTCGGCCCCTACTTCTCGGTGGGAGCATTATATAAGTCAATAACGTTATACATCATAACCTAAGGCAACCTAACATCTCGGATGTAATATTTTACTACATTCCTGGCGCGCCGGCCCCTACTTCTCGGTGGGAACATTATACACGTCTATAACGCTATATATCCTAGCCTAAGGCAACCTAAAATGTCGAGCGTAATATTTTACAACATTCCTAGCTCGTCGGCCGCTACATCTCGGTGGGAACATTATATACGTATATAACGCTAGATATCCTAGCTTAAGGCAAGCTAACATGTCGAATGTAATATTTTACAACATTCCTGGCGCGTCGGCACCAACCTCTCGGTGGGAACAGTTTATGCGTCTATAACGTTATATATCCTAGCCTAAGGCAATCCTAACATGTCGAATGTAACATTTTACAACATTCCTGGCGCGTCGGCGCCTACTTCTCGGTGGGAACATTATACACGTCTATAACGCTACATATCCTAGCCTAAGGCAACCTAACATGTCGAACGTAATATTTTACAGCATTCCCGGCACTTCGGCCCCTACTTCTCGGTGGGAACATTATATACGTCTATAAGGCTATATATCCTAGCCTGAGGCAACCTAACATCTCGGATGTAATATTTTACAACATTCCCGGAACTTCGGCCCCTACTTCTCGGTGGGAACGTTATATACGTCTATAACGCTGTATATCCTAGCTTAAGGCAGCCTAATATGTCGAATGTAATATGTTACAACATTCCTGCCGCGTCGGCAACTACTTCTCGATGGGAACAGTAGATACGTCTATAACGTTATATATCCTAACCTAAGGCAACCTAACATGTCGAGCGTAATATTTTAGAACATTCCTGACGCGTCGGCCCCTACTTCTCGATGGGAACATTATATACGTCTATAACGTCATATATGCTAACCTAAGGGATCCTAACATGTCGAATGTAATATTTTACTACATTCCTGTCACGTCGGCCTCTGCTTCTCGGTGGAAACATTATATACGTCTATAACGCTATATATCCTAGCCTAAGGCAACCTAACATCTCGGATGTAATATTTTACAACATTCCTGGCGCGTCGGCAACTACTTCTCGCTGGGAACAGTATATACGTGTATAACGTTATATATCCTAACCTAAGGCAACCTAACATGCTGAATGTAACATTTTACCACATTCCTGGCTCGTTGGCACCTACTTCTCCGTGGGAACATTATGTACGTCTATAACGTTATGTATCCTAGCCTAAGGTAACCTAACATGTCGAATGTAATATTTTACAACACACCCGGCGCTTCGGACCCTACTTCTCGGTGGGAACATTATATACGTCTATAACGCTATATATCCTAGCCTAAGGCAACCTAACATGTCGAGCGTAATATTTTACAACATTCCTGACACGTCGGCCCCTACTTCTCGGTGGGAACATTATATACGTCTATAACGCTATATATCCTAGCCTAATTCAATCTAACATCTCGGATGTAATATTTTACTACATTCCCGGGGCGTCGGCCCCTCCTTCGCGGTGGGAACGTTATATACGTCTATAACGCTACATATCCTAGCCGAAGGCAACCTAACATGTCGAATGTAATATCTTACAACATTCCCGGCGCGTCGGCACATACTTCTCGGTGGGAGCATTATATACGTCAATAACGTAATATAACCTTACCTAACCTATCTAGCCCCTCGCTGGTAATGTTTTACAGAATCCCGGTCGTGTCGGTCCGTACCTCTCCGTGGGACATTATATATGTCTATAACGTTATATATCCTAACCTAAGGCAACCTGGCATGTCGAAAGTAATATTTTACAACATTCCTGGCGCGTCGGCACCGACTTCTCGGTGGGAACAATATATACGTCTATAACGCTATATATCCTAGCCTAAGGCAACCTAACATTTCGAATGTAATATTTTACAACATTCCATGCGCTTCGGCCACTACTTCTCGGTGGGAACATTATATACATATATAACGCTATATATCCTAGCTTAAGGTAACCTAACATGTCGAGAGTAATATTTTACAACATTCCTGGCTCCTCGGACCCTACTTCTCGGTGGGAACAATATATACGTCTATAACGCTATATGTCCTAGCCTAAGGGAACCTAACATGTCGAATGTAATATTTTACAACATTCCTGGCGCGTCGGCACCTACTTCTCGTTGGGAACAGTATATACGTCTATAACGTTATATATCCTAATCTAAGGCAACCTAACATATCTACCGTAATATCTTACAAAATTCTCGGCGCGTCGGCCCCCACTTCTCGGTGGGAACATTACATACGTCTATAACGCTATATATCCTAGCCTAAGGTAACATAACATCTCGGATGTAATATTTTACAACATTCCTGGCTCGTTGGCCCCTACTTCTCTGTGGCAACATTATATACGTCTATAACGCTGTATATCCCAGCCTGAGGCAACCTAACATGTTGAATGTAATATTTTACAACGTTCCTGGCACGTCGGCCCGTACCTATCGGCGGGAACATTATATATGTCTATAACGTTATATATCCTAACCTAAGGCAACCTGGCATGTCGAATGTAATATTTTACAACATTCCTGGCGCGTCGGCCCCTACTTCTCGATGGGAACATTATATACGTCTATAACGTCATATATGCTAACCTAAGGGATCCTAACATGTCGAATGTAATATTTTACTACATTCCTGTCACGTCGGCCTCTGCTTCTCGGTGGAAACATTATATACGTCTATAACGCTATATATCCTAGCCTAAGGCAACCTAACATCTCGGATGTAATATTTTACAACATTCCTGGCGCGTCGGCAACTACTTCTCGCTGGGAACAGTATATACGTGTATAACGTTATATATCCTAACCTAAGGCAACCTAACATGCTGAATGTAACATTTTACCACATTCCTGGCTCGTTGGCACCTACTTCTCCGTGGGAACATTATGTACGTCTATAACGTTATGTATCCTAGCCTAAGGTAACCTAACATGTCGAATGTAATATTTTACAACATACCCGGCGCTTCGGACCCTACTTCTCGGTGGGAACATTATATACGTCTATAACGCTATATATCCTAGCCTAAGGCAACCTAACATGTCGAGCGTAATATTTTACAACATTCCTGACACGTCGGCCCCTACTTCTCGGTGGGAACATTATATACGTCTATAACGCTATATATCCTAGCCTAATTCAATCTAACATCTCGGATGTAATATTTTACTACATTCCCGGGGCGTCGGCCCCTCCTTCGCGGTGGGAACGTTATATACGTCTATAACGCTACATATCCTAGCCGAAGGCAACCTAACATGTCGAATGTAATATCTTACAACATTCCCGGCGCGTCGGCACATACTTCTCGGTGGGAGCATTATATACGTCAATAACGTAATATAACCTTACCTAACCTATCTAGCCCCTCGCTGGTAATGTTTTACAGAATCCCGGTCGTGTCGGTCCGTACCTCTCCGTGGGACATTATATATGTCTATAACGTTATATATCCTAACCTAAGGCAACCTGGCATGTCGAAAGTAATATTTTACAACATTCCTGGCGCGTCGGCACCGACTTCTCGGTGGGAACAATATATACGTCTATAACGCTATATATCCTAGCCTAAGGCAACCTAACATTTCGAATGTAATATTTTACAACATTCCATGCGCTTCGGCCACTACTTCTCGGTGGGAACATTATATACATATATAACGCTATATATCCTAGCTTAAGGTAACCTAACATGTCGAGAGTAATATTTTACAACATTCCTGGCTCCTCGGACCCTACTTCTCGGTGGGAACAATATATACGTCTATAACGCTATATGTCCTAGCCTAAGGGAACCTAACATGTCGAATGTAATATTTTACAACATTCCTGGCGCGTCGGCACCTACTTCTCGTTGGGAACAGTATATAAGTCTATAACGTTATATATCCTAATCTAAGGCAACCTAACATATCTACCGTAATATCTTACAAAATTCTCGGCGCGTCGGCCCCCACTTCTCGGTGGGAACATTACATACGTCTATAACGCTATATATCCTAGCCTAAGGTAACATAACATCTCGGATGTAATATTTTACAACATTCCTGGCTCGTTGGCCCCTACTTCTCTGTGGTAACATTATATACGTCCATAACGCTAAATATCCTAGCCTAAGGCAACCTAACATGTCGAATGTAATATTTTACAACATTCCTGGCTCCTCGGCCCCTACGTCTCGGTGGGAACAATATACACGTATATAACGTTATATATCCTAACCTAAGGGTACCTAACTTTTCGGATGTAATATTTTACAACATTGCTGTCTCGTTGGCCCCTACTTCTCTGTGGTAACATTATATACGTCTATAACGCTAAATATCCTAGCCTAAGGCAACCTAACATGTCGAACGTAATGTTTTACAACATTCCTGGCGAGCCGGCCCCTACTTCTCAGTGGGAACATTATGTACGACTATAACGCTATATATCCTAGCCTAAGGCAACCTAACATGTCGAGCGTAATATTTTACAACGTTCCTGGCATGACGGCCCGTGGTTCCCGGTGGTAACAATGTATACGTCTATAACGTTATATATCATAGCCTAAGGCAACGTAACATGTGGAATGTAATTTTTTACAACATTCCTGGCGCGTCGGACCCTACTTTTCGGTGGGAACATTATATACGTCTATATCGTTATATATCCTATCCTAAGTAACTTAACATGTCGAATGTAATATTTTACAACATTCCTGCCGCGTCGGCACCTAGTTCTCGGTGGGAACATTATATACGTCTATAACGCCATATATCCTAGCGTAAGGCAGCCTAACATGTCGAATGTAATATTTTACTACATTCCTGGCACGTCGGCCCCTACTTCTCGGTGGGAACATTATATACGTCCATAACGCTATATATCCTAGCGTGAGGCAACTTAACACGTCGAATGTAATATTTTACAACATTCCTGGTGCGTCGGCACCAACATCTCGGTGGGAATAGTTTATACGTCTATAACGCTATATATCCTAGCTTAAGGCAACCTAAAATGTCGAACATAATATTTTACAACATTCCTAGCTCGTCGGACCCTACTTCTCGGTGGGAACAGTATATACGTCTATATGGTTATATATCCTAGCCTAAGGCAACCTAACATCTCGGATGTAATATTTTACAACATTCCTGGCGCGTCGGCACCTACTTCTCGGTGGGAACATTATATACGTCTATAACGCTATATATACTAGCCTGAGGCAACTTAACATGTCGAATGTAATATTTTACAACATTCCTGGCTCCTCGGCCCCTACTTCTCGGTGGGAACAATATATACGTCTATAACGTTATATATCCTAACCTAAGGCAACCTAACATGTCGAATGTAATATTTTACCAAATTCCTGGCTCGTTGTCCCCTACTTCTCTGTGGGATCATTACATACGTCTATAATGCTATACATCCTAGCATAAGGCAACCTAAAATGTGGAATGTAATATTATACAACATTCCTGGCGCGTCGGCACCTACTTCTCGGTGGGAACATTATATTCGTCTATAACGCTATATATCGTAACCTAAGGGAACCTAACACCTCGGATGTTATATTTGACAACATTGCTGCCGTGTCGCCCCGTACTTCTCGGTGGGAATATCATATACGTCTATAACGTTATATATCCTAGCCTAAGGCAACTTAACATGTCGAATGTAATATTTTACAACATTCCTGGCTCGTCGGCCCCTACTTCTCGGTGCGAACATTATATACGTCTATAACGTTATATATCCTAACCTAAGGGAACCTAACACCTCGGATGTAATGTTTTAGAACATTCCTGGGGTGTCGGCCCGTACTTCTCGGTGGGAATATCATATACGTCTATAACGCTATATATCCTAGCCTAAGGCAACCTAACATGTCGAATGTAATATTTTACAACATTCCTGGCGCGTCGGCCCCTACTTCTCGGTAGGAACATTATATACGTCTATAACGTTACATATCCTAGCCTAAGGCAACCTAACATGTCGAATGTAATATTTTACAACATCCCCGGCACTTCGGCCCCTACTTCTCGATGGGAACATTATATACGTCTATATCGCTATATATCCTAGCCTAAGGCAACCTAACATTTCGAGCGTAATATTTTACAACATTCCTGGCTCGTCGGCCCCTACTTCTCGGTGGGAACATTATATACGTCTATAACGCTATATATCCTAGCGTGAGGCAACTTAACATGCCGAATGTAATATTTTACAACATTCCTGGTGCGTCGGCCCCTACTTCTCGGTGGGAACATTACATATGTCAATAACGTTATTTATCCTAACCTAAGGCAACCTAGGATCTCGGATGTAATATTTTACTACATTCCTGGCACGTCGGCCCCTGCTTCTCAGTGGGATCATTACATACGTCTATAACGCTATATATCCTAGCATAAGGCAACCTAACATGTGGAATGTAATATTTTACAACATTCCTGGCACGTCGGCCCCTACTTCTCGGTGCGAACATTATATACGTCTATAACGCTATATATCCTGGGCTAAGGCAACCTAACATCTCGGATGTAATATTTGACAACATTCCTGGCGTGTCGGCCCGAACTTCTCGGTGGGAATATCATATACGTCTATAACGTTATATATCCTAGCCTAGGGCAATCCTCACATGTCGAGTGTAATATTTTACAACATTCCCGGCACTTCGGCAACTACTTCTCGGTGGGAACGTTATATACGTCTATAACGCTATATATCCTAGCTTAAGGCAACGTAACATGTCGAATGTAATATTTTACAACATTCCTGGCGCGTCGGCAACTAATTCTCGGTGGGTACAGTATATACTTCTATAACGTTATATATCCTTACCTAAGGTAACCTAACACCTCGGATGTAATGTTTTACAACTTTCCTGGCGCGTCGGCCCCAACTTCTCGGTGGGAACATTATATACGTCTCTAACGGTATATATCCTAGCCTAAGGCAACCTAACATGTCGAATGAAATATTTTACAACATTCCTGGCGCGTCGGCAACTACTTCTCGGTGGGAACAGTATTTACGTCTATAATGCTATATATCCTAGCCTGAGGCAACCTAACATGTCGAATGTAATATTTTACAACATTCCCGGAACTTCGGCCCCTACTTCTCGGTGGGAACGTTATATACGTCTATAACGCTGTATATCCTAGCTTAAGGCAGCCTAACATGTCGAATGTAATATGTTACAACATTCCTGCCGCGTCGGCAACTACTTCTCGATGGGAACAGTAGATACGTCTATGAGGTTATATATCCTAACCTAAGGCACCCTAACACCTCGGATGTAATGTTTTACAACATTCCTGGCCTGTCGGCCCCTATTTCTCGGTGGGAAAATTATATACGTTTATAACGCTATATATCCTAGCCTAAGGCAACCTAACATGTCGAGTGTAATATTTTACAACATTCCTGGCGCGTCCGCAACTTCTTTTCGGTGGGAACAGCATATACGTCTACGACGCTATATATCCTAGCCTAAGGCAACCTAACATGTCGAGCGTAATATTTTACAACATTCCTGGCGCGTCGGCACCTACTTCTCGGTGGGAACAGTATATACGTCTATAACGCTATATATCCTAGCCTAAGGCAATCTAAAATGTCGCATGTAATATTTTACTACATTCCTGGCGCGCCGGCCCCTACTTCTCGGTGGGAACATTATATACGTCTATAACGCTATATATCCTAGCCTAAGGCAACCTAACATGTTGAATGTAATATAGTACAACATTCCCGCCACTTCGGCCCCTACTTCTCGGTGGGAACATTATATACGTCTATAACGCTATATATCCTAGCCTAAGGCAACCTAAAATGTCGAGCGTAATATTTTACAACATTCCTGGCTCGTCGGCCCCTACTTCTCGGTGCGAACATTATATACGTCTATAACGTTATATATCCTAACCTAAGGGAACCTAACACCTCGGATGTAATGTTTTACAACATTCCTCGCCTGTCGGCCCCTATTTCTCGGTGGGAACATTATATACGTATATAACGCTATATATCCTAGCCTAAGGCAACCTAACATGTCGAGTGTAATATTGTACAACATTCCTGGCACTTCGGCAACTTCTTCTCGGTGGGAACAGTATATACGTCTATAACGCTATATATCCTAGCCTAAGGCAACCTAACATGTCGAGCGTAATATTTTACAACATTCCTGACACGTCGGCACCTACTTCTCGGTGGGAACATTATATACGTCTATAACGTTATATATCCCAACCTAAGGGAACCTAACATCTCGGATGTAATATTTGACAACATTCCTGGGGTGTCGGCCCGTACTTCTCGGTGGGAATATCATGTACGTCTATAACGCTATATATCCTAGCCTAAGGCAACCTAACATCTCGGATGTAATATTTTACAACATTCCTGGCGCGTCGGCACCTACTTCACGGTGGGAACAGTATATACGTCTATAACGTTATATATCCTAACCTAAGGGAACCTAACACATCGGATTTAATATTTGACAACATTGCTGGCGTGTCGGCCCCTATTTCCCGGTGGGAACATTATATACGTCTATAACGCTATATATCCTATCCTAAGCCAACCTAACATGTCGAAGGTAATATTTTACTACATTCCTGGCACGTCGGCCGCTACTTCTCGGTGGAAACATTATATACGTCTATAACGCTATATATCCTAGCTTAAGGCAACGTAACATGTCGAATGTAATATTTTACAACATTCCTGGCGCGTCGGCAACTAATTCTCGGTGGGTACAGTATATACGTCTATAACGCTATATATCCTAGCTTAAGGCAACCTAAAATGTCGAACATAATATTTTACAACATTCCTAGCTCGTCGGACCCTACTTCTCGGTGGGAACAGTATATACGTCTATATGGTTATATATCCTAGCCTAAGGCAACCTAACATCTCGGATGTAATGTTTTACAACTTTCCTGGCGCGTCGGCCCCAACTTCTCGGTGGGAACATTATATACGTCTCTAACGGTATATATCCTAGCCTAAGGCAACCTAACATGTCGAATGAAATATTTTACAACATTCCTGGCGCGTCGGCAACTACTTCTCGGTGGGAACAGTATTTACGTCTATAATGCTATATATCCTAGCCTGAGGCAACCTAACATGTCGAATGTAATATTTTACAACATTCCCGGAACTTCGGCCCCTACTTCTCGGTGGGAACGTTATATACGTCTATAACGCTGTATATCCTAGCTTAAGGCAGCCTAACATGTCGAATGTAATATGTTACAACATTCCTGCCGCGTCGGCAACTACTTCTCGATGGGAACAGTAGATACGTCTATGAGGTTATATATCCTAACCTAAGGCACCCTAACACCTCGGATGTAATGTTTTACAACATTCCTGGCCTGTCGGCCCCTATTTCTCGGTGGGAAAATTATATACGTTTATAACGCTATATATCCTAGCCTAAGGCAACCTAACATGTCGAGTGTAATATTTTACAACATTCCTGGCGCGTCCGCAACTTCTTTTCGGTGGGAACAGCATATACGTCTACGACGCTATATATCCTAGCCTAAGGCAACCTAACATGTCGAGCGTAATATTTTACAACATTCCTGGCTCGTCGGCACCTACTTCTCGGTGGGAACAGTATATACGTCTATAACGCTATATATCCTAGCCTAAGGCAATCTAAAATGTCGCATGTAATATTTTACTACATTCCTGGCGCGCCGGCCCCTACTTCTCGGTGGGAACATTATATACGTCTATAACGCTATATATCCTAGCCTAAGGCAACCTAACATGTTGAATGTAATATAGTACAACATTCCCGCCACTTCGGCCCCTACTTCTCGGTGGGAACATTATATACGTCTATAACGCTATATATCCTAGCCTAAGGCAACCTAAAATGTCGAGCGTAATATTTTACAACATTCCTGGCTCGTCGGCCCCTACTTCTCGGTGCGAACATTATATACGTCTATAACGTTATATATCCTAACCTAAGGGAACCTAACACCTCGGATGTAATGTTTTACAACATTCCTCGCCTGTCGGCCCCTATTTCTCGGTGGGAACATTATATACGTATATAACGCTATATATCCTAGCCTAAGGCAACCTAACATGTCGAGTGTAATATTGTACAACATTCCTGGCACTTCGGCAACTTCTTCTCGGTGGGAACAGTATATACGTCTATAACGCTATATATCCTAGCCTAAGGCAACCTAACATGTCGAGCGTAATATTTTACAACATTCCTGACACGTCGGCACCTACTTCTCGGTGGGAACATTATATACGTCTATAACGTTATATATCCCAACCTAAGGGAACCTAACATCTCGGATGTAATATTTGACAACATTCCTGGGGTGTCGGCCCGTACTTCTCGGTGGGAATATCATGTACGTCTATAACGCTATATATCCTAGCCTAAGGCAACCTAACATGTCGAATGTAATATTTTACAACATTCCTGGCGCGTCGGCCCCTACTTCTCGGTAGGAACATTATATACGTCTATAACGTTACATATCCTAGCCTAAGGCAACCTAACATGTCGAATGTAATATTTTACAACATCCCCGGCACTTCGACCCCTACTTCTCGGTGGGAACGTTATATTCGTCTATAACGCTATATATCCTAGCCTAAGGCAACCTAACATCTCGGATGTAATATTTTACAACATTCCTGGCGCGTCGGCACCTACTTCACGGTGGGAACAGTATATACGTCTATAACGTTATATATCCTAGCCTAAGGCAATCCTAACATATCGATTGTAATATTTTACATCATTCCTGGCGCGTCGGCCACCTATTTCTCGGTGGGAACATTATATACGTCTATAACGCTATACATCCTAGCCTAAGGCAACCTAACAAGTCGAACGTAATATTTTACAACATTCCCGGCACTTTGGCCCCTACTTCTCGGTGGGAACATTATATACGTCTATAACGTTATATATCCTAACCTAAGGGAACCTAACACATCGGATTTAATATTTGACAACATTGCTGGCGTGTCGGCCCCTATTTCCCGGTGGGAACATTATATACGTCTATAACGCTATATATCCTATCCTAAGCCAACCTAACATGTCGAAGGTAATATTTTACTACATTCCTGGCACGTCGGCCGCTACTTCTCGGTGGAAACATTATATACGTCTATAACGCTATATATCCTAGCTTAAGGCAACCTAACATGTCGAATGTAATATTTTACAACATTCCTGGCGCGTCGGCACCTACTTCTCGGTGGGAACAGTATATACGTTTATAACGTTGTATATCCTAACCTAAGGCGTCCTAACACCTCGGATGTAATGTTTTACAACATTCCTCGCGTGTCGGCCCCAATTTCTCGGTGGGAACATTATATACGTCTCTAACGCTATATATCCTAGCCTAAGGCAACCTAACATGTCGAATGATATATTTTACAACATTCCTGGTGCGTCGGCAACTACTTCTCGGTGGGAACAGTATATACGTCTATAACGCTATATATCCTAGCCTGAGGCAACCTAACATGTCGAGCGTAGTACTTTACAACATTCCCGGCACTTCGGCAACTACTTCTCGGTGGGAACAGTATATACGTCTATAACGCTATATATCCTAGCCTAAGGCAACCTAACATGTCGAACGTAATATTTTACAGCATTCCCGGCACTTCGGCCCCTACTTCTCGGTGGGAACATTATATAGGTCTATAACGCTATATATCCTAGCCTAAGGCAACCTAACATGTCGAATGTAATATTTTACAACATTCCCGGAACTTCGGCCCCTACTTCTCGGTGGGAACGTTATATACGTCTATAACGCTGTATATCCTAGCTTAAGGCAGCCTAACATGTCGAATGTAATATGTTACAACATTCCTGCCGCGTCGGCAACTACTTCTCGATGGGAACAGTAGATACGTCTATAATGTTATATATCCTAACCTAAGGCACCCTAACACCTCGGATGTAATGTTTTACAACATTCCTCGCCTGTCGGCCCCTATTTCTCGGTGGGAACATTATATACGTATATAAAGCTATATATCCTATCCTAAGGCAACCTAACATGTCGAATGTAATATTTTACTACATTCCTGGCACGTCGGCGCTACTTCTCGGTGGAAACATTATATACGTCTATACCGCTATATATCCTAGCTTAAGGCAACCTAACATGTCGAATGTAATATTTTACAACATTCCTGGCGCGTCGGCACCTACTTCTCGGTGGGAACAGTATATACGTTTATAACGTTATATATCCTAACCTAAGGCGTCCTAACACCTCGGATGTAATGTTTTACAACATTCCTCGCGTGTCGGCCCCAATTTCTCGGTGGGAACATTATATACGTCTCTAACGCTATATATCCTAGCCTAAGGCAACCTAACATGTCGAATGATATATTTTACAACATTCCTGGCGCGTCGGCAACTACTTCTCGGTGGGAACAGTATATACGTCTATAACGCTATATATCCTAGCCTGAGGCAACCTAACATGTCGAGCGTAGTACTTTACAACATTCCCGGCACTTCGGCAACTACTTCTCGGTGGGAACAGTATATACGTCTATAACGCTATATATCCTAGCCTAAGGCAACCTAACATGTCGAACGTAATATTTTACAGCATTCCCGGCACTTCGGCCCCTACTTCTCGGTGGGAACATTATATAGGTCTATAACGCTATATATCCTAGCCTAAGGCAACCTAACATGTCGAATGTAATATTTTACAACATTCCCGGAACTTCGGCCCCTACTTCTCGGTGGGAACGTTATATACGTCTATAACGCTGTATATCCTAGCTTAAGGCAGCCTAACATGTCGAATGTAATATGTTACAACATTCCTGCCGCGTCGGCAACTACTTCTCGATGGGAACAGTAGATACGTCTATAATGTTATATATCCTAACCTAAGGCACCCTAACACCTCGGATGTAATGTTTTACAACATTCCTCGCCTGTCGGCCCCTATTTCTCGGTGGGAACATTATATACGTATATAACGCTATATATCCTATCCTAAGGCAACCTAACATGTCGAATGTAATATTTTACTACATTCCTGGCACGTCGGCGCTACTTCTCGGTGGAAACATTATATACGTCTATACCGCTATATATCCTAGCTTAAGGCAACCTAACATGTCGAATGTAATATTTTACAACATTCCTGGCGCGTCGGCACCTACTTCTCGGTGGGAACAGTATATACGTTTATAACGTTATATATCCTAACCTAAGGCGTCCTAACACCTCGGATGTAATGTTTTACAACATTCCTCGCGTGTCGGCCCCAATTTCTCGGTGGGAACATTATATACGTCTCTAACGCTATATATCCTAGCCTAAGGCAACCTAACATGTCGAATGATATATTTTACAACATTCCTGGCGCGTCGGCAACTACTTCTCGGTGGGAACAGTATATACGTCTATAACGCTATATATCCTAGCCTAAGGCCACCTAACATGTCGAACGTAATATTTTACAGCATTCCCGGCACTTCGGCCCCTACTTCTCGGTGGGAACATTATATAGGTCTATAACGCTATATATCCTAGCCTAAGGCAACCTAACATGTCGAATGTAATATTTTACAACATTCCCGGAACTTCGGCCCCTACTTCTCGGTGGGAACGTTATATACGTCTATAACGCTATATATCCTAGCCTAAGGCAACCTAACATGTCGAGCGTAATATTTTACAACATTCCTGACACGTCGGCCCCTACTTCTCGGTGGGAACATTATATACGTCTATAACGTTATATATCCCAACCTAAGGGAACCTGACATCTCGGATGTAATATTTGACAACATTCCTGGGGTGTCGGCCCGTACTTCTCGGTGGGAATATCATGTACTTCTATAACGCTATATATCCTAGCCTAAGGCAACCTAACATGTCGAGCGTAATATTTTACAACATTCCTGGCGCGTCGGCCCCTACTTCTCGGTAGGAACATTATATACGTCTATAACGTTACATATCCTAGCCTAAGGAAACCTAACATGTCGAATGTAATATTTTACAACATCCCCGGCACTCCGACGCCTACTTCTCGGTGGGAACGTTATATACGTCTATAAAGCTATATATCCTAGCCTAATGCAACCTAACATCTCGGATGTAATATTTTACAACATTCCTGGCGCGTCGGCACCTACTTCTCGGTGGGAACAGTATATACGTCTATAACGTTATATATCCTAGCCTAAGGCAATCCTAACATATCGATTGTAATATTTTACATCATTCCTGGCGCGTCGGCCCCTATTTCTCGGTGGGAACACTATATACGTCTATAACGCTATACATCCTAGCCTAAGGCAACCTAACAAGTCGAACGTAATATTTTACAACATTTCCGGCACTTTGGCCCCTACTTCTCGTTGGGAACATTATATACGTCTATAACGTTATATATCCTAACCTAAGGGAACCTAACACATCGGATTTAATATTTGACAACATTGCTGGCGTGTCGGCCCCTATTTCCCGGTGGGAACATTATATACGTGTATAACGCTATATATGCTATCCTAAGGCAACCTAACATGTCGAATGTAATATTTTACTACATTCCTGGCACGTCGGCCGCTACTTCTCGGTGGAAACATTATATACGTCTATAACGCTATATATCCTAGCTTAAGGCAACCTAACATGTCGAATGTAATATTTTACAACATTCCTGGCGCGTCGGCACCTACTTCTCGGTAGGAACATTATATACGTCTATAACGTTACATATCCTAGCCTAAGGCAACCTAACATGTCGAATGTAATATTTTACAACATCCCCGGCACTTCGACCCCTACTTCTCGGTGGGAACGTTATATACGTCTATAACGCTGTATATCCTTGCTTAAGGCACCCTAACACCTCGGATGTAATGTTTTACAACATTCCTCGCGTGTCGGCCTCTATTTCTCGCTGGGAACATTATATACGTCTATAACGCTATATATCCTAGCCTAAGGCAACCTAACATGTCGCGTGTAATATTTTACAACATTCCTGCCGCGTCGAAAACTTCTTCTCGGTGGGAACAGTATATACGTTTATAACGTTATATATCCTAACATAACGGAACCTAACATCTCGGATGTAATATTTGACAACATTCATAGCGTGTCGGACCGTACTTCTCGCTGGGAATATCATATAAGTCTATAACTTTATATATCCTAGCCTAAGGCAATCCTAATATGTCGAATGTAATATTTTACAACAATACTCGCGCGTCGGCTCCTACTTCTCGGTGGGAACATTAGATACTTCTATAACGCTATATATCCTAGCATAAGGCAACCTAACATGTCGAGCGTAATATTTTACAACATTCCTGGCGTGTCGGCCTGTACTTCTCGGTGGGAATATCATATACGTCTATAACGTTATATAACCTGGCCTAAGGCAATCCTAACATGTCGAATGTAGTATTTTACAGCATTCCTGGCGCGTCGGCCCCTACTTCTCGGTGGGAACATTATATAAGTCAATAACGTTATATATCCTAACCTAAGGCAACCTAACATCTCTACCGTAATATTGTACAACATTCCTGGCATGCAAGTACCTATTTCTCTGTGGTAACATTATATACGTCTATAACGTTATATATCCTAGCCTAAGGCAACCTATCATCTCGGATTTAATATTTTACTACATTCCTGGCACGTGGGCTCATACTTCTCGGTGGGAACATTACATACGCCTATAACGCTATAATTCCTAACCTAAGGCAACCTCACACCTCGGATGTAGTATTTTACAACACTCCTGGCAGGCCGGTCCCTACTTATCGGTGGGAATATTATATACGTCTATAACGTAATATAACCTAACCTAACCCACCTAGCCCCTGGCTGGTAATGTTTTACAGAATCCCGGCCGTGTCGAACCGTACCTCTCCGTGGGATATTATATATGTCTATAACATTATTTATCCTAACCTAAGGCAACCTGGCATGTCGAAGGTAATATTTTGCAACATTCCTGGCGCGTCGGCACCGACTTCTCGGTGGTAACATTACATATGTCTATAACGCTATATATCCTAGCCTATGGTAACGTAACATCTCGGATGTATTATTTTACAACATTCCTGGCTCGTTGGCCCCTACTTCCACTGTGGTAACATTATACACGTCTATAACGCTATATATCCTAGCCTAAGGCAACCTAACATTTCGAATGTAATATTTTACAACATTCCTGGCTCCTCGGACCGTACTTCTCGGTGGGAACAATATATACGTCTATAACGTTATATATCCTAGCCTAAGGGAACCTAACATGTCGAATGTAATATTTTACAACATTCCTGGCTCGTCGGCACCTACTTCTCGTTGGGAACAGTATATACGTCTATAACGCTATATATCCTAGCCTAAGGCAACCTAACATGTCGAATGTAATATTTTCCAACATACCTGGCGCGTCGGCACCTACTTCTCGGTGGGAACAGTAGATACGTCTATAACGTTATATATCCTAACCTAAGGCAACCTAACATATCGAATTTAATATTGTACAACATTCTTGGCGCGTCGGCACATACTTCTCTGTGGGAACAGTATATACGTCTATAACGTTACATATCGTACCGTAAGGCAACCTAACATGTCGAATGTAATATTTTACAACATTCCTGGCGCGTCGGCACCTACTTCTCGGTGGGAACAGTATATACGTCTATGACGTTATATATCCTAACCTAAGGCAACCTAACATGTAGGATGTAATATTTTACTACATTCCTGGCACGTCGGCCCCTACTTCTCGGTGGGAACATTATATACGTCTATAACGCTATATATCTTAGCCTAAGGCAATCTAACATGTCGAATGTAATATTTTACAACATTACTGGCGCGTCGGCACCTACTTCTCGGTGGGAACAGTATATACGTCTATAACGTTATATATCCTAACATAACGGAACCTAACATCTCGGATGTAATATCTGACAACATTCATAGCGTGTCGGCCCGTACTTCTCGCTGGGAATATCATATAAGTCTATAACTTTATATATCCTAGCCTAAGGCAATCCTAATATGTCGAATGTAATATTTTACAACAATCCTCGCGCGTCGGCCCCTACTTCTCGGTGCGAACATTATATACGTCTATAACGCTATATATCCTAGCCTAAGGCAACCTGACATGTCGAATGTAATATTTTACAACATTCCTTGCGCGTCGGCCCCTACTTCTCGGTGGGAACATTAGATACTTCTATAACGCTATATATCCTAGCATAAGGCAACCTAACATGTCGAGCGTAATATTTTACAACATTCCTGGCGCGTCGGCGCCTACTTCTCGGTGGGAGCATTATATACGTCTATAACGTTATATATCCTAGCCTAAGGCAACCTTACGTCTGGGATGTAATATTTTACAACATTCCTGGCACGTCGGCCCGTAGTTCTCGGTGGGAACATTATATATGCCTATAACGCCATATATCCTAGCCCGAGGCAACCTAACATGTCGAATGTAATATTTTACTACATTGCTGGCGTGGCGGCGTTTACTTCCCGATGGGGACATTATATACGTCTATAAAGTTGTACATCCAAACCTAAGGCAACATAACATCGGGGATGTAATATTTTACTACATTCCTGGCGCGTCGGCGCCTACTTCTCGGTGGGAGCATTATCTACGTCTATAACGTTATATATCCTAGCCTAAGGCAAGCTTACGTCTGGGATGTAATATTTTACAACATTCCTGGCACGTCGACCCGTAGTTCTCGGTGGTAAAATTATATACGTATATAAGGTTATATATCCTAGCCTAAGGCAAACTAACATCACGGATGTAATATTTTACTACATTCCTGCCACGTCGGCCCCTACTTCTCGGTGAGAATATTATATACGTCTACAACGCTATAAATCCTAGCCTAAGGCAACCTAACATGTCGAGCGTAATATTTTACAACATTCCCGGCGCGCCGGCCCCTACTTCTCGGTGGGAACATTATATACGTCTATAACGCTATATATCCTAGCCTAAGGCAACCTAACTTGTCGAATGTAATATTTTACAACATTCCCGGCACTTAGGCCCCTACATTGCGGTGGAAACATTATATACGTCTATAACACTATATATCCTAGCTTAAGGCAACCTAACATGTCGAATGTAATAGTTTACAACATTTCTGGCATGTCGGCAACTACTTCTCGATGGGAACAGTAGATACGTCTATAACGTTATATATCCTAACCTAAGGCACCCTAACACCTCGGATGTAATGTTTTACAACATTCCTCGCGTCTGGGCCCCTATTTCTCGGTGGGAACATTATATACGTCTATAACGCTTTATATCCTAGCCTATGGCAACCTAACGTGTCGAGTGTAATATTTTACAACATTCCTGGCGCGTCGGCAACTTCTGCTCGGTGGGAACAGTATATACGTCTATAGCGCTATATATCCTATCCTAAGGCAATCCTAACATGTCGAATGTAATATTTTACAACATTCCTGGCGCGTCGGCCCCTACTTCTCGGTAGGAACATTATATTCGTCTATAACGTTACATATCCTTGCCTAAGGCAACCTAACATGTCGAACGTAATATTTTACAACATTGCCGGCACTTCGACCTCTACTTCTCGGTGGGAACGTTATATACGTCTATAACGCTATATATCCTAGCTTAAGGCAACCTAACATGTCGAGCGTTGTATTTTACAACATTCCCGGCACTTCGGCAACTACTTATCGGTGGGAACAGTATATACGTCTATAACGCTATATATCCTAGCCTAAGGCAACATGACATGTCGAACGTGATATTTTACAACATTCCCGGCACTTCGGCCCCTACTTCTCGGTGGGAACATTATATGTGTCTATAACGCTATATATCCTAGCCTAAGGCAACCTAACATGTCGAATGTAATATTTTACATCATTCCCGGCACTTAGGCCCCTACATTTCGGTGGGAACATTATATACGTCTATAACACTATATATCCTAGCTTAATGCAACCTAACATGTCGAATGAAATATTTTACAACATTTCTGGCGCGTCGGCACCTACTTCTCGGTGGGAACAGTATATACGTCTATAACGTTATATATCCTAACATAACGGAACCTAACATCTCGGATGTAATATCTGACAACATTCATAGCGTGTCGGCCCGTACTTCTCGCTGGGAATATCATATAAGTCTATAACTTTATATATCCTAGCCTAAGGCAATCCTAATATGTCGAATGTAATATTTTACAACAATCCTCGCGCGTCGGCCCCTACTTCTCGGTGGGAACATTATATACGTCTATAACGCTATATATCCCAGCCTAAGGCAACCTAACACGTCGAACGTAATATTTTACAACATTCCTGGCGCGTCGCCGCCTACATCTCGGTGGGGACTTTATATACGTCTATAACGTTACATATCCTACCCTGAGGCAACCTAACATCTCTACGGTCATATTTGACAACATTCCTGGCATGCCGGTCCCTACTTCTCTGTGGTAACATTATATACGTCTATAACGTTGTGTATCCTAACTTAAGGCAACCTAACATCTCTACCGTAATGTTTTACAAAATTCCTGGCACGTCGGCCCCTACTTCCCGGTGGGAACATTATATACGTCTATAAAGTTATATATCGCAGTCTAAGGCAAAATAACATGTCGAATGTAATATTCTACAACATTCCTGGCATGTCGGCCCCTACTTCTCGGTGGCAATATTGTATACGTCTACAAAGTTATATATCCTAGCCTAAGGCAACCTCACATCTGGGATGTAATATTTTACAAAATTCCTGGCGTGACGTCGCCTACTTCCCGATGGGGATATTATTTACGTCTATAACGTTGTATATCCAAACCTAAGGCAACCTAACATCTCGGATGTAATATTGTACTACATTAATGGCACGTCGTCCCCTACTTCTCGGTGGGAACATTATATACGTCTACAACGCTATATATCCAAGCCTAAGGCAAAATAACATGTAGAATGTAATATTTTACAACGTTCCTGCCATGTCCGCCCGTAGTTCTCGGTGGGAACATTATATACGTCCATAACGTAATATAATCTAACTTAACCCATCTAGCCCCTCGGCGGTAATGTATCACAGAATCCAGTTCGTGTCGTCCCGTACGTATCGGTGCGGAAATTGTATGCGTCTATAACGTTATATATCCTAACCTACGGCAACCTAACATCTCGGATGTAATATTTTACAACATTCCTGGCGGGGCGGAACCTACTTCTCGGTGGGAACATTATATACGTCTACAACGTAATATTACCTAACCTAACCCATCTAGCCCCTCGCTGGCAATGTTTTACAGAATCCAGTTCGTATCGTCCCGTACGTCTCGGTGGGGACATTGTGTTCGTCAATAATGTTATATATCCTAACCTAAGGCAACCTAACATATCGGATGTAGTATTTTACAACATTCCTGGCGGGTCGGCTCCTACTTCTCGGTGGGAACATTATATACGTCTACAACGTAATATTACCTAACCTAACCCATCTAGTCCCTCGCTGGTAATGTTTTACAGAATCCCGGTCGTGTCTTCCCGTACGTCTCGGTGCGGACATTATATAAGTCTATAACGTAATGTATCCTAACCTAAGGCAACTTAACATCTCGAATGTAGTATTTTACAACATTTCAGGCGGGTCGGCTCCTACTTCTCGGTGGGCACATTATATATGTCTATATCGTAATATAACCTAACCTAACCCATTTTGCCCCTCGGTGATAATGTTTTACAGAATCCCGGCAGTGTTGGCTCATACTTCCCAGTGGGGACATTATATACGTCTATAACGTTATATATCCTAACCTAAGGCAACCTAACATGTCGGATGTAGTATTTTACAACATTCATGGCGGGGCGGAACCTACTTCTCGGTGGGAACATTATATAAGTCTATATCGTCATATAACCTAACCTAACCTATCTAGACCCTCGCTGGTAACGTTTTACAGAATCCCGGTCGTGTCGGCCCGTACATCTCGGTGGGGAAATTATATGCGTCTAGAACGTTATATATCCTAACCTAAGGCTACCTAA
Source organism: Xylocopa violacea (assembly GCA_963969225.1). Taxonomy (NCBI): domain Eukaryota; kingdom Metazoa; phylum Arthropoda; class Insecta; order Hymenoptera; family Apidae; genus Xylocopa; species Xylocopa violacea. The sequence goes on from CAXAJV010000835.1 coordinate 4,290,654, forward strand.
TATCTCGGATGTAGTATTTTCCAAAATACCTGGCGCGTCGGCCCCTACTTCTCGGTGGGCACATTATATACGTCTATATCGTAATGTAACCTAACCTAACCCATTTTGCCCCTCGTTGATAATGTTTTACAGAATCCCGGTCGTGTTGGCTCATACTTCTCGGTGGGGACATTATATACGTCTATAACATTGTATATCCCACCCGAAGGCAACCTAGAATCTCGAATGTAGTATTTCACAGCATTCATGGCGGGTCGGCCCCTACTTCTCGGTGGGCAAATTATATACGTCTACAACGTAGTGTTACCTAACCTAACCCATCTAGCTCTCGCTGGTAATGTTTTACAGAATCCAGTTCGTATCGTCCCGTACGTCTCGGTGGGGATATTGTATGCGTCTATAACGTTATATATCCTAACCTAAGGCAACCTAACATCTCGGATGTAGTATTTTCCAAAATTCCTGGCGGGTCGGCCCCTACTTCTCGGCGGGAATATTATATACGTCTACAACGTAATATCACCTAACCTAACCCATCTAGCCCCTCGCTGGTAATGTTTTACAGAATCCAGTTCGTGTCGTCCCATACGTCTCGGTGGGGACATTGTATGCGTCTATAACGTTATATTTCCTAACCTAAGGCAACATAACATCTCGGATGTTGTATTTTACAACATTCCTGGCGGGGCGGAACCTACATCTCGGTGGGAACATTACATAAGTCTATGTCATAATATAACCTAACCTAACCCATGTAGACCCACGCTGGTAATGTTTCACAGAATCCCGTTCGTGTCGCCCCGTACGTCACAGTTCGGACATTATATACGTCTATAACGTTATATATCCTAACCTAAGGCAACCTAACATCTCGAATGTAGTATTTTACAACATTCCACTCGGGTCGGCACCTAATTCTCGTTGGGTACATTATATACGTCTATAACGTAATATAACCTAACCTAACCCATCTAGACCCTCGCTGGTAATGTTTTACACAATCCCGGTCGTGTCGGCCCGTACTTCTCGGAGGGGAAATTATATGCGTCCAGAACGTTATATATCCTAACCTAAGGCAACCTAACATATCGGATGTAGTATTTTACAACATTCCTGGCGGGGCGGAACCTACTTCTCGGTGGGAACATTATATACGTCTATAATGTAATATAACCTAACCTAACCCATCTAGCCCCACGCTGGTAATGTTTTACAGATTCCCGGTCGTGTTGGCCCGTCCTGCTCGGTGGGCACATTATATACCTCTATATCGCAATATAACCTTACCTAACCCATTTAGCTCCTCGCTGGTAATGTTTTACAGAATACAGTTCGTGTCGTCCCGTACGTCTCGGTGGGGACATTGTATGCGTCTATAACGTTATATACCCTAACCTGGCGCAACCTAACTTCCCGGATGTAGTATTTTACAACATTCCTGGCGGGTCGGCCCCTACTTCTCGGCGGGAACATTATATACGTCTACAACGTAATATCACCTAACCTAACCCATCTAGCCCCTCGCTGGTAATGTTTTACAGAATCCAGTTCGTGTCGTCCCGTACGTCTCGTTGGGGACATTGTATGCGTCTATAACTTTATATATCCTAACCTAAAGCAACCTAACATCTCGGATGTAGTATTTTACAACATTCCTGGCGGGTCGGCCCCTACTTCTCGGTGGGAACATTATATACGTCTACAACGTAATATTACCTAACATAACACATCTAGCCCCTCGCTGGTAACGTTTTACAGAATCCCGGTCGTGTCAGTCCGTACTCCTCGGTGGGGACATTATATGCGTCTAGAACGTTATATATCCTAACCTAAGGCAACCTAACATCTCGGATGTAGTATTTTACAACATTCCTGGCGGGTCGGCCCCTACTTCTCGGTGGGAACATTATATACGTCTACAACGTAATATTACCTAACGTAACCCATCTAGCGCCTCGCTGGCAATGTTTTACAGAATCCAGTTCGTGTCGTCCCATACGTCTCGGTGGGGACATTGTATGCGTCTATAACGTTATATATCCCAACCTAAGGCAACATAACATCTCGGATGTTGTATTTTACAACATTCCTGGCGGGGCGGAACCTACATCTCGGTGGGAACATTATATAAGTCTATATCATAATATAACCTAAGCTAACCCATCTAGACCCTCGCTGGTAATGTTTTACACAATCCCGGTCGTGTCGGCCCGTACTTCTCGGAGGTGAAATTATATGCGTCCAGAACGTTATATATCCTAACCTAAGGCAACCTAACATCTCGAATGTAGTATTTTACAACATTCCACTCGGGTCGGCACCTAATTCTCGTTGGGTACATTATATACGTCTATAACGTAATATAACCTAACCTAACCCATCTAGACCCTCGCTGGTAATGTTTTACACAATCCCGGTCGTGTCGGCCCGTACTTCTCGGAGGTGAAATTATATGCGTCCAGAACGTTATATATCCTAACCTAAGGCAACCTAACATCTCGGATGTAGTATTTTACAACATTCCTGGCGGGTCGGCCCCTACTTCTCGGTGGGAACATTATATACGTCTACAACGTAATATTACCTAACCTAACCCATCTAGCCCATCGCTGGCAATGTTTTACAGAATCCAGTTCGTGTCGTCCTGTACGTCTCGGTGGGGACATTGTATGCGTCTATAACGTTATATATCCTAACCTAAGGCAACCTAACATCTCGGATGTAGTATTTTACAACATTCCTGGCGGGTCGGCCCCTACTTCTCGGCGGGAACATTATATACGTCCATAACGTAATATAACCTAACCTAACCCATCTAGCCCCTCGCTGGTAATTTCTTACAGAATCCACTTCGTGTCGGCCCGTACGTCTCGGTTGGGACATTGTATGCGTCTCTAACGTTATATATCCTAACCTAAGGTAACCTAACATATCGGATGTAGTATTTTCCAACATTCCTGGCGGGGCGGAACCTACTTCTCGGTGGGAACATTATATAAGTCTATATCGTAATATAACCTAACCTAACCCATCTAGCCCCTCGCTGGTAATGTTTTACAGAATCCAGTTCGTGTCGTCCCGTAGGTCTCGGTGGGGACATTGTATGCGTCTATAATGTTATATATCCTAACCTAAGGCAACCTAACATCTCGGATGTAGTATTTTACAACATTCCTGGCGGGTCGGCCCCTACTTCTCGGTGGGAACATTATATACGTCTACAACGTAATATTACCTAACCTAACCCATCTAGCGCCTCGCTGGCAATGTTTTACAGAATCCAGTTCGTGTCGTCCCATACGTCTCGGTGGGGACATTGTATGCGTCTATAACGTTATATATCCTAACCTAAGGCAACATATCATCTCGGATGTTGTATTTTACAACATTCCTGGCGGGGCGGAACCTACTTCTCGGGGGGAACATTATACAAGTCTATATCATAATATAACCTAACCTAACCTATGTAGACCCACGCTGGTAATGTTTCACAGAATCCCGTTCGTGTCGCCCCGTACGTCTCGTTGGGGACATTGTATGCGTCTATAACTTTATATATCCTAACCTAAGGCAACCTAACATCTCGAATGTAGTATTTTAGAACATTCCACTCGGGTCGGCCCCTAATTCTCGTTGGGTACATTATATACGTCTATAACGTAATATAACCTAATCTAACCCATCTAGCCCCTCGCTGGTAATGTTTTACAGCATCCCGGTCGTGTCGGCCCGTATTTCTCGGTGGGGAAATTATATGCGTCTAGAACGTTATATTTCCTATCCTAAGGCAACTTAACATCTCGGATGTAGTATTTTCCAACATTCCTGGCGGGTCGGCCCTTACTTCTCGGTGGGAACATTATATACGTCTATAACGTAATATAACCTAACCTAACCCAGCTAGACCCTCGCTGGTAATGTTTCACAGAATCCCGTTCGTGTCGCCCCATACATCACGGCGCGGATATTATATACTTCTATAACGTTATATATCCTATACTAAGGCAACCTAACATCTCGGATGTATTATTTTCCAACATTCCTGGCGTGTCGGCCCCTACTTCTCGGTGGGCACATTTTATACGTCTATAACGTAATATAACCTAACCTAACCCATCTAGACCGTCGCTGGTAATGTTTCACAGAGTCCCGTTCGTGCCGTCCTGTACATCTCAGCGCGGACATTATATACGTCTATAACGTTATATATCCTAACCTAAGGCAACATAACATCTCGAATGTTGTATTTTACAACATTCCAGGCGGGCCGGCCACTACTTCTCGGTGGGCACATTATATACGACCATAACGTAATATAACCTAACCTGACCCATCTAGACCCTCGCTGGTAATGTTTTACACAATCCCGTTCGTGTCGACCCGTACGTCTCGGTGCGGACATTATACACGTCTATAACGGTATATATGCTAACCTAAGGCAACCTAACATCTCGAATGTAGTATTTTACAATATTCCAGGTGGGACGGCCCGTACTTCTCAGCGGGAATATTATTTACGTCTATATCGTAATATAACATGACCTAACTCATCTTTCCCCTCGGTGATAATGTTATACAGAATCCCTGTCGTGTCGGCACGTACTTCTGGATGGGTACATTCTATACGTCTATAACGTTGTATACTTTACCATAAGGCAACCTAACATCTCGAATGTAGTATTTTCCAACATTTCTGACGGGTCGGCCCCTACTTCTCCGTGGGAACATTATATACGTCTATAACGTAATAGGTCCTAACCTAACCCAGCTAGACTTTCGCTGGTAATGCTTCACAGAGTCCCGTTCGTGTCGTCCCGTACATCTCGGCGCGGACATTATATACGTCTATAACGTTACATATCCTAACCTAAGGCATCCTAAGATCTCGGATGTAGTATTTTCCAACATTCCTGGCGGGTCGGCCCCTACTTCTCGGTGGGAACATTATATACGTCTATAACGTAATAGATCCTAACCTAACCCATCTAGAGCCTCGCTGGTAATGTTTTGCAGAATCCCGTTCGTATCTTTCCGATTGTCTCGGTGCGGACATAATATACGTCTATAACGTTATATATCCTGACCTAAGGCACCCTAACATCTCGGATGTAGTATTTTCCAACATTCCTGGCGGGTCGGCCCCTACTTCTCGGTGGGAACATTATATACGTCTATAACGTAATAGATCCTAACCTAACCCATCTAGACGCTCGCTGGTAATGTTTTACACAATCCCGTTCGTGTCTACCCGTACGTCTCGGTGCGGACATTATATACATCTATAACGTTATATTTCCTATCCTAAGGCAACCTAACATCTCGAATGTAGTATTTTCCAACATTTCTGGCCGGTCGGCCCCTACTTCTCGGTGGGAACATTATAAACATCTATAACGTAATATAACCTAACCTAACCCAGCTAGACCCTCGCTGGTAATGTTTCACAGAGTCCCGTACGTGTCGTCCCGTACATCTCGGCTCTGACATTATACACGTCTATGACGTTATATATCCTAACCTAAGGCATCCTAACATCTCGGATGTATTATTTTCCAACATTCCTGGCGGGTCGACCCCTACTTCTCGGTGGGAACATTATATACGTCTATAACGCAATAGAACCTAACCTAAACCATCTAGACCCTCGCTGGTAATGTTTTACAGAATCCCGGGCGTGTCGGGCCGTACTTCTCGGTGGGGACATTATGTACGTCTACTACGTTATATATCCTAACCTAAGGCAACTTAACATCTCGGATGTAGTATTTCCCAACATTTCTGGCGGGTTGGCCCCTACTTCTCGGTGGGCACATTATATACGTCTATAACGTAATAGAACCTATCCTAACCCATCTAGACACTCGCTGGTAATGTTTTACAGAATCCCGGGCGTGTCGGCCCGTACTTCTCGGTGGGGTCATTATGTACGTCTACTACGTTATATATCCTAACCTAAGGCAACTTAACATTTCGGATGTAGTATTTTCCAACATTCCTGGCGGGTTGGCCCCTACTCCTCGGTGGGAACATTATTTACGTCTATATCGTAATATAACTTAACCTGACCCATCTAGACCCTCGCTGGTAATGTTTTACACAATCCCGTTCGTGTCGACCCGTACTTCTCGGTGCGGACATTATACACGTCTATAACGGTATATATGCTAACCTAAGGCAACCTAACATCTCGAATATAGTATTTTACAATATTCCAGGTGGGACGGCCCCTACTTCTCGGTGGGAACACTATTTACGTCTATATCGTAATATAACATAACCTAACTCATCTTTCCCCTCGGTGATAATGTTATACAGAATCCATGTCGTGTCGGCACGTACTTCTGGATGGGTACATTCTATACGTCTATAACGTTGTATACTTTACCATAAGGCAACTTAACATCTCGAATGTAGTATTTTCCAACATTTCTGGCGGGTCGGCCCCTACTTCTCGGTGGGAACATTATATACGTCTATAACGTAATATAATCTAACCTAACCCAGCTAGACCCTCGCTGGTAATGTTTCACAGAATCCCGTTCGTGTCGTCCCGTGCATCACGGCGCGGACATTATATACTTCTATAACGTTATATGTCCTATTGTAAGGCAACCTAACATCTCGGATGTATTATTTTCCAACATTCCTGGCGGGTCGGCCCCTACTTCTCGGTTGGCACATTTTATACGTCTATAACGTAATATAACCTAACCTGACCCATCTAGACCCTCGCTGGTAATGTTTTACACAATCCCGTTCGTGTCTACCCGTACGTCTCGGTGCGGACATTATATACATCTATAACGTTATATTTCCTATCCTAAGGCAACCTAACATCTCGAATGTAGTATTTTCCAACATTTCTGGCCGGTCGGCCCCTACTTCTCGGTGGGAACATTATAAACATCTATAACGTAATATAACCTAACCTAACCCTGCTAGACCCGCGCTGGTAATGTTTCACAGATTCCCGTTCCTGTCGTCCCGTACATCTCGGCGCGGACATTATATACGTCTATATCGTTATATATCCTAAACTAAGGCATCCTAACATCTCGGATGTAGTATTTTCCTACATTCCTGGTGGAGCGGCCCCTACTTCTCGGTGGGAACATTATATACGTCTATAACGTAATAGATCGTAGCCTAAACCATCGAGACCCTCGCTGGTAATGTTTTACAGAATCCCGTTCGTGTCGCCCCGTACGTCTCGGTGCGGACATTATATACGTCTATAACGTTATATTTCCTATCCTAAGGCAACCTAACATCTGGAATGTAGTATTTTCCAACATTTATGGCGGGTTGGCCCCTACTTCTCGGTGGGAACATTATAAACGTCTATAACGTAATATAACCTAACCTAACCCTGCTAGACCCTTGCTGGTAATGTTTCACAGAGTCCAGTTCCTGTCGTCCCGTACATCTCGGCGCGCACATTATATACGTCTATATCGTTATATATCCTAAACTAAGCCATCCTAACATCTCGGATGTAGTATTTTCCTACATTCCTGGCGGAGCGGCCCCTACTTCTCGGTGGGAACATTATATACGTCTATAACGTAATAGATCCTAGCCTAACCCATCGAGACCCTCGCTGGTACTGTTTTACACAATCCCGTTCGTGTCGTCCCGTACGTCACGGTGCTGACATTATATACGTCCATAACGTTATATTTCCTATCTTAAGGCAACCTAACATCTCGAATGTAATATTTTCCAAAATTTCTGGCGGGTCGGCCGCTACTTCTCGATGGGAACATTATATACGTCTATAACGTAATAGATCCTAACCTAACCCATCTATACCCTCGCTGGTAATGTTTTGCAGAATCCCGTTCGTGTCGTCCCGTACGTCTCGGTGCGGACATTATATACGTCTATAACGTTATATATCCTATCCTAAGGCAACCTAACATCTCGAGTGTAGTATTTTACAATATTCCAGGCGGGACGGCCCCTACTTCTCGGTGGGAACATTATATACGTCTATAACGTAATAGATCGTAGCCTAAACCATCGAGACCCTCGCTGGTAATGTTTTACAGAATCCCGTTCGTGTCGCCCCGTACGTCTCGGTGCGGACATTATATACGTCTATAACGTTATATTTCCTATCCTAAGGCAACCTAACATCTGGAATGTAGTATTTTCCAACATTTATGGCGGGTTGGCCCCTACTTCTCGGTGGGAACATTATAAACGTCTATAACGTAATATAACCTAACCTAACCCTGCTAGACCCTTGCTGGTAATGTTTCACAGAGTCCAGTTCCTGTCGTCCCGTACATCTCGGCGCGCACATTATATACGTCTATATCGTTATATATCCTAAACTAAGCCATCCTAACATCTCGGATGTAGTATTTTCCTACATTCCTGGCGGAGCGGCCCCTACTTCTCGGTGGGAACATTATATACGCCTATATTGTGATATAACATAAACTATCCAATCTTGCCCCTCGCTGTTAATGTTTTACAGAATCCCGTTCGTGTCGGCCCATACTTCACGGTGGGACCAGTATATACGTTTATAACGTTATATATCCTAACATAAGGCAACCTGACATCTCAGTTGTAATAGCTTACAGCATTCCTGGCGGATCGGCCCCTACTTCTCAGTGGGAACATTATATACGTCTGTAACGTAATATAACCTAACCTAACCCATCTAGACCCTCGCTGGTAATGTTCTACAGAATCCCGTTCGTGTCGTCCCGTACGTCTCGGAGCGTACATTATATACGTCTATAACTTATATATCCTAACCAGGGGCAATCCAACATCTCGAATGTTATATTTTACAAAATTCCAGGCCGGTCGGCTCCTACATCTCGGTGGGGACATTATATACGTCTATATCGTACTATAACCTAACCTAACCTATCTTGCCCCTCGGTGAGAATGTTTTACAGTATCCCGGTTGTGTCGGCCCATACGTCTCGGTGGGGATATCATATACGACTATAACGATATATATCCTACCCTAAGGCAACCTAACATCTCGAATGTAGTATTTCACTACATTCCCGGCGGGTCGGCCCCTACGTCTCGGAGGGATCATTATATACGTCTATAACGTAATTTAACCTAACCTTAACCCATGTAGCCTCTCGGTGGTAGTGTTTTACAGGATTCCAGGCGTGTCGGTTCCTTCATATCGGTGGGAACATAATCCCATGTCATGAGATGCGATACCTATTCCGTGCAGAGTTGGGTTCAAATAACTTCTTATTGGCTCTGGGGAATCAGTAATCGCTCCAGGATTTCTACAGCCGCCTAATTCGGCTCATATTAGCGGACATGCCCTAACTGTGTCCTCAAGAATTGGTTTCATTTAATCACCTATTGACTCCGTGTTGTCATTAACGGCTCCAACAGTTTTCCGCGCGCGTAATTCGAATTCCATGGCCGGAGATGCCGTACCTACGATCTGCAGAGTCGGGTTTATATAACTTATTATTGGCTCTGCGGCATTAGTAATCGCTCCAGGAGTTCCAGAGCCCCCTACTTCGACACATAGGAGTAGACATACCGTAACGGGGGCCATAAGAGTTGGTATCATTTAATCACCTGTTGACGCTGTGTTATTATTAACTGTTCCAACTGTTATCCGGGCTCCTAATTCGAATCAGATGGCCGGAGATGCCATACCTAGGCCCTTCAGAATTGTGTTCATATAACTGCATATTGGCTCTGGGGCATTAGTAACCGCTGCAGGAGTTCTCCAGCCTCCAAATTGGACACCTTTTTTTTCGTTGGGAAATGTTTATAGATTCCACTCGACTTGGATTAATTTGCTAGGTGGTTATGCCAGACTCTTACTGACTAAAACCTAACAGTGCTTATCATAGCGCACAATTATATGGAGGAGGCCCGGCACTTAACATCGTTTACATCAGCCCCCCCCCCCCCCCCCCCGCGCTGAGAGTCTCTGAATGTTTTCAGGAGACTCTCTTCTGGGCAGTGTACGCACTGCATTGTGCTCTTGATGTGCCAAGGCATGTGGGAGATAGACGTGATCACCCGTTTATCTCCGCATCTCGCAATACGCGTGCAATGACTCAAAAGTTGATCCCGAATCTTTTGAGTCTATGTGTTTTGTACGAGCATGATAATCTAAGTCCATTTCTTTTTTTTTTTTCTTTGAGTTACCCACCGTGGTTACAGTGTCTTCCGTCGTCGGTAACTTCTGTTTTTCCTCTGTCGTTTGGTTACATGGACCTTCTTGAGTTACCGACCTTGGTTATTAAACATTCAGGTGTCGGTAACTCTCCGTCTACGTTTATTTATCCTCTTCTTCATTTGTCGTCGACCAGTTACCGACCATTATGTAATCAACAACTGTCTGCCACGCAATGTCTTCTTTCTTCATTTATTTATCCATTGCCAGTACCTTGCCTCGCTTTCGGTTGTCATTTTGCAAATGTTTGTCATGATGACTCCCATACACGAAAACCTCGCGCATTCACACACACGAAATTCTCGCCCACTCACGCACACGAGATTGTTCGCGCCCGCACTATACACATTGTTCACCACTTTCCTCTTGGAGTTTTTCTTCTTTCTTCGGTCTGTGGTTTCCAACGATGCAACTCTTCTGTGTATATATCATTGTTTTTGTCTTCAGCGAAGCTTCTTCTTCGTCTTCGCATGATCCGCGAAGATCGCGTCTCCATTGAGCTTGCCACTAGCGTCATTGTAGCAATGCAGGAGAAGACCAGCCTACCGAAAGGATCTTTGAAGCTGAACTGTCGTACCGTTTCAGGAAACAACAGCCCCCGCTCGCACGGTTGGACGCGGCAGACGTCTACGACGCCGACCACGCAGGACACGCCGGGCAGGGAATTCGCGCTCTTCCTCCTCCTTCCTCCTCCTTCCTCCTCCTTCCTCCTCCTTCCTTCCACTTCCTTCAAAGCCGTGACTTTATCACAAAACAAAGCCATTGCCTGCCAGGAACTCTGTTTTAGCATCATTTTATCAAAGATATTGCTCAGAGTTAAATCTGGCCCTACTTCGCTTACCAGAGCGCGTCGTGGCAGCTCCCGTGCTGGACAGCGCTGTAGCGTGTGGCACCCGCTGTCGTCCTCCTCTTCGCAATGGGGGCACAATGACGTGTTTTCTTTGCCTATCCGCTTCAGAAATGACGCAAAATATCCCGGTGAATGTCTGCGTCATTCTGTACGTGAGCACGCCGCTTTTTCTTTCCGTCCATCTCATGAGATTTTGACGAAGCAAACTTATCGTCTAATGGTTCGTGTGACGGCTCATGGCTTGCTTTCGTACGAGATCGTCCTGTATACTCTTATCGCACCCTCCCTCCACGGTCTACGCACCGTTTTCAAGTTCTTTTTACTCGCGACAAGAACTTCGCTCTATACGGGCGCACCCTATAGAGCGATACTTCGCTGTATACGATGCTGACGTACAACCGTTTGACATTTGCGTTCGGACCACTGAGATTTGGCATAATGTGGCTAAAATGTAGTGTCGCACGATCCAATCTGGGCGCCAATCTTGCAAAATGCGACTCGAAATTCCACTTGCTATCGAGGTGAAGTCCAAGATATTTAATATCTTTTTTTACCTCAACAGTTGTATTCGCAATTTTTTCATCTCTCGGCATTCAGCTCTTCTTTTATTGTCACGCGCGTCAATCAAGAGTAAAACTTCTGTTTTTTGCGCGGCAATCTGAAAGCCAAGTTCACGGAACTTCATCGTTACCGATACCACTCCCCCTTCTGCACGACAGATGGTCCTGCTTTCGTTGCTTCTAGTGGCCAGTACTAGCGTGTCATCGGCATAACATGTAATATGTACTCCTATCGGAAGTGGCTGAAAGATAGCTATGTTATATCCGATGTTCCATAGTAACGGTTCAAGAACCGATCCCAGCGGAACACCGCGATTGACCACCCTCTCAAAGTATCTGTCTTTTCCATTGTAAGTAATGGTTCTATCGCTCAGGTAGTTATTTATTACCATACGTAGGTATTCCGGAAAATCATTGCTCCACGTATGGCCGCCCACGAGAGGGAATTGAAGGCATTCTTCATGTCAAAAGATACCGCAAAAGCAATCCCCCCGTTTTTTGTGGCTGTTTCTGCAATCGACTTTACATTTCTTATCGCATCGATTACGGATCGACCTTCCCTGAAACCGTACTGGCAATCCGCTAAATCTCGTCCTCTCGTCGTAAAATGCTGAACGAGTCTCCGGTGAATTACTCTTTCGAAGATTTTTCCTATCTCGTCCAGCAGAACGATAGGACGATAAGCAGACGGATCTTCTTCCGGCCTTCCGGGCTTTTTCAGCAAGAACATTCTGCCAGATTTCCACTTTCTTAGAAATTTTCCGGTCTGCAAGCATTCCGTGAAGATCCTCTGCAGCCGTCGGGCAAAGAAACCTAGAATTCCTAGCCAAGTTCAGCCAGGAACTTCATTCGGGCCTGGCGCAGTGCTCTTTCTCTTAAGTTTTTGCACTGCGCGGGCGATCTCTGGTTGCGCCATTTTCCTCTCGTGGAAATAGATTCTCAACCACCCGCTCCAGGAAGTTTGGTTGCATCGTTTCTGATATAGGAGGCGCCCATGGTCTTAGTTTGTCCATTACCATTTTGTATGGACGCCCCCACGGATCCTCTTGCAAGGTGGACATTAGTCGCTCCCGTGCCCGTGTCTTGGAGTCAGATATTGCGGACTGCAGCTTCTTTTTCTTATTTTTATAGCTTTCGTTGCACCGCAGGATGTTTTCTATGTTTCTCATGGACCGGCGACCCTTCTCTCTTTTGTACTGGTGGCGCGTTAGCGTACATTCTGCACAAATTCGCGATATTGTTTCGTTCCACCAATACACAGGTCGTCTTTGCACATTGGGTTTTGTACGTAGCATGCAAGCGTTGTACACCGCTGTCACGGAATCCATTAATTCTGCTATTTCCTCGTCCACATTCACTGGACCTTCTTTTTTTCTAGTCCATGTTGCGGATAAAGCAGCAACCCGCATATAATCGTCGTTCAGCTTCTTAACGGCTCATTTTTTTACGTGGTGCTGCTATCAAGAATTTCTGAGGCGTTTTGCTTGGGCTGTGGATATCTGTATCCAAATACACTTATGGTCCGACAGATTGTCCATGTTGTCGACTTCTCAATTTTGCACTCTTTTCGCTGTGAGAGCATTTCCCACGGAGATATCTACTATGCTATCTCCTTGAAATCGCGAGCACGTTGCTTCCGCTCCACGATTTAGGATCTGTAAGTTTGCAGCATTCGCCCACTTCAGCATCGAGTGACCGCGATCTATTGTGCTTTTCGAATGTCACATGACTGCATGCGCATTGAAATCTCCAAGTACAAATTCTGGGCGGTTCCAAATGTTTTTAATTGCGCTCCATATTTCGTCCAGTAAGCGCTCTTAATCGCTCAACGGCTAATTCAGCGGTGCGTACACACCCACCACCACGTATTCCGCCCAGTTCACCGCGATGTAGCTGTTTCCATTTGCTATTTTGGTTATAGGCTTGTATCCTCGATTCAATATTGACTCAATGGTATCCGATACGGTTCTGCGATGACTATAAGATCCACCATGCTGCGCTTCATTTCGCTTGTTACTAAGTCCTGTGCTTTGGCAGCATGGTGCACATTCACTTGTAGTATTTGACACAGCAGGGTGAATTTTAAGCTTTGTCCATCGCCTCCTCCAGGCTAAATTCATTTTCATTTGAATCTCCTTCGATATCTAGGGCGGCAAACCTGTTTTCCACCGCCATTCCAACGATGGAGTGCTTTATTTTTTTGCCGCCACTCATTCCCTTGCTAGTTGTCGTTACGGCGTCGTCTTTAAGCAGCTCTTTTATTTCCTTTCTAAAATATTTTGTGATCCTGTTGTCACCGCTGCTCTTTTTACTGGTTTCCGTTTTATTACCAGCTTTGTTTTCCGTCTTGTTGGCGGTTTTACCGGTGTAAAAACTGCCAGCTTTGCTCTAATTTGAAACTCTCGCATTGATTGTTTGCATTTTTATCTGTTTAGGTACGTATGGTATTGTTTGCATCCTTTCCACTACGCACTTGTTACAAATCTTCTCTTCTCTTCTCTCAGCTTTATGCACCGTTAATTATCTTAGTACTTATTGCCTGTTTTAGGCACGCGTGGAGTGATTTATCCCCAACCTGCACGTAGGAACTGTATTCTAGACTCTCTATTTACAGAGGTATGATATGTTCGTTTTTTGACATATAAACAGATTGTATTTTCTTCTTCTTCTAACTCTTGAAATTCTTTCTTTTAGGTGTGCAATGAGCTTTATTCACACCAGGAGCTCCTTATTATTCGTTTTTCTATAGTACGCGTGAATCAGATTTCGTTTTAAGTATGTATTAAACAGCCTTTAACCTATCTTTGTTATGTCTGCTAGACACTTAGTTCTTTCTCTCAGTTATAGTTTCTCACTTCACAATATATATCTATATGTGCATTTTTAGTGAATAGTTCTTATAATTGTTTGTGTTACAGATATGGAGAGGATTACAAACACTCTACCCACGTCTTGGTCTTCTTAATATTACACACTTACTGCAGTTTGCTGAACAATATCTTTTATACCATTCACTTTAACTTTTTGTAATGCATGTAATATTTTTATTCTGTCTTTCTTTGTTTGGAATTGATTCTGTCGTATCTTCACTATGTTTGTTTCACTTATCATACATCTGCATGTGGAAAGTGTTTATTTACTTCACTGCAAACTGCACAGGATGTAAAGCTTCCGTATTTAACGAGCTTTTTAACCTGTTTTGACTTGTCGACATGCGTGCGACGCCGACGAGTGTTTACCCCTCTACACTGTCTATTTATTGCCTTCCTGTCCCCCTTTTTTGTAGGTAAACAGGTTGGCACTTGAGAGGTAGGTCAGTGACAGTCGACTTTTGAGAACACTTTCCGCGGTGGGTCAAGAGCTCCCCTGCCGTGAAACACTTATCTGCCCGACCCCCTTCTGTCACCTTGGGCACAAGTCTTTTTTCTTTTAACTTTTCATGTTTATTTTCACCCATCCGGTAGTTTTAATTTATTTATAATCAAAACTACTTTTATTGCACTTGATGTACGATTGTTATTTACAATTCTGTGTCATTCTGTTTACAGTGTGTGCTCGCACTCACTGCGCTTATTTGTTGTCTTTCTTCGGTGCGTTACGAATTTATTAGAGTTTTTATTTACTTTTAAATTCGTGACGTATCACGAATTATAATCATTATTGAGATGCTGTCTCTCTCGCACTACGGGTCCTTTATTACCGTGACAGATTGATACTTGCGATCTATTGTCTACTCGCTTACACCTCTGCACCTTTGTCCCTCGCGAAAGGTAAAGTTTGCTGATAGTGAACGTACGTTGGCGCTCGGTCTACTATTTCAACTCTTTTTATCGTTGTTTTTGGCGATTAATATCCCGTTTTGTGAGTTATTATTACGCGCGCACGATAATTATCTTCACTCTCTACCGCACCACATCGCCTTCTTCCCGTTCTTTAATAGCTTTTAATCAGCACTTTCCGCACTTCTTACACTTCTTGAGGTGTTTACCGGTGCAGCTTCCGATATCCTCTTCCTCTTCAGTTCTCCCACGACGTCGTCAGCAGCCTCCACGACTCGAAATTAAATTTGGAAATGGCGAACGACGGCGCACGTGTCGTAACCGTGAAGGATAGCGAATCCGAGCACGATATTCGCTATTATTCGACCCTAATACCGAAAGAATTCTACATTTTTACGTCTGGATTTCACGCGATACTTACCAAATTCGATTAAGCCGTAGCTTGTATTCGAAATCTCAAGATTTCCACTCGACAACTCGAAAATGCACGGAGCGATGTGAAATGCGTCTATACTCTTCCCCCAAATTCAACACCTAAGGGCGGATATACCGTATCTGGAGTCCATAAAATTGGATTCATTTAATCACTTATTGACACTGTGTTGATATTAACGGCGCCAAGCGGAATTGGCAATAAAATTTGTCAAATCCAGTAAAATGAAATCACCATTCACGTTTGAAACGAGTTAAAATTTCAAAAAAATCTCTCATAGAATTTTTATTAAACTTCCAGTTCAATTATTTTTCACGAATTCGAAAAGTATTACATTTTTTAAATTCTCCTCCTATAATACGAATTTTAATCAAATATCAGAGATAAACGATTTATTTATTTAACATTTTTACTGGGGTAACCAGTTGATAATTTCATAGGATCAGGGTTGGTGTTACATCCTCGTTCGTACCATGAATTTTGATCAGCGCTATTCGCGGAATAACGTTCGACGTAACAAAATCGTTCTAGATGTAGCAATCGGAATGAATTTTTTTTTAACCGGTCAGAGGCAATAAAGTAGGAGGGATATGCAAGGAAAACGCCAGAATGTGTCGCGTTACCGCGTTTCGAATTTTAATGGCCCGGTGGAATGATAAAGCGGTAATTAATCGTTGTCCATTGCTGCCGTCGTTAGATTTCAATGGATGCGACGCTTGGCGTCTTTCCAAATAATTATTCCTTCCTTTTTCGCCAATTAATGCTCATATATTTTTCCTTTCGAGATAGTGTTCTCCTTTTTTAAATTCCTTGTTCCTTCTTCCTTTTATGACAAATTTTTCGTCGGCAGAGGAGAAATACAACTTTTACTTCAAATATCTATTGTTAGATTTGTATAATTTATTGCAGCGTGGAAAGGTATAGAAAGATAATTTGCTTTCTTTTTATTCGATGTATTTTGACGAGCAACAAAAAAATCAATAATGTTTTTATCATTCGCGAAGCATGGAGATATATTTGATGCTTGTTACTTGATTTTTATCAGTTTTCAATACAGAAAGTATAAGAGGATTCGTTTTATGTATAATTTCGAACGAAATTCCTGATCGTTTAGACAAAACTTTATCGTATCGGGTCATTCTGGCTAATGGAAGCGGAATTCTCAATCCTTTTCACCGATGCGAAGTATATTAATCGCATTTCAGCGAATAGAGGGCTTTCTTAACATTTTCTCTTCAAATTAATTCCTTTACCAATTTTCTTTTATTAGCAATTACACATTCTGTCCTCTCTCTCTCCCTCTCTCTCTCTCTCTCTCTCTCTCTCTCGATGAGGCTTGTAAAATGTCCGAGAAATATCGACATGTAAAGCGATAGAAGAATTAAAAGTAAAGTAATAATATTCCTTAGGAGCGAGACGCCATTCATTATGAATTATGGGACGTATAATGGACGCTCTCCCTGACAAATGAGTTAATGCTCCCTCGATGGACCTGTTTAAATCGTTAAGCACCATTAGCGACTTGAAAGTCTGATTCGTAATGGAAAAGAGTGCTGGCGGCAAGCCGGGCGCGTATCGCGACGGATTTTCGCGAAAATTCAAGGACTTAAGGAATTTTAATGTAACCGCGGAGGCAGCTACCGCGCGCAAGCCTGTTTAAATATCCAACACCAGCGAAGAAATAATTCAACAGCTCAGCCAAGACAAACACTGAGCGATGCGAGATATTTAGGTGAGGAACCGTTTTCGTTTTTACGAGACGCATACCGAAAACGTTGCTGGCCGGGTAAAATTCAGTTGCGCCAGTCTCATTTAGGTTTCCTACTACATTCAGAAAATACGACTGGCACTGATCAAATTACGCCGGAGCGTGCTTCGTATTAAATCCAAAGGGAGACACTGGCTGCTTCAAAATAGCGGCTGTTATTTGAGCGAACGAAGTAAGTTTACGAATGAAGATTCCGCATAAATTAGAAATATATTTTTAATCGAAAATAAATGTGGAGTGTGATATCGAGTGAGAGAAATTGGGAAATTTTGGATAATTTTAACACGTGACAACAGTTTCATTAAATGAATTGAATAATTGGTTGATAGAGACCTAAATGTTTGTGAAGGCGCAAGGTAGAAAGGCGTAGCATGCTTTCAGTGGGGTGTGGGTTCCATTGCAATTGGAGTCGAGTTACTAGGTAGTTTGAAATCGTAGTTGATCATTAAACATCGGCGTATCCCATAATTAGTTAATTGTAACGTTACATTGGTTACTTAACCGCTTACGTCGTAAAATTACTGTATGTTCGTACGTTTCAAGGATCTCGTAAAAAAATGGCCAAATACTAGCCTATTTAAATGAAGTAAAAAAGAATAGAGTGTAATTCTACATTCAGTAATAGCACGATCGTTGTTACACTCAATTTTGTTCGTCGAAATATGATCTCATCCTGGTTTGCAACAAGAAATAATAAAAGAAGTAAAATTTGTAGAATTTGTGGGTCAGGAACAAGTATATACATATGTATATCATTCCCTGACGAATCGATGGATAAATAATTGTTCATTGTTTTACGCTGCTCAGTTTGACATCATTATTATCCCCGTCAGTTGGCGTCATAATAGCTGTGAACGAGGATGATGTGGTCAGAGACCTGGGAAAGTCTGTAAATAATTTATGTTGCGTCACATCTACGTGCAAGCGTGAGTACGTTACTATAAGCAATTCTTCCGTTTCTATTTGCATCAGTCCTTTGTGCGGTTTAATCGAATCTCTGGTGTCTATTCAGTGCGACTTTTAATTGCTCCTGGTCATCCCATAATGGGATGCAGAAGGGATGCAGTCCTGAATCTGCGGTGTCAAATCCTCTCTAATTCGAACGACTTTTGATAACGACTTGCGATAATGAATGAACGTAATCTCTTTTTCGAAAGTTGGCGAACTATTGAGGAGGTTTGGTTAATTATTCGGTGCGCTATTGATCGCAGACGCTATGAAGATTAATCGAATGTTTTTTGCAAACGAATACCTTACGCGTACTTTTCACTATTATTTTTAAACGTAATTGAGCGTTGTCTGAAATTTGTCTAATTTCGTAATTCAGTCTCGACTCGATTCGATGGTGGTACACTAATTATTAGCTATAAGTGAAGGGATATGCTAATTGGGGAAAAGGGTTATGTCGCGAAAGTTCTCGATGGTTCTCCAGCTGTCACTTCTGAACTAAATCTAATGGAAAATTCTGCTAATTATAGCAATTCTCTAGCTACCTCTGTTGCGTCGTAAAAGCTTAAAAGTTGACGACATCCTTTACGCATCTGTTCTCCAGTGGCGTGGTTTACTACACCGTGGTTTCGCGAAACTTGGCCGTTTCTCGGGCTGGATATTCATTTTAATACCAGGATAACTTCAGTGTCTACTACAACTTTTCCCCGCGACAAATGCGCGATATTGAATTAATGGACTTTAGAAGTCCATTTCCTCATGCTTCGTACTTACAGTTTCGCATTTAAGCTTTAACACTGAAACAATCTCATTGTTCGTTCTTTTCTGCCTTTTATTATACCCATGCATACCCA
The DNA here is from genome assembly GCA_963969225.1 of Xylocopa violacea. NCBI lineage: Eukaryota > Metazoa > Arthropoda > Insecta > Hymenoptera > Apidae > Xylocopa > Xylocopa violacea. The sequence continues at coordinate 4,310,032 of CAXAJV010000835.1, forward strand.
TGCATACCCATGCATTATTTTTTCTTTCGTACGTTCTCCTTCTTTCCGTTCGTTCTCCCGTTAATTTCTGATTTTGTTCTCTGAATATTTCGTGAGCGCCGACTGTGAGGAACCAGAAAAACACAGAAAATAGAAATTCCAACAAACCCTTGTCGTTTCTCTTTCCCGTGATTCTATTTATCAGTGAAATTTCGTACTTCGCAAACAGGAAGGTCGTAAACGGCGTTTGGTCGTGATAATTTCGAAGCGAGCGATGCGCTGCCAGCATGATTATCTTCCCGTCCCGCTTTCACGGTTTATCGTCGCAACTGCAAGAAGCATCTGGGCTAACGATTCAGGAAAATTGTTAGGTTGTTTTAATATTGCGACTTTGCCGCGCGTCCCTCTCCATTAGCGCGCGAAGTAACACTCTGATTTATTAATATATGATGTTATAATATATTTGTTTAATTGTTCAGCGGCAAACTGCAGGATTGTTCGAAAGTCGCTTTGATTCTTTTATTCTAAATCAGCTTTAGTCGCTTGTATATCGGCTGAACAAACATTCGGAATGCATAGGATACAGTCCATAAATTTCAATGCTGTTTTACAATGTTTACGAATCTCACGATTGAACGTAGCTTCATATAACTCGAGATAAAAGTTTTTCCTTTCTATTTGATTTTCTGCAAAAAAATGTGCGAAACAACAAACATCCATTATCAATCTATTTCCGCGTTCAAAATTCGACGGTCTCTCAAGGTTTTTAAAAATCACAACGAATTAATTCTCCAAGTCGACGGAAATATACTCGAGTTTCTGAGGGTGAACCGTTTTACCTTCTGCGCAACGCGCAGATCGTTAGCATACGAAAAAACGGAGAAAACGTAAGCTTAGCGACCTCGCTATTCTCAGTTACTCACCTCTTATGAAATCCACCGCCATCTCCAGACCGTACGTGTCCTTATCACAATCATCAAGGATGAGCGCCCCGATTTTCACACCCGGCAGAATGCCCTCGCCCTCATTGAGGTTATCCAGGGTGTAAAGCATCGCCTCCAATGCTTGTACTCCGCCCTACGGCATAACAGGGCCGCACGTGATCGGGTCCTCCCTCTCGTGCAACAGCATAAACCCTCCGAGGAAGAGGTCGCCCTCGACGACCGCCTTCTTCTTCACTGGTCAGGCGACGAGAACCTGCGCGCTCGGGTCCATAGATCGGAACTATACTGCGGCCGTATCGAATCAGATGATGAGTTTCCGGGTTCTCGAACCGGAAGCCACGCTCGTGTCGCGCCCTCAAACGAGCGCGATCCCTTTCCGCGTCGATGGACCAGCCCGGGGTGGAAAGTCTCGGCGAAGTTCCTGATTAATTTTTTCACGATCGATCGACTCGCTATTGGAGCAATCGTCGCCGTCGTCGTCGAGTCGAACCTGCTCGGAGCTCAATAACCATCTATCGCCCGGCTCGCTGTTGGCCGAGCACATGTATATCAGCACGGCAGGTAACAGAAGGTTCATGACTTCATAATTGTGAATGGTTGAGCTTGCGAACGGTTTCACACGTTGTCCTGTGTTTGCGCCGGGTGGTGGGTTCTTCAAGTCCATGGTTTCTAGTTACGTTGCGTTGCGGCGTTGGATGGTACATCGTGGTGGTAGTCGATGGTGCCACGGCCTTTATGGGGCCACTGGAACCGGCTGTTTTGGAGCAAGAAAGTTCGATCCGTTTCACTTTCGCTGAGAGTTCCGCTGGTCTGATACTAATTGCTGAAGTTCTGCGATCGGGTAAAGAAACGGAGAGTGGAGGTTGACACGGCGCTGCGGAAGTTTAGAGTGATGAATGGGTGATCGTGGATGGTGACTTGTTTGCGGGGTAACCGGTGTAATCGTTCGTTCCACGTGGAACTGTTGATTCGTTTGGTAGTCTCGCGATATTCCGGATTTACTCGAATGTCATGGGAAATTTCTACCTAGCTTTGCTCCTCCCAAGAGAGCTCATCGGGAAGGAAAGTAAGCAACATTTGCTTTTGGCCACTGTTCGTTAGCAGTTACCCCTTTGTCGTCAGTGGTACGGTTCCTGTTTGCTTCTAAAACTTTTGTCACGATTACAAATGTTTCTCCTAGGCTTGGGATCCTTATTTTTCAATCGCAAATATTCGCGAAATCGTCTATGTGTCGCGACTGCTTCTCGATAAAATTCCGAGTCGAACTTGAGGCAAGGCAATTTTCTTACGTTTACATGTCGACGAGATCGAAAGCCTATTTGAAAACGCCGCGCCAGCAGCCTCGGAACTATCGGGATTCTCTGATTGGATAATTTCGTCGGAGAATCTACAGGGCATGGACCGGTGCCAAGACAGCAAAAGTGTAAATTGCTTTTGATTTGCAACGAGCCACTCGCGTTCCGATAGCGACCCGATCGCTTCGCAAACTAATTAAAAACTTTGACACGTCGCGCCCTTCTTGGTTCTCGTGTCTTCGGTGGCTGGTGGAGCTTCCTTTCTCCGTTCGAATTACCGTTTATTGCGCCCGCGATAATTCGTTACGAGGCGTACCTGTTGCTCCGCGGTGGTGGCCACGAAAATCTATTTCCATTTCATTATGCCTCCCTCCCTTTCTCGTCGCTGTGATTTTTCGACCGCTCCCCGTGTTTTTTCAAACGCGACGAACTGTTACGCAGCGCATTGTAACGAGGGATGTGGTCGCGTTACCTGTTGCGTCCCTCGACGAGGAACCGTTACCTGGTCTAGCATAGTTTTGTCCGACTCTATCTGGAATTGGATCACGGATTGTCTAGGAACTAACTCGACAACGATCGATATTGAGAACGCGACGCCTTGCACCGTTGCCACTCGATGGTTCCAAGTGGCGCTGACGGACGTCTGGATGGCTACTCTGTCGAACGCCTGACGGAGAACGGACGTTCGTTTTGTGGGCGTTCGAGGATCTTTTCTACGAGATCTATTCTATTGGTCATTACTGATTTAGTTCAGGGAAGTCAATGATCAGAATTTCCAATCTCTACAGTTTTTAATTTGCATAATTATGATTAATAAAGTTTTTAATTCTCAAATTTTAATTCATAATTCATCGCGAAATCACGATTGGAATCGATCAAATTGGAATAAACGCACGGATATTTTATTGTATCTGTTTGGTATTCGCTATTATTCTGTGGCTAAATGGAGATGGTGTATAATTAATGTAAAAAGTTCCCGAGAGAATGTTTGCTGAAGCACTGTTAGTTTCTGTTTCAACCGCGATGAATAGAATATAATATTATATTACAATTTCGGAATCTCATCGAAAAACAAAGGAGCCTTTCCAGATAGCCATAGGCTTTTTTCTTTCATTCCATTTTGTCTGTATGCCTAGCTTTTCCTTATTCGTACAAAACTTCATCACGTTGAAAAAAAATTCGCATATACTGTGCAGCATTACGAAACTTTTGACATGAAAATTTATATGACTTTCTAAATGATTCGTTTAAACGGACGTGAAACAGAATAGAACGTTGCAGTGTGCACGTATCAGTTTGTTTTTCCCTCGAAATTAATCTCAATTAAATTACAAATAAGTGAAGTCTTCTGTCAGTTAACAGCATTAATTGGTTGTGGGGAAACATTCGTATAACTTTACTGGACTTCCTATTCCGCTAGAATTGTCAAATAATACATTTTTATCGCCAGAAAATATCTTTTAAAATGTAAACATTTGTTATTCGCATGATGGAGTATATTATATATCTTTCTCTTTTTATAAAAATTAATTTATCAAGCTAATGTGTGGTAGATTATTGGATACAGAATGGATTTGTTTCCTGAACCGACATAAACATTTTACATCGTTACTTCCAGTAATTATCTTTGAGCATTCTGGAACGAGTGATTTATGAATGCGTTGAAAAATGTAAACCACAGGAATAACTGGTCCACGAGACACATCTGTTCATTTCTCTAAGTTTGGGGATTATTTTTTAATCTAATTTGCACGCTTTGTGTAGTGTGGGCCCGGTTCGCGGTGTTCCGACTTTGAAATTTACTTTTTTTAAACGGTTTCCTGAAAATGTTAATTACAAAAGGCATCGACGATGATATGGAAGCTACGACTGGTTTCACCCCTTACTCGGTAATTAAATTTCTAAATAACAGATCTTACGCTCGAAGTCTCTAATCTGACCGATTACGGTCAACGACGGATAACATTTACTTTCCTTCATTCATTACCAGAAAATTGTACCGACGCGTGCTTCTGGTAACGCTATCTCGAAAATGTTACTCGAACCTACGAAAAAAGTTTTCAAACAGTCTCTTTCCTTTTTCCTTCATTTTCATTGAGACAATTATTCACTAGTTTACGGCGCAATTACTCCGGCGATAACGTTCTTGCGTGCGCGACAAGCACAGGATCGCGTAAATTGCTATAAAACCGCGGCAGCTGCCACTTAACGAACGTGGTATTTTTCAATCACCTCCGTCTCGTCAAGCTGTATTGCCAGAGAATTTCAGAAGTAATCTTCCAAACTGTTTCTCGTGTTATATCATGCGCTAAGCGTAATCGCATGGGGATTAGTTTCTCCATTTCGCCATTGTTTCATTTTTGTTTTAAACGGTTTTTTTTTGTTAAACAATGTGTTCATTCTTTACCCGCGAATGAATTTCCGTAGTTAATTTCTTTTTGCTCCTCGCTCGAATAATTTTGCCCCCCGTTTTATCCAATGGATCGATCGATTACACCCGTGTCTTCAATGTACTCTGTTATCAGAGAGATATTTTAACGATGCTTACGATTTTCACATCGGTGATGGAACACCACTGTGACAATAGCAATTTCATGGAATCGTTCAATAAAACGCCGAAAAACCGCGGCAGGATTCGTGGGAAACGAGCCGGTCGGTTTTTCGTCCACTTGTTTGACTCTTCGTACACATTTCTTCGGCCACAATAATCCAACGGCATCGTAGGACAGAGAGCCGTTGGAGTAGTTTGAGCACGCGCGCGCGGCCCCGTGTCGTAGCAGCTACTGACTGGCTCTGCGACTGTATCAACACTACCCTCCTATGGAACGCATCAACCCTCCGCCACCCTCGAAGCCCTGCCTCGTTCCCTACTACCCTACCTTCCTTCTCCCTCCCGTTCATTCTCTTCCTCGTTTCCTCCAAACCGTCTTACCCTGTCCCACGTCACGCCTCGCGAATCCTGTTCCTTTCATTTTGCCGCGTGCGACTGTTTAAATCGTCGATCATAATTCTCTCGCGGGTAGGAATTAAAGAAAGCCAGAACGAAATGTAAAGAAGAGAGGAACAGAAGAAGTGGAAGTTTTCTTTATTCCACCGGTTGTCAGCATTGGCACTTTTAGTCTTGTAAGAAGTACTTTGACAAATTATTGTCGTCGTACGTAAGGAGCTAATCCCGTGATGGCCGGTATGCGCGTGTGCGCGTGTCCCATGTAGATGGTCTGGGAGCGAAAGGCGAGGAAAATAACGGGACTGGGGTTGTGTCTTTTATTTATTTCTCGAAGAGTTCCCGGAGGGAGGCCCGACGCGCCAGTCATGACGCTGGGACGGTACTTCGATGCGACTTCTTCTGCTTATCTGCTGTTTTCTTTGGTAATGTTCTTTAGATTGCTGCGAAAGTTGGTTCACGGGGAGGCTGGAGGTAATAAAAGACAAATTGTAGAATATTACGATTCGGTTAAGCGGAGCAGGTTACTTCTCGCAGAATGAAGCTGCAGAATTTTCCCTTCTTCGGTTCATAACTTCGGTTCTGTCACCGAAATAGAAGAAAAAATTTGACGAGTAATTATAAATTTCCAAGCCGTCACGTCGCGAGTTGGGAGTTTCATATCGAATCCACATTGAGCATTACTTACTACGCGTTTCGACGTTGCTTTGTGTTTGCAACCAGCGCGGTTCTGTTTCGTTGTCCGAAAGTTTCGCGCATCGCGTTCTCATTAAATTCAGGCATCGAAGTTAATCGGGTTCGTAGCGATTCCCGGAACAAGTTCCCGCAACAGGAACGAACAGTGAGGGAAAACTGATGCGAGCCATCCAATTATAGCGGCGGATCGTGTAGATATGTCGGACAAGACGCGCGATTATCGGGTTTGTCAAATGGCGGACAGATTCATTTTTCGGAAAAGAATTTCCCTTTTGACGGGTGCGTGACAGTTATACGACACGTCGGATGCTTTTTCATGGAGCCAGCGCATCGATTCGGACCGCTTTTGGCTTTGTTTTACTTTAACGTTTCTCTTTTTTCGCTCGTTCCCCTTGTATTATTATTCCTTTCATTGCATCACGCCGGATCGCTCCTTCTATTGGAAACTTGTAATGGGTGCGGTAGGTTTGAAAGGATTCGAGACCAACATCGCAGGAAATGCCATAACGGTATTGCTCGGGCATTACGTCGCGTCGATGGTATTGGTGTGCAGCGACATAAAAAAAATTCCCATGTTGCAAAAGAACGGAAATTACTTCAAAAGCGAGTTCAAGCTCCTCCTTCTTTGACCTCTCCGTCGAGACTTTAATTTCGTTTTCCTTTTGGCTCGAGTAAAACGGCGATGTTTGGAATGGAACTTGGAACGAGATGGATACACTGGAATAAAAGTGAATGATGTGTAGTAAGCATCTGTGCGGATGAAGTATGCGATGCCGAAAAACATCATCGGCGACGTGAATTTCATTGGTTCCTCTAGACTCGATGAATCTCCATATCCCTTCCAGTCGATGGTGAAAAATAGGATGACACGTGCAAGCGTTAAACGTTCCTTCACTAAGTTCCGAGAACTGGGTGCCCAGAACTCGTTGCGGAGTATCTTATTAACGAAAGCGTTCGCTTTTTGCATACGATATCCTAACTGAATATTATCCCTCGCAACAAGCAGAGAGGCGTTATATTTACACGATAAGGAAAGTTTATGAGGCAATTTTCTTCACGAACAAGCCACAAACTTCTGCGTAATTTCAGTCCTTTCCTTTCAGTGGTTTCGTTCCTTCTTTTCCCCTAACTTTCCCGCCCCATTTTTTGATATTTATCGTCTAGTGGTAAAAAACCAGAAAATAAGAATCTACACCTGAGACATCTCTCTGGAAAAAGAAGAAATTTCGCGCGATCATTGTATCCCATTGAACGTTACCCTAAATAATTCGTGGATTGATGGTTAATTGAACGTTTAATCGACCGTTTCCTTCAGTGGACAAGGTTGCTTGTATCTTATCTAGTCGGATTATCACAATTAAAACGAAATCCGATAAGGGCGACTCGATATTTCAGGATAATTGATTCGATGCGAATAATGGGAGGGCTTTCTAGACCGTTGAAAATTCCAGGTTTAAAATGTTACAGGCATTGTTGCATTATTCATCGAGGAAAATGCGATGAACGCGGGAAACGCGTAGTCTAATTTCAAAGAGCAAATATCTGCAGCTACGATCGAAGTTTCATCTTTTTGAAGAAACACTTACAAGTCGTAGAGGAGAGGTCAGAAAGTGGAGAGTGGCTGCGCATGAGCGGGCGTAGAGAATATTTTTTCAGACTGCTGTTGTTATCGCTAGGCGAATTAACTTTTTAATCGCCGCGTGATAAAAGAAGATAACGATGGATAAATTAAAATCTGCATTTTAACAGGTTATGAAATGACGTTGCTAATGAACAAGTTTGTATCTTATAAATATTGAAAATCGATAAACGCAGAGGCAGAAATGATACAACTTTCATTTTTTTCTCACTTTCTCTCGAACAAAACGTATGCGGCGAAACCGACGAGTCTATTCGATTTCGTCGGCACAAAGGGTGTATGATTGTGTTTGGTGGTTCGCTATAAATTGGTTACAACTACCTTTAAATATACCAGCATCGAAACATCGTCGATCGTTATACAATTCTCGAGTCGTATAGGAAATGCATATGAAGTCTATTATACTGGGCTTCCTCTATTACACTAGGCATTCTTTATTGTACGAGTTTTCATATTTTCTTCATAGTTTGCGGCATGAAAATTTAATGCAGTCATTTCGAATTGGCTGCGAGGTGAAGAGGTGTATCATTTTAATTCGAAACGTTACATTTTTCAGTTAACAGGAACGTTGCTGAACCAGGATGCTTTAATTTTTCCATAATGAAATGTTGCTTCTTATTTTTGCCTCCTTTTAATTAAATTTTATTATTTTGTAACGAGGCGTCACTCGTTTCCGTCCGTTGAAGCTGCACACCTCTACCTCTCGCACTTCCGGCTTGTGAGCGAATTTTTTCTCTCTTGTGTTGTTTAACGGGTGTTTATTAACATTCACTCGAGCTTCGCTGTTCGTTTTCAGCGTCACCTTAAAGTTCTCTCGAGATCTCGTCGTTCTGCTCCCAGCGGTTATGAATACAAACTGCTCCTTCTTTTATTCTTCAGTTCCTTGAAAATCGAATAAATTCGCTATTTTTCCACCACATCCGTTTCATAAATACAGAATACACCATGGTTCTTATTTTTATTTACATGACTGGCTACCTGGCCGTGTCAAGCGTCGACGGTTACACGAAAAATCGTCCAACAGAGGACGAGTCTTCCACCAGAAGAAATGCTTCCGCGTTTATGGAATATCTGAAGCATCGTTCACGAGTTAATGAGTGTGAACGTGAAATTTCTGTGTCGCTCTTCTTCATACTTTTTTTTTTCACTCCGTCTTAATTAATGATTAATTGACACTATCGTAGCGTCTCGTCTTCTTTGATATACTACGTGAAATATCCTTCCGTTTGAACAGGAAAATCGTGGACGGTGACGCCTGATCCGTGTTACTAGTTGTAAATATTTTTGTCTAATGAATAAAAAAGAAGATACGTTAATATACTGCATGTTAATGCAATGAAATTGGAAATTCTTCTCGGAAGCGCGACTAAAAACATTTCCAAACACCAACGTAGTAGAAATTACGACACTGGGTTTGATCTGCAACGACTACAGTCGCAACAAATCGAGGAAGCTTTTCCATCAGGAAATTGCAATTTCTTCGTTCTGGAATTTCCGTTGACCCGAAACACGAATTCTTTCAAAGCTCCGTTTCATAATGAAATCGATAGCTCGATCCCAATTATTTTACACGACGCCCCACGAGTTACAAAGTAAATTCCTAAAACGCTACGCGAGAGGGAATATTTTAAAAACCTAGCAGCCAACTTAATTTATCCTTTGCGAAATATTGCCAGCGTGCTTTTTAAGTAACGTAGGGAAACAGAGAGAGAGAGAGAGAGAATACGAGCAGGGGCGAAAAAATAGATAAATGCATCCAACAGAAATATGGAACTATTTCAAAGTCAGTTTACCAAAATATGTACGTATCAGAGAATCCGTAATTTTTTTCTCGTTTGCCATTTTAATCGATTTCAGTCTTTTCGAAATTACATTTACGTTGTCTGATATGGACACGCAAACGTACTGAAATTTTCAACCGGATAAACATTGTTTTTATCATATCAACAAGTTTTTACTAGATCGTGGCATTGCTTCGATTTTGCCATTATCACCCCCCCCCCCCAACTTGAGTTGGTCGCTTCATGAAAAATGGAGGTTCTAAACTGTTTGTCCAGAAGTAAGTCGTGACAAATTATCGCGTCCACTGTTCACAGTAGCGTTATCTACGCGTATTTACGTGCACCTTCTGGCCAGAAATTGATGTTTCCTCGGGGTGAAAATTAATGGAAATTTAATATCAATCCCCCGGTTGTACGCGAATAATAGAGCCGATATTCGCGTGGGAACGTCGCGAAAAGTATCGGCGTAATCGAGCGTCTACATTGGACGATATCAATTGGAAATTTCTGCGAAATAACGAAAATTCTCGTTAATTTATATGCGAGATTTCCCTGACTGTGTTTATACGAGAATATAAACGTTTCCAATTTAACTAGATAACTATAAAAATCGTTCTCTAGGGATCGCTCGACGGTGCCGACATTTTTCTTTTCTGCGCAAATTGTAATTAAAATTGAAATGCGATTCGACTAATTTCAATGGGAAAGTTAATTATCCACGAACAGCTAGGACGAGGAAAACGAAAAAGCTGGAAGCCTTCACGTGTAAAAGGAGGTCAACGTGGTATTACAATAATCATATGCTAACTCAACTAGTTTGCCGTTATATTACATTCATTACCATCGGACTTTCTTGTAGTTATTAACTTCAACCTGTGTAATTTAATAAAATTCACGTTCAGTAAAGAGTTCATTTGTAAAGCAGCGTATTTGACGTGTTCCTTTATACAGAAAAATTTTATACAGCCAGTGCGCTGGGCACAAAAGTTTGTTCCTTTACGCGAATAAAGTACATAATTTTCATACCATGATTCCTTTTTCATCTCTCTGTTTTATTCAATTTTAGACGAGGTTTTCCTCGAACGCGTCACGATATCGTGGCCAACCAGTGGGTTATGAAAATTGTTGAAATATTTACGCTATGGAATTACGTATGTTCCCTACGTACGAATCTCCCGATACGTATACGTGTTCCACGTTCGCTGAGAAGCTTTAAAAGAAAAAGAAAAAAACAGGAAAAAAGAGGACGTCGGAAAAAGAAAAAAGTGGAAAAGGCTAGGCGAGAGTGGAATAGCAACACCTCCACGTCCGATCTGCAGAATATCCGAGTGCACGCGTTTTAAGCACTGCCCATAAAAGTATTAATAAAAACTCGAATACTACTTTGAATATCAACGAGATTGCGTCAGCAAGAGTAACTGGGTGGAGGAGCTTGGACGTTAAAAACTGTAACCCGCATTACACCTACCATTACTTTGTAGCGAGATTAAACGTTGAGGTTTGAATATTTAATTGAACAAGTAGTGAGGAACGGCATTGCACAGACGATAGACATTCGCGGAGTAATAAAGCGTGCTTCTTATTGAGCTCGTAAAATTTCTGCATTTATGGCTAGCGTGCTTCGTGTTTAGTTTATAATATAGTCAAGTTTCTGGAAAATTATGTGTACGATTGTACAATTTTTGTTACTTTTAATTTTGCTCTTGTTTGAGGAAAATTGTTGGTCACTTAATTGCCAGTCTGGTATATTGATTGATATCACTGAAAATTAGAGAAAGAATAAATGGTTTTATATATCGGTAAATATTTCTAAATCTAATTGAATTACGCAAATAGTTGTAACAATTCGAGTTTCGTGAAGATTTTTAAAAGTTATCAGATTTTGATATTGGAGAGATTGTTGTTACCGGTAAAAGCTACGAGTTAGCAGTGAAAGCTCTACTACTTCCCTTACGACTATGATCAAAGTACGATCACCAAAGTCGTACAATTTTACTGTCTTTCGAAATGTTACCAATTCAGCATATGGCTCCAAATAGGTACCGGAAGTAGCAATAGTGATCCCAGTAGATGCATCTTGTCCGCGATAATAATACATAAATGATTAAGAAGTAAACTCGCGAAAAATAACAATAATTCTCTTTTAAAACGTAAATGTAGCTTTAGTTTACATAAAATTTGTAAATGATTATTACCAATAGTTGTGAGTAATCGTTAAGAATATTAATTGGTAAAAAAAATTGCGAAAATCGGTAAATTACGGCCAATTTTAACGAAAAATCCATTTAAAATTTAAGCGCAGGGGTGGGGAGCCATGGGTATATAAGGAGGACACTTCCGCTGATTTAATCAGTTGCTCGATAGACGCGGTACCGATCGGAGCTCCTCTTGGGCCTAGTTCAGGAAGATGGACCATGATCAACGTGTTATGATGGTGGTGGGGGACCACGAAGAGGGTGCTGCCCTCCATGGTGGCGGACACTGGTCAGCCTGATGATCCCTTGGTAGTGGACAGTGGTCAAGCGAGCTGAGTCGATGGTGGTGGATCACGGAGAGGCTGCTGAGCCCCATGATAGTGGACACTGGTCATCGCGATAACCCCTTGGTAATGGAAAGTGGTCAGCGAGCTGAGTCGATGCTGGAGGATTACGGAGAGGGTGCTGACTGCATAGTAGTGGACAATGGTCAGCTAGCTGAGTCGATGGTAGAGGATCATGGAGAGGATGCTAGCCGCTGATGACGTCACTTGTCTGCGAACGGTGAGTTTGTACAAACCGAATTTTTAATTAGAGGTGGTGGGGTAGATGAGGTAGCAGTAGTAGTAATTTTGATATATACTTGAACAAACTGGAGGGCTACCAGCTAGCGCATTCGACTGAATGCTAGCATATATAGCCCTCCTATTTTATATAACTGTAATCGTTCTTTTTATTAGTTTATCGGTTTAAAAAATGAGAGATTGTTATGTGTTGAGAATAGTTTCGCGATTGAATGACTAGTGTATATCGCGAACACTCTTGGGATTGAACGATTAGTTTTATTACTTTTATTAGTTTTATGATTTATTATTTGTTTTTCTTATTATTCAATTTTAATTTCCTTTTTGCTACCAAACTTTTGTATTTGAAGAATTTAGCTTTTTGCAATTGTTACCGAATTTTTGACGTGTCTCCGAATTCTTGACATATTACTGAAATATTTTTGGACTTCAGAGAATTGAAAGTCCACACCTATTATATGTTAGATTTATAATAAAAATAGTTTATTAAAGTAACGATATAACAAAATAAAAATAGTGTATTAGAATAACGATAAAAGAATTCCTAATAAGTTGCGTGCGTAAGCAAATAGCCGTGCTGCGCACCGTATCCATTTGGCATTACACAAGTTTAAGAGAAAAGTTGAATGAAATCTTGGTACCTCAGTGCCGAGGCTGCATATAATGGAAGGGTGGATGGGATTTGGGTTTGGGGATAGGTCCCTGCGTACTCATCTCTAAACGTGGAGGCAAGTATGCAGGGACCTAATTCCTTGATAACGTTTTTGAAAGACCGGTCTTTCTAAAACGATATCGAGTAACATTAGATTTAAGACTTAGATTTAAGAATTAAATTTAAGAGTCAGATTCAAGAGTCAGATTTAAGTTATTTGCGTAAGGATATCAATGTTCGTTGCGATGTTCTTGTCAAGTGTCGATATTATTCCATTATTCCATATTCTGTTTTATTTCGCATCTCTTTTCGTTCGAATTCTTACTCTGTCATTCTTCGTTGGTATCTGATCTCGCTCCTTTATCTCGTACTTCAGATTTCTGTGAAAATAAATCAAATTTCTGCGTTACTCGTGGGATCGCCGAGGGATGAGAATACATCTTTAGTTAGAATTAATTTAGATTTATATGCTAAATAAAATAAATAATCTTACCCAAAGTAAACACAACCTATCCCTATTTTCCTTACACTTCTCGTTTAAGAAAACAGAATTACTAATTGATCTAGTGCAAATCAATTCATATTTGCTTGGTATTAATAAATCATTTAACTGCGCATTCGCTTGCATGCATCGCATGCTGCATGTAAGTAAGGGTCCCTAAGCAGTCACCTCCACGTGGTGGACCTGGGCCCTTGGTAACGTTTTCGAGAGACTGCTCTCTCGAAAACGATATCAAGCTAAGGACTACGCGCGTAGACATAAGTATTGTTGTAAACTCGGTGCTAGAAGTACCAAACCAGTTAGAAGACCATGCTTCGTAACTTCTGATAAAGCTAGATAGATTTTCCACTTGTACAAAGATTACATAGATTTACCTTTAACAATTTTCCATGATGCTCATTCATTCTATTATTTCATTAACTTTACGCGAGATTACAATAATTTAATTACTGGTACTTTTAGCACCGAATATTTTGCAATACAATTTAAATTTTCCAAGTCCTTTTCAGGACGTTGAAACTTTAAATTGGACAGCAAATAGTTTAGTTTAAGTTAATTTATAAGATCATATTTGTACTCATATAATGTAAATTTATAATTGTGTGAGCCTTTCCCTCTTATCCTGACTCATTTAAGTTAATTTTTACTATTATATTTGTACACTTGTGTAATGTAAATTTGTAATTGTGTAACCCTTTCCCTCTTATCCTGACTTCTCTCATTTATCACAACCGAGCGTAATTATTCTCGGTTTAATTAGTTCGTAAGAATGGTATCCCAGTTCATTGGGTACTAACAGATTCTTCGATATGTGGTAGAATAGTTGTTTCGAAACCGGTATCTCGCATTTCTTTGTTGTCAGCGATAAAATCATTCATTTTCTATTCATATTCTATTCATAAAAACACGTCGGTCAAAATTCAGGGGCTCGTTTAAGAGAATCCTGCATAATCTATGGCAATTTCTATCTCTTTGTGGTGTTTGTTCTCGAAAGAGATTGGTCTGATTGTTGATGATGAGAATGACTTTATATTTATCTATTTTGTGTTCGCAAAGTGGTTTCATTATTCTTTTTACATTTGGAAATAAGAAAATGGTATTTTCGGTGAATACAACGTTGGAGATATCACTATGGTATTGTTTTACGTCAAAAAATCTCCATTTCCACAATCTTTAAGATTCTTTCCAATTGCTTCACGCAAACAGGCTATACGAAATTCTATTAGGAGAATCACTATTAAGAGAATTTTGAAATTGGACGTATTTTCTCCGTTCTTGTCAAAAATTCATTGGTTTTGGGGCGAATTTCAACAACTTCACCAACTTCGTCGAGAATAATACCCCTAATCCTTTCCACTTCCTTTGTTATCAAATTTATATGATTACTATGATGAAATTGTCATGACTATTGTAATGAAATTGTTATGATTATTGTAATGAAATTGTTATGATTACTGTACCAAACTTTGTATATGTATTGTACTGATTATTGTAATAAAATTGTACGGAAACGCATTCTTCTTATTCAGAGAGAAACACACACTTTGATTTATTCCGTTTAATTTTGAGTCGTTTTAAAGTAGAATAATAGAATTTAAAGTATCCTTTCGTATTGCTTTTAGTGCAATACTTTAACTTTTGTAAAATAGAATCATCGTATAATCGTTCTATAATAGTGTTTCTCTCTGAATAAGAAAGTGTTTCCTTTTGCAATTCGTAAAGTCCATACTGCAATTTCTAGAATTCTTTGGTAGATTTTAGAAAATGTATTATGGATCTCGGTTTTTTAACTGAAATAGAGTCAGATCTCGGTACCTTCTGTAACGAGATCGTAAATATGTAATGGAGAGTGGATGGGATTTGGATTTAGGGGTGGGTCCTTGCGTAGTCACCTCCACGGGGTGGACCTGGGCCCTTGGTAACGTTTTCGAGAGATTGCCTTCTCGAAAACGATATCAAGCTAAGGACTACGCGCGTAGACATAAGTATAATTGTAAACTTGACGCTAGAAATACCGAGCTAATCAAAAGATCGTGGTTCGTAGCTTCTAATAGAGACAGTTTGATTTTTCATTTGTATAAAGATTTCATAGATTCACTTTTAACAATTTTTTATTATTTCATTAATTTCGTTAGAGATTAGAATAATTTAATCACTGGTACTTCTAGCGTCGAGTCTTTTTCAGTACAATTGAAATTTCCAAGTCCTTCTCAGGACTTTGAAACTTTAAATTGGTCTGCAAATAGTTTAGTTTAAGTTAATTATTGCCATCCAATTTGTACATTCATGTAATATAATTTTAATAAGATAATCATCCCCTTTTATCCCGATTTCCCCCGTTTTTATTATTAATTATATATGGTGACTTCTATCTCGCTATGGTGTCCCTTCGATGAAGGGTTGTTTGATCGTTCGACGTCTGATGATTTGACGTTTGAAGGTTTGATGGTTTGATGTTTGATGGTTTGATGATCGATGGTTTGATATTTGATGGTTAGAAAATCACTTTCTTTCTGGTTTATTCTGGTTTACTTAAATCTCTGTTCGCCGTTGGAACGCCGTTGGATGGCCGCTGGATCGCTGACGGATGCGTGCGTTTTTAGTCATAAGTACTTGTATATTGTACATCTCTGTAATTTAATTGTAATCGTATTGTAAAGAAATACGTTTTCTTACCCGGAGAGAGAAATAACTGCTCCCCTTTCTTGCACCCCTCGTTTATCAAGACAGAACTTTTAATTGTTCTCGCGTAAATTAGTTCGCGTTTATTTGCTCGAGCACTCTAACTTTATGCTTCGTAAGATCGCTTCACGTAGATTTCCTCTTTTTTTCTTCTTCCTTTTTTCCCTTTCCTTTTTTTCTCCTTCGCTCGAGATTTAGATTTTAATCGTCACGCAGGGAAACAGTTGCGACTCAATCAAACCGATGCGTGTTTGTCGTGGCCACCTGGATCTTCACGGGTTCAGCCGTGGACGCGCTCACGATGGAGCGGGCTGAGTGGTTCCCAACCCGAGGCGCTGGGGTCTGACCTGCTGTAAGACGGATTCGGGCGGTTCCACGAGGTTCGTCTCTATCGCAGAGCAATCCTAGAGTTGGGCCTCGCTGGGGTTCAGATGGACATCTCACTCACCGTCGGGGAGAGCGCGGTTGCGATTGTTTCGACGTAAGACGTGGCATAAAACTTGCTCGCGATTCGCGTCGGGTACGGTTTGCCAAATGGCTAACGCGGAAGCATCGGATTGGAATGCTCTTTAATATAATAGTAGAATTTAGAGTATCGTACCGTAGAACCTTTTGCGAGACACTTTCTTTTGTCGAAAGTGTTGGAAGAGTCACTTAATAAATCTCTCTTCGGGTAAGACAGTGGTATTTCTCGTCACCCCTTTCGTAAAGTCCATACTGCAGTTTCTAAATATCTGATAGATTTTAGGAAATGTATTATGGATTTCGCGTGTAATAAATTCAAGTAGAGTCAGATCTTGGTACCTTCTGTACCGAGATCGTAAATATATAATGGAGGGTGGATGGGATTATGGTTTAGGGATGGGTCCCTGCGTAGTCACCTCCACGGGGTGGACCTGGGCCCTTGGTAACGTTTTCGAGAGACCGGCCTCCCGAAAACGATATCATGCTAAGGACTACGCACGTAGATTATATAATTAGTGTAATTAGAGAATAAGATATAGTTTAAGTTAATTTTTGCGTTCGCCACTGGATCGCCGCTGGACCGCCGTTGGATGACTTAATATAACTTGTTAAATTTATCGTGCCTCATCGAAGGAGGGTTGTTTGATTCTTTAATGTTCGATGTGTAGGTGATTAATGTTCGGAAATCCGCTTAGTTTTTGGTTTATTCTGATTTATTTTAACCCCTCCCTTCGCCGCTGGAACGCGGCTGGATGTCGTGATATAACTTACTACATATTCTCCATTAATATAATTTAATTACGTTCCATCTTTGTTCCTTTCCCATGACTATTCTCATGCTAATCAATTCATTCGGTATTTGTAATCTATTCAGTGATCGGTAGATGAGTTATCTTAAGTATTGAAACTGAGAGCAGGTGTAGTTGAAATAGAAGTAATCATTCTGTGATTAAAGAAATATATGCGACGGTGGAAAATCAGGGAATTGTTTAAATAATCCGGCATCTCTCTCTCTCCATCTCTCTTTCTCTCTCTTTCTGTCTCCATGGTATCTTCCCTTGATCAAAGGTTGGCTCTTGATTTCAATAATTACAACAACAGAAAATTTAATTCTGTAGTCGCAAAGTGACTTCATTATTCTCTTTAAATTTGGAAATGAGGAAATGATATTTTCGGTGAATGCAGCGTTTGACGCATGGTATTGTTTCACGTAAAGAAATTGCTATTTCCACGTTTTCCAAGGTTCTTTCCAATTTTTTCACGCAAATAGGCTGTACGAAATTATAATTGAGAATGATTATTAGGGAATCGTGAAATTTGACGTATTTTCTCCGTTCTTGTCAAAAATTCAATGGTTTTGAGTCGAATTTCAACCAATCCTTTTCATATCCATTCTGTTATCCAATTTTTATGATTTCTATAATAAAATTCCTGTGATGTCAATAAATAATTTCAACAGATATTTCTACGTTCGCCGCTGGATCGCCGCTGGATGCGTATATTATTAGTCATAGATAATAGTAATTATAATTAGATAATAGTAATTGTGATAATAATTGTAATGAAATTGTAAGGGAGTATGTACATTGTCTTATCAAGAGCGAAACCATAGAATTTTTCCTCAAAATCCCCGTTTTATCGAAATTGAATATAATTATTCTTAGTCTCCATTTGCACACTACTGATGTTTATCAGTAATAGTTTTATTACTCTGCGTACTCGCTGGCATGCATCGCATGTGGCAAGCAAGTAGTGAGCACGCTAACTTATTGTTACACGTAAGTCGCTGCCATGAGTAGATCCATGGGTCGAAAAGACCGTGGTTTGGAAAGTGGACAGCGCCGGAAACATTTAGTTAGCAAATCTACGTGATTACGTAGATCCACGTGAGTATATAGAGTATCTTTGGTCACGTCGCGAATGTTATGTTCACTTTTCTCTTTGATTTATTACTTATCACAAGTTTGTCCAATTTTAATTACCTTTTTAATTTCATTTTTTCAGAATAGAGTATAATAGAGTTTAGTGCTTATCGCATCGTAATCCCTTTTGAGAAACGCTTTAATGTTTCTAAGGTGTCGATAAAGAGACTTTGTAAATTACTCTCTGGATAAGAACATGATATATACTACCAGTCCCTTCTTCCATTTCGCGATTCGTAAAGTCCACGTTGCAATTTCTAAGAAAATGTATCATGGATTTGGCGTGTATTGAATTCAAGTAGAGTCGGATCTCGGTACCTTCTGTACCGAGATCGTAAACATGTAATGGAGGGTGGATGGGATTAGGGAAATATGGATGTGTTCCTGCGTAGTCACCTCCTCGTTGGTGGACCTGGGTACTTGGTAACGTTTTCGAGAGCCTGGTCTCTGAAAGACGATATCATGCTATGGACTGCGCTTGTAGACATAAGTATTGTAGTAAACTTGATGCTAGATGTACCAAACTAGTTAAAAGATGGTGGTCGTAGCTTTTGATAGAGATAGATAGATTTTTCACTTGATCAAAGGTTTCATAGATTTACTTTCAACAATTTTCTATGATACTCATTCATTCCATTATTTCATTAACTTTACGCGAGATTAGAATAACTGGATTACTGGTATTTTTAGCATCGAGTATTTTGCAGTACAATTTAAATTATCCAAGTCCTTTTCAGGACTTGGAAATTTTATTTACGTTGTACTTCAGGTAATAGTTGAAGCCATAATTTAAATTAAGTTAAGTAAAATTTTACTCTCGTGGCATCAACCTGGAACCGTCGAAGAATTATACTTTCTCTCTGGTCTTTTTGGATTTTAATTTAAATCAAATCTTTATCTGGCAAGAGGTTTTATGTCTGCAATAATTCACATTTTATGAGCTTTGGAAAATTTTTAATTCGGTCCTCCCCTTTGCGTAAAATATATCCACGAATTTTGCAAGAACTGCTACTTTATCAATTTTGAATCCTATATTGTAGAGGGTGTAAAAATTTGTACGCGATCAATATTTCGGACAGTAATGGTCATAAAATTCCATTAGATCAGTGGCCTATCTTGTAGCTCGTCGGTACTAGGATAAATCGAGACGAAGTTATCGACTTGAGCTTGCAGAGTATCACGAGCTTACCGACAGGCGATACTTGAGCTTGCAGTGCACCGTGGAAAGCTTCACGACACCTCCGTATCGACTCGTCTCGATGCCTGCATGTTATCTATGCGGGATTCTAGATTTCTTCAGAAGCAAATTTCGTTGTAGATACAATCGCAGCACGGAGCAGAAAATCTCCTTACCGATATTCAATCAAATAGCGTATATGTTGCAAGTGTATTATATTCGTACAAGAATTCAATTAGTCGATCAGAAATCGTTAGAACCGCGCAATAAGCAAAGACAGAGAATCTCGCGAATTTTTTTAAACACTCGCGACATCAATCTCGAAATTTGTATTAGCATTGCATTCTCATACAGCAACTTATAAAAGGAATTCAGTAATTCTGTACTTTTGCCAGAGTTTTTCATTTAGAAACGCTATGTCCGCTCTGCCTCATCTTTGCAGTGTTTGGACGTTTCGTTCGCCTGCTTTCGCATTCGTGCTGCGGTGAAATTGTCAGTATCGCGACGTGATCTCGCGGAAACACATGAATAATGTCAACTTTCAATGCGAATTCGCTTTCACCGAGTGTCGGGCTATTGCTACGGACATCAAATTTTAATATCCGCACTTTACTTTACCGCCGAGTGCATGGGAAGTTGTGTTCTTTTCATTGGAATTTTTATGCCTCGTAACGGTCCAGCCGCCAGCGACTGAATGTCTTCTCTAGTTAAGAGATGATCTACTCTGGGGAATGGAGTTCCCCTAGCCTGTATAATGGAAGCAAACGAAACGTCAAGTATTCTTCGTTACACGGAAATCTAACAATGGCGAAGGGTAGGAAAGATGCTTTCATTCGGATGAGGCGGTCTTCTATACGCGCGTTCTTACATCTTTTTTGTACGTAAAAGGATGAGGTTGTATTGTTCTGTTTTGTTGCATCTCGATGGGTATTTAAAAGCAGTGTCGCATGTTTTTGGCGTAGATTCTGATTGTTTCGGAACAAGGGAAATCCTAATTACCTATTTCTGTAGGAGAGTGTAGTATCGTGATATAACGCACGTCTATCACGAATGCAAACTATCTCACGGTAAACTAGCAGTGTGATAGCTCTGCATTTACGATTTCCTTCTCGAGGAAATTGAATTCTATAGAGCTTATCGTTTCAGAATTGTCTAGTGCCGCTTCTTGTTATATTATATCTTAATTTTTATTCTAATTGAAAGGCAAATATGACAACTACTAGAAAACTTTGGAGAACGTGTATTAATGTTAGAATCATTTTGAAGTTTCGACATTTAGATTAGCGATGTTAACTATTCAGTTGATCTTCATTGTGTTTGTGACACAGTATGAATTCAGTAGTTGCGTACGTTAACAATTTTAAACACCAAATTACTTTGTGAAAATGGTTCGATTAAAGAAACTTCGCTCGACACACGATAGGCTTTACAGCGAAGCAGTTTACGCCCTCTGAATTGTGTTAATTAGAAACTTGATTGTAGGTCCAGCGCGCGTTTTCGCTGGAGCTATCATTCACGTTAATTAAAATAGCTCTGCGCTAACAATTCGTTAACTGGTTTGCTTCAATGCCCTGCGAAATTACTCACTAGCAAAAACGTAATCCGTGTGTTGATTCCATTCAAAGGAAGCAAATTAGATTAAATATCCAGGATTTGAATCTCTGGGGAAACGTAAACCGTATGCTGAAATTAATTCATAATTATGTAATGGTCGCTAGGTCATAGATGTTTCTATTGAAGTTTCATTTTCGTAGCGTTCAGCTCGTTAGGCATTGCATATTTTTAGAACCTGAAGTAGAAATACAAATTTTTCTTCTCCGTTCCGAGCGGAGTTTTGTGTAACTTTCCGTTCGGTATCCCAACAGAGTATACTCTTCTTTCTTCAAGGGGTACAATTTTTCACCACCACTGCATCGCTATAGAGGCTCATGTTCACTGTCGAAAGAAACGGTCCTAGACTCTATCAAACCTGGTCGCGCATCGATAGTCGTGTAGAAAGGATAAATTAACATCTGGCATTGGCCAAATATCTAGGTCGAGAATTTACTGAAGAATCATTAGAGAGAAAAAACGACAATACGAATCTCCAACACAATGTATACAAAGTATTCACACTCGCTTCGAAATGAGAAAGGGTGATAAAATGAAATACAAGAAGTAAAAGCAACGGTTCGGTATTTCCTCAGTCGAATTCGTTACGTCAAAGAACGCGATGTAACCGATGTAAAATTCGACGAAGTTCAAGTACGCGTGACGAGGCTTCTTTTATTATACTACGTTCGTTCTTTGATTTGAAGGTTGATGAAACTTCCTGTCGGGTTGATTCATTTGGTTAACATGGACCTGGCATTTCGCGGAGAATAATAGATTAACATGACTCGTGACAGAGAGGAGAGAACGAAAAAGTTGGAAGAAAGTTGCCGCAATTTCATCTAGCACCGCGCTGCGTAAGTTCGTTACACGGGCGGAATTTTCCATATAAAGCATCGCGCACGCTGAACATCTTATCGCTTCTTTGAGCTATCGCTGTGAGATTCCCCTAGCCTTCAAAGCAGTTAAAATTTTCACAGTTTCAGTGGAATCGTGCCCACAGCGTGACCTACATTCGCGGAATTTCATTTTTCTCCCTCTAATGTGAATGCATGTGATTGTATTGTTGGATTGAAAAATTCAGGGTACGCAATGGTTCCGTAGACCTCCGTGAGATGTTCGCGAAGTTTCACATTGTCAATTTCACTTGTCGTATCTTGGAACTGAACGAACTTAAGCAAATCGAACATTCTCTTTACCTCTCAAAAAGAATGAAGTCGGCAAATAAGCGGTGTTCTTTCCATTTTTCTGATCTTCGCAAATAATTAGTAACAATGTGGTGAAACGGAACATCTTTTTCCTTTAAAGAGAAATTCAATTTTCTTAGTCGTTTAACTCGAATTGTTTCTCTAATCAATAACGTATTAAACACGTTGACAGTTGCTCGCGGGTATTGCTGAAACTCGTACGAATTTACATTACCAACGCGCGAATGCATCGCACTCGTCAATCATAACATCAATCTACAACATCGGACACCGACGACCATTGAATTATCAGCCTTCAGCTAATTAACTGACAAAACAACACGTACCTTTGATAAAGTCCACAGCCATTCCCAAGCCGTACGTATCCTTGTCGTAATCGTCGAGAATGTAGGCGCCGATCTTAACACCGGGTACAATTCCACGATCGTTGAGCCTATCCAGAGTGTAAAGCATCACCTCGAGCGCTTGAACGTCACGTTGCGGCATCACTGGCCCGCAGGTGATGGTATCCTTCCTCTCATGGACCATCATTAGACGACTTAACACTAGATTATACTCGACCATCGCGCTGTGCTTAACTGGCCACTGATTCGGCGGTTCCAGCTCATGCGACGAGTTGTTCGTCGTTTGCGAGGACGCCTCGTCCATGGTAACGGTTCATGGTCAGAAGAAGTGGCGATCATGTCAAAAGTGAACGAAAATTGGTTCTCGTCGTTAATCAATCCGATGGTCGACGTTTCGGCGGTAACTGGAAGTTGTTCCCTCTCTGTAGACGAAAGCGCGAGATTTTCGTTAAGGTAGTTGCCCAGAGAACCATTCGTACTTTTCAAACGGGAGCGAAACCTTTGATCAATCCTGCACTCTGGAGACGAATTCTAGTGGACGTGTCAACGAAACTCTTAGCCCCCCCGGGAGCATCGTTGCTGGCATTCGCTTGGACATATTCCATTTGCATGGTCGAGGCGGTACTTCGTTGGACCTCGTTCTTGTCCCACGTCGGCGTAGAAGTTCGTCCCGACACCGGGCCTCCGACCTTCATAGATGAATCAAGTCTCAGGTTCGTCGATGTCGATGTTTGCACCGTGGACGACCTGGACTTTCGTTCTCTCGTAGGATGATCGATCACCGGGATGGGCATCGTGCTCAAGGAGTTAAACCCGTCGGACGGATTAACTTCGTTCACCGTTCCATTATCCAACGAGCGGGTTTGAGCCCTCTCATTTTTCGAGCTAAACCCGACGGACGGTTCATCAGGCTTAATGTCGCAGTCGCGTGTTTAAATATTTCGATTCAACGACTCTGTCGCCCTTGAACCGACGGGTTGCCGTTTCTTCGAAACCATTAGAGGATCGTTAAACGTTACTTCATCATCTTCTGTCAAACCATACGTAGCTGTATCGAACCCTTCCGCCTGGTCTTCGATTTTCCTATTTATCGTCCCAATTGTTTGGATAACGGCTTTTCTGGACGCGGATGGTCGTTCAGCAGGGGTTAAAGGAAGCTTCGATTTCGAATATTTCGTTTTATTCACGAGCGATTGCTTATGGTTCGCGTTTATTTTGATATCCTTCGTAATCTTCCGCTCTTGCTTAGTCGAAGATGAGTTCCTGAACGTATCGTCGGAATTTTCCTCGCCGAATTCAGGAAGGCCACTGTTCTCCGACGTATAGCCCCTTTCGGTTAGACACTTCATATCGTTTCTTAGGTACGGGGCACTCCTTGGCGCCGCAACAGAGCTATGCTCGGAGTTCACGAGGACGCCGTCAGACTCCTTTGTCACGTTACTTTGCGCAGAAGCCTCTTCCGTTGTCGCTTTATTCGCCTCTTCTTTAGCCTTATCAATCTCGCTCCGCGGAACGTCTAATTCCATATCTTGCGACGAATCCGCGCTCAAATTGAGTCTTATTGAGATCACATCGTTACTTAGACTTGAAACGTTTTCCGGTAACTGTGCATTGTCATTTCAACGTCGAATTCGGTTTGCCATTTAACATCGAGCTATCCGATAGCAGTGAATCTTTCTCACTCACCACATCTGGTGCTTCGAGTGTTACTCTGTTAACTCATCCTGTGCTTCCGTCGTGACTTGTTGAGCTGAATTCATTGCTCAATGTTAAAGTACTCAAATTTAACGTCGAATCATTCCACTGCTGTACGTGTGCTGCCGCATCTCGATCGTCCAGTGAGTTATACATAACGTTCTCTGAAATGAAGTCGATCTCCAATTCTGTCTCGACAATTTTCGCATCGTTATTCAAAAAATCATTTGTCGTTTCGCTGAAAGTAACATTCAATGAAGTTCCACCGTATTGCGACGAATCCAACGCGACCGCGTCGCTAGACGGAATAATATTTCTCTTCTCGCGGATCGAAAAATTTCCACGGGTTCTCCTGTCTGCCTCATCATCGCTTCTATTTGTTGATATCTGTTTCACGGAGATTCCATTCAACTGGCGTGTATACTCCATCTCTCTCCGAATCAACGTTGATTTACGAGACGTCGAGGTTCACCAGGAACCTTCGAACTCTGAAGAATGATGAGTCCTCCCTTCTGTCTTGATTGCTTTGACTCTTTTGCCTCGCGGCTCGCAATTCGAGGATCCCGAATTCTGGCAGAGGTACGACCACTCCAGATTTATTACATCACCAGAATCGAACGACCTCGGCTCTTCGTCAGGTTTTATTCCCGAATTTTTAATGGACCTTCTGCTCATCAACTGATACATGGAATTATCATGTCCGTCGACTTCTATTTCCCGATTTCCCTTTTGGTTTCAATTCTCCGTCGAACAGTTCACTAATAGAAGCGGAAGATTTAGGAGTTTCAATGAAATATCGTTTCTGGATGTATCCTTTGGGCTCAACATCTCGCGTATCTTTCTTACCTTTCGTAGATGCTCGTCTCTTCGCGTCTTTTAATCTTTTTCGACCTGTCAGCGTTTTCAATTTCAACCGTCCAATCCTTAATGGTTGATTAATAGAGGTGGAAGACTCGGCGGAATCGATTAAATATTGCTCAACCGAGCCTTCCGACGGCTTCCTACCACTCAATCCCCCTGGATCCGCGAATTTCTCCGATTTCAATCCTGTTTCGAATGCTTTACCGATAGAAACAACGGATTCAGGAATCTCAGTCGAATATCGCTTCCATTGCGGTTTCCTCGCCATCTCCCAAGCTCCGAGAACCCACGATACAGTCACCCTGAAAATAGTCCATAGTCCTTTGACCGTCCACCATATAGGATCTTTTCATCCGAAGACGTCGAAGCTCGCCACTGAATCCCCTTTGCCTTCTCACGTCCTTGTTCTCTCGTCTGAAAGCCTTTAGACTGCCTGAAACCCGGGAGGATAAGCGGGGCTCTTCCGGAATATTCACTGAACTCCCGGTGAATCCGGTCGATCCCCTGGCAGTTGGCCCGGCTCGGCGTTTATCGCGTCGTTCCTTGTGGCAGTCGTTCGACGGGTCGGGATCCGCGAGTCGACGATCGCTCGACCGGATCGATCGATCGTCATCTTCGTCGGTTTGATTCGCGTCCACCGCCTGGGCGGTTCGCCAGGAAATTGCTCTCGACGACTCCTCCGTGATGTCATTCTTGACGAGTGGACGGAATGTTTGCCGAGCGGTAGTTGATGGCAATGATAACTTTTAAGAGTGCCGGGATGACGGATTATTTGAATGGTTTTGGAATTTCAGGGATGGTTCATTTGCGCCGCGAGCCCCGTAAGCGACTTCGGCGCGGTTAACCGACAGCTGGTTGTTACCATAATCGAGCGGATACCGTTCGCCCGCCAAACTGTTTCGCAGAATCGATAGCACCACTGACGCGGCCAGTACGGCCAACCAACAGTTGTTCCGCCGCATCACCTGCCTCCCGTGACAAACATGTCCTGGTCCTGCAAAAGTACGCAGCGTCTCTGTGAGTCCACCACAGCGCATAATAAGACCTATCGATCTAGTAATCTTATGCTAATCGAGGAGAAACGTATCGAATATCGTTCTCTACGAGATGTACGTGTTTGTTGCACCGAGACGGTTCGCGGCAATTTGGTTGAAACTATTTGAATGGTACAAAAGGGTTAAATTTGATTCGCTCTGTTTGAGAGCGGTTTAATCTATTTGCAGAGGAATGGAAATGTTTGAAGATTAATTATTCATACGTATATTGTGTATGCAATCAACTTAGAGGTTAAGGGTTGAAGCTTTGTATTACAGATACGTGAAGTGCATTAATATCGTGGAGTTTATTTTGAGCTAAGTTATTAATCATGATGCAATAACGAACCAGTAAATATCTCTGCGAGTGTTGCACATTTTCGAAATTACAGAAGAATACCGCATAGTTGGAAGTCCGAGCATTACACGTGCATAGTCAAAGCAGGAACTAACCTCGATCAAACATTGGCTATCAGTTAAGCGTGGAATATTGCCACTAAATTTCTCGTATCCAAATCGAAGGAGCCAGTGGCCGCAACAGGCGCATACGGAGTCCCGGTGCACCATTGTACATATTTTAGCATCGGTGTATTGATTAATTGTGTTCAATGCGTTCATATTAAATTCTCCATCACTTCTGATAGTACCTTCAAGTGACTGTAAAAGATTAATACCCTGGAAATCCATTTATTTGAACAGCGTCGGTGGAAATCTCGCTCGTGCGAATGCTTTTTGTAGCCATAATACGTTGATCCGATTACTCTTAGTACAAGCGTTTTCATTTGGTTGGCACGGAGCCAAACTGCGATTTGATCGAGAGTGATTTTCCTAGTTTTTATAAATCAGATTAATCGATCGCCTTTCTATAGACCGATACGATCAGCAGCATCGTTGATGGATCACCCTCGCGCAGTTAATCGAATGAAATTTTAATAATCCGAGAATATGATAGCTTAGGAACGGAGCTATCGCGATGTCGATATAATCTATACAATTGATGCAGAATTAATTACCACTCGGTTAACGCTATCTCGAAAGCCAATATAATCTCTTTGAGCGACATCTTATTGTTGCCAGGCCGCGCAGCGATCCCCTAATCGCTCTTCCAGAAAATTTACCCCTCGCGCTATAACCGTTGTATCCTATCTAACCGTGGATCGTCGCGATTCAACGCGAGCATCCATTATTTTAACACTGCTTGCGCGTTAATTAGTCCGTTTCGAGGCACGGTCTTTCCTCTTTGTCCAATAAACTTCGCGCGGCTGCGAATCCTGAAGGAAAGCCTTGGAAACGAAGGTTATATTACTTGATCTCCTCTCCGTGCTCGTGTCCAGGTTTGACGCGTTCGTGGGCTAAATATCTGTCGGAACAATGGAGTTACAGGGCTTTAATAAGGCCGTTACTTTATCGAAGGACAGCCGCGCTCGATAGGATTGAATCGTACGAAATGGACCGCGTTTCGCCCCGTCTCTCGGAGTAGGCACATGCCAGGTTTATTGTCAGATGTATCGACGGAAACGGTGATTTCGCGGGGACAGCGATAGGTTGGTAGGAATCGATTGAGCCCCGTTAAACGGTTATTGGACGATTTAGGTGAGGTAAGCATACTTCCTTGCAGAGCGTATTAAACTTGGTCTTCGATTCTAACGACACTTTCCAGCTTAAATTGACATTTTGGAGGTCTCAGATGCCTTTAATTCAATTATCTTCACGGGTAATTTCAACGGTAACTTTGATTTCCTAATCTTCTCTTATCCGTGGGTGATAATTTGAATGGAATATCCGAAGGATTCATTTTTTATCTTTCAGTTGATGAAATCAGTAATTCACGTTGTAAGTAGTTCATTTCTCTTTTATCGCTTGACGAATTCACTAGAGAATTTGACGGTTTACGGAAAGGAACCAGCATGAGTAAGAAACTTGAAAATTTGTTTGAAAAGGGAGCAACAATAACTGGATATGGTGAATACTGGGTAGTACATATTACTATCTGGATGTGGATTTTGGGAGCGATGCCTTCATCAAGAGAAAATAAGAAGCCAATATTGAAGAGGAAGAGAATAAGAAGAACAGTATGCCGAGGGAAAAATTCAGGGATTCTTCCATTGTTCGTGTTTGAACATTTTTTTCATCTACCCCCGTATTTCGAGGTATAAAGTTAAACTGATAACAAATATTACATACAAGAATGCATGTTTTCGTGAAATTTTATCACGACAGTCTACCATTATCCTCAACAGCGAAAATTAGTAGCCAATATTGTGTTCCGTTCCTTCTCAACCCCTGAAAGAGAAATTACACTTTCTAAAAGACTTTACACATCCTGTAGAATCCGCAACTGAAGGGGTTACCGTAAATACCTTTCTAATTACAGTAGCCCGGCAGATGTTGATTAACCGTCCGTCGAAGTAATCTGATGCTCTAATCCTGCAAACAATCTGAATATCCCGTGTCGTTTAACAACAGCGTTTCGTCTCATGGAGCTTTGATCGATGGTTTTACTAGATTAGTAAATATCGTTAATTACAGTGGTGTTAAAATTTGACACGCGTGTGACAGAGATAATCTGTCGTGAATTTATTCAAACGGAATCTGAATTGTCATCTTTTAATGATCGATCTCTTAATCGCGACCAGTAGAAGAAATTCAGCGCGAAGTGATCAGCAAATCCTCATTGTTGGATCGTTTAACTGGTGCATGTAATTACGACTGTATATTGTACATTTGTATCAGCTCCTCGCCGTAATTGGTCTGGTTCGAGCCGCTGACATCTGCATTGTCTATGACAACATATGTTGTCGTAACTTTCTCAATCGTATTCGGGATCCGTTCAATTATACAGGCTTGTATAAGGTACATGAGCGCGAAACAGATGGTTGTGATCACTCCTTAGTTCGATTGAGGAATCCGCGTGGCATTTTTCTAAGGATTTTAATCATTTCGACCAGTTCCATGACGGCGTTTCCACCTGGCATTCAAGTGCTACAAAATATTTTTCGTCAAGCGAATTCCACGGATACAATTTCGAACGTGGTCGCGTACGTTCTTTCGTCCGCGAGAAGAAAGAACCCATAGAATGGAGTTCCGCGGCGACGCAGCATCCCCTGCAAGTCAAAAGGGGACCAAGGTGGGAACAAAGGGAATCCTTAATGGCACGCAAAGACCGTCTACTGGGAAATAATTGGAGACAAAAGTCTCCATTCCCGTGACGTGTAAAGTGGATTGATTATTCTTCTGACGATATATCTTTGTTCGATTATACGGAACTGCACTTTAGAAGAGGGAAGTTGTTTTTGTTCTCGATAGGTATCCCTCGTTTACTTTCGAGAACACTCGCTAATGGAGCGATTTTTCCATTTGATGGGTTTACATTGGTTCAGCGGCCGTGCTCTTTTTGTTTCACGAGCGACTTCGCGGCCGGCGCAAGGGTCTCCGCTTTAATCTCCCGCATAGACGGTGAGAATGGACCTTTAATCTTCTCCGAACGATCAGTGCTACCTCTTTTGAAAAGCAAGCAATGTATTGTTAATATTGGATGCTTTCCAACCGACCTTTTAAATCGGCGCTATCATTTAAATTCGCAGCTAGATTGGTCCGTGATCTGTTGGCGAGCTTAACTGCTCCCTTCTTTTTTTGTTTGTCCGCTACGATGTACCACTGTTGATAATCTGTGGCGAACGATGACTGGAATGTGATAAGAGGAATTTTTATCGGGAGCCAGCGAACGATTTTTTCCCAGGGAAAAGCTTCTATAAACGCAGCAAGGTTTTATTTCTTACGGAACTTTAATGCTCTTATAATTTCTCTTAAAGTTTTTATTAAAACTCCATGAAGATTTAAGCTGAGTTTTTCCCCCCTCCGCCGATGGGAGGGATCGCGAGATTTTTATTAGAAATTTCGTAGACTGGCTGTAAGCAGCTTTCGTTGTACCTTGGATTTTCTTATCGTCGCGTATAGGAAATGATACCATGAACGATTTGAACTAGAAGTTCGTTGATACAGTTTTATAACCGCCTATAACGCCGTGTAATTGAGGAAGGGTAGCACGTTCGCGTAAGCACACACAACGCGATATAGGATACGAGGAATTCATTTTTCCATTTTCCGCATTGATTGCAAAATCTTCGGAATATTTCAAAGGGCTTCCAGCTGAAAGTTACTTGGACGCAAAAAGTATTCACGCGTTCCAATTTTTCGCAGTGACCTTATATATATCCGCGCACGTGCACTTGCGAGAATTGAGAAAGTTCTTCACCGGTAGTTTTTATTAGAACTCTCCGTCCGCGGGTACGTGAACTGCGAAGTTCATGAACGTAAAGTCATAGTATACTTTTAAACCTGTCAACTGATAATCCAGCGATTATTCGACGAGATGAATTCATCGATAAAGGAAGAAATATTAAAATTTCCAGGTGGTAGCAGTTTTTTGTACAATTTGGAGAAGCATTAATGGAGTATTCGTACACTTGTATCAATTTATTCCTGAAAATAAAATTGTCGTTCCTCGAATTTTCCTTGCAGGATCCAGTTTTTCAAGAAAGAATTTAAGTTACAAGATCGAAGACGGGGGAAAAAGATTGGCGGTCAGTGCATGCCCCGATCGTTCATCATGGTTCAACCCGCGTGGGTAAGCCGAGCACCTTGCCTGCTTGTAGAAAACTCTTTACTTCCGCAAAAAATCATGGCAATCGTTCTCGTCCGGACAGGCTGATCGTCTACGCGCCTACCTTCCTCTTTCCTTAATTCCGGGCATTCGTACATTTCCCGAGGAAAAATAAACGTCCTCGCAATAGGAACAAACAGCCAAGCATGAAACAAACATATATGTGTCGTATTAACACTAACGTCCGTAAGGGGAAACGGGACATCGACGTCGAATTAAAATTCCAGGGTGTTTTTAGCGCTCGTACGTCGCGAACGTAGAAGAGTGGATTACACGCTAGCAAAGCAGAAAGTCCAAGAAAAAGCGCGAGGTCCTAAGAGGCGACGTTCCAAAGGGGTGGCTAGCGTAGAGTCATAATGCTCGCAGATGTGCCTGCGAACAAAAATTGCGACCAGTGACATTTCGCGTTTGTATCTGCTTCACGGATCTCAAGATTTCGATACTCCTTGACACCGAATGATTCCGCGATTTTTGCAATAAATAGCGGAGACACGCGTGCATCGTAACGCATCAGCTACCGCTCCTACAATTTCTACACCTAGGAGATGACATACCGAATCTCGGGCCTCTAGAATTTTTTTCATTCAAGTACATATTGTCTATGGACCACTAGTGACCGCTCCAGGAGTTCGCTCTCCGCATATTTCGACTCCCAGAGCCAGACATGCCGTATCTGGTACCCCTAGAATTGACTTCACTTATGTACTGATTCGCTCTGCGCCATTAATAACCAATCCATGAGTTCTACCTCCTTATACGAAACATAGGGTTGGACATATCATGTCTGTGGACCCTAGTATTGGTTTGATTTAAGTATATATTGGTTGTTGGCCATTAACGACCCCTCCAGAAGTTCGTCAACCTCCACTTATTTGACACTTGGGCCGGATATGCCATGCCTGGGGCCCCTACTATTGGATTCATTTAAGTACTTATTGGCTCTTGGCCAGTAGTAATCGCTCCAGGAGTTCTATAGCCGCCTACTTCGAAACATAGGACCGAACATACTATAACAGGGGCCTTTAGATTTGGATTCATACAACCCCCTATTGAAGCTGCGCTATTACTAACCGCGCCAAGAGATTCCCTGGCACCTAATTCGACAGCCAGGGTCAGAGATGCTTTCTAAGGGCCTGTAGTGTTGGCCTCATTTAATTACTTATTGGCTCTGGGTCATTCGTAACCCCCCTAGGATTTCGTAGCCCGCATATTCAACCCAAGGTATTCCAAACATGCCACATTTTATCCGCTTGACCATTATATATAAATAGAACCAAATATAACCTAACCTAACACAACCTAACCTCTCGGCGTTAATATTTTATAAAATTCCTGACGTGTCGGCCCCTACTTCTCGGCGAGAACATTATTTACGTCTACAATGTTATATATCCTAACCTAAGGCAACCTAACATCTCGGTAGTAATATTTTACAACATTCCTGACGTGTCGGCCACTACTTCTCGTAGGGAACATTATACATAAATAGAACCTAAAATAAATTAACCTAATTCCACCCAGCACTTGTGCAGTAGTGTTTCACAGGATCCCGGGCATGCTGGCCCTACATCGCGGTGGGAACATTATATGCGTCTATAACGTTATATATCCTAATTTACGGCAACCTAACATCTCGGATGTAGTATCCTCCAACATTCCTGGCGGGTCGGCCCCTACTTCTCGGTGGGAACATTATGTACGTCTATAACGTAATATAACCTAACTTAACCCATCTAGCCCATCGCCGGTAATATTTTACAGAATCCCGTTCGTGTCGTCCCGTACGTCTCGCTGGGGACATTATATACGCCTATAACGTTATATATCCTTTTTTTTATCGTGGGGAAACCCTCATGGGTACCTCGGACTTTGGGGACTATCCGAGGTCATGTCGGACTCTTACCGACTAAAGCCCCACGGTGGCCATCATCTGCGCGTGTCGGACGGGAGGCGGGAACTCTTAACGAACGACGACCGGCATCCTCCTGCGCTGGGGTCTCCAGTTGACCCTCTGCTCGGCTACTCTGGCCTGGTCTTCTACCATGGTGACGCGCAAAGATATCTGTGTGCGCCAAGCGCCGCTCGTGAGCCACTCACGAGCGGCGATACGTCAAAGGTACACGTGCAATCACGATCGCAAGCCCAAACATGCGACCATCTGTGCTTACCTTGACGCACAGCTGGCAAACTCCTGTTTGCTGCCGTTGCAGCTGCGAGTCTTTCGCAGCTGTGCATCCTTCCGGTCCTGGCCGTCTTGGCCTCTTGTGACGGTACAGCTGCGAGTCTTTCGCAGCTGGTCGCCCTGTCCAATCCCGGTCTTCTTGACCTCTTCGCCGTCTTGGCAACCACTTCGGTCATCTTGACCTCTTCATCTCTTCGGGCTCTTCTTCGCCCATCTTCCATATGAAGATAGCCTTTGAGATGGGGTGGTTGGCGGCGAAGTTCCGTTCCCTGATGGGACCTTGGAAGTGACCCCCGTCCGATAACGGGAGTCCTCTATCTTGAAACGGAACGGGGCAAACGTCAAGGACGACGACCCCGTAGGCAGCGTCGAGCAGGGACACCGCGCTCCCTTTCGCGCTCGGCGGCCTCCTTCGCGGCCATGACTTTGTCGCAAAACGCCGTCACGGCCCGCCAGTATCTGTCACCTTCGAGCATCTTTGACATGATGCTCTTCAGTGAGAGATTCGACCCTACCTCGACTATTAGTGGTCGATGCAGCCGTTCCCACGCTGGACACCTCTCCAGTGTGTGCTGCGCCGTGTCGTCCTCTTCGCCACAGTGGTGGCATGCAGCCGTGGCTTCCTTGCCAATCCTCTGCAGGTACTGACCGAAGCATCCATGTCCGGTCAGTATCTGCGTGGTTCTAAAGCTAAGTAGCCCTCTTCGGCGGTCCACCCACTTATCTAGGATGGTTAGGACCGCTCCGATCGTCCTGTGTTCGGAGCGAGTGGAGAGGTGTCTCTTCCACTCCTCTATCGAAGCCGATCTTACCGCGTCCCTGAGTTCTTTTTTACTCAGGGCTGGTGCGTCATCGTCATCTTCCTGGTCTGCGTTTCGGAGCGAATGGTAGACGAACGCATCCTCGCTGACCATGTATTCGATAGGCACCAGCCCAGCAAGCGCGGTGGCCATATCGTATGATACCGTCCTGTATCCTCGTATCGCACGAATGTACCCTCGAATCGCCATCCTCCTCCACGCGCTGCGCAGGGACGAGATCCTCTTGTCGGTGTGTCTCCGCCCCGCGATGGAGCTGTACCACACCGGGGCTCCGTACAATGCTATGCCACGGATCACCCCGGCGTATAGTCTTCGCGCCCTCTCGTTAGGGCCCTTCAGGTTGGGCATTATGCGGCTTAGCTTGAGTGCCGCTGTCTCCAACCTGCCGGTAAGTTTCTCTATGTGGCTAGAGAATCTCCAGTCCTCGTCGAACCGAAGGCCGAGGTAGTTGATGTCTCGGCCCGGCTCGATCCTTGCCGGTCCCACACTTACCGCCACGCGAGGTGTTCCTCTTGTGGGTCTCCTCCGGCTCCGTCTGCTGAAGCACACGATCTCCGTCTTCTGCGGAGCCAGCTCGAGGCCCATCTTCCGGATGCGGTTAGCCACGACTGCCGTTCCCAATTCTGCTCCGCAGGCAGCTCGCGTATCTGTCTTACCGGCGGCGAGCACCAGCGTGTCGTCTGCGTAGCATATCAGGCGCACGCCCGCCGGCATTGCTGCTGTCAACGCGGCAATGTACCCGATGTTCCACAGGAGCGGTCCTAGCACCGATCCCTGGGGTACGCCACGGTTGACAGGTCTGCTTTGTGGCCCATCCTGGCTATCGTAGACTATCGCCCGGTCGCTGAGATAGTCTACCACCACGTTCCTGATGTGTGGTGGAATTCCATGCCTGTCCAGGGCTGCGTAAATAGCTGGCCATTGCAGGGAGTTGTACGCGTTCTTGATGTCTGACGAGACAGCGTATGCAACTCCCCCCTGGACACAACCATCTCGGTGAGTCTCTTGACTTCACTCACCGCGTCGATCGTCGACCTTCCCGCCCTGAATCCGTACTGGCAGTCCGCCAGTGCAGGTCCAACGCGCGACAGGTGCTGGACGATTCGTTCGTGTATTATTCTTTCGAACAGCTTTCCTACCTCGTCCTGCAACACTATGGGCCGGAACGCTGATGGTGAATCCTCCGGTTTGCCTTCCTTTCGGAGGAGCACCAACCTACCGGACTTCCATCTTCGAGGGAGCGTCCCCGCCTTGATGCAGGCTGAGAACAGTCTTCTCAGTCTCCAACCAAGGACGCTCAGCGCCATCGTCCAGACACGGCCGGATATTCCATCCGAGCCGGGGGCTGTGTTCTTCTTCGAAATCCTCTTGACGGCCCCGGCCAGTTCCTCTTCGGAAACCTCCAACTCCGGTTTCCACCCGTATCGGGCCGCTGCTGGGGGCTCTTCGTTTCCTCCCTCGGGAAAGAGGTCGTCCAATACCCTCCCCAGCAGCGGGACCTCTAAGGTTTCCGTCAACGGGAGCGCCCATGGTCGCGGTTTGTCCACCTCTATCTTGTAGGGACGCCCCCATGGATCCTCTTCGAGAGATTGGAGGAGTCCATCCCATGCGCGTGCCTTGAACTTCCTGATGGCAGCCTGCAGCTCCTTCTTCTTGTCCCTGTAGCTGTTGTACAGCTGCAAAGTCCTCGTCGCGTCCGAGTTCCTTTTTCTTCTCTCTCTGGTGTACTGGTGGCGCCCAGCGGTGCAAGTTGCACGGAGCTGCGCGATCTCTGCGTTCCACCAGTATACTGGACGCTTCAGCGGACTGCCGCGGGCTCTTGGCATGCCCGTGTCGCATACCGCTGTCATCGCGTTGACAAACCAATCCGCCTTGGTGTTGACATCTTCTATCGGGCTGACCGGCGTCTCCTGCCAGCCTACCGCGAGGATTGCTGCCATCAGGTGGTCTTCCTCGATTCTCCTCAGCGACCACTTCTGGCGGTGGTGATTAGCCTGCTGGGCCGTGTGTGGGACGGAGACATCCATGAAGATGTACAGATGATCGGACAGTGTCTCCGTCTCTTCCACCCTCCATTCTCTAATTTGCCGTGCTGCCTTGCGGTTATCAAAGGAGAGGTCCACGATGCTTTCTCCCTGGTACCGCACGCATGTGCTGGCTGAGCCTTCGTTTAGTAGCGTCAGGCCCAGGCCAGCCGCCCAGTCTAGCGTGGCGTGGCCTCTTGCGTCCGTCCTAGATGATCCCCACGCCGTCACGTGCGCATTATAGTCTCCTAGCACTAGGACGGGCGACTCTGCATATCTCGCAACTGTCCGTCCCGTCCTGTCCAACAGGTCTTCGTACTTGCTGATGGACCACCTGGGAGGGGCGTATAGTCCGATAACGGTGAATCCCGCCCAGGTTATCGCGACGAATCCTTCCTCGCGTGCGACCGTCTTGATTGGTCGTACACGTGTCCGTGCAGACTGCACGATCACCACCGAGCCGTCTCTATCTCCGATCCACGCTCGATTGTCGCGGATGGAGTACGGCTCCGCTATCACTGCCAACTCGAAATCGCCGCCCTGTAGTCTTGCTACTACCAGGTCTTGGGCACGGGCAGCATGATTCGAGTTGGTCTGCAGGATACGGCATGGCGTGAATTTTATGCCGTATCCATGGCCTCCTCCTGGCCCTTACCTGCTGGAGTCGTTGTTGCCGGCTTCACGGTCTTTCCTTCTTCCAGAGCGGTCGCTGGTTCCTTCCTACATGCCGCTGCCGTTGCGGCTTCTACAGCCGGCTTGCTGCTCTTTTTCGTAGCTCTAGGCGCCTTGCGCACCTCCCCACCAGTCTTGTGGGCGCAGTTTGCCTGCACTCACTGGCTCTGTGGCCGGACTCACCGCACCTGTAACACAGGTTGCGCCGATCCACTTTGCTGGTACAGCTTTGCTGTACGTGGCCAGTTTCCCAGCACTTGAAGCATCGATCCGGTCTCGGCTTTAAAGCCGCCACCCGGATCAAGGACCAACCGATCCTTATTCTGCCGGCATATGCCACTTTCGTGGCAGCGGCGAGGGGACACTGCACCCACATGGTGCCGAGCCCGTTTGACGAGTCCCGTCGTATCCCGGTCCGTATTTCCTCAGCCTTGCATCCTCCTGCGGATGCGATGGCTTCCGCCACTTCTTGTGGCGTTATGGAGCCCTCGAGCCCGTAGACCCTCTGGTCTGTCCTCTTGTGAGGCATCGTGACATATACCTCCCTGTCGCCCAACGCCTCCCTAAGTTTACCGGCGAGGGCAGCCGCTTTGGCCTCCTTCTCCTTGCCGGTAATTTCTAGGATCAATCCGCCCGTTCTGGCCTTTTTCGGGCGGACCTCCTCTATGCCCACCTCTGCGAGCTTTACTCGCTGCCGGGCAGCTGTCATCACCTCAGCGTAGGTGGCTTTGCTATCCTGAGGGATGGTGAGGACGACGGCTACTGTTCTGGGAACCTTGCCCAGTGTCGTCCTTGCGTTGCGTTTCGCTGCGCTGACGTGCACCTGCCTCCTTTCCTTCTCAGCGGCGGCCTTTGATGGCTTGCCAGCCGCCGTTTTCTTTTCCCTTCTGCCCAGGACCTTTGTCCAGGGGAGCTCACCCTGCGTTTTTTCTTCTCCGCAGGGGGGGGGGCAGGGCGGAGTGCTGCGTGCCGCTCTTTTTCCTTCCTCACGGATTCCTCGCGTATCCTCTTCATACGCGCCTCCAAGGAGGACTCGGTTTTCGCAGGTGCCGTTGTTCCTGTTGCGGGTGGGAGGGCCGTCCGTTTGCCCTTAGTGGACTTTAAGGGGGCCTTGTCCTTTTCGACGTCCGTGGTCGTCTCCCCCGTTTTTCTTACCTTTACGAGGAAGGCACGTTTCGCCGCGGTGGGGCGCTCTTTTACGATCATTGCAGTTGTCTGATCCTTCTTCTTCGGAGGGAGTCTCTCCTTAATTCTCCCCCAGTTCTTCTCGATCCGTCGATCGAATCTTTGCTCGAGGCTTGAGAGGATATTCTTGAGTCCAACCTGTAGGATATCCTCTCTTGCCTCCGTTGTAGGCGGTTCTTCTCGCCGCTGGTTGGGGGGAAACCCGCTCCTCCACGGCTGCCAGCTTCCTCTTTAGCTTCTCGTTCTCGAGGCGCAGGTTTTCTGCCTACAGCCTCCACTCTTGGGCTTCAGAGCTCACCGCAGCGGGGTTGCCCTTCGCTCGCTCTGCGAGCTCCAAGAGAGTGGCGCGCAGCGTTCTTGCGCCTATGCGTACTGCCCTCTTCATTGGGCCTTGTAGGTTGCGCGATTTTGCTGCAACCCATTCGATCTTGTTCGCTTCTTTCAAGGCGGTCAGTCCAAGATCGGGCAGGGGGGCCCTTTTAGCCTCCGCCTGCAGCTCCTCGTCTGTCGGCACAGGCTTTGTCGACCTTGCCGGTGGAGGGGGGACGACTGTTGCCCAGTCGATCTCTTCGTCCTCCAGGGCGCTGTCTACGTCAGCGGTGGCAGCTTTCCTTTGCCAGCGCCTTGCGCCCTCCGTGGCTCTCTCGGACAAGGTCGACACCATCGATGTCACAGAGGCGTCCGTGTCATACTCCTCCGTGGTCTGCCTTGCCTCCTTCTGTCCTTTGCTGGACTTAGGGCATGGCCTCGTCGTCATGGATATGATGGAGGCGAGCGACTCATCGGAGTCTTCTTAGTCGCGAGGCGGCTGTTTTGCCTCTTGAGGGATCGCTCTTCCATCTCGGATGTCGAGTGGTCCTCCGACCTTGCCGAGAATAGACAGCTGGGGCCTGCCCCTTTTCCACAGGCTGGAGCCTGTGGCTGTATGAAATAGTCGGCGTAGTCCATTTTGGGATTACCCCTGCCAGACATGTTCGTTTCCCTCTTCGTGTTTCTGTTCGTGTTCGTGTTCCTCAGTTTTGCACGAAACTTCACGAAAAACACATTTGTTTGTCGCGTAGGTATTATTGAACCGTCGGTAAGTTACCGGCACACTCCTCCGCCGAGTGGCCTGGTATGCCCTGTGCACGGTCCGACAGTCGCTAAATGTACGCGCACACTCTTTACCAACACTCGGTCCGCGAATTTTGCGGTTACCTATCGAAGGTTATCGAGGGTGGGTGTAGTTTTCGACTGTCGATAAATCGCCACCTGGTGTCTGTTCGCAGAGACCGAGGAGGTGTCAATTATAGTTTACCGGCCACCGATAGACACTACGGACACCAAAAAATCACACTCGGTCGGAAATTGTCCGGTTACCGACCGTTCAGTTACCGATAACAATGCTGTCGGTAAGTTACCACGCACTGCACTCACTCGTTTCGACCGAGGAACTGTTAGTTACTGTTTGTTGGCCGTCGATGAGTACGCAAAACGCTGCAGTTTAAACCGCGGCCGGCAATTGTTAAGTTACCGACTGCCCGGTTACCGATGCTGTGTTCGCCCGACCGTCGGTAATTCCTCCGTCTCAAAACCCGACTTCCGGGTTGTTGCTTGGTTTGTTTTAACCAACAATACCCTAAACTAACAACGAATATCATGGCAATCGGTGTTTTTGCAAAATTACCAACCGCACGGTTATCGACCGCAGGTGGTACCGCTGCTGTCGGTAATTCGAAATTTTTCAGTTCCCGCTGCGTTTGTTTCAATTATTATTTGTTGAAAACGCACTACACCTTCGTCAACGATCAATTTCGCACGGCTGGCAGGAAAAAACGGCGAGAAATTCCAATTCGTGCGACCGGAATGTTACCTACGACGGTCGGCAAACTTTACCGACCGTGAGCTGTCAAACTCTTGCAAGAATTGATTTTTGACTTGTTTATTACCGCATGCACTGTTTCTACGTGTCCAATAAACAATTCTACGTCCACTCACTGGCACACGGTGCAACCTTGGTAGAGTTGCTGCAAAATTTTCACCTCCGTCAACTATGTTCCGTGGTGGCAGCACTACTCGGTTCCACTTCGCCAAAATTTACTGTTTTTTACTGTTTTTAACAGTTTTTCCGCCTCGTAATTGCACAAGATCAGTGTCTATTGTCACTTCACACCCGATTATGGCAATTTCCGCACCGAAAAAGGCCTATTTAAAATTCTTGATTTTTCGCCACGTGCACGTTTTCCCACACAAAGGAGTGACGTCACACGTCACTCCTATTTCACTTAAAATCGCTTATTTTCACTTTTTTAAGCGTTTTTTCACCACGAATAAGTTTAATTCTAGTGTCTGTTGTCACTTTACACTTTCTCGTCGTAAATTCACACGTATAAACGGTCAATTTTCAAAGTTTATTGCCGTATATAACAACACGTGTTTTCACGCAGCAAAACAAAATGTTATATCACTCGCTTTATTTCAGTCACTTTCACTACGCGTTTTTACCGATTTTCAATGTGTTTTTAGTTGTTTATCGGCACTTTTGCGTTCACTTTCGTGTTCTTTCTAATTGTTGTCCGTCCGCTACGCGTTTTAGCCCGTTCTTCTCGGTTCTTCGGCACTTTTTTCGCGTTCATTGTCACCTTATGACAGCTCAGTCACTCGCGTTGCGTTACGTGCGTATACACCAGCTGTACTAGCGTACTTGCAGTAATGCTCGGCAACACGTGCCAGTCGGCGCGTGACGTCACGCTCCGCTTCCTTTGTTCTTAGCGGATGCGTTATCTTCTTTTTTACGGTGATTGCACACCGAGAATTTTAATCCGTTCACTTTGTTGGATTTATTGTCCAATCACTTCACTATTTTCGTAGCGTTTATTGCTATTTAGCCGCGTTTTCGGTCCCGCTTTTGCACTCGCGTTTTTCACTCGTCTAGCGGTAGTTTTTGACAACTGACGCGTGACCGGCGTATTTTTATCGCGTTTTCGATATTTTCCCGGCACTCCGCGTTAGGTAACCGGTTTTTTGTCGAAACTACTTTCACTCCCGACGCGTTTTATACGATTTTTACCGTATTTTGACCGCGTTCCCCGGAATTTTTTGTTCCTCACCCGCACGTATTTTTTAACTTTTAGTTTTTTCGTGTCTGTTCACTCCCGTCGTGGTTCAGGCGGACGTACCGAGCAACTGTCGTGCATTCCGAACTGCACGACCACCGTGTATATCCACGCCTGTCTTCCTTTGTTCTATCTTTGTTCGTTTTCGACGTATTTTCACCGAGTTTTTGGCTATTTCCCGCCACGTACGTTCTCGGTGACGTTGTTTTTCGTCACTTATGCTCTCTCAACGCGGTTCACGCACAGATACCGAACGGAAACCCGATTTTTCCGTATAACGCGAGCACGTGGCTTTCGCCGCGAGGCAAGGTGGCGGATGGCGTCGCACACCTCTTTCTTGATTGTTTTCGCGTACTTTTCCACAGTTTTTCCACCTTTTCACTGCACTTCACTTCACTATACTTACCTAGCGGATCCTCTTCACCTCCTGGAACACCCTCAGCTCCGTTCGAACCCGGAAATTCGCGAAACGTGCCACGAAGCGCATACTGTACGGCAGCGAACGCGTAACCACGTGCAAATCGAACAAAGACGCGCACGTATTATGCTCGATTTGCCTCCTACTCGCGACCTTCACGTGAGATTTCCATCTCAACGCGTAGCTTCGCGTACCCGCAACGTGCCAGAAACGAGTTTTGACACGAAACTGGCGTTCTTCCTCGAAAAATCGAACGGTTTTGAGAGAGCTATCGTACGCACGTCTGTTAGCTTACTCGCCCGCCGTATGAATCTCTCATAACGTTATATATCCTAACCTAACG
This sequence comes from Xylocopa violacea, assembly GCA_963969225.1. Taxonomy (NCBI): domain Eukaryota; kingdom Metazoa; phylum Arthropoda; class Insecta; order Hymenoptera; family Apidae; genus Xylocopa; species Xylocopa violacea. Next base: position 4,351,624 of record CAXAJV010000835.1, read on the forward strand.
CAACCTAACTTCTCGGATTTAATATTTTACAACTTTCCAGGCGTGTCGGCCCTTAGTTCTCGGAGGGAACATTATATACGTCTATAACCTTATATATCCTAACCTAATACAACCTAACATATGGGATGTAATATTCTTCAACATTCCTGGCGTGATGGCGCCTACTTCACGATGGGGACATTATATACGTCTACACCGTAATATAACCTAACCTAACCCATCTAGACCCTCGGTGACAATGTTTTACAGAATCCCGGCCTTGTCGGTACGTCCTTCTCGGTGGGGACATTATATACGTGCATAACGTTATATATCCTAACCTAAAGCAACCTAACATCTCGAATGTAGTATTTTACAACGTTCCTGGCGGGTCGGCCCCTACTTCTCGGTGGGAACATTATATACGTCTACAATGTTATATATCCTAACCTAAGGCAACCTAACATCTCTGATATTATATTTTACAGCATTCCTGGCGTGTCGGCCATTACTTCCCGGTGGGAACAGTATATACGTCTATAACGTTATATATCCTAACCTAAGGCAACCTAACATCTGGGTAGTAATATTTTACAACATTCCTGACGCGTCGGAACCTACTTTTTGGTGGGAACATTATATACGTCTATAACTTTATATATCCTAGCCTAAGGCAACCTAACATTTCGAATGTAATATTTTACAACATTCCTGGCGTGTCGGCCCGTAGTTCTCAGTGGTAACGTCATATACGTCCATAACGTAATATATCCTAAAGTAAGGCAACATAACATCTCGGATGTAATACTTTACTACATTCATAGCGTGTCGGCGCCTAGAACTCTGTGGTAACATTATGTACGTCTATAACGTTGTATATCCTAACATAAAGCAACCTATCATCTCGGGTGTAATATTTTACAACATTCCTGACGCGTCGGCCCCTATTTCTCGGTGGGAACATTATATACGTCTATAACGTTATATATCCTAGCCTAAGGCAACCTAACATATCGAATGTAATATTTTACATCATTCCTGGCTTGTCGGCCCGTAGTTCTCGGTGGTAAAATTACATACGTCTATAACGTTTTATATCCTAGCCTAAGGCAACCTAACATGTCGAATGTAATATTTTACATCATTCCAGGCATGTCGGTCCGTACTTCTCGGTGGGAACATTGTATACGTCTATAACGTTATATATCATAACCTAAGGCAACCTTACATCTCTACCGTAATATTTTACAACATTCCTGGCGCTACGGCGCCTACTTCCCGATGGGGACATTATATACGTCTATAACATTGTATATCCTAACCTAAGGCAACCTAACATCTCGGATGTAATATTTTACAACATTCCTGGCGTGTCGTCGCCTGCTTCTCGATGGGAACATTATATACATCTATAACGTTCTATATCCTAGCCTAATTCAACCTAACATCTGCGATGTAATATCTTACATCATTCCTGGCATGTCGGTCCCTACGTCTCGGTGAGAACATCCTGTACGTCTATAGCGTTGTATATCCTAACCTAAGGGAACCTAACATCCCGGGTGTAATGTTTTACAACATTCCTGACGCGTCGGCCCCTATTTCTCGGTGGGTACATTATGTACGACTATAACGCTATATATCCTAGCCTAAGGCAACCTAACATGTCGAGCGTAATATTTTACAACATTCCTGGCGCGTCGAACCCAACTTTTCGGTGGGAACATTATATACGTCTATATCGTTATATATCCTATCCTAAGGCAACCTAACGTCTGGGATGTAATATTTTACAACATTCCTGTCGTGTCGGTTCATACTTCTCGGTGAGAACATTATATACGCCTACAACGTTATTTATCCTAACCTAAGACAACATAACATCTGGGATGTAATATTTTACAACATTGGTGGCATGTCGGACCCTACATCTCGGTGGGACCATTATATACGTCTATAACGTTATATATCATAACCTAAGGCAACCTAACCTCTCTACGGTATTATTTTACAACATTCCTGGCGTGACGGCGCCTACTTCCCGATGGGGACATTATATACGTCTATAACATTGTATATCCTAACCTGACGCAACCTAACATCTCGGATGTAATAGTTGACAACATTCCTGGCGTGTCGGCCCGTACTTCTCGGTGGGAACATTATATACGTCTATAACGTTATATATCCTAACCTAAGGCAACCTGACATCTCGGATGTAGTATTTTCCAATATTCCTGGCATGTCGTTGCCTACTTCTCGATGGGGACATTATATACATCTATAACGTTGTATATCCTAACCTAAGGCAACCGAACATCTGGGATGTAATATTTTACAACATTTGTCGCACGTCGGTCCCTTCGTATCGGTGGGAGCATTATATACGTCTATAACGATATATATCCTAACCTAAAGCAACCTAACATCTCGGATGTAATATTTTACAACATTCCTGTCATGTCGGTCCCTATGTAACGGTGGGAACATTCTATACGTCTATATAGTTGTATATCCTAACCTAAAGCAACCTAACATCTCTGATGTAATATTTTACAGCATTCCTGTCGTGTCGGTCCTTACTTCTCGGTGAGAACATTATATACGTCTAGAACGTTATATATCGTAACCTTAGGCAACATCACATCTGTGATGTAATATTTTACCACATTCCTGGCGTGACGGCGCCTACTTCCCGATGGGGAAATTATATACGTCTATAACGTTATATAACGTAACCTAAGACAACATAATACCTGGGGTGTAATATTTTACAACATTCCTGGCGTGTCGGCTTCTACTTCTCGATGGGGACATTATATACATCTATAACATTGTATATTCTAACCTAAGGCAACATAACATCTCAATTGTAGTATTTTACAACATTCCAGGCGGGTCGGCCCCTACATCTCTGTGGGAACATTATATACGTCAATAACGTTATGTATCCTAACCTAACGCAACCTAACATGTCGAATGTAATATTTTACAACATTCCTGTCGTGTCGTCGCCTACTTCTCGATGGGGACATCATATACTTCTATAACTTTGTATGTCATAACCTATGGGAACCTAACTTCTCGGATGTAATATTTGTCAACATTCCTGGCGCGTCGGCCCCTACTTCTCGGTGGGAACATTATATACGTCTATAACGCTATATGTCCTATCCTAAGGCAACCTAACATGTCTACCGTAATATTTGACAACATTCCTGGCGTGTCGGCACGTACTTCTCGGTGGGAGTATCATATACGTCTATAACGTTATATATTCTAGCCTAGGGCAATCCTAACATGTCGAGTGTAATATTTTACAACATTCCCGGCACTTCGGCAACTACTTCTCGGTGGGAACGTTATATACGTCTATAACGCTATATATCCTTGCTTAAGGCAACGTAACATGTCGAATGTAATATTTTACAACATTCCTGGCGCGTCGGCCCCAACTTCTCGGTGGGAACAGTATATACGTCTATAACGCTATATATCCTAGCCTAAGGCAACCTAACATGTCGAGCGTAATATTTTACAACATTCCTGACACGTCGGCCCCTACTTCTCGGTGGGAACAATATATACGTCTATAACGTTGTATATCCTAACCTAAGGCAACCTAACATCTATGATGTAATATTTAACAACATTCCTGACGTATCGGCCCCCTACTTCTCGGTGGGAACATTATATACGTCTATAACGTTATATATCCTAACCTAAGGTATCCTAACACCTCGGATGTAATATTTGACAACATTGCTGGCGTGTCGGCTCCTATTTCCCGGTGGGAACATTATATACGTCTATAACGCTATATATCCTAGCCTAAGGCAACCTAACATGCCGAATGTAATATTTCACAACATTCCTGGCGCATCGGTAACTACTTCTCGGTGGGAACAGTATATACGTCTATAACGTTATATATCCTAACCTAAGGCACCCTAACACCTCGGATGTAATGTTTTACAACATTCCTCGCGTGTTGGCCCCTATTTCTCGGTGGGAATATCATATACGTCTATAACGCTATATATCCTAGCCTAGGGCAATCCTAACATGTCGAATGTAATATTTTACAACATTCCTCACGTGCCGGCCCCAATTTCTCGGTGGGAACATTATATACGTCTATAACGCTATGTATCCTAGCCTAAGGCAACCTAACATGTCGAATGTAATATTTTACAACATTCCTGGCGCGTCGGCAACTTCTTCTCGGTGGGAACAGTATATACGTCTATAGCGCTATATATCCTAGCCTAAGGCAATCCTAACATGTCGAACGTAATATTTTACAACATTCCCGGCACTTCGGCCCCTACTTCTCGGTGGGAACATTATATATGTCTATAACGTTATATATCCTAACCTAAGGGAACCTAACACATCGGATGTAATATTTGACAACATTGCTGGCGTGTCGGCCCCTATTTCACGTTGGGAACATTATATACGTCTATAACGCTATATATCCTAGCCTAAGGCAGCCTACCATGTCGAATGTAATATTTTACAACATTCCTGGCGCGTCGGCAACTACTTCTCGATGGGAACAGTATATACGTCTATAAAGCTATATATCCTAGCCTAAGGCAACCTAACCTGTCGAGCGTAATACTTTACAACATTCCTGACACGTCGGCCCCTACTTCTCGGTGGGAACATTATATACGTCTATAACGCTATATATCCTGGGCTAAGGCAACCTAACATCTCGGATGTAATATTTGACAACATTCCTGGCGTGTCGGCCCGTATTTCTCGGTGGGAATATCATTTACGTCTATAACGTTATATATCCTAGCCTAGGGCAATCCTAACATGTCGAGTGTAATATTTTACAACATTCCCGGCACTTCGGCAACTACTTCTCGGTGGGAACGTTATATACGTCTATAACGCTATAGATCCTAGCTTAAGGCAACGTAACATGTCGAGTGTAATATCTTACAACATTCCCGGCACTTCGGCAACTACTTCTCGGTGGGAACGTTATATACGTCTATAACGCTATATATCCTATCCTAAGGGAACCTAACATCTATGATGTAATATTTGACAACATTCCTGACGTGTCGGCCCCCTACTTCTCGGTGGGAACATTATATACGTCTATAACGTTATATATCCTAACCTAAGGGAACCTAACATGTCGAATGTAATATTTTACAACATTCCCGGCAGTTAGGCCCCTACATTTCGGTGGGAACATTATATACGTCTATAACACTATATATCCTAGCTTAAGGCAACCTAACATGTCGAATGTAATATTTTACAACATTCCTGGCTCGTCGGCCCCTACTTCTCGGTGGGAACATTATATACGTCTTTAACGTTACATATCCTAGCCTAAGGCAACCTAACATGTCGAATGTAATATTTTACTACATTCCCGGAACTTCGGCCCCTACTTCTCGGTGGGAACAATATATACGTCTATATAGTACTACAACATAACCTAACCCATCTTGCCCCTCGGTGATAATGTTTTACAGAATCCCGGTCGTGTCGGTCCGTACTTCACGATGTGGACATTATATACGTCTATAACGTTATATATCCTAACATAAGGCAATTTAACATCTCGGATGTACTATTTTTCAACATTCCTGGCGCGTCGGCACCTACTTCTCGCTGGGAACAGTATATACGTCTATAACGTTATATATCCTAATCTAAGGCAACCTAGCATCTCGGGTGTAATATTTTACTACATTCCTGGCACGTCGGCCCGTACCTATCGTCGGGAACATTATATAAGTCAATAACGTTATATATCCTAACCTAAGGGAACCTAACATCTCGGATGTAACATTTGACAACATTCCTGGCGTGTCGGCCCGTACTTCTCGGTGGGAATATCATATACGTCTATAACGTTATATATCCTATCCTAAGGCAATCCTAACATGTCGAATCTAATATTTATAGCATTCCTGGCGCGTCGGCCCCTACTTCTCGGTGGGAACATTATATAAGTCAATAACTTTATATATCATAACCAAAGGCAACCTAACAACTCGGATGTAAACTTCTACTACATTCCTGGCGCGCCGGCCCCTACTTCTCGGTGGGAACATTATATACGTCTATAACGCTATATATCCTAGCCGAAGGCAACCTAACATGTCGAATGTAATATTTTACAACATTCCTGGCACGTCGGCCCCTACTTCTCGGCGGGCACATTATATACGTCTATAACGTTGTATATCCTAACCTAAGCCTATCCTAACATGTCGATTGTAATATTTTAGAACATTCCTGGCGCGTCGGCACCTATTTCTCGGTGGGAACATTATATACGTCTATAACGCTATTTATCCTAGCCTACGGCAACCTAACATGTCGAGCGTAATATTTTACAACATTCCTGTCTCGTCGGCTCCTACTTTTCTTTGGGAGCATTATATACGTCTATAACGTTATGTATCCTATCCTAAGCCAACCTAACATGTCTGCCGTAATATTTTACAACATTCCTGGCATGCAAGTCCCTACTTCTCCGTGGTAACATTATATACGTCTATAACGTTATATATCCTAGCCTAAGGCAACCTAACATTTCGGATGTAATACTTTACTACATTCCTGGCACGTTGGCCCCTACTTCTCTGTGGTAACATTATATACGTCTATAACGCTATATATCCTAGCCTAAGGCAACCTAACATTTCGAATGTAATATTTTACCACATTCCTGGATCGTCGGCACCTACTTCACAGTGGGAACAGTATATACGTCTATGACGTTATATATCCTAACCTAAGGCAAAGTAACATGTCGAATGTAATATTTTACGACATTACCGGCGCTTCGGTCCCTACTTCTCTGTGGTAACATTATATACGTATATAACGTTATATATCCTAGCCTAAGGCAACCTAACATTTCGAATGTAATATTTTACAACATTCCATGCGCTTGGGCCCCTACGTCTCGGTGGGAACATTATGTACGTCTATAACGTTATATATCCTAACCTAAGGCAACCTAACGTCTCTACCGTAATATTTTGCAACATTCCTGGCATGCGAGTGCCTAGTTCTCTGTGATAACATTATATACGTCTATAACGTTCTATATCCTAACCTAAGGCAACCTAACATCTCGGATGTAATATTTTACAACATTCCTGGCTCGTTGGCCCCTACTTCTCTGTGGTAACATTATATACGTCTATAACGCTATATATCCTAGCCTAAGGCAACCTAACATGTCGAATGTAATATTTTACAACATTCCTGGCGCGTCGGCCCCTATTTCTCGGTGGGAACATTATATAAGTCTATAACGTTATATATCCTAACCTAAGAAACCTAACATCTCGGTTGTAGTATTTTACTACATTCCTGACCCGTCGGAACCTACTTCTTGGTGGTAACATTATATTCGTCTGTAACGTTATTTATCGTAGCCTGAGGCAACCTAACATGTCGAGCGTAATATTTTACAACATTCCTGACTCGTCGGCCCCTACTTTTCGGTGGAAACATTATGTACGTCTCTAACGTTATATATCCTAATCTAAGGGAACCTAACATCTCGGATGTAATATCTTACCACATTCCTGGCTCGTTGGCGCCTACTTCACGGTGGCAACATTATATACGTCTATAATGTTACATATCCTAGCCTAAGGCAGCCTACCATGTCGAATGTAATACTTTACAACATTCCTGGCGCGTCGGCTCCTACTTCTCGGTGGGAACAGTATATACGCCTATAACGTTATATATCCTAAACTAAGGCAACCTATCATCTCTACCGTAATATTTCACAACATTCCTGGCATACAAGTCCCTAGTTCTCTGTGGTAACATTATATACGTCTATAACGTTATATATCCTAACCTAAGGCAACCTAACATCTCTACCGTAATATTTAACAACATTCCTGGCGCGTCGGCACCTCCTTCTCGGTAGGAACAGTATATACGTCTATAATGCTCTATATCCTAGCCTAAGGCAACTTAACGTGTCGAGCGTAATATTTTACAACATTCTTGGCTCGTCGACTCTTACTTCTCGGTGGGAACATTATATACGTCTATAACGTGTAGTAAGGCGTAATGTGAGGAATGCAAAATAATAAACATAAAAAGAGATATATTTTAAAAGGTACATAAGGTATAATAAACAAACTAAGGAACTGCGACTCCTCGCGAATCTCACTGAAATGCAACTGCTGTTCTTCCCCGTTCTGCAAACAGCCGAACGTCGCTGAACAGCCGACGATCGTTTTGCGTTCGACGCAATTCGCGAAGACAGGCGTGTCTTCGACTATAGTTTCGGCCATCCTGACCTACGATTGCCCTCAATCGTTATCATATAAACTTACAACCTAACGCAAAATAATATAGTAAAGTAAAGTAAGTATAGTAAAGTAACATAGTATAAAGTAACGCAAAGTGTAATATAAAGTGATACAAAGATATATAAATGGAATAATTAGTGTACGGTAATAAACAGTAATACAAATGCTGTAGAAGATGATACGATAAACTTATAATGTTAATAATTAAAACTTATATTGTCTAGCCTTTATCACTATCTGGTTTCGCCCATCTCCGCATGTTTTCTGGGGAAGATATACCTTCGAAAGGAATTTGAGTCACCTGATGTTCTTCCGGATCACAAATAACATATCTATTTTTGTCGAGTACTTTTTTAACGACGTACGGACCCCTAAATTTCGGCAGCAATTTTTTATTAATTCCCGCCGTAACATCTACGTTTTTTACCATTACATAGTCGCCTACGTTATATTGTATCGGCAGTTTATGTCGTTTGTCGTAACTTTTTTTATTATATGCGTTCTTTGCGTGGATTTTCGCAAAAGCATTCTCCCTACTCGTAACTAATTCGCGATCATTGACATTTCCTTCGCTCAAAACTTTACGCAAATCGTCGCGTACCGTACCTACTTGATTAATTCCAAATAATAACTGACTCGGCGTGTTTCCCGTAGATCGATTTATAGTATTATTAAAGGCGTATTCGGCGTCGGCTAACACTTGGTTCCATGTACCGGCGCTCGAAGTTAATTTGGCTAACATTGGTGTGAGGGAACGATTTATCCGTTCGATTTGGCCGTTTGCGTGTGGCGTTGCCGTCGCGATTAATAAGTGCTGGATACTTAACTCTGACAAAAATTCCTTAAATTTATTCGAGGTAAAAGCGCTGCCTCGGTCGGAAACAATTTTGCGCGGTTTACTATACGCAGAAAAATACGTTCGTAAATGTCGTATCGCTTCTTCCGCATTGGTACTCACGGTCGGGTAAAACCTTACAAATTTTGTGAACGCGTCAATTACTTCAAAAATGTATTTATAGCGGTGATTCGTTCGCTCCAACGGACCATAGTGATCAACGTGCACGCAGTAGAACGGTACCGAACCCTTATCCGGACATTCCAATACACCTTCCACCCGATTCGCATTGGCGGAATAGGTAATACACTTTAAACAGTTCGCGATGCATTGTCGGATCTTTTGTTTTTTCTGCGGAAACCAATAAATTCGAGAAATGTACTCGAGAGTCTTATCTACTCCCTGATGACCTATTTCTTCATGGTTCTTCCTAATTACATTTTCCTCCATTGAAGACGGAACACAAAATAAGCGGTTGTTGTTAACTTTACGATAAATCAATCCGTTGTTTAATTCGTAAAATTTATTTTCCGAGTTTTGTAATTCTTCTCGTAATGTTTTTAATCGCGGATCTTGATTTTGTAAAATCGAAAGGTTTTGTTCGAAACTATTTTCGGTGATGATCAACACGCTAAATTCGCGACTAAGTGCATCTGCATGTACCATTTTTTCTCCCGGTCGATGTTCTAAGGTATACTGATAATTACCTAAAATTAGTGACCATCGCAAAATCCGTGGGTTTATTTCTTTTCGCTCCAGAGTCAGTTTCAGGCTATTACAATCTGTCACGATCTTAAACGGTATGCCTTGCAAATATATTCGAAAACGCTCCAACGCATAAACCACAGCAAGTGCCTCCAACACAAAACTGTGATATTTACTTTCGGCCTGTGTGGTTCTTCTACTAAAATAACAAATAGGGTGGAATTTGCCGTCCGTCTGCCTCTGTAGTAAAACCGAGCCGAATCCGTGCGAACTTGCGTCACAATGCAGTTCAGTTTCCGCCTGTGGAGAGTAAACGGCTAATACGGGTTCTGACATTAATAATTTTTTCAAATGTTCGAAACAAATCAACAGCTCGTCGTCCCATCGGAATTTGGCTTTCGATTTTAACAAGTCGTACAGTGGCTTTGCTATTAACGCAAAATTTTTTATAAACTTTCTAAAATAAGAAACCAAGCCCATAAAGCTTTGCAATTCGCGGTAATTTCTGGGAATAGGGTAATCGTAAACGGCCTTTAGATTTTCTTCACTGGGTCTAATGCCTTGTGAATTTATTCGGTAGCCTAGGTAAACTATTTCCGTAAGCAGAAAAGCGCACTTTGCCAATTTCAAATCCAAACAATTTCTAACTAATACGTGAAAAACTTCTGCTAGTATTTTTAAATTTTCGCAAGCGGTCTCGGTGGCAATTAAAATATCGTCCAAATATATCAAAATTTTTTGCTGATCTAATAATTGTCGAAATGCGGTATTTATAAATCTCATAAAAAACGATGGACCGTTCGACAGACCAAAAGGCATACGTAAATATTCGAATTGTCCCATAAAACATGTAAATGCTGTATATTTAATTGAATTTTCCTTCATAAAGACATGGTGAAACGCATCTTTCAAATCTAATCGAGTAAAATATGATTTGTTTCTCAATTGATCAATTTGATCATCTATCCGAGGAATAGGGAAATTATCGCGCAAGGTTAACTTATTCAAATTTCTATAGTCTACGGCCATTCTGTATTGCCCATTTTTCTTTCTTATCAACACGATCGGGCTACAGTAATGTGAAGTACTCGGACGAATAATTCCTCGACTTAGTAGATCTTGAACGATTTGCGCGACTGCGTTCTTTTCACAATATGATAAACGTCGCGGATTGTAGTAAAACGGTTGGTGATTAGGTTTCAAAATTAATTCCATTTCTAGTTTCACATCTGGGAGTTCCGGTCTACTCGGCTTTACGTAATCCTCGTTAGCAATTTGGCATACTTTTTCCTGCCATTCGTGCCCTAAATCTGGATTAATTTTTAAATTGTTTACGACATCGTTGTTCGCTTGATCCTTTACCACATCTATCTTCATGACTTCCGCTATTGAACTAGGACGAATACTAACCGTCTTTCCGATCGTTACCTCTAAATTGTCATTATTAATAAAATCACGACCTAATAAACAATCGCAATTAAGAGTCCGATCCGGAATCACGTAAAAGTCGAGCATTGCCTCGCAACCCGAAACTAGCGTTTTCTGTGTCAATCGGCCTAATATTTCTATCGCACTTCTATTCACCCCTTCAAATCGAGTTGTACGGTCGTAATTATTCAATTTTACATTCGCGGGAACTAATTTCTGACATAAAAAGGACACTGGACTTCCGGTGTCGATAACTGCTTCGATCTTACCTATATCTAATGTTAAGTCGATAGTGTAACACGGGTTTATTTCGCACGCTCTTGAATGAACCAAGTGAGTGCTCGTCTCGCTCTTCGCTCCTCTCGCTTCCCTCGACGCTCCCGATCGCTGTGGACAAAACTGTTTCCGGTGCTCAGCTGATCCACAGACGTAGCACGATCCTGGGCTCCTTTTTGGCTTCGGGCAGACGTTGGCCAAATGTCCTACCTCGTTGCAATTGAAGCATCGGGGCGACGGTCCAACGCGTCCCGGTGTCGCGTACGTCCTCGCCGTTGAGCTGCTCGCGCTCGCTGCATCAGCTGACTGCGTCACCGGTACCAAGGATCCCTTCTTCGCCACCGGTCGAATCCCGTTTCGCACTCGTTCATAAATTTTTAATTTGTCCTTTAGTTCATTCAAGTTCTTGGCCTCGTAAAGATTAAACTTCTTCGTTGGATCGTCCGGGATCCCGTCCACAATATATTGGATCAGCGATTCGGGCTCGATCCAACCCCGCGCCGAAATTTCCTTCATTTTTAAGAAATACTCATGCACTGACTCGTCCCGCTGCATCCTTCTAGTGCGCAACATTTCATGCAATTGCGCACTGTTTACTCGCGTAGAGAATTCCTCCAACAAGCGGCTTTTCAGTCGTGCCCACGAGGAAAGACCCTGCTCTCCCTGCACGAACAGTCTCGCCAATCCGCTCAAACATTTCCTCGCGAACAAAAGTTTTTGCAGGTCGGACCACGCAAATAAAATCGCATTCTCCTCAAACTCTTCCATCCACCTTTCGATGGGATATCCATCACTTCCGTTGAATGGGCGCATCGAGTCTTCGACATCTCGAAAGTTCAGCGTAAATCGAGGTGCATCGTAATGACGATCAGTTGTTTCCGCCATATGCGGTGCACAACCCTCAGCGGTCCCTGGTGTCTGCCGTGCGAGACGATGGCCAGCGTCCTCCCCTCGAACAGATCGCATCGTCACGTTTGTGACGTCATCTTCCGATTCCTCTTCCGAAACAGCCACTGCCGCATTCGCCTCTTTTAATAACGTTAAATCTGACAAATGCTGACAAATCCGCCGGCCAATTTCTTCCTTTTGCCCATCCGAATCGACGTTCAAAACACCCGCGATCCCGATTAACTCGCCCAAGCTAAACGAAGCCACAACCGACGAGACCATGCTTTCCATTTCCGTTTCACTTTGAAACACAAAACCGGAGAAACTTCTTAGGCGTTTCCGATTGTGTCGGTCGCCATCCTCCCCAAAAACTAGCCTGTGCAGAGCGCGAATCGGCTGAGTCGCACTTCTGCCGAGGTTTTCGTATACGTTCGGTATATCTTTCAGTAACATGGCGGTTACGATTCACGTTACACAACCGGATTTAACTGACACAATTATAGCGATCGTTCAGATAGTTCAGTCCCACTTCTGAAGCTGTAGTAAGGCGTAATGTGAGGAATACAAAATAATAAAGATAAAAAGAGATATATTTTAAAAGGTACATAAGGTATAATAAACAAACTAAGGAACTGCGACTCCTCGCGAATCTCACTGAAATGCAACTGCTGTTCTTCCCCGTTCTGCAAACAGCCGAACGTCGCTGAACAGCCGACGATCGTTTTGCGTTCGACGCAATTCGCGAAGACAGGCGTGTCTTCGACTATAAACGTTATATATCCTATCCTAAGGCAACCTGACATGTCTACCGTAATATTTTACATCATTCCTGGCATGCAAGTCGCTACTTCTCCGTGGTAACATTATATACGTCTATAACGTTATATATCCTAGCCTGAGGCAACCTAACATCTCGGATGTAATATTTTACTACATTCCTGGCACGTCGGCCCTTACTTCCCGGTGGGAACATTATATACGTCTATAGCGCCATATATCCTAGCTTAAGGCAACCTAACATGTCGAGTGTAATATTTAACAACATTCCTGGCGCGTCGGCACCTACTTCTCGGTGGGAACATTATATACGTCTATAACGTTATATATCCTAACCAAGGGGAACCTAACATCTCGGATGTAATATTTTACCACATTCCTTGCTCGTTGGCACATACTTCTCGGCGGGAACATTATATCCGTCTATAATGTTACATATCCTAGCCTAGGGCAACCTAACATGCCGAATGTAATATTTTACAACATTCCCGGCACTTCGGCCCCTACATCTCGTTGGGAACGTTATTTACGTCTATAACGCTACATATCCTAGCTTAAGGCAACCTAACATGTCGAGTGTAATATTTTACAACATTCCTGGCTCGTCGGCCCCTACTTCTCGGTGGAAACATTATATATGGTATATAACGTTATATATCCTAGCCTAAGGCAATCCTAACATGTCGAATGTAATATTTTACAACATTCCTGGCGCGTCGGACCATACTTCTCGGTGGGAACATTATATAAGTCAATAACGTTATATATCCTAACGTAAGGCAACCTAACATGTCGGATGTAATATTTTAATACATTCCTGGCACGTCGGCCCGTACTTCTCGGTGGGAACATTATATACGTCAATAACGCTATATATCCTAGCCTAAGGCAACCTAACATGTCGAATGTAATATCTTACAACATACCTGGCGCGTCGGAACCTACTTCTCGGTGGGAACAGTATATACGTCTATAACGTTATATATCCTAACCTAAGGCAACCTAACATGTTGAATGTAACATTTTACCCCATTCCTGGCTCGTTGGCACCTTCTTCTCGGTGGGAACATTATATACGTCTATAACGTTATATATCCTAGCCTAAGGTAACCTAACATGTCGAATGTAATATTTTACAACATTCCCGGCGCTTCGGACCCTACTTCATGGTGGGAACATTATATACTTCTATAACGCTATATATCCTAGCTTAAGGCAACCTAACATGTCGAACGTAATATTTTACAACATTCCTGGCTCCTCGGACCCTACTTCTCGGTGGGAACAATATATACGTCTATAACGCTATATATCCTAGCCTAAGGCAACCTAACATGTCGAATGTAATATTTTACAACATTCCCGGCTCGTCGGCCCCTACTTCTGGGAGGGAACATTACATACGTCTATAACGCTATATATCCTAGCCTAAGGCAACCTAACATGTCGCATGTAATATTTTACAACATTCCTGGCGCGTCGGCCCCTACTTCTCGGTGGGAACATTATATACGTCTATAACGCTATATATCCTAGCCTAAGGCAACCTAACATGTCGAATGTAATATTTTACAACATTCCCGGCACTTAGGACCCTACATTTCGGTGGGAACATTATATACGTCTATAACGCTATATATCCTGGCTTAAGGCAACCTATCATGTCGAATGTAATATTTTACAACATTCCTGGCGCGTCGGCACCTACTTCTCGGTGGGAACAGTATATACGTCTATAACGTTATATATCCTAACCTAAGGCAACCTAACACCTCGGATGTAATGTTTTACAACATTCCTCGCGTGTCGGCCCCAATTTCTCGGTGGGAACATTATATACGTCTATAACGCTATATATCCTAGCCTAAGGCAACCTAACATGTCGAATGAAATATTTTACAACATTCCTGGCGCGTCGGCAACTACTTCTCGGTGGGAACAGTATATACGTCTATAACGCTATATATCCTAGCATAAGGCAACCTAACATGTCGAACGTAATATTTTACAGCATTCCCGGCAGTTCGGCCCCTACTTCTCGGTGGGAACATTATATACGTCTATAACGCTATATATCCTAGCCTAGGGCAGCCTAACATGTCGAATGTAATATTTTACAACATTCCCGGAACTTCGGCCCCTACGTCTCGGTGGGAACGTTATATACGTCTATAACGCTATATATCCTAGCCTAAGGCAACCTAACATATCGAGCGTAATATTTTACAACATTCTTGTCTCGTCGGCTCCTACTTCTCGGTGGGAACATTATATACGTCTATAACGTTATATGTCCTATCCTAAGGCAACCTAACATGTCTACCGTAATATTTTACACCATTCCTGGCATGCAAGTCCCTACTTCTCCGTGGTAACATTATATACGTCTATAACGTTATATATCCTAGCCTAAGGCAACCTAACATCTCGCATGTAATATTTTACTACATACCTGGAACGTCGGCCCCTACTTCCCGGTGGGAACATTATATACGTCTATAACGCTATATATCCTAGCCTAAGGCAACCTAACATGTCGAATGTAATATTTGATTACATTCTGTTCGTGTCGGCCCGTACTTCTCGGTGGGAACATTATATACGTATATAACGTTATATATCCTAGCCTAAGGTAACCTAACATGTCGAATGTAATATTTGATTTCATTCCGTTCGTGTCGGCCCGTACTTCTCGGTGGGAACATTATATACGTCTATAACGTTATATATACTAGCCTAAGGTAACCTAACATGTCGAATGTAATATTTTACAACAATCCTGCCTCGTGGGCCCCTACTTCTGGGTGGGAACATTATATACGTCTATAACGTTATATATCCCAACCTGAGGGAAAATAACGTCTCGGATGTAATGTTTTACAACATTCCTGGCCTGTCGGCGCCTACATCTCGGTGGGGACTTTATATACGTCTATAAAGCTATATATCCTAGCCTACGGCAACCTAACATTTCGAATGTAATATTTTACACCATTCCTGGCGCGGTTGCACCTACTTCTCGGTGGGAACAGTATATACGTCTATAGCTTTATATATCCAAACCTAAGGCAACCTAACATGCCGAATGTAATATTTTACAACATTCCCGGCGCTTCGGTCCCTACTTCTCTGTGGTAACATTGTATACGTTTATAACGTTATATATCCTAGCCTAAGACAATCGTACACCTCGGATGTAATATTTTGCTACATTCCTGGCACGTCGGCCCCTACTTCTCGGTGGGAACATTATATACGTCTATAACGCTATATATCCTAGCTTAAGGCAACCTAACATGTCGAATGTAATATTTGACAACATTCCTGGCACGTCGGACCCTACTTCTCGGTGGGAACATTATATACGTCTACAACGCTATATATCCTAGGCCTAAGGGAACCTAACATGTCGAATGTAATATTTTACAACATACCTGGGGCGTGGGCACCTACTTCTCTGTGGGTACAGTATATACGTCTATAACGGTATATATCCTAACCTAAGTCAACCTAAATCTCGGATGTAATATTTTACTACATTCCTGGCACGTCGGCCTCTACTTCTCGGTGGGAACATTGTATACGTATATAACGTTATATATCCTAACCTAAGGCAACCTAACCCCTCGGATGTAATATTTCACAACATTCCTGGCGCTTCGGCACCTACTTCTCGGTGGGAACAGTATATACGTCTATAACGTAATATAACCTAACCTAACCCATCTAGCCCCTCGCTGGTAATGTTTTACAGAATCCCGGTCGTGTCGGCACGTACTTCTCGGTGGGGACATTATATACGTCTATAACGTCATATATCCTAGCCTAAGGCATCCTAACATGTCGAATGTAATATTTTACAACATTCCTGGCGCGCCGACCCCTACTTCTCGGTGGGAACATTATATACGTCTATAGCGTTATATATCCCAGCCTAAGGCAATCCTAACATGTCGATTGTAATATTTTACAACATTCCTAGCTCGTCGGCCCCTACTTCTCGGTGGGAACATTATATACGTCGATAACGTTACATATCCTAGCCAAAGCCAACCTAACATGTCGAATGTAACATTTTACAACATTCCTGGCGCGTCGGCCACTATTTCTCGGTGGGAACATTATATAAATCAATAACGTTATATACCCTAACCTAATGCAACCTAAAATCTCGGATGTAATATTTTACTTCATTCCTGGCACGTCGGCCCCTACTTCTCGGTGGGAACATTATACACGTCTATAACGCTATATATCCTAGCTTAAGGCAACCTAACATGTCGATTGTAATATTCTAGAACATTCCTGGCGCGCCGACTCCTACTTATCGTTGGGAACATTATGTATGTCTATAACGTTATATATCCTAACCTAAGAGAACCTAACATCTCGGATGTAATATTTGACGACATTCCTGGCCTGTCGTCCCGTACTTCTCGGTGGGAATATCGTATACGTCTATAACGTTATATATCCTAGCGTAAGGCAATCCTAACACGTCGAATGTAATATTTTATAACATCCCTGGCGTGTCGGCCCGTACTTCCCGAAGGGGACATTATATACGTCTATAACGTTGTATATCCTACCTAAGGGAACCTAACACCTCGGGTGTAATATTTTACAACATTTCTGACGCGTCGGCCCCTATTTCTGGGTGGGACATTATATACGTCTATAACGTTATATATCCTATCCTCAGGCAACCTAACATGTCGAATGTAATGTTTTACTACATTCCTGGCGTGTCGTCGCCTACTTCTCGATGGGGACAGTATATACATCTATAACGTTGTATATCCTAACCTAAGGCAACCTAACATCTCGGATGTAATATTTTACCAAATTCCTGGCATGTCGGTCCCTACTTCTAGGTGGAAACATTGTATACGTCTATAACGATATATATCCTAGCCTAAGGCAACCTAACATCTCGGATGTAACATTTTACAACATTCCTGGCATGTCGGTCCCTACTTCTCGGTGGGAACATTTTATACGTCTATAACGTTATATATCCTAGGCCTAAGGGAACCTAACATGTCGAATGTAATATTTTACAACATACCTGGGGCGTGGGCACCTACTTCTCTGTGGGTACAGTATATACGTCTATAACGGTATATATCCTAACCTAAGTCAACCTAACATCTCGGATGTAATATTTTACTACATTCCTGGCATGTCGGTCCCTACGTCTCGGTGGGAACATTATATACGTCTATAACGATATATATCCTAACCTAAGGCAACCTAACATCTCGGATGTAATATTTTACAACACTCCTGGCATGTCGGTCCCTACGGCTCGGTGGGATCATTATATACGTCTATAACGATATATATCCTAACCTAAGGCAACCTAACATCTCGGATGTAACAGTTGACAACATTCCTGACGCGTCGGCCCCTATTTCTCGTTGGGAACTTTATATACGTCTATAACGTTATATATCCTAGCCTAAGGCGACCTAACATGTCGAATGTAATATTTTACATCATTCCCGCCGTGTCGGCCCGTAGTTCTCGGTGTTAACATTACATACGACTATAACGGTATATATCCTAGCCTAAGGCAACCTAACATATCGGATGTAATATTTTACAACATTCTGGCGTGTCGTCGCCTGCTTCTCGATGGGGACATTATATACATCTATAACGTTGTATATCCTAACCTAACGCAACATAACATCTCGGATGTAATATTTTACAACATTCCTGGCGCTTCGGCTGCTACTTTTCGGTGGGAACATTCTATACGTCTATAACGTTGTATATCCTATCCTAAGGGAACCTAACATCTCGGGTGTAATATTTTACAACATTCCTGACGCGTCGGCCCCTATTTCTCGGTGGGAACATTCTATACGTCTATATCGTTGTATATCCTAACCTAAGGGAACCTAACATCTCGTGTGTAATATTTTAGTACATTCCTGACGCGTCGGCCCCTATTTCTAGGTGGGAACATTCTATACGTCTATAACGTTGTATATCCTAACCAAAGGGAACCTAACATCTCGGGTGTAATATTTTAGAACATTCCTGACGCGTCGGTCCCTATTTCTAGGTGGGAACATTATATACGTCTATAAAGTTACATATCCTAGCCTAAGGCAACCTAACATCTCGTATGTAATATTTTACAACATTCTGGCGTGTCGTCGCCTGCTTCTCGATGGGGACATTATATACGTCCATAACGTTGTATATCCTAACCTAACGCAACCTAACATCTGGGATGTAATATTTTACAACATTCCTGGCATGTCGGTCACTATGTCTCGGTGGGAAGATTATATACGTCTGTAACGATATATATCCTAACCTAAGGCAACCTAACATCTCGGATGTAATATTTTACAACATTCCTGGCATGTCGGTCCCTATTTCTGCGGTGGGAACATTCTATACGTCTATATCGTTGTATATCCTAACCTAAGGGAACCTAACATCTCGGGTGTAATATTCTACAACATTCCTGACGCGTCGGCCCCTATTTCTCGGTGGGAACATTCTATACGTCTATAACGTTGTATATCCTAACCTAAGGGAACCTAACATCTCGTGTGTAATATTTTAGAACATTCCTGACGCGTCGGCCCCTATTTCTCGGTGGGAACATTCTATACGTCTATAACGTTGTATATCCTAACCTAAGGGAACCTAACATCTCGTGTGTAGTATTTTAGAACATTCCTGACGCGTCGGCCCCTATTTCTCGGTGGGAACATTCTATACGTCTATAACGTTGTACATCCTAACCAAAGGGAACCTAACATCTCGGGTGTAATAATTTAGAACATTACTGACGCGTCGGTCCCTATTTCTCGGTGGGAACATTATATACGTCTATAACGTTATATATCCTAGCCTAAGGCAACCTAACATATCGGATGTAATATTTTACAACATTCCTGGCGTGTCGTCGCCTGCTTCTCGATGGGGACATCATATGCGTCTATAACGTTGTATATCCTGACCTAAGGCAACCTAACATCTCGGATGTAATATTTACAACATTCCTGGCGTGTCGTCGCCTGCTTCTCGATGGGGACATTATATACGTCTATAACGTTGTATATCCTAACCTAACGCAACCTAACATCTCGGGTGTAATAATTTAGAACATTACTGACGCGTCGGTCCCTATTTCTCGGTGGGAACATTATATACGTCTATAACGTTATATATCCTAGCCTAAGGCAACCTAACATATCGGATGTAATATTTTACAACATTCCTGGCGTGTCGTCGCCTGCTTCTCGATGGGGACATCATATGCGTCTATAACGTTGTATATCCTGACCTAAGGCAACCTAACATCTCGGATGTAATATTTACAACATTCCTGGCGTGTCGTCGCCTGCTTCTCGATGGGGACATTATATACGTCTATAACGCTATATATCCTAGCTTAAGGCAACCTAACATGTCGAATGTAATATTTGACAACATTCCTGGCACGTCGGACCCTACTTCTCGGTGGGAACATTATATACGTCTACAACGCTATATATCCTAGGCCTAAGGGAACCTAGCATGTCGAATGTAATATTTTACAACATACCTGGGGCGTGGGCACCTACTTCTCTGTGGGTACAGTATATACGTCTATAACGTAATATAACCTAACCTAACCCATCTAGCCCCTCGCTGGTAATGTTTTACAGAATCCCGGTCGTGTCGGCACGTACTTCTCGGTGGGGACATTATATACGTCTATAACGTCATATATCCTAGCCTAAGGCATCCTAACATGTCGAATGTAATATTTTACAACATTCCTGGCGCGCCGACCCCTACTTCTCGGTGGGAACATTATATACGTCTATAGCGTTATATATCCCAGCCTAAGGCAATCCTAACATGTCGATTATAATATTTTACAACATTCCTAGCTCGTCGGCCCCTACTTCTTGGTGGGAACATTATATACGTCGATAACGTTACATATCCTAGCCAAAGCCAACCTAACATGTCGAATGTAACATTTTACAACATTCCTGGCGCGTCGGCCACTATTTCTCGGTGGGAACATTATATAAATCAATAACGTTATATACCCTAACCTAATGCAACCTAAAATCTCGGATGTAATATTTTACTTCATTCCTGGCACGTCGGCCCCTACTTCTCGGTGGGAACATTATACACGTCTATAACGCTATATATCCTAGCTTAAGGCAACCTAACATGTCGATTGTAATATTCTAGAACATTCCTGGCGCGCCGACTCCTACTTATCGTTGGGAACATTATGTATGTCTATAACGTTATATATCCTAACCTAAGAGAACCTAACATCTCGGATGTAATATTTGACGACATTCCTGGCCTGTCGTCCCGTACTTCTCGGTGGGAATATCGTATACGTCTATAACGTTATATATCCTAGCGTAAGGCAATCCTAACACGTCGAATGTAATATTTTATAACATCCCTGGCGTGTCGGCCCGTACTTCCCGAAGGGGACATTATATACGTCTATAACGTTGTATATCCTACCTAAGGGAACCTAACACCTCGGGTGTAATATTTTACAACATTTCTGACGTGTCGGCCCCTATTTCTGGGTGGGACATTATATACGTCTATAACGTTATATATCCTATCCTCAGGCAACCTAACATGTCGAATGTAATGTTTTACTACATTCCTGGCGTGTCGTCGCCTACTTCTCGATGGGGACAGTATATACATCTATAACGTTGTATATCCTAACCTAAGGCAACCTAACATCTCGGATGTAATATTTTACCAAATTCCTGGCATGTCGGTCCCTACTTCTAGGTGGAAACATTGTATACGTCTATAACGATATATATCCTAGCCTAAGGCAACCTAACATCTCGGATGTAACATTTTACAACATTCCTGGCATGTCGGTCCCTACTTCTCGGTGGGAACATTTTATACGTCTATAACGTTATATATCCTAGGCCTAAGGGAACCTAACATGTCGAATGTAATATTTTACAACATACCTGGGGCGTGGGCACCTACTTCTCTGTGGGTACAGTATATACGTCTATAACGGTATATATCCTAACCTAAGTCAACCTAACATCTCGGATGTAATATTTTACTACATTCCTGGCATGTCGGTCCCTACGTCTCGGTGGGAACATTATATACGTCTATAACGATATATATCCTAACCTAAGGCAACCTAACATCTCCGATGTAATATTTTACAACACTCCTGGCATGTCGGTCCCTACGGCTCGGTGGGATCATTATATACGTCTATAACGATATATATCCTAACCTAAGGCAACCTAACATCTCGGATGTAACAGTTGACAACATTCCTGACGCGTCGGCCCCTATTTCTCGTTGGGAAATTTATATACGTCTATAACGTTATATATCCTAGCCTAAGGCGACCTAACATGTCGAATGTAATATTTTACATCATTCCCGCCGTGTCGGCCCGTAGTTCTCGGTGTTAACATTACATACGACTATAACGGTATATATCCTAGCCTAAGGCAACCTAACATATCGGATGTAATATTTTACAACATTCTGGCGTGTCGTCGCCTGCTTCTCGATGGGGACATTATATACATCTATAACGTTGTATATCCTAACCTAACGCAACATAACATCTCGGATGTAATATTTTACAACATTCCTGGCGCTTCGGCTGCTACTTTTCGGTGGGAACATTCTATACGTCTATAACGTTGTATATCCTATCCTAAGGGAACCTAACATCTCGGGTGTAATATTTTACAACATTCCTGACGCGTCGGCCCCTATTTCTCGGTGGGAACATTCTATACGTCTATATCGTTGTATATCCTAACCTAAGGGAACCTAACATCTCGTGTGTAATATTTTAGTACATTCCTGACGCGTCGGCCCCTATTTCTAGGTGGGAACATTCTATACGTCTATAACGTTGTATATCCTAACCAAAGGGAACCTAACATCTCGGGTGTAATATTTTAGAACATTCCTGACGCGTCGGTCCCTATTTCTAGGTGGGAACATTATATACGTCTATAAAGTTACATATCCTAGCCTAAGGCAACCTAACATCTCGTATGTAATATTTTACAACATTCTGGCGTGTCGTCGCCTGCTTCTCGATGGGGACATTATATACGTCCATAACGTTGTATATCCTAACCTAACGCAACCTAACATCTGGGATGTAATATTTTACAACATTCCTGGCATGTCGGTCACTATGTCTCGGTGGGAACATTATATACGTCTATATCGTTGCATATCCTAACCTAAGGGAACCTAACATCTCGGGTGTAATATTTTACTACATTCCTGGCGCGCTGGCCCCTACTTCTCGGTGGGAACATTATATACGTCTATATCGCTATATATCCTAGCCTAAGGCAACCTGACATGTCGAATATAATATTTTACAACATTCCTGGCTCGTCGGTCCCTATTTCTCGGTGGGAACATTATATACGTCTATAACGTTATATATCCTAGCCTAAGCCGACCTAACATGTCGAATGTAATATTTTACAACATTCCTGGCGTGCCGTCGCCTGCTTCTCGATGGGGACATCATATGCGTATATAACGTTGTATATCCTGACCTAAGGCAACCTAACATCTGGGATGTAATATTTTACAACATTCCTGGCGTGTCGTCGCCTGCTTCCCGATGGGGACATTATATACGTCTATAACGTTGTATATCCTAACCTAACGCAACCTAACATCTGGGATGTAATATTTTACAACACTCCTGGCGTGTCGTCGCCTACTTCTCGATGGGGACATTATATACATCTATAACGTTGTATATCCTAACCTAAGCCAACCTAACATCTCGGATGTAATATTTGACAACATTCCTGACATGTCGGACCCTACGTCTCGGCGGGAAAATTATATACGTCTATAACGATGTACATCCTAACCTAAGGCAACCAAACATCTCGGATGTATTATTTTACAACATTCCTGGCGCGTCGGCCCCTACTTCTCGGTGGGAACATTATATAAGTCGATAACGTTATATATCCTATCCTTAGGCATCCTAACATCTCGGATGTAATATTGTGCTACATTCCTGGCACGTCGGCCTCTACTTCTCGGTGGGAACATTATATACGTCAATAACACTATATATCCTGGCCTAAGGCAACCTAACATGTCGAGCGTAATATTTTACAACATTCCTGGCTCGTCGGCCCCTACTTCTCGGTGGGAACATTATATACTTCTATAACGTTATATATCATAACCTAAGGGAACGTAACATCTCGGGTGTAATGTTTTACAACATTCCTGACGCGTCGGCCCCTATTTCTCGTTGGGAACATTATATACGTGTATAACGTTATATATCCTAGCCTAAGGCGACCTAACATGTCGAATGTAATATTTTACATCATTCCTGGCGTGTCTGCCCGTAGTTCTCGGTGGTAAAATTATATAAGTCTATAACGTTATATATCCTAACCTAAGGCAACCTAATATCGGGGATGTAATATTTTACTACATTCCTGGCGCGCTGGCCCCTACTTCTCGGTGGGAACATTATATACGTCTATATCGCTATATATCCTAGCCTAAGGCAACCTGACATGTCGAATATAATATTTTACAACATTCCTGGCTCGTCGGCCCCTACTTCTCGGTGGGAATATTATATACGTCTATAACGTTACATATCCTAGCCGAAGGCAACCTATCATCTCGGATGTAATATTTTACTACATTCCTGGCGCTCCGGCCCCTACTTCTCGTTGGGAACATTATATACGTCTATAACGTTACATATCCTAACCTAAGGCAACCTAACATCTCGGATGTAATATTTCACTACAATCCTGGCACGTCGGCACCTACTTCTCGGTGAGAACATTATATACGTCTATATCGCTATATATCCTAGCCTAAGGCACCCTAACATGTCGAGCGTAATATTTTACAACATTCCTGGCGTGTCGGCCCCTACTACTCGGTGGGAATATCATATACGTCTATAACGTTATATATCCTACCCTAAGGCAACCTAACACCTCGGATGTATTGTTATACAACTTTCCTGGAGTGTCGGCCCCTATTTCTCGGTGGGAAAATTATATACGTCTTTAACGCTATATATCCTAGCCTAAGGCAACCCAACATGTCGTATGTAATATTTAACAACATTGCTGACGCGTCGGCACCTACTTCTCGGTGGGAACAGTATATACATCTATAACGTTATATATCCTAGCTTAAGGCAATCTAACATGTCGAATGTAATATTTTACAACATTCCTGGCGTGTCGGTCCATATTTCTCGGTGGGAACATTATATACGTCTATAACGTTATATATCCTAGCCTAAGGCAACCTAACATCTCGGATGTAATATTTACAATATTCCTGGCGCGCCGGCCCCTACTTCTCGGTGGGAACATTATGTACGTCTATAACGATACATATCCTAGCCTAAGGCAACCTAACATATCGGATGTAATATTTTACTACATTCCTGGCGCCCCGGCCCCTACTTCTCGGTGGGAACATTATATACGTCTATAACGCCATATATCCTAACCTAAGGCAACCTAAAATGTCGAGCGTAATATTTTACACCATTCCTGGCTCGTCGGAGCCTACTTTTCGGTGGGAGCATTATATACGTCTATAACGTTACATATCCTAGCCTAAGGCACCCTAACATGTCGAGAGTAATATTTTACAACATTCCTGGCGCGTCGGCAACTGCTTCTCGGTGGGAACAGTATATACGTCTATAACGTTATATATCCTACCCTAAGGCAACCTAACACCTCGTATGTATTGTTATACAACTTTCCTGGAGTGTCGGCCCCTATTTCTCGGTGGGAACATTATATACGTCTTTAACGCTATATATCCTAGCCTAAGGCAACCCAACATGTCGTATGTAATATTTAACAACATTGCTGACGCGTCGGCACCTACTTCTCGGTCGGAACAGTATATACATCTATAACGTTAAATATCCTAGCTTAAGGCAATCTAACATGTCGAATGTAATATTTTACAACATTCATGGCGTGTCGGTCCATATTTCTCGGTGGGAACATTATATACGTCTATAACGTTATATATCCTAGCCTAAGGCAACCTAACATCTCGGATGTAATATTTACAATATTTCTGGCGCGCCGGCCCCTACTGCTCTGTGGGAACATTATATACGTCTATAACGCTGTATATCCTAGCCTAAGGCAACCTAACTTGTCGAGCGTAATATTTTACATCATTCCTGGCGCGTCGGCACCTATTTCTCGGTGGGAACATTATATACGTCTATGAAGTTATATATCCTCGCCTAAGTTAACCTAACATATCGGATGTAATATTTTACTACATTCCAGGCGCGCTGGCCCCTACTTCTCGGTGAGAACATTATATACGTCTATATCGCTATATATCCTAGCCTAAGGCACCCTAACATGTCGAGCGTAATATTTTACAACATTCCTGGCGTGTCGGCCCGTACTACTCGGTGGGAATATCATATACGTCTATAACGTTATATATCCTACCCTAAGGCAACCTAACACCTCGGATGTATTGTTATACAACTTTCCTGGAGAGTCGGCCCCTATTTCTCGGTGGGAAAATTATATACGTCTTTAACGCTATATATCCTAGCCTAAGGCAACCCAACATGTCGTATGTAATATTTAACAACATTGCTGACGCGTCGGCACCTACTTCTCGGTGGGAACAGTATATACATCTATAACGTTATATATCCTAGCTTAAGGCAATCTAACATGTCGAATGTAATATTTTACAACATTCCTGGCGTGTCGGTCCATATTTCTCGGTGGGAACATTATATACGTCTATAACGTTATATATCCTAGCCTAAGGCAACCTAACATCTCGGATGTAATATTTACAATATTCCTGGCGCGCCGGCCCCTACTTCTCGGTGGGAACATTATGTACGTCTATAACGATACATATCCTAGCCTAAGGCAACCTAACATATCGGATGTAATATTTTACTACATTCCTGGCGCCCCGGCCCCTACTTCTCGGTGGGAACATTATATACGTCTATAACGCCATATATCCTAACCTAAGGCAACCTAAAATGTCGAGCGTAATATTTTACAACATTCCTGGCTCGTCGGAGCCTACTTTTCGGTGGGAGCATTATATACGTCTATAACGTTACATATCCTAGCCTAAGGCACCCTAACATGTCGAGAGTAATATTTTACAACATTCCTGGCGCGTCGGCAACTGCTTCTCGGTGGGAACAGTATATACGTCTATAACGTTATATATCCTACCCTAAGGCAACCTAACACCACGTATGTATTGTTATACAACTTTCCTGGAGTGTCGGCCCCTATTTCTCGGTGGGAACATTATATACGTCTTTAACGCTATATATCCTAGCCTAAGGCAACCCAACATGTCGTATGTAATATTTAACAACATTGCTGACGCGTCGGCACCTACTTCTCGGTGGGAACAGTATATACATCTATAACGTTAAATATCCTAGCTTAAGGCAATCTAACATGTCGAATGTAATATTTTACAACATTCATGGCGTGTCGGTCCATATTTCTCGGTGGGAACATTATATACGTCTATAACGTTATATATCCTAGCCTAAGGCAACCTAACATCTCGGATGTAATATTTACAATATTTCTGGCGCGCCGGCCCCTACTGCTCTGTGGGAACATTATATACGTCTATAACGCTATATATCCTAGCCTAAGGCACCCTAACATGTCGAGCGTAATATTTTACAACATTCCTGGCGTGTCGGCCCGTACTACTCGGTGGGAATATCATATACGTCTATAACGTTATATATCCTACCCTAAGGCAACCTAACACCTCGGATGTATTGTTATACAACTTTCCTGGAGAGTCGGCCCCTATTTCTCGGTGGGAAAATTATATACGTCTTTAACGCTATATATCCTAGCCTAAGGCAACCCAACATGTCGTATGTAATATTTAACAACATTGCTGACGCGTCGGCACCTACTTCTCGGTGGGAACAGTATATACATCTATAACGTTATATATCCTAGCTTAAGGCAATCTAACATGTCGAATGTAATATTTTACAACATTCCTGGCGTGTCGGTCCATATTTCTCGGTGGGAACATTATATACGTCTATAACGTTATATATCCTAGCCTAAGGCAACCTAACATCTCGGATGTAATATTTACAATATTCCTGGCGCGCCGGCCCCTACTGCTCTGTGGGAACATTATATACGTCTATAACGCTGTATATCCTAGCCTAAGGCAACCTAACTTGTCGAGCGTAATATTTTACATCATTCCTGGCGCGTCGGCACCTATTTCTCGGTGGGAACATTATATACGTCTATGAAGTTATATATCCTCGCCTAAGTTAACCTAACATATCGGATGTAATATTTTTCTACATTCCAGGCGCGCTGGCCCCTACTTCTCGGTGGGAACATTATATACATCTTTATCGCTATATATCCTAGCCTAAGGCACCCTAACATGTCGAGCGTAATATTTTACAACATTCCTGGCGTGTCGGCCCCTACTTCTTTGTGGGAATATCATATACGTCTATAGCGTTATATATCCTAGCCTAAGGCAACCTAACATCTCGGATGTAATGTTTTACAATATTCCTGGCGCGTCGGGAACTACTTCTCGGTGGGAACATTATATACATCTATATCGCTATATATCCTAGCCTAAGGCACCCTAACATGTCGAGCGTAATATTTTACAACATTCCTGGCGTGTCGGCCCCTACTTCTCTGTGGGAATATCATATACGTCTATAACGTTATATATCCTAGCCTAAGGCAACCTAACATCTCGGATGTAATGTTTTACAATATTCCTGGCGCGCCGGGAACTACTTGTCGGTGGGAACAGTATATACATATATAACGTTATATATCCTAACCTAAGGCAACTTAACATGTCGAATAATATTTATCCACACTCCTGGCTCGTTGGCCCCTACTTCTCGGTGGGAACATTATGTACGTCTATAACGATACATATCCTAGCCTAAGGCAACCTAACATATCGGATGTAATATTTTACTACATTCCTGGCGCCCCGGCCCCTACTTCTCTGTGGGAACATTATATACGTCTATAACGCCATATATCCTAACCTAAGGCAACCTAAAATGTCGAGCGTAATATTTTACAACATTCCTGGCTCGTCGGACCCTACTTTTCGGTGGGAGCATTATATACGTCTATAACGTTACATATCCTAGCCTAAGGCACCCTAACATGTCGAGAGTAATATTTTACAACATTCCTGGCGCGTCGGCAACTGCTTCTCGGTGGGAACAGTATATACGTCTATAACGTTATATATCCTACCCTAAGGCAACCTAACACCTCGTATGTATTGTTATACAACTTTCCTGGAGTGTCGGCCCCTATTTCTCGGTGGGAACATTATATACGTCTTCAACGCTATATATCCTAGCCTAAGGCAACCCAACATGTCGTATGTAATATTTAACAACATTGCTGACGCGTCGGCACCTACTTCTCGGTGGGAACAGTATATACATCTATAACGTTAAATATCCTGGCTTAAGGCAATCTAACATGTCGAATGTAATATTTTACAACATTCCTGGCGTGTCGGTCCATATTTCTCGGTGGGAACATTATATACGTCTATAACGTTATATATCCTAGCCTAAGGCAACCTAACATCTCGGATGTAATGTTTTACAATATTCCTGGCGCGTCGGGAACTACTTCTCGGTGGGAACAGTATATACATATATAACGTTATATATCCTAACCTAAGGCAACTTAACATGCCGAATGTAATATTTATCCACACTCCTGGCTCGTTGGCCCCTACTTCTCGGTGGGAACATTATGTACGTCTATAACGTTACATATCCTATCCTAAGGCAACCTAACATATCGGATGTAATATTTTACTACATTCCTGGCGCCCCGGCCCCTACTTCTCGGTGGGAACATTATATACGTCTATAACGCCATATATCCTAACCTAAGGCAACCTAAAATGTCGAGCGTAATATTTTACAACATTCCTGGCTCGTCGGAGCCTACTTTTCGGTGGGAGCATTATATACGTCTATAACGTTACATATCCTAGCCTAAGGCACCCTAACATGTCAAGAGTAATATTTTACAACATTCCTGGCGCGTCGGCAACTGCTTCTCGGTGGGAACAGTATATACGTCTATAACGTTATATATCCTACCCTAAGGCAACCTAACACCTCGTATGTATTGTTATACAACTTTCCTGGAGTGTCGGCCCCTATTTCTCGGTGGGAACATTATATACGTCTTTAACGCTATATATCCTAGCCTAGGGCAACCCAACATGTCGTATGTAATATTTAACAACATTGCTGACGCGTCGGCACCTACTTCTCGGTGGGAACAGTATATACATCTATAACGTTAAATATCCTAGCTTAAGGCAATCTAACATGTCGAATGTAATATTTTACAACATTCATGGCGTGTCGGTCCATACTTCTCGGTGGGAACATTATATACGTCTATAACGTTATATATCCTAGCCTAAGGCAACCTAACATCTCGGATGTAATATTTACAATATTCCTGGCGCGCCGGCCCCTACTGCTCTGTGGGAACATTATATACATCTATATCGCTATATATCCTAGCCTAAGGCACCCTAACATGTCGAGCGTAATATTTTACAACATTCCTGGCGTGTCGGCCCCTACTTCTCTGTGGGAATATCATATACGTCTATAACGTTATATATCCTAGCCTAAGGCAACCTAACATCTCGGATGTAATGTTTTACAATATTCCTGGCGCGTCGGGAACTACTTCTCGGTGGGAACAGTATATACATATATAACGTTATATATCCTAACCTAAGGCAACTTAACATGTCGAATGTAATATTTATCCACACTCCTGGCTCGTTGGCCCCTACTTCTCGGTGGGAACATTATGTACGTCTATAACGTTACATATCCTAGCCTAAGGCAGCCTAACATATCGGATGTAATATTTTACTACATTCCTGGCGCCCCGGCCCCTACTTCTCGGTGGGAACATTACATACGTCTATAACGTTATATATCCTAGCCTAAGGCAATCTAACATCTCGGATGTAATATTTTACAACATTCCTGGCGCGTCTGCACCTACGTCTCGGTGGGAACATTACATACGTCTATAACGTTATATATCCTAGCCTAAGGCAACCTAACATCTCGGATGTAATATTTTACGACATTCCTGGCTCGTCGGCCCCTACTTCTCGGTGGGATCAGTATATATATCTATAACGTTATATATCCTAGCTTAAGGCAATATAACATGTCGAATGTAATGTTTTACAACATTCCTGGCGCGCTGGCCCCTACTTCTCGGTGGGAACATTATATACAACTATAACGCCATATATCCTAACCTATGGCAACCAAAAATGTCGTGCGTAATATTTTACGGCATTCCTGGCTCGTCAACCCCTACTTCTCGGTGGGAACATTATATTCGTCTTAAACGTTATATATCCTAGCCTAAGGCAACCTAACATGTCGAGTGTAATATTTAACAACATTGCTGACGCGTCGGCTCCTACTTCTCGATGGGGATATTATATACGTGCATAACGTTGTATATCCTAACCTAACGCAACCTAACATCTCGGATGTAATATTTAACAACATTCCTGGTATGTCGGTCCCTACGTCTCGGTGGGAACATTATATACGTCTATAACGATATATATCCTAACCTAAGGCAACCTAACATCACGGATGTAATATTTTACAACATTCCTGGCATTTCGGCCCGTTGTTCTCGGTGGTAACATTATATACGTCTATAACGTTATATACCCTAGCCTAAGGCAACCTAACATCTCAGATGTAATGTTTGACAACATTTCTGGCATGTCGGTCCCTACGTCTCGGTGGGAACATGATATACGTCTATAACGATATATATCCTAACCTAAGACAACCTAACATCTCGGATGTAATATTTTACAACACTCCTGGCATGTCGGTCCCTACGTCTCGGTGGGAACATTATGTACGTCTGTAACGTTATATATCCTAACCAAAAGCAACCTAACATCTCGGATGTAATATTTTACAACATTCCTGGCATTTCGGCCTGTAGTTCTCGGTGGTAACACTATATACGTCTATAACATTATATATCCTAACCTAAAGCAACCTAACACCTCGGATGTAATATTTTACAACATTCCTGGCATGTCGGTCCCTACATCTCGGTGGAAACATTGTATACGTCTATAACGATATATATCCTAGCCTGAGGCAACCTAACATCTCGGATGTAATATTTTACAACATTCTGGCGTGTCGTCGCCTGCTCCTCGATGGGGACATTATATACGTGTATAACGTTGTATATCCTAACCTAAGGCAACCCAACATCTGGGATGTAATATTTTACAACATTCCTGGCATGTCGGCCCCTACTTCTCGGTGGGAACATTCTATACGTCTATAACGTTGTATATCCTAACCTAAGGGAACCTAACATCTCGGATGTAATATTTTACGACATTCTGGCGTGTCGTCGCCTGCTCCTGGATGGGGATATTATATACGTGCATAACGTTGTATATCCTAACCTAACGCAACCTAACATCTCGGATGTAATATTTAACAACATTCCTGGCATTTCGGCCCGTTGTTCTCGGTGGTAACGTTATATGCGTCTATAACGTTATATATCCTAGCCTAAGGTAGCTTAACATCTCGGATGTAATATTTGACAACATTGCTGGCGTGTTAGCCCGTACTTCTCGGTGGGAACATCATATACGTCTATAGCGATATATATCCTAGCCTAAGGCAACCTAACATGTCGAATGTTATACTTTACATCATTCCTGACTTGTGGGCTCGTAGTTCTCGGTGGGAACATTATATGCGTCTATAACGATATATATCCTAACCTAAGGCAACCTAACATCTCGGATGTAATGTTTTACAACATTCCTGGCGCTTCGGTTGTTCCTTTTCGGTGGGAACATTATATACGTCTATAACGTTACATATCCTAACGTAAGGCAACATATCATCTCGGATGTTATATTTTACAACAATCATGGCATGTCGTCGCCTGCTTCTCGATGGGGACATTATATACGTCTATAACGTTGTATATCCTAAGCTAACGCAACCTAACATCTGGGATGTAATATTTTACAACATTCCTGGCATGTCGGTCCCTACTTCTCGGTGGGAACATTGTATACGTCTATAACGATATATATCCTAGCCTAAGGCAACCTAACATGTCGAATGTAATATTTTACAACATTCCTGGCGTGTCGTCGCCAACTTCTCGATGTGGACATTATATACATCTATAACGTTGTATATCCTAACCTAAGCGAACCTAACATCTCGGGTGTAATATTTTACAACATTCCTGGCATTTCGGTCACTACGTCTCGGTGGAAACATTGTATACGTCTATAACGATATACATCCTAGCCTAAGGCAACCTAACATCTCGGATGTAATATTTTACAACATTCCTGGCGTGTCGTCGCCAACTTCTCGATGTGGACATTATATACATCTATAACGTTGTATATCCTAACCTAAGGCAAGCTAACATCTCGGGTGTAATATTTTACAACATTCCTGGCATGTCGGTCACTACGTCTCGGTGGGAACATTATATACGTCTGTAACGATATATACCCTAACCTAAAGCAACCTAACATCTCGGATGTAATATTTTGCAACATTCCTGGCATGTCGGTCCCTACATCTCGTTCGGAACATTCTATACGTCTATAACGTTGTATATCTTAATCTAAGGGAACCTAACATCTCGGGTGTAATATTTTACAACATTCTGGCGTGTCGTCGCCTGCTTCTCGATGGGGACATTATATACGTCAATAACGTTGTATATCCTAACCTAACGCAACCTAACATCTGGGATGTAATATTTTACAACATTCCTGGCATGTCGGTTACTACGTCTCGGTGGGAACATTATATACGTCTGTAACGATGTATACCCTAACCTAAGGCAACCTAACATCTGGGATGTAATATTTTACAACATTCCTGGCATGTCGGCCCCTACTTCTCGGTGGGAACATTCTATACGTCTATAACGTTGTATATCCTAAACTAAGGGAACCTAACATCTCGGATGTAATATTTTACAACATTCTGGCGTGTCGTCGCCTGCTCCTCGATGGGGATATTATATACGTGCATAACGTTGTATATCCTAACCTAACGCAACCTAACATCTCGGATGTAATATTTAACAACATTCCTGGCATGTCGGTCCCTACGTCTCGGTGGGAACATTATATATGTCTATAACGATATATATCCTAACCTAAGGCAACCTAACATCACGGATGTAATATTTTACAACATTCCTGGCATTTCGGCCCGTTGTTCTCGGTGGTAACATTATATGCGTCTATAACGTTATATATCCTAGCCTAAGGCAACCTAACATCTCGGATGTAATATTTGACAACATTGCTGGCGTGTTAGCCCGTACTTCTCGGTGGGAACATCATATACGTCTATAGCGATATATATCCTATCCTAAGGCGACCTAACATGTCGAATGTAATATTTTACATCATTCCTGACGTGTCGGCCCGTAGTTCTCGGTGGTAACATTATATACGTCTATAACGTTATATACCCTAGCCTAAGGCAACCTAACATCTCAGATGTAATGTTTGACAACATTCCTGGCATGTCGGTCCCTACGTCTCGGTGGGAACATGATATACGTCTATAACGATATATATCCTAACCTAAGACAACCTAACATCTCGGATGTAATATTTTACAACACTCCTGGCATGTCGGTCCCTACGTCTCGGTGGGAACATTATGTACGTCTGTAACGTTATATATCCTAACCAAAAGCAACCTAACATCTCGGATGTAATATTTTACAACATTCCTGGCATTTCGGCCCGTAGTTCTCGGTGGTAACATTATATACGTCTATAACATTATATATCCTAACCTAAAGCAACCTAACACCTCGGATGTAATATTTTACAACATTCCTGGCATGTCGGTCCCTACATCTCGGTGGAAACATTGTATACGTCTATAACGATATATATCCTAGCCTAAGGCAACCTAACATGTCGAATGTAATATTTTACAACATTCTGGCGTGTCGTCGCCTGCTCCTCGATGGGGACATTATATACGTGTATAACGTTGTATATCCTAACCTAAGGCAACCCAACATCTGGGATGTAATATTTTACAACATTCCTGGCATGTCGGCCCCTACTTCTCGGTGGGAACATTCTATACGTCTATAACGTTGTATATCCTAACCTAAGGGAACCTAACATCTCGGATGTAATATTTTACGACATTCTGGCGTGTCGTCGCCTGCTCCTGGATGGGGATATTATATACGTGCATAACGTTGTATATCCTAACCTAACGCAACCTAACATCTCGGATGTAATATTTAACAACATTCCTGGCATTTCGGCCCGTTGTTCTCGGTGGTAACGTTATATGCGTCTATAACGTTATATATCCTAGCCTAAGGTAGCTTAACATCTCGGATGTAATATTTGACAACATTGCTGGCGTGTTAGCCCGTACTTCTCGGTGGGAACATCATATACGTCTATAGCGATATATATCCTAGCCTAAGGCAACCTAACATGTCGAATGTTATACTTTACATCATTCCTGACTTGTGAGCTCGTAGTTCTCGGTGGGAACATTATATGCGTCTATAACGATATATATCCTAACCTAAGGCAACCTAACATCTCGGATGTAATGTTTTACAACATTCCTGGCGCTTCGGTTGTTCCTTTTCGGTGGGAACATTATATACGTCTATAACGTTACATATCCTAACGTAAGGCAACATATCATCTCGGATGTTATATTTTACAACAATCATGGCATGTCGTCGCCTGCTTCTCGATGGGGACATTATATACGTCTATAACGTTGTATATCCTAAGCTAACGCAACCTAACATCTGGGATGTAATATTTTACAACATTCCTGGCATGTCGGTCCCTACTTCTCGGTGGGAACATTGTATACGTCTATAACGATATATATCCTAGCCTAAGGCAACCTAACATGTCGAATGTAATATTTTACAACATTCCTGGCGTGTCGTCGCCAACTTCTCGATGTGGACATTATATACATCTATAACGTTGTATATCCTAACCTAAGCGAACCTAACATCTCGGGTGTAATATTTTACAACATTCCTGGCATTTCGGTCACTACGTCTCGGTGGAAACATTGTATACGTCTATAACGATATACATCCTAGCCTAAGGCAACCTAACATCTCGGATGTAATATTTTACAACATTCCTGGCGTGTCGTCGCCAACTTCTCGATGTGGACATTATATACATCTATAACGTTGTATATCCTAACCTAAGGCAAGCTAACATCTCGGGTGTAATATTTTACAACATTCCTGGCATGTCGGTCACTACGTCTCGGTGGGAACATTATATACGTCTGTAACGATATATACCCTAACCTAAAGCAACCTAACATCTCGGATGTAATATTTTGCAACATTCCTGGCATGTCGGTCCCTACATCTCGTTCGGAACATTCTATACGTCTATAACGTTGTATATCTTAATCTAAGGGAACCTAACATCTCGGGTGTAATATTTTACAACATTCTGGCGTGTCGTCGCCTGCTTCTCGATGGGGACATTATATACGTCAATAACGTTGTATATCCTAACCTAACGCAACCTAACATCTGGGATGTAATATTTTACAACATTCCTGGCATGTCGGTTACTACGTCTCGGTGGGAACATTATATACGTCTGTAACGATGTATACCCTAACCTAAGGCAACCTAACATCTGGGATGTAATATTTTACAACATTCCTGGCATGTCGGCCCCTACTTCTCGGTGGGAACATTCTATACGTCTATAACGTTGTATATCCTAAACTAAGGGAACCTAACATCTCGGATGTAATATTTTACAACATTCTGGCGTGTCGTCGCCTGCTCCTCGATGGGGATATTATATACGTGCATAACGTTGTATATCCTAACCTAACGCAACCTAACATCTCGGATGTAATATTTAACAACATTCCTGGCATGTCGGTCCCTACGTCTCGGTGGGAACATTATATATGTCTATAACGATATATATCCTAACCTAAGGCAACCTAACATCACGGATGTAATATTTTACAACATTCCTGGCATTTCGGCCCGTTGTTCTCGGTGGTAACATTATATGCGTCTATAACGTTATATATCCTAGCCTAAGGCAACCTAACATCTCGGATGTAATATTTGACAACATTGCTGGCGTGTTAGCCCGTACTTCTCGGTGGGAACATCATATACGTCTATAGCGATATATATCCTATCCTAAGGCGACCTAACATGTCGAATGTAATATTTTACATCATTCCTGACGTGTCGGCCCGTAGTTCTCGGTGGTAACATTATATACGTCTATAACGTTATATACCCTAGCCTAAGGCAACCTAACATCTCAGATGTAATGTTTGACAACATTCCTGGCATGTCGGTCCCTACGTCTCGGTGGGAACATGATATACGTCTATAACGATATATATCCTAACCTAAGACAACCTAACATCTCGGATGTAATATTTTACAACACTCCTGGCATGTCGGTCCCTACGTCTCGGTGGGAACATTATGTACGTCTGTAACGTTATATATCCTAACCAAAAGCAACCTAACATCTCGGATGTAATATTTTACAACATTCCTGGCATTTCGGCCCGTAGTTCTCGGTGGTAACATTATATACGTCTATAACATTATATATCCTAACCTAAAGCAACCTAACACCTCGGATGTAATATTTTACAACATTCCTGGCATGTCGGTCCCTACATCTCGGTGGAAACATTGTATACGTCTATAACGATATATATCCTAGCCTAAGGCAACCTAACATGTCGAATGTAATATTTTACAACATTCTGGCGTGTCGTCGCCTGCTCCTCGATGGGGACATTATATACGTGTATAACGTTGTATATCCTAACCTAAGGCAATCCAACATCTGGGATGTAATATTTTACAACATTCCTGGCATGTCGGCCCCTACTTCTCGGTGGGAACATTCTATACGTCTATAACGTTGTATATCCTAACCTAAGGGAACCTAACATCTCGGATGTAATATTTTACAACATTCTGGCGTGTCGTCGCCTGCTTCTCGATGGGGACATTATATACGTGTATAACGTTGTATATCCTAACCTAACTCAACTTAACATCTGGAATGTAATGTTTTACAACATTCCTGGCGTGTCGTAGCCTACTTTTGAATGGAGTCATAATATACATCTATAACGTTGTATATCCTAAGCTAACGCAACCTAACATCTGGGATGTAATATTTTACAACATTCCTGGCATGTCGGTCACTACGTCTCGGTGGGAACATTATATACGTCTGTAACGATATATACCCTAACCTAAGGCAACTTAACATCTCGGATGTAATATTTTACAACATTCCTGGCATGTCGGTCCCTACTTCTCGGTGGGAACATTCTATACGTCTATAACGTTGTGTATCCTAACCTACGGGAACCTAACATCTCGGGTGTAATATTTTACAACATTCCTGGCATGTCGGTCCCTACTTCTCGGTGGGAACATTGTATACGTCTATAAGGATATATATCCTAGCCTAAGGCAACCTAACATGTCGAATGTAATATTTTACAACATTCTGGCGTGTCGTCGCCTGCTCCTCGATGGGGACATTATATACGTGTATAACGTTGTATATCCTAACCTAAGGCAACCTAACATTTGGGATGTAATATTTTACAACATTCCTGGCATGTCGGCCCCTACTTCTCGGTGGGAACATTCTATACGTCTATAACGTTGTATATCCTAAACTAAGGGAACCTAACATCTCGGATGTAATATTTTACAACATTCTGGCGTGTCGTCGCCTGCTCCTCGATGGGGATATTATATACGTGCATAACGTTGTATATCCTAACCTAACGCAACCTAACATCTCGGATGTAATATTTAACAACATTCCTGGCATGTCGGTCCTTACGTCTCGGTGGGAACATTATATACGTCTATAACGATATATATCCTAACCTAAGGCAACCTAACATCACGGATGTAATATTTTACAACATTCCTGGCATTTCGGCCCGTTGTTCTCGGTGGTAACATTATATGCGTCTATAACGTTGTGTATCCTAACCTACGGGAACCTAACATCTCGGGTGTAATATTTTACAACATTCCTGGCATGTCGGTCCCTACTTCCCGGTGGGAACATTGTATACGTCTATAAGGATATATATCCTAGCCTAAGGCAACCTAACATGTCGAATGTAATATTTTACAACATTCTGGCGTGTCGTCGCCTGCTCCTCGATGGGGACATTATATACGTGTATAACGTTGTATATCCTAACCTAAGGCAACCTAACATTTGGGATGTAATATTTTACAACATTCCTGGCATGTCGGCCCCTACTTCTCGGTGGGAACATTCTATACGTCTATAACGTTGTATATCCTAAACTAAGGGAACCTAACATCTCGGATGTAATATTTTACAACATTCTGGCGTGTCGTCGCCTGCTCCTCGATGGGGATATTATATACGTGCATAACGTTGTATATCCTAACCTAACGCAACCTAACATCTCGGATGTAATATTTAACAACATTCCTGGCATGTCGGTCCCTACGTCTCGGTGGGAACATTATATACGTCTATAACGATATATATCCTAACCTAAGGCAACCTAACATCACGGATGTAATATTTTATAACATTCCTGGCATTTCGGCCCGTTGTTCTCGGTGGTAACATTATATGCGTCTATAACGTTATATATCCTAGCCTAAGGCAACCTAACATCTCGGATGTAATATTTGACAACATTGCTGGCATTTCGGTCACTACGTCTCGGGGGGAACATTATATACGTCTGTAACGATATATACCCTAACCTAAGGCAACTTAACATCTCGGATGTAATATTTTACAACATTCCTGGCATGTCGGTCCCTACTTCTCGGTGGGAACATTCTATACGTCTATAACGTTGTGTATCCTAACCTAGGGGAACCTAACATCTCGGGTGTAATATTTTACAACATTCCTGGCATGTCGGTCCCTACTTCTCGGTGGGAACATTGTATACGTCTATAACGATATATATCCTAGCCTAAGGCAACCTAACATGTCGAATGTAATATTTTACAACATCTCTGGCGTGTCGTCGCCTGCTTCTCGATGGGGACATTATATACGTCTATAACGTTACATATCCTAACGTAAGGCAACATAACATCTCGGATGTTATATTTTACAACAATCCTGGCATGTCGTCGCCTGCTTCTCGATGGGGACTTTATATACGTCTATAACGTTGTATATTATAACCTAACGGAACCTAACATCTGGGATGTAATATTTTACAACATTCCTGGCATGTCGGTCCCTACTTCTCGGTGGGAACATTCTATACGTCTATAACGTTGTGTATCCTAACCTACGGGAACCTAACATCTCGGGTGTAATATTTTACAACATTCCTGGCATGTCGGTCCCTACTTCTCGGTGGGAACATTGTATACGTCTATAAGGATATATATCCTAGCCTAAGGCAACCTAACATGTCGAATGTAATATTTTACAACATTCTGGCGTGTCGTCGCCTGCTCCTCGATGGGGACATTATATACGTGTATAACGTTGTATATCCTAACCTAAGGCAACCTAACATTTGGGATGTAATATTTTACAACATTCCTGGCATGTCGGCCCCTACTTCTCGGTGGGAACATTCTATACGTCTATAACGTTGTATATCCTAAACTAAGGGAACCTAACATCTCGGATGTAATATTTTACAACATTCTGGCGTGTCGTCGCCTGCTCCTCGATGGGGATATTATATACGTGCATAACGTTGTATATCCTAACCTAACGCAACCTAACATCTCGGATGTAATATTTAACAACATTCCTGGCATGTCGGTCCCTACGTCTCGGTGGGAACATTATATACGTCTATAACGATATATATCCTAACCTAAGGCAACCTAACATCACGGATGTAATATTTTACAACATTCCTGTCATTTCGGCCCGTTGTTCTCGGTGGTAACATTATATGCGTCTATAACGTTGTGTATCCTAACCTACGGGAACCTAACATCTCGGGTGTAATATTTTACAACATTCCTGGCATGTCGGTCCCTACTTCCCGGTGGGAACATTGTATACGTCTATAAGGATATATATCCTAGCCTAAGGCAACCTAACATGTCGAATGTAATATTTTACAACATTCTGGCGTGTCGTCGCCTGCTCCTCGATGGGGACATTATATACGTGTATAACGTTGTATATCCTAACCTAAGGCAACCTAACATTTGGGATGTAATATTTTACAACATTCCTGGCATGTCGGCCCCTACTTCTCGGTGGGAACATTCTATACGTCTATAACGTTGTATATCCTAAACTAAGGGAACCTAACATCTCGGATGTAATATTTTACAACATTCTGGCGTGTCGTCGCCTGCTCCTCGATGGGGATATTATATACGTGCATAACGTTGTATATCCTAACCTAACGCAACCTAACATCTCGGATGTAATATTTAACAACATTCCTGGCATGTCGGTCCCTACGTCTCGGTGGGAACATTATATACGTCTATAACGATATATATCCTAACCTAAGGCAACCTAACATCACGGATGTAATATTTTACAACATTCCTGGCATTTCGGCCCGTTGTTCTCGGTGGTAACATTATATGCGTCTATAACGTTATATATCCTAGCCTAAGGCAACCTAACATCTCGGATGTAATATTTGACAACATTGCTGGCATTTCGGTCACTACGTCTCGGGGGGAACATTATATACGTCTGTAACGATATATACCCTAACCTAAGGCAACTTAACATCTCGGATGTAATATTTTACAACATTCCTGGCATGTCGGTCCCTACTTCTCGGTGGGAACATTCTATACGTCTATAACGTTGTGTATCCTAACCTAGGGGAACCTAACATCTCGGGTGTAATATTTTACAACATTCCTGGCATGTCGGTCCCTACTTCTCGGTGGGAACATTGTATACGTCTATAACGATATATATCCTAGCCTAAGGCAACCTAACATGTCGAATGTAATATTTTACAACATCTCTGGCGTGTCGTCGCCTGCTTCTCGATGGGGACATTATATACGTCTATAACGTTACATATCCTAACGTAAGGCAACATAACATCTCGGATGTTATATTTTACAACAATCCTGGCATGTCGTCGCCTGCTTCTCGATGGGGACTTTATATACGTCTATAACGTTGTATATTATAACCTAACGGAACCTAACATCTGGGATGTAATATTTTACAACATTCCTGGCATGTCGGTCCCTACTTCTCGGTGGGAACATTCTATACGTCTATAACGTTGTGTATCCTAACCTACGGGAACCTAACATCTCGGGTGTAATATTTTACAACATTCCTGGCATGTCGGTCCCTACTTCTCGGTGGGAACATTGTATACGTCTATAAGGATATATATCCTAGCCTAAGGCAACCTAACATGTCGAATGTAATATTTTACAACATTCTGGCGTGTCGTCGCCTGCTCCTCGATGGGGACATTATATACGTGTATAACGTTGTATATCCTAACCTAAGGCAACCTAACATTTGGGATGTAATATTTTACAACATTCCTGGCATGTCGGCCCCTACTTCTCGGTGGGAACATTCTATACGTCTATAACGTTGTATATCCTAAACTAAGGGAACCTAACATCTCGGATGTAATATTTTACAACATTCTGGCGTGTCGTCGCCTGCTCCTCGATGGGGATATTATATACGTGCATAACGTTGTATATCCTAACCTAACGCAACCTAACATCTCGGATGTAATATTTAACAACATTCCTGGCATGTCGGTCCCTACGTCTCGGTGGGAACATTATATACGTCTATAACGATATATATCCTAACCTAAGGCAACCTAACATCACGGATGTAATATTTTACAACATTCCTGGCATTTCGGCCCGTTGTTCTCGGTGGTAACATTATATGCGTCTATAACGTTATATATCCTAGCCTAAGGCAACCTAACATCTCGGATGTAATATTTGACAACATTGCTGGCATTTCGGTCACTACGTCTCGGGGGGAACATTATATACGTCTGTAACGATATATACCCTAACCTAAGGCAACTTAACATCTCGGATGTAATATTTTACAACATTCCTGGCATGTCGGTCCCTACTTCTCGGTGGGAACATTCTATACGTCTATAACGTTGTGTATCCTAACCTAGGGGAACCTAACATCTCGGGTGTAATATTTTACAACATTCCTGGCATGTCGGTCCCTACTTCTCGGTGGGAACATTGTATACGTCTATAACGATATATATCCTAGCCTAAGGCAACCTAACATGTCGAATGTAATATTTTACAACATCTCTGGCGTGTCGTCGCCTGCTTCTCGATGGGGACATTATATACGTCTATAACGTTACATATCCTAACGTAAGGCAACATAACATCTCGGATGTTA
The DNA here is from genome assembly GCA_963969225.1 of Xylocopa violacea. Taxonomy (NCBI): domain Eukaryota; kingdom Metazoa; phylum Arthropoda; class Insecta; order Hymenoptera; family Apidae; genus Xylocopa; species Xylocopa violacea. Next base: position 4,395,478 of record CAXAJV010000835.1, read on the forward strand.
TATTTTACAACAATCCTGGCATGTCGTCGCCTGCTTCTCGATGGGGACTTTATATACGTCTATAACGTTGTATATTATAACCTAACGGAACCTAACATCTGGGATGTAATATTTTACAACATTCCTGGCATGTCGGTCCCTACGTCTCGGTGGGAACATTATATTCGTCGATAACGATATATATCCTAACCTAAGGCAACATAACATCTCGGATGTTATATTGTACAACATTCCTGGCATGTCGGTCCCTATGTCTCGGTGGGAACATTATATACGTATATAACGATATATATCCTAACCTAAGGCAACCTAACATCTCGTCTGTAATATTTTACAACATTCCTGGCATTTCGGCCCGTAGTTCTCGGTGGTAACATTATATGCGTCTATAACGTTATATATCCTAGCCTAAGGCAGCTTAACATCTCGGATGTAATATCTGACAACATTGCTGGCGTGTTAGCCCGTACTTCTCGGTGGGAATATCATACACGTCTATAGCGATATATATCCTAGCCTAAGGCGACCTAACATGTCGAATGTTATACTTTACATCATTCCTGACTTGTGGGCTCGTAGTTCTCGGTGGTAACATTATATACGTCTATAACATTATATATCCTAACCTAAGGCAACCTAACATTTGGGATGTAATATTTTACAACATTCCTGGCATGTCGGCCCCTACTTCTCGGTGGGAACATTCTATACGTCTATAACGTTGTATATCCTAAACTAAGGGAACCTAACATCTCGGATGTAATATTTTACAACATTCTGGCGTGTCGTCGCCTGCTCCTCGATGGGGATATTATATACGTGCATAACGTTGTATATCCTAACCTAACGCAACCTAACATCTCGGATGTAATATTTAACAACATTCCTGGCATGTCGGTCCCTACGTCTCGGTGGGAACATTATATACGTCTATAACGATATATATCCTAACCTAAGGCAACCTAACATCACGGATGTAATATTTTACAACATTCCTGGCATTTCGGCCCGTTGTTCTCGGTGGTAACATTATATGCGTCTATAACGTTATATATCCTAGCCTAAGGCAACCTAACATCTCGGATGTAATATTTGACAACATTGCTGGCATTTCGGTCACTACGTCTCGGGGGGAACATTATATACGTCTGTAACGATATATACCCTAACCTAAGGCAACTTAACATCTCGGATGTAATATTTTACAACATTCCTGGCATGTCGGTCCCTACTTCTCGGTGGGAACATTCTATACGTCTATAACGTTGTGTATCCTAACCTAGGGGAACCTAACATCTCGGGTGTAATATTTTACAACATTCCTGGCATGTCGGTCCCTACTTCTCGGTGGGAACATTGTATACGTCTATAAGGATATATATCCTAGCCTAAGGCAACCTAACATGTCGAATGTAATATTTTACAACATTCTGGCGTGTCGTCGCCTGCTCCTCGATGGGGACATTATATACGTGTATAACGTTGTATATCCTAACCTAAGGCAACCTAACATTTGGGATGTAATATTTTACAACATTCCTGGCATGTCGGCCCCTACTTCTCGGTGGGAATATTCTATACGTCTATAACGTTGTATATCCTAAACTAAGGGAACCTAACATCTCGGATGTAATATTTTACAACATTCCTGGCATTTCGGCCCGTTGTTCTCGGTGGTAACATTATATGCGTCTATAACGTTATATATCCTAGCCTAAGGCAACCTAACATCTCGGATGTAATATTTGACAACATTGCTGGCATTTCGGTCACTACGTCTCGGGGGGAACATTATATACGTCTGTAACGATATATACCCTAACCTAAGGCAACTTAACATCTCGGATGTAATATTTTACAACATTCCTGGCATGTCGGTCCCTACTTCTCGGTGGGAACATTCTATACGTCTATAACGTTGTGTATCCTAACCTAGGGGAACCTAACATCTCGGGTGTAATATTTTACAACATTCCTGGCATGTCGGTCCCTACTTCTCGGTGGGAACATTGTATACGTCTATAACGATATATATCCTAGCCTAAGGCAACCTAACATGTCGAATGTAATATTTTACAACATCTCTGGCGTGTCGTCGCCTGCTTCTCGATGGGGACATTATATACGTCTATAACGTTACATATCCTAACGTAAGGCAACATAACATCTCGGATGTTATATTTTACAACAATCCTGGCATGTCGTCGCCTGCTTCTCGATGGGGACTTTATATACGTCTATAACGTTGTATATTATAACCTAACGGAACCTAACATCTGGGATGTAATATTTTACAACATTCCTGGCATGTCGGTCCCTACGTCTCGGTGGGAACATTATATTCGTCGATAACGATATATATCCTAACCTAAGGCAACATAACATCTCGGATGTTATATTGTACAACATTCCTGGCATGTCGGTCCCTATGTCTCGGTGGGAACATTATATACGTATATAACGATATATATCCTAACCTAAGGCAACCTAACATCTCGTCTGTAATATTTTACAACATTCCTGGCATTTCGGCCCGTAGTTCTCGGTGGTAACATTATATGCGTCTATAACGTTATATATCCTAGCCTAAGGCAGCTTAACATCTCGGATGTAATATCTGACAACATTGCTGGCGTGTTAGCCCGTACTTCTCGGTGGGAATATCATACACGTCTATAGCGATATATATCCTAGCCTAAGGCGACCTAACATGTCGAATGTTATACTTTACATCATTCCTGACTTGTGGGCTCGTAGTTCTCGGTGGTAACATTATATACGTCTATAACATTATATATCCTAACCTAAAGCAACCTAACATCTCGGATGTAATATTTTACAACATTCCTGGCATGTCGGTCCCTACATCTCGTTCGGAACATTCTATACGTCTATAACGTTGTATATCCTAACCTAAGGGAACCTAGCATCTCGGGTGTAATATTTTACAACATTCTGGCGTGTCGTCGCCTGCTTCTCGATGGGGACATTATATACGTCTATAACGTTGTATATCCTAACCTAACGCAACCTAACATCTGGGATGTAATATTTTACAACATTCCTGGCATGTCGGTCACTACGTCTCGGTGGGAACATTATATACGTCTCTAACGATAAATATCCTAACCTAAGGCAACATAACATCTCGGATGTAATATTTTACAACACTCCTGGCATGTCGGTCCCTACGTCTCGGTGGGAACATTATGTACGTCTATAACGTTATATATCCTAACCAAAAGCAACCTAACATCTCGGATGTAATATTTTACAACATTGCTGGCATTTCGGCCCGTAGTTCTCGGTGGTAACATCATATACGTCTATAACATTATATATCCCAGCCTAAAGCAACCTAACACCTCGGATGTAATATTTTACAACATTCCTGGCATGTCGGTCCCTACATCTCGGTGGAAACATTGTATACGTCTATAACGATATATATCCTAGCCTGAGGCAAGCTAACATCTCGGATGTAATATTTTACAACATTCTGGCATGTCGTCGCCTGCTCCTCGATGGGGATATTATATGCGTGCATAACGTTGTATATCCTAACCTAACGCAACCTAACATCTCGGATGTAATATTTAACAACATTCCTGGCATGTCGGTCCCTACGTCTCGGTGGGAACATTATATACGTCTATATCGATATATATCCTAACCTAAGGCAACCTTACATCTCGGATGTAATATTTTACAACATTCCTGGCATTTCGGCCCGTTGTTCTCGGTGGTAACATTATATGCGTCTATAACGTTGTGTATCCTAACCTACGGGAACCTAACATCTCGGGTGTAATATTTTACAACATTCCTGGCATGTCGGTCCCTACTTCTCGGTGGGAACATTGTATACGTCTATAAGGATATATATCCTAGCCTAAGGCAACCTAACATGTCGAATGTAATATTTTACAACATTCTGGCGTGTCGTCGCCTGCTCCTCGATGGGGACATTATATACGTGTATAACGTTGTATATCCTAACCTAAGGCAACCTAACATTTGGGATGTAATATTTTACAACATTCCTGGCATGTCGGCCCCTACTTCTCGGTGGGAACATTCTATACGTCTATAACGTTGTATATCCTAAACTAAGGGAACCTAACATCTCGGATGTAATATTTTACAACATTCTGGCGTGTCGTCGCCTGCTCCTCGATGGGGATATTATATACGTGCATAACGTTGTATATCCTAACCTAACGCAACCTAACATCTCGGATGTAATATTTAACAACATTCCTGGCATGTCGGTCCCTACGTCTCGGTGGGAACATTATATACGTCTATAACGATATATATCCTAACCTAAGGCAACCTAACATCACGGATGTAATATTTTACAACATTCCTGGCATTTCGGCCCGTTGTTCTCGGTGGTAACATTATATGCGTCTATAACGTTATATATCCTAGCCTAAGGCAACCTAACATCTCGGATGTAATATTTGACAACATTGCTGGCATTTCGGTCACTACGTCTCGGGGGGAACATTATATACGTCTGTAACGATATATACCCTAACCTAAGGCAACTTAACATCTCGGATGTAATATTTTACAACATTCCTGGCATGTCGGTCCCTACGTCTCGGTGGGAACATTATATACGTCTATAACGATATATATCCTAACCTAAGGCAACCTAACATCACGGATGTAATATTTTACAACATTCCTGGCATTTCGGCCCGTTGTTCTCGGTGGTAACATTATATGCGTCTATAACGTTATATATCCTAGCCTAAGGCAACCTAACATCTCGGATGTAATATTTGACAACATTGCTGGCATTTCGGTCACTACGTCTCGGGGGGAACATTATATACGTCTGTAACGATATATACCCTAACCTAAGGCAACTTAACATCTCGGATGTAATATTTTACAACATTCCTGGCATGTCGGTCCCTACTTCTCGGTGGGAACATTCTATACGTCTATAACGTTGTGTATCCTAACCTAGGGGAACCTAACATCTCGGGTGTAATATTTTACAACATTCCTGGCATGTCGGTCCCTACTTCTCGGTGGGAACATTGTATACGTCTATAAGGATATATATCCTAGCCTAAGGCAACCTAACATGTCGAATGTAATATTTTACAACATTCTGGCGTGTCGTCGCCTGCTCCTCGATGGGGACATTATATACGTGTATAACGTTGTATATCCTAACCTAAGGCAACCTAACATTTGGGATGTAATATTTTACAACATTCCTGGCATGTCGGCCCCTACTTCTCGGTGGGAATATTCTATACGTCTATAACGTTGTATATCCTAAACTAAGGGAACCTAACATCTCGGATGTAATATTTTACAACATTCTGGCGTGTCGTCGCCTGCTCCTCGATGGGGATATTATATACGTGCATAACGTTGTATATCCTAACCTAACGCACCCTAACATCTCGGATGTAATATTTAACAACATTCCTGGCATGTCGGTCCCTACGTCTCGGTGGGAACATTATATACGTCTATAACGATATATATCCTAATCTAAGGCAACCTAACATCACGGATGTAATATTTTACAACATTCCTGGCATTTCGGCCCGTTGTTCTCGGTGGTAACATTATATGCGTCTATAACGTTGTGTATCCTAACCTACGGGAACCTAACATCTCGGGTGTAATATTTTACAACATTCCTGGCATGTCGGTCCCTACTTCTCGGTGGGAACATTGTATACGTCTATAAGGATATATATCCTAGCCTAAGGCAACCTAACATGTCGAATGTAATATTTTACAACATTCTGGCGTGTCGTCGCCTGCTCCTCGATGGGGACATTATATACGTGTATAACGTTGTATATCCTAACCTAAGGCAACCTAACATTTGGGATGTAATATTTTACAACATTCCTGGCATGTCGGCCCCTACTTCTCGGTGGGAACATTCTATACGTCTATAACGTTGTATATCCTAAACTAAGGGAACCTAACATCTCGGATGTAATATTTTACAACATTCTGGCGTGTCGTCGCCTGCTCCTCGATGGGGATATTATATACGTGCATAACGTTGTATATCCTAACCTAACGCAACCTAACATCTCGGATGTAATATTTAACAACATTCCTGGCATGTCGGTCCCTACGTCTCGGTGGGAACATTATATACGTCTATAACGATATATATCCTAACCTAAGGCAACCTAACATCACGGATGTAATATTTTACAACATTCCTGGCATTTCGGCCCGTTGTTCTCGGTGGTAACATTATATACGTCTATAACATTATATATCCTAACCTAAAGCAACCTAACATCTCGGATGTAATATTTTACAACATTCCTGGCATGTCGGTCCCTACATCTCGTTCGGAACATTCTATACGTCTATAACGTTGTATATCCTAACCTAAGGGAACCTAGCATCTCGGGTGTAATATTTTACAACATTCTGGCGTGTCGTCGCCTGCTTCTCGATGGGGACATTATATACGTCTATAACGTTGTATATCCTAACCTAACGCAACCTAACATCTGGGATGTAATATTTTACAACATTCCTGGCATGTCGGTCACTACGTCTCGGTGGGAACATTATATACGTCTCTAACGATAAATATCCTAACCTAAGGCAACATAACATCTCGGATGTAATATTTTACAACACTCCTGGCATGTCGGTCCCTACGTCTCGGTGGGAACATTATGTACGTCTATAACGTTATATATCCTAACCAAAAGCAACCTAACATCTCGGATGTAATATTTTACAACATTGCTGGCATTTCGGCCCGTAGTTCTCGGTGGTAACATCATATACGTCTATAACATTATATATCCCAGCCTAAAGCAACCTAACACCTCGGATGTAATATTTTACAACATTCCTGGCATGTCGGTCCCTACATCTCGGTGGAAACATTGTATACGTCTATAACGATATATATCCTAGCCTGAGGCAACCTAACATCTCGGATGTAATATTTTACAACATTCTGGCATGTCGTCGCCTGCTCCTCGATGGGGATATTATATGCGTGCATAACGTTGTATATCCTAACCTAACGCAACCTAACATCTCGGATGTAATATTTAACAACATTCCTGGCATGTCGGTCCCTACGTCTCGGTGGGAACATTATATACGTCTATATCGATATATATCCTAACCTAAGGCAACCTTACATCTCGGATGTAATATTTTACAACATTCCTGGCATTTCGGCCCGTTGTTCTCGGTGGTAACATTATATGCGTCTATAACGTTATATATCCTACCCTAAGGCAGCTTAACATCTCGGATGTAATATTTGACAACATTGCTGACGTGTTAGCCCGTACTTCTCGGTGGGAACATCATGTACGTCTATAGCGATATATATCCTAGCCTAAGGCAACCTAACATGTCGAATGTAATATTTTACAACATTCCTGGCGTGTCGTCGCCAACTTCTCGATGTGGACATTATATACATCTATAACGTTGTATATCCTAACCTAAGCGAACCTAACATCTCGGGTGTAATATTTTACAACATTCCTGGCATTTCGGTCACTACGTCTAGGTGGAAACATTGTATACGTCTATAACGATATACATCCTAGCCTAAGGCAACCTAACATCTCGGATGTAATATTTTACAACATCTCTGGCGTGTCGTCGCATGCTTCTCGATGGGGACATTATATACGTGTATAAAGTTGTATATCCTAACCTAACGCAACTTAACATCTGGAATGTAATGTTTTACAATATTCCTGGCGTGTCGTAGTCTACCTTTGAATGGGGTCATAATATACATCTATAACGATGTATATACTAACCTAACGGAACCTAACATCTGGGATGTAATATTTTACAACATTCCTTGCATGTCGGTCCCTAGGTCTCGGTGGTAACATTATATACGTCTATAACGATATATATCCTAACCTAAGGCAACATAACATCTCGGATGTAATATTTTACAACATTCCTGGCATGACGGTCCCTATGTCTCGGTGGGAACATTATATACGTCTATAACGATATATATCCTAACCTAAGGCAACCTAACATCTCGGATGTAATATTTTACAACATTCCTGGCGCTTCGGCTGCTCCTTTTCGGTGGGAACATTATATACGTCTATAACGTTACATATCCTAACGTAAGGCAACATAACATCTCGGATGTTATATTTTACAACAATCCTGGCATGTCGTCGCCTGCTTCTCGATGGGGACTTTATATACGTCTATAACGTTGTATATTATAACCTAACGGAACCTAACATCTGGGATGTAATATTTTACAACATTCCTGGCATGTCGGTCCCTACGTCTCGGTGGGAACATTGTATACGTCTATAACGATATATATCCTAGCCTAAGGCAACCTAACATGTCGAATGTAATATTTTACAACATCTCTGGCGTGTCGTCGCCTGCTTCTCGATGGGGACATTATATACGTCTATAACGTTACATATCCTAACGTAAGGCAACATAACATCTCGGATGTTATATTTTACAACAATCCTGGCATGTCGTCGCCTGCTTCTCGATGGGGACTTTATATACGTCTATAACGTTGTATATTATAACCTAACGGAACCTAACATCTGGGATGTAATATTTTACAACATTCCTGGCATGTCGGTCCCTACTTCTCGGTGGGAACATTCTATACGTCTATAACGTTGTGTATCCTAACCTACGGGAACCTAACATCTCGGGTGTAATATTTTACAACATTCCTGGCATGTCGGTCCCTACTTCTCGGTGGGAACATTGTATACGTCTATAAGGATATATATCCTAGCCTAAGGCAACCTAACATGTCGAATGTAATATTTTACAACATTCTGGCGTGTCGTCGCCTGCTCCTCGATGGGGACATTATATACGTGTATAACGTTGTATATCCTAACCTAAGGCAACCTAACATTTGGGATGTAATATTTTACAACATTCCTGGCATGTCGGCCCCTACTTCTCGGTGGGAACATTCTATACGTCTATAACGTTGTATATCCTAAACTAAGGGAACCTAACATCTCGGATGTAATATTTTACAACATTCTGGCGTGTCGTCGCCTGCTCCTCGATGGGGATATTATATACGTGCATAACGTTGTATATCCTAACCTAACGCAACCTAACATCTCGGATGTAATATTTAACAACATTCCTGGCATGTCGGTCCCTACGTCTCGGTGGGAACATTATATACGTCTATAACGATATATATCCTAACCTAAGGCAACCTAACATCACGGATGTAATATTTTACAACATTCCTGGCATTTCGGCCCGTTGTTCTCGGTGGTAACATTATATGCGTCTATAACGTTATATATCCTAGCCTAAGGCAACCTAACATCTCGGATGTAATATTTGACAACATTGCTGGCATTTCGGTCACTACGTCTCGGGGGGAACATTATATACGTCTGTAACGATATATACCCTAACCTAAGGCAACTTAACATCTCGGATGTAATATTTTACAACATTCCTGGCATGTCGGTCCCTACTTCTCGGTGGGAACATTCTATACGTCTATAACGTTGTGTATCCTAACCTAGGGGAACCTAACATCTCGGGTGTAATATTTTACAACATTCCTGGCATGTCGGTCCCTACTTCTCGGTGGGAACATTGTATACGTCTATAACGATATATATCCTAGCCTAAGGCAACCTAACATGTCGAATGTAATATTTTACAACATCTCTGGCGTGTCGTCGCCTGCTTCTCGATGGGGACATTATATACGTCTATAACGTTACATATCCTAACGTAAGGCAACATAACATCTCGGATGTTATATTTTACAACAATCCTGGCATGTCGTCGCCTGCTTCTCGATGGGGACTTTATATACGTCTATAACGTTGTATATTATAACCTAACGGAACCTAACATCTGGGATGTAATATTTTACAACATTCCTGGCATGTCGGTCCCTACGTCTCGGTGGGAACATTATATTCGTCGATAACGATATATATCCTAACCTAAGGCAACATAACATCTCGGATGTTATATTGTACAACATTCCTGGCATGTCGGTCCCTATGTCTCGGTGGGAACATTATATACGTATATAACGATATATATCCTAACCTAAGGCAACCTAACATCTCGTCTGTAATATTTTACAACATTCCTGGCATTTCGGCCCGTAGTTCTCGGTGGTAACATTATATGCGTCTATAACGTTATATATCCTAGCCTAAGGCAGCTTAACATCTCGGATGTAATATCTGACAACATTGCTGGCGTGTTAGCCCGTACTTCTCGGTGGGAATATCATACACGTCTATAGCGATATATATCCTAGCCTAAGGCGACCTAACATGTCGAATGTTATACTTTACATCATTCCTGACTTGTGGGCTCGTAGTTCTCGGTGGTAACATTATATACGTCTATAACATTATATATCCTAACCTAAAGCAACCTAACATCTCGGATGTAATATTTTACAACATTCCTGGCATGTCGGTCCCTACATCTCGTTCGGAACATTCTATACGTCTATAACGTTGTATATCCTAACCTAAGGGAACCTAGCATCTCGGGTGTAATATTTTACAACATTCTGGCGTGTCGTCGCCTGCTTCTCGATGGGGACATTATATACGTCTATAACGTTGTATATCCTAACCTAACGCAACCTAACATCTGGGATGTAATATTTTACAACATTCCTGGCATGTCGGTCACTACGTCTCGGTGGGAACATTATATACGTCTCTAACGATAAATATCCTAACCTAAGGCAACATAACATCTCGGATGTAATATTTTACAACACTCCTGGCATGTCGGTCCCTACGTCTCGGTGGGAACATTATGTACGTCTATAACGTTATATATCCTAACCAAAAGCAACCTAACATCTCGGATGTAATATTTTACAACATTGCTGGCATTTCGGCCCGTAGTTCTCGGTGGTAACATCATATACGTCTATAACATTATATATCCCAGCCTAAAGCAACCTAACACCTCGGATGTAATATTTTACAACATTCCTGGCATGTCGGTCCCTACATCTCGGTGGAAACATTGTATACGTCTATAACGATATATATCCTAGCCTGAGGCAAGCTAACATCTCGGATGTAATATTTTACAACATTCTGGCATGTCGTCGCCTGCTCCTCGATGGGGATATTATATGCGTGCATAACGTTGTATATCCTAACCTAACGCAACCTAACATCTCGGATGTAATATTTAACAACATTCCTGGCATGTCGGTCCCTACGTCTCGGTGGGAACATTATATACGTCTATATCGATATATATCCTAACCTAAGGCAACCTTACATCTCGGATGTAATATTTTACAACATTCCTGGCATTTCGGCCCGTTGTTCTCGGTGGTAACATTATATGCGTCTATAACGTTGTGTATCCTAACCTACGGGAACCTAACATCTCGGGTGTAATATTTTACAACATTCCTGGCATGTCGGTCCCTACTTCTCGGTGGGAACATTGTATACGTCTATAAGGATATATATCCTAGCCTAAGGCAACCTAACATGTCGAATGTAATATTTTACAACATTCTGGCGTGTCGTCGCCTGCTCCTCGATGGGGACATTATATACGTGTATAACGTTGTATATCCTAACCTAAGGCAACCTAACATTTGGGATGTAATATTTTACAACATTCCTGGCATGTCGGCCCCTACTTCTCGGTGGGAACATTCTATACGTCTATAACGTTGTATATCCTAAACTAAGGGAACCTAACATCTCGGATGTAATATTTTACAACATTCTGGCGTGTCGTCGCCTGCTCCTCGATGGGGATATTATATACGTGCATAACGTTGTATATCCTAACCTAACGCAACCTAACATCTCGGATGTAATATTTAACAACATTCCTGGCATGTCGGTCCCTACGTCTCGGTGGGAACATTATATACGTCTATAACGATATATATCCTAACCTAAGGCAACCTAACATCACGGATGTAATATTTTACAACATTCCTGGCATTTCGGCCCGTTGTTCTCGGTGGTAACATTATATGCGTCTATAACGTTATATATCCTAGCCTAAGGCAACCTAACATCTCGGATGTAATATTTGACAACATTGCTGGCATTTCGGTCACTACGTCTCGGGGGGAACATTATATACGTCTGTAACGATATATACCCTAACCTAAGGCAACTTAACATCTCGGATGTAATATTTTACAACATTCCTGGCATGTCGGTCCCTACTTCTCGGTGGGAACATTCTATACGTCTATAACGTTGTGTATCCTAACCTAGGGGAACCTAACATCTCGGGTGTAATATTTTACAACATTCCTGGCATGTCGGTCCCTACTTCTCGGTGGGAACATTGTATACGTCTATAAGGATATATATCCTAGCCTAAGGCAACCTAACATGTCGAATGTAATATTTTACAACATTCTGGCGTGTCGTCGCCTGCTCCTCGATGGGGACATTATATACGTGTATAACGTTGTATATCCTAACCTAAGGCAACCTAACATTTGGGATGTAATATTTTACAACATTCCTGGCATGTCGGCCCCTACTTCTCGGTGGGAATATTCTATACGTCTATAACGTTGTATATCCTAAACTAAGGGAACCTAACATCTCGGATGTAATATTTTACAACATTCCTGGCATTTCGGCCCGTTGTTCTCGGTGGTAACATTATATGCGTCTATAACGTTATATATCCTAGCCTAAGGCAACCTAACATCTCGGATGTAATATTTGACAACATTGCTGGCATTTCGGTCACTACGTCTCGGGGGGAACATTATATACGTCTGTAACGATATATACCCTAACCTAAGGCAACTTAACATCTCGGATGTAATATTTTACAACATTCCTGGCATGTCGGTCCCTACTTCTCGGTGGGAACATTCTATACGTCTATAACGTTGTGTATCCTAACCTAGGGGAACCTAACATCTCGGGTGTAATATTTTACAACATTCCTGGCATGTCGGTCCCTACTTCTCGGTGGGAACATTGTATACGTCTATAACGATATATATCCTAGCCTAAGGCAACCTAACATGTCGAATGTAATATTTTACAACATCTCTGGCGTGTCGTCGCCTGCTTCTCGATGGGGACATTATATACGTCTATAACGTTACATATCCTAACGTAAGGCAACATAACATCTCGGATGTTATATTTTACAACAATCCTGGCATGTCGTCGCCTGCTTCTCGATGGGGACTTTATATACGTCTATAACGTTGTATATTATAACCTAACGGAACCTAACATCTGGGATGTAATATTTTACAACATTCCTGGCATGTCGGTCCCTACGTCTCGGTGGGAACATTATATTCGTCGATAACGATATATATCCTAACCTAAGGCAACATAACATCTCGGATGTTATATTGTACAACATTCCTGGCATGTCGGTCCCTATGTCTCGGTGGGAACATTATATACGTATATAACGATATATATCCTAACCTAAGGCAACCTAACATCTCGTCTGTAATATTTTACAACATTCCTGGCATTTCGGCCCGTAGTTCTCGGTGGTAACATTATATGCGTCTATAACGTTATATATCCTAGCCTAAGGCAGCTTAACATCTCGGATGTAATATCTGACAACATTGCTGGCGTGTTAGCCCGTACTTCTCGGTGGGAATATCATACACGTCTATAGCGATATATATCCTAGCCTAAGGCGACCTAACATGTCGAATGTTATACTTTACATCATTCCTGACTTGTGGGCTCGTAGTTCTCGGTGGTAACATTATATACGTCTATAACATTATATATCCTAACCTAAAGCAACCTAACATCTCGGATGTAATATTTTACAACATTCCTGGCATGTCGGTCCCTACATCTCGTTCGGAACATTCTATACGTCTATAACGTTGTATATCCTAACCTAAGGGAACCTAGCATCTCGGGTGTAATATTTTACAACATTCTGGCGTGTCGTCGCCTGCTTCTCGATGGGGACATTATATACGTCTATAACGTTGTATATCCTAACCTAACGCAACCTAACATCTGGGATGTAATATTTTACAACATTCCTGGCATGTCGGTCACTACGTCTCGGTGGGAACATTATATACGTCTCTAACGATAAATATCCTAACCTAAGGCAACATAACATCTCGGATGTAATATTTTACAACACTCCTGGCATGTCGGTCCCTACGTCTCGGTGGGAACATTATGTACGTCTATAACGTTATATATCCTAACCAAAAGCAACCTAACATCTCGGATGTAATATTTTACAACATTGCTGGCATTTCGGCCCGTAGTTCTCGGTGGTAACATCATATACGTCTATAACATTATATATCCCAGCCTAAAGCAACCTAACACCTCGGATGTAATATTTTACAACATTCCTGGCATGTCGGTCCCTACATCTCGGTGGAAACATTGTATACGTCTATAACGATATATATCCTAGCCTGAGGCAAGCTAACATCTCGGATGTAATATTTTACAACATTCTGGCATGTCGTCGCCTGCTCCTCGATGGGGATATTATATGCGTGCATAACGTTGTATATCCTAACCTAACGCAACCTAACATCTCGGATGTAATATTTAACAACATTCCTGGCATGTCGGTCCCTACGTCTCGGTGGGAACATTATATACGTCTATATCGATATATATCCTAACCTAAGGCAACCTTACATCTCGGATGTAATATTTTACAACATTCCTGGCATTTCGGCCCGTTGTTCTCGGTGGTAACATTATATGCGTCTATAACGTTGTGTATCCTAACCTACGGGAACCTAACATTTCGGGTGTAATATTTTACAACATTCCTGGCATGTCGGTCCCTACTTCTCGGTGGGAACATTGTATACGTCTATAAGGATATATATCCTAGCCTAAGGCAACCTAACATGTCGAATGTAATATTTTACAACATTCTGGCGTGTCGTCGCCTGCTCCTCGATGGGGACATTATATACGTGTATAACGTTGTATATCCTAACCTAAGGCAACCTAACATTTGGGATGTAATATTTTACAACATTCCTGGCATGTCGGCCCCTACTTCTCGGTGGGAACATTCTATACGTCTATAACGTTGTATATCCTAAACTAAGGGAACCTAACATCTCGGATGTAATATTTTACAACATTCTGGCGTGTCGTCGCCTGCTCCTCGATGGGGATATTATATACGTGCATAACGTTGTATATCCTAACCTAACGCAACCTAACATCTCGGATGTAATATTTAACAACATTCCTGGCATGTCGGTCCCTACGTCTCGGTGGGAACATTATATACGTCTATAACGATATATATCCTAACCTAAGGCAACCTAACATCACGGATGTAATATTTTACAACATTCCTGGCATTTCGGCCCGTTGTTCTCGGTGGTAACATTATATGCGTCTATAACGTTATATATCCTAGCCTAAGGCAACCTAACATCTCGGATGTAATATTTGACAACATTGCTGGCATTTCGGTCACTACGTCTCGGGGGGAACATTATATACGTCTGTAACGATATATACCCTAACCTAAGGCAACTTAACATCTCGGATGTAATATTTTACAACATTCCTGGCATGTCGGTCCCTACGTCTCGGTGGGAACATTATATACGTCTATAACGATATATATCCTAACCTAAGGCAACCTAACATCACGGATGTAATATTTTACAACATTCCTGGCATTTCGGCCCGTTGTTCTCGGTGGTAACATTATATGCGTCTATAACGTTATATATCCTAGCCTAAGGCAACCTAACATCTCGGATGTAATATTTGACAACATTGCTGGCATTTCGGTCACTACGTCTCGGGGGGAACATTATATACGTCTGTAACGATATATACCCTAACCTAAGGCAACTTAACATCTCGGATGTAATATTTTACAACATTCCTGGCATGTCGGTCCCTACTTCTCGGTGGGAACATTCTATACGTCTATAACGTTGTGTATCCTAACCTAGGGGAACCTAACATCTCGGGTGTAATATTTTACAACATTCCTGGCATGTCGGTCCCTACTTCTCGGTGGGAACATTGTATACGTCTATAAGGATATATATCCTAGCCTAAGGCAACCTAACATGTCGAATGTAATATTTTACAACATTCTGGCGTGTCGTCGCCTGCTCCTCGATGGGGACATTATATACGTGTATAACGTTGTATATCCTAACCTAAGGCAACCTAACATTTGGGATGTAATATTTTACAACATTCCTGGCATGTCGGCCCCTACTTCTCGGTGGGAATATTCTATACGTCTATAACGTTGTATATCCTAAACTAAGGGAACCTAACATCTCGGATGTAATATTTTACAACATTCTGGCGTGTCGTCGCCTGCTCCTCGATGGGGATATTATATACGTGCATAACGTTGTATATCCTAACCTAACGCACCCTAACATCTCGGATGTAATATTTAACAACATTCCTGGCATGTCGGTCCCTACGTCTCGGTGGGAACATTATATACGTCTATAACGATATATATCCTAATCTAAGGCAACCTAACATCACGGATGTAATATTTTACAACATTCCTGGCATTTCGGCCCGTTGTTCTCGGTGGTAACATTATATGCGTCTATAACGTTGTGTATCCTAACCTACGGGAACCTAACATCTCGGGTGTAATATTTTACAACATTCCTGGCATGTCGGTCCCTACTTCTCGGTGGGAACATTGTATACGTCTATAAGGATATATATCCTAGCCTAAGGCAACCTAACATGTCGAATGTAATATTTTACAACATTCTGGCGTGTCGTCGCCTGCTCCTCGATGGGGACATTATATACGTGTATAACGTTGTATATCCTAACCTAAGGCAACCTAACATTTGGGATGTAATATTTTACAACATTCCTGGCATGTCGGCCCCTACTTCTCGGTGGGAACATTCTATACGTCTATAACGTTGTATATCCTAAACTAAGGGAACCTAACATCTCGGATGTAATATTTTACAACATTCTGGCGTGTCGTCGCCTGCTCCTCGATGGGGATATTATATACGTGCATAACGTTGTATATCCTAACCTAACGCAACCTAACATCTCGGATGTAATATTTAACAACATTCCTGGCATGTCGGTCCCTACGTCTCGGTGGGAACATTATATACGTCTATAACGATATATATCCTAACCTAAGGCAACCTAACATCACGGATGTAATATTTTACAACATTCCTGGCATTTCGGCCCGTTGTTCTCGGTGGTAACATTATATACGTCTATAACATTATATATCCTAACCTAAAGCAACCTAACATCTCGGATGTAATATTTTACAACATTCCTGGCATGTCGGTCCCTACATCTCGTTCGGAACATTCTATACGTCTATAACGTTGTATATCCTAACCTAAGGGAACCTAGCATCTCGGGTGTAATATTTTACAACATTCTGGCGTGTCGTCGCCTGCTTCTCGATGGGGACATTATATACGTCTATAACGTTGTATATCCTAACCTAACGCAACCTAACATCTGGGATGTAATATTTTACAACATTCCTGGCATGTCGGTCACTACGTCTCGGTGGGAACATTATATACGTCTCTAACGATAAATATCCTAACCTAAGGCAACATAACATCTCGGATGTAATATTTTACAACACTCCTGGCATGTCGGTCCCTACGTCTCGGTGGGAACATTATGTACGTCTATAACGTTATATATCCTAACCAAAAGCAACCTAACATCTCGGATGTAATATTTTACAACATTGCTGGCATTTCGGCCCGTAGTTCTCGGTGGTAACATCATATACGTCTATAACATTATATATCCCAGCCTAAAGCAACCTAACACCTCGGATGTAATATTTTACAACATTCCTGGCATGTCGGTCCCTACATCTCGGTGGAAACATTGTATACGTCTATAACGATATATATCCTAGCCTGAGGCAACCTAACATCTCGGATGTAATATTTTACAACATTCTGGCATGTCGTCGCCTGCTCCTCGATGGGGATATTATATGCGTGCATAACGTTGTATATCCTAACCTAACGCAACCTAACATCTCGGATGTAATATTTAACAACATTCCTGGCATGTCGGTCCCTACGTCTCGGTGGGAACATTATATACGTCTATATCGATATATATCCTAACCTAAGGCAACCTTACATCTCGGATGTAATATTTTACAACATTCCTGGCATTTCGGCCCGTTGTTCTCGGTGGTAACATTATATGCGTCTATAACGTTATATATCCTACCCTAAGGCAGCTTAACATCTCGGATGTAATATTTGACAACATTGCTGACGTGTTAGCCCGTACTTCTCGGTGGGAACATCATGTACGTCTATAGCGATATATATCCTAGCCTAAGGCAACCTAACATGTCGAATGTAATATTTTACAACATTCCTGGCGTGTCGTCGCCAACTTCTCGATGTGGACATTATATACATCTATAACGTTGTATATCCTAACCTAAGCGAACCTAACATCTCGGGTGTAATATTTTACAACATTCCTGGCATTTCGGTCACTACGTCTAGGTGGAAACATTGTATACGTCTATAACGATATACATCCTAGCCTAAGGCAACCTAACATCTCGGATGTAATATTTTACAACATCTCTGGCGTGTCGTCGCATGCTTCTCGATGGGGACATTATATACGTGTATAAAGTTGTATATCCTAACCTAACGCAACTTAACATCTGGAATGTAATGTTTTACAATATTCCTGGCGTGTCGTAGTCTACCTTTGAATGGGGTCATAATATACATCTATAACGATGTATATACTAACCTAACGGAACCTAACATCTGGGATGTAATATTTTACAACATTCCTTGCATGTCGGTCCCTAGGTCTCGGTGGTAACATTATATACGTCTATAACGATATATATCCTAACCTAAGGCAACATAACATCTCGGATGTAATATTTTACAACATTCCTGGCATGACGGTCCCTATGTCTCGGTGGGAACATTATATACGTCTATAACGATATATATCCTAACCTAAGGCAACCTAACATCTCGGATGTAATATTTTACAACATTTCTGGCGCTTCGGCTGCTCCTTTTCGGTGGGAACATTATATACGTCTATAACGTTACATATCCTAACGTAAGGCAACATAACATCTCGGATGTTATATTTTACAACAATCCTGGCATGTCGTCGCCTGCTTCTCGATGGGGACTTTATATACGTCTATAACGTTGTATATTATAACCTAACGGAACCTAACATCTGGGATGTAATATTTTACAACATTCCTGGCATGTCGGTCCCTACGTCTCGGTGGGAACATTGTATACGTCTATAACGATATATATCCTAGCCTAAGGCAACCTAACATGTCGAATGTAATATTTTACAACATCTCTGGCGTGTCGTCGCCTGCTTCTCGATGGGGACATTATATACGTCTATAACGTTACATATCCTAACGTAAGGCAACATAACATCTCGGATGTTATATTTTACAACAATCCTGGCATGTCGTCGCCTGCTTCTCGATGGGGACTTTATATACGTCTATAACGTTGTATATTATAACCTAACGGAACCTAACATCTGGGATGTAATATTTTACAACATTCCTGGCATGTCGGTCCCTACGTCTCGGTGGGAACATTATATTCGTCGATAACGATATATATCCTAACCTAAGGCAACATAACATCTCGGATGTAATATTGTACAACATTCCTGGCATGTCGGTCCCTATGTCTCGGTGGGAACATTATATACGTATATAACGATATATATCCTAACCTAAGGCAACCTAACATCTCGTCTGTAATATTTTACAACATTCCTGGCATTTCGGCCCGTAGTTCTCGGTGGTAACATTATATGCGTCTATAACGTTATATATCCTAGCCTAAGGCAGCTTAACATCTCGGATGTAATATCTGACAACATTGCTGGCGTGTTAGCCCGTACTTCTCGGTGGGAATATCATACACGTCTATAGCGATATATATCCTAGCCTAAGGCGACCTAACATGTCGAATGTTATACTTTACATCATTCCTGACTTGTGGGCTCGTAGTTCTCGGTGGTAACATTATATACGTCTATAACATTATATATCCTAACCTAAAGCAGCCTAACATCTCGGATGTAATATTTTACAACATTCCTGGCATGTCGGTCCCTACATCTCGTTCGGAACATTCTATACGTCTATAACGTTGTATATCCTAACCTAAGGGAACCTAGCATCTCGGGTGTAATATTTTACAACATTCTGGCGTGTCGTCGCCTGCTTCTCGATGGGGACATTATATACGTCTATAACGTTGTATATCCTAACCTAACGCAACCTAACATCTGGGATGTAATATTTTACAACATTCCTGGCATGTCGGTCACTACGTCTCGGTGGGAACATTATATACGTCTCTAACGATAAATATCCTAACCTAAGGCAACATAACATCTCGGATGTAATATTTTACAACATTCCTGGCATGACGGTCCCTATGTCTCGGTGGGAACATTATATACGTCTATAACGTTATATATCCTAGCCTAAGGCAACCTAACATCTCGGATGTAATGTTTGACAACATTCCTGGCATGTCGGTCCCTACGTCTCGGTGGGAAAAAGATATACGTCTATAACGATATATATCCTAACCTAAGACAACCTAACATCTCGGATGTAATATTTTACAACACTCCTGGCATGTCGGTCCCTACGTCTCGGTGGGAACATTATGTACGTCTATAACGTTATATATCCTAACCAAAAGCAACCTAACATCTCGGATGTAATATTTTACAACATTCCTGGCATGACGGTCCCTATGTCTCGGTGGGAACATTATATACGTCTATAACGTTATATATCCTAGCCTAAGGCAACCTAACATCTCGGATGTAATATTTAACAACATTCCTGGCATGTCGGTCCCTACGTCTCGGTGGGAACATTATATACGTCTATAACGATATATATCCTAACCTAAGGCAACCTTACATCTCGGATGTAATATTTTACAACATTCCTGGCATTTCGGCCCGTTGTTCTCGGTGGTAACATTATATGGGTCTATAACGTTATATATCCTACCCTAAGGCAGCTTAACATCTCGGATGTAATATTTGACAACATTGCTGACGTGTTAGCCCGTACTTCTCGGTGGGAACATCATGTACGTCTATAGCGATATATATCCTAGCCTAAGGCAACCTAACATGTCGAATGTAATATTTTACAACATTCCTGGCGTGTCGTCGCCAACTTCTCCATGTGGACATTATATACATCTATAACGTTGTATATCCTAACCTAAGCGAACCTAACATCTCGGGTGTAATATTTTACAACATTCCTGGCATTTCGGTCACTACGTCTAGGTGGAAACATTGTATACGTCTATAACGATATACATCCTAGCCTAAGGCAACCTAACATCTCGGATGTAATATTTTACAACATCTCTGGCGTGTCGTCGCATGCTTCTCGATGGGGACATTATATACGTGTATAAAGTTGTATATCCTAACCTAACGCAACTTAACATCTGGAATGTAATGTTTTACAATATTCCTGGCGTGTCGTAGTCTACCTTTGAATGGGGTCATAATATACATCTATAACGATGTATATACTAACCTAACGGAACCTAACATCTGGGATGTAATATTTTACAACATTCCTGGCATGTCGGTCCCTACGTCTCGGTGGTAACATTATATACGTCTATAACGATATATATCCTAACCTAAGGCAACATAACATCTCGGATGTAATATTTTACAACATTCCTGGCATGACGGTCCCTATGTCTCGGTGGTAACATTATATACGTCTATAACATTATATATCCTAACCTAAAGCAACCTAACATCTCGGATGTAATATTTTACAACATTCCTGGCATGTCGGTCCCTACATCTCGTTCGGAACATTCTATACGTCTGTAACGATATATACCCTAACCTAAGGCAACTTAACATCTCGGATGTAATATTTTACAACATTCCTGGCATGTCGGTCCCTACTTCTCGGTGGGAACATTCTATACGCCTATAACGTTGTGTATCCTAACCTAAGGAAACCTAACATCTCGGATGTAATATTTTACAACATCGTTGGCATTTCGGCCCGTAGTTATCGGTGGTAACATTATATACGTCTATAACGTTATATATCCTAGCCTAAGGCAACCTAACATCTCGGATGTAATGTTTGACAACATTCCTGGCATGTCGGTCCCTACGTCTCGGTGGAAACATTGTATACGTCTATAACGATATATATCCTAGCCTGTTGCAACCTAACATCTCGGATGTAATATTTTACAACATTCTGGCGTGTCGTCGCCTGCTCCACGATGGTGATATTATATACGTGCATAACGTTGTATATCCTAACCTAACGCAACCTAACATCTCGGATGTAATATTTAACAACATTCCTGGCATGTCGGTCCCTACGTCTCGGTGGGAACATTATATACGTCTATAACGATATATATCCTAACCTAAGGCAACCTAACATCTCGGATGTGATATTTTACAACATTCCTGGCGCTTCGGCTGCTCCTTTTCGGTGGGAACATTATGTACGTCTATAACGTTACATATCCTAACGTAAGGCAACATAACATCTCGGATGTTATATTTTACAACAATCCTGGCATTTCGTCGCCTGCTTCTCGATGGGGACTTTATATACGTCTATAACGTTGTATATTATTACCTAACGGAACCTAACATCTGGGATGTAATATTTTACAACATTCCTGGCATGTCGGTCCTTACGTCTCGGTGGGAACATTATATTCGTCGATAACGATATATATCCTAACCTAAGGCAACATAACATCTCGGATGTAATATTGTACAACATTCCTGGCATGTCGGTCCCTATGTCTCGGTGGGAACATTATATACGTATATAACGATATATATCCTAACCTAAGGCAACCTAACATCTCGTCTGTAATATTTTACAACATTCCTGGCATTTCGGCCCGTAGTTCTCGGTGGGAACACCATATACGTCTATAGCGATATATATCCTAGCCTAAGGCAACCTAACATTTCGAACGTAATACTTAACATCAGTCCTGACGTGTGGGCTCGTAGTTCTCGGTGGGAACATCATATACGTCTATAGCGATATATATCCTAGCCTAAGGCGACCTAACATGTCGAATGTTATACTTTACATCATTCCTGACTTGTGGGCTCGTAGTTCTCGGTGGTAACATTATATACGTCTATAACATTATATATCCTAACCTAAAGCAACCTAACACCTCGGATGTAATATTTTACAACATTCCTGGCATGTCGGTCCCTACATCTCGGTGGAAACATTGTATACGTCTATAACGATATATATCCTAGCCTGAGGCAACCTAACATCTCGGATGTAATATTTTACAACATTCTGGCATGTCGTCGCCTGCTCCTCGATGGGGATATTATATACGTGCATAACGTTGTATATCCTAACCTAACGCAACCTAACATCTCGGATGTAATATTTAACAACATTCCTGGCATGTCGGTCCCTACTTCTCGGTGGGAACATTCTATACGCCTATAACGTTGTGTATCCTAACCTAAGGAAACCTAACATCTCGGGTGTAATATTTTACAACATTCCTGGCATGTCGGTCACTACGTCTCGGTGTGAACATTATATACGTCTATAACGTTATATATCCTAGCCTAAGGCAACCTAACATCTGGGATGTAATATTTTACAACATTCCTGACATGTCGGTCCCTGCGTCTCGGTGGGAACGTTATATACGTCTATAACGATATATATCCTAACCTAAGGGAACCTTACATCTCGGATGTAATATTTTACAACATTCCTGGCGCGTCGTCGCCAGCTTCTCGATGGGGACATTATATACGTCTATAACGTTGTATATTCTAACCTAACGCAACCTAACATATGGGATGTAATATTTTACAACATTCCTGGCGTGTCGTCGCCTGCTTCTCGATGGGGACATTATATACGTCTATAACGTTGTATATCCTAACCTAACGCAACCTAACATATGGGATGTAATATTTTACAACATTCCTGGCGTGTCGTCGCCTACTTCTCGATGGGGCCATTATATACATCTATAACGTTGTATATGCGAACCTAAGGCAACCTAACATCTCGAATGTAATGTTTTACAACATTCCTGGCATGTCAGTCCGTACTTCTCGGTGGGAACATTGTATACGTCTATAACGATATATGTCCTAGCCTAAGGCAACATAACATCTCGGATGTAATATTTTACAACATTCATGGCGTGTCGTCGCCCGCTTCTCGATGGGGACATTATATACGTCTATAACGTTGTATATCCTAACCTAAAGCAACCTAACACCTGGAATGTAATATTTTACAAGATTCCTGGCATGTCGGTCCCCACGTCTCGGTGGGAACATTGTATACGTCTATAACGATATATATGCTAGCCAAGGCGACCTAACATGTCGAATGTAATATTTTACATCATTCCAGGCATGTCGTCGCCTGCTTCTCGATGGGAACATTATATACGTCTATTACGTTGTGTATCCTAACCTAACGCAACCTAACATCTGGGATGTAATATTTTACAACATTCCTGGCGTGTCGTTGCCTGCTTCTCGATGGGGACATAATATACGTCTATAACGTTGTATATCCTAACCCAACGCAACCTAACATCTGAGATGTAATATTTTACAACATTCCTGGCGTGTCGTCGCCTGCTTCTCGATGGGAACATTATATACGTCTATTACGTTGTGTATCCTAACCTAACGCAACCTAACATCTGGAATGTAATATTTTACAACATTCCTGGCATGTCGGCCCCTATTTCTCGGTGGGAATATTATATACGTCTATAACGTTATATTACCTAGCCTAAGGCAACCTAACATCTCGGATGTAATATTTGACAACATTCCTGGCGTGTTAGCCCGTACTTCTCGGTGGGAACATCATATACGTCTACAGCGATATATATCCTAACCGAAGGCAACCTAATATTTCGGATGTAATATTTTACAACATTCCTGGCATCCCGGTCCCTACATCTCGGTGGGATCATTCTATACGTCTATAACGATATATATCCTAGCCTAAGGCTACCTAACATCTCGGATATAATATTTTACAACATTCCTGGCGCTTCGGCCCCTACGTCTCGGTGGGAACATTCTATACGTCTATAGCGTTATATATTATAACCTAAGGGAACCTAACATCTCAGGTGTAATATTTTACAACATTCCTGTCATGTCGGTCCCTACTTCTCGGTGGGAACATTGTATACGTCTATAACGATATATATCCTAGCCTAAGGCAATCTAACATCTCGGATGTAATATTTTACAACATTCCTAGCGTGTCGTCGCCTGCTTCTTGATGGGGACATTATATACGTCTATAACGTTGTATATCCTAACCTAACGCAACCTAACATGTGGGATGCAATATTTTACAACATTCCTGGCATGTCGGTCCCTACGTCTCGGTGGGAACATTCTATGCCTCTATAGCGTTGTATATCCTAGCCTAAGGGAACCTAACATCTCAGGTGTAATACTTTACAACATTCCTGGCATGTCGGTCCCTACTTCTCGGTGGGAATATTGTATACGTCTATGGCGAAATATATCCTAACCGAAGGCAACCTGACATCTCGGATGTAATATTTTACAACATTCCTGGCATGTCGGTTCCTACTTCTCGGTGGGAACATTGTATACGGCTATAACGATATATATCCTAGCCTAAGGCAATCTAACATCTCGGGTATAATATTTTACAACATCCCTGACGCGTCGCCGCCTTCTTCTGGATGGGGACATTATATACGCCTATAACGTTGTATATCCTAACCTAACGCAACCTAACATCGCGGATATAATATTTTACAAATTTCCTGGCATGTCGGTCCCTACGTCTCGGTGGGAACATTCTATACGTTTATAACGTTGTATATCCTAACCTAAGGGAACCTAACATTTCGGGTGTAATATTTTACAACATTCCTGACGCGTCGGCCCCTATCTCTGGGTGGGAACATGATATACGTCTATAACGTTATATATCCTACCCTAAGGCGACCTAACATGTCGAATGTAGTATTTTACAACATTCCTGGCGTGTCGTCGCCTGCTTCTCGATGGGGACATTATATACGTCTATAACGTTATATATCCTAGACTAAAACAACCTAACATGTCGAATGTAATATTTTACAACATTCCTGGCGACTCCTCGCCTACTTCTCGATGGGAACATTATATACGTCTATAACGTTATATATCCTAACCGAAGGCACCCTAACATCTCGCATGTAATAGTTGACAACATTCCTGGCGTGTCCGCCCGTTCTTCTCGGTGGGAACGTTATATACGTCTATAACGTTATATATCCTAACCCAACGCAACCTAACATCTGGGATGTAATATTTTACAACATTCCTGGCGTGTCGTAGCCTGCTTCTCGATGGGGACATTATATACGTCTATAACGTTGTATATCCTAACCTAACGCAACCTAACATATGGGATGTAATATTTTACAACATTCCTGGCGTGTCGTCGCCTACTTCTCGATGGGGCCATTATATACATCTATAACGTTGTATATGCGAACCTAAGGCAACCTAACATCTCGAATGTAATGTTTTACAACATTCCTGGCATGTCAGTCCGTACTTCTCGGTGGGAACATTGTATACGTCTATAACGATATATGTCCTAGCCTAAGGCAACATAACATCTGGGATGTAATATTTCACAACATTCCTGGCGTGTCGTCGCCTACTTCTCGATGGGGCCAGTATATACATCTATAACGTTGTATATGCGAACCTAAGGCAACCTAACATCTCGAATGTAATGTTTTACAACATTCCTGGCATGTCAGTCCCCACGTCTCGGTGGGAACATTGTATACGTCTATAACGTTATATATCCTAGCCTAGGGCGACCTAACATGTCGAATGTAATATTTTACATCATTCCAGGCATGTCGTCGCCTGCTTCTCGATGGGAACATTATATACGTCTATTACGTTGTGTATCCTAACCCAACGCAACCTAACATCTGAGATGTAATATTTTACAACATTCCTGGCGTGTCGTCGCCTGCTTCTCGATGGGAACATTATATACGTCTATTACGTTGTGTATCCTAACCTAACGCAACCTAACATCTGGGATGTAATATTTTACAACATTCCTGGCGTGTCGTTGCCTGCTTCTCGATGGGGACATAATATACGTCTATAACGTTGTATATCCTAACCCAACGCAACCTAACATTTGGGATGTAATATTTTACAACATTCCTGGCGTGTCGTCGCCTACTTCTGGATGGGGTCATTATATACATCTATAACATTGTATATCCTAACCTAAGGCAACCTATCATTTCGGATGTAATATTTTATAACATTCCTGGCGTGTCGTCGCCTGCTTCTCGATGGGGACATAATATACGTCTATAACGTTGTATATCCTAACCTAACGCAACCTAACATCTGGGACGTAATATTTTACAACATTCCTGGCGTGTCGTCGCTTACTTCTGGATGGGGACATTATATATATCTATACCATGGTATATCCTAGCCTAAGGCAACCTAACATCTCGGATGTAATATTTGACAACATTCCTAGCATGTCGGTCCCTACTTCTCGGTGGGAACATTCTATACGTCTATAACGTTGTATATCCTAACCTAACGCAACCTAACATCTGGGATGTAATATTTTACAACATTCCTGGCATGTCGGCCCCTATTTCTCGGTGGGAATATTATATACGTCTATAACGTTATATATCCTAGCCTAAGGCAACCTAACATCTCGGATGTAATATTTGACAACATTCCTGGCGTGTTAGCCCGTACTTCTCGGTGGGAACATCATATACGTCTACAGCGATATATATCCTAACCGAAGGCAACCTAATATTTCGGATGTAATATTTTACAACATTCCTGGCATCCCGGTCCCTACATCTCGGTGGGATCATTCTATACGTCTATAACGATATATATCCTAGCCTAAGGCTGCCTAACATCTCGGATGTAATATTTTACAACATTCCTGGCGCTTCGGCCCCTACGTCTCGGTGGGAACATTCTATGCGTCTATAGCGTTGTATATTATAACCTAAGGGAACCTAACATCTCAGGTGTAATATTTTACAACATTCCTGTCATGTCGGTCCCTACTTCTCGGTGGGAACATTGTATACGTCTATAACGATATATATCCTAGCCTAAGGCAATCTAACATCTCGGATGTAATATTTTACAACATTCCTAGCGTGTCGTCGCCTGCTTCTTGATGGGGACATTATATACGTCTATAACGTTGTATATCCTAACCTAACGCAACCTAACATGTGGGATGCAATATTTTACAACATTCCTGGCATGTCGGTCCCTACGTCTCGGTGGGAACATTCTATGCGTCTATAGCGTTGTATATCCTAGCCTAAGGGAACCTAACATCTCAGGTGTAATACTTTACAACATTCCTGGCATGTCGGTCCCTACTTCTCGGTGGGAATATTGTATACGTCTATGGCGAAATATATCCTAACCGAAGGCAACCTGACATCTCGGATGTAATATTTTACAACATTCCTGGCATGTCGGTTCCTACTTCTCGGTGGGAACATTGTATACGGCTATAACGATATATATCCTAGCCTAAGGAAATCTAACATCTCGGGTATAATATTTTACAACATTCCTGACGCGTCGTCGCCTTCTTCTGGATGGGGACATTATATACGCCTATAACGTTGTATATCCTAACCTAACGCAACCTAACATCGGGGATATAATATTTTACAAATTTCCTGGCATGTCGGTCCCTACGTCTCGGTGGGAACATTCTATACGTTTATAACGTTGTATATCCTAACCTAAGGGAACCTAACATTTCGGGTGTAATATTTTACAACATTCCTGACGCGTCGGCCCCTATTTCTGGGTGGGAACATGATATACGTCTATAACGTTATATATCCTACCCTAAGGCGACCTAACATGTCGAATGTAGTATTTTACAACATTCCTGGCGTGTCGTCGCCTGCTTCTCGATGGGGACATTATATACGTCTATAACGTTGTATATCCTAACCTAACGCAACCTAACATCTGGGACGTAATATTTTACAACATTCCTGGCGCGTCGTCGCCTACATCTCGGTGGGAAAATTATATACGTCTATAACGTTATATATCCTAACCTAAGGGAACCTAACATCTCGGATGTAATAGTTGACAACAATCCTGGCGTGTCGGCCCGTACTTCTCGGTGGGAACATTATATACGTCTATAACGTTGTATATCCTAACCTAACGCAATCTAACTTCTGGGATGTAAAGTTTTACAACATTACTGGCATGTCGGTCAATACGTCTCGGTGGGAACGTTATATACGTCTATAACGATATATATCCTAACCTAAGGCAACCTAACATCTCGGGTGTAATATTTTACAACATTCCTGACGCATCGGCCCCTATTTCGCGGTGGGAACATTATATACGTCTATAACGTTACATATCCTAGCCTAAGGCAACCTAACATCTCGGATGTAATATTTTACAACATTCCTGGCATGTCGGTGACTACGTCTCCGTGGTAACATTATATACGTCTATAACGTTATATATCCTAGACTAAAACAACCTAACATGTCGAATGTAATATTTTACAACATTCTGGCGTGTCGTCGCCTGCTCCTCGATGGGGACATTATATACGTCTATAACGTTGTATATCCTAACCTAACGCAACCTAACATCTGGGATGTAATATTTTACACCATTCCTGGCATGTCCGTCCCTACGTCTCGGTGGTAACATTATATTCGTCTATAACGTTATATATCCTAGACTAAAACAACCTAACATGTCGAATGTAATATTTTACAACATTCCTGGCGTGTCGTCGCCTACTTCTCGATGGGAACATTATATACGTCTATAACGTTATATATCAGATCCTAAGGCAACCTAACTTCTCTACCGTATATTTTACAACATTCCTGGCGTGTCGTCGCCTACTTCTCGATGGGGACATTATATACATCTATAACGTTGTATATCCTAACCTAACGCAACCTAACATCTGGGATGTAATATTTTACAACATTCCTGGCATGACGGGCCCTACGTCTCGGTGGGAACATTCTATACGTCCATAGCGTTGTATATCCTAACTAAGGGAACCTAACATCTCGGGTGTAATATTTTACTACATTCCTGGCGCGCCGGCCACTACTTCTCGGTGGCAACATTATATACTTCTATAACGTTATATGTCCTAACGTACGGAAACATAACATCTCGGATGTAATATTTTACAACATGCCTGGCGTGTCGGCCCCTAATTCTCGGTGGGAACATTATATAACTCAATAACCTTATATATCCTAACCTAAGGCAACCTAATATCTGGGATGTTATATTTTACTACCTTCCTGGCACGTTGGCCCCTACTTCTCGGTGGGAACATTATATACGTCTATAACGCTATATATACTATCATAAGGCAACCTAACATCCCGGATGTAATATTTTCTAGCATTTCTGTCGTGTCGGTACTTACTTCTCGGTGGGAGCATTATATACGTCTATAACGCAACATGTCCTAGCCTAAGGCAACCTAACATGTCGAGCGTAATGTTTTACAACATTCCTGGCTCGTCGGCCCCTACTTCTCGGAGGGAAAGTTATTTACGACTATAACGCTATATCCTAGCCTAAGGTAACCTAACATGTCGAATGTTATATTTTACAACATTCCTGGCATGTCGGTCCCTACTTCTCGGTGGGAACATAATATACGTCTATAACGCTATATATCCTAACTTAAGGTAAACCAAAACCTAGGATGTAATAATTTAAAACATTCCTGGCGTGTCGGCGCCTACATCTCGGTTGGGACTTTATATACGTCTATAACGTTATATATCCAAACATAAGACAACCTAATATATCTGCTGTAATATTTTGCAACATTCCTGGCATGCCGGTCCCTACGTATCGGTGGGAACATTCTATACGTCTATAACGTTGTATATCCTAACCTAAGGGTACCTAACTTCTAGGGTGTAATACTTTACAACATTCCTGACGCGTCGGCCCCTATTTGTCGGTGGGAACATTATATACGTCTATAACGTTATATATCCTAGCCTAAGGCGACCTAACATGTCGTATGTAATATTTTACATCACTCCTGCCGTGTAGTCGCCTGCTTCTCGATGGGAACATTATATACGTCTATAACGTTGTGTATCCTAACCTAACGCATCCTAACACCTGGGATGTAATATTCCTGGCATGTCGGTGCCTACGTCTCGGTGGGAACATTATATACGTCTATAACGATATATATCCTAACCTAAGGCAACCTAACTCCTCGGATGTAATAGTTGACAACATTCCTGGCGTGTAGGCCCGTACTCCTCGGTGGGAACATTGTATACGTCTATAACGTTATATATCCTAGCCTAGGGCGACCTAACATGTCGAATGTAATATTTTACATCATTCCTGACGTGTCGTCTCCTGCTTCTCGATGGGGACATTATATACGTATATAATGTTGTATATCCTAACCTAATGCAACCTAACATCTGGGATGTAATATTTTACAACATTCCTGGCGTGTCGTTGCCTGCTTCTCGATGAGGACATAATATACGTCTATAACGTTGTATATCCTAACCCAACGCAACCTAACATCTGGGATGTAATATTTTACAACATTCCTCGCGTGTCGTCGCCTACTTCTGGATGGGGTCATTATATACATCTATAACGTTTTATATCCTAACCTAAGGGAACCTAACATCTCGGGTGTACTATTTTACAACATTCCTGACGCGTCGGCCCCTATTTTTCGGTGGGAACATTGTATATGTCTATAACGATATATATCCTAGCCTAAGGCAACCTAACATCTTGGATGTAATATTTTACATCATTCTGGCGTGTCGCCGCCTGCTTCTCCATGGGGACATTATATATGTCTATAACGTTGTATATCCTAACCTAACGCAACCTAACGTTTGGGATGTAATATTTTACAACATTCCTGGCATGTCGGTGCCTACGTCTCGGTGGGAACATTATATACGTCTATAACGATATATATCCTAACCTAAGGCAACCTAACTCCTCGGATGTAATATTTGACAACATTCCTGGCGTGTCGTCGCCTGCTTCTCGATGGGGACATAATATACGTCTATAACGTTGTATATCCTAACCTAACGCAACGTAACATCTGGGATGTAATATTTTACAACATTCCTGGCGTGTCGTCGCCTGCTTCTCGATGGGGAAATAATATACGTCTATAACGTTGTATATCCTAACCCAACGCAACCTAACATCTGGGATGTAATATTTTACAACATTCCTGGCGTGTCGTCGCCTACTTCTGGATGGGGTCTTTATATACATCTATAACGTTGTAGATCCTAACCTAACGCAACCTAACATCTCGGATGTAATATTTTACAACATTCCTAGATTGTCGGACCCTAAATCACGGTGGAAACATACTATACGTCTATAACGTTGTATATCCTAACCTAAGGGAACCTAACATCTCGGATGTAATATTTTACATCATTCTGGCGTGTCGTCGCCTGCTTCTCCATGGGGACGTTATATACATCTATAACATTGTATATCCTAACCTAAGGCAACCTAACATCTCGGATGTAATATTTTACAACACTCCTGGCATATCTCTCCCTACTTCTCGGTGGAAAAATTGTATACGTCTATAACGATATATATCCTAGCCTAAGGCAACCTAACATCTCGGACGTAATATTTTACAACATTCTGGCGTGTCGTCGCCTGCTTCTCGATGGGGTCATTATATACATCTATAACGTTGTATATCCTAACCTAAGGCAACCTAACATCTCGGATGTAATATTTTATAACATTCCTGGCGTTTCGTCGCCTGCTTCTCGAGGGGGACATTATATACGTCTATAACGTTGGATATCCTAACCTAACGCAACCTAACATCTCGGATGCAATATCTTACAACATTCCTAGATTGTCGGACCATACATCTCGGTGGGAACATACTATACGTCTATAACGTTGTATATCCTAACCTAAGGGAACCTAACATCTCGGGTGTAACATTTTACAACATTCCTGACGTGTCGGCCCCTATCTTTCGGTGGGAACATTGTATACGTCTATAACGATATATATCCTAGCCTAAGGCAACCTAACATCTCGGATGTAATATTTTACAACATTCTGGCGTGTCGTCGCCTGCTTCTCGATGGGGACATTATATACGTCTATAACGATGTATATCCTAACCTAACGCAACCTAACATTTGGGATGTAATATTTTACAGCATTCAAGGCGTGTCGTCGCCTAATTCTCGATGGGGACATTATATACATCTATAACATTGTATATCCTAACCTAAGGCCACCTAACATGTCGAATGTAATATTTTACAACATTCCTGGCGTGTCGTCGCCTGCTTCTAGATGGGGACATTATATACGTCTATAATGTTGTATATCCTAGCCTAACGCAACCTAACATTTGGGATGTAATATTTTGCAACATTCCTGGCATGTCGGTGCCTACGTCTCGGTGGGAACATTATATACGTCTGTAAGGATATGTATCCTAACCTAAGGCAACCTAACTCCTCGGATGTAATATTTTACAACATTCCTGGCGTGTCCGCCCGTACTTCTCGGTGGGATCATTATATACGTCTATAACGTTATATATCCTAGCCTAGGGCGAACTAACATGTCGAATGTAAAATTTTACATCATTCCTGGCGTGTCGTCGCCTGCTATTCGATGGGAACATTATATACGTCTATGACGTTGTATATCCTAACCCAACGCAACCTAACATCTGGGATGTAATATTTTACAACATTCCTGGCGTGTCGTCGCCTGCTTCTCGATGGGGTCATAATATACGTCTATAACGTTGTATATCCTAACCTAACGCAACATAACACCTGGGATGTAATATTTTACTACATTCCTGGCGTGTCGTCGCCTACTTCTGGATGGTGTCATTATATACATCTGTAACGTTGTATATCCTAACCTAAGGCAACCTAACATCTCGGATGTAATATCTTATAACATTCCTGGCGTGTCGTCGCCTGCTTCTCGATGGGGACATTATATACGTCTATAACGTTGTATATCCTAACCTAACGCAACCTAACATCTCGGATGTAATATTTTACAACATTCCTGGCATGTCGGTCCCTACATCTCGGTGGGAACATACTATACGTCTATAACGTTGTATATCCTAACCTAAGGGAACCTAACATCTCGGGTGTAATATTTTACAACATTCCTAACGCGTCGGTCCCTATTTTTCGGTGGGAACATTGTATACGTCTATAACGATATGTATCCTAGCCTAAGGCAACCTAACATCTCGGATGTAATATTTTACATCATTCTGGCGTGTCGTCGCCTGCTTCTCGATGGGGACATAATATACGTCTATAACGTTGTATATCCTAACCTAACGCAACCTAACATTTGGGATGTAATATTTTGCAACATTCCTGGCATGTCGGTGCCTACGTCTCGGTGGGAACATTATATACGTCTATAAGGATATGTATCCTAACCTAAGGCAACCTAACTCCTCGGATGTAATATTTTACAACATTCCTGGCGTGTCCGCCCGTACTTCTCGGTGGGATCATTATATACGTCTATAACGTTATATATCCTAGCCTAGGGCGAACTAACATGTCGAATGTAAAATTTTACATCATTCCTGGCGTGTCGTCGCCTGCTATTCGATGGGAACATTATATACGTCTATAACGTTGTATATCCTAACCCAACGCAACCTAACATCTGGGATGTAATATTTTACAACATTCCTGGCATGTCAGTCCCTACTTCTCGGTGGGAACATTATATACGTCTATAACGTTATGTATCATAACCTAAGGCAACCTAACCTCTCTACCGTATCATTTTACAACATTCCTAGCGTGACGGCGCCTACTTCCCGATGGGGACATTATATACGTCTATAACGTTATATATCGTAACGTAAGACAACATAGCATCTCGGATGTAATATTTTACAACATTCGTGGCATGTTGGTCCCTACGTCTCGGTGGGAACATTCTGTACGTCTATAATGTTGTATATCCTAGCCTAGGGCGAACCAACATGTCGAATGTAATATTTTATATCATTCCTGGCGTGTCGTCGCCTGCTATTCGATGGGAACATTATATACGTCTATAGCGTTGTATATCCTAACCTAACGCAACCTAACATCTGGGATGTAATATCTTACAACATTCCTGGCGTGTCGTCGCCTGCTTCTCGATGGGGACATAATATACGTCTATAACGTTGTATATCCTAACCTAACGCAACCTAACACCTGGGATGTAATATTTTACTACATTCCTGGCGTGTCGTCGCCTACTTCTGGATGGTGTCATTATATACATCTGTAACGTTGTATATCCTAACCTAAGGCAACCTAACATCTCGGATGTAATATCTTATAACATTCCTGGCGTGTCGTCGCCTGCTTCTCGATGGGGACATTATATACGTCTATAACGTTGTATATCCTAACCTAACGCAACCTAACATCTCGGATGTAATATTTTACAACATTCCTGGCATGTCGGTCCCTACATCTCGGTGGGAACATACTATACGTCTATAACGTTGTATATCCTAACCTAAGGGAACCTAACATCTCGGGTGTAATATTTTACAACATTCCTAACGCGTCGGTCCCTATTTTTCGGTGGGAACATTGTATACGTCTATAACGATATGTATCCTAGCCTAAGGCAACCTAACATCTCGGATGTACTATTTTACATCATTCTGGCGTGTCGTCGCCTGCTTCTCCATGGGGACATTATATACGTCTATAACGTTGTATATCCTAACCTAACGCAACCTAACATTTGGGATGTAATATTTTACAACATTCCTGGCGTTTCGTCGCCTACTTCTGGATGGGGCCATTATATACATCTATAACGTTGTATATCCTAACCTAACGCAACCTAACACCTGGTATGTAATATTTTACTACATTCCTGGCGTGTCGTCGCCTACTTCTGGATGGTGTCATTATATACATCTGTAACGTTGTATATCCTAACCTAAGGCAACCTAACATCTCGGATGTAATATCTTATAACATTCCTGGCGTGTCGTCGCCTGCTTCTCGATGGGGACATTATATACGTCTATAACGTTGTATATCCTAACCTAACGCAACCTAACATCTCGGATGTAATATTTTACAACATTCCTGGCATGTCGGTCCCTACATCTCGGTGGGAACATACTATACGTCTATAACGTTGTATATCCTAACCTAAGGGAACCTAACATCTCGGGTGTAATATTTTACAACATTCCTAACGCGTCGGTCCCTATTTTTCGGTGGGAACATTGTATACGTCTATAACGATATGTATCCTAGCCTAAGGCAACCTAACATCTCGGATGTAATATTTTACAACACTCCTGGCATATCTCTCCCTACTTCTCGGTGGAAAAATTGTATACGTCTATAACGATATATATCCTAGCCTAAGGCAACCTAACATCTCGGATGTAATATTTTACAACATTCTGGCGTGTCGTCGCCTGCTTCTCGATGGGGACATTATATACGTCTATAACGATGTATATCCTAACCTAACGCAACCTAACATTTGGGATGTAATATTTTACAACATTCCTGGCGTGTCGTCGCCTAATTCTCGATGGGGACATTATATACATCTATAACATTGTATATCCTAACCTAAGGCAACCTAACATCTCGGATGTAATATTTTACAACATTCCTGGCATATCGGTCCCTACTTCTCGGTCGAAACATTGTATACGTCTATAACGATATATATACTAGCCTAAGGCAACATAACTTATCGGATGTAATATTTTACAACATTCCTGGCGTGTCGTCGCCTACTTCTCGATGGGAACATTATATACGTCTATAACGTTATATATCAGATCCTAAGGCAACCTAACTTCTCTACCGTATATTTTACAACATTCCTGGCGTGTCGTCGCCTACTTCTCGATGGGGACATTATATACATCTATAACGTTGTATATCCTAACCTAACGCAACCTAACATCTGGGATGTAATATTTTACAACATTCCTGGCATGACGGGCCCTACGTCTCGGTGGGAACATTCTATACGTCCATAGCGTTGTATATCCTAACTAAGGGAACCTAACATCTCGGGTGTAATATTTTACTACATTCCTGGCGCGCCGGCCACTACTTCTCGGTGGCAACATTATATACTTCTATAACGTTATATGTCCTAACGTACGGAAACATAACATCTCGGATGTAATATTTTACAACATTCCTGGCGTGTCGGCCCCTAATTCTCGGTGGGAACATTATATAACTCAATAACCTTATATATCCTAACCTAAGGCAACCTAATATCTGGGATGTAATATTCCTGGCGTGTCGTCGCCTACTTCTGGATGGGGACATTATATACGTTTATAACGTTATATGTCCTAACCTAAGGCAACCTAACATCTCGGATGTAATAGTTGACAACATTCCTGGCGTGTCCGCCCGTACTTCTCGGCGGGAACATTATATACGTCTATAACGATATATATCCTAACCTAAGGCAACCTAACACCTCGCATGTAATAGTTGACAACATTCATGGCGTGTAGGCCCGTTCTTCTCGGTGGGAACATTGTATACGTCTATAGCGTTATATATCCTAGCCTAAGGCGACCTAACATGTCGAATGTAATATTTTGCAACATTCCTGGCGTGTCGTCGCCTGCTTCTAGATGGGGACATTATATACGTCTATAATGTTGTATATCCTAGCCTAACGCAACCTAATATCTGGGATGTAATATTTTACATCATTCCAGGCGTGTCGTCTCCTGCTTCTGGATGGAAACATTGTATACGTCTATAACGATATATATCCTAACCTAGGGCAACCTAACATTTCGGATGTAATAGTGGACAACATTCCTGGCGTGTCCGCCCGTACTTCTCGGTGGGAACACTATATACGTCCATAACGTTATTTATCCTAGCCTAGGGCCACCTAACATGTCGAATGTAATATTTTACAACATTCCTGGCGTGTCGTCGCCTGCTTCTCGATGGGGACATAATATACGTCTATAACGTTGTATATCCTAACCCAACGCAAACTAACATCTGGGATGTAACATTTTACAACATTCCTGGCGTGTCGTCGCCTACTTCTGGATGGAAACATTGTATACGTCTATAACGATATATATCCTAACCTAGGGCAACCTAACATTTCGGATGTAATAGTTGACAACATTCCTGGCGTGTCCGCCCGTACTTCTCGGTGGGAACATTATATACGTCTATAACGTTATATATCCTAGCCTAAGGCAACATATCATGCCGAATGTAATATTTTACAACATTCCTGGCGTGTCGTCGCCTGCTTCTCGATGGGGACATGATATACATCTATAACATTGTATATCCTAACCTAACGCAACCTAACATCTGGAATGTAATATTTTACGTTATTCCTGCCGTGTCGGCCCGTACTTCTCGGTGGGAACATCATATACGTCTATAACGTTATATATCCTAGCCTAAGGCAACCTAACAGCTCGGATATAATATTTTACTACATTCCTGGCGCGCCGGCCCCTTCTTCTCGGTGGCAACATTATATACTTCTATAACGTTATATGTCCTAACGTACGGAAACATAACATCTCGGTTGTAATATTTTACAACATTCCTGGCGTGTCGGCCCCTACTTCTCGGTGGGAACATTATATAAGTCAATAACCTTATATATCCTAACATAAGGCAACCTAATATCTGGGATGTTATATTTTACTACATTCCTGGCACGTTGGCCCCTACTTCTCGGTGGGAACATTATGTACGTCTATAACGCTATATATCCTAGCCTAAGGCGACCTAACATGTCGAATGTAATATTTTACAACATTCCTGGCGTGTCGTCGCCTGCTTCTCGATGGGGACATTATATACGTCTATAACGTTGTATATCCTAACCTAACGCAACCTAACATCTCGGATGTAATATTTTACAACATTCCTGGCATGTCGGTCCCTACATCTCGGTGGGAACATACTATACGTCTATAACGTTGTATATCCTAACCTAAGGGAACCTAACATCTCGGGTGTAATATTTTACAACATTCCTAACGCGTCGGTCCCTATTTTTCGGTGGGAACATTGTATACGTCTATAACGATATGTATCCTAGCCTAAGGCAACCTAACATCTCGGATGTAATATTTTACATCATTCTGGCGTGTCGTCGCCTGCTTCTCGATGGGGACATAATATACGTCTATAACGTTGTATATCCTAACCTAACGCAACCTAACATTTGGGATGTAATATTTTGCAACATTCCTGGCATGTCGGTGCCTACGTCTCGGTGGGAACATTATATACGTCTATAAGGATATGTATCCTAACCTAAGGCAACCTAACTCCTCGGATGTAATATTTTACAACATTCCTGGCGTGTCCGCCCGTACTTCTCGGTGGGAACACTATATACGTCTATAACGTTATATATCCTAGCCTAGGGCGAACTAACATGTCGAATGTAAAATTTTACATCATTCCTGGCGTGTCGTCGCCTGCTATTCGATGGGAACATTATATACGTCTATAACGTTGTATATCCTAACCCAACGCAACCTAACATCTGGGATGTAATATTTTACAACATTCCTGGCATGTCAGTCCCTACTTCTCGGTGGGAACATTATATACGTCTATAACGTTATGTATCATAACCTAAGGCAACCTAACCTCTCTACCGTATCATTTTACAACATTCCTAGCGTGACGGCGCCTACTTCCCGATGGGGACATTATATACGTCTATAACGTTATATATCATAACGTAAGACAACATAGCATCTCGGATGTAATATTTTACAACATTCGTGGCATGTTGGTCCCTACGTCTCGGTGGGAACATTCTGTACGTCTATAACGTTGTATATCCTAGCCTAGGGCGAACCAACATGTCGAATGTAATATTTTATATCATTCCTGGCGTGTCGTCGCCTGCTATTCGATGGGAACATTATATACGTCTATAGCGTTGTATATCCTAACCTAACGCAACCTAACATCTGGGATGTAATATCTTACAACATTCCTGGCGTGTCGTCGCCTGCTTCTCGATGGGGACATAATATACGTCTATAACGTTGTATATCCTAACCTAACGCAACCTAACACCTGGGATGTAATATTTTACTACATTCCTGGCGTGTCGTCGCCTACTTCTGGATGGTGTCATTATATACATCTGTAACGTTGTATATCCTAACCTAAGGCAACCTAACATCTCGGATGTAATATCTTATAACATTCCTGGCGTGTCGTCGCCTGCTTCTCGATGGGGACATTATATACGTCTATAACGTTGTATATCCTAACCTAACGCAACCTAACATCTCGGATGTAATATTTTACAACATTCCTGGCATGTCGGTCCCTACATCTCGGTGGGAACATACTATACGTCTATAACGTTGTATATCCTAACCTAAGGGAACCTAACATCTCGGGTGTAATATTTTACAACATTCCTAACGCGTCGGTCCCTATTTTTCGGTGGGAACATTGTATACGTCTATAACGATATGTATCCTAGCCTAAGGCAACCTAACATCTCGGATGTACTATTTTACATCATTCTGGCGTGTCGTCGCCTGCTTCTCCATGGGGACATTATATACGTCTATAACGTTGTATATCCTAACCTAACGCAACCTAACATTTGGGATGTAATATTTTACAACATTCCTGGCGTTTCGTCGCCTACTTCTGGATGGGGCCATTATATACATCTATAACGTTGTATATCCTAACCTAACGCAACCTAACACCTGGTATGTAATATTTTACTACATTCCTGGCGTGTCGTCGCCTACTTCTGGATGGTGTCATTATATACATCTGTAACGTTGTATATCCTAACCTAAGGCAACCTAACATCTCGGATGTAATATCTTATAACATTCCTGGCGTGTCGTCGCCTGCTTCTCGATGGGGACATTATA
Organism: Xylocopa violacea; assembly: GCA_963969225.1. Classification (NCBI taxonomy): domain Eukaryota; kingdom Metazoa; phylum Arthropoda; class Insecta; order Hymenoptera; family Apidae; genus Xylocopa; species Xylocopa violacea. The sequence goes on from CAXAJV010000835.1 coordinate 4,436,665, forward strand.
TACGTCTATAACGTTGTATATCCTAACCTAACGCAACCTAACATCTCGGATGTAATATTTTACAACATTCCTGGCATGTCGGTCCCTACATCTCGGTGGGAACATACTATACGTCTATAACGTTGTATATCCTAACCTAAGGGAACCTAACATCTCGGGTGTAATATTTTACAACATTCCTAACGCGTCGGTCCCTATTTTTCGGTGGGAACATTGTATACGTCTATAACGATATGTATCCTAGCCTAAGGCAACCTAACATCTCGGATGTAATATTTTACAACACTCCTGGCATATCTCTCCCTACTTCTCGGTGGAAAAATTGTATACGTCTATAACGATATATATCCTAGCCTAAGGCAACCTAACATCTCGGATGTAATATTTTACAACATTCTGGCGTGTCGTCGCCTGCTTCTCGATGGGGACATTATATACGTCTATAACGATGTATATCCTAACCTAACGCAACCTAACATTTGGGATGTAATATTTTACAACATTCCTGGCGTGTCGTCGCCTAATTCTCGATGGGGACATTATATACATCTATAACATTGTATATCCTAACCTAAGGCAACCTAACATCTCGGATGTAATATTTTACAACATTCCTGGCATATCGGTCCCTACTTCTCGGTCGAAACATTGTATACGTCTATAACGATATATATACTAGCCTAAGGCAACATAACTTATCGGATGTAATATTTTACAACATTCCTGGCGTGTCGTCGCCTACTTCTCGATGGGAACATTATATACGTCTATAACGTTATATATCAGATCCTAAGGCAACCTAACTTCTCTACCGTATATTTTACAACATTCCTGGCGTGTCGTCGCCTACTTCTCGATGGGGACATTATATACATCTATAACGTTGTATATCCTAACCTAACGCAACCTAACATCTGGGATGTAATATTTTACAACATTCCTTGCATGACGGGCCCTACGTCTCGGTGGGAACATTCTATACGTCCATAGCGTTGTATATCCTAACTAAGGGAACCTAACATCTCGGGTGTAATATTTTACTACATTCCTGGCGCGCCGGCCACTACTTCTCGGTGGCAACATTATATACTTCTATAACGTTATATGTCCTAACGTACGGAAACATAACATCTCGGATGTAATATTTTACAACATTCCTGGCGTGTCGGCCCCTAATTCTCGGTGGGAACATTATATAACTCAATAACCTTATATATCCTAACCTAAGGCAACCTAATATCTGGGATGTAATATTCCTGGCGTGTCGTCGCCTACTTCTGGATGGGGACATTATATACGTTTATAACGTTATATGTCCTAACCTAAGGCAACCTAACATCTCGGATGTAATAGTTGACAACATTCCTGGCGTGTCCGCCCGTACTTCTCGGCGGGAACATTATATACGTCTATAACGATATATATCCTAACCTAAGGCAACCTAACACCTCGCATGTAATAGTTGACAACATTCATGGCGTGTAGGCCCGTTCTTCTCGGTGGGAACATTGTATACGTCTATAGCGTTATATATCCTAGCCTAAGGCGACCTAACATGTCGAATGTAATATTTTGCAACATTCCTGGCGTGTCGTCGCCTGCTTCTAGATGGGGACATTATATACGTCTATAATGTTGTATATCCTAGCCTAACGCAACCTAATATCTGGGATGTAATATTTTACATCATTCCAGGCGTGTCGTCTCCTGCTTCTGGATGGAAACATTGTATACGTCTATAACGATATATATCCTAACCTAGGGCAACCTAACATTTCGGATGTAATAGTGGACAACATTCCTGGCGTGTCCGCCCGTACTTCTCGGTGGGAACACTATATACGTCCATAACGTTATTTATCCTAGCCTAGGGCCACCTAACATGTCGAATGTAATATTTTACAACATTCCTGGCGTGTCGTCGCCTGCTTCTCGATGGGGACATAATATACGTCTATAACGTTGTATATCCTAACCCAACGCAAACTAACATCTGGGATGTAACATTTTACAACATTCCTGGCGTGTCGTCGCCTACTTCTGGATGGAAACATTGTATACGTCTATAACGATATATATCCTAACCTAGGGCAACCTAACATTTCGGATGTAATAGTTGACAACATTCCTGGCGTGTCCGCCCGTACTTCTCGGTGGGAACATTATATACGTCTATAACGTTATATATCCTAGCCTAAGGCAACATATCATGCCGAATGTAATATTTTACAACATTCCTGGCGTGTCGTCGCCTGCTTCTCGATGGGGACATGATATACATCTATAACATTGTATATCCTAACCTAACGCAACCTAACATCTGGAATGTAATATTTTACGTTATTCCTGCCGTGTCGGCCCGTACTTCTCGGTGGGAACATCATATACGTCTATAACGTTATATATCCTAGCCTAAGGCAACCTAACAGCTCGGATATAATATTTTACTACATTCCTGGCGCGCCGGCCCCTTCTTCTCGGTGGCAACATTATATACTTCTATAACGTTATATGTCCTAACGTACGGAAACATAACATCTCGGTTGTAATATTTTACAACATTCCTGGCGTGTCGTCGCCTGCTTCTCCATGGGGACGTAATATACATCTATAACATTGTATATCCTAACCTAAGGCAACCTAACATCTCGGATGTAATATTTTACAACACTCCTGGCATATCTCTCCCTACTTCTCGGTGGAAAAATTGTATACGTCTATAACGATATATATCCTAGCCTAAGGCAACCTAACATCTCGGATGTAATATTTTACAACATTCTGGCGTGTCTTCGCCTGCTTCTCGATGGGGTCATTATATACATCTATAACGTTGTATATCCTAACCTAAGGCAACCTAACATCTCGGATGTAATATTTTATAACATTCCTGGCGTGTCGTCGCCTGCTTCTCGATGGGGACATTATATACGTCTATAACGTTGGATATCCTAACCTAACGCAACCTAACATCTCGGATGCAATATCTTACAACATTCCTAGATTGTCGGACCATACATCTCGGTGGGAACATACTATACGTCTATAACGTTGTATATCCTAACCTAAGGGAACCTAAAATCTCGGGTGTAATATTTTACAACATTCCTGACGCGTCGGCCCCTATCTTTCGGTGGGAACATTGTATACGTCTATAACGATATATATCCTAGCCTAAGGCAACCTAACACCTCGGATGTAATAGTTGACAACATTCATGGCGTGTAGGCCCGTACTTCTCGGTGGGAACATTATATACGTCTATAACGTTATATATCCTAGCCTAAGGCCACCTAACATGTCGAATGTAATATTTTACAACATTCCTGGCGTGTCGTCGCCTGCTTCTAGATGGGGACATTATATACGTCTATAATGTTGTATATCCTAGCCTAACGCAACCTAACATTTGGGATGTAATATTTTGCAACATTCCTGGCATGTCGGTGCCTACGTCTCGGTGGGAACATTATATACGTCTATAAGGATATGTATCCTAACCTAAGGCAACCTAACTCCTCGGATGTAATATTTTACAACATTCCTGGCGTGTCCGCCCGTACTTCTCGGTGGGATCATTATATACGTCTATAACGTTATATATCCTAGCCTAGGGCGAACTAACATGTCGAATGTAAAATTTTACTTCATTCCTGGCGTGTCGTCGCCTGCTATTCGATGGGAACATTATATACGTCTATGACGTTGTATATCCTAACCCAACGCAACCTAACATCTGGGATGTAATATTTTACAACATTCCTGGCGTGTCGTCGCCTGCTTCTCGATGGGGACATAATATACGTCTATAACGTTGTATATCCTAACCTAACGCAACCTAACACCTGGTATGTAATATTTTACTACATTCCTGGCGTGTCGTCGCCTACTTCTGGATGGTGTCATTATATACATCTGTAACGTTGTATATCCTAACCTAAGGCAACCTAACATCTCGGATGTAATATCTTATAACATTCCTGGCGTGTCGTCGCCTGCTTCTCGATGGGGACATTATATACGTCTATAACGTTGTATATCCTAACCTAACGCAACCTAACATCTCGGATGTAATATTTTACAACATTCCTGGCATGTCGGTCCCTACATCTCGGTGGGAACATACTATACGTCTATAACGTTGTATATCCTAACCTAAGGGAACCTAACATCTCGGGTGTAATATTTTACAACATTCCTAACGCGTCGGTCCCTATTTTTCGGTGGGAACATTGTATACGTCTATAACGATATGTATCCTAGCCTAAGGCAACCTAACATCTCGGATGTAATATTTTACAACACTCCTGGCATATCTCTCCCTACTTCTCGGTGGAAAAATTGTATACGTCTATAACGATATATATCCTAGCCTAAGGCAACCTAACATCTCGGATGTAATATTTTACAACATTCTGGCGTGTCGTCGCCTGCTTCTCGATGGGGACATTATATACGTCTATAACGATGTATATCCTAACCTAACGCAACCTAACATTTGGGATGTAATATTTTACAACATTCCTGGCGTGTCGTCGCCTAATTCTCGATGGGGACATTATATACATCTATAACATTGTATATCCTAACCTAAGGCAACCTAACATCTCGGATGTAATATATTACAACATTCCTGGCATATCGGTCCCTACTTCTCGGTCGAAACATTGTATACGTCTATAACGATATATATACTAGCCTAAGGCAACATAACTTATCGGATGTAATATTTTACTACATTCCTGGCATGTCAGTCCCTACTTCTGGGTGGGAACATTATATACGTCTATAACGTTATGTATCATAACCTAAGGCAACCTAACCTCTCTACCGTATCATTATACAACATTCCTGGCGTGACGGCGCCTACTTCCCGATGGGGACATTATATATGTCTATAACGTTATATATCATAACGTAAGGCAACATAGCATCTCGGATGTAATATTTTACAACATTCCTGGCATGTTGGTCCCTACGTCTCTGTGGGAACATTCTGTACGTCTATAACGTTGTATATCCTAACCTAAGGGAACCTAACATCTAGGGTGTAATACTTTACAAAATTCCTGACGCGTCGGCCCCTGTTTGTCGGTGGGAACATTATATACGTCTATAACGTTATATATCCTAGCCTAAGGCGTCCTAACATGTCGAATGTAATATTTTACAACATTCCTGGCGTGTCATCGCCTACTTCTCGATGGGGACATTATATAAGTCTATAACGTTGTATATCCTAACCTAACGCAACCTAACATCTGGGATGTAATATTCCTGGCGTGTCGTCGCCTACTTCTGGATGGGGACATTATATACGTTTATAACGTTATATGTCCTAACCTAAGGCAACCTAACATCTCGGATGTAATAGTTGACAACATTCCTGGCGTGTCCGCCCGTACTTATCGGCGGGAACATTATATACCTCTATAACGATATATATCCTAACCTAAGGCAACCTAACACCTCGGATGTAATAGTTGACAACATTCATGGCGTGTAGGCCCGTTCTTCTCGGTGGGAACATTGTATACGTCTATAGCGTTATATATCCTAGCCTAAGGCGACCTAACATGTCGAATGTAATATTTTGCAACATTCCTGGCGTGTCGTCGCCTGCTTCTAGATGGGGACATTATATACGTCTATAATGTTGTATATCCTAGCCTAACGCAACCTAACATCTGGGATGTAATATTTTACATCATTCCAGGCGTGTCGTCTCCTGCTTCTGGATGGAAACATTGTATACGTCTATAACGATATATATCCTAATCTAGGGCAACCTAACATTTCGGATGTAATAGTTGACAACATTCCTGGCGTGTCCGCCCGTACTTCTCGGTGGGAACACTATATACGTCCATAACGTTATTTATCCTAGCCTAGGGCCACCTAACATGTCGAATGTAATATTTTACAACATTCCTGGCGTGTCGTCGCCTGCTTCTCGATGGGGACATAATATACGTCTATAACGTTGTATATCCTAACCCAACGCAAACTAACATCTGGGATGTAACATTTTACAACATTCCTGGCGTGTCGTCGCCTACTTCTGGATGGAAACATTGTATACGTCTATAACGATATATATCCTAACCTAGGGCAACCTAACATTTCGGATGTAATAGTTGACAACATTCCTGGCGTGTCCGCCCGTACTTCTCGGTGGGAACATTATATACGTCTATAACGTTATATATCCTAGCCTAAGGCAACATATCATGCCGAATGTAATATTTTACAACATTCCTGGCGTGTCGTCGCCTGCTTCTCGATGGGGACATTATATACGTCTATAACGTTGTATATCCTAACCTAACGCAACCTAACATCTCGGATGTAATATTTTACAACATTCCTGGCATGTCGGTCCCTACATCTCGGTGGGAACATACTATACGTCTATAACGTTGTATATCCTAACCTAAGGGAACCTAACATCTCGCGTGTAATATTTTAAAACATTCCTAACGCGTCGGTCCCTATTTTTCGGTGGGAACATTGTATACGTCTATAACGATATGTATCCTAGCCTAAGGCATCCTAACATCTCGGATGTAATATTTTACATCATTCTGGCGTGTCGTCGCCTGCTTCTCCATGGGGACATTATATACGTCTATAACGTTGTATATCCTAACCTAACGCAACCTAACATTTGGGATGTAATATTTTACAACATTCCTGGCGTGTCGGTGCCTACGTCTCGGTGGGAACATTATATACGTCTATAACGATATGTATCCTAACCTAAGGCAACCTAACCTCTCTACCGTATCATTATACAACATTCCTGGCGTGACGGCGCCTACTTCCCGATGGGGACATTATATATGTCTATAACGTTATATATCATAACGTAAGGCAACATAGCATCTCGGATGTAATATTTTACAACATTCCTGGCATGTTGGTCCCTACGTCTCTGTGGGAACATTCTGTACGTCTATAACGTTGTATATCCTAACCTAAGGGAACCTAACATCTAGGGTGTAATACTTTACAACATTCCTGACGCGTCGGCCCCTGTTTGTCGGTGGGAACATTATATACGTCTATAACGTTATATATCCTAGCCTAAGGCGTCCTAACATGTCGAATGTAATATTTTACAACATTCCTGGCGTGTCATCGCGTACTTCTCGATGGGGATATTATATAAGTCTATAACGTTGTATATCCTAACCTAACGCAACCTAACATCTGGGATGTAATATTCCTGGCGTGTCGTCGCCTACTTCTGGATGGGGACATTATATACGTTTATAACGTTATATGTCCTAACCTAAGGCAACCTAACATCTCGGATGTAATAGTTGACAACATTCCTGGCGTGTCCGCCCGTACTTCTCGGCGGGAACATTATATACGTCTATAACGATATATATCCTAACCTAAGGCAACCTAACACCTCGGATGTAATAGTTGACAACATTCATGGCGTGTAGGCCCGTTCTTCTCGGTGGGAACATTGTATACGTCTATAGCGTTATATATCCTATCCTAAGGCGACCTAACATGTCGAATGTAATATTTTGCAACATTCCTGGCGTGTCGTCGCCTGCTTCTAGATGGGGACATTATATACGTCTATAATGTTGTATATCCTAGCCTAACGCAACCTAACATCTGGGATGTAATATTTTACATCATTCCAGGCGTGTCGTCTCCTGCTTCTGGATGGAAACATTGTATACGTCTATAACGATATATATCCTAATCTAGGGCAACCTAACATTTCGGATGTAATAGTTGACAACATTCCTGGCGTGTCCGCCCGTACTTCTCGGTGGGAACACTATATACGTCCATAACGTTATTTATCCTAGCCTAGGGCCACCTAACATGTCGAATGTAATATTTTACAACATTCCTGGCGTGTCGTCGCCTGCTTCTCGATGGGGACATAATATACGTCTATAACGTTGTATATCCTAACCCAACGCAAACTAACATCTGGGATGTAACATTTTACAACATTCCTGGCGTGTCGTCGCCTACTTCTGGATGGAAACATTGTATACGTCTATAACGATATATATCCTAACCTAGGGCAACCTAACATTTCGGATGTAATAGTTGACAACATTCCTGGCGTGTCCGCCCGTACTTCTCGGTGGGAACATTATATACGTCTATAACGTTATATATCCTAGCCTAAGGCAACATATCATGCCGAATGTAATATTTTACAACATTCCTGGCGTGTCGTCGCCTGCTTCTCGATGGGGACATGATATACATCTATAACATTGTATATCCTAACCTAACGCAACCTAACATCTGGAATGTAATATTTTACGTTATTCCTGCCGTGTCGGCCCGTACTTCTCGGTGGGAACATCATATACGTCTATAACGTTATATATCCTAGCCTAAGGCAACCTAACAGCTCGGATATAATATTTTACTACATTCCTGGCGCGCCGGCCCCTTCTTCTCGGTGGCAACATTATATACTTCTATAACGTTATATGTCCTAACGTACGGAAACATAACATCTCGGATGTAATATTTTACAACATTCCTGGCGTGTCGGCCCCTACTTCTCGGTGGGAACATTATATAAGTCAATAACCTTATATATCCTAACATAAGGCAACCTAATATCTGGGATGTTATATTTTACTACATTCCTGGCACGTTGGCCCCTACTTCTCGGTGGGAACATTATGTACGTCTATAACGCTATATATCCTAGCCTAAGGCGACCTAACATGTCGAATGTAATATTTTACAACATACCTGGCGTGTCGTCGCCTGCTTCTCGATGGGGACATAATATACGTCTATAACGTTGTCTATCCTAACCTAACGCAACCTAACATTTGGGATGTAATATTTTACAACATTCCTGGCGTGTCGTCGCCTGCTTCTCGATGGGGACATAATATACGTCTATAACGTTGTATATCCTAACCTAATGCAACCTAACACCTGGGATGTAATATTTTACTACATTCCTGGCGTGTCGTCGCCTACTTCTGGATGGTGTCATTATATACATCTGTAACGTTGTATATCCTAACCTAAGGCAACCTAACATCTCGGATGTAATATCTTATAACATTCCTGGCGTGTCGTCGCCTGCTTCTCGATGGGGACATTATATACGTCTATAACGTTGTATATCCTAACCTAACGCAACCTAACATCTCGGATGTAATATTTTACAACATTCCTGGCATGTCGGTCCCTACATCTCGGTGGGAACATACTATACGTCTATAACGTTGTATATCCTAACCTAAGGGAACCTAACATCTCGCGTGTAATATTTTACAACATTCCTAACGCGTCGGTCCCTATTTTTCGGTGGGAACATTGTATACGTCTATAACGATATGTATCCTAGCCTAAGGCAACCTAACATCTCGGATGTAATATTTTACATCATTCTGGCGTGTCGTCGCCTGCTTCTCCATGGGGACATTATATACGTCTATAACGTTGTATATCCTAACCTAACGCAACCTAACATTTGGGATGTAATACTTTACAACATTCCTGACGCGTCGGCCCCTGTTTGTCGGTGGGAACATTATATACGTCTATAACGTTATATATCCTAGCCTAAGGCGTCCTAACATGTCGAATGTAATATTTTACAACATTCCTGGCGTGTCATCGCCTACTTCTCGGTGGGGATATTATATAAGTCTATAACGTTGTATATCCTAACCTAACGCAACCTAACATCTGGGATGTAATATCCCTGGCGTATCGTCGCCTACTTCTGGATGGGGACATTATATACGTTTATAACGTTATATGTCCTAACCTAAGGCAACCTAACATCTCGGATGTAATAGTTGACAACATTCCTGGCGTGTCCGCCCGTACTTCTCGGTGGGAACACTATATACGTCCATAACGTTATTTATCCTAGCCTAGGGCCACCTAACATGTCGAATGTAATATTTTACAACATTCCTGGCGTGTCGTCGCCTGCTTCTCGATGGGGACATAATATACGTCTATAACGTAGTATATCCTAACCCAACGCGAACTAACATCTGGGATGTAACATTTTACAACATTCCTGGCGTGTCATCGCCTACTTCTCGATGGGGATATTATATAAGTCTATAACGTTGTATATCCTAACCTAACGCAACCTAACATCTGGGATGTAATATTCCTGGCGTGTCGTCACCTACTTCTGGATGGGGACATTATATACGTTTATAACGTTATATGTCCTAACCTAAGGCAACCTAACATCTCGGATGTAATAGTTGACAACATTCCTGGCGTGTCCGCCCGTACTTCTCGGCGGGAACATTATATACGTCTATAACGATATATATCCTAACCTAAGGCAACCTAACACCTCGGATGTAATAGTTGACAACATTCATGGCGTGTAGGCCCGTTCTTCTCGGTGGGAACATTGTATACGTCTATAGCGTTATATATCCTAGCCTAAGGCGACCTAACATGTCGAATGTAATATTTTGCAACATTCCTGGCGTTTTGTCGCCTGCTTCTAGATGGGGACATTATATACGTCTATAATGTTGTATATCCTAGCCTAACGCAACGTAACATATGGGATGTAATATTTTACATCATTCCAGGCGTGTCGTCTCCTGCTTCTCGATGGGGACATAATATACATCTATAACGTAGTATATCCTAACCCAACGCAAACTAACATCTGGGATGTAACATTTTACAACATTCCTGGCGTGTCGTAGCCTACTTCTGGATGGAAACATTGTATACGTCTATAACGATATATATCCTAACCTAGGGCAACCTAACATTTCGGATGTAATATCTTATAACAGTCCTGGCGTGTCCGCCCGTACTTCTCGGTGGGAACATTATCTAGGTCTATAACGTTATATATCCTAGCCTAAGGCAACATAACATGCCGAATGTATTATTTTACAACATTCCTGGCGTGTCGTCGCCTACTTCTGGATGGTGTCATTATATACATCTGTAACGTTGTATATCCTAACCTAAGGCAACCTAACATCTCGGATGTAATATCTTATAACATTCCTGGCGTGTCGTCGCCTGCTTCTCGATGGGGACATTATATACGTCTATAACGATGTATATCCTAACCTAACGCAACCTAACATTTGGGATGTAATATTTTACAACATTCCTGGCGTGTCGTCGCCTAATTCTCGATGGGGACATTATATACATCTATAACATTGTATATCCTAACCTAAGGCAACCTAACATCTCGGATGTAATATTTTACAACATTCCTGGCATATCGGTCCCTACTTCTCGGTGGGAACATTATATACGTCTATAACGTTATGTATCATAACCTAAGGCAACCTAACCTCTCTACCGTATCATTATACAACATTCCTAGCGTGACGGAGCCTACTTCCCGATGGGGACATTATATATGTCTATAACGTTATATATCATAACGTAAGGCAACATAGCATCTCGGATGTAATATTTTACAACATTCCTGGCATGTTGGTCCCTACGTCTCTGTGGGAACATTCTGTACGTCTATAACGTTGTATATCCTAACCTAAGGGAACCTAACATCTAGGGTGTAATACTTTACAACATTCCTGACGCGTCGGCCCCTGTTTGTCGGTGGGAACATTATATACGTCTATAACGTTATATATCCTAGCCTAAGGCGTCCTAACATGTCGAATGTAATATTTTACAACATTCCTGGCGTGTCATCGCCTACTTCTCGATGGGGATATTATATAAGTCTATAACGTTGTATATCCTAACCTAACGCAACCTAACATCTGGGATGTAATATTCCTGGCGTGTCGTCGCCTACTTCTGGATGGGGACATTATATACGTTTATAACGTTATATGTCCTAACCTAAGGCAACCTAACATCTCGGATGTAATAGTTGACAACATTCCTGGCGTGTCCGCCCGTACTTCTCGGCGGGAACATTATATACGTCTATAACGATATATATCCTAACCTAAGGCAACCTAACACCTCGGATGTAATAGTTGACAACATTCATGGCGTGTAGGCCCGTTCTTCTCGGTGGGAACATTGTATACGTCTATAGCGTTATATATCCTATCCTAAGGCGACCTAACATGTCGAATGTAATATTTTGCAACATTCCTGGCGTGTTGTCGCCTGCTTCTAGATGGGGACATTATATACGTCTATAATGTTGTATATCCTAGCCTAACGCAACCTAACATCTGGGATGTAATATTTTACATCATTCCAGGCGTGTCGTCTCCTGCTTCTGGATGGAAACATTGTATACGTCTATAACGATATATATCCTAACCTAGGGCAACCTAACATTTCGGATGTAATAGTTGACAACATTCCTGGCGTGTCCGCCCGTACTTCTCGGTGGGAACACTATATACGTCCATAACGTTATTTATCCTAGCCTAGGGCCACCTAACATGTCGAATGTAATATTTTACAACATTCCTGGCGTGTCGTCGCCTGCTTCTCGATGGGGACATAATATACGTCTATAACGTTGTATATCCTAACCCAACGCAAACTAACATCTGGGATGTAACATTTTACAACATTCCTGGCGTGTCGTCGCCTACTTCTGGATGGAAACATTGTATACGTCTATAACGATATATATCCTAACCTAGGGCAACCTAACATTTCGGATGTAATAGTTGACAACATTCCTGGCGTGTCCGCCCGTACTTCTCGGTGGGAACATTATATACGTCTATAACGTTATATATCCTAGCCTAAGGCAACATATCATGCCGAATGTAATATTTTACAACATTCCTGGCGTGTCGTCGCCTGCTTCTCGATGGGGACATGATATACATCTATAACATTGTATATCCTAACCTAACGCAACCTAACATCTGGAATGTAATATTTTACGTTATTCCTGCCGTGTCGGCCCGTACTTCTCGGTGGGAACATCATATACGTCTATAACGTTATATATCCTAGCCTAAGGCAACCTAACAGCTCGGATATAATATTTTACTACATTCCTGGCGCGCCGGCCCCTTCTTCTCGGTGGCAACATTATATACTTCTATAACGTTATATGTCCTAACGTACGGAAACATAACATCTCGGATGTAATATTTTACAACATTCCTGGCGTGTCGGCCCCTACTTCTCGGTGGGAACATTATATAAGTCAATAACCTTATATATCCTAACATAAGGCAACCTAATATCTGCGATGTTATATTTTACTACATTCCTGGCACGTTGGCCCCTACTTCTCGGTGGGAACATTATGTACGTCTATAACGCTATATATCCTAGCCTAAGGCGACCTAACATGTCGAATGTAATATTTTACAACATACCTGGCGTGTCGTCGCCTGCTTCTCGATGGGGACATAATATAAGTCTATAACGTTGTCTATCCTAACCTAACGCAACCTAACATTTGGGATGTAATATTTTACAACATTCCTGGCGTGTCGTCGCCTGCTTCTCGATGGGGACATAATATAGGTCTATAACGTTGTATATCCTAACCTAACGCAACCTAACACCTGGGATGTAATATTTTACTACATTCCTGGCGTGTCGTCGCCTACTTCTGGATGGTGTCATTATATACATCTGTAACGTTGTATATCCTAACCTAAGGCAACCTAACATCTCGGATGTAATATCTTATAACATTCCTGGCGTGTCGTCGCCTGCTTCTCGATGGGGACATTATATACGTCTATAACGTTGTATATCCTAACCTAACGCAACCTAACATCTCGGATGTAATATTTTACAACATTCCTGGCATGTCGGTCCCTACATCTCGGTGGGAACATACTATACGTCTATAACGTTGTATATCCTAACCTAAGGGAACCTAACATCTCACGTGTAATATTTTACAACATTCCTAACGCGTCGGTCCCTATTTTTCGGTGGGAACATTGTATACGTCTATAACGATATGTATCCTAGCCTAAGGCAACCTAACATCTCGGATGTAATATTTTACATCATTCTGGCGTGTCGTCGCCTGCTTCTCCATGGGGACATTATATACGTCTATAACGTTGTATATCCTAACCTAACGCAACCTAACATTTGGGATGTAATATTTTACAACATTCCTGGCGTGTCGGTGCCTACGTCTCGGTGGGAACATTATATACGTCTATAACGATATGTATCCTAACCTAAGGCAACCTAACACCTCGGATGTAATATTTTACAACATTCCTGGCGTTTCCGCCCGTACTTCTCGGTGGGATCATTATATACGTCTATAACGTTATATATCATAGCCTAGGGCGAACTAACATGTCGAATGTAAAATTTTACATCATTCCTGGCGTGTCGTCGCCTGCTATTCGATGGGAACATTATATATACGTCTGTAACGTTGTATATCCTAACCCAACGGAACCTAACATCTGGGATGTAATATTTTACATCATTCCTGGCGTGTCGTCGCCTAATTCTCGATGGGGACATTATATACATCTATAACATTGTATATCCTAACCTAAGGCAACCTAACATCTCGGATGTAATATTTTACAACACTCCTGGCATATCGGTCCCTACTTCTCGGTGGAAACATTGTATACGTCTATAACGATATATATACTAGCCTAAGGCAACATAACTTATCGGATGTAATATTTTACTACATTCCTGGCATGTCAGTCCCTACTTCTCGGTGGGAACATTATATACGTCTATAACGTTATGTATCATAACCTAAGGCAACCTAACCTCTCTACCGTATCATCATACAACATTCCTGGCGTGACGGCGCCTACTTCCCGATGGGGACATTATATATGTCTATAACGTTATATATCATAACGTAAGGCAACATAGCATCTCGGATGTAATATTTTACAACATTCCTGGCATGTTGGTCCCTACGTCTCTGTGGGAACATTCTGTACGTCTATAACGTTGTATATCCTAACCTAAGGGAACCTAACATCTAGGGTGTAATACTTTACAACATTCCTGACGCGTCGGCCCCTGTTTGTCGGTGGGAACATTATATACGTCTATAACGTTATATATCCTAGCCTAAGGCGTCCTAACATGTCGAATGTAATATTTTACAACATTCCTGGCGTGTCATCGCCTACTTCTCGGTGGGGATATTATATAAGTCTATAACGTTGTATATCCTAACCTAACGCAACCTAACATCTGGGATGTAATATTCCTGGCGTGTCGTCGCCTACTTCTGGATGGGGACATTATATACGTTTATAACGTTATATGTCCTAACCTAAGGCAACCTAACATCTCGGATGTAATAGTTGACAACATTCCTGGCGTGTCCGCCCGTACTTCTCGGCGGGAACATTATATACGTCTATAACGATATATATCCTAACCTAAGGCAACCTAACACCTCGGATGTAATAGTTGACAACATTCATGTCGTGTAGGCCCGTTCTTCTCGGTGGGAACATTGTATACGTCTATAGCGTTATATATCCTAGCCTAAGGCGACCTAACATGTCGAATGTAATATTTTGCAACATTCCTGGCGTTTCGTCGCCTGCTTCTAGATGGGGACATTATATACGTCTATAATGTTGTATATCCTAGCCTAACGCAACCTAACATCTGGGATGTAATATTTTACATCATTCCAGGCGTGTCGTCTCCTGCTTCTCGATGGGGACATTATATACGTCTATAATGTTGTATATCCTAACCTATCGCAACCTAACATCTGAAATGTAATATTTTACAACATTCCTGGCGTGTCGTCGCCTGCTTCTCGGTGGGAACATTATGTAAGTCAATAACGTTATATATCCCAACCTAAGGCAACCTAATATCTGGGATGTTATATTTTACTACATTCCTGGCACGTTGGCCCCTACTTCTCGGTGGGAACATTGTATACGTCTATATCGATATATATCCTAGCCTAAGGCAACCTAACATTTGGGATGTAATATTCCTGGCGCGTCGTCTCCTACTTATGGATGGGGACATTATATACGTCTATAACGTTATATATCCAAACCTAAGGCAACCTAACATCTCGGATGTAATAGTTGACAACATTCCTGGCGTGTCCGCCCGTACTTCTCGGTGGGAACACTATATACGTCCATAACGTTATTTATCCTAGCCTAGGGCCACCTAACATGTCGAATGTAATATTTTACAACATTCCTGGCGTGTCGTCGCCTGCTTCTCTATGGGGACATAATATACGTCTATAACGTAGTATATCCTAACCCAACGCGAACTAACATCTGGGATGTAACATTTTACAACATTCCTGGCGTGTCGTAGCCTACTTCTGGATGGAAACATTGTATACGTCTATAACGATATATATCCTAACCTAGGGCAACCTAACATTTCGGATGTAATAGTTGACAACAGTCCTGGCGTGTCCGCCCGTACTTCTCGGTGGGAACATTATCTAGGTCTATAACGTTATATATCCTAGCCTAAGGCAACATAACATGCCGAATGTAATATTTTACAACATTCCTGGCGTGTCGTCGCCTGCTTCTCGATGGGGACATGATATACATCTATAACATTGTATATCCTAACCTAACGCAACCTAACATCTGGAATGTAATATTTTACGTTATTCCTGCCGTGTCGGCCCGTACTTCTCGGTGGGAACATCATATACGTCTATAACGTTATATATCCTAGCCTAAGGCAACCTAACAGCTCGGATATAATATTTTACTACATTCCTGGCGCGCCGGCCCCTTCTTCTCGGTGGCAACATTATATACTTCTATAACGTTATATGTCCTAACGTACGGAAACATAACATCTCGGATGTAATATTTTACAACATTCCTGGCGTGTCGGCCCCTACTTCTCGGTGGGAACATTAGACAAGTCAATAACCTTATATATCCTAACATAAGGCAACCTAATATCTGGGATGTTATATTTTACTACATTCCTGGCACGTTGGCCCCTACTTCTCGGTGGGAACATTATATACGTCTATAACGCTATATATCCTAGCCTAAGGCGACCTAACATGTCGAATGTAATATTTTACAACATTCCTGGCGTGTCGTCTCCTGCTTCTCGATGGGGACATTATATACGTCTATAATGTTGTATATCCTAGCCTAACGCAACCTAGCATCTGGGATGTAATATTTTTCAACATTCCTGGCGTGTCGGTCGCCTGCTTCTGGATGGGGACATAATATACGTCTATAACGTTGTATATCCTAACCTAACGCAACCTAACATCTAGGATGTAATATTTTACAACATTCCTGGCGTGTCGTCGCCTACTTCTGGATGGGGTCATTATATAGATCTATAACGTTGTATATCCTAACCTAAGGGAACCTTATATCTCGGGTGTAATATTTTACAACATTCCTGACGCGTCGGCCCCTATTTTTCGTTGGGAACATTATATACGTCTATAACGTTATATATCCTAGCCCAAGGCGACCTAACATGTCGAATGTAATATTTTACAACATTCCTGGCGTGTCGTCTCCTGCTTCTCGATGGGGACATTATATACGTCTGTAATGTTGTATATCCTAGCCCAACGCATCCTAACATCTGGGATGTAATATTTTACAACATTCCTGGCGTGTCGTCGCCTGCTTCTGGATGGGGACATAATATACGTCTATAACGTTGTATATCCTAACCTAACGCAACCTAACGTTTGGGATGTAATATTTTACAACATTCCTGGCATGTCGGTGCCTACGTCTCGGTGGGAACATTATATACGACTATAACGATATATATCCTAACCTAAGGCAACCTAACTCCTCGGATGTAATAGTTGACAACATTCCTGGCGTGTAGGCCCGTACTTCTCGGTGGGAACATTGTATACGTCTATAACGTTATATATCCTAGCCTAGGGCGACCTAACATGTCGAATGTAATATTTTACATCATTCCGGGCGTGTCGTCGCCTGCTTCTTGATGGGAACATTATATACGTCTATAACGTTGTGTATCCTAACCTAACGCAACCTAACATCTGGGATGTAATATTCCTGGCGCGTCGTCGCCTACTTCTCGATGGGGACATTATATACATCTATAACCTTGTATATTCTAACCTAAAGCAGCCTAACATCTCGGATGTAATATTTTACAACATTCCTGGCGTGTCCGCCCGTACTTCTCGGCGGGATCATTATATACGTCTATAACGCTATATATCCTAGCCTAAGGCGACATAACATGTCGAATGTAATATTTTACAACATTCCTGGCGTGTCGTCTCCTGCTTCTCGATGGGGACATTATATACGTCTATAATGTTGTATATCCTAGCCTAACGCAACCTAACATCTGGGATGTAATATTTTACAACATTCCTGGCGTGTCGTCGTCTGCTTCTGGATGGGGACATAATATACGTCTATAACGTTGTATATCCTAACCTAACGCAACCTAACGTTTGGGATGTTATATTTTACTACATTCCTGGCACGTTGGCCCCTACTTCTCGGTGGGAACATTGTATACGTCTATAACGATATATATCCTAGCCTAAGGCAACCTAACATCTGGGATGTAATATTCCTGGCGCGTCGTCTCCTACTTATGGATGGGAACATCATATACGTCTATAACGTTATATATCCTAGCCTAAGGCAACCTAACAGCTCGGATATAATATTTTACTACATTCCTGGCGCGCCGGCCCCTTCTTCTCGGTGGCAACATTATATACTTCTATAACGTTATATGTCCTAACGTACGGAAACATAACATCTCGGATGTAATATTTTACAACATTCCTGGCGTGTCGGCCCCTACTTCTCGGTGGGAACATTATACAGGTCAATAACTTTATATATCCTAACATAAGGCAACCTAATATCTGGGATGTTATATTTTACTACATTCCTGGCACGTTGGCCCCTACTTCTCGGTGGGAACATTATATACGTCTATAACGCTATATATCCTAGCCTAAGGCGACCTAACATGTCGAATGTAATATTTTACAACATTCCTGGCGTGTCGTCTCCTGCTTCTCGATGGGGACATTATATACGTCTATAATGTTGTATATCCTAGCCTAACGCAACCTAACATCTGGGATGTAATATTTTACAACATTCCTGGCGTGTCGGTCGCCTGCTTCTGGATGGGGACATAATATACGTCTATAACGTTGTATATCCTAACCTAACGCAACCTAACATCTGGGATGTAATATTTTACAACATTCCTGGCGTGTCGTCGCCTACTTCTGGATGGGGTCATTATATAGATCTATAACGTTGTATATCCTAACCTAAGGGAACCTTACATCTCGGGTGTAATATTTTACAACATTCCTGACGCGACGGCCCCTATTTTTCGTTGGGAACATTATATACGTCTATAACGTTATATATCCTAGCCCAAGGCGACCTAACATGTCGAATGTAATATTTTACAACATTCCTGGCGTGTCGTCTCCTGCTTCTCGATGGGGACATTATATACGTCTATAATGTTGTATATCCGAACCTAACGCAACGTAACATCTGGGATGTAATATTTTACAACATTCCTGGCGTGTCGTCGCCTGCTTCTCGATTTGTACATAATATACGTCTATAACGTTGTATATCCTAACCTAACGCAACCTAACATCTGGGATGTAGTATCTTACAACATTCCTGGCATGTCGGTCCCTACTTCTCGGTGGGGACTTTATATACGTCTATAACGTTATATATCCAAACATGAGGCAACCTAATATATCTGCTGCAATATTTTGCAACATTCCTGGCATGCCGGTCCCTACGTCTCGGTGGGAACATTCTGTACGTCTATAACGTTGTATATCCTAACTTAAGGCAACCTAACATCGCGGGTGTAATATTTTACAACATTCCTGGCGTGTCGGCCCGTAGTTCACGGTGGAAACATTGTATACGTCTATAACGATATATATCCTGACCTAAGGCAACCTAACATCTCGGATGTAATAGTTGACAACATTCCAGGCGTGTCCGCCCGTACTTCTCGGTGGGAACATTATCTACGTCTATAACGTTATATATCCTAGCCTAGGGCGAACTAACATGTCGAATGTAAAATTTTACATCATTCCTGGCGTGTCGTCGCCTGCTATTCGATGGGAACATTATATATGTCTATAACGTTGTATATCCTAACCCAACGCAACCTAACATCTGGGATGTAATATTTTACAACATTCCTGGCGTGTCGTCGCCTACTTCTGGATGGGGTCATTATATACATCTATAACGTTGTATATCCTAACCTAAGGAAACCTAACATCTCGGATGTAATATTTTATAACATTCCTGGCGTGTCGTCGCCTGCTTCTCGATGGGGACATTATATACGTCTATAACGTTGGATATCCTAACCTAACATAACCTAACATCTCGGATGCAATATTTTACAACATTCCTAGATTGTCGGACCCTACATCTCGGCGGGAACATACTATACGTCTATAACGTTGTATATCCTAACCTAAGGGAACCTAACATCTCGGGTATAATATTTTACAACATTCCTGACGCGTCGGCCCCTATTTTTCGGTGGGAGCATTGTATACGTCTATAACGATATATATCCTATCTTAAGGCAACCTAACATCTCGGATGTAATATTTTACATCATTCTGGCGTGTCGTCGCCTGCTTCTCCATGGGGACGTTATATACATCTATAACATTGTATATCCTAACCTAAGGCAACCTAACATCTCGGATGTAATATTTTACAACACTCCTGGCATGTCTCTCCCTACTTCTCGGTGGAAACATTGTATACGTCTATAACGATATATATCCTAGCCTAAGGCAACCTAACATCTCGGATGTAATATTTTACAACATTCTGGCGTGTCGTCGCATGCTTCTCGATGGGGACATTATATGCGTCTATAACGATGTATATCCTAACCTAACGCAACCTAACATTTGGGATGTAATTTTTTTACAACATTCCTGGCGTGTCGTCGCCTAATTCTCGATGGGGACATTATATACATCTATAACATTGTATATCCTAACCTAAGGCAACCTAACATCTCGGATGTAATATTTTACAACATTCCTGGCATATCGGTCCCTACTTCTCGGTGGAAACATTGTATACGTCTATAACGATATATATCCTAGCCTAAGGCAACATAACTTCTCGGATGTAATATTTTACTACATTCCTGGCATGTCAGTCCCTACTTCTCGGTGGGAACATTATATACGTCTATAACGTTATGTATCATAACCTAAGGCAACCGAACCTCTCTACCGTATCATTTTACAACATTCCTGGCGTGACGGCGCCTACTTCCCGATGGGGACATTATATACGTCTATAACGTAATATATCATAACGTAAGGCAACATAGCATCTCGGATGTAATATTTTACAACATTCATGGCATGTTGGTCCCTACGTCTCGGTGGGAAAAATTCTGTACGTCTATAACGTTGTATATCCTAGCCTAGGGCGAACTAACATGTCGAATGTAATATTTTATATCATTCCTGGCATGTCGTCGCCTGCTATTCGATGGGAACATTATATACGTCTATAACGTTGTATATCCTAACCTAACGCAACCTAACATCTGGGATGTAATATTTTAATACATTCCTGGCGTGTCGTCGCCTACTTCTGGATGGTGTCATTATATACATCCGTAACGTTCTATATCCTAACCTAAGGCAACCTAACATCTCGGATGTAATATCTTATAACATTCCTGGCGTGTCGTCACACGCTTCTCGATGGGGACATTATATACGTCTATAACGTTGGATATCCTAACCTAACGCAACCTAACATCTCGGATGCAATATTTTACAACATTCCTAGATTGTCGGACCCTACATCTCGGTGGGAACATACTATACGTCTATAACGTTATATATCCTAGCCTAGGGCGAACTAACATGTCGAATGTAAAATTTTACATCATTCCTGGCGTGTCGTCGCCTGCTATTCGATGGGAACATTATATACGTCTATAACGTTGTATATCCTAACCCAACGCAACCTAACATCTGGGATGTAATATTTTACAACATTCCTGGCGTGTCGTCGCCTACTTCTGGATGGGGACATTATATACGTCTATAACGATGTATATCCTAACCTAACGCAACCTAACATTTGGGATGTAATATTTTACAACATTCCTGGCGTGTCGTCGCCTACTTCTGGATGGTGTCATTATATACATCTGTAACGTTGTATATGCTAACCTAAGGCAACCTAACATCTCGGATGTAATATCTTATAACATTCCTGGCGTGTCGTCGCCTGCTTCTCGATGGGAACATTATATACGTCTATAACGTTGTATATCCTAACCTAAGGCAACCTCACATCTCGGATGTAATATTTTATAACATTCCTGGCATGTCGGTCCCTACATCTCGGTGGGAACATTCTATACTTCTATAACATTGTATATCCTAACCCAACGCAACCTAACATCTGGGATGTAATATTTTACAACTTTCCTGGCGTGTCGTCGCCTGCTTCTCGATGGCGACATTATATACGTGTATAACGTTGTATATCCTAACCTAAAGCAACCTAACATCTGGGATGTAATATTTTACAAGATTCCTGGCATGTCGATCCTCAAGTCTCGGTAGGAACATTATATACGTCTGTAACGATACATATTCTAACCTAAAGCAACCTAACATCTCGGATGTAATACTTTACAACATTCCTGGCATGGCGGTCCCTACATCTCGGTGGGAACATTCTATACTTCTATAACATTGTATATCCTAACCTAAGGCAACCTAACATCTCGGATGTAATATTTTTCAACATTCCTGAGGCGTCGGCTCCTACTTTTCGGTGGGAACATTATATACGTCTGTAACGTTATATATCCTAGCCTAAGGCGACCTAACATGTCGGATGTAATATTTTACAACATTACTGGCGTGTCGGCCCGTAGTTCTCTTTGGTAACAATATATTCGTCTATAACGTTATGTATCCGAGCCTAAGGCAACCTAACATGCCGAATTTAATATTTTACAACATTCCTGACGTGTCGTCGCCTACTTCTCGATGGGGATATTATATACGTCTATAACGTTGTATATCCTAACCTAACGCAACCTAACATCTGGGATGTATTATTTTACAACATTCCTGGCATGTCGGTCCCTACGTCTCGGTGGGAACATTCTGTACTTCAATAACGTTGCATATCCTAACCTAAGGGAACCTAACATCTCGGGTGTAATATTTTACAACATTCCTGACGCGTCGGCCCCTATTTCTCGGTGGGAACATTATATACGTCTGTAACGTTATATATCCTGGCCTAAGGCGACCTAACATGTCGGATGTAATATTTGATAACATTCCTGGCGTGTCTGCCCGTACGTCTCGGTGGTAACATTACATACGTCTATAACGTTATATATCCTAACCTAAGGCAACCTAACACCTCGGATGTAATAGTTGACAACATTCCTTGCATGTCGGTCCCTACGTCTCGGTGGGAACATTATATACGTCTATAACGATATATATCCTAACCTAAGGCAACCTAACACCTCGGATGTAATAGTTGACTACATTCATGGCGTGTAGGCCCGTACTTCTCGGTGGGAACATTGTATACGTCTATAACGTTATATATCCTAGCCTAAGGCGACCTAACATATCGAATGTAATATTTTACATCATTCCTGGCGTGTCGTCGCCTGCTTCTCGATGGGAACATTATATACGTCTATAACGTTGTGTATACTAATCTAACGCAACCTAACATCTGGGATGTAATAGTTGACAACGTTCCAGGCGTGTCCGCCCTTACTTCTCGGTGGGAACATTATATACGTCTATAACGTTATATATCCTAGCCTAAGGCGACCTAACATGTCGAATGTAATATTTTACAACATTCCTGGCGTGTCGTCTCCTGCTTCTCGATGGGGACATTATATACGTCTATAACGTTGTATATCCTAACCTAACGCAACCTAACATCTGGGATGTAATATTTTACAACATTCCTCGCGTGTCGTCGCCTACTTCTGGATGGGGTCATTATATACATCTATAACGTTGTATATCCTAACCTAATGCAACCTAACTTCTGGGATGTAATATTTTACAAGATTCCTGGCATGTCGGTCCGCAAGTCTCGGTAGGAACATTATATACGTCTATAACGTTATATATCCTAGCCTAAGGCCACCTAACATGTCGATTGTAATATTTTACAACATTCCTGTCGTGCCGTCGCCTGTTTCTCGATGGGGACGTCATATACGTCTATAACGTTGTATATCCTAACCTAAAGCAACCTAACATCTGGGTTGTAATATTTTACAAGATTCCTGGCATGTCGGTCCTCAAGTTTCGGTAGGAACATTATATACGTCTATAACGTTATATATCCTAGCCTAAGGCCACCTAACATGTCGAATGTAATATTTTACAACATTCCTGGCGTGTCGTCGCCTACTTCTCGATGGGGACATTATATACATCTATAACATTGTATATCCTAACCTAAGGCAACCTAACATCTCGGATGTAATATTTTACAACATCCCTGGCATGTCGGTCCCTGCATCTCGGTGTTAACATTCTATACTTCTATAACATTGTATATCCTAACCTGAGGCAACCTAACATTGCGGATGTAATATTTTACAACATTCCTGGCATGTCGGTCCCTACTTCTCGGTGGAAACATTGTATACGTCTATAACGATATATATCCTAACCTAAGGCAACCTAACACCTCGGATGTAATAGTTGACAACATTCCAGGCGTGTCCGCCCGTACTTCTCGGTGGGAACATTATATACGTCTATAGCGTTATATATCCTAGCCTAAGGCGACCTAACATGTCGAATGTAATATTTTACAACATTCCTGGCGTGTCGTCTCCTGCTTCTCGATGGGGACATTATATACGTCTATAATGATGTATATCCTAACCTAACGCAACCTAACATCTGGGATGTAATATTTTACAACATTCCTGGCGTGTCGTCGCCTGTTTCTCGATGGGGATATAATATACGTCTATAACGCTGTATATCCTAAGCCAACGCAACCTAACATCTGGGATGTAATATTTTACAACATTCCTGGCGTGTCGTCGCCTACTTCTGGATGGGGTCATTATATACATCTATAACGTTGTATATCCTAACCTATTGCAACCTAACATCTCGGATGTAATATTTTATAACATTCCTGTCGTGTCGTGGCCTGCTTCTCGATGGCGACATTATATACGTCTATAACGTTGTATATCCTAACCTAAAGCAACCTAACATCTGGGATGTAATATTTTACAAGATTCCTGGCATGTCGGTCCTCAAGTCTCGGTAGGAACATTATATACGTCTATAACGATATATATCCTAACCTAAAGCAACCTAACATCTCGGATGTAATACTATACAACATTCCTAGCATGTCGGTCCCTACATCTCGGTGGAAACATTCTATACTTCAATAACATTTTATATCCTAACCTAAGGCAACCTAACAGCTCGGATGTAATAGTTGACAACATTCCAGGCGTGTCCGCCCGTACTTCTCGGCGGGAACATTATATACGTTTATAACGTTATATATCCTAGCCTAAGGTGACCTAACATCTCGGATGTAATAGTTGACAACGTTCCTAGCGTGTCCGCCCGTACTTCTCGGTGCGAACATTATATACGTCTATAACGTTATATATCCTAGCCTAAGGCCACCTAACATGTCGAATGTAATATTTTACAACATTCCTGGCGTGTCGTCGCCTGCTTCTCGATGGGGACGTTATATACGTCTATAACGTTGTATATCCTAACCTAAAGCAACCTAACATCTGGGTTGTAATATTTTACAAGATTCCTGGCATGTCGGTCCTCAAGTCTCGGTAGGAACATTATATACGTCTATAACGTTATATATCCTAGCCTAAGGCCACCTAACATGTCGAATGTAATATTTTACAACATTCCTGGCATGTCGGTCCTCAAGTCTCGGTAGGAACATTATATACGTCTATAACGATATATATCCTAACCTAAAGCAACCTAACATCTCGGATGTAATACTTTACAACATTTCTGGCATGTCGGTCCCTACATCTCGGTGGGAACATTCTATACTTCTATAACATTGTATATCCTAACCTAAGGCAACCTAACATCGCGGATGTAATATTTTACAACATTCCTGGCATGTCGGTCCCTACATCTCGGTGGGAACATTGTATACGTCTATAACGATATATATCCTAACCTAAGGCAACCTAACACCTCGGATGTAGTAGTTGACAACATTCCAGGCGTGTCCGCCCGTACTTCTCGGTGGGAACATTATATACGTCTATAACGTTATATATCCTAGCCTAAGGCGACCTAACATGTCGAATGTAATATTTTACAACATTCCTGGCGTGTCGTCTCCTGCCTCTCGATGGGGACATTATATACGTCTATAATGATGTATAGCCTAACCTAACGCAACCTAACATCTGGGATGTAATATCTTACAACATTCCTGGCGTGTCGTCGCCTGTTTCTCGATGGGGATATAATATACGTCTATAACGTTGTATATCCTAAGCCAACGCAACCTAACATCTGTGATGTAATATTTTACAACATTCCTGGCGTGTCGTCGCCTACTTCTGGATGGGGTCATTATATACATCTATAACGTTGTATATCCTAACCTAATGCAACCTAACATCTCGGATGTAATATTTTATAACATTCCTGTCGTGTCGTGGCCTGCTTCTCGATGGCGACATTATATACGTCTATAACGTTGTATATCCTAACCTAAAGCAACCTAACATCTGGGTTGTAATATTTTACAAGATTCCTGGCATGTCGGTCCTCAAGTCTCGGTAGGAACATTATATACGTCTATAACGTTATATATCCTAGCCTAAGGCCACCTAACATGTCGAATGTAATATTTTACAACATTCCTGGCATGTCGGTCCTCAAGTCTCGGTAGGAACATTATATACGTCTATAACGATATATATCCTAACCTAAAGCAACCTAACATCTCGGATGTAATACTTTACAACATTTCTGGCATGTCGGTCCCTACATCTCGGTGGGAACATTCTATACTTCTATAACATTGTATATCCTAACCTAAGGCAACCTAACATCGCGGATGTAATATTTTACAACATTCCTGGCATGTCGGACCCTACATCTCGGTGGGAACATTGTATACGTCTATAACGATATATATCCTAACCTAAGGCAACCTAACACCTCGGATGTAGTAGTTGACAACATTCCAGGCGTGTCCGCCCGTACTTCTCGGTGGGAACATTATATACGTCTATAACGTTATATATCCTAGCCTAAGGTGACCTAACATCTCGGATGTAATAGTTGACAACGTTCCTAGCGTGTCCGCCCGTACTTCTCGGTGCGAACATTATATACGTCTATAACGTTATATATCCTAGCCTAAGGCCACCTAACATGTCGAATGTAATATTTTACAACATTCCTGGCATGTCGTCGCCTGCTTCTCGATGGGGACGTTATATACGTCTATAACGTTGTATATCCTAACCTAAAGCAACCTAACATCTGGGTTGTAATATTTTACAAGATTCCTGGCATGTCGGTCCTCAAGTCTCGGTAGGAACATTATATACGTCTATAACGTTATATATCCTAGCCTAAGGCCACCTAACATGTCGAATGTAATATTTTACAACATTCCTGGCATGTCGGTCCTCAAGTCTCGGTAGGAACATTATATACGTCTATAACGATATATATCCTAACCTAAAGCAACCTAACATCTCGGATGTAATACTTTACAACATTTCTGGCATGTCGGTCCCTACATCTCGGTGGGAACATTCTATACTTCTATAACATTGTATATCCTAACCTAAGGCAACCTAACATCGCGGATGTAATATTTTACAACATTCCTGGCATGTCGGTCCCTACATCTCGGTGGGAACATTGTATACGTCTATAACGATATATATCCTAACCTAAGGCAACCTAACACCTCGGATGTAGTAGTTGACAACATTCCAGGCGTGTCCGCCCGTACTTCTCGGTGGGAACATTATATACGTCTATAACGTTATATATCCTAGCCTAAGGCGACCTAACATGTCGAATGTAATATTTTACAACATTCCTGGCGTGTCGTCTCCTGCCTCTCGATGGGGACATTATATACGTCTATAATGATGTATAGCCTAACCTAACGCAACCTAACATCTGGGATGTAATATCTTACAACATTCCTGGCGTGTCGTCGCCTGTTTCTCGATGGGGATATAATATACGTCTATAACGTTGTATATCCTAAGCCAACGCAACCTAACATCTGTGATGTAATATTTTACAACATTCCTGGCGTGTCGTCGCCTACTTCTGGATGGGGTCATTATATACATCTATAACGTTGTATATCCTAACCTAATGCAACCTAACATCTCGGATGTAATATTTTATAACATTCCTGTCGTGTCGTGGCCTGCTTCTCGATGGCGACATTATATACGTCTATAACGTTGTATATCCTAACCTAAAGCAACCTAACATCTGGGTTGTAATATTTTACAAGATTCCTGGCATGTCGGTCCTCAAGTCTCGGTAGGAACATTATATACGTCTATAACGTTATATATCCTAGCCTAAGGCCACCTAACATGTCGAATGTAATATTTTACAACATTCCTGGCATGTCGGTCCTCAAGTCTCGGTAGGAACATTATATACGTCTATAACGATATATATCCTAACCTAAAGCAACCTAACATCTCGGATGTAATACTTTACAACATTTCTGGCATGTCGGTCCCTACATCTCGGTGGGAACATTCTATACTTCTATAACATTGTATATCCTAACCTAAGGCAACCTAACATCGCGGATGTAATATTTTACAACATTCCTGGCATGTCGGACCCTACATCTCGGTGGGAACATTGTATACGTCTATAACGATATATATCCTAACCTAAGGCAACCTAACACCTCGGATGTAGTAGTTGACAACATTCCAGGCGTGTCCGCCCGTACTTCTCGGTGGGAACATTATATACGTCTATAACGTTATATATCCTAGCCTAAGGCGACCTAACATGTCGAATGTAATATTTTACAACATTCCTGGCGTGTCGTCTCCTGCCTCTCGATGGGGACATTATATACGTCTATAATGATGTATAGCCTAACCTAACGCAACCTAACATCTGGGATGTAATATCTTACAACATTCCTGGCGTGTCGTCGCCTGTTTCTCGATGGGGATATAATATACGTCTATAACGTTGTATATCCTAAGCCAACGCAACCTAACATCTGTGATGTAATATTTTACAACATTCCTGGCGTGTCGTCGCCTACTTCTGGATGGGGTCATTATATACATCTATAACGTTGTATATCCTAACCTAATGCAACCTAACATCTCGGATGTAATATTTTATAACATTCCTGTCGTGTCGTGGCCTGCTTCTCGATGGCGACATTATATACGTCTATAACGTTGTATATCCTAACCTAAAGCAACCTAACATCTGGGATGTAATATTTTACAAGATTCCTGGCATGTCGGTCCTCAAGTCTCGGTAGGAACATTATATACGTCTATAACGATATATATCCTAACCTAAAGCAACCTAACATCTCGGATGTAATACTATACAACATTCCTGTCATGTCGGTCCCTACATCTCGGTGGAAACATTCTATACTTCAATAACATTTTATATCCTAACCTAAGGCAACCTAACAGCTCGGATGTAATATTTTACAATATTCCTGGCATGTCGGTCCCTACTTCTCGGTGGAAACATTGTATACGTCTATAACGATATATATCCTAACCTAAGGCAACCTAACATCTCGGATGTAATAGTTGACAACATTCCAGGCATGTCCGCCCGTACTTCTCGGCGGGAACATTATATACGTTTATAACGTTATATATCCTAGCCTAAGGTGACCTAACATCTCGGATGTAATAGCTGACAACGTTCCTAGCGTGTCCGCCCGTACTTCTCGGTGCGAACATTATATACGTCTATAACGTTATATATCCTAGCCTAAGGCCACCTAACATGTCGAATGTAATATTTTACAACATTCCTGGCGTGTCGTCGCCTGCTTCTCGATGGGGACGTTATATACGTCTATAACGTTGTATATCCTAACCTAAAGCAACCTAACATCTGGGTTGTAATATTTTACAAGATTCCTGGCATGTCGGTCCTCAAGTCTCGGTAGGAACATTATATACGTCTATAACGTTATATATCCTAGCCTAAGGCCACCTAACATGTCGAATGTAATATTTTACAACATTCCTGGCATGTCGGTCCTCAAGTCTCGGTAGGAACATTATATACGTCTATAACGATATATATCCTAACCTAAAGCAACCTAACATCTCGGATGTAATACTTTACAACATTCCTGGCATGTCGGTCCCTACATCTCGGTGGGAACATTCTATACTTCTATAACATTGTATATCCTAACCTAAGGCAACCTAACATCGCGGATGTAATATTTTACAACATTCCTGGCATGTCGGACCCTACATCTCGGTGGGAACATTGTATACGTCTATAACGATATATATCCTAACCTAAGGCAACCTAACACCTCGGATGTAGTAGTTGACAACATTCCAGGCGTGTCCGCCCGTACTTCTCGGTGGGAACATTATATACGTCTATAACGTTATATATCCTAGCCTAAGGCGACCTAACATGTCGAATGTAATATTTTACAACATTCCTGGCGTGTCGTCTCCTGCCTCTCGATGGGGACATTATATACGTCTATAATGATGTATAGCCTAACCTAACGCAACCTAACATCTGGGATGTAATATCTTACAACATTCCTGGCGTGTCGTCGCCTGTTTCTCGATGGGGATATAATATACGTCTATAACGTTGTATATCCTAAGCCAACGCAACCTAACATCTGTGATGTAATATTTTACAACATTCCTGGCGTGTCGTCGCCTACTTCTGGATGGGGTCATTATATACATCTATAACGTTGTATATCCTAACCTAATGCAACCTAACAGCTCGGATGTAATATTTTACAACATTCCTGGCATGTCGGTCCCTACTTCTCGGTGGAAACATTGTATACGTCTATAACGATATATATCCTAACCTAAGGCAACCTAACATCTCGGATGTAATAGTTGACAACATTCCAGGCGTGTCCGCCCGTACTTCTCGGCGGGAACATTATATACGTTTATAACGTTACATATCCTAGCCTAAGGCGACCTAACATCTCGGATGTAATAGTTGACAACGTTCCTAGCGTGTCCGCCCGTACTTCTCGGTGGGAACACTATATACGTCTATAACGTTATATATCCTAGCCTAAGGCCACCTAACACGTCGAATGTAATATTTTACAACATTCCTGGCGTGTCGGCGCGTAGTTCTCGGTGGTAACATTATATACGTGTATAACGTTATATATCCTAGCCTAAGGCGACCTAACATGTCGAATGTAATATTTTACATCATTCCTGACGTGTCGGCCCGTAGTTCTCGGTGGTAACATTATATACGTCTATAACGTTATATATCCTAGCCTAAGGCGACCTAACATGTCGAATGTAATATTTTACAACATTCCTGGCGTGTCGTCTCCTGCTTCTCGATGGGCATATTATATACCTCTATAATGATGTATATCCTAACCTAACGCAACCTACCATCTGGGATGTAATATTTTACAACATTCCTGGCGTGTCGTCTCCTGTTTCTCGATGGGGATATAATATACGTCTATAACGTTGTATATCCTAACCCAACGCAACCTAACATCTGGGATGTAATATTTTACAACATTCCTGGCGTGTCGTCGCCTACTTCTGGATGGAGTCATTATATACATTTATAACATTGTATATCCTAACCTAATGCAACCTAACATCTCGGATGTAATATTTTATAACATTCCTGTCGTGTCGTCGCCTGCTTCTCGATGGCGACATTATATACGTCTATAACGTTGTATACCCTAACCTAAAGCAACCTAACATCTGGGATGTAATATTTTACAAGATTCCTGGCATGTCGATCCTCAAGTCTCGGTAGGAACATTATATACGTCTATAACGATACATATTCTAACCTAAAGCAACCCAACATCTCGGATGTAATACTTTACAACATTCCTGGCATGGCCGTCCCTACATCTCGGTGGGAACATTCTATACTTCTATAACATTGTATATCCTAACCTAAGGCAACCTAACATCTCGGATGTAATAGTTGACAACATTCCAGGCGTGTCCGCCCGTACTTCTCGGCGGGAACATTATATACGTTTATAACGTTATATATCCTAGCCTAAGGCGACCTAACATCTCGGATGTAATAGTTGACAACGTTCCTAGCGTGTCCGCCCGTACATCTCGGTGGGAACATTATATACGTCTATAACGTTATATATCCTAGCCTAAGGCCACCTAACATGTCGAATGTAATATTTTACAATATTCCTGGCGTGTCGTCGCCTGCTTCTCGATGGGGACGTTATATACGTCTATAACGTTGTATATCCTAACCTAAAGCAACCTAACATCTGGGTTGTAATATTTTACAAGATTCCTGGCATGTCGGTCCTCAAGTCTCGGTAGGAACATTATATACGTCTATAACGTTATATATCCTAGCCTAAGGCCAGCTAACATGTCGAATGTAATATTTTACAACATTCCTGGCGTGTCGTCGCCTACTTCTCGATGGGGACATTATATACATCTATAACATTGTATATTCTAACCTAAGGCAACCTAACATCTCGGATGTAACATTTTACAACATTCCTGGCATGTCGGTCCCTACTTCTCGGTGGAAACATTGTATACGTCTATAAAGATATATATCCTAACCTAAGGCAACCTAACATCTCGGATGTAATAGTTGACAACATTCCAGGCGTGTCCGCCCGTACTTCTCGGTGGGAACATTATATACGTCTATAACGTTATATATCCTAGCCTAAGGCAACCTAATATCTCGGATGTAATATTTAACAACATTCTGGCGTGTCGTCGCCTGCTTCTCAATGGGGACATTATATACGTCTATAACGTTGTATATCCTAAGCTAACGCAACCTAACCTTTGGGATGTAATATTTTACAACATTCCTGCCGTGTCGGCCAGTAGTTCTCGGTGGTAACATTATATACGTCTATAACGTTATATATCCTAGCCTAAGGCCACCTAACATGTCGAATGTAATATTTTACAATATTCCTGGCGTGTCGTCGCCTACTTCTCGATGGGGACATTATATACATCTATAACATTGTCTATCCTAACGTAAGGCAACCTAACATCTCGGATGTAATAGTTGACAATATTCCTGGCGTGTAGGCCCGTACTTCTCGGTGGGAATACTATATACGTCTATAACGTTATATATCCTAGCCTAAAGCGACCTAACATGTCGAATGTAATATTTTACATCATTCCTGACGTGTCGGACCGTAGTTCTCGGTGGTAACATTATATACTTCTATAACGTTATATATCCTAGCCTAGGGCAACCTAACATCTCGGATGTAATATTTGACAACATTCCTGTCGTGTTAGCCCGTACTTCTCGATGGGAACATCATATACGTCTATAGCGATAGATATCCTAACCGAAGGAAACCTAATATCTCGGATGTAATATTTTACAACATTCCTGGCGCGTCGGCTCCTACTTTTCGGTGGGAACATTATATACGTCTATAACGTTATATATCCTATCGTAAAGCAACATAACATCTCGGATGAAATATTTTTCAACATTCCTGGCGTGTCGTCGCCTGCTTCTCGATGGGGACATTATATTCGTCTATAACGTTGTATATCCTAACCTAAAGCAACCAAACATCTGGGATGAGATATTTTACAAGATTCCTGGCATGTCGGTCCCCACGTCTCGGTAGGAATATTACATACGTCTATAACGATATATATCCTAACCTAAAGCAACCTAACATCTCGGATGTAATATTTTACAACATTCCTGGCATGTCGGTCCCTACGTCTCGGTGGGATCATTCTATGCGTCTATAACGTTGTATATCCTAACATAAGGGAACCTAACACCTCGGGTGTAATATTTTACAACATTCCTAACGCGTCGGCTCCTAATTTTCGGTGGGAACATTGTATACGTCTATAACGATATATGTCCTAGCCTAAGGCAACCTAATATCTCGGATGTTATTTTTTTACAGCATTCCTGGCGTGTCGTCGCCTGCTTCTCGATGGGGACATTATATACATCTATAACGTTGTATATCCTAACCTAAGGCAACCTAACATCTCGGATGCAATATTTTACATTCTTGGCATGTCGGTCCCTACGTCTCGGTGGGAACATTGTATACGTCTATAACGTTATATATCCTAGCCTAAGGCGAACTAATATATCGAGTGTAATATTTTACATCATTCCTGGCGTGTCTTCGCCTGCTTCTCAATGGGAACATTATATATGTCTATAACGTTGTATATCCTAACGTAACGCAACCTAACATCTGGGATGTAATATTCCTGGCGTGTCGTCGCCTACTTCTGGATGGGGACATTATATACGTCTATAACGTTATATATCCTAACCTAAGGGAACCTAACATCTCGGGTGTAATATTTGAAAACATTCGTGACGTGTTAGCCCGTACTTCTCGGTGGGAACATCATATACGTCTATAGCGATATATATCCTAGCCTAAGGCGACCTAACATGTCGAATGTAATATTTTACATCATTCCTGACGTGTCGGCCAGTAGTTCTCGGTGGTAACATTATATACGTCTATAACGTTATATATCCTAGCCTAAGGCCACCTAACATGTCGAATGTAATATTTTACAACATTCCTGGCGTGTCGTCGCCTACTTCTCGATGGGGACATTATATACATCTATAACATTGTCTATCCTAACCTAAGGCAACCTAACATCTCGGATGTATTGTTTTACAACATTCCTGGCATGTCGGTCCCTACTTCTCGGTGGAAACATTGTATACGTCTATAACGATATATATCCTAACCTAAGGCAACCTAACATCTCGGATGTAATAGTTGACAACATTCCAGGCGTGTCCGCCCGTACTTCTCGGTGGGAACATTATATACGTCTATAACGTTATATATCCTAGCCTAAGGCGACCTAACATGTCGAATGTAATATTTTACAACATTCCTGGCGTGTCGTCTCCTGTTTCTCGATGGGGATATAATATACGTCTATAACGTTGTATATCCTAACCCAACGCAACCTAACATCTGGGATGTAATATTTTACAACATTCCTGCCGTGTCGTCGCCTACTTCTGGATGGGGTCATTATATACATCTATAACGTTGTATATCCTAACCTAATGCAACCTAACATCTCGGATGTAATATTTTATAACATTCCTGTCGTGTCGTCGCCTGCTTCTCGATGGCGACATTATATACGTCTATAACGTTGTATACCCTAACCTAAAGCAACCTAACATCTGGGATGTAATATTTTACAAGATTCCTGGCATGTCGATCCTCAAGTCTCGGTAGGAACATTATATACGTCTATAACGATACATATTCTAACCTAAAGCAACCTAACATCTCGGATGTAATACTTTACAACATTCCTGGCATGGCGGTCCCTACATCTCGGTGGGAACATTCTATACTTATATAACATTGTATATCCTAACCTAAGGCAACCTAACAGCTCGGATGTAATATTTTGCAACATTCCTGGTATGTCGGTCCCTACTTCTCGGTGGAAACATTGTATACGTTTATAACGATATATATCCTAACCTAAGGCAACCTAACATCTCGGATGTAATAGTTGACAACGTTCCTAGCGTGTCCGCCCGTACTTCTCGGTGGGAACATTATATACGTCTATAACGTTATATATCCTAGCCTAAGGCCACCTAACATGTCGAATGTAATATTTTACAATATTCCTGGCGTGTCGTCGCCTGCTTCTCGATGGGGACGTTATATACGTCTATAACGTTGTATATCCTAACCTAAAGCAACCTAACATCTGGGTTGTAATATTTTACAAGAATCCTGGCATGTCGGTCCTCAAGTCTCGGTAGGAACATTATATACGTCTATAACGTTATATATCCTAGCCTAAGGCCACCTAACATGTCGAATGTAATATTTTACAACATTCCTGGCGTGTCGTCGCCTACTTCTCGATGGGGACATTATATACATCTATAACATTGTATATTCTAACCTAAGGCAACCTAACATCTCGGATGTAACATTTTACAACATTCCTGGCATATCGGTCCCTACTTCTCGGTGGAAACATTGTATACGTCTATAAAGATATATATCCTAACCTAAGGCAACCTAACATCTCGGATGTAATAGCTGACAACATTCCAGGCGTGTCCGCCCGTACTTCTCGGTGGGAACATTATATACGTCTATAACGTTATATATCCTAGCCTAAGGCAACCTAATATCTCGGATGTAATATTTTACAACATTCTGGCGTGTCGTCGCCTGCTTCTCAATGGGGACATTATATACGTCTATAACGTTGTATATCCTAAGCTAACGCAACCTAACCTTTGGGATGTAATATTTTACAACATTCCTGCCGTGTCGGCCAGTAGTTCTCGGTGGTAACATTATATACGTCTATAACGTTATATATCCTAGCCTAAGGCCACCTAACATGTCGAATGTAATATTTTACAATATTCCTGGCGTGTCGTCGCCTACTTCTCGATGGGGACATTATATACATCTATAACATTGTCTATCCTAACGTAAGGCAACCTAACATCTCGGATGTAATAGTTGACAATATTCCTGGCGTGTAGGCCCGTACTTCTCGGTGGGAATACTATATACGTCTATAACGTTATATATCCTAGCCTAAAGCGACCTAACATGTCGAATGTAATATTTTACATCATTCCTGACGTGTCGGACCGTAGTTCTCGGTGGTAACATTATATACTTCTATAACGTTATATATCCTAGCCTAGGGCAACCTAACATCTCGGATGTAATATTTGACAACATTCCTGTCGTGTTAGCCCGTACTTCTCGATGGGAACATCATATACGTCTATAGCGATAGATATCCTAACCGAAGGAAACCTAATATCTCGGATGTAATATTTTACAACATTCCTGGCGCGTCGGCTCCTACTTTTCGGTGGGAACATTATATACGTCTATAACGTTATATATCCTATCGTAAAGCAACATAACATCTCGGATGTAATATTTTTCAACATTCCTGGCGTGTCGTCGCCTGCTTCTCGATGGGGACATTATATTCGTCTATAACGTTGTATATCCTAACCTAAAGCAACCAAACATCTGGGATGTGATATTTTACAAGATTCCTGGCATGTCGGTCCCCACGTCTCGGTAGGAACATTACATACGTCTATAACGATATATATCCTAACCTAAAGCAACCTAACATCTCGGATGTAATATTTTACAACATTCCTGGCGCGTCGGCTCCTACTTTTCGGTGGGAACATTATATACGTCTATAACGTTATATATCCTATCGTAAAGCAACATAACATCTCGGATGAAATATTTTTCAACATTCCTGGCGTGTCGTCGCCTGCTTCTCGATGGGGACATTATATTCGTCTATAACGTTGTATATCCTAACCTAAAGCAACCAAACATCTGGGATGAGATATTTTACAAGATTCCTGGCATGTCGGTCCCCACGTCTCGGTAGGAATATTACATACGTCTATAACGATATATATCCTAACCTAAAGCAACCTAACATCTCGGATGTAATATTTTACAACATTCCTGGCATGTCGGTCCCTACGTCTCGGTGGGATCATTCTATGCGTCTATAACGTTGTATATCCTAACATAAGGGAACCTAACACCTCGGGTGTAATATTTTACAACATTCCTAACGCGTCGGCTCCTAATTTTCGGTGGGAACATTGTATACGTCTATAACGATATATGTCCTAGCCTAAGGCAACCTAATATCTCGGATGTTATTTTTTTACAGCATTCCTGGCGTGTCGTCGCCTGCTTCTCGATGGGGACATTATATACATCTATAACGTTGTATATCCTAACCTAAGGCAACCTAACATCTCGGATGCAATATTTTACATTCTTGGCATGTCGGTCCCTACGTCTCGGTGGGAACATTGTATACGTCTATAACGTTATATATCCTAGCCTAAGGCGAACTAATATATCGAGTGTAATATTTTACATCATTCCTGGCGTGTCTTCGCCTGCTTCTCAATGGGAACATTATATATGTCTATAACGTTGTATATCCTAACGTAACGCAACCTAACATCTGGGATGTAATATTCCTGGCGTGTCGTCGCCTACTTCTGGATGGGGACATTATATACGTCTATAACGTTATATATCCTAACCTAAGGGAACCTAACATCTCGGGTGTAATATTTGAAAACATTCGTGACGTGTTAGCCCGTACTTCTCGGTGGGAACATCATATACGTCTATAGCGATATATATCCTAGCCTAAGGCGACCTAACATGTCGAATGTAATATTTTACATCATTCCT
Source organism: Xylocopa violacea (assembly GCA_963969225.1). NCBI lineage: Eukaryota > Metazoa > Arthropoda > Insecta > Hymenoptera > Apidae > Xylocopa > Xylocopa violacea. Next base: position 4,475,193 of record CAXAJV010000835.1, read on the forward strand.
GACGTGTCGGCCCGTAGTTCTCGGTGGTAACATTATATACGTGTATAACGTTATATATCCTAGCCTAAGGCCACCTAACATATCGAATGAAATATTTTACAACATTGATGACGTGTCGTCGCCTGCTTCTCGATGGGGACATTATATACGTCTATAACGATATATATCTTAACCTAAAGCAACCTAACATCTCGGATGTAATACTTTACAACATTCCTGGCATGTCGGTCCCTACATCTCGGTGGGAACATTCTATACTTCTATAACATTGTATATCCTAACCTAAGGCAACCTCACATAGCGGATGTAATATTTTACAACATTCCTGGCATGTCGGTCCCTACATCTCGGTGGGAACATTCTATACCCCTATAACATTGTATATCCTAACCTAAGGCAACCTAACATCGCGGATGTAATATTTTACAACATTCCTGGCATGTCGGTCCCTACTTCTCGGTGGAAACATTGTATACGTCTATAACGATATATATCCTAACCTAAGGCAACCTAACACCTCGGATGTAATAGTTGACAACATTCCAGGCGTGTCCGCCCGTACTTCTCGGTGAGAACATTATATACGTCTATAACGTTATATATCCTAGCCTAAGGCGACCTAACATGTCGAATGTAATATTTTACAACATTCCTGGCGTGTCGTCTCCTGCTTCTCGATGGGGACATTATATACGTCTATAATGATGTATATCCTAACCTAACGCAACCTAACACCTGGTATGTAATATTTTACAAGATTCCTGGCATGTCGGTCCTCAAGTCTCGGTAGGAACATTATATACGTCTATAACGTTGTATATCCTAAGCTAACGCAACCTAACCTTTGGGATGTAATATTTTACAATATTCCTGGCATGTCGGTCCCTACGTCTCGGTGGTAACATTATATACGTCTATAACGATGTATATCCTAACCTAAGGCAACCTAACATCTCGGATGTAATAGTTGACAATATTCCTGGCGTGTAGGCCCGTACTTCTCGGTGGGAATACTATATACGTCTATAACGTTATATATCCTAGCCTAAGGCGACCTAACATGTCGAATGTAATATCTTACATCATTCCTGACGTGTCGGACCGTAGTTCTCGGTGGTAACATTATATACTTCTATAACGTTATATATCCTAGCCTAAGGCAACCTAACATCTCGGATGTAATATTTGACAACATTCCTGTCGTGTTAGCCCGTACTTCTCGGTGGGAACATCATACACGTCTATAGGGATAGATATCCTAACCGAAGGAAACCTAATATCTCGGATGTAATATTTTACAACATTCCTGGCGCGTCTGCTCCTACTTTTCGGTGGGAACATTATATACGTCTATAACGTCATATATCCTATCGTAAAGCAACATAACATCTCGGATGTAATATTTTTCAACATTCCTAACGCGTCAGCTCCTAATCTTCGGTGGGAACATTGTATACGTCTATAACGATATATATCCTAGCCTAAGGCGACCTAATATATCGAATGTAATATTTTACATCATTCCTGGCGTGTCTTCGCCTGCTTCTCAATGGGAACATTATATACGTCTATAACGTTGTATATCCTAACGTAACGCAACCTAACATCTGGGATGTAATATTCCTGGCGTGTCGTCGCCTACTTCTGGATGGGGACATTATATACGTCTATAACGTTATATATCCTAGCCTAAGGCCACCTAACATGTCGAATGTAATTTTTTACAACATTCCTGGCGTGTCGTCGCCTACTTCTCGATGGGGACATTATATATATCTATAACATTGTATATCCTAACCTAAGGCAACCTAACATCTCGGATGTAATATTTTACAACATTCCTGGCATATCGGTCCCTACGTCCCGGTGGATACATTGTATACGTCTATAACGTTATATATCCTAGCCTAAGGCCACCTAACATGTCGAATGTAATATTTTACAACATTGATGACGTGTCGTCGCCTGCTTCTCGATGGGGACATTATATACGTCTATAACGTTGTATATCCTAACCTAAAGCAACCTAACATCTAGTATGTAATATTTTACAACATTCCTGGCGTGTCGTCGCCTGTTTCTCGATGGGGATATAATATACGTCTATAACGTTGTATATCCTAACCTAAAGCAACCTAACATCTGGGATGTAATATTTTACAAGATTCCTGGCGTGTCGTCGCCTACTTCTGGATGGGGTCATTATATACATCTATAACGTTGTATTTCCTAACCTAAAGCAACCTAACATCTGGGATGTAATATTTTACAAGATTCCTGGCATGTCGGTCCTCAAGTCTCGGTAGGAACATTATATACGTCTATAGCGATATATATCCTAACCTAAAGCAACCTAACATCTCGGATGTAATACTATACAACATTCCTGGCATGTCGGTCCCTACATCTCGGTGGAAACATTCTATACTTCAATAACATTTTATATCCTAACCTAAGGCAACCTAACAGTTCGGATGTAATATTTTACAACATTCCTGGCGTGTCCGCCCGTACTTCTCGGCGGGAACATTATATACGTTTATAACGTTATATATCCTAGCCTAAGGCGACCTAACATCTCGGATGTAATATTTGAAAACATTCCTGGCGTGTTAGCCCGTACTTCTCGGTGGGAACATCATATACATCTATAGCGATATATATCCTAGCGTAAGGCGACCTAACATGTCGAATGTAATATTTTACATCATTCCTGACGTGTCGGCGCGTAGTTCTCGATGGTAACATGATACACGTCTATAACGTTATATGTCCTAGCCTAAGGCAACCTAACATCTCGGATGTGATATTTTACGGCATTCCTGGCGTGTCGTCGCCTGCTTCTCGATGGGGACATAATATACGTCTATAACGTTGTATATCCTAACCCAACGTAACCTAACATCTGGGATGTAATATTTTACAACATTCCTGACGTGTCGTCGCCTACTTCTGGGTGGGGTCATTATATACATCTATAACGTTGTATATCCTAACCTAGGGCAACCTAACATTTCGGATGTAATAGTTGACAACATTCCTGACGTGGCCGCCCGTACCTCTCGGTGGGAACGTTATATACGTCTAGAAAGTTATATATCCTAGCCTAAGGCGACCTAACATGTCGAATGTAATATTTTACAACATTCCTGGCGCGTTGGCTCCTATTTTTCGGTGGCAACATTATATACGTCCATAACGTTATATATCCTAACCTAAGGGAACCTAACATCTCGGGTGTAATATTTTACAACATTCCTGACACGTCGTCGCCTGCTTCTCGATGGGGACATTATATAAGTCTATAACGTTGTATAACCTAACCTAACGCAACCTAACATCTGGGATGTAATATTCCTGTCGTGTCGTCGCCTAGTTCTGGATGGGGACATTATATACATCTATAACCTTGTATATCCTAACCTAAGGCAACCTAACATCTCGGATGTAATATTTTACAACATTCCTGGCGTGTCGTCGCCTACTTCTCGGTGGGGACATTATATACGTCTATAATGTTGTATATCTTAACCTAATGCATCCTAACATCTCGGATGTAATATTTTACAACATTCCTGGCATTTCGGTCCCTACTTCTCTGTGGGAACATTGTATACGTCTATAACGTTATATATCCTAGCCTAAGGCAACCTAACAGTTCGAATGTAATATTTTATAACATTCATGGAGTGTCGTCGCGTGCTTCTCGATGGGGACATTATATACGTCTATAACGTTGTATATGCTAACCTAAGGCAACCCAACATCTCGACTGTAATATTTTACAACATTCCTGGCATGTGGGTCCCTACTTCTCTGTGGGAACATTGTATACGTCTATAACGATATATGTCCTAGCCTAAGGCAACCTAACATCTCGGATGTGATATTTTACAGCATTCCTGGCGTGTCGTCGCCTGCTTCTCGATGGGGACGTTATATACATCTATAACGTTGTATATCGTAACCTAAGGCAACCTAACATCTCGGATGTAATATTTTACAACATTCTTGGCATGTCGGTCCCTACTTCTCGGTGGGAACATTGTATACGTCTATAACGATATATATCCTAGCCTAAGGCAACCTAACATATCGGATGTAATATTTTACAACATTCTGGCGTGTCGTCGCCTGCTTCTCGATGGGGTCATTATGTACGTCTATAACGTTGTACATCCTAACCTAACGCAACCTAACATCTGGGATGTAATATTTTACAACATTCCTGGCATGTTGGTACCTACGTCTCGGTGGGAACATTATATACGTCCATAACGTTATATATCCTAACCTAAGGGACCCTAACATCTCGGGTGTAATATTTTACAACATTCCTGACGCGTCGGCCCCTATTTTTCGGTGGGAACATTATATACATTTATAACGGTATATATCCTAGCCTAAGGCAACCTAACATGTCTAATGTAATATTTTACAAAATTCCTGGCGTGTCGGCGCCTAATTACCGATGGGGACATTATATACATCTATAACCATGTATATCCTAACCTAAGGCAACCTAACATCTCGGATGTAATATTTTACAACATTCTTGGCATGTCGTTCCCTATTTCTCGGTGGGGACATTGTATACGTCTATAACGATATATATCCTAGCCTAAGGCAACCTAACATGTCGAATGTAATATTTTATAACAATCATGGAGTGTCGTCGCGTGCTTCTCGATGGGGACATTATATACGTCTATAACGTTATATATCCTCACCTAAGGGAACCTAACATCTCGGGTGTAATATTTGAAAACATTCCTGGCGTGTTAGCCCGTACTTCTCGGTGGGAACATCATATACATCTATAGCGATATATATCCTAGCGTAAGGCGACCTAACATGTCGAATGTAATATTTTACATCATTCCTGACGTGTCGGCGCGTAGTTCTCGATGGTAACATGATACACGTCTATAACGTTATATATCCTAGCCTAAGGCAACCTAACATCTCGGATGTAATATGTGACAACATTCCTGGCGCGTCGGCTCCTACTTTTCGGTGGGAACATTATATATGTCTATAACGTTATGTATCCTATCGTAAAGCAACATAACATCTCGGATGTGATATTTTACAGCATTCCTGGCGTGTCGTCGCCTGCTTCTCGATGGGGACATTATATACATCTATAACGTTGTATATCGTAACCTAAGGCAACCTAACATCTCGGATGTAATATTTTACAACATTCTTGGCATGTCGGTCCCTACTTCTCGGTGGGAACATTATATACGTCTGTAACGTTATATATCCTAGCCTAAGGCCATCTAACATGTCGTATGTAATATTTTACAACATTCCTGGCGTGTCGTCGCCTGCTTCTCGATGGGGATATTATATACGTCTATAACGTTGTATATCCTAGCCTAACGCAACCTAACATGTGGGATGTAATATTTTACAACATTCCTCGCGTGTCGTCGCCTGCTTCTCGATGGGGACATAATATACGTCTATAACGTTGTATATCCTAACCCAACGCAACCTAACATCTGGGATGTAATATTTTACAACATTCCTGGCGTGTCGTCGCCTACTTCTCTGTGGGAACATTGTATACGTGTGATAACTATGTATGTCCTAGCCTAAGGAAACCTAACATCTCGGATGTGATATTTTACAGCATTCTTGGCGTGTCGTCGCCTGCTTCTCGATGGGGTCATTATATACATCTATAACGTTGTATATCCTAACCTTAGGCAACCTAACATCTCGGATGTAATATTTTACAACATTCCTGGCGTGTCGTCGCCTAATTACCGATGGGGACATTATATACATCTATAACCATGTATATCCTAACCTAAGGCAACCTAACATCTCGGATGTAATATTTTACAACATTCCTGGCATGTCGGTCCCTAGCTTCTCGGCCGAAACATTGTATACGTCTATAACGATATATATCCTAACCTAGGGCAACCTAACATCTCGGATGTAATAGTTGACAACATTCCTGGCGTGTCCGCCCGTACTTCTCGGTGGGAACGTTATATACGTCTATAACGTTATATATCCTAGCCTAAGGCGACCTAACATGTCGAATGTAATATTTTACAACATTCCTGGCGTGTCGTCTAATGCTTCTCGATGGGGACATTATATACGTCTACAATGTTGTATATCCTATCATAACGCAACCTAACATCTGGGATGTAATATTATACAAGATTCCTGGCATGTCGGTCCCCAAGTCTCGGTAGGAACATTATATACGTCTATAACGATATATATCCAAACCTGACGGAACCTAACATCTCGGATGTAATATTTTACAACATTCCTGGCGTGTCGTCGCCTAATTACCGATGGGGACATTATATACATCTATAACCATGTATATCCTAACCTAAGGCAACCTAACATCTCGGATGTAATATTTTACAACATTCCTGGCGTGTCGTCGCCTACGTCTCGGTGGGGACATTATATACGTCTATAATGTTGTATATCTTAACCTAATGCATCCTAACATCTCGGATGTAATATTTTACAACATTCCTGGCATTTCGGTCCCTACTTCTCTGTGGGAACATTGTATACGTCTATAACGTTATATATCCTAGCCTAAGGCAACCTAACAGTTCGAATGTAATATTTTATAACATTCATGGAGTGTCGTCGCGTGCTTCTCGATGGGGACATTATATACGTCTATAACGTTGTATATGCTAACCTAAGGCAACCTAACTTCTAGACTGTAATATTTTACAACATTCCTGGCATGTGGGTCCCTACTTCTCTGTGGGAACATTGTATACGTCTATAACGATATATGTCCTAGCCTAAGGCAACCTAACATCTCGGATGTGATATTTTACGGCATTCCTGGCGTGTCGTCGCCTGCTTCTCGATGGGGACATAATATACGTCTATAACGTTGTATATCCTAACCCAACGTAACCTAACATCTGGGATGTAATATTTTACAACATTCCTGACGTGTCGTCGCCTACTTCTGGGTGGGGTCATTATATACATCTATAACGTTGTATATCCTAACCTAGGGCAACCTAACATTTCGGATGTAATAGTTGACAACATTCCTGACGTGTCCGCCCGTACCTCTCGGTGGGAACGTTATATACGTCTATAAAGTTATATATCCTAGCCTAAGGCGACCTAACATGTCGAATGTAATATTTTACAACATTCCTGGCGCGTTGGCTCCTATTTTTCGGTGGCAACATTATATACGTCCATAACGTTATATATCCTAACCTAAGGGAACCTAACATCTCGGGTGTAATATTTTACAACATTCCTGACACGTCGTCGCCTGCTTCTCGATGGGGACATTATATAAGTCTATAACGTTGTATAACCTAACCTAACGCAACCTAACATCTGGGATGTAATATTCCTGTCGTGTCGTCGCCTAGTTCTGGATGGGGACATTATATACATCTATAACCATGTATATCCTAACCTAAGGCAACCTAACATCTCGGATGTAATATTTTACAACATTCCTGGCGTGTCGTCGCCTACTTCTCGGTGGGGACATTATATACGTCTATAATGTTGTATATCTTAACCTAATGCATCCTAACATCTCGGATGTAATATTTTACAACATTCCTGGCATTTCGGTCCCTACTTCTCTGTGGGAACATTGTATACGTCTATAACGTTATATATCCTAGCCTAAGGCAACCTAACAGTTCGAATGTAATATTTTATAACATTCATGGAGTGTCGTCGCGTGCTTCTCGATGGGGACATTATATACGTCTATAACGTTGTATATGCTAACCTAAGGCAACCCAACATCTCGACTGTAATATTTTACAACATTCCTGGCATGTGGGTCCCTACTTCTCTGTGGGAACATTGTATACGTCTATAACGATATATGTCCTAGCCTAAGGCGACCTAACATGTCGAATGTAATATTTTACAACATTCCTGGCGTGTCGTCTAATGCTTCTCGATGGGGACATTATATACGTCTACAATGTTGTATATCCTATCATAACGCAACCTAACATCTGGGATGTAATATTATACAAGATTCCTGGCATGTCGGTCCCCAAGTCTCGGTAGGAACATTATATACGTCTATAACGATATATATCCAAACCTGACGGAACCTAACATCTCGGATGTAATATTTTACAACATTCCTGGCGTGTCGTCGCCTAATTACCGATGGGGACATTATATACATCTATAACCATGTATATCCTAACCTAAGGCAACCTAACATCTCGGATGTAATATTTTACAACATTCCTGGCGTGTCGTCGCCTACGTCTCGGTGGGGACATTATATACGTCTATAATGTTGTATATCTTATCCTAATGCATCCTAACATCTCGGATGTAATATTTTACAACATTCCTGGCATTTCGGTCCCTACTTCTCTGTGGGAACATTGTATACGTCTATAACGTTATATATCCTAGCCTAAGGCAACCTAACAGTTCGAATGTAATATTTTATAACATTCATGGAGTGTCGTCGCGTGCTTCTCGATGGGGACATTATATACGTCTATAACGTTGTATATGCTAACCTAAGGCAACCTAACTTCTAGACTGTAATATTTTACAACATTCCTGGCATGTGGGTCCCTACTTCTCTGTGGGAACATTGTATACGTCTATAACGATATATGTCCTAGCCTAAGGCAACCTAACATCTCGGATGTGATATTTTACGGCATTCCTGGCGTGTCGTCGCCTGCTTCTCGATGGGGACATAATATACGTCTATAACGTTGTATATCCTAACCCAACGTAACCTAACATCTGGGATGTAATATTTTACAACATTCCTGACGTGTCGTCGCCTACTTCTGGGTGGGGTCATTATATACATCTATAACGTTGTATATCCTAACCTAGGGCAACCTAACATTTCGGATGTAATAGTTGACAACATTCCTGACGTGTCCGCCCGTACCTCTCGGTGGGAACGTTATATACGTCTATAAAGTTATATATCCTAGCCTAAGGCGACCTAACATGTCGAATGTAATATTTTACAACATTCCTGGCGCGTTGGCTCCTATTTTTCGGTGGCAACATTATATACGTCCATAACGTTATATATCCTAACCTAAGGGAACCTAACATCTCGGGTGTAATATTTTACAACATTCCTGACACGTCGTCGCCTGCTTCTCGATGGGGACATTATATAAGTCTATAACGTTGTATAACCTAACCTAACGCAACCTAACATCTGGGATGTAATATTCCTGTCGTGTCGTCGCCTAGTTCTGGATGGGGACATTATATACATCTATAACCATGTATATCCTAACCTAAGGCAACCTAACATCTCGGATGTAATATTTTACAACATTCCTGGCGTGTCGTCGCCTACTTCTCGGTGGGGACATTATATACGTCTATAATGTTGTATATCTTAACCTAATGCATCCTAACATCTCGGATGTAATATTTTACAACATTCCTGGCATTTCGGTCCCTACTTCTCTGTGGGAACATTGTATACGTCTATAACGTTATATATCCTAGCCTAAGGCAACCTAACAGTTCGAATGTAATATTTTATAACATTCATGGAGTGTCGTCGCGTGCTTCTCGATGGGGACATTATATACGTCTATAACGTTGTATATGCTAACCTAAGGCAACCCAACATCTCGACTGTAATATTTTACAACATTCCTGGCATGTGGGTCCCTACTTCTCTGTGGGAACATTGTATACGTCTATAACGATATATGTCCTAGCCTAAGGCAACCTAACATCTCGGATGTGATATTTTACAGCATTCCTGGCGTGTCGTCGCCTGCTTCTCGATGGGGACATTATATACATCTATAACGTTGTATATCGTAACCTAAGGCAACCTAACATCTCGGATGTAATATTTTACAACATTCTTGGCATGTCGGTCCCTACTTCTCGGTGGGAACATTGTATACGTCTATAACGATATATATCCTAGCCTAAGGCAACCTAACATATCGGATGTAATATTTTACAACATTCTGGCGTGTCGTCGCCTGCTTCTCGATGGGGTCATTATGTACGTCTATAACGTTGTACATCCTAACCTAACGCAACCTAACATCTGGGATGTAATATTTTACAACATTCCTGGCATGTTGGTACCTACGTCTCGGTGGGAACATTATATACGTCCATAACGTTATATATCCTAACCTAAGGGACCCTAACATCTCGGGTGTAATATTTTACAACATTCCTGACACGTCGTCGCCTGCTTCTCGATGGGGACATTATATAAGTCTATAACGTTGTATAACCTAACCTAACGCAACCTAACATCTGGGATGTAATATTCCTGTCGTGTCGTCGCCTAGTTATGGATGGGGACATTATATACGTCTATAACGTTGTATATCCTAACCTAAGGCAACCTAACATCGCGGATGTAATATTTTACAACATTCCTGGCGTGTCGTCGCCTACTTCTCGGTGGGGACATTATATACGTCTATAATGTTGTATATCATAACCTAATGCATCCTAACATCTCGGATGTAATATTTTACAACATTCCTGGCATTTCGGTCCCTACTTCTCTGTGGGAACATTGTATACGTCTATAACGTTATATATCCTAGCCTAAGGCAACCTAACAGTTCGAATGTAATATTTTATAACATTCATGGAGTGTCGTCGCGCGCTTCTCGATGGGGACATTATATACGTCTATAACGTTGTATATGCTAACCTAAGGCAACCTAACATCTCGACTGTAATATTTTACAACATTCCTGGCATGTGGGTCCCTACTTCTCTGTCGGAACATTGTATACGTCTATAACGATATATGTCCTAGCCTAAGGCAACCTAACATCTCGGATGTGATATTTTACAGCATTCCTGGCGTGTCGTCGCCTGCTTCTCGATGGGGACATAATATACGGCTATAACGTTGTATATCCTTACCCAACGTAACCTAACATCTGGGATGTAATATTTTACAACATTCCTGGCGTGTCGTCGCCTACTTGTGGATGGGGTCATTATATGCATCTATAACGTTGTATATCCTAACCTAGGGCAACCTAACATCTCGGATGTAATAGTTGGCAACATTCCTGACGTGTCCGCCCGTACTTCTCGGTGGGAACGTTATATACGTTTATAAAGTTATATATCCTAGCCTAAGGCGACCTAACATGTCGAATGCAATATTTTACAACATTCCTGGCGCGTTGGCTCCTATTTTTCGGTGGGAACATTATATACGTCCATAACGTTATATATCCTAACCTAAGGGACCCTAACATCTCGGGTGTAATATTTTACAACATTCCTGACACGTCGTCGCCTGCTTCTCGATGGGGACATTATATAAGTCTATAACGTTGTATAACCTAACCTAACGCAACCTAACATCTGGGATGTAATATTCCTGTCGTGTCGTCGCCTAGTTCTGGATGGGGACATTATATACGTCTATAACGTTGTATATCCTAACCTAAGGCAACCTAACATCTCGGATGTAATATTTTATAACATTCCTGGCGTGTCGACACCTGCTTCTCGATGGGGACATTATATACCTCTATAATGATGTATATCCTAACCTAACGCAACCTAACATCTGGGATGTAATATTTTACAACATTCCTCGCGTTTCGTCGCCTGCTTCTCGATGGGGACATAATATACGTCTATAACGTTGTATATCCTAACCCAACGCAATCTAACATCTGGGATGTAATATTTTACAACATTCCTGGCGTGTCGTCGCCTACTTCTGGATGGGGTCATTATGTACATCTATAACGTTGTATATCCTAACCTAAGGGAACCTAACACCTCGGGTGTAATATTTTACAACATTCCCGACGCGTCGGCCCCTATTTTTCGGTGGGAACATTATATACGTCTATAACGTTATACATCCTAGCCTAAGGCGACCTATCATGTCGAGTGTAATATTTTACAACATTCCTGTCGTGTCGTCGCCTACTTCTCGATGGGAACACTATATACGTCTATAACGTTATATATCCTAGCCTAAGGCGACCTAACATGTCGAATGTAATATTTTACAACATTCCTGGCGTGTCGACACCTGCTTCTCGATGGGGACATTATATACCTCTATAATGATGTATATCCTAACCTAACGCAACCTAACATCTGGGATGTAATATTTTACAACTTTCCTGGCGTGTCGTCGCCTGCTTCTCGATGGGGACATAATATACGTCTATAACGTTGTATATCCTAACCCAACGCAACCTAACATCTCGGATGTAATATTTTACAACATTCCTGGCATGTCGGTCCCTATGTCTCGGTGGGAACATTATATACGTCTATAACGATATATATCCTAACCTAAGGCAACTTAAAACCTCGGATGTAATAGTTGACAGCATTCCTTGCGCGTCGGCTCCTACTTTTCGGTGGGAACATTATATACGTCTATAACGTTATGTATCCTATCGTAAGGCAACACAACATGTCGGATGTAATATTTTACAACATTCCTGGCGTGTCGACGCCTGCTTCTCGATGGGGACATTATATACATCTATAACGTTGTATATCCTAACCTAAGGCAACCTAACATCTCCGATGTAATATTTTACAACATTCCTGGCATGTCGGTCTCTACTTCTCTGTGGGAACATTGTATACGTCTATAACTATATATGTCCTAGCCTAAGGAAACCTAACATCTCGGATGTGATATTTTACAGCATTCCTGGCGTGTCGTCGCCTGCTTCTCGATGGGGACATTATATACATCTATAACGTTGTATATCGTAACCTAAGGCAACCTAACATCTCGGATGTAATATTTTACAACATTCTTGGCATGTCGGTCCCTACTTCTCGGTGGGAACATTGTATACGTCTATAACGATATATATCCTAGCCAAAGGCAACCTAACATATCGGATGTAATATTTTACAACATTCTGGCGTGTCGTCGCCTGCTTCTCGATGGGGTCGTTATGTACGTCTATAACTTTGTACATCCGAACCTAAGGCAACCTAACATCTCGGATGTAATATTTTACAACATTCCTGGCATGTTGGTACCTACGTCTCGGTGGGAACATTATATACGTCTATAACGACATATATCCCAACCTAAGGGAACCTAACAACTCGGGTGTAATATTTGACAACATTCCTGTCATGTCGGTCCCTACATCTCGGGGGGATCATTCTATGCGTCCATAACGTTGTATAACCTAACCTAAGGCAACCTAACATGTCGAATGTAATATTTTATAACATTCATGGAGTGTCGTCGCGTGCTTCTCGATGGGGACATTATATACGTGTATAACGTTGTATATCCTAACCTAACGCAACCTAACATCTCGGATGTAATATTTCACAACATTCCTGGCGTGTCGTCGCCTGCTGCTCGATGGGGACATTATATACATCTATAACGTTGTATATGCTAACCTAAGGCAACCTAACATCTCGACTGTAATGTTTTACAACATTCCTGGCGTGCCGACACCTGCTTCTCGATGGGGACATTATACACGTCTATAACGTCATATATCCTAACCTAAGGGAACCTAACATCTCGGGTGTAATATTTGAAGACATTCGTGGCGTGTTAGCCCGTACTTCTCGGTGGGAACATCATATACGTCTATAGCGATATATATCCTAACCGAGGGAAACCTAATATCTCGGATGTAATATTTTACAACATTCCTGGCGCGTCGGCTCCTACTTTTCGGTGGGAACATTATATACGTCTATAACGTTATATATCCTATCGTAAAGCAACATAACATCTCGGATGTAATATATTACAACATTCCTGGCGTGTCGTCGCCTGCTTCTCGATGGGGACATTATATTCGTCTATAACGTTGTATATCCTAACCTAAAGTAACCAAACATCTGGGATGTGATATTTTACAACATTCCTGGCATGTCGGTCCCTACTTCTCGGGGGAAACATTGTATACGTCTATTACGATATATATCCTAACCTAGGGCAACCTAACATCTCGGATGTAATAGTTGACAACATTCCTGGCGTGTCCGCCCGTACTTCTCGGTGGAAACATTATATACGTCTATAACGTTATATATCCTAGCCTAAGACCACCTAACATGTCGAATGTAATGTTTTACAACATTCCTGGCGTGTCGTCGCCTGCTTCCCGATGGGGACATAATATACGTCTATAACGTTGTATATCCTAACCTAACGCAACCTAACATCTGGGATGTAATATTTTACAACATTCCTGGCGTGACGTCGCCTACTTTGGATGGGGTCATATTATACATCTATAACGTTGAATATCCTAACCTAAGGCAACCTAACATCTCGGATGTAATATTTTACAACATTCCTGGCATGTCGGTCCCTACATCTCGGTGGGAACATACTATAAGTCTATAACGTTGTATATCCTAACCTAAGGGAACCTAACATCTCGGGTGTAAACTTTTACAACATTCCTGACGCGTCGGGCCCTATTTTTCGGTGGGAACATTATATACGTCTATAACGATATATATCCTAACCTAAGGCAACCTAACATCTCGGATGTAATAGTTGACAACATTCCTGGCGTGTAGGCCCGTACTTCTCGGTGGGAACATCATATACGTCTATAGCGATATATATCCTAGCCTAAGGCGACCTAACATGTCGAATGTAATATTTTACATCATTCCTGACGTTTCGGAGCGTAGTTCTCGGTGGGGACATTATATACGTCTATAACGTTGTATATCCTAACCTAAAGCAACCTAACATCTGGGATGTAATATTTTACACGATTCCTGGCATGTCGTCGCCTGCTTCTCGATGGGGACATTATATACGTCTATAACGATATATATCCTAACCTAAGGCAACCTAACACCTCGGATGTAAGAGTTGACAACATTCCTGGCGTGTAGGCCCGTACTTCTCGGTGGGAACATTGTATACGTCTATAACGTTATATATCCTAGCCTAAGGCGACCTAACATGTCGACTGTAATATTTTACATCATTCCTGGCGTGTCGTCGCCTGCTTCTCGATGCGAACATTATATACGTCTATAACGTTGTGTATCCTAATCTAACGCAACCTAACATCTGGGATGTAATATTCCTGGCGTGTCGTCGCCTACTTCTGGATGGGGACATTATATACGTCTATAACGATATATATCCTAACCTAAGGCAACCTAACATCTCGGATGTAATATTTTACAACATTCCTGGCATATCGGTCCCTACGTCTCGGTGGAAACATTGTATACGTCTATAACGATATATAACCTAGCCTAAGGCAACCTAACATCTCGGATGTAACATTTTACATCATTCCTGGCGTGTCGTCGCCTGCTTCTCGATGGGAACATACTATACGTCTACAACGTTGTATATCCTAACCTAAGGCAACCTAACATCTCGGATGTAATAGTTGCCAACGTTCCTAGCGTGTCCACCCGTTCTGCTTGGTGGGAACATTATATACGTCTATAACGTTATATATCGTAGCCTAAGGTCACCTACCATGTCGAATGTAATATTTTACAACATTCCTGGCGTGTCGTCGCCTGCTTCTCGATGGGGACATTATATACGTCTATAACGTTGTATATCCTAACCTAAAGCAACCTAACATCTGGGATGTAATATTCCTGGCGTGTCGTCGCGTACTTCTGGATGGGGACATTATATACGTCTATAACGTTATATATCGTAACCTAAGGGAACCCAACATCTCGGGTGTAATATTTGAAAACATTCCTGGCGTGTTAGCCCGTACTTCTCGGTGGGAACATCATATACGTCTATAGCGATATATATCCTAGCCTAAGGCGACCTAACATGTCGAATGTAATATTTTACATCATTCCTGACGTTTCGGAGCGTAGTTCTCGGTGGGGACATTATATACGTCTATAACGTTGTATATCCTAACCTAAAGCAACCTAACATCTGGGATGTAATATTTTACACGATTCCTGGCATGTCGGTCCCCAAGTCTCGGTAGGAACATTATATGCGTCTATAACGTTGTATATCCTAACCTACAGGAACCTAACATCTGGGATGTAATATTTTACAACAATCCTGGCATCTCGGTCCCTACATCTCGGTGGGAACATACTATAAGTCTATAAAGTTGTATATCCTAACCGAAGGCAACCTAACATCTCGTGTGCAATATCTTACAACATTCCTGACGCGTCGGCCCCTATTTTTCGGTGGGAACATTATATACGTCTATAACGTTATATATCCTAGCCTAAGGCGACCTAACATGTCGAATGTAATATTTTACAACACTCCTGACGTGTCGGAGCGTAGTTCTCGGTGGGGACATTATATACGTCTATAACGTTGTATATCCTAACCTAAAGCAACCTAACATCTGGGATGTAATATTTTACAACATTCCTGGCATCTCGGTCCCTACATCTCGGTGGGAACATGCTATAAGTCTATAACGTTGTATATCCTAACCGAAGGCAACCTAACATCTCGGGTCTAATATTTTACAACATTCCTGACGCGTCGGCCCCTATTTTTCGGTGGGAACATTATATACGTCTATAACGTTATATATCCTAGCCTAAGGCGACCTAACATGTCGACTGTAATATTTTACATCATTCCTGGCGTATCGTCGCCTGCTTCTCGATGGGAACATTATATACGTCTATAACGTTGTGTATCCTAATCTAACGCAACCTAACATCTGGGATGTAATATTCCTGGCTTGTCGTCGCCTACTTCTGGATGGGGACATTATATACGTCTATAACGATATATATCCTAACCTAAGGCAACCTAACATCTCGGATGTAATAGTTGACAACATTCCTGGCGTGTAGGCCCGTACTTCTCGGTGGGAACATTGTATACGTCTATAACGTTATATATCCTAGCCTAAGGCGACCTAACATGTCGTATGTAATATTTTACAACATTCCTGGCGTGTCGTCGCCTACTTCTAGATGGGGACATTATATACGTCTATAACGATATATATCCTAACCTAAAGCAACCCAACATCTCGGATGTAATACTTTACAACATTCCTGGCATGTCGATCCCTACATCTCGGTGGGAACATTGTATACGTCTATAACGATATATGTCCTAGCCTAAGGCAACCTAATATCTCGGATGTGATTTTTTTACAGCATTCCTGGCGTGTCGTCGCCTTCTTCTCGATGGGGACATTATATATATCTATAACGTTGTATATCCTAACCTAAGGCAACCTAACATCTCGGATGTAATATTTTAAATTCTTGGCATGTCGGTCCCTACGTCTCGGTGGGAACATTGTATACGTCTATAACGTTATATATCCTAGCCTAAGGCGACCTAATATATCGAATGTAATATTTTACATCATTCCTGGCGTGTCTTCGCCTGCTTCTCAATGGGAACATTATATACGTGTATAACGTTGTATATCCTAACCTAACGCAACCTAACATCTGGTATGTAATATTCCTGGCGTGACGTCGCCTACTTCTGGATGGGGCCATTATATACGTCTATAACGTTATATATCGTAACCTAAGGGAACCTAACATCTCGGGTGTAATATTTGAAAACATTCCTGGCGTGTTAGCCCGTACTTCTCGGTGGGAACATCATATACGTCTATAGCGATATATATCCTAGCCTAAGGCGACCTGACATGTCGAATGTAATATTTTACATCATTCCTGACGTGTTGGAGCGTAGTTCTCGGTGGGGACATTATATACGTCTATAACGTTGTATATCCTAACCTAAAGCAACCTAACATCTGGGATGTAATATTTTACACGATTCCTGGCATGTCGGTCCCCAAGTCTCGGTAGGAACATTATATACGTCTATAACGTTGTATATCCTAACCTAAAGCAACATAACATCTGGGATGTAATATTTTACAACAGTCCTGGCATCTCGGTCCCTACATCTCGGTGGGAACATACTATAAGTCTATAAAGTTGTATATCCTAACCGAAGGCAACCTAACATCTCGTGTGCAATATCTTACAACATTCCTGACGCTTCGGCCCCTATTTTTCGGTGGGAACATTATATACGTCTATAACGTTATATATCCTAGCCTAAGGCGACCTAACATGTCGAATGTAATATTTTACAACACTCCTGACGTGTCGGAGCGTAGTTCTCGGTGGGAACATTATATACGTCTATAACGTTGTATATCCTAACCTAAAGCAACCTAACATCTGGGATGTAATATTTTACAACATTCCTGGCATCTCGGTCCCTACATCTCGGTGGGAACATACTATAAGTCTATAACGTTGTATATCCTAACCGAAGGCAACCTAACATCTCGGGTGTAATATTTTACAACATTCCTGACGCGTCGGCCCCTATTTTTCGGTGGGAACATTATATACGTCTATAACGTTATATATCCTAGCCTAAGGCGACCTAACATATCGACTGTAATATTTTACATCATTCCTGGCGTATCGTCGCCTGCTTCTCGATGGGAACATTATATACGTCTATAACGTTGTGTATCCTAATCTAACGCAACCTAACATCTGGGATGTAATATTCCTGGCGTGTCGTCGCCTACTTCTAGATGGGGACATTATATACGTCTATAACGATATATATCTTAACCTAAAGCAACCCAACATCTCGGATGTAATACTTTACAACATTCCTGGCATGTCGGTCCCTACATCTCGGTGGGAACATTCTATACTTCTATAACATTGTATATCCTAACCTAAGGCAACCTAACATCTCGGATGTAATATTTTACAACATTCCTGGCATGTCGGTCCCTACATCTCGGTGGGAACATACTATACGTCTATAACGTTGTATATCCTAACCTAATGGAACCTAACATCTCGGGTGTAATATTTTACATCATTCCTGGCGTGTCTTCGCCTGCTTCTCAATGGGAACATTATATACTCGTATAACGTTGTATATCCTAACCTAACGCAACCTAACATCTGGTATGTAATATTCCTGGCGTGTCGTCGCCTACTTCTGGATGGGGACATTATATACGTCTATAACGTTATATATCGTAACCTAAGGGAACCCAACATCTCGGGTGTAATATTTGAAAACATTCCTGGCGTGTTAGCCCGTACTTCTCGGTGGGAACATCATATACGTCTATAGCGATATATATCCTAGCCTAAGGCGACCTAACATGTCGAATGTAATATTTTACATCATCCCTGACGTTTCGGAGCGTAGTTCACGGTGGGGACATTATATACGTCTATAACGTTGTATATCCTAACCTAAAGCGACCTAACATCTGGGATGTAATATTTTACACGATTCCTGGCATGTCGTCGCCTGCTTCTCGATGGGGACATTATATACGTCTATAACGTTGTATATCCTAACCTAACGCAACCTAACATATCGGATGTAATATTTTACAACATTCCTGGCATCTCGGTCCCTACATCTCGGTGGGAACATACTATAAGTCTATAACGTTGTATATCCTAACCGAAGGCAACCTAACATCTCGGGTGTAATATCTTACAACATTCCTGACGCGTCGGCCCCTATTTTTCGGTGGGAACATTATATACGTCTATAACGTTATATATCCTAGCCTAAGGCGACCTAACATGTCGAAAGTAATATTTTACAACACTCCTGACGTGTCGGAGCGTAGTTCTCGGTGGGGACATTATATACGTCTATAACGTTGTATATCCTAACCTAAAGCAACCTAACATCTGGGATGTAATATTTTACAACATTCCTGGCATCTCGGTCCCTACATCTCGGTGGGAACATACTATAAGTCTATAACGTTGTATATCCTAACCGAAGGCAACCTAACATCTCGGGTGTAATATTTTACAACATTCCTGACGCGTCGGCCCCTAGTTTTCGGTGGGAACATTATATACGTCTATAACGTTATATATCCTAGCCTATGGCGACCTAACATGTCGAATGTAATATTTTACAACATTCCTGGCGTGTCGACACCTGCTTCTCGATGGGGACATTATATACCTCTATAATGATGTATATCCTAACCTAACGCAACCTAACATCTGGGATGTAATATTTTACAACATTCCTGGCATGTCGGTCCCTACGTCTCGGTGGGAAAATTATATACGTCTATAACGATATATATCCTAACCTAAGGCAACCTAACACCTCGGATGTAAGAGTTGACAACATTCCTGGCGTGTAGGCCCGTACTTCTCGGTGGGAACATTGTATACGTCTATAACGTTATATATCCTAGCCTAAGGCGACCTAACATGTCGACTGTAATATTTTACATCATTCCTGGCGTGTCGTCGCCTGCTTCTCGATGCGAACATTATATACGTCTATAACGTTGTGTATCCTAATCTAACGCAACCTAACATCTGGGATGTAATATTCCTGGCGTGTCGTCGCGTACTTCTGGATGGGGACATTATATACGTCTATAACGTTATATATCGTAACCTAAGGGAACCCAACATCTCGGGTGTAATATTTGAAAACATTCCTGGCGTGTTAGCCCGTACTTCTCGGTGGGAACATCATATACGTCTATAGCGATATATATCCTAGCCTAAGGCGACCTAACATGTCGAATGTAATATTTTACATCATTCCTGACGTTTCGGAGCGTAGTTCTCGGTGGGGACATTATATACGTCTATAACGTTGTATATCCTAACCTAAAGCAACCTAACATCTGGGATGTAATATTTTACACGATTCCTGGCATGTCGGTCCCCAAGTCTCGGTAGGAACATTATATGCGTCTATAACGTTGTATATCCTAACCTACAGGAACCTAACATCTGGGATGTAATATTTTACAACAGTCCTGGCATCTCGGTCCCTACATCTCGGTGGGAACATACTATAAGTCTATAAAGTTGTATATCCTAACCGAAGGCAACCTAACATCTCGTGTGCAATATCTTACAACATTCCTGACGCGTCGGCCCCTATTTTTCGGTGGGAACATTATATACGTCTATAACGTTATATATCCTAGCCTAAGGCGACCTAACATGTCGAATGTAATATTTTACAACACTCCTGACGTGTCGGAGCGTAGTTCTCGGTGGGGACATTATATACGTCTATAACGTTGTATATCCTAACCTAAAGCAACCTAACATCTGGGATGTAATATTTTACAACATTCCTGGCATCTCGGTCCCTACATCTCGGTGGGAACATGCTATAAGTCTATAACGTTGTATATCCTAACCGAAGGCAACCTAACATCTCGGGTGTAATATTTTACAACATTCCTGACGCGTCGGCCCCTATTTTTCGGTGGGAACATTATATACGTCTATAACGTTATATATCCTAGCCTAAGGCGACCTAACATGTCGACTGTAATATTTTACATCATTCCTGGCGTATCGTCGCCTGCTTCTCGATGGGAACATTATATACGTCTATAACGTTGTGTATCCTAATCTAACGCAACCTAACATCTGGGATGTAATATTCCTGGCTTGTCGTCGCCTACTTCTGGATGGGGACATTATATACGTCTATAACGATATATATCCTAACCTAAGGCAACCTAACATCTCGGATGTAATAGTTGACAACATTCCTGGCGTGTAGGCCCGTACTTCTCGGTGGGAACATTGTATACGTCTATAACGTTATATATCCTAGCCTAAGGCGACCTAACATGTCGTATGTAATATTTTACAACATTCCTGGCGTGTCGTCGCCTACTTCTAGATGGGGACATTATATACGTCTATAACGATATATATCCTAACCTAAAGCAACCCAACATCTCGGATGTAATACTTTACAACATTCCTGGCATGTCGATCCCTACATCTCGGTGGGAACATTGTATACGTCTATAACGATATATGTCCTAGCCTAAGGCAACCTAATATCTCGGATGTGATTTTTTTACAGCATTCCTGGCGTGTCGTCGCCTTCTTCTCGATGGGGACATTATATACGTGTATAACGTTGTATATCCTAACCTAACGCAACCTAACATCTGGTATGTAATATTCCTGGCGTGACGTCGCCTACTTCTGGATGGGGACATTATATACGTCTATAACGTTATATATCGTAACCTAAGGGAACCTAACATCTCGGGTGTAATATTTGAAAACATTCCTGGCGTGTTATCCCGTACTTCTCGGTGGGAACATTATATACGTCTATAACGTTATATATCCTAGCCTAAGGCGACCTAACATGTCGAATGTAATATTTTACAACACTCCTGACGTGTCGGAGCGTAGTTCTCGGTGGGAACATTATATACGTCTATAACGTTGTATATCCTAACCTAAAGCAACCTAACATCTGGGATGTAATATTTTACAACATTCCTGGCATCTCGGTCCCTACATCTCGGTGGGAACATTCTATACTTCTATAACATTGTATATCCTAACCTAAGGCAACCTAACATCTCGGATGTAATATTTTACAACATTCCTGGCATGTCGGTCCCTACATCTCGGTGGGAACATACTATACGTCTATAACGTTGTATATCCTAACCTAATGGAACCTAACATCTCGGGTGTAATATTTTACATCATTCCTGGCGTGTCTTCGCCTGCTTCTCAATGGGAACATTATATACTCGTATAACGTTGTATATCCTAACCTAACGCAACCTAACATCTGGTATGTAATATTCCTGGCGTGTCGTCGCCTACTTCTGGATGGGGACATTATATACGTCTATAACGTTATATATCGTAACCTAAGGGAACCCAACATCTCGGGTGTAATATTTGAAAACATTCCTGGCGTGTTAGCCCGTACTTCTCGGTGGGAACATCATATACGTCTATAGCGATATATATCCTAGCCTAAGGCGACCTAACATGTCGAATGTAATATTTTACATCATTCCTGACGTTTCGGAGCGTAGTTCTCGGTGGGGACATTATATACGTCTATAACGTTGTATATCCTAACCTAAAGCAACCTAACATCTGGGATGTAATATTTTACACGATTCCTGGCATGTCGTCGCCTGCTTCTCGATGGGGACATTATATACGTCTATAACGTTGTATATCCTAACCTAACGCAACCTAACATATCGGATGTAATATTTTACAACATTCCTGGCATCTCGGTCCCTACATCTCGGTGGGAACATACTATAAGTCTATAACGTTGTATATCCTAACCGAAGGCAACCTAACATCTCGGGTGTAATATCTTACAACATTCCTGACGCGTCGGCCCCTATTTTTCGGTGGGAACATTATATACGTCTATAACGTTATATATCCTAGCCTAAGGCGACCTAACATGTCGAAAGTAATATTTTACAACACTCCTGACGTGTCGGAGCGTAGTTCTCGGTGGGGACATTATATACGTCTATAACGTTGTATATCCTAACCTAAAGCAACCTAACATCTGGGATGTAATATTTTACAACATTCCTGGCATCTCGGTCCCTACATCTCGGTGGGAACATACTATAAGTCTATAACGTTGTATATCCTAACCGAAGGCAACCTAACATCTCGGGTGTAATATTTTACAACATTCCTGACGCGTCGGCCCCTAGTTTTCGGTGGGAACATTATATACGTCTATAACGTTATATATCCTAGCCTATGGCGACCTAACATGTCGACTGTAATATTTTACATCATTCCTGGCGTGTCGTCGCCTGCTTCTCGATGCGAACATTATATACGTCTATAACGTTGTGTATCCTAATCTAACGCAACCTAACATCTGGGATGTAATATTCCTGGCGTGTCGTCGCCTACTTCTGGATGGGGACATTATATACGTCTATAACGATATATATCCTAACCTAAGGCAACCTAACATCTCGGATGTAATATTTTACAACATTCCTGGCATATCGGTCCCTACGTCTCGGTGGAAACATTGTATACGTCTATAACGATATATAACCTAGCCTAAGGCAACCTAACATCTCGGATGTAACATTTTACATCATTCCTGGCGTGTCGTCGCCTGCTTCTCGATGGGAACATACTATACGTCTACAACGTTGTATATCCTAACCTAAGGCAACCTAACATCTCGGATGTAATAGTTGCCAACGTTCCTAGCGTGTCCGCCCGTTCTGCTTGGTGGGAACATTATATACGTCTATAACGTTATATATCGTAGCCTAAGGTCACCTAACATGTCGAATGTAATATTTTACAACATTCCTGGCGTGTCGTCGCCTGCTTCTCGATGGGGACATTATATACGTCTATAACGTTGTATATCCTAACCTAAAGCAACCTAACATCTGGGATGTAATATTTTACAAGATTCCTGGCATGTCGGTCCTCAAGTCTCGGTAGGAACATTATATACGTCTATAACGATATATATCCTAACAAAAGCAACCTAACATCTCGGATGTAATAGTTGACAACATTCCTGGCATGTCGGTCCTTACATCTCGGTGGGAACATTCTATACTTCTATAACATGGTATATCCTAACCTAAGGCAACCTAACATCTCGGATGTAATATTTTACAACATTCCTGGCATGTCGGTCGCTACTCCTCGGTGGAAATATTGTATACGTCTATAACGATATATATCCTAGTCTAAGCCAACCTAATATGTCGAATGTAATATTTTACAACATTCCTGGCGTGTCGTCGCCTACTTCTAGATGGGGACATTATATACATCTATAACCTTGTATATCCTAACCTAAAGCAGCCTAACATCTCGGATGTAATATTTTACAACATTCCTGGCATGTCGGTACCTACTCCTCGGTGGAAACATTGTATACGTCTATAACGATATATATCCTAACCTAAGGCAAACTAACATCTCGGATGTAATAGTTGACAACATTCCAGGCGTGTCAGCCCGTACTTCTCGGTGAGAACATTATATACGTCTATAACGTTATATATCGTAACCTAAGGGAACCCAACATCTCGGGTGTAATATTTGAAAACATTCCTGGCGTGTTAGCCCGTACTTCTCGGTGGGAACATCATATACGTCTATAGCGATATATATCCTAGCCTAAGGCGACCTAACATGTCGAATGTAATATTTTACATCATTCCTGACGTTTCGGAGCGTAGTTCTCGATGGGGACATTATATACATCTATAACGTTGTATATCGTAACCTAAGGCAACCTAACATCTCGGATGTAATATTTTACAACATTCTTGGCATGTCGGTCCCTACTTCTCGGTGGGAACATTGTATACGTCTATAACGATATATATCCTAGCCAAAGGCAACCTAACATATCGGATGTAATATTTTACAACATTCTGGCGTGTCGTCGCCTGCTTCTCGATGGGGTCATTATGTACGTCTATAACTTTGTACATCCGAACCTAAGGCAACCTAACATCTCGGATGTAATATTTTACAACATTCCTGGCATGTTGGTACCTACGTCTCGGTGGGAACATTATATACGTCTATAACGACATATATCCCAACCTAAGGGAACCTAACAAATCGGGTGTAATATTTGACAACATTCCTGTCATGTCGGTCCCTACATCTCGGGGGGATCATTCTATGCGTCCATAACGTTGTATAACCTAACCTAAGGCAACCTAACATGTCGAATGTAATATTTTATAACATTCATGCAGTGTCGTCGCGTGCTTCTCGATGGGGACATTATATACGTCTATAACGTTGTATATCCTAACCTAACGCAACCTAACATCTCGGATGTAATATTTTACAACATTCCTGGCGTGTCGTCGCCTGCTGCTCGATGGGGACATTATATACATCTATAACGTTGTATATGCTAACCTAAGGCATCCTAACACCTCGACTGTAATGTTTTACAACATTCCTGGCGTGCCGACACCTGCTTCTCGATGGGGACATTATACACGTCTATAACGTCATATATCCTAACCTAAGGGAACCTAACATCTCGGGTGTAATATTTGAAGACATTCGTGGCGTGTTAGCCCGTACTTCTCGGTGGGAACATTATATACGTCTATAACGATATATATCCTAGCCTAAGGCAACCTAACATGTCGAACGTAATATTTTACAACATTCCTGACGCGTCGGCTCCTACTTTTCGGTGGGAACATTATATACGTCTATAACGTTATGTATCCTATCGCAAGGCAACACAACATCTCGGATGCAATATTTTACAACATTCCTGGCGTGTCGTCGCCTACTTCTAGATGGGGACATTATATACATCTATAACCTTGTATATCCTAACCTAAAGCAGCATAACATCTCGGATGTAATATTTTACAACATTCCTGGCATGTCGGTACCTACTACTCGGTGGAAACATTGTATACGTCTATAACGTTATATATCGTAACCTAAGGCAACGTAACATCTCGGATGTAATAGTTGACAACGTTCCTAGCGTGTCCGCCCGTACTTCTCGGTGGGAACATTATATACGTCTATAACGTTATATATCCTAGCCTAAGGCGACCTAACATGTCGAATGTAATATTTTACAACATTCCTGGCGTGTCGTCGCCTGCTTCTCGATGGGGACATTATATACGTCTATAACGTTGTATATCCTAACCTAAAGCAACCTATCATCTCGGATGTAATATTTTACAACATTCCTGGCATGTCGGTCCCTACTTCTCGGTGGATACATTGTATACGTCTAGAACGATATATATCCTAACCTAAGGCAACCTAACATCTCGGATGTGATAGTTGACAACATTCCTGGCGTGTAGGCCCGTACTTCTCGGTGGGAACATTTTATACGTCTATAACGTTATATATCCTAGCCTAAGGCGACCTAACATGTCGTATGTAATATTTTACAACATTCCTGGCGTGTCGTCGCCTACTTCTCGATGGGGACATTATATACATCTATAACATTGTATATCCTAACCTAAGGCAACCTAACATCTCGGATGTAATATTTTAAATTCTTGGCATGTCGGTCCCTACGTCTCGGTGGGAACATTGTATACGTCTATAACGTTATATATCCTAGCCTAAGCCGACCTAATATATGGAATGTAATATTTTACATCATTATTGGCGTGTCTTAGCCTGCTTCTCAATGGGAACATTATATACGTGTATAACGTTGTATATCCTAACCTAACGCAACCTAACATCTGGTATGTAATATTCCTGGCGTGTCGTCGCCTACTTCTGGATGGGGTCATTATATACGTCTATAACGTTATATATCCTAACCTAAGGGAACCTAACATCTCGGGTGTAATATTTGAAAACATTCCTGGCGTGTTAGCCCGTACTTCTCGGTGGGAACATCATATACGTCTATAGAGCGATATATATCCTAGCCTAAGGCGACCTAACATTTCGAATGTAATATTTTACAACATACATGTCGTGTCGGCACCTACTTCTCGGTGGGAACAGAATATACGTCTATAACGTTATATTTCCTAGCCTAAGGCAACCTAACATCTCGGATGTAATATTTTACTACATTCCTGGCACATCGGCCCCTACTTCCCGGTGGGAAAATTATATACGTCTATAACGCTATATATCCTAGCCTAAGGCAACCTAGCATCTCGGGTGTAATATTTTACGACATTACCGGCGCTTCGGTCCGTACTTGTCTGTGGTAACATTATATAGGTATATAACGTTATATATCCTAGCGTAAGGCAACCTAACATGTCGAATCTAATATTGTACAACATTCCTGGCGCGTCGGCACATACTTCTCGGTAGGAACAGTATATACGTCTATAACGTTATATATCCTAACCTAAGGGTACCTAACATGTCGAGCGTAATATTTTACAACATTCCTGGCTCGACGGCCCCTACTTCTGGGTGGGAACATTATATACGTCTATAACGCTATATATTCTAGCCTAAGGCAACCTAACGTGTCGAATGTAATATATTACAACATTCCTGGCGCGTCGGCACCTACTTCTCGGTGGGAACAGTATATACGTCTATAACGTTGTATATCCTAACCTAAGGCAATCCTAACATGTCGAATGTAATATTTTACAACATACCTGGCGCGTCGGCACCTACTTCTCGGTGGGAACAGTAGATACGTGTATAACGTTATATATCCTAACCTAAGGCAACCTGGCATGTCGAAAGTAATATTTTACAACATTCCTGGCGCGTCGGCACCGACTTCTCGGTGGGAACAATATATACGTCTATAACGTTATATATCCTAAACTAAGGCAACCTAACATGTCGAATTTACTATCTTACAACATACCTGGCGCGTCGGAACTTACTTCTCGGTGGGAACAGTATATACGTCTATAACGCTATACATCCTAGCATAAGGCAACCTAACATGTGGAATGTAATATTTTACAACATTCCTGGCGCGTCGGCACCTACTTCTCGGTGGGAACATTATATACGTCTATAACGCTATATATCCTAGCCTAAGGCAACCTAACATCTCGGATGTAATATTTTACAACATTCCTGGCGCGTCGGCCCCTACTTCTCGGTGGGAACACTATATACGTCTATAACATTATATATACTAACCTAAGGCAACCTAACATGTCGAGCGTAATATTTTACAACATTCCTGGCTCGACGGCCCCTACTTCTGGGTGGGAACATTACATACGTCTATAACGCTATATATCCTAGCCTAAGGCAACTTAACATGTCGAATGTAATATTTTACAACATTCCTGGCTCCTCGGCCCCTACTTCTCGGTGGGAACAATATATACGTCTATAACGTTATATATCCTAACCTAAGGCAACCTAACATGTCGAATATAATATTTTACCAAATTCCTGGCTCGTTGGCCCCTACTTCACGGTGGGAAGATTATATACGTCTATAATGTTACATATTCTAGCCTAAGGCAACCTAGCATCTCAGGTGTAATATTTTACTACCTTCATGGCACGTCGGCCAGTAATTCTCGGTGGGAATATCATATACGTCTATAACGTTATATATTCTAACCTAAGGCAACCTAACATCTCGGATGTAATATTATACTACATTCCTGGCACGTCGGCCCCTACTTCTCGGTGGAATCACTACATACGTCTATAACGCTATATATCCTAGCACAAGGCAACCTAACATGTGGAATGTAATATTTTACAACATTCCCGGCGCGTCGGCACCTATTTCTGGGTGGGAACATTATATACGTCTATAACGTTATATATCCTAGCCTAAGGCAACCTACCATCTGATATGTAATATTTTACTACATTCATGGCACGACGGCCCCTACTTCTCGGTGGGAATATTATATACGTCTATAACGTTGTATAACCTAGCCTAAGGCAACCTAACATCTCGGATGTAATATTTTACTACATTCCTGGCGCGCCGGCCCCTACTTCTCGATGGGAACATTTTATACGTCTATAACGCTGTATATCCTAGCTTAAGGCAACCTAAAATGTCGGATGTAACATTTTACTACATTCCTGGCGCGCCGGCCCCTACTTCTCGGTGGGAACGTTATATACGTCTATAAGGCTATATATCCTAGCCTAAGGCAACCTGACATGTTGAATGTAATATAGTACTACATTCCCGCCACTTCGGCCCCTACTTCTCGGTGGGAACATTATATACGTCTATAGCGTTATATATCCTAGCCTAACGCAATCCTAACATGTCGAATGTAATATTTTACAACATTCCTGGCGCGTCGGACCATACTTCTCGGTGGGAACATTATATAAGTCAATAACGTTATATATCCTAACGTAAGGCAACCTAACATGTCGGATGTAATATTTTACTACATGCCTGACACGTCGGCCCGTACTTCTCGGTGGGAACATTATATACGTCAATAACGCTATATATCCTAGCCTAAGGCAACCTAACATGTCGAATCTAATATCTTACATCATACCTGGCGCGTCGGAACCTACTTCCCGGTGGAAACAGTATATACGTCTATAACGTTATATATCCTAACCTAAGGCAACCTAACATGTTGAATGTAACATTTTACCCCATTCCTGGCTCGTTGGGTCCTACTTCTCGGTGGGAACATTATATACGTCTATAACGCTATACATCCTAGCATAAGGCAACCTAACATGTGGAATGTAATATTTTACAACATTCCTGGCGCGTCGGCACCTACTTCTCGGTGGGTACATTATATACGTCTATAACGCTATATATCCTAGCCTAAGGCAATCTAACATCTCGGATGTAATATTTTACAACATTCCTGGCGCGTCGGCCCCTACTTCTCGGTGTGAACACTATATACGTCTATAACATTATATATCCTAACCTAAGGCAACCTAACATATCGAGCGTAATATTTTACAACATTCCTGGCTGGTCGGCCCCTACTTCTCGGTGGGAACATTATATGCATCTATAACGCTATATAACCTATCCTAAGGCAACCTAACATGTCTACCGTAATATTTTACAACATTCCTGGCATGCAAGTCCCTACTTCTCCATGGTAACATTATATACGTCTATAACGTTATATTTCCTAGCCTAAGGCAACCTAACATCTCGGACGTAATATTTTACTACATTCCTGGCACATCGGCCCCTACTTCCCGGTGGGAAAATTATATACGTCTATAACGCTATATATCCTAGCCTAAGGCAACCTAACATGTCGAATGTGATATTTGATTACATTCCGTTCGTGTCGGCCCGTACTTCTCGGTGGGAACAGTATATACGTCTATAACGTTGTATATCCTAACCTATAGCATCCTAACACCTCGGATGTAATGTTTTACAACACTCCTGGCGTGTCGGCCCCTATTTCTCGGTGGGAACATTACATACGTCTATAACGCTATATGTCCTAGCCTGACGCAACCTAACATGTCGAGCGTAATATTTTACAACATTCCTGGCTCGTCGGCACCTACTTTTCGGTGGGAACATTATGTACGTCTATAACGTTATATATCCTAACCTAAGGCAACCAAACATGTGGAGCGTAATGTTTTACAACATTCCTGGCTGGTCGGCCCCTACTTCTTGGTGGGAATATTATATACGTCTTTAACGGTACATATCCTAGCCTAAGGCAACGTAACATCTCGGATGTAATATTTTACTACATTCCTGGCGCGCCGACCCCTACTTCTCGGTGGGAACATTATATACGTTTATATCGCTATATGTCCTAGCCTAAGGCAACCTAACATGTCGAGCGTAATATTTTACAGCATTTCTGGCTCGTCGGCCCCTACTTCTCCGTGGGAACAATATATACGCCTATAACGTTATATATCCGCTCCTAATGCAACCTAACACCTCGGATGTAATATTTAACAACATTCCTGGCGTGTCGGCCCCTATTTCTCGGTGGGAACGTTATATACGTCTTTAACGCTATATATCGTAGCCTAAGGCAACCTAACATGTCGAATGTAATATTTTACAACATTCCTGGCACGTCGGCATCTACCTCTCGGTGGGAACATTATATACGTCTATAACGCTATATATCCTAGCCTAAGGCAACCTAACATGTCGAGCGTAATATCTTACAACATTCCTGGCTCGTCGGCCCCTACTTTTCGGTGGAAACAGTGTATACACCTACAACTTTATATATCCTAACCTAAGGCAACCTAACATGTCGAATGTAATATTTTACAACATTCCTGGCGCGTCAGCCCCTACATCTCGGTGGGAACATTATATACGTCTATAACGTTATATTTCCGAGCCTAAGGCAACCTAACATCTCGGATGTAATATTTTACTACATTCCTGGCACATCGGCCCCTACTTCCCGGTGGGAAAATTATATACGTCTATAACGCTATATATCCTAGCCTAAGGCAACCTAACATGTCGAATGTGATATTTGATTACATTCCGTTCGTGTCGGCCCGTACTTCTCGGTGGGAACAGTATATACGTCTATAACGTTATATATCCTAGCCTAAGGTAACCTGACATGTCGAACGTAATATTTTACAACATTCCTGGCTCCTCGGATCCTACTTCTCGGTGGGAACAATATATACGTCTATAACGCTATATATCATAGCCTAAGGCAACCTAACATGTCGAATGTAATATTTTACAACATTCCTGGCTCGTCGGCCCCTACTACTGGGTGGGAACATTATATACGACTATAACGTTATATATCCTAACCTGAGGGAAAATAACGTCTCGGATGTAATGTTTTACAACATTTCTGGCCTGTCGGCGCCTACATCTCGGTGGGTACTTTATATACGTCTATAAAGCTATATATCCTAGCCTAAGGCAACCTAAACTGTCGGATGTAATATTTTACTACATTCCTGGCGCGCCGGCCCCTACTTCTCGGTGGGAACGTTATATACGTCTATAAGGCTATATATCCTAGCCTAAGGCAACCTAACATGTTGAATGTAATATTTTACAACATTCCTGGCTCGTCGGCCCCTACTTCTCGGTGCGAACATTATATACGTCTATAACGTTATATATCCTAACCTAAGGGAACCGAACACCTCGGATGTGATATTTGACAACATTGCTGGCGCGTCAGACCGTACTTCTCGCTGGGAATATCATATACGTCTATAACGTTATATATCCTAGCCTAAGGCAACCTAACATGTCGAATGTAATATTTTTCAACATTCCTGGTGCGCCTGCACCTACTTCTCGGTGGGAACAGTATATACGTCTATAACGTTATATATCCTAACCTAAGGCAACCTAACATGTCGAGCGTAATATCTTACAACATTCCTGGCTCGTCGGCCCCTACTTTTCGGTGGAAACAGTATATACACCTACAACTTTATATATCCTAACCTAAGGCAACCTAACATGTCGAATGTAATATTTTACAGCATTCCGGGCGCGTCAGCCCCTACATCTCGGTGGGAACATTATATACGTCTATAACGTTATATATCCTAACCTAAGGCAACCAAACATGTGGAGCGTAATGTTTTACAACATTCCTGGCTGGTCGGCCCCTACTTCTCGGTGGGAACATTATATGCATCTATAACGCTATATATCCTTTCCTAAGGCAACCTAACATGTCTACCGTAATATTTTACAACATTCCTGGCATGCAAGTGCCTACTTCTCCATGGTAACATTATATACGTCTATAACGTTATATTTCCGAGCCTAAGGCAACCTAACATCTCGGTTGTAATATTTTACTACATTCCTGGCACACCGGCACCTACTTCCCGGTGGGAAAATTATATATGTCTATAACGCTATATATCCTAGCCTAAGGCAACCTAACATGTCGAATGTGATATTTGAATACATTCCGTTCGTGTCGGCCCGTACTTCTCGGTGGGAACAGTATATACGTCTGTAACGTTATATATCCTAGCCTAAGGTAACCTAACATGTCGAACGTAATATTTTACAACATTCCTGGCTCCTCGGACCCTACTTCTCGGTGGGAACAATATATACGTCTATAACGCTATACATCATAGCCTAAGGCAACCTAACATGTCGAATGTAATATTTTACAACATTCCTGGCTCGTCGGCCCCTACTACTGGGTGGGAACATTATATACGACTATAACGTTATATATCCTAACCTGAGGGAAAATAACGTCTCGGATGTAATGTTTTACAACATTTCTGGCCTGTCGGCGCCTACATCTCGGTGGGTACTTTATATACGTCTATAAAGCTATATATCCTAGCCCAAGGCAACCTAAACTGTCGGATGTAATATTTTACTACATTCCTGGCGCGCCGGCCCCTACTTCTCGGTGGGAACGTTATATACGTCTATAAGGCTATATATCCTAGCCTAAGGCAACCTAACATGTTGAATGTAATATTTTACAACATTCC
Organism: Xylocopa violacea; assembly: GCA_963969225.1. Lineage (NCBI taxonomy): Eukaryota > Metazoa > Arthropoda > Insecta > Hymenoptera > Apidae > Xylocopa > Xylocopa violacea. The sequence goes on from CAXAJV010000835.1 coordinate 4,508,907, forward strand.
TGGCTCGTCGGCCCCTACTTCTCGGTGCGAACATTATATACGTCTATAACGTTATATATCCTAACCTAAGGGAACCGAACACCTCGGATGTGATATTTGACAACATTGCTGGCGTGTCGGACCGTACTTCTCGGTGGGAATATCATATACGTCTATAACGTTATATATCCTAGCCTAAGGCAACCTAACATGTCGAATGTAATATTTTTCAACATTCCTGGTGCGCCTGCACCTACTTCTCGGTGGGAACAGTATATACGTCTACAACGTTATATATCCTAACCTAAGGCAACCTAACACCTTGGATGTAATGTTTTAGAACATTCCTCGCGTGCCGTCCCCAATTTCTCGGTGGGAACATTATATACGTCTATAACGCTATATATCCTAGCCTAAGGCAACCTAACATGTCGAATGAAATATTTTACAACATTCCTGGCGCGTCGGCAACTACTTCTCGGTGGGAACAGTGTATACGTCTATAACGTCATATATCCTAACCTAAGGGAAACTAACATCTATGATGTAATATTTGTCAACATTCCTGGCGTGTCGGCCCCTACTTCTCGGTGGGAACATTATATACGTCTATAACGTTATATATCCTAACCTAAGGGAACCTAACACCTCGGATGTAATATTTGACAACATTGCTGGCGTGTCGGCCCCTATTTCTCGGTGGGAACAGTATATACGTCTATAACCTTATATATCCTAACCTAAGGCAACCTAACATGTCGAATGTAATATTTTACCACATTCCTGGCTCGTTGGCCCCTACTTCACGGTGGGAACATTATATACGTCTATAATGTTACATATCCTAGCCTAAGGCAGCGTAACATGTCGAATGTAATACTTTTCAACATTCCTGGCGCGTCGGCTCCTACTTCTCGGTGGGAACATTATATACGTCTATAACGTTATATATCCTATCCTAAGGCAACCTAACATGTCTACCGTAATATTTTACAACATTCCTGGCATGCAAGTCGCTACTTCTCCGTGGTAACATTATATACGTCTATAACGTTATATATCCTAGCCTAAGGCAACCTAACATCTCGGATGTAATATTTTACTACATTCCTCGCACGTCGGCCCTCACTTCCCGGTGGGAACATTATATACGTCTATAACGCCATATATCCTAGCTTAAGGCAACCTATCATGTCGAGTGTAATATTTTACAACATTCCTGGAGCGTCGGCACCTACTTCTCGGTGGGAACATTATATACGTCTATAACGTTATATATCCTAACCTAAGGGAACCTAACATCTCGGATGTAATATTTTACCACATTCCAGGCGTGTCGGCTACTACTTCTCGGTGGGGACATTATATACGTCAATAACGTTTTATATCCTAACCTAAGGCAACCTAGCATCTCGGGTGTAATATTTTACCACATTCCTTGCTCGTTGGCCCATACTTCTCGGCGGGAACATTATATACGTCTATAATGTTACATATCCTAGCCTAGGGCAACCTAACATGCCGAATGTAATATTTTACAACATTCCCGGCACTTCGGCCCCTACTTCTCGTTGGGAACGTTATTTACGTCTATAACGCTACATATCCTAGCTTAAGGCAACCTAACGCGTCGAATGTAATATTTTACAACATTCCTGGCTCGTCGGCCCCTACTTCTCGGTGGGAACATTATATATGGTCTATAACGTTATATATCCTAGCCTAAGGCAATCCTAACATGTCGAATGTAATATTTTACAACATTCCTGGCGCGTCGGACCATACTTCTCGGAGGGAACATTATATAAGTCAATAACGTTATATATCCTAACGTAAGGCAACCTAACATGTCGGATGTAATATTTTACTACATTCCTGGCACGTCGGCCCGTACCTGTCGGCGGGAACATTATATAAGTCAATAACGTTATATATCCTAACCTAAGGCAACCTAACATCTCGGATGTAATATTTTACTACATTCCTGGCACGTCGGACTGTACTTCTCGGTGGGAACATTATATTCGTCTATAACGCTATACATCCTAGCCTAAGGCAACCTAACATGTCGAATGTAATATTTTACAATATTTCCGGCACTTCGACACCTACTTCTCGGTGGGAACATTATATACGTCTATAACGCTATATATCCTAGCCTAAGGCAACCTAACATCTCGGATGCAATATTTTACTACATTCCTCGCACGTCGGCCCCTACTTCTCGGTGGGAACATTATATACGTCTATAACTTTATATATCCTAGCCTCAGGCAACCTAACATGTCGAATGTAATATTTTTCAACATTCCTGGTGCGCCTGCACCTACTTCTCGGTGGGAACAGTATATACGTCTATAACGTTATATATCCTAACCTAAGGCAACCTAACACCTTGGATGTAATGTTTTAGAACATTCCTCGCGTGCCGTCCCCAATTTCTCGGTGGGAACATTATATACGTCTATAACGCTATATATCCTAGCCTAAGGCAACCTAACATGTCGAATGAAATATTTTACAACATTCCTGGCGCGTCGGCAACTACTTCTCGGTGGGAACAGTGTATACGTCTATAACGTCATATATCCTAACCTAAGGGAAACTAACATCTATGATGTAATATTTGACAACATTCCTGGCGTGTCGGCCCCTACTTCTCGGTGGGAACAGTATATACGTCTATAACCTTATATATCCTAACCTAAGGCAACCTAACATGTCGAATGTAATATTTTACTACATTCCTCGCACGTCGGCCCTCACTTCCCGGTGGGAACATTATATACGTCTATAACGCCATATATCCTAGCTTAAGGCAACCTATCATGTGGAGTGTAATATTTTACAACATTCCTGGCGCGTCGGCACCTACTTCTCGGTGGGAACATTATATACGTCTATAACGTTATATATCCTAACCTAAGGGAACCTTACATGGCGAATGTATTATTTTACTGCATTCCCGCCACTTCGGCCCCTACTTATCGGTGGGAACATTATATACGTCTATGACGCTATATATCCTAGCTTAAGGCAACCTAACATGTGGAATGTAATATTTTACAACATTCCTGGCGCGCCGGCACCTACTTCCCGGTGGGAATAGTATATACGTCTATATTGTTATATATCCTAAACTACGGGAACCGAACACCTCGGATGTAATATTTGACAACATTGCTGGCGTGTCGGCCCCCATTTCTCGGTGGGAACATTATATACGTCTATAACGCTATATATCCTAGCCTAAGGCAACCTAACATGTCGAATGTAATATTTTACAACATTCCTGGCGCGTCGGCTCCTACTTCTCGGTGGGAACATTATACGCGTCTATAACGCTATATATCCTAGTCTAAGGCAGCCTAACATTTCGAATGTAATATTTTACAACATTCCCGGCACTTCGGCAACTACTTCTCGGTGGGAACAGTATATACGTCTATAACGCTATATATCCTAGCCTAAGGCAACCTAACATGTCGAACGTAATATTTTTCAACATTCACGGCACTTCGGCCCCTACTTCTCGGTGGGAACATTATATACGTCTATTACGCTATATATCCTAGCCTAAGGCAACCTAACATGTCGAATGTAATATTTTACAACATTCCCGGCACTTAGGCCCCTACATTCCGGTGGGAACATTATATACGTCTTTAAAACTATATATCCTAGCTTAAGGCAACCTAACATGTCGAATGTTATATTTTACAACATTCCTGGCTCGTCGGCCCCTACTTCTCGGTGGGAACATTATATACGTCTATAACGTTACATATCCTAGCCTAAGGCAACCTAACATGTCGAATGTAATATTTTCCAACATTCCCGGATCTTCGGCCCCTACTTCTCGGTGGGAACAGTATATACGTCTATATGGTTATATATCCTAGCGTAAGGCAACCTAACATCTCGGATGTAATATTTTATTACATTCCTGGCGCGTCGGCACCTAATTCTCGGTGGGAACATTATATACGTCTATAACGCTATATATCCTATCCTAAGGCAACCTAACATGTCGAATGTAATATTTTACTACATTCCCGCCACTTCGGCAACTACTTCTCGGTGGGAACAGTATATACGTCTATAACGCAATATATCCTAGCCTAAGGCAACCTAACATGTCGAACGTAATATTTTACAGCATTCCCGGCACTTCGGCCCCTATTTCTCGGTGGGAACATTATATACGTCTATAACGTCATATATCCTAACCTAAGGGAAGCTAACATCTATGATGTAATATTTGACAACATTCCTGGCGTGTCGGCCCCTACTTCTCGGTGGGAACATTATATACGTCTATAACGTTATATATCCTAACCTAAGGGAACCTAACACCTCGGATGTAATATTTGATAACATTGCTGGCGTGTCGGCGCCTATTTCTCGGTGGGAACATTATATACGTCTATAACGTCATATATCCTAACCTAAGGGAAACTAAAATCTATGATGTAATATTTGACAACATTCCTGGCGTGTCGGCCCCTACTTCTCGGTGGGAACATTATATACGTCTATAACGTTATATATCCTAACCTAAGGGAACCTAACACCTCGGATGTAATATTTGACAACATTGCTGGCGTGTCGGCCCCTATTTCTCGGTGGGAACATTATATACGTCTATAACGCTATATATTCTAGCCTAAGGCAACCTAACATGTCGAATGTAATATTTTACTAAATTCCTGGCGCGTCGGCACCTACTTCTCGGTGGGAACAGTATATACGTCTATAACCTTATATATCCTAACCTAAGGCAACCTAACATGTCGAATGTAATATTTTACTACATTCCTCGCACGTCGGCCCTCACTTCCCGGTGGGAACATTATATACGTCTATAACGCCATATATCCTAGCTTAAGGCAACCTATCATGTCGAGTGTAATATTTTACAACATTCCTGGCGCGTCGGCACCTAATTCTCGGTGGGAACATTATATACGTCTATAACGTTATATATCCTAACCTAAGGGAACCTTACATGGCGAATGTATTATTTTACTGCATTCCCGCCACTTCGGCCCCTACTTATCGGTGGGAACATTATATACGTCTATGACGCTATATATCCTAGCTTAAGGCAACCTAACATGTGGAATGTAATATTTTACAACATTCCTGGCGCGCCGGCACCTACTTCCCGGTGGGAATAGTATATACGTCTATATTGTTATATATCCTAAACTACGGGAACCGAACACCTCGGATGTAATATTTGACAACATTGCTGGCGTGTCGGCCCCCATTTCTCGGTGGGAACATTATATACGTCTATAACGCTATATATCCTAGCCTAAGGCAACCTAACATGTCGAATGTAATATTTTACAACATTCCTGGCGCGTCGGCTCCTACTTCTCGGTGGGAACATTATACGCGTCTATAACGCTATATATCCTAGTCTAAGGCAGCCTAACATTTCGAATGTAATATTTTACAACATTCCCGGCACTTCGGCAACTACTTCTCGGTGGGAACAGTATATACGTCTATAACGCTATATATCCTAGCCTAAGGCAACCTAACATGTCGAACGTAATATTTTTCAACATTCACGGCACTTCGGCCCCTACTTCTCGGTGGGAACATTATATACGTCTATTACGCTATATATCCTAGCCTAAGGCAACCTAACATGTCGAATGTAATATTTTACAACATTCCCGGCACTTAGGCCCCTACATTCCGGTGGGAACATTATATACGTCTTTAAAACTATATATCCTAGCTTAAGGCAACCTAACATGTCGAATGTTATATTTTACAACATTCCTGGCTCGTCGGCCCCTACTTCTCGGTGGGAACATTATATACGTCTATAACGTTACATATCCTAGCCTAAGGCAACCTAACATGTCGAATGTAATATTTTCCAACATTCCCGGATCTTCGGCCCCTACTTCTCGGTGGGAACAGTATATACGTCTATATGGTTATATATCCTAGCGTAAGGCAACCTAACATCTCGGATGTAATATTTTATTACATTCCTGGCGCGTCGGCACCTAATTCTCGGTGGGAACATTATATACGTCTATAACGCTATATATCCTATCCTAAGGCAACCTAACATGTCGAATGTAATATTTTACTACATTCCCGCCACTTCGGCAACTACTTCTCGGTGGGAACAGTATATACGTCTATAACGCAATATATCCTAGCCTAAGGCAACCTAACATGTCGAACGTAATATTTTACAGCATTCCCGGCACTTCGGCCCCTATTTCTCGGTGGGAACATTATATACGTCTATAACGTCATATATCCTAACCTAAGGGAAGCTAACATCTATGATGTAATATTTGACAACATTCCTGGCGTGTCGGCCCCTACTTCTCGGTGGGAACATTATATACGTCTATAACGTTATATATCCTAACCTAAGGGAACCTAACACCTCGGATGTAATATTTGATAACATTGCTGGCGTGTCGGCGCCTATTTCTCGGTGGGAACATTATATACGTCTATAACGTCATATATCCTAACCTAAGGGAAACTAAAATCTATGATGTAATATTTGACAACATTCCTGGCGTGTCGGCCCCTACTTCTCGGTGGGAACATTATATACGTCTATAACGTTATATATCCTAACCTAAGGGAACCTAACACCTCGGATGTAATATTTGACAACATTGCTGGCGTGTCGGCCCCTATTTCTCGGTGGGAACATTATATACGTCTATAACGCTATATATTCTAGCCTAAGGCAACCTAACATGTCGAATGTAATATTTTACTAAATTCCTGGCGCGTCGGCACCTACTTCTCGGTGGGAACAGTATATACGTCTATAACGTTATATATCCTAAGCTAAGGCAACCTAACACCTCGGATGTAATGTTTTACAACATTCCTCGCGTGTCGGCCCCAATTTCTCGGTGGGAACATTATATACGTCTATAACGGTATATATCCTAACCTAAGGGAACCTAACACCTCGGATGTAATATTTGACAACATTGCTGGCGTGTCGGCCCCTATTTCTCGGTGGGAACAGTATATACGTCTATAACGTTATATATCCTAAGCTAAGGCAACCTAACACCTCGGATGTAATGTTTTACAACATTCCTCGCGTGTCGGCCCCAATTTCTCGGTGGGAACATTATATACGTCTATAACGCTATATATCCTAGCCTAAGGCAACCTAACACCTCGGATGTAATGTTTTACAACATTCCTCGCGTGTCGGCCCCAATTTCTCGGTGGGAACATTATATACGTCTATAACGCTATATATCCTAGCCTAAGGCAACCTAACATGTCGAATGTAATATTTTACAACATTCCTGGCGCGTCGGCTCCTACTTCTCGGTGGGAACATTATATACGTCTATAACGCTATATATCCTAGCCTAAGGCAACCTAACATTTCGAATGTAATATTTTACAACATTACCGGAACTTCGGCCCCTACTTCTCGGTGGGAACGTTATATACGTCTATAACGCTATATATCCTATCCTATGGCAACCTAACATGTCGAGCGTAATATTTTACAACATTCCTGACACGTCGGCCCCTACTTCTCTGTGGGAACATTATATACGTCTATAACGTTATATATCCTAACCTAAGGGAACCTAACACCTCGAATGTAATATTTGACAACATTGCTGGCCTGTCGGCCCCTATTTCTCGGTGGGAACATTATATACGTCTATAACGCTATATATCCTAGCCTAAGGCAACCTAACATGTCGAATGCAATATTTTACTACATTCCAGGCACGTCGGCCGCTACTTCTCGGCGGAAACATTATATACGTCTATAACGCTATATATCCTAGCTTAAGGCAACCTAACGTGTCGAATGTATTATTTTACAACATTCCTGGCGCGTCGGCACCTACTTCTCGGTGGGAACAGTATATACGTCTATAACGTTATATATCCTAACCTAAGGCAACCTAACACCTCGGATGTAATGTTTTACAACATTCCTCGCGTGTCGGCCCCTATTTCTCGGTGGGAACAATATATACGTCTATAACGCTATATATCCTAGCCTAAGGCAACCTAACATGTCGAATGAAATATTTTACAACTTTCCTGGCGCGTCGGCAACTACTTCTCGGTGGAAACATTATATACGTCTATAGCGCTATATATCCTAGTCTAAGGCAACCTAACATTTCGAATGTAATATTTTACAACATACCTGTCGTGTCGGCACCTACTTCTCGGTGGGAACAGTATATACGTCTATAACGTTATATAACCTAGCCTAAGGCAATTCTAACATGTCAAATGTAATATTTTACAGCATTCCTGGCGCGTCGGCCCCTACTTCTCGGTGGGAGCATTATATAAGTCAATAACGTTATATATCATAACCTAAGGCAACCTAACATCTCGGATGTAATATTTTACTACATTCCTGGCGCGCCGGCCCCTACTTCTCGGTGGGAACATTATACACGTCTATAGCGCTATATATCCTAGCCTAAGGCAACCTAAAATGTCGAGCGTAATATTTTACAGCATTCCTAGCTCGTCGGCCGCTACATCTCGGTGGGAACAGTAGATACGTCTATAACGTTATATATCCTAGCCTAAGGCACCCTAACACCTCGGATGTAATGTTTTACAACATTCCTCGCGTGTCGGCCCCTATTTCTCGGTGGGAACATTATATACGTCTATAACGCAATATATCCTAGCCTAAGGCAACCTAACATGTGGAGCCTAATATTTTACAAAATTCCTGACACGTCGGCCCCTACTTCTCGGTGGGAACAATATATACGTCTATAACGTTATATATCCTAACCTAAGGGAACCTAACATCTATGATGTAATATTTGGCAACATTCCTGACGTGTCGGCCCCCTACTTCTCGGTGGGAACATTACATACGTCTACAACGTTATATATCCTAACCTAAGGGAACCTAACACCTCGGATGTAATATTTGACAACATTGCTGGCGTGTCGGCCCCTATTTCCCGGTGGGAACATTATATACGTCTATAACTTCATATATCCTAACCTAAGGCAATCCTAATATGTCGAATGTAATATTTTACAACAATCCTCGCGCGCCGGCCCCTACTTCTCGGTGGGAACATTATATACTTCTATAACGCTATATATCCTAGCCTAAGGCAACCTCACACCTCGGATGTAGTATTTTACAACATTCCTGGCGGGCCGGCCCCTACTCCTCGGTGCGAACATTATATACGTCTATAACGTAATATGACCTAATCTAACCCATCTAGCCCCTTGCTGGTAATGTTTTACAGAATCTCGGCCGTGTCGGACCGTACATCTCCGTGGGGACATTAGATGCGTCTATAACGTTATATATCCTGACCAAAGGCAACCCCACACCTCGAATGTAATATTTTACAACATTCCTGGCGGGCCGGCCCCTACTTCTCGTTCGGAACAGTATATACGTCTGTAACGTTATATATCCTAATCTAAGGCAACCTAGCATCTCGGGTGTAATATTTTAATACATTCCTGGCACGTCGGCCCGTACCTATCGTCGGGAACATTATATAAGTCAATAACGTTATATATCCTAACCTAAGGGAACCTAAAATCTCGGATGTAACATTTGACAACATTCCTGGCGTGTCGGCCCGTACTTCTCGGTGGGAATATCATATACGTCTATAACGTTATATATCCTATCCTAAGGCAATCCTAACATGTCGAATCTAATATTTTACAGCATTCCTGGCGCGTCGGCCCCTACTTCTCGGTGGGATCATTATATAAGTCAATAACTTTATATATCATAACCAAAGGCAACCTAACAACTCGGATGTAAATTTCTACTACATTCCTGCGCGCCGGCCCGTTCTTCTCGGTGGGAACATTATATACGTCTATAATGCTACATATCCTAGCCTAAGGTAACCTAACATGTCGAATGTAATATTTTACAACATTCCTGGCGCGTCGGCACATACTTCTCGGTGGGAACAGTATATACGTCTATAACGTTATATATCCTACCGTAAGGCAACCTAACATGTCGAATGTGATATTTTACAACATACCTGGCGCGTCGGCACCTACTTCTCGGTGGGAACAGTATATACGTCTATAAAGTTATATATCCTAACCTGAGGCAACCTAACATGTCGAATGTAATATTTTACCACATTCCTGGCTCGTCGGCCCCTACTTCTCGGTGGGAACATTATATATGTCTATAACGCTATATATCCTAGCTTAAGGCAACCTAACATGTCGAATGTAACATTCTACAACATTCCCGTCACTTCGGCCCCCACTTCTCGGTGGGAATATTATATACGTCTATAACGCTATATATCCTAGCTTAAGGCAACCTAACATGTCGAATGTGATATTTTAAACATTCCTGCCGCGTCGGCACCTACTTCTCGCTGGAAACATTATATACGTCTATAATGTTACATATCCTAGACTAAGGCAACCTAGCATCTCGGGTGTAATATTTTACGACATTACCGGCGCTTTGGTCCGTACTTCTCTGTGGTAACATTATATACGTATATAACGTTATATATCGTTGCCTAATTCAATCTAACATCTCGGATGTAATATTTTACTACATTCCCGGCGCGTCGGCCCCTCCTTCTTGGTGGTAACGTTACATACGTCTATAACGCTATATATCCTAGCCTAAGGCAACCTAGCATGTCGCGCGTAATATTTTATAACATTCCTGGTTTGACGGCCCCTATTTCTGGGTGGGAACTTTATATACGTCTATAACGTTATATATCCTAACCTGAGGGAAAATAGCGTCTCGGATGTAATGTTTTACAACATTCCTGACCTGTCGGCGCCTACATCTCGGTGGGGACTTTATATACGTCTATAAAGCTACATATCCTAGCCTAAGGCAAGTTAACATTTCGAATGTAATATTTTACAACATTCCTGGCGTTTCGGCCGCTACTTCTCGGTGGGAACATTATATACGTCTATATAGTAATACAACATAACCTAACCCATCTTGCCCCTAGGTGATAATGTTTTACAGAATCCCGGTCGTGTCGGCCCGTACTTCTCGGCGGGGACATTATATACGTCTATAACGTTGTATATATTACCATAAGGCAACCTAACATCTCGAATGTAGTATTTCACAACATTCCTGGCGGGTCGGCCCCTACTTCTCGGTGGGAACATTATATACGTCTATGTCATAATATAACATAACCTAACCCATCTTGCACCTAGGTGATAATGTTTTACAGAATCGCGGTCTTGTCGGCCAGTACTTCTCGGTGGGGACATTATGTACGTCTATAACGTTGTATATATTACCATAAGGCAACCTACCCACTCGAATGTAGTATTTTACAAATTGCGGGTCGGGCCCTACTTCTCGGTGGGGACATTATATCCGTCTATAACGTTGTATATATTACCATAAGGCAACCTGACATCTCGAATGTAGTATTTTACAACATACCAGGCGGGTCGGCCCCTACTTCTCGGTGGGAACATTATATACGTCTATATCATAATATAACCTGACCTAACCCATTTTGGCCCTCAATGATAATGTGTTACAGAATCCCGGCCGTGTCGGCCCGTACTTCACGATGTGGACATTATATACGTCTATAACGTTATATATCCTAACCTAAGGCAACCTAATATCTCTACCGTCATATATTTAAACATTCCCGGCGCGTCGGCCCCCACTTCTCGGTGGGAACAATACATACGTCTATAACGCTATATATCCTAGCCTAAGGTAACATAACATCTCGGATGTACTATTTTACAACATTCCTGGCTCGTTGGCCCCTACTTCTCTGTGGTAACATTATATACGTCTATAACGCTAAATATCCTAGCCTAAGGCAACCTAACATGTCGAATGTAATATTTTACAACATACCTGGCGCGTCGGCACCTACTTCTCGGTGGGAACAATATATACGTCTATAACGTTATATATCCTAACCTAAGGCAACCTAACATGTCGAATGTAATATTTTACCAAATTCCTCGCTCGTTGTCCCCTACTTCTCTGTGGGATCATTACATACGTCTATAATGCTATACATGCTAGCATAAGTCAACCTAAAATGTGGAATGTAATATTTTACAACATTCCTGGCGCGTCGGCACCTACTTCTCGGTGGGAAGATTATATTCGTCTATAACGCTATATATCCTGACCTAAGGGAACCTAACACCTCGGATATGATATTTGACAACATTGCTGGCGTGTCGCCCCGTACTTCTCGGTGGGAATATCATATACGTCTATAACTTTATATATCCTAGCCTAAGGCAACTTAACATGTCGAATGTAATATTTTACAACATTCCTGGCGCGTCGGCGCCTTCTTCTCGGTGGGAACATTATATATGTCTATAACGCTATATATCCTAGCTTAAGGCAACCTAACATGTCGAATGTGATATTTTAAACATTCCTGCCGCGTCGGAACCTACTTCTCGCTGGAAACATTATATACGTTTATAATGTTACATATCCTAGACTAAGGCAACCTAGCATCTCGGGTGTAATATTTTACGACATTACCGGCGCTTCGGTCCGTACTTCTCTGTGGTAACATTATATACGTATATAACGTTATATATCGTAGCCTAATTCAATCTAACATCTCGGATGTAATATTTTACTACATTCCCAGCGCGTCGGCCCCTCCTTCTTGGTGGGAACGTTATATACTTCTATAACGCAATATATCCTAGCCTAAGGCAACCTAGCATGTCGAGCGTAATATTTTACAACATTCCTGGCTCGTCGGCCCCTACTTCTCGGTGGGAACATTATATATGTCTATAACGTTATATATCCTAACCTAAGGGAGCTAACATCTCGGATGTAATATTTTACAACATTCCTGGCGCGTCGGCGCCTATTTCTCGGTGGGAACGTTATATAAGTCAATAACGTTATAAATCCTAACCTAAGGCAACCTAACATCTCGGATGTAATATTTTACTACATTCCTGGCGCGCCGGCCCCTACTTCTCGGTGGGAACATTATATACGTCTATAACGCTATATATCCTAGCCTAGTTCAATCTAACATCTCGGATGTAATATTTTACTACATTCCCGGGGCGTCGGCCCCTCCTTCGCGGTGGGAACGTTATATACGTCTATTACGCTACATATCCTAGCCTAAGGTAACATAACATCTCGGATGTAATATTTTACAACATTCCTGGCTCTTTGGCCCCTACTTCTCTGTGGTAACATTATATACGTCTATAACGCTACATATCCTAGCCTAAGGCAACCTAACATGTCGAATGTGATATTTTACAACATTCCTGGCGCGTCGGCACCTACTTCTCGGTGGGAACAGTATATACGTCTATAGCGTTATATATCCTAGCCTAAGGCAATCCTAATATGTCGATTGTAATATTTTACGACATTACCGGCGTTTCGGTCCCTACTTGTCTGTGGTAACATTATATACGTTTATAACGTTATATATCCTAGACTAATTCAATCTAACATCTCGGAAGTAATATTTTACTACATTCCCGGGGCGTCGGCACCACCTTCGCGGTGGGAACGTTATATACGTCTATAACGCTACATATCCTAGCCTAAGGCAACCTAACATGTCGAATGTAATATTTTACAACATTCCTCGCGCGTCGGCACATACTTCTCGGTGGGAGCATTATATACGTCCATAACGTAATCTAACCTAACCTAACCCATCTAGCCCCTCGGCGGCAATGTTTTACAGAATCCCGTTCGTGTCGTCCCGTACGTCTTGGTGCGGACAATACATAAGTCTATAACGTTATATATCCTAACCTAAGGCAACCTAACATCTCGAATTTAGTATTATACAACATTCCACACGGGTCGGCCCCTAATTCTCGTTGGGTACATTATATACGTCTATAACGTAATATAACCTTACCTAACCCATCTAGCCCCTCGCTGGTAATGTTTTACAGAATCCCGGTCGTGTCGGTCCGTACCTCTCCATGCGACATTATATATGTCTATAACGTTATATATCCTAACCTAAGGCAACCTAACGTCTCTACCGTAATAGTTTGCAACATTCCTGGCATGCGAATCCCTAGTTCGCTGTGGTAACATTATATACGTCTATAACGCTATATATCCTAGCCTAAGGCAACCTAACATTTCGAATGTTATATTTTACAACATTCCTGGCGCGTCGGCACCTACTTCACGGTGGGAACAGTATATACGTCTATGACGTTTTATATCCTAACCTAAGGCAACCTAACATGTCGAATGTAATATTTTACGACATTACCGGCGCTACGGTCCCTACTTCTCTGTGGTAACATTATATACGTATATAACGTTATATATCCTAGCCTAAGGCAACCAAACATGTCGAATGTAATATTTTACAACATTCCATGCGCTTCGGCCCCTACTTCTCGGTGGGAACATTATATACTTATATAACGCTATATATCCTAGCTTAAGGCAACCTAACATGTCGAGAGTAATATTTTACAACATTCCTGGCTCCTCGGACCCTACTTCTCGGTGGGAACAATATATACGTCTATAACGCTATATGTCCTAGCCTAAGGGAACCTAACATGTCGAATGTAATATTTTACAACATTCCTGGCGCGTCGGCACCTACTTCTCGTTGGGAACAGTATATACGTCTATAACGTTATATATCCTAATCTAAGGCAACCTAACATATCTACCGTAATATCTTACAAAATTCCCGGCGCGTCGGCCCCCACTTCTCGGTGGGAACATTACATACGTCTATAACGCTATATATCCTACCGTAAGGCAACCTAACATGTCGAATGTGATATTTTACAACATTCCTGGCGCGTCGGCACCTACTTCTCGGTGGGAACAATATATACTTCTATAACGTTATATATACTAACCTAAGGGTACCTAACTTTTCGGATGTAATATTTGACAACATTCCTGGCGCGTCGGCACCTAGTTCTCGGTGGGAACATTATATACGTCGATAACGCTATATATCCTAGCCGAAGGCAACCTAACATGTCGAATGTAATATTTTACAACATACCTGGCGCGTCGGCACCTACTTCTCGGTGGGAAGAGTATATACGTCTATAACGTTATATATCCTAACCTAAGGCAATCCTAACATGATGTCGAATGTCATATTTTACAACACTCCTGGCGCGTCGGCACCTACTTCTCGTTGGGAACAGTATATACGTCTATAACTTTATATATCCTAATCTAAGGCAACCTAACATATCTACCGTAATATTTTACAAAATTCCCGGCGCGTCGGCCCCCACTTATCGGTGGGAACATTACATACGTCTATAACGCTATATATCCTAGCATAAGGTAACATAACATCTCGGGTGTAATATTTTACAACATTCCTGGCTCGTTGGCCCCTACTTCTCTGTGGTAACATTATATACGTCTATAACGCTAAATATCCTAGCCTAAGGCAACCTAACATGTCGAATGTAATATTTTACAACATACCTGGCGCGTCGGCACCTACTTCTCGGTGGGAACAGTATATAAGTCTATAACGTTATATATCCTAACCTAAGGCAATCCTAACATGTCGAATGTAATATTTTACAACATTCCTGGCGCGTCGGCACCTACTTCTCGTTGGGAACAGTATATACGTCTATAACGTTATATATCCTAGCCTAAGGTAACATAACATCTCGGATGTAATATTTTACAACATTCCTGGCTCGTTGGCCCCTACTTCTCTGTGGTAACATTATATACGTCTATAACGCTAAATATCCTAGCCTAAGGCAACCTAACATGTCGAATGTAATATTTTACAACATACCTGGCGCGTCGGCACCTACTTCTCGGTGGGAAAAGTATATACGTCTATAAGGTTATATATCCTAACCTAAGGCAACCTAACATGTTGAGTGTAACATTTTACCACATTCCTGGCTCGTTGGCCCCTACTTCTCGCTGGGAACATTATATACGTTTATAATGTTACATATCCTAGCCTAAGGCAACCTAGCATCTCGGGTGTAATATTTTACTACATTCCTGGCACGTCGGCCCGTACCTATCGTCGGGAACATTATATAAGTCAATAACGTTATATATCGTAACCTAAGGGAACCTAACATCTCGGATGTTACATTTGACAACATTCCTGGCGTGTCGGCCCGTACTTCTCGGTGGGAATATCATATACGTCTATAACGTTATATATCCTATCCTAAGGCAATCCTAACATGTCGAATCTAATATTTTACAGCATTCCTGGCGCGTCGGCCCCTACTTCTCGGTGGGAACACTATATAAGTCAATAACTTTATATATCATAACCAAAGGCAACCTAACAACTCGGATGTAAATTTCTACTACATTCCTGGCGCGCCGGCCCCTACTTCTCGGTGGGAACATTATATACGTCTATAACGCTATATATCCTAGCCTAGTTCAATCTAACATCTCGGATGTAATATTTTACTACATTCCCGGGGCGTCGGCCCCTCCTTCGCGGTGGGAACGTTATATACGTCTATTACGCTACATATCCTAGCCTAAGGCAACCTAACATGTCGAATGTAATATTTTACAACATTCCTGGCGCTTCGGCACATACTTCTCGGTGGGAACAGTATATACGTCTATAACGTTATATATCCTACCGTAAGGCAACCTAACATGTCGAATGTGATATTTTACAACATTCCTGGCGCGTCGGCACCTACTTCTCGTTGGGAACAGTATATACGTCCATAACGTTATATATCCTAATCTAAGGCAACCTAACATATCTACCGTAGTATTTTACAAAATTCCCGGCGCGTCGGCCCCCACTTCTCGGTGGGAACATTACATACGTCTATAACGCTATATATCCTAGCCTAAGGCAACCTAACATGTCGAATGTAATATTTTACAACATTCCTGGCGCGTCGGCACATACTTCTCGGTGGGAACAGTATATACGTCTATAACGTTATATATCCTACCGTAAGGCAACCTAACATGTCGAATGTGATATTTTACAACATTCCTGGCGCGTCGGCACCTACTTCTCGGTGGGAACAGTATATACGTCTATAGCGTTATATATCCTAGCCTAAGGCAACCTAACATGTCGAATGTAATATTTTACAACATTCCTGGCGCGTCGGCACCTACTTCTCGGTGGGAGCATTATATACGTCCATAACGTAATCTAACCTAACCTAACCCATCTAGCCCCTCGGCGGCAATGTTTTACAGAATCCCGTTCGTGTCGTCCCGTACGTCTTAGTGCGGACATTACATAAGTCTATAACGTTATATAGCCTGACCTAAGGCAACCTAACATCTCGAATATAGTATTATACAACATTCCACCCGGGTCGGCCCCTAATTCTCGTTGGGTACATTATATACGTCTATAACGTAATATAACCTTACCTAACCCATCTAGCCCCTCGCTGGTAATGTTTTACAGAATCCCGGTCGTGTCGGTCCTTACCTCTCCGTGCGACATTATATATGTCTATAACGTTATATATCCTAACCTAAGGCAACCTAATATCTCTACCGTCATATATTTAAACATTCCCGGCGCGTCGGCCCCCACTTCTCGGTGGGTACAATACATACGTCTATAACGCTATATATCCTAGCCTAAGGTAACATAACATCTCGGATGTATTATTTTACAACATTCCTGGCTCGTTGGCCCCTACTTCTCTGTGGTAACATTATATACGTCCTTAACGCTATATATCCTAGCCTAAGGCAACCTAACATTTCGAATGTAATATTTTACAACATTCCTGGCGCGTCGGCGCCTACTTCACGGTGGGAACAGTATATACGTCTATGACGTTTTATATCCTAACCTAAGGCAACCTAACATGTCGAATGTAATATTTTACGACATTACCGGCGCTACGGTCCCTACTTCTCGGTGGGAACATTATATACGTCTATAACGCTATATATCCTAGCCTAAGGTAACATAACATCTCGGATGTACTATTTTACAACATTCCTGGCTCGTTGGCCCCTACTTCTCTGTGGTAACATTATATACGTCCTTAACGCTATATATCCTAGCCTAAGGCAACCTAACATTTCGAATGTAATATTTTACAACATTCCTGGCGCGTCGGCGCCTACTTCACGGTGGGAACAGTATATACGTCTATGACGTTTTATATCCTAGCCTAAGGCAACCTAACATGTCGAATGTAATATTTTACAACATTCCTGGCGCTTCGGCACATACTTCTCGGTGGGAACAGTATATACGTCTATAACGTTATATATCCTACCGTAAGGCAACCTAACATGTCGAATGTGATATTTTACAACATTCCTGGCGCCTCGGCACCTACTTCTCGTTGGGAACAGTATATACGTCTATAACGTTATATATCCTAATCTAAGGCAACCTAACATATCGACCGTAGTATTTTACAAAATTCGCGGCGCGTTGGCCCCCACTTCTCGGTGGGAACATTACATACGTCTATAACGCTATATATCCTAGCCTAAGGCAACCTAACATGTCGAATGTAATATTTTACAACATTCCTGGCGCGTCGGCACATACTTCGCGGTGGGAACAGTATATACGTCTATAACGTTATATATCCTACCGTAAGGCAACCTTACATGTCGAATGTGATATTTTACAACATTCCTGGCGCGTCGGCACCTACTTCTCGGTGGGAACAGTATATACGTCTATAGCGTTATATATCCTAGCCTAAGGCAACCTAACATGTCGAATGTAATATTTTACAACATTCCTGGCGCGTCGGCACCTACTTCTCGGTGGGAGCATTATATACGTCCATAACGTAATCTAACCTAACCTAACCCATCTAGCCCCTCGGCGGCAATGTTTTACAGAATCCCGTTCGTGTCGTCCCGTACGTCTTGGTGCGGACATTACATAAGTCTATAACGTTATATATCCTGACCTAAGGCAACCTAACATCTCGAATATAGTATTATACAACATTCCACCCGGGTCGGCCCCTAATTCTCGTTGGGTACATTATATACGTCTATAACGTAATATAACCTTACCTAACCCATCTAGCCCCTCGCTGGTAATGTTTTACAGAATCCCGGTCGTGTCGGTCCGTACCTCTCCGTGCGACATTATATATGTCTATAACGTTATATATCCTAACCTAAGGCAACCTAATATCTCTACCGTCATATATTTAAACATTCCCGGCGCGTCGGCCCCCACATCTCGGTGGGTACAATACATACGTCTATAACGCTATATATCCTAGCCTAAGTTAACATAACATCTCGGATGTATTATTTTACAACATTCCTGGCTCGTTGGCCCCTACTTCTCTGTGGTAACATTATATACGTCCTTAACGCTATATATCCTAGCCTAAGGCAACCTAACATTTCGAATGTAATATTTTACAACATTCCTGGCGCGTCGGCGCCTACTTCACGGTGGGAACAGTATATACGTCTATGACGTTTTACATCCTAACCTAAGGCAACCTAACATGTCGAATGTAATATTTTACGACATTACCGGCGCTACGGTCCCTACTTCACGGTGGGAACATTATATACGTCTATAACGCTATATATCCTAGCCTAGTTCAATCTAACATCTCGGATGTAATATTTTACTACATTCCCGGGGCGTCGGCCCCTCCTTCGCGGTGGGAACGTTATATACGTCTATTACGCTACATATCCTAGCCTAAGGCAACCTAACATGTCGAATGTAATATTTTACAACATTCCTGGCGCTTCGGCACATACTTCTCGGTGGGAACAGTATATACGTCTATAACGTTATATATCCTAATCTAAGGCAACCTAACACATCTACCGTAATATCTTACAAAATTCCCGGCGCGTCGGCCCCCACTTCTCGGTGGGAACATTACATACGTCTATAACGCTATATATCCTAGCCTAAGGTAACATAACATCTCGGATGTAATATTTTACAACATTCCTGGCTCGTTGGCCCCTACTTCTCTGTGGTAACATTATATACGTCTATAACGCTAAATATCCTAGCCTAAGGCAACCTAACATGCCGAATGTAATATTTTACAACATACATGGCGCGTCGGCACCTACTTCTCGGTGGAAAAAGTATATACGTCTATAACGTTATATATCCTACCCTAAGGCAACCTAACATGTTGAATACAACATTTTACCACATTCCTGGCTCGTTGGCCCCTACATCTCTGTGGGAACATTATATACGTCTATAACGTTATATATTCTAACCTGAGGTAACCTAACATCTCGGATTTAATGTTTTACAACATTCCTGGCTTGTCGGCGCCTACATCTCGGCGGGGACTTTATATATGTCTATCACGTCATATATCCTAACCTAAGGCAATCTAACATCTCCGACGTAGTATTTTACAACATTCCTGTCCCGTCGGCACCTACTTCTCGGTGGGAACAGTATATACGTCTATAACGTCATATATCCTAGCCTAAGGCAACCTAACATCTCGGATGTAAAATTTTACTACATTCCTGGCACGTCGGCCCCTACTTCTCGGTGGCAACATTATATACGTCTATAACGCTGTATATCCCAGCCTGAGGCAACCTAACATGTCGAGTGTAATATTGTACAACATTCCTGGCGCTTCGGCAACTTCTTCTCGGTGGGAACAGTATATACGTCTATAACGCTATATATCCTAGCCTAAGGCAACCTAACATGTCGAGCGTAATATTTTACAACATTCCTGGCTCGTCGGCACCTACTTCTCCGTGGGAACAGTATATACGTCTATAACGCTATATATCCTAGCCTAAGGCAACCTAACATGTCGAATGTAATATTTTACAACATCCCCGGCACTTCGACCCCTACCTCTCGGTAGGAACGTTATATACGTCTATAACGCTATATATCCTATCTTAAGGCAACCTAACATGTCGAATGTAATATTTTACAACATTCCTGGCGCGTCGGCCCCTACTTCTCGGTGGGAACATTATATACGTCTAGAACGCTATATATCCTTGCCTAAGGCAACCTAACATCTCGGATGTAATATTTTACAACATTCCTGGCGCGTCGGCACCTACTTCTCGGTGGGAACAGTATATACGTCTATAACGTTATATATCCTAGCCTAAGGCAATCCTAACATATCGATTGTAATATTTTACATCATTCCTGGCGCGTCGGCCCCTATTTCTCGGTGGGAACATTATATACGTCTATAACGCTATACATCCTAGCCTAAGGCAACCTAACAAGTCGAACGTAATATTTCACAACATTCCTGGCACTTCGGCAACTTCTTCTCGGTGGGAACAGTATATACGTCTGTAACGCTATATATCCTAGCCTAAGGCAACCTAACATGTCGAGCGTAATGTTTTACAACATTCCTGACACGTCGGCCCCTACTTCTCGGTGGGAACATTATATACGTCTATAACGCTATATATCCTTGCCTAAGGCAACCTAACATCTCGGATGTAATATTTTACAACATTCCTGGCGCGTCGGCACCTACTTCTCGGTGGGAACAGTATATACGTCTATAACGTTATATATCCTAGCCTAAGGCAATCCTAACATATCGATTGTAATATTTTACATCATTCCTGGCGCGTCGGCCCCTATTTCTCGGTGGGAACATTATATACGTCTATAACGCTATACATCCTAGCCTAAGGCAACCTAACAAGTCGAACGTAATATTTCACAACATTCCTGGCTCTTCGGCAACTTCTTCTCGGTGGGAACAGTATATACGTCTGTAACGCTATATATCCTAGCCTAAGGCAACCTAACATGTCGAGCGTAATGTTTTACAACATTCCTGACACGTCGGCCCCTACTTCTCGGTGGGAACATTATATACGTCTATAACGTTATATATCCTAACCTAAGGGAACCTAACATCTCGGATGTAATATTTGACAACATTCCTGGGGTGTCGGCCCGTACTTCTCGGTGGGAATATCATATACGTCTATAACGCTATATATCCTATCTCTAGGCAACCTAACATGTGGAGCGTAATGTTTTTCAACATTCCTGGCTGGTCGGCCCCTACTTCTCGGTGGGAACATTATATACGACTATAACGCTATCTATCCTAGCCTAAGGCAACCTAACATCTCGGATGTAATATTTTACAACATTCCTGGCGCGTCGGCACCTACTTCTCGGTGGGAACAGTGTATACGTCTATAACGTTATATATCCTAGCCGAAGGCAATCCTAACATATCGATTGTAATATTTTACATCATTCCTGGCGCGTCGGCCCCTATTTCTCGGTGGGAACATTATATACGTCTATAACGTTATATATCCTAACCTAAGGGAACCTAACACATCGGATGTAATATTTGACAACATTGCTGGCGTGTCGGCCCCTATGTCCCGGTGGGAACATTATATACGTCTATAACGCTATATATCCTAGCCTAAGGCAACCTAACATGTCGAATGTAATATTTTACTACATTCCTGGCACGTCGGCCGCTACTTCTCGGTGGGAACAGTATATACGTTTATAACGTTATATATCCTAACCTAAGGCGTCCTAACACATCGGATGTAATGTTTTACAACATTCCTCGCGTGTCGGCCCCAATTTCTCGGTGGGAACATTATATACGTCTCTAACGCTATATATCCTAGCCTAAGGCAACCAAACATGTCGAATGATATATTTTACAACATTCCTGGCGCGTCGGCAACTACTTCTCGGTGGGAACATTATATACGTCTATAACGCTATATATCCTAGCCTAAGGCAACCAAACATGTCGAATGTAATATTTTACAACATTTCTGGCGCGTCGGCAACTACTTCTCGATGGGAACAGTAGATACGTCTATAACGTTATATATCCTAACCTAAGGCACCCTAACACCTCGGATGTAATGTTTTACATCATTCCTCGCGTGTGGGCCCCTATTTCTCGGTGGGAACATTATATACGTCTATAACGCTATATATCCTAGCCTAAGGCAACCTAGCATGTCGAGCGTAATATTTTACAACATTCCTGGCACGTGGGCCCCTACTTCACGGTGGGAACAATATATACGTCTATAACGTTATATATCCTAACCTAAGGGAACCTAACATCTATGATGTAATATTTGACAACATTCCTGACGTGTCGGCCCCTACTTCTCGGTGGGAACATTATATACGTCTATAACGTTATACATCCTAACCTAAGGGAACCTAACATCTCGGATGTAATATTTGACAACATACCTGGCGTGTCGGTCCGTACTTCTCGGTGGGAATATCATATACGTCTATAACGTTATATATTATAGCCTAGGGCAATAGTAACATATCGAATGTAATATTGTACATCATTCCTGGCGCGTCGGCCCCTACTTCTTGGTGGGAACATTATATAAGTCAATAACGTTATATATCCTAACATAAGGCAACCTAACATCTCGGATGTAATATTTTAGTACATTCCTGGCACGTCGGCCCATACTTCTCGGTGGGAACATTATATAAGTCAATAACGTTATATGTCCTAACATAAGGCAACCTAACACCTCGGATGTAATGTTTTACAACATTCCTGGCGCGTCGGCCCCAACTTCTCGGTGGGAACATTATATAAGTCAATAACGTTGTATATCCTAACCTAAGGCAACCTAACACCTCGGATGTAATATTTTACAACATTCCTGGCGCGTCGGCTCCTACATCTCGGTGGGTACATTACATACGTCTATAACGCTGTATATCATAGCCTAAGGCAACCTAACATTTCGGATGTAATATTTCACTACATTCATGGCGCGCCGGCCCCTGCTTCTCGGTGGTAACATTATATACGTTTATATCGTTACATATCCTAGCCTAAGGCAACCTAACATTTCGAGCGTAATATTTTACAACATTGCTGGCTCGTCGGCTCCTACTTATCGGTGGGAACATTATATACGTCTATAACGTTGCATATCCTAACCTAAGGCAACCTAACATGTCGTCTGTAAAATTTTACAACATTCCTGGCGTGTCGGCTAGTGCTTCTCGGTGGGAATATCATATAGGTCTATAACGCTATATATCCTAGCTTGAGGCAACCTAACATGTCGAACGTTACATTTTACAACATTCCTGGCGTGTCGGCCAGTACATCTCGGAGGGAATATCATATACGTCTATAACGTTATATATGCTCACCTAAGGCAACTTAACATGTCGAGCGTAATATTTTACAACATTCCTGGCACGTCGGCCCCTACTTCTCGGTGGGATCATTATATACGTCTATAACGCTATATATCTTAGCTTAAGGCAACCTAACATGTCGAATGTAATATTTTACAACATACCTGGCGCGTCGGCACCTACTTCTCGGTGGGAACAGTATATACGTCTATAACGTTATATATCCTAACATAACGGAACCTAACATCTCGGATGTAATATTTGACAACATTCATAGCGTGTCGGCCCGTACTTCTCGCTGGGAATATCATATAAGTCTGTAACTTTATATATCCTAGCCTAAGGCAATCCTAATATGTCGAATGTAATATTTTACAACAATCCTCGCGCGTCGGCCCCTACTTCTCGGTGGGAACATTATATACGTCTATAACGCTATATATCCTAGCCTAAGGCAACCTGACATGTCGAATGTAATATTTTACAACATTCCTGGCGTGTTAGCGCGTACTTCACGGTGGGAACATCTTATACGTCTATAGCGATATATATCCTAACCGAAGGCAACCTAATATCTCGGATGTAATATTTTACAACATTCCTGGCGTGTCGGCCCGTACATCTCGGTTGGAACATCATATATGTCCATAGCGATATATATCCAAACCTAACGCAACCTAACATCTGAGATGTAATATTTTACAACATTCCTGGCATGTCGGTCCCTACGTCTCGGTGGGAAAATTATATACGTCTATAACGATATATATATTAACCTAAGGCAACCTAATATCTGGGATGTAAAATTTTACAATATTCCAGGCATTTCGGCCCGTAGTTCTCGGTGGTCACATTATATACGTCTATAACGTTATATATCCTAGCCTAAGGCAACCTAACGTCTCGGATGTAATATTTGACAACATTCCTGGCGTGTTTGCGCGTACTTCTCGGTGGGATCATCGTATACGTCTATAGCGATATATATCCTAACCGAGGGCAACCTAATATCTCGGATGTAATATTTTACAACATTCCTGGCGCGTCGGCTTCTACTTTTCGGTGGGAACATTATATACTTCTATAACGTTATATATCCTGTTGTATGGCAACATAACATCTCGGATGTAATATTTTACAACATTCCTGGCGCTTCGGCTTCTACTTTTCGGTGGGAACATTATATACGTCTATAGCGTTACATATCCTAACGTAAGGCAACATAACATCTCGGATGTTATATTTTACAACATTCCTGGCGTGTCGGTCCCTACGTCTCGGCGGGTACATTATATACGTCTATAACCTTGTATATACCAACCTAACGCAACCATACATCTGGGATGTAATATTTTACTACTTTCCTGGCATGTCGGTCCCTACGTCTCGGTGGGAACATTACATACGTCTATAACCTTGTACATACTAACCTAACGCAACCTAACATCTGGGATGTAATATTTTACAACATTCCAGGCATTTCGGCCCGTAGTTCTCGGTGGTAACATTATATACGTCTATAACGTTATATATCCTAGCCTAAGGCAACCTAACATCTCGGATGTAATATTTGACAACATTCCTGGCGTGTTAGCGCGTACTTCTCGGTGGGAACATCTTATACGTCTATAGCGATATATATCCCAACCGAAGGCAACCTAATATCTCGGATGTGATATTTTACAACATTCCCGGCGCGTCGGCTCCTACTTTTCGGTGGGAACATTATATACTTCTATAACGTTATATATCCTGTCGTATGGCAACATAACATATCGGATGTAATATTTTAAAACATTCCTGGCATGTCGGTCCCTACTTCTCGGTGGGAACATTATATGCGTCTATAACGTCATAAATCCTAACGTAAGGCTACATAACATCTCGGATGTAATATCTTACAACATTCCTGGCTTGTCGTCGCCTGCTTCTCGATGGGGACATCTATGACGTTGTATATCCTAACCTAAGGGAACCTAACATCTCGGGTGTAATATTTTACAACATTCCTGACACGTCAGCCACTATTTTTCGGTGGGAATATTATATACGTCTATAACGTAATATATCCTAACCTAACGCAACCTAACATCTGGGATGTAGTATTTTACAACATTCCTGGCGGGTCGGACCCTACTCCTCGGTCGGAACATTATATAATTCTATAACGTAATATAACCTAACCTAACCTAACCTATCTAGCCCCTCGCTGGTAAAGTTTTACAGAATCCCGGTCGTGTCGGCCCGTACCTCTCCGTGGCAACATTATATACGTCTATAACGTTATATATCCTAACCTAAGGCAACCTCACATCTCCAATGTAGTATTCTACATCATTACTGGCGGGTCGGCCCCTACTTCTCGGTGGGAACATTATATACGTCTACAACGTAATATTACCTAACCTAACCCATCTAGCCCATCGCTGGCAATGTTTTACAGAATCCAGTTCGTGTCGTCCCGTACGTCTCGGTGGGGACATTGTATGCGTCTATAACGTTATATATCCTAACCTAGGGCAACCTAACATCTCGGATGTAGTATTTTACAACATTCCTGGCGGAGCGGAAACTACTTCTCGGTGGGAACATTATATAATTCTATATCGTAATATAACCTAACCTAACTCATCTAGCCCCTCGCTGGTAATGTTTTACAGAATCCCGGTCGTGTCGGCCCGTACTTCTCGGTGAGGACATTATATGCGTCTAGAACGTTATATATCCTAACCTAAGGCAACCTAAAATCTGGAATGTAATATTTTACATCATTCCTGGCATGCCGGTCCCTACTTCTCGGTGGGAAAATTATAAACGTCTATAACGCTGTATATCATAGCCTAAGGCAACCTAACATTTCGGATGTAATATTTCACTACATTCATGGCGCGTCGGCCCCTACTTCACGGTGGGAACAATATATACGTCTATAACGTTATATATCCTAACCTAAGGGAACCTAACATCTATGATGTAATATTTGACAACATTCCTGACGTGTCGGCCCCTACTTCTCGGTGGGAACATTATATACGTCTATAACGTTATACATCCTAACCTAAGGGAACCTAACATCTCGGATGTAATATTTGACAACATACCTGGCGTGTCGGTCCGTACTTCTCGGTGGGAATATCATATACGTCTATAACGTTATATATTATAGCCTAGGGCAATAGTAACATATCGAATGTAATATTGTACATCATTCCTGGCGCGTCGGCCCCTACTTCTTGGTGGGAACATTATATAAGTCAATAACGTTATATATCCTAACATAAGGCAACCTAACATCTCGGATGTAATATTTTAGTACATTCCTGGCACGTCGGCCCATACTTCTCGGTGGGAACATTATATAAGTCAATAACGTTATATGTCCTAACATAAGGCAACCTAACACCTCGGATGTAATGTTTTACAACATTCCTGGCGCGTCGGCCCCAACTTCTCGGTGGGAACATTATATAAGTCAATAACGTTGTATATCCTAACCTAAGGCAACCTAACACCTCGGATGTAATATTTTACAACATTCCTGGCGCGTCGGCTCCTACATCTCGGTGGGTACATTACATACGTCTATAACGTTATATATCCTAACCTAAGGCAACCTAACATCTCGAATGTAGTATTTTACAACATTCCAGGCGGGACGGCCCCTACTTCTCGGTGGAAACATTATATACGTCTATATAGTAATACAACATAACCTAACCCATCTTGCCCCTCGGTGATAATGTTTTACAGAATCCCGGTCGTGTCGTCCCGTACCTCTCGGTGCGGACATTATATACGTCTATAACGTTATATATCCTAACCTAAGGCAACCTAAAATCTGGAATGTAATATTTTACATCATTCCTGGCATGCCGGTCCCTACTTCTCGGTGGGAAAATTATAAACGTCTATAACGCTGTATATCATAGCCTAAGGCAACCTAACATTTCGGATGTAATATTTCACTACATTCATGGCGCGCCGGCCCCTGCTTCTCGGTGGTAACATTATATACGTTTATATCGTTACATATCCTATCCTAAGGCAACCTAACATTTCGAGCGTAATATTTTACAACATTGCTGGCTCGTCGGCTCCTACTTATCGGTGGGAACATTATATACGTCTATAACGTTGCATATCCTAACCTAAGGCAACCTAACATGTCGTCTGTAAAATTTTACAACATTCCTGGCGTGTCGGCTAGTGCTTCTCGGTGGGAATATCATATAGGTCTATAACGCTATATATCCTAGCTTGAGGCAACCTAACATGTCGAACGTTACATTTTACAACATTCCTGGCGTGTCGGCCAGTACATCTCGGAGGGAATATCATATACGTCTATAACGTTATATATGCTCACCTAAGGCAACTTAACATGTCGAGCGTAATATTTTACAACATTCCTGGCACGTCGGCCCCTACTTCTCGGTGGGATCATTATATACGTCTATAACGCTATATATCTTAGCCTAAGGCAACCTAACATGTCGAATGTAATATTTTACAACATACCTGGCGCGTCGGCACCTACTTCTCGGTGGGAACAGTATATACGTCTATAACGTTATATATCCTAACATAACGGAACCTAACATCTCGGATGTAATATTTGACAACATTCATAGCGTGTCGGCCCGTACTTCTCGCTGGGAATATCATATAAGTCTGTAACTTTATATATCCTAGCCTAAGGCAATCCTAATATGTCGAATGTAATATTTTACAACAATCCTCGCGCGTCGGCCCCTACTTCTCGGTGGGAACATTATATACGTCTATAACGCTATATATCCTAGCCTAAGGCAACCTGACATGTCGAATGTAATATTTTACAACATTCCTGGCGTGTCGGTCCCTTCGTCTCGGTGGGAAAATTATATACGTCTATAACGATATATATATTAACCTAAGGCAACCTAATATCTGGGATGTAAAATTTTACAATATTCCAGGCATTTCGGCCCGTAGTTCTCGGTGGTCACATTATATACGTCTATAACGTTATATATCCTAGCCTAAGGCAACCTAACGTCTCGGATGTAATATTTGACAACATTCCTGGTGTGTTTGCGCGTACTTCTCGGTGGGATCATCGTATACGTCTATAGCGATATATATCCTAACCGAGGGCAACCTAATATCTCGGATGTAATATTTTACAACATTCCTGGCGCGTCGGCTTCTACTTTTCGGTGGGAACATTATATACTTCTATAACGTTATATATCCTGTTGTATGGCAACATAACATCTCGGATGTAATATTTTACAACATTCCTGGCGCTTCGGCTTCTACTTTTCGGTGGGAACATTATATACGTCTATAGCGTTACATATCCTAACGTAAGGCAACATAACATCTCGGATGTTATATTTTACAACATTCCTGGCGTGTCGGTCCCTACGTCTCGGCGGGTACATTATATACGTCTATAACCTTGTATATACCAACCTAACGCAACCATACATCTGGGATGTAATATTTTACTACTTTCCTGGCATGTCGGCCCGTACATCTCGGTTGGAACATCATATATGTCCATAGCGATATATATCCCAACCGAAGGCAACCTAATATCTCGGATGTGATATTTTACAACATTCCCGGCGCGTCGGCTCCTACTTTTCGGTGGGAACATTATATACTTCTATAACGTTATATATCCTGTCGTATGGCAACATAACATATCGGATGTAATATTTTAAAACATTCCTGGCATGTCGGTCCCTACTTCTCGGTGGGAACATTATATGCGTCTATAACGTCATAAATCCTAACGTAAGGCTACCTAACATCTCGGATGTAATATCTTACAACATTCCTGGCTTGTCGTCGCCTGCTTCTCGATGGGGACATCTATGACGTTGTATATCCTAACCTAAGGGAACCTAACATCTCGGGTGTAATATTTTACAACATTCCTGACACGTCAGCCACTATTTTTCGGTGGGAATATTATATACGTCTATAACGTAATATATCCTAACCTAACGCAACCTAACATCTGGGATGTAGTATTTTACAACATTCCTGGCGGGTCGGACCCTACTCCTCGGTCGGAACATTATATAATTCTATAACGTGATATAACCTAACCTAACCTAACCTATCTAGCCCCTCGCTGGTAAAGTTTTACAGAATCCCGGTCGTGTCGGCCCGTACCTCTCCGTGGCAACATTATATACGTCTATAACGTTATATATCCTAACCTAAGGCAACCTCACATCTCCAATGTAGTATTCTACATCATTACTGGCGGGCCGGCCCCTACTTCTCGGTGGGAACATTATATACGTATATAACGTAATACAACCTAACCTAACCCATCTAGCCCCTCGCTGGGATTGTTTTGTAGAATCCCGTTCGTGTAGCCCCGTACGTCTCGGTGGGAAAATTATAAACGTCTATAACGTTATATACCCTAACCTAAGGCAACCTAACATCTCAAATGTTGTATTTTACAACATTCCAGGCGGGTCGGCCCCTACTTCTCGGTGGGCACATTATATACGTCTATATCGTAATATAACCTATCCTAACCCATTTAGCCCCTCGCTGGTAATGTTTTACAGAATCCCAGTCGTGTCGGCCCGTACACCTCGGTGGAGAAATTATATGTGTCTAGAACGTTGTATATGCTAACCTAAGGCAACCTAACATGTCGGATGTAGTATTTTACAACATTCCTGGCGGGTCGGCCCCTACATCTCGGTGGGAACATTATATACGTCTACAACGTAATATTACCTAAAATAACCCATCTAGCACCTCGCTGGTAATGTTTTACAGAATCCAGTACGTGCCGTCCCGTACGTCTCGGTGGGGACATTGTATGCGTCTATAACGTTATATATCCTAACCTAAGGCAAACTAACATCTCGAATGTAGCATTTTACAACATTCCACTCGGGTCGGCCCCTACTTCTCGGTGGGAACATTATATACGTCCATAACGTAATATAACCTAACCTAACCCATCTAGCCCCTCGCTGGTAATGTTTTACAGAATCCAGTTCGTGTCGTCCCGTAGGTCTCGGTGGGGACATTGTATGCGTCTATAATGTTATATATCCTAACCTAAGGCAACCTAACATCTCGAATGTAGTATTTTACAACATTCCACTCGGGTCGGCACCTAATTCTCGTTGGGTACATTATATACGTCTATAACGTAATATAACCTAACCTAACCCATCTAGACCCTCGCTGGTAATGTTTTACACAATCCCGGTCGTGTCGGCCCGTACTTCTCGGAGGGGAAATTGTATGCGTCCAGAACGTTATATATCCTAACCTAAGGCAACCTAAAATCTCGGATGTAGTATTTTACAACATTCCTGGCGGGTCGGCCCCTACTTCTCGGTGGGAACATTATATACGTCTACAACGTAATATTACCTAACCTAACCCATCTAGCCCATCGCTGGCAATGGTTTACAGAATCCAGTTCGTGTCGTCCCGTACGTCTCGGTGGGGACATTGTAGGCGTCTATAACGTTATATATCCTAACCTAGGGCAACCTAACATCTCGGATGTAGTATTTTACAACATTCCTGGCGGAGCGGAAACTACTTCTCGGTGGGAACATTATATAATTCTATATCGTAATATAACCTAACCTAACTCATCTAGCCCCTCGCTGGTAATGTTTTACAGAATCCCGGTCGTGTCGGCCCGTACTTCTCGGTGAGGACATTATATGCGTCTAGAACGTTATATATCCTAACCTAAGGCAACCTAACATCTCGGATGTAGTATTTTACAACATTCCTGGCGGGTCGGCCCCTAATTCTCGGTTAGAACATTATATACGTCTATAACGTAATATAACCTAACCTATCCCATCTAGCCCCTCGCTGGTAATGTTTCACAGAATCCAGTTCGTGTCGTCCCGTACGTCTCGGTGGGGACATTGTATGCGTCTATAACGTTATTTACCCTAACCTAAGGCAACATAACATCTCGGATGTTGTATTTTACAACATTCCTGGCGGGGCGGAACCTACTTCTCGGTGGGAACATTATATAAGTCTATATCATAATATAACCTAAGCTAACCCATCTAGACCCACGCTGGTGATGTTTCACAGAATCCCGTTCGCGTCGCCCCGTGCGTCACAGTTCGGACATTATATACGTCTATAACGTTATATATCCTAACCTAAGGCAACCTAACATCTCGAATGTAGTATTTTACAACATTCCACTCGGGTCGGCACCTAATTCTCGTTGGGTACATTATATACGTCTATAACGTAATATAAGCTAACCTAACCCATCTAGACCCTCGCTGGTAATGTTTTACACAATCCCGGTCGTGTCGGCCCGTACTTCTCGGAGGGGAAATTATATGCGTCCAGAACGTTATATATCCTAACCTAAGGCAACCTAACATCTCGGATGTAGTATTTTACAACATTCCTGGCGGGTCGGCCCCTACTTCTCGCTGGGAACATTATATACGTCCATAACGTAATATAACCTAACCTAACCCATCTAGCCCCTCGCTGGTAATTTCTTACAGAATCCACTTCGTGTCGTCCCGTACGTCTCGGTGGGGACATTGTATGCGTCTCTAACGTTATATATCCTAACCTAAGGCAACCTAACATATCGAATGTAGTATTTTACAACATTCCTGGCGGGGCGGAACCTACTTCTCGGTGGGAACATTATATAAGTCTATATCGTAATATAACCTAACCTAACCCATCTAGCCCCTCGCTGGTAATGTTTTACAGAATCCAGTTCGTGTCGTCCCGTAGGTCTCGGTGGGGACATTGTATGCGTCTATAATGTTATATATCCTAACCTAAGGCAACCTAACATCTCGGATGTAGTATTTTACAACATTCCTGGCGGGTCGGCCCCTACTTCTCGGCGGGAACATTATATACGTCTACAACGTAATATCACCTAACCTAACCCATCTAGCCCCTCGCTGGTAATGTTTTACAGAATCCAGTTCGTGTCGTCCCGTACGTCTCATTGGGGACATTGTATGCGTCTATAACTATATATATCCTAACCTAAGGCAACCTAACATCTCGGATGTAGTATTTTACAACATTCCTGGCGGGTCGGCCCCTACTTCTCGGTGGGAACATTATATACGTCTACAACGTAATATTACCTAACCTAACCCATCTAGCGCCTCGCTGGCAATGTTTTACATAATCCAGTTCGTGTCGTACCATACGTCACAGTTCGGACATTATATACGTCTATAACGTTATATATCCTAACCTAAGGCAACCTAACATCTCGAATGTAGTATTTTACAACATTCCACTCGGGTCGGCACCTAATTCTCGTTAGGTACATTATATACGTCTATAACGTAATATAACCTAACCTAACCCATCTAGACCCTCGCTGGTAATGTTTTACACAATCCCGGTCGTGTCGGCCCGTACTTCTCGGAGGGGAAATTATATGCGTCCAGAACGTCATATATCCTAACCTAAGGCAACCTAAAATCTCGGATGTAGTATTTTACAACATTCCTGGCGGGTCGGCCCCTACTTCTCGGTGGGAACATTATATACGTCTACAACGTAATATTACCTAACCTAACCCATCTAGCCCATCGCTGGCAATGTTTTACAGAATCCAGTTCGTGTCGTCCCGTACGTCTCGGTGGGGACATTGTATGCGTCTATAACGTTATATATCCTAAGCTAAGGCAACCTAACATCTCGAATGTAGTATTTTACAACATTCCACTCGGGTCGGCCCCTACTTCTCGCTGGGAACATTATATACGTCCATAACGTAATATAACCTAACCTAACCCATCTAGCCCCTCGCTGGTAATTTCTTACAGAATCCACTTCGTGTCGTCCCGTACGTCTCGGTGGGGACATTGTATGCGTCTCTAACGTTATATATCCTAACCTAAGGCAACCTAACATATCGGATGTAGTATTTTACAACATTCCTGGCGGGGCGGAACCTACTTCTCGGTGGGAACATTATATAAGTCTATATCGTAATATAACCTAACCTAACCCATCTAGCCCCTCGCTGGTAATGTTTTACAGAATCCAGTTCGTGTCGTCCCGTAGGTCTCGGTGGGGACATTGTATTCGTCTATAATGTTATATATCCTAACCTAAGGCAACCTAACATATCGGATGTAGTATTTTACAACATTCCTGGCGGGTCGGCCCCTACTTCTCGGTGGGAACATTATATACGTCTACAACGTAATATTACCTAACCTAACCCATCTAGCGCCTCGCTGGCAATGTTTTACATAATCCATTTCGTGTCGTCCCATACGTCTCGGTGGGGACATTGTATGCGTCTATAACGTTATATATCCTAACCTAAGGCAACATAACATTTCGGATGTTGTATTTTACAACATTCCTGGCGTGGCGGAACCTACTTCTCGGTGGGAACATTATATAAGTCTATATCATAATATAACCTAAGCTAACCCATCTAGACCCACGCTGGTGATGTTTCACAGAATCCCGTTCGCGTCGCCCCGTGCGTCACAGTTCGGACATTATATACGTCTATAACGTTATATATCCTAACCTAAGGCAACCTAACATCTCGAATGTAGTATTTTACAACATTCCACTCGGGTCGGCACCTAATTCTCGTTGGGTACATTATATACGTCTATAACGTAATATAAGCTAACCTAACCCATCTAGACCCTCGCTGGTAATGTTTTACACAATCCCGGTCGTGTCGGCCCGTACTTCTCGGAGGGGAAATTATATGCGTCCAGAACGTTATATATCCTAACCTAAGGCAACCTAACATCTCGGATGTAGTATTTTACAACATTCCTGGCGGGTCGGCCCCTACTTCTCGCTGGGAACATTATATACGTCCATAACGTAATATAACCTAACCTAACCCATCTAGCCCCTCGCTGGTAATTTCTTACAGAATCCACTTCGTGTCGTCCCGTACGTCTCGGTGGGGACATTGTATGCGTCTCTAACGTTATATATCCTAACCTAAGGCAACCTAACATATCGAATGTAGTATTTTACAACATTCCTGGCGGGGCGGAACCTACTTCTCGGTGGGAACATTATATAAGTCTATATCGTAATATAACCTAACCTAACCCATCTAGCCCCTCGCTGGTAATGTTTTACAGAATCCAGTTCGTGTCGTCCCGTAGGTCTCGGTGGGGACATTGTATGCGTCTATAATGTTATATATCCTAACCTAAGGCAACCTAACATCTCGGATGTAGTATTTTACAACATTCCTGGCGGGTCGGCCCCTACTTCTCGGCGGGAACATTATATACGTCTACAACGTAATATCACCTAACCTAACCCATCTAGCCCCTCGCTGGTAATGTTTTACAGAATCCAGTTCGTGTCGTCCCGTACGTCTCATTGGGGACATTGTATGCGTCTATAACTATATATATCCTAACCTAAGGCAACCTAACATCTCGGATGTAGTATTTTACAACATTCCTGGCGGGTCGGCCCCTACTTCTCGGTGGGAACATTATATACGTCTACAACGTAATATTACCTAACCTAACCCATCTAGCGCCTCGCTGGCAATGTTTTACATAATCCAGTTCGTGTCGTACCATACGTCACAGTTCGGACATTATATACGTCTATAACGTTATATATCCTAACCTAAGGCAACCTAACATCTCGAATGTAGTATTTTACAACATTCCACTCGGGTCGGCACCTAATTCTCGTTAGGTACATTATATACGTCTATAACGTAATATAACCTAACCTAACCCATCTAGACCCTCGCTGGTAATGTTTTACACAATCCCGGTCGTGTCGGCCCGTACTTCTCGGAGGGGAAATTATATGCGTCCAGAACGTCATATATCCTAACCTAAGGCAACCTAAAATCTCGGATGTAGTATTTTACAACATTCCTGGCGGGTCGGCCCCTACTTCTCGGTGGGAACATTATATACGTCTACAACGTAATATTACCTAACCTAACCCATCTAGCCCATCGCTGGCAATGTTTTACAGAATCCAGTTCGTGTCGTCCCGTACGTCTCGGTGGGGACATTGTATGCGTCTATAACGTTATATATCCTAAGCTAAGGCAACCTAACATCTCGAATGTAGTATTTTACAACATTCCACTCGGGTCGGCCCCTACTTCTCGCTGGGAACATTATATACGTCCATAACGTAATATAACCTAACCTAACCCATCTAGCCCCTCGCTGGTAATTTCTTACAGAATCCACTTCGTGTCGTCCCGTACGTCTCGGTGGGGACATTGTATGCGTCTCTAACGTTATATATCCTAACCTAAGGCAACCTAACATATCGGATGTAGTATTTTACAACATTCCTGGCGGGGCGGAACCTACTTCTCGGTGGGAACATTATATAAGTCTATATCGTAATATAACCTAACCTAACCCATCTAGCCCCTCGCTGGTAATGTTTTACAGAATCCAGTTCGTGTCGTCCCGTAGGTCTCGGTGGGGACATTGTATTCGTCTATAATGTTATATATCCTAACCTAAGGCAACCTAACATATCGGATGTAGTATTTTACAACATTCCTGGCGGGTCGGCCCCTACTTCTCGGTGGGAACATTATATACGTCTACAACGTAATATTACCTAACCTAACCCATCTAGCGCCTCGCTGGCAATGTTTTACATAATCCATTTCGTGTCGTCCCATACGTCTCGGTGGGGACATTGTATGCGTCTATAACGTTATATATCCTAACCTAAGGCAACATAACATTTCGGATGTTGTATTTTACAACATTCCTGGCGTGGCGGAACCTACTTCTCGGTGGGAACATTATATAAGTCTATATCATAATATAACCTAAGCTAACCCATCTAGACCCACGGTGGTAATGTTTCACAGAATCCCGTTCGTGTCGCCCCGTACGTCACAGTTCGGACATTATATACGTCTATAACGTTATATATCCTAACCTAAGGCAACCTAACATCTCGAATGTAGTATTTTACAACATTCCACTCGGGTCGGCACCTAATTCTCGTTGGGTACATTATATACGTCTATAACGTAATATAACCTAACCTAACCCATCTAGACCCTCGCTGGTAATGTTTTACAGATTCCCGGTCGTGTTGGCCCGTACTGCTCGGTCGGGACATTATATGCGTCTAGAACGTTATACATTCTAACCTAAGGCAACCTAACATCTCGAATGTAGTATTTTACAACATTCCTGTCGGGGCGGAACCTACTTCTCGGTGAGAACATTATATACGTCTATAATGTAGTCTAACCTAACCTAACCCATCTAGCCCCTCGCTGGTAATGTCTTACAGAATCCCGGTCGTGTCGTCTCGTACTTCTCGGTGGGCACATTATATACCTCTATATCGCAATATAACCTTACCTAACCCATTTAGCCCCTCGCTTGTAATGTTTTACAGAATGCAGTTCGTGTCGACCCGTACGTCTCGGTGGGGAAATTGTATGCGTCTATAACGTTATATATCCTAACCTAATGTAACCTAACATCTCGGATGTAGTATTTTACAACACTCCTGGCAGAGCGGAACCTACTTCTCGGTGGGAACATTATATACGTCCATAACGTAATATAACCTAACCTAACCAATCTAACCCCTCAGCGGTAATGTTTTACAGAATCCCGTTCGTGTCGTCCCGTACGTCTCGGTTAGAACATTATATACGTCTATAACGTAATATAACCTAACCTATCCCATCTAGCCCCACGCTGTAATGTTTTACACAATCCCGGTCTTGTCGGCCCGTACTTCTCGGTGGGGACATTACATACGTCTATAACGTTGTATATCCTACCCTAAGGCAACCTCACATCTCGAATGTAGTATTTCACAACATTCCTGGCGGGTCGACCCCCAATTCTCGGTTAGAACATTATATACGTCTATAACGTAATATCACCTAACCTAACCCATCTAGCCCCTCGCTGGTAATGTTTAACAGAATCCAGTTCGTGTCGTCCCGTACGTCTCGTTGGGGACATTGTATGCGTCTATAACTTTATATATCCTAACCTAGGGCAACCTAACATCTCGGATGTAATGTTTTACAACATTCCTGGCGGGGCGGAAACTACTTCTCGGTGGGAACATTATATAATTCTATATCGTAATATAACCTAATCTAACCCAACTAGAACCTCGCTGGTAATGTTTTACAGAATCCAGTTCGTGTCGTCCCGTACGTCACAGTGCGGACATTATATACGTCTATAACGTTATATATCCTAACCTAAGGCAACCTAACATCTCGGATGTAGTATTTTACAACATTCCTGGCGGGGCGGAAACTACTTCTCGTTGGGTACATTATATACGTCTAAATCGTAATATAACCTAACCTAACCCATCTAGCCCCTCGCTGGTAATGTTTTACAGAATCCCGGTCGTGTCGCACCGTACGTGACGGTGCGGACATTATATACGTCTATAACGTTATATATCCTAACCTAAGGCAACCTAACATCTCGGATGTAATATTTGACTACATTCCTGGCGTGTCGGCCCTTACATCTCGGTGGGAAAATCATATACGTCTATAGCGATATATATCCTAACCGAAGGCAACCTAACATCTCGGATGTAATATTTTACAACATTTCTGGCGTGTCGTCGCCTACTTCTCAATGGGGACATTATGTACGTCTATAACGTTATATATCCTAACCGAAGGGAACCAAACATCTCGGATGTAATATTTTACAACATTCCTGGCCCGCCGGGCCCTACTTCTCGGTGGGAACATTATATAAGTCAATAACGTTATATATCCTAACCTAAGGCAACCTAACATCTCGGATGTAATATTTTACTACATTCCTGGCGCGTCGGCCCCTTCTTCTCGTTGGGAACATTATATACGTCTATATCGCTATATATCCTAGCTTAAGGCAACCTAACATGTCGAATGTAATATTTTACTATATTCCTGGAGCGCCTTCCCCTACTTCTCGCTCGGAACATTATATACATCTAAAACGCTATATATCCTAGCTTAAGGCAACCTAACATGTCGAATGTAATATTTTACAACATTCCTGGCGCGTAGGCACCTACTTCTCGGTGGGAACAGTATATACGTCTATAACGTTATATATCCAACCTAAGGCAATCCTAACATCTCGGATGTAATATTTTACAACATGCCTGGCGCGTCGGCACATACTTCTCGGAGGGAACAGTATATAAGTCTATAAAGTTATATATCCTAGCCTAAGGCAACCTAACATCTTGGATGTAATATTTTACTACATTCGTGGCGCGCCGGCCCCTTCTTCTCGTTGGGAACATTATATACGTCTATATCGCTATATATCCTAGCTTAAGGCAACCTAACATGTCGAATGTAATATTTTACTATATTCCTGGCGCGCCTTCCCCTACTTCTCGCTCGGAACATTATATACGTCTAAAACGCTACATATCCTAGCTTAAGGCAACCTAACATGTCGAATGTAATATTTTACAACATTCCTGGCGCGCCGGCCCCTACTTCTCGGTGGGAACATTATATACGTCTATAACGTTATATATCCTAGCCTAAGGCAATCCTAACATCTCGGATGTAATATTTTACAACATTCCTGGCGCGCCGACCCCTACTTCTCGGTGGGAACATTATATACGTCTATAACGTGATATATCCTAGCCTAAGGCAAGCTAACATGTCGAATGTAATATTTTACTACATTCGTGGCGCGCCGACCCCTACTTCTCGGTGGGAACATTATATACGTCTACATCGCTATATGCCCTAGCCTAAGGCAACCTAACATGTCGAGCGTAATATTTTACAACATTCCTGACTCGTCGGCCCCTACTTTCCGGTGGGAACATTATATACGTCCATAACGCTATATATCCTAGCCTAAGGTAACCTAACATCTCGGATGTTATATTTTAATTCATTCCTGGCGCGTCGGCCCCTTCTTCTCGTTGGGAACATTATATACGTCTATATCGCTATATATCCTAGCTTAAGGCAACCTAACATGTCGAATGTAATATTTTACTATATTCCTGGAGCGCCTTCCCCTACTTCGCGCTCGGAACATTATATACATCTAAAACGCTATATATCCTAGCTTAAGGCAACCTAACATGTCGAATGTAATATTTTACAACATTCCTGGCGCGTAGGCACCTACTTCTCGGTGGGAACAGTATATACGTCTATAACGTTATATATCCAACCTAAGGCAATCCTAACATCTCGGATGTAATATTTTACAACATGCCTGGCGCGTCGGCACCTACTTCTCGGAGGGAACAGTATATAAGTCTATAAAGTTATATATCCTAGCCTAAGGCAACCTAACATCTTGGATGTAATATTTTACTACATTCGTGGCGCGCCGGCCCCTTCTTCTCGTTGGGAACATTATATACGTCTATATCGCTATATATCCTAGCTTAAGGCAACCTAACATGTCGAATGTAATATTTTACTATATTCCTGGCGCGCCTTCCCCTACTTCTCGCTCGGAACATTATATACGTCTAAAACGCTACATATCCTAGCTTAAGGCAACCTAACATGTCGAATGTAATATTTTACAACATTCCTGGCGCGCCGGCCCCTACTTCTCGGTGGGAACATTATATACGTCTATAACGTTATATATCCTAGCCTAAGGCAATCCTAACATCTCGGATGTAATATTTTACAACATTCCTGGCGCGCCGACCCCTACTTCTCGGTGGGAACATTATATACGTCTATAACGTGATATATCCTAGCCTAAGGCAAGCTAACATGTCGAATGTAATAGTTTACTACATTCCTGGCGCGCCGACCCCTACTTCTCGGTGGGAACATTATATACGTCTACATCGCTATATGCCCTAGCCTAAGGCAACCTAACATGTCGAGCGTAATATTTTACAACATTCCTGACTCGTCGGCCCCTACTTTCCGGTGGGAACATTATATACGTCCATAACGCTATATATCCTAGCCTAAGGTAACCTAACATCTCGGATGTTATATTTTAATTCATTCCTGGCGCGCCGGCCCCTACTTCTCGGTGGGAACATTATATACGTCTATAACGTTATATATCGCAGCCTAAGGCAATCCTAACATCTCGGATGTAATATTTTACAAAATTCCTGGCGCGTCGGCACCGACTTCTCGGAGGGAACAGTATATAAGTCTATAACGTTATATATCCTAGCCTAAGGCAACCTAACATCTCGGACGTAATATTTTACTACATTCGTGGCGCGCGGGCCCCTACTTCTCGGTGGGAACATTATATACGTCTAAAACTTTGTATATCCTAGCCTATGGCAATCCTAACATCTCGGATGTAATATTTTACGACATTCCTGGCGCGCCGACCCCTACTTCTCGGTGGGAACATTATATACGTCTATAACGTGATATATCCTAGCCTAAGGCAAGCTAACATGTCGAATGTAATAGTTTACTACATTCCTGGCGCGCCGACCCCTACTTCTCGGTGGGAACATTATATACGTCTACATCGCTATATACCCTAGCCTAAGGCAACCTAACATGTCGAGCGTAATATTTTACAACATTCCTGACTCGTCGGCCCCTACTTCTCGGTGTGAACATTACATACGTCTATAACGCTATATATCCTAGCCTAAGGCAACCTAACATGTCGCATGTAATATTTTACAACATTCCCGGCACTTCGGCCCCTCCTTCTCGCTGGGAACGTTATATACGTCTATAACGCTATATATCCCAGCTTAAGGCAACCTAATATATCGATGGTATATTTTACTACATTCCCGGCGCGCTGGCCCCTACTTCTCGGTGGGAACATTATATACGTCTATAACGCCATATATCCTAACCTAAGGCAACCAAAAATGTCGAGCGTAATATTTTACAACATTCCTGGCGCGCCGACCCCTACTTCTCGGTGGGAACATTATATACGTCTACATCGCTATATACCCTAGCCTAAGGCAACCTAACATGTCGAGCGTAATATTTTACAACATTCCTGACTCGTCGGCCCCTACTTTCCGGTGGGAACATTATATACGTCCATAACGCTATATATCCTAGCCTAAGGTAACCTAACATCTCGGATTTTATATTTTAATACATTCCTGGCGCGCCGGCCCCTAATTCTCGGTGGGAACATTATATACGTCTATAACGTGATATATCCTAGCCTAAGGCAAGCTAACATGTCGAATGTAATAGTTTACTACATTCCTGGCGCGCCGACACCTACTTCTCGCTGGGAACATTATATACGTCTACATCGCTATATACCCTAGCCTAAGGCAACCTAACATGTCGAGCGTAATATTTTACAACATTCCTGTCGCGCCGACCCCTACTTCTCGGTGGGAACATTATATGCGTCTACATCGCTATATACCCTAGCCTAAGGCAACCTAACATGTCGAGCGTAATATGTTACAACATTCCTGACTCGTCGGCCCCTACTATCCGGTGGGAACATTATATACGTCCATAACGCTATGTATCCTAGCCTAAGGTAACCTAACATCTCGGATGTTATATTTTAATACATTCCTGGCGCGGCGGCCCCTACTTCTCGGTGGGAACATTATATACGTCTATAACGTTATATATCCCAGCCTAAGGCAATCCTAACATCTCGGATGTAATATTTTACAACATTCCTGGCGCGTCGGCACGGACTTCTCGGAGGGAACAGTATATACGTCTACATCGCTATATACCCTAGCCTAAGGCAACCTAACATGTCGAGCGTAATATTTTACAACTTTCCTGACTCGTCGGCCCCTACTTTCCGGTGGGAACATTATATACGTCCATAACGCTATATATCCTAGCCTAAGGTAACCTAACATCTCGGATGTTATATTTTAATACATTCCTGGCGCGCTGGCCCCTACTTCTCGGTGGGAACATTATATACGTCTATAACGTTATATATCCTAGCCTAAGGCAATCCTAACATCTCGGATGTAATATTTTACAACATTCCTGGCGCGTGGGCACCGACTTCTCGGAGGGAACAGTATATAAGTCTATAACGTTATATATCCTAGCCTAAGGCAACCTAACATCTCGGATGTAATATTTTACTACATTCGTGGCGCGCCGGCCCCTACTTCTCGGTGGGATCATTATATACGTCTACATCGCTATATACCCTAGCCTAAGGCAACCTAACATGTCGAGCGTAATATTTTACAACATTCCTGACTCGTCGGCCCCTACTTTCCGGTGGGAACATTATATACGTCCATAACGCTATATATCCTAGCCTAAGGTAACCTAACGTCTCGGATGTTATATTTTAATACATTCCTGGCGCGCAGGCCCCTACTTCTCGGTGGGAACATTATATACGTCTATAACGCTATATATCCTAGCTTAAGGCAACCTAACATCTCGGATGTAATATTTTACAACATTCCTGGCGCGTCGGCACCTACTTCTCGGTGTGAACACTGTATACGTCTATATCGCTGTATATCCTAGCTTAAGGCAGCCTAACATGTCGAATGTAAAATTCTACAACATTCCTGGCACGTCGGGAACTTCTTCTCGGTGGGAACAGTATATACGTCTATTACGTTATATATCCTAACCTAAGGCAACCTAACATCTGGAATGTAGTATTTTACAACATTCCAGGCGGGACGGCCCCTACTTATTGGTGGGAACATTATATAGTTTTATAACGTAATGTAACCTAACCTAACCCAGCTAGAACCTCGCTGGTAATGTTTCACAGAATCCCGGTCGTGCCGTCCCGTACGTCACGGTGTGGACTTTATATACGTTTATAACGTTATATATCCTAACCTAAGGCAACCTAACATTTCGAATGTAGTATTTTCCAACATTCCTGGCGGGTTGGCCCCTACTCCTCGGTGGGAACATTATAAACGTCTATAACGTTGTAGAGCCTAATCTAACCCATCTAGACCCTCGCTGGTAGTGTTCTACAGAATCCCGTTCGCGTCTACCCGTACGTTTCGATGCGGACA
The DNA here is from genome assembly GCA_963969225.1 of Xylocopa violacea. NCBI lineage: Eukaryota > Metazoa > Arthropoda > Insecta > Hymenoptera > Apidae > Xylocopa > Xylocopa violacea. Next base: position 4,553,033 of record CAXAJV010000835.1, read on the forward strand.
TTACATACGTCTATAACGTTATATTTCCTAACCTAAGGCAATCTAACACCTTTGATGTAGTATTTTACAACATTAAAGGCGGGACGGTCCCTACTTCTCGGTGGGAACATTGTATACGGCTATATCGTAATATAACCTAACCCAGCCCATTTTGCCCCTCGCTGGTAATGTTTTACAGAATCCCGTTCGTGCCGTCCCCTACGTCTCGGTGGGGACATTATATGCGTCTATAACGTTATGTATCCTAACCTGAGGCAACCTAACATCTCGGATGTAGTATCTTCCAACATTCCTTGCGGGTCGGCCCCTACTTCTCGGTGGGAATATTATTTACGTCTATATCGTAATATAACCTAACCTGACCCATCTAGACCCTCGCTGGTAATGTTTTACACAATCTCGTTCGTGTCGACCCGTACTTCTCGGTGCGGACATTATATACGTCTATAACGTTATATATCCTAACCTAAGGCAACCTAACACCACGAATATAGTATTTTAAAACATTCCTGGCCGGTGGACCCCTACTTTTCGTTGGGAACATTATATACGTCTATAACGTAATATAACCTAACATAACCCATCTGGCCCCTCGCTGGTAACGTTTTACAGAATCCCGTTCGTTTCGTCCCGTAGGTCTCGGTGGGAACATTATGTACGTCTATAACGCAATATAACCTAACCTAAGCCATGTAACCGCTCGCTGGTAATGTTTTACAGAATCCCGGTCGTGTCGGTCTGTACCTCTCCGTGGGAAATTATATAGGTCTATAACGTTATATATCCTAACCTAAGGCAACCTAACACCTCGGATGTAGTATTTTAAAACATTCTTAGCGAGTCGGCCCATACTTCTAGGTAGGAATATTGTATACGTCTATAACGTAATATAGCCTACCCTAACCAATCTAGACCAACGCTGGTAATGTTTTACAGAATCCCGGTCGTGTCGGCCGGTACCTCTCCGTGGGACACTATATACGTCTGTAACGTTATACATCCTAACCTAAGGCAACCTAACATCTCGAATGTAGTATTATACAACATTCCAGGCGGGTCGGCACGTACTTCTGAGTGGGAACATTATATACTTCTATATCGTACTATAATCTAACCTAATCCACTTTGCCCCTCGGTGATAATGTTTTACAGAATCCCGGTCGTGTCGGCCCGTACACCTCGACGCGGATGTTATATACGTCTACTACGTTATATATCCTAACCTAAGCAACTTAACATCTCGGATGTAGTATTTTCCAACATTCCTGGCGGGTCGGCCCCTACTCCTCGGTGGGAACATTATAAACGTCTATAACGCAATATAACCTAACCTAACCCAGCTAGACCCTCGCTTGTAATGTTTCACAGAATCCCGTTCATGTCGTCTCGTACATTTCGGCGCGGACATTATATACGTCTATAACGTTGTATATCCTATCCTAAGGCAACCTAACGTCTCGGATGTAGTATTTCCCAACATTTCTGGCGGGTCGGCCCCTACTTCTCGGTGGGCACATTTTATACGTCTACAACGTAATATAACCTAACCTAACCCATCTAGCCCGTCGCTGGTAATGTTTCACAGAGTCCCTTTCGTGTCGTCCTGTACTTCTCGGCGCGGACATTATATACGTCTATAACGTTATATATCCTAACCTAAGGCAACATAACATCTCGAATGTTGTATTTTACAACATTCCAGGCGGGCCGGCCACTACTTCTCGGTGGGCACATTATATACGACCATAACGTAATATAACCTAACCTGACCCATCTAGACCCTCGCTGGTAATGTTTTACACAATCCCGTTCGTGTCGACCCGTACGTCTCGGTGCGGACATTATACACGTCTATAACGGTATATATGCTTACCTAAGGCAACCTAACATCTCGAATGTAGTATTTTACAATATTCCAGGTGGGACGGCCCCTACTTCTCGGCGGGAATATTATTTACGTCTATATCGTAATATAACATAACCTAACTCATCTTTCCCCTCAGTGATAATGTTATACGGAATCCCTGTCGTGTTGGCACGTACTTCTGGATGGGTACATTCTATACGTCTATAACGTTGTATACTTTACCATAAGGCAACCTAACATCTCGAATGTAGTATTTTCCAACATTTCTGACGGGTCGGCCCCTACTTCTCCGTGGGAACATTATATACGTCTATAACGTAATATAACCTAACCTAACCCAGCTAGACTTTCGCTGGTAATGCTTCACAGAGTCCCGTTCGTGCCGTCCGGTACATCTCGGCGCGGACATTATATACGTCTATAACGTTATATATCCTAACCTAAGGCATCCTAAGATCTCGGATAGAGTATTTTCCAACATTCCTGGCGTATCGGCCCCTACTTCTCGGTGGGAACATTATATACGTCTATAACGTAATAGATCCTAACCTAACCCATCTAGACCCTCGCTGGTAATGTTTTACAGAATCCCGTTCGTGTGGTCCCGTACGTCTCGGTGCGGACATTATATACGTCTATAACGTGATATTTCCTTTCCTAAGCCAACCCAACATTTCGAGTGTAGTATTTTACAACATTCCAGGAGGGACGGCCCCTATTTCTCGGTGGGAACATTATATACTTCTATAACGTAATGTAACCTAGCCTAACCCAGCTAGACCCTCGCTGGTTATGTTTCACAGAATACCGTTCGTGTCGTCCCGTACATCTCGACGCGGATATTATATACGACTACTACGTTATATATCCTAACCTAAGGCTACTTAACATCTCGGATGTAGTATTTTCCAACATTTCTGGCGGGTCGGCGCCTACTTCTCGGTGGGAACATTATATACGTCTATAACGTAATATAACCTAACCTAACCCAGCTAGACCCTCGCGGGTAATGTTTCACAGAATCCCGTTCGTGTAGTCCCGTATGTCTCGGTGCGGACATTATATACGTCTATAACGTTATATTTCCTATCCTAAGGCAACCTAACATTTCGAATGTAGTATTTTCCAACATTTCTGGCGGGTCGGCCCCTACTTCTCGGTGGGAACATTATATACTTTTATAACGTAATGTAACCTAACCTAACCCAGCTAGACCCTCGCTGGTAATGTTTCACAGAATCCCGGTCGTGCCGTCCCGTACGTCTCGGTGTGGACATTATATACGTTTATAACGTTATATATCCTAACCTAAGGCAACCTAACATCTCGGATGTAGTATTTTCCAACATTCCTGGCGGGTTGGCCCCTACTCCTCGGTGGGAACATTATAACCGTCTATAAAGTTATAGAGCCTAACCTGACCCATGCAGACCCTCGCTGGTAGTGTTTTACAGAATCCCGTTCGTGTCTACCCGTACGTTTCGATGCGGACATTATATACGTCTATAACGATATATTTCCTATCCTAAGGCAACTTAACATCTCGAATGTAGTATTTTCCATCATTTCTGGCGGGTCGGCCCCTACTTCTCGGTGGGAACATTATATACTTTTATAACGTAATGTAACCTAACCTAACCCAGCTAGACCCTCGCTGGTAATGTTTCACAGAATCCCGTTCGTGCCGTCCTGTACGTCTCGGTGTGGACATTATATACGTTTATAACGTTATATATCCTAACCTAAGGCAACCTAACATTTCGGATGTAGTATTTTCCAACATTCCTGGCGGGTTGGCCCCTACTCCTCGGTGGGAACATTATTTACGTCTATATCGTAATATAACCTAACCTGACCCATCTAGACCCTCGCTGGTAATGTTTTACACAATCCCGTTCGTGTCGACCCGTACTTCTCGGTGCGGACATTATATACGTCTATAACGTTATATATCCTGACCTAAGGCACCCTAACATCTCGGATGTAGTATTTTCCAACATTCCTGGCGGGTTGGCCCCTACTCCTCGGTGGGAACATTATTTACGTCTATATCGTAATATAACCTAACCTGACCCATCTAGACCCTCGCTGGTAATGTTTTACACAATCCCGTTCGTGTCGACCCGTACTTCTCGGTGCGGACATTATATACGTCTATACCGTTATATATCCTGACCTAAGGCACCCTAACATCTCGGATGTAGTATTTTCCAACATTCCTGGCGGGTCGGCCCCTACTTCTCGGTGGGAACATTATATACGTCTATAACGTAATAGATCCTAACCTAACCCATCTAGAGCCTCGCTGGTAATGTTTTGCAGAATCCCGTTCGTATCTTTCCGTATGTCTCGGTGCGGACATAATATACGTCTATAACGTTATATATCCTGACTTAAGGCACCCTAACATCTCGGATGTAGTATTTTCCAACATTCCTGGCGCGTCGGCCCCTACTTCTCGGTGGGAACATTATATACGTCTATAACGTAATAGATCCTAACCTAACCCATCTAGACCCTCGCTGGTAATGTTTTACAGAATCCCGTTCGTGTGGTCCCGTACGTCTCGGAGCGGACATTATATACGTCTATAACGTTATATTTCCTATCCTAAGGCAACCTAACATCTCGAATGTAGTATTTTCCAACATTTCTGGCGGGTCGGCCCCTACTTCTCGGTGGGAACATTACATACTTCTATAACGTAATGTAACCTAACCTAACCCAGCTAGACCCTCGCTGGTAATGTTTCACAGAACCCCGTTCGTGTCGTCCCGTACATCTCGACGCGGATATTATATACGTCTACTACGTTATATATCCTAACCTAAGGCAACTTAACATCTCGGATGTAGTATTTTCCAACATTCCTGGCGGGTCGGCCCCTACTTCTCGGTGGGAACATTATATACTCTGTAACGTAATAGAACCTAACCTAACCCATCTAGGCCCTCGCTGGTAATGTTTTACAGAATCCCGTTCGTGTCGTCCCGTACGTCTCGGTGCGGACATTATATACGTCTATAACGTTATATTTCCTATCCTAAGGCAACCTAACATCTCGAATGTAGTATTTTCCAACATTTCTGGCGGGTCGGCCCCTACTTCTCGGTGGGAACATTATATACTTCTATAACGTAATGTAACCTAACCTAACCCAGCTAGACCCTCGCTGGTAATGTTTCACAGAATCCCGTTCGTGTCGTCCCGTACATCTCGACGCGGATATTATATACATCTACTACGTTATATATCCTAACCTAAGGCAACTTAACATCTCGGATGTATTATTTTCCAACATTCATGGCGGGTCGGCCTCTACTTCTCGGTGGGAACATTATATACGTCTATAACGTAATAGATCCTAACCTAACCCATCTATACCCTCGCCGGTAATGTTTTACATAATCCCGTTTGTGTCGTCCCGTATGTCTCGGTGCGGACATTATATACGTCTATAACGTTATATTTCCTATCCTAAGGCAACCTAACATCTCGAATGTAGTATTTTCCAACATTTCTGGCGGGTCGGCCCCTACTTCTCGGTGGGAACATTATATACGTCTATAACGTAATGTAACCTAACCTAACCCAGCTAGACCCTCGCTGGTAATGTTTCACAGAATCCCGGTCGTGCCGTCCCGTACGTCTCGGTGTGGACATTATATACGTTTATAACGGTATATATGCTAACCTAACTCAACCTAACATCTCGAATATAGTATTTTACAATATTCCAGGTGGGACGGCCCCTACTTCTCGGTGGGAACATTATTTACGTCTATATCGTAATATAACATAACCTAACTCATCTTTCCCCTCGGTGATAATGTTATACAGAATCCCTGTCGTGTCGGCACGTACTTCTGGATGGGTACATTCTATACGTCTATAACGTTGTATACTTTACCATAAGGCAACCTAACATCTCGAATGTAGTATTTTCCAACATTTCTGACGGGTCGGCCCCCACTTCTCCGTGGGAACATTATATACGTCTATAACGTAATATAACCTAACCTAACCCAGCTAGACTTTCGCTGGTAATGCTTCACAGAGTCCCGTTCGTGTCGTCCCGTACATCTCGGCGCGGACATTATATACGTCTATAACGTTATATATCCTAACCTAAGGCAACCTAACATCTCGAATGTAGTATTTTCCAACATTCCTGGCGGGTCGGCCCCTACTTCTCGGTGGGAACATTATTTACGTCTATATCGTAATATAACCTAACCTGACCCATCTAGACCCTCGCTGGTAATGTCTTACACAATCCCGTTCGTGTCGACCCGTACGTCTCGGTGCGGACATTATACACGTCTATAACGTTATATATCCTGACCTAAGGCACCCTAACATCTCGGATGTAGTATTTTCCAACATTCCTGGCGGGTCGGCCCCTACTTCTCGGTGGGAACATTATATACGTCTATAACGTAATAGATCCTAACCTAACCCATCTAGAGCTTCGCTGGTATTGTTTTACAGAATCCCGTTCGTATCTTTCCGTATGTCTCGGTGCGGGCATTATATACGTCTATAACGTTATATATCCTGACCTAAGGCACCCTACCATCTCGGATGTAGTATTTTCCAACATTCCTGGCGGGTCGGCCTCTACTTCTCGGTGGGAACATTATATACGTCTATAACGTAATAGATCCTAACCTAACCCATCTATACCCTCGCCGGTAATGTTTTACATAATCCCGTTCGTGTCGTCCCGTATGTCTCGGTGCGGACATTATATACGTCTATAACGTTATATTTCCTATCCTAAGGCAACCTAACATCTCGAATGTAGTATTTTCTAACATTTCTGGCGGGTCGGCCCCTACTTCTCGGTGGGAACATTATATACGTCTATAACGTAATGTAACCTAACCTAACCCAGCTAGACCCTCGCTGGTAATGTTTCACAGAATCCCGGTCGTGCCGTCCCGTACGTCTCGGTGTGGACATTATATACGTTTATAACGGTATATATGCTAACCTAACTCAACCTAACATCTCGAATATAGTATTTTACAATATTCCAGGTGGGACGGCACCTACTTCTCGGTGGGAACATTATTTACGTCTATATCGTAATATAACATAACCTAACTCATCTTTCCCCTCGGTGATAATGTTATACAGAATCCCTGTCGTGTCGGCACGTACTTCTGGATGGGTACATTCTATACGTCTATAACGTTGTATACTTTACCATAAGGCAACCTAACATCTCGAATGTAGTATTTTCCAACATTTCTGACGGGTCGGCCCCCACTTCTCCGTGGGAACATTATATACGTCTATAACGTAATATAACCTAACCTAACCCAGCTAGACTTTCGCTGGTAATGCTTCACAGAGTCCCGTTCGTGTCGTCCCGTACATCTCGGCGCGGACATTATATACGTCTATAACGTTATATATCCTAACCTAAGGCATCCTAAGATCTCGGATGTAGTATTTTCCAACATTCCTGGCGGGTCGGCCCCTACTTCTCGGTGGGAACATTATATACGTCTATAACGTAATAGATCCTAACCTAACCCATCTAGAGCCTCGCTTGTAATGTTTTACAGAATCCCGTTCGTATCTTTCCGTATGTCTCGGTGCGGAAATTATATACGTCTATAACGTTATATATCCTGACCTAAGGCACCCTACCATCTCGGATGTAGTATTTTCCAACATTCCTGGCGGGTCGGCCCCTACTTCTCGGTGGGAACATTATATACGTCTATAACGTAATATAATCTAACCTAACCCAGCTAGACCCTCGCTGGTAATGTTTCACAGAATCCCGTTCGTGTCGTCCCGTGCATCACGGCGCGGACATTATATACTTCTATGACGTTATATGTCCTATTCTAAGGCAACCTAACATCTCGGATGTATTATTTTCCAACATTCCTGGCGGGTCGGCCCCTACTTCTCGGTAGGCACATTTTATACGTCCATAACGTAATATAACCTAACCTGACCCATCTAGACCCTCGCTGGTAATGTCTTACACAATCCCGTTCGTGTCGACCCGTACGTCTCGGTGCGGACATTATACACGTCTATAACGGTATATATGCTAAAATAAAGCAACCTAACATCTCGAATATAGTATTTTACAATATTCCAGGTGGGACGGCCCCTACTTCTCGGTGGGAACATTATTTACGTCTATATCGTAATATAACATAACCTAACTCATCTTTCCACTCGGTGATAATGTTATACAGAATCCCTGTCGTGTCGGCACGTACTACTGGATGGGTACATTCTATACGTCTATAACGTTGTATACTTTACCATAAGGCAACCTAACATCTCGAATGTAGTATTTTCCAACATTTCTGACGGGTCGGCCCCCACTTCTCCGTGGGAACATTATATACGTCTATAACGTAATATAACCTAACCTAACCCAGCTAGACTTTCGCTGGTAATGCTTCACAGAGTCCCGTTCGTGTCGTCCCGTACATCTCGGCGCGGACATTATATACGTCTATAACGTTATATTTCCTATCCTAAGGCAACCCAACATCTCGAATGTAGTATTTTCCAACATTTCTGGCGGGTCGGCCCCTACTTCTCGGTGGGAACATTACATACTTCTATAACGTAATGTAACCTAACCTAACCCAGCTAGACCCTCGCTGGTAATGTTTCACAGAACCCCGTTCGTGTCGTCCCGTACATCTCGACGCGGATATTATATACGTCTACTACGTTATATATCCTAACCTAAGGCAACTTAACATCTCGGATGTAGTATTTTCCAACATTCCTGACGGGTCGGCCCCTACTTCTCGGTGGGAACATTATATACTCTGTAACGTAATAGAACCTAACCTGACCCATCTAGACCCTCGCTGGTAATGTTTTACACAATCCCGTTCGTGTCGACCCGTACTTCTCGGTGCGGACATTATATACGTCTATAACGTTATATATCCTGACCTAAGGCACCCTAACATCTCGGATGTAGTATTTTCCAACATTTCTGACGGGTCGGCCCCCACTTCTCCGTGGGAACATTATATACGTCTATAACGTAATATAACCTAACCTAACCCAGCTAGACTTTCGCTGGTAATGCTTCACAGAGTCCCGTTCGTGTCGTCCCGTACATCTCGGCGCGGATATTATATACGTCTATAACGTTACATATTCTAACCTAAGGCATCCTAAGATCTCGGATGTAGTATTTTCCAACATTCCTGGCGGGTCGGTCCCTACTTCTCGGTTGGCACATTTTATACGTCTATAACGTAATATAACCTAACCTAACCCAGCTAGACCCTCGCTGGTAATGTTTCACAGAGTCCCGTACGTGTCGTCCCGTAGATCTCGGCGCGGACATTATATACGTCTATAACGTTATATATCCTAACCTAAGGCATCCTAAGATCTCGGATGTAGTATTTTCCAAAATTCCTGGCGGGTCGGCCCCTACTTCTCGGTAGGCACATTTTATACGTCTATGACGTAATATAACCTAACCTGACCCATCTAGACCCTCGCTGGTAATGTTTTACACAATCCCGTTCGTGTCGTCCCGTACGTCTCGGTGCGGACATTATACACGTCTATAACGGTATATATGCTAACCTAAGGCAACCTAACATCTCGAATGTAGTATTTTACAATATTCCAGGTGGGACGGCCCCTACTTCTCGGTGGGAACATTATTTACGTCTATATCGTAATATAACATAACCTAACCCAGCTAGTCCCTCGCTTCTAATGTTTCACAGAATCCAGTTCGTGTCGTCCCGTGCATCACGGCGCGGACATTATATACTTCTATTACGTTATATGTCCTATTCTAAGGCAACCTAACATCTCGGATGTATTATTTTCCAACATTCCTGGCGGGTCGGCCCCTACTTCTCGGTTGGCACATTTTATACGTCTGTAACGTAATATAACCTAACCTGACCCATCTAGACCCTCGCTGGTAATGTTTTACACAATCCCGTTCGTGTCTACCAGTACGTCTCGGTGCGGACATTATATACATCTATAACGTTATATTTTCTATCCTAAGGCAACCTAACATCTCGAATGTAGTATTTTCCAACATTCCTGGCGGGTCGGCCCCTACTTCTCGGTGGGAACATTATTTACGTCTATATCGTAATATAACCTAACCTGACCCATCAAGACCCTCGCTGGTAATGTCTTACACAATCCCGTTCGTGTCGGCCCGTACGTCTCGGTGCGGACATTATACACGTCTATAACGGTATATATGCTAAAATAAAGCAACCTAACATCTCGAATATAGTATTTTACAATATTCCAGGTGGGACGGCCCCTACTTCTCGGTGGGAACATTATTTACGTCTATATCGTAATATAACATAACCTAACTCATCTTTCCAATCGGTGATAATGTTATACAGAATCCCTGTCGTGTCGGCACGTACTACTGGATGGGTACATTCTATACGTCTATAACGTTGTATACTTTACCATAAGGCAGCCTAACATCTCGAATGTAGTATTTTCCAACATTTCTGACGGGTCGGCCCCCACTTCTCCGTGGGAACATTATATACGTCTATAACGTAATATAACCTAACCTAACCCAGCTAGACTTTCGCTGGTAATGCTTCACAGAGTCCCGTTCGTGTCGTCCCGTACATCTCGGCGCGGACATTATATACGTCTATAACGTTACATATCCTAACCTAAGGCATCCTAAGATCTCGGATGTAGTATTTTCCAACATTCCTGGCGGGTCGGCCCCTACTTCTCGGTGGGAACATTATATACGTCTATAACGTAATAGATCCTAACCTAACCCATCTAGAGCCTCGCTGGTAATGTTTTGCAGAATCCCGTTCGTATCTTTCCGATTGTCTCGGTGCGGACATAATATACGTCTATAACGTTATATATCCTGACCTAAGGCACCCTAACATCTCGGATGTAGTATTTTCCAACATTCCTGGCGGGTCGGCCCCTACTTCTCGGTGGGAACATTATATACGTCTATAACGTAATAGATCCTAACCTAACCCATCTAGACGCTCGCTGGTAATGTTTTACACAATCCCGTTCGTGTCTACCCGTACGTCTCGGTGCGGACATTATATACATCTATAACGTTATATTTCCTATCCTAAGGCAACCTAACATCTCGAATGTAGTATTTTCCAACATTTCTGGCCGGTCGGCCCCTACTTCTCGGTGGGAACATTATAAACATCTATAACGTAATATAACCTAACCTAACCCAGCTAGACCCTCGCTGGTAATGTTTCACAGAGTCCCGTACGTGTCGTCCCGTACATCTCGGCTCTGACATTATACACGTCTATGACGTTATATATCCTAACCTAAGGCATCCTAACATCTCGGATGTATTATTTTCCAACATTCCTGGCGGGTCGACCCCTACTTCTCGGTGGGAACATTATATACGTCTATAACGCAATAGAACCTAACCTAAACCATCTAGACCCTCGCTGGTAATGTTTTACAGAATCCCGGGCGTGTCGGGCCGTACTTCTCGGTGGGGACATTATGTACGTCTACTACGTTATATATCCTAACCTAAGGCAACTTAACATCTCGGATGTAGTATTTCCCAACATTTCTGGCGGGTTGGCCCCTACTTCTCGGTGGGCACATTATATACGTCTATAACGTAATAGAACCTATCCTAACCCATCTAGACACTCGCTGGTAATGTTTTACAGAATCCCGGGCGTGTCGGCCCGTACTTCTCGGTGGGGTCATTATGTACGTCTACTACGTTATATATCCTAACCTAAGGCAACTTAACATTTCGGATGTAGTATTTTCCAACATTCCTGGCGGGTTGGCCCCTACTCCTCGGTGGGAACATTATTTACGTCTATATCGTAATATAACTTAACCTGACCCATCTAGACCCTCGCTGGTAATGTTTTACACAATCCCGTTCGTGTCGACCCGTACTTCTCGGTGCGGACATTATACACGTCTATAACGGTATATATGCTAACCTAAGGCAACCTAACATCTCGAATATAGTATTTTACAATATTCCAGGTGGGACGGCCCCTACTTCTCGGTGGGAACACTATTTACGTCTATATCGTAATATAACATAACCTAACTCATCTTTCCCCTCGGTGATAATGTTATACAGAATCCATGTCGTGTCGGCACGTACTTCTGGATGGGTACATTCTATACGTCTATAACGTTGTATACTTTACCATAAGGCAACTTAACATCTCGAATGTAGTATTTTCCAACATTTCTGGCGGGTCGGCCCCTACTTCTCGGTGGGAACATTATATACGTCTATAACGTAATATAATCTAACCTAACCCAGCTAGACCCTCGCTGGTAATGTTTCACAGAATCCCGTTCGTGTCGTCCCGTGCATCACGGCGCGGACATTATATACTTCTATAACGTTATATGTCCTATTGTAAGGCAACCTAACATCTCGGATGTATTATTTTCCAACATTCCTGGCGGGTCGGCCCCTACTTCTCGGTTGGCACATTTTATACGTCTATAACGTAATATAACCTAACCTGACCCATCTAGACCCTCGCTGGTAATGTTTTACACAATCCCGTTCGTGTCTACCCGTACGTCTCGGTGCGGACATTATATACATCTATAACGTTATATTTCCTATCCTAAGGCAACCTAACATCTCGAATGTAGTATTTTCCAACATTTCTGGCCGGTCGGCCCCTACTTCTCGGTGGGAACATTATAAACATCTATAACGTAATATAACCTAACCTAACCCTGCTAGACCCGCGCTGGTAATGTTTCACAGATTCCCGTTCCTGTCGTCCCGTACATCTCGGCGCGGACATTATATACGTCTATATCGTTATATATCCTAAACTAAGGCATCCTAACATCTCGGATGTAGTATTTTCCTACATTCCTGGTGGAGCGGCCCCTACTTCTCGGTGGGAACATTATATACGTCTATAACGTAATAGATCGTAGCCTAAACCATCGAGACCCTCGCTGGTAATGTTTTACAGAATCCCGTTCGTGTCGCCCCGTACGTCTCGGTGCGGACATTATATACGTCTATAACGTTATATTTCCTATCCTAAGGCAACCTAACATCTGGAATGTAGTATTTTCCAACATTTATGGCGGGTTGGCCCCTACTTCTCGGTGGGAACATTATAAACGTCTATAACGTAATATAACCTAACCTAACCCTGCTAGACCCTTGCTGGTAATGTTTCACAGAGTCCAGTTCCTGTCGTCCCGTACATCTCGGCGCGCACATTATATACGTCTATATCGTTATATATCCTAAACTAAGCCATCCTAACATCTCGGATGTAGTATTTTCCTACATTCCTGGCGGAGCGGCCCCTACTTCTCGGTGGGAACATTATATACGTCTATAACGTAATAGATCCTAGCCTAACCCATCGAGACCCTCGCTGGTACTGTTTTACACAATCCCGTTCGTGTCGTCCCGTACGTCACGGTGCTGACATTATATACGTCCATAACGTTATATTTCCTATCTTAAGGCAACCTAACATCTCGAATGTAATATTTTCCAAAATTTCTGGCGGGTCGGCCGCTACTTCTCGATGGGAACATTATATACGTCTATAACGTAATAGATCCTAACCTAACCCATCTATACCCTCGCTGGTAATGTTTTGCAGAATCCCGTTCGTGTCGTCCCGTACGTCTCGGTGCGGACATTATATACGTCTATAACGTTATATATCCTATCCTAAGGCAACCTAACATCTCGAGTGTAGTATTTTACAATATTCCAGGCGGGACGGCCCCTACTTCTCGGTGGGAACATTATATACGTCTATAACGTAATAGATCGTAGCCTAAACCATCGAGACCCTCGCTGGTAATGTTTTACAGAATCCCGTTCGTGTCGCCCCGTACGTCTCGGTGCGGACATTATATACGTCTATAACGTTATATTTCCTATCCTAAGGCAACCTAACATCTGGAATGTAGTATTTTCCAACATTTATGGCGGGTTGGCCCCTACTTCTCGGTGGGAACATTATAAACGTCTATAACGTAATATAACCTAACCTAACCCTGCTAGACCCTTGCTGGTAATGTTTCACAGAGTCCAGTTCCTGTCGTCCCGTACATCTCGGCGCGCACATTATATACGTCTATATCGTTATATATCCTAAACTAAGCCATCCTAACATCTCGGATGTAGTATTTTCCTACATTCCTGGCGGAGCGGCCCCTACTTCTCGGTGGGAACATTATATACGCCTATATTGTGATATAACATAAACTATCCAATCTTGCCCCTCGCTGTTAATGTTTTACAGAATCCCGTTCGTGTCGGCCCATACTTCACGGTGGGACCAGTATATACGTTTATAACGTTATATATCCTAACATAAGGCAACCTGACATCTCAGTTGTAATAGCTTACAGCATTCCTGGCGGATCGGCCCCTACTTCTCAGTGGGAACATTATATACGTCTGTAACGTAATATAACCTAACCTAACCCATCTAGACCCTCGCTGGTAATGTTCTACAGAATCCCGTTCGTGTCGTCCCGTACGTCTCGGAGCGTACATTATATACGTCTATAACTTATATATCCTAACCAGGGGCAATCCAACATCTCGAATGTTATATTTTACAAAATTCCAGGCCGGTCGGCTCCTACATCTCGGTGGGGACATTATATACGTCTATATCGTACTATAACCTAACCTAACCTATCTTGCCCCTCGGTGAGAATGTTTTACAGTATCCCGGTTGTGTCGGCCCATACGTCTCGGTGGGGATATCATATACGACTATAACGATATATATCCTACCCTAAGGCAACCTAACATCTCGAATGTAGTATTTCACTACATTCCCGGCGGGTCGGCCCCTACGTCTCGGAGGGATCATTATATACGTCTATAACGTAATTTAACCTAACCTTAACCCATGTAGCCTCTCGGTGGTAGTGTTTTACAGGATTCCAGGCGTGTCGGTTCCTTCATATCGGTGGGAACATAATCCCATGTCATGAGATGCGATACCTATTCCGTGCAGAGTTGGGTTCAAATAACTTCTTATTGGCTCTGGGGAATCAGTAATCGCTCCAGGATTTCTACAGCCGCCTAATTCGGCTCATATTAGCGGACATGCCCTAACTGTGTCCTCAAGAATTGGTTTCATTTAATCACCTATTGACTCCGTGTTGTCATTAACGGCTCCAACAGTTTTCCGCGCGCGTAATTCGAATTCCATGGCCGGAGATGCCGTACCTACGATCTGCAGAGTCGGGTTTATATAACTTATTATTGGCTCTGCGGCATTAGTAATCGCTCCAGGAGTTCCAGAGCCCCCTACTTCGACACATAGGAGTAGACATACCGTAACGGGGGCCATAAGAGTTGGTATCATTTAATCACCTGTTGACGCTGTGTTATTATTAACTGTTCCAACTGTTATCCGGGCTCCTAATTCGAATCAGATGGCCGGAGATGCCATACCTAGGCCCTTCAGAATTGTGTTCATATAACTGCATATTGGCTCTGGGGCATTAGTAACCGCTGCAGGAGTTCTCCAGCCTCCAAATTGGACACCTTTTTTTTCGTTGGGAAATGTTTATAGATTCCACTCGACTTGGATTAATTTGCTAGGTGGTTATGCCAGACTCTTACTGACTAAAACCTAACAGTGCTTATCATAGCGCACAATTATATGGAGGAGGCCCGGCACTTAACATCGTTTACATCAGCCCCCCCCCCCCCCCCCCCCGCGCTGAGAGTCTCTGAATGTTTTCAGGAGACTCTCTTCTGGGCAGTGTACGCACTGCATTGTGCTCTTGATGTGCCAAGGCATGTGGGAGATAGACGTGATCACCCGTTTATCTCCGCATCTCGCAATACGCGTGCAATGACTCAAAAGTTGATCCCGAATCTTTTGAGTCTATGTGTTTTGTACGAGCATGATAATCTAAGTCCATTTCTTTTTTTTTTTTCTTTGAGTTACCCACCGTGGTTACAGTGTCTTCCGTCGTCGGTAACTTCTGTTTTTCCTCTGTCGTTTGGTTACATGGACCTTCTTGAGTTACCGACCTTGGTTATTAAACATTCAGGTGTCGGTAACTCTCCGTCTACGTTTATTTATCCTCTTCTTCATTTGTCGTCGACCAGTTACCGACCATTATGTAATCAACAACTGTCTGCCACGCAATGTCTTCTTTCTTCATTTATTTATCCATTGCCAGTACCTTGCCTCGCTTTCGGTTGTCATTTTGCAAATGTTTGTCATGATGACTCCCATACACGAAAACCTCGCGCATTCACACACACGAAATTCTCGCCCACTCACGCACACGAGATTGTTCGCGCCCGCACTATACACATTGTTCACCACTTTCCTCTTGGAGTTTTTCTTCTTTCTTCGGTCTGTGGTTTCCAACGATGCAACTCTTCTGTGTATATATCATTGTTTTTGTCTTCAGCGAAGCTTCTTCTTCGTCTTCGCATGATCCGCGAAGATCGCGTCTCCATTGAGCTTGCCACTAGCGTCATTGTAGCAATGCAGGAGAAGACCAGCCTACCGAAAGGATCTTTGAAGCTGAACTGTCGTACCGTTTCAGGAAACAACAGCCCCCGCTCGCACGGTTGGACGCGGCAGACGTCTACGACGCCGACCACGCAGGACACGCCGGGCAGGGAATTCGCGCTCTTCCTCCTCCTTCCTCCTCCTTCCTCCTCCTTCCTCCTCCTTCCTTCCACTTCCTTCAAAGCCGTGACTTTATCACAAAACAAAGCCATTGCCTGCCAGGAACTCTGTTTTAGCATCATTTTATCAAAGATATTGCTCAGAGTTAAATCTGGCCCTACTTCGCTTACCAGAGCGCGTCGTGGCAGCTCCCGTGCTGGACAGCGCTGTAGCGTGTGGCACCCGCTGTCGTCCTCCTCTTCGCAATGGGGGCACAATGACGTGTTTTCTTTGCCTATCCGCTTCAGAAATGACGCAAAATATCCCGGTGAATGTCTGCGTCATTCTGTACGTGAGCACGCCGCTTTTTCTTTCCGTCCATCTCATGAGATTTTGACGAAGCAAACTTATCGTCTAATGGTTCGTGTGACGGCTCATGGCTTGCTTTCGTACGAGATCGTCCTGTATACTCTTATCGCACCCTCCCTCCACGGTCTACGCACCGTTTTCAAGTTCTTTTTACTCGCGACAAGAACTTCGCTCTATACGGGCGCACCCTATAGAGCGATACTTCGCTGTATACGATGCTGACGTACAACCGTTTGACATTTGCGTTCGGACCACTGAGATTTGGCATAATGTGGCTAAAATGTAGTGTCGCACGATCCAATCTGGGCGCCAATCTTGCAAAATGCGACTCGAAATTCCACTTGCTATCGAGGTGAAGTCCAAGATATTTAATATCTTTTTTTACCTCAACAGTTGTATTCGCAATTTTTTCATCTCTCGGCATTCAGCTCTTCTTTTATTGTCACGCGCGTCAATCAAGAGTAAAACTTCTGTTTTTTGCGCGGCAATCTGAAAGCCAAGTTCACGGAACTTCATCGTTACCGATACCACTCCCCCTTCTGCACGACAGATGGTCCTGCTTTCGTTGCTTCTAGTGGCCAGTACTAGCGTGTCATCGGCATAACATGTAATATGTACTCCTATCGGAAGTGGCTGAAAGATAGCTATGTTATATCCGATGTTCCATAGTAACGGTTCAAGAACCGATCCCAGCGGAACACCGCGATTGACCACCCTCTCAAAGTATCTGTCTTTTCCATTGTAAGTAATGGTTCTATCGCTCAGGTAGTTATTTATTACCATACGTAGGTATTCCGGAAAATCATTGCTCCACGTATGGCCGCCCACGAGAGGGAATTGAAGGCATTCTTCATGTCAAAAGATACCGCAAAAGCAATCCCCCCGTTTTTTGTGGCTGTTTCTGCAATCGACTTTACATTTCTTATCGCATCGATTACGGATCGACCTTCCCTGAAACCGTACTGGCAATCCGCTAAATCTCGTCCTCTCGTCGTAAAATGCTGAACGAGTCTCCGGTGAATTACTCTTTCGAAGATTTTTCCTATCTCGTCCAGCAGAACGATAGGACGATAAGCAGACGGATCTTCTTCCGGCCTTCCGGGCTTTTTCAGCAAGAACATTCTGCCAGATTTCCACTTTCTTAGAAATTTTCCGGTCTGCAAGCATTCCGTGAAGATCCTCTGCAGCCGTCGGGCAAAGAAACCTAGAATTCCTAGCCAAGTTCAGCCAGGAACTTCATTCGGGCCTGGCGCAGTGCTCTTTCTCTTAAGTTTTTGCACTGCGCGGGCGATCTCTGGTTGCGCCATTTTCCTCTCGTGGAAATAGATTCTCAACCACCCGCTCCAGGAAGTTTGGTTGCATCGTTTCTGATATAGGAGGCGCCCATGGTCTTAGTTTGTCCATTACCATTTTGTATGGACGCCCCCACGGATCCTCTTGCAAGGTGGACATTAGTCGCTCCCGTGCCCGTGTCTTGGAGTCAGATATTGCGGACTGCAGCTTCTTTTTCTTATTTTTATAGGTTTCGTTGCACCGCAGGATGTTTTCTATGTTTCTCATGGACCGGCGACCCTTCTCTCTTTTGTACTGGTGGCGCGTTAGCGTACATTCTGCACAAATTCGCGATATTGTTTCGTTCCACCAATACACAGGTCGTCTTTGCACATTGGGTTTTGTACGTAGCATGCAAGCGTTGTACACCGCTGTCACGGAATCCATTAATTCTGCTATTTCCTCGTCCACATTCACTGGACCTTCTTTTTTTCGAGTCCATGTTGCGGATAAAGCAGCAACCCACATATAATCGTCGTTCAGCTTCTTAACGGCTCATTTTTTTACGTGGTGCTGCTATCAAGAATTTCTGAGGCGTTTTGCTTGGGCTGTGGATATCTGTATCCAAATACACTTATGGTCCGACAGATTGTCCATGTTGTCGACTTCTCAATTTTGCACTCTTTTCGCTGTGAGAGCATTTCCCACGGAGATATCTACTATGCTATCTCCTTGAAATCGCGAGCACGTTGCTTCCGCTCCACGATTTAGGATCTGTAAGTTTGCAGCATTCGCCCACTTCAGCATCGAGTGACCGCGATCTATTGTGCTTTTCGAATGTCACATGACTGCATGCGCATTGAAATCTCCAAGTACAAATTCTGGGCGGTTCCAAATGTTTTTAATTGCGCTCCATATTTCGTCCAGTAAGCGCTCTTAATCGCTCAACGGCTAATTCAGCTGTGCGTACACACCCACCACCACGTATTCCGCCCAGTTCACCGCGATGTAGCTGTTTCCATTTGCTATTTTGGTTATAGGCTTGTATCCTCGATCCAATATTGACTCAATGGTATCCGATACGGTTCTGCGATGACTATAAGTTCCACCATGCTGCGCTTCATTTCGCTTATTACTAAGTCCTGTGCTTTGGCAGCATGGTGCACATTCACTTGTAGTATTTGACACAGCAGGGTGAATTTTAAGCTTTGTCCATCGCCTCCTCCAGGCTAAATTCATTTTCATTTGAATCTCCTTCGATATCTAGGGCGGCAAACCTGTTTTCCACCGCCATTCCAACGATGGAGTGCTTTATTTTTTTGCCGCCACTCATTCCCTTGCTAGTTGTCGGGACGGCGTCGTCTTTAAGCAGCTCTTTTATTTCCTTTCTAAAATATTTTGTGATCCTGTTGTCACCGCTGCTCTTTTTACTGGTTTCCGTTTTATTACCAGCTTTGTTTTCCGTCTTGTTGGCGGTTTTACCGGTGTAAAAACTGCCAGCTTTGCTCTAATTTGAAACTCTCGCATTGATTGTTTGCATTTTTATCTGTTTAGGTACGTATGGTATTGTTTGCATCCTTTCCACTACGCACTTGTTACAAATCTTCTCTTCTCTTCTCTCAGCTTTATGCACCGTTAATTATCTTAGTACTTATTGCCTGTTTTAGGCACGCGTGGAGTGATTTATCCCCAACCCGCACGTAGGAACTGTATTCTAGACTCTCTATTTACAGAGGTATGATATGTTCGTTTTTTGACATGTAAACAGATTGTATTTTCTTCTTCTTCTAACTCTTGAAATTCTTTCTTTTAGGTGTGCAATGAGCTTCATTCACACCAGGAGCTCCTTATTATTCGTTTTTCTATAGTACGCGTGAATCAGATTTCGTTTTAAGTATGTATTAAACAGCCTTTAACCTATCTTTGTTATGTCTGCTAGACACTTAGTTCTTTCTCTTCAGTTATAGTTTCTCACTTCACAATATATATCTATATGTGCATTTTTAGTGAATAGTTCTTATAATTGTTTGTGTTACAGATATGGAGAGGATTACAAACACTCTACCCACGTCTTGGTCTTCTTAATATTACACACTTACTGCAGTTTGTTGAACAATATCTTTTATACCATTCACTTTAACTTTTTGTAATGCATGTAATATTTTTATTCTGTCTTTCTTTGTTTGGAATTGATTCTGTCGTATCTTCACTATGTTTGTTTCACTTATCATACATCTGCATGTGGAAAGTGTTTATTTACTTCACTGCAAACTGCACAGGATGTAAAGCTTCCGTATTTAACGAGCTTTTTAACCTGTTTTGACTTGTCGACATGCGTGCGACGCCGACGAGTGTTTACCCCTCTACACTGTCTATTTATTGCCTTCCTGTCCCCCTTTTTTGTAGGTAAACAGGTTGGCACTTGAGAGGTAGGTCAGTGACAGTCGACTTTTGAGAACACTTTCCGCGGTGGGTCAAGAGCTCCCCTGCCGTGAAACACTTATCTGCCCGACCCCCTTCTGTCAGCGTGGGCACAAGTCTTTTTTCTTTTAACTTTTCATGTTTATTTTCACCCATCCGGTAGTTTTAATTTATTTATAATCAAAACTACTTTTATTGCACTTGATGTACGATTGTTATTTACAATTCTGTGTCATTCTGTTTACAGCGTGTGCTCGCACTCACTGCGCTTATTTGTTGTCTTTCTTCGGTGCGTTACGAATTTATTAGAGTTTTAATTTACTTTTAAATTCGTGACGTATCACGAATTATAATCATTATTGAGATGCTGTCTCTCTCGCACTACGGGTCCTTTATCACCGTGACAGATTGATACTTGCGATCTATTGTCTACTCGCTTACACCTCTGCACCTTTGTCCCTCGCGAAAGGTAAAGTTTGCTGATAGTGAACGTACGTTGGCGCTCGGTCTATTATTTCAACTCTTTTTATCGTTGTTTTTGGCGATTAATATCCCGTTTTGTTAGTTATTATTACGCGTGCACGATAATTATCTTCACTCTCTACCGCACCACATCGCCTTCTTCCCGTTCTTTAATAGCTTTTAATCAGCACTTTCCGCACTTCTTACACTTCTTGGGGTGTTTACCGGTGCAGCTTCCGATATCCTCTTCCTCTTCAGTTCTCCCACGACGTCGTCAGCAGCCTCCACGACTCGAAATTAGATTTGGAAATGGCGAACGACGGCGCACGTGTCGTAACCGTGAAGGATAGCGAATCCGAGCACGATATTCGCTATTATTCGACCCTAATACCGAAAGAATTCCAGATTTTTACGTCTGGATTTCACGCGATACTTACCAAATTCGATTAAGCCGTAGCTTGTATTCGAAATTTCAAGATTTCCACTCGACAACTCGAAAATGCACGGAGCGATGTGAAATGCGTCTATACTCTTCCCCCAAATTCAACACCTAAGGGCGGATATACCGTATCTGGAGTCCATAAAATTGGATTCATTTAATCACTTATTGACACTGTGTTGATATTAACGGCGCCAAGCGGAATTGGCAATAAAATTTGTCAAATCCAGTAAAATGAAATCACCATTCACGTTTGAAACGAGTTAAAATTTCAAAAAAATCTCTCATAGAATTTTTATTAAACTTCCAGTTCAATTATTTTTCACGAATTCGAAAAGTATTACATTTTTTAAATTCTCCTCCTATAATACGAATTTTAATCAAATATCAGAGATAAACGATTTATTTATTTAACATTTTTACTGGGGTAACCAGTTGATAATTTCATAGGATCAGGGTTGGTGTTACATCCTCGTTCGTACCATGAATTTTGATCAGCGCTATTCGCGGAATAACGTTCGACGTAACAAAATCGTTCTAGATGTAGCAATCGGAATGAATTTTTTTTTAACCGGTCAGAGGCAATAAAGTAGGAGGGATATGCAAGGAAAACGCCAGAATGTGTCGCGTTACCGCGTTTCGAATTTTAATGGCCCGGTGGAATGATAAAGCGGTAATTAATCGTTGTCCATTGCTGCCGTCGTGAGATTTCAATGGATGCGACGCTTGGCGTCTTTCCAAATAATTATTCCTTCCTTTTTCGCCAATTAATGTTCATATATTTTTCCTTTCGAGATAGTGGTCTCCTTTTTTAAATTCCTTGTTCCTTCTTCCTTTTATGACAAATTTTTCGTCGGCAGAGGAGAAATACAACTTTTACTTCAAATATCTATTGTTAGATTTGTATAATTTATTGCAGCGTGGAAAGGTATAGAAAGATAATTTGCTTCCTTTATATTCGATGTATTTTGACGAGCAACAAAAATGTCAATAATGTTTTTATCATTCGTGAAGCATGGAGATATAGTTGATGCTTGTTACTTGATTTTTATCGGTTTTCAATACAGAAAGTATAAGAGGATTCGTTTTATGTATAATTTCGAACGAAATTCCTGATCGTTTAGACAAAACTTTATCGTATCGGGTCATTCTGGCTAATGGAAGCGGAATTCTCAATCCTTTTCACCGATGCGAAATATTTTAATCGCATTTCAGCGAATAGAGGGCTTTCTTAACATTTTCTCTTCAAATTAATTCCTTTACCAATTTTCTTTTATTAGCAATTACACATTCTGTCCTCTCTCTCTCCCTCCCTCTCTCTCTCTCTCTCTCTCTCTCTCTCGATGAGGCTTGTAAAATGTCCGAGAAATATCGACATGTAAAGCGATAGAAGAATTAAAAGTAAAGTAATAATATTCCTTAGGAGCGAGACGCCATTCATTATGAATTATGGGACGTATTATGGACGCTCTCCCTGACAAATGAGTTAATGCTCCCTCGATGGACCTGTTTAAATCGTTAAGCACCATTAGCGACTTGAAAGTCTGATTCGTAATGGAAAAGAGTGCTGGCGGCAAGCCGGGCGCGTATCGCGACGGATTTTCGCGAAAATTCAAGGACTTAAGGAATTTTAATGTAACCGCGGAGGCAGCTACCGCGCGCCAGCCTGTTTAAATATCCACAGCAGCGAAGAAATAATTCAACAGCTCAGCCAAGACAAACACTGAGCGATGCGAGATATTTAGGTGAGGAACCGTGTTCGTTTTTACGAGACGCATACCGAAAACGTTGCTGGCCGGGTAAAATTCAGTTGCGCCAGTCTCATTTAGGTTTCCTACTACACTCAGAAAATACGACTGGCACTGATCAAATTACGCCGGAGCGTGCTTCGACTACGAACGAAGTTTAAAGGCCTGTGGGCGCAGTGTATTAAATCCAAAGGGAGACACTGGCTGCTTCAAAATAGCGGCTGTTATTTGAGCGAACGAAGTAAGTTTACGAATGAAGATTCCGCATAAATTAGAAATATATTTTTAATCGAAAATAAATGTGGAGTGTGATATCGAGTGAGAGAAATTGGGAAATTTTGGATAATTTTAACACGTGACAACAGTTTCATTAAATGAATTGAATAATTGGTTGATAGAGACCTAAATGCTTGTGAAGGCGCAAGGTAGAAAGGCGTAGCATGCTTTCAGTGGGGTGTGGGTTCCGTTGCAATTGGAGTCGAGTTACTAGGTAGTTTGAAATCGTAGTTGATCATTAAACGTCGGCGTATCCCATAATTAGTTAATTGTAACGTTACATTGGTTACTTAACCGCTTACGTCGTAAAATTACTGTATGTTCGTACGTTTCAAGGATCTCGTAAAAAATGGCCAAATACTAGCCTATTTAAGTGAAGTAATAAAGAATAGAGAGTAATTCTACATTCAGTAATAGCACGATCGTTGTTACACTCAATTTTGTTCGTCGATGATCTCATCCTGGTTTGCAACAAGAAATAATAAGAGAAGTAAAATTTGTAGAATTTGTGGGTCAGGAACAAGTATATACATATGTATATCATTCCCTGACGAATCGATGGATAAATAATTGTTCATTGTTTTACGCTACTCAGTTTGACATCATTATTATCCCCGTCAGTTGGCGTCATAATAGCTGTGAACGAGGATGATGTGGTCAGAGACCTGGGAAAGTCTGTAAATAATTTATGTTGCGTCACATCTACGTGCAAGCGTGAGTACGTTACTATAAGCAATTCTTCCGTTTCTATTTACATCAGTCCTTTGTGCGGTTTAATCGAATCTCTGGTGTCTATTCAGTGCGACTTTTAATTGCTCCTGGTCATCCCATAATGAGATGCAGAAGGGATGCAGTCCTGAATCTGCGGTGTCAAATCCTCTCTAATTCGAACGACTTTTGATAACGACTTGCGATAATGAATGAACGTAATCTCTTTTTCGAAAGTTGGCGAACTATTGAGGAGGGTTGGTTAATTATTCGGTGCGCTATTGATCGCAGACGCTATGAAGATTAATCGAATGTTTTTTGCAAACGAATACCTTACGCGTGCTTTTCACTATTATTTTTAAACGTAATTGAGCGTTGTCTGAAATTTGTCTAGTTTCGTAATTCAGTCTTGACTCGATTCGATGGTGGTACACTAATTATTAGCTATAAGTGAAGGGATATGCTAATTGGGGAAAAGGGTTATGTCGCGAAAGTTCTCGATGGTTCTCCAGCTGTCACTTCTGAACTAAATCTAATGGAAAATTGTGCTAATTATAGCAATCTTTTGGCTACCTCTGTTGCGTCGTAAAAGCTTAAAAGTTGACGATATCCTTTACGCATCTGTTCTCCAGTGGCGTGGTTTACTACACCGTGGTTTCGCGAAACTTGGCCGTTTCTCGGGCTGGATATTCATTTTAATACCAGGATAACTTCAGTGTCTACTACACCTTTTCCCCGTGACAAATTCGCGATATTGAATTAATGGACTTTAGAAGTCCATTTCCTCATGCTTCGTACTTACAGTTTCGCGTTTAAGCTGTAACACTGAAACAATCTCATTGTTCGTTCTTTTCTGCCTTTTATTATACCTATACATACCCATGCATACCCATGCATTATTTTTTCTTTCGTACGTTCTCCTTCTTTCCGTTCGTTCTCCCGTTAATTTCTGATTTTGTTCTCTAAATATTTCGTGAGCGCTGACTGCGAGGAACCAGAAAAACACAGAAAATAGAAATTCCAACAAACCCTTGTCGTTTCTCTTTCCCGTGATTCTGTTTATCAGTGAAATTTCGTACTTCGCAAACAGGAAGGTCGTAAACGGCGTTTGGTCGTGATAATTTCGAAGCGAGCGATGCGCTGCCAGCATGATTATCTTCCCGTCCCGGTTTCAGGGTTTATCGTCGCAACTGCAAGAAGCATCTGGACTAACGATTCAGGAAAATTGTTAGGTTGTTTTAATGTTGCGACTTTGCCGCGCGTCCCTCTCCATTAGCGCGCGAAGTAACACTCTGATTTATTAATATATTATGTTATAATATATTTGTTTAATTGCTCAGCGGCAAACTGCAGGATTGTTCGAAGGTTGCTTTGATTCTTTTATTCTAAATCAGCTTTAGTCGCTCGTATATCGGCTGAACAAACATTCGGAATGCATAGGATACAGTCCATAAATTTCAATGCTGTTTTACAATGTTTACGAATCTCACGATTGAACGTAGCTTCATATAACTCGAGATAAAAGTTTTTCCTTTCTATTTGATTTTCTGCAAAAAAATGTGCGAAACAACAAACATCCATTATCAATCTATTTCCGCGTTCAAAATTCGACGGTCTCTCAAGATTTTTAAAAATTACGACGAATTAATTCTCCAAATCGACGGAAATATACTCGAGTTTCTGAGGGTGAACCGTTTTACCTTCTGCGCAACGCGCAGATCGTTAGCATACGAAAAAACGGAGAAAACGTAAGCTTAGCGACCTCGTTATTCTCAGTTACTCACCTCTTATGAAATCCACCGCCATCTCCAGACCGTACGTGTCCTTATCACAATCGTCAAGGATGTGCGCCCCGATTTTCACACCCGGCAGAATGCCCTCGCCCTCATTGAGGTTATCCAGGGTGTAAAGCCTCGCCTCCAATGCTTGTACTCCGCCCTACGGCATAACAGGGCCGCACGTGATCGGGTCCTGCCTCTCGTGCAACAGCATAAACCCTCCGAGGAAGAGGTCGCCCTCGACGACCGCCTTCTTCTTCACTGGTCAGGCGACGAGAACCTGCGCGCTCGGGTCCATAGATCGGAACTATCTGCGGCCGTATCGAATCAGATGATGAGTTTCCGGGTTCTCGAACCGGAAGCCACGCTCATGTCGCGCCCTCAAACGAGCGCGATCCCTTTCCGCGTCGATGGACCAGCCCGGGGTGGAAAGTCTCGGCGAAGTTCCTGATTAATTTTTTCACGATCGATCGACTCGCTATTGGAGCAATCGTCGCCGTCGTCGTCGAGTCGAACCTGCTCGGAGCTCAATAACCATCTATCGCGCGGCTCGCTGTTGGCCGAGCACATGTATATCAGCACGGCAGGTAACAGAAGCTTCATGACTTCATAATTGTTAATGGTTGAGCTTGCGAACGGCTTCACACGTTGTCCTGTGTTTGCGTCGGGTGGTGGGTTCGAGTGGAACTTGCAGTTCAGAGCGGCTATGGTCGCTCCTCAATGGGAGATCGGTGGTCCGCTTTCTCCAAGTCCATGGTTTCTAGTTACGTTGCGTTGCGGCGTTGGATGGTACATCGCGATGGTAGTCGATGGTGACAGGGCCTTTATGGGGCCACTGGAACCGGCTGTTTTGGAGCAAGAAAGTTCGATCCGTTTCACTTTCGCTGAGAGTTCCGCTGGTCTGGTACTAATTGCTGAAGTTCTGCGATCGGGTAAAGAAATGAAAAGTGGAGGTTGACACGGCGCTGCGGAAGTTTAGAGTGATGAATGGGTGATCGTGGATGGTGACTTGTTTGCGGGGTAACCGGTGTAATCGTTCGTTCCACGTGGAACTGTTGATTCGTTTGGTAGTCTCGCGATATTCTGGATTTACTCGAATGTCATGGGAAATATCTACCTAGCTTTGCTCCTCGCAAGAGAGCTCATCGAGAAGGAAAGTAAGCAACATTTGCTTTTGGCCACTGTTCGTTAGCAGTTACCCCTTTGTCGTCAGTGGTACGGTTCCTGTTTGCTTCTAAAACTTTTGTCACGATTACAAATGTTTCTCCTAGGCTTGGTATCCTTATTTTTCTTTCGCAAATATTCGCGAAATCGTCTATGTGTCGCGACTGCTTCTCGATAAAATTCCGAGTCGAACTTGAGGCAGGGCAATTTTCTTACGTTTACATGTCGACGAGATCGAAAGCCTATTTGAAAACGCCGCGCCAGCAGCCTCGGAACTATCGGGATTCTCTGATTGGATAATTTCGTCGGAGAATCTACAGGGCATGGACCAGTCGGTGCCAAGACAGCAAAAGTGTAAATTGCTTTTGATTTGCAACGAGCCACTCGCGTTCCGATAGCGACCCGATCGCTTCGCGAACTAATTAAAAACTTTGACACGTCGCGCCCTTCTTGGTTCTCGTGTCTTCGGTGGCTGGTGGAGCTTCCTTTCTCCGTTCGAATTACCGTTTATCGCGCCCGCGATAATTCGTTACGAGGCGTACCTGTTGCTCCGCGGTGGTGGCCACGAAAATCTATTTCCATTTCATTATGCCTCCCTCCCTTTCTCGTCGCTGTGATTTTTCGACCGCTCCCCGTGTTTTTTCAAACGCGACGAACTGTTACGCAGCGCATTGTAACGAGGGATGTGGTCGCGTTACCTGTTGCGTCCCTCGACGAGGAACCGTTACCTGGTCTAGCGTAGTTTTGTCCGACTCTATCTGGAATTGGATCACGGATTGTCTAGGAAGTAACTCGACAACGATCGATATTGAGAACGCGACGCCTTGCACCGTTGCCACTCGATGGTTCCAAGTGGCGCTGACGGACGTCTGGATGGCTACTCTGTCGAACGCCTGACGGAGAACGGACGTTCGTTTTGTGGGCGTTCGAGGATCTTTTCTACGAGATCTATTCTATTGGTCATTACTGATTTAGTTCAGGGAAGTTAATGATCAGAATTTCCAATCTCTACAGTTTTTAATTTGCATAATTATGATTAATAAAGTTTTTAATTCTCAAATTTTAACTCATAATTCATCGCGAAATCACGATTGGAATCGATCAAATTGGAATAAACGCATGGATATTTTATTGTATCTGTTTGGTATTCGCTATTATTCTGTGGCTAAATGGAGATGGTGTATAATTAATGTAAAAAGTTCCCGAGAGAAAGTTTGCTGAAGCACTGTTAGTTTCTGTTTCAACCGCGATGAATAGAATATAATATTATATTACAATTTCGGAATCTCATTGAAAAACAAAGGAGCCTTTCCAGATAGCCATACGCTTTTTTCTTTCATTCCATTTTGTCTGTCTGCCTAGTTTTTCCTTTTTCGTACAAAACTTCATCACGTTGAAAAAAAATTCGCATATACTGTGCAGCATTACGAAACTTTTGACATGAAAATTTATATGACTTTCTAAATGATTCGGTTAAACGGACGTGAAAGAGAATAGAGCGTTTCAGTGTGCACGTATCAGTTTGTTTTTCCCTCGAAATTAATCTCAATTAAATTACAAATAAGTGAAGTCTCCTGTCAGTTAACAGCATTAATTGGTTGTGGGGAAACATTCGTATAATTTTTACTGGACTTCCTATTCCGCTAGAATTGTCAAATAATACATTTTTATCGCCAGAAAATATCTTTTAAAATGTAAACATTTGTTATTCGCATGATGGAGTATATTATATATCTTTTTCTTTTTATAAAAATTAATTTATCAAGCTAATGTGTGGTGGATTATTGGATACAGAATGGATTTGTTTCCTGAACCGACATAAACATTTTTCATCGTTACTTCCAGTAATTATCTTTGAGCATTCTGGAACGAGTGATTTATGAATGCGTTGAAAAATGTAAACCACAGGAATAACTGGTCCACGAGACACATCTGTTCATTTCTCTAAGTTTGGGGATTATTTTTTAATCCGATTTGCACGCTTTGTGTAGTGTGGGCCCGGTTCGCGGTGTTCCGACTTTGAAATTTACTTTTTTTAAACGGCTTCCTGAAAATGTTAATTACAAAAGGCATCGGCGATGATATGGAAGCTACGACTGGTTTCACCGCTTACTCGGTAATTAAATTTCTAATTAACAGATCTTACGCTCGAAGTCTCTAATCTGACCGATTACGGTCAACGACGGATAACATTTACTTTCCTTCATTCATTACCAGAAAATTGTACCGACGCGTGCTTCTGGTAATGCTATCTCGAAAATGTTACTCGAACCTACGAAAAAAGTTTTCAAACAATCTCTTTTCTTTTTCCTTCATTTTCATTGAGACAATTATTCACTAGTTTACGGTGCAATTACTCCGGCGGTAACGTTCTTGCGTGCGCGACAAGCACAGGATCGCGTAAATTGCTATAAAACCGCGGCAGCTGCCACTTAACGAACGTGGTATTTTTCAATCACCTCCGTCTCGTCAAGCTGTATTGCCAGAGAATTTCAGAAGTAATCTTCCAAACTGTTTCTCGTGTTATATCATGCGCTAAGCGTAATCGCATGAGGATTAGTTTCTCCATTTCGCCATTGTTTCATTTTTGTTTTAAACGGTTTTTGTTAAACAATGTGTTCATTCTTTACCCGCGAATGAATTTCCGTAGTTAATTTCTTTTTGCTCCTCGCTCGAATAATTTTGCCCCCCGTTTTATCCAATGGATCGATCGATTACACCCGTGTCTTCAATGTACTCTGTTATCAGAGAGATATTTTAACGATGCTTACGATTTTCACATCGGTGACGGAACACCACTGTGACAATAGCAATTTCATGGAATCGTTCAATAAAACGCCGAAAAACCGCGGCAGGATTCGTGGGAAACGAGCCGGTCGGTTTTTCGTCCACTTGTTTGACTCTTCGTACACATTTCTTCGGCCACAATAATCCAACGGCATCGTAGGACGCCGTTGGAGTAGTTTGAGCACGCGCGCGCGGCCCCGTGTCGTAGCAGCTACTGACTGGCTCTGCGACTGTATCAACACTACCCTCCTATGGAACGCATCAACCCTCCGCCACCCTCGAAGCCCTGCCTCGTTCCCTACTACCCTACCTTCCTTCTCCCTCCCGTTCATTCTCTTCCTCGTTTCCTCCAAACCGTCTTACCCTGACCCACGTCACGCCTCGCGAATCCTGTTCCTTTCATTTTGCCGCGCGCAACTGTTTAAATCGTCGATCATAATTCTCTCGCGGGTAGGAATTAAAGAAAGCCAGAACGAAATGTAAAGAAGAGAGGAACGGAGGAAGTGGAAGTTTTCTTTATTCCACCGGTTGTCAGCATTGGCACTTTTAGTCTTGTAAGAAGTACTTTGACAAATTATTGTCGTCGTACGTAAGGAGCTAATCCCGTGATGGCCGGTATGCGCGTGTGCGCGTGTCCCATGTAGATGGTCTGGGAGCGAAAGGCGAGGAAAATAACGGGACCGGGGTTGTGTCTTTTATTTATTCCTCGAAGAGTTCCCGGAGGGAGGCCCGACGCGCCAGTCATGACGCCGGGACGGTAGTTCGATGCGACTTCTTCTGCTTATCTGCTGTTTTCTTTGGTAATGTTCTTTAGATTGCTGCGAAAGTTGGTTCACGGGGAGGCTGGAGGTAATAAAAGACAAATTGTAGAATATTACGATTCGGTTAAGCGGAGCAGGTTACTTCTCGCAGAATGAAGCTGCAGAATTTTCCCTTCTTCGGTTCATAACTTCGGTTCTGTCACCGAAATAGAAGAAAAAATTTGACGAGTAATTATAAATTTCCAAGCCGTCACGTCGCGAGTTGGGAGTTTCATATCGAATCCACATTGAGCACTACTTACTACGCGTTTCGGCGTTGCTTTGTGTTTGCAACCAGCGCGGTTCTGTTTCGTTGTCCGAAAGTTTCGCGCATCGCGTTCTCATTAAATTCAGGCGTCGAAGTTAATCGGGTTCGTAGCGATTCCCGGAACAAGTTCCCGCAACAGGAACGAAGAGTGAGGGAAAACTGATGCGAGCCATCCAATTATAGCGGCGGATCGTGTAGCTATGTCGGACAAGACGCGCGATTATCGGGTTTGTCAAATGGCGGACAGATTCATTTTTGGAAAAAGAATTTCCCTTTTGACGGGTGCGTGACAGTTATACGACACGTCGGATGCTTTTTCATGGAGCCAGCGCATCGATTCGGACCGCTTTTGGCTTTGTTTTACTTTAACGTTTCTCTTTTTTCGCTCGTTCCCCTTGTATTATTATTCCTTTCATTGCATCACGCCGGATCGCTCCTTCTATTGGAAACTTGTAATGGGTGCGGTAGGTTTGAAAGGATTCGGGACCAACATCGCAGGAAATGCCATAACGGTATTGCTCGGGCATTACGTCGCGTCGATGGTATTGGTGTGCAGCGACATAAAAAAAATTCCCATGTTGCAAAAGAACGGAAATTACTTCAAAAGCGAGTTCAAGCTCCTCCTTCTTTGACCTCTCCGTCGAGACTTTAATTTCGTTTTCCTTTTGGCTCGAGTAAAACGGCGATGTTTGGAATGGAACTTGGAACGAGATGGATACACTGGAATAAAAGTGAATGATGTGTAGTAAGCATCTGTGCGGATGAAGTATGCGATGCCGAAAAACATCATCGGCGACGTGAATTTCATTGGTTCCTCTAGACTCGATGAATCTCCATATCCCTTCCAGTCGATGGTGAAAAATAGGATGACACGTGCAAGCGTTAAACGTTCCTTCACTAAGTTCCGAGAACTGGGTACCCAGAACTCGTTGCGGAGTATCTTATTAACGAAAGCGTTCGCTTTTTGCATACGATATCCTAACTGAATATTATCCCTCGCAACAAGCAGAGAGGCGTTATATTTACACGATAAGGAAAGTTTATGAGGCAATTTTCTTCACGAACAAGCCACAAACTTCTGCGTAATTTCAGTCCTTTCCTTTCAGTGGTCTCGTTCCTTCTTTTCCCCTAACTTTCCCGCCCCATTTTTTGATATTTATCGTCTAGTGGTAAAAAACCAGAAAATAAGTATCTACACCTGAGACATCTCTCTGGAAAAAGAAGAAATTTCGCGCGATCATTGTATCCCATTGAACGTTACCCTAAATAATTCGTGGATTGATGGTTAATTGAACGTTTAATCGACCGTTTCCTTCAGTGGACAAGGTTGCTTGTATCTTATCTAGTCGGATTATCACAATTAAAACGAAATCCTCGATATTTCAGGATAATTAATTCGATGCGAATAATGGGAGGGCTTTCTAGACCGTTGAAAATTCCAGGTTTAAAATGTTACAGGCATTGTTGCATTATTCATCGAGGAAAATGCGATGAACGCGGGAAACGCGTAGTCTAATTTCAAAGAGCAATATATCTGCAGCTACGATCGAAGTTTCATCTTTTTGAAGAAACACTTGCAAGTCGTAGAGGAGAGGTCAGAAAGTGGAGAGTGGTTGCGCATGAGCGGGCGTAGAGAATATTTTTTCAGACTGCTGTTGTTATCGCTAGGCGAATTAACTTTTTAATCGCCGCGTGATAAAAGAAGATAACGATGGATAAATTAAAATCTGCATTTTAACAGGTTATGAAATGACGTTGCTAATGAATAAGTTTGTATCTTATAAATATTGAAAATCGATAAACGCAGAGGCAGAAATGATACAACTTTCATTTTTTTTCTCACTTTCTCTCGAACAAAACGTATGCGGCGAAACCGACGAGTCTGTTCGATTTCGTCGGCACAAAGGGTGTATGATTGTGTTTGGTGGTTCGCTATAAATTGGTTACAACTACCTTTAAATATACCAGCATCGAAACATCGTCGATCGTTATACAATTCTCGAGTCGTATAGGAAATGCATATGAAGTCTATTATACTGGGCTTCCTCTATTACACTAGGCATCCTTTATGGTACGAGTTTTCATATTTTCTTCATAGTTTGCGGCATGAAAATTTAATGCAGTCATTTCGAATTGGCTGCGAGGTGAAGAGGTGTATCATTTTAATTCGAAACGTTACATTTTTCAGTTAACAGGAACGTTGCTGAACCAGGATGCTTTAATTTTTCCATAATGAAATGTTGCTTCTTATTTTTGCCTCCTTTTAATTAAATTTTGTTATTCTGTAACGAGGCGTCACTCTTTTCCGTCCGTTGAAGCTGCACACCTCTACCTCTCGCACTTCCGGCTTGTGAGCGAATTTTTTCTCTCTTGTGTTGTTTAACGGGTGTTTATTAACATTCACTCGAGCTTCGCTGTTCGTTTTCAGCGTCACCTTAAAGTTCTCTCGAGATCTCGTCGTTCTGCTCCCAGCGGTTATGAATACAAACTGCTCCTTCTTTTATTCTTCAGTTCCTTGAAAATCGAATAAATTCGCTATTTTTCCACCACATCCGTTTCATAAGTACAGAATACACCATGGTTCTTATTTTTATTTACATGACTGGCTACCTGGCCGTGTCAAGCGTCGACGGTTACACGAAAAATCGTCCAACAGAGGACGAGTCTTCCACCAGAAGAGATGCTTCCGCGTTTATGGAATATCTGAAGCATCGTTCACGAGTTAATGTGTGTGAACGAGAAATTTCTGTGTCGCTCTTCTTCATACTGTTTTTTTTCACTCCGTCTTAAATAATGATTAATTGACACTATCGTAGCGTCTCGTCTTCTTTGATATACTACGTGAAATATCCTTCCGTTTGAACAGGAAAATCGTGGACGGTGACGCCTGATCCGTGTTACTAGTTGTAAATATTTTTGTCTAATGAATAAAAAAGAAGATACGTTAATATACTGCATGTTAATGCAATGAAATTGGAAATTCTTCTCGGAAGCGCGACTAAAAACATTTCCAAACACCAACGTAGTAGAAATTACGACACTGGGTTTGATCTGCAACGACTACAGTCGCAACAAATCGAGGAAGCTTTTCCATCAGGAAATTGCAATTTCTTCGTTCTGGAATTTCCGTTGACCCGAAACACGAATTCTTTCAAAGCTCCGTTTCATAATGAAATCGATAGCTCGATCCCAATTATTTTACACGACGCCCCACGAGTTACAAAGTAAATTCCTAAAACGCTACGCGAGAGGGAATATTTTAAAAACCTAGCAGCCAACTTAATTTATCCTTTGCGAAATATTGCCAGCGTGCTTTTCAAGTAACGTAGGGAAACAGAGAGAGAGAGAGAGAGAATACGAGCAGGGGCGAAAAAATAGATAAATGCATCCAACAGAAATATGGAACTATTTCAAAGTCAGTTTACCAAAATATGTACGTATCAGAGAATCCGTAATTTTTTTCTCGTTTGCCATTTTAATCGATTTCAGTCTTTTCGAAATTACATTTACGTCGTCTGATATGGACACGCAAACGTACTGAAATTTTCAACCGGATAAACATTGTTTTTATCATATCAACAAGTTTTTACTAGATCGTGGCATTGCTTCGATTTTGTCATTATCACCCCCCCCCCCAACTTGAGTTGGTCGCTTCATGAAAAATGGAGGTTCTAAACTGTTTGTCCAGAAGTAACTCGTGACAAATTATCGCGTCCACTGTTCACAGTAGCGTTATCTACGCGTATTTACGTGCACCTTCTGGCCAGAAATTGATGTTTCCTCGCGGTGAAAATTAATGGAAATTTAATATCAATCCCCCGGTTGTACGCGAATAATAGAGCCGATATTCGCGTGGGAACGTCGCGAAAAGTATCCGCGTAATCGAGCGTCTACATTGGACGATATCAATTGGAAATTTCTGCGAAATAACGAAAATTCTCGTTAATTTATATGCGAGATTTCCCTGACTGTGTTTATACGAGAATATAAACGTTTCCAATTTAACTAGATAACTATAAAAATCGTTCTCTAGGGATCGCTCGACGGTGCCGACATTTTTCTTTTCTGCGCAAATTGTAATTAAAATTGAAATGCGATTCGACTAATTTCAACGGGAAAGTTAATTATCCACGAACAGCTAGGACGAGGAAAACGAAAAAGCTGGAAGCCTTCACGTGTAAAAGGAGGTCAACGTGGTATTACAATAATCATATGCTAACTCAACTAGTTTGCCGTTATATTACATTCATTACCATCGGACTTTCGTGTAGTTATTAACTTCAACCTGTGTAATTTAATAAAATTCACGTTCAGTAAAGAGTTCATTTGCAAAGCAGCGTATTTGACGTGTTCCTTTATACAGAAGAATTTTATACAGCCAGTGCGCTGGGCACAAAAGTTTGTTCCTTTACGCGAATAAAGTACATAATTTTCATACCATGATTCCTTTTTCATCTCTCTGTTTTATTCAATTTTAGACGAGGTTTTCCTCGAACGCGTCACGATATCGTGGCCAACCAGTGGGTTATGAAAATTGTTGAAATATTTACGCTATGGAATTACGTATGTTCCCTACGTACGAATCTCCCGATACGTATACGTGTTCCACGTTCGCTGAGAAGCTTTAAAAGAAAAAGAAAAAAACAGGAAAAAAGAGGACGTCGGAAAAAGAAAAAAGTGGAAAAGGCTAGGCGAGAGTGGAATAGCAACACCTCCACGTCCGATCTGCAGAATATCCGAGTGCACGCGTTTTAAGCACTGCCCATAAAAGTATTAATAAAAACTCGAATACTACTTTGAATATCAACGAGATTGCGTCAGCAAGAGTAACTGGGTGGAGGAGCTTGGACGTTAAAAACTGTAACCCGCATTACACCTACCATTACTTTGTAGCGAGATTAAACGTTGAGGTTTGAATATTTAATTGAACAAGTAGTGAGGAACGGCATTGCACCGACGATAGACATTCGCGGAGTAATAAAGCGTGCTTCTTATTGAGCTCGTAAAATTTCTGCATTTATGGCTAGCGTGCTTCGTGTTTAGTTTATAATATAGTCAAGTTTCTGGAAAATTATGTGTACGATTGTACAATTTTTGTTACTTTTAATTTTGCTCTTGTTTGAGGAAAATTGTTGGTCACTTAATTGCCAGTCTGGTATATTGATTGATATCACTGAAAATTAGAGAAAGAATAAATGGTTTTATATATCGGCAAATATTTCTAAATCTAATTGAATTACGCAAATAGTTGTAACAATTCGAGTTTCGTGAAGATTTTTAAAAGTTATCAGATTTTGATATTGGAGAGATTGTTGTTACCGGTAAAAGCTACGAGTTAGCAGTGAAAGCTCTACTACTTCCCTTACGACTATGATCAAAGTACGATCACCAAAGTCGTACAATTTTACTGTCTTTCGAAATGTTACCAATTCAGCATATGGCTCCAAATAGGTACCGGAAGTAGCAATAGTGATCCCAGTAGATGCATCTTGTCCGCGATAATAATACATAAATGATTAAGAAGTAAACTCGCGAAAAATAACAATAATTCTCTTTTAAAACGTAAATGTAGCTTTAGTTTACATAAAATTTATAAATGATTATTACCAATAGTTGTGAGTAATCGTTAAGAATATTAATTGGTAAAAAAAATTGCGAAAATCGGTAAATTACGGCCAATTTTAACGAAAAATCAATTTAAAATTTAAGCGCAGGGGTGGGGAGCCATGGATATATAAGGAGGGCACTTCCGCTGATTTAATCAGTTGCTCGATAGACGCGGTGCCGATCGGAGCTCCTCTTGGGCCTAGTTCAGGAAGATGGACCATGATCAACGTGTTATGATGGTGGTGGGGGACCACGAAGAGGGTGCTGCCCTCCATGGTGGCGGACACTGGTCAGCCTGATGATCCCTTGGTAGTGGACAGTGGTCAAGCGAGCTGAGTCGATGGTGGTGGATCACGGAGAGGCTGCTGAGCCCTATGATAGTGGACACTGGTCATCGCGATAACCCCTTGGTAATGGAAAGTGGTCAGCGAGCTGAGTCGATGCTGGAGGATTACGGAGAGGGTGCTGACTGCATAGTAGTGGACAATGGTCAGCTAGCTGAGTCGATGGTAGAGGATCATGGAGAGGATGCTAGTCGCTGATGACGTCACTTGTCTGCGAACGGTGAGTTTGTACAAACCGAATTTTTAATTAGAGGTGGTGGGGTAGATGAGGTAGCAGTAGTAGTAATTTTGATATATACTTGAACAAACTGGAGGGCTCTCAGCTTGCGCATTCGACTGAATGCTAGCATATATAGCCCTCCTATTTTATATAACTGTAATCGTTCTTTTTATTAGTTTATCGGTTTAAAAAATGAGAGATTGTTATGTGTTGAGAATAGTTTCGCGATTGAATGACTAGTGTATATCGCGAACACTCTTGGGATTGAACGATTAGTTTTATTACTTTTATTAGTTTTATGATTTATTATTTGTTTTTCTTATTTTTCAATTTTAATTTTCTTTTTGCTACCAAACTTTTGTATTTGAAGAATTTAGCTTTTTGCAATTATTACCGAATTTTTGACGTGTCTCCGAATTCTTGACATATTACTGAAATATTTTTGGACTTCAGAGAATTGAAAGTCCACACCTATTATATGTTAGATTTATAATAAAAATAGTTTATTAAAGTAACGATATAACAAAATAAAAATAGTGTATCAGAGTAACGATAAAAGAATTCCTAATAAGTTGCGTGCGTAAGCAAATAGCCGTGCAGCGCACCGTATCCGTACTCCATTTGTCATTACACAAGTTTAAGAGAAAAGTTGAATGAAATCTTGGTACCTCAGTGGCGAGGCTGCATATAATGGAAGGGTGGATGGGATTTGGGTTTGGGGATAGGTCCCTGCGTACTCATCTCTAAACGTGGAGGCAAGTATGCAGGGACCTAATTCCTTGATAACGTTTTTGAAAGACCGGTCTTTCTAAAACGATATCGAGTAACATTAGATTTAAGACTTAGATTTAAGAATTAAATTTAAGAGTCAGATTCAAGAGTCAGATTTAAGTTATTTGCGTAAGGATATCAATGTTCGTTGCGATGTTCTTGTCAAGTGTCGATATTATTCCATTATTCCATATTCTGTTTTATTTCGCATCTCTTTTCGTTCGAATTCTTACTCTGTCATTCTTCGTTGGTATCTGATCTCGCTCCTTTATCTCGTACTTCAGATTTCTGTGAAAATAAATCAAATTTCTGCGTTACTCGTGGGATCGCCGAGGGATGAGAATACATCTTTAGTTAGAATTAATTTAGATTTATATGCTAAATAAAATAAATAATCTTACCCAAAGTAAACACAACCTATCCCTATTTTCCTTATACTTCTCGTTTAAGAAAACAGAATTACTAATTGATCTAGTGCAAATCAATTCATATTTGCTTGGTATTAATAAATCATTTAACTGCGCATTCGCTTGCATGCATCGCATGCTGCATGTAAGTAAGGGTCCCTAAGCAGTCACCTCCACGTGGTGGACCTGGGCCCTTGGTAACGTTTTCGAGAGACTGCTCTCTCGAAAACGATATCAAGCTAAGGACTACGCGCGTAGACATAAGTATTGTTGTAAACTCGGTGCTAGAAGTACCAAACCAGTTAGAAGACCATGCTTCGTAACTTCTGATAAAGCTAGATAGATTTTCCACTTGTACAAAGATTACATAGATTTACCTTTAACAATTTTCTATGATGCTCATTCATTCTATTATTTCATTAACTTTACGCGAGATTAGAATAATTTAATTACTGGTACTTTTAGCACCGAATATTTTGCAATACAATTTAAATTTTCCAAGTCCTTTTCAGGACGTTGAAACTTTAAATTGGACAGCAAATAGTTTAGTTTAAGTTAATTTATAAGATCATATTTGTACTCATATAATGTAAATTTATAATTGTGTGAGCCTTTCCCTCTTATCCTGACTCATTTAAGTTAATTTTTACTATTATATTTGTACACTTGTGTAATGTAAATTTGTAATTGTGTAACCCTTTCCCTCTTATCCTGACTTCTCTCATTTATCACAACCGAGCGTAATTATTCTCGGTTTAATTAGTTCGTAAGAATGGTATCCCAGTTCATTGGGTACTAACAGATTCTTCGATATGTGGTAGAATAGTTGTTTCGAAACCGGTATCTCGCATTTCTTTGTTGTCAGCGATAAAATCATTCATTTTCTATTCATATTCTATTCATAAAAACACGTCGGTCAAAATTCAGGGGCTCGTTTAAGAGAATCCTGCATAATCTATGGCAATTTCTATCTCTTTGTGGTGTTTGTTCTCGAAAGAGATTGGTCTGATTGTTGATGATGAGAATGACTTTATATTTATCTATTTTGTGTTCGCAAAGTGGTTTCATTATTCTTTTTACATTTGGAAATAAGAAAATGGTATTTTCGGTGAATACAACGTTGGAGATATCACTATGGTATTGTTTTACGTCAAAAAATCTCCATTTCCACAATCTTTAAGATTCTTTCCAATTGCTTCACGCAAACAGGCTATACGAAATTCTATTAGGAGAATCACTATTAAGAGAATTTTGAAATTGGACGTATTTTCTCCGTTCTTGTCAAAAATTCATTGGTTTTGGGGCGAATTTCAACAACTTCACCAACTTCGTCGAGAATAATACCCCTAATCCTTTCCACTTCCTTTGTTATCAAATTTATATGATTACTATGATGAAATTGTCATGACTATTGTAATGAAATTGTTATGATTATTGTAATGAAATTGTTATGATTACTGTACCAAACTTTGTATATGTATTGTACTGATTATTGTAATAAAATTGTACGGAAACGCATTCTTCTTATTCAGAGAGAAACACACACTTTGATTTATTCCGTTTAATTTTGAGTCGTTTTAAAGTAGAATAATAGAATTTAAAGTATCCTTTCGTATTGCTTTTAGTGCAATACTTTAACTTTTGTAAAATAGAATCATCGTATAATCGTTCTATAATAATGTTTCTCTCTGAATAAGAAAGTGTTTCCTTTTGCGATTCGTAAATTCCATACTGCAATTTCTAGAATTCTTTGGTAGATTTTAGAAAATGTATTATGGATCTCGGTTTTTTAACTGAAATAGAGTCAGATCTCGGTACCTTCTGTACCGAGATCGTAAATATATAATGGAGGGTGGATGGGATTATGGTTTAGGGATGGGTCCCTGCGTAGTCACCTCCACGGGGTGGACCTGGGCCCTTGGTAACGTTTTCGAGAGACCGGCCTCCCGAAAACGATATCATGCTAAGGACTACGCACGTAGATTATATAATTAGTGTAATTAGAGAATAAGATATAGTTTAAGTTAATTTTTGCGTTCGCCACTGGATCGCCGCTGGACCGCCGTTGGATGACTTAATATAACTTGTTAAATTTATCGTGCCTCATCGAAGGAGGGTTGTTTGATTCTTTAATGTTCGATGTGTAGGTGATTAATGTTCGGAAATCCGCTTAGTTTTTGGTTTATTCTGATTTATTTTAACCCCTCCCTTCGCCGCTGGAACGCGGCTGGATGTCGTGATATAACTTACTACATATTCTCCATTAATATAATTTAATTACGTTCCATCTTTGTTCCTTTCCCATGACTATTCTCATGCTAATCAATTCATTCGGTATTTGTAATCTATTCAGTGATCGGTAGATGAGTTATCTTAAGTATTGAAACTGAGAGCAGGTGTAGTTGAAATAGAAGTAATCATTCTGTGATTAAAGAAATATATGCGACGGTGGAAAATCAGGTAATTGTTTAAATAATCCGGCATCTCTCTCTCTCCATCTCTCTTTCTCTCTCTTTCTGTCTCCATGGTATCTTCCCTTGATCAAAGGTTGGCTCTTGATTTCAATAATTACAACAACAGAAAATTTAATTCTGTAGTCGCAAAGTGACTTCATTATTCTCTTTAAATTTGGAAATGAGGAAATGATATTTTCGGTGAATGCAGCGTTTGACGCATGGTATTGTTTTACGTAAAGAAATTGCTATTTCCACGTTTTCCAAGGTTCTTTCCAATTG
The DNA here is from genome assembly GCA_963969225.1 of Xylocopa violacea. NCBI lineage: Eukaryota > Metazoa > Arthropoda > Insecta > Hymenoptera > Apidae > Xylocopa > Xylocopa violacea. The sequence goes on from CAXAJV010000835.1 coordinate 4,594,130, forward strand.
TTTCACGCAAATAGGCTGTACGAAATTATAATTGAGAATGATTATTAGGGAATCGTGAAATTTGACGTATTTTCTCCGTTCTTGTCAAAAATTCAATGGTTTTGAGTCGAATTTCAACCAATCCTTTTCATATCCATTCTGTTATCCAATTTTTATGATTTCTATAATAAAATTCCTGTGATGTCAATAAATAATTTCAACAGATATTTCTACGTTCGCCGCTGGATCGCCGCTGGATGCGTATATTATTAGTCATAGATAATAGTAATTATAATTAGATAATAGTAATTGTGATAATAATTGTAATGAAATTGTAAGGGAGTATGTACATTGTCTTATCAAGAGCGAAACCATAGAATTTTTCCTCAAAATCCCCGTTTTATCGAAATTGAATATAATTATTCTTAGTCTCCATTTGCACACTACTGATGTTTATCAGTAATAGTTTTATTACTCTGCGTACTCGCTGGCATGCATCGCATGTGGCAAGCAAGTAGTGAGCACGCTAACTTATTGTTACACGTAAGTCGCTGCCATGAGTAGATCCATGGGTCGAAAAGACCGTGGTTTGGAAAGTGGACAGCGCCGGAAACATTTAGTTAGCAAATCTACGTGATTACGTAGATCCACGTGAGTATATAGAGTATCTTTGGTCACGTCGCGAATGTTATGTTCACTTTTCTCTTTGATTTATTACTTATCACAAGTTTGTCCAATTTTAATTACCTTTTTAATTTCATTTTTTCAGAATAGAGTATAATAGAGTTTAGTGCTTATCGCATCGTAATCCCTTTTGAGAAACGCTTTAATGTTTCTAAAGTGTCGATAAAGAGACTTTGTAAATTACTCTCTGGATAAGAACATGATATATACTACCAGTCCCTTCTTCCATTTCGCGATTCGTAAAGTCCACGTTGCAATTTCTAAGAAAATGTATCATGGATTTGGCGTGTATTGAATTCAAGTAGAGTCGGATCTCGGTACCTTCTGTACCGAGATCGTAAACATGTAATGGAGGGTGGATGGGATTAGGGAAATATGGATGTGTTCCTGCGTAGTCACCTCCTCGTTGGTGGACCTGGGTACTTGGTAACGTTTTCGAGAGCCTGGTCTCTGAAAGACGATATCATGCTTGATGCTAGATGTACCAAACTAGTTAAAAGATGGTGGTCGTAGCTTTTGATAGAGATAGATAGATTTTTCACTTGATCAAAGGTTTCATAGATTTACTTTCAACAATTTTCTATGATACTCATTCATTCCATTATTTCGTTAACTTTGCGCGAGATTAGAATAACTGGATTACTGGTATTTTTAGCATCGAGTATTTTGCAGTACAATTTAAATTATCCAAGTCCTTTTCAGGACTTGGAAATTTTATTTACGTTGTACTTCAGGTAATAGTTGAAGCCATAATTTAAATTAAGTTAAGTAAAATTTTACTCTCGTGGCATCAACCTGGAACCGTCGAAGAATTATACTTTCTCTCTGGTCTTTTTGGATTTTAATTTAAATCAAATCTTTATCTGGCAAGAGGTTTTATGTCTGCAATAATTCACATTTTATGAGCTTTGGAAAATTTTTAATTCGGTCCTCCCCTTTGCGTAAAATATATCCACGAATTTTGCAAGAACTGCTACTTTATCAATTTTGAATCCTATATTGTAGAGGGTGTAAAAATTTGTACGCGATCAATATTTCGGACAGTAATGGTCATAAAATTCCATTAGATCAGTGGCCTATCTTGTAGCTCGTCGGTACTAGGATAAATCGAGACGAAGTTATCGACTTGAGCTTGCAGAGTATCACGAGCTTACCGACAGGCGATACTTGAGCTTGCAGTGCACCGTGGAAAGCTTCACGACACCTCCGTATCGACTCGTCTCGATGCCTGCATGTTATCTATGCGGGATTCTAGATTTCTTCAGAAGCAAATTTCGTTGTAGATACAATCGCAGCACGGAGCAGAAAATCTCCTTACCGATATTCAATCAAATAGCGTATATGTTGCAAGTGTATTATATTCGTACAAGAATTCAATTAGTCGATCAGAAATCGTTAGAACCGCGCAATAAGCAAAGACAGAGAATCTCGCGAATTTTTTTAAACACTCGCGACATCAATCTCGAAATTTGTATTAGCATTGCATTCTCATACAGCAACTTATAAAAGGAATTCAGTAATTCTGTACTTTTGCCAGAGTTTTTCATTTAGAAACGCTATGTCCGCTCTGCCTCATCTTTGCAGTGTTTGGACGTTTCGTTCGCCTGCTTTCGCATTCGTGCTGCGGTGAAATTGTCAGTATCGCGACGTGATCTCGCGGAAACACATGAATAATGTCAACTTTCAATGCGAATTCGCTTTCACCGAGTGTCGGGCTATTGCTACGGACATCAAATTTTAATATCCGCACTTTACTTTACCGCCGAGTGCATGGGAAGTTGTGTTCTTTTCATTGGAATTTTTATGCCTCGTAACGGTCCAGCCGCCAGCGACTGAATGTCTTCTCTAGTTAAGAGATGATCTACTCTGGGGAATGGAGTTCCCCTAGCCTGTATAATGGAAGCAAACGAAACGTCAAGTATTCTTCGTTACACGGAAATCTAACAATGGCGAAGGGTAGGAAAGATGCTTTCATTCGGATGAGGCGGTCTTCTATACGCGCGTTCTTACATCTTTTTTGTACGTAAAAGGATGAGGTTGTATTGTTCTGTTTTGTTGCATCTCGATGGGTATTTAAAAGCAGTGTCGCATGTTTTTGGCGTAGATTCTGATTGTTTCGGAACAAGGGAAATCCTAATTACCTATTTCTGTAGGAGAGTGCAGTATCGTGATATAACGCACGTCTATCACGAATGCAAACTATCTCACGGTAAACTAGCAGTGTGATAGCTCTGCATTTACGATTTCCTTCTCGAGGAAATTGAATTCTATAGAGCTTATCGTTTCAGAATTGTCTAGTGCCGCTTCTTGTTATATTATATCTTAATTTTTATTCTAATTGAAAGGCAAATATGACAACTACTAGAAAACTTTGGAGAACGTGTATTAATGTTAGAATCATTTTGAAGTTTCGACATTTAGATTAGCGATGTTAACTATTCAGTTGATCTTCATTGTGTTTGTGACACAGTATGAATTCAGTAGTTGCGTACGTTAACAATTTTAAACACCAAATTACTTTGTGAAAATGGTTCGATTAAAGAAACTTCGCTCGACACACGATAGGCTTTACAGCGAAGCAGTTTACGCCCTCTGAATTGTGTTAATTAGAAACTTGATTGTAGGTCCAGCGCGCGTTTTCGCTGGAGCTATCATTCACGTTAATTAAAATAGCTCTGCGCTAACAATTCGTTAACTGGTTTGCTTCAATGCCCTGCGAAATTACTCACTAGCAAAAACGTAATCCGTGTGTTGATTCCATTCAAAGGAAGCAAATTAGATTAAATATCCAGGATTTGAATCTCTGGGGAGACGTAAACCGTATGCTGAAATTAATTCATAATTATGTAATGGTCGCTAGGTCATAGATGTTTCTATTGAAGTTTCATTTTCGTAGCGTTGAGCTCGTTAGGCATTGCATATTTTGAGAACCTGAAGTAGAAATACAAATTTTTCTTCTCCGTTCCGAGCGGAGTTTTGTGTAACTTTCCGTTCGGTATCCCAACAGAGTATACTCTTCTTTCTTCAAGGGGTACAATTTTTCACCACCACTGCATCGCTATAGAGGCTCATGTTCACTGTCGAAAGAAACGGTCCTAGACTCTATCAAACCTGGTCGCGCATCGATAGTCGTGTAGAAAGGATAAATTAACATCTGGCATTGGCCAAATATCTAGGTCGAGAATTTACTGAAGAATCATTAGAGAGAAAAAACGACAATACGAATCTCCAACACAATGTATACAAAGTATTCACACTCGCTTCGAAATGAGAAAGGGTGATAAAATGAAATACAAGAAGTAAAAGCAACGGTTCGGTATTTCCACAGTCGAATTCGTTACGTCAAAGAACGCGATGTAACCGATGTAAAATTCGACGAAGTTCAAGTACGCGTGACGAGGCTTCTTTTATTATACTACGTTCGTTCTTTGATTTGAAGGTTGATGAAACTTCCTGTCGGGTTGATTCATTTGGTTAACATGGACCTGGCATTTCGCGGAGAATAATAGATTAACATGACTCGTGACAGAGAGGAGAGAACGAAAAAGTTGGAAGAAAGTTGCCGCAATTTCATCTAGCACCGCGCTGCGTAAGTTCGTTACACGGGCGGAATTTTCCATATAAAGCATCGCGCACGCTGAACATCTTATCGCTTCTTTGAGCTATCGCTGTGAGATTCCCCTAGCCTTCAAAGCAGTTAAAATTTTCACAGTTTCAGTGGAATCGTGCCCACAGCGTGACCTACATTCGCGGAATTTCATTTTTCTCCCTCTAATGTGAATGCATGTGATTGTATTGTTGGATTGAAAAATTCAGGGTACGCAATGGTTCCGTAGACCTCCGTGAGATGTTCGCGAAGTTTCACATTGTCAATTTCACTTGTCGTATCTTGGAACTGAACGAACTTAAGCAAATCGAACATTCTCTTTACCTCTCAAAAAGAATGAAGTCGGCAAATAAGCGGTGTTCTTTCCATTTTTCTGATCTTCGCAAATAATTAGTAACAATGTGGTGAAACGGAACATCTTTTTCCTTTAAAGAGAAATTCAATTTTCTTAGTCGTTTAACTCGAATTGTTTCTCTAATCAATAACGTATTAAACACGTTGACAGTTGCTCGCGGGTATTGCTGAAACTCGTACGAATTTACATTACCGACGCGCGAATGCATCGCACTCGTCAATCATAACATCAATCTACAACATCGAACACCGACGACCATTGAATTATCAGCCTTCAGCTAATTAACTGACAAAACAACACGTACCTTTGATAAAGTCCACAGCCATTCCCAAGCCGTACGTATCCTTGTCGTAATCGTCGAGAATGTAGGCGCCGATCTTAACACCGGGTACAATTCCACGATCGTTGAGCCTATCCAGAGTGTAAAGCATCACCTCGAGCGCTTGAACGTCACGTTGCGGCATCACTGGCCCGCAGGTGATGGTATCCTTCCTCTCATGGACCATCATTAGACGACTTAACACTAGATTATACTCGACCATCGCGCTGTGCTTAACTGGCCACTGATTCGGCGGTTCCAGCTCATGCGACGAGTTGTTCGTCGTTTGCGAGGACGCCTCGTCCATGGTAACGGTTCATGGTCAGAAGAAGTGGCGATCATGTCAAAAGTGAACGAAAATTGGTTCTCGTCGTTAATCAATCCGATGGTCGACGTTTCGGCGGTAACTGGAAGTTGTTCCCTCTCTGTAGACGAAAGCGCGAGATTTTCGTTAAGGTAGTTGCCCAGAGAACCATTCGTACTTTTCAAACGGGAGCGAAACCTTTGATCAATCCTGCACTCTGGAGACGAATTCTAGTGGACGTGTCAACGAAACTCTTAGCCCCCCCGGGAGCATCGTTGCTGGCATTCGCTTGGACATATTCCATTTGCATGGTCGAGGCGGTACTTCGTTGGACCTCGTCCTTGTCCCACGTCGGCGTAGAAGTTCGTCCCGACACCGGGCCTCCGACCTTCATAGATGAATCAAGTCTCAGGTTCGTCGATGTCGATGTTTGCACCGTGGACGACCTGGACTTTCGTTCTCTCGTAGGATGATCGATCACCGGGATGGGCATCGTGCTCAAGGAGTTAAACCCGTCGGACGGATTAACTTCGTTCACCGTTCCATTATCCAACGAGCGGGTTTGAGCCCTCTCATTTTTCGAGCTAAACCCGACGGACGGTTCATCAGGCTTAATGTCGCAGTCGCGTGTTTAAATATTTCGATTCAACGACTCTGTCGCCCTTGAACCGACGGGTTGCCGTTTCTTCGAAACCATTAGAGGATCGTTAAACGTTACTTCATCATCTTCTGTCAAACCATCCGTAGCTGTATCGAACCCTTCCGCCTAGTCTTCGATTTTCCTATTTATCGTCCCAATTGTTTGGATAACGGCTTTTCTGGACGCGGATGGTCGTTCAGCAGGGGTTAAAGGAAGCTTCGATTTCGAATATTTCGTTTTATTCACGAGCGATTGCTTATGGTTCGCGTTTATTTTGATATCCTTCGTAATCTTCCGCTCTTGCTTAGTCGAAGATGAGTTCCTGAACGTATCGTCGGAATTTTCCTCGCCGAATTCAGGAAGGCCACTGTTCTCCGACGTATAGCCCCTTTCGGTTAGACACTTCATATCGTTTCTTAGGTACGGGGCACTCCTTGGCGCCGCAACAGAGCTATGCTCGGAGTTCACGAGGACGCCGTCAGACTCCTTTGTCACGTTACTTTGCGCAGAAGCCTCTTCCGTTGTCGCTTTATTCGCCTCTTCTTTAGCCTTATCAATCTCGCTCCGCGGAGCGTCTAATTCCATATCTTGCGACGAATCCGCGCTCAAATTGAGTCTTATTGAGATCACATCGTTACTTAGACTTGAAACGTTTTCCGGTAACTGTGCATTGTCATTTCAACGTCGAATTCGGTTTGCCATTTAACATCGAGCTATCCGATAGCAGTGAATCTTTCTCACTCACCACATCTGGTGCTTCGAGTGTTACTCTGTTAACTCATCCTGTGCTTCCGTCGTGACTTGTTGAGCTGAATTCATTGCTCAATGTTAAAGTACTCAAATTTAACGTCGAATCATTCCACTGCTGTACGTGTGCTGCAGCATCTCGATCGTCCAGTGAGTTATACATAACGTTCTCTGAAATGAAGTCGATCTCCAATTCTGTCTCGACAATTTTCGCATCGTTATTCAAAAAATCATTTGTCGTTTCGCTGAAAGTAACATTCAATGAAGTTCCACCGTATTGCGACGAATCCAACGCGACCGCGTCGCTAGACGGAATAATATTTCTCTTCTCGCGGATCGAAAAATTTCCACGGGTTCTCCTGTCTGCCTCATCATCGCTTCTATTTGTTGATATCTGTTTCACGGAGATTCCATTCAACTGGCGTGTATACTCCATCTCTCTCCGAATCAACGTTGATTTACGAGACGTCGAGGTTCACCAGGAACCTTCGAACTCTGAAGAATGATGAGTCCTCCCTTCTGTCTTGATTGCTTTGACTCTTTTGCCTCGCGGCTCGCAATTCGAGGATCCCGAATTCTGGCAGAGGTACGACCACTCCAGATTTATTACATCACCAGAATCGAACGACCTCGGCTCTTCGTCAGGTTTTATTCCCGAATTTTTAATGGACCTTCTGCTCATCAACTGATACATGGAATTATCATGTCCGTCGACTTCTATTTCCCGATTTCCCTTTTGGTTTCAATTCTCCGTCGAACAGTTCACTAATAGAAGCGGAAGATTTAGGAGTTTCAATGAAATATCGTTTCTGGATGTATCCTTTGGGCTCAACATCTCGCGTATCTTTCTTACCTTTCGTAGATGCTCGTCTCTTCGCGTCTTTTAATCTTTTTCGACCTGTCAGCGTTTTCAATTTCAACCGTCCAATCCTTAATGGTTGATTAATAGAGGTGGAAGACTCGGCGGAATCGATTAAATATTGCTCAACCGAGCCTTCCGACGGCTTCCTACCACTCAATCCCCCTGGATCCGCGAATTTCTCCGATTTCAATCCTGTTTCGAATGCTTTACCGATAGAAACAACGGATTCAGGAATCTCAGTCGAATATCGCTTCCATTGCGGTTTCCTCGCCATCTCCCAAGCTCCGAGAACCCACGATACAGTCACCCTGAAAATAGTCCATAGTCCTTTGACCGTCCACCATATAGGATCTTTTCATCCGAAGACGTCGAAGCTCGCCACTGAATCCCCTTTGCCTTCTCACGTCCTTGTTCTCTCGTCTGAAAGCCTTTAGACTGCCTGAAACCCGGGAGGATAAGCGGGGCTCTTCCGGAATATTCACTGAACTCCCGGTGAATCCGGTCGATCCCCTGGCAGTTGGCCCGGCTCGGCGTTTATCGCGTCGTTCCTTGTGGCAGTCGTTCGACGGGTCGGGATCCGCGAGTCGACGATCGCTCGACCGGATCGATCGATCGTCATCTTCGTCGGTTTGATTCGCGTCCACCGCCTGGGCGGTTCGCCAGGAAATTGCTCTCGACGACTCCTCCGTGATGTCATTCTTGACGAGTGGACGGAATGTTTGCCGAGCGGTAGTTGATGGCAATGATAACTTTTAAGAGTGCCGGGATGACGGATTATTTGAATGGTTTTGGAATTTCAGGGATGGTTCATTAGCGCCGCGAGCCCCGTAAGCGACTTCGGCGCGGTTAACCGACAGCTGGTTGTTACCATAATCGAGCGGATACCGTTCGCCCGCCAAACTGTTTCGCAGAATCGATAGCACCACTGACGCGGCCAGTACGGCCAACCAACAGTTGTTCCGCCGCATCACCTGCCTCCCGTGACAAACATGTCCTGGTCCTGCAAAAGTACGCAGCGTCTCTGTGAGTCCACCACAGCGCATAATAAGACCTATCGATCTAGTAATCTTATGCTAATCGAGGAGAAACGTATCGAATATCGTTCTCTACGAGATGTACGTGTTTGTTGCACCGAGACGGTTCGCGGCAATTTGGTTGAAACTATTTGAATGGTACAAAAGGGTTAAATTTGATTCGCTCTGTTTGAGAGCGGTTTAATCTATTTGCAGAGGAATGGAAATGTTTGAAGATTAATTATTCATACGTATATTGTGTATGCAATCAACTTAGAGGTTAAGGGTTGAAGCTTTGTATTACAGATACGTGAAGTGCATTAATATCGTGGAGTTTATTTTGAGCTAAGTTATTAATCATGATGCAATAACGAACCAGTAAATATCTCTGCGAGTGTTGCACATTTTCGAAATTACAGAAGAATACCGCATAGTTGGAAGTCCGAGCATTACACGTGCATAGTCAAAGCAGGAACTAACCTCGATCAAACATTGGCTATCAGTTAAGCGTGGAATATTGCCACTAAATTTCTCGTATCCAAATCGAAGGAGCCAGTGGCCGCAACAGGCGCATACGGAGTCCCGGTGCACCATTGTACATATTTTAGCATCGGTGTATTGATTAATTGTGTTCAATGCGTTCATATTAAATTCTCCATCACTTCTGATAGTACCTTCAAGTGACTGTAAAAGATTAATACCCTGGAAATCCATTTATTTGAACAGCGTCGGTGGAAATCTCGCTCGTCCGAATGCTTTCTGTAGCCATAATACGTTGATCCGATTACTCTTAGTACAAGCGTTTTCATTTGGTTGGCACGGAGCCAAACTGCGATTTGATCGAGAGTGATTTTCCTAGTTTTTATAAATCAGATTTATCGATCGCCTTTCTATAGACCGATACGATCAGCAGCATCGTTGATGGATCACCCTCGCGCAGTTAATCGAATGAAATTTTAATAATCCGAGAATATGATAGCTTAGGAACGGAGCTATCGCGATGTCGATATAATCTATACAATTGATGCAGAATTAATTACCACTCGGTTAACGCTATCTCGAAAGCCAATATAATCTCTTTGAGCGACATCTTATTGTTGCCAGGCCGCGCAGCGATCCCCTAATCGCTCTTCCAGAAAATTTACCCCTCGCGCTATAACCGTTGTATCCTATCTAACCGTGGATCGTCGCGATTCAACGCGAGCATCCATTATTTTAACACTGCTTGCGCGTTAATTAGTCCGTTTCGAGGCACGGTCTTTCCTCTTTGTCCAATAAACTTCGCGCGGCTGCGAATCCTGAAGGAAAGCCTTGGAAACGAAGGTTATATTACTTGATCTCCTCTCCGTGCTCGTGTCCAGGTTTGACGCGTTCGTGGGCTAAATATCTGTCGGAACAATGGAGTTACAGGGCTTTAATAAGGCCGTTACTTTATCGAAGGACAGCCGCGCTCGATAGGATTGAATCGTACGAAATGGACCGCGTTTCGCCCCGTCTCTCGGAGTAGGCACATGCCAGGTTTATTGTCAGATGTATCGACGGAAACGGTGATTTCGCGGGGACAGCGATAGGTTGGTAGGAATCGATTGAGCCCCGTTAAACGGTTATTGGACGATTTAGGTGAGGTAAGCATACTTCCTTGCAGAGCGTATTAAACTTGGTCTTCGATTCTAACGACACTTTCCAGCTTAAATTGACATTTTGGAGGTCTCAGATGCCTTTAATTCATTATCTTCACGGGTAATTTCAACGGTAACTTTGATTTCCTAATCTTCTCTTATCCGTGGGTGATAATTTGAATGGAATATCCGAAGGATTCATTTTTTATCTTTCAGTTGATGAAATCAGTAATTCACGTTGTAAGTAGTTCATTTCTCTTTTATCGCTTGACGAATTCACTAGAGAATTTGACGGTTTACGGAAAGGAACCAGCATGAGTAAGAAACTTGAAAATTTGTTTGAAAAGGGAGCAACAATAACTGGATATGGTGAATACTGGGTAGTACATATTACTATCTGGATGTGGATTTTGGGAGCGATGCCTTCATCAAGAGAAAATAAGAAGCCAATATTGAAGAGGAAGAGAATAAGAAGAACAGTATGCCGAGGGAAAAATTCAGGGATTCTTCCATTGTTCGTGTTTGAACATTTTTTTCATCTACCCCCGTATTTCGAGGTATAAAGTTAAACTGATAACAAATATTACATACAAGAATGCATGTTTTCGTGAAATTTTATCACGACAGTCTACCATTATCCTCAACAGCGAAAATTAGTAGCCAATATTGTGTTCCGTTCCTTCTCAACCCCTGAAAGAGAAATTACACTTTCTAAAAGACTTTACACATCCTGTAGAATCCGCAACTGAAGGGGTTACCGTAAATACCTTTCTAATTACAGTAGCCCGGCAGATGTTGATTAACCGTCCGTCGAAGTAATCTGATGCTCTAATCCTGCAAACAATCTGAATATCCCGTGTCGTTTAACAACAGCGTTTCGTCTCATGGAGATTTGATCGATGGTTTTACTAGATTAGTAAATATCGTTAATTACAGTGGTGTTAAAATTTGACACGCGTGTGACAGAGATAATCTGTCGTGAATTTATTCAAACGGAATCTGAATTGTCATCTTTTAATGATCGATCTCTTAATCGCGACCAGTAGAAGAAATTCAGCGCGAAGTGATCAGCAAATCCTCATTGTTGGATCGCTTAACTGGTGCATGTAATTACGACTGTATATTGTACATTTGTATCAGCTCCTCGCCGTAATTGGTCTGGTTCGAGCCGCTGACATCTGCATTGTCTATGACAACATATGTTGTCGTAACTTTCTCAATCGTATTCGGGATCCGTTCAATTATACAGGCTTGTATAAGGTACATGAGCGCGAAACAGATGGTTGTGATCACTCCTTAGTTCGATTGAGGAATCCGCGTGGCATTTTTCTAAGGATTTTAATCATTTCGACGAGTTCCATGACGGCGTTTCCACCTGGCATTCAAGTGCTACAAAATATTTTTCGTCAAGCGAATTCCACGGATACAATTTCGAACGTGGTCGCGTACGTTCTTTCGTCCGCGAGAAGAAAGAACCCATAGAATGGAGTTCCGCGGCGACGCAGCATCCCCTGCAAGTCAAAAGGGGACCAAGGTGGGAACAAAGGGAATCCTTAATGGCACGCAAAGACCGTCTACTGGGAAATAATTGGAGACAAAAGTCTCCATTCCCGTGACGTGTAAAGTGGATTGATTATTCTTCTGACGATATATCTTTGTTCGATTATACGGAACTGCACTTTAGAAGAGGGAAGTTGTTTTTGTTCTCGATAGGTATCCCTCGTTTACTTTCGAGAACACTCGCTAATGGAGCGATTTTTCCATTTGATGGGTTTACATTGGTTCAGCGGCCGTGCTCTTTTTGTTTCACGAGCGACTTCGCGGCCGGCGCAAGGGTCTCCGCTTTAATCTCCCGCATAGACGGTGAGAATGGACCTTTAATCTTCTCCGAACGTTCAGTGCTACCTCTTTTGAAAAGCAAGCAATGTATTGTTAATATTGGATGCTTTCCAACCGACCTTTTAAATCGGCGCTATCATTTAAATTCGCAGCTAGATTGGTCCGTGATCTGTTGGCGAGCTTAACTGCTCCCTTCTTTTTTTGTTTGTCCGCTACGATGTACCACTGTTGATAATCTGTGGCGAACGATGACTGGAATGTGATAAGAGGAATTTTTATCGGGAGCCAGCGAACGATTTTTTCCCAGGGAAAAGCTTCTATAAACGCAGCAAGGTTTTATTTCTTACGGAACTTTAATGCTCTTATAATTTCTCTTAAAGTTTTTATTAAAACTCCATGAAGATTTAAGCTGAGTTTTTCCCCCCTCCGCCGATGGGAGGGATCGCGAGATTTTTATTAGAAATTTCGTAGACTGGCTGTAAGCAGCTTTCGTTGTACCTTGGATTTTCTTATCGTCGCGTATAGGAAATGATACCATGAACGATTTGAACTAGAAGTTCGTTGATACAGTTTTATAACCGCCTATAACGCCGTGTAATTGAGGAAGGGTAGCACGTTCGCGTAAGCACACACAACGCGATATAGGATACGAGGAATTCATTTTTCCATTTTCCGCATTGATTGCAAAATCTTCGGAATATTTCAAAGGGCTTCCAGCTGAAAGTTACTTGGACGCAAAAAGTATTCACGCGTTCCAATTTTTCGCAGTGACCTTATATATATCCGCGCACGTGCACTTGCGAGAATTGAGAAAGTTCTTCACCGGTAGTTTTTATTAGAACTCTCCGTCCGCGGGTACGTGAACTGCGAAGTTCATGAACGTAAAGTTATAGCATACTTTTAAACCTGTCAACTGATAATCCAGCGATTATTCGACGAGATGAATTCATCGATAAAGGAAGAAATATTAAAATTTCCAGGTGGTAGCAGTTTTTTGTACAATTTGGAGAAGCATTAATAGAGTATTCGTACACTTGTATCAATTTATTCCTGAAAATAAAATTGTCGTTCCTCGAATTTTCCTTGCAGAATCCAGTTTTTCAAGAAAGAATTTAAGTTACAAGATCGAAGACGGGGGAAAAAGATTGGCGGTCAGTGCATGCCCCGATCGTTCATCATGGTTCAACCCGCGTGGGTAAGCCGAGCACCTTGCCTGCTTGTAGAAAACTCTTTACTTCCGCAAAAAATCATGGCAATCGTTCTCGTCCGGACAGGCTGATCGTCTACGCGCCTACCTTCCTCTTTCCTTAATTCCGGGCATTCGTACATTTCCCGAGGAAAAATAAACGTCCTCGCAATAGGAACAAACAGCCAAGCATGAAACAAACATATATGTGTCGTATTAACACTAACGTCCGTAAGGGGAAACGGGACATCGACGTCGAATTAAAATTCCAGGGTGTTTTTAGCGCTCGTACGTCGCGAACGTAGAAGAGTGGATTACACGCTAGCAAAGCAGAAAGTCCAAGAAAAAGCGCGAGGTCCTAAGAGGCGACGTTCCAAAGGGGTGGCTAGCGTAGAGTCATAATGCTCGCAGATGTGCCTGCGAACAAAAATTGCGACCAGTGACATTTCGCGTTTGTATCTGCTTCATGGATCTCAAGATTTCGATACTCCTTGACACCGAATGATTCCTCGATTTTCGCAATAAATAGCGGAGACACGCGTGCATCGTAACGCATCAGCTACCGCTCCTACAATTTCTACACCTAGGAGATGACATACCGAATCTCGGGCCTCTAGAATTTTTTTCATTCAAGTACATATTGTCTATGGACCACTAGTGACCGCTCCAGGAGTTCGCTCTCCGCATATTTCGACTCCCAGAGCCAGACATGCCGTATCTGGTACCCCTAGAATTGACTTCACTTATGTACTGATTCGCTCTGCGCCATTAATAACCAATCCATGAGTTCTACCTCCTTATACGAAACATAGGGTTGGACATATCATGTCTGTGGACCCTAGTATTGGTTTGATTTAAGTATATATTGGTTGTTGGCCATTAACGACCCCTCCAGAAGTTCGTCAACCTCCACTTATTTGACACTTGGGCCGGATATGCCATGCCTGGGGCCCCTACTATTGGATTCATTTAAGTACTTATTGGCTCTTGGCCAGTAGTAATCGCTCCAGGAGTTCTATAGCCGCCTACTTCGAAACATAGGACCGAACATACTATAACAGGGGCCTTTAGATTTGGATTCATACAACCCCCTATTGAAGCTGTGCTATTACTAACCGCGCCAAGAGATTCCCTGGCACCTAATTCGACAGCCAGGGTCAGAGATGCTTTCCAAGGGCCTGTAGTGTTGGCCTCATTTAATTACTTATTGGCTCTGGGTCATTCGTAACCCCCCTAGGATTTCGTAGCCCGCATATTCAACCCAAGGTATTCCAAACATGCATATAAATAAACATTATATATAAATAGAACCAAATATAACCTAACCTAACACAACCTAACCTCTCGGCGTTAATATTTTATAAAATTCCTGACGTGTCGGCCCCTACTTCTCGGCGAGAACATTATTTACGTCTACAATGTTATATATCCTAACCTAAGGCAACCTAACATCTCGGCGGTAATATTTTACAACATTCCTGACGTGTCGGCCACTACTTCTCGTAGGGAACATTATACATAAATAGAACCTAAAATAAATTAACCTAATTCCACCCAGCACTTGTGCAGTAGTGTTTCACAGGATCCCGGGCATGCTGGCCCTACATCGCGGTGGGAACATTATATGCGTCTATAACGTTATATATCCTAATTTACGGTAACCTAACATCTCGGATGTAGTATCCTCCAACATTCCTGGCGGGTCGGCCCCTACTTCTCGGTGGGAACATTATGTACGTCTATAACGTAATATAACCTAACTTAACCCATCTAGCCCATCGCCGGTAATATTTTACAGAATCCCGTTCGTGTCGTCCCGTACGTCTCGCTGGGGACATTATATACGCCTATAACGTTATATATCCTTTTTTTTATCGTGGGGAAACCCTCATGGGTACCTCGGACTTTGGGGACTATCCGAGGTCATGTCGGACTCTTACCGACTAAAGCCCCACGGTGGCCATCATCTGCGCGTGTCGGACGGGAGGCGGGAACTCTTAACGAACGACGACCGGCATCCTCCTGCGCTGGGGTCTCCAGTTGACCCTCTGCTCGGCTACTCTGGCCTGGTCTTCTACCATGGTGACGCGCAAAGATATCTGTGTGCGCCAAGCGCCGCTCGTGAGCCACTCACGAGCGGCGATACGTCAAAGGTACACGTGCAATCACGATCGCAAGCCCAAACATGCGACCATCTGTGCTTACCTTGACGCACAGCTGGCAAACTCCTGTTTGCTGCCGTTGCAGCTGCGAGTCTTTCGCAGCTGTGCATCCTTCCGGTCCTGGCCGTCTTGGCCTCTTGTGACGGTACAGCTGCGAGTCTTTCGCAGCTGGTCGTCCTGTCCAATCCCGGTCTTCTTGACCTCTTCGCCGTCTTGGCATCCACTTCGGTCATCTTGACCTCTTCATCTCTTCGGGCTCTTCTTCGCCCATCTTCCATATGAAGATAGCCTTTGAGATGGGGTGGTTGGCGGCGAAGTTCCGTTCCCTGATGGGATCTTGGAAGTGACCCCCGTCCGATAACGGGAGTCCTCTATCTTGAAACGGAACGGGGCAAACGTCAAGGACGCCGACCCCGTAGGCAGCGTCGAGCAGGGACACCGCGCTCCCTTTCGCGCTCGGCGGCCTCCTTCGCGGCCATGACTTTGTCGCAAAACGCCGTCACGGCCCGCCAGTATCTCTCACCTTCGAGCATCTTTGACATGATGCTCTTCAGTGAGAGATTCGACCCTACCTCGACTATTAGTGGTCGATGCAGCCGTTCCCACGCTGGACACCTCTCCAGTGTGTGCTGCGCCGTGTCGTCCTCTTCGCCACAGTGGTGGCATGCAGCCGTGGCTTCCTTGCCAATCCTCTGCAGGTACTGACCGAAGCATCCATGTCCGGTCAGTATCTGCGTGGTTCTAAAGCTAAGTAGCCCTCTTCGGCGGTCCACCCACTTATCTAGGATGGTTAGGACCGCTCCGATCGTCCTGTGTTCGGAGCGAGTGGAGAGGTGTCTCTTCCACTCCTCTATCGAAGCCGATCTTACCGCGTCCCTGAGTTCTTTTCTACTCAGGGCTGGTGCGTCATCGTCATCTTCCTGGTCCGCGTTTCGGAGCGAATGGTAGACGAACGCATCCTCGCTGACCATGTATTCGATAGGCACCAGCCCAGCAAGCGCGGTGGCCATATCGTATGATACCGTCCTGTATCCTCGTATCGCACGAATGGCCATCCTCCTCCACGCGCTGCGCAGGGACGAGATCCTCTTGTCGGTGTGTCTCCGCCCCGCGATGGAGCTGTACCACACCGGGGCTCCGTACAATGCTATGCCACGGATCACCCCGGCGTATAGTCTTCGCGCCCTCTCGTTAGGGCCCTTCAGGTTGGGCATTATGCGGCTTAGCTTGAGTGCCGCTGTCTCCAACCTGCCGGTAAGTTTCTCTATGTGGCTAGAGAATCTCCAGTCCTCGTCGAGCCGAAGGCCGAGGTAGTTGATGTCTCGGCCCGGCTCGATCCTTGCCGGTCCCACACTTACCGCCACGCGAGGTGTTCCTCTTGTGGGTCTCCTCCGGCTCCGTCTGCTGAAGCACACGATCTCCGTCTTCTGCGGAGCCAGCTCGAGGCCCATCTTCCGGATGCGGTTAGCCACGACTGCCGTTCCCAATTCTGCCCCGCAGGCAGCTCGCGTATCTGTCTTACCGGCGGCGAGCACCAGCGTGTCGTCTGCGTAGCATATCAGGCGCACGCCCGCCGGCATTGCTGCTGTCAACGCGGCATTGTACCCGATGTTCCACAGGAGCGATCCTAGCACCGATCCCTGGGGTACGCCACGGTTGACAGGTCTGCTTTGTGGCCCATCCTGGCTATCGTAGACTATCGCCCTGTCGCTGAGATAGTCTACCACCACGTTCCTGATGTGTGGTGGAATTCCATGCCTGTCCAGGGCTGCGTAAATAGCTGGCCATTGCAGGGAGTTGTACGCGTTCTTGATGTCTGACGAGACAGCGTATGCAACTCCCCCCTGGACACAACCATCTCGGTGAGTCTCTTGACTTCACTCACCGCGTCGATCGTCGACCTTCCCGCCCTGAATCCGTACTGGCAGTCCGCCAGTGCAGGTCCGACGCGCGACAGGTGCTGGACGATTCGTTCGTGTATTATTCTTTCGAACAGCTTTCCTACCTCGTCCTGCAACACTATGGGCCGGAACGCTGATGGTGAATCCTCCGGTTTGGATTTCCGGACTTCCATCTTCGAGGGAGCGTCCCCGCCTTGATGCAGGCTGAGAACAGTCTTCTCAGTCTCCAACCAGGGACGCTCAGCGCCATCGTCCAGACACGGCCGGATATTCCATCCGAGCCGGGGGCTGTGTTCTTCTTCGAAATCCTCTTGACGGCCCCGGCCAGTTCCTCTTCGGAAACCTCCAACTCCGGTTTCCACCCGTATCGGGCCGCTGCTGGGGGCTCTTCGTTTCCTCCCTCGGGAAAGAGGTCGTCCAATACCCTCCCCAGCAGCGGGACCTCTAAGGTTTCCGTCAACGGGAGCGCCCATGGTCGCAGTTTGTCCACCTCTATCTTGTAGGGACGCCCCCATGGATCCTCTTCGAGAGATTGGAGGAGTCCATCCCATGCGCGTGCCTTGAACTTCCTGATGGCAGCCTGCAGCTCCTTCTTCTTGTCCCTGTAGCTGTTGTACAGCTGCAAAGTCCTCGTCGCGTCCGAGTTCCTTTTTCTTCTCTCTCTGGTGTACTGGTGGCGCCCAGCGGTGCAAGTTGCACGGAGCTGCGCGATCTCTGCGTTCCACCAGTATACTGGACGCTTCAGCGGACTGCCGCGGGCTCTTGGCATGCCCGTGTCGCATACCGCTGTCATCGCGTTGACAAACCAATCCGCCTTGGTGTTGACATCTTCTATCGGGCTGACCGGCGTCTCCTGCCAGCCTACCGCGAGGATTGCT
Source organism: Xylocopa violacea (assembly GCA_963969225.1). Taxonomy (NCBI): domain Eukaryota; kingdom Metazoa; phylum Arthropoda; class Insecta; order Hymenoptera; family Apidae; genus Xylocopa; species Xylocopa violacea. The sequence goes on from CAXAJV010000835.1 coordinate 4,612,225, forward strand.
GCCATCAGGTGGTCTTCCTCGATTCTCCTCAGCGACCACTTCTGGCGGTGGTGATTAGCCTGCTGGGCCGTGTGTGGGACGGAGACATCCATGAAGATGTACAGATGATCGGACAGTGTCTCCGTCTCTTCCACCCTCCATTCTCTAATTTGCCGTGCTGCCTTGCGGTTACCAAAGGAGAGGTCCACGATGCTTTCTCCCTGGTACCGCACGCATGTGCTGGCTGAGCCTTCGTTTAGTAGCGTCAGGCCCAGGCCAGCCGCCCAGTCTAGCGTGGCGTGGCCTCTTGCGTCCGTCCTAGATGATCCCCACGCCGTCACGTGCGCATTATAGTCTCCTAGCACTAGGACGGGCGACTCTGCATATCTCGCAACTGTCCGTCCCGTCCTGTCCAACAGGTCTTCGTACTTGCTGATGGACCACCTGGGAGGGGCGTATAGTCCGATAACGGTGAATCCCGCCCAGGTTATCGCGACGAATCCTTCCTCGCGTGCGACCGTCTTGATTGGTCGTACACGTGTCCGTGCAGACTGCACGATCACCACCGAGCCGTCTCTATCTCCGATCCACGCTCGATTGTCGCGGATGGAGTACGGCTCCGCTATCACTGCCAACTCGAAATCGCCGCCCTGTAGTCTTGCTACTACCAGGTCTTGGGCACGGGCAGCATGATTCGAGTTGGTCTGCAGGATACGGCATGGCGTGAATTTTATGCCGTATCCATGGCCTCCTCCTGGCCCTTACCTGCTGGAGTCGTTGTTGCCGGCTTCACGGTCTTTCCTTCTTCCAGAGCGGTCGCTGGTTCCTTCCTACATGCCGCTGCCGTTGCGGCTTCTACAGCCGGCTTGCTGCTCTTTTTCGTAGCTTTAGGCGCCTTGCGCACCTCCCCACCAGTCTTGTGGGCGCAGTTTGCCTGCACTCACTGGCTCTGTGGCCGGACTCACCGCACCTGTAACACAGGTTGCGCCGATCCACTTTGCTGGTACAGCTTTGCTGTACGTGGCCAGTTTCCCAGCACTTGAAGCATCGATCCGGTCTCGGCTTTAAAGCCGCCACCCGGATCAAGGACCAACCGATCCTTATTCTGCCGGCATATGCCACTTTCGTGGCAGCGGCGAGGGGACACTGCACCCACATGGTGCCGAGCCCGTTTGACGAGTCCCGTCGTATCCCGGTCCGTATTTCCTCAGCCTTGCATCCTCCTGCGGATGCGATGGCTTCCGCCACTTCTTGTGGCGTTATGGAGCCCTCGAGCCCGTAGACCCTCTGGTCTGTCCTCTTGTGAGGCATCGTGACATATACCTCCCTGTCGCCCAACGCCTCCCTAAGTTTACCGGCGAGGGCAGCCGCTTTGGCCTCCTTCTCCTTGCCGGTAATTTCTAGGATCAATCCGCCCGTTCTGGCCTTTTTCGGGCGGACCTCCTCTACGCCCACCTCTGCGAGCTTTACTCGCTGCCGGGCAGCTGTCATCACCTCAGCGTAGGTGGCTTTGCTATCCTGAGGGATGGTGAGGACGACGGCTACTGTTCTGGGAACCTTGCCCAGTGTCGTCCTTGCGTTGCGTTTCGCTGCGCTGACGTGCACCTGCCTCCTTTCCTTCTCAGCGGCGGCCTTTGATGGCTTGCCAGCCGCCGTTTTCTTTTCCCTTCTGCCCAGGACCTTTGTCCAGGGGAGCTCACCCTGCGTTTTTTCTTCTCCGCAGGGGGGGGGGGGGGCAGGGCGGAGTGCTGCGTGCCGCTCTTTTTCCTTCCTCACGGATTCCTCGCGTATCCTCTTCATACGCGCCTCCAAGGAGGACTCGGTTTTCGCAGGTGCCGTTGTTCCTGTTGCGGGTGGGAGGGCCGTCCGTTTGCCCTTAGTGGACTTTAAGGGGGCCTTGTCCTTTTCGACGTCCGTGGTCGTCTCCCCCGTTTTTCTTACCTTTACGAGGAAGGCACGTTTCGCCGCGGTGGGGCGCTCTTTTACGATCATTGCAGTTGTCTGATCCTTCTTCTTCGGAGGGAGTCTCTCCTTAATTCTCCCCCAGTTCTTCTCGATCCGTCGATCGAATCTTTGCTCGAGGCGTGAGAGGATATTCTTGAGTCCAACCTGTAGGATATCCTCTCTTGCCTCCGTTGTAGGCGGTTCTTCTCGCCGCTGGTTGGGGGGAAACCCGCTCCTCCACGGCTGCCAGCTTCCTCTTTAGCTTCTCGTTCTCGAGGCGCAGGTTTTCTGCCTACAGCCTCCACTCTTGGGCTTAAGAGCTCACCGCAGCGGGGTTGCCCTTCGCTCGCTCTGCGAGCTCCAAGAGAGTGGCGCGCAGCGTTCTTGCGCCTATGCGTACTGCCCTCTTCATTGGGCCTTGTAGGTTGCGCGATTTTGCTGCAACCCATTCGATCTTGTTCGCCTCTTTCAAGGCGGTCAGTCCAAGATCGGGCAGGGGGGCCCTTTTAGCCTCCGCCTGCAGCTCCTCGTCTGTCGGCACAGGCTTTGTCGACCTTGCCGGTGGAGGGGGGACGACTGTTGCCCAGTCGATCTCTTCGTCCTCCAGGGCGCTGTCTACGTCAGCGGTGGCAGCTTTCCTTTGCCAGCGCCTTGCGCCCTCCGTGGCTCTCTCGGACAAGGTCGACACCATCGATGTCACAGAGGCGTCCGTGTCATACTCCTCCGTGGTCTGCCTTGCCTCCTTCTGTCCTTTGCTGGACTTAGGGCATGGCCTCGTCGTCATGGATATGATGGAGGCGAGCGACTCATCGGAGTCTTCTTAGTCGCGAGGCGGCTGTTTTGCCTCTTGAGGGATCGCTCTTCCATCTCGGATGTCGAGTGGTCCTCCGACCTTGCCGAGAATAGACAGCTGGGACCTGCCCCTTTTCCACAGGCTGGAGCCTGTGGCTGTATGAAATAGTCGGCGTAGTCCATTTTGGGATTACCCCTGCCAGACATGTTCGTTTCCCTCTTCGTGTTTCTGTTCGTGTTCGTGTTCCTCAGTTTTGCACGAAACTTCACGAAAAACACATTTGTTTGTCGCGTAGGTATTATTGAACCGTCGGTAAGTTACCGGCACACTCCTCCGCCGAGTGGCCTGGTATGCCCTGTGCACGGTCCGACAGTCGCTAAATGTACGCGCACACTCTTTACCAACACTCGGTCCGCGAATTTTGCGGTTACCTATCGAAGGTTATCGAGGGTGGGTGTAGTTTTCGACTGTCGATAAATCGCCACCTGGTGTCTGTTCGCAGAGACCGAGGAGGTGTCAATTATAGTTTATCGGCCACCGATAGACACTACGGACACCAAAAAATCACACTCGGTCGGAAATTGTCCGGTTACCGACCGTTCAGTTACCGATAACAATGCTGTCGGTAAGTTACCACGCACTGCACTCACTCGTTTCAACCGAGGAACTGTTAGTTACTGTTTGTTGGCCGTCGATGAGTACGCAAAACGCTGCAGTTTAATCCGCGGCCGGCAATTGTTAAGTTACCGACTGCCCGGTTACCGATGCTGTGTTCGCCCGACCGTCGGTAATTCCTCCGTCTCAAAACCCGACTTCCGGGTTGTTGCTTGGTTTGTTTTAACCAACAATACCCTAAACTAACAACGAATATCATGGCAATCGGTGTTTTTGCAAAATTACCAACCGCACGGTTATCGACCGCAGGTGGTACCGCTGCTGTCGGTAATTCGAAATTTTTCAGTTCCCGCTGCGTTTGTTTCAATTATTATTTGTTGAAAACGCACTACACCTTCGTCAACGATCAATTTCGCACGGCTGGCAGGAAAAAACGGCGAGAAATTCCAATTCGTGCGACCGGAATGTTACCTACGACGGTCGGCAAACTTTACCGACCGTGAGCTGTCAAACTCTTGCAAGAATTGATTTTTGACTTGTTTATTACCGCATGCACTGTTTCTACGTGTCCAATAAACAATTCTACGTCCACTCACTGGCACACGGTGCAACCTTGGTAGAGTTGCTGCAAAATTTTCACCTCCGTCAACTATGTTCCGTGGTGGCAGCACTACTCGGTTCCACTTCGCCAAAATTTACTGTTTTTTACTGTTTTTAACAGTTTTTCCGCCTCGTAATTGCACAAAATCAGTGTCTATTGTCACTTCACACCCGATTATGGCAATTTCCGCACCGAAAAAGGCCTATTTAAAATTCTTGATTTTTCGCCACGTGCACGTTTTCCCACACAAAGGAGTGACGTCACACGTCACTCCTATTTCACTTAAAATCGCTTATTTTCACTTTTTTAAGCGTTTTTTCACCACGAATAAGTTTAATTCTAGTGTCTGTTGTCACTTTACACTTTCTCGTCGTAAATTCACACGTATAAACGGTCAATTTTCAAAGTTTATTGCCGTATATAACAACACGTGTTTTCACGCAGCAAAACAAAATGTTATATCACTCGCTTTATTTCAGTCACTTTCACTACGCGTTTTTACCGATTTTCAATGTGTTTTTAGTTGTTTATCGGCACTTTTGCGTTCACTTTCGTGTTCTTTCTAATTGTTGTCCGTCCGCTACGCGTTTTAGCCCGTTCTTCTCGGTTCTTCGGCACTTTTTTCGCGTTCATTGTCACCTTATGACAGCTCAGTCACTCGCGTTGCGTTACGTGCGTATACACCAGCTGTACTAGCGTACTTGCAGTAATGCTCGGCAACACGTGCCAGTCGGCGCGTGACGTCACGCTCCGCTTCCTTTGTTCTTAGCGGATGCGTTATCTTCTTTTTTACGGTGATTGCACACCGAGAATTTTAATCCGTTCACTTTGTTGGATTTATTGTCCAATCACTTCACTATTTTCGTAGCGTTTATTGCTATTTAGCCGCGTTTTCGGTCCCGCTTTTGCACTCGCGTTTTTCACTCGTCTAGCGGTAGTTTTTGACAACTGACGCGTGACCGGCGTATTTTTATCGCGTTTTCGATATTTTCCCGGCACTCCGCGTTAGGTAACCGGTTTTTTGTCGAAACTGCTTTCACTCCCGACGCGTTTTATACGATTTTTACCGTATTTTGACCGCGTTCCCCGGAATTTTTTGTTCCTCACCCGCACGTATTTTTTAACTTCTAGTTTTTTCGTGTCTGTTCACTCCCGTCGTGGTTCAGGCGGACGTACCGAGCAACTGTCGTGCATTCCGAACTGCACGACCACCGTGTATATCCACGCCTGTCTTCCTTTGTTCTATCTTTGTTCGTTTTCGACGTATTTTCACCGAGTTTTTGGCTATTTCCCGCCACGTACGTTCTCGGTGACGTTGTTTTTCGTCACTTATGCTCTCTCAACGCGGTTCACGCACAGATACCGAACGGAAACCCGATTTTTCCGTATAACGCGAGCACGTGGCTTTCGCCGCGAGGCAAGGTGGCGGATAGCGTCGCACACCTCTTTCTTGATTGTTTTCGCGTACTTTTCCACAGTTTTTCCACCTTTTCACTGCACTTCACTTCACTATACTTACCTAGCGGATCCTCTTCACCTCCTGGAACACCCTCAGCTCCGTTCGAACCCGGAAATTCGCGAAACGTGCCACGAAGCGCATACTGTACGGCAGCGAACGCGTAACCACGTGCAAATCGAACAAAGACGCGCACGTATTATGCTCGATTTGCCTCCTACTCGCGACTTTCACGTGAGATTTCCGTCTCAACGCGTAGCTTCGCGTACCCGCAACGTGCCAGAAACAAGTTTTGACACGAAACTGGCGTTCTTCCTCGAAACATCGAACGGTTTTGAGAGAGCTATCGTACGCACGTCTGTCAGCTTACTCGCCCGCCATGCGAATCTCTCATAACGTTATATATCCTAACCTAACGCAACCTAACTTCTCGGATTTAATATTTTACAACTTTCCAGGCGTGTCGGCCCTTAGTTCTCGGAGGGAACATTATATACGTCTATAACCTTATATATCCTAACCTAATACAACCTAACATATGGGATGTAATATTTTTCAACATTCCTGGCGTGATGGCGCCTACTTCACGATGGGGACATTATATACATCTACACCGTAATATAACCTAACCTAACCCATCTAGACCCTCGGTGACAATGTTTTACAGAATCCCGGCCTTGTCGGTACGTCCTTCCCGGTGGGGACATTATATACGTGTATAACGTTATATATCCTAACCTAAAGCAACCTAACATCTCGAATGTAGTATTTTACAACGTTCCTGGCGGGTCGGCCCCTACTTCTCGGTGGGAACATTATATACGTCTACAATGTTATATATCCTAACCTAAGGCAACCTAACATCTCTGATATTATATTTTACAGCATTCCTGGCGTGTCGGCCATTACTTCCCGGTGGGAACAGTATATACGTCTATGACGTTATATATCCTAGCCTAAGGCGACCTAACATGTCGAATTTAATAATTTACATCATTCCAGGCATGTCGGTCCGTACTTCTCGGTGGGAACATTGTATACGTCTATAACGTTATATATCATAACCTAAGGCAACCTTACATCTCTACCGTAATATTTTACAACATTCCTGGCGCTACGGCGCCTACTTCCCGATGGGGACATTATATACGTCTATAACATTGTATATTCTAACCGAAGGCAACCTAACATATTGGATGTAATATTTTACAACATTCATGGCGCGTCGTGGCCTGCTTCTCGATGGGAACATTATATACATCTATAACGTTGTATATCCTAACCTAAGGCAACCTAACATCTCGGATGTAATATTTTACAACATTCCTGGCGTGTCGTCGCCTGCTTCTCGATGGGAACATTATATACATCTATAACGTTGTATATCCTAGCCTAATTCAATCTAACATCTGCGATGTAATATCTTACATCATTCCTGGCATGTCGGTCCCTACGTCTCGGTGAGAACATCCTGTACGTCTATAGCGTTGTATATCCTAACCTAAGGGAACCTAACATCCTGGGTGTAATGTTTTACAACATTCCTGACGCGTCGGCCCCTATTTCTCGGTGGGAACATTATATACGTCTATGACGATATATATCCTAGCCTAAGGCGACCTAACATGTCGAGCGTAATATTTTACAACATTCCTGGCGCGTCGAACCCAACTTTTCGGTGGGAACATTATATACGTCTATATCGTTATATATCCTATCCTAAGGCAACCTAACATCTGGGATGTAATACTTTACAAGATTCCTGGCATGTCGGTCCGTAATTCTCGGTGGGAACATCATATACGTCTATAGCGATATATATTCTAACCGTAGGCAACCTAATATATTGGATGTAATATTTTACAACATTCATGGCGCGTCGGCTCCTACTTTTCGGTGGCAACATTATATACGTGTATAACGTTATATATCCTAACGTAAGGCAACATAACTTCTCGGATGTAATATTTTACAACATTCCTGGCGTGTCGTCGCCTGCTTCTAGATGGGGACATTATATACGACTATAACGTCGTATATCCTAACCTAACGCAACCTAACATCTCGGATCTAATATTTTACAACATTCCTGTCGTGTCGGTTCATACTTCTCGGTGAGAACATTATATACGCCTACAACGTTATTTATCCTAACCTAAGACAACATAACGTCTGGGATGTAATATTTTACAACATTGGTGGCATGTCGGACCCTACATCTCGGTGGGACCATTATATACGTCTATAACGTTATATATCATAACCTAAGGCAACCTAACCTCTCTACGGTATTATTTTACAACATTCCTGGCGTGACGGCGCCTACTTCCCGATGGGGACATTATATACGTCTATAACATTGTATATCCTAACCTGACGCAACCTAACATCTCGGATGTAATAGTTGACAACATTCCTGGCGTGTCGGCCCGTACTTCTCGGTGGGAACATTATATACGTCTATAACGTTATATATCCTAACCTAAGGCAACCTGACATCTCGGATGTAGTATTTTCCAATATTCCTGGCATGTCGTTGCCTACTTCTCGATGGGGACATTATATACATCTATAACGTTGTATATCCTAACCTAAGGCAACCAAACATCTGGGATGTAATATTTTACAACATTTGTCGCACGTCGGTCCCTTCGTATCGGTGGGAGCATTATATACGTCTATAACGATATATATCCTAACCTAAAGCAACCTAACATCTCGGATGTAATATTTTACAACATTCCTGTCATGTCGGTCCCTATGTAACGGTGGGAACATTCTATACTTCTATATAGTTGTATATCCTAACCTAAAGCAACCTAACATCTCTGATGTAATATTTTACAGCATTCCTGTCGTGTCGGTCCTTACTTCTCGGTGAGAACATTATATACGTCTAGAACGTTATATATCGTAACCTTAGGCAACATCACATCTGTGATGTAATATTTTACCACATTCCTGGCGTGACGGCGCCTACTTCCCGATGGGGAAATTATATACGTCTATAACGTTATATAACGTAACCTAAGACAACATAATACCTGGGGTGTAATATTTTACAACATTCCTGGCGTGTCGGCTTCTACTTCTCGATGGGGACATTATATACATCTATAACATTGTATATTCTAACCTAAGGCAACATAACATCTCAATTGTAGTATTTTACAACATTCCAGGCGGGTCGGCCCCTACATCTCTGTGGGAACATTATATACGTCAATAACGTTATGTATCCTAACCTAACGCAACCTAATATCTGGGATGTAATATTTTACAACCTTCCTGGAATGTCGGTCCCTACGTCTCGGTGGGAACATTATATACGTCTATAACGATATATATACTAGCCTAAGGCAACCTAACATGTCGTATGTAATATTTTACAACATTCCTGGCGCGGTGGCCCCTACTTCTCGGTAGGAACTTTATATACGTCTACAACGTCATATATCCTAACCTAAGGCAACCTAGCACCTCGGATGTAATATTTTACAACATTCCTGGCATGTCGTCCGTTAGTTCTCGGTGCGAACATTATATACGTGTAGAACGCTATATATCCTAGCCTATGGCAACCTAACACCTCGGATGTAATGTTTTACAACATTCCTGGCGTGTAGGAGCCTACATATCGGTTGGTACATTATATACGTCTATAACGTTATATATTCTAACGTGAGGTAACCTAACATCTCGGATTTAATGTTTTACAACATTCCTGGCTTGTCGGCGCCTACATCTCGGCGGGGACATTATATACGTCCACAAAGTCATATATCCTAACCTAAGGCAACCTATCATCTCGGATGTAATATTTTACAACATTGCTGGCATGTCGGTTCCTACTTCTCGGGGGGGGGGGGAACATTATATACGTCTATAACGTTATATATCATAACCTAAGGCAACCTAACCTCTCTACCGCATTATTTTACAACATTCCTCGCGTGACGGCGCCTACTTCCCGATGGGGACATTATATACGTCTATAACGTTGTATATCCTAACCTAACGCAACCTAACCTCTATACCGTAATATTTTACAACATTCCTGGCGTGACGGCGCCTACTTCCCAATGGGGACATTATATACGTCTATAACGTTGTATATCCTTACCTAACGCAACCTAACATCTCGGATGTAATATTTTACAGCATTCCTGTCGTGTCAGTCCTTACTTCTCGGTGACAACATTAAATACGTCTATAACGTTATATATCGTAACCTAAGACAACATAACATCAGGGATGTAATATTTGACAACATTCCTGGCGTGTAGGCCCGTACTTCTCGGTGGGAACATCATATACGTGTATAGCGATATATATCCTAACTGAAGGCAAACTAACATCTCGAATGTAGTTTTTTCCAACATTCCTGGCAGGTCGGCCGCTACTTCTCGGTGGGAATATTATATACGTCTATAACGTAATATAACCTAACCTAACCGATCTGGCCCCTCGCTGGTAACGTTTTACAGAATCCCGTTCGTTTCGCTCCGTAGGTCTCGGTTGGGAAATTATGGACGTCTATAACGTAATATATCCTAACCTAACCCATGTAGCCCTTCGCTGGTTATGTTTTACAGAAACTCGGTCGTGTCGGCCCCTACTTCTCGGTGGGAACATTATATACGTCTATATCGATATATATCCTAGCCTAAGGCAACCTAACATGTCGAGCGTAATATTTTACAACATTCCTGGCTCGTCGGCCCCTACTTCTCGGTGGGAGAATTATATAAGTCAATAACGTTATATATCCTATCCTAAGGCAACTTAACATGTCGAATGTTATATTTTACAACATTCCTGGTGCGTCGGCCCCTACTTCTCGGTGGGAACATTATATAAGTCAATAACGTTATATATCCTAACCTAAGGCAACCAAACATCTCTACCGTAATATTTTACAATATTCCTGGCGCGTCGGCACCTCCTACTCGGTGGGAACAATATATACGTCTATAACGTCATATATCCTCTCCTAAGGCTACCTAACATGTCGAGCGTAATGTTTTACAACATTCCTGGCGTGTCGGCCAGTAATTCTCGGTGGGAATATCATATACGTCTATAACGATATATATCCTAACCTAAGGCAACCTAACATCTCGGATGTAATATTTTACTACATTCCTGGCACGTCGGCCCCTACTTCTCGGTGGGATCACTACATACGTCTATAACGCTATATATCCTAGCATAAGGCAACCTAACATGTGGAATGTAACATTTTACAACATTCCCGGCGCGTCGGCACCTACTTCTCGGTGGGAACAATATATACGTCTATAACGTTATATATCCTAACCTAAGGCAACCTAACATGTCGAATGTAATAATTTACTAAATTCCCGGCTCGTTGGCCCCTACTTCACGGTGGGAAGATCATATAGGTCTATAATGTTACATATCCTAGCCTAAGGCAACCTAGCACCTCGGGTGTAATATTTTACTACCTTCCTGGCACGTCGGCCCGTACCTATCGGCGGGAGCATTATATAAGTCAATAACGTTATATATACTAACCTAAGGCAACCTAACATCTCGGATGTAATATTTTACAACATTCTTGGCACGTCGGCATCTACTTCTCGGTGGGAACAGTATATACGTCTATAACGTTATATATCCTAGCCTAAGGCAATCCTAACATCTCGGATGTAATATTTTACTACATTCCTGGCGCGCCGGCCCCTACTTCTCGGTGGGAACATTATATACGTCTATATCGCTATATATCCTAGCCTAAGGCAACCTAACATGTCGAGCGTAATATTTTACAACATTCCTGGCTCGTCGTCTCCTACTTCTCGGTGGGAACATTATATACGTCTATAACGCTATATATCCTAGCCTGAGGCAACTTAACATGTCGAATGTAATATTTTACAACATTCCTGGTGCGTCGGCCCCAACCTCTCGGAGGGAACATTATATAAGTCAATAACGTTATATATCCTAACCTAAGGCAACCTAACATATCGGATGTAATATTTTGCAACATTCCCGGCACTTAGGCCCCTACATTTCGGTGGGAACATTATACACGTCTATAACACTATATATCCTAGCTTAAGGCAACCTAACATGTCGAATGTAATATTTTACAACATTCCCGGCACTTAGGCCCCTACATTTCGGTGGGAACATTATATACGTCTATAACACTATATATCCTAGCTTAAGGCAACCTAACATGTCGAATGTAATATTTTACCCCATTCCTGGCGCGTCGGAAACTTCTTCTCGGTGGGAACAGTATATACGTCTATAACGCTATATATCCTTTTTTTTTGTCGCAGGGAAATCCTCATGGATACCGTGGATTTTTGGGAAATCCGCGGTTATGTCGGACTCTTACCGACTAAAACCCTGCGGTGGTCTTCCTACACTTGTAGCGGGTAGCCGGGAACTCTTTCGAACGCATCCAGCATCCGGCCTCGTGTCTGAGTTCGTTGAACTCTCTGCACACTGCTCGTTCGCGAGTTCATTATTTAAACAGGCAGCGACCGCAACCACCGAGGTCGCTGCCCTCTCCTCGGTCGAGCGCGTGCCGGAGAGACGTGACCCAAATCCTGTCTATCCGGCGCTCGGCGGCTCTTTCTCTATTTCTAGTTTAATTTTTCTGCCTCCTTCCTTCTACGTCGTTTACCTCTTCTCCTGCTTGCGGCATTTCGAGATGGACGGCAGCGGCGAAGCTCCACTCCCCGGTGGGTACTTTGAAGCGACACTCGAGCCGTGATGGACGAGAGTCCCCTACCTTGGAGTGGAACGTGGCAAACGTCTATGACGCCGACCACATAAGACTCGTCGAGCAGAGAGCGTGCTGTCCCTTTCGCGCTCGGCGGCTTCCGTCGCAGCCATTACTTTGTCGCAAAAGAAGGTAACGGCTCGCCAATATCTCTCCCCTTCCAGCATCTTCGGCAGGATGCTGGTCGGCGAGAGATCCGGTCCGATCTCTGCCACGAGAGCGTGGCGCAGCGTTTGCCATGCCGGACAGAGTTCCAGCGTGTGCTGTGCAGAGTCGTCTCCGTCTCCGCAATGGTGACATTCAGCCGTGGCTTCTTTTCCGATCTTGCACAGGTACTGACCGAAGCAACCGTGTCCAGTCAGCATCTGCGTCACTCTGAAGTTGAGCTGCCCTCTCCTGTTTTCTACCCATTTTTCCAAGATGGGTAGAATCGCTCCGACGATCCTGTGATTGGTCGCAGGTGCGAGTTTCTCCTTCCATTTAGAGAAAGTGAAGCGTCTCGCTTCTCTTCTAATCTCGTCCTTCGTCGGAGCGGGTGCACCTTCTTCTTGTACCTGGCGCACTGTACGAAGGGTTTCGTACACTATCAGATCTTCCTGCGCCAGGTATTCCAGTGGTGCGAGACCCGCCAGCATTGTTGCCGCATTCGTAAGAAATCGTGCGATATCATCTTACGATCCGAATGGCTATTCTTCGCCACGCGCTTCGCAGCAGCTGCAGCTTTCTGCCTCCTTTGTTCAGCGCGTCGCTCCATACCGGGGATCCGTAAAGCGCGATGCTCCTTATCACCCCGGCATAAAGTTTCCTTACTTTCTCGTCCGGTCCGTGCAGATTCGGCATGATACGGCTTAGGTAATTCGCCGCAGCATCCAGTCGAACGGCCTGACGAGCGAAGTGGAGACCAAAGATCCATTTATCATCAAGGAGCAGTCCAAGATACTTCATCTCGCTCCCCACTGTAACTTTGGCTGGTCCGATGTTGACCACTTCGTTTCCTCCTAGCGGGTCTCTTCTTCGTCCCTTGAAGCACAGGATTTCAGATTTCTCCGGTGCCATCTGGAGCCCCATCTTCTTGATGGCATTAGCCACGACCGCAACTGCCATTTCGGCCCGGCAAATTGCGCGTTGCCGGCACGTGTCGACTGTCAACACCATCGTGTCATCCGCGTAGCATGTGAGATGCACGCCGGACGGCATTGGCAGCTTCAGGACCGCGTCGTACCCGAGATTCCAGAGAAGCGGTCCGAGGACCGATCCCTGGGGAACGCCGCGATCAATCTTCTTCTTCTCGATTCCGTGCCGGCTATCGTAGAGAATCGCGCGGTCGCTCAGGTAATTTTCCACGACCCTTCGCAGGTATCGGGGAAACCCGTGCTTTTCAAGCGCTCTACGTATCGTACTCCATTCGAGCGAGTTGAACGCATTCTTAATATCTAAAGATATCGCGATTACGACTCTCCCGGCGGCAATCGCGTTTTCGGCGAAACTTTTCACTTGTCGAATCGCGTCAATCGTCGATCGCCCTTCTCGGAAACCGAACTGGTTCTCGGCTAAGTTCGGCCCGGTTCGCGACAGGTGCTCGACGAGGCGGTTGTGGATTATTCTTTCAAATAATTTTCCGATTTCGTCGAGCAAAACTATCGGCCTGTACGCGGCCGGTGAATCCTCCGGTTTTCCCGGCTTTCGGAGCAACACTAATCTGCCAGTTTTCCATTTTGCTGGCAACGTGCCCGTCTTCAAGCATGCTGTAAATAACTTCCGCAATCTTGAATTCAGGACACTGAGTGCCATCAACAAGGCACGGCCGGGAATTCCATCCGGTCCGGGCGCGGTGTTCTTCTTTGTCATGCGCTTTATGGCGCGAGCCATTTCCTCCTCGCTGACGTCGTTGTCCTGCGACCAGATGATCGGGTCGATGTGTTCTGAAATTTGCGAGTTGCTCGCCGAAGCAGATTCTCCCGGTGGGAAGAGCGCGTCAACGACTCGCCTCAAGAAAGGCGTCTCCATCGTCTCCGTTAACGGGGGCGCCCACGGTCGTAATTTATTCTTTACTATCTTGTACGGCCGCCCCCACGGATCCTCACGCAGCGTTTCCAGCAGCCCGTTCCATGCTCGTGCCTTTGACGCTTTTATGGCGGCTTGCAGCTCTATTTTCTTCTCCTTGTAAACTTCATAAAGTTCCGCCTTCCTTTCCGGATCGGGATCCCTCCGTTTCCGGTATCTCGTGTACTGTCTCCGCGCGGTCGTGCTCTCCGCACGGAGATGAGCGATCTCATTGCTCCACCAGTACAAAGGTTTACGCGGAGGATTTGACTTTATTTTCGGCATGCTTGCATTGCATACCGAGGTCAACGTCCTTGTAAACCATTCGGCTTCTCGCTCGACTACGGCCGTTTCGGTCGCCTCGCTCGGCCAGGTAGCGACGAGGGTAGCCGCCATAAACATATCCTCGTCCAACTTTCGCAACGACCATTTATTTTCCTTTCCAGTCGTAGTTTTTCTTCTTTGCATGGTTGACACGTCGATCCTTATGTAGAGATGATCAGATAATGTTTCGGTCGTGTCAACTTTCCAGCCGGTGACTCTTCGGGATGCTGCGTCGTTCGCGAACGAGAGGTTGACCGTGCTCTCGCCCTGCTGACGTACGCACGTACTGGCAGATCCTTGATTCAGCAGCCTGAGATTCGCGGATGCTGCCCAGTCCATCGTCGAGTGTCCGCGCTGGTTCGTTCTGGAGGAGTGCCACATAGTTGCGTGAGCATTAAAATCTCCCAGAACGAATGTTGGACGGGGGGCGTGGCTTCGCACTACCCCCTCCACTTCATCTAAGAGCCGGTCGTAATCTTCCAGTGACCAGCTCGGCGGAGCGTATATTCCGATGACGACGCAGTCCGACCACGATACGGCTACGTAACCACGCCCTTGCGCGATGAGCGTGATCGGACGGATGCGTGTCGCCGTCGTCTGAATAATTGCCACTGTCTTCTCTTTGTTTGCTATCCACGACGGCTTGTCGTGGATAGAATACGGCTCCGCTGCAACGACTAATTCGACTACGCCGCTGTGTAAGCTTTCGAGCATCAAATCTTGTGCTCTCGCGGCGTGATTCAAATTAGCTTGCAGTATTTGTGATTTCGCGTTGAGTATTACGCGATTTCCATTTTCTCCTCGTGGCTAATGGACGCCTTCGGAGATTCACGCGCTTTCTCCACTGCAGGTATAGATTTGGCTGCTGTTGCGGCCTCTTCCTTCTTCTGTGCAGGTACACCTGTCGATTTCGCGCCGGATTTAGCGGCGGTCGCTCTCTCTTTCGTCGCCGGCGGCGAAGCAGAGCAGGCCTTACTACCTGCTCTATGTCCGTGCGGGCGGCCCGCCGATTTGCAAACCGGGCACGTCGGCGACTTCTCTTTGCAATTTGTCGCACGATGTCCCTTTTCGCCGCACCTGTAGCAGGCTTCGGTGCGGTCCACGTTCACTGTGCATTTAGCGATCACGTGGCCGATCGCCCAGCATTTGAAGCAGATTAACTGCCTTTCCTCTATATGTTCGACTCGGACAGACGACTTTTACGTCATAGGTAGTGCAGCCGCCTTGCGCGGCGACTGCCTCGACGATTTCGTCGACCGTTAGAGAGTCTTCCATTCGGAAAACTCTCAAGGCCGCCCGTTTGCATGGGCGCGTGACTTTCACGCCGCACGTCGTCGCGAATAATTGGCTCAGTCTTAGCGCGAGCTTATCCGCTTTTTCCTCCTTACCGTCGCAGCTTATTTCCAAAATAAGTGCGCCGGTTAGCGCCTTTCTGGGCCTTACTTCTTCTATACCCAGTTCTGACAACTTTATATGCTGCCGAGCTGTCGTCATCAGCTCGGCGTAAGTCATACGGCTATCCCTACCTATCGTAATGACGATAGCGGCCGTGCGCGGGTTTTTAGCCAGTTTCGGCTTCTCCTTTGGCACCGGCTTCGCAGTTACTACCTGCGACGGTGCCTTTTTTCCTGCGCTCGAGAGTTTGCTTGCCGCGGTCACTGTCTTTTTCTTTATTTTTCTACCGAGGACTTTCGTCCACGGCGTTTCCATCTTATTCGCACTCGGCACAGCAGTTGTGGTTGCTGCAGGAGATTTCTTAACATTCTCCTTACGCACCTGCTCTTTTTGTATTTCTTCCATCCTCTTCTGGACGGGAGACTTCTTTTTTTCTTCCGCTTTCGCGCCTTTCTTCACCGGTGGAGGGGGCACCGCCTCTCTCTCTCCACGGGACTTTTCCTTCTTCATCGGTTCGGCGTTTCTTTCCGCTTTCGCAGGTTCCTCGCGTCGCGCCGAGTTTCTTGCCGCCGATCGCGGACGCTCCTCCTTGGGAGCGAAGCGTTTCTCCGCCTTCTCCCAAAAGCTCGAGAGTCTTTCATTTATGATTGCCCCGATCTGCTGCATCAGCAGAACGAGACCGCCATCGGGGATGCTGGTAGCTTCCGTCGTCGGTGCGAGCGATTGTGGTCGCGATTTCCCCTCGCTGCGCTTGGCGATTTCCATGTGTTCAATCGCCGGTGGTAATTGGCTGCTTTCCCTGTTTTCCAGGGCGGTCAGCCTCTCCTTTAGAATGGCGTTCTCCTTCTCTAACTTTTCGGCCTTCGCTTTAATAAGGCCAAATTCGGGATCCTCTGCGGATCCTGCGATGGCGCGGCTGGAGCGCAGTCCGGCTTCCGTCGTAGCCGCTCGCAGGATCCTTACGCTTACTCGCATCGTTCTTTTTATTGAACCTTTGAGCTGCGATGACTTCGCAGCTGCGTACTCAATCTTCGAACGCTATATATCCTAGCCTAAGGCAACCTAACATGTCGAATGTAATATTTTACAACATTCCTGGCGCGTCGGCCCCTACTTCTCGGTAGGAACATTATATACGTCTATAACGATACATATCCTAGCCTAAGGCAACCTAACATGTGGAATGTAATATTTTAATACATTCCTGGCACGTCGGCCCCTACTTCTCGGCGGGCACATTATATACGTCTATAACGTTGTATATCCCAACCTAAGCCAATCCTAACATGTCGATTGTAATATTTTAGAACATTCCTGGCGCGTCGGCACCTATTTCTCGGTGGGAACATTATATACGTCTATAACGCTATATATCCTAGCCTACGGCAACCTAACATGTCGAGCGTAATATTTTACAACATTCCTGTCTCGTCGTCTCCTACTTTTCTTTGGGAGCATTATATACGTCTATAACGTTATGTATCCTATCCTAAGCCAACCTAACATGTCTGCCGTAATATTTTACAACATTCCTGGCATGCAAGTCCCTACTTCTCCGTGGTAACATTATATACGTCTATAACGATATATATCCTAGCCTAAGGCAACCTAACATTTCGAATGTAATATTTTACAACATTCCTGGCTCCTCGGACCCTACTTCTCGGTGGGAACATTATATACGTCTATAACGCTATATATCCTGGGCTAAGGCAACCTAATATCTCGGATGTAATATTTGACAACATTCCTGGCGTGTCGGCCCGTACTTCTCGGTGGGAATATCATATACGTCTATAACGTTATATATCCTAGCCTAGGGCAATCCTAACATATCGAGTGTAATATTTTACAACATTCCCGGCACTTGGGCAACTACTTCTCGGTGGGAACGTTATACATGTCTATAACGCTGTATATCCTAGCTTAAGGCAGCCTAACATGTCGAATGTAATATTTTACAACATTCCTGGCGCGTCGGCAACTACTTCTCGATGGGAACAGTAGATACGTCTATAACGTTATATATCCTAACCTAAGGGAACCTAACACCTCGGATGTAATATTTGACAACATTGATGGCGTGTCGGCCCCTATTTCCCGGTGGGAACATTATATACGTCTATAACGCTATATATCCTAGCCTAAGGCAACCTAACATGTCGAGTGTAATATTTTACAACATTCCTGGCACGTCGGCAACTTCTTCTCGGTGGGAACAGTATATACGTCTATAACGCTATATATCCTAGCCTAAGGCAACCTAACCTGTCGAGCGTAATACTTTACAACATTCCCGGCACTTCGGCAACTACTTCTCGGTGGGAACGTTATATACGTCTATAACTCTATATATCCTAGCTTAAGGCAACGTAACATGTCGAATGTAATATTTTACAACATTCCTGGCGCGTCGGCCCCAACTTCTCGGTGGGAACAGTATATACGTCTATAACGTTATATATCCTAGCCTAAGGCAACCTAACATGTCGAATATAATATTTTACAACATTCCTGGCGTGTCGGCCCCTACGTCTCTGTGTGGAACATCATATACATCTATAACGTTATATATCGTAACCTAAGGCAACCTAACCTCTCTACCGTATTATTATACATAATTCCTGGCATGTCGGTCCCTACTTCTCGTTGGGAGCATTATATACGTCTATAACGTTATATATCCTAACCTAAGGCTACCTAACCTCTCTACCGTAATATTTTACAACATTCCTGGAATGTCGGTCCCTACTTCTCGGTTGGAACATTATATACGTCTATAACGTTATATGTCCTATCCTAAGGCAACCTAACATGTTTACCGTAATATTTTACACCATTCCTGGCATGCAAGTCCCTACTTCTCAGTGGTAACATTATATACGTCTATAACGCTATATATCCTAGCCTAAGGCAACCTAACATGTCGAGCGTAATATTTTACAACATTCCTGACACGTCGGCCCCTACTTCTCGGTGGGAACAATATATACTTCTATAACGTTATATATCCTAACCTAAGGCAACATAACATCTATGATGTAATATTTAACAACATTCCTGACGTATCGGCCCCCTACTTCTCGGTGGGAACATTATATACGTCTATAACGTTATATATCCTAACCTAAGGAAACCTAACACCTCGGATGTAATATTTGACAACATTGCTGGCGTGTCGGCTCCTATTTCCCGGTGGGAACATTATATACGTCTATAACGCTATATATCCTAGCCTAAGGCAACCTAACATGCCGAATGTAATATTTCACAACATTCCTGGCGCGTCGGCCACTACTTCTCGGTAGGAACATTATATACGTCTATAACGTTACATATCCTAGCCTAAGGCAACCTAACATGTCGAAAGTAATATTTTACTACATTCCCGGAACTTCGGCCCCTACTTCTCGGTGGGAACGTTATACATGTCTATAACGCTGTATATCCTAGCTTAAGACAGCCTAACATGTCGAATGTAATATTTTACAACATTCCTGGCGCGTCGGCAACTACTTCTCGATGGGAACAGTAGATACGTCTATAACGTTATATATCCTAACCTAAGGGAACCTAACACTTCGGATGTAATATTTGACAACATTGATGGCGTGTCGGCCCCTATTTCCCGTTGGGAACATTATATACGTCTATAACGCTATATATCCTAGCCTAAGGCAACCTAACATGTCGAGTGTAATATTTTACAACATTCCTGGCACGTCGGCAACTTCTTCTCGGTGGGAACAGTATATACGTCTATAACGCTATATATCCTAGCCTAAGGCAACCTAACCTGTCGAGCGTAATACTTTACAACATTCCCGGCACTTCGGCAACTACTTCTCGGTGGGAACGTTATATACGTCTATAACTCTATATATCCTAGCTTAAGGCAACGTAACATGTCGAATGTAATATTTTACAACATTCCTGGCGCGTCGGCCCCAACTTCTCGTTGGGAGCATTATATACGTCTATAACGTTATATATCCTAACCTAAGGCAACCTAACCTCTCTACCGTAATATTTTACAACATTCCTGGAATGTCTGTCCCTACTTCTCGGTGGGAACATTATATACGTCTATTACGTCATATATCATAACCTAAGGCAACCTAACATCTCGAATATAGTATTTTACAACATTCCAGGCGGGACGGAACCTACTTCTCGGTCGGAACAATATATACGTCTATATAGTACTACAACATAACCTATCCCATCTTGCCCCTCGGTGATAATGTTTTACAGAATCCCGGTCGTGTCGGCCCGTACTTCTCGGTGGGGACATTATATACGTCTATTACGTTGTATATATTACCATAAGGCAACCTAACAACTCGAATGTAGTATTTTGCAACATTGCGGGTCGGCCCCTACTTCTCGGTGGGGACATTATATCAGTCTATAACGTTGTATATATTACCATAAGGCAACCTGACATCTCGAATGTAGTATTTTACAACATACCAGGCGGGTCGGCCCCTACTTCTCGGTGGGAACATTATATACGTCTATGTCGTAATATAACCTAACCTAACCCATTTTGGCCCTCAGTGATAATGTGTTACAGAATCCCGGTCGTGTCGGTCCGTACTTCACGATGTGGACATTATATACGTCTATAACGTTATATATCCTAACATAAGGCAATTTAACATCTCGGATGTACTATTTTTCAACATTCCTGGCGGGTCGGCCCCTACTTCTCGGTGGGAACATTATATACGTCTATAACGCTGTATATCCTAACCTAAGGCAACCTAACATGTCGAGCGTAAAATTTTACAACATTCCTGGCGTGTCGGCTAGTGCTTCTCGGTGGGAATATAATATACGTCTATAACGTTATATATCCTCACCTAAGGCAACTTAACATGTCGAGCGTAATATTTTACAACATTCCTGGCACGTCGGCCCCTACTTCTCGGTGGGATCATTATATACGTCTATAACGCTATATATCCTAGCCTAAGGCAACCTAACATGTCGAATGTAATATTTTACAACATTCCTGGCGCTTCGGCCCCTACCTCTCGGTGGGAACATTATATACGTCTATATAGCTGTATATCCTAGCTTAAGGCAACCTAACGTGTCGAGAGTAATATTTTACACCATTCCTGGCATGCAAGTCCCTACTTCTCCGTGGTAACATTATATACGTCTATAACGTTATATATCCTAGCCTAAGGCAACCTAACATCTCGCATGTAATATTTTACTACATACCTGGAACGTCGGCCCCTACTTCCCGGTGGGAACATTATATACGTCTATAACGCTATATATCCTAGCCTAAGGCAACCTAACATGTCGAATGTAATATTTTACAACATTCCTGGCGCGTCGGCCCCTACTTCTTGGTGGGAACATTATATAAGTCAATAACGTTATATATCCTAACATAAGGCAACTTACCATCTCGGATGTAATATTTAACTACATTCCTGGCACGTCGGCCCATACGTCTCGGTGGGAATATTATATAAGTCAATAACGTTATATGTCGTAACACAAGGCATCCTAACATCTCGGATGTAATATTTAACTACATACCTAGCACGTCGGGCCCTACTTCTCGGTGGGAACATTATATACGTCTATAACGCTATATGTCCTATCCTAAGGCAACCTAACATGTCTACCGTAATATTTGACAACATTCCTGGCGTGTCGGCACGTACTTCTCGGTGGGAGTATCATATACGTCTATAACGTTATATATTCTAGCCTAGGGCAATCCTAACATGTCGAGTGTAATATTTTACAACAATCCCGGCACTTCGGCAACTACTTCTCGGTGGGAACGTTATATACGTCTATAACGCTATATATCCTTGCTTAAGGCAACGTAACATGTCGAATGTAATATTTTACAACATTCCTGGCGCGTCGGCCCCAACTTCTCGGTGGGAACAGTATATACGTCTACAACGCTATATATCCTAGCCTAAGGCAACCTAACATGTCGAGCGTAATATTTTACAACATTCCTGACACGTCGGCCCCTACTTCTCGGTGGGAACAATATATACGTCTATAACGTTATATATCCTAACCTAAGGCAACCTAACATCTATGATGTAATATTTAACAACATTCCTGACGTATCGGCCCCCTACTTCTCGGTGGGAACATTATATACGTCTATAACGTTATATATCCTAACCTAAGGGATCATAACACCTCGGATGTAATATTTGACAACATTGCTGGCGTGTCGGCTCCTATTTCCCGGTGGGAACATTATATACGTCTATAACGCTATATATCCTAGCCTAAGGCAACCTAACATGTCGAATGTAATATTTTACAACATTCCTGGAGCATCGGTAACTACTTCTCGGTGGGAACAGTATATACGTCTATAACGATATATATCCTAACCTAAGGAACCCTAACACCTCGGATGTAATGTTTTACAACATTCCTCGCGTGTTGGCCCCTATTTCTCGGTGGGAATATCATATACGTCTATAACGCTATATATCCTAGCCTAGGGCAATCCTAACATGTCAAATGTAATATTTTACAACATTCCTCACGTGCCGGCCCCAATTTCTCGGTGAGAACATTATATACGTCTATAACGCTATATATCCTAGCCTAAGGCAACCTAACATGTCGAATGTAATATTTTACAACATTCCTGGCGCGTCGGCAACTTCTTCTCGGTGGGAACAGTATATACGTCTATAGCGCGATATATCCTAGCCTAAGGCAATCCTAACATGTCGAATGTAATATTTTCCAACATTCCTGGCGCGTCGGCCCCTACTTCTCGGTGGGAACAATATATACGTCTATAACGTTATATATCCTAACCTAAGGCAACCTAACATCTATGATGTAATATTTTACAACATTCCCGGCACTTCGGCCCCTACTTCTCGGTGGGAACATTATATATGTCTATAACGTTATATATCCTAACCTAAGGGAACCTAACACATCGGATGTAATATTTGACAACATTGCTGGCGTGTCGGCCCCTATTTCCCGGTGGGAACATTATATACGTCTATAACGCTATATATCCTAGCCTAAGGCAACCTAACATGTCGAATGTAATATTTTAATACATTCCTGGCACGTCGGCCCCAATTTCTCGGTGGGAACATTATATACGTCTATAACGCTATATATCCTAGCCTAAGGCAGCCTACCATGTCGAATGTAATATTTTACAACATTCCTGGCGCGTCGGCAACTACTTCTCTATGGGAACAGTATATACGTCTATAAAGCTATATATCCTAGCCTAAGGCAACCTAACCTGTCGAGCGTAATACTTTACAACATTCCTGACACGTCGGCCCCTACTTCTCGGTGGGAACATTATATACGTCTATAACGCTATATATCCTAACCTAAGGGAACCTAACACATCGGATGTAATATTTTACAACATTCCTGGCGTGTCGGCCCCTACTTCTTGGTGGGAACATTATATAAGTCAATAAAGTTATATGTCCTAACATAAGGCAGCGTAACATCTCGGATGTAATATTTAACTACATACCTGGCACGTCGGCCCCTACTTCTCGGTGGGAAAATTATATACGTCTATAACGCTATATATCCTGGGCTAAGGCAACCTAACATCTCGGATGTAATATTTGACAACATTCCTGGCGTGTCGGCCCGTACTTCTCGGTGGGCATATCATTTACGTCTATAACGTTATATATCCTAGCCTAGGGCAATCCTAACATGTCGAGTGTAATATTTTACAACATTCCCGGCACTTCGGCCCCTACTTCTCGGTGGGAACATTATATATGTCTATAACGTTATATATCCTAACCTAAGGGAACCTAACACATCGGATGTAATATTTGACAACATTGCTGGCGTGTCGGCCCCTATTTCCCGGTGGGAACAGTATATACGTCTATAACGCTATATATCCTAGCCTAAGGCAACCTAACCTGTCGAGCGTAATACTTTACAACATTCCCGGCACTTCGGCAACTACTTCTCGGTGGGAACGTTATATACGTCTATAACTCTATATATCCTAGCTTAAGGCAACGTAACATGTCGAATGTAATATTTTACAACATTCCTGGCGCGTCGGCCCCAACTTCTCGTTGGGAGCATTATATACGTCTATAACGTTATATATCCTAACCTAAGGCAACCTAACCTCTCTACCGTAATATTTTACAACATTCCTGGAATGTCTGTCCCTACTTCTCGGTGGGAACATTATATACGTCTATTACGTCATATATCATAACCTAAGGCAACCTAACATCTCGAATATAGTATTTTACAACATTCCAGGCGGGACGGAACCTACTTCTCGGTCGGAACAATATATACGTCTATATAGTACTACAACATAACCTATCCCATCTTGCCCCTCGGTGATAATGTTTTACAGAATCCCGGTCGTGTCGGCCCGTACTTCTCGGTGGGGACATTATATACGTCTATTACGTTGTATATATTACCATAAGGCAACCTAACAACTCGAATGTAGTATTTTGCAACATTGCGGGTCGGCCCCTACTTCTCGGTGGGGACATTATATCCGTCTATAACGTTGTATATATTACCATAAGGCAACCTGACATCTCGAATGTAGTATTTTACAACATACCAGGCGGGTCGGCCCCTACTTCTCGGTGGGAACATTATATACGTCTATGTCGTAATATAACCTAACCTAACCCATTTTGGCCCTCAGTGATAATGTGTTACAGAATCCCGGTCGTGTCGGTCCGTACTTCACGATGTGGACATTATATACGTCTATAACGTTATATATCCTAACATAAGGCAATTTAACATCTCGGATGTACTATTTTTCAACATTCCTGGCGGGTCGGCCCCTACTTCTCGGTGGGAACATTATATACGTCTATAACGCTGTATATCCTAACCTAAGGCAACCTAACATGTCGAGCGTAAAATTTTACAACATTCCTGGCGTGTCGGCTAGTGCTTCTCGGTGGGAATATAATATACGTCTATAACGTTATATATCCTCACCTAAGGCAACTTAACATGTCGAGCGTAATATTTTACAACATTCCTGGCACGTCGGCCCCTACTTCTCGGTGGGATCATTATATACGTCTATAACGCTATATATCCTAGCCTAAGGCAACCTAACATGTCGAATGTAATATTTTACAACATTCCTGGCGCTTCGGCCCCTACCTCTCGGTGGGAACATTATATACGTCTATATAGCTGTATATCCTAGCTTAAGGCAACCTAACGTGTCGAGAGTAATATTTTACACCATTCCTGGCATGCAAGTCCCTACTTCTCCGTGGTAACATTATATACGTCTATAACGTTATATATCCTAGCCTAAGGCAACCTAACATCTCGCATGTAATATTTTACTACATACCTGGAACGTCGGCCCCTACTTCCCGGTGGGAACATTATATACGTCTATAACGCTATATATCCTAGCCTAAGGCAACCTAACATGTCGAATGTAATATTTTACAACATTCCTGGCGCGTCGGCCCCTACTTCTTGGTGGGAACATTATATAAGTCAATAACGTTATATATCCTAACATAAGGCAACTTAACATCTCGGATGTAATATTTAACTACATTCCTGGCACGTCGGCCCATACGTCTCGGTGGGAATATTATATAAGTCAATAACGTTATATGTCGTAACACAAGGCATCCTAACATCTCGGATGTAATATTTAACTACATACCTAGCACGTCGGGCCCTACTTCTCGGTGGGAACATTATATACGTCTATAACGCTATATGTCCTATCCTAAGGCAACCTAACATGTCTACCGTAATATTTGACAACATTCCTGGCGTGTCGGCACGTACTTCTCGGTGGGAGTATCATATACGTCTATAACGTTATATATTCTAGCCTAGGGCAATCCTAACATGTCGAGTGTAATATTTTACAACAATCCCGGCACTTCGGCAACTACTTCTCGGTGGGAACGTTATATACGTCTATAACGCTATATATCCTTGCTTAAGGCAACGTAACATGTCGAATGTAATATTTTACAACATTCCTGGCGCGTCGGCCCCAACTTCTCGGTGGGAACAGTATATACGTCTACAACGCTATATATCCTAGCCTAAGGCAACCTAACATGTCGAGCGTAATATTTTACAACATTCCTGACACGTCGGCCCCTACTTCTCGGTGGGAACAATATATACGTCTATAACGTTATATATCCTAACCTAAGGCAACCTAACATCTATGATGTAATATTTAACAACATTCCTGACGTATCGGCCCCCTACTTCTCGGTGGGAACATTATATACGTCTATAACGTTATATATCCTAACCTAAGGGATCATAACACCTCGGATGTAATATTTGACAACATTGCTGGCGTGTCGGCTCCTATTTCCCGGTGGGAACATTATATACGTCTATAACGCTATATATCCTAGCCTAAGGCAACCTAACATGTCGAATGTAATATTTTACAACATTCCTGGAGCATCGGTAACTACTTCTCGGTGGGAACAGTATATACGTCTATAACGTTATATATCCTAACCTAAGGAACCCTAACACCTCGGATGTAATGTTTTACAACATTCCTCGCGTGTTGGCCCCTATTTCTCGGTGGGAATATCATATACGTCTATAACGCTATATATCCTAGCCTAGGGCAATCCTAACATGTCAAATGTAATATTTTACAACATTCCTCACGTGCCGGCCCCAATTTCTCGGTGAGAACATTATATACGTCTATAACGCTATATATCCTAGCCTAAGGCAACCTAACATGTCGAATGTAATATTTTACAACATTCCTGGCGCGTCGGCAACTTCTTCTCGGTGGGAACAGTATATACGTCTATAGCGCGATATATCCTAGCCTAAGGCAATCCTAACATGTCGAATGTAATATTTTACAACATTCCTGGCGCGTCGGCCCCTACTTCTCGGTGGGAACAATATATACGTCTATAACGTTATATATCCTAGCCTAGGGCAATCCTAACATGTCGAGTGTAATATTTTACAACATTCCCGGCACTTCGGCCCCTACTTCTCGGTGGGAACATTATATATGTCTATAACGTTATATATCCTAACCTAAGGGAACCTAACACATCGGATGTAATATTTGACAACATTGCTGGCGTGTCGGCCCCTATTTCCCGGTGGGAACATTATATACGTCTATAACGCTATATATCCTAGCCTAAGGCAACCTAACATGTCGAATGTAATATTTTAATACATTCCTGGCACGTCGGCCCCAATTTCTCGGTGGGAACATTATATACGTCTATAACGCTATATATCCTAGCCTAAGGCAGCCTACCATGTCGAATGTAATATTTTACAACATTCCTGGCGCGTCGGCAACTACTTCTCGATGGGAACAGTATATACGTCTATAAAGCTATATATCCTAGCCTAAGGCAACCTAACCTGTCGAGCGTAATACTTTACAACATTCCTGACACGTCGGACCCTACTTCTCGGTGGGAACATTATATACGTCTATAACGCTATATATCCTAACCTAAGGGAACCTAACACATCGGATGTAATATTTTACAACATTCCTGGCGTGTCGGCCCCTACTTCTTGGTGGGAACATTATATAAGACAATAACGTTATATGTCCTAACATAAGGCAGCCCAACATCTCGGATGTAATATTTAACTACATACCTGGCACGTCGGCCCCTACTTCTCGGTGGGAAAATTATATACGTCTATAACGCTATATATCCTGGGCTAAGGCAACCTAACATCTCGGATGTAATATTTGACAACATTCCTGGCGTGTCGGCCCGTACTTCTAGGTGGGAGTATCATATACGTCTATAACGTTATATATCCTAGCCTAGGGCAATCCTAACATGTCGAGTGTAATATTTTACAACATTCACGGCACTTCGGCAACTACTTCTCGGTGGGAACGTTATATACGTCTATAACGCTATATATCCTTGCTTAAGGCAACGTAACATGTCGAATGTAATATTTTACAACATTCCTGGCGCGTCGGCCCCAACTTCTCGGTGGGAACAGTATATACGTCTATAACGCTATATATCCTAGCCTAAGGCAACCTAACATGTCGAGCGTAATATTTTACAACATTCCTGACACGTCGGCCCCTACTTCTCGGTGGGAACAATATATACGTCTATAACGTTATATATCCTAACCTAAGGCAACATAACATCTATGATGTAATATTTAACAACATTCCTGACGTATCGGCCCCCTACTTCTCGGTGGGAACATTATATACGTCTATAACGTTATATATCCTAACCTAAGGAAACCTAACACCTCGGATGTAATATTTGACAACATTGCTGGCGTGTCGGCTCCTATTTCCCGGTGGGAACATTATATACGTCTATAACGCTATATATCCTAGCCTAAGGCAACCTAACATGCCGAATGTAATATTTCACAACATTCCTGGCGCGTCGGCCACTACTTCTCGGTAGGAACATTATATACGTCTATAACGTTACATATCCTAGCCTAAGGCAACCTAACATGTCGAATGTAATATTTTACAACATCCCCGGCACTTCGACCCCTACTTCTCGGTGGGAACATTATATACGTCTATAACGTTATATATCCTAACCTAAGGGAACCTAGCACATCGGATGTAATATTTTACAACATTCCTGGCGTGTCGGACCCTATTTCTCGGTGGGAACATTATATACGTCTATAACGCTATATATCCTAGCCTAAGGCAACCTAACATGTCGAATATAATATTTTACAACATTCCTGGCGTGTCGGCCCCTACTTCTCGGTGGGAACATTATATATGTCTTTAACGTTACATATCCTAGCCTAAGGCAACCTAACATGTCGAATGTAATATTTTACTACATTCCCGGAACTTCGGCCCCTACTTCTCGGTGGGAACGTTATACATGTCTATAACGCTGTATATCCTAGCTTAAGGCAGCCTAACATGTCGAATGTAATATTTTACAACATTCCTGGCGCGTCGGCAACTACTTCTCGATGGGAACAGTAGATACGTCTATAACGTTATATATCCTAACCTAAGGGAACCTAACACCTCGGATGTAATATTTGACAACATTGATGGCGTGTCGGCCCCTATTTCCCGGTGGGAACATTATATACGTCTATAACGCTATATATCCTAGCCTAAGGCAACCTAACATGTCGAGTGTAATATTTTACAACATTCCTGGCACGTCGGCAACTTCTTCTCGGTGGGAACAGTATATACGTCTATAACGCTATATATCCTAGCCTAAGGCAACCTAACCTGTCGAGCGTAATACTTTACAACATTCCCGGCACTTCGGCAACTACTTCTCGGTGGGAACGTTATATACGTCTATAACTCTATATATCCTAGCTTAAGGCAACGTAACATGTCGAATGTAATATTTTACAACATTCCTGGCGCGTCGGCCCCAACTTCTCGTTGGGAGCATTATATACGTCTATAACGTTATATATCCTAACCTAAGGCAACCTAACCTCTCTACCGTAATATTTTACAACATTCCTGGAATGTCTGTCCCTACTTTTCGGTGGGAACATTATATACGTCTATTACGTTATATATCATAACCTAAGGCAACCTAACATCTCGAATATAGTATTTTACAACATTCCAGGCGGGACGGAACCTACTTCTCGGTGGGAACAATATATACGTCTATATAGTACTACAACATAACCTAACCCATCTTGCCCCTCGGTGATAATGTTTTACAGAATCCCGGTCGTGTCGGCCCGTACTTCTCGGTGGGGACATTATATACGTCTATTACGTTGTATATATTACCATAAGGCAACCTAACAACTCGAATGTAGTATTTTACAACATTGCGGGTCGGCCCCTACTTCTCGGTGGGGACATTATATCCGTCTATAACGTTGTATATATTACCATAAGGCAACCTGACATCTCGAATGTAGTATTTTACAACATACCAGGCGGGTCGGCCCCTACTTCTCGGTGGGAACATTATATACGTCTATGTCGTAATATAACCTAACCTAACCCATTTTGGCCCTCAGTGATAATGTGTTACAGAATCCCGGTCGTGTCGGTCCGTACTTCACGATGTGGACATTATATATGTCTATAACGTTATATATCCTAACATAAGGCAATTTAACATCTCGGATGTACTATTTTTCAACATTCCTGTCGGGTCGGCCCCTACTTCTCGGTGGGAACATTATATACGTCTATAACGTTGTATATCCTAACCTAAGGCAACCTAACATGTCGAGCGTAAAATTTTACAACATTCCTGGCGTGTCGGCTAGTGCTTCTCGGTGGGATCATTATATACGTCTATAACGCTATATATCCTAGCTTAAGGCAACCTAACATGTCGAATGTAATATTTTACAACATTCCTGGCGCGTCGGCACCGACTTCTCGGTGGGAACAATATATACGTCTATAAAGTTATATATCTTAACCTAAGGCAACCTAATATCTCTACCGTCATATATTTAAACATTCCCGGCGCGTCGGCCCCCACTTCTCGGTGGGAACATTACATACGTCTATAACGCTATATATCCTAGCCTATTGTAACATAACATCTCGGATGTATTATTTTACAACATTCCTGGCTCGTTGGCCCCTACTTCTCTGTGGTAACATTATATACGTCTATAACGCTATATATCCTAGCCTAAGGCAACCTAACATTTCGAATGTAATATTTTACAACATTCCTGGCTCCTCGGACCCTACTTCTCGGTGGGAACAATATATACGTCTATAACGCTATATATCCTAGCCTAAGGGAACCTAACATGTCGAATGTAATATTTTACACCATTCCTGGCGCGTCGGCACCTACTTCTCGCTGGGAACAGTATATACGTCTATAACGTTATATATCCTAATCTAAGGCAACCTAGCATCTCGGGTGTAATATTTTACTACATTCCTGGCACGTCGGCCCGTACCTATCGTCGGGAACATTATATAAGTCAATAACGTTATATATCCTAACCTAAGGGAACCTAACATCTCGGATGTAACATTTGACAACATTCCTGGCGTGTCGGCCCGTACTTCTCGGTGGGAATATCATATACGTCTATAACGTTATATATCCTATCCTAAGGCAATCCTAACATGTCGAATCTAATATTTTACAGCATTCCTGGCGCGTCGGCCCCTACTTCTCGGTGGGAACATTATATAAGTCAATAACTTTATATATCATAACCAAAGGCAACCTAACAACTCGGATGTAAACTTCTACTACATTCCTGGCGCGCCGGCCCCTACTTCTCGGTGGGAACATTATATACGTCTATAACGCTGTATATCCTAGCCGAAGGCAACCTAACATGTCGAATGTAATATTTTACAACATTCCTGGCACGTCGGCCCCTACTTCTCGGCGGGCACATTATATACGTTTATAACGTTGTATATCCCAACCTAAGCCAATCCTAACATGTCGATTGTAATATTTTAGAACATTACTGGCGCGTCGGCACCTATTTCTCGGTGGGAACATTATATACGTCTATAACGCTATATATCCTAGCCTACGGCAACCTAACATGTCGAGCGTAATATTTTACAACATTCCTGTCTCGTCGGCTCCTACTTTTCTTTGGGAGCATTATATACGTCTATAACGTTATGTATCCTATCCTAAGCCAACCTAACATGTCTGCCGTAATATTTTACAACATTCCTGGCATGCAAGTCCCTACTTCTCCGTGGTAACATTATATACGTCTATAACGTTATATATCCTAGCCTAAGGCAACCTAACATTTCGGATGTAATACTTTACTACATTCCTGGCACGTTGGCCCCTACTTCTCTGTGGTAACATTATATACGTCTATAACGCTATATATCCTAGCCTAAGGCAACCTAACATTTCGAATGTAATATTTTACAACATTCCATGCGCTTCGGCCCCTACGTCTCGGTGGGAACATTATGTACGTCTATAACGTTATATATCCTAACCTAAGGCAACCTAACGTCGCTACCGTAATATTTTGCAACATTCCTGGCATGCGAGTGCCTAGTTCTCTGTGATAACATTATATACGTCTATAACGTTCTATATCCTAACCTAAGGCAACCTAACATCTCGGATGTAATATTTTACAACATTCCTGGCTCGTTGGCCCCTACTTCTCTGTGGTAACATTATATACGTCTATAACGCTATATATCCTAGCCTAAGGCAACCTAACATGACGAATGTAATATTTTACAACATTCCTGGCGCGTCGGCCCCTATTTCTCGGTGGGAACATTATATAAGTCTATAACGTTATATATCCTAACCTAAGGAACCTAACATCTCGGTTGTAGTATTTTACTACATTCCTGGCCCGTCGGAACCTACTTCTTGGTGGTAACATTATATTCGTCTGTAACGTTATTTATCGTAGCCTGAGGCAACCTAACATGTCGAGCGTAATATTTTACAACATTCCTGGCTCGTCGGCCCCTACTTTTCGGTGGAAACATTATGTACGTCTCTAACGTTATATATCCTAATCTAAGGGAACCTAACATCTCGGATGTAATATCTTACCACATTCCTGGCTCGTTGGCGCCTACTTCACGGTGGCAACATTATATACGTCTATAATGTTACATATCGTAGCCTAAGGCAGCCTACCATGTCGAATGTAATACTTTACAACATTCCTGGCGCGTCGGCTCCTACTTCTCGGTGGGAACAGTATATATGCCTATAACGTTATATATCCTAAACTAAGGCAACCTATCATCTCTACCGTAATATTTCACAACATTCCTGGCATGCAAGTCCCTAGTTCTCTGTGGTAACATTATATACGTCTATAACGTTATATATCCTAATCTAAGGCAACCTAACATCTCTACCGTAATATTTAACAATATTCCTGGCGCGTCGGCACCTCCTTCTCGGTAGGAACAGTATATACGTCTATAATGCTCTATATCCTAGCCTAAGGCAACTTAACGTGTCGAGCGTAATATTTTACAACATTCTTGGCTCGTCGACTCTTACTTCTCGGTGGGAACATTATATACGTCTATAACGTGTAGTAAGGCGTAATGTGAGGAATACAAAATAATAAACATAAAAAGAGATATATTTTAAAAGGTACATAAGGTATAATAAACAAACTAAGGAACTGCGACTCCTCGCGAATCTCACTGAAATGCAACTGCTGTTCTTCCCCGTTCTGCAAACAGCCGAACGTCGCTGAACAGCCGACGATCGTTTTGCGTTCGACGCAATTCGCGAAGACAGGCGTGTCTTCGACTATAAACGTTATATATCCTATCCTAAGGCAACCTGACATGTCTACCGTAATATTTTACATCATTCCTGGCATGCAAGTCGCTA
The DNA here is from genome assembly GCA_963969225.1 of Xylocopa violacea. Lineage (NCBI taxonomy): Eukaryota > Metazoa > Arthropoda > Insecta > Hymenoptera > Apidae > Xylocopa > Xylocopa violacea. The sequence continues at coordinate 4,645,507 of CAXAJV010000835.1, forward strand.
CTTCTCCGTGGTAACATTATATACGTCTATAACGTTATATATCCTAGCCTGAGGCAACCTAACATGGTTAATGTAACATTTTACCCCATTCCTGGCTCGTTGGCACCTTCTTCTCGGTGGGAACATTATATACGTCTATAACGTTATATATCCTAGCCTAAGGTAACCTAACATGTCGAATGTAATATTTTACAACATTCTCGGCGCTTCGGACCCTACTTCATGGTGGGAACATTATATACTTCTATAACGCTATATATCCTAACCTAAGGCAACCTAACATGTCGAGCGTAATATTTTACAACATTCCTGGATCGTCGGCCCCTACTTCTCGGTGGGAACATTATATACGTCTATAACGCTACATATCCTAGCCTAAGGCAACCTAACATGTCGAATGTAATATTTTACAACATTCCCGGAACTTCGGCCCCTACTTCTCGGTGGGAACGTTATATACGTCTATAACGCTATATATCCTAGCCTAAGGCAACCTAACATATCGAGCGTAATATTTTACAACATTCTTGGCTCGTCGGCTCCTACTTCTCGGTGGGAACATTATATACGTCTATAACGTTATATGTCCTATCCTAAGGCAACCTAACATGTCTACCGTAATATTTTACACCATTCCTGGCATGCAAGTCCCTACTTCTCCGTGGTAACATTATATACGTCTATAACGTTATATATCCTAGCCTAAGGCAACCTAACATTTCGGATGTAATATTTTACTACATTCATGGCGCGCCGGCCCCTGCTTCTCGGTGGTAACATTATATACGTCTATATCGTTACATATCCTAGCCTAAGGCAGCCTAACATGTCGAGCGTAATATTTTACAACATTGCTGGCTCGTCGGCTCCTACTTCTCGGTGGGAACATTATATACGTCTATAACGATGTATATCCTAACCTAAGGCAAACTAACATGTCGAGCGTAAAATTTTACAACATTCCTGGCGTGTCGGCTTGTGCTTCTCGGTGGGAATATCATATACGTCTATAACGCTATATATCCTAGCTTAAGGCAACCTAACATGTCGAATGTAATATTTTACAACATTTCTGGCGCGTCGGCAACTACTTCTCGATGGGAACAGTATATACGTCTATAACGCTACATATCCTAGCCTAAGGCAACCTAGCATGTCGAGCGTAACATTTTACAACATTCCTGACGTGTCGGCCCCCTACTTCTCGGTGGGAACATTATATACGTCTATAACGTTATATATCCTAACCTAAGGGAACCTAACACCTCGGATGTAATATTTGACAACATTGCTGGCGTGTCGGCCCCTATTTCCCGGTGGGAACATGATATACGTCTATAACGCTATATATCCTAGCCTAAGGTAAACGAACATGTCGAATGTAATATTTTACAACATTCCTGGCATGTCGGTCCCTACTTCTCGGTGGGAATATTCTATACGTCTATAACGTTGTATATCCTAGCCTAAGGCAACCTAACATGTCGAATGTAGTATTTTGAAACATCCCTGGCGCGCCGGCCCCTATTTCTCGGTGCGAACATTATATAAGTCAATAACGTTATATATCCTAACCTATGGGAACCTAACATCTCGGATGTAATATTCGACGACATTCGTGCCCTGTCGGCACGTACTTCTCGGTGGGAACATTATATACGTCTATAACGTTATATATCCTAACCTAAGGTTACTTAACATCTCGGATGTAATATTTTACTACATTACTGGCGAGCCGGCCGCTACTTCTCGGTGGGAACATTATATACGTCTATATCGCTATATATCCTAGTCTAAGGCAACCTAACATCTCGCATGTAACATTTGACGACATTCCTGGCCTGTCGGCTCCAACCTCTCGGTGGGAACATTATATACGTCTATAACGTCATATATCCTAGCCTAAGGCATCCTAACATGTCGAATGTAGTATTTTACAACATTCCTGGCGCGCCGACCCCTACTTCTCGGTGGGAACATTATATACGTCTATAGCGTTATATATCCCAGCCTAAGGCAATCCTAACATGTCGATTGTAATATTTTACAACATTCCTAGCTCGTCGGCCCCTACTTCGCGGTGGGAACATTATATGCGTCTATATCGCTATATATCCTAGCCTAAGGCAACCTAACATCTCGGATGTAATATTTAACGACATTCCTGGCCTGTCGGCCCGTACTTCTCGGTGGGAATATCGTATACGTCTATAACGTTATATATCCTAGCCTAAGGCAATCCTAACACGTCGAATGTAATATTTTATAACATCCCTGGCGTGTCGGCCCGTACTTCTCGGTGGGTACATTATATACGTCTATAACGTTGTATATCATTACCTAACGCAACCAAACATCTGAGATGTAATATTTTACAACATTCCTGGCATGTCGGTCCCTACGTCTCGGTGGGAACATTATATACGTCTGTAACGTTATATATCATAACCTAAGGCAACCTTTCCTCTCTACCGTAATATTTTACAACATTCCTGGCGCTACGGCGCCTACTTCCCGAAGGGGACATTATATACGTCTATAACGTTGTATATCCTAACCTAAGGGAACCTAACACCTCGGGTGTAATATTTTACAACATTCCTGACGCGTCGGCCCCTATTTCTCGGTGGGAACATTATATACGTCTATAACGTTATATATCCTACCCTAACGCAACCTAATATCTGGGATGTAATATTTTACAACATTCCTGGCATGTCGGTACCTACTTCTCGGTGGGAATATTCTATACGTCTATGACGTTGTATATCCTAACCTAAGGGAACCTAACATTTCCGGTGTAATATTTTAGAACATTCCTGACGCGTCGGCCCCTATTTCTGGGTGGGACATTATATACGTCTATAACGTTATATATCCTATCCTCAGGCAACCTAACATGTCGAATGTAATATTTTACTACATTCCTGGCGTGTCGTCGCCTACTTCTCGATGGGGACAGTATATACATCTATAACGTTGTATATCCTAACGTAAGGCAAGATAACCTCTGTACCGTTATATTTTACAGCATTCCTGGCGTGACGGCGCCTACTTCTCGATGGGGACATTATATAATTCTATAACGTTATATAACATTACCTAAAGCAAACTAACATCTCTGCCGTAATATTTTACAACATTCCTGGCGTGACGGGTCTTACTTCCCGATGGGGAGATTATATACGTCTATAACGTTGTATATGCTAACCTAACGCAACCTAACATCTGGGATGTAATATTTTACAACATTCCTGGCTTGTCGGACCCTACGTCTCGGTGGGAACATTATATACGTCTATAACGATTTACATCCTAACCTAAAGCAACCTAACATCACGGATGTAATATTTTACAACATTCGTGTCATGTGGGACCCTACGTCTCGGTGGGAACATTATATACGTCTATAACGTTATATATCCTAACCTAACGCAACCTAATATCTGGGATGTAATATTTTACAACATTCCTGGCATGTCGGTACCTACTTCTCGGTGGGAATATTCTATACGTCTATGACGTTGTATATCCTAACCTAAGGGAACCTAACATTTCCGGTGTAATATTTTAGAACATTCCTGACGCGTCGGCCCCTATTTCTGGGTGGGACATTATATACGTCTATAACGTTATATATCCTTTCCTCAGGCAACCTAACATGTCGAATGTAATATTTTACTACATTCCTGGCGTGTCGTCGCCAACTTCTCGATGGGGACAGTATATACATCTATAACGTTGTATATCCTATCCTAAGGCAACCTAACATCTCGGATGTAATATTTTACCAAATTCCTGGCATGTCGGTCCCTACTTCTAGGTGGAAACATTGTATACGTCTATAACGATATATATCCTAGCCTAAGGCAACCTAACATCTCGGATGTAACATTTTACAACATTCCTGGCATGTCGGTCCCTACTTCTCGGTGGGAACATTTTATACGTCTATAACGTTATATATCCTAACGTAAGGCAACATAACATCTCGGATGTAATATTTTACAACACTCCTGGCATGTCGGTCCCTACGTCTCGGTGGGATCATTATATACGTCTATAACGATATATATCCTAACCTAGGGCAACCTAACATCTCGGATGTAATAGTTGACAACATTCCTGACGCGTCGGCCCCTATTTCTCGTTGGGAACTTTATATACGTCTATAACGTTATATATCCTAGCCTAAGGCGACCAAACATGTCGAATGTAATATTTTACATCATTCCCGCCGTGTCGGCCCGTAGTTCTCGGTGTTAACATTACATACGACTATAACGGTATATATCCTAGCCTAAGGCAACCTGACATATCGGATGTAATATTTTACAGCATTCCTGGCGTGTCGTCGCCTGCTTCTCGATGGGGACATTATATACATCTATAACGTTGTATATCCTAACCTAACGCAACATAACATCTCGGATGTAATATTTTACATCATTCCTGGCGCTTCGGCTGCTACTTTTCGGTGGGAACATTCTATACGTCTATAACGTTGTATATCCTATCCTAAGGGAACCTAACATCTCGGGTGTAATATTTTACAACATTCCTGACGCGTCGGCCCCTATTTCTCGGTGGGAACATTCTATACGTCTATAACGTTGTATATCCTAACCTAAGGGAACCTAACATCTCGTGTGTAATATTTTAGTACATTCCTGACGCGTCGGCCCCTATTTCTAGGTGGGAACATTCTATACGTCTATAACGTTGTATATCCTAACCTAAGGGAACCTAACATCTCGTGTGTAGTATTTTAGAACATTCCTGACGCGTCGGCCCCTATTTCTCGGTGGGAACATTCTATACGTCTATAACGTTGTACATCCTAACCAAAGGGAACCTAACATCTCGGGTGTAATAATTTAGAACATTACTGACGCGTCGGTCCCTATTTCCCGGTGGGAACATTATATACGTCTATAACGTTATATATCCTAGCCTAAGGCATCCTAACATCTCGGATGTAATATTTTACAACATTCCTGGCGTGTCGTCGCCTACTTCTCGATGGGGACATTATATACATCTATAACGTTGTATATCCTACCCTAAGGCAACCTAACATCTCGGATGTAATATTTTACAACATTCCTGGCATGTCGGTCCCTACTTCCCGGTGGGAATATTCTATACGTCTATAACGTTGTATATCCTACCCTAAGGGAACCTAACATCTCGTGTGTAATATTTTACAACATTCCTGACGCGTCGGCCCCTATTTCTCTGTGGGAACATTCTATACGTCTATAACGTTGTATATCCTAACGAAAGGAAACCTAACATCTCGGGTGTAATATTTTAGAACATTCCTGACGCGTCGGTCCCTATTTCTCGGTGGGAACATTATATACGTCTATAACGTTATATATCCTAGCCTAAGGCAACCTAACTTGTCGAATGTAATATTTTACAACATTCCTGGCGTGTCGTCGCCTACTTCTCGATGGGGACATTATATACATCTATAACGTTGTATATCCTACCCTAAGGCAACCTAACATCTCGGATGTAATATTTTACAACATTCCTGGCATGTCGGTCCCTACTTCTCGGTGGGAACATTCTATACATCTATAACGTTGTATATCCTAACCTAACGCAACCTAACATCTGGGATGTAATATTTTACAACATTCCTGGCGTGTCGTCGCCTGCTTCTCGAAGGGGACATTATATACGTCTATAACGTTATATATCCTAGCCTAAGGCAACCTAACATCTCGGATGTAATGTTTTACAATATTCCTGGCGCGTCGGGAACTACTTCTCGGTGGGAACAGTATATACATATATAACGTTATATATCCTAACCTAAGGCAACTTAACATGTCGAATGTAATATTTATCCACACTCCTGGCTCGTTGGCCCCCAACTTCTCGGTGGGAACATTATGTACGTCTATAACGTTACATATCCTAGCCTAAGGCAGCCTAACATATCGGATGTAATATTTTACTACATTCCTGGCGCCCCGGCCCCTACTTCTCGGTGGGAACATTACATACGTCTATAACGTTATATATCCTAGCCTAAGGCAATCTAACATCTCGGATGTAATATTTTACAACATTCCTGGCGCGTCTGCACCTACGTCTCGGTGGGAACATTACATACGTCTATAACGTTATATATCCTAGCCTAAGGCAACCTAACATCTCGGATGTAATATTTTACTACATTCGTGGCACGTCGGCCCCTACTTCTCGGTAGGAACATTATATACGTCTATAACGTTATATATCCTAGCCTAAGGCAACCTAACATGTCGCATGTAATATTTTATATCATTCCCGGCTCTTCGGCCCCTACTTCTCGGTGGGAACATTACATACGTCTATATCGCTATATATCCTAGCCTAAGTCACCCTAACCTGTCGAATGTAATATTATACAACATTCCGGGCACTTCGGCCCCTACTTCTCGGTGGGAACAGTATAAACATCTATAACGTTATGTGTCCAAGCTTAAGGCAATCTACCATGTCGAATGTAATATTTTACAACATTCCTGGCGTGTCGGTCCATATTTCTCGGTGGGAACATTATATACGTCTATAACGTTATATATCCTCGCCTAAGTTAACCTAACATATCGGATGTAATATTTTACTACATTCCAGGCGCGCTGGCCCCTACCTATCGGTGGGAACATTATATACAACTATAACGCCATATATCCTAACCTAAGGCAACCAAAAATGTCGTGCGTAATATTTTACGACATTCCTGGCTCGTCGGCCCCTACTTCTCGGTGGGAACATTATATACGTCTATAACGTTACATATCCCAGCCTAAGGCAACCTAACATCTCGGATGTAATATTTTACTACATTCCTGGCGCGCACGCCCCTACTTCTCGGTGGAAACATTATATACGTCTATATCGCTGTATATCCTAGCCTAAGGCAGCCTAACATGTCGAGCGTAATATTTTACAACATTCCTGGCGTGTCGGCCCCTACTTCTCTGTTTGAATATCATATACGTCTATAACGTTATATATCCTAGCCTAAGGCAACCTAACATCTCGGATGTAATGTTTTACAACATTCCTGGCGCGTCTGCACCTACTTCTCGGTGGGAACAGTATATACGTCTATAACGTTATATCCTACCCTAAGGCAATCCTAACATATCGGATGTAATATTTTACTACATTCCCGGCGCGCCGGCCCCTACTTCTCGGTGGGAACATTACATACGTCTATATAGCTATATATCCTAGCCTAAGGCACCCTAACATGTCGAATGTAATATTTTACAACATTCCGGGCACTTCGGCCCCTACTTCTCGGTGGGAGCAGTATATACATCTATAACGTTATATATCCTAGCTTAAGGCAATCTAACATGTCGAATGTAATGTTTTACAACATTCCTGGCGCGCTGGCCCCTACTTCTCGGTGGGAACATTATATACAACTATAACGCCATATATCCTAACCTAAGGCAACCAAAAATGTCGTGCGTAATATTTTACGGCATTCCTGGCGCGCCGGCCCCTACTTCTCGGTGGGAACATTATATACGTCTATAACGCTATACATCCTAGCCTGAGGCTACCTAACCTGTCGAATGTAATATTTTACAATATTCCTGGCGTGTCGGCCCCTACTTCTCGGTGGGAATATCATATACGTCTATAACGTTATATATAATAGCCTAAGGCAACCCAACATGTCGTATGTAATATTTAACAACATTGCTGACGCGTCGGCACCTACTTCTCGGTGGGAACAGTATATACGTCTATAATGTTATATATCCTAACCTAAGGCAACCTAACACCTCGGATGTATTGTTTTACAACTTTCCTGGCGTGTCGGCCCCTATTTCTCGGTGGGAACATTATATACGTCTATAACGCCATGTATCCTAACCTAAGGCACCCTAACATGTCGAGCGTAATATTTTACAACATTCCTGGCGTGTCGGCCCCTACTTCTCGGAGGGAACTTTAATAAGTCAATACCGTTATATATCCTAACCTATGGCAACCTGACATCCCGGGTGTAATATTTTACTACATTCCTGGCTCGTCGGACCCTACTTCTCGGTGGGAGCATTATATACGTCTATAACGTTTCATATCTCAGCTTAAGGCAACCTAACATGTCGAATGTAATATTTTACAACATTCCTGGTGTGCTGGCCCATACGTTTCGGTGGGAACAGTATATACGTCTATAACCTTATTTATCCTAACCTAAGGCAACCTAACATCTCGAATGTAGTATTTTACAACATTCCTGGCGGTCGGCACATACTTCTCGGTGGGAACATTATATACGTTTATAACGTAATACAACCTAACCTAACCCATCTAGCCCCTCGCTGGGAGTGTTTTATAGAATCCCCTTTGTGTAGCCCCGTACCTCTCGGTGGGGACATTCTATACGTCCATAACGTTATATATCCTAAACTAAGGCAACCTAACATCCCGGATGTATTATTTTACAACATTCCTGGCGGGCCGGCCCCTACTTCTCGGTGGTAAAAATATATACGTCTATAACGTATTATAACCTAACCTAACCCATCAAGCCACTCGCTGGGAATGTTTTGTAGAATCGCGTTCGTGTAGCACCGTACGTCTCGGTGGGGACATTATGTACGTCTATAACGTTATATATCCTGACGTAAGGCAACCAAGCATCTCGGAGGTAATATTTTACAACATTCCTGGCGTGTCGTCGCCTGCTTCTCGATGGGGACATTATATACGTCTATAACATTGTATATCCTTACCTAACGCAACCTAACATCTCGGATGTAATATTTTAGTGCATTCCTGGCCCGTCTGCCCCTACTTCTGGGTGAAATAATTATATACGTCTATAACGTTGTATATACTAACCAAAGGCAACCTAACATCTCTACCGTAATATTTGTCAACATTGCTGGCATGCCGTTCCCTACTTCTCTGTGGTAACATTATATAAATCTATAACGCTATATATTCTAGCGTAAGGCAACCTTATATGTCGAATGTAATATTTTACAACATTCCCGGCGCGCCGGCCCTTACTTATCGGTGGTTGCATTATATACGTCTATAACGTTATATATCCTAGCCTAAGGCAACCTAACATGTCGAATGTAATATTTTACAACATTCCTGGCGTGTCGTCGCCTACTTCTGGATGGAGACATTATGTACATCTATAACGTTGTATATCCTAAACTAAGGCAACCTAACATCTCTACCGTAATATTTCACAACATTCCTGGCGTGGCGGCCCCTACTTCCCGATGGGGACATTATATACGTCTATAACTTTATATATCCTAACCTAAGCGAACTTAACATCTCGGGTGTAATATCTTACAACATTCCTGACACTTCGGACCCTATTTCTCAATGGGGACATTATATACGTCTATAACGTTATATATCCTAACGTAAGGCAACATAACATCTGGGATGTAGTATTTTACAACATTTCTGGCGTGATGGCGCCTACTTCTCGGTGGGAACATTATATACGTCTATAACGTTATATAACCTAACCTAAGGCAACCTAACATCCCGGATGTAATATTTGATAACATTCCTGCGGTGTCAGCCCGTACTTCTCGGTGGGAACATAATGTATGTCTATAGCGATATATATCCTAACCGAAGGCAACCTAACATCTCGGCTGTATTATTTTACAACATTCGTGTCATGTCGGTTTCTTCGTCTCGGTGGGAACATTATATAGGTCTATAACGTAATATAACCTAACATAACCCATCTAGTCCCTCGCTGGTAATGTTTTACAGAATCCCGGACGTGTAGGCTCGTACTTCTCGGTGGGGACACTAAATACGTCTATAACGTTATATATCCTAGCCTAAGGCAACCTAACATCTAAGATGTAATATTTTACTACATTCCTGGCACGTCGGCCCCTACTTCTCGGTGGGAACATTATATAAGTCAATAGCGTTATATATCCTAACCTAAGGCAACCTAACATCTCTACCGTAAAATTTTTCAACATTCCTGGCATGCAAGTACCTATTTCTCTATGGTAACATTATGTACGTCTATAACGTTATATATCCTAGCCTATAGCAACCTAACATGTCGAATGTAATATTTTACAACATTCCTGGCACGTCGGCCCCTACTTCTCGGTGGGAACATTATGTACGTCTGTAACACTATATATCCGAGCCTAAGGCAACCTAACATGTCGAATGTAATATTTTACAACATTACCGTCACTTCGGCCCCTACTTCTAGGTTGGAATATTATATATCTCTATAACGCTATATATCCTAGCTTAAGGCAACCTATCGTTTCGAATGTAATATTTTACAACATTCCTGGCGCGCCGGCACCTACTTATCGGTGGGAACATTATATAACTTAATAACGTTATATATCCTAACCTAAGGCAACCTAGCATCTCGGGTGTAATATTTTACTACATTCCTGGCACGTCGACCCCTACTTCTCGGTGGGAACATTATATACGTCTATAACGCTATATATCCTAGCCTAAAGTAACCTAACACGTCGGGCGTAATATTTTACAACATTTCTGGCTCGACGGCCACTACTTCTCGGTGGGAACATTATATACGTCTATAACGCTATATATCCTAGCCTAAGGCAACCTAACATGTCGAGCGTAATATTTTACAACATTCCTGGCTCATCGGCCCCTACTTCTCTGTGAGAACATTATGTACGTCTATAACGCAATATAACCTAACCTGACCCATCTAACCCCTCGCTGGTAATGTTTTAGAGGATGCCGGTCGTGTCGGTCCGTACCTCTCCGTGGGACATTATATAGGTCTATAACGTTATATATGCTAACATAAGGCAATCTAACACCTCGGATGTAGTATTTTCCAAAATTCCTGGCGGTTCGGCCCCTACTTCTCGGTGGGAACATTATATACGCCCATAACGTAATATAACCTAACCTAACCCATCTAACCCATCGGCGGTAATGTTTCACAGAATCAAGTTCGTGTCATCCCGTACGTCTCGGTCTGGACATTTTATGCGCCTATAAATTTATGTATCCTAACCTAAGGCAACCTAACATCTCGGATGTAGTATTTTCCATCATTCCTGGCCGGTCGGACCCTAACTCACGGTGGGAACATTATATACGTCTATAACGTAATATAACCTAACATAACCCATCTAGTCCCTCGCTGGTAATGTTTTACAGAATCCCGGACGTGTCGGCCCGTACTTCTCGGTGGGAACGTTATATAAGTCAATATCGTTATATATCCTAACCTAAGGCAACCTAACATCTCGGATGTAATATATTACTACATTCCTGGCACGTCGACCCCTACTTCTCGGTGGGAACATTATATACGTCTATAACGTTATACATCCTAACGTAAGGCAACATAACGTATCGGATGTAATATTTTACAACATTCCTGGCGTGTCGTCGCCTGCTCCACGAAGGGGACATTATATACGTCCATAACGTTGTATACCCTAACCTAACGCAACCTAACTTCTGGGATATAATATTTTACAACATTCCTGGCGTGTCGTCGCCTGTTTCTCTATGGGGACATGATATACGTCTATAACGTTACATATCCTAACGTAAGGCAACATAACATCTCGGATGTTATATTTTACAACAATCATGGCATGTCGTCGCCTGCTTCTCGATGGGGACTTTATATACGTCTATAACGTTGTATATCCTAACCTAAGGCAACCTAACATCTCGGATGTAATATTTTACAACATTCCTGGAATGTCGGTCCCTACTTCTCGGTGGAAACACTGTATACGTCTATAACGATATATATCCTAGCCTAAGGCAACCTAACATCTCGGATGTAATATTTTACAACATTCCTGGCATGTCGGACCCTACTTCTCGGTGGAAACATTGTATACGTCTATAACGATATATATCCTAGCCTAAGGCAACCTAACATCTCGGATGTAATATTTTACAACATTCCTGGCGTGTCGTCGCCAACTTCTCGATGGGGACATTATATACATCTATAACCTTGTATACCCTAACCTAAGGCAACCTAACATCTCGGATGTAATATATTACAACATTCCTGGCATGTCGGTCCCTACTTCTCGGTGGAAACATTGTATACGTCTATAACGATATATATCCTAGCCTAAGGCAATCTAACATCTCGGATGTAATATTTTACAACATTCCTGGCGTGTCGTCGCCAACTTCTCGATGGAGACATTATATACATCTATAACGTTGTATATCCTAACCTAAGGGAACCTAACATCTCGGGTGTAATATTTTACAACATTCCTGGCATGTCGGTCCCTACTTCTCGGTGGGAACATTCTATACGTCTATAACGTTGTGTATCCTAGCCTAAGGCAACCTAACATGTCGAATGTAATATTTTACATCATTCCTGGCGTGTCGTCGCCTACTTCTCTTTGGGGACATTATATACATCTATAACGTTGTATATCCTAACCTAAGGCAACCTAACATCTCGGATGTAATATTTTACAACATTCCTGGCATGTCGGTCCCTAATTCTCGGTGGAAACACTGTATACGTCTATAACGATATATATCCTAACCTAAGGCAACCTAACATCTCGGATGTAATATTTTACAACATTCCTGGCGCGTCGTCTTCTATTTTTCGGTGGGAGCATTATATACGTCTATAACGTTGTATATCCTAACCTAACGCAACCTAACATCTGGGATGTAATATTTTACAACATTCCTGGCGTGTCGTATCCTACTTCTGGATGGGGTCATTATATACATCTATAACGTTGTATATCCTAACCTAAGGCAACCTGACATCTCGGATGTAATATTTTATAACATTCCTGGCGTGTCGTCGCCTGCATCTCGATGGGGACATTATATACGTCTATAACGTTGTATATTCTAACCTAACGCAACCTAAGATCTGGGATGTAATGTTTTACAATATTTCTGGCGTGTCGTATCCTACTTCTGGATGGGGACATTATATACATCTATAACGTTGCATATCCTAACCTAAGGCAACCTAACATCTCGAATGTAATATTTTACAACATTCCTGGCATGTCGGTCCCTAATTCTGGGTGGGAACATTGTATACGTCTATAACGATATATATCCTAGCCTAAGGCAACCTAACATCTCGGATGTAATTGTTGACAACATTCCTGGCGTGTAGGCCCGTACTTCTCGGTGGGAACATTATATTCGTTTATAACGTTATATATACTAGCCTAAGGCGACCTATCATGTCGAACGTAATATTTTACAACATTCCTGACGCGTCGACCCCTATTTCTCGGCGGCAACATTATATACGTCTATAACGTTGTATATCCTATCCGAAGGGAACCTAACATCTCGGCTGTAATATTTTACAACATTCCTGACGCGTCGGCCCCTATTTCTCGGTGAGCTCATTATATATGTCTGTAACGTTATATATCATAACCTAAGGCTACCTAACATCTCTACCGTAATATTTTACAATATTCCTGGCGTGACGGCTCCTACTTCCCGATGGGGACATTATATACGTCTATAACTTTGTATTCCCTAACCTAAGGCAACCTAACATCTCGGATGTAATAGTTGATAGCATTCCTGTCATGTCGGCCCGTACTTCTCGGTGGGAACATTATATCCGTCTATAACGTTATATATCTTAACGTAAGGCAACATAATATTTCGGATGTAATATTTTACAACATTCCTGGCATGTCGGTCTCTCCTTCTCGGTGGAAACATTGTAAACGTCTATAACGATATATATCCTAGCCTAAGGCAACCTAACATCTCGGATGTAATATTTTACAACATTCCTGGCGTGTCGTCGCCAACTTCTCGATGGGGACATTATATACATCTATAACCTTGTATACCCTAACCTAAGGCAACCTAACATCTCGGATGTAATATATTACAACATTCCTGGCATGTCGGTCCCTACTTCTCGGTGGAAACATTGTATACGTCTATAACGATATATATCCCTGCCTAAGGCAATCTAACATCTCGGATGTAATATTTTACAACATTCCTGGCGTGTCGTCGCCAACTTCTCGATGGAGACATTATATACATCTATAACGTTATATATCTTAACGTAAGGCAACATAATATTTCGGATGTAATATTTTACCACATTCCTGGCATGTCGGTCCCTCCTTCTCGGTGGAAACATTGCATACGTCTATAGCGATATATATCCTAGCCTAAGGCAACCTAACATCTCGGATGTAATATTTTACAACATTCCTGGCGTGTCGTCGCCAACATCTCGATGGGGATATTATATACGTGCATAACGTTGTATATCCTAACCTAACGCAACCTAACATCTCGGATGTAATATTTAACAACATTCCTGGTATGTCGGTCCCTACGTCTCGGTGGGAACATTATATACGTCTATAACGATATATATCCTAACCTAAAGCAACCTAACATCTCGGATGTAATATTTTACAGCATTCCTGGCATGTCGGTCCCTACATCTCGTTCGGAACATTCTATACGTCTATAACGTTGTATATCCTAACCTAAGGGAACCTAAGATCTCGGGTGTAATATTTTACAACATTCTGCCGTGTCGTCGCCTGCTTCCCGATGGGGACATTATATACGTCAATAACGTTGTATATCCTAACCTAACGCAACCTAACATCTGGGATGTAATATTTTACAACATTCCTGGCATGTCGGTCACTACGTCTCGGTGGGAACATTATATACGTCTGTAACGATATATACCCTAACCTAAGGTAACATAACATCTCGGATGTAATATTTTACAACATTCCTGGCATGACGGTCCCTATGTCACGATGGGAACATTATATACGTCTATAAGGATATATATCCTAACCTAAGGCAACCTAACATCTCGGATGTAATATTTTACAACATTCCTGGCGCTTCGGTTGTTCCTTTTCGGTGGGAACATTATATACGTCTATAACGTTACATATCCTAACGTAAGGCAACATAACATCTCGGATGTTATATTTTACAACAATCATGGCATGTCGTCGCCTGCTTCTCGATGGGGACCTTATATACGTCTATAACGTTGTATATCCTAACCTAAGGCAACCTAACATCTCGGATGTAATATTTTACAACATTCCTGGAATGTCGGTCCCTACTTCTCGGTGGAAACACTGTATACGTCTATAACGATATATATCCTAGCCTAAGGCAACCTAACATCTCGGATGTAATATTTTACAACATTCCTGGCATGTCGGACCCTACTTCTCGGTGGAAACATTGTATACGTCTATAACGATATATATCCTAGCCTAAGGCAACCTAACATCTCGGATGTAATATTTTACAACATTCCTGGCGTGTCGTCGCCAACTTCTCGATGGGGACATTATATACATCTATAACCTTGTATACCCTAACCTAAGGCAACCTAACATCTCGGATGTAATATATTACAACATTCCTGGCATGTCGGTCCCTACTTCTCGGTGGAAACATTGTATACGTCTATAACGATATATATCCTAGCCTAAGGCAATCTAACATCTCGGATGTAATATTTTACAACATTCCTGGCGTGTCGTCGCCAACTTCTCGATGGAGACATTATATACATCTATAACGTTGTATATCCTAACCTAAGGGAACCTAACATCTCGGGTGTAATATTTTACAACATTCCTGGCATGTCGGTCCCTACTTCTCGGTGGGAACATTCTATACGTCTATAACGTTGTGTATCCTAGCCTAAGGCAACCTAACATGTCGAATGTAATATTTTACATCATTCCTGGCGTGTCGTCGCCTACTTCTCTTTGGGGACATTATATACATCTATAACGTTGTATATCCTAACCTAAGGCAACCTAACATCTCGGATGTAATATTTTACAACATTCCTGGCATGTCGGTCCCTAATTCTCGGTGGAAACACTGTATACGTCTATAACGATATATATCCTAACCTAAGGCAACCTAACATCTCGGATGTAATATTTTACAACATTCCTGGCGCGTCGTCTTCTATTTTTCGGTGGGAGCATTATATACGTCTATAACGTTGTATATCCTAACCTAACGCAACCTAACATCTGGGATGTAATATTTTACAACATTCCTGGCGTGTCGTATCCTACTTCTGGATGGGGTCATTATATACATCTATAACGTTGTATATCCTAACCTAAGGCAACCTGACATCTCGGATGTAATATTTTATAACATTCCTGGCGTGTCGTCGCCTGCATCTCGATGGGGACATTATATACGTCTATAACGTTGTATATTCTAACCTAACGCAACCTAAGATCTGGGATGTAATGTTTTACAATATTTCTGGCGTGTCGTATCCTACTTCTGGATGGGGACATTATATACATCTATAACGTTGCATATCCTAACCTAAGGCAACCTAACATCTCGAATGTAATATTTTACAACATTCCTGGCATGTCGGTCCCTAATTCTGGGTGGGAACATTGTATACGTCTATAACGATATATATCCTAGCCTAAGGCAACCTAACATCTCGGATGTAATTGTTGACAACATTCCTGGCGTGTAGGCCCGTACTTCTCGGTGGGAACATTATATTCGTTTATAACGTTATATATACTAGCCTAAGGCGACCTATCATGTCGAACGTAATATTTTACAACATTCCTGACGCGTCGACCCCTATTTCTCGGCGGCAACATTATATACGTCTATAACGTTGTATATCCTATCCGAAGGGAACCTAACATCTCGGCTGTAATATTTTACAACATTCCTGACGCGTCGGCCCCTATTTCTCGGTGAGCTCATTATATATGTCTGTAACGTTATATATCATAACCTAAGGCTACCTAACATCTCTACCGTAATATTTTACAATATTCCTGGCGTGACGGCTCCTACTTCCCGATGGGGACATTATATACGTCTATAACTTTGTATTCCCTAACCTAAGGCAACCTAACATCTCGGATGTAATAGTTGATAGCATTCCTGTCATGTCGGCCCGTACTTCTCGGTGGGAACATTATATCCGTCTATAACGTTATATATCTTAACGTAAGGCAACATAATATTTCGGATGTAATACTTTACAACATTCCTGGCATGTCGGTCTCTCCTTCTCGGTGGAAACATTGTAAACGTCTATAACGATATATATCCTAGCCTAAGGCAACCTAACATCTCGGATGTAATATTTTACAACATTCCTGGCGTGTCGTCGCCAACTTCTCGATGGGGACATTATATACATCTATAACCTTGTATACCCTAACCTAAGGCAACCTAACATTTCGGATGTAATATATTACAACATTCCTGGCATGTCGGTCCCTACTTCTCGGTGGAAACATTGTATACGTCTATAACGATATATATCCCAGCCTAAGGCAATCTAACATCTCGGATGTAATATTTTACAACATTCCTGGCGTGTCGTCGCCAACTTCTCGATGGAGACATTATATACATCTATAACGTTATATATCTTAACGTAAGGCAACATAATATTTCGGATGTAATATTTTACCACATTCCTGGCATGTCGGTCCCTCCTTCTCGGTGGAAACATTGTATACGTCTATAGCGATATATATCCTAGCCTAAGGCAACCTAACATCTCGGATGTAATATTTTACAACATTCCTGGCGTGTCGTCGCCAACATCTCGATGGGGATATTATATACGTGCATAACGTTGTATATCCTAACCTAACGCAACCTAACATCTCGGATGTAATATTTAACAACATTCCTGGTATGTCGGTCCCTACGTCTCGGTGGGAACATTATATACGTCTATAACGATATATATCCTAACCTAAAGCAACCTAACATCTCGGATGTAATATTTTACAGCATTCCTGGCATGTCGGTCCCTACATCTCGTTCGGAACATTCTATACGTCTATAACGTTGTATATCCTAACCTAAGGGAACCTAAGATCTCGGGTGTAATATTTTACAACATTCTGCCGTGTCGTCGCCTGCTTCCCGATGGGGACATTATATACGTCAATAACGTTGTATATCCTAACCTAACGCAACCTAACATCTGGGATGTAATATTTTACAACATTCCTGGCATGTCGGTCACTACGTCTCGGTGGGAACATTATATACGTCTGTAACGATATATACCCTAACCTAAGGCAACATAACATCTCGGATGTAATATTTTACAACATTCCTGGCATGACGGTCCCTATGTCTCGATGGGAACATTATATACGTCTATAAGGATATATATCCTAACCTAAGGCAACCTAACATCTCGGATGTAATATTTTACAACATTCCTGGCGCTTCGGTTGTTCCTTTTCGGTGGGAACATTATATACGTCTATAACGTTACATATCCTAACGTAAGGCAACATAACATCTCGGATGTTATATTTTACAACAATCATGGCATGTCGTCGCCTGCTTCTCGATGGGGACTTTATATACGTCTATAACGTTGTATATCCTAACCTAAGGCAACCTAACATCTCGGATGTAATATTTTACAACATTCCTGGAATGTCGGTCCCTACTTCTCGGTGGAAACACTGTATACGTCTATAACGATATATATCCTAGCCTAAGGCAACCTAACATCTCGGATGTAATATTTTACAACATTCTGGCGTGTCGTCGCCTGCTCCTCGTTGGGGATATTATATACGTGCATAACGTTGTATATCCTAACCTAACGCAACCTAACATCTGGGATGTAATATTTTACAACATTCCTGGCATGTCGGTCACTACGTCTCGGTGGGAACATTATATACGTCTGTAACGATATATACCCTAACCTAAGGCAACTTAACGTCTCGGATGTAATATTTTACAACATGCCTGGCGCGTCGTCTCCTATTTTCCGGTGGGAATATTCTATACGTCTATAACGTTGTATATCCTATCCGAAGGGAACCTAACATCTCGGCTGTAATATTTTACAACATTCCTGACGCGTCGGCCCCTATTTCTCGGTGGGCTCATTATATATGTCTATAACGTTATATATCATAACCTAAGGCTACCTAACATCTCTACCGTAATATTTTACAATATTCCTGGCGTGACGGCTCCTACTTCCCGATGGGGACATTATATACGTCTATAACTTTGTATTCCCTAACCTAAGGCAACCTAACATCTCGGATGTAATAGTTGATAGCATTCCTGTCATGTCGGCCCGTACTTCTCGGTGGGAACATTATATCCGTCTATAACGTTACATATCTTAACGTAAGGCAACATAATATTTCGGATGTAATATTTTACAACATTCCTGGCATGTCGGTCTCTACTTCTCGGTGGAAACATTGTAAACGTCTATAACGATATATATCCTAGCCTAAGGCAACCTAACATCTCGGATGTAATATTTTACAACATTCCTGGCGTGTCGTCTCCAACTTCTCGATGGGGATATTATATACGTGCATAACGTTGTATATCCTAATCTAACGCAACCTAACATCTCGGATGTAATATTTAACAACATTCCTGGTATGTCGGTCCCTACGTCTCGGTGGGTACATTATATACGTCTATAACGATATATATCCTAACCTAAGGCAACCTAACATCACGGATGTAATATTTTACAACATTCCTGGCATTTCGGCCCGTTGTTCTCGGTGGTAACGTTATATGCGTCTATAACGTTATGTATCCTAGCCTAAGGTAGCTTAACATCTCGGATGTAATATTTGACAACATTGCTGGCGTGTTAGCCCGTACTTCTCGGTGGGAACATCATATTTGTCTATAGCGATATATATCCTAGCCTAAGGCGACCTAACATGTTGAATGTTATACTTTACATCATTCCTGACTTGTGGGCTCGTAGTTCTCGGTGGTAACATTATATACGTCTATAACATTATATATCCTAACCTAAAGCAACCTAACATCTCGGATGTAATATTTTACAACATTCCTGGCATGTCGGTCCCTACATCTCGTTCGGAACATTCTATACGTCTATAACGTTGTATATCCTAACCTAAGGGAACCTAACATCTCGGGTGTAATATTTTACAACATTCTGGCGTGTCGTCGCCTGCTTCTCGATGGGGACATTATATACGTCAATAACGTTGTATATCCTAACCTAACGCAACCTAACATCTGGGATGTAATATTTTACAACATTCCTGGCATGTCGGTCACTACGTCTCGGTGGGAACATTATATACGTCTGTAACGATATATACCCTAACCTAAGGCAACATAACATCTCGGATGTAATATTTTACAACATTCCTGGCATGACGGTCCCTATGTCTCGATGGGAACATTATATACGTCTATAAGGATATATATCCTAACCTAAGGCAACCTAACATCTCGGATGTAATATTTTACAACATTCCTGGCGCTTCGGTTGTTCCTTTTCGGTGGGAACATTATATACGTCTATAACGTTACATATCCTAACGTAAGGCAACATAACTTCTCGGATGTTATATTTTACAACAATCATGGCATGTCGTCGCCTGCTTCTCGATGGGGACATTATATACGTCTATAACGTTGTATATCCTAAGCTAACGCAACCTAACATCTGGGATGTAATATTTTACAACATTCCTGGCATGTCGGTCACTACGTCTCGGTGGGAACATTATATACGTCTGTAACGATATATACCCTAACCTAAGGCAACTTAACATCTCGGATGTAATATTTTACAACATTCCTGGCATGTCGGTCCCTACTTCTCGGTGGGAACATTCTATACGTCTATAACGTTGTGTATCCTAACCTAAGGGAACCTAACATCTCGGGTGTAATATTTTACAACATTCCTGGCATGTCGGTCCCTACGTCTCGGTGGTAACATTATATACGTCTATAACGATATATATCCTAACCTAAGGCAACATAACATCTCGGATGTAATATTTTACAACATTCCTGGCATGACGGTCCCTATGTCTCGATGGGAACATTATATACGTCTATAAGGATATATATCCTAACCTAAGGCAACCTAACATCTCGGATGTAATATTTTACAACATTCCTGGCGCTTCGGTTGTTCCTTTTCGGTGGGAACATTATATACGTCTATAACGTTACATATCCTAACGTAAGGCAACATAACATCTCGGATGTTATATTTTACAACAATCATGGCATGTCGTCGCCTGCTTCTCGATGGGGACTTTATATACGTCTATAACGTTGTATATTATAACCTAACGGAACCTAACATCTGGCATGTAATATTTTACAACATTCCTGGCATGTCGGTCCCTACGTCTCGGTGGGAACATTATATACGTCTATAACGATATATATCCTAACCTAAGGCAACATAACATCTCGGATGTAATATTGTACAACATTCCTGGCATGTCGGTCCCTATGTCTCGGTGGGAACATTGTATTCGTATATAACTATATATATCCTAACCTAAGGCAAACTAACATCTCGTCTGTAATATTTTACAACATTCCTGGCATTTCGGCCCGTAGTTCTCGGTGGTAACATTATATGCGTCTATAACGTTATATATCCTAGCCTAAGGCAGCTTAACATCTCGGATGTAATATTTGACAACATTGCTGGCGTGTTAGCCCGCACTTCTCGGTGGGAACATCATACACGTCTATAGCGATATATATCCTAGCCTAAGGCGACCTAACATGTCGAATGTTACACTTTACATCATTCCTGACTTGTGGGCTCGTAGTTCTCGGTGGTAACATTATATACGTCTATAACATTATATATCCTAACCTAAAGCAACCTAACATCTCGGATGTAATATTTTACAACATTCCTGGCATGTCGGTCCCTACATCTCGTTCGGAACATTCTATACGTCTATAACGTTGTATATCCTAACCTAAGGGAACCTAACATCTCGGGTGTAATATTTTACAACATTCCTGGCATGTCGGTCCCTACTTCTCGGTGGGAACATTCTATACGTCTATAACGTTGTGTATCCTAGCCTAAGGCAACCTAACATGTCGAATGTAATATTTTACATCATTCCTGGCGTGTCGTCGCCTACTTCTCTTTGGGGACATTATATACATCTATAACGTTGTATATCCTAACCTAAGGCAACCTAACATCTCGGATGTAATATTTTACAACACTCCTGGCATGTCGGTCCCTACGTCTCGGTGGGAACATTATATGCGTCTATAACGTTGTATATCCTAACCTAAGGGAACCTAACATCTCGGATGTAATATTTTACGACATTCTGGCGTGTCGTCGCCTGCTCCTCGATGGGGATATTATATACGTGCATAACGTTGTATATCCTAACCTAACGCAACCTAACATCTCGGATGTAATATTTAACAACATTCCTGGTATGTCGGTCCCTACGTCTCGGTGGGAACATTATATACGTCTATAACGATATATATCCTAACCTAAGGCAACCTAACATCGCGGATGTAATATTTTACAACATTCCTGGCATTTCGGCCCGTTGTTCTCGGTGGTAACGTTATATGCGTCTATAACGTTATATATCCTAGCCTAAGGTAGCTTAACATCTCGGATGTAATATTTGACAACATTGCTGGCGTGTTAGCCCGTACTTCTCGGTGGGAACATCATATACGTCTATAGCGATATATATCCTAGCCTAAGGCAACCTAACATGTCGAATGTTATACTTTACATCATTCCTGACTTGTGGGCTCGTAGTTCTCGGTGGTAACATTATATACGTCTATAACATTATATATCCTAACCTAAAGCAACCTAACATCTCGGATGTAATATTTTACAACATTCCTGGCATGTCGGTCCCTACATCTCGTTCGGAACATTCTATACGTCTATAACGTTGTATATCCTAACCTAAGGGAACCTAACATCTCGGGTGTAATATTTTACAACATTCTGGCGTGTCGTCGCCTGCTTCTCGATGGGGACATTATATACGTCAATAACGTTGTATATCCTAACCTAACGCAACCTAACATCTGGGATGTAATATTTTACAACATTCCTGGCATGTCGGTCACTACGTCTCGGTGGGAACATTATATACGTCTGTAACGATATATACCCTAACCTAAGGCAACATAACATCTCGGATGTAATATTGTACAACATTCCTGGCATGTCGGTCCCTATGTCTCGGTGGGAACATTGTATTCGTATATAACGATATATATCCTAACCTAAGGCAAACTAACATCTCGTCTGTAATATTTTACAACATTCCTGGCATTTCGGCCCGTAGTTCTCGGTGGTAACATTATATGCGTCTATAACGTTATATATCCTAGCCTAAGGCAGCTTAACATCTCGGATGTAATATTTGACAACATTGCTGGCGTGTTAGCCCGCACTTCTCGGTGGGAACATCATACACGTCTATAGCGATATATATCCTAGCCTAAGGCGACCTAACATGTCGAATGTTACACTTTACATCATTCCTGACTTGTGGGCTCGTAGTTCTCGGTGGTAACATTATATACGTCTATAACATTATATATCCTAACCTAAAGCAACCTAACATCTCGGATGTAATATTTTACACCATTCCTGGCATGTCGGTCCCTACATCTCGTTCGGAACATTCTATACGTCTATAACGTTGTATATCCTAACCTAAGGGAACCTAACATCTCGGGTGTAATATTTTACGACATTCCTGGCATGTCGGTCCCTACTTCTCGGTGGGAACATTCTATACGTCTATAACGTTGTGTATCCTAGCCTAAGGCAACATAACATCTCGAATGTTATATTTTACAACATTCCTGGCATGTCGGTCCCTACATCTCCGTGGAAACATTGTATACGTCTATAACGATATATATCCTAGCCTAAGGCAACCTAACATCTCGGATGTAATATTTTACAACATTCTGGCGTGTCGTCGCCTGCTCCTCGATGGGGACATTATATACGTGTATAACGTTGTATATCCTAACCTAAGGCAACCCAACATCTGGGATGTAATATTTTACAACATTCCTGGCATGTCGGCCCCTACTTCTCGGTGGGAACATTCTATACGTCTATAACGTTGTATATCCTAACCTAAGGGAACCTAACATCTCGGATGTAATATTTTACGACATTCTGGCGTGTCGTCGCCTGCTCCTCGATGGGGATATTATATACGTGCATAACGTTGTATATCCTAACCTAAGGCAACCTAACATCTCGGATGTAATATTTTACAACACTCCTGGCATGTCGGTCCCTACGTCTCGGTGGGAACATTATATACGTCTATAACGATATATATCCTAACCTAAGGCAACCTAACATCTCGGATGTAATATTTTACAACATCCTTGGCATTTCGGCCCGTAGATATCGGTGGTAACATTATATACGTCTATAACGTTATATATCCTAGCCTAAGGCAACCTAACATCTCGGATGTAATATTTGACAACATTGCTGGCGTGTTAGCCCGTACTTCTCGGTGGGAACATCATATACGTCTATAGCGATATATATCCTATCCTAAGGCGACCTAACATGTCGAATGTAATATTTTACATCATTCCTGACGTGTCGGCCCGTAGTTCTCGGTGGTAACATTATATACGTCTATAACGTTATATACCCTAGCCTAAGGCAACCTAACATCTCAGATGTAATGTTTGACAACATTCCTGGCATGTCGGTCCCTACGTCTCGGTGGGAACATGATATATGTCTATAACGATATATATCCTAACCTAAGACAACCTAACATCTCGGATGTAATATTTTACAACACTCCTGGCATGTCGGTCCCTACGTCTCGGTGCTAACATTATGTACGTCTGTAACGTTATATATCCTAACCAAAAGCAACCTAACATCTCGGATGTAATATTTTACAACATTCCTGGCATTTCGGCCCGTAGTTCTCGGTGGTAACATTATATACGTCTATAACATTATATATCCTAACCTAAAGCAACCTAACACCTCGGATGTAATATTTTACAACATTCCTGGCATGTCGGTCCCTACATCTCGGTGGACACATTGTATACGTCTATAACGATATATATCCTAGCCGGAGGCAACCTAACATCTCGGATGTAATATTTTACAACATTCTGGCGTGTCGTCGCCTGCTCCTCGATGGGGACATTATATACGTGTATAACGTTGTATATCCTAACCTAAGGCAACCCAACATCTGGGATGTAATATTTTACAACATTCCTGGCATGTCGGCCCCTACTTCTCGGTGGGAACATTCTATACGTCTATAACGTTGTATATCCTAACCTAAGGGAACCTAACATCTCGGATGTAATATTTTACGACATTCTGGCGTGTCGTCGCCTGCTCCTCGATGGGGATATTATATACGTGCATAACGTTATATATCCTAACCTAACGCAACCTAACATCTCGTATGTAATATTTAACAACATTCCTGGTATGTCGGTCCCTACGCCTCGGTGGGAACATTATATACGTCTATAACGATATATATCCTATCCTAAGGCAACCTAACATCGCGGATGTAATATTTTACAACATTCCTGGCATTTCGGCCCGTTGTTCTCGGTGGTAACGTTATATGCGTCTATAACGTTATATATCCTAGCCTAAGGTAGCTTAACATCTCGGATGTAATATTTGACAACATTGCTGGCGTGTTAGCCCGTACTTCTCGGTGGGAACATCATATACGTCTATAGCGATATATATCCTAGCCTAAGGCAACCTAACATGTCGAATGTTATACTTTACATCATTCCTGACTTGTGGGCTCGTAGTTCTCGGTGGTAACATTATATACGTCTATAACATTATATATCCTAACCTAAAGCAACCTAACATCTCGGATGTAATATTTTACAACATTCCTGGCATGTCGGTCCCTACATCTCGTTCGGAACATTCTATACGTCTATAACGTTGTATATCCTATCCTAAGGGAACCTAACATCTCGGGTGTAATATTTTACAATATTCCTGGCGCTTCGGTTGTTCCTTTTCGGTGGGAACATTATATACGTCTATAACGTTACATATCCTAACGTAAGGCAGCATAACATCTCGGATGTTATATTTTACAACAATCATGGCATGTCGTCGCCTGCTTCTCGATGGGGACATTATATACGTGTATAACGTTGTATATCCTAACCTAACTCAACTTAACATCTGGAATGTAATGTTTTACAACATTCCTGGCGTGTCGTAGCCTACTTTTGAATGGAGTCATAATATACATCTATAACGTTGTATATTCTAACCTAACGGAACCTAACATCTGGGATGTAATATTTTACAACATTCCTGGCATGTCGGTCCCTACGTCTCGGTGGTAACATTATATACGTCTATAACGATATATATCCTAACCTAAGGCAACATAACATCTCGGATGTAATATTTTACAACATTCCTGGCATGACGGTCCCTATGTCTCGGTGGGAACATTATATACGTCTATAACGATATATATCCTAACCTAAGGCAACCTAACATCTCGGATGTAATATTTTACAACATTCCTGGCGCTTCGGTTGTTCCTTTTCGGTGGGAACATTATATACGTCTATAACGTTACATATCCTAACGTAAGGCAGCATAACATCTCGGATGTTATATTTTACAACAATCATGGCATGTCGTCGCCTGCTTCTCGATGGGGACATTATATACGTCTATAACGTTGTATATCCTAAGCTAACGCAACCTAACATCTGGGATGTAATATTTTACAACATTCCTGGCATGTCGGTCACTACGTCTCGGTGGGAACATTATATACGTCTGTAACGATATATACCCTAACCTAAGGCAACTTAACATCTCGGATGTAATATTTTACAACATTCCTGGCATGTCGGTCCCTACTTCTCGGTGGGAACATTCTATACGTCTATAACGTTGTGTATCCTAACCTAAGGGAACCTAACATCTCGGGTGTAATATTTTACAACATTCCTGGCATGTCGGTCCCTACTTCTCGGTGGGAACATTGTATACGTCTATAACGATATATATCCTAGCCTAAGGCAACCTAACATGTCGAATGTAATATTTTACAACATTCCTGGCGTGTCGTCGCCAACTTCTCGATGTGGACATTATATACATCTATAACGTTGTATATCCTAACCTAAGCGAACCTAACATCTCGGGTGTAATATTTTACAACATTCCTGGCATTTCGGTCACTACGTCTCGGTGGAAACATTGTATACGTCTATAACGATATACATCCTAGCCTAAGGCAACCTAACATCTCGGATGTAATATTTTACCACATTCCTGGCATGTCGGTCCCTCCTTCTCGGTGGAAACATTGTATACGTCTATAGCGATATATATCCTAGCCTAAGGCAACCTAACATCTCGGATGTAATATTTTACAACATTCCTGGCGTGTCGTCTCCAACTTCTCGATGGGGATATTATATACGTGCATAACGTTGTATATCCTAACCTAACGCAACCTAACATCTCGGATGTAATATTTAACAACATTCCTGGTATGTCGGTCCCTACGTCTCGGTGGGAACATTATATACGTCTATAACGATATATATCCTAACCTAAGGCAACCTAACATCACGGATGTAATATTTTACAACATTCCTGGCGCTTCGGTTGTTCCTTTTCGGTGGGAACATTATATACGTCTATAACGTTACATATCCTAACGTAAGGCAGCATAACATCTCGGATGTTATATTTTACAACAATCATGGCATGTCGTCGCCTGCTTCTCGATGGGGACATTATATACGTCTATAACGTTGTATATCCTAAGCTAACGCAACCTAACATCTGGGATGTAATATTTTACAACATTCCTGGCATGTCGGTCACTACGTCTCGGTGGGAACATTATATACGTCTGTAACGATATATACCCTAACCTAAGGCAACTTAACATCTAGGATGTAATATTTTACAACATTCCTGGCATGTCGGTCCCTACTTCTCGGTGGGAACATTCTATACGTCTATAACGTTGTGTATCCTAACCTAAGGGAACCTAACATCTCGGGTGTAATATTTTACAACATTCCTGGCATGTCGGTCCCTACTTCTCGGTGGGAACATTGTATACGTCTATAACGATATATATCCTAGCCTAAGGCGACCTAACATGTTGAATGTTATACTTTACATCATTCCTGACTTGTGGGCTCGTAGTTCTCGGTGGTAACATTATATACGTCTATAACGTTGTATATTATAACCTAACGGAACCTAACATCTGGGATGTAATATTTTACAACATTCCTGGCATGTCGGTCCCTACGTCTCGGTGGTAACATTATATACGTCTATAACGATATATATCCTAACCTAAGGCAACATAACATCTCGGATGTAATATTTTACAACATTCCTGGCATGACGGTCCCTATGTCTCGGTGGGAACATTATATACGTCTATAACGATATATATCCTAACCTAAGGCAACCTAACATCTCGGATGTAATATTTTACAACATTCCTGGCATTTCGGCCCGTTGTTCTCGGTGGTAACATTATATGCGTCTATAACGTTATATATCCTAGCCTAAGGTAGCTTAACATCTCGGATGTAATATTTTACAACATTCCTGGCATGTCGTCGCCTGCTTCTCGATGGGGACTTTATATACGTCTATAACGTTACATATCCTAACGTAAGGCAACATAACATCTCGGATGTTATATTTTACAACAATCCTGGCATGTCGTCGCCTGCTTCTCGATGGGGACTTTATATACGTCTATAACGTTGTATATTATAACCTAACGGAACCTAACATCTGGGATGTAATATTTTACAACATTCCTGGCATGTCGGTCCCTACATCTCGTTCGGAACATTCTATACGTCTATAACGTTGTATATCCTAACCTAAGGGAACCTAACATCTCGGGTGTAATATTTTACAACATTCTGGCGTGTCGTCGCCTGCTTCTCGATGGGGACATTATATACGTGTATAACGTTGTATATCCTAACCTAACTCAACTTAACATCTGGAATGTAATGTTTTACAACATTCCTGGCGTGTCGTAGCCTACTTTTGAATGGAGTCATAATATACATCTATAACGTTGTATATTCTAACCTAACGGAACCTAACATCTGGGATGTAATATTTTACAACATTCCTGGCATGTCGGTCCCTACGTCTCGGTGGTAACATTATATACGTCTATAACGATATATATCCTAACCTAAGGCAACCTAACATGTCGAATGTAATATTTTACAACATTCTGGCGTGTCGTCGCCTGCTCCTCGATGGGGACATTATATACGTGTATAACGTTGTATATCCTAACCTAAGGCAACCTAACATCTGGGATGTAATATTTTACAACATTCCTGGCATGTCGGTCCCTACGTTTCGGTGGGAACATTATATACGTCTATAACGATATATATCCTAACCTAAGGCAACCTAACATCTCGGATGTAATATTTTACAACATCCTTGGCATTTCGGCCCGTAGTTATCGGTGGTAACATTATATACGTCTATAACGTTATATATCCTAGCCTAAGGCAACCTAACATCTCGGATGTAATATTTGACAACATTGCTGGCGTGTTAGCTCGTACTTCTCGGTGGGAACATCATACACGTCTATAGCGATATATATCCTAGCCTAAGGCGACCTAACATGTCGAATGTTATACTTTACATCATTCCTGACTTGTGGGCTCGTAGTTCTCGGTGGTAACATTATATACGTCTATAACATTATATATCCTAACCTAAAGCAACCTAACATCTCGGATGTAATATTTTACAACATTCCTGGCATGTCGGTCCCTACATCTCGTTCGGAACATTCTATACGTCTATAACGTTGTATATCCTAATCTAAGGGAACCTAACATCTCGGGTGTAATATTTTACAACATTCTGGCGTGTCGTCGCCTGCTTCCCGATGGGGACATTATATACGTCAATAACGTTGTATATCCTAACCTAACGCAACCTAACATCTGAGATGTAATATTTTACAACATTCCTGGCATGTCGGTCCCTACTTCTCGGTGGGAACATTCTATACGTCTATAACGTTGTGTATCCTAACCTAAGGGAACCTAACATCTCGGGTGTAATATTTTACAACATTCCTGGCATGTCGGTCCCTACTTCTCGGTGGGAACATTGTATACGTCTATAACGATATATATCCTAGCCTAAGGCAACCTAACATGTCGAATGTAATATTTTACAACATTCCTGGCGTGTCGTCGCCAACTTCTCGATGTGGACATTATATACATCTATAACGTTGTATATCCTAACCTAAGCGAACCTAACATCTCGGGTGTAATATTTTACAACATTCCTGGCATTTCGGTCACTACGTCTCGGTGGAAACATTGTATACGTCTATAACGATATACATCCTAGCCTAAGGCAACCTAACATCTCGGATGTAATATTTTACAACATTCCTGTCGTGTCGTCGCCAAATTCTCGATGTGGACATTATATACATCTATAACGTTGTATATCCTAACCTAAGGCAACCTAACATCTCGGATGTAATTATTTACAACATTCCTGGCATGTCGGTCACTACGTCTCGGTGGGAACATTATATACGTCTGTAACGATATATACCCTAACCTAAAGCAACCTAACATCTCGGATGTAATATTTTGCAACATTCCTGGCATGTCGGTCCCTACATCTCGTTCGGAACATTCTATACGTCTATAACGTTGTATATCTTAATCTAAGGGAACCTAACATCTCGGGTGTAATATTTTACAACATTCCTGGCATGTCGGTCACTACGTCTCGGTGGGAACATTATATACGTCTGTAACGATATATACCCTAACCTAAAGCAACCTAACATCTCGGATGTAATATTTTACAACATTCCTGGCATGTCGGTCACTACGTCTCGGTGGGAACATTATATACGTCTGTAACGATATATACCCTATCCTAAGGCAACTTAACATCTCGGATGTAATATTTTACAACATTCCTGGCATGTCGGTCCCTACTTCTCGGTGGGAACATTCTATACGTCTATAACGTTGTGTATCCTAACCTACGGGAACCTAACATCTCGGGTGTAATATTTTACAACATTCCTGGCATGTCGGTCCCTACTTCTCGGTGGGAACATTGTATACGTCTATAACGATATATATCCTAGCCTAAGGCAACCTAACATGTCGAATGTAATATTTTACAACATCTCTGGCGTGTCGTCGCCTGCTTCTCGATGGGGACATTATATACGTCTATAACGATATATACCCTATCCTAAGGCAACTTAACATCTCGGATGTAATATTTTACAACATTCCTGGCGCTTCGGCTGCTCCTTTTCGGTGGGAACATTATATACGTCTATAACGTTACATATTCTAACGTAAGGCAACATAACATCTCGGATGTTATATTGTACAACATTCCTGGCATGTCGGTCCCTATGTCTCGGTGGGAAGATCATGCACGTCTATAGCGATATATATCCTAGCCTAAGGCGACCTAACATGTCGAATGTTATACTTTACATCATTCCTGACTTGTGGGCTCGTAGTTCTCGGTGGTAACATTATATACGTCTATAACATTATATATCCTAACCTAAAGCAACCTAACATCTCGGATGTAATATTTTACAACATTCCTGGCATGTCGGTCCCTACATCTCGTTCGGAACATTCTATACGTCTATAACGTTGTATATCCTAACCTAAGGGAACCTAACATCTCGGGTGTAATATTTCACAACATTCTGGCGTGTCGTCGCCTGCTTCTCGATGGGGACATAATATACGTCTATAACGTTGTATATCCTAACCTAACGCAACCTAACATCTGGGATGTAATATTTTACAACATTCCTGGCATGTCGGTCACTACGACTCGGTGGGAACATTATATACGTCTGTAACGATATATACCCTAACCTAAGGCAACTTAACATCTCGGATGTAATATTTTACAACATTCCTGGCATTTCGGCCCGTTGTTCTCGGTGGTAACATTATATGCGTCTATAACGTTATATATCCTAGCCTAAGGCAGCTTAACATCTCGGATGTAATATTTGACAACATTGCTGACGTGTTAGCCCGTACTTCTCGGTGGGAACATCATGTACGTCTATAGCGATATATATCCTAGCCTAAGGCGACCTAACATGTCGAATGTTATACTTTACATCATTCCTGACTTGTGGGCTCGTAGTTCTCGGTGGTAACATTATATACGTCTATAACATTATATATCCTAACCTAAAGCAACCTAACATCTCGGATGTAATATTTTACAACATTCCTGGCATGTCGGTCCCTACATCTCGTTCGGAACATTCTATACGTCTATAACGTTGTATATCCTAACCTAAGGGAACCTAACATCTCGGGTGTAATATTTTACAACATTCCTGGCATTTCGGTCACTACGTCTCGGTGGAAACATTGTATACGTCTATAACGATATGCATCCTAGCCTAAGGCAACCTAACATCTCGGATGTAATATTTTACAACATTCCTGTCGTGTCGTCGCCAAATTCTCGATGTGAACATTATATACATCTATAACGTTGTATATCCTAACCTAAGGCAACCTAACATCTCGGATGTAATATTTTACCACATTCCTGGCATGTCGGTCACTACGTCTCGGTGGGAACATTATATACGTCTGTAACGATATATACCCTAACCTAAAGCAACCTAACATCTCGGATGTAATATTTTGCAACATTCCTGGCATGTCGGTCCCTACATCTCGTTCGGAACATTCTATACGTCTATAACGTTGTATATCTTAATCTAAGGGAACCTAACATCTCGGGTGTAATATTTTACAACATTCTGGCGTGTCGTCGCCTGCTTCTCGATGGGGACATTATATACGTCAATAACGTTGTATATCCTAACCTAACGCAACCTAACATCTGGGATGTAATATTTTACAACATTCCTGGCATGTCGGTCACTACGTCTCGGTGGGAACATTATATACGTCTGTAACGATATATACCCTATCCTAAGGCAACTTAACATCTCGGATGTAATATTTTACAACATTCCTGGCATGTCGGTCCCTACTTCTCGGTGGGAACATTCTATACGTCTATAACGTTGTGTATCCTAACCTACGGGAACCTAACATCTCGGGTGTAATATTTTACAACATCTCTGGCGGTTCGTCGCCTGCTTCTCGATGGGGACATTATATACGTGTATAACGTTGTATATCCTAACCTAACGCAACTTAACATCTGGAATGTAATGTTTTACAACATTCCTGGCATGTTGTAGCCTACTTTTGAATGGGGTCATAATATACATCTATAACGTAGTATATTCTAACCTAACGGAACCTAACATCTGGGATGTAATATTTTACAACATTCCTGGCATGTCGGTCCCTCCGCCTCGGTGGTAACATTATATACGTCTATAACGATATATATCCTAACGTAAGGCAACATAACATCTCGGATGTAATATTTTACAACATTCTGGCGTGTCGTCGCCTGCTCCTCGATGGGGACATTATATACGTGTATAACGTTGTATATCCTAACCTAAGGCAACCTAACATCTGGGATGTAATATTTTACAACATTCCTGGCATGTCGGCCCCTACTTCTCGGTGGGAACATTCTATACGTCTATAACGTTGTATATCCTAAACTAAGGGAACCTAACATCTCGGATGTAATATTTTACAACATTCTGGCGTGTCGTCGCCTGCTCCTCGATGGGGATATTATATACGTGCATAACGTTGTATATCCTAACCTAACGCAACCTAACATCTCGGATGTCATATTTAACAACATTCCTGGCATGTCGGTCCCTACGTCTCGGTGGGAACATTATATACGTCTATAACGATATTTATCCTAACCTAAGGCAACCTAACATCACGGATGTAATATTTTACAACATTCCTGGCGTGTCGTCGCCAACTTCTCGATGTGGACATTATATACATCTATAACGTTGTATATCCTAACCTAAGGCAACCTAACATTTGGGATGTAATATTTTACAACATTCCTGTCATGCCGGTCCCTACGTCTCGGTGGGAACATGATATACGTCTATAACGATATATATCCTAACCTAAGGCAACCTAACATCTCGGATGTAATATTTTACAACACTCCTGGCATGTCGGTCCCGACGTCTCGATGGTAACATTATATACGTCTATAACGATATATATCCTAACCTAAGGCAACCTAACATCTCGGATGTAATATTTTACAACATCGTTGGCATTTCGGCCCGTAGTTATCGGTGGTAACATTATATACGTCTATAACGTTATATATCCTAGCCTAAGGCAACCTAACATCTCGGATGTAATATTTGACAACATTGCTGGCGTGTTAGCCCGTACTTCTCGGTGGGAACATCATATACGTCTATAGCGATATATATCCTAGCCTAAGGCGACCTAACATGTCGAATGTAATATTTTACATCATTCCTGACGTGTCAGCCCGTAGTTCTCGGTGGTAACATTATATACGTCTATAACGTTATATATCCTAGCCTAAGGCAACCTAACATCTCGGATGTAATGTTTGACATCATTCCTGGCATGTCGGTCCCTACGTCTCGGTGGGAACATTATATACGTCTATAACGATATTTATCCTAACATAAGGCAACCTAACATCTCGGATGTAATATTTTACAACATTCCTGGCATTTCGGCCCGTTGTTCTCGGTGGTAACATTATATACGTCTATAACGTTATATATCCTAGCCTAAGGCAACCTAACATCTCGGGTGTAATATTTTACAACATTCTGGCGTGTCGTCGCCTGCTTCTCGATGGGGACATTATATACGTCAATAACGTTGTATATCCTAACCTAACGCAACCTAACATCTGAGATGTAATATTTTACAACATTCCTGGCATGTCGGTCCCTACTTCTCGGTGGGAACATTCTATACGTCTATAACGTTGTGTATCCTAACCTAAGGGAACCTAACATCTCGGGTGTAATATTTTACAACATTCCTGGCATGTCGGTCCCTACTTCTCGGTGGGAACATTGTATACGTCTATAACGATATATATCCTAGCCTAAGGCAACCTAACATGTCGAATGTAATATTTTACAACATTCCTGGCGTGTCGTCGCCAACTTCTCGATGTGGACATTATATACATCTATAACGTTGTATATCCTAACCTAAGCGAACCTAACATCTCGGGTGTAATATTTTACAACATTCCTGGCATTTCGGTCACTACGTCTCGGTGGAAACATTATATACGTCTGTAACGATATATACCCTAACCTAAAGCAACCTAACATCTCGGATGTAATATTTTGCAACATTCCTGGCATGTCGGTCCCTACATCTCGTTCGGAACATTCTATACGTCTATAACGTTGTATATCTTAATCTAAGGGAACCTAACATCTCGGGTGTAATATTTTACAACATTCTGGGGTGTCGTCGCCTGCTTCTCGATGGGGACATTATATACGTCAATAACGTTGTATATCCTAACCTAACGCAACCTAACATCTGGGATGTAATATTTTACAACATTCCTGGCATGTCGGTCACTACGTCTCGGTGGGAACATTATATACGTCTGTAACGATATATACCCTAACCTAAGGCAACTTAACATCTCGGATGTAATATTTTACAACATTCCTGGCATGTCGGTCCCTACTTCTCGGTGGGAACATTCTATACGTCTATAACGTTGTGTATCCTAACCTACGGGAACCTAACATCTCGGGTGTAATATTTTACAACATTCCTGGCATGTCGGTCCCTACTTCTCGGTGGGAACATTGTATACGTCTATAACGATATATATCCTAGCCTAAGGCAACCTAACATGTCGAATGTAATATTTTACAACATCTCTGGCGTGTCGTCGCCTGCTTCTCGATGGGGACATTATATACGTGTATAACGTTGTATATCCTAACCTAACGCAACTTAACATCTGGAATGTAATGTTTTACAACATTCCTGGCATGTTGTAGCCTACTTTTGAATGGGGTCATAATATACATCTATAACGTAGTATATTCTAACCTAACGGAACCTAACATCTGGGATGTAATATTTTACAAAATTCCTGGCATGTCGGTCCCTCCGCCTCGGTGGTAACATTATATACGTCTATAACGTTGTATATCCTAAACTAAGGGAACCTAACATCTCGGATGTAATATTTTACAACATTCTGGCGTGTCGTCGCCTGCTCCTCGATGGGGATATTATATACGTGCATAACGTTGTATATCCTAACCTAAGGCAACCTAACATCTCGGATGTAATATTTAACAACATTCCTGGCATGTCGGTCCCTACGTCTCGGTGGGAACATTATATACGTCTATAACGATATTTATCCTAACCTAAGGCAACCTAACATCACGGATGTAATATTTTACAACATTCCTGGCGTGTCGTCGCCAACTTCTCGATGTGGACATTATATACATCTATAACGTTGTATATCCTAACCTAAGGCAACCTAACATTTGGGATGTAATATTTTACAACATTCCTGTCATGCCGGTCCCTACGTCTCGGTGGGAACATGATATACGTCTATAACGATATATATCCTAACCTAAGGCAACCTAACATCTCGGATGTAATATTTTACAACACTCCTGGCATGTCGGTCCCTACGTCTCGATGGTAACATTATATACGTCTATAACGATATATACCCTAACCTAAGGCAACTTAACATCTCGGATGTAATATTTTACAACATTCCTGGCGCTTCGGCTGCTCCTTTTCGGTGGGAACATTATATACGTCTATAACGTTACATATTCTAACGTAAGGCAACATAACATCTCGGATGTTATATTGTACAACATTCCTGGCATGTCGGTCCCTATGTCTCGGTGGGAACATCATGCACGTCTATAGCGATATATATCCTAGCCTAAGGCGACCTAACATGTCGAATGTTATACTTTACATCATTCCTGACTTGTGGGCTCGTAGTTCTCGGTGGTAACATTATATACGTCTATAACATTATATATCCTAACCTAAAGCAACCTAACATCTCGGATGTAATATTTTACAACATTCCTGGCATGTCGGTCCCTACATCTCGTTCGGAACATTCTATACGTCTATAACGTTGTATATCCTAACCTAAGGGAACCTAACATCTCGGGTGTAATATTTCACAACATTCTGGCGTGTCGTCGCCTGCTTCTCGATGGGGACATAATATACGTCTATAACGTTGTATATCCTAACCTAACGCAACCTAACATCTGGGATGTAATATTTTACAACATTCCTGGCATGTCGGTCACTACGACTCGGTGGGAACATTATATACGTCTGTAACGATATATACCCTAACCTAAGGCAACTTAACATCTCGGATGTAATATTTTACAACATTCCTGGCATTTCGGCCCGTTGTTCTCGGTGGTAACATTATATGCGTCTATAACGTTATATATCCTAGCCTAAGGCAGCTTAACATCTCGGATGTAATATTTGACAACATTGCTGACGTGTTAGCCCGTACTTCTCGGTGGGAACATCATGTACGTCTATAGTGATATATATCCTAGCCTAAGGCGACCTAACATGTCGAATGTTATACTTTACATCATTCCTGACTTGTGGGCTCGTAGTTCTCGGTGGTAACATTATATACGTCTATAACATTATATATCCTAACCTAAAGCAACCTAACATCTCGGATGTAATATTTTACAACATTCCTGGCATGTCGGTCCCTACTTCTCGTTCGGAACATTCTATACGTCTATAACGTTGTATATCTTAATCTAAGGGAACCTAACATCTCGGGTGTAATATTTTACAACATTCTGGCGTGTCGTCGCCTGCTTCTCGATGGGGACATTATATACGTCAATAACGTTGTATATCCTAACCTAACGCAACCTAACATCTGGGATGTAATGTTTTACAACATTCCTGGCATGTCGGTCCCTCCGCCTCGGTGGTAACATTATATACGTCTATAACGATATATATCCTAACCTAAGGCTACATAACATCTCGGATGTAATATTTTACAACATTCTGGCGTGTCGTCGCCTGCTCCTCGATGGGGACATTATATACGTGTATAACGTTGTATATCCTAACCTAAGGCAACCTAACATCTGGGATGTAATATTTTACAACATTCCTGGCATGTCGGCCCCTACTTCTCGGTGGGAACATTCTATACGTCTATAACGTTGTATATCCTAAACTAAGGGAACCTAACATCTCGGATGTAATATTTTACCACATTCTGGCGTGTCGTCGCCTGCTCCTCGATGGGGATATTATATACGTGCATAACGTTGTATATCCTAACCTAACGCAACCTAACATCTCGGATGTAATATTTAACAACATTCCTGGCATGTCGGTCCCTACGTCTCGGTGGGAACATTATATACGTCTATAACGATATTTATCCTAACCTAAGGCAACCTAACATCACGGATGTAATATTTTACAACATTCCTGGCATTTCGGCCCGTTGTTCTCGGTGGTAACATTATATGCGCTATAACGTTATATATCCTAGCCTAAGGTAGCTTAACATCTCGGATGTAATATTTTACAACATTCCTGGCGCTTCGGCTGCTCCTTTTCGGTGGGAACATTCTATACGTCTATAACGTTGCATATCCTAACGTAAGGCAACATAACATCTCGGATGTTATATTTTACAACATTTCTTGCGTGTCCTCGCCTTCTTCTCGATGGAGACTTTATATACGTCTATAACGTTGTATACCCTAACCTAACGCAACCTAACATCTGGGATGTAATATTTTACAACATTCCTGGTATGTCGGTCCCTACGTCTCGGTGGGAACGTTATATACGTCTATAACGATATATATCCTAACCTAAGGGAACATTACATCTCGGATGTAATATTTTACTACATTCCTGGCACGTCGGCCCCGACTTCTCGGTGAGAACACTAAATACGTGTATAACGCTATATGTCCTAGCCTAAGGCAACCTAACATGTCGAATGTAATATTTTACAACATTACTGGCGCGCCGGCCCCTACTTCTCGGAGGGAACAGTATATACGTCTATAATGTAATATAACCTAACCTAACCCATTTAGCCCCTCGTTGGTAATGTTTTACAGAATCCAGCTCGTGTCGTCCCGGACGTCTCGGTGGGGACATAATATACGTCTATAACGTTATATACCCTAACCTAAGGCAACCTAACATCTCGAATGTAGTATTTTACAACATTCCAGGCGGGTCGGCCACTACATCTCGGTGGGCAAATTATATGCGTTTGTGATGTAATATAACCTAACATAACCCATCTAGCCCCTCGCTGGTAATGATTTACAGCATCCAGTTCGTGTCGTTCCGTACGTCACGGTGCGGACATCATATGCGTCTATAACGTTATATATCCCTACCTAAGGCAACATAACATCTCTGATGTAATATTTTACAGCTTTCCTGACGTGTCGGTCCTCTACTTCTCGGTGGCAACATTATATACGTCTATAACGCTATGTACCCTAACCTAAAGTAACCTAACACCTCGAATGTAATATTTTACAACATTCCTGGCGTGTTGGCCCGTAGTTCTCTGTGGGGACATTAGATACGTCTATAACGTTATATATCACGACCCAAGGCAACCTAACATCGCGGATGTAGTATTTTACTACATTCCTGGCTCGTTGGCCCCTCCTTCTCGGTGGGAACGTTATATACGTCTATAACGCTATATATCCTAGCCTAAGGCAACCTAGCATGTCGATCGTAATATTTTACAACATTCCTGGCTCGTCGGCCCCTACTTCTGGGTGGGAACATTATATACGTCTATAACATTATATATCCTAACCTGAGGGAAAATAACGTCTCGGATGTAATGTTTTACAACATTCCTGGCCTGTCGGCTACTACATCTCG
Source organism: Xylocopa violacea (assembly GCA_963969225.1). Classification (NCBI taxonomy): domain Eukaryota; kingdom Metazoa; phylum Arthropoda; class Insecta; order Hymenoptera; family Apidae; genus Xylocopa; species Xylocopa violacea. The sequence continues at coordinate 4,685,374 of CAXAJV010000835.1, forward strand.
GTGGGAACATTATATACGTCTATAAGGTTATATATCCTAACCAAAGGCAATCCTAACATGTCGATTGTAATATTTTACAACATTCCTGGGGCGTCGGCAACTACTTCTCGGGGGGAACAGTATATACGTCTATAACGTTATATATCCTAGACTAAGGCAACCTAACATTTCGGATGTAATGTTTTACAACATTCCTGGCGCGTCGGCACCTACTTCTCGGTGGGAACAGTATATACGTCTATGACGTTATATATCCTAACCTAAGGCAACCTAACATGTCGAATGTAATATTTTACAACATTCCCGTCACTTCGGCCACTACTTCTCGGTGGGAACATTATATACGTCTATAACGCAATATATCCTAACCTAAGGCAACCTAACATGTCGAATGTAATAAATTACAACATTCTGGCGCGTCGGCGCCTATTTCTCGGTGGGAACGTTATATAAGTCAATAACGTTATATATCCTAACCTAAGGCAACCTAACATGTCGAATGTAATATTTAACCAAATTCCTTGCACGTTGGCCTCTTCTTCACGGTGGGAAGATCATATACGTCTATAATGTTACATATCCTAGCCTAAGGCAACCTAGCATCTCGGGTGTAATATTCTACTACCTTCCTGGCATGTCGGCCCTTACCTATCGGCGGGAACATTATATAAGTCAATAACGTTATTTATACTAACTTAAGGCAACCTAACATCTCGGATGTAATATTTTACAACATTCTTGGCACGTCGATATCTACTTCTTGGTGGGAACATTATATACGTCTATAACGTTATATATCGTAGCCTAAGGCAACCTAACATGTCGAATGTAATATTTTACAACATTCCCGTCACTTCGGCCCCTACTTCTCGGTGGGAATATTATATACGTCTACAATGCTATATATTGTAGCTTAGGGCAACCTAACATGTCGAGCGTAATATTTTACAACATTCCGGGCTCGTCGCCCCTACTTCTCGGTGGGAACATTATATACGTCTATAACGCAATATATCCTAACCTAAGGCAACCTAACATGTCGAATGTAATAAATTACAACATGTTGGCGCGTCGGCGCCTATTTCTCGGTGGGAACGTTATATAAGTCAATAACGTTATATATCCTAACCTAAGGCAACCTAACATGTCAAATGTAATATTTTACAACATACCTGTCGTGTCGGCACCTACTTCTCGGTGGGAACAGTATATACGTCTATAACGTTATATATCCTAACCTAAGGAAACCTAACATGTCGAATGTAATATTTTACCACATTCCTGACTCGTTGGCCCGTTCTTCACGGTGAGAACATTATATACGTCTATAATGTTACAGATCCTAGCCTAAGGCAACCTAACATGTCGAATGTAATATTTTACAACATTCCTGGCGCGTCGGCACCTACTTCTCGGTGGGAACAGTATATACGTCTATAACGTTATATATCCTAAACTAAGGCAACATATCATCTCTACCGTAATATTTTACAACATTCCTGGCATGCAAGTCCCTAGTTCTCTGTGGTAACATTATATACGTCTATAACGTTATATATCCTAACCTAAGGCAACCTAACATCTCTACCGTAATATTTTACAACATTCCTGGCGCGTCCGCACCTCCTTCCCGGTGGGTACATTATATACGTCTATAACGTTATATATCCTCTCCTAAGGCAACCTAACATGTCGAGCGTAATGTTTTTCAACATTCCTGGCGTGTCGGCCAGTACTTCTCGGTGGGAATATCATATACGTCTATAACGTTATATATCCTAACCTAAGGCGACCTAACATCCCGGATGTAATATTTTACTACATTCCCGTCACTTCGGCCCCTACTTCTCGGTGGGAATATTATATACGTCTACAATGCTATATATTGTAGCTTAGGGCAACCTAACATGTCGAGCGTAATATTATATAAAATTCCTGGCTCGTCGGCCCCTACTTCTGGGTGGGAACATTATATACGTCTATAACGCTATTTATAATAGCCTAAGGCAACCTAACATGTCAAATGTAATATTTTACAACATACCTGTCGTGTCGGCACCTACTTCTCGGTGGGAACAGTATATACGTCTATAACGTTATATATCCTAACCTAAGGAAACCTAACATGTCGAATGTAATATTTTACCACATTCCTGACTCGTTGGCCCGTTCTTCACGGTGAGAACATTATATACGTCTATAATGTTACAGATCCTAGCCTAAGGCAACCTAACATGTCGAATGTAATATTTTACAACATTCCTGGCGCGTCGGCACCTACTTCTCGGTGGGAACAGTATATACGTCTATAACGTTATATATCCTAAACTAAGGCAACCTATCATCTCTACCGTAATATTTTACAACATTCCTGGCATGCAAGTCCCTAGTTCTCTGTGGTAACATTATATACGTCTATAACGTTATATATCCTAACCTAAGGCAACCTAACATCTCTACCGTAATATTTTACAACATTTTGGCGCGTCCGCACCTCCTTCCCGGTGGGTACATTATATACGTCTATAACGTTATATATCCTCTCCTAAGGCAACCTAACATGTCGAGCGTAATGTTTTTCAACATTCCTGGCGTGTCGGCCAGTACTTCTCGGTGGGAATATCATATACGTCTATAACGTTATATATCCTAACCTAAGGCGACCTAACATCCCGGATGTAATATTTTACTACATTCCTGCCACGTCGGCACCTACTTCTCGGTGGGATCATTACATTCGTCTATAATGCTATATATCCTAGCTTAAGGCAACCTAACATGTGGAATGTAATATTTTACAACATTCATGACGCGCCGGCAGCTACTTCTCGGTGGGAACGTTATATACGTCTATAACGTTATATATCCCAAACTAAGGCAACCTATCATCTCTACCGTAATATTTTACAACATTCCTGGCATGCAAGTACCTAGTTCTCTGTGGTAACATTATATACGTCTATAACGTTATATATCCTAACCAAAAGCAACCTAACATCTCTACCGTAATATTTTACATCATTCCTGGCGCGTCGGCACATACTTCTCGGTGGGAACAGTATACACGTATATATAGCTATATATCCCAGCTTAAGGCAATCTAACATGTAGAATGTAATATTTTACAACATTCCCATCACTTCCGCCCCTACTTCTCGGTGGGAATATTATATACGTCTACAACGCCTTATATTGTAGCTTAAGGCAACCTAACATGTCGAATGTGATATTTTACAACATTTCGGGCGCGTCGGCACCTACTTCTCGGTGGCATCACTACATACGTCTATAACGCCATATATATCCTAGCATAAGGCAACCTAACATGTGGAATGTAAAATTTTACAACATTCCTGGCGCGTCGACACCTACTTCTCGGTGGGAACAGTATATACGTTTATAACGTTATATATCCTAGCCTAAGGCAACCTAACACCTCGGATGTGTTGTTTTACAACATTCTTGGCATGTCGGCCCCTATTTCTCGGTGGGAACATTGTATACGTCTTTAACGCTATATATCCTAGCCTAAGGCAACCTAACATGTCGAATGTAATATTTTACAACATTAATGGAGCGTCGGCACCTACTTCTCGGTGGGAACATAATATAAGTCAATAACGTTATATATCCTAACCTAAGGCAACCTAACATCTCGGATGTAATATTTTACTACATTCATGGCACGTCGGCCCCTACTTCTCGGTTAGAACATTATATACGTCTATAACGCTATATATCCTAGCCTAAGGCAACCTAACATGTCGAACGTAATATTTTGCAACATTCCCGTCACTTCGGCCCCTACTTCTCGGTGGGAATATTATATACGTCTATAACGCTATATATCCTCTTCTAAGGCAACCTAACATGTCGAGCGTAATGTTTTACAACATTCCTGGCGTGTCGGCCAGTACTTCTCGGTGGGAATATCATCTACGTCCATAACGTTATATATCCTAACCTAAGGCAACCTAACGTTTCGGGTGTAATGTTTTACTACATTCCTGGCACGTCGGCCCCTACTTCTCGGTTAGAACATTATATACGTCTATAACCCTATATATCCTAGCCTAAGGCAACCTTACATGTCGAATGTAATATTTTACAACATTCCCGTCACTTCGGCCCCTACTTCTCGGTGGGAATATTATATACGTCTATAACGCTATATATTCTAGCCTAAGGCCACCTAACATGTCGAGCGTAATATTTTACAACATTCCTGGCTCGTCGGCCCCTACTTCTCGGTGGGTACATTATATACGTCTATAACGTTATATATCCTAACCTAAGGGAACCTAACATCTCGGATGTAATATTTTACCACACTCCTGGCTCGTTTGCCCGTACTTCTCGGGGGGAACATTATATACGTCTATAACGTTATGTATCCTAGCCTAAGGCAACCTAACGTCTCGGATGTAATATTTGACAACATTCCTAGCATGTCGGTCCCTACTTCTCGGTGGGAACATTCTATACGTCTATAACGTTGTATATCCTAACCTAACGCAACCTAACATCTGGGATGTAATATTTTACAACATTCCTGGCATGTCGGCCCCTATTTCTCGGTGGGAATATTATATACGTCTATAACGTTATATATCCTAGCCTAAGGCAACCTAACATCTCGGATGTAATATTTGACAACATTCCTGGCGTGTTAGCCCGTACTTCTCGGTGGGAACATCATATACGTCTACAGCGATATATATCCTAACCGAAGGCAACCTAATATTTCGGATGTAATATTTTACAACATTCCTGGCATCCCGGTCCCTACATCTCGATGGGATCATTCTATACGTCTATAACGATATATATCCTAGCCTAAGGCTGCCTAACATCTCGGATGTAATATTTTACAACATTCCTGGCGCTTCGGCCCCTACGTCTCGGTGGGAACATTCTATGCGTCTATAGCGTTGTATATTATAACCTAAGGGAACCTAACATCTCAGGTGTAATATTTTACAACATTCCTGTCATGTCGGTCCCTACTTCTCGGTGGGAACATTGTATACGTCTATAACGATATATATCCTAGCCTAAGGCAATCTAACATCTCGGATGTAATATTTTACAACATTCCTAGCGTGTCGTCGCCTGCTTCTTGATGGGGACATTATATACGTCTATAACGTTGTATATCCTAACCTAACGCAACCTAACATGTGGGATGCAATATTTTACAACATTCCTGGCATGTCGGTCCCTACGTCTCGGTGGGAACATTCTATGCGTCTATAGCGTTGTATATCCTAGCCTAAGGGAACCTAACATCTCAGGTGTAATACTTTACATCATTCCTGGCATGTCGGTCCCTACTTCTCGGTGGGAATATTGTATACGTCTATGGCGAAATATATCCTAACCGAAGGCAACCTGACATCTCGGATGTAATATTTTACAACATTCCTGGCATGTCGGTTCCTACTTCTCGGTAGGAACATTGTATACGGCTATAACGATATATATCCTAGCCTAAGGCAATCTAACATCTCGGGTATAATATTTTACAACATTCCTGACGCGTCGTCGCCTTCTTCTGGATGGGGACATTATATACGCCTATAACGTTGTATATCCTAACCTAACGCAACCTAACATCGGGGATATAATATTTTACAAATTTCCTGGCATGTCGGTCCCTACGTCTCGTTGGGAACATTCTATACGTTTATAACTTTGTATATCCTAACCTAAGGGAACCTAACATTTCGGGTGTAATATTTTACAACATTCCTGACGCGTCGGCCCCTATTTCTGGGTGGGAACATGATATACGTCTATAACGTTATATATCCTACCCTAAGGCGACCTAACATGTCGAATGTAGTATTTTACAACATTCCTGGCGTGTCGTCGCCTGCTTCTCGATGGGGACATTATATACGTCTATAACGTTGTATATCCTAACCTAACGCAACCTAACATCTGGGACGTAATATTTTACAACATTCCTGGCGCGTCGGCTCCTACTTTTCGGTGGGTCCATTATATACGTCTATAACGTTATGTATCATAGCCTAAGGCGACCTAACATGTCGAATGTAATATTTTACAACATTCCTGGCGTGTCGTCTCCTGCTTCACGATGGGGACATTATATACGTCTATAATGTTGTATATCCTAACCTAACGCAACCTAACATCTGGGATGTAATATTTTACAACATTCCTAGCGTGTCGTCGCGTGCTTCTTGATGGGGACATTATATACGTCTATAACGTTGTATATCCTAACCTAACGCAACCTAACATGTGGGATGCAATATTTTACAACATTCCTGGCATGTCGGTCCCTACGTCTCGGTGGGAACATTCTATGCGTCTATAGCGTTGTATATCCTAGCCTAAGGGAACCTAACATCTCAGGTGTAATACTTTACAACATTCCTGGCATGTCGGTTCCTACTTCTCGGTGGGAACATTGTATACGGCTATAACGATATATATCCTAGCCTAAGGCAATCTAACATCTCGGGTATAATATTTTACAACATTCCTGACGCGTCGTCGCCTTCTTCTGGATGGGGACATTATATACGCCTATAACGTTGTATATCCTAATCTAACGCAACCTAACATCGGGGATATAATATTTTACAAATTTCCTGGCATGTCGGTCCCTACGTCTCGGTGGGAACATTCCATACGTTTATAACGTTGTATATCCTAACCTAAGGGAACCTAACATTTCGGGTGTAATATTTTACAACATTCCTGACGCGTCGGCCCCTATTTCTGGGTGGGAACATGATATACGTCTATATCGTTATATATCCTACCCTAAGGCGACCTAACATGTCGAATGTAGTATTTTACAACATTCCTGGCGTGTCGTCGCCTGCTTCTCGATGGGGACATTATATACGTCTATAACGTTGTATATCCTAACCTAACGCAACCTAACATCTGGGACGTAATATTTTACAACATTCCTGGCGCGTCGGCTCCTACTTTTCGGTGGGTCCATTATATACGTCTATAACGTTATGTATCCTAGCCTAAGGCGACCTAACATGTCGAATGTAATATTTTACAACATTCCTGGCGTGTCGTCTCCTGCTTCACGATGGGGACATTATATACGTCTACAATGCTGTATATCCTAACCTAACGCAACCTAACATCTGGGATGTAATATTTTACAACATTCCTTGCGTGTCGTCGCCTGCTTCTCGATGGGGACATAATATACGTCTATAACATTGTATATCCTATCCCAAGGCAACCTAACATCTGGGATGTAATATTTTACAACATTCCTGGCCTGTCGTCGCCTACTTCTGGATGGGGTCATTATATACATCTATAACGTTTTTATATCCTAACCTAAGGCAACCTAACATCTCGGATATAATATTTTATAACATTCCTGGCGTGTCGTCGCCTGCTTCTCGATGGGGACATTATATACGTCTACAACGTTGTATATCCTAACCTAACGCAACATTACATCTCGGATGTAATATTTTACAAAATTCCTGGCATGTCAGTCCCTACAGCTCGGTGGGAACATACTATACGTCTATAACGTTGTATATCCTAACCTAAGGGAACCTAACATCTCGGGTGTAATATTTTACAACATTCCTGACGCGACGGCCCCTATTTTTCGGTGGGAACATTATATACGTCTATAACGTTATATATCCTAGTCTAAGGCAACCTAACATGTCGAATGCAATATTTTACAACATTCCTGGCGTGTCGTCGCCTACTTCTCGATGGGGACATTATATACATCTATAATCTTGTATATCCCTACCTAAGGCAGCCTAACATCTCGGATGTAATAGTTGACAACATTCCTGGCGTGTCCGCCCGTACTTCTCGGTGGGAACATTATATACGTCTATAACGTTATATATGCTAGCCTAAGGCGACATAACATGTCGAATGTAATATTTTTCAACATTCCTGGCGTGTCTTCTCCTGCTTCTCGATGGGGACATTATATACGTCTATAATGTTGTATATCCTAACCTAACGCAACCTAACATCTGGGATGTAATATTTTACAACATTCCTGGCGTGTCGTCGCCTGCTTCTCGATGGGGACATAATATACGTTTATAACGTTGTATATCCTAACCCAACGCAACCTAACATCTCCGATGTAATATTTTACAACATTCCTGGCATGTCCGCCCGTACTTCTCGGTCGGAACATTATATACGTCTATAACGTTATATATCCTAGCTTAAGGCCACATAACATGTCGAGCGTAATATTTTACAACATTCCTGGCTCGTCGGCCCCTACTTCTCGGTGGGTACATTATATACGTCTATAACGTTATATATCCTAACCTAAGGGAACCTAACATCTAGGATGTAATATTTTACCACACTCCTGGCTCGTTGGCCCGTACTTCTCGGGGGGAACATTATATACGTCTATAACGTTATGTATCCTAGCCTAAGGCAACCTAACGTCTCGAAAGTAATATTTTACTACATTCCTGGCGTGCTGGCCCCTACTTGTCGGTGGGAACATTATATACGTCTACAACGACATATATTCTAACCTAAGGCAACCTAGCACCTCGGATGTAATAGTTGACAACATTCCTGGCGTGTCGTAGCCTGCTTCTCGACGGGGACATTATATACGTCTATAACGTTGTATATCCTAACGTAACGCAACCTAACATCTGGGATGTAATATTTTACAACATTCCTGTCGTGTCGTCGCCTACTTCTCGATGGGGACATTATATACATCTATAACGTTGTATATGCTAACCTAAGGCAACCTAACATCTCAAATGTAATGTTTTACAACATTTCTGGCATGTCAGTCCGTACTTTTCGGTGGGAACATTGTATACGTCTATAACGATATATGTTCTAGCCTAAGGCACATAACATCTCGGATGTAATATTTTACAACATTCCTGTCGCGTCGGATCCTACTTTTCGGTGGGAACATTATACACGTCTATAACGTTACATATCCTAACGGAAGGCAACCTAACATCTCGGATGTAATATTTGACAACATTCCTGGCGTGTTAGCCCGTACTTCTCGGTGGGAACATCATATACGTCTACAGCGATATATATCCTAACCGAAGGCAACCTAATATTTCGGATGTAATATTTTACAACATTCCTGGCATCCCGGTCCCTACATCTCGGTGGGATCATTCTATACGTCTATAACGATATATATCCTAGCCTAAGGCTGCCTAACATCTCGGATGTAATATTTTACAACATTCCTGGCGCTTCGGCCCCTACGTCTCGGTGGGAACATTCTATGCGTCTATAGCGTTGTATATTATAACCTAAGGGAACCTAACATCTCAGGTGTAATATTTTACAACATTCCTGTCATGTCGGTCCCTACTTCTCGGTGGGAACATTGTATACGTCTATAACGATATATATCCTAGCCTAAGGCAATCTAACATCTCGGATGTAATATTTTACAACATTCCTAGCGTGTCGTCGCCTGCTTCTTGATGGGGACATTATATACGTCTATAACGTTGTATACCCTAACCTAACGCAACCTAACATGTGGGATGCAATATTTTACAACATTCCTGGCATGTCGGTCCCTACGTCTCGGTGGGAACATTCTATGCGTCTATAGCGTTGTATATCCTAGCCTAAGGGAACCTAACATCTCAGGTGTAATACTTTACAACATTCCTGGCATGTCGGTACCTACTTCTCGGTGGGAATATTGTATACGTCTATGTCGAAATATATCCTAACCGAAGGCAACCTGACATCTCGGATGTAATATTTTACAACATTCCTGGCATGTCGGTTCCTACATCTCGGTGGGAACATTGTATACGGCTATAACGATATATATCCTAGCCTAAGGCAATCTAACATCTCGGGTATAATATTTTACAACATTCCTGACGCGTCGTCGCCTTCTTCTGGATGGGGACATTATATACGCCTATAACGTTGTATATCCTAACCTAACGCAACCTAACATCGGGGATATAATATTTTACAAATTTCCTGGCATGTCGGTCCCTACGTCTCGGTGGGAACATTCTATACGTTTATAACTTTGTATATCCTAACCTAAGGGAACCTAACATTTCGGGTGTAATATTTTACAACATTCCTGACGCGACGGCCCCTATTTCTGGGTGGGAACATGATATACGTCTATAACGTTATATATCCTACCCTAAGGCGACCTAACATGTCGAATGTAGTATTTTACAACATTCCTGGCGTGTCGTCGCCTGCTTCTCGATGGGGACATTATATACGTCTATAACGTTGTATATCCTAACCTAACGCAACCTAACATCTGGGACGTAATATTTTACAACATTCCTGGCGCGTCGGCTCCTACTTTTCGGTGGGTCCATTATATACGTCTATAACGTTATGTATCATAGCCTAAGGCGACCTAACATGTCGAATGTAATATTTTACAACATTCCTGGCGTGTCGTCTCCTGCTTCACGATGGGGACATTATATACGTCTATAATGTTGTATATCCTAACCTAACGCAACCTAACATCTGGGATGTAATATTTTACAACATTCCTAGCGTGTCGTCGCCTGCTTCTTGATGGGGACATTATATACGTCTATAACGTTGTATATCCTAACCTAACGCAACCTAACATGTGGGATGCAATATTTTACAACATTCCTGGCATGTCGGTCCCTACGTCTCGGTGGGAACATTCTATGCGTCTATAGCGTTGTATATCCTAGCCTAAAGGAACCTAACATCTCAAATGTAATGTTTTACAACATTCCTGGCATGTCAGTCCGTACTTTTCGGTGGGAACATTGTATACGTCTATAACGATATATGTCCTAGCCTAAGGCAACATAACATCTCGGATGTAATATTTTACAACATTCCTGTCGCGTCGGATCCTACTTTTCGGTGGGAACATTATACACGTCTATAACGTTACATATCCTAACGGAAGGCAACATAACATCTCGGATGTAATATTTGACAACATTCCTGGCGTGTCGTCGCCTGCTTCTCGATGGGGACATTAGATACGTCTATAACGTTGTATATCCTAACCTAACGCAAAAACATCTGGGATATAATATTTTACAACATTCCTGGCGTGTCGTCGCCTACTTCTGGATGGGGAAATTATATACATCTATAACGTGGTATATCCTAGCCTAAGGCAACCTAACATCTGGGATGTAATATTTGACGACATTCCTGGCGTGTCGACCCGTACTTCTCGGTGGGAACATTATATACGTCTATAACGTTATATATCCTAGCCTAAGGCGACCTAACATGTCGTATGAAATATTTTAAAACATTCCTGGCGTGTCGTCGCCTGCTTCTCGATGGGGACATTATATACGTCTATAACGTTGTATATCCTAAGCTAACGCAACCTAACATCTGGGATGTAATATTTTACATCATTCCTAGTATGTCGGTCCCTACTTCTCGGTAGGAACATTCTATACATCTATAACGTTGTATATCCTAACGTAACGCAAGCTAACATCTGGGATGTAATATTTTACAACATTCCTGGCATGTCGGCCCCTATTTCTCGGTGGGAATATTATATACGTCTATAACGTTATATATCCTAGCCTAAGGCAACCTAACATCTCGGATGTAATATTTGACAACATTCCTGGTGTGTTAGCCCGTACTTCTCGGTGGGAACATCATATACGTCTACAGCGATATATATCCTAACCGAAGGCAACCTAATATTTCGGATGTAATATTTTACAACATTCCTGGCATCCCGGTCCCTACATCTCGGTGGGATCATTGTATACGTCTATAACGATATATATCCTAGCCTAAGGCTGCCTAACATCTCGGATGTAATATTTTACAACATTCCTGGCGCTTCGGCCCCTACGTCTCGGTGGGAACATTCTATGCGTCTATAGCGTTGTATATTATAACCTAAGGGAACCTAACATCTCAGGTGTAATATTTTACAACATTCCTGTCATGTCGGTCCCTACTTCTCGGTGGGAACATTGTATACGTCTATAATGATATATATCCTAGCCTAAGGCAATCTAACATCTCGGATGTAATATTTTACAACATTCCTGGCGTGTCGTCGCCTGCTTCTCGATGGGGACATTAGATACGTCTATAACGTTGTATATCCTAACCTAACGCAAAAACATCTGGGATATAATATTTTACAACATTCCTGGCGTGTCGTCGCCTACTTCTGGATGGGGAAATTATATACATCTATAACGTGGTATATCCTAGCCTAAGGCAACCTAACATCTGGGATGTAATATTTGACGACATTCCTGGCGTGTCGACCCGTACTTCTCGGTGGGAACATTATATACGTCTATAACGTTATATATCCTAGCCTAAGGCGACCTAACATGTCGTATGAAATATTTTAAAACATTCCTGGCGTGTCGTCGCCTGCTTCTCGATGGGGACATTATATACGTCTATAACGTTGTATATCCTAAGCTAACGCAATCTAACATCTGGGATGTAATATTTTACATCATTCCTAGTATGTCGGTCCCTACTTCTCGGTAGGAACATTCTATACATCTATAACGTTGTATATACTAACGTAACGCAAGCTAACATCTGGGATGTAATATTTTGCAACATTCCTGGCATGTCGGCCCCTATTTCTCGGTGGGAATATTATATACGTCTATAACGTTATATATCCTAGCCTAAGGCAACCTAACATCTCGGATGTAATATTTGACAACATTCCTGGCGTGTTAGCCCGTACTTCTCGGTGGGAACATCATATACGTCTACAGCGATATATATCCTAACCGAAGGCAACCTAATATTTCGGATGTAATATTTTACAACATTCCTGGCATCCCGGTCCCTACATCTCGGTGGGATCATTCTATACGTCTATAACGATATATATCCTAGCCTAAGGCTGCCTAACATCTCGGATGTAATATTTTACAACATTCCTGGCGCTTCGGCCCCTACGTCTCGGTGGGAACATTCTATGCGTCTATAGCGTTGTATATTATAACCTAAGGGAACCTAACATCTCAGGTGTAATATTTTACAACATTCCTGTCATGTCGGTCCCTACTTCTCGGTGGGAACATTGTATACGTCTATAACGATATATATCCTAGCCTAAGGCAATCTAACATCTCGGATGTAATATTTTACAACATTCCTAGCGTGTCGTCGCCTGCTTCTTGATGGGGACATTATATACGTCTATAACGTTGTATACCCTAACCTAACGCAACCTAACATGTGGGATGCAATATTTTACAACATTCCTGGCATGTCGGTCCCTACGTCTCGGTGGGAACATTCTATGCGTCTATAGCGTTGTATATCCTAGCCTAAGGGAACCTAACATCTCAGGTGTAATACTTTACAACATTCCTGGCATGTCGGTCCCTACTTCTCGGTGGGAATATTGTATACGTCTATGTCGAAATATATCCTAACCGAAGGCAACCTGACATCTCGGATGTAATATTTTACAACATTCCTGGCATGTCGGTTCCTACATCTCGGTGGGAACATTGTATACGGCTATAACGATATATATCCTAGCCTAAGGCAATCTAACATCTCGGGTATAATATTTTACAACATTCCTGACGCGTCGTCGCCTTCTTCTGGATGGGGACATTATATACGCCTATAACGTTGTATATCCTAACCTAACGCAACCTAACATCGGGGATATAATATTTTACAAATTTCCTGGCATGTCGGTCCCTACGTCTCGGTGGGAACATTCTATACGTTTATAACTTTGTATATCCTAACCTAAGGGAACCTAACATTTCGGGTGTAATATTTTACAACATTCCTGACGCGACGGCCCCTATTTCTGGGTGGGAACATGATATACGTCTATAACGTTATATATCCTACCCTAAGGCGACCTAACATGTCGAATGTAGTATTTTACAACATTCCTGGCGTGTCGTCGCCTGCTTCTCGATGGGGACATTATATACGTCTATAACGTTGTATATCCTAACCTAACGCAACCTAACATCTGGGACGTAATATTTTACAACATTCCTGGCGCGTCGGCTCCTACTTTTCGGTGGGTCCATTATATACGTCTATAACGTTATGTATCATAGCCTAAGGCGACCTAACATGTCGAATGTAATATTTTACAACATTCCTGGCGTGTCGTCTCCTGCTTCACGATGGGGACATTATATACGTCTATAATGTTGTATATCCTAACCTAACGCAACCTAACATCTGGGATGTAATATTTTACAACATTCCTGGCGTGTCGTCGCCTGCTTCTCGATGGGGACATTATATACATCTATAATCTTGTATATCCCTACCTAAGGCAGCCTAACATCTCGGATGTAATAGTTGACAACATTCCTGGCGTGTCCGCCCGTACTTCTCGGTGGGAACATTATATACGTCTATAACGTTATATATGCTAGCCTAAGGCGACCTAACATGTCGACCGTAATATTTTTCAACATTCCTGGCGTGTCTTCTCCTGCTTCTCGATGGGGACATTATATACGTCTATAATGTTGTATATCCTAACCTAACGCAACCTAACATCTGGGATGTAATATTTTACAACATTCCTGGCGTGTCGTCGCCTGCTTCTCGATGGGGACATAATATACGTTTATAACGTTGTATATCCTAACCCAACGCAACCTAACATCTCCGATGTAATATTTTACAACATTCCTGGCATGTCCGCCCGTACTTCTCGGTCGGAACATTATATACGTCTATAACGTTATATATCCTAGCTTAAGGCGACCTAACATGTCGAGCGTAATATTTTACAACATTCCTGGCTCGTCGGCCCCTACTTCTCGGTGGGTACGTTATATACGTCTATAACGTTATATATCCTAACCTAAGGGAACCTAACATCTCGGATGTAATATTTTACCACACTCCTGGCTCGTTGGCCCGTACTTCTCGGGGGGAACATTATATACGTCTATAACGTTATGTATCCTAGCCTAAGGCAACCTAACGTCTCGAAAGTAATATTTTACTACATTCCTGGCGTGCTGGCCCCTACTTGTCGGTGGGAACATTATATACGTCTACAACGACATATATTCTAACCTAAGGCAACCTAGCACCTCGGATGTAATATTTTACTACATTCCTGGCGTGTCGGCCCCTATTTCTCGGTGGGAATATTATATACGTCTATAACGTTATATATCCTAACCGAAGGCACCCTAACATCTCGCATGTAATAGTTGACAACATTCCTGGCGTGTCGTAGCCTGCTTCTCGATGGGGACATTATATACGTCTATAACGTTGTATATCCTAAGGTAACGCAACCTAACATCTGGGATGTAATATTTTACAACATTCCTGTCGTGTCGTCGCCTACTTCTCGATGGGGACATTATATACATCTATAACGTTGTATATGCTAACCTAAGGCAACCTAACATCTCAAATGTAATGTTTTACAACATTCCTGGCATGTCAGTCCGTACTTCTCGGTGGGAACATTGTATACGTCTATAACGATATATGTCCTAGCCTAAGGCAACATAACATCTCGGATGTAATATTTTACAACATTCCTGTCGCGTCGGATCCTACTTTTCGGTGGGAACATTATACACGTCTATAACGTTACATATCCTAACGGAAGGCAACATAACATGTCGGATGTAATATTTGACAACATTCCTGGCGTGTCGTCGCCTGCTTCTCGATGGGGACATTAGATACGTCTATAACGTTGTATATCCTAACCTAACGCAAAAACATCTGGGATATAATATTTTACATCATTCCTGGCGTGTCGTCGCCTACTTCTGGATGGGGAAATTATATACATCTATAACGTGGTATATCCTAGCCTAAGGCAACCTAACATCTGGGATGTAATATTTGACGACATTCCTGGCGTGTCGACCCGTACTTCTCGGTGGGAACATTATATACGTCTATAACGTTACATATCCTAGCCTAAGGCGACCTAACATGTCGTATGAAATATTTTAAAACATTCCTGGCGTGTCGTCGCCTGCTTCTCGATGGGGACATTATATACGTCTATAACGTTGTATATCCTAAGCTAACGCAACCTAACATCTGGGATGTAATATTTTACATCATTCCTAGTATGTCGGTCCCTACTTCTCGGTGGGAACATTCTATACATCTATAACGTTGTATATCCTAACGTAACGCAAGCTAACATCTGGGATGTAATATTTTACAACATTCCTGGCATGTCGGCCCCTATTTCTCGGTGGGAATATTATATACGTCTATAACGTTATATATCCTAGCCTAAGGCAACCTAACATCTCGGATGTAATATTTGACAACATTCCTGGCGTGTTAGCCCGTACTTCTCGGTGGGAACATCATATACGTCTACAGCGATATATATCCTAACCGAAGGCAACCTAATATTTCGGATGTAATATTTTACAACATTCCTGGCATCCCGGTCCCTACATCTCGGTGGGATCATTCTATACGTCTATAACGATATATATCCTAGCCTAAGGCTACCTAACATCTCGGATGTAATATTTTACAACATTCCTGGCGCTTCGGCCCCTACGTCTCGGTGGGAACATTCTATGCGTCTATAGCGTTGTATATTATAACCTAAGGGAACCTAACATCTCAGGTGTAATATTTTACAACATTCCTGTCATGTCGGTCCCTACTTCTCGGTGGGAACATTGTATACGTCTATAACGATATATATCCTAGCCTAAGGCAATCTAGCATCTCGGATGTAATATTTTACAACATTCATGGCGTGTCGTCGCCCGCTTCTCGATGGGGACATTAAATACGTCTATAACGTTGTATATCCTAGCCTAAACCAACCTAACACCTGGAATGTAATATTTTACAAGATTCCTGGCATGTCGGTCCCCACGTCTCGGTGGGAACATTGTATACGTCTATAACGTTATATATCCTAGCCTAGGGCGACCTAACATGTCGAATGTAATATTTTACATCATTCCAGGCGTGTCGTCGCCTGCTTCTCGATGGGAACATTATATACGTCTATTACGTTGTGTATCCTAACCTAACGCAACCTAACATCTGGGATGTAATATTTTACAACATTCCTGGCGTGTCGTTGCCTGCTTCTCGATGGGGACATAATATACGTCTATAACGTTGTATATCCTAACCCAACGCAACCTAACATCTGGGACGTAATATTTTACAACATTCCTGGTGTGTCGTCGCTTACTTCTGGATGGGGACATTATATACATCTATACCATGGTATATCCTAGCCTAAGGCAACCTAACA
The DNA here is from genome assembly GCA_963969225.1 of Xylocopa violacea. Taxonomy (NCBI): domain Eukaryota; kingdom Metazoa; phylum Arthropoda; class Insecta; order Hymenoptera; family Apidae; genus Xylocopa; species Xylocopa violacea. The sequence continues at coordinate 4,702,646 of CAXAJV010000835.1, forward strand.
TCTCGGATGTAATATTTGACAACATTCCTAGCATGTCGGTCCCTACTTCTCGGTGGGAACATTCTATACGTCTATAACGTTGTATATCCTAACCTAACGCAACCTAACATCTGGGATGTAATATTTTACAACATTCCTGGCATGTCGGCCCCTATTTCTCGGTGGGAATATTATATACGTCTATAACGTTATATATCCTAGCCTAAGGCAACCTAACATCTCGGACGTAATATTTGACAACATTCCTGGCGTGTTAGCCCGTACTTCTCGGTGGGAACATCATATACGTCTACAGCGATATATATCCTAACCGAAGGCAACCTAATATTTCGGATGTAATATTTTACAACATTCCTGGCATCCCGGTCCCTACATCTCGGTGGGATCATTCTATACGTCTATAACGATATATATCCTAGCCTAAGGCTGCCTAACATCTCGGATGTAATATTTTACAACATTCCTGGCGCTTCGGCCCCTACGTCTCGGTGGGAACATTCTATGCGTCTATAGCGTTGTATATTATAACCTAAGGGAACCTAACATCTCAGGTGTAATATTTTACAACATTCCTGTCATGTCGGTCCCTACTTCTCGGTGGGAACATTGTATACGTCTATAATGTTGTATATGCTAACCTAACGCAACCTAACATCTGGGATGTAATATTTTACAACATTCCTGGCGTGTCGTCGCCTGCTTCTCGATGGGGACATAATATACGTCTATAACATTGTATATCATATCCCAAGGCAACCTAACATCTGGGATGTAATATTTTACAACATTCCTGGCCTGTCGTCGCCTACTTCTGGATGGGGTCATTATATACATCTATAACGTTGTATATCCTAACCTAAGGCAACCTAACATCTCGGATGTAATATTTTATAACATTCCTGGCGTGCCGTCGCCTGCTTCTCGATGGGGACATTATATACGTCTACAACGTTGTATATCCTCACCTAACGCAACATTACATCTCGGATGTAATATTTTACAAAATTCCTGGCATGTCAGTCCCTACAGCTCGGTGGGAACATACTATACGTCTATAACGTTGTATATCCTAACCTAAGGGAACCTAACATCTCGGGTGTAATATTTTACAACATTCCTGACGCGACGGCCCCTATTTTTCGGTGGGAACATTATATACGTCTATAACGTTATATATCCTAGTCTAAGGCAACCTAACATGTCGAATGCAATATTTTACAACATTCCTGGCGTGTCGTCGCCTACTTCTCGATGGGGACATTATATAAATCTATAATCTTGTATATCCCTACCTAAGGCAGCCTAACATCTCGGATGTAATAGTTGACAACATTCCTGGCGTGTCCGCCCGTACTTCTCGGTGGGAACATTATATACGTCTATAACGTTATATATGCTAGCCTAAGGCGACCTAACATGTCGAACGTAATATTTTTCAACATTCCTGGCGTGTCTTCTCCTGCTTCTCGATGGGGACATTATATACGTCTATAATGTTGTATATCCTAACCTAACGCAACCTAACATCTGGGATGTAATATTTTACAACATTCCTGGCGTGTCGTCGCCTGCTTCTCGATGGGGACATAATATACGTTTATAACGTTGTATATCCTAACCCAACGCAACCTAACATCTCCGATGTAATATTTTACAACATTCCTGGCATGTCCGCCCGTACTTCTCGGTCGGAACATTATATACGTCTATAACGTTATATATCCTAGCTTAAGGCGACCTAACATGTCGAGCGTAATATTTTACAACATTCCTGGCTCGTCGGCCCCTACTTCTCGGTGGGTACATTATATACGTCTATAACGTTATATATCCTAACCTAAGGGAACCTAACATCTCGGATGTAATATTTTACCACACTCCTGGCTCGTTGGCCCGTACTTCTCGGGGGGAACATTATATACGTCTATAACGTTATGTATCCTAGCCTAAGGCAACCTAACGTCTCGAAAGTAATATTTTACTACATTCCTGGCGTGCTGGCCCCTACTTGTCGGTGGGAACATTATATACGTCTACAACGACATATATTCTAACCTAAGGCAACCTAGCACCTCGGATGTAATATTTTACTACATTCCTGGCGTGTCGGCCCCTATTTCTCGGTGGGAATATTATATACGTCTATAACGTTATATATCCTAACCGAAGGCACCCTAACATCTCGCATGTAATAGTTGACAACATTCCTGGCGTGTCGTAGCCTGCTTCTCGATGGGGACATTATATACGTCTATAACGTTGTATATCCTAAGGTAACGCAACCTAACATCTGGGATGTAATATTTTACAACATTCCTGTCGTGTCGTCGCCTACTTCTCGATGGGGACATTATATACATCTATAACGTTGTATATGCTAACCTAAGGCAACCTAACATCTCAAATGTAATGTTTTACAACATTCCTGGCATGTCAGTCCGTACTTCTCGGTGGGAACATTGTATACGTCTATAACGTTACATATCCTAACGGAAGGCAACATAACATGTCGGATGTAATATTTGACAACATTCCTGGCGTGTCGTCGCCTGCTTCTCGATGGGGACATTAGATACGTCTATAACGTTGTATATCCTAACCTAACGCAAAAACATCTGGGATATAATATTTTACATCATTCCTGGCGTGTCGTCGCCTACTTCTGGATGGGGAAATTATATACATCTATAACGTGGTATATCCTAGCCTAAGGCAACCTAACATCTGGGATGTAATATTTGACGACATTCCTGGCGTGTCGACCCGTACTTCTCGGTGGGAACATTATATACGTCTATAACGTTATATATCCTAGCCTAAGGCGACCTAACATGTCGTATGAAATATTTTAAAACATTCCTGGCGTGTCGTCGCCTGCTTCTCGATGGGGACATTATATACGTCTATAACGTTGTATATCCTAAGCTAACGCAACCTAACATCTGGGATGTAATATTTTACATCATTCCTAGTATGTCGGTCCCTACTTCTCGGTGGGAACATTCTATACATCTATAACGTTGTATATCCTAACGTAACGCAAGCTAACATCTGGGATGTAATATTTTACAACATTCCTGGCATGTCGGCCCCTATTTCTCGGTGGGAATATTATATACGTCTATAACGATATATATCCTAGCCTAAGGCTCCCTAACATCTCGGATGTAATATTTTACAACATTCCTGGCGCTTCGGCCCCTACGTCTCGGTGGGAACATTCTATGCGTCTATAGCGTTGTATATTATAACCTAAGGGAACCTAACATCTCAGGTGTAATATTTTACAACATTCCTGTCATGTCGGTCCCTACTTCTCGGTGGGAACATTGTATACGTCTATAATGATATATATCCTAGCCTAAGGCAATCTAACATCTCGGATGTAATATTTTACAACATTCCTAGCGTGTCGTCGCCTGCTTCTTGATGGGGACATTATATACGTCTATAACGTTGTATATCCTAACCTAACGCAACCTAACATGTGGGATGCAATATTTTACAACATTCCTGGCATGTCGGTCCCTACGTCTCGGTGGGAACATTCTATGCGTCTATAGCGTTGTATATCCTAGCCTAAGGGAACCTAACATCTCAGGTGTAATACTTTACAACATTCCTGGCATGTCGGTCCCTACTTCTCGGTGGGAATATTGTATACGTCTATGGCGAAATATATCCTAACCGAAGGCAACCTGACATCTCGGATGTAATATTTTACAACATTCCTGGCATGTCGGTTCCTACTTCTCGGTGGGAACATTGTATACGGCTATAACGATATATATCCTAGCCTAAGGCAATCTAACATCTCGGGTATAATATTTTACAACATTCCTGGCGTGTCGTCGCCTGCTTCTCGATGGGGACATTATATACGTCTATAACGTTTTATATCCTAACCTAACGCAACCTAACATCTGGGACGTAATATTTTACAACATTCCTGGCGCGTCGGCTCCTACTTTTCGGTGGGTCCATTATATACGTCTATAGCGTTATGTATCATAGCCTAAGGCGACCTAACATGTCGAATGTAATATTTTACAACATTCCTGGCGTGTCGTCTCCTGCTTCACGATGGGGACATTATATACGTCTATAACGTTGTATATCCTAACCTAACGCAACCTAACATCTGGGATGTAATATTTTACAACATTCCTAGCGTGTCGTCGCCTGCTTCTTGATGGGGACATTATATACGTCTATAACGTTGTATATCCTAACCTAACGCAACCTAACATGTGGGATGCAATATTTTACAACATTCCTGGCATGTCGGTCCCTACGTCTCGGTGGGAACATTCTATGCGTCTATAGCGTTGTATATCCTAGCCTAAGGGAACCTAACATCTCAGGTGTAATACTTTACAACATTCCTGGCATGTCGGTCCCTACTTCTCGGTGGGAATATTGTATACGTCTATGGCGAAATATATCCTAACCGAAGGCAACCTGACATCTCGGATGTAATATTTTACAACATTCCTGGCATGTCGGTTCCTACTTCTCGGTGGGAACATTGTATACGGCTATAACGATATATATCCTAGCCTAAGGCAATCTAACATCTCGGGTATAATATTTTACAACATTCCTGACGCGTCGTCGCCTTCTCCTGGATGGGGACATTATATACGCCTATAACGTTGTATATCCTAACCTAACGCAACCTAACATCGGGGATATAATATTTTACAAATTTCCTGGCATGTCGGTCCCTACGTCTCGGTGGGAACATTCTATACGTTTATAACGTTGTATATCATAACCTAAGGGAAACTAACATTTCGGGTGTAATATTTTACAACATTCCTGACGCGTCGGCCCCTATTTCTGGGTGGGAACATGATATACGTCTATATCGTTATATATCCTACCCTAAGGCGACCTAACATGTCGAATGTAGTATTTTACAACATTCCTGGCATGTCGTCGCCTGCTTCTCGATGGGGACATTATATACGTCTATAACGTTTTATATCCTAACCTAACGCAACCTAACATCTGGGACGTAATATTTTACAACATTCCTGGCGCGTCGGCTCCTACTTTTCGGTGGGTCCATTATATACGTCTATAACGTTATGTATCCTAGCCTAAGGCGACCTAACATGTCGAATGTAATATTTTACAACATTCCTGGCGTGTCGTCTCCTGCTTCACGATGGGGACATTATATACGTCTACAATGTTGTATATCCTAACCTAACGCAACCTAACATCTGGGATGTAATATTTTACAACATTCCTGGCGTGTCGTCGCCTGCTTCTCGATGGGGACATAATATACGTCTATAACATTGTATATCCTATCCCAAGGCAACCTAACATCTGGGATGTAATATTTTACAACATTCCTGGCCTGTCGTCGCCTACTTCTGGATGGGGTCATTATATACATCTATAACGTTGTATATCCTAACCCAACGCAACCTAACATCTCCGATGTAATATTTTACAACATTCCTGGCATGTCCGCCCGTACTTCTCGGTCGGAACATTATATACGTCTATAACGTTATATATCCTAGCTTAAGGCGACCTAACATGTCGAGCGTAATATTTTACAACATTCCTGGCTCGTCGGCCCCTACTTCTCGGTGGGTACATTATATACGTCTATAACGTTATATATCCTAACCTAAGGGAACCTAACATCTCGGATGTAATATTTTACCACACTCCTGGCTCGTTGGCCCGTACTTCTCGGGGGGAACATTATATACGTCTATAACGTTATGTATCCTAGCCTAAGGCAACCTAACGTCTCGAAAGTAATATTTTACTACATTCCTGGCGTGCTGGCCCCTACTTGTCGGTGGGAACATTATATACGTCTACAACGACATATATTCTAACCTAAGGCAACCTAGCACCTCGGATGTAATATTTTACTACATTCCTGGCTTGTCGGCCCCTATTTCTCGGTGGGAATATTATATACGTCTATAACGTTATATATCCTAACCGAAGGCACCCTAACATCTCGCATGTAATAGTTGACAACATTCCTGGCGTGTCGTAGCCTGCTTCTCGATGGGGACATTATATACGTCTATAACGTTGTATATCCTAAGGTAACGCAACCTAACATCTGGGATGTAATATTTTACAACATTCCTGTCGTGTCGTCGCCTACTTCTCGATGGGGACATTATATACATCTATAACGTTGTATATGCTAACCTAAGGCAACCTAACATCTCAAATGTAATGTTTTACAACATTCCTGGCATGTCAGTCCGTACTTCTCGGTGGGAACATTGTATACGTCTATAACGATATATGTCCTAGCCTAAGGCAACATAACATCTCGGATGTAATATTTTACAACATTCCTGTCGCGTCGGATCCTACTTTTCGGTGGGAACATTATACACGTCTATAACGTTACATATCCTAACGGAAGGCAACATAACATGTCGGAAGTAATATTTGACAACATTCCTGGCGTGTCGTCGCCTGCTTCTCGATGGGGACATTATATACATCTATAACGTTGTATATCCTAACCCAAGGCAACCTAACATCTGGGATGTAATATTTTACAACATTCCTGGCATGTCGGTCCGTACTTCTCGGTGGGAACACCATATACGTCTATAGCGATATATATCCTAACCGAAGGCAACCTAACATCTCGGATGTAATATTTTACAACATTCCTGGCGCGTCGGTTCTTACATTTCGGTGGGAACATTATATACGTCTATAACGTTATATATCCTAACCTAAGGCGTCCTAACATGTCGAATGTAATATTTTACAACATTCCTGGCGTGTCGTCGCCTGCTTCTAGATGGGGACATTATATACGTCTATAACATTGTATATCCTAACCTAACGCAACCTAACATCTGGGATGTAATATCTTACATTATTCCTGGCATGTCGGTCCCTACGTCTCGGTGGGAACACTATACGTCTATAGCGTTGTATATCCTAACCTAAGGGAACCTAACATCTCGGGTGTAATATTTTACAACATTCCTGACGCGTCGGCCACTATTTCTCGGTGGGAACATTATATACGTCTATAACGTTGTATATCCTAACCTAACGCAACCTAACATCTGGGCTGTAATATTTTACAACATTCCTCGCGTGTCGTCGCCTACTTCTGGATGGGGTCATTATATACATCTATAACGTTGTATATCCTAACCTAAGGGAACCTAACATCTCGGGTGTACTATTTTACAACATTCCTGACGCGTCGGCCCCTATTTTTCGGTGGGAACATTGTATACGTCTATAACGATATATATCCTAGCCTAAGGCAACCTAACATCTTGGATGTAATATTTTACATCATTCTGGCGTGTCGCCGCCTGCTTCTCCATGGGGACATTATGTATGTCTATAACGTTGTATATCCTAACCTAACGCAACCTAACGTTTGGGATGTAATATTTTACAACATTCCTGGCATGTCGGTGCCTACGTCTCGGTGGGAACATTATATACGTCTATAACGATATATATCCTAACCTAAGGCAACCTAACTCCTCGGATGTAATATTTGACAACATTCCTGGCGTGTCGTCGCCTGCTTCTCGATGGGGACATAATATACGTCTATAACGTTGTATATCCTAACCTAACGCAACCTAACATCTGGGATGTAACATTTTACAACATCCCTGGCGTGTCGTCGCCTACTTCTGGATGGGGTCTTTATATACATCTATAACGTTGTAGATCCTAACCTAACGCAACCTAACATCTCGGATGTAATATTTTACAACATTCCTAGATTGTCGGACCCTAAATCACGGTGGAAACATACTATACGTCTATAACGTTGTATATCCTAACCTAAGGGAACCTAAAATCTCGGGTGTAATATTTTACAACATTCCTGACGCGTCGGCCCCTATTTTTCGGTGGGAACATTGTATACGTCTATAACGATATATATCCTAGCCTAAGGCAACCTAACATCTCGGATGTAATATTTTACATCATTCTGGCGTGTCGTCGCCTGCTTCTCCATGCGGACATTATATACGTCTGTAACGTTGTATATCCTAACCTAACGCAACCTAACATTTGGGATGTAATATTTTACAACATTACTGGCATGTCAGTATCTACGTCTCGGTGGGAACATTATATACGTCTATAAAGATATGTATCCTAACCTAAGGCAACCTAACTCCTCGGATGTAATAGTTGATAACATTCCTGGCGTGTAGGCCCGTACTTCTCGGTGGGAACGTTGTATACGTCTATAACGTTATATATCCTAGCCTAGGGCGAACTAACATGTCTAATGTAATATTTTACATCATTCCTAGCGTGTCGTCGCCTGCTTCTCGATGGGAACATTATATACGTCTATAACGTTGTGTATCCTAACCTAACGCAACCTAACATCTGGGATGTAATATTCCTGGCGTGTCGTCGCCTACTTCTCGATGGGGACATTATATACATCTATAACCTTGTATATTCTAACCTAAAGCAGCCTAACATCTCGGATGTAATATTTTACAACATTCCTGGCGTGTCCGCCCGTACTTCTCGGTGGGATCATTATGTACGTCTATAACGTTATATATCCTAACCTAAAGCAACCTAACATCTCGGATGTAATATCTTATAACATTCCTGGCGTTTCGTCGCTTGCTTCTCGATGGAGACATTATATACGTCTATAACGTTATATATCCTAGCCTAGGGCCACCTAACATGTCGAATGTAATATTTTACAACATTCCTGGCGTGTCGTCGCCTGCTTCTCGATGGGGACATAATATACGTCTATAACGTTGTATATCCTAACCCAACGCAACCTAACATCTCGGATGTAATATTTTACAACATTCCTGGCGTGTCGTCGCCTGCTTCTCGATGGGGACATAATATACGTCTATAACGTTGTATATCCTAACCTAACGCAACCTAACATCTGGAATGTAATATCTTACAACATTCCTGGCGTGTCGTCGCCTGCTTCTCGATGGGGACATAATATACGTCTATAACGTTGTATATCCTAACCCAACGCAACCTAACATCTGGGATGTAATATTTTACAACATGCCTGGCGTGTCGTCGCCTGCTTCTCCATGGGGACGTTATATACATCTATAACATTGTATATCCTAACCTAAGGCAACCTAACATCTCGGATGTAATATTTTACAACATTCCTGTCATATCTCTCCCTACTTCTCGGTGGAAACATTGTATATGTCTATAACGATATATATCCTAGCCTAAGGCAACCTAACATCTCGGATGTAATATTTGACAACATTCTGGCGTGTCGTCGCCTGCTTCTCGATGGGGACATTATATACGTCTATAACGATGTATATCCTAACCTAACGCAACCTAACATTTGCGATGTAATATTTTACAACATTCCTGGCGTGTCGTCGCCTAATTCTCGATGGGGACATTATATACATCTATAACATTGTATATCCTAACCTAAGGCAACCTAACATCTCGGATGTAATATTTTACAACATTCCTGGCATATCGGTCCCTACTTCTCGGTGGAAACATTGTATACGTCTATTACGATATATATCCTAGCCTAAGGCAACATAAATTCTCGGATGTAATATTTTACTACATTCCTGGCATGTAGGTCCCTACTTCTCGGTGGGAACATTATATGCGTGTATAACGCTGTATATCCTAGAATAAGACAACCTAACAACTCGGATGTATTATTTGACAACATTCCTGGTGAGTCGGACCCTACTTCTCGGGTGGGAATAGTATATACCTCTATAACGTTATATGCCCTAACCTAAGGCAACCCAACAACTCGGATGTAATATTTGACAACATTCCAGGCGTGTCGGACCTACTTCTCGGTGGGAACATTATATGCGTCTATAACGTTATATATCCTTACCTAAGGCAACCTAACACATCGTATGTAACATTTGACAACATTCCAGGCGTGTCGGACCTACTTCTCGGTAGGAACATTATATGCGTCTATAACGTTATATATCCTAACCTAAAGCAACCTAACACCTCGCATGTAACGTTTGACTACATTCCTGGCGTGTCGGACCCTACTTCTCGGTGGGAACATTATATGCGTCTATAACGTTGTATATCCTAACCTAAGGCAACCCAACAACTCGGATGTAATATTTGACAACATTCCACGCGTGTCGAACCTACTTCTCGGTGGGAACATTATATGCGTCTATAACGTTATATGCCATAACCTAAGGCAACCGAACATCGCGAATGTAACGTTTTACAACATTCCTCGCTTGTCGGAACCGACTTCTCGGTAGGGATATTGTATACGTCTATAACGTTATATATCCCAACCTAAGTTAATCTATCATCTAGGACGTAATATTTTACAACATTCCTGGCGTGTCGGACCCTACTTCTAGGTGGGAACAGTATATACGTGTATAACGTTATATATCCTGACCAAAGGCAAACTAACATCTCGGATGTAACATTTAACAACATTCCATTCGTGTCGGACCCTACTTCTCGGTGGGAACATTATACGCGTCTATGACGTTGTATATCCTAACCTAAGCAAACCCAACAACTAGGATGTAGTATTTGACAACATTCCAGGCGTGTCGAACCTACTTCTCGGTGGGAACATTGTATACGTCTATAACGTTATATATACCAACCTAAGTTAACGTATCATCTAGGACGTAATATTTTACAACATTCCTGGCGTGTCGGACCCTACTTCTAGGTGGGAACAGTATATACGTGTATAACGTTATATATCCTGACCAAAGGCAAACTAACATCTCGGATGTAACATTTAACAACATTCCAGGCGTGTCGGACCCTACTTCTCGGTGGGAACATTATATGTGTGTATAATGCTGTATATCCTAGAATAAGACAACCTAACAACTCGGATGTATTATTTGACAACATTCCTGGCGTGTCGAACCCTACGTCTCAGTGGGAACAGTATATACATCTATAACGATACATATCCTAACCTAAGGCAACCTAACATCTCGGTCTTAATATTTGACAACAATCCATGCGTGTCGGACCTACTTCTCGGTGGGAACAATATATGCATCTATAACTTTATATATCCTAACCTAAGGCAACCTAACAGCTCGGATGTAACACTTGACAACATTCCTGGCGAGTCGGACCCTACTTCTCGGTGGGAACATTATATGCGTCTATAACGTTATATATCTTATCCTAAGGCAACCTAACACCTCGTATGTAACATTTGACAACATTCCTGGCGAGTCGGACCCTACTTCTCGGTGGGAACATTATATGCATCTATAACGTTATATATCCTAAGCTAAGGCAACCTAACATCGCGAATGTAACGTTTTACAACATTCCTGGCTTGTTGGAACCGACTTCCCGGTGGGAACATTGTATACGTCTATAAAGTTATATATCCCAACCTAAGTTAACCTATCATCTAGCACGTAATATTTTACAACATTCCTGGCGTGTCGGATTCTACTTCTACGTGGGAACAGTATATACGTCTATAACGTTATATATCCTAACCTAAGGCAACCTAACATCTCGGATGTAATATTTGACAACAATCCAGGCGTGTCGTACCTACTTCTCGGTGGGAACATTATATGCGTCTATAACCTTGTATATCCGAACCAAAGGCAACCCAACAACTCGGATGTAATATTTGACAACATTCCACGCGTGTCGAACCTACTTCTCGGTGGGAACATTATATGCGTCTATAACGTTATATACCATAACCTAAGGCAACCGAACATCGCGAATGTAACGTTTTACAACATTCCTCGCTTGTCGGAACAGACTTCTCGGTAGGGAACATTGTATACGTCTATAACGTTATATATCCCAACCTAAGTTAACCTATCATCTAGGACGTAATATTTTACAACATTCCTGGCGTGTCGGACCCTACTTCTAGGTGGGAACAGTATATACGTGTATAACGTTATATATCCTGACCAAAGGCAAACTAACATCTCGGATGTAACATTTAACAACATTCCAGGCGTGTCGGACCCTACTTCTCGGTGGGAACATTATATGCGTGTATAATGCTGTATATCCTAGAATAAGACAACCTAACAACTCGGATGTATTATTTGACAACATTCCTGGTGAGTCGGACCCTACTTCCCGGGTGGGAATAGTATATACCTCTATAACGTTATATATCCTAACCTAAGGCAACCTAACACCTCGGATGTAACGTTTGACAACATTCCTGGCGTGTCGGACCCTACTTCTAGGTGGGAACAGTATATACGTGTATAACGTTATATAAACTGACCAAAGGCAAACTAACATCTCGGATGTAACATTTAACAACATTCCAGGCGTGTCGGACCCTACTTCTCGGTGGGAACATTATATGCGTGTATAACGCTGTATATCCTAGAATAAGACAACCTAACAACTCGGATGTATTATTTGACAACATTCCTGGTGAGTCGGACCCTACTTCTCGGGTGGGAATAGTATATACCTCTATAACGTTATATGTCCTAACCTAAGGCAACCTAACATCTCGGTCTTAATATTTGACAACAATCCATGCGTGTCGGACCTACTTCTCGGTGGAAACATTATATGCATCTATAACTTTATATATCCTAACCTAAGGCAACCTAACAGCTCGGATGTAACATTTAACAACATTCCATGCGTGTCGGACCCTACTTCTCGGTGGGAACATTATACGCGCCTATGACGTTGTATATCCTAACCTAAGCAAACCCAAAAACTAGGATGTAGTATTTGACAACATTCCAGGCGTGTCGAACCTACTTCTCGGTGGGAACATTGTATACGTCTATAACGTTATATATACCAACCTAAGTTAACGTATCATCTAGGACGTAATATTTTACAACATTCCTGGCGTGTCGGACCCTACTTCTAGGTGGGAACAGTATATACGTGTATAACGTTATATATCCTGACCAAAGGCAAACTAACATCTCGGATGTAACATTTAACAACATTCCAGGCGTGTCGGACCCTACTTCTCGGTGAAAACATTATATGTGTGTATAATGCTGTATATCCTAGAATAAGACAACCTAACAACTCGGATGTATTATTTGACAACATTCCTGGCGTGTCGAACCCTACGTCTCAGTGGGAACAGTATATACATCAATAACGATACATATCCTAACCTAAGGCAACCTAACATCTCGGTCTTAATATTTGACAACAATCCATGCGTGTCGGACCTACTTCTCGGTGGGAACAATATATGCATCTATAACTTTATATATCCTAACCTAAGGCAACCTAACAGCTCGGATGTAACATTTGACAACATTCCTGGCGAGTCGGACCCTACTTCTCGGTGGGAACATTATATGCGTCTATAACGTTATATATCTTATCCTAAGGCAACCTAACACCTCGTATGTAACATTTGACAACATTCCTGGCGAGTCGGACCCTACTTCTCGGTGGGAACATTATATGCATCTATAACGTTATATATCCTAACCTAAGGCAACCTAACATCGCGAATGTAACGTTTTACAACATTCCTGGCTTATTGGAACCGACTTCCCGGTGGGAACATTGTATACGTCTATAAAGTTATATATCCCAACCTAAGTTAACCTATCATCTAGGACGTAATATTTTACAACATTCCTGGCGTGTCAGATTCTACTTTTACGTGGGAACAGTATATACGTCTATAACGTTATATATCCTAACCTAAGGCAACCTAACATCTCGGATGTAATATTTGACAACAATCCAGGCGTGTCGTACCTACTTCTCGGTGGGAACATTATATGCGTCTATAACGTTGTATATCCGAACCAAAGGCAACCCAACAACTCGGATGTAATATTTGACAACATTCCACGCGTGTCGAACCTACTTCTCGGTGGGAACATTATATGCGTCTATAACGTTATATACCATAACCTAAGGCAACCGAACATCGCGAATGTAACGTTTTACAACATTCCTCGCTTGTCGGAACCGACTTCTCGGTAGGGAACATTGTATACGTCTATAACGTTATATATCCCAACCTAAGTTAACCTATCATCTAGGACGTAATATTTTACAACATTCCTGGCGTGTCGGACACTACTTCTAGGTGGGAACAGTATATACGTGTATAACGTTATATATCCTGACCAAAGGCAAACTAACATCTCGGATGTAACATTTAACAACATTCCATGCGTGTCGGACCCTACTTCTCGGTGGGAACATTATATGCGTCTATGACGTTGTATATCCTAACCTAAGGCAACCTAACATGTCGGATGTAATATTTGACAACATTCCAGGCGTGTCGGACCTACTTCTCGGTGGGAACATTATATGCGTCTATAACGTTATACATCCTAACCTAAGGCAACCTAACACCTCGGAAGTATCATTTGACAACATTCCTGGCGAGTTGGTCCCTACTTCACGGTGGGAACATTATATGCGTCTATAACGTTATATATCCAAACCTAACGCAACCTCACACCTCGCATGTAACGTTTGACTACATTCCTGGCGTGTCGAACCTACTTCTCGGTGGGAACATTATATGCGTCTATAACGTTATATGCCATAACCTAAGGCAACCGAACATCGCGAATGTAACGTTTTACAACATTCCTCGCTTGTCGGAACCGACTTCTCCGTAGGGATATTGTATACGTCTATAACGTTATATATCCCAACCTAAGTTAACCTATCATCTAGGACGTAATATTTTACAACATTCCTGGCGTGTCGGACCCTACTTCAAGGTGGGAACAGTATATACGTGTATAACGTTATATATCCTGACCAAAGGCAAACTAACATCTCGGATGTAACATTTGACAACAATCCAGGCGTGTCGTACCTACTTCTCGGTGGGAACATTATATGCGTCTATAACGTTGTATATCCGAACCAAAGGCAACCCAAAAACTCGGATGTAATATTTGACAACATTCCACGCGTGTCGAACCTACTTCTCGGTGGGAACATTATATGCGTCTATAACGTTATATACCATAACCTAAGGCAACCGAACATCGCGAATGTAACGTTTTACAACATTCCTCGCTTGTCGGAACCGACTTCTCGGTAGGGAACATTGTATACGTGTATAACGTTATATATCCCAACCTAAGTTAACCTATCATCTAGGACGTAATATTTTACAACATTCCTGGCGTGTCGGACCCTACTTCTAGGTGGGAACAGTATATACGTGTATAACGTTGTATATCCTGACCAAAGGCAAACTAACATCTCGGATGTAACATTTAACAACATTCCATGCGTGTCGGACCCTACTTCTCGGTGGGAACATTATATGCGTCTATGACGTTGTATATCCTAACCTAAGGAAACCCAACAACTAGGATGTAGTATTTGACAACATTCCAGGCGTGTCGAACCTACTTCTCGGTGGGAACATTGTATACGTCTATAACGTTATATATACCAACCTAAGTTAACGTATCATCTAGGACGTATTATTTGACAACATTCCTGGTGAGTCGGACCCTACTTCCCGGGTGGGAATAGTATATACCTCTATAACGTTATATGTCCTAACCTAAGGCAACCTAACATGTCGGATGTAATATTTGACAACATTCCAGGCGTGTCGGACCTACTTCTCGGTGGGAACATTATATGCGTCTATAACGTTATATATCCTAACCTAAGGCAACCTAACACCTCGGAAGTATCATTTGACAACATTCCTGGCGAGTTGGTCCCTACTTCACGGTGGGAACATTATATGCGTCTATAACGTTATATATCCAAACCTAACGCAACCTCACACCTCGCATGTAACGTTTGACTACATTCCTGGCGTGTCGGACCCTACTTCTCGGTGGGAACATTATATGCGTCTATAACGTTATATATCCTAACCTAAGGCAACCTAACACCTCGGATGTAACGTTTCACAACATTCCTGGCGTGTCGGACCCTACTTCTAGGTGGGAACAGTATATACGTGTATAACGTTATATAAACTGACCAAAGGCAAACTAACATCTCGGATGTAACATTTAACAACATTCCAGGCGTGTCGGACCCTACTTCTCGGTGGGAACATTATATGCGTGTATAACGCTGTATATCCTAGAATAAGACAACTTAACAACTCGGATGTATTATTTGACAACATTCCTGATGAGTCGGACCCTACTTCTCGGGTGGGAATAGTATATACCTCTATAACGTTATATGTCCTAACCTAAGGCAACCTAACATCTCGGTCTTAATATTTGACAACAATCCATGCGTGTCGGACCTACTTCTCGGTGGAAACATTATATGCATCTATAACTTTATATATCCTAACCTAAGGCAACCTAACAGCTCGGATGTAACATTTGACAACATTCCTGGCGAATCGGACCCTACTTCTCGGTGGGAACATTATATGCGTCTATAACGTTATATATCCTATCCTAAGGCAACCTAACACCTCGCATGTAACGTTTGACTACATTCCTGGCGTGTCGGACCCTACTTCTCGGTGGGAACATTATATGCGTCTGTAACGTTGTATATCCTAACCTAAGGCAACCCAACAACTCGGATGTAATATTTGACAACATTCCACGCGTGTCGAACCTACTTCTCGGTGGGAACATTATATGCGTCTATAACGTTATATGCCATAACCTAAGGCAACCGAACATCGCGAATGTAACGTTTTACAACATTCCTCGCTTGTCGGAACCGACTTCTCGGTAGGGAACATTGTATACGTCTATAACGTTATATATCCCAACCTAAGTTAACCTATCATCTAGGACGTAATATTTTACAACATTCCTGGCGTGTCGGACCCTACTTCTAGGTGGGAACAGTATATACGTGTATAACGTTATATATCCTGACCAAAGGCAAACTAACATCTCGGATGTAACATTTAACAACATTCCAGGCGTGTCGGACCCTACTTCTCGGTGGGAACATTATATGCGTGTATAATGCTGTATATCCTAGAATAAGACAACCTAACAACTCGGATGTATTATTTGACAACATTCCTGGTGAGTCGGACCCTACTTCCCGGGTGGGAATAGTATATACCTCTATAACGTTATATGTCCTAACCTATGGCAACATAACATGTCGGATGTAATATTTGACAACATTCCTGGCCTGTCGGACCTACTTCTCGGTGGGAACATTATATGCGTCTATAACGTTATATATCCTAACCTAAGGCAACCTAACACCTCGGATGTATCATTTGACAACATTCCTGGCGAGTTGGTCCCTACTTCACGGTGGGAACATTATATGCGTCTATAACGTTATATATCCAAACCTAACGCAACCTCACACCTCGCATGTAACGTTTGACTACATTCCTGGCGTGTCGGACCCTACTTCTCGGTGGGAACATTATATGCGTCTATAACGTTATATATCCTAACCTAAGGCAACCTAACACCTCGGATGTAACGTTTGACAACATTCCTGGCGTGTCGGACCCTACTTCTAGGTGGGAACAGTATATACGTGTATAACGTTATATAAACTGACCAAAGGCAAACTAACATCTCGGATGTAACATTTAACAACATTCCAGGCGTGTCGGACCCTACTTCTCGGTGGGAACATTATATGCGTGTATAACGCTGTATATCCTAGAATAAGACAACCTAACAACTCGGATGTATTATTTGACAACATTCCTGGTGAGTCGGACCCTACTTCTCGGGTGGGAATAGTATATACCTCTATAACGTTATATGTCCTAACCTAAGGCAACCTAACATCTCGGTCTTAATATTTGACAACAATCCATGCGTGTCGGACCTACTTCTCGGTGGAAACATTATATGCATCTATAACTTTATATAT
The DNA here is from genome assembly GCA_963969225.1 of Xylocopa violacea. NCBI lineage: Eukaryota > Metazoa > Arthropoda > Insecta > Hymenoptera > Apidae > Xylocopa > Xylocopa violacea. Next base: position 4,720,472 of record CAXAJV010000835.1, read on the forward strand.
CCTAACCTAAGGCAACCTAACAGCTCGGATGTAACATTTAACAACATTCCATGCGTGTCGGACCCTACTTCTCGGTGGGAACATTATACGCGCCTATGACGTTGTATATCCTAACCTAAGCAAACCCAACAACTAGGATGTAGTATTTGACAACATTCCAGGCGTGTCGAACCTACTTCTCGGTGGGAACATTGTATACGTCTATAACGTTATATATACCAACCTAAGTTAACGTATCATCTAGGACGTAATATTTTACAACATTCCTGGCGTGTCGGACCCTACTTCTAGGTGGGAACAGTATATACGTGTATAACGTTATATATCCTGACCAAAGGCAAACTAACATCTCGGATGTAACATTTAACAACATTCCAGGCGTGTCGGACCCTACTTCTCGGTGGGAACATTATATGTGTGTATAATGCTGTATATCCTAGAATAAGACAACCTAACAACTCGGATGTATTATTTGACAACATTCCTGGCGTGTCGAACCCTACGTCTCAGTGGGAACAGTATATACATCAATAACGATACATATCCTAACCTAAGGCAACCTAACATCTCGGTCTTAATATTTGACAACAATCCATGCGTGTCGGACCTACTTCTCGGTGGGAACAATATATGCATCTATAACTTTATATATCCTAACCTAAGGCAACCTAACAGCTCGGATGTAACATTTGACAACATTCCTGGCGAGTCGGACCCTACTTCTCGGTGGGAACATTATATGCGTCTATAACGTTATATATCTTATCCTAAGGCAACCTAACACCTCGTATGTAACATTTGACAACATTCCTGGCGAGTCGGACCCTACTTCTCGGTGGGAACATTATATGCATCTATAACGTTATATATCCTAACCTAAGGCAACCTAACATCGCGAATGTAACGTTTTACAACATTCCTGGCTTATTGGAACCGACTTCCCGGTGGGAACATTGTATACGTCTATAAAGTTATATATCCCAACCTAAGTTAACCTATCATCTAGGACGTAATATTTTACAACATTCCTGGCGTGTCAGATTCTACTTCTACGTGGGAACAGTATATACGTCTATAACGTTATATATCCTAACCTAAGGCAACCTAACATCTCGGATGTAATATTTGACAACAATCCAGGCGTGTCGTACCTACTTCTCGGTGGGAACATTATATGCGTCTATAACGTTGTATATCCGAACCAAAGGCAACCCAACAACTCGGATGAAATATTTGACAACATTCCACGCGTGTCGAACCTACTTCTCGGTGGGAACATTATATGCGTCTATAACGTTATATACCATAACCTAAGGCAACCGAACATCGCGAATGTAACGTTTTACAACATTCCTCGCTTGTCGGAACCGACTTCTCGGTAGGGAACATTGTATACGTCTATAACGTTATATATCCCAACCTAAGTTAACCTATCATCTAGGACGTAATATTTTACAACATTCCTGGCGTGTCGGACACTACTTCTAGGTGGGAACAGTATATACGTGTATAACGTTATATATCCTGACCAAAGGCAAACTAACATCTCGGATGTAACATTTAACAACATTCCATGCGTGTCGGACCCTACTTCTCGGTGGGAACATTATATGCGTCTATGACGTTGTATATCCTAACCTAAGGAAACCCAACAACTAGGATGTAGTATTTGACAACATTCCAGGCGTGTCGAACCTACTTCTCGGTGGGAACATTGTATACGTCTATAACGTTATATATACCAACCTAAGTTAACGTATCATCTAGGACGTAATATTTTACAACATTCCTGGCCTGTCGGACCCTACTTCTAGGTGGGAACAGTATATACGTGTATAACGTTATATATCCTGACCAAAGGCAAACTAACATCTCGGATGTAACATTTAACAACATTCCAGGCGTGTCGGACCCTACTTCTCGGTGGGAACATTATATGCGTGTATAATGCTGTATATCCTAGAATAAGACAACCTAACAACTCGGATGTATTATTTGACAACATTCCTGGTGAGTCGGACCCTACTTCCCGGGTGGGAATAGTATATACCTCTATAACGTTATATGTCCTAACCTAAGGCAACCTAACATGTCGGATGTAATATTTGACAACATTCCAGGCGTGTCGGACCTACTTCTCGGTGGGAACATTATATGCGTCTATAACGTTATATATCTTATCCTAAGGCAACCTAACACCTCGTATGTAACATTTGACAACATTCCTGGCGAGTCGGACCCTACTTCTCGGTGGGAACATTATATGCATCTATAACGTTATATATCCTAACCTAAGGCAACCTAACATCGCGAATGTAACGTTTTACAACATTCCTGGCTTATTGGAACCGACTTCCCGGTGGGAACATTGTATACGTCTATAAAGTTATATATCCCAACCTAAGTTAACCTATCATCTAGGACGTAATATTTTACAACATTCCTGGCGTGTCAGATTCTACTTCTACGTGGGAACAGTATATACGTCTATAACGTTATATATCCTAACCTAAGGCAACCTAACATCTCGGATGTAATATTTGACAACAATCCAGGCGTGTCGTACCTACTTCTCGGTGGGAACATTATATGCGTCTATAACGTTGTATATCCGAACCAAAGGCAACCCAACAACTCGGATGTAATATTTGACAACATTCCACGCGTGTCGAACCTACTTCTCGGTGGGAACATTATATGCGTCTATAACGTTATATACCATAACCTAAGGCAACCGAACATCGCGAATGTAACGTTTTACAACATTCCTCGCTTGTCGGAACCGACTTCTCGGTAGGGAACATTGTATACGTCTATAACGTTATATATCCCAACCTAAGTTAACCTATCATCTAGGACGTAATATTTTACAACATTCCTGGCGTGTCGGACACTACTTCTAGGTGGGAACAGTATATACGTGTATAACGTTATATATCCTGACCAAAGGCAAACTAACATCTCGGATGTAACATTTAACAACATTCCATGCGTGTCGGACCCTACTTCTCGGTGGGAACATTATATGCGTCTATGACGTTGTATATCCTAACCTAAGGCAACCTAACATGTCGGATGTAATATTTGACAACATTCCAGGCGTGTCGGACCTACTTCTCGGTGGGAACATTATATGCGTCTATAACGTTATATATCCTAACCTAAGGCAACCTAACACCTCGGAAGTATCATTTGACAACATTCCTGGCGAGTTGGTCCCTACTTCACGGTGGGAACATTATATGCGTCTATAACGTTATATATCCAAACCTAACGCAACCTCACACCTCGCATGTAACGTTTGACTACATTCCTGGCGTGTCGGACCCTACTTCTCGGTGGGAACATTATATGCGTCTATAACGTTATATATCCTAACCTAAGGCAACCTAACACCTCGGATGTAACGTTTGACAACATTCCTGGCGTGTCGGACCCTACTTCTAGGTGGGAACAGTATATACGTGTATAACGTTATATAAACTGACCAAAGGCAAACTAACATCTCGGATGTAACATTTAACAACATTCCAGGCGTGTCGGACCCTACTTCTCGGTGGGAACATTATATGCGTGTATAACGCTGTATATCCTAGAATAAGACAACTTAACAACTCGGATGTATTATTTGCCAACATTCCTGGTGAGTCGGACCCTACTTCTCGGGTGGGAATAGTATATACCTCTATAACGTTATATGTCCTAACCTAAGGCAACCTAACATCTCGGTCTTAATATTTGACAACAATCCATGCGTGTCGGACCTACTTCTCGGTGGAAACATTATATGCATCTATAACTTTATATATCCTAACCTAAGGCAACCTAACAGCTCGGATGTAACATTTGACAACATTCCTGGCGAATCGGACCCTACTTCTCGGTGGGAACATTATATGCGTCTATAACGTTATATATCCTATCCTAAGGCAACCTAACACCTCGCATGTAACGTTTGACTACATTCCTGGCGTGTCGAACCTACTTCTCGGTGGGAACATTATATGCGTCTATAACGTTATATGCCATAACCTAAGGCAACCGAACATCGCGAATGTAACGTTTTACAACATTCCTCGCTTGTCGGAACCGACTTCTCGGTAGGGATATTGTATACGTCTATAACGTTATATATCCCAACCTAAGTTAACCTATCATCTAGGACGTAATATTTTACAACATTCCTGGCGTGTCGGACCCTACTTCAAGGTGGGAACAGTATATACGTGTATAACGTTATATATCCTGACCAAAGGCAAACTAACATCTCGGATGTAACATTTGACAACAATCCAGGCGTGTCGTACCTACTTCTCGGTGGGAACATTATATGCGTCTATAACGTTGTATATCCGAACCAAAGGCAACCCAAAAACTCGGATGTAATATTTGACAACATTCCACGCGTGTCGAACCTACTTCTCGGTGGGAACATTATATGCGTCTATAACGTTATATACCATAACCTAAGGCAACCGAACATCGCGAATGTAACGTTTTACAACATTCCTCGCTTGTCGGAACCGACTTCTCGGTAGGGAACATTGTATACGTCTATAACGTTATATATCCCAACCTAAGTTAACCTATCATCTAGGACGTAATATTTTACAACATTCCTGGCGTGTCGGACCCTACTTCTAGGTGGGAACAGTATATACGTGTATAACGTTGTATATCCTGACCAAAGGCAAACTAACATCTCGGATGTAACATTTAACAACATTCCATGCGTGTCGGACCCTACTTCTCGGTGGGAACATTATATGCGTCTATGACGTTGTATATCCTAACCTAAGGAAACCCAACAACTAGGATGTAGTATTTGACAACATTCCAGGCGTGTCGAACCTACTTCTCGGTGGGAACATTGTATACGTCTATAACGTTATATATACCAACCTAAGTTAACGTATCATCTAGGACGTATTATTTGACAACATTCCTGGTGAGTCGGACCCTACTTCCCGGGTGGGAATAGTATATACCTCTATAACGTTATATGTCCTAACCTAAGGCAACCTAACATGTCGGATGTAATATTTGACAACATTCCAGGCGTGTCGGACCTACTTCTCGGTGGGAACATTATATGCGTCTATAACGTTATATATCCTAACCTAAGGCAACCTAACACCTCGGAAGTATCATTTGACAACATTCCTGGCGAGTTGGTCCCTACTTCACGGTGGGAACATTATATGCGTCTATAACGTTATATATCCAAACCTAACGCAACCTCACACCTCGCATGTAACGTTTGACTACATTCCTGGCGTGTCGGACCCTACTTCTCGGTGGGAACATTATATGCGTCTATAACGTTATATATCCTAACCTAAGGCAACCTAACACCTCGGATGTAACGTTTGACAACATTCCTGGCGTGTCGGACCCTACTTCTAGGTGGGAACAGTATATACGTGTATAACGTTATATAAACTGACCAAAGGCAAACTAACATCTCGGATGTAACATTTAACAACATTCCAGGCGTGTCGGACCCTACTTCTCGGTGGGAACATTATATGCGTGTATAACGCTGTATATCCTAGAATAAGACAACTTAACAACTCGGATGTATTATTTGACAACATTCCTGGTGAGTCGGACCCTACTTCTCGGGTGGGAATAGTATATACCTCTATAACGTTATATGTCCTAACCTAAGGCAACCTAACATCTCGGTCTTAATATTTGACAACAATCCATGCGTGTCGGACCTACTTCTCGGTGGAAACATTATATGCATCTATAACTTTATATATCCTAACCTAAGGCAACCTAACAGCTCGGATGTAACATTTGACAACATTCCTGGCGAATCGGACCCTACTTCTCGGTGGGAACATTATATGCGTCTATAACGTTATATATCCTATCCTAAGGCAACCTAACACCTCGCATGTAACGTTTGACTACATTCCTGGCGTGTCGGACCCTACTTCTCGGTGGGAACATTATATGCGTCTGTAACGTTGTATATCCTAACCTAAGGCAACCCAACAACTCGGATGTAATATTTGACAACATTCCACGCGTGTCGAACCTACTTCTCGGTGGGAACATTATATGCGTCTATAACGTTATATGCCATAACCTAAGGCAACCGAACATCGCGAATGTAACGTTTTACAACATTCCTCGCTTGTCGGAACCGACTTCTCGGTAGGGAACATTGTATACGTCTATAACGTTATATATCCCAACCTAAGTTAACCTATCATCTAGGACGTAATATTTTACAACATTCCTGGCGTGTCGGACCCTACTTCTAGGTGGGAACAGTATATACGTGTATAACGTTATATATCCTGACCAAAGGCAAACTAACATCTCGGATGTAACATTTAACAACATTCCAGGCGTGTCGGACCCTACTTCTCGGTGGGAACATTATATGCGTGTATAATGCTGTATATCCTAGAATAAGACAACCTAACAACTCGGATGTATTATTTGACAACATTCCTGGTGAGTCGGACCCTACTTCCCGGGTGGGAATAGTATATACCTCTATAACGTTATATGTCCTAACCTATGGCAACATAACATGTCGGATGTAATATTTGACAACATTCCTGGCCTGTCGGACCTACTTCTCGGTGGGAACATTATATGCGTCTATAACGTTATATATCCTAACCTAAGGCAACCTAACACCTCGGATGTATCATTTGACAACATTCCTGGCGAGTTGGTCCCTACTTCACGGTGGGAACATTATATGCGTCTATAACGTTATATATCCAAACCTAACGCAACCTCACACCTCGCATGTAACGTTTGACTACATTCCTGGCGTGTCGGACCCTACTTCTCGGTGGGAACATTATATGCGTCTATAACGTTATATATCCTAACCTAAGGCAACCTAACACCTCGGATGTAACGTTTGACAACATTCCTGGCGTGTCGGACCCTACTTCTAGGTGGGAACAGTATATACGTGTATAACGTTATATAAACTGACCAAAGGCAAACTAACATCTCGGATGTAACATTTAACAACATTCCAGGCGTGTCGGACCCTACTTCTCGGTGGGAACATTATATGCGTGTATAACGCTGTATATCCTAGAATAAGACAACCTAACAACTCGGATGTATTATTTGACAACATTCCTGGTGAGTCGGACCCTACTTCTCGGGTGGGAATAGTATATACCTCTATAACGTTATATGTCCTAACCTAAGGCAACCTAACATCTCGGTCTTAATATTTGACAACAATCCATGCGTGTCGGACCTACTTCTCGGTGGAAACATTATATGCATCTATAACTTTATATATCCTAACCTAAGGCAACCTAACAGCTCGGATGTAACATTTAACAACATTCCATGCGTGTCGGACCCTACTTCTCGGTGGGAACATTATACGCGCCTATGACGTTGTATATCCTAACCTAAGCAAACCCAACAACTAGGATGTAGTATTTGACAACATTCCAGGCGTGTCGAACCTACTTCTCGGTGGGAACATTGTATACGTCTATAACGTTATATATACCAACCTAAGTTAACGTATCATCTAGGACGTAATATTTTACAACATTCCTGGCGTGTCGGACCCTACTTCTAGGTGGGAACAGTATATACGTGTAGAACGTTATATATCCTGACCAAAGGCAAACTAACATCTCGGATGTAACATTTAACAACATTCCAGGCGTGTCGGACCCTACTTCTCGGTGGGAACATTATATGTGTGTATAATGCTGTATATCCTAGAATAAGACAACCTAACAACTCGGATGTATTATTTGACAACATTCCTGGCGTGTCGAACGCTACGTCTCAGTGGGAACAGTATATACATCAATAACGATACATATCCTAACCTAAGGCAACCTAACATCTCGGTCTTAATATTTGACAACAATCCATGCGTGTCGGACCTACTTCTCGGTGGGAACAATATATGCATCTATAACTTTATATATCCTAACCTAAGGCAACCTAACAGCTCGGATGTAACATTTGACAACATTCCTGGCGAGTCGGACCCTACTTCTCGGTGGGAACATTATATGCGTCTATAACGTTATATATCTTATCCTAAGGCAACCTAACACCTCGTATGTAACATTTGACAACATTCCTGGCGAGTCGGACCCTACTTCTCGGTGGGAACATTATATGCATCTATAACGTTATATATCCTAACCTAAGGCAACCTAACATCGCGAATGTAACGTTTTACAACATTCCTGGCTTATTGGAACCGACTTCCCGGTGGGAACATTGTATACGTCTATAAAGTTATATATCCCAACCTAAGTTAACCTATCATCTAGGACGTAATATTTTACAACATTCCTGGCGTGTCAGATTCTACTTCTACGTGGGAACAGTATATACGTCTATAACGTTATATATCCTGACCAAAGGCAAACTAACATCTCGGATGTAACATTTAACAACATTCCAGGCGTGTCGGACCCTACTTCTCGGTGGGAACATTATATGCGTGTATAATGCTGTATATCCTAGAATAAGACAACCTAACAACTCGGATGTATTATTTGACAACATTCCTGGTGAGTCGGACCCTACTTCCCGGGTGGGAATAGTATATACCTCTATAACGTTATATGTCCTAACCTAAGGCAACCTAACATGTCGGATGTAATATTTGACAACATTCCAGGCGTGTCGGACCTACTTCTCGGTGGGAACATTATATGCGTCTATAACGTTATATATCCTAACCTAAGGCAACCTAACACCTCGGAAGTATCATTTGACAACATTCCTGGCGAGTTGGTCCCTACTTCACGGTGGGAACATTATATGCGTCTATAACGTTATATATCCAAACCTAACGCAACCTCACACCTCGCATGTAACGTTTGACTACATTCCTGGCGTGTCGGACCCTACTTCTCGGTGGGAACATTATATGCGTCTATAACGTTATATATCCTAACCTAAGGCAACCTAACACCTCGGATGTAACGTTTGACAACATTCCTGGCGTGTCGGACCCTACTTCTAGGTGGGAACAGTATATACGTGTATAACGTTATATAAACTGACCAAAGGCAAACTAACATCTCGGATGTAACATTTAACAACATTCCAGGCGTGTCGGACCCTACTTCTCGGTGGGAACATTATATGCGTGTATAACGCTGTATATCCTAGAATAAGACAACTTAACAACTCGGATGTATTATTTGCCAACATTCCTGGTGAGTCGGACCCTACTTCTCGGGTGGGAATAGTATATACCTCTATAACGTTATATGTCCTAACCTAAGGCAACCTAACATCTCGGTCTTAATATTTGACAACAATCCATGCGTGTCGGACCTTCTTCTCGGTGGAAACATTATATGCATCTATAACTTTATATATCCTAACCTAAGGCAACCTAACAGCTCGGATGTAACATTTGACAACATTCCTGGCGAATCGGACCCTACTTCTCGGTGGGAACATTATATGCGTCTATAACGTTATATATCCTATCCTAAGGCAACCTAACACCTCGCATGTAACGTTTGACTACATTCCTGGCGTGTCGGACCCTACTTCTCGGTGGGAACATTATATGCGTCTGTAACGTTGTATATCCTAACCTAAGGCAACCCAACAACTCGGATGTAATATTTGACAACATTCCACGCGTGTCGAACCTACTTCTCGGTGGGAACATTATATGCGTCTATAACGTTATATGCCATAACCTAAGGCAACCGAACATCGCGAATGTAACGTTTTACAACATTCCTCGCTTGTCGGAACCGACTTCTCGGTAGGGATATTGTATACGTCTATAACGTTATATATCCCAACCTAAGTTAACCTATCATCTAGGACGTAATATTTTACAACATTCCTGGCGTGTCGGACCCTACTTCTAGGTGGGAACAGTATATACGTGTATAACGTTATATATCCTGACCAAAGGCAAACTAACATCTCGGATGTAACATTTGACAACAATCCAGGCGTGTCGTACCTACTTCTCGGTGGGAACATTATATGCGTCTATGACGTTGTATATCCTAACCTAAGGAAACCCAACAACTAGGATGTAGTATTTGACAACATTCCAGGCGTGTCGAACCTACTTCTCGGTGGGAACATTGTATACGTCTATAACGTTATATATACCAACCTAAGTTAACGTATCATCTAGGACGTATTATTTGACAACATTCCTGGTGAGTCGGACCCTACTTCCCGGGTGGGAATAGTATATACCTCTATAACGTTATATGTCCTAACCTAAGGCAACCTAACATGTCGGATGTAATATTTGACAACATTCCAGGCGTGTCGGACCTACTTCTCGGTGGGAACATTATATGCGTCTATAACGTTATATATCCTAACCTAAGGCAACCTAACACCTCGGAAGTATCATTTGACAACATTCCTGGCGAGTTGGTCCCTACTTCACGGTGGGAACATTATATGCGTCTATAACGTTATATATCCAAACCTAACGCAACCTCACACCTCGCATGTAACGTTTGACTACATTCCTGGCGTGTCGGACCCTACTTCTCGGTGGGAACATTATATGCGTCTATAACGTTATATATCCTAACCTAAGGCAACCTAACACCTCGGATGTAACGTTTGACAACATTCCTGGCGTGTCGGACCCTACTTCTAGGTGGGAACAGTATATACGTGTATAACGTTATATAAACTGACCAAAGGCAAACTAACATCTCGGATGTAACATTTAACAACATTCCAGGCGTGTCGGACCCTACTTCTCGGTGGGAACATTATATGCGTGTATAACGCTGTATATCCTAGAATAAGACAACTTAACAACTCGGATGTATTATTTGACAACATTCCTGGTGAGTCGGACCCTACTTCTCGGGTGGGAATAGTATATACCTCTATAACGTTATATGTCCTAACCTAAGGCAACCTAACATCTCGGTCTTAATATTTGACAACAATCCATGCGTGTCGGACCTACTTCTCGGTGGAAACATTATATGCATCTATAACTTTATATATCCTAACCTAAGGCAACCTAACAGCTCGGATGTAACATTTGACAACATTCCTGGCGAATCGGACCCTACTTCTCGGTGGGAACATTATATGCGTCTATAACGTTATATATCCTATCCTAAGGCAACCTAACACCTCGCATGTAACGTTTGACTACATTCCTGGCGTGTCGGACCCTACTTCTCGGTGGGAACATTATATGCGTCTGTAACGTTGTATATCCTAACCTAAGGCAACCCAACAACTCGGATGTAATATTTGACAACATTCCACGCGTGTCGAACCTACTTCTCGGTGGGAACATTATATGCGTCTATAACGTTATATGCCATAACCTAAGGCAACCGAACATCGCGAATGTAACGTTTTACAACATTCCTCGCTTGTCGGAACCGACTTCTCGGTAGGGATATTGTATACGTCTATAACGTTATATATCCCAACCTAAGTTAACCTATCATCTAGGACGTAATATTTTACAACATTCCTGGCGTGTCGGACCCTACTTCTAGGTGGGAACAGTATATACGTGTATAACGTTATATATCCTGACCAAAGGCAAACTGACATCTCGGATGTAACATTTGACAACAATCCAGGCGTGTCGTACCTACTTCTCGGTGGGAACATTATATGCGTCTATAACGTTGTATATCCGAACCAAAGGCAACCCAACAACTCGGATGTAATATTTGACAACATTCCACGCGTGTCGAACCTACTTCTCGGTGGGAACATTATATGCGTCTATAACGTCATATACCATAACCTAAGGCAACCGAACATCGCGAATGTAACGTTTTACAACATTCCTCGCTTGTCGGAACCGACTTCTCGGTAGGGAACATTGTATACGTCTATAACGTTATATATCCCAACCTAAGTTAACGTATCATCTAGGACGTAATATTTTACAACATTCCTGGCGTGTCGGACCCTACTTCTAGGTGGGAACAGTATATACGTGTATAACGTTATATATCCTGACCAAAGGCAAACTAACATCTCGGATGTAACATTTAACAGCATTCCATGCGTGTCGGACCCTACTTCTCGGTGGGAACATTATATGCGTCTATGACGTTGTATATCCTAACCTAAGGAAACCCAACAACTAGGATGTAGTATTTGACAACATTCCAGGCGTGTCGAACCTACTTCTCGGTGGGAACATTATATGCGTCTATAACGTTATATGCCATAACCTAAGGCAACCGAACATCGCGAATGTAACGTTTTACAACATTCCTCGCTTGTCGGAACCGACTTCTCGGTAGGGATATTGTATACGTCTATAACGTTATATATCCCAACCTAAGTTAATCTATCATCTAGGACGGTAATATTTTACAACATTCCTGGCGTGTCGGACCCTACTTCTAGGTGGGAACAGTATATACGTGTATAACGTTATATATCCTGACCAAAGGCAAACTAACATCTCGGATGTAACATTTAACAACATTCCATTCGTGTCGGACCCTACTTCTCGGTGGGAACATTATGCGCGTCTATGACGTTGTATATCCTAACCTAAGCAAACCCAACAACTAGGATGTAGTATTTGACAACATTCCAGGCGTGTCGAACCTACTTCTCGGTGGGAACATTGTATACGTCTATAACGTTATATATACCAACCTAAGTTAACGTATCATCTAGGACGTAATATTTTACAACATTCCTGGCGTGTCGGACCCTACTTCTAGGTGGGAACAGTATATACGTGTATAACGTTATATATCCTGACCAAAGGCAAACTGACATCTCGGATGTAACATTTGACAACAATCCAGGCGTGTCGTACCTACTTCTCGGTGGGAACATTATATGCGTCTATAACGTTGTATATCCGAACCAAAGGCAACCCAACAACTCGGATGTAATATTTGACAACATTCCACGCGTGTCGAACCTACTTCTCGGTGGGAACATTATATGCGTCTATAACGTCATATACCATAACCTAAGGCAACCGAACATCGCGAATGTAACGTTTTACAACATTCCTCGCTTGTCGGAACCGACTTCTCGGTAGGGAACATTGTATACGTCTATAACGTTATATATCCCAACCTAAGTTAACGTATCATCTAGGACGTAATATTTTACAACATTCCTGGCGTGTCGGACCCTACTTCTAGGTGGGAACAGTATATACGTGTATAACGTTATATATCCTGACCAAAGGCAAACTAACATCTCGGATGTAACATTTAACAGCATTCCATGCGTGTCGGACCCTACTTCTCGGTGGGAACATTATATGCGTCTATGACGTTGTATATCCTAACCTAAGGAAACCCAACAACTAGGATGTAGTATTTGACAACATTCCAGGCGTGTCGAACCTACTTCTCGGTGGGAACATTATATGCGTCTATAACGTTATATGCCATAACCTAAGGCAACCGAACATCGCGAATGTAACGTTTTACAACATTCCTCGCTTGTCGGAACCGACTTCTCGGTAGGGATATTGTATACGTCTATAACGTTATATATCCCAACCTAAGTTAATCTATCATCTAGGACGGTAATATTTTACAACATTCCTGGCGTGTCGGACCCTACTTCTAGGTGGGAACAGTATATACGTGTATAACGTTATATATCCTGACCAAAGGCAAACTAACATCTCGGATGTAACATTTAACAACATTCCATTCGTGTCGGACCCTACTTCTCGGTGGGAACATTATGCGCGTCTATGACGTTGTATATCCTAACCTAAGCAAACCCAACAACTAGGATGTAGTATTTGACAACATTCCAGGCGTGTCGAACCTACTTCTCGGTGGGAACATTGTATACGTCTATAACGTTATATATACCAACCTAAGTTAACGTATCATCTAGGACGTAATATTTTACAACATTCCTGGCGTGTCGGACCCTACTTCTAGGTGGGAACAGTATATACGTGTATAACGTTATATATCCTGACCAAAGGCAAACTAACATCTCGGATGTAACATTTAACAACATTCCAGGCGTGTCGGACCCTACTTCTCGGTGGGAACATTATATGTGTGTATAATGCTGTATATCCTAGAATAAGACAACCTAACAACTCGGATGTATTATTTGACAACATTCCTGGCGTGTCGAACCCTACGTCTCAGTGGGAACAGTATATACATCTATAACGATACATATCCTAACCTAAGGCAACCTAACATCTCGGTCTTAATATTTGACAACAATCCATGCGTGTCGGACCTACTTCTCGGTGGGAACAATATATGCATCTATAACTTTATATATCCTAACCTAAGGCAACCTAACAGCTCGGATGTAACACTTGACAACATTCCTGGCGAGTCGGACCCTACTTCTCGGTGGGAACATTATATGCGTCTATAACGTTATATATCTTATCCTAAGGCAACCTAACACCTCGTATGTAACATTTGACAACATTCCTGGCGAGTCGGACCCTACTTCTCGGTGGGAACATTATATGCATCTATAACGTTATATATCCTAAGCTAAGGCAACCTAACATCGCGAATGTAACGTTTTACAACATTCCTGGCTTGTTGGAACCGACTTCCCGGTGGGAACATTGTAGACGTCTATAAAGTTATATATCCCAACCTAAGTTAACCTATCATCTAGGACGTAATATTTTACAACATTCCTGGCGTGTCGGATTCTACTTCTACGTGGGAACAGTATATACGTCTATAACGTTATATATCCTAACCTAAGGCAACCTAACATCTCGGATGTAATATTTGACAACAATCCAGGCGTGTCGTACCTACTTCTCGGTGGGAACATTATATGCGTCTATAACCTTGTATATCCGAACCAAAGGCAACCCAACAACTCGGATGTAATATTTGACAACATTCCACGCGTGTCGAACCTACTTCTCGGTGGGAACATTATATGCGTCTATAACGTTATATATCCTAACCTAAGGCAACCTAACACCTCGGATGTATCATTTGACAACATTCCTGGCGAGTTGGTCCCTACTTCACGGTGGGAACATTATATGCGTCTATAACGTTATATATCCAAACCTAACGCAACCTCACACCTCGCATGTAACGTTTGACTACATTCCTGGCGTGTCGGACCCTACTTCTCGGTGGGAACATTATATGCGTCTATAACGTTATATATCCTAACCTAAGGCAACCTAACACCTCGGATGTAACGTTTGACAACATTCCTGGCGTGTCGGACCCTACTTCTAGGTGGGAACAGTATATACGTGTATAACGTTATATAAACTGACCAAAGGCAAACTAACATCTCGGATGTAACATTTAACAACATTCCAGGCGTGTCGGACCCTACTTCTCGGTGGGAACATTATATGCGTGTATAACGCTGTATATCCTAGAATAAGACAACCTAACAACTCGGATGTATTATTTGACAACATTCCTGGTGAGTCGGACCCTACTTCTCGGGTGGGAATAGTATATACCTCTATAACGTTATATGTCCTAACCTAAGGCAACCTAACATCTCGGTCTTAATATTTGACAACAATCCATGCGTGTCGGACCTACTTCTCGGTGGAAACATTATATGCATCTATAACTTTATATATCCTAACCTAAGGCAACCTAACAGCTCGGATGTAACATTTAACAACATTCCATGCGTGTCGGACCCTATTTCTCGGTGGGAACATTATACGCGCCTATGACGTTGTATATCCTAACCTAAGCAAACCCAACAACTAGGATGTAGTATTTGACAACATTCCAGGCGTGTCGAACCTACTTCTCGGTGGGAACATTGTATACGTCTATAACGTTATATATACCAACCTAAGTTAACGTATCATCTAGGACGTAATATTTTACAACATTCCTGGCGTGTCGGACCCTACTTCTAGGTGGGAACAGTATATACGTGTATAACGTTATATATCCTGACCAAAGGCAAACTAACATCTCGGATGTAACATTTAACAACATTCCAGGCGTGTCGGACCCTACTTCTCGGTGGGAACATTATATGTGTGTATAATGCTGTATATCCTAGAATAAGACAACCTAACAACTCGGATGTATTATTTGACAACATTCCTGGCGTGTCGAACCCTACGTCTCAGTGGGAACAGTATATACATCAATAACGATACATATCCTAACCTAAGGCAACCTAACATCTCGGTCTTAATATTTGACAACAATCCATGCGTGTCGGACCTACTTCTCGGTGGGAACAATATATGCATCTATAACTTTATATATCCTAACCTAAGGCAACCTAACAGCTCGGATGTAACATTTGACAACATTCCTGGCGAGTCGGACCCTACTTCTCGGTGGGAACATTATATGCGTCTATAACGTTATATATCTTATCCTAAGGCAACCTAACACCTCGTATGTAACATTTGACAACATTCCTGGCGAGTCGGACCCTACTTCTCGGTGGGAACATTATATGCATCTATAACGTTATATATCCTAACCTAAGGCAACCTAACATCGCGAATGTAACGTTTTACAACATTCCTGGCTTATTGGAACCGACTTCCCGGTGGGAACATTGTATACGTCTATAAAGTTATATATCCCAACCTAAGTTAACCTATCATCTAGGACGTAATATTTTACAACATTCCTGGCGTGTCAGATTCTACTTCTACGTGGGAACAGTATATACGTCTATAACGTTATATATCCTAACCTAAGGCAACCTAACATCTCGGATGTAATATTTGACAACAATCCAGGCGTGTCGTACCTACTTCTCGGTGGGAACATTATATGCGTCTATAACGTTGTATATCCGAACCAAAGGCAACCCAACAACTCGGATGTAATATTTGACAACATTCCACGCGTGTCGAACCTACTTCTCGGTGGGAACATTATATGCGTCTATAACGTTATATACCATAACCTAAGGCAACCGAACATCGCGAATGTAACGTTTTACAACATTCCTCGCTTGTCGGAACCGACTTCTCGGTAGGGAACATTGTATACGTCTATAACGTTATATATCCCAACCTAAGTTAACCTATCATCTAGGACGTAATATTTTACAACATTCCTGGCGTGTCGGACACTACTTCTAGGTGGGAACAGTATATACGTGTATAACGTTATATAAACTGACCAAAGGCAAACTAACATCTCGGATGTAACATTTAACAACATTCCAGGCGTGTCGGACCCTACTTCTCGGTGGGAACATTATATGCGTGTATAACGCTGTATATCCTAGAATAAGACAACTTAACAACTCGGATGTATTATTTGCCAACATTCCTGGTGAGTCGGACCCTACTTCTCGGGTGGGAATAGTATATACCTCTATAACGTTATATGTCCTAACCTAAGGCAACCTAACATCTCGGCCTTAATATTTGACAACAATCCATGCGTGTCGGACCTACTTCTCGGTGGAAACATTATATGCATCTATAACTTTATATATCCTAACCTAAGGCAACCTAACAGCTCGGATGTAACATTTGACAACATTCCTGGCGAATCGGACCCTACTTCTCGGTGGGAACATTATATGCGTCTATAACGTTATATATCCTATCCTAAGGCAACCTAACACCTCGCATGTAACGTTTGACTACATTCCTGGCGTGTCGAACCTACTTCTCGGTGGGAACATTATATGCGTCTATAACGTTATATGCCATAACCTAAGGCAACCGAACATCGAGAATGTAACGTTTTACAACATTCCTCGCTTGTCGGAACCGACTTCTCGGTAGGGATATTGTATACGTCTATAACGTTATATATCCCAACCTAAGTTAACCTATCATCTAGGACGTAATATTTTACAACATTCCTGGCGTGTCGGACCCTACTTCAAGGTGGGAACAGTATATACGTGTATAACGTTATATATCCTGACCAAAGGCAAACTAACATCTCGGATGTAACATTTGACAACAATCCAGGCGTGTCGTACCTACTTCTCGGTGGGAACATTATATGCGTCTATAACGTTGTATATCCGAACCAAAGGCAACCCAAAAACTCGGATGTAATATTTGACAACATTCCACGCGTGTCGAACCTACTTCTCGGTGGGAACATTATATGCGTCTATAACGTTATATACCATAACCTAAGGCAACCGAACATCGCGAATGTAACGTTTTACAACATTCCTCGCTTGTCGGAACCGACTTCTCGGTAGGGAACATTGTATACGTCTATAACGTTATATATCCCAACCTAAGTTAACCTATCATCTAGGACGTAATATTTTACAACATTCCTGGCGTGTCGGACACTACTTCTAGGTGGGAACAGTATATACGTGTATAACGTTATATATCCTGACCAAAGGCAAACTAACATCTCGGATGTAACATTTAACAACATTCCATGCGTGTCGGACCCTACTTCTCGGTGGGAACATTATATGCGTCTATGACGTTGTATATCCTAACCTAAGGCAACCTAACATGTCGGATGTAATATTTGACAACATTCCAGGCGTGTCGGACCTACTTCTCGGTGGGAACATTATATGCGTCTATAACGTTATATATCCTAACCTAAGGCAACCTAACACCTCGGAAGTATCATTTGACAACATTCCTGGCGAGTTGGTCCCTACTTCACGGTGGGAACATTATATGCGTCTATAACGTTATATATCCAAACCTAACGCAACCTCACACCTCGCATGTAACGTTTGACTACATTCCTGGCGTGTCGGACCCTACTTCTCGGTGGGAACATTATATGCGTCTATAACGTTATATATCCTAACCTAAGGCAACCTAACACCTCGGATGTAACGTTTGACAACATTCCTGGCGTGTCGGACCCTACTTCTAGGTGGGAACAGTATATACGTGTATAACGTTATATAAACTGACCAAAGGCAAACTAACATCTCGGATGTAACATTTAACAACATTCCAGGCGTGTCGGACCCTACTTCTCGGTGGGAACATTATATGCGTGTATAACGCTGTATATCCTAGAATAAGACAACTTAACAACTCGGATGTATTATTTGCCAACATTCCTGGTGAGTCGGACCCTACTTCTCGGGTGGGAATAGTATATACCTCTATAACGTTATATGTCCTAACCTAAGGCAACCTAACATCTCGGCCTTAATATTTGACAACAATCCATGCGTGTCGGACCTACTTCTCGGTGGAAACATTATATGCATCTATAACTTTATATATCCTAACCTAAGGCAACCTAACAGCTCGGATGTAACATTTGACAACATTCCTGGCGAATCGGACCCTACTTCTCGGTGGGAACATTATATGCGTCTATAACGTTATATATCCTATCCTAAGGCAACCTAACACCTCGCATGTAACGTTTGACTACATTCCTGGCGTGTCGAACCTACTTCTCGGTGGGAACATTATATGCGTCTATAACGTTATATGCCATAACCTAAGGCAACCGAACATCGAGAATGTAACGTTTTACAACATTCCTCGCTTGTCGGAACCGACTTCTCGGTAGGGATATTGTATACGTCTATAACGTTATATATCCCAACCTAAGTTAACCTATCATCTAGGACGTAATATTTTACAACATTCCTGGCGTGTCGGACCCTACTTCAAGGTGGGAACAGTATATACGTGTATAACGTTATATATCCTGACCAAAGGCAAACTAACATCTCGGATGTAACATTTGACAACAATCCAGGCGTGTCGTACCTACTTCTCGGTGGGAACATTATATGCGTCTATAACGTTGTATATCCGAACCAAAGGCAACCCAAAAACTCGGATGTAATATTTGACAACATTCCACGCGTGTCGAACCTACTTCTCGGTGGGAACATTATATGCGTCTATAACGTTATATACCATAACCTAAGGCAACCGAACATCGCGAATGTAACGTTTTACAACATTCCTCGCTTGTCGGAACCGACTTCTCGGTAGGGAACATTGTATACGTCTATAACGTTATATATCCCAACCTAAGTTAACCTATCATCTAGGACGTAATATTTTACAACATTCCTGGCGTGTCGGACCCTACTTCTAGGTGGGAACAGTATATACGTGTATAACGTTGTATATCCTGACCAAAGGCAAACTAACATCTCGGATGTAACATTTAACAACATTCCATGCGTGTCGGACCCTACTTCTCGGTGGGAACATTATATGCGTCTATGACGTTGTATATCCTAACCTAAGGAAACCCAACAACTAGGATGTAGTATTTGACAACATTCCAGGCGTGTCGAACCTACTTCTCGGTGGGAACATTGTATACGTCTATAACGTTATATATACCAACCTAAGTTAACGTATCATCTAGGACGTATTATTTGACAACATTCCTGGTGAGTCGGACCCTACTTCCCGGGTGGGAATAGTATATACCTCTATAACGTTATATGTCCTAACCTAAGGCAACCTAACATGTCGGATGTAATATTTGACAACATTCCAGGCGTGTCGGACCTACTTCTCGGTGGGAACATTATATGCGTCTATAACGTTATATATCCTAACCTAAGGCAACCTAACACCTCGGAAGTATCATTTGACAACATTCCTGGCGAGTTGGTCCCTACTTCACGGTGGGAACATTATATGCGTCTATAACGTTATATATCCAAACCTAACGCAACCTCACACCTCGCATGTAACGTTTGACTACATTCCTGGCGTGTCGGACCCTACTTCTCGGTGGGAACATTATATGCGTCTATAACGTTATATATCCTAACCTAAGGCAACCTAACACCTCGGATGTAACGTTTGACAACATTCCTGGCGTGTCGGACCCTACTTCTAGGTGGGAACAGTATATACGTGTATAACGTTATATAAACTGACCAAAGGCAAACTAACATCTCGGATGTAACATTTAACAACATTCCAGGCGTGTCGGACCCTACTTCTCGGTGGGAACATTATATGCGTGTATAACGCTGTATATCCTAGAATAAGACAACTTAACAACTCGGATGTATTATTTGACAACATTCCTGGTGAGTCGGACCCTACTTCTCGGTGGGAACATTATATGCGTCTATAACGTTATATATCCTATCCTAAGGCAACCTAACACCTCGCATGTAACGTTTGACTACATTCCTGGCGTGTCGGACCCTACTTCTCGGTGGGAACATTATATGCGTCTGTAACGTTGTATATCCTAACCTAAGGCAACCCAACAACTCGGATGTAATATTTGACAACATTCCACGCGTGTCGAACCTACTTCTCGGTGGGAACATTATATGCGTCTATAACGTTATATGCCATAACCTAAGGCAACCGAACATCGCGAATGTAACGTTTTACAACATTCCTCGCTTGTCGGAACCGACTTCTCGGTAGGGATATTGTATACGTCTATAACGTTATATATCCCAACCTAAGTTAACCTGTCATCTAGGACGTAATATTTTACAACATTCCTGGCGTGTCGGACCCTACTTCTAGGTGGGAACAGTATATACGTGTATAACGTTATATATCCTGACCAAAGGCAAACTAACATCTCGGATGTAACATTTGACAACAATCCAGGCGTGTCGTACCTACTTCTCGGTGGGAACATTATATGCGTCTATAACGTTGTATATCCGAACCAAAGGCAACCCAAAAACTCGGATGTAATATTTGACAACATTCCACGCGTGTCGAACCTACTTCTCGGTGGGAACATTATATGCGTCTATAACGTTATATACCATAACCTAAGGCAACCGAACATCGCGAATGTAACGTTTTACAACATTCCTCGCTTGTCGGAACCGACTTCTCGGTAGGGAACATTGTATACGTCTATAACGTTATATATCCCAACCTAAGTTAACCTATCATCTAGGACGTAATATTTTACAACATTCCTGGCGTGTCGGACCCTACTTCTAGGTGGGAACAGTATATACGTGTATAACGTTGTATATCCTGACCAAAGGCAAACTAACATCTCGGATGTAACATTTAACAACATTCCATGCGTGTCGGACCCTACTTCTCGGTGGGAACATTATATGCGTCTATGACGTTGTATATCCTAACCTAAGGAAACCCAACAACTAGGATGTAGTATTTGACAACATTCCAGGCGTGTCGAACCTACTTCTCGGTGGGAACATTGTATACGTCTATAACGTTATATATACCAACCTAAGTTAACGTATCATCTAGGACGTATTATTTGACAACATTCCTGGTGAGTCGGACCCTACTTCCCGGGTGGGAATAGTATATACCTCTATAACGTTATATGTCCTAACCTAAGGCAACCTAACATGTCGGATGTAATATTTGACAACATTCCAGGCGTGTCGGACCTACTTCTCGGTGGGAACATTATATGCGTCTATAACGTTATATATCCTAACCTAAGGCAACCTAACACCTCGGAAGTATCATTTGACAACATTCCTGGCGAGTTGGTCCCTACTTCACGGTGGGAACATTATATGCGTCTATAACGTTATATATCCAAACCTAACGCAACCTCACACCTCGCATGTAACGTTTGACTACATTCCTGGCGTGTCGGACCCTACTTCTCGGTGGGAACATTATATGCGTCTATAACGTTATATATCCTAACCTAAGGCAACCTAACACCTCGGATGTAACGTTTGACAACATTCCTGGCGTGTCGGACCCTACTTCTAGGTGGGAACAGTATATACGTGTATAACGTTATATAAACTGACCAAAGGCAAACTAACATCTCGGATGTAACATTTAACAACATTCCAGGCGTGTCGGACCCTACTTCTCGGTGGGAACATTATATGCGTGTATAACGCTGTATATCCTAGAATAAGACAACTTAACAACTCGGATGTATTATTTGACAACATTCCTGGTGAGTCGGACCCTACTTCTCGGTGGGAACATTATATGCGTCTATAACGTTATATATCCTATCCTAAGGCAACCTAACACCTCGCATGTAACGTTTGACTACATTCCTGGCGTGTCGGACCCTACTTCTCGGTGGGAACATTATATGCGTCTGTAACGTTGTATATCCTAACCTAAGGCAACCCAACAACTCGGATGTAATATTTGACAACATTCCACGCGTGTCGAACCTACTTCTCGGTGGGAACATTATATGCGTCTATAACGTTATATGCCATAACCTAAGGCAACCGAACATCGCGAATGTAACGTTTTACAACATTCCTCGCTTGTCGGAACCGACTTCTCGGTAGGGATATTGTATACGTCTATAACGTTATATATCCCAACCTAAGTTAACCTGTCATCTAGGACGTAATATTTTACAACATTCCTGGCGTGTCGGACCCTACTTCTAGGTGGGAACAGTATATACGTGTATAACGTTATATATCCTGACCAAAGGCAAACTAACATCTCGGATGTAACATTTGACAACAATCCAGGCGTGTCGTACCTACTTCTCGGTGGGAACATTATATGCGTCTATAACGTTGTATATCCGAACCAAAGGCAACCCAAAAACTCGGATGTAATATTTGACAACATTCCACGCGTGTCGAACCTACTTCTCGGTGGGAACATTATATGCGTCTATAACGTTATATACCATAACCTAAGGCAACCGAACATCGCGAATGTAACGTTTTACAACATTCCTCGCTTGTCGGAACCGACTTCTCGGTAGGGAACATTGTATACGTCTATAACGTTATATATCCCAACCTAAGTTAACCTATCATCTAGGACGTAATATTTTACAACATTCCTGGCGTGTCGGACCCTACTTCTAGGTGGGAACAGTATATACGTGTATAACGTTGTATATCCTGACCAAAGGCAAACTAACATCTCGGATGTAACATTTAACAACATTCCATGCGTGTCGGACCCTACTTCTCGGTGGGAACATTATATGCGTCTATGACGTTGTATATCCTAACCTAAGGAAACCCAACAACTAGGATGTAGTATTTGACAACATTCCAGGCGTGTCGAACCTACTTCTCGGTGGGAACATTGTATACGTCTATAACGTTATATATACCAACCTAAGTTAACGTATCATCTAGGACGTATTATTTGACAACATTCCTGGTGAGTCGGACCCTACTTCCCGGGTGGGAATAGTATATACCTCTATAACGTTATATGTCCTAACCTAAGGCAACCTAACATGTCGGATGTAATATTTGACAACATTCCAGGCGTGTCGGACCTACTTCTCGGTGGGAACATTATATGCGTCTATAACGTTATATATCCTAACCTAAGGCAACCTAACACCTCGGAAGTATCATTTGACAACATTCCTGGCGAGTTGGTCCCTACTTCGCGGTGGGAACATTATATGCGTCTATAACGTTATATATCCAAACCTAACGCAACCTCACACCTCGGATGTATTATTTGACAACATTCCTGGTGAGTCGGACCCTACTTCTCGGGTGGGAATAGTATATACCTCTATAACGTTATATGTCCTAACCTAAGGCAACCTAACATCTCGGTCTTAATATTTGACAACAATCCATGCGTGTCGGACCTACTTCTCGGTGGAAACATTATATGCATCTATAACTTTATATATCCTAACCTAAGGCAACCTAACAGCTCGGATGTAACATTTAACAACATTCCATGCGTGTCGGACCCTACTTCTCGGTGGGAACATTATACGCGCCTATGACGTTGTATATCCTAACCTAAGCAAACCCAACAACTAGGATGTAGTATTTGACAACATTCCAGGCGTGTCGAACCTACTTCTCGGTGGGAACATTGTATACGTCTATAACGTTATATATACCAACCTAAGTTAACGTATCATCTAGGACGTAATATTTTACAACATTCCTGGCGTGTCGGACCCTACTTCTAGGTGGGAACAGTATATACGTGTATAACGTTATATATCCTGACCAAAGGCAAACTAACATCTCGGATGTAACATTTAACAACATTCCAGGCGTGTCGGACCCTACTTCTCGGTGGGAACATTATATGTGTGTATAATGCTGTATATCCTAGAATAAGACAACCTAACAACTCGGATGTATTATTTGACAACATTCCTGGCGTGTCGAACCCTACGTCTCAGTGGGAACAGTATATACATCAATAACGATACATATCCTAACCTAAGGCAACCTAACATCTCGGTCTTAATATTTGACAACAATCCATGCGTGTCGGACCTACTTCTCGGTGGGAACAATATATGCATCTATAACTTTATATATCCTAACCTAAGGCAACCTAACAGCTCGGATGTAACATTTGACAACATTCCTGGCGAGTCGGACCCTACTTCTCGGTGGGAACATTATATGCGTCTATAACGTTATATATCTTATCCTAAGGCAACCTAACACCTCGTATGTAACATTTGACAACATTCCTGGCGAGTCGGACCCTACTTCTCGGTGGGAACATTATATGCATCTATAACGTTATATATCCTAACCTAAGGCAACCTAACATCGCGAATGTAACGTTTTACAACATTCCTGGCTTATTGGAACCGACTTCCCGGTGGGAACATTGTATACGTCTATAAAGTTATATATCCCAACCTAAGTTAACCTATCATCTAGGACGTAATATTTTACAACATTCCTGGCGTGTCAGATTCTACTTCTACGTGGGAACAGTATATACGTCTATAACGTTATATATCCTAACCTAAGGCAACCTAACATCTCGGATGTAATATTTGACAACAATCCAGGCGTGTCGTACCTACTTCTCGGTGGGAACATTATATGCGTCTATAACGTTGTATATCCGAACCAAAGGCAACCCAACAACTCGGATGTAATATTTGACAACATTCCACGCGTGTCGAACCTACTTCTCGGTGGGAACATTATATGCGTCTATAACGTTATATACCATAACCTAAGGCAACCGAACATCGCGAATGTAACGTTTTACAACATTCCTCGCTTGTCGGAACCGACTTCTCGGTAGGGAACATTGTATACGTCTATAACGTTATATATCCCAACCTAAGTTAACCTATCATCTAGGACGTAATATTTTACAACATTCCTGGCGTGTCGGACACTACTTCTAGGTGGGAACAGTATATACGTGTATAACGTTATATATCCTGACCAAAGGCAAACTAACATCTCGGATGTAACATTTAACAACATTCCATGCGTGTCGGACCCTACTTCTCGGTGGGAACATTATATGCGTCTATGACGTTGTATATCCTAACCTAAGGAAACCCAACAACTAGGATGTAGTATTTGACAACATTCCAGGCGTGTCGAACCTACTTCTCGGTGGGAACATTGTATACGTCTATAACGTTATATATACCAACCTAAGTTAACGTATCATCTAGGACGTTATATTTTACAACATTCCTGGCCTGTCGGACCCTACTTCTAGGTGGGAACAGTATATACGTGTATAACGTTATATATCCTGACCAAAGGCAAACTAACATCTCGGATGTAACATTTAACAACATTCCAGGCGTGTCGGACCCTACTTCTCGGTGGGAACATTATATGCGTGTATAATGCTGTATATCCTAGAATAAGACAACCTAACAACTCGGATGTATTATTTGACAACATTCCTGGTGAGTCGGACCCTACTTCCCGGGTGGGAATAGTATATACCTCTATAACGTTATATGTCCTAACCTAAGGCAACCTAACATGTCGGATGTAATTTTTGACAACATTCCAGGCGTGTCGGACCTACTTCTCGGTGGGAACATTATATGCGTCTATAACGTTATATATCCTAACCTAAGGCAACCTAACACCTCGGAAGTATCATTTGACAACATTCCTGGCGAGTTGGTCCCTACTTCACGGTGGGAACATTATATGCGTCTATAACGTTATATATCCAAACCTAACGCAACCTCACACCTCGCATGTAACGTTTGACTACATTCCTGGCGTGTCGGACCCTACTTCTCGGTGGGAACATTATATGCGTCTATAACGTTATATATCCTAACCTAAGGCAACCTAACACCTCGGATGTAACGTTTGACAACATTCCTGGCGTGTCGGACCCTACTTCTAGGTGGGAACAGTATATACGTGTATAACGTTATATAAACTGACCAAAGGCAAACTAACATCTCGGATGTAACATTTAACAACATTCCAGGCGTGTCGGACCCTACTTCTCGGTGGGAACATTATATGCGTGTATAACGCTGTATATCCTAGAATAAGACAACTTAACAACTCGGATGTATTATTTGCCAACATTCCTGGTGAGTCGGACCCTACTTCTCGGGTGGGAATAGTATATACCTCTATAACGTTATATGTCCTAACCTAAGGCAACCTAACATCTCGGTCTTAATATTTGACAACAATCCATGCGTGTCGGACCTACTTCTCGGTGGAAACATTATATGCATCTATAACTTTATATATCCTAACCTAAGGCAACCTAACAGCTCGGATGTAACATTTGACAACATTCCTGGCGAATCGGACCCTACTTCTCGGTGGGAACATTATATGCGTCTATAACGTTATATATCCTATCCTAAGGCAACCTAACACCTCGCATGTAACGTTTGACTACATTCCTGGCGTGTCGGACCCTACTTCTCGGTGGGAACATTATATGCGTCTGTAACGTTGTATATCCTAACCTAAGGCAACCCAACAACTCGGATGTAATATTTGACAACATTCCACGCGTGTCGAACCTACTTCTCGGTGGGAACATTATATGCGTCTATAACGTTATATGCCATAACCTAAGGCAACCGAACATCGCGAATGTAACGTTTTACAACATTCCTCGCTTGTCGGAACCGACTTCTCGGTAGGGATATTGTATACGTCTATAAAGTTATATATCCCAACCTAAGTTAACCTATCATCTAGGACGTAATATTTTACAACATTCCTGGCGTGTCGGACCCTACTTCTAGGTGGGAACAGTATATACGTGTATAACGTTATATATCCTGACCAAAGGCAAACTAACATCTCGGATGTAACATTTGACAACAATCCAGGCGTGTCGTACCTACTTCTCGGTGGGAACATTATATGCGTCTATAACGTTGTATATCCGAACCAAAGGCAACCCAAAAACTCGGATGTAATATTTGACAACATTCCACGCGTGTCGAACCTACTTCTCGGTGGGAACATTATATGCGTCTATAACGTTATATACCATAACCTAAGGCAACCGAACATCGCGAATGTAACGTTTTACAACATTCCTCGCTTGTCGGAACCGACTTCTCGGTAGGGAACATTGTATACGTCTATAACGTTATATATCCCAACCTAAGTTAACCTATCATCTAGGACGTAATATTTTACAACATTCCTGGCGTGTCGGACCCTACTTCTAGGTGGGAACAGTATATACGTGTATAACGTTGTATATCCTGACCAAAGGCAAACTAACATCTCGGATGTAACATTTAACAACATTCCATGCGTGTCGGACCCTACTTCTCGGTGGGAACATTATATGCGTCTATGACGTTGTATATCCTAACCTAAGGAAACCCAACAACTAGGATGTAGTATTTGACAACATTCCAGGCGTGTCGAACCTACTTCTCGGTGGGAACATTGTATACGTCTATAACGTTATATATACCAACCTAAGTTAACGTATCATCTAGGACGTATTATTTGACAACATTCCTGGTGAGTCGGACCCTACTTCCCGGGTGGGAATAGTATATACCTCTATAACGTTATATGTCCTAACCTAAGGCAACCTAACATGTCGGATGTAATATTTGACAACATTCCAGGCGTGTCGGACCTACTTCTCGGTGGGAACATTATATGCGTCTATAACGTTATATATCCTAACCTAAGGCAACCTAACACCTCGGAAGTATCATTTGACAACATTCCTGGCGAGTTGGTCCCTACTTCACGGTGGGAACATTATATGCGTCTATAACGTTATATATCCAAACCTAACGCAACCTCACACCTCGCATGTAACGTTTGACTACATTCCTGGCGTGTTGGACCCTACTTCTCGGTGGGAACATTATATGCGTCTATAACGTTATATATCCTAACCTAAGGCAACCTAACACCTCGGATGTAACGTTTGACAACATTCCTGGCGTGTCGGACCCTACTTCTAGGTGGGAACAGTATATACGTGTATAACGTTATATAAACTGACCAAAGGCAAACTAACATCTCGGATGTAACATTTAACAACATTCCAGGCGTGTCGGACCCTACTTCTCGGTGGGAACATTATATGCGTGTATAACGCTGTATATCCTAGAATAAGACAACTTAACAACTCGGATGTATTATTTGACAACATTCCTGGTGAGTCGGACCCTACTTCTCTGGTGGGAATAGTATATACCTCTATAACGTTATATGTCCTAACCTAAGGCAACCTAACATCTCGGTCTTAATATTTGACAACAATCCATGCGTGTCGGACCTACTTCTCGGTGGAAACATTATATGCATCTATAACTTTATATATCCTAA
Organism: Xylocopa violacea; assembly: GCA_963969225.1. NCBI lineage: Eukaryota > Metazoa > Arthropoda > Insecta > Hymenoptera > Apidae > Xylocopa > Xylocopa violacea. The sequence continues at coordinate 4,749,863 of CAXAJV010000835.1, forward strand.
CCTAAGGCAACCTAACAGCTCGGATGTAACATTTGACAACATTCCTGGCGAATCGGACCCTACTTCTCGGTGGGAACATTATATGCGTCTATAACGTTATATATCCTATCCTAAGGCAACCTAACACCTCGCATGTAACGTTTGACTACATTCCTGGCGTGTCGGACCCTACTTCTCGGTGGGAACATTATATGCGTCTGTAACGTTGTATATCCTAACCTAAGGCAACCCAACAACTCGGATGTAATATTTGACAACATTCCACGCGTGTCGAACCTACTTCTCGGTGGGAACATTATATGCGTCTATAACGTTATATGCCATAACCTAAGGCAACCGAACATCGCGAATGTAACGTTTTACAACATTCCTCGCTTGTCGGAACCGACTTCTCGGTAGGGATATTGTATACGTCTATAACGTTATATATCCCAACCTAAGTTAACCTATCATCTAGGACGTAATATTTTACAACATTCCTGGCGTGTCGGACCCTACTTCTAGGTGGGAACAGTATATACGTGTATAACGTTATATATCCTGACCAAAGGCAAACTGACATCTCGGATGTAACATTTGACAACAATCCAGGCGTGTCGTACCTACTTCTCGGTGGGAACATTATATGCGTCTATAACGTTGTATATCCGAACCAAAGGCAACCCAACAACTCGGATGTAATATTTGACAACATTCCACGCGTGTCGAACCTACTTCTCGGTGGGAACATTATATGCGTCTATAACGTCATATACCATAACCTAAGGCAACCGAACATCGCGAATGTAACGTTTTACAACATTCCTCGCTTGTCGGAACCGACTTCTCGGTAGGGAACATTGTATACGTCTATAAAGTTATATATCCCAACCTAAGTTAACCTATCATCTAGGACGTAATATTTTACAACATTCCTGGCGTGTCGGATCCTACTTCTAGGTGGGAACAGTATATACGTGTATAACGTTATATATCCTGACCAAAGGCAAACTAACATCTCGGATGTAACATTTAACAGCATTCCATGCGTGTCGGACCCTACTTCTCGGTGGGAACATTATATGCGTCTATGACGTTGTATATCCTAACCTAAGGAAACCCAACAACTAGGATGTAGTATTTGACAACATTCCAGGCGTGTCGAACCTACTTCTCGGTGGGAACATTGTATACGTCTATAACGCTATATATACCAACCTAAGTTAACGTATCATCTAGGACGTAATATTTTACAACATTCCTGGCGTGTCGGACCCTACTTCTAGGTGGGAACAGTATATACGTGTATAACGTTATATATCCTGACCAAAGGCAAACTAACATCTCGGATGTAACATTTAACAGCATTCCATGCGTGTCGGACCCTACTTCTCGGTGGGAACATTATATGCGTCTATGACGTTGTATATCCTAACCTAAGGAAACCCAACAACTAGGATGTAGTATTTGACAACATTCCAGGCGTGTCGAACCTACTTCTCGGTGGGAACATTGTATACGTCTATAACGTTATATATACCAACCTAAGTTAACGTATCATCTAGGACGTAATATTTTACAACATTCCTGGCCTGTCGGACCCTACTTCAGGTGGGAACAGTATATACGTGTATAACGTTATATGTCCTGACCAAAGGCAAACTAACATCTCGGATGTAACATTTAACAACATTCCAGGCGTGTCGGACCCTACTTCTCGGTGGGAACATTATATGCGTGTATAATGCTGTATATCCTAGAATAAGACAACCTAACAACTTGGATGTATTATTTGACAACATTCCTGGTGAGTCGGACCCTACTTCCCGGGTGGGAATAGTATATACCTCTATAACGTTATATGTCCTAACCTAAGGCAACCTAACATGTCGGATGTAATATTTGACAACATTCCAGGCGTGTCGGACCTACTTCTCGGTGGGAACATTATATGCGTCTATAACGTTATATATCCTAACCTAAGGCAATCTAACACCTCGGATGTAACATTAGACAACATTCCTGGCGAGTTGGTCCCTACTTCACGGTGGGAACATTATATGCGTCTATAACGTTATATATCCAAACCTAACGCAACCTAACACCTCGCATGTAACGTTTGACTACATTCCTGGCGTGTCGGAACCTACTTCTCGGTGGGAACATTATATGCGTCTATAACGTTATATATCCTAACCTAAGGCAACCTAACACCTCGGATGTAACGTTTGACAACATTCCTGGCGTGTCGGACCCTACTTCTAGGTGGGAACAGTATATACGTGTATAACGTTATATAAACTGACCAAAGGCAAACTAACATCTCGGATGTAACATTTAACAACATTCCAGGCGTGTCGGACCCTACTTCTCGGTGGGAACATTATATGCGTGTATAACGCTGTATATCCTAGAATAAGACAACCTAACAACTCGGATGTATTATTTGACAACATTCCTGGTGAGTCGGACCCTACTTCTCGGGTGGGAATAGTATATACCTCTATAACGTTATATGTCCTAACGTAAGGCAACCTAACATCTCGGTCTTAATATTTGACAACAATCCATGCGTGTCGGACCTACTTCTCGGTGGAAACATTATATGCATCTATAACTTTATATATCCTAACCTAAGGCAACCTAACAGCTCGGATGTAACATTTGACAACATTCCAGGCGAATCGGACCCTACTTCTCGGTGGGAACATTATATGCGTCTATAACGTTATATATCCTATCCTAAGGCAACCCAACAACTAGGATGTAGTATTTGACAACATTCCAGGCGTGTCGAACCTACTTCTCGGTGGGAACATTGTATACGTCTATAACGTTATATATACCAACCTAAGTTAACCTATCATCTAGGACGTAATATTTTACAACATTCCTGGCGTGTCGGACCCTACTTCTAGGTGGGAACAGTATATACGTGTATAACGTTATATATCCTGACCAAAGGCAAACTAACATCTCGGATGTAACATTTAACAACATTCCAGGCGTGTCGGACCCTACTTCTCGGTGGGAACATTATATGTGTGTATAATGCTGTATATCCTAGAATAAGACAACCTAACAACTCGGATGTATTATTTGACAACATTCCTGGCGTGTCGAACCCTACGTCTCAGTGGGAACAGTATATACATCTATAACGATATATATCCTAACCTAAGGCAACCTAACATCTCGGTCTTAATATTTGACAACAATCCATGCGTGTCGGACCTACTTCTCGGTGGGAGCAATATATGCATCTATAACTTTATATATCCTAACCTAAGGCAACCTAACAGCTCGGATGTAACATTTGACAACATTCCTGGCGAGTCGGACCCTACTTCTCGGTGGGAACATTATATGCGTCTATAGCGTTATATATCCTATCCTAAGGCAACCTAACACCTCGTATGTAACATTTGACAACATTCCTGGCGAGTCGGACCCTACTTCTCGTTGGGAACATTATATGCATCTATAACGTTATATATCCTAACCTAAGGCAACCTAACATCGCGAATGTAACGTTTTACAACATTCCTGGCTTGTTGGAACCGACTTCCCGGTGGGAACATTGTATACGTCCATAAAGTTATATATCCCAACCTAAGTTAACCTATCATCTGGGACGTAATATTTTACAACATTCCTGGCGTGTCGGATTCTACTTCTACGTGGGAACAGTATATACGTCTATAACGTTATATATCCTAACCTAAGGCAACCTAACATCTCGGATGTAATATTTGACAACAATCCAGGCGTGTCGTACCTACTTCTCGGTGGGAACATTATATGCGTCTATAACGTTGTATATCCGAACCAAAGGCAACCCAACAACTCGGATGTAATATTTGACAACATTCCACGCGAGTCGAACCTACTTCTCGGTGGGAACATTATATGCGTCTATGACGTTGTATATCCTAACCTAAGGAAACCCAACAACTAGGATGTAGTATTTGACAACATTCCAGGCGTGTCGAACCTACTTCTCGGTGGGAACATTGTATACGTCTATAACGTTATATATACCAACCTAAGTTAATGTATCATCTAGAACGTAATATTTTACAACATTCCTGGCCTGTCGGACCCTACTTCTAGGTGGGAACAGTATATACGTGTATAACGTTATATATCCTGACCAAAGGCAAACTAACATCTCGGATGTAACATTTAACAACATTCCAGGCGTGTCGGACCCTACTTCTCGGTGGGAACATTATATGCGTGTATAATGCTGTATATCCTAGAATAAGACAACCTAACAACTCGGATGTATTATTTGACAACATTCCTGGTGAGTCGGACCCTACTTCCCGGGTGGGAATAATATATACCTCTATAACGTTATATGTCCTAACCTAAGGCAATCTAACATGTCGGATGTAATATTTGACAACATTCCAGGCGTGTCGGACCTACTTCTCGGTGGGAACATTATATGCGTCTATAACGTTATATATCCTAACCTAAGGCAACCTAACACCTCGGATGTAACATTTGACAACATTCCTGGCGAGTTGGTCCCTACTTCACGGTGGGAACATTATATGCGTCTGTAACGTTATATATCCAAACCTAACGCAACCTAACACCTCGCATGTAACGTTTGACTACATTCCTGGCGTGTCGGACCCTACTTCTCGGTGGGAACATTATATGCGTCTATAACGTTATATATCCTAACCTAAGGCAACCTAACACCTCGGATGTAACGTTTGACAACATTGCTGGCGTGTCGGACCCTACTTCTAGGTGGGAACAGTATATACGTGTATAACGTTATATATCCTGACCAAAGGCAAACTAACATCTCGGATGTAACATTTAACAACATTCCAGGCGTGTCGGACCCTACTTCTCGGTGGGAACATTATATGCGTGTATAATGCTGTATATCCTAGAATAAGACAACCTAACAACTCGGATGTAACATTTGACAACATTCCTGGCGAGTTGGTCCCTACTTCACGGTGGGAACATTATATGCGTCTATAACGTTATATATCCAAACCTAACGCAACCTAACACCTCGCATGTAACGTTTGACTACATTCCTGGCGTGTCGGACCCTACTTCTCGGTGGGAACATTATATGCGTCTATAACGTTATATATCCTATCCTAAGGCAACCTAACACCTCGCATGTAACGTTTGACTACATTCCTGGCGTGACGGACCCTACTTCTCGGTGGGAACATTATATGCGTCTATAACGTTATATGCCATAACCTAAGGAAACCCAACAACTAGGATGTAGTATTTGACAACATTCCAGGCGTGTCGAACCTACTTCTCGGTGGGAACATTGTATACGTCTATAACGTTATATATACCAACCTAAGTTAATGTATCATCTAGAACGTAATATTTTACAACATTCCTGGCCTGTCGGACCCTACTTCTAGGTGGGAACAGTATATACGTGTATAACGTTATATATCCTGACCAAAGGCAAACTAACATCTCGGATGTAACATTTAACAACATTCCAGGCGTGTCGGACCCTACTTCTCGGTGGGAACATTATATGCGTGTATAATGCTGTATATCCTAGAATAAGACAACCTAACAACTCGGATGTATTATTTGACAACATTCCTGGTGAGTCGGACCCTACTTCCCGGGTGGGAATAATATATACCTCTATAACGTTATATGTCCTAACCTAAGGCAATCTAACATGTCGGATGTAATATTTGACAACATTCCAGGCGTGTCGGACCTACTTCTCGGTGGGAACATTATATGCGTCTATAACGTTATATATCCTAACCTAAGGCAACCTAACACCTCGGATGTAACATTTGACAACATTCCTGGCGAGTTGGTCCCTACTTCACGGTGGGAACATTATATGCGTCTGTAACGTTATATATCCAAACCTAACGCAACCTAACACCTCGCATGTAACGTTTGACTACATTCCTGGCGTGTCGGACCCTACTTCTCGGTGGGAACATTATATGCGTCTATAACGTTATATATCCTAACCTAAGGCAACCTAACACCTCGGATGTAACGTTTGACAACATTGCTGGCGTGTCGGACCCTACTTCTAGGTGGGAACAGTATATACGTGTATAACGTTATATATCCTGACCAAAGGCAAACTAACATCTCGGATGTAACATTTAACAACATTCCAGGCGTGTCGGACCCTACTTCTCGGTGGGAACATTATATGCGTGTATAATGCTGTATATCCTAGAATAAGACAACCTAACAACTCGGATGTAACATTTGACAACATTCCTGGCGAGTTGGTCCCTACTTCACGGTGGGAACATTATATGCGTCTATAACGTTATATATCCAAACCTAACGCAACCTAACACCTCGCATGTAACGTTTGACTACATTCCTGGCGTGTCGGACCCTACTTCTCGGTGGGAACATTATATGCGTCTATAACGTTATATATCCTATCCTAAGGCAACCTAACACCTCGCATGTAACGTTTGACTACATTCCTGGCGTGACGGACCCTACTTCTCGGTGGGAACATTATATGCGTCTATTACGTTATATGCCATAACCTAAGGCAACCGAACATCGCGAATGTAACGTTTTACAACATTCCTCGCTTGTCGGAACCGACTTCTCGGTAGGGATATTGTATACGTCTATAACGTTATATATCCCAACCTAAGTTAACCTATCATCTAGGACGTAATATTTTACAACATTCCTGGCGTGTCGGACCCTACTTCTAGGTGGGAACAGTATATACGTGTATAACGTTATATATCCTGACCAAAGGCAAACTAACATCTCGGATGTAACATTTGACAACAATCCAGGCGTGTCGTACCTACTTCTCGGTGGGAACATTATATGCGTCTATGACGTTGTATATCCTAACCTAAGGAAACCCAACAACTAGGATGTAGTATTTGACAACATTCCAGGTGTGTCGAACCTACTTCTCGGTGGGAACATTGTATACGTCTATAACGTTATATATACCAACCTAAGTTAACGTATCATCTAGGACGTAATATTTTACAACATTCCTGGCGTGTCGGACCCTACTTCTAGGTGGGAACAGTATATACGTGTATAACGTTATATATCCTGACCAAAGGCAAACTAACATCTCGGATGTAACATTTAACAGCATTCCATGCGTGTCGGACCCTACTTCTCGGTGGGAACATTATATGCGTCTATGACGTTGTATATCCTAACCTAAGGAAACCCAACAACTAGGATGTAGTATTTGACAACATTCCAGGCGTGTCGAACCTACTTCTCGGTGGGAACATTGTATACGTCTATAACGTTATATATACCAACCTAAGTTAACGTATCATCTAGGACGTAATATTTTACAACATTCCTGGCCTGTCGGACCCTACTTCTAGGTGGGAACAGTATATACGTGTATAACGTTATATATCCTGACCAAAGGCAAACTAACATCTCGGATGTAACATTTAACAACATTCCAGGCGTGTCGGACCCTACTTCTCGGTGGGAACATTATATGCGTGTATAATGCTGTATATCCTAGAATAAGACAACCTAACAACTCGGATGTATTATTTGACAACATTCCTGGTGAGTCGGACCCTACTTCCCGGGTGGGAATAATATATACCTCTATAACGTTATATGTCCTAACCTAAGGCAATCTAACATGTCGGATGTAATATTTGACAACATTCCAGGCGTGTCGGACCTACTTCTCGGTGGGAACATTATATGCGTCTATAACGTTATATATCCTAACCTAAGGCAACCTAACACCTCGGATGTAACATTTGACAACATTCCTGGCGAGTTGGTCCCTACTTCACGGTGGGAACATTATATGCGTCTGTAACGTTATATATCCAAACCTAACGCAACCTAACACCTCGCATGTAACGTTTGACTACATTCCTGGCGTGTCGGACCCTACTTCTCGGTGGGAACATTATATGCGTCTATAACGTTATATATCCTAACCTAAGGAACTTAACACCTCGGATGTAACGTTTGACAACATTGCTGGCGTGTCGGACCCTACTTCTAGGTGGGAACAGTATATACGTGTATAACGTTATATATCCTGACCAAAGGCAAACTAACATCTCGGATGTAACATTTAACAACATTCCAGGCGTGTCGGACCCTACTTCTCGGTGGGAACATTATATGCGTGTATAATGCTGTATATCCTAGAATAAGACAACCTAACAACTCGGATGTAACATTTGACAACATTCCTGGCGAGTTGGTCCCTACTTCACGGTGGGAACATTATATGCGTCTATAACGTTATATATCCAAACCTAACGCAACCTAACACCTCGCATGTAACGTTTGACTACATTCCTGGCGTGTCGGACCCTACTTCTCGGTGGGAACATTATATGCGTCTATAACGTTATATATCCTATCCTAAGGCAACCTAACACCTCGCATGTAACGTTTGACTACATTCCTGGCGTGACGGACCCTACTTCTCGGTGGGAACATTATATGCGTCTATAACGTTATATGCCATAACCTAAGGAAACCCAACAACTAGGATGTAGTATTTGACAACATTCCAGGCGTGTCGAACCTACTTCTCGGTGGGAACATTGTATACGTCTATAACGTTATATATACCAACCTAAGTTAATGTATCATCTAGAACGTAATATTTTACAACATTCCTGGCCTGTCGGACCCTACTTCTAGGTGGGAACAGTATATACGTGTATAACGTTATATATCCTGACCAAAGGCAAACTAACATCTCGGATGTAACATTTAACAACATTCCAGGCGTGTCGGACCCTACTTCTCGGTGGGAACATTATATGCGTGTATAATGCTGTATATCCTAGAATAAGACAACCTAACAACTCGGATGTATTATTTGACAACATTCCTGGTGAGTCGGACCCTACTTCCCGGGTGGGAATAATATATACCTCTATAACGTTATATGTCCTAACCTAAGGCAATCTAACATGTCGGATGTAATATTTGACAACATTCCAGGCGTGTCGGACCTACTTCTCGGTGGGAACATTATATGCGTCTATAACGTTATATATCCTAACCTAAGGCAACCTAACACCTCGGATGTAACATTTGACAACATTCCTGGCGAGTTGGTCCCTACTTCACGGTGGGAACATTATATGCGTCTGTAACGTTATATATCCAAACCTAACGCAACCTAACACCTCGCATGTAACGTTTGACTACATTCCTGGCGTGTCGGACCCTACTTCTCGGTGGGAACATTATATGCGTCTATAACGTTATATATCCTAACCTAAGGCAACCTAACACCTCGGATGTAACGTTTGACAACATTGCTGGCGTGTCGGACCCTACTTCTAGGTGGGAACAGTATATACGTGTATAACGTTATATATCCTGACCAAAGGCAGACTAACATCTCGGATGTAACATTTAACAACATTCCAGGCGTGTCGGACCCTACTTCTCGGTGGGAACATTATATGCGTGTATAATGCTGTATATCCTAGAATAAGACAACCTAACAACTCGGATGTAACATTTGACAACATTCCTGGCGAGTTGGTCCCTACTTCACGGTGGGAACATTATATGCGTCTATAACGTTATATATCCAAACCTAACGCAACCTAACACCTCGCATGTAACGTTTGACTACATTCCTGGCGTGTCGGACCCTACTTCTCGGTGGGAACATTATATGCGTCTATAACGTTATATATCCTATCCTAAGGCAACCTAACACCTCGCATGTAACGTTTGACTACATTCCTGGCGTGACGGACCCTACTTCTCGGTGGGAACATTATATGCGTCTATAACGTTATATGCCATAACCTAAGGCAACCGAACATCGCGAATGTAACGTTTTACAACATTCCTCGCTTGTCGGAACCGACTTCTCGGTAGGGATATTGTATACGTCTATAACGTTATATATCCCAACCTAAGTTAACCTATCATCTAGGACGTAATATTTTACAACATTCCTGGCGTGTCGGACCCTACTTCTAGGTGGGAACAGTATATACGTGTATAACGTTATATATCCTGACCAAAGGCAAACTAACATCTCGGATGTAACATTTGACAACAATCCAGGCGTGTCGTACCTACTTCTCGGTGGGAACATTATATGCGTCTATGACGTTGTATATCCTAACCTAAGGAAACCCAACAACTAGGATGTAGTATTTGACAACATTCCAGGTGTGTCGAACCTACTTCTCGGTGGGAACATTGTATACGTCTATAACGTTATATATACCAACCTAAGTTAACGTATCATCTAGGACGTAATATTTTACAACATTCCTGGCGTGTCGGACCCTACTTCTAGGTGGGAACAGTATATACGTGTATAACGTTATATATCCTGACCAAAGGCAAACTAACATCTCGGATGTAACATTTAACAGCATTCCATGCGTGTCGGACCCTACTTCTCGGTGGGAACATTATATGCGTCTATGACGTTGTATATCCTAACCTAAGGAAACCCAACAACTAGGATGTAGTATTTGACAACATTCCAGGCGTGTCGAACCTACTTCTCGGTGGGAACATTGTATACGTCTATAACGTTATATATACCAACCTAAGTTAACGTATCATCTAGGACGTAATATTTTACAACATTCCTGGCCTGTCGGACCCTACTTCAGGTGGGAACAGTATATACGTGTATAACGTTATATGTCCTGACCAAAGGCAAACTAACATCTCGGATGTAACATTTAACAACATTCCAGGCGTGTCGGACCCTACTTCTCGGTGGGAACATTATATCCGTGTATAATGCTGTATATCCTAGAATAAGACAACCTAACAACTCGGATGTATTATTTGACAACATTCCTGGTGAGTCGGACCCTACTTCCCGGGTGGGAATAGTATATACCTCTATAACGTTATATGTCCTAACCTAAGGCAACCTAATATGTCGGATGTAATATTTGACAACATTCCAGGCGTGTCGGACCTACTTCTCGGTGGGAACATTATATGCGTCTATAACGTTATATATCCTAACCTAAGGCAACCTAACACCTCGGATGTAACGTTTGACAACATTCCTGGCGTGTCGGACCCTACTTCTAGGTGGGAACAGTATATACGTGTATAACGTTATATATCCTGACCAAAGGCAAACTAACATCTCGGATGTAACATTTAACAACATTCCATGCGTGTCGGACCCTACTTCTCGGTGGGAACATTATACGCGTCTATGACGTTGTATATCCTAACCTAAGGAAACCCAACAACTAGGATGTAGTATTTGACAACATTCCAGGCGTGTCGAACCTACTTCTCGGTGGGAACATTGTATACGTCTATAACGTTATATATCCTAATCTAAGGTAACCGAACATCTCGGATGTAATATTTGACAACATTCCAGGCGTGTCGGACCCTACTTCTAGGTGGGAACAGTATATACGTGTATAACGTTATATATCCTGACCAAAGGCAAACTAACATCTCGGATGTAACATTTAACAACATTCCAGGCGTGTCGGACCCTACTTCTCGGGTGGGAATAGTATATACCTCTATAACGTTATATGTCCTAACCTAAGGCAACCTAACATGTCGGATGTAATATTTGACAACATTCCAGGCGTGTCGGACCCTACTTCTCGGTGGGAACATTATATGCCTCTATAACGATGTATATCCTAACCTAAGGCAACCCAATAACTCGGATGTAATATTTTACAACATTACAGGCGTGTCGGACCTACTTCTCGGAAGGAACATTATATGCTTCTATAACGCTGTATATCCTAGAATAAGGGAACCTAACAACTCGGATGTAACATTTTTCAACATTCCTGGCGTGTCGAATCCTACTTCTCGGTGGGAACAGTATATACGTCTATAACGTTATATATCCTAATCTAAGGTAACCGAACATCTCGGATGTAATATTTGACAACATTCCAGGCGTGTCGTATCTACTTTTCGGTGGGAACATCATATATGCGTCTATAACACTGTATATCGTAAAATAAGGCAACCCAACAACTAGGATGTAGTATTTGACAACATTCCAGGCGTGTCGGACCCTACTTCCCGGTGGAAATATTATATGCGTCTATAACGTTGCATATTCTAAAATAAGGCAATCTAACATATCGAATGTAACATTTGACAACTTTCCTGGCGTGTCGGACCATACGTCTCAGTGGGAACAGTATATACCTCTATAACGATATATATCCTAACCTAAGGCAACCTAAGATCTCGGTCTTAATATTTGACAACAATCCATGCGTGTCGGACCTACTTCTCGGTGGGAACATTATATGCATCTATAACTTTATATATCCTAACCTAAGGCAACCTAACACCTCGAATGTAACATTTGACAACATTCTTGGCGAGTCGGACCCTACTTCTCGGTGGGAACATTATATGCGTCTATAACGATATATATACTAACCTAAGGCAACCTAACACCTCGTATGTAACATTTGACAACATTCCTGGCGAGTCGGACCCTACTTCTCCGTGGGAACATTATATGCATCTATAACGTTATATATCCTAACCTAAGGCAACCTAACATCGCGAATGTAACGTTTTACAACATTCCTGGCTTGTTGCAATCGACTTCCCGATCGGAACATTGTATACGTCTATAACGTTATATATCCCAACCTAAGTTAACCTATCATCTAGGACGTAATATTTTACAACATTCCTGGCGTATCGGACCCTACTTCTAGGTGGGAACAGTATATACGTGTATAACGTTATATAAACTGACCAAAGGCAAACTAACATCTCGGATGTAACATTTAACAACATTCCAGGCGTGTCGGACCCTACTTCTCGGTGGGAACATTATATGCGTGTATAACGCTGTATATCCTAGAATAAGACAACCTAACAACTCGGATGTATTATTTGACAACATTCCTTGTGAGTCGGACCCTACTTCTCGGGTGGGAATAGTATATACCTCTATAACGTTATATGTCCTAACCTAAGGCAACCTAACATCTCGGTCTTAATATTTGACAACAATCCATGCGTGTCGGACCTACTTCTCGGTGGAAACATTATATGCATCTATAACTTTATATATCCTAACCTAAGGCAACCTAACAGCTCGGATGTAACATTTGACAACATTCCTGGCGAATCGGACCCTACTTCTCGGTGGGAACATTATATGCGTCTATAACGTTATATATCCTATCCTAAGGCAACCTAACACCTCGCATGTAACGTTTGACTACATTCCTGGCGTGTCGGACCCTACTTCTCGGTGGGAACATTATATGCGTCTGTAACGTTGTATATCCTAACCTAAGGCAACCCAACAACTCGGATGTAATATTTGACAACATTCCACGCGTGTCGAACCTACTTCTCGGTGGGAACATTATATGCGTCTATAACGTTATATGCCATAACCTAAGGCAACCGAACATCGCGAATGTAACGTTTTACAACATTCCTCGCTTGTCGGAACCGACTTCTCGGTAGGGATATTGTATACGTCTATAACGTTATATATCCCAACCTAAGTTAACCTATCATCTAGGACGTAATATTTTACAACATTCCTGGCGTGTCGGACCCTACTTCTAGGTGGGAACAGTATATACGTGTATAACGTTATATATCCTGACCAAAGGCAAACTAACATCTCGGATGTAACATTTAACAGCATTCCATGCGTGTCGGACCCTACTTCTCGGTGGGAACATTATATGCGTCTATGACGTTGTATATCCTAACCTAAGGAAACCCAACAACTAGGATGTAGTATTTGACAACATTCCAGGCGTGTCGAACCTACTTCTCGGTGGGAACATTGTATACGTCTATAACGTTATATATACCAACCTAAGTTAACGTATCATCTAGGACGTAATATTTTACAACATTCCTGGCCTGTCGGACCCTACTTCTAAGTGGGAACAGTATATACGTGTATAACGTTATATATCCTGACCAAAGGCAAGCTAACATCTCGGATGTAACATTTAACAACATTCCAGGCGTGTCGGACCCTACTTCTCGGTGGGAACATTATATGCGTGTATAATGCTGTATATCCTGGAATAAGACAACCTAACAACTCGGATGTATTATTTGATAACATTCCTGGTGAGTCGGACCCTACTTCCCGGGTGGGAATAGTATATACCTCTATAACGTTATATGTCCTAACCTAAGGCAACCTAACATGTCGGATGTAATATTTGACAACATTCCAGGCGTGTCGGACCTACTTCTCGGTGGGAACATTATATGCGTCTATAACGTTATATATCCTAACCTAAGGCAACCTAACACCTCGGATGTAACATTTGACAACATTCCTGGCGAGTTGGTCCCTACTTCACGGTGGGAACATTATATGCGTCTATAACGTTATATATCCAAACCTAACGCAACCTAACACCTCGCATGTAACGTTTGACTACATTCCTGGCGTGTCGGACCCTACTTCTCGGTGGGAACATTATATGCGTCTATAACGTTATATATCCTAACCTAAGGCAACCTAACACCTCGGATGTAACGTTTGACAACATTCCTGGCGTGTCGGACCCTACTTCTAGGTGGGAACAGTATATACGTGTATAACGTTATATAAACTGACCAAAGGCAAACTAACATCTCGGATGTAACATTTAACAACATTCCAGGCGTGTCGGACCCTACTTCTCGGTGGGAACATTATATGCGTGTATAACGCTGTATATCCTAGAATAAGACAACCTAACAACTCGGATGTATTATTTGACAACATTCCTGGTGAGTCGGACCCTACTTCTCGGGTGGGAATAGTATATACCTCTATAAAGTTATATGTCCTAACGTAAGGCAACCTAACATCTCGATCTTAATATTTGACAACAATCCATGCGTGTCGGACCTACTTCTCGGTGGAAACATTATATGCATCTATAACTTTATATATCCTAACCTAAGGCAACCTAACAGCTCGGATGTAACATTTGACAACATTCCTGGCGAATCGGACCCTACTTCTCGGTGGGAACATTATATGCGTCTATAACGTTATATATCCTATCCTAAGGCAACCCAACAACTCGGATGTAATATTTGACAACATTCCACGCGTGTCGAACCTACTTCTCGGTGGGAACATTATATGCGTCTATAACGTTATATACCATAACCTAAGGCAACCGAACATCGCGAATGTAACGTTTTACAACATTCCTCGCTTGTCGGAACCGACTTCTCGGTAGGGAACATTGTATACGTCTATAACGGTATATATCCCAACCTAAGTTAACCTATCATCTAGGACGTAATATTTTACAACATTCCTGGCGTGTCGGACCCTACTTCTAGGTGGGAACAGTATATACGTGTATAACGTTATATATCCTGACCAAAGGCAAACTAACATCTCGGATGTAACATTTAACAGCATTCCATGCGTGTCGGACCCTACTTCTCGGTGGGAACATTATTTGCGTCTATGACGTTGTATATCCTAACCTAAGGAAACCCAACAACTAGGATGTAGTGTTTGACAACATTCCAGGCGTGTCGAACCTACTTCTCAGTGGGAACATTGTATACGTCTATAACGTTATATATACCAACCTAAGTTAACGTATCATCTAGGACGTAATATTTTACAACATTCCTGGCCTGTCGGACCCTACTTCTAGGTGGGAACAGTATATACGTGTATAACGTTATATATCCTGACCAAAGGCAAACTAACATCTCGGATGTAACATTTAACAACATTCCAGGTGTGTCGGACCCTACTTCTCGGTGGGAACATTATATGCGTGTATAATGCTGTATATCCTAGAATAAGACAACCTAACAACTCGGATGTATTATTTGACAACATTCCTGGTGAGTCGGACCCTACTTCTCGGGTGGGAATAGTATATACCTCTATAACGTTATATGTCCTAACCTAAGGCAACCTAACATGTCGGATGTAATATTTGACAACATTCCAGGCGTGTCGGACCTACTTCTCGGTGGGAACATTAAATGCGTCTATGACGTTGTATATCCTAACCTAAGGAAACCCAACAACTAGGATGTAGTATTTGACAACATTCCAGGCGTGTCGAACCTACTTCTCGGTGGGAACATTGTATACGTCTATAACGTTATATATACCAACCTAAGTTAACGTATCATCTAGGACGTAATATTTTACAACATTCCTGGCCTGTCGGACCCTACTTCTAGGTGGGAACAGTATATACGTGTATAACGTTATATATCCTGACCAAAGGCAAACTAACATCTCGGATGTAACATTTAACAACATTCCAGGCGTGTCGGACCCTACTTCTCGGTGGGAACATTATATGCGTGTATAATGCTGTATATCCTAGAATAAGACAACCTAACAACTCGGATGTATTATTTGACAACATTCCTGGTGAGTCGACCCTACTTCTCGGGTGGGAATAGTATATACCTCTATAACGTTATATGTCCTAACCTAAGGCAACCTAACATGTCGGATGTAATATTTGACAACATTCCAGGCGTGTCGGACCTACTTCTCGGTGGGAACATTATATGCGTCTATAACGTTATATATCCTTACCTAAGGCAACCTAACACATCGTATGTAACATTTGACAACATTCCAGGCGTGTCGGACCTACTTCTAGGTGGGAACAGTATATACGTGTATAACGTTATATATCCTGACCAAAGGCAAACTAACATCTCGGATGTAACATTTAACAACATTCCAGGTGTGTCGGACCCTACTTCTCGGTGGGAACATTACATGCGTGTATAATGCTGTATATCCTAGAATAAGACAACCTAACAACTCGGATGTATTATTTGACAACATTCCTGGTGAGTCGGACCCTACTTCTCGGGTGGGAATAGTATATACCTCTATAACGTTATATGTCCTAACCT
Organism: Xylocopa violacea; assembly: GCA_963969225.1. Classification (NCBI taxonomy): domain Eukaryota; kingdom Metazoa; phylum Arthropoda; class Insecta; order Hymenoptera; family Apidae; genus Xylocopa; species Xylocopa violacea. The sequence continues at coordinate 4,766,735 of CAXAJV010000835.1, forward strand.
AAGGCAACCTAACATGTCGGATGTAATATTTGACAACATTCCAGGCGTGTCGAACCTACTTCTCGGTGGGAACATTGTATACGTCTATAACGTTATATATACCAACCTAAGTTAACGTATCATCTAGGACGTAATATTTTACAACATTCCTGGCCTGTCGGACCCTACTTCTAGGTGGGAACAGTATATACGTGTATAACGTTATATATCCTGACCAAAGGCAAACTAACATCTCGGATGTAACATTTAACAACATTCCAGGCGTGTCGGACCCTACTTCTCGGTGGGAACATTATATGCGTGTATAATGCTGTATATCCTAGAATAAGACAACCTAACAACTCGGATGTATTATTTGACAACATTCCTGGTGAGTCGACCCTACTTCTCGGGTGGGAATAGTATATACCTCTATAACGTTATATGTCCTAACCTAAGGCAACCTAACATGTCGGATGTAATATTTGACAACATTCCAGGCGTGTCGGACCTACTTCTCGGTGGGAACATTATATGCGTCTATAACGTTATATATCCTTACCTAAGGCAACCTAACACATCGTATGTAACATTTGACAACATTCCAGGCGTGTCGGACCTACTTCTCGGTGGGAACATTATATGCGTCTATAACGTTATATATCCTAACCTAAGGCAACCTAACACCACGGATGTAACATTAGACAACATTCCTGGCGAGTTGGTCCCTACTTCACGGTGGGAACATTATATGCGTCTATAACGTTATATATCCAAACCTAACGCAACCTAACACCTCGCATGTAACGTTTGACTACATTCCTGGCGTGTCGGACCCTACTTCTCGGTGGGAACATTATATGCGTCTATAACGTTATATATCCTAACCTAAGGCAACCTAACACCTCGGATGTAACGTTTGACAACATTGCTGGCGTGTCGGACCCTACTTCTATGTGGGAACAGTATATACGCGTATAACGTTATATAAACTGACCAAAGGCAAACTAACATCTCGGATGTAACATTTAACAACATTCCAGGCGTGTCGGACCCTACTTCTCGGTGGGAACATTATATGCGTGTATAACGCTGTATATCCTAGAATAAGACAACCTAACAACTCGGATGTATTATTTGACAACATTCCTGGTGAGTCGGACCCTACTTCTCGGGTGGGAATAGTATATACCTCTATAACGTTATATGTCCTAACGTAAGGCAACCTAACATCTCGATCTTAATATTTGACAACAATCCATGCGTGTCGGACCTACTTCTCGGTGGAAACATTATATGCATCTATAACTTTATATATCCTAACCTAAGGCAACCTAACAGCTCGGATGTAACATTTGACAACATTCCTGGCGAATCGGACCCTACTTCTCAGTGGGAACATTATATGCGTCTATAACGTTATATATCCTATCCTAAGGCAACCCAACATCTCGGATGTAATATTTGACAACATTCCACGCGTGTCGAACCTACTTCTCGGTGGGAACATTATATGCGTCTATAACGTTATATACCATAACCTAAGGCAACCGAACATCGCGAATGTAACGTTTTACAACATTCCTCGCTTGTCGGAACCGACTTCTCGGTAGGGAACATTGTATACGTCTATAACGTTATATATCCCAACCTAAGTTAACCTATCATCTAGGACGTAATATTTTACAACATTCCTGGCGTGTCGGACCCTACTTCTAGGTGGGAACAGTATATACGTGTATAACGTTATATATCCTGACCAAAGGCAAACTAACATCTCGGATGTAACATTTAACAGCATTCCATGCGTGTCGGACCCTACTTCTCGGTGGGAACATTATATGCGTCTATGACGTTGTATATCCTAACCTAAGGAAACCCAACAACTAGGATGTAGTATTTGACAACATTCCAGGCGTGTCGAACCTACTTCTCGGTGGGAACATTGTATACGTCTATAACGTTATATATACCAACGTAAGTTAACGTATCATCTAGGACGTAATATTTTACAACATTCCTGGCCTGTCGGACCCTACTTCTAGGTGGGAACAGTACATACGTGTATAACGTTATATATCCTGACCAAAGGCAAACTAACATCTCGGATGTAACATTTAACAACATTCCAGGCGTGTCGGACCCTACTTCTCGGTGGGAACATTATATGCGTGTATAATGCTGTATATCCTAGAATAAGACAACCTAAAAACTCGGATGTATTATTTGACAACATTCCTGGTGAGTCGGACCCTACTTCTCGGGTGGGAATAGTATATACCTCTATAACGTTATATGTCCTAACCTAAGGCAACCTAACATGTCGGATGTAATATTTGACAACATTCCAGGCGTGTCGGACCTACTTCTCGGTGGGAACATTATATGCGTCTATGACGTTGTATATCCTAACCTAAGGAAACCCAACAACTAGGATGTAGTATTTGACAACATTCCAGGCGTGTCGAACCTACTTCTCGGTGGGAACATTGTATACGTCTATAACGTTATATATACCAACCTAAGTTAACGTATCATCTAGGACGTAATATTTTACAACATTCCTGGCCTGTCGGACCCTACTTCTAGGTGGGAACAGTATATACGTGTATAACGTTATATATCCTGACCAAAGGCAAACTAACATCTCGGATGTAACATTTAACAACATTCCAGGCGTGTCGGACCCTACTTCTCGGTGGGAACATTATATGCGTGTATAATGCTGTATATCCTAGAATAAGACAACCTAACAACTCGGATGTATTATTTGACAACATTCCTGGTGAGTCGACCCTACTTCTCGGGTGGGAATAGTATATACCTCTATAACGTTATATGTCCTAACCTAAGGCAACCTAACATGTCGGATGTAATATTTGACAACATTCCAGGCGTGTCGGACCTACTTCTCGGTGGGAACATTATATGCGTCTATAACGTTATATATCCTTACCTAAGGCAACCTAACACATCGTATGTAACATTTGACAACATTCCAGGCGTGTCGGACCTACTTCTAGGTGGGAACAGTATATACGTGTATAACGTTATATATCCTGACCAAAGGCAAACTAACATCTCGGATGTAACATTTAACAACATTCCAGGTGTGTCGGACCCTACTTCTCGGTGGGAACATTACATGCGTGTATAATGCTGTATATCCTAGAATAAGACAACCTAACAACTCGGATGTATTATTTGACAACATTCCTGGTGAGTCGGACCCTACTTCTCGGGTGGGAATAGTATATACCTCTATAACGTTATATGTCCTAACCTAAGGCAACCTAACATGTCGGATGTAATATTTGACAACATTCCAGGCGTGTCGAACCTACTTCTCGGTGGGAACATTGTATACGTCTATAACGTTATATATACCAACCTAAGTTAACGTATCATCTAGGACGTAATATTTTACAACATTCCTGGCCTGTCGGACCCTACTTCTCGGGTGGGAATAGTATATACCTCTATAACGTTATATGTCCTAACCTAAGGCAACCTAACATGTCGGATGTAATATTTGACAACATTCCAGGCGTGTCGGACCTACTTCTCGGTGGGAACATTATATGCGTCTATAACGTTATATATCCTTACCTAAGGCAACCTAACACATCGTATGTAACATTTGACAACATTCCAGGCGTGTCGGACCTACTTCTCGGTGGGAACATTATATGCGTCTATAACGTTATATATCCTAACCTAAGGCAACCTAACACCTCGGATGTAACATTAGACAACATTCCTGGCGAGTTGGTCCCTACTTCACGGTGGGAACATTATATGCGTCTATAACGTTATATATCCTAACCTAAAGCAACCTAACACCTCGCATGTAACGTTTGACTACATTCCTGGCGTGTCGGACCCTACTTCTCGGTGGGAACATTATATGCGTCTATAACGTTGTATAACGTTATATAAACTGACCAAAGGCAAACTAACATCTCGGATGTAACATTTAACAACATTCCAGGCGTGTCGGACCCTACTTCTCGGTGGGAACATTATATGCGGGTATAACGCTGTATATCCTAGAATAAGACAACCTAACAACTCGGATGTATTATTTGACAACATTCCTGGCGAGTTGGTCCCTACTTCACGGTGGGAACATTATATGCGTCTATAACGTTATATATCCTAACCTAAAGCAACCTAACACCTCGCATGTAACGTTTGACTACATTCCTGGCGTGTCGGACCCTACTTCTCGGTGGGAACATTATATGCGTCTATAACGTTGTATAACGTTATATAAACTGACCAAAGGCAAACTAACATCTCGGATGTAACATTTAACAACATTCCAGGCGTGTCGGACCCTACTTCTCGGTGGGAACATTATATGCGTGTATAACGCTGTATATCCTAGAATAAGACAACCTAACAACTCGGATGTATTATTTGACAACATTCCTGGCGTGTCGAACCCTACGTCTCAGTGGGAACATTATATGCGTCTATAACGTTATATATCCTATCCTAAGGCAACCTAACACCTCGTATGTAACATTTGACAACATTCCTGGCGAGTCGGACACTACTTCTCGGTGGGAACATTATATGCATCTATAACGTTATATATCCTAACCTAAGGCAACCTAACATCGCGAATGTAACGTTTTACAACATTCCTGGCTTGTTGGAACCGACTTCCCGGTGGGAACATTGTATACGTCTATAAAGTTATATATCCCAACCTAAGTTAACCTATCATCTAGGACGTAATATTTTACAACATTCCTGGCGTGTCGGATTCTACTTCTACGTGGGAACAGTATATACGTCTATAACGTTATATATCCTAACCTAAGGCAACCTAACATCTCGGATGTAATATTTGACAACAATCCAGGCGTGTCGTACCTACTTCTCGGTGGGAACATTATATGCGTCTATAACGTTGTATATCCGAACCAAAGGCAACCCAACAACTCGGATGTAATATTTGACAACATTCCACGCGTGTCGATCCTACTTCTCGGTGGGAACATTATATGCGTCTATAACGTTATATACCATAACCTAAGGCAACCGAACATCGCGAATGTAACGTTTTACAACATTCCTCGCTTGTCGGAACCGACTTCTCGGTAGGGAACATTGTATACGTCTATAACGTTATATATCCCAACCTAAGTTAACCTATCATCTAGGACGTAATATTTTACAACATTCCTGGCGTGTCGGACCCTACTTCTAGGTGGGAACAGTATATACGTGTATAACGTTATATATCCTGACCAAAGGCAAACTAACATCTCGGATGTAACATTTAACAACATTCCAGGCGTGTCGGACCCTACTTCTCGGTGGGAACATTATATGCGTGTATAATGCTGTATATCCTAGAATAAGACAACCTAACAACTCGGATGTATTATTTGACAACATTCCTGGTGAGTCGGACCCTACTTCCCGGGTGGGAATAGTATATACCTCTATAACGTTATATGTCCTAACCTAAGGCAACCTAACATGTCGGATGTAATATTTGACAACATTCCAGGCGTGTCGGACCTACTTCTCGGTGGGAACATTATATGCGTCTATAACGTTATATATCCTAACCTAAGGCAACCTAACACCTCGGATGTAACGTTTGTCAACATTCCTGGCGTGTCGGACCCTACTTCTAGGTGGGAACAGTATATACGTGTATAACGTTATATATCCTGACCAAAGGCAAACTAACATCTCGGATGTAACATTTAACAACATTCCATGCGTGTCGGACCCTACTTCTCGGTGGGAACATTATACGCGTCTATGACGTTGTATATCCTAACCTAAGGAAACCCAACAACTAGGATGTAGTATTTGACAACATTCCAGGCGTGTCGAACCTACTTCTCGGTGGGAACATTGTATACGTCTATAACGTTATATATCCTAATCTAAGGTAACCGAACATCTCGGATGTAATATTTGACAACATTCCAGGCGTGTCGGACCCTACTTCTAGGTGGGAACAGTATATACGTGTATAACGTTATATATCCTGACCAAAGGCAAACTAACATCTCGGATGTAACATTTAACAACATTCCAGGCGTGTCGGACCCTACTTCTCGGGTGGGAATAGTATATACCTCTATAACGTTATATGTCCTAACCTAAGGCAACCTAACATGTCGGATGTAATATTTGACAACATTCCAGGCGTGTCGGACCCTACTTCTCGGTGGGAACATTATATGCCTCTATAACAATGTATATCCTAACCTAAGGCAACCCAATAACTCGGATGTAATATTTTACAACATTACAGTCGTGTCGGACCTACTTCTCGGAAGGAACATTATATGCTTCTATAACGCTGTATATCCTAGAATAAGGGAACCTAACAACTCGGATGTAACATTTTCCAACATTCCTGGCGTGTCGAATCCTACTTCTCGGTGGGAACAGTATATACGTCTATAACGTTATATATCCTAATCGAAGGTAACCGAACATCTCGGATGTAATATTTGACAACATTCCAGGCGTGTCGTATCTACTTTTCGGTGGGAACATCATATATGCGTCTATAACACTGTATATCGTAAAATAAGGCAACCCAACAACTAGGATGTAGTATTTGACAACATTCCAGGCGTGTCGGACCCTACTTCCCGGTGGAAATATTATATGCGTCTATAACGGTTGCATATTCTAAAATAAGGCAATCTAACATATCGAATGTAACATTTGACAACATTCCTGGCGTGTCGGACCATACGTCTCAGTGGGAACAGTATATACCTCTATAACGATATATATCCTAACCTAAGGCAACCTAAGATCTCGGTCTTAATATTTGACAACAATCCATGCGTGTCGGACCTACTTCTCGGTGGGAACATTATATGCATCTATAACTTTATATATCCCAACCTAAGGCAACCTAACACCTCGAATGTAACATTTGACAACATTCTTGGCGAGTCGGACCCTACTACTCGGTGGGAACATTATATGCGTCTATAACGTTATATATACTAACCTAAGGCAACCTAACACCTCGTATGTAACATTTGACAACATTCCTGGCGAGTCGGACCCTACTTCTCCGTGGGAACATTATATGCATCTATAACGTTATATATCCTAACCTAAGGCAACCTAACATCGCGAATGTAACGTTTTACAACATTCCTGGCTTGTTGCAATCGACTTCCCGATCGGAACATTGTATACGTCTATAACGTTATATATCCCAACCTAAGTTAACCTATCATCTAGGACGTAATATTTTACAACATTCCTGGCGTATCGGACCCTACTTCTAGGTGGGAACAGTATATACGTGTATAACGTTATATATCCTGACCAAAGGCAAACTAACATCTCGGATTTAACATTTAACAACATTCCAGGCGTGTCGGACCCTACTTCTCGGTGGGAACATTACATGCGTGTATAATGCTGTATATCCTAGAATAAGACAACTTAACAACTCGGATGTATTATTTGACAACATTCCTGGTGAGTCGGACCCTACTTCCCGGGTGGGAATAGTATATACCTCTATAACGTTATATGTCCTAACCTAAGGCAACCTAACATGTCGGACGTAATATTTGACAACATTCCAGGCGTGTCGGACTCTACTTCTAGGTGGGAACAGTATATACGTCTATAACGTTATATATCCTAACCTAAGGCAACCTAACATCTCGGACGTAATATTTGACAACAATCCACGCGTGTCGTACCTACTTCTCGGTGGGAACATTATATGCGTCTATAACGTTGTATATCCTAACCTAACGCAACCCAACAACTCGGATGTAATATTTGACAACATTCCACGCGTGTCGAACCTACTTCTCGGTGGGAACATTATATGCGTCTATAACGTTATATACCATAACCTAAGGGAACCGAACATCGCGAATGTAACGTTTTACAACATTCCTCGCTTGTCGGAACCGACTTCTCGGTAGGGAACATTGTATACGTCTATAACGTTATATATCCCAACCTAAGTTAACGTATCATCTAGGACGTAATATTTTACAACATTCCTGGCGTGTCGGACCCTACTTCTAGGTGGGAACAGTATATACGTGTATAACGTTATATATCCTGACCAAAGGCGAACTAACATCTCGGATGTAACATTTAACAACATTCCAGGCGTGTCGGACCCTACTTCTCGGTGGGAACATTATATGCGTCTATGACGTTGTATATCCTAACCTAAGGAAACCCAACAACTAGGATGTAGTATTTGACAACATTACAGGCGTGTCGGACCTACTTCTCGGAAGGAACATTATATGCTTCTATAACGCTGTATATCCTAGAATAAGGGAACCTAACAACTCGGATGTAACATTTTTCAACATTCCTGGCGTGTCGAATCCTACTTCTCGGTGGGAACAGTATATACGTCTATAACGTTATATATCCTAATCTAAGGTAACCGAACATCTCGGATGTAATATTTGACAACATTCCAGGCGTGTCGGATCTACTTTTCGGTGGGAACATCATATATGCGTCTATAACACTGTATATCGTAAAATAAGGCAACCCAACAACTAGGATGTAGTATTTGACAACATTCCAGGCGTGTCGGACCCTACTTCCCGGTGGAAATATTATATGCGTCTATAACGTTGCATATTCTAAAATAAGGCAACCTAACATATCGAATGTAACATTTGACAACATTCCTGGCGTGTCGGACCCTACGTCTCAGTGGGAACAGTATATACCTCTATAACGATATATATCCTAACCTAAGGCAACCTAACATCTCGGTCTTAATATTTGACAACAATCCATGCGTGTCGGACCTACTTCTCGGTGGGAACATTGTATACGTCTATAACGTTATATATACCAACCTAAGGTAACCTATCATCTAGGACGTAATATTTTACAACATTCCTGGCGTGTCGGACCCTACTTCTAGGTGGGAACAGTATATACGTGTATAACGTTATATATCCTGACCAAAGGCAAACTAACATCTCGGATGTAACATTTAACAACATTCCAGGCGTGTCGGACCCTACTTCTCGGTGGGAACATTATATGCGTGTATAACGCTGTATATCCTAGAATAAGGCAACCTAACAATTCGGATGTATTATTTGACAACATTCCTGGTGATTCGGACCCTACTTCTCGGGTGGGAATAGTATATACCTCTATAACGTTATATATCCTAACCTAAGGCAACCTAACACCTCGGATGTAACATTTGACAACATTCCTGGCGTGTCGGACCCTACTTCTCGGTGGGAACATTATATGCATCTATAACTTTATATATGCGAACCTAAGTTAACCTATCATCTAGGACGTAATATTTTACGACATTCCTGGTGTGTCGGACCCTACTTCTATGTGGGTGCAGTATATACGTCTATAACGTTATATATCCTAACCTAAGGCAACCTAACATCTCGGATGTAATATTTGACAACATTCCAGGAGTGTCGGACCCTACTTCCCGGTGGAAATATTATATGCGTCTATAACGTTGCATATCCTGAAATAAGGCAACCTAACATATCGAATGTAACATTTGACAAAATTCCCGGCGTGTCGGACCCTACGTCTCAGTGGGAACAGTATATACCTCTATAACGTTATATATCCTAACCTAAGGCAACCTAACATCTCGGTCTTAATATTTGACAACAATCCAGGCGTGTCGTACGTACTTCTCGGTGGGAACATTATATGCATCTATAACGTTATATATCCTAACCTAAGGCAACCTAACACCTCGGATGTAACATTTGACAACATTCCTGGCGAGTTGGTCCCAACTTCACGGTGGGAACATTATATGCGTCTATAACGTTATATATCCTAACCTAAGGCAACCTAGCACCTCGGATGTAACATTTGACTACATTCCACGTGTGTCGGACCCTACTTCTCGGTGGGAACACTATATACGTCTATAACATAATATAACCTAACCTAACCCATCTAGCCCCTCGCTGGTAATGTTACACAAAATCCTGGTCGTGTCCGCCTGTACGTCTCGGTGGGGACATTATATGCGCCTATAGCGTTATATATCCCAACCTAAGGCAACCTAACATCTGGAATGTAGTATTTTCCAATATTCCTGGCGGGTCGGCCCCTACTTCTCGGTTAGAACATTATATACGTCCATATCGTTATATATCCAAACCTAAGGCAACATAACATCTCGGATGTAATATTTGACAACATTCCAGGCGTGTCGGATCTACTTTTCGGTGGGAACATCATATATGCGTCTATAACACTGTATATCGTAAAACACGGCAACCCAACAACTAGAATGTAGTATTTGACAACATTCCAGTCGTGTCGGACCCTACTTCCCGGTGGAAATATTATATGCGTCTATAACGTTGCGTATCCTAAAATAAGGCAACCTAACATATCGAATGTAACATTTGACAACATTCCTGGCGTGTCGGACCCTACGTCTCAGTGGGAGCAGTATATACCTCTATAACGATATATATCCTAACCTAAGGCAACCTAAGATCTCGGTCTTAATATTTGACAACAATCCATGCGTGTCGGACCTACTACTCGGTGGGAACATTATATGCATCTATGACATTATATATCCTAACCTAAGGCAACCTAACACCTTGGATGTAACATTTGACAACATTCCAGGTGTGTCGGACCCTACTTCTCGGTGGGAACATTATATGCCTCTATAACGATGTATATCCTAACATAAGGCAACCCAATAACTCGGATGTAACATTTGACAACATTCCTGGCGAGTCGGACCCTACGTCTCGGTGGGAACATTATATGCGTCTATAACGTTATATATCCCAACCTAAGGCAACCTAGCATCTCGAATGTAGTATTTTGCAACATTCCTTTCGGGTCGGCTCCTACTTCTCGGTGGGAACATTATATACGTCTATATCGTAATATAACCTAACCTAACCCATCTTGCCCCTCGCTGGTAATGTTTTACAAAATCCCGGTCGTGTCGGCCTTTACGTCTCGGTGGGGACATTATATACGTCTATAACGTTATATTTCCCAACCTGAGGCAACCCAACATCTCGGATGTAGTATTTACCAACATTCCTGCCGGGTCGGAACCTACTCCTCGGTGGGAAAATTATATATTTCTATCACGTAATATAACCTAACCTAACCCATCTAGCCCCTCGCTGGTAATGTTTCACAAAATCCAGGTCGTGTCCGCCTGTACGTCTCGCTGGGGACATTATATGCGTCTATAACGTTATATATCCCAAACTAAGGCAAGATATTATCTCGGATGTAGTATTTATCAACATGCTTGGCGGGTCGGACCCTACTTCTCGGTGGGAACATTACATACTTCTATCACGTAATATAACCTAGCCTAACCCATCTAGACCCTCGCTGGTAATGTTTTCCAAAATCCCCGTCATGTCGGCCTGTACGTCTCGTTGGGGACATTATATACGTCTATAACGTTATATTTCCCAACCTGAGGCAACCCAACATCTCGGATGTAGTATTTTCCAACATTCCTGACGGGTCGGACCCTACTTCTCAGTGGGAACATTATATACGTCTATATCGTAATATAACCTAACCTAACCCATCTTGCCCCTCGCTGGTAATGTTTTACAAAATCCCGGTCGTGTCCGCCTGTACGTCTCGGTGGGGACATTATATACGTCTATAGCGTTATATATCCTTACGTAAGGCAGGCTTACATCTCGGATGTAGTATTTTACAACATTCCTGGCGGATCGGCCTCTACTTCTCGGTGGCAGCATTATATACGTAATATAATATAACGTAATATAACCTAACCTAATCCATCTAGCCCCTCGCTGGTAATGTTTTATAAATTCCGGTCGTGTCGGCCTGTACGTCTCGGTGGGGACATTATATACGTCCATATCGTTATATATCCCAACCTAAGGCAACATAACATCTCGGATGTAGTATTTACCAACATTCCTGCCGGGTCCGCCCCTACTTCTCGGTGGAAACATTATATACGTCTATAACATAATATAACCCAACCTAACCCATCTAGCCCCTCGCTGGTAATGTTTCACAAAATCCTGGTCGTGTCCGCCTGTACGTCTCGGTGGGGACATTATATGCCTCTATAACGTTATATATCCCAACCTAAGGCAACCTAACATCTCGGATGTAGTATTTACCAATATTTCTGGCGGGTCGGTACTTACTTCTCGGTGGGAACATTATATATGTCTATCACGTAATATAACCTATCCTAACCCATCTAGACCCTCGCTGGTAATGTATTACAAAATCCCGGTGGTGTCGGCCTGTACGTCTCGTTGGGGACATTATATACGTCTATACCGTTATATATCATAACCTAAGGCAGCCTAACACCTCGGAAGTAGTGTTTTCCAACATTCCTGGCGGGTCGGCCCCTACTTCTCGGTGGGAACATTATATACGTCTATAGCGTTATATATCCCAACCTGAGGCAACCTAACATCTCGAATGTAGTATTTTACAACATTCCTGGCGGATCGGCCCCTACTTATCGGTGGGAACATTATATACGTCTATAAGGTAATATAACCTAACCTAATCCAACTAGCCCCTCGCTGGTAATGTTTTATAAAATCCCGTTCGTGTCGTCCCGTACGTCTCGGTGGCTACATTATATTCTTCTATAACGATATATATCACAACCTGAGGCAACGTAACATCTCGGATGTAGTATTTAGCAACATTCCTGGCGGGTCGGAAACTACTTCTCGGTGGGAACATTATATACGTCTATATCGTAATATAACCTAACCTAACCCATTTCGCCCCTCGGTGATAATGTTTTACAGCATACCGCTTGTGTCGGCCCGTACGTCTCGATGGGGACATTATATACGTCTATAACGTTATATATCCCAACCTAAGGCAACCTAACATCTCGGATGTGGTATTTACCAACATTCCTGGCGGGTCGGACCCTACTTCTCGGCGGGAACATTATATACGTCTATAACATAATATAACCTAACCTAACCCATTTAGCACCTCGCTGGAAATGTTTTACAGAATCCCGGTCGTGTCGGCCCGTACTTCTGCGTGGGGACATTATGTACGTCTATAACGTTATATATCCCAACCTAAACCAACCTAACATTTCGGATGTAGTATTTACCAACATTCCTGGCGGGCCGGCTCCTACTTCTCGGTGGGAACATTATATACGTCTATAACGTAATATAACCTAACCTAACCCATCTAGCCCCTCGCTGGTAATGTTTTACAGAATCCCGTTCGTGTATTCCCGTACGTCTCGGTTGGGACATTATATACGTCTATAGCGTTATATATCCTAACCTAAGGCAGCCTAACACCTCTGGTGTAGTATTTTCCTACATTCCTGGCGGATCGGCCTCTACTTCTCGGTGGGAACATTATATACGTCTATATCGTAATATAACCTAACCTAACCCATTTCGCCCCTCGGTGATAATGTTTTACAGAATACCGTTTGTGTCGGCCCGTACGTCCCAATGGGGACATTATATACGTCTATAACGTTATATATCCCAACCTAAGGCAACCTAACACCTCGGATGTAGTATTTTCCTACATTCCTGGCGGTTCGGCTCCTACTTCTCGGTGGGAACATTATATACGTCTATAACGTAATATAACCTAACCTAACCCATCTAGCCCCTCGCTGGTAATGTTTTACAGAATCCCGTTCGTGTCTTCCCGTACGTCTCGGTTGGGACATTATATACGTCTATTGCGTTATATTACTTAAACTAACACATCTAGCCCCTCGCTGGTAATGTTTTATAGAATCCCGTTCGTGTCGTCCCGTACGTCTCAGTTGGGACATTATGTACGTCTATAGCGTTATATATCCTAACCTAAGGCAGTCTAACAGCTCTGATGTAGTATTTTCCAACATTCCTGGCGTGTCAGTCCCTACTTCTCGGTGGGAACATTATATACATCTATAAAGTCATATAACCAAACCTAACCCATCTAGCCCCTCGCTGGTAATGTTTTACAGAATCCCTTGCGTGTCGTCCCGTACGTCTCGGTAGGGACATTATATACGTCTATAGCGTTATATTACTTAAACTAACACATCTAGCCCCTCGCTGGTAATGTTTTATAGAATCCCGCTCGTGTCGTCCCGTACGTCTCGGTTGGGATATTATATACGTCTATAGCGTTATATATCCTAACCTAAGGCAGTCTAACAGCTCTGATGTAGTATCTTCCAACATTCCTGGCGTGTCAGTCCCTACTTCTCGGTGGGAACATTATATACATCTATGAAGTCATATAACAAAACCTAACCCATCTAGCCCCTCGCTGGTAATGTTTTACAGAATCCCGGTCGTGTCGGCCTGTACGTCTCGGTGGGGACATTATATACGTCTATTTGTTATATATCCTAACCTAAGGCAGCCTAACACCTCTGATGTAGTATTTTCCTACATTCCTGGCGGATCGGCCTCTACTTCTCGGTGGGAACATTATATACGTCTATAGCGTAATATAACCTAACCTAATCCAACTAGCCCCTCGCTGGTAATGTTTTATAAAATTCCGTTCGTGTCTTCCCGTACGTCTCGGAGGCTACATTATATTCTTCTATAACTATATATATCCCAACCTGAGGCAACGTAACATCTCGGACGTAGTATTTACCAACATTCGTGGCGGGTCGGACCCTACTTCTCGGCGAGAACATTATATACGTCTATAACATAATATAACCTAACCTAACCCATTTAGCACCTCGCTGGAAATGTTTTGCAGAATCCCGGTCGTGTCGGCCCGTACGTCTCGATGGGGACATTATATACGTCTATAACGTTATATATCCCAACCTAAGGCAACCTAACATTTCGGATGTAGTATTTACCAACATTCCTGGCGGGTCGGACCCTACATCTCGGTGGGAACATTATATACGTCTATAACGTAATATGACCTAACGTAACCCATCTAGCCCCTCGCTGGTAATGTTTTATGAAATCCCGTTCGTGTCGTCCCGTAAGTCTCGGTGGGGGCATTATATACTTCTATAACGTTATATATCCCAACCTGAGGCAAACTAACAGCTCGGATGTAGTATTTTACAACATTCCTGGCGGATCGGCCCCTACTTCTCGGTGGGAACATTATAAGCGTCTACAACGTAATATAACCTAACCTAACCCATCTAGCCCCTCGCTGGTAATGTTTTATGAAATCCCGTTCGTGTCGTCCCGTAAGTCTCGGTGGGGACATTATATTCTTCTATAACGTTATATATCCCAACCTGAGGCAACCTAACATCTCGGATGTAGTATTTTACAACATTCCTGGCGGATCGGCCCCTACTTCTCGGTGGGAACATTATATACGTCTATAACATAATATAACCTAACCTAACCCATCTATCCCCTCGCTGGTAATGTTTTACGGAATCCCGTTCGTGTCGTCCCGTAAGTCTCGGTGGGGACATTATATTCTTCTATAACGTTATATATCCCAACCTGAGGCAACCTAACATCTCGGATGTAGTATTTTACAACATTAATGGCGGATCGGCCACTACTTCTCGGTGGGAACATTATATACGTCTATAACGTAATATAACCTAACCTAATCCAACTAGCCCCACGTTGGTAATGTTTAATAAAAGCCCGTTCGAGTCGACCCGTACGTCTCGGTCTGGACATTATATTCTTCCATAACGATATATATCCCAACCTGAGGCAACCTAACATCTCGGATGTTGTATTTACCAACAGTCCTGGCGGGTCGGAACCTACTTCTCGGTGGGAACATTATATACGTCTATAACGTAATGTAACCTATCCTAATCCAACTAGCCCTTCGCTGGTAATGTTTTATAAAATCCCGGTTGTGCCGTCCCGTACGTCTCGGTGGCTACATTATATTCTTCTATAACGATATATATCCCAACCTGAGGCAACGTAACATCACGGATGTAGTATTTACCAACGTTCCTGGCGGGTCGGAAGCTACTTTTCGGTGGGAACATTATATACGGCTATATCGTAATATAACCTAACCTAACCCATTTCGCCCCTCGGTGATAATGTTTTACAGAATACCGTTTGTGTCGGCCCGTACGTCTCGATGGGGACATTATATACGTCTATAACGTTATATATCCCAACCTAAGGCAACCTAACATCTCGGATGTAGTAGTTACCAACATTCCTGGCGGGTCGGACCCTACTTCTCGGCGGGAACATTATATGCGTCTATAACGTTATATATCCTAACCTAAAGCAACCTAACACCTCGCATGTAACGTTTGACTACATTCCTGGCGTGTCGGACCCTACTTCTCGGTGGGAACATTATATGCGTCTATAACGTTGTATATCCTAACCTAAGGCAACCCAACAACTCGGATGTAATATTTGACAACATTCCACGCGTGTCGAACCTACTTCTCGGTGGGAACATTATATGCGTCTATAACGTTATATGCCATAACCTAAGGCAACCGAACATCGCGAATGTAACGTTTTACAACATTCCTCGCTTGTCGGAACCGACTTCTCGATAGGGATATTGTATACGTCTATAACGTTATATATCCCAACCTAAGTTAATCTATCATCTAGGACGTAATATTTTACAACATTCCTGGCGTGTCGGACCCTACTTCTAGGTGGGAACAGTATATACGTGTATAACGTCATATATCCTGACCAAAGGCAAACTAACATCTCGGATGTAACATTTAACAACATTCCATGCGTGTCGGACCCTACTTCTCGGTGGGAACATTATACGCGTCTATGACGTTGTATATCCTAACCCAAGCAAACCCAACAACTAGGATGTAGTATTTGACAACATTCCAGGCGTGTCGAACCTACTTCTCGGTGGAACATTGTATACGTCTATAACGTTATATATACCAACCTAAGTTAACGTATCATCTAGGACGTAATATTTTACAACATTCCTGGCGTGTCGGACCCTACTTCTAGGAGGGAACAGTATATACGTGTATAACGTTATATATCCTGACCAAAGGCAAACTAACATCTCGGATGTAACATTTAACAACATTCCAGGCGTGTCGGACCCTACTTCTCGGTGGGAACATTATATGTGTGTATAATGCTGTATATCCTAGAATAAGACAACCTAACAACTCGGATGTATTATTTGACAACATTCCTGGCGTGTCGAACCCTACGTCTCAGTGGGAACAGTATATACATCTATAACGATACATATCCTAACCTAAGGCAACCTAACATCTCGGTCTTAATATTTGACAACAATCCATGCGTGTCGGACCTACTTCTCGGTGGGAACAATATATGCATCTATAACTTTATATATCCTAACCTAAGGCAACCTAACAGCTCGGATGTAACACTTGACAACATTCCTGGCGAGTCGGACCCTACTTCTCGGTGGGAACATTATATGCGTCTATAACGTTATATATCTTATCCTAAGGCAACCTAACTCCTCGTATGTAACATTTGACAACATTCCTGGCGAGTCGGACCCTACTTCTCGGTGGGAACATTATATGCATCTATAACGTTATATATCCTAAGCTAAGGCAACCTAACATCGCGTATGTAACGTTTTACAACATTCCTGGCTTGTTGGAACCGACTTCCCGGTGGGAACATTGTATACGTCTATAAAGTTATATAGCCCAACCTAAGTTAACCTATCATCTAGGACGTAATATTTTACAACATTCCTGGCGTGTCGGATTCTACTTCTACGTGGGAACAGTATATACGTCTATAACGTTATATATCCTAACCTAAGGCAACCTAACATCTCGGATGTAATATTTGACAACAATCCAGGCGTGTCGTACCTACTTCTCGGTGGGAACATTATATGCGTCTATAACGTTGTATATCCGAACCAAAGGCAACCCAACAACTCGGATGTAATATTTGACAACATTCCACGCGTGTCGAACCTACTTCTCGGTGGGAACATTATATGCGTCTATAACGTTATATACCATAACCTAAGGCAACCGAACATCGCGAATGTAACGTTTTACAGCATTCCTCGCTTGTCGGAACCGACTTCTCGGTAGGGAACATTGTATACGTCTATAACGTTATATATCCCAACCTAAGTTAACCTATCATCTAGGACGTAATATTTTACAACATTCCTGGCGTGTCGGACCCTACTTCTAGGTGGGAACAGTATATACGTGTATAACGTTATATATCCTGACCAAAGGCAAACTAACATCTCGGATGTAACATTTAACAACATTCCATGCGTGTCGGACCCTACTTCTCGGTGGGAACATTATATGCGTTTATGACGTTGTATATCCTAACCTAAGGAAACCCAACAACTAGGATGTAGTATTTGACAACATTCCAGGCGTGTCGAACCTACTTCTCGGTGGGAACATTGTATACGTCTATAACGTTATATATAACAACCTAAGTTAACGTATCATCTAGGACGTAATATTTTACAACATTCCTGGCCTGTCGGACCCTACTTCTAGGTGGGAACAGTATATACGTGTATAACGTTATATATCCTGACCAAAGGCAAACTAACATCTCGGATGTAACATTTAACAACATTCCAGGCGTGTCGGACCTACTTCTCGGTGGGAACATTATATGCGTCTATAACGTTATATATCCTAACCTAAGGCAACCTAACACCTCGGATGTATCATTCGACAACATTCCTGGCGAGTTGGTCCCTACTTCACGGTGGGAACATTATATGCGTCTATAACGTTATATATCCAAACCTAACGCAACCTCACACCTCGCATGTAACGTTTGACTACATTCCTGGCGTGTCGGACCCTACTTCTCGGTGGGAACATTATATGCGTCTATAACGTTATATATCCTAACCTAAGGCAACCTAACACCTCGGATGTATCATTTGACAACATTCCTGGCGAGTTGGTCCCTACTTCACGGTGGGAACATTATATGCGTCTATAACGTTATATATCCAAACCTAACGCAACCTCACACCTCGCATGTAACGTTTGACTACATTCCTGGCGTGTCGGACCCTACTTCTCGGTGGGAACATTATATGCGTCTATAACGTTATATATCCTAACCTAAGGCAACCTAACACCTCGGATGTAACGTTTGACAACATTCCTGGCGTGTCGGACCCTACTTCTAGGTGGGAACAGTATATACGTGTATAACGTTATATAAACTGACCAAAGGCAAACTAACATCTCGGATGTAACATTTAACAACATTCCAGGCGTGTCGGACCCTACTTCTCGGTGGGA
Organism: Xylocopa violacea; assembly: GCA_963969225.1. Taxonomy (NCBI): domain Eukaryota; kingdom Metazoa; phylum Arthropoda; class Insecta; order Hymenoptera; family Apidae; genus Xylocopa; species Xylocopa violacea. The sequence goes on from CAXAJV010000835.1 coordinate 4,785,972, forward strand.
ACATTATATGCGTGTATAACGCTGTATATCCTAGAATAAGACAACCTAACAACTCGGATGTATTATTTGACAACATTCCTGGTGAGTCGGACCCTACTTCTCGGGTGGGAATAGTATATACCTCTATAACGTTATATGTCCTAACCTAAGGCAACCTAACATCTCGGTCTTAATATTTGACAACAATCCATGCGTGTCGGACCTACTTCTCGGTGGAAACATTATATGCATCTATAACTTTATATATCCTAACCTAAGGCAACCTAACAGCTCGGATGTAACATTTAACAACATTCCATGCGTGTCGGACCCTACTTCTCGGTGGGAACATTATACGCGTCTATGACGTTGTATATCCTAACCTAAGCAAACCCAACAACTAGGATGTAGTATTTGACAACATTCCAGGCGTGTCGAACCTACTTCTCGGTGGGAACATTGTATACGTCTATAACGTTATATATACCAACCTAAGTTAACGTATCATCTAGGACGTAATATTTTACAACATTCCTGGCGTGTCGGACCCTACTTCTAGGTGGGAACAGTATATACGTGTATAACGTTATATATCCTAACCTAAGGCAACCTAACATCTCGGATGTAATATTTGACAACAATCCAGGCGTGTCGTACCTACTTCTCGGTGGGAACATTATATGCGTCTATAACGTTGTATATCCGAACCAAAGGCAACCCAACAACTCGGATGTAATATTTGACAACATTCCACGCGTGTCGAACCTACTTCTCGGTGGGAACATTATATGCGTCTATAACGTTATATACCATAACCTAAGGCAACCGAACATCGCGAATGTAACGTTTTACAACATTCCTCGCTTGTCGGAACCGACTTCTCGGTAGGGAACATTGTATACGTCTATAACGTTATATATCCCAACCTAAGTTAACCTATCATCTAGGACGTAATATTTTACAACATTCCTGGCGTGTCGGACCCTACTTCTAGGTGGGAACAGTATATACGTGTATAACGTTATATATCCTGACCAAAGGCAAACTAACATCTCGGATGTAACATTTAACAACATTCCATGCGTGTCGGACCCTACTTCTCGGTGGGAACATTATATGCGTCTATGACGTTGTATATCCTAACCTAAGGAAACCCAACAACTAGGATGTAGTATTTGACAACATTCCAGGCGTGTCGAACCTACTTCTCGGTGGGAACATTGTATACGTCTATAACGTTATATATACCAACCTAAGTTAACGTATCATCTAGGACGTAATATTTTACAACATTCCTGGCCTGTCGGACCCTACTTCTAGGTGGGAACAGTATATACGTGTATAACGTTATAGATCCTGACCAAAGGCAAACTAACATCTCGGATGTAACATTTAACAATATTCCAGGCGTGTCGGACCCTACTTCTCGGTGGGAACATTATATGCGTGTATAATGCTGTATATCCTAGAATAAGACAACCTAACAACTCGGATGTATTATTTGACAACATTCCTGGTGAGTCGGACCCTACTTCCCGCGTGGGAATAGTATATACCTCTATAACGTTATATGTCCTAACCTAAGGCAACCTAACATGTCGGATGTAATATTTGACAACATTCCAGGCGTGTCGGACCTACTTCTCGGTGGGAACATTATATGCGTCTATAACGTTATATATCCTAACCTAAGGCAACCTAACACCTCGGAAGTATCATTTGACAACATTCCTGGCGAGTTGGTCCCTACTTCACGGTGGGAACATTATATGCGTCTATAACGTTATATATCCTATCCTAAGGCAACCTAACACCTCGCATGTAACGTTTGACTACATTCCTGGCGTGTCGGACCCTACTTCTCGGTGGGAACATTATATGCGTCTGTAACGTTGTATATCCTAACCTAAGGCAACCCAACAACTCGGATGTAATATTTGACAACATTCCACGCGTGTCGAACCTACTTCTCGGTGGGAACATTATATGCGTCTATAACGTTATATGCCATAACCTAAGGCAACCGAACATCGCGAATGTAACGTTTTACAACATTCCTCGCTTGTCGGAACCGACTTCTCGGTAGGGATATTGTATACGTCTATAACGTTATATATCCCAACCTAAGTTAACCTATCATCTAGGACGTAATATTTTACAACATTCCTGGCGTGTCGGACCCTAATTCTAGGTGGGAACAGTATATACGTGTATAACGTTATATATCCTGACCAAAGGCAAACTAACATCTCGGATGTAACGTTTGACAACAATCCAGGCGTGTCGTACCTACTTCTCGGTGGGAACATTATATGCGTCTATAACGTTGTATATCCGAACCAAAGGCAACCCAACAACTCGGATGTAATATTTGACAACATTCCACGCGTGTCGAACCTACTTCTCGGTGGGAACATTATATGCGTCTATAACGTTATATGCCATAACCTAAGGCAACCGAACATCGCGAATGTAACGTTTTACAACATTCCTCGCTTGTCGGAACCGACTTCTCGGTAGGGATATTGTATACGTCTATAACGTTATATATCCCAACCTAAGTTAACCTATCATCTAGGACGTAATATTTTACAACATTCCTGGCGTGTCGGACCCTACTTCTAGGTGGGAACAGTATATACGTGTATAACGTTATATATCCTGACCAAAGGCAAACTAACATCTCGGATGTAACATTTGACAACAATCCAGGCGTGTCGTACCTACTTCTCGGTGGGAACATTATATGCGTCTATAACGTTGTATATCCGAACCAAAGGCAACCCAACAACTCGGATGTAATATTTGACAACATTCCACGCGTGTCGAACCTACTTCTCGGTGGGAACATTATATGCGTCTATAACGTTATATACCATAACCTAAGGCAACCGAACATCGCGAATGTAACGTTTTACAACATTCCTCGCTTGTCGGGACCGACTTCTCGGTAGGGAACATTGTATACGTCTATAACGTTATATATCCCAACCTAAGTTAACCTATCATCTAGGACGTAATATTTTACAACATTCCTGGCGTGTCGGATCCTACTTCTAGGTGGGAACAGTATATACGTGTATAACGTTATATATCCTGACCAAAGGCAAACTAACATCTCGGATGTAACATTTAACAGCATTCCATGCGTGTCGGACCCTACTTCTCGGTGGGAACATTATATGCGTTTATGACGTTGTATATCCTAACCTAAGGAAACCCAACAACTAGGATGTAGTATTTGACAACATTCCAGGCGTGTCGAACCTACTTCTCGGTGGGAACATTGTATACGTCTATAACGTTATATATAACAACCTAAGTTAACGTATCATCTAGGACGTAATATTTTACAACATTCCTGGCCTGTCGGACCCTACTTCTAGGTGGGAACAGTATATACGTGTATAACGTTGTATATCCTGACCAAAGGCAAACTAACATCTCGGATGTAACATTTAACAACATTCCAGGCGTGTCGGACCTACTTCTCGGTGGGAAGATTATATGCGTCTATAACGTTATATATCCAAACCTAACGCAACCTCACACCTCGCATGTAACGTTTGACTACATTCCTGGCGTGTCGGACCCTACTTCTCGGTGGGAACATTATATGCGTCTATAACGTTATATATCCTGACCAAAGGCAAACTAACATCTCGGATGTAACATTTGACAACAATCCAGGCGTGTCGTACCTACTTCTCGGTGGGAACATTATATGCGTCTATAACGTTGTATATCCGAACCAAAGGCAACCCAACAACTCGGATGTAATATTTGACAACATTCCACGCGTGTCGAACCTACTTCTCGGTGGGAACATTATATGCGTCTATAACGTTATATACCATAACCTAAGGCAACCGAACATCGCGAATGTAACGTTTTACAACATTCCTCGCTTGTCGGAACCGACTTCTCGGTAGGGAACATTGTATACGTCTATAACGTTATATATCCCAACCTAAGTTAACCTATCATCTAGGACGTAATATTTTACAACATTCCTGGCGTGTCGGATCCTACTTCTAGGTGGGAACAGTATATACGTGTATAACGTTATATATCCTGACCAAAGGCAAACTAACATCTCGGATGTAACATTTAACAGCATTCCATGCGTGTCGGACCCTACTTCTCGGTGGGAACATTATATGCGTCTATGACGTTGTATATCCTAACCTAAGGAAACCCAACAACTAGGATGTAGTATTTGACAACATTCCAGGCGTGTCGAACCTACTTCTCGGTGGGAACATTGTATACGTCTATAACGTTATATATACCAACCTAAGTTAACGTATCATCTAGGACGTAATATTTTACAACATTCCTGGCCTGTCGGACCCTACTTCTAGGTGGGAACAGTATATACGTGTATAACGTTATATATCCTGACCAAAGGCAAACTAACATCTCGGATGTAACATTTAACAACATTCCAGGCGTGTCGGACCCTACTTCTCGGTGGGAACATTATATGCGTGTATAATGCTGTATATCCTAGAATAAGACAACCTAACAACTCGGATGTATTATTTGACCACATTCCTGGTGAGTCGGACCCTACTTCCCGGGTGGGAATAGTATATACCTCTATAACGTTATATGTCCTAACCTAAGGCAACCTAACATGTCGGATGTAATATTTGACAACATTCCAGGCGTGTCGGACCTACTTCTCGGTGGGAACATTATATGCGTCTATAACGTTATATATCCTAACCTAAGGCAACCTAACACCTCGGATGTAACATTTGACAACATTCCTGGCGAGTTGGTCCCTACTTCACGGTGGGAACATTATATGCGTCTATAACGTTATATATCCAAACCTAACGCAACCTAACACCTCGCATGTAACGTTTGACTACATTCCTGGCGTGTCGGACCCTACTTCTCGGTGGGAACATTATATGCGTCTGTAACGTTGTATATCCTAACCTAAGGCAACCCAACAACTCGGATGTAATATTTGACAACATTCCACGCGTGTCGAACCTACTTCTCGGTGGGAACATTATATGCGTCTATAACGTTATATGCCATAACCTAAGGCAACCGAACATCGCGAATGTAACGTTTTACAACATTCCTCGCTTGTCGGAACCGACTTCTCGGTAGGGATATTGTATACGTCTATAACGTTATATATCCCAACCTAAGTTAACCTATCATCTAGGACGTAATATTTTACAACATTCCTGGCGTGTCGGACCCTACTTCTAGGTGGGAACAGTATATACGTGTATAACGTTATATATCCTGACCAAAGGCAAACTAACATCTCGGATGTAACATTTGACAACAATCCAGGCGTGTCGTACCTACTTCTCGGTGGGAACATTATATGCGTCTATAACGTTGTATATCCGAACCAAAGGCAACCCAACAACTCGGATGTAATATTTGACAACATTCCACGCGTGTCGAACCTACTTCTCGGTGGGAACATTATATGCGTCTATAACGTTATATACCATAACCTAAGGCAACCGAACATCGCGAATGTAACGTTTTACAACATTCCTCGCTTGTCGGGACCGACTTCTCGGTAGGGAACATTGTATACGTCTATAACGTTATATATCCCAACCTAAGTTAACCTATCATCTAGGACGTAATATTTTACAACATTCCTGGCGTGTCGGATCCTACTTCTAGGTGGGAACAGTATATACGTGTATAACGTTATATATCCTGACCAAAGGCAAACTAACATCTCGGATGTAACATTTAACAGCATTCCATGCGTGTCGGACCCTACTTCTCGGTGGGAACATTATATGCGTTTATGACGTTGTATATCCTAACCTAAGGAAACCCAACAACTAGGATGTAGTATTTGACAACATTCCAGGCGTGTCGAACCTACTTCTCGGTGGGAACATTGTATACGTCTATAACGTTATATATAACAACCTAAGTTAACGTATCATCTAGGACGTAATATTTTACAACATTCCTGGCCTGTCGGACCCTACTTCTAGGTGGGAACAGTATATACGTGTATAACGTTATATATCCTGACCAAAGGCAAACTAACATCTCGGATGTAACATTTAACAACATTCCAGGCGTGTCGGACCTACTTCTCGGTGGGAAGATTATATGCGTCTATAACGTTATATATCCAAACCTAACGCAACCTCACACCTCGCATGTAACGTTTGACTACATTCCTGGCGTGTCGGACCCTACTTCTCGGTGGGAACATTATATGCGTCTATAACGTTATATATCCTGACCAAAGGCAAACTAACATCTCGGATGTAACATTTGACAACAATCCAGGCGTGTCGTACCTACTTCTCGGTGGGAACATTATATGCGTCTATAACGTTGTATATCCGAACCAAAGGCAACCCAACAACTCGGATGTAATATTTGACAACATTCCACGCGTGTCGAACCTACTTCTCGGTGGGAACATTATATGCGTCTATAACGTTATATACCATAACCTAAGGCAACCGAACATCGCGAATGTAACGTTTTACAACATTCCTCGCTTGTCGGAACCGACTTCTCGGTAGGGAACATTGTATACGTCTATAAAGTTATATATCCCAACCTAAGTTAACCTATCATCTAGGACGTAATATTTTACAACATTCCTGGCGTGTCGGATCCTACTTCTAGGTGGGAACAGTATATACGTGTATAACGTTATATATCCTGACCAAAGGCAAACTAACATCTCGGATGTAACATTTAACAGCATTCCATGCGTGTCGGACCCTACTTCTCGGTGGGAACATTATATGCGTCTATGACGTTGCATATCCTAACCTAAGGAAACCCAACAACTAGGATGTAGTATTTGACAACATTCCAGGCGTGTCGAACCTACTTCTCGGTGGGAACATTGTATACGTCTATAACGTTATATATACCAACCTAAGTTAACGTATCATCTAGGACGTAATATTTTACAACATTCCTGGCCTGTCGGACCCTACTTCTAGGTGGGAACAGTATATACGTGTATAACGTTATATATCCTGACCAAAGGCAAACTAACATCTCGGATGTAACATTTAACAACATTCCAGGCGTGTCGGACCCCACTTCTCGGTGGGAACATTATATGCGTGTATAATGCTGTATATCCTAGAATAAGACAACCTAACAACTCGGATGTATTATTTGACAACATTCCTGGTGAGTCGGACCCTACTTCCCGCGTGGGAATAGTATATACCTCTATAACGTTATATGTCCTAACCTAAGGCAACCTAACATGTCGGATGTAATATTTGACAACATTCCAGGCGTGTCGGACCTACTTCTCGGTGGGAACATTATATGCGTCTATAACGTTATATATCCTAACCTAAGGCAACCTAACACCTCGGAAGTATCATTTGACAACATTCCTGGCGAGTTGGTCCCTACTTCACGGTGGGAACATTATATGCGTCTATAACGTTATATATCCTATCCTAAGGCAACCTAACACCTCGCATGTAACGTTTCACTACATTCCTGGCGTGTCGGACCCTACTTCTCGGTGGGAACATTATATGCGTCTGTAACGTTGTATATCCTAACCTAAGGCAACCCAACAACTCGGATGTAATATTTGACAACATTCCACGCGTGTCGAACCTACTTCTCGGTGGGAACATTATATGCGTCTATAACGTTATATGCCATAACCTAAGGCAACCGAACATCGCGAATGTAACGTTTTACAACATTCCTCGCTTGTCGGAACCGACTTCTCGGTAGGGATATTGTATACGTCTATAACGTTATATATCCCAACCTAAGTTAACCTATCATCTAGGACGTAATATTTTACAACATTCCTGGCGTGTCGGACCCTACTTCTAGGTGGGAACAGTATATACGTGTATAACGTTATATATCCTGACCAAAGGCAAACTAACATCTCGGATGTAACATTTGAAAACAATCCAGGCGTGTCGTACCTACTTCTCGGTGGGAACATTATATGCGTCTATAACGTTGTATATCCGAACCAAAGGCAACCCAACAACTCGGATGTAATATTTGACAACATTCCACGCGTGTCGAACCTACTTCTCGGTGGGAACATTATATGCGTCTATAACGTTATATACCATAACCTAAGGCAACCGAACATCGCGAATGTAACGTTTTACAACATTCCTCGCTTGTCGGAACCGACTTCTCGGTAGGGAACATTGTATACGTCTATAACGTTATATATCCCAACCTAAGATAACCTATCATCTAGGACGTAATATTTTACAACATTCCTGGCGTGTCGGATCCTACTTCTAGGTGGGAACAGTATATACGTGTATAACGTTATATATCCTGACCAAAGGCAAACTAACATCTCGGATGTAACATTTAACAGCATTCCATGCGTGTCGGACCCTACTTCTCGGTGGGAACATTATATGCGTCTATGACGTTGTATATCCTAACCTAAGGAAACCCAACAACTAGGATGTAGTATTTGACAACATTCCAGGCGTGTCGAACCTACTTCTCGGTGGGAACATTGTATACGTCTATAACGTTATATATACCAACCTAAGTTAACGTATCATCTAGGACGTAATATTTTACAACATTCCTGGCCTGTCGGACCCTACTTCTAGGTGGGAACAGTATATACGTGTATAACGTTATATATCCTGACCAAAGGCAAACTAACATCTCGGATGTAACATTTAACAACATTCCAGGCGTGTCGGACCCTACTTCTCGGTGTGAACATTATATGCGTGTATAATGCTGTATATCCTAGAATAAGACAACCTAACAACTCGGATGTATTATTTGACAACATTCCTGGTGAGTCGGACCCTACTTCCCGGGTGGGAATAGTATATACCTCTATAACGTTATATGTCCTAACCTAAGGCAACCTAACATGTCGGATGTAATATTTGACAACATTCCAGGCGTGTCGGACCTACTTCTCGGTGGGAACATTATATGCGTCTATAACGTTATATATCCTAACCTAAGGCAACCTAACACCTCGGATGTAACATTTGACAACATTCCTGGCGAGTTGGTCCCTACTTCACGGTGGGAACATTATATGCGTCTATAACGTTATATATCCAAACCTAACGCAACCTAACACCTCGCATGTAACGTTTGACTACATTCCTGGCGTGTCGGACCCTACTTCTCGGTGGGAACATTATATGCGTCTGTAACGTTGTATATCCTAACCTAAGGCAACCCAACAACTCGGATGTAATATTTGACAACATTCCACGCGTGTCGAACCTACTTCTCGGTGGGAACATTATATGCGTCTATAACGTTATATGCCATAACCTAAGGCAACCGAACATCGCGAATGTAACGTTTTACAACATTCCTCGCTTGTCGGAACCGACTTCTCGGTAGGGATATTGTATACGTCTATAACGTTATATATCCCAACCTAAGTTAACCTATCATCTAGGACGTAATATTTTACAACATTCCTGGCGTGTCGGACCCTACTTCTAGGTGGGAACAGTATATACGTGTATAACGTTATATATCCTGACCAAAGGCAAACTAACATCTCGGATGTAACATTTGACAACAATCCAGGCGTGTCGTACCTACTTCTCGGTGGGAACATTATATGCGTCTATAACGTTGTATATCCGAACCAAAGGCAACCCAACAACTCGGATGTAATATTGAACAACATTCCACGCGTGTCGAACCTACTTCTCGGTGGGAACATTATATGCGTCTATAACGTTATATACCATAACCTAAGGCAACCGAACATCGCGAATGTAACGTTTTACAACATTCCTCGCTTGTCGGAACCGACTTCTCGGTAGGGAACATTGTATACGTCTATAACGTTATATATCCCAACCTAAGTTAACCTATCATCTAGGACGTAATATTTTACAACATTCCTGGCGTGTCGGATCCTACTTCTAGGTGGGAACAGTATATACGTGTATAACGTTATATATCCTGACCAAAGGCAAACTAACATCTCGGATGTAACATTTAACAGCATTCCATGCGTGTCGGACCCTACTTCTCGGTGGGAACATTATATGCGTCTATGACGTTGTATATCCTAACCTAAGGAAACCCAACAACTAGGATGTAGTATTTGACAACATTCCAGGCGTGTCGAACCTACTTCTCGGTGGGAACATTGTATACGTCTATAACGTTATATATACCAACCTAAGTTAACGTATCATCTAGGACGTAATATTTTACAACATTCCTGGCGTGTCGGACCCTACTTCTAGGTGGGAACAGTATATACGTGTATAACGTTATATATCCTGACCAAAGGCAAACTAACATCTCGGATGTAACATTTAACAACATTCCAGGCGTGTCGGACCCCACTTCTCGGTGGGAACATTATATGCGTGTATAATGCTGTATATCCTAGAATAAGACAACCTAACAACTCGGATGTATTATTTGACAACATTCCTGGTGAGTCGGACCCTACTTCCCGGGTGGGAATAGTATATACGTCTATAACGTTATATGTCCTAACCTAAGGCAACCTAACATGTCGGATGTAATATTTGACAACATTCCAGGCGTGTCGGACCTACTTCTCGGTGGGAACATTATATGCGTCTATAACGTTATATATCCTAACCTAAGGCAACCTAGCACCTCGGATGTAACGTTTGACAACATTCCTGGCGTGTCGGACCCTACTTCTAGGTGGGAACAGTATATACGTGTATAACGTTATATAAACTGACCAAAGGCAAACTAACATCTCGCATGTAGCATTTAACAACATTCCAGGCGTGTCGGACCCTACTTCTCGGTGGGAACATTATATGCGTGTATAACGCTGTATATCCTAGAATAAGACAACCTAACAACTCGGATGTATTATTTGACAACATTCCTGGTGAGTCGGACCCTACTTCTCGGGTGGGAATAGTATATACCTCTATAACGTTATATGTCCTAACCTAAGGCAACCTAACATGTCGGACGTAATATTTGACAACATTCCAGGCGTGTCGGACCTACTTCTCGGTGGGAACATTATATGCGTCTATAACGTTATATATCCTAACCTAAGGCATCCTAACACCTCGGATGTATCATTTGACAACATTCCTGGCGAGTTGGTCCCTACTTCACGGTGGGAACATTATATGCGTCTATAACGTTATATATCCAAACCTAACGCAACCTAACACCTCGCATGTAACGTTTGACTACATTCCTGGCGTGTCGGACCCTACTTCTAGGTGGGAACAGTATATACGTGTATAACGTTATATATCCTGACCAAAGGCAACCTAACATCTCGGATGTAACATTTAACAACATTCCATGCGTGTCGGACCCTACTTCTCGGTGGGAACATTATACGCGTCTATGACGTTGTATATCCTAACCTAAGCAAACCCAACAACTAGGATGTAGTATTTGACAACATTCCAGGCGTGTCGAACCTACTTCTCGGTGGGAACATTGTATACGTCTATAACGTTATATATACCAACCTAAGTTTACGTATCATCTAGGACGTAATATTTTACAACATTCCTGGCATGTCGGACCCTACTTCTAGGTGGGAACAGTATATACGTGTATAACGTTATATATCCTGACCAAAGGCAAACTAACATCTCGGATGTAACATTTAACAACATTCCAGGCGTGTCGGACCCTACTTCTCGGTGGGAACATTATATGCGTGTATAACGCTGTATATCCTAGAATAAGACAACCTAACAACTCGGATGTATTATTTGACAACATTCCTGGCGTGTCGAACCCTACGTCTCAGTGGGAACAGTATATACATCTATAACGATACATATCCTAACCTAAGGCAACCTAACATCTCGGTCTTAATATTTGACAACAATCCATGCGTGTCGGACCTACTTCTCGGTGGGAACAATATATGCATCTATAACTTTATATATCCTAACCTAAGGCAACCTAACAGCTCGGATGTAACATTTGACATCATTCCTGGCGTGTCGGACCCTACTTCTCGGTGGGAACATTATATGCGTCTATAACGTTATATATCCTATCCTAAGGCAACCTAATACCTCGTATGTAACATTTGACAACATTCCTGGCGAGTCGGACCCTACTTCTCGGTGGGAACATTATATGCATCTATAACGTTATATATCCTAACCTAAGGCAACCTAACATCGCGAATGTAACGTTTTACAACATTCCTGGCTTGTTGGAACCGACTTCCCGGTGGGAACATTGTATACGTCTATAAAGTTATATATCCCAACCTAAGTTAACCTATCATCTAGGACGTAATATTTTACAACATTCCTGGCCTGTCGGACCCTACTTCTAGGTGGGAACAGTATATACGTGTATAACGTTATATATCCTGACCAAAGGCAAACTAACATCTCGGATGTAACATTTAACAACATTCCAGGCGTGTCGGACCCTACTTCTCGGTGGGAACATTATATGCGTGTATAATGCTGTATATCCTAGAATAAGACAACCTAACAACTCGGATGTATTATTTGACAACATTCCTGGTGAGTCGGACCCTACTTCCCGGGTGGGAATAGTATATACCTCTATAACGTTATATGTCCTAACCTAAGGCAACTTAACATGTCGGACGTAATATTTGACAACATTCCAGGCGTGTCGGACCTACTTCTCGGTGGGAACATTATATGCGTCTATAACGTTATATATCCTAACCTAAGGCATCCTAACACCTCGGATGTATCATTTGACAACATTCCTGGCGAGTTGGTCCCTACTTCACGGTGGGAACATTATATGCGTCTATAACGTTATATATCCAAACCTAACGCAACCTAACACCTCGCATGTAACGTTTGACTACATTCCTGGCGTGTCGGACCCTACTTCTCGGTGGGAACATTATATGCGTCTATAACGTTATATATCCTAACCTAAGGCAACCTAACACCTCGGATGTAACGTTTGACAACATTCCTGGCGTGTCGGACCCTACTTCTAGGTGGGAACAGTATATACGTGTATAACGTTATATAAACTGACCAAAGGCAAACTAACATCTCGGATGTAACATTTAACAACATTCCAGGCGTGTCGGACCCTACTTCTCGGTGGGAACATTATATGCGTGTATAACGCTGTATATCCTAGAATAAGACAACCTAACAACTCGGATGTATTATTTGACAACATTCCTGGTGAGTCGGACCCTACTTCTCGGGTGGGAATAGTATATACCTCTATAACGTTATATGTCCTAACCTAAGGCAACCTAACATCTCGGTCTTAATATTTGACAACAATCCATGCGTGTCGAACCTACTTCTCGGTGGAAACATTATATGCATCTATAACTTTATATATCCTAACCTAAGGCAACCTAACAGCTCGGATGTAACATTTGACAACATTCCTGGCGAATCGGACCCTACTTCTCAGTGGGAACATTATATGCGTCTATAACGTTATATATCCTATCCTAAGGCAACCTAACACCTCGCATGTAACGTTTGACTACATGCCTGGCGTGTCGGACCCTACTTCTCGGTGGGAACATTATATGCGTCTGTAACGTTGTATATCCTAACCTAAGGCAACCCAACAACTCGGATGTAATATTTGACAACATTCCACGCGTGTCGAACCTACTTCTCGGTGGGAACATTATATGCGTCTATAACGTTATATGCCATAACCTAAGGCAACCGAACATCGCGAATGTAACGTTTTACAACATTCCTCGCTTGTCGGAACCGACTTCTCGGTAGGGATATTGTATACGTCTATAACGTTATATATCCCAACCTAAGTTAACCTATCATCTAGGACGTAATATTTTACAACATTCCTGGCGTGTCGGACCCTACTTCTAGGTGGGAACAGTATATACGTGTATAACGTTATATATCCTGACCAAAGGCAAACTAACATCTCGGATGTAACATTTGACAACAATCCAGGCGTGTCGTACCTACTTCTCGGTGGGAACATTATATGCGTCTATAACGTTGTATATCCGAACCAAAGGCAACCCAACAACTCGGATGTAATATTTGTCAACATTCCACGCGTGTCGAACCTACTTCTCGGTGGGAACATTATATGCGTCTATAACGTTATATACCATAACCTAAGGCAACCGAACATCGCGGATGTAACGTTTTACAACATTCCTCGCTTGTCGGAACCGACTTCTCGGTAGGGATATTGTATACGTCTATAACGTTATATATCCCAACCTAAGTTAATCTATCACCTAGGACGTAATATTTTACAACATTCCTGGCGTGTCGGACCCTACTTCTAGGTGGGAACAGTATATACGTTAATAACGTTATATATCCTGACCAAAGGCAACCTAACATCTCGGATGTAACATTTAACAACATTCCATGCGTGTCGGACCCTACTTCTCGGTGGGAACATTATACGCGTCTATGACGTTGTATATCCTAACCTAAGCAAACCCAACAACTAGGATGTAGTATTTGACAACATTCCAGGCGTGTCGAACCTACTTCTCGGTGGGAACATTGTATACGTCTATAACGTTATATATACCAACCTAAGTTTACGTATCATCTAGGACGTAATATTTTACAACATTCCTGGCATGTCGGACCCTACTTCTAGGTGGGAACAGTATATACGTGTATAACGTTATATATCCTGACCAAAGGCAAACTAACATCTCGGATGTAACATTTAACAACATTCCAGGCGTGTCGGACCCTACTTCTCGGTGGGAACATTATATGTGTGTATAATGCTGTATATCCTAGAATAAGACAACCTAACAACTCGGATGTATTATTTGACAACATTCCTGGCGTGTCGAACCCTACGTCTCAGTGGGAACAGTATATACATCTATAACGATACATATCCTAACCTAAGGCAACCTAACATCTCGGTCTTAATATTTGACAACAATCCATGCGTGTCGGACCTACTTCTCGGTGGGAACAATATATGCATCTATAACTTTATATATCCTAACCTAAGGCAACCTAACAGCTCGGATGTAACATTTGACATCATTCCTGGCGTGTCGGACCCTACTTCTCGGTGGGAACATTATATGCGTCTATAACGTTATATATCCTATCCTAAGGCAACCTAACACCTCGTATGTAACATTTGACAACATTCCTGGCGAGTCGGACCCTACTTCTCGGTGGGAACATTATATGCATCTATAACGTTATATATCCTAACCTAAGGCAACCTAACATCGCGAATGTAACGTTTTACAACATTCCTGGCTTGTTGGAACCGACTTCCCGGTGGGAACATTGTATACGTCTATAAAGTTATATATCCCAACCTAAGTTAACCTATCATCTAGGACGTAATATTTTACAACATTCCTGGCCTGTCGGACCCTACTTCTAGGTGGGAACAGTATATACGTGTATAACGTTATATATCCTGACCAAAGGCAAACTAACATCTCGGATGTAACATTTAACAACATTCCAGGCGTGTCGGACCCTACTTCTCGGTGGGAACATTATATGCGTGTATAATGCTGTATATCCTAGAATAAGACAACCTAACAACTCGGATGTATTATTTGACAACATTCCTGGTGAGTCGGACCCTACTTCCCGGGTGGGAATAGTATATACCTCTATAACGTTATATGTCCTAACCTAAGGCAACTTAACATGTCGGACGTAATATTTGACAACATTCCAGGCGTGTCGGACCTACTTCTCGGTGGGAACATTATATGCGTCTATAACGTTATATATCCTAACCTAAGGCATCCTAACACCTCGGATGTATCATTTGACAACATTCCTGGCGAGTTGGTCCCTACTTCACGGTGGGAACATTATATGCGTCTATAACGTTATATATCCAAACCTAACGCAACCTAACACCTCGCATGTAACGTTTGACTACATTCCTGGCGTGTCGGACCCTACTTCTCGGTGGGAACATTATATGCGTCTATAACGTTATATATCCTAACCTAAGGCAACCAAACACCTCGGATGTAACGTTTGACAACATTCCTGGCGTGTCGGACCCTACTTCTAGGTGGGAACAGTATATACGTGTATAACGTTATATAAACTGACCAAAGGCAAACTAACATCTCGGATGTAACATTTGACAACAATCCAGGCGTGTCGTACCTACTTCTCGGTGGGAACATTATATGCGTCTATAACGTTGTATATCCGAACCAAAGGCAACCCAACAACTCGGATGTAATATTTGACAACATTCCACGCGTGTCGAACCTACTTCTCGGTGGGAACATTATATGCGTCTATAACGTTATATACCATAACCTAAGGCAACCGAACATCGCGAATGTAACGTTTTACAACATTCCTCGCTTGTCGGAACCGACTTCTCGGTAGGGAAAATTGTATACGTCTATAACGTTATATATCCCAACCTAAGTTAACCTATCATCTAGGACGTAATATTTTACAACATTCCTGGCGTGTCGGATCCTACTTCTAGGTGGGAACAGTATATACGTGTATAACGTTATATATCCTGACCAAAGGCAAACTAACATCTCGGATGTAACATTTAACAGCATTCCATGCGTGTCGGACCCTACTTCTCGGTGGGAACATTATATGCGTCTATGACGTTGTATATCCTAACCTAAGGAAACCCAACAACTAGGATGTAGTATTTGACAACATTCCAGGCGTGTCGAACCTACTTCTCGGTGGGAACATTGTATACGTCTATAACGTTATATATACCAACCTAAGTTAACGTATCATCTAGGACGTAATATTTTACAACATTCCTGGCCTGTCGGACCCTACTTCTAGGTGGGAACAGTATATACGTGTATAACGTTATATATCCTGACCAAAGGCAAACTAACATCTCGGATGTAACATTTAACAACATTCCAGGCGTGTCGGACCCTACTTCTCGGTGGGAACATTATATGCGTGTATAATGCTGTATATCCTAGAATAAGACAACCTAACAACTCGGATGTATTATTTGACAACATTCCTGGTGAGTCGGACCCTACTTCCCGGGTGGGAATAGTATATACCTCTATAACGTTATATGTCCTAACCTAAGGCAACCTAACATGTCGGATGTTATATTTGACAACATTCCAGGCGTGTCGGACCTACTTCTCGGTGGGAACATTATATGCATCTATAACGTTATATATCCTAACCTAAGGCAACCTAACACCTCGGATGTAACATTTGACAACATTCCTGGCGAGTTGGTCCCTACTTCACGGTGGGAACATTATATGCGTCTATAACGTTATATATCCAAACCTAACGCAACCTAACACCTCGCATGTAACGTTTGAATACATGCCTGGCGTGTCGGACCCTACTTCTCGGTGGGAACATTATATGCGTCTGTAACGTTGTATATCCTAACCTAAGGCAACCCAACAACTCGGATGTAATATTTGACAACATTCCACGCGTGTCGAACCTACTTCTCGGTGGGAACATTATATGCGTCTATAACGTTATATGCCATAACCTAAGGCAACCTAACATCGCGAATGTAACGTTTTACAACATTCCTGGCTTGTTGGAACCGACTTCCCGGTGGGAACATTGTATACGTCTATAAAGTTATATATCCCAACCTAAGTTAACCTATCATCTAGGACGTAATATTTTACAACATTCCTGGCCTGTCGGACCCTACTTCTAGGTGGGAACAGTATATACGTGTATAACGTTATATATCCTGACCAAAGGCAAACTAACATCTCGGATGTAACATTTAACAACATTCCAGGCGTGTCGGACCCTACTTCTCGGTGGGAACATTATATGCGTGTATAATGCTGTATATCCTAGAATAAGACAACCTAACAACTCGGATGTATTATTTGACAACATTCCTGGTGAGTCGGACCCTACTTCCCGGGTGGGAATAGTATATACCTCTATAACGTTATATGTCCTAACCTAAGGCAACTTAACATGTCGGACGTAATATTTGACAACATTCCAGGCGTGTCGGACCTACTTCTCGGTGGGAACATTATATGCGTCTATAACGTTATATATCCTAACCTAAGGCATCCTAACACCTCGGATGTATCATTTGACAACATTCCTGGCGAGTTGGTCCCTACTTCACGGTGGGAACATTATATGCGTCTATAACGTTATATATCCAAACCTAACGCAACCTAACACCTCGCATGTAACGTTTGACTACATTCCTGGCGTGTCGGACCCTACTTCTCGGTGGGAACATTATATGCGTCTATAACGTTATATATCCTAACCTAAGGCAACCTAACACCTCGGATGTAACGTTTGACAACATTCCTGGCGTGTCGGACCCTACTTCTAGGTGGGAACAGTATATACGTGTATAACGTTATATAAACTGACCAAAGGCAAACTAACATCTCGGATGTAACATTTGACAACAATCCAGGCGTGTCGTACCTACTTCTCGGTGGGAACATTATATGCGTCTATAACGTTGTATATCCGAACCAAAGGCAACCCAACAACTCGGATGTAATATTTGACAACATTCCACGCGTGTCGAACCTACTTCTCGGTGGGAACATTATATGCGTCTATAACGTTATATACCATAACCTAAGGCAACCGAACATCGCGAATGTAACGTTTTACAACATTCCTCGCTTGTCGGAACCGACTTCTCGGTAGGGAAAATTGTATACGTCTATAACGTTATATATCCCAACCTAAGTTAACCTATCATCTAGGACGTAATATTTTACAACATTCCTGGCGTGTCGGATCCTACTTCTAGGTGGGAACAGTATATACGTGTATAACGTTATATATCCTGACCAAAGGCAAACTAACATCTCGGATGTAACATTTAACAGCATTCCATGCGTGTCGGACCCTACTTCTCGGTGGGAACATTATATGCGTCTATGACGTTGTATATCCTAACCTAAGGAAACCCAACAACTAGGATGTAGTATTTGACAACATTCCAGGCGTGTCGAACCTACTTCTCGGTGGGAACATTGTATACGTCTATAACGTTATATATACCAACCTAAGTTAACGTATCATCTAGGACGTAATATTTTACAACATTCCTGGCCTGTCGGACCCTACTTCTAGGTGGGAACAGTATATACGTGTATAACGTTATATATCCTGACCAAAGGCAAACTAACATCTCGGATGTAACATTTAACAACATTCCAGGCGTGTCGGACCCTACTTCTCGGTGGGAACATTATATGCGTGTATAATGCTGTATATCCTAGAATAAGACAACCTAACAACTCGGATGTATTATTTGACAACATTCCTGGTGAGTCGGACCCTACTTCCCGGGTGGGAATAGTATATACCTCTATAACGTTATATGTCCTAACCTAAGGCAACCTAACATGTGGGATGTTATATTTGACAACATTCCAGGCGTGTCGGACCTACTTCTCGGTGGGAACATTATATGCATCTATAACGTTATATATCCTAACCTAAGGCAACCTAACACCTCGGATGTAACATTTGACAACATTCCTGGCGAGTTGGTCCCTACTTCACGGTGGGAACATTATATGCGTCTATAACGTTATATATCCAAACCTAACGCAACCTAACACCTCGCATGTAACGTTTGAATACATTCCTGGCGTGTCGGACCCTACTTCTCGGTGGGAACATTATATGCGTCTGTAACGTTGTATATCCTAACCTAAGGCAACCCAACAACTCGGATGTAATATTTGACAACATTCCACGCGTGTCGAACCTACTTCTCGGTGGGAACATTATATGCGTCTATAACGTTATATGCCATAACCTAAGGCAACCGAACATCGCGAATGTAACGTTTTACAACATTCCTCGCTTGTCGGAACCGACTTCTCGGTAGGGATATTGTATACGTCTATAACGTTATATATCCCAACCTAAGTTAACCTATCATCTAGGACGTAATATTTTACAACATTCCTGGCGTGTCGGACCCTACTTCTAGGTGGGAACAGTATATACGTGTATAACGTTATATATCCTGACCAAAGGCAAACTAACATCTCGGATGTAACATTTGACAGCAATCCAGGCGTGTCGTACCTACTTCTCGGTGGGAACATTATATGCGTCTATAACGTTGTATATCCGAACCAAAGGCAACCCAACAACTCGGATGTAATATTTGACAACATTCCACGCGTGTCGAACCTACTTCTCGGTGGGAACATTATATGCGTCTATAACGTTATATACCATAACCTAAGGCAACCGAACATCGCGAATGTAACGTTTTACAACATTCCTCGCTTGTCGGAACCGACTTCTCGGTAGGGAACATTGTATACGTCTATAACGTTATATATCCCAACCTAAGTTAACCTATCATCTAGGACGTAATATTTTACAACATTCCTGGCGTGTCGGATCCTACTTCTAGGTGGGAACAGTATATACGTGTATAACGTTATATATCCTGACCAAAGGCAAACTAACATCTCGGATGTAACATTTAACAGCATTCCATGCGTGTCGGACCCTACTTCTCGGTGGGAACATTATATGCGTCTATGACGTTGTATATCCTAACCTAAGGAAACCCAACAACTAGGATGTAGTATTTGACAACATTCCAGGCGTGTCGAACCTACTTCTCGGTGGGAACATTGTATACGTCTATAACGTTATATATACCAACCTAAGTTAACGTATCATCTAGGACGTAATATTTTACAACATTCCTGGCCTGTCGGACCCTACTTCTAGGTGGGAACAGTATATACGTGTATAACGTTATATATCCTGACCAAAGGCAAACTAACATCTCGGATGTAACATTTAACAACATTCCAGGCGTGTCGGACCCTACTTCTCGGTGGGAACATTATATGCGTGTATAATGCTGTATATCCTAGAATAAGACAACCTAACAACTCGGATGTATTATTTGACAACATTCCTGGTGAGTCGGACCCTACTTCCCGGGTGGGAATAGTATATACGTCTATAACGTTATATGTCCTAACCTAAGGCAACCTAACATGTCGGATGTAATATTTGACAACATTCCAGGCGTGTCGGACCTACTTCTCGGTGGGAACATTATATGCGTCTATAACGTTATATATCCTAACCTAAGGCAACCTAACACCTCGGATGTAACGTTTGACAACATTCCTGGCGTGTCGGACCCTACTTCTAGGTGGGAACAGTATATACGTGTATAACGTTATATATCCTGACCAAAGGCAAACTAACATCTCGGATGTAACATTTGACAACAATCCAGGCGTGTCGTACCTACTTCTCGGTGGGAACATTATATGCGTCTATAACGTTGTATATCCGAACCAAAGGCAACCCAACAACTCGGATGTAATATTTGACAACATTCCACGCGTGTCGAACCTACTTCTCGGTGGGAACATTATATGCGTCTATAACGTTATATACCATAACCTAAGGCAACCGAACATCGCGAATGTAACGTTTTACAACATTCCTCGCTTGTCGGAACCGACTTCTCGGTAGGGATATTGTATACGTCTATAACGTTATATATCCCAACCTAAGTTAATCTATCATCTAGGACGTAATATTTTACAACATTCCTGGCGTGTCGGACCCTACTTCTAGGTGGGAACAGTATATACGTGTATAACGTTATATATCCTGACCAAAGGCAAACTAACATCTCGGATGTAACATTTAACAACATTCCATGCGTGTCGGACCCTACTTCTCGGTGGGAACATTATACGCGTCTATGACGTTGTATATCCTAACCTAAGCAAACCCAACAACTAGGATGTAGTATTTGACAACATTCCAGGCGTGTCGAACCTACTTCTCGGTGGGAACATTGTATACGTCTATAACGTTATATAAACCAACCTAAGTTAACGTATCATCTAGGACGTAATATTTTACAACATTCCTGGCGTGTCGGACCCTACTTCTAGGTGGGAACAGTATATACGTGTATAACGTTATATATCCTGACCAAAGGCAAACTAACATCTCGGATGTAACATTTAACAACATTCCAGGCGTGTCGGACCCTACTTCTCGGTGGGAACATTATATGCGTGTATAATGCTGTATATCCTAGAATAAGACAACCTAACAACTCGGATGTATTATTTGACAACATTCCTGGTGAGTCGGACCCTACTTCCCGGGTGGGAATAGTATATACGTCTATAACGTTATATGTCCTAACCTAAGGCAACCTAACATCTCGGTCTTAATATTTGACAACAATCCATGCGTGTCGGACCTACTTCTCGGTGGGAACAATATATGCATCTATAACTTTATATATCCTAACCTAAGGCAACCTAACAGCTCGGATGTAACATTTGACAACATTCCTGGCGTGTCGGACCCTACTTCTCGGTGGGAACATTATATGCGTCTATAACGTTATATATCCTATCCTAAGGCAACCTAACACCTCGTATGTAACATTTGACAACATTCCTGGCGAGTCGGACCCTACTTCTCGGTGGGAACATTATATGCATCTATAACGTTATATATCCTAACCTAAGGCAACCTAACATCGCGAATGTAACGTTTTACAACATTCCTGGCTTGTTGGAACCGACTTCCCGGTGGGAACATTGTATACGTCTATAAAGTTATATATCCCAACCTAAGTTAACCTATCATCTAGGACGTAATATTTTACAACATTCCTGGCCTGTCGGACCCTACTTCTTGGTGGGAACAGTATATACGTGTATAACGTTATATATCCTGACCAAAGGCAAACTAACATCTCGGATGTAACATTTAACAACATTCCAGGCGTGTCGGAACCTACTTCTCGGTGGGAACATTATATGCGTGTATAATGCTGTATATCCTAGAATAAGACAACCTAACAACTCGGATGTATTATTTGACAACATTCCTGGTGAGTCGGACCCTACTTCCCGGGTGGGAATAGTATATACCTCTATAACGTTATATGTCCTAACCTAAGGCAACCTAACATGTCGGACGTAATATTTGACAACATTCCAGGCGTGTCGGACCTACTTCTCGGTGGGAACATTATATGCGTCTATAACGTTATATATCCTAACCTAAGGCAACCTAACACCTCGGATGTATCATTTGACAACATTCCTGGCGAGTTGGTCCCTACTTCACGGCGGGAACATTATATGCGTCTATAACCTTATATATCCAAACCTAACGCAACCTAACACCTCGCATGTAACGTTTGACTACATTCCTGGCGTGTCGGACCCTACTTCTCGGTGGGAACATTATATGCGTCTATAACGTTATATATCCTAACCTAAGGCAACCTAACACCTCGGATGTAACGTTTGACAACATTCCTGGCCTGTCGGACCCTACTTCTAGGTGGGAACAGTATATACGTGTATAACGTTATATATCCTGACCAAAGGCAAACTAACATCTCGGATGTAACATTTAACAACATTCCAGGCGTGTCGGACCCTACTTCTCGGTGGGAACATTATATGCGTGTATAATGCTGTATATCCTAGAATAAGACAACCTAACAACTCGGATGTATTATTTGACAACATTCCTGGTGAGTCGGACCCTACTTCCCGGGTGGGAATAGTATATACCTCTATAACGTTATATGTCCTAACCTAAGGCAACCTAACATGTCGGATGTTATATTTGACAACATTCCAGGCGTGTCGGACCTACTTCTCGGTGGGAACATTATATGCATCTATAACGTTATATATCCTAACCTAAGGCAACCTAACACCTCGGATGTAACATTTGACAACATTCCTGGCGAGTTGGTCCCTACTTCACGGTGGGAACATTATATGCGTCTATAACGTTATATATCCAAACCTAACGCAACCTAACACCTCGCATGTAACGTTTGAATACATTCCTGGCGTGTCGGACCCTACTTCTCGGTGGGAACATTATATGCGTCTGTAACGTTGTATATCCTAACCTAAGGCAACCCAACAACTCGGATGTAATATTTGACAACATTCCACGCGTGTCGAACCTACTTCTCGGTGGGAACATTATATGCGTCTATAACGTTATATGCCATAACCTAAGGCAACCGAACATCGCGAATGTAACGTTTTACAACATTCCTCGCTTGTCGGAACCGACTTCTCGGTAGGGATATTGTATACGTCTATAACGTTATATATCCCAACCTAAGTTAACCTATCATCTAGGACGTAATATTTTACAACATTCCTGGCGTGTCGGACCCTACTTCTAGGTGGGAACAGTATATACGTGTATAACGTTATATATCCTGACCAAAGGCAAACTAACATCTCGGATGTAACATTTGACAGCAATCCAGGCGTGTCGTACCTACTTCTCGGTGGGAACATTATATGCGTCTATAACGTTGTATATCCGAACCAAAGGCAACCCAACAACTCGGATGTAATATTTGACAACATTCCACGCGTGTCGAACCTACTTCTCGGTGGGAACATTATATGCGTCTATAACGTTATATACCATAACCTAAGGCAACCGAACATCGCGAATGTAACGTTTTACAACATTCCTCGCTTGTCGGAACCGACTTCTCGGTAGGGAACATTGTATACGTCTATAACGTTATATATCCCAACCTAAGTTAACCTATCATCTAGGACGTAATATTTTACAACATTCCTGGCGTGTCGGATCCTACTTCTAGGTGGGAACAGTATATACGTGTATAACGTTATATATCCTGACCAAAGGCAAACTAACATCTCGGATGTAACATTTAACAGCATTCCATGCGTGTCGGACCCTACTTCTCGGTGGGAACATTATATGCGTCTATGACGTTGTATATCCTAACCTAAGGAAACCCAACAACTAGGATGTAGTATTTGACAACATTCCAGGCGTGTCGAACCTACTTCTCGGTGGGAACATTGTATACGTCTATAACGTTATATATACCAACCTAAGTTAACGTATCATCTAGGACGTAATATTTTACAACATTCCTGGCCTGTCGGACCCTACTTCTAGGTGGGAACAGTATATACGTGTATAACGTTATATATCCTGACCAAAGGCAAACTAACATCTCGGATGTAACATTTAACAACATTCCAGGCGTGTCGGACCCTACTTCTCGGTGGGAACATTATATGCGTGTATAATGCTGTATATCCTAGAATAAGACAACCTAACAACTCGGATGTATTATTTGACAACATTCCTGGTGAGTCGGACCCTACTTCCCGGGTGGGAATAGTATATACGTCTATAACGTTATATGTCCTAACCTAAGGCAACCTAACATCTCGGTCTTAATATTTGACAACAATCCATGCGTGTCGGACCTACTTCTCGGTGGGAACAATATATGCATCTATAACTTTATATATCCTAACC
The DNA here is from genome assembly GCA_963969225.1 of Xylocopa violacea. Taxonomy (NCBI): domain Eukaryota; kingdom Metazoa; phylum Arthropoda; class Insecta; order Hymenoptera; family Apidae; genus Xylocopa; species Xylocopa violacea. The sequence continues at coordinate 4,811,252 of CAXAJV010000835.1, forward strand.
TAAGGCAACCTAACAGCTCGGATGTAACATTTGACAACATTCCTGTCGTGTCGGACCCTACTTCTCGGTGGGAACATTATATGCGTCTATAACGTTATATATCCTATCCTAAGGCAACCTAACACCTCGTATGTAACATTTGACAACATTCCTGGCGAGTCGGACCCTACTTCTCGGTGGGAACATTATATGCATCTATAACGTTATATATCCTAACCTAAGGCAACCTAACATCGCGAATGTAACGTTTTACAACATTCCTGGCTTGTTGGAACCGACTTCCCGGTGGGAACATTGTATACGTCTATAAAGTTATATATCCCAACCTAAGTTAACCTATCATCTAGGACGTAATATTTTACAACATTCCTGGCCTGTCGGACCCTACTTCTTGGTGGGAACAGTATATACGTGTATAACGTTATATATCCTGACCAAAGGCAAACTAACATCTCGGATGTAACATTTAACAACATTCCAGGCGTGTCGGAACCTACTTCTCGGTGGGAACATTATATGCGTGTATAATGCTGTATATCCTAGAATAAGACAACCTAACAACTCGGATGTATTATTTGACAACATTCCTGGTGAGTCGGACCCTACTTCCCGGGTGGGAATAGTATATACCTCTATAACGTTATATGTCCTAACCTAAGGCAACCTAACATGTCGGACGTAATATTTGACAACATTCCAGGCGTGTCGGACCTACTTCTCGGTGGGAACATTATATGCGTCTATAACGTTATATATCCTAACCTAAGGCAACCTAACACCTCGGATGTATCATTTGACAACATTCCTGGCGAGTTGGTCCCTACTTCACGGCGGGAACATTATATGCGTCTATAACCTTATATATCCAAACCTAACGCAACCTAACACCTCGCATGTAACGTTTGACTACATTCCTGGCGTGTCGGACCCTACTTCTCGGTGGGAACATTATATGCGTCTATAACGTTATATATCCTAACCTAAGGCAACCTAACACCTCGGATGTAACGTTTGACAACATTCCTGGCCTGTCGGACCCTACTTCTAGGTGGGAACAGTATATACGTGTATAACGTTATATATCCTGACCAAAGGCAAACTAACATCTCGGATGTAACATTTAACAACATTCCAGGCGTGTCGGACCCTACTTCTCGGTGGGAACATTATATGCGTGTATAATGCTGTATATCCTAGAATAAGACAACCTAACAACTCGGATGTATTATTTGACAACATTCCTGGTGAGTCGGACCCTACTTCCCGGGTGGGAATAGTATATACCTCTATAACGTTATATGTCCTAACCTAAGGCAACCTAACATGTCGGATGTTATATTTGACAACATTCCAGGCGTGTCGGACCTACTTCTCGGTGGGAACATTATATGCATCTATAACGTTATATATCCTAACCTAAGGCAACCTAACACCTCGGATGTAACATTTGACAACATTCCTGGCGAGTTGGTCCCTACTTCACGGTGGGAACATTATATGCGTCTATAACGTTATATATCCAAACCTAACGCAACCTAACACCTCGCATGTAACGTTTGAATACATTCCTGGCGTGTCGGACCCTACTTCTCGGTGGGAACATTATATGCGTCTGTAACGTTGTATATCCTAACCTAAGGCAACCCAACAACTCGGATGTAATATTTGACAACATTCCACGCGTGTCGAACCTACTTCTCGGTGGGAACATTATATGCGTCTATAACGTTATATGCCATAACCTAAGGCAACCGAACATCGCGAATGTAACGTTTTACAACATTCCTCGCTTGTCGGAACCGACTTCTCGGTAGGGATATTGTATACGTCTATAACGTTATATATCCCAACCTAAGTTAACCTATCATCTAGGACGTAATATTTTACAACATTCCTGGCGTGTCGGACCCTACTTCTAGGTGGGAACAGTATATACGTGTATAACGTTATATATCCTGACCAAAGGCAAACTAACATCTCGGATGTAACATTTGACAGCAATCCAGGCGTGTCGTACCTACTTCTCGGTGGGAACATTATATGCGTCTATAACGTTGTATATCCGAACCAAAGGCAACCCAACAACTCGGATGTAATATTTGACAACATTCCACGCGTGTCGAACCTACTTCTCGGTGGGAACATTATATGCGTCTATAACGTTATATACCATAACCTAAGGCAACCGAACATCGCGAATGTAACGTTTTACAACATTCCTCGCTTGTCGGAACCGACTTCTCGGTAGGGAACATTGTATACGTCTATAACGTTATATATCCCAACCTAAGTTAACCTATCATCTAGGACGTAATATTTTACAACATTCCTGGCGTGTCGGATCCTACTTCTAGGTGGGAACAGTATATACGTGTATAACGTTATATATCCTGACCAAAGGCAAACTAACATCTCGGATGTAACATTTAACAGCATTCCATGCGTGTCGGACCCTACTTCTCGGTGGGAACATTATATGCGTCTATGACGTTGTATATCCTAACCTAAGGAAACCCAACAACTAGGATGTAGTATTTGACAACATTCCAGGCGTGTCGAACCTACTTCTCGGTGGGAACATTGTATACGTCTATAACGTTATATATACCAACCTAAGTTAACGTATCATCTAGGACGTAATATTTTACAACATTCCTGGCCTGTCGGACCCTACTTCTAGGTGGGAACAGTATATACGTGTATAACGTTATATATCCTGACCAAAGGCAAACTAACATCTCGGATGTAACATTTAACAACATTCCAGGCGTGTCGGACCCTACTTCTCGGTGGGAACATTATATGCGTGTATAATGCTGTATATCCTAGAATAAGACAACCTAACAACTCGGATGTATTATTTGACAACATTCCTGGTGAGTCGGACCCTACTTCCCGGGTGGGAATAGTATATACGTCTATAACGTTATATGTCCTAACCTAAGGCAACCTAACATGTCGGATGTAATATTTGACAACATTCCAGGCGTGTCGGACCTACTTCTCGGTGGGAACATTATATGCGTCTATAACGTTATATATCCTAACCTAAGGCAACCTAACACCTCGGATGTAACGTTTGACAACATTCCTGGCGTGTCGGACCCTACTTCTAGGTGGGAACAGTAAATACGTGTATAACGTTATATATCCTGACCAAAGGCAAACTAACATCTCGGATGTAACATTTGACAACAATCCAGGCGTGTCGTACCTACTTCTCGGTGGGAACATTATATGCGTCTATAACGTTGTATATCCGAACCAAAGGCAACCCAACAACTCGGATGTAATATTTGACAACATTCCACGCGTGTCGAACCTACTTCTCGGTGGGAACATTATATGCGTCTATAACGTTATATACCATAACCTAAGGCAACCGAACATCGCGAATGTAACGTTTTACAACATTCCTCGCTTGTCGGAACCGACTTCTCGGTAGGGATATTGTATACGTCTATAACGTTATATATCCCAACCTAAGTTAATCTATCATCTAGGACGTAATATTTTACAACATTCCTGGCGTGTCGGGGGCTACTTCTAGGTGGGAACAGTATATACGTGTATAACGTTATATATCCTGACCAAAGGCAAACTAACATCTCGGATGTAACATTTAACAACATTCCATGCGTGTCGGACCCTACTTCTCGGTGGGAACATTATACGCGTCTATGACGTTGTATATCCTAACCTAAGCAAACCCAACAACTAGGATGTAGTATTTGACAACATTCCAGGCGTGTCGAACCTACTTCTCGGTGGGAACATTGTATACGTCTATAACGTTATATAAACCAACCTAAGTTAACGTATCATCTAGGACGTAATATTTTACAACATTCCTGGCGTGTCGGACCCTACTTCTAGGTGGGAACAGTATATACGTGTATAACGTTATATATCCTGACCAAAGGCAAACTAACATCTCGGATGTAACATTTAACAACATTCCGGGCGTGTCGGACCCTACTTCTCGGTGGGAACATTATATGTGTGTATAATGCTGTATATCCTAGAATAAGACAACCTAACAACTCGGATGTATTATTTGACAACATTCCTGGCGTGTCGAACCCTACGTCTCAGTGGGAACAGTATATACATCTATAACGATACATATCCTAACCTAAGGCAACCTAACATCTCGGTCTTAATATTTGACAACAATCCATGCGTGTCGGACCTACTTCTCGGTGGGAACAATATATGCATCTATAACTTTATATATCCTAACCTAAGGCAACCTAACAGCTCGGATGTAACATTTGACAACATTCCTGGCGTGTCGGACCCTACTTCTCGGTGGGAACATTATATGCGTCTATAACGTTATATATCCTATCCTAAGGCAACCTAACACCTCGTATGTAACATTTGACAACATTCCTGGCGAGTCGGAACCTACTTCTCGGTGGGAACATTATATGCATCTATAACGTTATATATCCTAACCTAAGGCAACCTAACATCGCGAATGTAACGTTTTACAACATTCCTGGCTTGTTGGAACCGACTTCCCGGTGGGAACATTGTATACGTCTATAAAGTTATATATCCCAACCTAAGTTAACCTATCATCTAGGACGTAATATTTTACAACATTCCTGGCCTGTCGGACCCTACTTCTTGGTGGGAACAGTATATACGTGTATAACGTTATATATCCTGACCAAAGGCAAACTAACATCTCGGATGTAACATTTAACAACATTCCAGGCGTGTCGGAACCTACTTCTCGGTGGGAACATTATATGCGTGTATAATGCTGTATATCCTAGAATAAGACAACCTAACAACTCGGATGTATTATTTGACAACATTCCTGGTGAGTCGGACCCTACTTCCCGGGTGGGAATAGTATATACCTCTATAACGTTATATGTCCTAACCTAAGGCAACCTAACATGTCGGACGTAATATTTGACAACATTCCAGGCGTGTCGGACCTACTTCTCGGTGGGAACATTATATGCGTCTATAACGTTATATATCCTAACCTAAGGCAACCTAACACCTCGGATGTATCATTTGACAACATTCCTGGCGAGTTGGTCCCTACTTCACGGCGGGAACATTATATGCGTCTATAACCTTATATATCCAAACCTAACGCAACCTAACACCTCGCATGTAACGTTTGACTACATGCCTGGCGTGTCGGACCCTACTTCTCGGTGGGAACATTATATGCGTCTGTAACGTTGTATATCCTAACCTAAGGCAACCCAACAACTCGGATGTAATATTTGACAACATTCCACGCGTGTCGAACCTACTTCTCGGTGGGAACATTATATGCGTCTATAACGTTATATGCCATAACCTAAGGCAACCGAACATCGCGAAAGTAACGTTTTACAACATTCCTCGCTTGTCGGAACCGACTTCTCGGTAGGGATATTGTATACGTCTATAACGTTATATATCCCAACCTAAGTTAACCTATCATCTAGGACGTAATATTTTACAACATTCCTGGCGTGTCGGACCCTACTTCTTGGTGGGAACAGTATATACGTGTATAACGTTATATATCCCGACCAAAGGCAAACTAATATCTCGGATGTAACATTTGACAACAATCCAGGCGTGTCGTACCTACTTCTCGGTGGGAACATTATATGCGTCTATAACGTTGTATATCCGAACCAAAGGCAACCCAACAACTCGGATGTAATATTTGACAACATTCCACGCGTGTCGAACCTACTTCTCGGTGGGAACATTATATGCGTCTATAACGTTATATACCATAACCTAAGGCAACCGAACATCGCGAATGTAACGTTTTACAACATTCCGCGCTTGTCGGAACCGACTTCTCGGTAGGGAACATTGTATACGTCTATAACGTTATATATCCCAACCTAAGTTAACCTATCATCTAGGACGTAATATTTTACAACATTCCTGGCGTGTCGGACCCTACTTCTAGGTGGGAACAGTATATACGTGTATAACGTTATATATCCTGACCAAAGGCAAACTAACATCTCGGATGTAACATTTAACAGCATTCCATGCGTGTCGGACCCTACTTCTCGGTGGGAACATTATATGCGTCTATGACGTTGTATATCCTAACCTAAGGAAACCCAACAACTAGGATGTAGTATTTGACAACATTCCAGGCGTGTCGAACCTACTTCTCGGTGGGAACATTGTATACGTCTATAACGTTATATATACCAACCTAAGTTAACGTATCATCTAGGACGTAATATTTTACAACATTCCTGGCCTGTCGGACCCTACTTCTAGGTGGGAACAGTATATACGTGTATAACGTTATATATCCTGACCAAAGGCAAACTAACATCTCGGATGTAACATTTAACAATATTCCAGGCGTGTCGGACCCTACTTCTCGGTGGGAACATTATATCCGTGTATAATGCTGTATATCCTAGAATAAGACAACCTAACAACTTGGATGTATTATTTGACAACATTCCTGGTGAGTCGGACCCTACTTCCCGGGTGGGAATAGTATATACCTCTATAACGTTATATGTCCTAACCTAAGGCAACCTAACATGTCGGATGTAATATTTGACAACATTCCAGGCGTGTCGGACCTACTTCTCGGTGGGAACATTATATGCGTCTATAACGTTATATATCCTAACCTAAGGCAACCTAACACCTCGGATGTAACATTAGACAACATTCCTGGCCAGTTGGTCCCTACTTCACGGTGGGAACATTATATGCGTCTATAACGTTATATATCCAAACCTAACGCAACCTAACACCTCGCATGTAACGTTTGACTACATTCCTGGCGTGTCGGACCCTACTTCTCGGTGGGAACATTATATGCGTCTATAACGTTATATATCCTAACCTAAGGCAACCTAACACCTCGGATGTAACGTTTGACAACATTCCTGGCGTGTCGGACCCTACTTCTAGGTGGGAACAGTATATACGTGTATAACGTTATATAAACTGACCAAAGGCAAACTAACTTCTCGGATGTAACATTTAACAACATTCCAGGCGTGTCGGACCCTACTTCTCGGTGGGAACATTATATGTGTGTATAATGCTGTATATCCTAGAATAAGACAACCTAACAACTCGGATGTATTATTTGACAACATTCCTGGCGTGTCGAACCCTACGTCTCAGTGGGAACAGTATATACATCTATAACGATATATATCCTAACCTAAGGCAACCTAACATCTCGGTCTTAATATTTGACAACAATCCATGCGTGTCGGACCTACTTCTCGGTGGGAGCAATATATGCATCTATAACTTTATATATCCTAACCTAAGGCAACCTAACAGCTCGGATGTAACATTTGACAACATTCCTGGCGAGTCGGACCCTACTTCTCGGTGGGAACATTATATGCGTCTATAACGTTATATATCCTATCCTAAGGCAACCTAACACCTCGTATGTAACATTTGACAACATTCCTGGCGAGTCGGACCCTACTTCTCGGTGGGAACATTATATGCATCTATAACGTTATATATCCTAACCTAAGGCAACCTAACATCGCGAATGTAACGTTTTACAACATTCCTGGCTTGTTGGAACCGACTTCCCGGTGGGAACATTGTATACGTCCATAAAGTTATATATCCCAACCTAAGTTAACCTATCATCTAGGACGTAATATTTTACAACATTCCTGGCGTGTCGGATTCTACTTCTACGTGGGAACAGTATATACGTCTATAACGTTATATATCCTAACCTAAGGCAACCTAACATCTCGGATGTAATATTTGACAACAATCCAGGCGTGTCGTACCTACTTCTCGGTGGGAACATTATATGCGTCTATAACGTTGTATGTCCGAACCAAAGGCAACCCAACAACTCGGATGTAATATTTGACAACATTCCACGCGTGTCGAACCTACTTCTCGGTGGGAACATTATATGCGTCTATAACGTTATATACCATAACCTAAGGCAACCGAACATCGCGAATGTAACGTTTTACAACATTCCGCGCTTGTCGGAACCGACTTCTCGGTAGGGAACATTGTATACGTCTATAACGTTATATATCCCAACCTAAGTTAACCTATCATCTAGGACGTAATATTTTACAACATTCCTGGCGTGTCGGACCCTACTTCTAGGTGGGAACAGTATATACGTGTATAACGTTATATATCCTGACCAAAGGCAAACTAACATCTCGGATGTAACATTTAACAGCATTCCATGCGTGTCGGACCCTACTTCTCGGTGGGAACATTATATGCGTCTATGACGTTGTATATCCTAACCTAAGGAAACCCAACAACTAGGATGTAGTATTTGACAACATTCCAGGCGTGTCGAACCTACTTCTCGGTGGGAACATTGTATACGTCTATAACGTTATATATACCAACCTAAGTTAACGTATCATCTAGGACGTAATATTTTACAACATTCCTGGCCTGTCGGGCCCTACTTCTAGGTGGGAACAGTATATACGTGTATAACGTTATATATCCTGACCAAAGGCAAAGTAACATCTCGGATGTAACATTTAACAACATTCCAGGCGTGTCGGACCCTAGTTCTCGGTGGGAACATTATATCCGTGTATAATGCTGTATATCCTAGAATAAGACAACCTAACAACTTGGATGTATTATTTGACAACATTCCTGGTGAGTCGGACCCTACTTCCCGGGTGGGAATAGTATATACCTCTATAACGTTATATGTCCTAACCTAAGGCAACCTAACATGTCGGATGTAATATTTGACAACATTCCAGGCGTGTCGGACCTACTTCTCGGTGGGAACATTATATGCGTCTATAACGTTATATATCCTAACCTAAGGCAACCTAACACCTCGGATGTAACATTAGACAACATTCCTGGCGAGTTGGTCCCTACTTCACGGTGGGAACATTATATGCGTCTATAACGTTATATATCCAAACCTAACGCAACCTAACACCTCGCATGTAACGTTTGACTACATTCCTGGCGTGTCGGACCCTACTTCTCGGTGGGAACATTATATGCGTCTATAACGTTATATATCCTAACCTAAGGCAACCTAACACCTCGGATGTAACGTTTGACAACATTCCTGGCGTGTCGGACCCTACTTCTAGGTGGGAACAGTATATACGTGTATAACGTTATATAAACTGACCAAAGGCAAACTAACATCTCGGATGTAACATTTAACAACATTCCAGGCGTGTCGGACCCTACTTCTCGGTGGGAACATTATATGTGTGTATAATGCTGTATATCCTAGAATAAGACAACCTAACAACTCGGATGTATTATTTGACAACATTCCTGGTGAGTCGGACCCTACTTCTCGGGTGGGAATAGTATATACCTCTATAACGTTATATGTCCTAACCTAAGGCAACCTAACATCTCGGTCTTAATATTTGACAACAATCCATGCGTGTCGAACCTACTTCTCGGTGGAAACATTATATGCATCTATAACTTTATATATCCTAACCTAAGGCAACCTAACAGCTCGGATGTAACATTTGACAACATTCCTGGCGAATCGGACCCTATTTCTCGGTGGGAACATTATATGCGTCTATAACGTTATATATCCTATCCTAAGGCAACCTAACACCTCGCATGTAACGTTTGACTACATGCCTGGCGTGTCGGACCCTACTTCTCGGTGGGAACATTATATGCGTCTGTAACGTTGTATATCCTAACCTAAGGCAACCCAACAACTCGGATGTAATATTTGACAACATTCCACGCGTGTCGAACCTACTTCTCGGTGGGAACATTATATGCGTCTATAACGTTATATGCCATAACCTAAGGCAACCGAACATCGCGAAAGTAACGTTTTACAACATTCCTCGCTTGTCGGAACCGACTTCTCGGTAGGGATATTGTATACGTCTATAACGTTATATATCCCAACCTAAGTTAACCTATCATCTAGGACGTAATATTTTACAACATTCCTGGCGTGTCGGACCCTACTTCTAGGTGGGAACAGTATATACGTGTATAACGTTATATATCCCGACCAAAGGCAAACTAATATCTCGGATGTAACATTTGACAACAATCCAGGCGTGTCGTACCTACTTCTCGGTGGGAACATTATATGCGTCTATAACGTTGTATATCCGAACCAAAGGCAACCCAACAACTCGGATGTAATATTTGACAACATTCCACGCGTGTCGAACCTACTTCTCGGTGGGAACATTATATGCGTCTATAACGTTATATACCATAACCTAAGGCAACCGAACATCGCGAATGTAACGTTTTACAACATTCCGCGCTTGTCGGAACCGACTTCTCGGTAGGGAACATTGTATACGTCTATAACGTTATATATCCCAACCTAAGTTAACCTATCATCTAGGACGTAATATTTTACAACATTCCTGGCGTGTCGGACCCTACTTCTAGGTGGGAACAGTATATACGTGTATAACGTTATATATCCTGACCAAAGGCAAACTAACATCTCGGATGTAACATTTAACAGCATTCCATGCGTGTCGGACCCTACTTCTCGGTGGGAACATTATATGCGTCTATGACGTTGTATATCCTAACCTAAGGAAACCCAACAACTAGGATGTAGTATTTGACAACATTCCAGGCGTGTCGAACCTACTTCTCGGTGGGAACATTGTATACGTCTATAACGTTATATATACCAACCTAAGTTAACGTATCATCTAGGACGTAATATTTTACAACATTCCTGGCCTGTCGGACCCTACTTCTAGGTGGGAACAGTATATACGTGTATAACGTTATATATCCTGACCAAAGGCAAACTAACATCTCGGATGTAACATTTAACAATATTCCAGGCGTGTCGGACCCTACTTCTCGGTGGGAACATTATATCCGTGTATAATGCTGTATATCCTAGAATAAGACAACCTAACAACTTGGATGTATTATTTGACAACATTCCTGGTGAGTCGGACCCTACTTCCCGGGTGGGAATAGTATATACCTCTATAACGTTATATGTCCTAACCTAAGGCAACCTAACATGTCGGATGTAATATTTGACAACATTCCAGGCGTGTCGGACCTACTTCTCGGTGGGAACATTATATGCGTCTATAACGTTATATATCCTAACCTAAGGCAACCTAACACCTCGGATGTAACATTAGACAACATTCCTGGCCAGTTGGTCCCTACTTCACGGTGGGAACATTATATGCGTCTATAACGTTATATATCCAAACCTAACGCAACCTAACACCTCGCATGTAACGTTTGACTACATTCCTGGCGTGTCGGACCCTACTTCTCGGTGGGAACATTATATGCGTCTATAACGTTATATATCCTAACCTAAGGCAACCTAACACCTCGGATGTAACGTTTGACAACATTCCTGGCGTGTCGGACCCTACTTCTAGGTGGGAACAGTATATACGTGTATAACGTTATATAAACTGACCAAAGGCAAACTAACTTCTCGGATGTAACATTTAACAACATTCCAGGCGTGTCGGACCCTACTTCTCGGTGGGAACATTATATGTGTGTATAATGCTGTATATCCTAGAATAAGACAACCTAACAACTCGGATGTATTATTTGACAACATTCCTGGCGTGTCGAACCCTACGTCTCAGTGGGAACAGTATATACATCTATAACGATATATATCCTAACCTAAGGCAACCTAACATCTCGGTCTTAATATTTGACAACAATCCATGCGTGTCGGACCTACTTCTCGGTGGGAGCAATATATGCATCTATAACTTTATATATCCTAACCTAAGGCAACCTAACAGCTCGGATGTAACATTTGACAACATTCCTGGCGAGTCGGACCCTACTTCTCGGTGGGAACATTATATGCGTCTATAACGTTATATATCCTATCCTAAGGCAACCTAACACCTCGTATGTAACATTTGACAACATTCCTGGCGAGTCGGACCCTACTTCTCGGTGGGAACATTATATGCATCTATAACGTTATATATCCTAACCTAAGGCAACCTAACATCGCGAATGTAACGTTTTACAACATTCCTGGCTTGTTGGAACCGACTTCCCGGTGGGAACATTGTATACGTCCATAAAGTTATATATCCCAACCTAAGTTAACCTATCATCTAGGACGTAATATTTTACAACATTCCTGGCGTGTCGGATTCTACTTCTACGTGGGAACAGTATATACGTCTATAACGTTATATATCCTAACCTAAGGCAACCTAACATCTCGGATGTAATATTTGACAACAATCCAGGCGTGTCGTACCTACTTCTCGGTGGGAACATTATATGCGTCTATAACGTTGTATGTCCGAACCAAAGGCAACCCAACAACTCGGATGTAATATTTGACAACATTCCACGCGTGTCGAACCTACTTCTCGGTGGGAACATTATATGCGTCTATAACGTTATATACCATAACCTAAGGCAACCGAACATCGCGAATGTAACGTTTTACAACATTCCGCGCTTGTCGGAACCGACTTCTCGGTAGGGAACATTGTATACGTCTATAACGTTATATATCCCAACCTAAGTTAACCTATCATCTAGGACGTAATATTTTACAACATTCCTGGCGTGTCGGACCCTACTTCTAGGTGGGAACAGTATATACGTGTATAACGTTATATATCCTGACCAAAGGCAAACTAACATCTCGGATGTAACATTTAACAGCATTCCATGCGTGTCGGACCCTACTTCTCGGTGGGAACATTATATGCGTCTATGACGTTGTATATCCTAACCTAAGGAAACCCAACAACTAGGATGTAGTATTTGACAACATTCCAGGCGTGTCGAACCTACTTCTCGGTGGGAACATTGTATACGTCTATAACGTTATATATACCAACCTAAGTTAACGTATCATCTAGGACGTAATATTTTACAACATTCCTGGCCTGTCGGGCCCTACTTCTAGGTGGGAACAGTATATACGTGTATAACGTTATATATCCTGACCAAAGGCAAAGTAACATCTCGGATGTAACATTTAACAACATTCCAGGCGTGTCGGACCCTACTTCTCGGTGGGAACATTATATCCGTGTATAATGCTGTATATCCTAGAATAAGACAACCTAACAACTTGGATGTATTATTTGACAACATTCCTGGTGAGTCGGACCCTACTTCCCGGGTGGGAATAGTATATACCTCTATAACGTTATATGTCCTAACCTAAGGCAACCTAACATGTCGGATGTAATATTTGACAACATTCCAGGCGTGTCGGACCTACTTCTCGGTGGGAACATTATATGCGTCTATAACGTTATATATCCTAACCTAAGGCAACCTAACACCTCGGATGTAACATTAGACAACATTCCTGGCGAGTTGGTCCCTACTTCACGGTGGGAACATTATATGCGTCTATAACGTTATATATCCAAACCTAACGCAACCTAACACCTCGCATGTAACGTTTGACTACATTCCTGGCGTGTCGGACCCTACTTCTCGGTGGGAACATTATATGCGTCTATAACGTTATATATCCTAACCTAAGGCAACCTAACACCTCGGATGTAACGTTTGACAACATTCCTGGCGTGTCGGACCCTACTTCTAGGTGGGAACAGTATATACGTGTATAACGTTATATAAACTGACCAAAGGCAAACTAACATCTCGGATGTAACATTTAACAACATTCCAGGCGTGTCGGACCCTACTTCTCGGTGGGAACATTATATGTGTGTATAATGCTGTATATCCTAGAATAAGACAACCTAACAACTCGGATGTATTATTTGACAACATTCCTGGCGTGTCGAACCCTACGTCTCAGTGGGAACAGTATATACATCTATAACGATATATATCCTAACCTAAGGCAACCTAACATCTCGGTCTTAATATTTGACAACAATCCATGCGTGTCGGACCTACTTCTCGGTGGGAGCAATATATGCATCTATAACTTTATATATCCTAACCTAAGGCAACCTAACAGCTCGGATGTAACATTTGACAACATTCCTGGCGAGTCGGACCCTACTTCTCGGTGGGAACATTATATGCGTCTATAACGTTATATATCCTATCCTAAGGCAACCTAACACCTCGTATGTAACATTTGACAACATTCCTGGCGAGTCGGACCCTACTTCTCGGTGGGAACATTATATGCATCTATAACGTTATATATCCTAACCTAAGGCAACCGAACATCGCGAATGTAACGTTTTACAACATTCCTCGCTTGTCGGAACCGACTTCTCGGTAGGGAACATTGTATACGTCTATAACGTTATATATCCCAACCTAAGTTAACCTATCATCTAGGACGTAATATTTTACAACATTCCTGGCGTGTCGGACCCTACTTCTAGGTGGGAACAGTATATACGTGTATAACGTTATATATCCTGACCAAAGGCAAACTAACATCTCGGATGTAACATTTAACAGCATTCCATGCGTGTCGGACCCTACTTCTCGGTGGGAACATTATATGCGTCTATGACGTTGTATATCCTAACCTAAGGAAACCCAACAACTAGGATGTAGTATTTGACAACATTCCAGGCGTGTCGAACCTACTTCTCGGTGAGAACATTGTATACGTCTATAACGTTATATATACCAACCTAAGTTAACGTATCATCTAGGACGTAATATTTTACAACATTCCTGGCCTGTCGGACCCTACTTCTAGGTGGGAACAGTATATACGTGTATAACGTTATATATCCTGACCAAAGGCAAACTAACATCTCGGAGGTAACATTTAACAACATTCCAGGCGTGTCGGACCCTACTTCTCGGTGGGAACATTATATGCGTGTATAATGCTGTATATCCTAGAATAAGACAACCTAACAACTCGGATGTATTATTTGACAACATTCCTGGTGAGTCGGACCCTACTTCCCGGGTGGGAATAGTATATACCTCTATAACGTTATATGTCCTAACCTAAGGCAACCTAACATGTCGGATGTAATATTTGACAACATTCCAGGCGTGTCGGACCTACTTCTCGGTGGGAACATTATATGCGTCTATAACGTTATATATCCTAACCTAAGGCAACCTAACACCTCGGATGTAACATTTGACAACATTCCTGGCGAGTTGGTCCCTACTTCACGGTGGGAACATTATATGCGTCTATAACGTTATATATCCAAACCTAACGCAACCTAACACCTCGCATGTAACGTTTGACTACATTCCTGGCGTGTCGGACCCTACTTCTCGGTGGGAACATTATATGCGTCTATAACGTTATATATCCTAACCTAAGGCAACCTAACACCTCGGATGTAACGTTTGACAACATTCCTGGCGTGTCGGACCCTACTTCTAGGTGGGAACAGTATATACGTGTATAACGTTATATAAACTGACCAAAGGCAAACTAACATCTCGGATGTAACATTTAACAACATTCCAGGCGTGTCGGACCCTACTTCTCGGTGGGAACATTATATGCGTGTATAACGCTGTATATCCTAGAATAAGACAACCTAACAACTCGGATGTATTATTTGACAACATTCCTGGTGAGTCGGACCCTACTTCTCGGGTGGGAATAGTATATACCTCTATAACGTTATATGTCCTAACGTAAGGCAACCTAACATCTCGGTCTTAATATTTGACAACAATCCATGCGTGTCGGACCTACTTCTCGGTGGAAACATTATATGCATCTATAACTTTATATATCCTAACCTAAGGCAACCTAACAGCTCGGATGTAACATTTGACAACATTCCTGGCGAATCGGACCCTACTTCTCGGTGGGAACATTATATGCGTCTATAACGTTATATATCCTATCCTAAGGCAACCTAACACCTCGCATGTAACGTTTGACTACATTCCTGGCGTGTCGGACCCTACTTCTCGGTGGGAACATTATATGCTTCTATAACGTTATATGCCATAACCTAAGGCAACCGAACATCGCGAATGTAACGTTTTACAACATTCCTCGCTTGTCGGAACCGACTTCTCGGTAGGGATATTGTATACGTCTATAACGTTATATATCCCAACCTAAGTTAACCTATCATCTAGGACGTAATATTTTACAACATTCCTGGCGTGTCGGACCCTACTTCTAGGTGGGAACAGTATATACGTGTATAACGTTATATATCCTGACCAAAGGCAAACTAACATCTCGGATGTAACATTTGACAACAATCCAGGCGTGTCGTACCTACTTCTCGGTGGGAACATTATATGCGTCTATAACGTTGTATATCCGAACCAAAGGCAACCCAACAACTCGGATGTAATATTTGACAACATTCCACGCGTGTCGAACCTACTTCTCGGTGGGAACATTATATGCGTCTATAACGTTATATACCATAACCTAAGGCAACCGAACATCGCGAATGTAACGTTTTACAACATTCCTCGCTTGTCGGAACCGACTTCTCGGTAGGGAACATTGTATACGTCTATAACGTTATATATCCCAACCTAAGTTAACCTATCATCTAGGACGTAATATTTTACAACATTCCTGGCGTGTCGGACCCTACTTCTAGGTGGGAACAGTATATACGTGTATAACGTTATATATCCTGACCAAAGGCAAACTAACATCTCGGATGTAACATTTAACAGCATTCCATGCGTGTCGGACCCTACTTCTCGGTGGGAACATTATATGCGTCTATGACGTTGTATATCCTAACCTAAGGAAACCCAACAACTAGGATGTAGTATTTGACAACATTCCAGGCGTGTCGAACCTACTTCTCGGTGGGAACATTGTATACGTCTATAACGTTATATATACCAACCTAAGTTAACGTATCATCTAGGACGTAATATTTTACAACATTCCTGGCCTGTCGGGCCCTACTTCTAGGTGGGAACAGTATATACGTGTATAACGTTATATATCCTGACCAAAGGCAAAGTAACATCTCGGATGTAACATTTAACAACATTCCAGGCGTGTCGGACCCTACTTCTCGGTGGGAACATTATATCCGTGTATAATGCTGTATATCCTAGAATAAGACAACCTAACAACTTGGATGTATTATTTGACAACATTCCTGGTGAGTCGGACCCTACTTCCCGGGTGGGAATAGTATATACCTCTATAACGTTATATGTCCTAACCTAAGGCAACCTAACATGTCGGATGTAATATTTGACAACATTCCAGGCGTGTCGGACCTACTTCTCGGTGGGAACATTATATGCGTCTATAACGTTATATATCCTAACCTAAGGCAACCTAACACCTCGGATGTAACATTAGACAACATTCCTGGCGAGTTGGTCCCTACTTCACGGTGGGAACATTATATGCGTCTATAACGTTATATATCCAAACCTAACGCAACCTAACACCTCGCATGTAACGTTTGACTACATTCCTGGCGTGTCGGACCCTACTTCTCGGTGGGAACATTATATGCGTCTATAACGTTATATATCCTAACCTAAGGCAACCTAACACCTCGGATGTAACGTTTGACAACATTCCTGGCGTGTCGGACCCTACTTCTAGGTGGGAACAGTATATACGTGTATAACGTTATATAAACTGACCAAAGGCAAACTAACATCTCGGATGTAACATTTAACAACATTCCAGGCGTGTCGGACCCTACTTCTCGGTGGGAACATTATATGTGTGTATAATGCTGTATATCCTAGAATAAGACAACCTAACAACTCGGATGTATTATTTGACAACATTCCTGGCGTGTCGAACCCTACGTCTCAGTGGGAACAGTATATACATCTATAACGATATATATCCTAACCTAAGGCAACCTAACATCTCGGTCTTAATATTTGACAACAATCCATGCGTGTCGGACCTACTTCTCGGTGGGAGCAATATATGCATCTATAACTTTATATATCCTAACCTAAGGCAACCTAACAGCTCGGATGTAACATTTGACAACATTCCTGGCGAGTCGGACCCTACTTCTCGGTGGGAACATTATATGCGTCTATAACGTTATATATCCTATCCTAAGGCAACCTAACACCTCGTATGTAACATTTGACAACATTCCTGGCGAGTCGGACCCTACTTCTCGGTGGGAACATTATATGCATCTATAACGTTATATATTCTAACCTAAGGCAACCGAACATCGCGAATGTAACGTTTTACAACATTCCTCGCTTGTCGGAACCGACTTCTCGGTAGGGAACATTGTATACGTCTATAACGTTATATATCCCAACCTAAGTTAACCTATCATCTAGGACGTAATATTTTACAACATTCCTGGCGTGTCGGACCCTACTTCTAGGTGGGAACAGTATATACGTGTATAACGTTATATATCCTGACCAAAGGCAAACTAACATCTCGGATGTAACATTTAACAGCATTCCATGCGTGTCGGACCCTACTTCTCGGTGGGAACATTATATGCGTCTATGACGTTGTATATCCTAACCTAAGGAAACCCAACAACTAGGATGTAGTATTTGACAACATTCCAGGCGTGTCGAACCTACTTCTCGGTGAGAACATTGTATACGTCTATAACGTTATATATACCAACCTAAGTTAACGTATCATCTAGGACGTAATATTTTACAACATTCCTGGCCTGTCGGACCCTACTTCTAGGTGGGAACAGTATATACGTGTATAACGTTATATATCCTGACCAAAGGCAAACTAACATCTCGGAGGTAACATTTAACAACATTCCAGGCGTGTCGGACCCTACTTCTCGGTGGGAACATTATATGCGTGTATAATGCTGTATATCCTAGAATAAGACAACCTAACAACTCGGATGTATTATTTGACAACATTCCTGGTGAGTCGGACCCTACTTCCCGGGTGGGAATAGTATATACCTCTATAACGTTATATGTCCTAACCTAAGGCAACCTAACATGTCGGATGTAATATTTGACAACATTCCAGGCGTGTCGGACCTACTTCTCGGTGGGAACATTATATGCGTCTATAACGTTATATATCCTAACCTAAGGCAACCTAACACCTCGGATGTAACATTTGACAACATTCCTGGCGAGTTGGTCCCTACTTCACGGTGGGAACATTATATGCGTCTATAACGTTATATATCCAAACCTAACGCAACCTAACACCTCGCATGTAACGTTTGACTACATTCCTGGCGTGTCGGACCCTACTTCTCGGTGGGAACATTATATGCGTCTATAACGTTATATATCCTAACCTAAGGCAACCTAACACCTCGGATGTAACGTTTGACAACATTCCTGGCGTGTCGGACCCTACTTCTAGGTGGGAACAGTATATACGTGTATAACGTTATATAAACTGACCAAAGGCAAACTAACATCTCGGATGTAACATTTAACAACATTCCAGGCGTGTCGGACCCTACTTCTCGGTGGGAACATTATATGCGTGTATAACGCTGTATATCCTAGAATAAGACAACCTAACAACTCGGATGTATTATTTGACAACATTCCTGGTGAGTCGGACCCTACTTCTCGGGTGGGAATAGTATATACCTCTATAACGTTATATGTCCTAACGTAAGGCAACCTAACATCTCGGTCTTAATATTTGACAACAATCCATGCGTGTCGGACCTACTTCTCGGTGGAAACATTATATGCATCTATAACTTTATATATCCTAACCTAAGGCAACCTAACAGCTCGGATGTAACATTTGACAACATTCCTGGCGAATCGGACCCTACTTCTCGGTGGGAACATTATATGCGTCTATAACGTTATATATCCTATCCTAAGGCAACCTAACACCTCGCATGTAACGTTTGACTACATTCCTGGCGTGTCGGACCCTACTTCTCGGTGGGAACATTATATGCTTCTATAACGTTATATGCCATAACCTAAGGCAACCGAACATCGCGAATGTAACGTTTTACAACATTCCTCGCTTGTCGGAACCGACTTCTCGGTAGGGATATTGTATACGTCTATAACGTTATATATCCCAACCTAAGTTAACCTATCATCTAGGACGTAATATTTTACAACATTCCTGGCGTGTCGGACCCTACTTCTAGGTGGGAACAGTATATACGTGTATAACGTTATATATCCTGACCAAAGGCAAACTAACATCTCGGATGTAACATTTGACAACAATCCAGGCGTGTCGTACCTACTTCTCGGTGGGAACATTATATGCGTCTATAACGTTGTATATCCGAACCAAAGGCAACCCAACAACTCGGATGTAATATTTGACAACATTCCACGCGTGTCGAACCTACTTCTCGGTGGGAACATTATATGCGTCTATAACGTTATATACCATAACCTAAGGCAACCGAACATCGCGAATGTAACGTTTTACAACATTCCTCGCTTGTCGGAACCGACTTCTCGGTAGGGAACATTGTATACGTCTATAACGTTATATATCCCAACCTAAGTTAACCTATCATCTAGGACGTAATATTTTACAACATTCCTGGCGTGTCGGACCCTACTTCTAGGTGGGAACAGTATATACGTGTATAACGTTATATATCCTGACCAAAGGCAAACTAACATCTCGGATGTAACATTTAACAGCATTCCATGCGTGTCGGACCCTACTTCTCGGTGGGAACATTATATGCGTCTATGACGTTGTATATCCTAACCTAAGGAAACCCAACAACTAGGATGTAGTATTTGACAACATTCCAGGCGTGTCGAACCTACTTCTCGGTGGGAACATTGTATACGTCTATAACGTTATATATACCAACCTAAGTTAACGTATCATCTAGGACGTAATATTTTACAACATTCCTGGCCTGTCGGACCCTACTTCTAGGTGGGAACAGTATATACGTGTATAACGTTATATATCCTGACCAAAGGCAAACTAACATCTCGGATGTAACATTTAACAACATTCCAGGCGTGTCGGACCCTACTTCTCGGTGGGAACATTATATGCGTGTATAATGCTGTATATCCTAGAATAAGACAACCTAACAACTCGGATGTATTATTTGACAACATTCCTGGTGAGTCGGACCCTACTTCCCGGGTGGGAATAGTATATACCTCTATAACGTTATATGTCCTAACCTAAGGCAACCTAACATGTCGGATGTAATATTTGACAACATTCCAGGCGTGTCGGACCTACTTCTCGGTGGGAACATTATATGCGTCTATAACGTTATATATCCTAACCTAAGGCAACCTAACACCTCGGATGTAACATTTGACAACATTCCTGGCGAGTTGGTCCCTACTTCACGGTGGGAACATTATATGCGTCTATAACGTTATATATCCAAACCTAACGCAACCTAACACCTCGCATGTAACGTTTGACTACATTCCTGGCGTGTCGGACCCTACTTCTCGGTGGGAACATTATATGCGTCTATAACGTTATATATCCTAACCTAAGGCAACCTAACACCTCGGATGTAACGTTTGACAACATTGCTGGCGTGTCGGAACCTACTTCTAGGTGGGAACAGTATATACGTGTATAACGTTATATATCCTGACCAAAGGCAAACTAACATCTCGGAGGTAACATTTAACAACATTCCAGGCGTGTCGGACCCTACTTCTCGGTGGGAACATTATATGCGTGTATAATGCTGTATATCCTAGAATAAGACAACCTAACAACTCGGATGTATTATTTGACAACATTCCTGGTGAGTCGGACCCTACTTCCCGGGTGGGAATAGTATATACCTCTATAACGTTATATGTCCTAACCTAAGGCAACCTAACATGTCGGATGTAATATTTGACAACATTCCAGGCGTGTCGGACCTACTTCTCGGTGGGAACATTATATGCGTCTATAACGTTATATATCCTAACCTAAGGCAACCTAACACCTCGGATGTAACATTTGACAACATTCCTGGCGAGTTGATCCCTACTTCACGGTGGGAACATTATATGCGTCTATAACGTTATATATCCAAACCTAACGCAACCTAACACCTCGCATGTAACGTTTGACTACATTCCTGGCGTGTCGGACCCTACTTCTCGGTGGGAACATTATATGCGTGTATAATGCTGTATATCCTAGAATAAGACAACCTAACAACTCGGATGTATTATTTGACAACATTCCTGGTGAGTCAGACCCTACTTCTCGGGTGGGAATAGTATATACCTCTATAACGTTATATGTCCTAACCTAAGGCAACCTAACATCTCGGTCTTAATATTTGACAACAATCCATGCGTGTCGGACCTACTTCTCGGTGGAAACATTATATGCATCTATAACTTTATATATCCTAACCTAAGGCAACCTAACAGCTCGGATGTAACATTTGACAACATTCCTGGCGAATCGGACCCTACTTCTCGGTGGGAACATTATATGCGTCTATAACGTTATATATCCTATCCTAAGGCAACCTAACACCTCGCATGTAACGTTTGACTACATTCCTGGCGTGTCGGACCCTACTTCTCGGTGGGAACATTATATGCGTCTGTAACGTTGTATATCCTAACCTAAGGCAACCCAACAACTCGGATGTAATATTTGACAACATTCCACGCGTGTCGAACCTACTTCTCGGTGGGAACATTATATGCGTCTATAACGTTATATGCCATAACCTAAGGCAACCGAACATCGCGAATGTAACGTTTTACAACATTCCTCGCTTGTCGGAACCGACTTCTCGGTAGGGAACATTGTATACGTCTATAACGTTATATATCCCAACCTAAGTTAACCTATCATCTAGGACGTAATATTTTACAACATTCCTGGCGTGTCGGACCCTACTTCTAGGTGGGAACAGTATATACGTGTATAACGTTATATATCCTGACCAAAGGCAAACTAACATCTCGGATGTAACATTTAACAGCATTCCATGCGTGTCGGACCCTACTTCTCGGTGGGAACATTATATGCGTCTATGACGTTGTATATCCTAACCTAAGGAAACCCAACAACTAGGATGTAGTATTTGACAACATTCCAGGCGTGTCGAACCTACTTCTCGGTGGGAACATTGTATACGTCTATAACGTTATATATACCAACCTAAGTTAACGTATCATCTAGGACGTAATATTTTACAACATTCCTGGCCTGTCGGACCCTACTTCTAGGTGGGAACAGTATATACGTGTATAACGTTATATATCCTGACCAAAGGCAAACTAACATCTCGGATGTAACATTTAACAACATTCCAGGCGTGTCGGACCCTACTTCTCGGTGGGAACATTATATGCGTGTATAATGCTGTATATCCTAGAATAAGACAACCTAACAACTCGGATGTATTATTTGACAACATTCCTGGTGAGTCGGACCCTACTTCCCGGGTGGGAATAGTATATACCTCTATAACGTTATATGTCCTAACCTAAGGCAACCTAACATGTCGGATGTAATATTTGACAACATTCCAGGCGTGTCGGACCTACTTCTCGGTGGGAACATTATATGCGTCTATAACGTTATATATCCTAACCTAAGGCAACCTAACACCTCGGATGTAACATTTGACAACATTCCTGGCGAGTTGGTCCCTACTTCACGGTGGGAACATTATATGCGTCTATAACGTTATATATCCAAACCTAACGCAACCTAACACCTCGCATGTAACGTTTGACTACATTCCTGGCGTGTCGGACCCTACTTCTCGGTGGGAACATTATATGCGTCTATAACGTTATATATCCTAACCTAAGGCAACCTAACACCTCGGATGTAACGTTTGACAACATTGCTGGCGTGTCGGAACCTACTTCTAGGTGGGAACAGTATATACGTGTATAACGTTATATATCCTGACCAAAGGCAAACTAACATCTCGGAGGTAACATTTAACAACATTCCAGGCGTGTCGGACCCTACTTCTCGGTGGGAACATTATATGCGTGTATAATGCTGTATATCCTAGAATAAGACAACCTAACAACTCGGATGTATTATTTGACAACATTCCTGGTGAGTCGGACCCTACTTCCCGGGTGGGAATAGTATATACCTCTATAACGTTATATGTCCTAACCTAAGGCAACCTAACATGTCGGATGTAATATTTGACAACATTCCAGGCGTGTCGGACCTACTTCTCGGTGGGAACAGTATATACGTGTATAACGTTATATAAACTGACCAAAGGCAAACTAACATCTCGGATGTAACATTTAACAACATTCCAGGCGTGTCGGACCCTACTTCTCGGTGGGAACATTATATGCGTGTATAACGCTGTATATCCTAGAATAAGACAACCTAACAACTCGGATGTATTATTTGACAACATTCCTGGTGAGTCAGACCCTACTTCTCGGGTGGGAATAGTATATACCTCTATAACGTTATATGTCCTAACGTAAGGCAACCTAACATCTCGGTCTTAATATTTGACAACAATCCATGCGTGTCGGACCTACTTCTCGGTGGAAACATTATATGCATCTATAACTTTATATATCCTAACCTAAGGCAACCTAACAGCTCGGATGTAACATTTGACAACATTCCTGGCGAATCGGACCCTACTTCTCGGTGGGAACATTATATGCGTCTATAACGTTATATATCCTATCCTAAGGCAACCTAACACCTCGCATGTAACGCTTGACTACATTCCTGGCGTGTCGAACCCTACTTCTCGGTGGGAACATTATATGCGTCTATAACGTTATATGCCATAACCTAAGGCAACCGAACATCGCGAATGTAACGTTTTACAACATTCCTCGCTTGTCGGAACCGACTTCTCGGTAGGGATATTGTATACGTCTATAACGTTATATATCCCAACCTAAGTTAACCTATCATCTAGGACGTAATATTTTACAACATTCCTGGCGTGTCGGACCCTACTTCTAGGTGGGAACAGTATATACGTGTATAACGTTATATATCCTGACCAAAGGCAAACTAACATCTCGGATGTAACATTTGACAACAATCCAGGCGTGTCGTACCTACTTCTCGGTGGGAACATTATATGCGTCTATGACGTTGTATATCCTAACCTAAGGAAACCCAACAACTAGGATGTAGTATTTGACAACATTCCAGGCGTGTCGAACCTACTTCTCGGTGGGAACATTGTATACGTCTATAACGTTATATATACCAACCTAAGTTAACGTATCATCTAGGTCGTAATATTTTACAACATTCCTGGCCTGTCGGACCCTACTTCTAGGTGGGAACAGTATATACGTGTATAACGTTATATATCCTGACCAAAGGCAAACTAACATCTCGGATGTAACATTTAACAACATTCCAGGCGTGTCGGACCCTACTTCTCGGTGGGAACATTATATGCGTGTATAATGCTGTATATCCTAGAATAAGACAACCTAACAACTCGGATGTATTATTTGACAACATTCCTGGTGAGTCGGACCCTACTTCTCGGGTGGGAATAGTATATACCTCTATAACGTTATATGTCCTAACCTAAGGCAACCTAACATGTCGGATGTAATATTTGACAACATTCCAGGCGTGTCGGACCTACTTCTCGGTGGGAACATTATATGCGTCTATAACGTTATATATCCTTACCTAAGGCAACCTAACACATCGTATGTAACATTTGACAACATTCCAGGCGTGTCGGACCTACTTCTCGGTGGGAACATTATATGCGTCTATAACGTTATATATCCTAACCTAAGGCAACCTAACACCTCGGATGTAACATTAGACAACATTCCTGGCGAGTTGGTCCCTACTTCACGGTGGGAACATTATATGCGTCTATAACGTTATATATCCTAACCTAAAGCAACCTAACACCTCTCATGTAACGTTTGACTACATTCCTGGCGTGTCGGACCCTACTTCTCGGTGGGAACATTATATGCGTCTATAACGTTGTATCACGTTATATAAACTGACCAAAGGCAAACTAACATCTCGGATGTAACATTTAACAACATTCCAGGCGTGTCGGACCCTACTTCTCGGTGGGAACATTATATGCGTGTATAACGCTGTATATCCTAGAATAAGACAACCTAACAACTCGGATGTATTATTTGACAACATTCCTGGTGAGTCAGACCCTACTTCTCGGTTGGGAATAGTATATACCTCTATAACGTTATATGTCCTAACCTAAGGCAACCTAACATCTCGGTCTTAATATTTGACAACAATCCATGCGTGTCGGACCTACTTCTCGGTGGAAACATTATATGCATCTATAACTTTATATATCCTAACCTAAGGCAACCTAACAGCTCGGATGTAACATTTGACAACATTCCTGGCGAATCGGACCCTACTTCTCGGTGGGAACATTATATGCGTCTATAACGTTATATATCCTATCCTAAGGCAACCTAACACCTCGCATGTAACGTTTGACTACATTCCTGGCGTGTCGGACCCTACTTCTCGGTGGGAACATTATATGCGTCTGTAACGTTGTATATCCTAACCTAAGGCAACCCAACAACTCGGATGTAATATTTGACAACATTCCACGCGTGTCGAACCTACTTCTCGGTGGGAACATTATATGCGTCTATAACGTTATATGCCATAACCTAAGGCAACCGAACATCGCGAATGTAACGTTTTACAACATTCCTCGCTTGTCGGAACCGACTTCTCGGTAGGGAACATTGTATACGTCTATAACGTTATATATCCCAACCTAAGTTAACCTATCATCTAGGACGTAATATTTTACAACATTCCTGGCGTGTCGGACCCTACTTCTAGGTGGGAACAGTATATACGTGTATAACGTTATATATCCTGACCAAAGGCAAACTAACATCTCGGATGTAACATTTAACAGCATTACATGCGTGTCGGACCCTACTTCTCGGTGGGAACATTATATGCGTCTATGACGTTGTATATCCTAACCTAAGGAAACCCAACAACTAGGATGTAGTATTTGACAACATTCCAGGCGTGTCGAACCTACTTCTCGGTGGGAACATTGTATACGTCTATAAAGTTATATATCCCAACCTAAGTTAACCTATCATCTAGGACGTAATATTTTACAACATTCCTGGCGTGTCGGATTCTACTTCTACGTGGGAACAGTATATACGTCTATAACGTTATATATCCTAACCTAAGGCAACCTAACATCTCGGATGTAATATTTGACAACAATCCAGGCGTGTCGTACCTACTTCTCGGTGGGAACATTATATGCGTCTATAACGTTGTATATCCGAACCAAAGGCAACCCAACAACTCGGATGTAATATTTGACAACATTCCACGCGTGTCGATCCTACTTCTCGGTGGGAACATTATATGCGTCTATAACGTTATATACCATAACCTAAGGCAACCGAACATCGCGAATGTAACGTTTTACAACATTCCTCGCTTGTCGGAACCGACTTCTCGGTAGGGAACATTGTATACGTCTATAACGTTATATATCCCAACCTAAGTTAACCTATCATCTAGGACGTAATATTTTACAACATTCCTGGCGTGTCGGACCCTACTTCTAGGTGGGAACAGTATATACGTGTATAACGTTATATATCCTGACCAAAGGCAAACTAACATCTCGGATGTAACATTTAACAGCATTCCATGCGTGTCGGACCCTACTTCTCGGTGGGAACATTATATGCGTCTATGACGTTGTATATCCTAACCTAAGGAAACCCAACAACTAGGATGTACTATTTGACAACATTCCAGGCGTGTCGAACCTACTTCTCGGTGGGAACATTGTATACGTCTATAACGTTATATATACCAACCTAAGTTAACGTATCATCTAGGACGTAATATTTTACAACATTCCTGGCCTGTCGGACCCTACTTCCAGGTGGGAACAGTATATACGTGTATAACGTTATATATCCTGACCAAAGGCAAACTAACATCTCGGATGTAACATTTAACAACATTCCAGGCGTGTCGGACCCTACTTCTCGGTGGGAACATTATATGCGTGTATAATGCTGTATATCCTAGAATAAGACAACCTAACAACTCGGATGTATTATTTGACAACATTCCTGGTGAGTCGGACCCTACTTCCCGGGTGGGAATAGTATATACCTCTATAACGTTATATGTCCTAACCTAAGGCAACCTAACATGTCGGATGTAATATTTGACAACATTCCAGGCGTGTCGGACCTACTTCTCGGTGGGAACATTATATGCGTCTATAACGTTATATATCCTAACCTAAGGCAACCTAACACCTCGGATGTAACGTTTGACAACATTCCTGGCGTGTCGGACCCTACTTCTAGGTGGGAACAGTATATACGTGTATAACGTTATATATCCTGACCAAAGGCAAACTAACATCTCGGATGTAACATTTAACAACATTCCATGCGTGTCGGACCCTACTTCTCGGTGGGAACATTATACGCGTCTATGACGTTGTATATCCTAACCTAAGGAAACCCAACAACTAGGATGTAGTATTTGACAACATTCCAGGCGTGTCGAACCTACTTCTCGGTGGGAACATTGTATACGTCTATAACGTTATATATCCTAATCTAAGGTAACCGAACATCTCGGATGTAATATTTGACAACATTCCAGGCGTGTCGGACCCTACTTCTAGGTGGGAACAGTATATACGTGTATAACGTTATATATCCTGACCAAAGGCAAACTAACATCTCGGATGTAACATTTAACAACATTCCAGTCGTGTCGGACCCTACTTCTCGGGTGGGAATAGTATATACCTCTATAACGTTATATGTCCTAACCTAAGGCAACCTAACATGTCGGATGTAATGTTTGACAACATTCCAGGCGTGTCGGACCCTACTTCTCGGTGGGAACATTATATGCCTCTATAACGATGTATATCCTAACCTAAGGCAACCCAATAACTCGGATGTAATATTTTACAACATTACAGGCGTGTCGGACCTACTTCTCGGAAGGAACATTATATGCTTCTATAACGCTGTATATCCTAGAATAAGGGAACCTAACAACTCGGATGTAACATTTTTCAACATTCCTGGCGTGTCGAATCCTACTTCTCGGTGGGAACATTGTATACGTCTATAACGTTATATATCCCAACCTAAGTTAACCTATCATCTAGGACGTAATATTTTACAACATTCCTGGCGTGTCGGACCCTACTTCTAGGTGGGAACAGTATATACGTGTATAACGTTATATATCCTGACCAAAGGCAAACTAACATCTCGGATGTAACATTTAACAGCATTCCATGCGTGTCGGACCCTACTTCTCGGTGGGAACATTATATGCGTCTATGACGTTGTATATCCTAACCTAAGGAAACCCAACAACTAGGATGTAGTATTTGACAACATTCCAGGCGTGTCGAACCTACTTCTCGGTGGGAACATTGTATACGTCTATAACGTTATATATACCAACCTAAGTTAACGTATCATCTAGGACGTAATATTTTACAACATTCCTGGCCTGTCGGACCCTACTTCTAGGTGGGAACAGTATATACGTGTATAACGTTATATATCCTGACCAAAGGCAAACTAACATCTCGGATGTAACATTTAACAACATTCCAGGCGTGTCGGATCCTACTTCTCGGTGGGAACATTATATGCGTGTATAATGCTGTATATCCTAGAATAAGACAACCTAACAACTCGGATGTATTATTTGACAACATTCCTGGTGAGTCGGACCCTACTTCTCGGGTGGGAATAGTATATACCTCTATAACGTTATATGTCCTAACCTAAGGCAACCTAACATGTCGGATGTAATATTTGACAACATTCCAGGCGTGTCGGACCTACTTCTCGGTGGGAACATTATATGCGTCTATAACGTTATATATCCTTACCTAAGGCAACCTAACACATCGTATGTAACATTTGACAACATTCCAGGCGTGTCGGACCTACTTCTCGGTGGGAACATTATATGCGTCTATAACGTTATATATCCTAACCTAAGGCAACCTAACACCTCGGATGTAACATTAGACAACATTCCTGGCGAGTTGGTCCCTACTTCACGGTGGGAACATTATATGCGTCTATAACGTTATATATCCTAACCTAAAGCAACCTAACACCTCGCATGTAACGTTTGACTACATTCCTGGCGTCTCGGACCCTACTTCTCGGTGGGAACATTATATGCGTCTATAACGTTGTATCACGTTATATAAACTGACCAAAGGCAAACTAACATCTCGGATGTAACATTTAACAACATTCCAGGCGTGTCGGACCCTACTTCTCGGTGGGAACATTATATGTGTTTATAATGCTGTATATCCTAGAATAAGACAACCTAACAACTCGGATGTATTATTTGACAACATTCCTGGCGTGTCGAACCCTACGTCTCAGTGGGAACAGTATATACATCTATAACGATACATATCCTAACCTAAGGCAACCTAACATCTCGGTCTTAATATTTGACAACAATCCATGCGTGTCGGACCTACTTCTCGGTGGGAACAATATATGCATCTATAACTTTATATATCCTAACCTAAGGCAACCTAACAGCTCGGATGTAACATTTGACAACATTCCTGGCGAGTCGGACCCTACTTCTCGGTGGGAACATTATATGCGTCTATAACGTTATATATCCTATCCTAAGGCAACCTAACACCTCGTATGTAACATTTGACAACATTCCTGGCGAGTCGGACCCTACTTCTCGGTGGGAACATTATATGCATCTATAACGTTATATATCCTAACCTAAGGCAACCTAACATCGCGAATGTAACGTTTTACAACATTCCTGGCTTGTTGGAACCGACTTCCCGGTGGGAACATTGTATACGTCTATAAAGTTATATATCCCAACCTAAGTTAACCTATCATCTAGGACGTAATATTTTACAACATTCCTGGCGTGTCGGACCCTACTTCTAGGTGGGAACAGTATATACGTGTATAACGTTATATATCCTGACCAAAGGCAAACTAACATCTCGGATGTAACATTTAACAGCATTCCATGCGTGTCGGACCCTACTTCTCGGTGGGAACATTATATGCGTCTATGACGCTGTATATCCTAACCTAAGGAAACCCAACAACTAGGATGTAGTATTTGACAACATTCCAGGCGTGTCGAACCTACTTCTCGGTGGGAACATTGTATACGTCTATAACGTTATATATACCAACCTAAGTTAACGTATCATCTAGGACGTAATATTTTACAACATTCCTGGCCTGTCGGACCCTACTTCCAGGTGGGAACAGTATATACGTGTATAACGTTATATATCCTGACCAAAGGCAAACTAACATCTCGGATGTAACATTTAACAACATTCCAGGCGTGTCGGACCCTACTTCTCGGTGGGAACATTATATGCGTGTATAATGCTGTATATCCTAGAATAAGACAACCTAACAACTCGGATGTATTATTTGACAACATTCCTGGTGAGTCGGACCCTACTTCCCGGGTGGGAATAGTATATACCTCTATAACGTTATATGTCCTAACCTAAGGCAACCTAACATGTCGGATGTAATATTTGACAACATTCCAGGCGTGTCGGACCTACTTCTCGGTGGGAACATTATATGCGTCTATAACGTTATATATCCTAACCTAAGGCAACCTAACACCTCGGATGTAACGTTTGACAACATTCCTGGCGTGTCGGACCCTACTTCTAGGTGGGAACAGTATATACGTGTATAACGTTATATATCCTGACCAAAGGCAAACTAACATCTCGGATGTAACATTTAACAACATTCCATGCGTGTCGGACCCTACTTCTCGGTGGGAACATTATACGCGTCTATGACGTTGTATATCCTAACCTAAGGAAACCCAACAACTAGGATGTAGTATTTGACAACATTCCAGGCGTGTCGAACCTACTTCTCGGTGGGAACATTGTATACGTCTATAACGTTATATATCCTAATCTAAGGTGACCGAACATCTCGGATGTAATATTTGACAACATTCCAGGCGTGTCGGACCCTACTTCTAGGTGGGAACAGTATATACGTGTATAACGTTATATATCCTGACCAAAGGCAAACTAACATCTCGGATGTAACATCTAACAACATTCCAGTCGTGTCGGACCCTACTTCTCGGGTGGGAATAGTATATACCTCTATAACGTTATATGTCCTAACCTAAGGCAACCTAACATGTCGGATGTAATATTTGACAAAATTCCAGGCGTGTCGGACCCTACTTCTCGGTGGGAACATTATATGCCTCTATAACGATGTATATCCTAACCTAAGGCAACCCAATAACTCGGATGTAATATTTTACAACATTAGAGGCGTGTCGGACCTACTTCTCGGAAGGAACATTATATGCTTCTATAACGCTGTATATCCTAGAATAAGGGAACCTAACAACTCGGATGTAACATTTTTCAACATTCCTGGCGTGTCGAATCCTACTTCTCGGTGGGAACAGTATATACGTCTATAACGTTATATATCCTAATCTAAGGTAACCGAACATCTCGGATGTAATATTTGACAACATTCCAGGCGTGTCGTATCTACTTTTCGGTGGGAACATCATATATGCGTCTATAACACTGTATATCGTAAAATAAGGCAACCCAACAACTAGGATGTAGTATTTGACAACATTCCAGGCGTGTCGGACCCTACTTCCCGGTGGAAATTTTATATGCGTCTATAACGTTGCATATTCTAAAATAAGGCAATCTAACATATCGAATGTAACATTTGACAACATTCTTGGGGAGTCGGACCCTACTCCTCGGTGGGAACATTATATGCGTCTATAACGATATATATACTAACCTAAGGCAACCTAACACCTCGTATGTAACATTTGACAACATTCCTGGCGAGTCGGACCCTACTTCTCCGTGGGAACATTATATGCATCTATAACGTTATATATCCTAACCTAAGGCAACCTAACATCGCGAATGTAACGTTTTACAACATTCCTGGCTTGTTGCAATCGACTTCCCGATCGGAACATTGTATACGTCTATAACGTTACATATCCCAACCTAAGTTAACCTATCATCTAGGACGTAATATTTTACAACATTCCTGGCGTATCGGACCCTACTTCTAGGTGGGAACAGTATATAGGTGTATAACGTTATATATCCTGACCAAAGGCAAACTAACATCTCGGATGTAACATTTAACAACATTCCAGGCGTGTCGGACCCTACTTCTCGGTGGGAACATTATATGCGTGTATAATGCTGTATATCCTAGAATAAGACAACCTAACAACTCGGATGTATTATTTGACAACATTCCTGGTGAGTCGGACCCTACTTCCCGGGTGGGAATAGTATATACCTCTATAACGTTATATGTCCTAACCTAAGGCAACCTAACATGTCGGATGTAATATTTGACAACATTCCAGGCGTGTCGGACCTACTTCTCGGTGGGAACATTATATGCGTCTATAACGTTATATATCCTAACCTAAGGCAACCTAACACCTCGGATGTAACGTTTGACAACATTCCTGGCGTGTCGGACCCTACTTCTAGGTGGGAACAGTATATACGTGTATAACGTTATATATCCTGACCAAAGGCAAACTAACATCTCGGATGTAACATTTAACAACATTCCATGCGTGTCGGACCCTACTTCTCGGTGGGAACATTATACGCGTCTATGACGTTGTATATCCTAACCTAAGGAAACCCAACAACTAGGATGTAGTATTTGACAACATTCCAGGCGTGTCGAACCTACTTCTCGGTGGGAACATTGTATACGTCTATAACGTTATATATCCTAATCTAAGGTGACCGAACATCTCGGATGTAATATTTGACAACATTCCAGGCGTGTCGGACCCTACTTCTAGGTGGGAACAGTATATACGTGTATAACGTTATATATCCTGACCAAAGGCAAACTAACATCTCGGATGTAACATTTAACAACATTCCAGTCGTGTCGGACCCTACTTCTCGGGTGGGAATAGTATATACCTCTATAACGTTATATGTCCTAACCTAAGGCAACCTAACATGTCGGATGTAATATTTGACAAAATTCCAGGCGTGTCGGACCCTACTTCTCGGTGGGAACATTATATGCCTCTATAACGATGTATATCCTAACCTAAGGCAACCCAATAACTCGGATGTAATATTTTACAACATTAGAGGCGTGTCGGACCTACTTCTCGGAAGGAACATTATATGCTTCTATAACGCTGTATATCCTAGAATAAGGGAACCTAACAACTCGGATGTAACATTTTTCAACATTCCTGGCGTGTCGAATCCTACTTCTCGGTGGGAACAGTATATACGTCTATAACGTTATATATCCTAATCTAAGGTAACCGAACATCTCGGATGTAATATTTGACAACATTCCAGGCGTGTCGTATCTACTTTTCGGTGGGAACATCATATATGCGTCTATAACACTGTATATCGTAAAATAAGGCAACCCAACAACTAGGATGTAGTATTTGACAACATTCCAGGCGTGTCGGACCCTACTTCCCGGTGGAAATATTATATGCGTCTATAACGTTGCATATTCTAAAATAAGGCAATCTAACATATCGAATGTAACATTTGACAACATTCTTGGGGAGTCGGACCCTACTCCTCGGTGGGAACATTATATGCGTCTATAACGATATATATACTAACCTAAGGCAACCTAACACCTCGTATGTAACATTTGACAACATTCCTGGCGAGTCGGACCCTACTTCTCCGTGGGAACATTATATGCATCTATAACGTTATATATCCTAACCTAAGGCAACCTAACATCGCGAATGTAACGTTTTACAACATTCCTGGCTTGTTGCAATCGACTTCCCGATCGGAACATTGTATACGTCTATAACGTTACATATCCCAACCTAAGTTAACCTATCATCTAGGACGTAATATTTTACAACATTCCTGGCGTATCGGACCCTACTTCTAGGTGGGAACAGTATATAGGTGTATAACGTTATATATCCTGACCAAAGGCAAACTAACATCTCGGATGTAACATTTAACAACATTCCAGGCGTGTCGGACCCTACTTCTCGGTGGGAACATTATATGCGTGTATAATGCTGTATATCCTAGAATAAGACAACCTAACAACTCGGATGTATTATTTGACAACATTCCTGGTGAGTTGGACCCTACTTCTCGGTTGGGAATAGTATATACCTCTATAACGTTATATGTCCTAACCTAAGGCAACCTAACATGTCGGATGTAATATTTGACAACATTCCAGGCGTGTCGGACCCTACTTCTCGGTGGGAACATTATATGCCTCTATAACGATGTATATCCTAACCTAAGGCAACCCAATAACTCGGATGTAATATTTTACAACATTACAGGCGTGTCGGACCTACTTCTCGGAAGGAACATTATATGCTTCTATAACGCTGTATATCCTAGAATAAGGGAACCTAACAACTCGGATGTAACATTTTTCAACATTCCTGGCGTGTCGTATCTACTTTTCGGTGGGAACATCATATATGCGTCTATAACACTGTATATCGTAAAATAAGGCAACCCAACAACTAGGATGTAGTATTTGACAACATTCCAGGCGTGTCGGACCCTACTTCCCGGTGGAAATATTATATGCGTCTATAACGTTGCATATTCTAAAATAAGGCAATCTAACATATCGAATGTAACATTTGACAACATTCCTGGCGTGTCGGACCATACGTCTCAGTGGGAACAGTATATACCTCTATAACGATATATATCCTAACCTAAGGCAACCTAAGATCTCGGTCTTAATATTTGACAACAATCCATGCGTGTCGGACCTACTTCTCGGTGGGAACATTATATGCATCTATAACTTTATATATCCTAACCTAAGGCAACCTAACACCTCGAATGTAACATTTGACAACATTCTTGGCGAGTCGGACCCTACTACTCGGTGGGAACATTATATGCGTCTATAACGTTATATATACTAACCTAAGGCAACCTAACACCTCGTATGTAACATTTGACAACATTCCTGGCGAGTCGGACCCTACTTCTCCGTGGGAACATTATATGCATCTATAACGTTATATATCCTAACCTAAGGCAACCTAACATCGCGAATGTAACGTTTTACAACATTCCTGGCTTGTTGCAATCGACTTCCCGATCGGAACATTGTATACGTCTATAACGTTATATATCCCAACCTAAGTTAACCTATCATCTAGGACGTAATATTTTACAACATTCCTGGCGTATCGGACCCTACTTCTAGGTGGGAACAGTATATACGTGTATAACGTTATATATCCTAACCAAAGGCAAACTAACATCTCGGATGTAACATTTAACAACATTCCAGGCGTGTCGGACCCTACTTCTCGGTGGGAACATTATATGCGTGTATAACGCTGTATATCCTAGAATACGGCAACCTAACAATTCGGATGTATTATTTGACAACATTCCTGGTGATTCGGACCCTACTTCTCGGGTGGGAATAGTATATACCTCTATAACGTTATATGTCCTAACCTAAGGCAACCTAACATGTCGGATGTAATATTTGACAACATTCCAGGCGTGTCGGACCTACTTCTCGGTGGGAACATTATATGCGTCTATAACGTTATATATCCTAACCTAAGGCAACCTAACACCTCGGATGTAACATTTGACAACATTCCTGGCGTGTCGGACCCTACTTCTCGGTGGGAACATTATATGCATCTATAACTTTATATATGCGAACCTAAGTTAACCTAACATCTAGGAAGTAATATTTTACGACATTCCTGGCGTGTCGGACCCTACTTCTATGTGGGTGCAGTATATACGTCTATAACGTTATATATCCTAACCTAAGGCAACCTAACATCTCGGATGTAATATTTAACAACATTCCAGGCGTGTCGGACCCTACTTCCCGGTGGAAATATTATATGCGTCTATATCGTTGCATATCCTGAAATAAGGCAACCTAACATATCGAATGTAACATTTGACAAAATTCTTGGCGTGTCGGACCCTACGTCTCAGTGGGAACAGTATATACCTCTATAACGTTATATATCCTAACCTAAGGCAACCTAACATCTCGGTCTTAATATTTGACAACAATCCAGGCGTGTCGTACGTACTTCTCGGTGGGAACATTATATGCATCTATAACGTTATATATCCTAACCTAAGGCAACCTAACACCTCGGATGTAACATTTGACAACATTCCTGGCGAGTCGGACCCTACTTCTAGGTGGGAACAGTATATACGTGTATAACGTTATATATCCTGACCAAAGGCAAACTAACATTTCGGATGTAACATTTAATAACATTCCAGGCGTGTCGGACCCTACTTCTCGGTGGGAACATTATATGCGTGTATAACGCTGTATATCCTAGAATAAGGCAACCTAACAATTCGGATGTATTATTTGACAACATTCCTGGTGATTCGGACCCTACTTCTCGGGTGGGAATAGTATATACCTCTATAACGTTATATGTCCTAACCTAAGGCAACCTAACATGTCGGATGTAATATTTGACAACATTCCAGGCGTGTCGGACCTACTTCTCGGTGGGAACATTATATGCGTCTATAACGTTATATATCCTAACCTAAGGCAACCTAACACCTCGGATGTAACATTTGACAACATTCCTGGCGAGTTGGTCCCAACTTCACGGTGGGAACATTATATGCGTCTATAACGTTATATATACTAACCTAAGGCAACCTAACACCTCGTATGTAACATTTGACAACATTCCTGGCGAGTTGGTCCCTACTTCACGGTGGGAACATTATATGCGTCTATAACGTTATATATCCTAACCTAACGCAACCTAACACCTCGCATGTAACGTTTGACTACATTCCTAGCGTGTCGGACCCTACTTCTCGGTGGGAACATTATATGCGTCTATAACGTTATATATGCTAACCTAAGGCAACCTAACACCTCGGATGTAACGTTTGACAACATTCCTGGCGTGTCGGACCCTACTTCTAGGTGGGAACAATATATACGTGTATAACGTTATATAAACTGACCAAAGGCAAACTAACACCTCGTATGTAACATTTGACAACATTCCGGGTGTGTCGGACCCTACTTCTCGGTGGGAACATTATATGCCTCTATAACGATGTATATCCTAACCTAAGGCAACCCAATAACTCGGATGTAATATTTTACAACATTACAGGCGTGTCGGACCTACTTCTCGGAAGGAACATTATATGCTTCTATAACGCTGTATATCCTAGAATAAGGGAACCTAACAACTCGGATGTAACATTTTTCAACATTCCTGGCGTGTCGTATCTACTTTTCGGTGGGAACATCATATATGCGTCTATAACACTGTATATCGTAAAATAAGGCAACCCAACAACTAGGATGTAGTATTTGACAACATTCCAGGCGTGTCGGACCCTACTTCCCGGTGGAAATATTATATGCGTCTATAACGTTGCATATTCTAAAATAAGGCAATCTAACATATCGAATGTAACATTTGACAACATTCCTGGCGTGTCGGACCATACGTCTCAGTGGGAACAGTATATACCTCTATAACGATATATATCCTAACCTAAGGCAACCTAAGATCTCGGTCTTAATATTTGACAACAATCCATGCGTGTCGGACCTACTTCTCGGTGGGAACAT
The DNA here is from genome assembly GCA_963969225.1 of Xylocopa violacea. Taxonomy (NCBI): domain Eukaryota; kingdom Metazoa; phylum Arthropoda; class Insecta; order Hymenoptera; family Apidae; genus Xylocopa; species Xylocopa violacea. Next base: position 4,849,787 of record CAXAJV010000835.1, read on the forward strand.
TATATGCATCTATAACTTTATATATCCTAACCTAAGGCAACCTAACACCTCGAATGTAACATTTGACAACATTCTTGGCGAGTCGGACCCTACTACTCGGTGGGAACATTATATGCGTCTATAACGTTATATATGCTAACCTAAGGCAACCTAACACCTCGGATGTAACGTTTGACAACATTCCTGGCGTGTCGGACCCTACTTCTAGGTGGGAACAATATATACGTGTATAACGTTATATAAACTGACCAAAGGCAAACTAACACCTCGTATGTAACATTTGACAACATTCCGGGTGTGTCGGACCCTACTTCTCGGTGGGAACATTATATGCCTCTATTACGATGTATATCCTAACCTAAGGCAACCCAATAACTCGGATGTAATATTTTACAACATTACAGGCGTGTCGGACCTACTTCTCGGAAGGAACATTATATGCTTCTATAACGCTGTATATCCTAGAATAAGGGAACCTAACAACTCGGATGTAACATTTTTCAACATTCCTGGCGTGTCGAATCCTACTTCTCGGTGGGAACAGTATATACGTCTATAACGTTATATATCCTAATCTAAGGTAACCGAACATCTCGGATGTAATATTTGACAACATTCCAGGCGTGTCGGATCTACTTTTCGGTGGGAACATCATATATGCGTCTATAACACTGTATATCGTAAAATAAGGCAACCCAACAACTAGGATGTAGTATTTGACAACATTCCAGGCGTGTCGGACCCTACTTCCCGGTGGAAATATTATATGCGTCTATAACGTTGCATATTCTAAAATAAGGCAACCTAACATATCGAATGTAACATTTGACAACATTCCTGGCGTGTCGGACCCTACGTCTCAGTGGGAACAGTATATACCTCTATAACGATATATATCCTAACCTAAGGCAACCTAAGATCTCGGTCTTAATATTTGACAACAATCCATGCGTGTCGGACCTACTACTCGGTGGGAACATTATATGCATCTATAACTTTATATATCCTAACCTAAGGCAACCTAACACCTCGGATGTAACATTTGACAACATTCCTGGCGAGTCGGACCCTACTTCTCGGTGGGAACATTATATGCGTCTATAACGTTATATATCCTAACCTAAGGCAACCTAACACCTCGTATGTAACATTTGACAACATTCCTGGCGAGTTGGTCCCTACTTCACGGTGGGAACATTATATGCGTCTATAACGTTATATATCCTAACCTAACGCAACCTAACACCTCGCATGTAACGTTTGACAACATTCCTGGCGTGTCGGACACTACTCCTCGGTGGGAACATTATATGCGTCTATAACGTTATATATCCTAACCTAAGGCAACCTAACACCTCGGATGTAACGTTTGACAACATTCCTGGCGTGTGGGACCCTACTTCTAGGTGGGAACAGTATATACGTGTATAACGTTATATAAACTGACCAAAGGCAAACTAACATCTCGGATGTAACATTTAACAACATTCCAGGCGTGTCGGACACTACTTCTCGGAGGGAACATTATATGCGTGTATAACGCTGTATATCCTAGAATAAGGCAACCTAACACCTCGGATGTAACATTTGACAACATTCCTGGCGAGTCGGACCCTACTTCTCGGTGGGAACATTATATGCGTCTATAACGTTATATATCCTAACCTAAGGCAACCTAACACCTCGTATGTAACATTTGACAACATTCCTGGCGAGTCGGACCCTACTTCTCGGTGGGAACATTATATGCATCTATAACGTTATATATCCTAACTTAAGGCAACATAACATCGCGAATGTAACGTTTTACAACATTCCTGGCTTGTTGGAACCGACGTCCCGGTGGGAACATTGTATACGTCTATAACGTTATATATCCCAACCTAAGTTAACCTATCATCTAGGACGTAATATTTTACAACATTCCTGGCGTGTCGGACCCTGCTTCTAGGTGGGAACAGTATATACGTGTATAACGTTATATATCCTGACCAAAGGCAAACTAACATCTCGGATGTAACATTTAACAACATTCCATGCGTGTCGGACCCTACTTCTCGGTGGGAACATTGTATGAGTCTATAACGTTATATATCCTAACCTAAGGCAACCTAACACCTCGGATGTAACGTTTGACAACATTCCTGGCGTGTCGGACCCTACTTCTCGGTGGGAACATTATATGCGTCTATAACGTTATATATCCTAACCTAAGGCAACCTAACACCTCGGATGTAACGTTTGACAACATTCCTGGCGTGTCGGACCCTACTTCTAGGTGGGAACAGTATATACGTGTATAACGTTATATAAACTGACCAAGGGCAAACTAACATCTCGGATGTAACATTTAACAACATTCCAGGCGTGTCGGACACTACTTCTCGGAGGGAACATTATATGCGTGTATAACGCTGTATATCCTAGAATAAGGCAACCTAACAACTCGGATGTATTATTTGACAACATTCCTGGCGAGTCGGTCCCTACTTCACGGTGGGAACATTATATGCGTCTATAACGTTATATATCCTAACCTAAGGCAACCTAACACCTCGTATGTAACATTTGACAACATTCCTGGCGAGTCGGACCCTACTTCTCCGTGGGAACATTATATGCATCTATAACGTTATATATCCTAACCTAAGGCAACCTAACATCGCGAATGTAACGTTTTACAACATTCCTGGCTTGTTGGAATCGACTTCCCGATCGGAACATTGTATACGTCTATAACGTTATATATCCCAACCTAAGTTAACCTATCATCTAGGACGTAATATTTTACAACATTCCTGGCGTGTCGGACTCTACTTCTAGGTGGGAACAGTATATACGTCTATAACGTTATATATCCTAACCTAAGGCAACCTAACATCTCGGATGTAATATTTGACAACAATCCAGGCGTGTCGTACCTACTTCTCGGTGGGAACATTATATGCATCTATAACGTTATATATCCTAACTTAAGGCAACATAACATCGCGAATGTAACGTTTTACAACATTCCTGGCTTGTTGGAACCGACTTCCCGGTGGGAACATTGTATACGTCTATAACGTTATATATCCCAACCTAAGGCAACCTAACACCTCGTATGTAACATTTGACAACATTCCAGGTGTGTCGGACCCTACTTCTCGGTGGGAACATTGTATGCCTCTATAACGATGTATATCCTAACCTAAGGCAACCCAACAACTCGGATGTAATATTTTACAACATTACAGGCGTGTCGGACCTACTTCTCGGTAGGAACATTATATGCTTCTATAACGCTGTATATCCTAGAATAAGGGAACCTAACAACTCGGATGTAACATTTTTCAACATTCCTGGCGTGTCGGATCCTACTTCTCGGTGGGAACAGTATTTACGTCTATAACGATATATATCCTAACTTAAGGCAACCTGACATCTCGGATGTAATATTTGACAACATTCCAGACGTGTCGGACCTACTTCTCGGTGGGAACATTATATGCGTCTATAACGTTATATACCCTAACCTAATGCAACCGAACATCGCGAGTGTAACGTTTTACAACATTCCTGGCGTGTCGGACCCTACTTCTAGGTGGGAACAGTATATACGTGTATAACGTTATATATCCTGACCAAAGGCAAACTAACATCTCGGATGTAACATTTAACAAGATTCCAGGCGTGTCGGACGCTACTTCTCGGTGGGAACATTATATGCGTGTATAACGCTGTATATCCTAGAATAAGACAACCTAACAACTCGGATGTAACATTTGACAACATTCCTGGCGTGTCGGACCCTACGTCTCAGTGGGAACAGTATATACCTCTATAACGATATATATCCTAACCTAAGGCAACCTAACATCTCGGTCTTAATATTTGACAACAATCCATGCGTGTCGGACCTACTTCTCGGTGGGAACATTGTATACGTCTATAACGTTATATATACCAACCTAAGGTAACCTATCATCTAGGACGTAATATTTTACAACATTCCTGGCGTGTCGGACCCTACTTCTAGGTGGGAACAGTATATACGTGTATAACGTTATATATCCTGACCAAAGGCAAACTAACATCTCGGATGTAACATTTAACAACATTCCAAGCGTGTCGGACCCTACTTCTCGGTGGGAACATTATATGCGTGTATAACGCTGTATATCCTAGAATAAGGCAACCTAACAATTCGGATGTATTATTTGACAACATTCCTGGTGATTCGGACCCTACTTCTCGGGTGGGAATAGTATATACCTCTATAACGTTATATGTCCTAACCTAAGGCAACCTAACATGTCGGATGTAATATTTGACAACATTCCAGGCGTGTCGGACCTACTTCTCGGTGGGAACATTATATGCGTCTATAACGTTATATATCCTAACCTAAGGCAACCTAACACCTCGGATGTAACATTTGACAACATTCCTGGCGTGTCGGACCCTACTTCTCGGTGGGAACATTATATGCATCTATAACTTTATATATGCGAACCTAAGTTAACCTATCATCTAGGACGTAATATTTTACGACATTCAAGCGTGTCGGACCCTACTTCTATGTGGGTGCAGTATATACGTCTATAACGTTATATATCCTAACCTAAGGCAACCTAACATCTCGGATGTAATATTTGACAACATTCCAGGCGTGTCGGACCCTACTTCCCGGTGGAAATATTATATGCGTCTATAACGTTGCATACTCTAAAATAAGGCAACCTAACATATCGAATGTAACATTTGACAACATTCCTGGCGTGTCGGACCCTACGTCTCAGTGGGAACAGTATATACCTCTATAACGATATATATCCTAACCTAAGGCAACCTAAGATCTCGGTCTTAATATTTGACAACAATCCATGCGTGTCGGACCTACTACTCGGTGGGAACATTATATGCATCTATGACTTTATATATCCTAACCTAAGGCAACCTAACACCTTGGATGTAACATTTGACAACATTCCTGGCGAGTCGGACCCTACTTCTCGGTGGGAACATTATATGCGTCTATAACGTTATATATCCTAACCTAAGGCCACCTAACACCTCGTATGTAACATTTGACAACATTCCAGGTGTGTCGGACCCTACTTCTCGGTGGGAACATTATATGCCTCTATAACGATGTATATTCTAACCTAAGGCAACCTAACAACTCGGATGTAACATTTTTCAACATTCCTGGCGTGTCGGATCCTACTTCTCGGTGGGAACAGTATATACGTCTATAACGTTATATATCCTAACCTAAGGCAACCGAACATCTCGGATGTAATATTTGACAACATTCCAGGCGTGTCGGATCTACTTTTCGGTGGGAACATCATATATGCGTCTATAACACCGTATATCGTAAAATAAGGCAACCCAACAACTAGGATGTAGTATTTGACAACATTCCAGGCGTGTCGGACCCTACTTCCCGGTGGAAATATTATATGCGTCTATAACGTTGCGTACCCTAAAATAAGGCAACCTAACATCTCGAATGTAACATTTGACAACATTCCTGGCGTGTCGGACACTACGTCTCAGTGGGAACAGTATATACCTCTATAACGTTATATATCCTAACCTAAGGCAACCTAACATCTCGGTCTTAATATTTGACAACAATCCAGGCGTGTTGGACCTACTTCTCGGTGGGAACATTATATGCATCTATAGCGTTATATACCCTAACCTAAGGCAACCTAACACCTCGGATGTAACATTTGACAACATTCCTGGCGAGTCGGACCCTACGTCTCGGTGGGAACATTATATGCGTCTATATCGTTATATATCCTAACCTAAGGCAACCTAGCACCTCGGATGTAACATTTGACAACATTCCAGGTGTGTCGGACCCTACTTCTCGGTGGGAACATTATATGCGTCTATAACGTTGTATATCCTAACCTAAGGCAACCCAACAACTCGGATGTAATATTTGACAACGTTCCAGGCGTGTCGTCGCCTGCTTCTCGATGGGGACATTATATACGTCTATAACGTTGTATATCCTAACCTAACGCAACCTAACATCTCGGATGTAATATTTTACATCATTCCTGGCATGTCGGTCCCTATATCTCGGTGGGGACATAATATACGTCTATAACGTTGTATATCCTAACCTAACGCAACCCAACATCTGGGCTGTAATATTTTACAACATTCCTCGCGTGTCGTCGCCTACTTCTGGATGGGGTCATTATATACATCTATAACGTTGTATATCCTAACCTAAGGGAATCTAACATCTCGGGTGTACTATTTTACAACATTCCTGACGCGTCGGCCCCTATTTTTCGGTGGGAACATTGTATACGTCTATAACGATATATATCCTAGCCTAAGGCAACCTAACATCTTGGATGTAATATTTTACATCATTCTGCCGTGTCGCCGCCTGCTTCTCCATGGGGACATTATGTATGTCTATAACGTTGTATATCCTAACCCAACGCAACCTAACATCTGGGATGTAATATTTTACAACATTCCTGGCATGTCGGTCCCTATATCTCGGTGGGGACATAATATACGTCTATAACGTTGTATATCCTAACCTAACGCAACCTAACATCTGGGCTGTAATATTTTACAACATTCCTCGCGTGTCGTCGCCTACTTCTGGATGGGGTCATTATATACATCTATAACGTTGTATATCCTAACCTAAGGGAACCTAACATCTCGGGTGTACTATTTTACAACATTCCTGACGCGTCGGCCCCTATTTTTCGGTGGGAACATTGTATACGTCTATAACGATATATATCCTAGCCTAAGGCAACCTAACATCTTGGATGTAATATTTTACATCATTCCTGGCGTGTCGTCGCCTGCTTCTCGATGGGGACATAATATACGTCTATAACGTTGTATATCCTAACCTAACGCAACCTAACATCTGGGATGTAATATTTTACAACATTCCTGGCGTGTCGTCGCCTGCTTCTCGATGGGGACATAATATACGTCTATAACGTTGTATATCCTAACCCAACGCAACCTAACATCTGGGATGTAATATTTTACAACATTCCTGGCGTGTCGTCGCCTACTTCTGGATGGGGTCTTTATATACATCTATAACGTTGTAGATCCTAACCTAACGCAACCTAACATCTCGGATGTAATATTTTACAACATTCCTAGATTGTCGGACCCTAAATCACGGTGGAAACATACTATACGTCTATAACGTTGTATATCCTAACCTAAGGGAACCTAAAATCTCGGGTGTAATATTTTACAACATTCCTAACGCGTCGGTCCCTATTTTTCGGTGGGAACATTGTATACGTCTATAACGATATATATCCTAGCCTAAGGCAACCTAACATCTCGGATGTAATATTTTACATCATTCTGGCGTGTCGTCGCCTGCTTCTCCATGCGGACATTATATACGTCTCTAACGTTGTATATCCTAACCTAACGCAACCTAACATCTGGGATGTAATATTTTACAACATTCCTGGCGTGTCGTCGCCTGCTTCTCGATGGGGACATAATATACGTCTATAACGTTGTATATCCTAACCCAACGCAACCTAACATCTGGGATGTAATATTTTACAACATTCCTGGCGTGTCGTCGCCTACTTCTGGATGGGGTCTTTATATACATCTATAACGTTGTAGATCCTAACCTAACGCAACCTAACATCTCGGATGTAATATTTTACAACATTCCTAGATTGTCGGACCCTAAATCACGGTGGAAACATACTATACGTCTATAACGTTGTATATCCTAACCTAAGGGAACCTAAAATCTCGGGTGTAATATTTTACAACATTCCTGACGCGTCGGCCCCTATTTTTCGGTGGGAACATTGTATACGTCTATAACGATATATATCCTAGCCTAAGGCAACCTTACATCTCGGATGTAATATTTTACATCATTCTGGCGTGTCGTGGCCTGCTTCTCCATGCGGACATTATATACGTCTGTAACGTTGTATATCCTAACCTAACGCAACCTAACATTTGGTATGTAATATTTTACAACATTACTGGCATGTCAGTATCTACGTCTCGGTGGGAACATTATATACGTCTATAACGATATGTATCCTAACCTAAGGCATCCTAACTCCTCGGATGTAATAGTTGACAACATTCCTGGCGTGTAGGCCCGTACTTCTCGGTGGGAACGTTGTATACGTCTATAGCGTTATATATCCTAGCCTAGGGCGAACTAACATATCTAATGTAATATTTTACATCATTCCTAGCGTGTCGTCGCCTGCTTCTCGATGGGAACATTATATACGTCTATAACGTTGTGTATCCTAACCTAACGCAACCTAACATCTGGGATGTAATATTCCTGGCGTGTCGTAGCCTACTTCTCGATGGGGACATTATATACATCTATAACCTTGTATATTCTAACCTAAAGCAGCCTAACATCTCGGATGTAATATTTTACAACATTCCTGGCGTGTCGTCGCCTGCTTCTCGATGGGGACATAATATACGTCTATAACGATGTATATCCTAACCTAACGCAACCTAACATTTGCGATGTAATATTTTACAACATTCCTGGCGTGTCGTCGCCTAATTCTCGATGGGGACATTATATACATCTATAACATTGTATATCCTAACCTAAGGCAACCTAACATCTCGGATGTAATATTTTACAACATTCCTGGCATATCGGTCCCTACTTCTCGGTGGAAACATTGTATACGTCTATTACGATATATATCCTAGCCTAAGGCAACATAACTTCTCGGATGTAATATTTTACTACATTCCTGGCATGTCAGTCCCTACTTCTCGGTGGGAACATTATATACGTCTATAACGTTATGTATCATAACCTAAGGCAACCTAACCTCTCTACCGTATCATTTTACAACATTCCTGGCGCGACGGCGCCTACTTCCCGATGGGGACATTATATACGTCTATAACGTTATATATCATAACGTAAGGCAACATAGCATCTCGGATGTAATATTTTACAACATTCCGGGCATGTTGGTCCCTACGTCTCGGTGGGAACATTCTGTACGTCTATAAGTTTGTATATCCTAGCCTAGGGCGAACTAACATGTCGAATGTAATATTTTATATCATTCCTGGCGTGTCGTCGCCTGCTATTCGATGGGAACATTATATACGTCTATAACGTTGTATATCCTAACCTAACGCAACCGAACATCTGGGATGTAATATTTTACAACATTCCTGGCGTGTCGTCGCCTGCTTCTCGATGGGGACATAATATACGTCTATAACGTTGTATATCCTAACCTAACGCAACCTAACATCTGGGATGTAATATCTTACAACATTCCTGGCGTGTCGTCGCCTGCTTCTCGATGGGGACATAATATACGTCTATAACGTTGCATATCCTATCCTAACGCAACCTAACACCTGGGATGTAATATTTTACTACATTCCTGGCGTGTCGTCGTCTACTTCTGGATGGTGTCATTATATACATCTGTAACGTTGTATATCCTAACCTAAGGCAACCTAACATCTCGGATGTAATATTTTACAATATTCCTGGCATGTCGGTCCCTACATCTCGGTGGGAACATACTATACGTCTATAACGTTATATATCCTAGCCTAGGGCGAACTAACATGTCGAATGTAAAATTTTACATCATTCCTGGCGTGTCGTCGTCTGCTATTCGATGGGAACATTATATACGTCTATAACGTTGTATATCCTAACCTAAGGCAACCTAACATCTCGGATGTAATATTTTATAACATTCCTGGCGCGTCGTCGCCTGCTTCTCGATGGGGACATTATATACGTCTATAACGTTGGATATCTTAACCTAACGCAACCTAACATCTCGGATGCAATATTTTACAACATTCCTAGATTGTGGTACCCTACATCTCGGTGGGAACATACTATACGTCTATACCGTTGTATATCCTAACCTGAGGGAACCTAACATCTCGAGTATAATATTTTACAACATTCCTGACGCGTCGGCCCCTATTTTTCGGTGGGAACATTGTATGCGTCTATAACGATATATATCCTAGCTTAAGGCAACCTAACATCTCGGATGTAATATTTTACATCATTCTGGCGTGTCGTCGCCTGCTTCTCCATGGGGACGTTATATACATCTATAACATTGTATATCCTAACCTAAGGCAACCTAACATCTCGGATGTAATATTTTACAACACTCCTGGCATATCGGTCCCTACTTCTCGGTGGAAACATTGTATACGTCTATAACGATATATATCCTAGCCTAAGGCAACATAACTTCTCGGATGTAATATTTTACTACATTCCTGGCATGTCAGTCCCTACCTCTCGGTGGGAACAATATATACGTCTATAACGTTATGTATCATAACCTAAGGCAACCTAACCTCTCTACTGTATCATTTTACAACATTCCTGGCATGTCGGTGCCTACGTCTCGGTGGGAACATTATATACGTCTATAACGATATGTAACCTAACCTAAGGCAACCTAACTCCTCGGATGTAATATTTTACAACATTCCTGGCGTGTCCGCCCGTACTTCTCGGTGGGATCATTATATACGTCTATAACGTTATATATCCTAGCCTAGGGCGAACTAATATGTCGAATGTAAAATCTTACTTCATTCCTGGCGTGTCGTCGCCTGCTATTCGATGGGAACATTATATACGTCTATAACGTTGTATATCCTAACCCAACGCAACCTAACATCTGGGATGTAAAATTTTACATCATTCCTGGCGTGTCGTCGCCTGCTATTCGATGGGAACATTATATACGTCTATAACGTTGTATATCCTAACCTAACGCAACCTAACATTTGGGATGTAATATTTTACAACATTCCTGGCATGTCGGTGCCTACGTCTCGGTGGGAACATTATATACGTCTATAAGGATATGTATCCTAACCTAAGGCAACCTAACTCCTCGGATGTAATATTTTACAACATTCCTGGCGTGTCCGCACGTACTTCTCGGTGGGATCTATATATACGTCTATAACGTTATATATCCTAGCCTAGGTCGAACTAACATGTCGAATGTAAAATTTTACATCATTCCTGGCGTGTCGTCGCCTGCTATTCGATGGGAACATTATATACATCTATAACGTTGTATATCCTTACCTAAGGGAACCTAACATCTCGGGTGTAATATTTTACAACATTCCTAACGCGTCGGTCCCTATTTTTTGGTGGGAACATTGTATACGTCTATAACGATATATATCCTAGCCTAAGGCAACCTAACATCTCGGATGTAATATTTTACATCATTCTGGCGTGTCGTCGCCTGCTTCTCCATGGGGACGTTATATACATCTATAACATTGTATATCCTAACCTAAGGCAACCTAGCATCTCGGATGTAATATTTTACAACATTCCTGGCATATCTCTCCCTACTTCTCGGTGGAAACATTGTATACGTCTATAACGATATATATCCTAGCCTAAGGCAACCTAACACCTCGGATGTAATAGTTGACAACATTCATGGCGTGTAGGCCCGTACTTCTCGGTGGGAACATTATATACGTCTATAACGTTATATATCCTAGCCTAAGGCCACCTAACATGTCGAATGTAATATTTTACAACATTCCTGGCGTGTCGTCGCCTGCTTCTCGATGGGGACATAATATACGTCTATAACGTTGTATATCCTAACCTAACGCAACCTAACATTTGGGATGTTATATTTTGCAACATTCCTGGCATGTCGGTGCCTACGTCTCGGTGGGAACATTATATACGTCTATAAGGATATGTATCCTAACCTAAGGCAACCTAACTCCTCGGATGTAATATTTTACAACATTCCTGGCGTGTCCGCCCGTACTTCTCGGGGGGATCATTATATACGTCTATAACGTTATATATCCTAGCCTAGGGCGAACTAACATGTCGAATGTAAAATTTTACATCATTCTGGCGTGTCGTCGCCTGCTATTCGATGGGAACATTATATACGTCTATAACGTTGTATATCCTAACCCAACGCAACCTAACATCTGGGATGTAATATTTTACAACATTCCTGGCGTGTCGTCGCCTACTTCTGGATGGGGTCATTATATACATCTATAACGTTGTATATCCTAACCTAAGGCAACCTAACATCTCGGATGTAATATCTTATAACATTCCTGGCGTGTCGTCGCCTGCTTCTCGATGGGGACATTATATACGTCTATAACATTGTATATCCTAACCTAAGGCAACCTAACATCTCGGATGTAATATTTTATAACATTCCTGGCGTGTCGTCGCCTGCTTCTCGATGGGGACATTATATACGTCTATAACGTTGGATATCCTAACCTAACGCATCCTAACATCTCGGATGCAATATTTTACAACATTCCTAGATTGTCGGACCCTATATCTCGGTGGGAACATACTATACGTCTATAACGTTGTATATCCTAACCGAAGGGAACCTAACATCTCGGGTGTAATATTTTACAACATTCCTGACGCGTCGGCCCCTATCTTTCGGTGGGAACATTGTATACGTCTATAACGATATATATCCTAGCCTAAGGCAACCTAACATCTCGGATGTAATATTTTACAACATTCTGGCGTGTCGTCGCCTGCTTCTCGATGGGGACATTATATACGTCTATAACGATGTATATCCTAACCTAACGCAACCTAACATCTGGGATGTAATATCTTACATCATTCCTGGCGTGTCGTCGCCTGCTATTCGATGGGAACATTATATACGTCTATAACGTTGTATATCCTAACCCAACGCAACCTAACATCTGGGATGTAATATTTTACAACATTCCTGGCGTGTCGTCGCCTACTGCTGGATGGGGTCATTATATACATCTATAACGTTGTATATCCTAACCTAAGGCAACCTAACATCTCGGATGTAATATTTTACAACATTCCTGGCATATCGGTCCCTACTTCTCGGTGGAAACATTGTATACGTCTATAACGATATATATCCTAGCCTAAGGCAACATAACTTCTCGGATGTAATATTTTACTACATTCCTGGCATGTCAGTCCCTACTTCTCGGTGGGAACATTATATACGTCTATAACGTTATGTATCATAACCTAAGGCAACCTAACATCTCTACCGTATCATTTTGCAACATTCCTAGCGTGACGGCGCCTACTTCCCGATGGGGACATTATATACGTCTATAACGTTATATATCATAACGTAAGACAACATAGCATCTCGGATGTAATATTTTACAAAATTCCTGGCATGTTGGTCCCTACGTCTCGGTGGGAACATTCTGTACGTCTATAACGTTGTATATCCTAGCCTAGAGCGAACCAACATGTCGAATGTAATATTTTATATCATTCCTGGCGTGTCGTCGCCTGCTATTCGTTGGGAACATTATATACGTCTATAACGTTGTATATCCTAACCTAACGCAACCTAACATCTGGGTTGTAATATCTTACAACATTCCTGGCGTGTCGTCGCCTGCTTCTCGATGGGGACATAATATACGTCTATAACGTTGTATATCCTAACCTAACGGAACCTAACACCTGGGATGTAATATTTTACTACATTCCTGGCGTGTCGTCGCCTACTTCTGGATGGTGTCATTATATACATCTGTAACGTTGTACATCCTAACCTAAGGCAACCTAACATCTCGGATGTAATATCTTATAACATTCCTGGCGTGTCGTCGCCTGCTTCTCGATGGGGACATTATATACGTCTATAACGTTGTATATCCTAACCTAACGCAACATAATATCTCGGATGTAATATTTTACAACATTCCTGGCATGTCGGTCCCTACATCTCGGTGGGAACATACTATACGTCTATAACGTTGTATATCCTAACCTAAGGGAACCTAACATCTCGGGTGTAATATTTTACAACATTCCTAACGCGTCGGTCCCTATTTTTCGGTGGGAACATTGTATACGTCTATAACGATATGTATCCTAGCCTAAGGCAACCTAACATCTCGGATGTAATATTTTACATCATTCTGGCGTGTCGTCGCCTGCTTCTCCATGGGGACATTATATACGTCTATAACGTTGTATATCCTAACCTAACGCAACCTAACATTTGGGATGTAATATTTTACAACATTCCTGGCGTGTCGGTGCCTACGTCTCGGTGGGAACATTATATACGTCTATAACGATATGTATCCTAACCTAAGGCAACCTAACTCCTCGGATGTAATATTTTACAACATTCCTGGCGTGTCCGCCCGTACTTCTCGGTGGGATCATTATATACGTCTATAACGTTATATATCCTAGCCTAGGGCGAACTAACATGTCGAATGTAAAATTTTACATCATTCCTGGCGTGTCGTCGCCTGCTATTCGATGGGAACATTATATACGTCTATAACGTTGTGTATCCTAACCTAACGCAACCTAACATCTGGGATGTAATATTCCTGGCGTGTCGTCGCCTACTTCTGGATGGGGTCATTATATACATCTATAACGTTGTATATTCTAACCTATGGCAACCTAACATCTCGGATGTAATATTTTATAACATTCCTGGCGTGTCGTCGCCTGCTTCTCGATGGGAACATTATATACGTCTATAACGTTGGATATCCTAACCTAACGCAACCTAACATCTGGGATGTAATATTTTACAACATTCCTGGCGTGTCGGCCCCTGCTTCTCGGTGGGAACATTATGTAAGTCAATAACGTTATATATCCCAACCTAAGGCAACCTAATATCTGGGATGTTATATTTTACTTCATTCCTGGCCTGTCGGGACCTACGTCTCGGTGGGAACATTCTATACGTCTATAACGTTGTATATCCTAACTTAAGGCAACCTAACATCGCGGGTGTAATATTTTACAACATTCCTGGCATGTCGGCCCGTAGTTCTCGGTGGAAACATTGTATACGTCTATAACGATATATATCCTAACCTAAGGCAACCTAACATCTCGGATGTAATAGTTGACAACATTCCAGGCGTGTCCGCCCATACTTCTCGGTGGGAACATTGTATACGTCTATAACGTTATATATCCTAGCCCACGGCGACCTAACATGTCGAATGTAATATTTTACAACATTCCTGGCGTGTCGTCGCCTGCTTCTCGATGGGGACATAATATACGTCTATAACGTTGTATATCCTAACCTAACGCAACCTAACATCTGGGATGTAACATTTTACAACATTCCTGACGTGTCGTCGCCTACTTCTGGATGGAAACATTGTATACGTCTATAACGATATATATCCTAACCTAGGGCAACCTAACATTTCGGATGTAATAGTTGACAACAGTCCTGGCGTGTCGTCGCCTGCTTCTCGATGGGGACATAATATACGTCTATAACGTTGTATATCCTAACCTAACGCAACCTAACATCTGGGATGTAACATTTTACAACATTCCTGGCGTGTCGTCGCCTACTTCTGGATGGAAACATTGTATACGTCTATAACGATATATATCATAACCTAAGGCAACCTAACCTCTCTATCGTATCATTTTGCAACATTCCTAGCGTGACGGCGCCTACTTCCCGATGGGGACATTATATACGTCTATAACGTTATATATCATAACGTAAGACAACATAGCATCTCGGATGTAATATTTTACAAAATTCCTGGCATGTTGGTCCCTACGTCTCGGTGGGAACATTCTGTACGTCTATAACGTTGTATATCCTAGCCTAGAGCGAACCAACATGTCGAATGTAATATTTTATATCATTCCTGGCGTGTCGTCGCCTGCTATTCGTTGGGAACATTATATACGTCTATAACGTTGTATATCCTAACCTAACGCAACCTAACATCTGGGATGTAATATCTTACAACATTCCTGGCGTGTCGTCGCCTGCTTCTCGATGGGGACATAATATACGTCTATAACGTTGTATATCCTAACCTAACGGAACCTAACACCTGGGATGTAATATTTTACTACATTCCTGGCGTGTCGTCGCCTACTTCTGGATGGTGTCATTATATACATCTGTAACGTTGTATATCCTAACCTAAGGCAACCTAACATCTCGGATGTAATATCTTATAACATTCCTGGCGTGTCGTCGCCTGCTTCTCGATGGGGACATTATATACGTCTATAACGTTGTATATCCTAACCTAACGCAACATAATATCTCGGATGTAATATTTTACAACATTCCTGGCATGTCGGTCCCTACATCTCGGTGGGAACATACTATACGTCTATAACGTTGTATATCCTAACCTAAGGGAACCTAACATCTCGGGTGTAATATTTTACAACATTCCTAACGCGTCGGTCCCTATTTTTCGGTGGGAACATTGTATACGTCTATAACGATATGTATCCTAGCCTAAGGCAACCTAACATCTCGGATGTAATATTTTACATCATTCTGGCGTGTCGTCGCCTGCTTCTCCATGGGGACATTATATACGTCTATAACGTTGTATATCCTAACCTAACGCAACCTAACATTTGGGATGTAATATTTTACAACATTCCTGGCGTGTCGGTGCCTACGTCTCGGCGGGAACATTATATACGTCTATAACGATATGTATCCTAACCTAAGGCAACCTAACTCCTCGGATGTAATATTTTACAACATTCCTGGCGTGTCCGCCCGTACTTCTCGGTGGGATCATTATATACGTCTATAACGTTATATATCCTAGCCTAGGGCGAACTAACATGTCGAATGTAAAATTTTACATCATTCCTGGCGTGTCGTCGCCTGCTTCTCGATGGGAACATTATATACGTCTATAACGTTGGATATCCTAACCTAACGCAACCTAACATCTGGGATGTAATATTTTACAACATTCCTGGCGTGTCGGCCCCTGCTTCTCGGTGGAAACATTATGTAAGTCAATAACGTTATATATCCCAACCTAAGGCAACCTAATATCTGGGATGTTATATTTTACTTCATTCCTGGCCTGTCGGGACCTACGTCTCGGTGGGAACATTCTATACGTCTATAACGTTGTATATCCTAACTTAAGGCAACCTAACATCGCGGGTGTAATATTTTACAACATTCCTGGCATGTCGGCCCGTAGTTCTCGGTGGAAACATTGTATACGTCTATAACGATATATATCCTAACCTAAGGCAACCTAACATCTCGGATGTAATAGTTGACAACATTCCAGGCGTGTCCGCCCATACTTCTCGGTGGGAACATTGTATACGTCTATAACGTTATATATCCTAGCCCACGGCGACCTAACATGTCGAATGTAATATTTTACAACATTCCTGGCGTGTCGTCGCCTGCTTCTCGATGGGGACATAATATACGTCT
The DNA here is from genome assembly GCA_963969225.1 of Xylocopa violacea. NCBI lineage: Eukaryota > Metazoa > Arthropoda > Insecta > Hymenoptera > Apidae > Xylocopa > Xylocopa violacea. The sequence continues at coordinate 4,867,093 of CAXAJV010000835.1, forward strand.
ATAACGTTGTATATCCTAACCTAACGCAACCTAACATCTGGGATGTAACATTTTACAATATTCCTGGCGTGTCGTCGCCTACTTCTGGATGGAAACATTGTATACGTCTATAACGATATATATCCTAACCTAGGGCAACCTAACATTTCGGATGTAATAGTTGACAACAGTCCTGGCGTGTCGTCGCCTGCTTCTCGATGGGGACATAATATACGTCTATAACGTTGTATATCCTAACCTAACGCAACCTAACATCTGGGATGTAACATTTTACAACATTCCTGGCGTGTCGTCGCCTACTTCTGGATGGAAACATTGTATACGTCTATAACGATATATATCCTAACCTAGGGCAACCTAACATTTCGGATGTAATAGTTGACAACAGTCCTGGCGTGTCCGCCCGTACTTCTCGGTGGGAACATTATCTAGGTCTATAACGTTATATATCCTAGCCTAAGGCAACATAACATGCGGAATGTAATATTTTACAACATTCCTGGCGTGTCGTCGCCTGCTTCTCGATGGGGACATGATATACATCTATAACATTGTATATCCTAACCTAACGCAACCTAACATCTGGAATGTAATATTTTACGTTATTCCTGCCGTGTCGGCCCGTACTTCTCGGTGGGAACATCATATACGTCTATAACGTTATATATCCTAGCCTAAGGCAACCTAACATCTCGGATATAATATTTTGCTACATTCCTGGCGCGCCGGCCCCTTCTTCTCGGTGGCAACATTATATACTTCTATAACGTTGTATGTCCTAACGTACGGAAACATAACATCTCGGATGTAATATTTTACAACATTCCTGGCGTGTCGGCCCCTACTTCTCGGTGGGAACATTATATAAGTCAATAACCTTATATATCCTAACATAAGGCAACCTAATATCTGGGATGTTATATTTTACTACATTCCTGGCACGTTGGCCCCTACTTCTCGGTGGGAACATTATATACGTCTATAACGCTATATATCCTAGCCTAAGGCGACCTAACATGTCGAATGTAATATTTTACATCATTCCGGGCGTGTCGTCGCCTGCTTCTTGATGGGAACATTATATACGTCTATAACGTTGTGTATCCTAACCTAACGCAACCTAACATCTGGGATGTAATATTCCTGGCGTGTCGTCGCCTACTTCTCGATGGGGACATTATATACATCTATAACCTTGTATATTCTAACCTAAAGCAGCCTAACATCTCGGATGTAATATTTTACAACATTCCTGGCGTGTCCGCCCGTACTTCTCGGCGGGATCATTATATACGTCTATAACGCTATATATCCTAGCCTAAGGCGACATAACATGTCGAATGTAATATTTTACAACATTCCTGGCGTGTCGTCTCCTGCTTCTCGATGGGGACATTATATACGTCTATAATGTTGTATATCCTAGCCTAACGCAACCTAACATCTGGGATGTAATATTTTACAACATTCCTGGCGTGTCGTCGTCTGCTTCTGGATGGGGACATAATACACGTCTATAACGTTGTATATCCTAACCTAACGCAACCTAACGTTTGGGATGTAATATTTTACAACATTCCTGGCATGTCGGTGCCTACGTCTCGGTGGGAACATTATATACGTCTATAACGATATATATCCTAACCTAAGGCAACCTAACTCCTCGGATGTAATAGTTGACAACATTCCTGGCGTGTAGGCCCGTACTTCTCGGTGGGAACATTGTTTACGTCTATAACGTTATATATCCTAGCCTAGGGCGACCTAACATGCCGAATGTAATATTTTACATCATTCCGGGCGTGTCGTCGCTTGCTTCTCGATGGGAACATTATATACGTCTATAACGTTGTGTATCCTAACCTAACGCAACCTAACATCTGGGATGTAATATTCCTGGCGTGTCGTCGCCTACTTCTCGATGGGGACATTATATACATCTATAACCTTGTATATTCTAACCTAAAGCAGCCTAACATCTCGGATGTAATATTTTACAACATTCCTGTCGTGTCCGCCCGTACTTCTCGGCGGGATCATTATATACGTCTATAACGCTATATATCCTAGCCTAAGGCGACCTAACATGTCGAATGTAATATTTTACAACATTCCAGGCGTGTCGTCTCCTGCTTCTCGATGGGGACATGATATACGTCTATAATGTTGTATATCCGAACCTAACGCAACCTAACATCTGGGATGTAATATTTTACAACATTCCTGGCGTGTCGTCGTCTACTTCTGGATGGGGTCATTATATAGATCTATAACGTTGTATATCCTAACCTAACGGAACCTTACATCTCGTGTGTACTATTTTACAACATTCCCGACGCGTCGGCCCCTATTTTTCGGTGGGAACATTGTATACGTCTATAACGATATATATCCTAGCCTAAGGCAACCTAACATCTCGGATGTAATACTTTACATCATTCTGGCGTGTCGTCGCCTGCTTCTCCATTGGGACATTATATACGTCTATAACGTTGTATATCCTAACCTAACGCAACCTAACGTTTGGGATGTAATATTTTACAACATTCCTGGCATGTCGGTGCCTACGTCTCGGTGGGAACATTATATACGTCTATAACGATATGTATCCTAACCTAAGGCAACCTAACACCTCGGATGTAATAGTTGACAACATTCCTGGCGTGCAGGCCCGTACTTCTCGGTGGGAACATTGTGTACGTCTATAACGTTATATATCCTAGCCTAGGGCGAACTAACATGTCGAATGTAAAATTTTACATCATTCCTGGCGTGTCGTCGTCTGCTATTCGATTGGAACATTATATACGTCTATAACGTTGTATATCCTATCCCAACGCAACCTAACATATGGGATGTAATATTTTACAACATTCCTGGCGTGTTGTCGCCTACTTCTGGATGGGGTCATTATATACGTCTATAACATTGTATATCCTAACCTAACGCAACCTAACATCTGGGATGTAATATTTTACAACATTCCTGGCGTGTCGGCCCCTGCTTCTCGGTGGGAACATTATGTAAGTCAATAACGTTATATATCCCAACCTAAGGCAACCTAATATCTGGGATGTTATATTTTACTACATTCCTGGCACGTTGGCCCCTACTTCTCGGTGGGAACATTATATACGTCTATAACGCTATATATCCTAGCCTAAGGCGACCTAACATGTCGAATGTAATATTTTACAACATTCCTGGCGTGTCGTCTCCTGCTTCTCGATGGGGACATTATATACGTCTATAATGTTGTATATCCTAGCCTAACGCAACCTAACATCTGGGATGTAATATTTTACAACATTCCTGGCGTGTCGGTCGCCTGCTTCTGGATGGGGACATAATATACGTCTATAACGTTGTATATCCTAACCTAACGCAACCTAACATCTGGGATGTAATATTTTACAACATTCCTGGCGTGTCGTCGCCTACTTCTGGATGGGGTCATTATATAGATCTATAACGTTGTATATCCTAACCTAAGGGAACCTTACATCTCGGGTGTAATATTTTACAACATTCCTGACGCGTCGGCCCCTATTTTTCGTTGGGAACATTATATACGTCTATAACGTTATATATCCTAGCCTAAGGCGACCTAACATGTCGAATGTAATATTTTACAACATTCCTGGCGTGTCGTCTCCTGCTTCTCGATGGGGACATTATATACGTCTATAATGTTGTATATCCTAGCCTAACGCAACCTAACATCTGGGATGTAATATTTTACAACATTCCTGGCGTGTCGTCGCCTGCTTCTGGATGGGGACATAATATACGTCTATAACGTTGTATATCCTAACCTAACGCAACCTAACGTTTGGGATGTAATATTTTACAACATTCCTGGCATGTCGGTGCCTACGTCTCGGTGGGAACATTATATACGTCTATAACGATTAATATCCTAACCTAAGGCAACCTAACTCCTCGGATGTAATAGTTGACAACATTCCTGGCGTGTAGTCCCGTACTTCTCGGTGGGAACATTGTATACGTCTATAACGTTATATATCCTAGCCTAGGGCGACCTAACATGTCGAATGTAATATTTTACATCATTCCGGGCGTGTCGTCGCCTGCTTCTTGATGGGAACATTATATACGTCTATAACGTTGTGTATCCTAACCTAACGCAACCTAACATCTGGGATGTAATATTCCTGGCGTGTCGTCGCCTACTTCTCGATGGGGACATTATATACATCTATAACCTTGTATATTCTAACCTATAGCAGCCTAACATCTCGGATGTAATATTTTACAACATTCTTGGCGTGTCCGCCCGTACTTCTCGGCGGGATCATTATATACGTCTATAACGCTATACATCCTAGCCTAAGGCGACATAACATGTCGAATGTAATATTTTACAACATTCCTGGCGTGTCGTCTCCTGCTTCTCGATGGGGACATTATATACGTCTATAATGTTGTATATCCTAGCCTAACGCAACCTAACATCTGGGATGTAATATTTTACAACATTCCTGGCGTGTCGTCGTCTGCTTCTGGATGGGGACATAATATACGTCTATAACGTTGTATATCCTAACCTAACGCAACCTAACGTTTGGGATGTAATATTTTACAACATTCCTGGCATGTCGGTGCCTACGTCTCGGTGTGAACATTATATACGTCTATAACGATATATATCCTAACCTAAGGCAACCTAACTCCTCGGATGTAATAGTTGACAACATTCCTGGCGTGTAGGCCCGTACTTCTCGGTGGGAACATTGTTTACGTCTATAACGTTATATATCCTAGCCTAGGGCGACCTAACATGTCGAATGTAATATTTTACATCATTCCGGGCGTGTCGTCGCTTGCTTCTCGATGGGAACATTATATACGTCTATAACGTTGTGTATCCTAACCTAACGCAACCTAACATCTGGGATGTAATATTCCTGGCGTGTCGTCGCCTACTTCTCGATGGGGACATTATATACATCTATAACCTTGTATATTCTAACCTAAAGCAGCCTAACATCTCGGATGTAATATTTTACAACATTCCTGTCGTGTCCGCCCGTACTTCTCGGCGGGATCATTATATACGTCTATAACGCTATATATCCTAGCCTAAGGCGACCTAACATGTCGAATGTAATATTTTACAACATTCCAGGCGTGTCGTCTCCTGCTTCTCGATGGGGACATGATATACGTCTATAATGTTGTATATCCGAACCTAACGCAACCTAACATCTGGGATGTAATATTTTACAACATTCCTGGCGTGTCGTCGTCTACTTCTGGATGGGGTCATTATATAGATCTATAACGTTGTATATCCTAACCTAACGGAACCTTACATCTCGGGTGTACTATTTTACAACATTCCCGACGCGTCGGCCCCTATTTTTCGGTGGGAACATTGTGTACGTCTATAACGATATATATCCTAGCCTAAGGCAACCTAACATCTCGGATGTAATATTTTACATCATTCTGGCGTGTCGTCGCCTGCTTCTCCATTGGGACATTATATACGTCTATAACGTTGTATATCCTAACCTAACGCAACCTAACATTTGGGATGTAATATTTTACAACATTCCTGGCGTGTCGGTGCCTACGTCTCGGTGGGAACATTATATACGTCTATAACGATATGTATCCTAACCTAAGGCAACCTAACTCCTCGGATGTAATATTTTACAACATTCCTGGCGTGTCCGCCCGTACTTCTCGGTGGGATCATTATATACGTCTATAACGTTATATATCCTAGCCTATGGCAACCTAACATCTCGGATGTAATATTTTATAACATTCCTGGCGTGTCGTCGCCTGCTTCTCGATGGGAACATTATATACGTCTATAACGTTGGATATCCTAACCTAACGCAACCTAACATCTGGGATGTAATATTTTACAACATTCCTGGCGTGTCGGCCCCTGCTTCTCGGTGGGAACATTATGTAAGTCAATAACGTTATATATCCCAACCTAAGGCAACCTAATATCTGGGATGTTATATTTTACTTCATTCCTGGCCTGTCGGGACCTACGTCTCGGTGGGAACATTCTATACGTCTATAACGTTGTATATCCTAACTTAAGGCAACCTAACATCGCGGGTGTAATATTTTACAACATTCCTGGCATGTCGGCCCGTAGTTCTCGGTGGAAACATTGTATACGTCTATAACGATATATATCCTAACCTAAGGCAACCTAACATCTCGGATGTAATAGTTGACAACATTCCAGGCGTGTCCGCCCATACTTCTCGGTGGGAACATTGTATACGTCTATAACGTTATATATCCTAGCCCACGGCGACCTAACATGTCGAATGTAATATTTTACAACATTCCTGGCGTGTCGTCGCCTGCTTCTCGATGGGGACATAATATACGTCTATAACGTTGTATATCCTAACCTAACGCAACCTAACATCTGGGATGTAACATTTTACAACATTCCTGGCGTGTCGTCGCCTACTTCTGGATGGAAACATTGTATACGTCTATAACGATATATATCCTAACCTAGGGCAACCTAACATTTCGGATGTAATAGTTGACAACAGTCCTGGCGTGTCGTCGCCTGCTTCTCGATGGGGACATAATATACGTCTATAACGTTGTATATCCTAACCTAACGCAACCTAACATCTGGGATGTAACATTTTACAACATTCCTGGCGTGTCGTCGCCTACTTCTGGATGGAAACATTGTATACGTCTATAACGATATATATCATAACCTAAGGCAACCTAACCTCTCTACCGTATCATTTTGCAACATTCCTAGCGTGACGGCGCCTACTTCCCGATGGGGACATTATATACGTCTATAACGTTATATATCATAACGTAAGACAACATAGCATCTCGGATGTAATATTTTACAAAATTCCTGGCATGTTGGTCCCTACGTCTCGGTGGGAACATTCTGTACGTCTATAACGTTGTATATCCTAGCCTAGAGCGAACCAACATGTCGAATGTAATATTTTATATCATTCCTGGCGTGTCGTCGCCTGCTATTCGTTGGGAACATTATATACGTCTATAACGTTGTATATCCTAACCTAACGCAACCTAACATCTGGGATGTAATATCTTACAACATTCCTGGCGTGTCGTCGCCTGCTTCTCGATGGGGACATAATATACGTCTATAACGTTGTATATCCTAACCTAACGGAACCTAACACCTGGGATGTAATATTTTACTACATTCCTGGCGTGTCGTCGCCTACTTCTGGATGGTGTCATTATATACATCTGTAACGTTGTATATCCTAACCTAAGGCAACCTAACATCTCGGATGTAATATCTTATAACATTCCTGGCGTGTCGTCGCCTGCTTCTCGATGGGGACATTATATACGTCTATAACGTTGTATATCCTAACCTAACGCAACATAATATCTCGGATGTAATATTTTACAACATTCCTGGCATGTCGGTCCCTACATCTCGGTGGGAACATACTATACGTCTATAACGTTGTATATCCTAACCTAAGGGAACCTAACATCTCGGGTGTAATATTTTACAACATTCCTAACGCGTCGGTCCCTATTTTTCGGTGGGAACATTGTATACGTCTATAACGATATGTATCCTAGCCTAAGGCAACCTAACATCTCGGATGTAATATTTTACATCATTCTGGCGTGTCGTCGCCTGCTTCTCCATGGGGACATTATATACGTCTATAACGTTGTATATCCTAACCTAACGCAACCTAACATTTGGGATGTAATATTTTACAACATTCCTGGCGTGTCGGTGCCTACGTCTCGGTGGGAACATTATATACGTCTATAACGATATGTATCCTAACCTAAGGCAACCTAACTCCTCGGATGTAATATTTTACAACATTCCTGGCGTGTCCGCCCGTACTTCTCGGTGGGATCATTATATACGTCTATAACGTTATATATCCTAGCCTAGGGCGAACTAACATGTCGAATGTAAAATTTTACATCATTCCTGGCGTGTCGTCGCCTGCTATTCGATGGGAACATTATATACGTCTATAACGTTGTGTATCCTAACCTAACGCAACCTAACATCTGGGATGTAATATTCCTGGCGTGTCGTCGCCTGCTTCTCGATGGGGACATAATATACGTCTATAACGTTGTATATCCTAACCTAACGCAACCTAACATCTGGGATGTAACATTTTACAACATTCCTGGCGTGTCGTCGCCTACTTCTGGATGGAAACATTGTATACGTCTATAACGATATATATCCTAACCTAGGGCAACCTAACATTTCGGATGTAATAGTTGACAACAGTCCTGGCGTGTCGTCGCCTGCTTCTCGATGGGGACATAATATACGTCTATAACGTTGTATATCCTAACCTAACGCAACCTAACATCTGGGATGTAACATTTTACAACATTCCTGGCGTGTCGTCGCCTACTTCTGGATGGAAACATTGTATACGTCTATAACGATATATATCCTAACCTAGGGCAACCTAACATTTCGGATGTAATAGTTGACAACAGTCCTGGCGTGTCCGCCCGTACTTCTCGGTGGGAACATTATCTAGGTCTATAACGTTATATATCCTAGCCTAAGGCAACATAACATGCGGAATGTAATATTTTACATCATTCCTGGCGTGTCGTCGCCTGCTTCTCGATGGGGACATGATATACATCTATAACATTGTATATCCTAACCTAACGCAACCTAACATCTGGAATGTAATATTTTACGTTATTCCTGCCGTGTCGGCCCGTACTTCTCGGTGGGAACATCATATACGTCTATAACGTTATATATCCTAGCCTAAGGCAACCTAACATCTCGGATATAATATTTTGCTACATTCCTGGCGCGCCGGCCCCTTCTTCTCGGTGGCAACATTATATACTTCTATAACGTTGTATGTCCTAACGTACGGAAACATAACATCTCGGATGTAATATTTTACAACATTCCTGGCGTGTCGGCCCCTACTTCTCGGTGGGAACATTATATAAGTCAATAACCTTATATATCCTAACATAAGGCAACCTAATATCTGGGATGTTATATTTTACTACATTCCTGGCACGTTGGCCCCTACTTCTCGGTGGGAACATTATATACGTCTATAACGCTATATATCCTAGCCTAAGGCGACCTAACATGTCGAATGTAATATTTTACATCATTCCGGGCGTGTCGTCGCCTGCTTCTTGATGGGAACATTATATACGTCTATAACGTTGTGTATCCTAACCTAACGCAACCTAACATCTGGGATGTAATATTCCTGGCGTGTCGTCGCCTACTTCTCGATGGGGACATTATATACATCTATAACCTTGTATATTCTAACCTAAAGCAGCCTAACATCTCGGATGTAATATTTTACAACATTCCTGGCATGTCCGCCCGTACTTCTCGGCGGGATCATTATATACGTCTATAACGCTATATATCCTAGCCTAAGGCGACATAACATGTCGAATGTAATATTTTACAACATTCCTGGCGTGTCGTCTCCTGCTTCTCGATGGGGACATTATATACGTCTATAATGTTGTATATCCTAGCCTAACGCAACCTAACATCTGGGATGTAATATTTTACAACATTCCTGGCGTGTCGTCGTCTGCTTCTGGATGGGGACATAATACACGTCTATAACGTTGTATATCCTAACCTAACGCAACCTAACGTTTGGGATGTAATATTTTACAACATTCCTGGCATGTCGGTGCCTACGTCTCGGTGGGAACATTATATACGTCTATAACGATATATATCCTAACCTAAGGCAACCTAACTCCTCGGATGTAATAGTTGACAACATTCCTGGCGTGTAGGCCCGTACTTCTCGGTGGGAACATTGTTTACGTCTATAACGTTATATATCCTAGCCTAGGGCGACCTAACATGTCGAATGTAATATTTTACATCATTCCGGGCGTGTCGTCGCTTGCTTCTCGATGGGAACATTATATACGTCTATAACGTTGTGTATCCTAACCTAACGCAACCTAACATCTGGGATGTAATATTCCTGGCGTGTCGTCGCCTACTTCTCGATGGGGACATTATATACATCTATAACCTTGTATATTCTAACCTAAGGCAGCCTAACATCTCGGATGTAATATTTTACAACATTCCTGTCGTGTCCGCCCGTACTTCTCGGCGGGATCATTATATACGTCTATAACGCTATATATCCTAGCCTAAGGCGACCTAACATGTCGAATGTAATATTTTACAACATTCCAGGCGTGTCGTCTCCTGCTTCTCGATGGGGACATGATATACGTCTATAATGTTGTATATCCGAACCTAACGCAACCTAACATCTGGGATGTAATATTTTACAACATTCCTGGCGTGTCGTCGTCTACTTCTGGATGGGGTCATTATATAGATCTATAACGTTGTATATCCTAACCTAACGGAACCTTACATCTCGTGTGTACTATTTTACAACATTCCCGACGCGTCGGCCCCTATTTTTCGGTGGGAACATTGTATACGTCTATAACGATATATATCCTAGCCTAAGGCAACCTAACATCTCGGATGTAATATTTTACATCATTCTGGCGTGTCGTCGCCTGCTTCTCCATTGGGACATTATATACGTCTATAACGTTGTATATCCTAACCTAACGCAACCTAACGTTTGGGATGTAATATTTTACAACATTCCTGGCATGTCGGTGCCTACGTCTCGGTGGGAACATTATATACGTCTATAACGATATGTATCCTAACCTAAGGCAACCTAACACCTCGGATGTAATAGTTGACAACATTCCTGGCGTGCAGGCCCGTACTTCTCGGTGGGAACATTGTGTACGTCTATAACGTTATATATCCTAGCCTAGGGCGAACTAACATGTCGAATGTAAAATTTTACATCATTCCTGGCGTGTCGTCGTCTGCTATTCGATTGGAACATTATATACGTCTATAACGTTGTATATCCTATCCCAACGCAACCTAACATATGGGATGTAATATTTTACAACATTCCTGGCGTGTCGTCGCCTACTTCTGGATGGGGTCATTATATACGTCTATAACATTGTATATCCTAACCTAACGCAACCTAACATCTGGGATGTAATATTTTACAACATTCCTGGCGTGTCGGCCCCTGCTTCTCGGTGGGAACATTATGTAAGTCAATAACGTTATATATCCCAACCTAAGGCAACCTAATATCTGGGATGTTATATTTTACTACATTCCTGGCACGTTGGCCCCTACTTCTCGGTGGGAACATTATATACGTCTATAACGCTATATATCCTAGCCTAAGGCGACCTAACATGTCGAATGTAATATTTTACAACATTCCTGGCGTGTCGTCTCCTGCTTCTCGATGGGGACATTATATACGTCTATAATGTTGTATATCCTAGCCTAACGCAACCTAACATCTGGGATGTAATATTTTACAACATTCCTGGCGTGTCGGTCGCCTGCTTCTGGATGGGGACATAATATACGTCTATAACGTTGTATATCCTAACCTAACGCAACCTAACATCTGGGATGTAATATTTTACAACATTCCTGGCGTGTCGTCGCCTACTTCTGGATGGGGTCATTATATAGATCTATAACGTTGTATATCCTAACCTAAGGGAACCTTACATCTCGGGTGTAATATTTTACAACATTCCTGACGCGTCGGCCCCTATTTTTCGTTGGGAACATTATATACGTCTATAACGTTATATATCCTAGCCTAAGGCGACCTAACATGTCGAATGTAATATTTTACAACATTCCTGGCGTGTCGTCTCCTGCTTCTCGATGGGGACATTATATACGTCTATAATGTTGTATATCCTAGCCTAACGCAACCTAACATCTGGGATGTAATATTTTACAACATTCCTGGCGTGTCGTCGCCTGTTTCTGGATGGGGACATAATATACGTCTATAACGTTGTATATCCTAACCTAACGCAACCTAACGTTTGGGATGTAATATTTTACAACATTCCTGGCATGTCGGTGCCTACGTCTCGGTGGGAACATTATATACGTCTATAACGATTAATATCCTAACCTAAGGCAACCTAACTCCTCGGATGTAATAGTTGACAACATTCCTGGCGTGTAGTCCCGTACTTCTCGGTGGGAACATGGTATACGTCTATAACGTTATATATCCTAGCCTAGGGCGACCTAACATGTCGAATGTAATATTTTACATCATTCCGGGCGTGTCGTCGCCTGCTTCTTGATGGGAACATTATATACGTCTATAACGTTGTGTATCCTAACCTAACGCAACCTAACATCTGGGATGTAATATTCCTGGCGTGTCGTCGCCTACTTCTCGATGGGGACATTATATACATCTATAACCTTGTATATTCTAACCTATAGCAGCCTAACATCTCGGATGTAATATTTTACAACATTCTTGGCGTGTCCGCCCGTACTTCTCGGCGGGATCATTATATACGTCTATAACGCTATACATCCTAGCCTAAGGCGACATAACATGTCGAATGTAATATTTTACAACATTCCTGGCGTGTCGTCTCCTGCTTCTCGATGGGGACATTATATACGTCTATAATGTTGTATATCCTAGCCTAACGCAACCTAACATCTGGGATGTAATATTTTACAACATTCCTGGCGTGTCGTCGTCTGCTTCTGGATGGGGACATAATATACGTCTATAACGTTGTATATCCTAACCTAACGCAACCTAACGTTTGGGATGTAATATTTTACAACATTCCTGGCATGTCGGTGCCTACGTCTCGGTGTGAACATTATATACGTCTATAACGATATATATCCTAACCTAAGGCAACCTAACTCCTCGGATGTAATAGTTGACAACATTCCTGGCGTGTAGGCCCGTACTTCTCGGTGGGAACATTGTTTACGTCTATAACGTTATATATCCTAGCCTAGGGCGACCTAACATGTCGAATGTAATATTTTACATCATTCCGGGCGTGTCGTCGCTTGCTTCTCGATGGGAACATTATATACGTCTATAACGTTGTGTATCCTAACCTAACGCAACCTAACATCTGGGATGTAATATTCCTGGCGTGTCGTCGCCTACTTCTCGATGGGGACATTATATACATCTATAACCTTGTATATTCTAACCTAAAGCAGCCTAACATCTCGGATGTAATATTTTACAACATTCCTGTCGTGTCCGCCCGTACTTCTCGGCGGGATCATTATATACGTCTATAACGCTATATATCCTAGCCTAAGGCGACCTAACATGTCGAATGTAATATTTTACAACATTCCAGGCGTGTCGTCTCCTGCTTCTCGATGGGGACATGATATACGTCTATAATGTTGTATATCCGAACCTAACGCAACCTAACATCTGGGATGTAATATTTTACAACATTCCTGGCGTGTCGTCGTCTACTTCTGGATGGGGTCATTATATAGATCTATAACGTTGTATATCCTAACCTAACGGAACCTTACATCTCGGGTGTACTATTTTACAACATTCCCGACGCGTCGGCCCCTATTTTTCGGTGGGAACATTGTGTACGTCTATAACGATATATATCCTAGCCTAAGGCAACCTAACATCTCGGATGTAATATTTTACATCATTCTGGCGTGTCGTCGCCTGCTTCTCCATTGGGACATTATATACGTCTATAACGTTGTATATCCTAACCTAACGCAACCTAACATTTGGGATGTAATATTTTACAACATTCCTGGCGCGTCGGTACCTCCTTCTCGGTGGGAACAGTATATAAGTCTATAACGTTATATATCCTATCCTAAGGCAACCTAACATGTCGAATGTAATATTGGACAACATTCCTTTCGTGTCGGCCCGTACTTCTCGGTGGGAATATCATATACGTCTATAACGTTATATATCCTAGCCTACGGCAATCCTAACGTGTCGAATGTACTATTTTACAACATTCCAGGCGCGTCGGCCCCTACTTCTTTGTCGGAACATTGTATACGTCTATAACGCTATATATCCTAGCTTAGGGTAACCTAACATGTCGAACGTAATATTTTACAACATTCCTGGCTCGTCGGCCCCTACTTCTCGGTGGGAACATTATATACGTCTATAACGTTATATATCCTAACCTAAGGCAATCTAACATGTCGAACGTAATATTTTACAACATTCCTGGCTCAGGGGCCCCTAATTCTCGGTGGGAACAATATACACGTCTATAACGTTATATATCCTAACCTATGGCAACCTAACACCTCGGATGGTACGTTTTACAACATTCCTGGCTCATCAGCCCCTACTTCTCGGTGGCAACACTATATACGTCTATAACGTTATATATACTAACCTAAAGATACCTAACATGTCGGATGTAATATTTTACTACATTCCTGGCACGTCGGCCCCTACCTCTCGGTGGGAACATTGTATACGTCTATAACGTTATATATCCTAGCCCACGGCGACCTAACATGTCGAATGTAATATTTTACAACATTCCTGGCGTGTCGTCGCCTGCTTCTCGATGGGGACATAATATACGTCTATAACGTTGTATATCCTAACCTAACGCAACCTAACATCTGGGATGTAACATTTTACAACATTCCTGGCGTGTCGTCGCCTACTTCTGGATGGAAACATTGTATACGTCTATAACGATATATATCCTAACCTAGGGCAACCTAACATTTCGGATGTAATAGTTGACAACAGTCCTGGCGTGTCGTCGCCTGCTTCTCGATGGGGACATAATATACGTCTATAACGTTGTATATCCTAACCTAACGCAACCTAACATCTGGGATGTAACATTTTACAACATTCCTGGCGTGTCGTCGCCTACTTCTGGATGGAAACATTGTATACGTCTATAACGATATATATCATAACCTAAGGCAACCTAACCTCTCTACCGTATCATTTTGCAACATTCCTAGCGTGACGGCGCCTACTTCCCGATGGGGACATTATATACGTCTATAACGTTATATATCATAACGTAAGACAACATAGCATCTCGGATGTAATATTTTACAAAATTCCTGGCATGTTGGTCCCTACGTCTCGGTGGGAACATTCTGTACGTCTATAACGTTGTATATCCTAGCCTAGAGCGAACCAACATGTCGAATGTAATATTTTATATCATTCCTGGCGTGTCGTCGCCTGCTATTCGTTGGGAACATTATATACGTCTATAACGTTGTATATCCTAACCTAACGCAACCTAACATCTGGGATGTAATATCTTACAACATTCCTGGCGTGTCGTCGCCTGCTTCTCGATGGGGACATAATATACGTCTATAACGTTGTATATCCTAACCTAACGGAACCTAACACCTGGGATGTAATATTTTACTACATTCCTGGCGTGTCGTCGCCTACTTCTGGATGGTGTCATTATATACATCTGTAACGTTGTATATCCTAACCTAAGGCAACCTAACATCTCGGATGTAATATCTTATAACATTCCTGGCGTGTCGTCGCCTGCTTCTCGATGGGGACATTATATACGTCTATAACGTTGTATATCCTAACCTAACGCAACATAATATCTCGGATGTAATATTTTACAACATTCCTGGCATGTCGGTCCCTACATCTCGGTGGGAACATACTATACGTCTATAACGTTGTATATCCTAACCTAAGGGAACCTAACATCTCGGGTGTAATATTTTACAACATTCCTAACGCGTCGGTCCCTATTTTTCGGTGGGAACATTGTATACGTCTATAACGATATGTATCCTAGCCTAAGGCAACCTAACATCTCGGATGTAATATTTTACATCATTCTGGCGTGTCGTCGCCTGCTTCTCCATGGGGACATTATATACGTCTATAACGTTGTATATCCTAACCTAACGCAACCTAACATTTGGGATGTAATATTTTACAACATTCCTGGCGTGTCGGTGCCTACGTCTCGGTGGGAACATTATATACGTCTATAACGATATGTATCCTAACCTAAGGCAACCTAACTCCTCGGATGTAATATTTTACAACATTCCTGGCGTGTCCGCCCGTACTTCTCGGTGGGATCATTATATACGTCTATAACGTTATATATCCTAGCCTAGGGCGAACTAACATGTCGAATGTAAAATTTTACATCATTCCTGGCGTGTCGTCGCCTGCTATTCGATGGGAACATTATATACGTCTATAACGTTGTGTATCCTAACCTAACGCAACCTAACATCTGGGATGTAATATTCCTGGCGTGTCGTCGCCTACTTCTGGATGGGGTCATTATATACATCTATAACGTTGTATATCCTAACCTATGGCAACCTAACATCTCGGATGTAATATTTTATAACATTCCTGGCGTGTCGTCGCCTGCTTCTCGATGGGAACATTATATACGTCTATAACGTTGGATATCCTAACCTAACGCAACCTAACATCTGGGATGTAATATTTTACAACATTCCTGGCGTGTCGGCCCCTGCTTCTCGGTGGGAACATTATGTAAGTCAATAACGTTATATATCCCAACCTAAGGCAACCTAATATCTGGGATGTTATATTTTACTTCATTCCTGGCCTGTCGGGACCTACGTCTCGGTGGGAACATTCTATACGTCTATAACGTTGTATATCCTAACTTAAGGCAACCTAACATCGCGGGTGTAATATTTTACAACATTCCTGGCATGTCGGCCCGTAGTTCTCGGTGGAAACATTGTATACGTCTATAACGATATATATCCTAACCTAAGGCAACCTAACATCTCGGATGTAATAGTTGACAACATTCCAGGCGTGTCCGCCCATACTTCTCGGTGGGAACATTGTATACGTCTATAACGTTATATATCCTAGCCCACGGCGACCTAACATGTCGAATGTAATATTTTACAACATTCCTGGCGTGTCGTCGCCTGCTTCTCGATGGGGACATAATATACGTCTATAACGTTGTATATCCTAACCTAACGCAACCTAACATCTGGGATGTAACATTTTACAACATTCCTGGCGTGTCGTCGCCTACTTCTGGATGGAAACATTGTATACGTCTATAACGATATATATCCTAACCTAGGGCAACCTAACATTTCGGATGTAATAGTTGACAACAGTCCTGGCGTGTCGTCGCCTGCTTCTCGATGGGGACATAATATACGTCTATAACGTTGTATATCCTAACCTAACGCAACCTAACATCTGGGATGTAACATTTTACAACATTCCTGGCGTGTCGTCGCCTACTTCTGGATGGAAACATTGTATACGTCTATAACGATATATATCCTAACCTAGGGCAACCTAACATTTCGGATGTAATAGTTGACAACAGTCCTGGCGTGTCCGCCCGTACTTCTCGGTGGGAACATTATCTAGGTCTATAACGTTATATATCCTAGCCTAAGGCAACCTAACTCCTCGGATGTAATAGTTGACAACATTCCTGGCGTGTAGGCCCGTACTTCTCGGTGGGAACATTGTTTACGTCTATAACGTTATATATCCTAGCCTAGGGCGACCTAACATGTCGAATGTAATATTTTACATCATTCCGGGCGTGTCGTCGCTTGCTTCTCGATGGGAACATTATATACGTCTATAACGTTGTGTATCCTAACCTAACGCAACCTAACATCTGGGATGTAATATTCCTGGCGTGTCGTCGCATACTTCTCGATGGGGACATTATATACATCTATAACCTTGTATATTCTAACCTAAAGCAGCCTAACATCTCGGATGTAATATTTTACAACATTCCTGTCGTGTCCGCCCGTACTTCTCGGCGGGATCATTATATACGTCTATAACGCTATATATCCTAGCCTAAGGCGACCTAACATGTCGAATGTAATATTTTACAACATTCCAGGCGTGTCGTCTCCTGCTTCTCGATGGGGACATGATATACGTCTATAATGTTGTATATCCGAACCTAACGCAACCTAACATCTGGGATGTAATATTTTACAACATTCCTGGCGTGTCGTCGTCTACTTCTGGATGGGGTCATTATATAGATCTATAACGTTGTATATCCTAACCTAACGGAACCTTACATCTCGTGTGTACTATTTTACAACATTCCCGACGCGTCGGCCCCTATTTTTCGGTGGGAACATTGTATACGTCTATAACGATATATATCCTAGCCTAAGGCAACCTAACATCTCGGATGTAATATTTTACATCATTCTGGCGTGTCGTCGCCTGCTTCTCCATTGGGACATTATATACGTCTATAACGTTGTATATCCTAACCTAACGCAACCTAACGTTTGGGATGTAATATTTTACAACATTCCTGGCATGTCGGTGCCTACGTCTCGGTGGGAACATTATATACGTCTATAACGATATGTATCCTAACCTAAGGCAACCTAACACCTCGGATGTAATAGTTGACAACATTCCTGGCGTGCAGGCCCGTACTTCTCGGTGGGAACATTGTGTACGTCTATAACGTTATATATCCTAGCCTAGGGCGAACTAACATGTCGAATGTAAAATTTTACATCATTCCTGGCGTGTCGTCGTCTGCTATTCGATTGGAACATTATATACGTCTATAACGTTGTATATCCTATCCCAACGCAACCTAACATATGGGATGTAATATTTTACAACATTCCTGGCGTGTCGTCGCCTACTTCTGGATGGGGTCATTATATACGTCTATAACATTGTATATCCTAACCTAACGCAACCTAACATCTGGGATGTAATATTTTACAACATTCCTGGCGTGTCGGCCCCTGCTTCTCGGTGGGAACATTATGTAAGTCAATAACGTTATATATCCCAACCTAAGGCAACCTAATATCTGGGATGTTATATTTTACTACATTCCTGGCACGTTGGCCCCTACTTCTCGGTGGGAACATTATATACGTCTATAACGCTATATATCCTAGCCTAAGGCGACCTAACATGTCGAATGTAATATTTTACAACATTCCTGGCGTGTCGTCTCCTGCTTCTCGATGGGGACATTATATACGTCTATAATGTTGTATATCCTAGCCTAACGCAACCTAACATCTGGGATGTAATATTTTACAACATTCCTGGCGTGTCGGTCGCCTGCTTCTGGATGGGGACATAATATACGTCTATAACGTTGTATATCCTAACCTAACGCAACCTAACGTTTGGGATGTAATATTTTACAACATTCCTGGCATGTCGGTGCCTACGTCTCGGTGGGAACATTATATACGTCTATAACGATTAATATCCTAACCTAAGGCAACCTAACTCCTCGGATGTAATAGTTGACAACATTCCTGGCGTGTAGTCCCGTACTTCTCGGTGGGAACATTGTATACGTCGATAACGTTATATATCCTAGCCTAGGGCGACCTAACATGTCGAATGTAATATTTTACATCATTCCGGGCGTGTCGTCGCCTGCTTCTTGATGGGAACATTATATACGTCTATAACGTTGTGTATCCTAACCTAACGCAACCTAACATCTGGGATGTAATATTCCTGGCGTGTCGTCGCCTACTTCTCGATGGGGACATTATATACATCTATAACCTTGTATATTCTAACCTATAGCAGCCTAACATCTCGGATGTAATATTTTACAACATTCTTGGCGTGTCCGCCCGTACTTCTCGGCGGGATCATTATATACGTCTATAACGCTATACATCCTAGCCTAAGGCGACATAACATGTCGAATGTAATATTTTACAACATTCCTGGCGTGTCGTCTCCTGCTTCTCGATGGGGACATTATATACGTCTATAATGTTGTATATCCTAGCCTAACGCAACCTAACATCTGGGATGTAATATTTTACAACATTCCTGGCGTGTCGTCGTCTGCTTCTGGATGGGGACATAATATACGTCTATAACGTTGTATATCCTAACCTAACGCAACCTAACGTTTGGGATGTAATATTTTACAACATTCCTGGCATGTCGGTGCCTACGTCTCGGTGTGAACATTATATACGTCTATAACGATATATATCCTAACCTAAGGCAACCTAACTCCTCGGATGTAATAGTTGACAACATTCCTGGCGTGTAGGCCCGTACTTCTCGGTGGGAACATTGTTTACGTCTATAACGTTATATATCCTAGCCTAGGGCGACCTAACATGTCGAATGTAATATTTTACATCATTCCGGGCGTGTCGTCGCTTGCTTCTCGATGGGAACATTATATACGTCTATAACGTTGTGTATCCTAACCTAACGCAACCTAACATCTGGGATGTAATATTCCTGGCGTGTCGTCGCCTACTTCTCGATGGGGACATTATATACATCTATAACCTTGTATATTCTAACCTAAAGCAGCCTAACATCTCGGATGTAATATTTTACAACATTCCTGTCGTGTCCGCCCGTACTTCTCGGCGGGATCATTATATACGTCTATAACGCTATATATCCTAGCCTAAGGCGACCTAACATGTCGAATGTAATATTTTACAACATTCCAGGCGTGTCGTCTCCTGCTTCTCGATGGGGACATGATATACGTCTATAATGTTGTATATCCGAACCTAACGCAACCTAACATCTGGGATGTAATATTTTACAACATTCCTGGCGTGTCGTCGTCTACTTCTGGATGGGGTCATTATATAGATCTATAACGTTGTATATCCTAACCTAACGGAACCTTACATCTCGGGTGTACTATTTTACAACATTCCCGACGCGTCGGCCCCTATTTTTCGGTGGGAACATTGTGTACGTCTATAACGTTATATATCCTAGCCTAGGGCGAACTAACATGTCGAATGTAAAATTTTACATCATTCCTGGCGTGTCGTCGTCTGCTATTCGATTGGAACATTATATACGTCTATAACGTTGTATATCCTAACCCAACGCAACCTAACATCTGGGATGTAATATTTTACAACATTCCTGGCGTGTCGTCGCCTACTTCTGGATGGGGTCATTATATACATCTATAACGTTGTATATCCTAACCTAAGGCAACCTAACATCTCGGATGTAATATTTTATAACATTCCTGGCGTGTCGTCGCCTGCTTCTCGATGGGGACATTATATACGTCTATAACATTGTATATCCTAACCTAACGCAACCTAACATCTGGGATGTAATATTTTACAACATTCCTGGCGTGTCGGCCCCTGCTTCTCGGTGGGAACATTATGTAAGTCAATAACGTTATATATCCCAACCTAAGGCAACCTAATATCTGGGATGTTATATTTTACTACATTCCTGGCACGTTGGCCCCTACTTCTCGGTGGGAACATTATATACGTCTATAACGCTAGATATCCTATCATAAGGCAACCTAACATCTCGGATGTAATATTTTCTAGCATTTCTGTCGTGTCGGTACTTACTTCTCGGTGGGAACATTATATACGTCTATAGCGCAACATGTCCTAGCCTAAGGCAACCTAACATGTCGAGCGTAATGTTTTACAACATTCCTGGCTCGTCGGCCCCTACTTCTCGGAGGAAACATTATATAAGTCTATAACGCTATATATCCTAGCCTAAGGCAACCTAACATATCGAATGTAATATTTTACAACATTCCTGGCGCGTCGGCACCTACTTCTCGATGGGAAAGTTATTTACCTCTATAACGCTATATATCCTAGCCTAAGGTAACCTAACATGTCGAATGTTATATTTTACAACATTCCTGGCATGTCGGTCCCTACTTATCGGTGGGGACTTTATATACGACTATAACGTTATACATCCAAACATAAGGCAACCTAATATATCTGCTGCAATATTTTGCAACATTCCTGGCATGCCGGTCCCTACGTCTCGGTGGGAACATTCTATACGTCTATAACGTTGCATATCCTAACTTAAGGCAACCTAACATCGCGGGTGTAATATTTTACAACATTCCTGGCGTGTCGGCCCGTAGTTCACGGTGGAAACATTGTATACGTCTATAACGATATATATCCTAACCTAAGGCAACCTAACATCTCGGATGTAATAGTTGACAACATTCCAGGCGTGTCCGCCCGTACTTCTCGGTGGGAAAATTTTATACGTCTATAACGTTATATATCCTAGCCTAAGGCGACCTAACATGTCGAATGTAATATTTTACATCATTCCTGGCGTGTAGTCGCCTGCTTCTCGATGGGAACATTATATACGTCTATAACGTTGTGTATCCTAACCTAACGCATCCTAACACCTGGGATGTAATATTCCTGGCGTGTTGCCGCCTACTTCTGGATGGGGACATTATATACGTCTATAACGTTATATATCCTAACATAAGGCAACCTAACATCTCGGATGTAATAGTTGACAACATTCCTGGCGTGTCCGCCCGTACTTCTCGGTGGGAACATTATCTACGTCTATAACGTTATATATCCTAGCCTAAGGCCACCTAACATCTGGGATGTAATATTTTACAACATTCCTGGCGTGTCGTCGCCTGCTTCTCGATGGGGACATAATATACGTCTATACCGTTGTATATCCGAACCCAACGCAACCTAACATCTGGGATGTAATATTTTACAAGATTCCTGGCCTGTCGGTCCCCACGTCTCGGTGGGAACATTATATACGTCTATAACGTTATATATCCTATCGTAAGGCAACATAACATCTCGGATGTAATATTTTACAACATTCCTGTCGTGTCGTCGCCTGCTTCTCGATGGGGACACTATATACGTCTATAACGATACATATCCTAACCTAAGGCAACCTAACACCTCGGATGTATTGTTTTACAACATTCTTGGCGTGTCGGCCCCTATTTCTCGGTGGGAACATTGTATACGTCTTTAACGCTGTATATCCTAGCCTAAGGCAACCTAACATCTCGGATGTAATATTTTACAACATTCCTGGCATGTCGGTGCCTACATCTCGGTGGGAACATTCTATACGTCTATAACGTTGTATATCCTAACCTAAGGGAACCTAACATCTCGGATGTAATATTTTACAACATTCGTGTCGTGTCGTCGCCTTCTTCTCGATGGGGACATTATATACGTCTATAACGTTGTATATCCTAACCTAACGCAACCTAACTTCTGGGATGTAATATTTTACAACATTCCTGGCATGTGGGTCCCTACGTTTCGGTGGGAACATTATATACGTCTACAACGTTATATATCATAACCTAAGGCAACCTAACCTCTCTACCGTAGTATTTTACAACATTCCTGACGCGTCGGCCCCTATTTCTCGGTGGGGACCTTATATACATCTATATCGTTATATATCCTATCCTAAGGCAACCTAACATGTCGAATGTAATATTTTACAACATTCCTGGCGTGTCGTCGCCTACTTCTCGATGGGGACATTATATACATCTATAACGTTGTATATCCTAACCTAAGGCAACCTAACATCTCGGATGTAATATTTTACAGCATTCCTGGCATGTCGGTCCCTACGTCTCGGAGGAGACATTATATACGTCTATAACGTTGTATATCCTAGCCTAAGGCGACCTAACTTGTCGAATGTAATATTTTACATTATTCCTGGCGCGTCGGCTTCTACTTTTCGGTGGGAACATGATATACGTCTATAACGTCATATATCCTAACGTAAGGCAACATAACATCTCGGATGTAATATTTTACAACATTGCTGGCATGTCGGCCCCACTTCTCGGTGGGAACATTATAAACGCCTATAACGTAAGATAACCTAACCTAACCCATTTTGCCCCTCGGTGATATTGTTTTACAGAATCCCGGCCGTGTCGGCCCGCACTTCTCGGTGGGGACATTATATACGTCCATAACCTTATATATCCCAACCTAAGGCCGCCTAACATCTCGGATGTAGTATTTTACAACATTCCTGGCGTGCCGGCCCCTAAATCTCGGTGGGAACATTATATACGTCTTGAACGTAATATAACATAACCTAACCCATCTATCCCCTCGCTGGTAATGTTTTACGGAATCTCGTTCGTGTCGTCCCGTACGTCCCGGTGGGGACATTATATGCATCTATAACGTTATATAGCCTAACCTAAGGCAACCTAATATCTCGAATGTAGTATTTTACAACATTCCAGGCGGGACGGCCCGTACTTCTCGGTGGGCACATTATATACGTCTGTAAAGTAATATAACCTAACCTGACCCATCAAGACCCTCGCTGGTTATTTTACAGAATCCCGCTCGTGTCGGCTCGT
This sequence comes from Xylocopa violacea, assembly GCA_963969225.1. Lineage (NCBI taxonomy): Eukaryota > Metazoa > Arthropoda > Insecta > Hymenoptera > Apidae > Xylocopa > Xylocopa violacea. The sequence goes on from CAXAJV010000835.1 coordinate 4,891,222, forward strand.
ACTTCTCGGTGGGGACACTATATACGTCCATAACATTATATTTCCTAACCTAAGGCAACCTAACATCTCGGATGTAGTATTTTCCAACATTCCTGGCGGGTCGGCCCCACTTCTCGGTGGAAACATTATTTATGTCTATAACGTAATATCACCTAACCTAACCCATATAGACCCTCGCTTTTAATGTTTTACAGAATCTCGTTCGCATCGTCCCGTACGTCTCGGTGGGGACATTATATGCATCTATAACGTTATATATCCTATCCTAAGGCAACCTAACATCTCGAATGTAGTATTTCACAACATTCCTGGCGGGTCTGCCCCACTTCTCGGTGGGAACATTATAAACGTCTATAACGTAATATAACCTAACCTAACCCATTTTGCCCCTCGGTGATATTGTTTTACAGAATCCCGGCCGTGTCGGCCCGTACTTCTCGGTGGGGACATTATATACGTCCATAACCTTATATATCCCAACCTAAGGCCGCATAACATCTCGGATGTAGTATTTTCCAACATTCCTGGCGTGTCCTCCCCCGTACTTCCCGGTGGGAACATTATATACGTCTATAACGCTATATATCCCAACCTAAGGCAACCTAACATCTCGGATGTAGTATTTTCCAACATTCCTGGCGGGTCGGCCCCTAAACCACGGTGGCCACATTATATACGTCTATAACGTTGTATATATTACCATAAGGAAACCTAACATCTCGGATGCAGTATTTTCCAACATTTCTGGCGGGTCGGCCCCTACTTCTCGGTGGGGACATTATATTCGTCTAGAACGTAATAGAACCTAACCTAACCCATCTAGACCCTCGCTGGTAATGTTTTACAGAATCCCGTTCGTGTCGCCCCGTACGTCTCGGTGCGGACATTATATACGTCTACATCGTTATGTATCCTAACCTAAGGCAACCTAACATCTCGAATGTTGTATTTTCCAACATTCCTGGCGGGTCGGCCCCTACTTCTCGGTGGGAACATCATATACGTCTATAACGTTATAGAACCTAACCTAACCCATCTAGACCCTAGCTGGTAATGTTTTACAGAATTCCGGTCGTGCCGGCCCGTACTTTTCGGTAGGGACATCATATACGTCCATAACGTTATATATCCTAACCTAAGGCAACTTAACATATCGGATGTAGTATTTGCCAACATTCCTGGCGGGTCGGCCCCTACTTCTCAGTGGGAACATTATTTACGTCTATAACGTAATATAACCTAACCTAATTCATTTTGCCCATCGGTGACAGTGTTTTACAGAATCCCTGCCGTGTTGGCTCGTACTTTGCGGTAGGGACATTATATACGACTATAACGTTATATATCCCAACCTAAGGCAACCTATCATCTCGGATGCAGTATTTTCCAACATTCCTGGCGGGTCGGTTTCTACTTCTCGGTGGGAACATTATATACGTCTATAACGTAATAGAACCTAACCTAACCCATCTAGACCCTCGCTGGTAATGCTTTTACAGAATCCCCTTTCGTGTCGCCCCGTACGTCTCGGTGCGGACATTATATACGTCTATAACGTTATATATCCTAACCTAAGGCAACCTAATATCTCGAGTATAGTATTTTACAACATTCCAGGCGGGACGGCCCCTACTTCTCGGTGGGAACATTATATACGTATATAACGCTATATATACTAGCCTAAGGAAACCTATCATCTCTACCGTAATATTTTACAGCATTCGTGGCGTTTCGACCCCTACTTCTCGGTGGTAACATTTTATACGTCCATAACTTTATATATCCTAACGTAAGGCAAACTAACATCTCTACCGTTATATTTTAAAGCATTCGTGGCGGGTCGGCCCCTACTTCTCAGTGGGCACATTATATACGTCTATATCGCAATATAACCTAACCTAACCCATCTAGCCCCTCGCTGGTTACGTTTTACAGATTCCCGGTCGTATCGGCCCGTACTACTCGGTGGGGACACTGTATACGTCTATAACGTTATATATCACAACGTAAGGCAACCTAACATCTCGGATGTAGTACTTTACCACATTCCAGGCGGTTCCGCCCATAATTCGCGGTGGGATCATTATATTCGTCTATAACGTAATATAACCTAACCTAACCCATCTAGACCTTCGCTGGTAATGTTTTACAGATTCTCGTTCGTGTCGTCCCGTACGTCTCGGTGCGGACATTATATAAGTCTATAACGTTATATATCCTAACCTAAGGCAACCTAACATCTCGAATGTACTATTTTACCACATTCCAGGCGGGTCGGCCCCTACTTCTCGGTGGGAACATTATATATGTCTATATCGTAAAATAACCTAACCTAACCCATTCTGCCCCTCGGTGTTAATGATTTGCAGAATTCCGGTCGTGTCGGCCCGTACTTCTCGGTGGGGACATTATATACGTCTATAATGCTATATATCCCAACCTAAGGCAACCTTACATCTCGGATGTAGTATTTTCCAACATTCCTGGCGGTTCGGCCTCTACTTCTCTGGGGGAACATTATATACGTCTATAACGTATTATAACCTAACCTAACCCATGCTGCCCCTCGCTGGTAATGTTTTACAGAATGCCGGTCGTGACGGCCCGTACTTCGCGGTGGGTACATTATATGCGTCTAGAACGTTATATATCCTAACCTAAGGCAACCTAACATCTCGGATGTAATATTTTACAACATTCCTGGCGCTTCGGCTGCTACTTTTCGGTGGGAACATTATATACGTCTATAACGTTACATATCATAACGTATGGCAACATAACATCTCGGATGTTATATTTTACAACATTCCTGGCGTGTCGTCGCCTGCTTCTCGATGGGGACTTTATATACGTCTCTAACGTTGTATATCCTAACCTAAAGCAACCTAACATCTGGGATGTAATATGTTACAACATTCTTGGCATGTCGGTCCCTACGTCTCGGTGGGAACGTTATATACGTCTATAACGATATATATCCTAACCTAAGGGAACCTTACATCTCGGATGTAATGTTTTACAACTTTCATGACGCGTTGGCCCCTATTTCTCGGTGGGAACATTATATACGTCTATAACGTTATATATCCTAGTCTAAGGCGACCTAACATGTCGAGTGTAATATTTTACAACATTCCTAGCTGGTCGGCCCTACTTCTCGGCCGGAACATTATATACGTCTATAAGGCTATATATCCTAGCCTAAGGCAACCTAACATGTCGAGTGTAATATTTTACAACATTCCTGGCTCGTCAGCCCCTACTTTTCGGTGTGAACATTATACACGTCTGTAGCGTTATATATACTAACCTAAGGCATCCTAACATCTCGGATGTAATATTTTACTACATTCCTTGCGAGCCGGCCCCTACTTCTCGGCGGGAACATTATATACGTCGATAACGCTATATATCCTAGCTTAAGGCAACCTAACATGTCGAATGTAATATTTCACGACATTCCTGGCGCGTCGGCACCTACTTCTCGGTGGGAACAGTATATACGTCTATAGCGTTATATATCCTAACCTAAGGTAATCCTAACATGTCGATTGTAATATTTTACAACATTCCTGGCGCGTCAGCACCTACTTCTCGGTGGGAACAGTATATAGGTCTATAACGTTATATATCCTAGCCTAAGGCAACCTAACATCTCGGATGTAATATTTTACTACATTCCTGGCACGTCGGCCCCTACTTCTCGGTGAGAACATTATATACGTCTATAACGCTATATATCCTATCCTAAGGCAACCTAACATGTCGAATGTAATATTTTACAATATTCCAGTCACTTCGGCCCCTACTTCTCGGTGGGAACATTATATTCGTGTATAACGCTATATATCCTAGCTTAAGGCAACCTAACATGTCGAATGTGATATTTTACAACATTCCTGGCGCGTCGGCACCTACTTCTCGGTGGGAACAGTATATACATCTATAACGTTATATATCCTGACATAAGGCAACATAACATCTCGGATGTAATATTTTACAACATTCCTCGGATGTCGGTCCCTACTTCTCTGTGGGAACATTGTATACCTCTATAACGTTGTATATCCTAACCTAAAGCAACCTAACTTCTGGGATGTAATATTTTACAACATTCCTGGCATGTCGGTCCCTACGTCTCGGTGGGAACATTATATACGTCTATAACGTTATATATCATAACCTAAGGCAACCTAACCACTCTACCGTACTATTTTACAACATTTTTGGCGTGATGGCGCCTACTTCCCGATGGGGACATTATATACGTCTATAACGTTGTATATCCTAAACGAAGGCAACCTAACATCTCGCATGTAATAGTTGATAACATTCCTGGCGTGTCGGCCCGTTCTTCTCGGTGGGATTGTTATATACGTCTATAACGTTATATATCCTAACGTAAGCCAACATAACATCTCGGATGTAATATTTTAAAATATTCCTGGCGCGTCGGAACCTACTTCTCGGTGGGAACAGTATATACGTCTATAACGTTATATATCCTAGCCTAAGGCAACCTAACATGTCGAGCATAATATTTTACAACATTCCCGGCACTTCGGCCCCTACTTCTCGGTGGGAACATTATTTACGTCTATAATGCTATATATCCTATCTCATGGCAACCTAACATGTGGAATGTAATATTTTACAACATTCCTGGCGCGTCGGCACCTACTTCTCCGTGGGAACAGTGTATACGTCTGTAACGTTATATATCCTAACCTATGACAACCTAACAGCTCGGATGTAATATTTTACCACATTCATGGCTCGTTGGCCCCTACTCCTCGGTGGGAACATTATATACATCTATAAAGTTACATATCCTAGCCTAAGGCAACCTAACATCTCGGATGTAATATTTTACTACATTCCTGGCGCGCCGGCCCCTACTTCTCGATGGGAACATTATATACGTCTATATCGCTATATATACTAGCCTAAGGTAACCTAACATGTCGAGCGTAATATTTTACAACATTCCTGGCTCGTCGGCCCCTACTTCTCGGTGGGAACATTATATACGTCTATAACGTTATATATCCTAGCGTAAGGCAACCTTACATGTCGAATGTAATATTTTACAACATTCCTGGCGTGTCGGCCCCTATTTCTCGGTGGGAACATTATATACGTCTTTAACGATATATATCCTAGCCTAAGGCAATCCTAACATGTCGAATGTATAATTTTACAACAATCCTGGCGCGTCGGCCCCTATTTCTCCGTGGGAACATTATATAAGTCAATAAAGTTATATATCCTAACCTATGGCAACCTAACATCTCGGATGTAATATTTTACTACATTCCTGGCGCGCTGGCCCCTACTTCTCGGTGGGAACATTATATTCATCTATAACGCTATATATCCTAGCCTAAGGCAAACTAACATGTCGAATGTAATATTTTACAACATTCCCGTCACTTCGGCTCCTACTTCTCGGTGGGATCATTATATACGTCTATAACGTTATATATCATAGTCTAAGGCAATCCTAACATCCCGGATGTAATATTTTACAACATTCCTGGCGCGTCGGCACCTACTTCTCGGTGGGAACATTATATACGTCTATAACGTTATATATCCTAACCTAAGGGAACCTAACACCTGGGATGTAATGTTTTACCACATTCCTGGCGTGTCGGTCCCTATTTCTCGGTGGGAACATTGTATACGTCTGTAACGTTATATATCCTAACCTAAGGGAACCTAACATCTCGGATGTAATATTTTACAACATTCCTGGCGTGTCGGCGCCTATTTCTCGGTGGGAACATTATATATGTCTATAACGCTGTATGTCCTAGCCTGAGACAACCTAACATGTCGAATATAATATTTTACAATATTCCTGGCGCGTCGGCAACTACTTCCCGGTGGGAACTGTATATAAGTCTATAACGTTATATATCCTAACCTAAGGCAACCTAACATCTCGGATGTAATATTTTACAACATTCCCGTCACTTCGGCCCCTACTTCTCGGCGGGCAACATTATATACGTCTATAACGTTATATATGCTAGCCGAAGGCAGTCCTAACATCTCGGATGTAATATTTTACAACATTCCTGGCTCGCCGTCACCTATTTCTCGGTGGGAACATTATATACGTCTATAACTTTACATATCCTAGCCTAAGGCAACCTAACATCTCGGATGTAATATTTTACAACATTCCCGTCACTTCGGCCCCTACTTCTCGATGGAAACATTATATACGTCTATAACGTTATATATCCTAACCTAAGGCAACCTAACATCTCGGATGTAATATTTTACAACATTCCTGGCGTGTTGGAGCCTATTTCTCGGTGGGAACATTATATATGTCTATAACGCTGTATGTCCTAGCCTGAGACAACCTAACATGTCGAATATAATATTTTACAATATTCCTGGCGCGTCGGCAACTACTTCTCGGTGGGAACTGTATAGAAGTCTATAACGTTATGTATCCTAGCCTAAGGCAACCTAAAATCTCGGATGTTATATTTTACTACATTCCCGGCGCGCCGGCCCCTACTTCTCGGTGGGAACATTATATACGTCTATAACGTTATATATCCTAGCCTAAGGTAATCCTAACATCTCGGATGTAATATTTTACAACATTCCTGGCGCGTCGGCACCTACTTCTCGGTGGGAATATTATATACGTCTATAATGCTACATATCCTTGCCTAAGGCAACCTAACGTATCGGATGTAATATTTTACAACATTCCTGGCGCGCCGGCCCATACTTCTCTGTGGGAACATTATATACGTCTATATCGCTATATATCATAACGTAAGGCAACCTAACATTTCGAGCGTAATATTTTACAACATTCCTGGCTCGTCGGCGCCTACTTCTCGGTGGGAACATTATATACGCCTATAACGCTATATATCCTAGCCTAAGGCAACCTAACATCTCGGATGTAATATTTTACTACATTCCTGGCGTGTCGGCCCCTATTTCTCGGTGGGAACATTATATATGTCTATAACGCTGTATGTCCTAGCCTGAGACAACCTAACATGTCGAATATAATATTTTACAATATTCCTGGCGCGTCGGCAACTACTTCTCGGTGGGAACTGTATATACGTCTATAACGTTATATATCCTAGCCTATGGCAACCTAACATCTCGGATGTTATATTTTACTACATTCCCGGCGCGCCGGCCCCTACTTCTCGGTGGGAACATTATATACGTCTATAACGTTATATATCCTAACCTAAGGTAATCCTAACATCTCGAATGTAATATTTTACAACATTCCTGGCGCGTCGGCACCTACTTCTCGGTGGGAACAGCATATAAGTCTATAACGTTATATATCCTAACCTAAGGCAACCTAACATCTCGGATGTAATATTTTACTACATTCCTGGCGTGTCGGCCCCTATTTCTCGATGGGAACATTATATATGTCTATAACGCTGTATGTCCTAGCCTGAGACAACCTAACATGTCGAATATAATATTTTACAATATTCCTGGCGCGTCGGCAACTACTTCTCGGTGGGAACTGTATATACGTCTATAACGTTATATATCCTAGCCTATGGCAACCTAACATCTCGGATGTTATATTTTACTACATTCCCGGCGCGCCGGCCCCTACTTCTCGGTGGGAACATTATATACGTCTATAACGTTATATATCCTAACCTAAGGTAATCCTAACATCTCGGATGTAATATTTTACAACATTCCTGGCGCGTCGGCAACTACTTCTAGGTGGGAACCGTATATACGACTATAACGTTATATATCCTAACCTAAGACAACTTAACATGTCGAATGTAATATTTTACCACATTCCTGGCTCGTTGGGACCTACTTCTCGGTGGGAACATTATATACGTCTATAACGTTATATATCCTAACCTAAGGGAACCTAACATCTCGGATGTAATATTTTACAACATTCCTGGCGTGTCGGCGCCTATTTCTCGGTGGGAACATTATATATGTCTATAACGCTGTATGTCCTAGCCTGAGACAACCTAACATGTCGAATATAATATTTTACAATATTCCTGGCGCGTCGGCAACTACTTCTCGGTGGGAACTGTATATAAGTCTATAACGCTATATATCCTAGCCTAAGGCAAACTAACATGTCGAATGTAATATTTTACAACATTCCCGTCACTTCTGCACCTACTTCTCGGTGGGAACATTATATACGTCTATAACGTTATATATCCTAGCCTAAGGCAACCTAACATCTCGGATGTTATATTTTACTACATTCCCGGCGCGCCGGCCCCTACTTCTCGGTGGGAACATTATATACGTCTATAACGTTATATATCCTAGCCTAAGGTAATCCTAACATCTCGGATGTAATATTTTTCAACATTCCTGGCGCGTCGGCACCTACTTCTCGGTGGGAATATTATATACGTCTATAATGCTACACATCCTTGCCTAAGGCAACCTAACGTATCGGATGTAATATTTTACAACATTCCTGGCGCGCCGGCCCATACTTCTCGGTGGGAACATTATATACGTCTATATCGCTATATATCATAACGTAAGGCAACCTAACATGTCGAGCGTAATATTTTACAACATTCCTGGCTCGTCGGCGTCTACTTCTCGGTGGGAACATTATATACGCCTATAACGCTATATATCCTAGCCTAAGGCAACCTAACATCTCGGATGTAATATTTTACTACATTCCTGGCGTGTCGGCCCCTATTTCTCGGTGGGAACATTATATATGTCTATAACGCTGTATGTCCTAGCCTGAGACAACCTAACATGTCGAATATAATATTTTACAATATTCCTGGCGCGTCGGCAACTACATCTCGGTGGGAACTGTATATACGTCTATAACGTTATATATCCTAGCCTATGGCAACCTAACATCTCGGATGTTATATTTTACTACATTCCCGGCGCGCCGGCCCCTACTTCTCGGTGGGAACATTATATACGTCTATAACGTTATATATCCTAACCTAAGGTAATCCTAACATCTCGAATGTAATATTTTACAACATTCCTGGCGCGTCGGCACCTACTTCTCGGTGGGAACAGCATATAAGTCTATAACGTTATATATCCTAACCTAAGGCAACCTAACATCTCGGATGTAATATTTTACTACATTCCTGGCTCGTCGGCCCCTACTTCTCGGTGGGAACATTATATACGTCTATAACGTTACTTATTCTAGCCTAAGGCAACCTAACATCTCGGATGTTATATTTTACTAAATTCCTGACGCGCCGGTCCCTACTTCTCGGTGGGAACATCATATACGTCTATAATGCTACATATCCTTGCCTAAGGCAACCTAACATCTCGGATGGAATATTTTACTACATTCCTGGCGCGCCGGCCCCTACTTCTCGGTGGGAACATTATATACGTCTATATCGCTATATATCATAACGTAAGGCAACCTAACATGTCGAGCGTAATATTTTACAACATTCCTGGCGTGTCGGCCCCTATTTCTCGGTGGGAACATTATATACGTCTTTAACGATATATATCCTAGCCTAAAGCAAACTAACATGTCGAATGTATAATTTTACAACATTCCTGGCGCGTCGGCCCCTATTTCTCCGTGGGAACATTATATAAGTCAATAACGTTATATATCCTAACCTAAGGCAACCTAACATCTCGGATGTAATATTTTACTACATTCCTGGCGCGCTGGCCCCTACTTCTCGGTGGGAACATTATATACGTCTATAACGTTATATATCATAATCTAAGGCAATCCTAACATCCCGGATGTAATATTTTACAACATTCCTGGCGCGTCGGCCCCTACTTCTCGGTGGGAACATTATATACGTCTATAACGTTATATATCCTAGCCTAAGGTAATCCTAACATCTCGGATGTAATATTTTACAACATTCCTGGCGCGTCGGCACCTACTTCTCGGTGGGAATATTATATACGTCTATAATGCTACATATCCTTGCCTAAGGCAACCTAACGTATCGGATGTAATATTTTACAACATTCCTGGCGCGCCGGCCCATACTTCTCGGTGGGAACATTATATACGTCTATATCGCTATATATCATAACGTAAGGCAACCTAACATTTCGAGCGTAATATTTTACAACATTCCTGTCTCGTCGGCGCCTACTTCTCGGTGGGAACATTATATACGTCTATAACGTTATATATCCTAACCTAAGGTAATCCTAACATCTCGGATGTAATATTTTACAACATTCCTGGCGCGTCGGCAACTACTTCTCGGTGGGAAACGTATATACGACTATAACGTTATATATCCTAACCTAAGACAACTTAACATGTCGAATGTAATATTTTACCACATTCCTGGCTCGTTGGCACCTACTTCTCGGTGGGAACATTATATACGTCTATAACGTTATATATCCTAACCTAAGGGAACCTAACATCTCGGATGTAATATTTTACAACATTCCTGGCTCGCCGTCACCTATTTCTCGGTGGGAACATTATATACGTCTATAACTTTACATATCCTAGCCTAAGGTAATCCTAACATCTCGGATGTAATATTTTACAACATTCCTGGCGCGTCGGCACCTACTTCTCGGTGGGAATATTATATACGTCTATAATGCTACATATCCTTGCCTAAGGCAACCTAACGTATCGGATGTAATATTTTACAACATTCCTGGCGCGCCGGCACATACTTCTCGGTGGGAACATTATATACGTCTATATCGCTATATATCATAACGTAAGGCAACCTAACATTTCGAGCGTAATATTTTACAACATTCCTGTCTCGTCGGCGCCTACTTCTCGGTGGGAACATTATATACGCCTATAACGCTATATATCCTAGCCTAAGGCAACCTAACATCTCGGATGTAATATTTTACTACATTCCTGGCGTGTCGGCCCCTATTTCTCGGTGGGAACATTATATATGTCTATAACGCTGTATGTCCTAGCCTGAGACAACCTAACATGTCGAATATAATATTTTACAATATTCCTGGCGCGTCGGCAACTACTTCTCGGTGGGAACTGTATATACGTCTATAACGTTATATATCCTAGCCTATGGCAACCTAACATCTCGGATGTTATATTTTACTACATTCCCGGCGCGCCGGCCCCTACTTCTCGGTGGGAACATTATATACGTCTATAACGTTATATATCCTAACCTAAGACAACTTAACATGTCGAATGTAATATTTTACAACATTCCTGGCTCGTCGGCGCCTATTTCTCGGTGGGAACATTATATACGCCTATAACGCTATATATCCTAGCCTAAGCCAACCTAACATCTCGGATGTAATATTTTACTACATTCCTGGCGTGTCGGCCCCTATTTCTCGGTGGGAACATTATATATGTCTATAACGCTGTACGTCCTAGCCTGAGACAACCTAACATGTCGAATATAATATTTTACAATATTCCTGGCGCGTCGGCAACTACTTCTCGGTGGGAACTGTATATAAGTCTATAACGTTATATATCCTAGCCTAAGGCAACCTAAAATCTCGGATGTTATATTTTACTACATTCCCGGCGCGCCGGCCCCTACTTCTCGGTGGGAACATTATATACGTCTATAACGTTATATATCCTAGCCTAAGGTAATCCTAACATCTCGGATGTAATATTTTACAACATTCCTGGCGCGTCGGCAACTACTTCTAGGTGGGAACCGTATATACGACTATAACGTTATATATCCTAACCTAAGACAACTTAACATGTCGAATGTAATATTTTACCACATTCCTGGCTCGTTGGGACCTACTTCTCGGTGGGAACATTATATACGTCTATAACGTTATATATCCTAACCTAAGGGAACCTAACATCTCGGATGTAATATTTTACAACATTCCTGGCGTGTCGGCGCCTATTTCTCGGTGGGAACATTATATATGTCTATAACGCTGTATGTCCTAGCCTGAGACAACCTAACATGTCGAATATAATATTTTACAATATTCCTGGCGCGTCGGCAACTACTTCTCGGTGGGAACTGTATATAAGTCTATAACGTTATATATCCTAACCTAAGGCAACCTAACATCTCGGATGTAATATTTTACAACATTCCCGTCACTTCGGCCCCTACTTCTCGGTGGGAACATTACATACGTCTATAACGTTATATATGCTAGCCGAAGGCAACCTAACATCTCGGATGTAATATTTTACTACATTCCTGGCACTTCGGCCACTACTTCTCGGTGGGAACATTATATAAGTCTATAACGCTATATATCCTAGCCTAAGGCAAACTAACATGTCGAATGTAATATTTTACAACATTCCCGTCACTTCTGCACCTACTTCTCGGTGGGAACATTATATACGTCTATAACGTTATATATCCTAGCCTAAGGCAACCTAACATCTCGGATGTTATATTTTACTACATTCCCGGCGCGCCGGCCCCTACTTCTCGGTGGGAACATTATATACGTCTATAACGTTATATATCCTAGCCTAAGGTAATCCTAACATCTCGGATGTAATATTTTACAACATTCCTGGCGCGTCGGCACCTACTTCTCGGTGGGAATATTATATACGTCTATAATGCTACACATCCTTGCCTAAGGCAACCTAACGTATCGGATGGAATATTTTACAACATTCCTGGCGCGCCGGCCCATACTTCTCGGTGGGAACATTATATACGTCTATATCGCTATATATCATAACGTAAGGCAACCTAACATGTCGAGCGTAATATTTTACAACATTCCTGGCGTGTCGGCCCCTATTTCTCGGTGGGAACATTATATACGTCTTTAACGATATATATCCTAGCCTAAGGCAATCCTAACATGTCGAATGTATAATTTTACAACATTCCTGGCGCGTCGGCCCCTATTTCTCCGTGGGAACATTATATAAGTCAATAACGTTATATATCCTAACCTAAGGCAACCTAACATCTCGGATGTAATATTTTACTACATTCCTGGCGCGCTGGCCCCTACTTCTCGGTGGGAACATTATATACGTCTATAACGTTATATATCATAATCTAAGGCAATCCTAACATCCCGGATGTAATATTTTACAACATTCCTGGCGCGTCGGCACCTACTTCTCGGTGGGAACATTATATACGTCTATAACGTTATATATCCTAACCTAAGGGAACCTAACACCTCGGATGTAATGTTTTACCACATTCCTGGCGTGTCGGTCCCTATTTCTCGGTGGGAACATTGTATATGTCTATAACGCTATACGTCCTAGCCTGAGACAACCTAACATGTCGAATATAATATTTTACAAAATTCCTGGCGCGTCGGCAACTACTTCTCGGTGGGAACCGTATATACGACTATAACGTTATATATCCTAACCTAAGACAACTTAACATGTCGAATGTAATATTTTACCACATTCCTGGCTCGTTGGCACCTACTTCTCGGTGGGAACATTATATACGTCTATAACGTTATATATCCTAACCTAAGGGAACCTAACATCTCGGATGTAATATTTTACAACATTCCTGGCTCGCCGTCACCTATTTCTCGGTGGGAACATTATATACGTCTATAACTTTACATATCCTAGCCTAAGGCAACCTAACATCTCGGATGTAATATTTTACAACATTCCCGTCACTTCGGCCCCTACTTCTCGATGGAAACATTATATACGTCTATAACGTTATATATCCTAACCTAAGGCAACCTAACATCTCGGATGTAATATTTTACTACATTCCTGGCACGTCGGCCATTACTTCTCGGTGGGAACATTATATAAGTCTATAACGCTATATATCCTAGCCTAAAGCAAACTAACATGTCGAATGTAATATTTTACAACATTCCCGTCACTTCTGCACCTACTTCTCGGTGGGAACATTATATACGTCTATAACGTTATATATCCTAGCCTAAGGCAACCTAACATCTCGGATGTTATATTTTACTACATTCCCGGCGCGCCGGCCCCTACTTCTCGGTGGGAACATTATATACGTCTATAACGTTATATATCCTAGCCTAAGGTAATCCTAACATCTCGGATGTAATATTTTACAACATTCCTGGCGCGTCGGCACCTACTTCTCGGTGGGAATATTATATACGTCTATAATGCTACATATCCTTGCCTAAGGCAACCTAACGTATCGGATGTAATATTTTACAACATTCCTGGCGCGCCGGCCCATACTTCTCGGTGGGAACATTACATACGTCTATATCGCTATATATCATAACGTAAGGCAACCTAACATTTCGAGCGTAATATTTTACAACATTCCTGGCTCTTCGGCGCCTACTTCTCGGTGGGAACATTATATACGCCTATAACGCTATATATCCTAGCCTAAGGCAACCTAACATCTCGGATGTAATATTTTACTACATTCCTGGCGTGTCGGCCCCTATTTCTCGGTGGGAACATTATATATGTCTATAACGCTGTATGTCCTAGCCTGAGACAACCTAACATGTCGAATATAATATTTTACAATATTCCTGGCGCGTCGGCAACTACTTCTCGGTGGGAACTGTATATACGTCTATAACGTTATATATCCTAGCCTATGGCAACCTAACATCTCGGATTATATATTTTACTACATTCCCGGCGCGCCGGCCCCTACTTCTCGGTGGGAACATTATATACGTCTATAACGTTATATATCCTAACCTAAGGTAATCCTAACATCTCGGATGTAATATTTTACAACATTCCTGGCGCGTCGGCAACTACTTCTCGGTGGGAACCGTATATACGACTATAACGTTATATATCCTAACCTAAGACAACTTAACATGTCGAATGTAATATTTTACAACATTCCTGGCTCGTCGGCGCCTACTTCTCGGTGGGAACATTATATACGCCTATAACGCTATATATCCTAGCCTAAGCCAACCTAACATCTCGGATGTAATATTTTACTACACTCCTGGCGTGTCGGCCCCTATTTCTCGGTGGGAACATTATATATGTCTATAACGCTGTATGTCCTAGCCTGAGACAACCTAACATGTCGAATATAATATTTTACAATATTCCTGGCGCGTCGGCAACTACTTCTCGGTGGGAACTGTATATACGTCTATAACGTTATATATCCTAGCCTATGGCAACCTAACATCTCGGATGTTATATTTTACTACATTCCCGGCGCGCCGGCCCCTACTTCTCGGTGGGAACATTATATACGTCTATAACGTTATATATCCTAACCTAAGGTAATCCTAACATCTCGGATGTAATATTTTACAACATACCTGGCGCGTCGGCAACTACTTCTCGGTGGGAACCGTATATACGACTATAACGTTATATATCCTAACCTAAGACAACTTAACATGTCGAATGTAATATTTTACCACATTCCTGGCTCGTTGGGACCTACTTCTCGGTGGGAACATTATATACGTCTATAACGTTATATATCCTAACCTAAGGGAACCTAACATCTCGGATGTAATATTTTACAACATTCCTGGCGTGTCGGCGCCTATTTCTCGGTGGGAACATTATATATGTCTATAACGCTGTATGTCCTAGCCTGAGACAACCTAACACGTCGAATATAATATTTTACAATATTCCTGGCGCGTCGGCAACTACTTCTCGGTGGGAACTGTATATAAGTCTATAACGTTATATATCCTAACCTAAGGCAACCTAACATCTCGGATGTAATATTTTACAACATTCCCGTCACTTCGGCCCCTACTTCTCGGTGGGAACATTACATACGTCTATAACGTTATATATGCTAGCCGAAGGCAGTCCTAACATCTCGGATGTAATATTTTACAACATTCCTGGCTCGCCGTCACCTATTTCTCGGTGGGAACATTATATACGTCTATAACTTTACATATCCTAGCCTAAGGCAACCTAACATCTCGGATGTAATATTTTACAACATTCCCGTCACTTCGGCCCCTACTTCTCGATGGAAACATTATATACGTCTATAACGTTATATATCCTAACCTAAGGCAACCTAACATCTCGGATGTAATATTTTACTACATTCCTGGCACGTCGGCCATTACTTCTCGGTGGGAACATTATATAAGTCTATAACGCTATATATCCTAGCCTAAAGCAAACTAACATGTCGAATGTAATATTTTACAACATTCCCGTCACTTCTGCACCTACTTCTCGGTGGGAACATTATATACGTCTATAACGTTATATATCCTAGCCTAAGGCAACCTAACATCTCGGATGTTATATTTTACTACATTCCCGGCGCGCCGGCCCCTACTTCTCGGTGGGAACATTATATACGTCTATAACGTTATATATCCTAGCCTAAGGTAATCCTAACATCTCGGATGTAATATTTTACAACATTCCTGGCGCGTCGGCACCTACTTCTCGGTGGGAATATTATATACGTCTATAATGCTACATATCCTTGCCTAAGGCAACCTAACGTATCGGATGTAATATTTTACAACATTCCTGGCGCGCCGGCCCATACTTCTCGGTGGGAACATTACATACGTCTATATCGCTATATATCATAACGTAAGGCAACCTAACATTTCGAGCGTAATATTTTACAACATTCCTGGCTCGTCGGCGCCTACTTCTCGGTGGGAACATTATATACGCCTATAACGCTATATATCCTAGCCTAAGGCAACCTAACATCTCGGATGTAATATTTTACTACATTCCTGGCGTGTCGGCCCCTATTTCTCGGTGGGAACATTATATATGTCTATAACGCGGTATGTCCTAGCCTGAGACAACCTAACATGTCGAATATAATATTTTACAATATTCCTGGCGCGTCGGCAACTACTTCTCGGTGGGAACTGTATATACGTCTATAACGTTATATATCCTAGCCTATGGCAACCTAACATCTCGGATGTTATATTTTACTACATTCCCGGCGCGCCGGCCCCTACTTCTCGGTGGGAACATTATATACGTCTATAACGTTATATATCCTAACCTAAGGTAATCCTAACATCTCGGATGTAATATTTTACAACATTCCTGGCGCGTCGGCAACTACTTCTCGGTGGGAACCGTATATACGACTATAACGTTATATATCCTAACCTAAGACAACTTAACATGTCGAATGTAATATTTTACAACATTCCTGGCTCGTCGGCGCCTACTTCTCGGTGGGAACATTATATACGCCTATAACGCTATATATCCTAGCCTAAGCCAACCTAACATCTCGGATGTAATATTTTACTACATTCCTGGCGTGTCGGCCCCTATTTCTCGGTGGGAACATTATATATGTCTATAACGCTGTATGTCCTAGCCTGAGACAACCTAACATGTCGAATATAATATTTTACAATATTCCTGGCGCGTCGGCAACTACTTCTCGGTGGGAACTGTATATACGTCTATAACGTTATATATCCTAGCCTATGGCAACCTAACATCTCGGATGTTATATTTTACTACATTCCCGGCGCGCCGGCCCCTACTTCTCGGTGGGAACATTATATACGTCTATAACGTTATATATCCTAACCTAAGGTAATCCTAACATCTCGGATGTAATATTTTACAACATACCTGGCGCGTCGGCAACTACTTCTCGGTGGGAACCGTATATACGACTATAACGTTATATATCCTAACCTAAGACAACTTAACATGTCGAATGTAATATTTTACCACATTCCTGGCTCGTTGGGACCTACTTCTCGGTGGGAACATTATATACGTCTATAACGTTATATATCCTAACCTAAGGGAACCTAACATCTCGGATGTAATATTTTACAACATTCCTGGCGTGTCGGCGCCTATTTCTCGGTGGGAACATTATATATGTCTATAACGCTGTATGTCCTAGCCTGAGACAACCTAACACGTCGAATATAATATTTTACAATATTCCTGGCGCGTCGGCAACTACTTCTCGGTGGGAACTGTATATAAGTCTATAACGTTATATATCCTAACCTAAGGCAACCTAACATCTCGGATGTAATATTTTACAACATTCCCGTCACTTCGGCCCCTACTTCTCGGTGGGAACATTACATACGTCTATAACGTTATATATGCTAGCCGAAGGCAGTCCTAACATCTCGGATGTAATATTTTACAACATTCCTGGCTCGCCGTCACCTATTTCTCGGTGGGAACATTATATACGTCTATAACTTTACATATCCTAGCCTAAGGCAACCTAACATCTCGGATGTAATATTTTACAACATTCCCGTCACTTCGGCCCCTACTTCTCGATGGAAACATTATATACGTCTATAACGTTATATATCCTATCCTAAGGCAACCTAACATCTCGGATGTAATATTTTACTACATTCCTGGCACTTCGGCCACTACTTCTCGGTGGGAACATTATATAAGTCTATAACGCTATATATCCTAGCCTAAGGCAAACTAACATGTCGAATGTAATATTTTACAACATTCCCGTCACTTCTGCACCTACTTCTCGGTGGGAACATTATATACGTCTATAACGTTATATATCCTAGCCTAAGGCAACCTAACATCTCGGATGTTATATTTTACTACATTCCCGGCGCGCCGGCCCCTACTTCTCGGTGGGAACATTATATACGTCTATAACGTTATATATCCTAGCCTAAGGCAACCTAACATACCGGATGTAATATTTTACTACATTCCTGGCGCGCCGGCCCCTACTTCTCGGTGGGAACATTATATACGTCTATAATGCTACATATCCTTGCCTAAGGCAACCTAACATCTCGGATGTAATATTTTACTACATTCCTGGCGCGCCGGCCCCTACTTCTCGGTGGGAACATTATGTACGTCTATAACGCTGTATATCTTAGCCTTAGGCAACCTAACTTGTCGCGCGTAATATTTTACAACATTCCTGGATCATCGGCAACTACATCTCGGTGGGAAAAGTATATACGTCTTTAACGCTGTATATCCTATCCTAAGGCAACCTAGCATGTCGAATGTAACATTTTACAACATTCCTGGCGCGTCCGCACCTACTTCTCGGTGGGAACATTATATACGTCTATAACATTATATATCCTAACCTAATGAAACCTAACTCATCGGATGTAAAGTTTTACAACATTCCTGGCGTGTCGGTCCCTACTTCTCGGTGGGACCATTATATACGTCTATAACGTTATATATCCTAGCCTAAGGCAACCTAACACCTCGGATGTAATGTTTTACAACATTCCTGGCGTGTCGGCCCCTATTTCTCGGTGGGAACATTATATACTTCTATAATGCTACATATCCTTGCCTAAGGCAACCTAACATCTCGGATGTAATATTTTACTACATTCCTGGCACGCCGGCCCCTACTTCTCCGTGGGAACATTATATAAGTCAATAACGTTATATATCCTAACCTAAGGCAACCTAACATCTCGGATGTAATATTTTACTACATTCCGGGCGCGCTGGCCCCTACTTCTCGGTGGGAACATTATATACCTCTATAACGCCATATATCCTAACCTAAGACGACTTAACATGTTGAATGTAATATTTTACCACATTCCTGGCTCGTTGGCCCCTACTTCTCGGTGGGAACATTATATACGTCTATAACGTTATATATCCTAACCTAAGGCAACCTAACATCTCGGATGTTATATTTTACTACATTCCTGGCGCGCCGGCCCCTACTTCTCGGTGGGAACATTATATACGTCTATAATGCTACATATCCTTGCCTAAGGCAACCTAACATTTCGGATGTAACATTTTACTACATTCCTGGCGCGCCGGCCCCAACTTCTCGGTGGGAACATTATATACGTCTATATCGCTATATATCATAACGTAAGGCAACCTAACATGTCGAGCGTAATATTTTACAACATTCCTGGCTCCTCGGCCCCTACTTCTCGGTGGGAACATTATATACGCCTATAACGCTATATATCCTAGCCTAAGGCAACCTAACATCTCGGATGTAATATTTTACTACATTCCTGGCACGTCGGCCAGTACTTCTCTGTGGGAACATTATATAAGTCTATAAGGATATATGTCCTAGCCTATGGCATACTAACGTGTCGAATGTAATATTTTACAACATTCCCGTCACTTCGGCACCTACTTCTCGGTGGGAACATTATATACGTCTATAACGTTATATATCCTAGCCTAAGGCAACCTAACATCTCGGATGTTATATTTTACTACATTCCCGGCGCGCCGGCTCCTACTTCTCGGTGGGAACATTATATACGTCTATAACGTTATATATCCTAGCCTACGGTAATCCTAACATCTCGGATGTAATATTTTACAACATTCCTGCCGCGTCGGCACCTACTTCTCGGTGGGAACAGTATATAAGTCAATAACGTTATATATCCTAACCTAAGGCAACCTAACGTCTCGGATGTATTATTTTACAACATTCCAGGCACGTCGGCCCCTACTTCTCGGTGCGAACATTATATACGTCTATAACGCTATATATCCTAGCCTAAGGCAACCTAACATGTCGAATGTAATATTTTACCACATTCCTGGCGCGTCGGCACCTACTTCTCGGTGGGAACGTTATATACGTCTATAACTTTACATATCCTAGCCTAAGGCAACCTAACATCTCGGATGTAATATTTTACAACATTCCCGTCACTTCGGCCCCTACTTCTCGATGGAAACATTATATACGTCTATAACGTTATATATCCTAACCTAAAGCAAACCTAACATCTCGAATGTAATATTTTACTACATTCCTGGCACGTCGGCCATTACTTCTCGGTGGGAACATTATATAAGTCTATAACGCTATATATCCTAGCCTAAAGCAAACTAACATGTCGAATGTAATATTTTACAACATTCCCGTCACTTCTGCACCTACTTCTCGGTGGGAACATTATATACGTCTATAACGTTATATATCCTAGCCTAAGGCAACCTAACATCTCGGATGTAATATTTTACTACATTCCTGGCGCGCCGGCCCCTACTTCTCGGTGGGAACATTATGTACGTCTATAACGCTGTATATCTTAGCCTTAGGCAACCTAACTTGTCGCGCGTAATATTTTACAACATTCCTGGATCATCGGCAACTACATCTCGGTGGGAAAAGTATATACGTCTTTAACGCTGTATATCCTATCCTAAGGCAACCTAGCATGTCGAATGTAACATTTTACAACATTCCTGGCGCGTCCGCACCTACTTCTCGGTGGGAACATTATATACGTCTATAACATTATATATCCTAACCTAATGAAACCTAACTCATCGGATGTAAAGTTTTACAACATTCCTGGCGTGTCGGTCCCTACTTCTCGGTGGGACCATTATATACGTCTATAACGTTATATATCCTAGCCTAAGGCAACCTAACACCTCGGATGTAATGTTTTACAACATTCCTGGCGTGTCGGCCCCTATTTCTCGGTGGGAACATTATATACTTCTATAATGCTACATATCCTTGCCTAAGGCAATCTAACATCTCGGATGTAATATTTTACTACATTCCTGGCACGCCGGCCCCTACTTCTCCGTGGGAACATTATATAAGTCAATAACGTTATATATCCTAACCTAAGGCAACCTAACATCTCGGATGTAATATTTTACTACATTCCGGGCGCGCTGGCCCCTACTTCTCGGTGGGAACATTATATACCTCTATAACGCCATATATCCTAACCTAAGACGACTTAACATGTTGAATGTAATATTTTACCACATTCCTGGCTCGTTGGCCCCTACTTCTCGGTGGGAACATTATATACGTCTATAACGTTATATATCCTAACCTAAGGCAACCTAACATCTCGGATGTTATATTTTACTACATTCCTGGCGCGCCGGCCCCTACTTCTCGGTGGGAACATTATATACGTCTATAATGCTACATATCCTTGCCTAAGGCAACCTAACATTTCGGATGTAACATTTTACTACATTCCTGGCGCGCCGGCCCCAACTTCTCGGTGGGAACATTATATACGTCTATATCGCTATATATCATAACGTAAGGCAACCTAACATGTCGAGCGTAATATTTTACAACATTCCTGGCTCCTCGGCCCCTACTTCTCGGTGGGAACATTATATACGCCTATAACGCTATATATCCTAGCCTAAGGCAACCTAACATCTCGGATGTAATATTTTACTACATTCCTGGCACGTCGGCCAGTACTTCTCGGTGGGAACATTATATAAGTCTATAAGGATATATGTCCTAGCCTATGGCATACTAACGTGTCGAATGTAATATTTTACAACATTCCCGTCACTTCGGCACCTACTTCTCGGTGGGAACATTATATACGTCTATAACGTTATATATCCTAGCCTAAGGCAACCTAACATCTCGGATGTTATATTTTACTACATTCCCGGCGCGCCGGCTCCTACTTCTCGGTGGGAACATTATATACGTCTATAACGTTATATATCCTAGCCTACGGTAATCCTAACATCTCGGATGTAATATTTTACTACATTCCTGGCACGTCGGCCATTACTTCTCGGTGGGAACATTATATAAGTCTATAACGCTATATATCCTAGCCTAAAGCAAACTAACATGTCGAATGTAATATTTTACAACATTCCCGTCACTTCTGCACCTACTTCTCGGTGGGAACATTATATACGTCTATAACGTTATATATCCTAGCCTAAGGCAACCTAACATCTCGGATGTTATATTTTACTACATTCCCGGCGCGCCGGCCCCTACTTCTCGGTGGGAACATTATATACGTCTATAACATTATATATCCTAGCCTAAGGTAATCCTAACATCTCGGATGTAATATTTTACAACATTCCTGGCGCGTCGGCACCTACTTCTCGGTGGGAATATTATATACGTCTATAATGCTACATATCCTTGCCTAAGGCAACCTAACGTATCGGATGTAATATTTTACAACATTCCTGGCGCGCCGGCCCATACTTCTCGGTGGGAACATTATATACGTCTATATCGCTATATATCATAACGTAAGGCAACCTAACATTTCGAGCGTAATATTTTACAACATTCCTGGCGTGTCGGCACCTATTTCTCGCTGGGAACATTATATATGTCTATAACCCTGTATGTCCTAGCCTGAGACAACCTAACATATCGAATATAATATTTTACAATATTCCTGGCGCGTCGGCAACTACTTCTCGGTGGGAACTGTATATACGACTATAACGTTATATATCCTAACCTAAGACAACTTAACATGTCGAGTGTAATATTTTACCACATTCCTGGCTCGTTGGCACCTACTTCTCGGTGGGAACATTATATACGTCTATAACGTTATATATCCTAGCCTAAGGCAACCTAACATACCGGATGTAATATTTTACTACATTCCTGGCGCGCCGGCCCCTACTTCTCGGTGGGAACATTATATACGTCTATAATGCTACATATCCTTGCCTAAGGCAACCTAACATCTCGGATGTAATATTTTACTACATTCCTGGCGCGCCGGCCCCTACTTCTCGGTGGGAACATTATGTACGTCTATAACGCTGTATATCCTAGCCTTAGGCAACCTAACTTGTCGAGCGTAATATTTTACAACATTCCTGGATCATCGGCAACTACATCTCGGTGGGAAAAGTATATACGTCTTTAACGCTGTATATCCTATCCTAAGGCAACCTAGCATGTCGAATGTAACATTTTACAACATTCCTGGCGCGTCGGCACCTACTTCTCGGTGGGAACATTATATACGTCTATAACATTATATATCCTAACCTAATGAAACCTAACACATCGGATGTAAAGTTTTACAACATTCCTGGCGTGTCGGTCCCTACTTCTCGGTGGGACCATTATATACGTCTATAACGTTATATATCCTAGCCTAAGGCAACCTAACACCTCGGATGTAATGTTTTACAACATTCCTGGCGTGTCGGCCCCTATTTCTCGGTGGGAACATTATATACGTCTTCAACGATATATATCCTAGCCTAAGGCAATCCTAACATGTCGAATGTATAATTTTACAACATTCCTGGCGCGTCGGCCCCTACTTCTCGGTGGGAACAGTATATAAGTCTATAACGTTATATATCCTAACCTAAGGCAACCTAACATCTCGGATGTAATATTTTACTACATTCCCGGCTCGTCAGCTCCTACTTCTCGGTGGGAACATTATATACTTCTATAATGCTACATATCCTTGCCTAAGGCAACCTAACATCTCGGATGTAATATTTTACTACATTCCTGGCACGCCGGCCCCTACTTCTCCGTGGGAACATTATATAAGTCAATAACGTTATATATCCTAACCTAAGGCAACCTAACATCTCGGATGTAATATTTTACTACATTCCGGGCGCGCTGGCCCCTACTTCTCGGTGGGAACATTATATACCTCTATAACGCCATATATCCTAACCTAAGACGACTTAACATGTTGAATGTAATATTTTACCACATTCCTGGCTCGTTGGCCCCTACTTCTCGGTGGGAACATTATATACGTCTATAACGTTATATATCCTAACCTAAGGCAACCTAACATCTCGGATGTTATATTTTACTACATTCCTGGCGCGCCGGCCCCTACTTCTCGGTGGGAACATTATATACGTCTATAATGCTACATATCCTTGCCTAAGGCAACCTAACATTTCGGATGTAACATTTTACTACATTCCTGGCGCGCCGGCCCCAACTTCTCGGTGGGAACATTATATACGTCTATATCGCTATATATCATAACGTAAGGCAACCTAACATGTCGAGCGTAATATTTTACAACATTCCTGGCTCCTCGGCCCCTACTTCTCGGTGGGAACATTATATACGCCTATAACGCTATATATCCTAGCCTAAGGCAACCTAACATCTCGGATGTAATATTTTACTACATTCCTGGCACGTCGGCCAGTACTTCTCGGTGGGAACATTATATAAGTCTATAAGGATATATGTCCTAGCCTATGGCATACTAACGTGTCGAATGTAATATTTTACAACATTCCCGTCACTTCGGCACCTACTTCTCGGTGGGAACATTATATACGTCTATAACGTTATATATCCTAGCCTAAGGCAACCTAACATCTCGGATGTTATATTTTACTACATTCCCGGCGCGCCGGCTCCTACTTCTCGGTGGGAACATTATATACGTCTATAACGTTATATATCCTAGCCTACGGTAATCCTAACATCTCGGATGTAATATTTTACAACATTCCTGCCGCGTCGGCACCTACTTCTCGGTGGGAACAGTATATAAGTCAATAACGTTATATATCCTAACCTAAGGCAACCTAACGTCTCGGATGTATTATTTTACAACATTCCAGGCACGTCGGCCCCTACTTCTCGGTGCGAACATTATATACGTCTATAACGCTATATATCCTAGCCTAAGGCAACCTAACATGTCGAATGTAATATTTTACCACATTCCTGGCGCGTCGGCACCTACTTCTCGGTGGGAACGTTATATACGTCAATAACGCTACATATCCCAGCTTAAGGCAACCTAACATGTCGAATGTAATATTTTACTACATTCCTGGCACATCGGCCCCTACTTCTCGGTGGGAACATTATATACGTTTATAACGCTATATATCCTAGCCTAACGCAACCTAACATCTCGGATGTAATATTTTAGTACATTCCTGTCGCGCCGGCCCCTACTTCTCGGTGGGAACATTATATACGTCTATAATGCTACATATCCTTGCCTAAGGCAACCTAACATTTCGGATGTAATATTTTACTACATTCCTGGCGCGCCGACCCCTACTTCTCGGTGGGAACATTACATACGTCTATATCGCTATATATCATAACGTAAGGCCACCTAACATGTCGAGCGTAGTATTTTACAACATTCCTGGCTCCTCGGCCCCTACTTCTCGGTGGGAACATTATATACGCCTATAACGCTATATATCCTAGCCTAAGGCAACCTAACATCTCGGATGTAGTATTTTACAACATACCCGTCACTTCGGCACCTACTTCTCGGTGGGAACATTATATACGTCTATAACGTTATATATCCTAGCCTAAGGCAACCTAACATCTCGGATGTTATATTTTACTACATTCCCGGCGCGCCGGCCCCTACTTCTCGGTGCGAACATTATATACGTCTATAACGCTATATATCCTAGCCTAAGGCAACCTAACATGTCGAATGTAATATTTTACCACATTCCTGGCGCGTCGGCACCTACTTCTCGGTGGGAACATTATTTACGTCTATAACGTTATATATCCTAGCCTAAGGCAACCTAACATGTCGAATGTAATATTTTACCACATTCCTTGCGCGCCGGCCCCTACTTCTCGGTGGGAACATTCTATACGTCTATAACGTTATATATCCTAACCTAAGGAAACCTAACATCTAGGTTGTAATATTTGACAACATTCCTAGCGGGTAGGCCCGCACTTCTCGGTGGGAATATCATATAGGTCTATAACGTTATATGTCCTAGCCTAAGGCAACATAACATCTCGGATGTAATATTTTAGTACATTCCTGGCGCGCCGGCCCCTACTTCTCGGTGGGAACAGTATATACGTCTATAACGTTATATATCCTAACCTAAGGCAACCTAACACCTCGGATGTAATGTTTTGCAACAGTCCTGGCGTGTCGGCCCCTACTTCTCGGTGGGAACATTATATACGTCTTTCAAGCTCTGTATCCTAGCATAAGGCAACCTAGCATGTCGAATGTAATATTTTACAACATTCCTGGCGCGTCGGCACCTACTTCTCGGTGGGGACATTATATACGTCTATAACGTTATATATCCTAACCTAATGAAACCTAACACCTCGGATGTAATGTTTTACAACATTCCTGGCGTGTCGGGCCCTATTTCTCGGTGGGAACATTATATACGTCTATAACGCCATATATCCTAACCTAAGACAACCTAAAATGTCGAGCGTAATATTTTACAACAGTCCTGGCTCGTTGGCCCCTAGTTCTCGTTGGGAACATAATATACGTCTATAACGTTACATATCCTAGCCTAAGGCAACCTAACATCTCGGATGTAATATTTTAGTACATTCCTGGCGCGCCTGCCCCTACTTCTCGGTGGGAACAGTATATACGTCTATAACGTTATATATCCTAACCTAAGGCAACCTAACACCTCGGATGTAATGTTTCGCAACATTCCTGGCGTGTCGGCCCCTACTTCTCGGTGGGAACATTATATACGTCTATAACGCTATATATCCTAGCCTAAGGCAAACTAACATGTCGAATGTAATATTTTACAACATTCCCGTCACTTCGGCCCCTACTTCTCGGTGGGAACATTATATACGTCTATAAAGTTATATATCCTGGCCTATGGCAACCTAACATATCGGATGTAATATTTTACTACATTCCTGGCTCGCTGGCCCCTACTTCTCGGTGGGAACATTATATACGTCTATAACGCTATATATCCTAGCCTAAGGCAACCTAACATGTCGAATGTAATATTTTACCACATTCCTGGCGCGTCGGCACCTACTTCTCGGTGGGAACATTATATACGTCTATAACGTTATATATCCTAGCCTAAGGCAACCTAACATGTCGAATGTAATATTTTACAACATTCCCGGCGCGCCGGCCCCTACTTCTCGGTGGGAACGTTATATACGTCTACAACGTTATATATCCTAGTCTAAGGCAACCTAACATCTCGGATGTAATATTTTACTACATTCCTGGCGCGCCGGCTCCTACTTCTCTGTGGGAACATTATATACGTCTTTAAAGCTATGTATCCTAGCCTAAGGCAACCTAACATCTCGGATGTTATATTTTACTACATTCCTGGCGCGCCGGCCCCTACTTCTCGGTGGGAACATTATATACGTCTATAATGCTACATATCCTTGCCTAAGGCAACCTAACATTTCGGATGTAACATTTTACTACATTCCTGGCGCGCCGGCCCCAACTTCTCGGTGGGAACATTATATACGTCTATATCGCTATATATCATAACGTAAGGCAACCTAACATGTCGAGCGTAATATTTTACAACATTCCTGGCTCCTCGGCCCCTACTTCTCGGTGGGAACATTATATACGCCTATAACGCTATATATCCTAGCCTAAGGCAACCTATCATCTCGGATGTAATATTTTACTACATTCCTGGCACGTCGGCCACTACTTCTCGGTGGGAACATTATATAAGTCTATAAGAATATATGTCCTAGCCTATGGCATACTAACGTGTCGAATGTAATGTTTTACAACATTCCCGTCACTTCGGCACCTACTTCTCGGTGGGAACATTATATACGTCTATAACGTTATATATCCTAGCCTAAGGCAACCTAACATCTCGGATGTTATATTTTACTACATTCCCGGCGCGCCGGCTCCTACTTCTCGGTGGGAACATTATATACGTCTATAACGTTATATATCCTAGCCTACGGTAATCCTAACATCTCGGATGTAATATTTTACAACATTCCTGCCGCGTCGGCACCTACTTCTCGGTGGGAACAGTATATAAGTCAATAACGTTATATATCCTAACCTAAGGCAACCTAACGTCTCGGATGTATTATTTTACAACATTCCAGGCACGTCGGCCCCTACTTCTCGGTGCGAACATTATATACGTCTATAACGCTATATATCCTAGCCTAAGGCAACCTAACATATGGAATGTAATATTTTACCACATTCCTGGCGCGTCGGCACCTACTTCTCGGTGGGAACGTTATATACGTCAATAACGCTACATATCCCAGCTTAAGGCAACCTAACATGTCGAATGTAATATTTTACTACATTCCTGGCACATCGGCCCCTACTTCTCGGTGGGAACATTATATA
Organism: Xylocopa violacea; assembly: GCA_963969225.1. Lineage (NCBI taxonomy): Eukaryota > Metazoa > Arthropoda > Insecta > Hymenoptera > Apidae > Xylocopa > Xylocopa violacea. Next base: position 4,920,046 of record CAXAJV010000835.1, read on the forward strand.
CGTTTATAACGCTATATATCCTAGCCTAACGCAACCTAACATGTCGGACGTAATATTTTACCTACATTCCTGGCGCGCCGGCCCCTACTTCTCGGTAGGAACAGTCTATACGTCTATAACGTTATATATCCTAGCCTAAGGAAACCTAAAATCTAGGATGTAATATTTGACAACATTCCTAGCGGGTAGGCCCGTACTTCTCGGTGGGAATGTCATATAGGTCTATAACGTTATATATCCTAGCCTAAGGCAACATAACGTCTCGGATGTAATATTTTAGTACATTCCTGGCGCGCCGGCCCCTACTTCTCGGTGGGAACAGTATATACGTCTATAACGTTATATATCCTAACCTAAGGCAACCTAACACCTCGGATGTAATGTTTTGCAACAGTCCTGGCGTGTCGGCCCCTATTTCTCGGTGGGAACATTGTATACGTCTATAACGCTATATATCCTAGCCTAAGGCAACCTAACATCTCGGATGTTATATTTTACTACATTCCCGGCGCGCCGGCCCCTACTTCTCGGTGCGAACATTATATACGTCTATAACGCTATATATCCTAGCCTAAGGCAACCTAACATGTCGAATGTAATATTTTACCACATTCCTGGCGCGCCGGCCCCTACTTCTCGGTGGGAACATTCTATACGTCTATAACGTTATATATCCTAACCTAAGGAAACCTAACATCTAGGTTGTAATATTTGACAACATTCCTAGCGGGTAGGCCCGTACTTCTCGGTGGGAATATCATATAGGTCTATAACGTTATATGTCCTAGCCTAAGGCAACATAACATCTCGGATGTAATATTTTAGTACATTCCTGGCGCGCCGGCCCCTACTTCTCGGTGGGAACAGTATATACGTCTATAACGTTATATATCCTAACCTAAGGCAACCTAACACCTCGGATGTAATGTTTTGCAACAGTCCTGGCGTGTCGGCCCCTACTTCTCGGTGGGAACATTATATACGTCTTTCAAGCTCTGTATCCTAGCATAAGGCAACCTAGCATGTCGAATGTAATATTTTACAACATTCCTGGCGCGTCGGCACCTACTTCTCGGTGGGGACATTATATACGTCTATAACGTTATATATCCTAACCTAATGAAACCTAACACCTCGGATGTAAAGTTTTACAACATTCCTGGCGTGTCGGTCCACACTTCTCGGTGGGAACATTATATACGTCTTTAACGCTATATGTCCTAGCCTGAGACAACCTAACATGTCGAATGTAATATTTCACAATATTCCTGGCGCGTCGGCAACTACTTCTCGGTGGGAACAGTATATACGTCTATAATGTTATATATCCTAACCTAAGGCAACTTAATATGTCGAATGTAATATTTTGCCACATTCCTGGCTCGTTGGCCCCTACTTCTCGGTGGGAACATTATATACGTCTGTAACGTTACATATCCTAGCCTAAGGCAACCTAACATCTCGGATGTAATATTTTACTACATTCCTGGCGCGCCGACCCCTGCTTCTCGGTGGGAACATTATATACGTCTATAACGCTGTATATCCTAGCCTAAGGCAACCTAACTTGTCGAGCGTAATATTTTACAGCATTCCTGGCGCGTCGGCACCTACTTCTCGGTCGGAACAGTATATACGTCTATAATGTTATATATCCTAGCCTAAGGCAATTCTAACATGTCGAATGTAAAATTTTACAACATTCCTGGGGCGTCGGCCCCTATTTCTCGGTGGGAACATTATATACGTCTATAACGCTGTATATCCTAGCCTAAGGCAACCTAAAATCTCGGATGTAATATGTTACTACATGCCTGGCGCGCCGGCCCCCACTTCTCGGTGGGAACATTATATACGTCTATAACGCTATATATCCTAGCCTAATGCAACCTAACACCTCGGATGTAATGTTTTACAACATTCCTGGCGTGTCGGGCCCTATTTCTCGGTGGGAACATTATATACGTCTATAACGCCATATATCCTAACCTAAGACAACCTAAAATGTCGAGCGTAATATTTTACAACAGTCCTGGCTCGTCGGCCCCTAGTTCTCGTTGGGAACATAATATACGTCTATAACGTTACATATCTTAGCCTAAGGCAACCTAACATCTCGGATGTAATATTTTAGTACATTCGTGCCGCACCGGCCCCTACTTCTCGGTGGGAACATTATATACGTCTATAACGCTATATATCCTAGCCTAAGGCAACCTAACACGTCGAATGTAATATTTTACCACATTCCTGGCGCGTCGGCACCTACTACTCGGTGGGAACATTATATACGTCTATAACGTTATATATCCTAGCCTAAGGCAACCTAACATGTCGAATGTAATATTTTACAACATTCCCGTCACTTCGGCCCCTACTTCTCGGTGGGAACATTATATACGTCTATAGCGTTATATATCCTGGCCTAAGGCAACCTAACATATCGGATGTAATATTTTACTACATTCCTGGCGCGCCGGCTCCTACTTCTCTGTGGGAACATTATATACGTCTTTAAAGCTATGTATCCTAGCCTAAGGCAACCTAACTTGTCGAATGTAATATTTTACAACATTCCTGGTGTGTCGGCCCCTACTTCTCGGTGGGAACATTATATACGTCTATAACGCTATATATCCTAGCCTAAGGCAAACTAACATGTCGAATGTAATATTTTACAATATTCCTGGCGCGTAGGCAACTACTTCTCGGTGGGAACATTATATAAGTCAATAACGTTATATATCCTAACCTAAGGCATCCTAACATCTCGGATGTAATATTTTACAACATTCCCGTCACTTCTGCCCCTACTTCTCGGTGGGACCATTATATACGTCTATAACGTTATATATCCTAGCCTAAGGCAATCCTAACATCTCGGATGTAATATTTTACTACATTCCTGGCGCGCTGGGCCCTACTTCTCGGTGGGAACATTATACACGTCTATAACGCCATATATCCTAACCTAAGGCAACCTAACATCTCCGATGTAATATTTTACTACATTCCTGGCACGTAGGCCCGTACTTCTCGGTGGGAACATTATATACGTCTATAACGCTATATATCCTAACCTAAGGCAACCTAACATCTCGGATGTAATATTTTACTACATTCCTGGCGCGCTGGCCCCTACTTCTCGGTGGGAACATTATATACGTCTATAACGTTATATATCCTAGCCTAAGGCAACCTAACATGTCGAATGTAGTATTTTACAACATTCCCGGCGCGCCGGCCCCTACTTCTCGGTGGGAACGTTATATACGTCTACAACGTTATATATCCTAGTCTAAGGCAACCTAACATCTCGGATGTAATATTTTACTACATTCCTGGCGCGCCGGCTCCTACTTCTCTGTGGGAACATTATATACGTCTTTAAAGCTATGTATCCTAGCCTAAGGCAACCTAACTTGTCGAATGTAATATTTTACAATATTCCTGGCGCGTAGGCAACTACTTCTCGGTGGGAACATTATATAAGTCAATAACGTTATATATCCTAACCTAAGGCATCCCAACATCTCGGATGTAATATTTTACAACATTCCCGTCACTTCTGCCCCTACTTCTCGGTGGGACCATTGTATACGTCTATAACGTTATATATCCTAGCCTAAGGCAATCCTAACATCTCGGATGTAATATTTTACTACATTCCTGGCGCGCTGGCCCCTACTTCTCGGTGGGAACATTATATACGTCTATAACGCCATATATCCTAACCTAAGGCAACCTAACATCTCGGATGTAATATTTCACTACATTCCTGGCACGTAGGCCCGTACTTCTCTGTGGGAACATTATATACGTCTATAACGCTATATATCCTAACCTAAGGCAACCTAACATCTCGGATGTAATATTTTACTACATTCCAGGCACGTCGGCCCCTACTTCTCGGTGGGAACATTATATACGTCTATACCGCTATATATCATAGCCTAAGGCAACCTAACATGTCGAGCGTAATATTTTACAACATTCCTGGCTCGTCGGCCCCTACTTCTCGGTGGGAACATTATATACGTCTATAACGTTATATATCCTAGTCTAAGGCAACCTAACATCTCGGATGTAATATTTTACTACATTCCTGGCTCGTCAGCCCCTACTTCTCGGTGGGAACATTATATACGTCTATAACGTTATATATCCTAGTCTAAGGCAACCTAACATCTCGGATGTAATATTTTACTACATTCGTGCCGCACCGGCCCCTACTTCTCGGTGGGAACATTATATACGTCTATAACGCTATATATCCTAGCCTAAGGCAACCTAACACGTCGAATGTAATATTTTACCACATTCCTGGCGCGTCGGCACCTACTACTCGGTGGGAACATTATATACGTCTATAACGTTATATATCCTAGCCTAAGGCAACCTAACATGTCGAATGTAATATTTTACTACATTCGTGCCGCATCGGCCCCTACTTCTCGGTGGGAACATTATATACGCCTATAACGCTATATATCCTAGCCTAAGGCAACCTAACATGTCGAATGTAATATTTTACCACATTCCTGGCGCGTCGGCACCTACTTCTCGGTGGGAACATTATATACGTCTATAACGTTATATATCCTAGCCTAAGGCAACCTAACATGTCGAATGTAATATTTTACAACAATCCTGGCGCGCCGGGCCCTACTTCTCGGTGGGAACGTTATATACGTCAATAACGCTATATATCCCAGCTTAAGGCAACCTAACATGTCGAATGTAATATTTTACAACATTCCTGGCGCTTCGGCAACTACTTCTCGGTGGGAACATTCTATACGTCTATAACGTGATATATCCTAACCTAAGGAAACCTAACATCTCGGATGTACTATTTGACAACATTCCTAGCGGGTAGGCCCGTACTTCTCGGTGGGAATGTCATATAGGTCTATAACGTTATATATCCTAGCCTAAGGCAATCCTAACATGTCGAATGTAATATTTTACAGCATTCCTGGAGCGTCGGCCCCTACTTCTCGGTGGGAACATTATATACGTCTATAACGCTATATATCCTAGCCTAATGCAACCTAACACCTCGGATGTAATGTTTTACAGCATTCCTGACGCGTCGGCCCCTATTTCTCGGTGGGAACATTGTATACGTCTATAACGCCTTATATCCTAGCCTGAGGCAACCTAACATCTCGGATGTAATATTGTACTTCATTCCTGGCGCGCCGGCTCCTACTTCTCGGTGGGAACACTATATACGTCTTTAAAGCTATGTATCCTAGCCTAAGGGAACCTAACCTGTCGAATGTAATATTTTACAACATTCCTGGCGTGTCGGCCCCTACTTCTCGGTGGGAACATTATATACGTCTATAACGCTATATATCCTAGCCTAAGGCAAACTAACATGTCGAATGTAATATTTTACAACATTCCCGTCACTTCGGCCCCTACTTCTCGGTGGGAACATTATATACGTCTATAGCGTTATATATCCTGGCCTAAGGCAACCTAACATATCGGATGTAATATTTTACTACATTCCTGGCGCGCCGGCTCCTACTTCTCTGTGGGAACATTATATACGTCTTTAAAGCTATGTATCCTAGCCTAAGGCAACCTAACTTGTCGAATGTAATATTTTACAACATTCCTGGTGTGTCGGACCCTACTTCTCGGTGGGCACATTATATACGTCTATAACGCTATATATCCTAGCCTAAGGCAAACTAACATGTCGAATGTAATATTTTACAATATTCCTGGCGCGTAGGCAACTACTTCTCGGTGGGAACATTATATAAGTCAATAACGTTATATATCCTAACCTAAGGCATCCTAACATCTCGGATGTAATATTTTACAACATTCCCGTCACTTCTGCCCCTACTTCTCGGTGGGACCATTATATACGTCTATAACGTTATATATCCTAGCCTAAGGCAATCCTAACATCTCGGATGTAATATTTTACTACATTCCTGGCGCGCTTGCCCCTACTTCTCGGTGGGAACATTATATACGTCTATAACGCCATATATCCTAACCTAAGGCAACCTAACATCTCGGATGTAATATTTTACTACATTCCTGGCACGTAGGCCCGTACTTCTCGGTGGGAACATTATATACGTCTATAACGCTATATATCCTAACCTAAGGCAACCTAACATCTCGGATGTAATATTTTACTACATTCCTGGCGCGCTGGCCCCTACTTCTCGGTGGGAACATTATATACGTCTATAACGCCATATATCCTAACCTAAGGCAACCTAACATCTCGGATGTAATATTTTACTACATTCCTGGCACGTAGGACCGTACTTCTCGGTGGGAACATTATATACGTCTATAACGCTATATATCCTAACCTAAGGCAACCTAACATCTCGGATGTAATATTTTACTACATTCCAGGCACGTCGGCCCCTACTTCTCGGTGGGAACATTATATACGTCTATACCGCTATATATCATAGCCTAAGGCAACCTAACATGTCGAGCGTAATATTTTACAACATTCCTGGCTCGTCGGCCCCTACTTCTCGGTGGGAACATTATATACGTCTATAACGTTATATATCCTAGTCTAAGGCAACCTAACATCTCGGATGTAATATTTTACTACATTCGTGCCGCACCGGCCCCTACTTCTCGGTGGGAACATTATATACGTCTATAACGTTATATATCCTAGCCTAAGGCAACCTAACATGTCGAATATAATATTTTACAACAATGCGGGCGCGCCGGCCCCTACTTCTCGGTGGGAAAGTTATATACGTCAATAACGCTATATATCCCAGCTTAAGGCAACCTAACATGTCGAATGTAATATTTTACAACATTCCTGGCGCTTCGGCAACTACTTCTCGGTGGGAACATTCTATACGTCTATAACGTTATATATCCTAACCTAAGGAAACCTAACATCTCGGATGTACTATTTGACAACATTCCTAGCGGGTAGGCCCGTACTTCTCGGTGGGAATGTCATATAGGTCTATAACGTTATATATCCTAGCCTAAGGCAATCCTAACATGTCGAATGTAATATTTTACAGCATTCCTGGAGCGTCGGCCCCTACTTCTCGGTGGGAACATTATATACGTCTATAACGCTATATATCCTAGCCTAATGCAACCTAACACCTCGGATGTAATGTTTTACAGCATTCCTGCCGCGTCGGCCCCTATTTCTCGGTGGGAACATTGTATACGTCTATAACGTTATATATCCTGGCCTAAGGCAACCTAACATATCGGATGTAATATTTTACTACATTCCTGGCGCGCCGGCTCTTACTTCTCTGTGGGAACATTATATACGTCTTTAAAGCTATGTATCCTAGCCTAAGGCAACCTAACTTGTCGAATGTAATATTTTACAACATTCCTGGCGTGTCGGCCCCTACTTCTCGGTGGGAACATTATATACGTCTATAACGCTATATATCCTAGCCTAAGGCAAACTAACATGTCGGATGTAATATTTTACAACATTCCCGTCACTTCGGCCCCTACTTCTCGGTGGGAACATTATATACGTCTATAGCGTTATATATCCTGGCCTAAGGCAACCTAACATATCGGATGTAATATTTTACTACATTCCTGGCGCGCCGGCTCCTACTTCTCTGTGGGAACATTATATACGTCTATAACGCTATATATCCTAGCCTAAGGCAACCTAACACGTCGAATGTAATATTTTACCACATTCCTGGCGCGTCGGCACCTACTGCTCGGTGGGAACAGTATATACGTCTATAACGTTATATATCCTAGCCTAAGGCAACCTAACATGTCGAATGTAATATTTTACTACATTCGTGCCGCACCGGCCCCTACTTCTCGGTGGGAACATTATATACGTTTATAACGCTATATATCCTAGCCTAAGGCAACCTAACATGTCGGATGTAATATTTTACCACATTCCTGGCGCGTCGGCACCTACTTCTCGGTGGGAACGTTATATACGTCTATAACGCTATATATCCTAGCCTAAGGCAAACTAACATGTCGAATGTAATATTTTACAACATTCCCGTCACTTCGGCCCCTACTTCTCGGTGGGAACATTATATACGTCTATAACGTTATATATCCTGGCCTAAGGCAACCTAACATATCGGATGTAATATTTTACTACATTCCTGGCGCGCTGGCCCCTACTTCTCGGTGGGAACAGTATATACGTCTATAACGTTATATATCCTAACCTAAGGAAACCTAACATCTCGGATGTAATATTTGACAACATTCCTAGCGGGTAGGCCCGTACTTCTCGGTGGGAATATCATATAGGTCTATAACGTTATATATCCTAGCCTAAGGCAATCCTAACATGTCGAATGTAATATTTTACAGCATTCCTGGAGCGTCGGCCCCTACTTCTCGGTGGGAACATTATATACGTCTATAACGCTATATATCCTAGCCTAATGCAACCTAACACCTCGGATGTAATGTTTTACAGCATTCCTGCCGCGTCGGCCCCTATTTCTCGGTGGGAACATTGTATACGTCTATAACGCTATATATCCTAGCCGAAGGCAATCTAACATCTCGGATGTAATATTTTACTACATTCCTGGCGCGCCGGCTCCTACTTCTCGGTGGGAACATTATATACGTCATTAAAGCTATGTATCCTAGCCTAAGGCAACCTAACTTGTCGAATGTAATATTTTACAACATTCCTGGCGTGTGGGCCCCTACTTCTCGGTGGGAACATTATATACGTCTATAACGCTATATATCCTAGCCTAAGGCAAACTAACATGTCGAATGTAATATTTTACAACATTCCCGTCACTTCGGCCCCTACTTCTCGGTGGGAACATTATATACGTCTATAACGTTATATATCCTGGCCTAAGGCAACCTAACATCTCGGATGTAATATTTTGCTACATTCCAGGCACGTCGGCCCCTACTTCTCGGTGCGAACATTATATACGTCTATAACGCCTTATATCCTAGCCTGAGGCAACCTAACATCTCGGATGTAATATTGTACTTCATTCCTGGCGCGCCGGCTCCTACTTCTCGGTGGGAACACTATATACGTCTTTAAAGCTATGTATCCTAGCCTAAGGGAACCTAACCTGTCGAATGTAATATTTTACAACATTCCTGGCGTGTCGGCCCCTACTTCTCGGTGGGAACATTATATACGTCTATAACGCTATATATCCTAGCCTAAGGCAAACTAACATGTCGAATGTAATATTTTACAACATTCCCGTCACTTCGGCCCCTACTTCTCGGTGGGAACATTATATACGTCTATAGCGTTATATATCCTGGCCTAAGGCAACCTAACATATCGGATGTAATATTTTACTACATTCCTGGCGCGCCGGCTCCTACTTCTCTGTGGGAACATTATATACGTCTTTAAAGCTATGTATCCTAGCCTAAGGCAACCTAACTTGTCGAATGTAATATTTTACAACATTCCTGGTGTGTCGGCCCCTACTTCTCGGTGGGCACATTATATACGTCTATAACGCTATATATCCTAGCCTAAGGCAAACTAACATGTCGAATGTAATATTTTACAATATTCCTGGCGCGTAGGCAACTACTTCTCGGTGGGAACATTATATAAGTCAATAACGTTATATATCCTAACCTAAGGCATCCTAACATCTCGGATGTAATATTTTACAACATTCCCGTCACTTCTGCCCCTACTTCTCGGTGGGACCATTATATACGTCTATAACGTTATATATCCTAGCCTAAGGCAATCCTAACATCTCGGATGTAATATTTTACTACATTCCTGGCGCGCTGGCCCCTACTTCTCGGTGGGAACATTATATACGTCTATAACGCCATATATCCTAACCTAAGGCAACCTAACATCTCGGATGTAATATTTTACTACATTCCTGGCACGTAGGCCCGTACTTCTCGGTGGGAACATTATATACGTCTATAACGCTATATATCCTAACCTAAGGCAACCTAACATCTCGGATGTAATATTTTACTACATTCCTGGCGCGCTGGCCCCTACTTCTCGGTGGGAACATTATATACGTCTATAACGCCATATATCCTAACCTAAGGCAACCTAACATCTCGGATGTAATATTTTACTACATTCCTGGCACGTAGGACCGTACTTCTCGGTGGGAACATTATATACGTCTATAACGCTATATATCCTAACCTAAGGCAACCTAACATCTCGGATGTAATATTTTACTACATTCCAGGCACGTCGGCCCCTACTTCTCGGTGGGAACATTATATACGTCTATACCGCTATATATCATAGCCTAAGGCAACCTAACATGTCGAGCGTAATATTTTACAACATTCCTGGCTCGTCGGCCCCTACTTCTCGGTGGGAACATTATATACGTCTATAACGTTATATATCCTAGTCTAAGGCAACCTAACATCTCGGATGTAATATTTTACTACATTCGTGCCGCACCGGCCCCTACTTCTCGGTGGGAACATTATATACGTCTATAACGTTATATATCCTAGCCTAAGGCAACCTAACATGTCGAATATAATATTTTACAACAATGCGGGCGCGCCGGCCCCTACTTCTCGGTGGGAAAGTTATATACGTCAATAACGCTATATATCCCAGCTTAAGGCAACCTAACATGTCGAATGTAATATTTTACAACATTCCTGGCGCTTCGGCAACTACTTCTCGGTGGGAACATTCTATACGTCTATAACGTTATATATCCTAACCTAAGGAAACCTAACATCTCGGATGTACTATTTGACAACATTCCTAGCGGGTAGGCCCGTACTTCTCGGTGGGAATGTCATATAGGTCTATAACGTTATATATCCTAGCCTAAGGCAATCCTAACATGTCGAATGTAATATTTTACAGCATTCCTGGAGCGTCGGCCCCTACTTCTCGGTGGGAACATTATATACGTCTATAACGCTATATATCCTAGCCTAATGCAACCTAACACCTCGGATGTAATGTTTTACAGCATTCCTGCCGCGTCGGCCCCTATTTCTCGGTGGGAACATTGTATACGTCTATAACGTTATATATCCTGGCCTAAGGCAACCTAACATATCGGATGTAATATTTTACTACATTCCTGGCGCGCCGGCTCTTACTTCTCTGTGGGAACATTATATACGTCTTTAAAGCTATGTATCCTAGCCTAAGGCAACCTAACTTGTCGAATGTAATATTTTACAACATTCCTGGCGTGTCGGCCCCTACTTCTCGGTGGGAACATTATATACGTCTATAACGCTATATATCCTAGCCTAAGGCAAACTAACATGTCGGATGTAATATTTTACAACATTCCCGTCACTTCGGCCCCTACTTCTCGGTGGGAACATTATATACGTCTATAGCGTTATATATCCTGGCCTAAGGCAACCTAACATATCGGATGTAATATTTTACTACATTCCTGGCGCGCCGGCTCCTACTTCTCTGTGGGAACATTATATACGTCTTTAAAGCTATGTATCCTAGCCTAAGGCAACCTAACTTGTCGAATGTAATATTTTACAACATTCCTGGTGTGTCGGCACCTACTTCTCGGTGGGAACATTATATACGTCTATAACGCTATATATCCTAGCCTAAGGCAAACTAACATGTCGAATGTAATATTTTACAATATTCCTGGCGCGTAGGCAACTACTTCTCGGTGGGAACATTATATAAGTCAATAACGTTATATATCCTAACCTAAGGCATCCTAACATCTCGGATGTAATATTTTACAACATTCCCGTCACTTCTGCCCCTACTTCTCGGTGGGACCATTATATACGTCTATAACGTTATATATCCTAGCCTAAGGCAATCCTAACATCTCGGATGTAATATTTTACTACATTCCTGGCGCGCTGGCCCCTACTTCTCGGTGGGAACATTATATACGTCTATAACGCCATATATGCTAACATAAGGCAACCTAACATCTCGGATGTAATATTTTACTACATTCCTGGCACGTAGGCCCGTACTTCTCGGTGGGAACATTATATACGTCTATAACGCTATATATCCTAACCTAAGGCAACCTAACATCTCGGATGTAATATTTTACTACATTCGTGCCGCACCGACCCCTACTTCTCGGTGGGAACATTATATACGTCTATAACGCTATATATCCTAGCCTAAGGCAACCTAACACGTCGAATGTAATATTTTACCACATTCCTGGCGCGTCGGCACCTACTGCTCGGTGGGAACAGTATATACGTCTATAACGTTATATATCCTAGCCTAAGGCAACCTAACATGTCGAATGTAATATTTTACTACATTCGTGCCGCACCGGCCCCTACTTCTCGGTGGGAACATTATATACGTTTATAACGCTATATATCCTAGCCTAAGGCAACCTAACATGTCGGATGTAATATTTTACCACATTCCTGGCGCGTCGGCACCTACTTCTCGGTGGGAACGTTATATACGTCTATAACGCTATATATCCTAGCCTAAGGCAAACTAACATGTCGAATGTAATATTTTACAACATTCCCGTCACTTCGGCCCCTACTTCTCGGTGGGAACATTATATACGTCTATAACGTTATATATCCTGGCCTAAGGCAACCTAACATATCGGATGTAATATTTTACTACATTCCTGGCGCGCTGGCCCCTACTTCTCGGTGGGAACAGTATATACGTCTATAACGTTATATATCCTAACCTAAGGAAACCTAACATCTCGGATGTAATATTTGACAACATTCCTAGCGGGTAGGCCCGTACTTCTCGGTGGGAATATCATATAGGTCTATAACGTTATATATCCTAGCCTAAGGCAATCCTAACATGTCGAATGTAATATTTTACAGCATTCCTGGAGCGTCGGCCCCTACTTCTCGGTGGGAACATTATATACGTCTATAACGCTATATATCCTAGCCTAATGCAACCTAACACCTCGGATGTAATGTTTTACAGCATTCCTGCCGCGTCGGCCCCTATTTCTCGGTGGGAACATTGTATACGTCTATAACGCTATATATCCTAGCCGAAGGCAATCTAACATCTCGGATGTAATATTTTACTACATTCCTGGCGCGCCGGCTCCTACTTCTCGGTGGGAACATTATATACGTCATTAAAGCTATGTATCCTAGCCTAAGGCAACCTAACTTGTCGAATGTAATATTTTACAACATTCCTGGCGTGTGGGCCCCTACTTCTCGGTGGGAACATTATATACGTCTATAACGCTATATATCCTAGCCTAAGGCAAACTAACATGTCGAATGTAATATTTTACAACATTCCCGTCACTTCGGCCCCTACTTCTCGGTGGGAACATTATATACGTCTATAACGTTATATATCCTGGCCTAAGGCAACCTAACATCTCGGATGTAATATTTTGCTACATTCCAGGCACGTCGGCCCCTACTTCTCGGTGCGAACATTATATACGTCTATAACGCTATAAATCCTAGCCTAAGGCAACCTAACATGTCGAATGTAATATTTTACCACATTCCTGGCGCGTCGGCACCTACTTCTCGGTCGGAACATTATATACGTCTATAACGTTAAATATCCTAGCCTAAGGCAACCTAACATGTCGCTTGTAATATTTTACAACATTCCTGGCGCGCCGGTCCCTACTTCTCGGTGGGAACGTTATATACGTCAATAACGCCATATGTTCCAGCTTAAGGCAACCTAACATGTCGGATGTAATATTTTACAACATTCCTGTCGCGTCGGCCGCTATTTCTCGGTGGGAACATTATATAAGTCAATAGTGTTATATATCCTAACCTAAGGCAACCTAAAGTCTCGGATGTAATATTTTACTACATTCGTGCCGCACCGGCCCCTACTTCTCGGTGGGAACATTATATACGTCTATAACGCTATATATCCTACCCTAAGGCAACCTAACACGTCGAATGTAATATTTTACCACATTCCTGGCGCGTCGGCTCCTACTACTCGGTGGGAACATTATATACGTCTATAACGTTATATATCCTAGCCTAAGGCAACCGAACATGTCGAATGTAATATTTTACTATATTCGTGCCGCACCGCCCCCTACTTCTCGGTGGGAACATTATATACGTCTACAACGCTATATATCCTAGCCTAAGGCAACCTAACATGTCGAATGTAATATTTTACCACATTCCTGGCGCGTCGGCACCTACTTCTCGGTGGGAACATTATATACGTCTATAACGTTATATATCCTAGCCTAAGGCAACCTAACATGTCGAATGTAATATTTTACAACAATCCTGGCGCGCCGGCCCCTACTTCTCGGTGGGAACGTTATATACGTCAATAACGCTATATATCCCAGCTTAAGGCAACCTAACATGTCGAATGTAATATTTTACAACATTCCTGGCGCTTCGGCAACTACTTCTCGGTGGGAACATTCTATACGTTTATAACGTTATATATCCTAACCTAAGGAAACCTAACATCTCGGATGTACTATTTGACAACATTCCTAGCGGGTAGGCCCGTACTTCTCGGTGGGAATGTCATATAGGTCTATAACGTTATATATCCTAGCCTAAGGCAATCCTAACATGTCGAATGTAATATTTTACAGCATTCCTGGAGCGTCGGCCCCTACTTCTCGGTGGGAACATTATATACGTCTATAACGTTATATATCCTAACCTAAGGAAACCTAACATCTCGGATGTAATATTTTACAACATTCCTAACGCGTCGGCACCAACTTCTCGGTGGGAACAGTTTATACGTCTAAAACGTTATATATCCTAGCCTAAGGCAATCCTAACATGTCGATTGTAATATTTTACAACATTCCTGGCTCGTCGGCACCTACTTTTCGGTGGGAACAGTATTTACATCCATAACGTTATATATCCTAGCCTAAGGCGACCTAACATCTCTGATGTAATATTTTACTACATTCCTGGCGCGCCGGCCCCTACTTCTCGGTGGGAACATTATATACGTCTATATCTCTATATATCCTAGCCTAAGGCATCCTAACATGTTGAGCCTACTATTTTACAACTTTCCTGTCTCGTCGGCCTCTACTTCTCGTTGGGAACATTATATACATCTATAACGTTCTATATCTTAACCTAAGGGTACCTAACATCTCGGATGTAATATTTTACTACATTCCTGGCGCGCGGGCCCAAAGTTCTCGGTGGGAACATTATATACGTCTATAACGCTATATATCCTAGCTTAAGGCAACCTAACATGTCGAATGTAATATTTTACAACATTCCTGGCGCGTCGGCACCTACTTCTCGGTGGGAACATTATATAAGTAAATAACGTTATATATCCTAACCTAAGGCAACCTAACATTTCTACCGTAATATATTTAAACATTCCTGGCGCGTCGGCCCCCACTTCTCGGTGTGAACATTACATACGTCTATAACGCTATATATCCTAGCCTAAGGTAACATAACATCTCGGATGTAATATTTTACAACATTCCTGGCTCGTTGGCCCCTACGTCTCTGTGGTCACATTATATACGACTATAACGCTATATATTCTAGCCTAAGGCAACCTAGCATGTCGAGCGTAATATTTTACAACATTCCTGGCTCGTCGGCCCCTACTTCTGGGTAGGAACATTATATACGTCTATAACGTTATATATCCTAACCTGAGGGAAAATAACGTCTCGAATGTAATGTTTTACAACATTCCTGTCTCGTCGGCGCCTACATCTCGGTGGGCACATTATATAAGTCTATAACCTTATATATCCTAACCTAAGGGAACCAAACATCTCGGATGTAATATTTTACTACATTCCTGGCACATCGGCCCCTACTTCTCGGTGGGAATATTATATACGTCTATAACGCTAAATATCCTAGCCTAAGGCAACCTAGCATCTCGGGTGTAATATTTTACAACATTCCTGGCTCCTCGGACCCTACTTCTCGGTGGGAACAATATATACGTCTATAACGCTATATATCTTAGCCTAAGGGAACCTAACATGTCGAATGTAATATTTTACAACATTCCTGGGGCTTCGGAACCTACTTCTCGTTGGGAACAGTATATACGTCTATAACATTATATATCCTAACCTAAGGCAACCTAACATCTCTACAGTAATATTTTACAAAATTCCTGGCGCGTCGGCCCCCACAACTCGGTGGGAACATTACATACGTCTATGACGCTATATATCCTAGCCTAAGGTAACATAACATCTCGGATGTAATATTTTACAACATTCCTGGCGTGTCGGCACCTATTTCTCGGTGGGAACGTTATATACGTCTTTAACGCTATATATCGTAGCCTAAGGCAACCTAACATGTCGAATGTAGTATTTTACAACATTCCTGGCACGTCGGCATCTACTTCTCGGTGGGAACATTATATACGTCTATGACGTTATATATCCTAGCCTAAGGTAACCTAACATGTCGAATGTAATATTTTACAGCATTCCCGGCGCTTCGGCCCCTACTTCATGGTGGGAAGATTATATACTTCTATAACGCTATATATCCAAGCTTAAGGCAACCTAACATGTCGAACGTAATATTCCATTACATTCCTGGCTCCTCGGACCGTTCTGCTCGGTGGGAACATTACATACATCTATAACGCTATGTATCCTAGCCTAAGGTAACCTAACATGTCGAGCGTAATATTTTACAACATTCCTGGCTCGTCGGCTACTACTTCTCGCTGGGGACATTATATAAGTCAATAACGTTATATATCCTAACCTAAGGCAACCTAGCATCTCGGGTGCAATATTTTACTACATTCCTGGAACGTCGGCCCGTACCTATCGGCGGGAACATTATATAAGTCAATAACGTTATATATCCTAACCTAAGGCAACCTAACATCTCGTATGTAATATTTTACTACATTCCTGGCACGTCGGACCCTACTTCCCGGTGGGAACATTATATACGTCTATAACGTTGTATATCCTAACCTAACGCAACCTAACATCTGGGATGTAATATTTTACAACATTCCTGGCGTGTCGACGCCTACTTCTCGATGGGGACATTATATACATCTATACCATGGTATATCCTAGCCTAAGGCAACCTAACATCTGGGATGTAAAATTTTACAACATTACTGGCATATCGGTCAATACGTCTCGGTGGGAACGTTATATACGTCTATAACGATATATATCCTATCCTAAGGCAACCTAACATCTCGGATGTAATAGTTGACAACAATCCTGGCGTGTCGGCCCGTACTTCTCGGTGGGAACTTTATATACGTCTATAACGTTATATATCCTAACATAAGGCAAACTAACCTCAATGCCGTAATATTTTACAACATTCCTGGCGTGTCGTCGCCTACTTCTGGATGGGGACATTATGTACATCTATAACGTTGTATATCCTAACCTAACGCAACCTAACATCTGGGATGTAATATTTTACATCATTCCTGGCATGTCCGTCCCTACGTCTCGGTGGTAACATTATATACGTCTATAACGTTATATATCCTAGACTAAAACAACCTAACATGTCGAATGTAATATTTTACAACATTCCTGGCGTGTCGTCGCCTACTTCTCGATGGGAACATTATATACGTCTATAACGTTATATATCAGATCCTAAGGCAACCTAACCTCTCTATCGTATATTTTACAACATTCCTGGTGTGTCGTCGCCTACTTATCGATGGGGACATTATATACATCTATAACGTTGTGTATCCTAACGTAACGCAACCTAACATCTGGGATGTAATATTTTACAACATTCCTGGCGTGTCGTCTCCTGCTTCTCGATGGTGACATTATATACGTCTATAATGTGGTATATCCTATCCTAACGCAACCTAACATCTGGGATGTAATATTTTACAACATTCCTGGCGTGTCGTCGCCTGCTTCTCCATGGGGACGTTATATACATCTATAACATTGTATATCCTAACCTAAGGCAACCTAACATCTCGGATGTAATATTATACAACATTCAGGGCATATCGGTCCCTACTTCTCGGTGGAAACATTGTATACGTCTATAACGATATATATCCTAGCCTAAGGCAACCTAACATCTCGGATGTAATATTTTACAACATTCTGGCGTGTCGTCGCCTGCTTCTCGATGGGGACATTATATACGTCTATAACGATGTATATCCTAACCTAACGCAACCTAACATTTGGGATGTCATATTTTACAACATTCCTGGCGTGTCGTCGCCTAATTCTCGATGGGGACATTATATACATCTATAACATTGTATATCCTAACCTAAGGCAACCTAACATCTCGGATGTAATATTTTACAAAATTCCTGGAATATCGGTCCCTACTGCTCGGTGGAAACATTGTATACGTCTATAACGATATATATCCTAGCCTAAGGCAACATAACTTCTCGGATGTAATATTTTACTACATTCCTGGCATGTCAGTCCCTACTTCTCGGTGGGAAAATTATATACGTCTATAACGTAATACATCATAACCTAAGGCAAACTAACCGCTCTACCGTATTATTCTACAACATTCCTGGCGTGACGGCGCCTACTTCTGGATGGTGTCATTATATACATCTATAACGTTGTATATCCTAACCTAAGGCAACCTAACATCTCGGATATAATATTTGACAACATTCCTGGCGTGTCGTCGCCTGGTTCTCGATGGGGACATTATATACGTCAATAACGTTGTATGTCCTAGCCTAACGCAACCTAACATCTGGGATGTAATATTTTACTACATTCCTGGCATGTCGGGCCCTACGTCTTGGTGGGAACATTATATACGTCTATAACGATATATATCCTAACCTTAACCAACCTAACATCTTGGATGTAATATTTTACAACATTCCTGGCATGTCGGTCCCTACTTCTCGGTGGGAAAATTATATACGTCTATAACGTAATACATCATAACCTAAGGCAAACTAACCGCTCTACCGTATTATTCTACAACATTCCTGGCGTGACGGCGCCTACTTACCGATGGAGACATTATATACGTCTATGACGTTATATATCCTAGCCTACGGCGACCTAACATGTCGAATGTAATCTTTTACAACCTTCCTGACGTGTCGTCGCCTACTTCTCGATGGGGACATTATATACTTCTATGACGATATATATCCTAACCTAAGGCAACCAAACATCTGGGATATAACATTTTACATCCTTCCTGGCATATCGGTCCCTACTTCTCGGTGGGAACATTGTAGACGTCTATAACGTTATATATCCTAGCATAAGGCGACCTAACATGTCGAATGTAATATTTTACAACATTCCTGGTGTGTAGGCCCGTAGTTCACGGTGGTAACATTATATACGTCTATAACGTTAGATATCCTAGCCTAAGGCGACCTAACATGTCGATTGTAATATTTTACAACATTCCTGGCATGTCGTCGCCTGCTTCACGATGGGGACATTATATACGTCTATAACGTTGTATAACCTAACCTATCCCATTTTGCCTCTCGGTGATAATGTTTTACAGAATCACGTTCGTGTCGTGCCGTACGTCCCGGTGCGGACATTATATAAGTCTATAACGTTATATATCCTAACCTAAGGCAACCTAACATCTCGGATGTAGTATTTTACAACATTCCTGGCGGGTCGGAACCTACTTCTCGGTGGGAACATTATGTACGTCTGTAACGTAATATAACCTAACCCATTCCATCTAGCCCCTCGCTTGTAATGTTTTACAGAATCCCAATCGTGTCGGCCCGTACTTCTCGGTGGGGACACTGTATACGTCTGTAACGCTATACATCCTAACCTAAGGCAACCTAACATCTCGAATGTAGTATTTTACAACATTCCAGGCGGTTCGGGCCCTACTTCTGAGTGGGAGCATTATATACGTCTATATCGTAATATAACCTAACCTATCCCATTGTGCCTCTCGGTGATAATGTTTTACCGAATCCCGTTCGTGTCGTCCCGTACGTCTCGGTGGGAACATTGTATGAGTCTACAACGTTATATATCCTAACCTGAGGCAACCTAACATCTCGGATGTAGTATTTTACGACATTCCTGGCGGGTCGGCCTCTACTTCACGGTGGGAACATTATATACGTTTATATCGTAATATAACCTAACCTAACCAATCTAGATCCTCGCTGGTAATGTTTTACATAATCCCGTTCGTGTCGTCCCGTACGCCTCAGTGGGCACATTATATACGTCTATAACGAAATATAACCTAACCTAAACCGTCTTGCACCTCGGTGATAATGCTTTACAGAATCCCAGTCGTGTCTGCCCCTACTTCTCGGTGGGAACATTATATAAGTCTATATCGTAATATAACTTAACTTAATCCATTTTGCCCCTCGGTGATAATGTTTTACAGAATCCCGGTCGTGTCGGCCCGTACTTCTCGGTGGTTACATTATATACGTCTATAACGTAATATAACCTAACCTAACCCATCTAGCCCCTCGCTGGTAAGGTTTTACAGCACCCCGGTCGTGTCGGCCGTACTTCTCGGTGGGGACATTATATACGTCTATAACGTTATATATCCTAACGTAAGGCAACCTAACATCTCGGATATAGTATTTTCCAACATTCCTGGGGGGTCGGCCTCTACTTCTCGGTGGGAACATTATATGTCTATAATTTAATATAACTTAACCTAACCCATCTAGGCTCTAGCTGGTAATGTTTTACAGAATCCCGTTCGTGTCGTTCCGTACGTCTCGGTGTGGACATTATATACGTTTATAACGTTATATATCCTAGCCTAAGGCAACCTAACATCTCGAATGTAGTATTTCACATCATTCCTGGCGGGACGGCCCCCACTTCTCGGTGGGCACATTATATACGTCTATATCGTAATATAACCTAACCTAACCCATCACGACCCTCGCTGGTAATGTTTTACAGAATCTCGTTCGTGTCTTTCCGTACGTCTCGATGCGGACATTATATACGTCTATAACGTTATATATCCCAACCTAAGGCTACCTGACATCTCGGATGTAGTATTATCCAACATTCCTGGTGGGTCGGCCCCTAAATCTCGGCGGGAACATTATATACGTCTATAACGTAATATAACCTAACCTATCCCAGCTAGACCCTCGCTTGTAATGTTTCACAGAATCCCGTTCGTGTCGTCCCGTACATTTCGGCGCGGACATGATATACGTCTATAACGTTGTATATCCTATCCTAAGGCAACCTAATTTCTCGGATGTAGTATTTTCTAACATTTCTGACGGGTCGGCCCCTACTTATCGGTGGGAACATTAAATACGTCTATAACCTAATAGATCCTATCCTAACCCATCTAGACCCTCGCTGGTAATGTTTTACAGAATCCCGTTCGTGTCGTGCCCTACGTCTCGGTGCGGACATTGCATGCGTCTATAACGTTATATATCCCAACCTAAGGCAACCTAACATGTCGAATTTAATATTTTACAACATGCCTGGCGCGTCAGCACCTACTTTTCGGTGGGAACATTATATACGTCTATAACGTTATATATCGTAGCCTAAGGCAACCTAACATGTCGAGCGTATTATTTTACAACATTCCTGGCTCGTCGGCCCATACTTCTCGGTGGGAACATTATATACGTCTATAACGTTACATATCCTAGCCTAAGGCAACTTAACGTGTCGAGCGTAATATTTTACAACATTCCTGGCTCGTCGGCCCCTACTTCTCGGTGGGAACATTATATACGTCTATAACGTTATATATCCTACCCTAAGGCAACCTAACATCTCGGATGTAATATTTTACGACATTCTTGGCGCGCCGGCCCCTACTTCTCGGTGGGAACAGTATATACGTCTATAACGTTATATATCCTAGCCTAAGGCAATCCTAACATTTCGGATGTAATATTTTACAACATTCCTGGCGCGTCGCCATGAAATTCTCGGTGGGAACATTATATACGTCTATAACGTTGTATACCCTAGCCCAAGGCAACCTAACTTCTCGGATGTAATATCTTACATCATTCCTGGCGCGTCAGCACCTACTTCTCGGAGGGAACAGTATATAAGCCTATAACGTTATATATCCTAGCCTAAGGCAACCTAACATCTCGGATGTAATATTTTACTACATTCGCGGCGCGCTGACCGCTACTTCTCGATGCGAACATTATATACGTCGATATCGCTATATATCCTAGCCTAAGGCAACCTAACGTTTCGAGCGTAATATTTTACAACATTCCTGGCTCGTCGGGCCCTACTTCTCGGTGGGAACATTATATACGTCTATAACGTTATGTATCCTACCCTAAGGCAACCTAACATCTCGGATGTAATATTTTACTACATTCGTGGCGCGCCGGCACCTACTTCTCGGTGGGAACATTATATACGTCTATATCGCTATATATCCTAGCCTAAGGCAACCTAACATGTCGAGCGTAATATTTTACAACATTCCTGGCTCGTCGGCCACTACTTTTCGGTGGGAACATTATATACGTCTATAACGTTACATATCCTAGCCTAAGGCAACGTACCATGTCGAATGCAATATTTTACAACATTCCTGGCGCGTCGGGACCTACTTCACGGTGGGAACGGTATATACGTCTATAACGTTATATATCCTAATCTAAGGCAACCTAACATCTCGGATGTAATATTTTATTAAATTCCTGGCTCGTTGGCCCCTACTTCACGGTGGGAACATTATATATGTCTATAATGTTACATATCCTAGCCTAAGGCAACCTAACATTTTGAATGTAATATTTTACAACATTCCCTGCAGTTCGGCCCCTACATCTCGGTGGGAACGTTATATACGTCTATAACGCTATATATCCTAGCCTACGGCAATCCTAACATCTCGGATGTAATATTTAACAACATTCCTGGCGCGTCGGCACCTACTTCTCGGAGGGAACAGTATATAAGTCAATAACGTTATATGTCCTAGCGTAAGGCAACTTAACATCTCGGATGTAATATTTTACTACATTCGTGGCGCGCCGACCGCTATTTCTCGATGAGAACATTATATACGTCTATATCGCTATATATCCTAGCCTAAGGCAACCTAACTTGTCGAGCGTAATATTTTACAACATTCTTGGCTCGTTGGCCCCTACCTCTCGGTGGGAACATTATATACGTCTATAACGTTGTATATCCTAACCTAAGGCAACCGAACATCTCGGATGTAATATTTTACTACATTCCTGGCACGTCCGCCCCTACTTCTAGGTGGGAACATTATATATGTCTATAATGTTACATATCCTAGCCTAAGGCAACCTAGCATGTCGAATGTAATATTTTACAACATTCCCTGCACTTCGGCCCCTACTTCTCGGTGGGAACGTTATATACGTCTATAACGCTATATATCCTAGCCTAAGGCAATCCTAACATCTCGGATGTAATATTTTACTATATTCCTGGCGCGCCTTCCCCTACTTCTCGCTGGGAACATTATATACGTCTAAAACGCTATATATCCTAGCTTAAGGCAACCTAACATGTCGAATGTAATATTTTACAACATTCCTGGCGCGTCGGCACCTACTTCTCGGTGGGAACAGTATATACGTCTATAACGTTATATATCCTAGCCTAAGGCAATCCTAACATCTCGGATGTAATATTTTACAACATTCCTGGCGCGTCGGCACCTACTTCTCGGAGGGAACAGTATATAAGTCTATAACGTTATATATCCTAGCCTAAGGCAACCTAACTTGTCGAGCGTAATATTTTACAACATTCCTGGCTCGTCGGCCCCTACTTCTCGGTGGGAAGATTATATACGTCTATAACGTTACATATCCTAGCCTAAGGCAACCTTACATGTCGAATGTAATATTTTACAATATTCCTGGCGCGTCGGCAACTACTTCTCGGTGGGAACAGTATATCCGTCTATAACGCTATATATCCTAACCTAAGGCAACTTAACATGTCGAGTGTAATGTTTTACCACATTCCTGGCTCGTTGGCCCCTACACCTCGGTGGGAACATTATATAGGTCTATAAAATTACATATCCTAGCCTAAGGCAACCTAACATCTCGGATGTAATATTTTACTACATTCCTGGCGCGCCGGCCCCTACTTCTCGGTGGGAAGATTACATACGTCTGTAACGCTATATATCCTAGCCTAAGGCAACCTAACTTGTCGAGCGTAATATTTTACAACATTCCTGGCTCGTCGGCCCCTACCTCTCGGTGGGAACATTATATACGTCTATAACGTTATATATCCTAACCTAAGGAAACCTAACATCTCGGATGTAATATTTGACAACATTCTTGTCCTGTCGGCCCGTACACCTCGGTGGGAATATCGTATACGTCTATAACGTTATATATCCTAGCCTAAGGCAATCCTAACACGTCGAATGTAATATTTTACAACATTCCTGGCGTGTCGGCCCCTATTTCTCGGTGGAATCATTATATACGTCATTAAAGCTATATATCCTAGCCTAAGGCAACCTAACATCTCGGATGTAATATTTTACTACATTCCTAGCTCGTCGGCCCCTACTTCTCGGTGGGAACGTTATATACGTCTATAACGCTATATATCCTAGCCTAAGGCGACCTAGCATGTCGAATGTAATATTTTACAACATTCATGGCGCGTCGGCACCTACTTCACGGTGGGAACGGTATATACGTCTATACCGTTATATATCCTAGCCTACGGCAATCCTAACATCTCGGATGTAATATTTTACAACATTCCTGACGCGCCGGCCTCTACATCTCGGTGGGAACAGTATATACGTCTATAACGTTATATATCCTATCCTAAGACAACCTAACATCTCGGATGTAATATTTTACAACATTCCTGGCATGCCGGTCCGTACTTCTCGGTGGGAAATTTATAAATGTATATAACGCTATATATCCTAGCCTAAGGCATCCTAGCATCTCGTATGTATTATTTTACTACATTCCTGGCGCGCCGGCCCCTGCTTCTCGGTGGGAACATTATTTACGTCTATAACGTTGTATATCCTAGCCTAAGGCAACCTAACATGTCGCGCGTAATATTATACAACATTTCTGTCTCGACGGCCCCGCTTCTCGGTGGGAACATTATATACGTCTATAACGTTATGAATCCTAACCTAAGGGAACCTAACATCTCGGATGTGATGTTTGACAACATTCCCGGCGCTTCGGCCCCTTCTTCTGGGTGGGAACAGTATATACGTCTATAACGTTGTATATCCTAACCTAAGGCAACCTAACATGTCGAATGTAATATTTTACCACATTCCTGGCTCGTTGGCCCCTACTTCACGGTGGGAACATTATATACGTCTATAATGTTACACATCCTATCCTAAGGCAACTTAACATGTCGAATGTAATATTTTACAACATACCTAGCGCGTCGGCCCCTATTTCTCGGTGGGAATATTATATAAGTCAATAACGTTATATATCCTAACCTAAGGCAACCTAACATCTCGGATGCAATATTTTACTACATTCCTGGCACGTCGGCCCCTACTTCTCGGTGGGAAAATTATATACGTCTATAATGCTATATATCTTAGCCTAAGGCAACCTAACATATCGAATGCAATATTTTACAACATTCCTGGCGCGTCGGAACCTACTTCACGGTGGGAACGGTATATACGTCTATAACGTTATATATCCTAATCTAAGGCAACCTAACATCTCTACCGTCATATTTTACAACATTCCTGGCGCGCAAGTACCTATTTCTCTGTGGTAACATTATATACGTCTATAACGTTATATATCCTAGCCTAAGGCAACCTAACATCTCGGATGTAATATTTTACAACATTCCTGGAGCGTCGGCACCTACTTCTCGGAGGGAACAGTATATAAGTCTATAACGTTATATATCCTAGCCTAAGGCAACCTAACTTGTCGAGCGTAATATTTTACAACATTCCTGGCTCGTCGGCCCCTACTTCTCGGTGGGAACATTATATACGTCTATAACGTTACATATCCTAGCCTAAGGCAACCTTACATGTCGAATGTAATATTTTACAATATTCCTGGCGCGTCGGCAACTACTTCTCGGTGGGAACAGTATATCCGTCTATAACGTTATATATCCTAACCTAAGGCAACTTAACATGTCGAGTGTAATGTTTTACCACATTCCTGGCTCGTTGGCCCCTACACCTCGGTGGGAACATTATATAGGTCTATAAAATTACATATCCTAGCCTAAGGCAACCTAACATCTCGGATGTAATATTTTACTACATTCCTGGCGCGCCGGCCCCTACTTCTCGGTGGGAAGATTACATACGTCTGTAACGCTATATATCCTAGCCTAAGGCAACCTAACTTGTCGAGCGTAATATTTTACAACATTCCTGGCTCGTCGGCCCCTACCTCTCGGTGGGAACATTATATACGTCTATAACGTTATATATCCTAACCTAAGGAAACCTAACATCTCGGATGTAATATTTGACAACATTCTTGTCCTGTCGGCCCGTACACCTCGGTGGGAATATCGTATACGTCTATAACGTTATATATCCTAGCCTAAGGCAATCCTAACACGTCGAATGTAATATTTTACAACATTCCTGGCGTGTCGGCCCCTATTTCTCGGTGGAATCATTATATACGTCATTAAAGCTATATATCCTAGCCTAAGGCAACCTAACATCTCGGATGTAATATTTTACTACATTCCTAGCTCGTCGGCCCCTACTTCTCGGTGGGAACATTATATATGTCTATAATGTTACATATCCTAGCCTAAGGCAACCTAACATTTCAAATGTAATATTTTACAACATTCCCTGCACTTCGGACCCTACTTCTCGGTGGGAACATTATATACGTCTATAACGCTATATATCCTAGCTTAAGGCAAAATAACACGCCGAATGTAACATTTTACAACATTCCTAGCGCGTCGGCGACTACTTCTCGTTGGGAACATTTTATACGTCTATAACGCTATATATCCTAGCCTAAGGCGACCTAGCATGTCGAATGTAATATTTTACAACATTCATGGCGCGTCGGCACCTACTTCACGGTGGGAACGGTATATACGTCTATAACGTTATATATCCTAGCCTAAGGCAATCCTAACATCTCGGATGTAATATTTTGCAACATTCCAGACACTTCGGCCCCTACTTCTCGGTGGGAATATTATATATGTCTATAACGTTATATATCCTATCCTAAGACAACCTAACATCTCGGATGTAATATTTTACAACATTCCTGGCATGCCGGTCCGTACTTCTCGGTGGGAAATTTATAAATGTATATATCGCTATATATCCTAGCCTAAGGCATCCTAGCATCTCGTATGTATTATTTTACTACATTCCTGGCGCGCCTTCCCCTACTACTCGCTGGGAACATTATATGTCTAAAACGCTATATATCCTCGCTTAAGGCAACCTAACATCTCGGATGTAATATTTTACTACATTCCTGGCGCGCCGGCCCCTACTTCTCGGTGGGAAGATGATATACGTCTATAACGCTATATATCCTAGCCTAAGGCAACCTAACATATCGAATGCAATATTTTACAACATTCCTGGCGCGTCGGAACCTACTTCACGGTGGGAACGGTATATACGTCTATAACGTTACATATCCTAATCTAAGGCAACCTAACATCTCTACCGTCATATTTTACAACATTCCTGGCGCGCAAGTACCTATTTCTCTGTGGTAACATTATATACGTCTATAACGTTATATATCCTAGCCTAAGGCAACCTAACATCTCGGATGTAATATTTTATTACATTCCTGGCTCGTTAGCCCCTACTTCACGGTGGGAACATTATATATGTCTATAATGTTACATATCCTAGCCTAAGGCAACCTAACATTTCGAACGTAATATTTTACACCATTCCCTGCACTTCGGCCCCTACTTCTCGGTGGGAACGTTATATACGTATATAACGCTATATATCCTAGCTTAAGGCAACATAACATGCCGAATATAACATTTTACAACATTCCTAGCGCGTCGGCGACTACTTCTCGGTGGGAACATTTTATACGTCTATAACGCTATATATCCTAGCCTAAGGCAACCTAGCATGTCGAATGTAATATTTTACAACATTCCTGGCGCGTCGGCACCTACTTCACGGTGGGAACGGTATATACGTCTATAACGTTATATATCCTATCCTAAGGCAATCCTAACATCTCGGATGTAATATTTTACAACATTCCTGGCATGCCGGTCCGTACTTCTCGGTGGGAAATTTATAAATGTATATAACGCTATATATCCTAGCCTAAGGAATCCTAGCAACTCGTATGTATTATTTTACTACATTCCTGGCGCGCCGGCCGCTGCTTCTCGGTGGGAACATTATTTACGTCTATAACGTTGTATATCCTAGCCTAAGGCAACCTAACATGTCGAGCGTAATATTATACAACATTTCTGTTTTGACGGCCCCGCTTCTCGGTGGGAATATTATATACGTCTATAACGTTATGAATCCTAACCTAAGGGAACCTAACATCTCGGATGTGATGTTTGACAACATTCCCGGCGCTTCGGCCCCTTCTTCTCGGTGGGAACAGTATATACGTCTATAACGTTGTATATCCTAACCTAAGGCAAGCTATCATGTCGAATGTAATATTTTACCACATTCCTGGCTCGTTGGCCCCTACTTCACGGTGGGAACATTATATACGTCTATAATGTTTCACATCCTATCCTAAGGCAACTTAACATGTCGAATGTAATATTTTACAACGTACCTAGCGCGTCGGCCCCTATTTCTCGGTGGGAACATTTTATACGTCTATAACGCGATATATCCTGACCTAAGGCAACCCAGCATGTCGGATGTAATATTTTACAACATTCCTGGCATGCCGGTCCGTACTTCTCGGTGGGAAATTTATAAATGTATATAACGCTATATATCCTAGCCTAAGGCATCCTAGCATCTCGTATGTATTATTTTACTACATTCCTGGCGCGCCTTCCCCTACTTCTCGCTGGGAACATTATATGTCTAAAACGCTATATATCCTAGCTTGAGGCAACCTAACATCTCGGATGTAATATTTTACTACATTCCTGGCGCGCCGGCCCCTACTTCTCGGTGGGAAGATTATATACGTCTGTAACGCTATATATCCTAGCCTAAGGCAACGTAACTTGTCGAGCGTAATATTTTACAGCATTCCTGGCTCGTCGGCCCCTACCTCTCTGTGGGAACATTATATACGTCTATAACGTTATATATCCTAACCTAAGGGAACCTAACATCTCGGATGTAAGATTTGACAACATTCTTGTCCTGTCGGCCCGTACTCCTCGGTGGGAATATCGTATACGTCTATAACGTTATATATCCTAGCCTAAGGCAATCCTAACACGTCGAATGTAATATTTTACAACATTCCTGGCGCGTCGGGACCTACTTCACGGTGGGAACGGTATATACGTCGATAACGCTATATATCCTAGCCTAAGGCAACCTAACATTTCGAATGCAATATTTTACTACATTCGTGGCGCGCCGGCACCTACTTCTCGGTGGGAACATTATATACGTCTATATCGCTATATATCCTAGCCTAAGGCAACCTAACATGTCGAGCGTAATATTTTACAACATTCCTGGCTCGTCGGCCACTACTTTTCGGTGGGAACATTATATACGTCTATAACGTTACATATCCTAGCCTAAGGCAACCTAACATGTCGAATGCAATATTTTACAACATTCCTGGCGCGTCGGGACCTACTTCACGGTGGGAACGGTATATACGTCTATAACGTTATATATCCTAATCTAAGGCAACCTAACATCTCGGATGTAATATTTTATTAAATTCCTGGCTCGTTGGCCCCTACTTCACGGTGGGAACATTATATATGTCTATAATGTTACATATCCTAGCCTAAGGCAACCTAACATTTTGAATGTAATATTTTACAACATTCCCTGCAGTTCGGCCCCTACATCTCGGTGGGAACGTTATATACGTCTATAACGCTATATATCCTAGCCTAAGGCAATCCTAACATCTCGGATGTAATATTTAACAAC
The DNA here is from genome assembly GCA_963969225.1 of Xylocopa violacea. Lineage (NCBI taxonomy): Eukaryota > Metazoa > Arthropoda > Insecta > Hymenoptera > Apidae > Xylocopa > Xylocopa violacea. The sequence goes on from CAXAJV010000835.1 coordinate 4,950,088, forward strand.
ATTCCTGGCGCGTCGGCACCTACTTCTCCGAGGGAACAGTATATAAGTCAATAACGTTATATGTCCTAGCGTAAGGCAACTTAACATCTCGGATGTAATATTTTACTACATTCGTGGCGCGCCGACCGCTATTTCTCGATGAGAACATTATATACGTCTATATCGCTATATATCCTAGCCTAAGGCAACCTAACTTGTCGAGCGTAATATTTTACAACATTCTTGGCTCGTTGGCCCCTACCTCTCGGTGGGAACATTATATACGTCTATAACGTTGTATATCCTAACCTAAGGCAACCGAACATCTCGGATGTAATATTTTACTACATTCCTGGCACGTCCGCCCCTACTTCTAGGTGGGAACATTATATATGTCTATAATGTTACATATCCTAGCCTAAGGCAACCTAGCATGTCGAATGTAATATTTTACAACATTCCCTGCACTTCGGCCCCTACTTCTCGGTGGGAACGCTATATACGTCTATAACGCTATATATCCTAGCCTATGGCAATCCTAACATCTCGGATGTAATATTTTACTATATTCCTGGCGCGCCTTCCCCTACTTCTCGCTGGGAACATTATATACGTCTAAAACGCTATATATCCTAGCTTAAGGCAACCTAACATGTCGAATGTAATATTTTACAACATTCCTGGCGCGTCGGCACCTACTTCTCGGTGGGAACAGTATATACGTCTATAACGTTATATATCCTAGCCTAAGGCAATCCTAACATCTCGGATGTAATATTTTACAACATTCCTGGCGCGTCGGCACCTACTTCTCGGAGGGAACAGTATATAAGTCTATAACGTTATATATCCTAGCCTAAGGCAACCTAACTTGTCGAGCGTAATATTTTACAACATTCCTGGCTCGTCGGCCCCTACTTCTCGGTGGGAAGATTATATACGTCTATAACGTTACATATCCTAGCCTAAGGCAACCTTACATGTCGAATGTAATATTTTACAATATTCCTGGCGCGTCGGCAACTACTTCTCGGTGGGAACAGTATATCCGTCTATAACGCTATATATCCTAACCTAAGGCAACTTAACATGTCGAGTGTAATGTTTTACCACATTCCTGGCTCGTTGGCCCCTACACCTCGGTGGGAACATTATATAGGTCTATAAAATTACATATCCTAGCCTAAGGCAACCTAACATCTCGGATGTAATATTTTACTACATTCCTGGCGCGCCGGCCCCTACTTCTCGGTGGGAAGATTACATACGTCTGTAACGCTATATATCCTAGCCTAAGGCAACCTAACTTGTCGAGCGTAATATTTTACAACATTCCTGGCTCGTCGGCCCCTACCTCTCGGTGGGAACATTATATACGTCTATAACGTTATATATCCTAACCTAAGGAAACCTAACATCTCGGATGTAATATTTGACAACATTCTTGTCCTGTCGGCCCGTACACCTCGGTGGGAATATCGTATACGTCTATAACGTTATATATCCTAGCCTAAGGCAATCCTAACACGTCGAATGTAATATTTTACAACATTCCTGGCGTGTCGGCCCCTATTTCTCGGTGGAATCATTATATACGTCATTAAAGCTATATATCCTAGCCTAAGGCAACCTAACATCTCGGATGTAATATTTTACTACATTCCTAGCTCGTCGGCACCTACTTCTCGGTGGGAACATTATATATGTCTATAATGTTACATATCCTAGCCTAAGGCAACCTAACATTTCAAATGTAATATTTTACAACATTCCCTGCACTTCGGACCCTACTTCTCGGTGGGAACATTATATACGTCTATAACGCTATATATCCTAGCTTAAGGCAAAATAACACGCTGAATGTAACATTTTACAACATTCCTAGCGCGTCGGCGACTACTTCTCGTTGGGAACATTTTATACGTCTATAACGCTATATATCCTAGCCTAAGGCGACCTAGCATGTCGAATGTAATATTTTACAACATTCCTGGCGCGTCGGCACCTACTTCACGGTGGGAACGGTATATACGTCTATAACGTTATATATCCTATCCTAAGGCAATCCTAACATCTCGGATGTAATATTTTACAACATTCCTGGCATGCCGGTCCGTACTTCTCGGTGGGAAATTTATAAATGTATATAACGCTATATATCCTAGCCTAAGGAATCCTAGCAACTCGTATGTATTATTTTACTACATTCCTGGCGCGCCGGCCGCTGCTTCTCGGTGGGAACATTATTTACGTCTATAACGTTGTATATCCTAGCCTAAGGCAACCTAACATGTCGAGCGTAATATTATACAACATTTCTGTTTTGACGGCCCGGCTTCTCGGTGGGAATATTATATACGTCTATAACGTTATGAATCCTAACCTAAGGGAACCTAACATCTCGGATGTGATGTTTGACAACATTCCCGGCGCTTCGGCCCCTTCTTCTCGGTGGGAACAGTATATACGTCTATAACGTTGTATATCCTAACCTAAGGCAACCTATCATGTCGAATGTAATATTTTACCACATTCCTGGCTCGCTGGCCCCTACTTCACGGTGGGAACATTATATACGTCTATAATGTTTCACATCCTATCCTAAGGCAACTTAACATGTCGAATGTAATATTTTACAACATACCTAGCGCGTCGGCCCCTATTTCTCGGTGGGAACATTTTATACGTCTATAACGCGATATATCCTGACCTAAGGCAACCCAGCATGTCGGATGTAATATTTTACAACATTCCTGGCATGCCGGTCCGTACTTCTCGGTGGGAAATTTATAAATGTATATAACGCTATATATCCTAGCCTAAGGCATCCTAGCATCTCGTATGTATTATTTTACTACATTCCTGGCGCGCCTTCCCCTACTTCTCGCTGGGAACATTATATGTCTAAAACGCTATATATCCTAGCTTGAGGCAACCTAACATCTCGGATGTAATATTTTACTACATTCCTGGCGCGCCGGCCCCTACTTCTCGGTGGGAAGATTATATACGTCTGTAACGCTATATATCCTAGCCTAAGGCAACGTAACTTGTCGAGCGTAATATTTTACAGCATTCCTGGCTCGTCGGCCCCTACCTCTCTGTGGGAACATTATATACGTCTATAACGTTATATATCCTAACCTAAGGGAACCTAACATCTCGGATGTAAGATTTGACAACATTCTTGTCCTGTCGGCCCGTACTCCTCGGTGGGAATATCGTATACGTCTATAACGTTATATATCCTACCCTAAGGCAATCCTAACACGTCGAATGTAATATTTTACAACATTCCTGGCGCGTCGGGACCTACTTCACGGTGGGAACGGTATATACGTCTATAACGCTATATATCCTAGCCTAAGGCAACCTAACATTTCGAATGCAATATTTTACAACATTCCTGGCTCGTCGGGCCCTACTTCTCGGTGGGAACATTATATACGTCTATAACGTTATGTATCCTACCCTAAGGCAACCTAACACCTCGGATGTAATATTTTACTACATTCGTGGCGCGCCGGCACCTACTTCTCGGTGGGAACATTATATACGTCTATATCGCTATATATCCTAGCCTAAGGCAACCTAACATGTCGAGCGTAATATTTTACAACATTCCTGGCTCGTCGGCCACTACTTTTCGGTGGGAACATTATATACGTCTATAACGTTACATATCCTAGCCTAAGGCAACCTAACATGTCGAATGCAATATTTTACAACATTCCCTGCACTTCGGCCCCTACTTCTCGGTGGGAACGTTATATACGTCTATAACGCTATATATCCTAGCCTAAGGCAATCCTAACATCTCGGATGTAATATTTTACTATATTCCTGGCGCGCCTTCCCCTACTTCTCGCTGGGAACATTATATACGTCTAAAACGCTATATATCCTAGCTTAAGGCAACCTAACATGTCGAATGTAATATTTTACAACATTCCTCGCGCGTCGGCACCTACTTCTCGGTGGGAACAGTATATACGTCTATAACGTTATATATCCTAGCCTAAGGCAATCCTAACATCTCGGATGTAATATTTTACAACATTCCTGGCGCGTCGGCACCTACTTCTCGGAGGGAACAGTATATAAGTCTATAACGTTATATATCCTAGCCTAAGGCAACCTAACTTGTCGAGCGTAATATTTTACAACATTCCTGGCTCGTCGGCCCCTACTTCTCGGTGGGAAGATTATATACGTCTATAACGTTACATATCCTAGCCTAAGGCAACCTTACATGTCGAATGTAATATTTTACAATATTCCTGGCGCGTCGGCAACTACTTCTCGGTGGGAACAGTATATCCGTCTATAACGCTATATATCCTAACCTAAGGCAACTTAACATGTCGAGTGTAATGTTTTACCACATTCCTGGCTCGTTGGCCCCTACACCTCGGTGGGAACATTATATAGGTCTATAAAATTACATATCCTAGCCTAAGGCAACCTAACATCTCGGATGTAATATTTTACTACATTCCTGGCGCGCCGGCCCCTACTTCTCGGTGGGAAGATTACATACGTCTGTAACGCTATATATCCTAGCCTAAGGCAACCTAACTTGTCGAGCGTAATATTTTACAACATTCCTGGCTCGTCGGCCCCTACCTCTCGGTGGGAACATTATATACGTCTATAACGTTATATATCCTAACCTAAGGAAACCTAACATCTCGGATGTAATATTTGACAACATTCTTGTCCTGTCGGCTCGTACACCTCGGTGGGAATATCGTATACGTCTATAACGTTATATATCCTAGCCTAAGGCAATCCTAACACGTCGAATGTAATATTTTACAACATTCCTGGCGTGTCGGCCCCGATTTCTCGGTGGAATCATTATATACGTCATTAAAGCTATATATCCTAGCCTAAGGCAACCTAACATCTCGGATGTAATATTTTACTACATTCCTAGCTCGTCGGCCCCTACTTCTCGGTAGGAACATTATATATGTCTATAATGTTACATATCCTAGCCTAAGGCAACCTAACATTTCAAATGTAATATTTTACAACATTCCCTGCACTTCGGACCCTACTTCTCGGTGGGAACGTTATATACGTCGATAACGCTATATATCCTAGCCTAAGGCGACCTAGCATGTCGAATGTAATATTTTACAACATTCATGGCGCGTCGGCACCTACTTCACGGTGGGACCGGTATATACGTCTATAACGTTACATATCCTAATCTAAGGCAACCTAACATCTCTACCGTCATATTTTACAACATTCCTGGCGCGCAAGTACCTATTTCTCTGTGGTAACATTATATACGTCTATAACGTTATATATCCTAGCCTAAGGCAACCTAACATCTCGGATGTAATATTTTATTACATTCCTGGCTCGTTGGCCCCTACTTCACGGTGGGAACATTATATATGTCTATAATGTTACATATCCTAGCCTAAGGCAACCTAGCATGTCGAATGTAATATTTTACAACATTCCCTGCACTTCGGCCCCTACTTCTCGGTGGGAACGTTATATACGTCTATAACGCTATATATCCTAGCCTAAGGCAATCCTAACATCTCGGATGTAATATTTTACTATATTCCTGGCGCGCCTTCCCCTACTTCTCGCTGGGAACATTATATACGTCTAAAACGCTATATATCCTAGCTTAAGGCAACCTAACATGTCGAATGTCATATTTTACAACATTCCTGGCGCGTCGGCACCTACTTCTCGTTGGGAACAGTATATACGTCTATAACGTTATATATCCTAGCCTAAGGCAATCCTAACATCTCGGATGTAATATTTTACAACATTCCTGGCGCGTCGGCACCTACTTCTCGGAGGGAACAGTATATAAGTCTATAACGTTATATATCCTAGCCTAAGGCAACCTAACTTGTCGAGCGTAATATTTTACAACATTCCTGGCTCGTCGGCCCCTACTTCTCGGTGGGAACATTATATACGTCTATAACGTTACATATCCTAGCCTAAGGCAACCTTACATGTCGAATGTAATATTTTACAATATTCCTGGCGCGTCGGCAACTACTTCTCGGTGGGAACAGTATATCCGTCTATAACGTTATATATCCTAACCTAAGGCAACTTAACATGTCGAGCGTAATGTTTTACCACATTCCTGGCTCGTTGGCCCCTACACCTCGGTGGGAACATTATATAGGTCTATAAAATTACATATCCTAGCCTAAGGCAACCTAACATCTCGGATGTAATATTTTACTACATTCCTGGCGCGCCGGCCCCTACTTCTCGGTGGGAAGATTACATACGTCTGTAACGCTATATATCCTAGCCTAAGGCAACCTAACTTGTCGAGCGTAATATTTTACAACATTCCTGGCTCGTCGGCCCCTACCTCTCGGTGGGAACATTATATACGTCTATAACGTTATATATCCTAACCTAAGGAAACCTAACATCTCGGATGTAATATTTGACAACATTCTTGTCCTGTCGGCCCGTACACCTCGGTGGGAATATCGTATACGTCTATAACGTTATATATCCTAGCCTAAGGCAATCCTAACACGTCGAATGTAATATTTTACAACATTCCTGGCGTGTCGGCCCCGATTTCTCGGTGGAATCATTATATACGTCATTAAAGCTATATATCCTAGCCTAAGGCAACCTAACATCTCGGATGTAATATTTTACTACATTCCTAGCTCGTCGGCCCCTACTTCTCGGTAGGAACATTATATATGTCTATAATGTTACATATCCTAGCCTAAGGCAACCTAACATTTCAAATGTAATATTTTACAACATTCCCTGCACTTCGGACCCTACTTCTCGGTGGGAACGTTATATACGTCGATAACGCTATATATCCTAGCCTAAGGCGACCTAGCATGTCGAATGTAATATTTTACAACATTCATGGCGCGTCGGCACCTACTTCACGGTGGGACCGGTATATACGTCTATAACGTTACATATCCTAATCTAAGGCAACCTAACATCTCTACCGTCATATTTTACAACATTCCTGGCGCGCAAGTACCTATTTCTCTGTGGTAACATTATATACGTCTATAACGTTATATATCCTAGCCTAAGGCAACCTAACATCTCGGATGTAATATTTTATTACATTCCTGGCTCGTTGGCCCCTACTTCACGGTGGGAACATTATATATGTCTATAATGTTACATATCCTAGCCTAAGGCAACCTAGCATGTCGAATGTAATATTTTACAACATTCCCTGCACTTCGGCCCCTACTTCTCGGTGGGAACGTTATATACGTCTATAACGCTATATATCCTAGCCTAAGGCAATCCTAACATCTCGGATGTAATATTTTACTATATTCCTGGCGCGCCTTCCCCTACTTCTCGCTGGGAACATTATATACGTCTAAAACGCTATATATCCTAGCTTAAGGCAACCTAACATGTCGAATGTCATATTTTACAACATTCCTGGCGCGTCGGCACCTACTTCTCGTTGGGAACAGTATATACGTCTATAACGTTATATATCCTAGCCTAAGGCAATCCTAACATCTCGGATGTAATATTTTACAACATTCCTGGCGCGTCGGCACCTACTTCTCGGAGGGAACAGTATATAAGTCTATAACGTTATATATCCTAGCCTAAGGCAACCTAACTTGTCGAGCGTAATATTTTACAACATTCCTGGCTCGTCGGCCCCTACTTCTCGGTGGGAACATTATATACGTCTATAACGTTACATATCCTAGCCTAAGGCAACCTTACATGTCGAATGTAATATTTTACAATATTCCTGGCGCGTCGGCAACTACTTCTCGGTGGGAACAGTATATCCGTCTATAACGTTATATATCCTAACCTAAGGCAACTTAACATGTCGAGCGTAATGTTTTACCACATTCCTGGCTCGTTGGCCCCTACACCTCGGTGGGAACATTATATAGGTCTATAAAATTACATATCCTAGCCTAAGGCAACCTAACATCTCGGATGTAATATTTTACTACATTCCTGGCGCGCCGGCCCCTACTTCTCGGTGGGAAGATTACATACGTCTGTAACGCTATATATCCTAGCCTAAGGCAACCTAACTTGTCGAGCGTAATATTTTACAACATTCCTGGCTCGTCGGCCCCTACCTCTCGGTGGGAACATTATATACGTCTATAACGTTATATATCCTAACCTAAGGAAACCTAACATCTCGGATGTAATATTTGACAACATTCTTGTCCTGTCGGCCCGTACACCTCGGTGGGAATATCGTATACGTCTATAACGTTATATATCCTAGCCTAAGGCAATCCTAACACGTCGAATGTAATATTTTACAACATTCCTGGCGTGTCGGCCCCTATTTCTCGGTGGAATCATTATATACGTCATTAAAGCTATATATCCTAGCCTAAGGCAACCTAACATCTCGGATGTAATATTTTACTACATTCCTAGCTCGTCGGCCCCTACTTCTCGGTGGGAACATTATATATGTCTATAATGTTACATATCCTAGCCTAAGGCAACCTAACATTTCAAATGTAATATTTTACAACATTCCCTGCACTTCGGACCCTACTTCTCGGTGGGAACATTATATACGTCTATAACGCTATATATCCTAGCTTAAGGCAAAATAACACGCCGAATGTAACATTTTACAACATTCCTAGCGCGTCGGCGACTACTTCTCGTTGGGAACATTTTATACGTCTATAACGCTATATATCCTAGCCTAAGGCGACCTAGCATGTCGAATGTAATATTTTACAACATTCATGGCGCGTCGGCACCTACTTCACGGTGGGAACGGTATATACGTCTATAACGTTATATATCCTAGCCTAAGGCAATCCTAACATCTCGGATGTAATATTTTGCAACATTCCAGACACTTCGGCCCCTACTTCTCGGTGGGAATATTATATATGTCTATAACGTTATATATCCTATCCTAAGACAACCTAACATCTCGGATGTAATATTTTACAACATTCCTGGCATGCCGGTCCGTACTTCTCGGTGGGAAATTTATAAATGTATATATCGCTATATATCCTAGCCTAAGGCATCCTAGCATCTCGTATGTATTATTTTACTACATTCCTGGCGCGCCTTCCCCTACTACTCGCTGGGAACATTATATGTCTAAAACGCTATATATCCTCGCTTAAGGCAACCTAACATATCGGATGTAATATTTTACTACATTCCTGGCGCGCCGGCCCCTACTTCTCGGTGGGAAGATGATATACGTCTATAACGCTATATATCCTAGCCTAAGGCAACCTAACATATCGAATGCAATATTTTACAACATTCCTGGCGCGTCGGAACCTACTTCACGGTGGGAACGGTATATACGTCTATAACGTTACATATCCTAATCTAAGGCAACCTAACATCTCTACCGTCATATTTTACAACATTCCTGGCGCGCAAGTACCTATTTCTCTGTGGTAACATTATATACGTCTATAACGTTATATATCCTAGCCTAAGGCAACCTAACATCTCGGATGTAATATTTTATTACATTCCTGGCTCGTTGGCCCCTACTTCACGGTGGGAACATTATATATGTCTATAATGTTACATATCCTAGCCTAAGGCAACCTAACATTTCGAACGTAATATTTTACACCATTCCCTGCACTTCGGCCCCTACTTCTCGGTGGGAACGTTATATACGTATATAACGCTATATATCCTAGCTTAAGGCAACATAACATGCCGAATATAACATTTTACAACATTCCTAGCGCGTCGGCGACTACTTCTCGGTGGGAACATTTTATACGTCTATAACGCTATATATCCTAGCCTAAGGCAACCTAGCATGTCGAATGTAATATTTTACAACATTCCTGGCGCGTCGGCACCTACTTCACGGTGGGAACGGTATATACGTCTATAACGTTATATATCCTATCCTAAGGCAATCCTAACATCTCGGATGTAATATTTTACAACATTCCTGGCATGCCGGTCCGTACTTCTCGGTGGGAAATTTATAAATGTATATAACGCTATATATCCTAGCCTAAGGAATCCTAGCAACTCGTATGTATTATTTTACTACATTCCTGGCGCGCCGGCCGCTGCTTCTCGGTGGGAACATTATTTACGTCTATACCGTTGTATATCCTAGCCTAAGGCAACCTAACATGTCGAGCGTAATATTATACAACATTTCTGTTTTGACGGCCCCGCTTCTCGGTGGGAATATTATATACGTCTATAACGTTATGAATCCTAACCTAAGGGAACCTAACATCTCGGATGTGATGTTTGACAACATTCCCGGCGCTTCGGCCCCTTCTTCTCGGTGGGAACAGTATATACGTCTATAACGTTGTATATCCTAACCTAAGGCAACCTATCATGTCGAATGTAATATTTTACCACATTCCTGGCTCGTTGGCCCCTACTTCACGGTGGGAACATTATATACGTCTATAATGTTTCACATCCTATCCTAAGGCAACTTAACATGTCGAATGTAATATTTTACAACATACCTAGCGCGTCGGCCCCTATTTCTCGGTGGGAACATTTTATACGTCTATAACGCGATATATCCTGACCTAAGGCAACCCAGCATGTCGGATGTAATATTTTACAACATTCCTGGCATGCCGGTCCGTACTTCTCGGTGGGAAATTTATAAATGTATATAACGCTATATATCCTAGCCTAAGGCATCCTAGCATCTCGTATGTATTATTTTACTACATTCCTAGCGCGCCTTCCCCTACTTCTCGCTGGGAACATTATATGTCTAAAACGCTATATATCCTAGCTTGAGGCAACCTAACATCTCGGATGTAATATTTTACTACATTCCTGGCGCGCCGGCCCCTACTTCTCGGTGGGAAGATTATATACGTCTGTAACGCTATATATCCTAGCCTAAGGCAACGTAACTTGTCGAGCGTAATATTTTACAGCATTCCTGGCTCGTCGGCCCCTACCTCTCTGTGGGAACATTATATACGTCTATAACGTTATATATCCTAACCTAAGGGAACCTAACATCTCGGATGTAAGATTTGACAACATTCTTGTCCTGTCGGCCCGTACTCCTCGGTGGGAATATCGTATACGTCTATAACGTTATATATCCTAGCCTAAGGCAATCCTAACACGTCGAATGTAATATTTTACAACATTCCTGGCGCGTCGGGACCTACTTCACGGTGGGAACGGTATATACGTCTATAACGCTATATATCCTAGCCTAAGGCAACCTAACATTTCGAATGCAATATTTTACAACATTCCTGGCGCGTCGGGACCTACTTCAAGGTGGGAACGGTATATACGTCTATAACGTTATATATCCTAATCTAAGGCAACCTAACATCTCTACCGTCATATTTTACAACATTCCTGGCGCGCAAGTACCTATTTCTCTGTGGTAACATTATATACGTCTATAACGTTATATATCCTAGCCTAAGGCAACCTAACATCTCGGATGTAATATTTTACTAAATTCCTGGCTCGTTGGCCCCTACTTCACGGTGGGAACATTATATATGTCTATAATGTTACATATCCTAGCCTAAGGCAACCTAACATTTTGAATGTAATATTTTACAACATTCCCTGCAGTTCGGCCCCTACATCTCGGTGGGAACGTTATATACGTCTATAACGCTATATATCCTAGCTTAAGGCAACATAACATGCCGAATATAACATTTTACAACATTCCTAGCGCGTCGGCGACTACTTCTCGTTGGGAACATTTTATACGTCTATAACGCTATATATCCTAGCCTAAGGCAACCTAACATGTCGAGCGTAATATTTTACAACATTCCTGGCTCGTCGGCCCCTTCTTCTCGGTGGGAACAGTATATACGTCTATAACGCTGTATATCCTAACCTAAGGTAACCTAACATGTCGAATGTAATATTTTACCACATTCCTGGCGCGCCGGCCCCTACTTCACGGTGGGAACATTATATACGTCTGTAACGCTATATGTCCTAGGCTAAGGCAAGCTAACTTGTTGAACGTAAAATTTTACAACATTCCTGGCTCGTCGGCCTCTACCTCTCGGTGGGAACATTATATACGTCTATAACGTTATATATCCTAACCTAACGGAACCTAATATCTCGGATGTAATATTTGACAACATTCTTGTCCTGTCGGCCCGTACTCCTCGGTGGTAATATCGTATACGTCTATATCGTTATATATCCTAGCCCAAGGCACTCCTAACACGTCGAATGTAATATTTTACAACATTCCTGGCGCGTCAGCCCCTATTTCTCGGTGGGATCATTATATACGTCATTAAAGCTCTATATCCTAGCCTAAGGCAACCTAACATCTCGGACGTAATATTTTACTACATTCCTGACGCGCCGGCCTCTACATCTCGGTGGGAACAGTATATACGTCTATAACGTTATATATCCTATCCTAAGACAACCTAACATCTCGGATGTAATATTTTACAACATTCCTGGCATGCCGGTCCGTACTTCTCGGTGGGAAATTTATAAATGTATATAACGCTATATATCCTAGCCTAAGGCATCCTAGCATCTCGTATGCATTATTTTACTACATTCCTGGCGCGCCGGCCCCTGCTTCTCGGTGGGAACATTATTTACGTCTATAACGTTGTATATCCTAGCCTAAGGCAACCTAACATGTCGAGCGTAATATTATACAACATTTCTGTCTCGACGGCCCCGGTTCTCGGTGGGAACATTATATACGTCTATAACGTTATGAATCCTAACCTAAGGGAACCTAACATCTCGGATGTGATGTTTGACAACATTCCCGGCGCTTCGGCCCCTTCTTCTCGGAGGGAACAGTATATACGTCTATAACGTTGTATATCCTAACCTAAGGCAACCTAACATGTCGAATGTAATATTTTACCACATTCCTGGCTCGTTGGCCCCTACTTCACGGTGGGAACATTATATACGTCTATAATGTTACACATCCTATCCTAAGACAACTTAACATGTCGAATGTAATATTTTACAACATACCTAGCGCGTCGGCCCCTATTTCTCGGTGGGAACATTTTATACGTCTATAACGCTATATATCCTGGCCTAAGGCAACCCAGCATGTCGGATGTAATATTTTACAACATTCCTGGCATGCCGGTCCGTACTTCTCGGTGGGAAATTTATAAATGTATATAACGCTATATATCCTAGCCTAAGGCATCCTAGCATCTCGTATGTATTATTTTACTACATTCCTGGCGCGCCTTCCCCTACTTCTCGCTGGGAACATTATATGTCTAAAACGCTATATATCCTAGCTTAAGGCAACCTAACATCTCGGATGTAAGATTTGACAACATTCTTGTCCTGTCGGCCCGTACTCCTCGGTGGGAATATCGTATACGTCTATAACGTTATATATCCTAGCCTAAGGCAATCCTAACACGTCGAATGTAATATTTTACAACATTCCTGGCGTGTCGGCCCCTATATCTCGGTGGGAACGGTATATACGTCTATAACGTTATATATCCTAGCCTAAGGCAATCCTACTATCTCGGATGTAATATTTTACAACATTCCAGTCACTTCGGCCCCTACTTCTCGGTGGGAATATTATAAACGTCTATAACGTTATATATCCTATCCTAAGACAACCTAACATCTCGGATGTAATATTTTACAACATTCCTGGCATGCCGGTCCGTACTTCTCGGTGGGAAATTTATAAATGTATATAACGCTATATATCCTAGCCTAAGGCATCCTAGCATCTCGTATGTATTATTTTACTACATTCCTGGCGCGCCGGCCCCTGCTTCTCGGTGGGAACATTATTTACGTCTATAACGTTGTATATCCTAGCCTAAGGCAACCTAACATGTCGAGCGTAATATTATACAACATTTCTGTCTCGACGGCCCCGCTTCTCGGTGGGAACATTATATACGTCTATAACGTTATGAATCCTAACCTAAGGGAACCTAACATCTCGGATGTGATGTTTGACAACATTCCCGGCGCTTCGGCCCCTTCTTCTCGGTGGGAACAGTATATACGTCTATAACGCTGTATATCCTAACCTAAGGCAACCTAACATGTCGAATGTAATATTTTACCACATTCCTGGCTCGTTGGCCCCTACTTCACGGTGGGAACATTATATACGTCTATAATGTTACACATCCTATCCTAAGGCAACTTAACATGTCGAATGTAATATTTTACAACATACCTAGCGCGTCGGCCCCTATTTCTCGGTGGGAACATTATATAAGTCAATAAAGTTATATATCCTAACCTAAGGGAACCTAACATCTCGGATGTAATATTTGACAACATTCCTGGCGTGTCGGCCCGTACTTCTCGTTGGGAACAGTATATACGTCTATAACGTTATATATTCTAGCCCAAGGCAACTTAACATCTCGGATGTAATGTTTTACAACATTCCAGGTGCGCCGGACCCTACTTCCCGGTGGGAACATCATATACGTCTATATCGCTATATATTCCAGCCTAAGGAAACCTAAAATGTCGAGCGTAATATTTTGCAACATTCCTAGCGCGTGGGCCCCCATTTCTCGGTGGGAATATTATGTAAGTCAATAACGTTATATATCCTAACCTAAGGCAACCTAACATCTCGGATGCAATATTTTACTACATTCCTGGCACGTCGGCCCCTACTTCTCGGTGGGAAAATTATATACGTCTATAACGCTATATCTCCTAGCCTAAGGCAACCTAACATCTCGGATGTAATATTTTACTACATTCCTGGCACGTCCGCCCCTACTTCTCGGTGGGAAATTTATAAATGTATATAACGCTATATATCCTAGCCTAAGGCAAACTAACATGTCGAATGTAATATTTTACAACATTCCCGTCACTTCGGCCCCTACTTCTCCGTGGGAACATTATATACGTCTATAATGTTATATATCCTATCCTAAGGCAACCTAACATCTCGGATGTAATATTTTACTACATTCCTGGCACGTCGGCCACTACTTCTCGGTGGGAACATTATATACGTCTATAACGTTATATATCCTAGCCTAAGGCAACCTAACATCTCGGATGTAATATTTTACTATATTCCTGGCGCGCCTTACCCTACTTCTCGGTGGGAACATTATATACGTCTATATCGCTATATATCCTAGCCTAAGGCAAACCTAACAAGTCGAATGTAAAATTTAACAACAGTCCTGGCGCGTCGGCACCTACTTCTCGGTGGGAACAGTATATAATTCTATAACGTTATATATCCTAACCTAAGGCAACCTAACATCACGGATGTAATATTTTACTACATTCCTGTCTCGTCGGCCCCTACTTCTCGGTGGGAACATTATATACGTCTATAATGCTACATATCCTTGCCTAAGGCAACCTAACATCTCGGATGTAATATTTTACTACATTCCTGGCGCGCCGGCCCTTACTTCTCGTTGCGAACATTATATACGTCTATATCGCTATACATCATAACGTAGGGCAACCTAACATGTCGAGTGTAATATTTTACAACATTCCTGTCTCGTCGGCCCCTACTTCTCGGTGGGAACATTATATCCGTCTATAATGCTACATATCCTTGCCTAAGGCAACCTAACATCTCGGATGTAATATTTTACTACATTCCTGGCGCGCCGGCCCCTACTTCTCGTTGCGAACATTATATACGTCTATATCGCTATACATCATAACGTAGGGCATCCTAACATGTCGAGCGTAAAATTTTACAACATTCCTGGCTCGTCGGCCTCTACCTCTCGGTGGGAACATTATATACGTCTATAACGTTATATATCCTAACCTAAGGGAACCTAACATCTCGGATGTCGTATTTTCCAACATTCCCGGCGGGTCGGCCCCTAAATCTCCGTGGGAACATTATATAGGCCTATAACGGAATATAACCTAACCTAACCAATCTAGCCCCTCGCTAGTAATGTTTTACAGAATCCCGGACGTGTCGGGCCGTACCTCTCCGTGGGAACATTATATACGTCTTTAGCGTTATATATCCTAACCTATGTCAACCTAACATCTCGAATGTGGTATTTTACAACATTCCTGGCGTGTCGGCCCCTACTTCTCGGTGGGAACATTATATAAGTCAATAACGTTATATATCCTAACGTAAGGCAACCTAACATCTCGGACGTAATATTTTACTACATTCCTTGCACTTCGGCCCCTACTTCTCGGTGAGAACATTCTATATGTCTATAACGTTGTGTATCCTAACCTAAGGCAACATTACATGTCGAATGTAATATTTTACAACATTCCTGGCTTGTCGCCGCCTACTTCTCGATGGGGACATTATATACATCTATAACGTTGTATATCCTAACCTAAGGCAACCTAACATCTCGGATGTAATATTTTACAACATTCCTGGCATGTCGGTCACTACGTCTTGATGTGAACATTATATACGTCTATAACGTTGTATATCCTACCCTAAGGGAACCTAACATCTCGAGTGTAATATTTTAGAACATTCCTGACGCGTCGGTCCCTATTTCTCGTTGGGGACATTATATACGTCTATAACGATATATATCCTAACCTCAGGCAACCTAACATCTCGGATGTAATAGTTGACAACATTCCTGACGCGTCGGCCCCTATTTCTCGGTGGGAACATTATATACGTCTATAACGTTATATATCCTAGCCTAAGGCCACCTAACATGTCGAATGTAATATTTTACATCATTCCCGCCGTGTCGGCACGTAGTTCTCGGTGGTAACATTCCATACGACTATAACGGTATATATCCTAGCCTAAGGCAACCTCACATCTCGGATGTAATATTATACAGCATTCCTGGCGTGTCCGCCCGTACTTCTCGGTGGGGACATTATATACGCCTATAACGTTGTATATGCTAACCTAAGGCAACCTAACATCTCGAATGTAATATTTTACAACATTCCTGGCATGTCGGTCCCTACTTCTCTGTGGGAACATTGTATACGTCTATAACGTTGTATATCCTAACCTAAAGCAACCTAACTTCTGGGATGTAATATTTTACAAGATTCCTGGCATGTCGGTCCCCACGTCTCGGTGGGAACATTACATACGTCTATAACGATATATATCATAACCTAAAGCAACCTAACATTCCGGATGTAATATTTTACAACATTCCTGTCATGTCGGTCTCAACATCTCAGTGGAAACAATGTATACGTCTACAACGATATATATCCTAGCCTAAGGCAATCTAACATGTCGAATGTAATATTTTACAACAATCCTAGCGTGTCGTCGCCTACTTCTCAATGGGGATATTATATACATCTATAACGTTGTATATCCTAACCTAAGCAACCTAACATCTCGGATGTAATATTTTACAACATTCCTGGCGTGTCGGCCCGCACTTCTCGGTGGGAACATCATATATGTCTATAACGTTATATATCCTAACGTAAGGCAACATAACATCTCGGATGTAATATTCCAACATTCCTGTCGCGTCGGCCCGTACTTCTCGGTGGGAACATCATATACATCTATAACGATATATATCCTAACCTAAGGCTACATAACATCTCGTATGTAATATTTTACAACATTACTGACGCGTCGCCCCTATCTCTCGGTGGGAACATTATATACGTCTATAACGTTGTATATCCTACCCTGAGGTAACCTAACATCTCGGATGTAATATTTGACAACATTCCTGGCGCGTCGGCTCCTACTTTTCGTTGGGAACATTATATACGTCTATAATGTTATATATCCTAACGTAAGGCACCCTAACATGTCGAATGTAATATTTTACAACATTCCCGGCGTGTCGTCGCCTACTTCTCGATGGGGACCTTATATACATCTATATCGTTGTATATCCTAACCTAAGGCAACCTAACATCTGGGATGTAATATTCTACAACATTGCCGGCATGTCGGTCCCTACATCTCGCTGGGGACATTATATACGTCTATAACGTTGTATATCCTAACCTAAGGCAACCTAACATCTGGGATGTAATATTTTACAACAGTCCTGGCGTGTCGTCTCCTACTTCTGGATGGGGACATTATGTACATCTATAACGTTGTATACCCTAACCTAAGGCAACCTAACATCTCGAATGTAATATCTGACAACATTGGTGTTGTGTCGGGCCGTACTTCTCGGTGGGAACATCATATACGTCTATAGCGATATATATCCTAACCGAAGGCAAACTCACATCTCGGATGTAATATTTTTCAACATTCCTGGCGCGTCGGCTCCTACTTCTATGTGGGAACATCATATACGTCTATAGCGATATATATCCTAGCCTAAGGCGACCTAACATGTCGAATGTAATATTTTAAATCATTCCTGACGTGCCGGCCCATAGTTCTCGGTGGTAACATTACATACGTCTATAACATTATATATCCTAACCTAGAGCAACCTAACATCTCGGGTGTAATGTTTTACAACATTCCTGGCGTGCCGACGCCTACTTCTCGATGGGGACATTATATACGTCTATAACGTTGTATATCCTAACCTAACGCAACCTAACTTCTGGGATGTAATATGTTACAACATTCCTGGCATGTCGGTCCCTACTTCTCGGTGGAAACATTGTATACGTCTATAACGTTGTATATCCTAACCTAAGGCAACCTAACACCTCGGATGTAATAGTTGACAACATTCCTTGCATGTCGGTGCCTACGTCTCGGTGGGAACATTATATACGTCGATAACGAAATATATCCTAACCTAAGGCAACCTAACACCTCGGATGTAATAGTTGACTACATTCCTGGCGTGTAGGCCCGTACTTCTCGGTGGGAACATTGTATACGTCTATAACGTTATATATCCTAGCCTAAGGCGACCTAACATATCGAATGTAATATTTTACATCATTCCTGGCGTGTCGTCGCCTGCTTCTCGATGGGAACATTATATACGTCTATAACGTTGTGTATACTAATCTAACGCAACCTAACATCTGGGATGTAATAGTTGACAACGTTCCAGGCGTGTCCGCCCTTACTTCTCGGTGGGAACATTATATACGTCTATAACGTTATATATCCTAGCCTAAGGCGACCTAACATGTCGAATGTAATATTTTACAACATTCCTGGCGTGTCGTCTCCTGCTTCTCGATGGGGACATTATATACGTCTATAATGATGTATATCCTAACCTAACGCAACCTAACTTCTGGGATGTAATATTTTACAATTTTCCTGGCGTGTCGTCGCCTGCTTCTCGATGGGGACATAATATACGTCTATAACGTTGTATATCCTAACCCAACGCAACCTAACATCTGGGATGTAATATTTTACAACATTCCCGGCGTGTCGTCGCCTACTTCTGGATGGGGTCATTATATACATCTATAACGTTGTATATCCTAACCTAAGGCAACCTAACATCTCGGATGTAATATTTTATAACATTCCTGGCATGTCGTCGCCTGCTACTCGATGGGGACATTATATACTTCTATAACGTTGTATATCCTAACCGAAGGCAACCTAACATCTGGGATGTAATATTTTAGAAGCTTCCTGGCATGTCGGTCCTCAAGTCTCGGTAGGAACATTATATACGTCTATAACGATATATATCCTAACCTAAAGCAACCTAACATCTCGGATGTAATACTATACAACATTCCTGGCATGTCGGTCCCTACATCTCGGTGGGAACATTCTATACTTCAATAACATTTTATATCCTAACCTAAGGCAACCTAACAGCTCGGATGTAATATTTTACAACATTCCTGGCATATCGGTCCCTACGTCCCGGTGGATTCATTGTATACGTCTATAACGTTATATATCCTAGCCTAAGGCCACCTAACATGTCGAATGTAATATTTTACAACATTGATGACGTGTCGTCGCCTGCTTCTCGATGGGGACATTATATACTTCTATAACATTGTATATCCTAACCTAAGGCAACCTAACATCTCGGACGTGATACTATACAACATTCCTGGCATGTCGGTCCCTACATCTCGGTGGGAACATTCTATACTTCTATAACATTGTATATCCTAACCTAAGGCAACCTAACAGCTCGGATGTAATATTTTACAACATTCCTGGCATATCGGTCCCTACGTCCCGGTGGATACATTGTATACGTCTATAACGTTATATATCCTAGCCTAAGGCCACCTAACATGTCGAATGTAATATTTTACATCATTCCTGGCGTGTCGTCGCCTGCTTCTCGATGGGAACATTATATACGTCTATAACGTTGTGTATACTAATCTAACGCAACCTAACATCTGGGATGTAATAGTTGACAACGTTCCAGGCGTGTTCGCCCGTACTTCTCGGTGGGAACATTATATACGTCTATAACGTTATATATCCTAGCCTAAGGCGACCTAACATGTCGAATGTAATATTTTACAACATTCCTGGCGTGTCGTCTCCTGCTTCTCGATGGGGACATTATATACGTCTATAATGATGTATATCCTAACCTAACGCAACCTAACATCTGGGATGTAATATTTTACAACATTCCTGGCGTGTCGTCGCCTGTTTCTCGATGGGGATATAATATACGTCTATAACGTTGTATATCCTAAGCCAACGCAACCTAACATCTGGGATGTAATATTTTATAACATTCCTGTCGTGTCGTGGCCTGCTTCTCGATGGCGACATTATATACGTCTATAACATTTTATATCCTAACCTAAGGCAACCTAACAGCTCGGATGTAATATTTTACAACATTGCTGGCATGTCGGTCCCTACTTCTCGGTGGAAACATTGTATACGTCTATAACGATATATATCCTAACCTAAGGCAACCTAACACCTCGGATGTAATAGTTGACAACATTCCAGGCGTGTCCGCCCGTACTTCTCGGTGGGAACATTATATACGTCTATAACGTTATATATCCTAGCCTAAGGCGACCTAACATGTCGAATGTAATATTTTACAACATTCCTGGCGTGTCGTCGCCTGCTTCTCGATGGGGACGTTATATACGTCTATAACGTTGTATATCCTAACCTAAAGCAACCTAACATCTGGGTTGTAATACTTTACAACATTCCTGGCATGTCGGTCCCTACATCTCGGTGGGAACATTCTATGCTTCTATAACATTGTATATCCTAACCTAAGGCAACCTAACATCGCGGATGTAATAATTTACAACATTCCTGGCATGTCGGTCCCTACATCTCGGTGGGAACATTCTATACTTCTATAACATTGTATATCCTAACCTAAGGCAACCTAACATCTCGGATGTAATACTATACAACATTCCTGGCATGTCGGTCCCTACATCTCGGTGGGAACATTCTATACTTCAATAACATTTTATATCCTAACCTAAGGCAACCTAACAGCTCGAATGTGGTATTTTACAACATTCCTGGCGTGTCGGCCCCTACTTCTCGGTGGGAACATTATATAAGTCAATAACGTTATATATCCTAACGTAAGGCAACCTAACATCTCGGACGTAATATTTTACTACATTCCTTGCACTTCGGCCCCTACTTCTCGGTGAGAACATTCTATATGTCTATAACGTTGTGTATCCTAACCTAAGGCAACATTACATGTCGAATGTAATATTTTACAACATTCCTGGCTTGTAGCCGCCTACTTCTCGATGGGGACATTATATACATCTATAACGTTGTATATCCTAACCTAAGGCAACCTAACATCTCGGATGTAATATTTTACAACATTCCTGGCATGTCGGTCACTACGACTTGATGTGAACATTATATACGTCTATAACGTTGTATATCCTACCCTAAGGGAACCTAACATCTCGAGTGTAATATTTTAGAACATTCCTGACGCGTCGGTCCCTATTTCTCGTTGGGGACATTATATACGTCTATAACGATATATATCCTAACCTCAGGCAACCTAACATCTCGGATGTAATAGTTGACAACATTCCTGACGCGTCGGCCCCTATTTCTCGGTGGGAACATTATATACGTCTATAACGTTATATATCCTAGCCTAAGGCCACCTAACATGTCGAATGTAATATTTTACATCATTCCCGCCGTGTCGGCACGTAGTTCTCGGTGGTAACATTCCATACGACTATAACGGTATATATCCTAGCCTAAGGCAACCTCACATCTCGGATGTAATATTATACAGCATTCCTGGCGTGTCCGCCCGTACTTCTCGGTGGGGACATTATATACGCCTATAACGTTGTATATGCTAACCTAAGGCAACCTAACATCTCGAATGTAATATTTTACAACATTCCTGGCATGTCGGTCCCTACTTCTCTGTGGGAACATTGTATACGTCTATAACGTTGTATATCCTAACCTAAAGCAACCTAACTTCTGGGATGTAATATTTTACAAGATTCCTGGCATGTCGGTCCCCACGTCTCGGTGGGAACATTACATACGTCTATAACGATATATATCATAACCTAAAGCAACCTAACATTCCGGATGTAATATTTTACAACATTCCTGTCATGTCGGTCTCAACATCTCAGTGGAAACAATGTATACGTCTACAACGATATATATCCTAGCCTAAGGCAATCTAACATGTCGAATGTAATATTTTACAACAATCCTAGCGTGTCGTCGCCTACTTCTCAATGGGGATATTATATACATCTATAACGTTGTATATCCTAACCTAAGCAACCTAACATCTCGGATGTAATATTTTACAACATTCCTGGCGTGTCGGCCCGCACTTCTCGGTGGGAACATCATATATGTCTATAACGTTATATATCCTAACGTAAGGCAACATAACATCTCGGATGTAATATTCCAACATTCCTGTCGCGTCGGCCCGTACTTCTCGGTGGGAACATCATATACATCTATAACGATATATATCCTAACCTAAGGCTACATAACATCTCGTATGTAATATTTTACAACATTACTGACGCGTCGCCCCTATCTCTCGGTGGGAACATTATATACGTCTATAACGTTGTATATCCTACCCTAAGGTAACCTAACATCTCGGATGTAATATTTGACAACATTCCTGGCGCGTCGGCTCCTACTTTTCGTTGGGAACATTATATACGTCTATAATGTTATATATCCTAACGTAAGGCACCCTAACATGTCGAATGTAATATTTTACAACATTCCCGGCGTGTCGTCGCCTACTTCTCGATGGGGACCTTATATACATCTATATCGTTGTATATCCTAACCTAAGGCAACCTAACATCTGGGATGTAATATTCTACAACATTGCCGGCATGTCGGTCCCTACATCTCGCTGGGGACATTATATACGTCTATAACGTTGTATATCCTAACCTAAGGCAACCTAACATCTGGGATGTAATATTTTACAACAGTCCTGGCGTGTCGTCTCCTACTTCT
Organism: Xylocopa violacea; assembly: GCA_963969225.1. NCBI lineage: Eukaryota > Metazoa > Arthropoda > Insecta > Hymenoptera > Apidae > Xylocopa > Xylocopa violacea. The sequence continues at coordinate 4,973,441 of CAXAJV010000835.1, forward strand.
GGATGGGGACATTATGTACATCTATAACGTTGTATACCCTAACCTAAGGCAACCTAACATCTCGAATGTAATATCAGACAACATTGGTGTTGTGTCGGGCCGTACTTCTCGGTGGGAACATCATATACGTCTATAGCGATATATATCCTAACCGAAGGCAAACTCACATCTCGGATGTAATATTTTTCAACATTCCTGGCGCGTCGGCTCCTACTTCTATGTGGGAACATCATATACGTCTATAGCGATATATATCCTAGCCTAAGGCGACCTAACATGTCGAATGTAATATTTTAAATCATTCCTGACGTGCCGGCCCATAGTTCTCGGTGGTAACATTACATACGTCTATAACATTATATATCCTAACCTAGAGCAACCTAACATCTCGGGTGTAATGTTTTACAACATTCCTGGCGTGCCGACGCCTACTTCTCGATGGGGACATTATATACGTCTATAACGTTGTATATCCTAACCTAACGCAACCTAACTTCTGGGATGTAATATGTTACAACATTCCTGGCATGTCGGTCCCTACTTCTCGGTGGAAACATTGTATACGTCTATAACGTTGTATATCCTAACCTAAGGCAACCTAACACCTCGGATGTAATAGTTGACAACATTCCTTGCATGTCGGTGCCTACGTCTCGGTGGGAACATTATATACGTCGATAACGAAATATATCCTAACCTAAGGCAACCTAACACCTCGGATGTAATAGTTGACTACATTCCTGGCGTGTAGGCCCGTACTTCTCGGTGGGAACATTGTATACGTCTATAACGTTATATATCCTAGCCTAAGGCGACCTAACATATCGAATGTAATATTTTACATCATTCCTGGCGTGTCGTCGCCTGCTTCTCGATGGGAACATTATATACGTCTATAACGTTGTGTATACTAATCTAACGCAACCTAACATCTGGGATGTAATAGTTGACAACGTTCCAGGCGTGTCCGCCCTTACTTCTCGGTGGGAACATTATATACGTCTATAACGTTATATATCCTAGCCTAAGGCGACCTAACATGTCGAATGTAATATTTTACAACATTCCTGGCGTGTCGTCTCCTGCTTCTCGATGGGGACATTATATACGTCTATAATGATGTATATCCTAACCTAACGCAACCTAACTTCTGGGATGTAATATTTTACAATTTTCCTGGCGTGTCGTCGCCTGCTTCTCGATGGGGACATAATATACGTCTATAACGTTGTATATCCTAACCCAACGCAACCTAACATCTGGGATGTAATATTTTACAACATTCCCGGCGTGTCGTCGCCTACTTCTGGATGGGGTCATTATATACATCTATAACGTTGTATATCCTAACCTAAGGCAACCTAACATCTCGGATGTAATATTTTATAACATTCCTGGCATGTCGTCGCCTGCTACTCGATGGGGACATTATATACTTCTATAACGTTGTATATCCTAACCGAAGGCAACCTAACATCTGGGATGTAATATTTTAGAAGCTTCCTGGCATGTCGGTCCTCAAGTCTCGGTAGGAACATTATATACGTCTATAACGATATATATCCTAACCTAAAGCAACCTAACATCTCGGATGTAATACTATACAACATTCCTGGCATGTCGGTCCCTACATCTCGGTGGGAACATTCTATACTTCAATAACATTTTATATCCTAACCTAAGGCAACCTAACAGCTCGGATGTAATATTTTACAACATTCCTGGCATATCGGTCCCTACGTCCCGGTGGATTCATTGTATACGTCTATAACGTTATATATCCTAGCCTAAGGCCACCTAACATGTCGAATGTAATATTTTACAACATTGATGACGTGTCGTCGCCTGCTTCTCGATGGGGACATTATATACTTCTATAACATTGTATATCCTAACCTAAGGCAACCTAACATCTCGGACGTGATACTATACAACATTCCTGGCATGTCGGTCCCTACATCTCGGTGGGAACATTCTATACTTCTATAACATTGTATATCCTAACCTAAGGCAACCTAACAGCTCGGATGTAATATTTTACAACATTCCTGGCATATCGGTCCCTACGTCCCGGTGGATACATTGTATACGTCTATAACGTTATATATCCTAGCCTAAGGCCACCTAACATGTCGAATGTAATATTTTACAACATTGATGACGTGTCGTCGCCTGCTTCTCGATGGGGACATTATATACTTCTATAACATTGTATATCCTAACCTAAGGCAACCTAACATCTCGGACGTGATACTATACAACATTCCTGGCATGTCGGTCCCTACATCTCGGTGGGAACATTCTATACTTCTATAAAATTGTATATCCTAACCTAAGGCAACCTAACATCGCGGATGTAATATTTTACAACATTCCTGGCATGTCGGTCCCTACTTCTCGGTGGAAACATTGTATACGTCTATAACGATATATATCCTAATCTAAGGCAACCTAACACCTCGGATGTAATAGTTGACAACATTCCAGGCGTGTTCGCCCGTACTTCTCGGTGGGAACATTATATACGTCTATAACGTTATATATCCTAACCTAAGGCAACCTAACATCGCGGATGTAATATTTTACAACATTCCTGGCATGTCGGTCCCTACTTCTCGGTGGAAACATTGTATACGTCTATAACGATATATATCCTAACCTAAGGCAACCTAACACCTCGGATGTAATAGTTGACAACATTCCAGGCGTGTTCGCCCGTACTTCTCGGTGGGAACATTATATACGTCTATAACGTTATATATCCTAGCCTAAGGCGACCTAACATGTCGAATGTAATATTTTACAACATTCCTGGCGTGTCGTCTCCTGCTTCTCGATGGGGACATTATATACGTCTATAATGATGTATATCCTAACCTAACGCAACCTAACATCTGGGATGTAATATTTTACAACATTCCTGGCGTGTCGTCGCCTGTTTCTCGATGGGGATATAATATACGTCTATAACGTTGTATATCCTAAGCCAACGCAACCTAACATCTGGGATGTAATATTTTATAACATTCCTGTCGTGTCGTGGCCTGCTTCTCGATGGCGACATTATATACGTCTATAACATTTTATATCCTAACCTAAGGCAACCTAACAGCTCGGATGTAATATTTTACAACATTGCTGGCATGTCGGTCCCTACTTCTCGGTGGAAACATTGTATACGTCTATAACGATATATATCCTAACCTAAGGCAACCTAACACCTCGGATGTAATAGTTGACAACATTCCAGGCGTGTCCGCCCGTACTTCTCGGTGGGAACATTATATACGTCTATAACGTTATATATCCTAGCCTAAGGCGACCTAACATGTCGAATGTAATATTTTACAACATTCCTGGCGTGTCGTCGCCTGCTTCTCGATGGGGACGTTATATACGTCTATAACGTTGTATATCCTAACCTAAAGCAACCTAACATCTGGGTTGTAATACTTTACAACATTCCTGGCATGTCGGTCCCTACATCTCGGTGGGAACATTCTATGCTTCTATAACATTGTATATCCTAACCTAAGGCAACCTAACATCGCGGATGTAATAATTTACAACATTCCTGGCATGTCGGTCCCTACATCTCGGTGGGAACATTCTATACTTCTATAACATTGTATATCCTAACCTAAGGCAACCTAACATCTCGGATGTAATACTATACAACATTCCTGGCATGTCGGTCCCTACATCTCGGTGGGAACATTCTATACTTCAATAACATTTTATATCCTAACCTAAGGCAACCTAACAGCTCGGATGTAATATTTTACAACATTCCTGGCATGTCGGTCCCTACTTCTCGGTGGAAACATTGTATACGTCTATAACTATATATATCCTAACCTAAGGCAACCTAACATCTCGGATGTAATAGTTGACAACATTCCAGGCGTGTCCGCCCGTACTTCTCGGCGGGAACATTATATACGTTTATAACGTTACATATCCTAGCCTAAGGCGACCTAACATCTCGGATTTAATAGTTGACAACGTTCCTAGCGTGTCCGCCCGTACTTCTCGGTGGGAATACTATATACGTCTATAACGTTATATATCCTAGCCTAAGGCGACCTAACATGTCGAATGTAATATTTTACAACATTCCTGGCGTGTCGTCTCCTGCTTCTCGATGGGCACATTATATACCTCTATAATGATGTATATCCTAACCTAACGCAACCTAACATCTGGGATGTAATATTTTACAACATTCCTGGCGTGTCGTCTCCTGTTTCTCGATGGGGATATAATATACGTCTATAACGTTGTATATCCTAACCCAACGCAACCTAACATCTGGGATGTAATATTTTACAACATTCCTGGCGTGTCGTCGCCTACTTCTGGATGGGGTCATTATATACATCTATAACGTTGTATATCCTAACCTAATGCAACCTAACATCTCGGATGTAATATTTTATAACATTCCTGTCGTGTCGTCGCCTGCTTCTCGATGGCGACATTATATACGTCTATAACGTTGTATACCCTAACCTAAAGCAACCTAACATCTGGGATGTAATATTTTACAAGATTCCTGGCATGTCGATCCTCAAGTCTCGGTAGGAACATTATATACGTCTATAACGATACATATTCTAACCTAAAGCAACCCAACATCTCGGATGTAATACTTTACAACATTCCTGGCATGGCCGTCCCTACATCTCGGTGGGAACATTCTATACTTCTATAACATTGTATATCCTAACCTAAGGCAACCTCACATCGCGGATGTAATATTTTACAACATTCCTGGCATGTCGGTCCCTACATCTCGGTGGGAACATTCTATACCCCTATAACATTGTATATCCTAACCTAAGGCAACCTAACATCGCGGATGTAATATTTTACAACATTCCTGGCATGTCGGACCCTACTTCTCGGTGGAAACATTGTATACGTCTATAACGATATATATCCTAACCTAAGGCAACCTAACACCTCGGATGTAATAGTTGACAACATTCCAGTCGTGTCCGCCCGTACTTCTCGGTGAGAACATTATATACGTCTATAACGTTATATATCCTAGCCTACGGCGACCTAACATGTCGAATGTAATATTTTACAACATTCCTGGCGTGTCGTCTCCTGCTTCTCGATGGGGACATTATATACGTCTATAACGTTGTATATCCTAACCTAAAGCAACCAAACATCTGGGATGTGATATTTTACAAGATTCCTGGCATGTCGGTCCCCACGTCTCGGTAGGAACATTACATACGTCTATAACGATATATATCCTAACCTAAAGCAACCTAACATCTCGGATGTAATATTTTACAACATTCCTGGCATGTCGGTCCCTACGTCTCGGTGGGATCATTCTATGCGTCTATAACGTTGTATATCCTAACATAAGGGAACCTAACACCTCGGGTGTAATATTTTACAACATTCCTTACGCGTCGGCTCCTAATTTTCGGTGGGAACATTGTATACGTCTATAACGATATATGTCCTAGCCTAAGGCAACCTAATATCTCGGAAGTTATTTTTTTACAGCATTCCTGGCGTGTCGTCGCCTGCTTCTCGATGGGGACATTATATACATCTATAACGTTGTATATTCTAACCTAAGGCAACCTAACATCTCGGATGCAATATTTTACATTCTTGGCATGTCGGTCCCTACGTCTCGGTGGGAACATTGTATACGTCTATAACGATATATATCCAAGCCTAAGGCGACCTAATATATCGAATGTAATATTTTACATCATTCCTGGCGTGTCTTCGCCTGCTTCTCAATGGGAACATTATATACGTCTATAACGTTGTATATCCTAACGTAACGCAACCTAACATCTGGGATGTAATATTCCTGGCGTGTCGTCGCCTACTTCTGGATGGGGACATTATATACGTATATAACGTTATATATCCTAGCCTAAGGCCACCTAACATGTCGAATGTAATATTTTACAACATTCCTGGCGTGTCGTCGCCTACTTCTCGATGGGGACATTATATACATCTATAACATTGTATATCCTAACCTAAAGCAACCAAACATCTGGGATGTGATATTTTACAGGATTCCTGGCATGTCGGTCCCCACGTCTCGGTAGGAACATTACATACGTCTATAACGATATATATCCTAACCTAAAGCAACCTAACATCTCGGATGTAATATTTTACAACATTCCTGGCATGTCGGTCCCTACGTCTCGGTGGGATCATTCTATGCGTCTATAACGTTGTATATCCTAACATAAGGGAACCTAACACCTCGGGTGTAATATTTTACAACATTCCTAACGCGTCGGTTCCTAATTTTCGGTGGGAACATTGTATACGTCTATAACGATATATGTCCTAGCCTAAGGCAACCTAATATCTCGGATGTTATTTTTTTACAGCATTCCTGGCGTGTCGTCGCCTGCTTCTCGATGGGGACATTATGTACATCTATAACGTTGTATATCCTAACCTAATGCAACCTAACATCTCGGATGCAATATTTTACATTCTTGGCATGTCGGTCCCTACGTCTCGGTGGGAACATTGTATACGTCTATAACGTTATATATCCTAGCCTAAGGCGACCTAGTATATCGAATGTAATATTTTACATCATTCCTGGCGTGTCTTCGCCTGCTTCTCAATGGGAACATTATATACGTCTATAACGTTGTATATCCTAACGTAACGCAACCTAACATCTGGGATGTAATATCCCTGGCGTGTCGTCGCCTACTTCTGGATGGGGACATTATATACGTCTATAACGTTATATATCCTAACCTAAGGGAACCTAACATCTCGGGTGTAATATTTGAAAACATTCGTGACGTGTTAGCCCGTACTTCTCGGTGGGAACATCATATACGTCTATAGCGATATATATCCTAGCCTAAGGCGACCTAACATGTCGAATGTAATATTTTACATCATTCCTGACGTGTCGGCGCGTAGTTCTCGGTGGTAACATTATATACGTGTATAACGTTATATATCCTAGCCTAAGGCGACCTAACATGTCGAATGTAATATTTTACATCATTCCTGACGTGTCGGCCCGTAGTTCTCGGTGGTAACATTATATACGTCTATAACGTTATATATCCTAGCCTAAGGCCACCTAACATATCGAATGAAATATTTTACAACATTGATGACGTGTCGTCGCCTGCTTCTCGATGGGGACATTATATACGTCTATAACGTTGTATATCCTAACCTAAAGCAACCTAACATCTGGTATGTAATATTTTACAAGATTCCTGGCATGTCGGACCTCAACTCTCGGTAGGAACATTATATACGTCTATAACGATATATATCCTAACCTAAAGCAACCTAACATCTCGGATGTAATACTTTACAACATTCCTGGCATGTCGGTCCCTACATCTCGGTGGGAACATTCTATACTTCTATAACATTGTATATCCTAACCTAAGGCAACCTCACATCGCGGATGTAATATTTTACAACATTCCTGGCATGTCGGTCCCTACATCTCGGTGGGAACATTCTATACCCCTATAACATTGTATATCCTAACCTAAGGCAACCTAACATCGCGGATGTAATATTTTACAACATTCCTGGCATGTCGGTCCCTACTTCTCGGTGGAAACATTGTATACGTCTATAACGATATATATCCTAACCTAAGGCAACCTAACACCTCGGATGTAATATTTGACAACATTCCAGTCGTGTCCGCCCGTACTTCTCGGTGAGAACATTATATACGTCTATAACGTTATATATCCTAGCCTACGGCGACCTAACATGTCGAATGTAATATTTTACAACATTCCTGGCGTGTCGTCTCCTGCTTCTCGATGGGGACATTATATACGTCTATAACGTTGTATATCCTAACCTAAAGCAACCAAACATCTGGGATGTGATATTTTACAAGATTCCTGGCATGTCGGTCCCCACGTCTCGGTAGGAACATTACATACGTCTATAACGATATATATCCTAACCTAAAGCAACCTAACATCTCGGATGTAATATTTTACAACATTCCTGGCATGTCGGTCCCTACGTCTCGGTGGGATCATTCTATGCGTCTATAACGTTGTATATCCTAACATAAGGGAACCTAACACCTCGGGTGTAATATTTTACAACATTCCTAACGCGTCGGCTCCTAATTTTCGGTGGGAACATTGTATACGTCTATAACGATATATGTCCTAGCCTAAGGCAACCTAATATCTCGGAAGTTATTTTTTTACAGCATTCCTGGCGTGTCGTCGCCTGCTTCTCGATGGGGACATTATATACATCTATAACGTTGTATATCCTAACCTAAGGCAACCTAACATCTCGGATGCAATATTTTACATTCTTGGCATGTCGGTCCCTACGTCTCGGTGGGAACATTGTATACGTCTATAACGATATATATCCAAGCCTAAGGCGACCTAATATATCGAATGTAATATTTTACATCATTCCTGGCGTGTCTTCGCCTGCTTCTCAATGGGAACATTATATACGTCTATAACGTTGTATATCCTAACGTAACGCAACCTAACATCTGGGATGTAATATTCCTGGCGTGTCGTCGCCTACTTCTGGATGGGGACATTATATACGTCTATAACGTTATATATCCTAGCCTAAGGCCACCTAACATGTCGAATGTAATATTTTACAACATTCCTGGCGTGTCGTCGCCTACTTCTCGATGGGGACATTATATACATCTATAACATTGTATATCCTAACCTAAGGCAACCTAACATCTCGGATGTAATATTTTACAACATTCCTGGCATATCGGTCCCTACGTCCCGGTGGATACATTGTATACGTCTATAACGTTATATATCCTAGCCTAAGGCCACCTAACATGTCGAATGTAATATTTTACAACATTGATGACGTGTCGTCGCCTGCTTCTCGATGGGGACATTATATACGTCTATAACGTTGTATATCCTAACCTAAAGCAACCTAACATCTGGTATGTAATATTTTACAAGATTCCTGGCATGTCGGTCCTCAAATCTCGGTAGGAACATTATATACGTCTATAACGATATATATCCTAACCTAAAGCAACCTAACATCTCGGATGTAATACTTTACAACATTCCTGGCATGTCGGTCCCTACATCTCGGTGGGAACATTCTATACTTCTATAACATTGTATATCCTAACCTAAGGCAACCTAACATCGCGGATGTAATATTTTACAACATTCCTGGCATGTCGGTCCCTACATCTCGGTGGGAACATTCTATATCTCTATAACATTGTATATCCTAACCTAAGGCAACCTAACATCGCGGATGTAATATTTTACAACATTCCTGGCATGTCGGTCCCTACTTCTCGGTGGAAACATTGTATACGTCTATAACGATATATATCCTAACCTCAGGCAACCTAACACCTCGGATGTAATAGTTGACAACACTCCAGGCGTGTCCGCCCGTACTTCTCGGTGGGAACATTATATACGTCTATAACGTTATATATCCTAACCTAATGCAACCTAACATCTCGGATGTAATATTTAATAACATTCCTGTCGTGTCGTGGCCTGCTTCTCGATGGCGACATTATATACGTCTATAACGTTGTATATCCTAACCTAAAGCAACCTAACATCTGGGATGTAATATTTTACAAGATTCCTGGCATGTCGGTGCTCAAGTCTCGGTAGGAACATTATATACGTCTATAGCGATATATATCCTAACCTAAAGCAACCTAACATCTCGTATGTAATACTATACAACATTCCTGGCATGTCGGCCCCTACATCTCGGTGGAAACATTCTATACTTCAATAACATTTTATATCCTAACCTAAGGCAACCTAACAGCTCGGATGTAATATTTTACAACATTCCTGGCGTGTCCGCCCGTACTTCTCGGCGGGAACATTATATACGTTTATAACGTTATATATCCTAGCCTAAGGCGACCTAACATCTCGGATGTAATAGTTGACAACGTTCCTAGCGTGTCCGCCCGTACTTCTCGGTGGGAACATTATATACGTCTATAACGTTATATATCCTAGCCTAAGGCCACCTAACACGTCGAATGTAATATTTTACAACATTCCTGGCGTGTCGGCGCGTAGTTCTCGGTGGTAACATTATATACGTGTATAACGTTATATATCCTAGCCTAAGGCGACCTAACATGTCGAATGTAATATTTTACATCATTCCTGACGTGTCGGCCCGTAGTTCTCGGTGGTAACATTATATACGTCTATAACGTTATATATCCTAGCCTAAGGCCACCTAACATGTCGACTGTAATATTTTACAACATTCCTGGCGTGTCGTCGCCTACTTCTCGATGGGGACATTATATACATCTATAACATTGTATATCCTAACCTAAGGCAACCTAACATCTCGGATGTAATATTTTACAACATTCCTGGCATATCGGTCCCTACGTCCCGGTGGATACATTGTATACGTCTATAACGATATATATCCTAGCCTAAGGCAACCTAGCATCTCGGATGTAATATTTTACAACATTCTGGCGTGTCGTCGCCTGCTTCTCGATGGGGACATTATATACGTCTATAACGTTGTATATCCTAACCTAACGCAACCGAACATTTGGGATGCAATATTTTACAACATTCCTGGCATGTCGGTCCCTACGTCTCGGTGGGAACATTATATACGTCTATAACAATATATATCCTAACCTAAGGCAACCTAACACCTCGGCTGTAATAGTTGACAACATTCCTGGCGTGTAGGCCCGTACTTCTTGGTGGGAACATTGTATACGTCTATAACGTTATATATCCTAGCCTAAGGCGACCTAACATGTCGAATGTAATATTTTACAACATTCCTGGCGTGTCGTCTCCTGCTTCTCGATGGGGACATTATATACGTCTATAATGATGTATATCCTAACCTAACGCAACCTAACATATGGGATGTAATATTTTACAACATTCCTGGCGTGTCGTCGCCTGTTTCTCGATGGGGATATAATATACGTCTATAACGTTGTATATCCTAAGCCAACGCAACCTAACATCTGGGATGTAATATTTTACAACATTCCTGGCGTGTCGTCGCCTACTTCTGGATGGGGTCATTATATACATCTATAACGTTGTATATCCTAACCTAATGCAACCTAACATCACGGATGTAATATTTAATAACATTCCTGTCGTGTCGTGGCCTGCTTCTCGATGGCGACATTATATACGTCTATAACGTTGTATATCCTAACCTAAAGCAACCTAACATCTGGGATGTAATATTTTACAAGATTCCTGGCATGTCGGTGCTCAAGTCTCGGTAGGAACATTATATACGTCTATAGCGATATATATCCTAACCTAAAGCAACCTAACATCTCGGATGTAATACTATACAACATTCCTGGCATGTCGGTCCCTACATCTCGGTGGAAACATTCTATACTTCAATAACATTTTATATCCTAACCTAAGGCAACCTAACAGCTCGGATGTAATATTTTACAACATTCCTGGCGTGTCCGCCCGTACTTCTCGGCGGGAACATTATATACGTTTATAACGTTATATATCCTAGCCTAAGGCGACCTAACATCTCGGATGTAATAGTTGACAACGTTCCTAGCGTGTCCGCCCGTACTTCTCGGTGGGAACATTATATACGTCTATAACGTTATATATCCTAGCCTAAGGCCACCTAACACGTCGAATGTAATATTTTACAACATTCCTGGCGTGTCGGCGCGTAGTTCTCGGTGGTAACATTATATACGTGTATAACGTTATATATCCTAGCCTAAGGCGACCTAACATGTCGAATGTAATATTTTACATCATTCCTGACGTGTCGGCCCGTAGTTCTCGGTGGTAACATTATATACGTGTATAACGTTATATATCCTAGCCTAAGGCGACCTAACATGTCGAATGTAATATTTTACATCATTCCTGGCGTGTCGGCCCGTAGTTCTCGGTGGGGACATTATATACATCTATAACATTGTATATCCTAACCTAAGGCAACCTAACATCTCGGATGTAATATTTTACAACATTCCTGGCATATCGGTCCCTACGTCCCGGTGGATACATTTTATACGTCTATAACGATATATATCCTAGCCTAAGGCAACCTAGCATCTCGGATGTAATATTTTACAGCATTCTGGCGTGTCGTCGCCTGCTTCTAGATGGGGACATTATATACGTCTATAACGTTGTATATCCTAACCTAACGCAACCGAACATTTGGGATGCAATATTTTACAACATTCCTGGCATGTCGGTCCCTACGTCTCGGTGGGCACATTATATACGTCTATAACAATATATATCCTAACCTAAGGCAACCTAACACCTCGGCTGTAATAGTTGACAACATTCCTGGCGTGTAGGCCCGTACTTCTTGGTGGGAACATTGTATACGTCTATAACGTTATATATCCTAGCCTAAGGCGACCTAACATGTTGAATGTAATATTTTACATCATTCCTGGCGTGTCGTCGCCTGTTTCTCGATGGGAACATTATATACGTCTATAACGTTGTGTATCCTAATCTAACGCAACCTAACATCTGGGATGTAATATTCCTGGCGTGTCGTCGCCTACTTCTGGATGGGGACATTATATACGTCTATAACATTATATATCCTAACCTAAGGCAACCTAACATCTCGGATGTAATAGTTGACAACGTTCCTAGCGTGTCCGCCCTTACTTCTCGGTGGGAACATCATATACGTCTATAACGTTATATATCCTAGCCTAAGGCCACCTAACATGTCGAATGTAATATTTTACAACATTCCTGGCGTGTCGTCGCCTGCTTCTCGATGGGGACATTATATACGTTTATAACGTTGTATATCCTAACCTAAAGCAACCTAACATCTGGGATGTAATATTTTACAAGATTCCTGGCGTGTCGTGGCCTCCTTCTCGATGGGGACATTTTATACATCTATAACGTTGTATATGCTAACCTAAGGCAACCTAACACCTTGACTGTAATATTTTACAACATTCCCGGCATGTCGGTCCCTACTTCTCTGTGGGAACATTGTATACGTCTATAACGATATATGTCCTAGCCTAAGGCAACCTAACATCTCGGATGTGATATTTTACAGCATTCCTGGCGTGTCGTCGCCTGCTTCTGGATGGGGACATTCTATACGTCTATAGCGTTGTATATCCTAACCTAAGGGAACCTAACACCTCGGGTGTAATATTTTACAACATTCCTGACGCGTCGGCCCCTATTTTTCGGTGGGAACATTATATACATTTATAACGGTATATATCCTAGCCTAAGGCAACCTAACATGTCGAATGTAATATTTTACAACATTCCTGGCGTGTCGTCGCCTACTTACCGATGGGGACATTATATACATCTATAACCATGTATATCCTAACCTAAGGCAACCTAACATCTCGGATGTAATATTTTACAACATTCCTGGCATGTCGGTCCCTACTTCTCGGCCGAAACATTGTATACGTCTATAACGATATATATCCTAACCTAGGGCAACCTAACATCTCGGATGTAATAGTTGACAACACTCCTGGCATGTCGGTCCCTACATCTCGGTGGGATCATTCTATGCGTCTATAACGTTGTATATCCTAACCTAAGGCAACCTAACATGTCGAATGTAATATTTTACAACATTCCTGGCGTGTCGTCTAATGCTTCTCGATGCGGACATTATATACGTCTATAACGTTATATATCATAACCTGAGGCAACCTAACTTCTCGGATGTAATATTTTACAACATTCCTGGCATATCGGTCCCTACTTCTCGGTGGAAACATTATATACGTCTATAACGTTATACATCCTAGCCCAAGGCAACCTAACATCTCGGATGTAATATTTGACAACACTCCTGGCATGTCGGTCCCTACATCTCGGTGGGATCATTCTATGCGTCTATAACGTTGTATATCCTAACCTAAGGCAACCTAACATGTCGAATGTAATATTTTATAACATTCATCGAGTGTCGTCGCGTGCTTCTCGATGGGGACATTATATACGTCTATAACGTTGTATATGCTAACCTAAGGCAACCTAACATCTCGACTGTAATATTTTACAACATTCCTGGCATGTTGGTCCCTACTTCTCTGTGGGAACATTGTATACGTCTATAACGATATATGTCCTAGCCTAAGGCAACCTAACATCTCGATTGTGATATTTTACAGCATTCCTGGCGTGTCGTCGCCTGCTTCTCGATGGGGACACTATATACATCTATGACGTTGTATATCCTAACCTAAGGCAACCTAACATCTCGGATGTAATATTTTACAACATTCTTGGCATGTCGGTCCCTATTTCTCGGTGGGGACATTGTATACGTCTATAACGTTATATATCCTAGCCTAAGGCGACCTAACATGTCGAATGTAATATTTTACATCATTCCTGACGTGTCGGCGCGTAGTTCTCGATGGTAACATGATACACGTCTATAACGTTATATATCCTAGCCTAAGGCAACCTAACATCTCGGATGTAATATGTGACAACATTCCTGGCGCGTCGGCTCCTACTTTTCGGTGGGAACATTATATACGTCTATAACGTTGTATATCCTAACCTAAGGGAACCTAACATGTCGAATGTAACATTTTATAACATTCATGGAGTGTCGTTACCTGCATCTCGATGCGGACATTATATACGTCTATAACGTTGTATATCATAACCTAACGCAACCTAACATCTCGGATGTAATATTTTACAACATTCCTGGCGTGTCGTCGCCTGCTGCTCGATAGGGACATTATATACATCTATAACGTTGTATATGCTAACCTAAGGCAACCTAACATCTCGACTGTAATATTTTACAACATTCCTGGCGTGTCGACACCTGCTTCTCGATGGGGACATTATATACCTCTATAATGATGTATATCCTAACCTAACGCAACCTAACATCTGGGATGTAATATTTTACAACATTCTTGGCATGTCGGTCCCTACTTCTCGGTGGGAACATTGTATACGTCTATAACGATATATAGCCTAGCCTAAGGCAACCTAACATATCCGATGTAATATATTACAACATTCTGGCGTGTCGTCGCCTGCTTCTCGATGGGGTCATTATGTACGTCTATAACGTTTTACATCCTAACCTAACGCAACCTAACATCTGGGATGTAATATTTTACAACATTCCTGGCATGTTGGTACCTACGTCTCGGTGGGATCATTATATACGTCTATAACGATATATATCCTAACCTAAGGCAACCTAACATCTCGGATGTAATAGTTGACAACATTCCTGGCGTGTCCGCCCGTACTTCTCGGTGGGAACATTATATACGTCTATAGCGTTATATATCCTAGCCTAAGGCGACCTAACATGTCGAATGTAATATTTTACAACATTCCTGGCGCGTTGGCTCCTATTTTTCGGTGGGAACATTATATACGTCCATAACGTTATATATCCTAACCTAAGGGACCCTAACATCTCGGGTGTAATATTTTACAACATTCCTGACACGTCGTCGCCTGCTTCTCGATGGGGACATTATATAAGTCTATAACGTTGTATAACCTAACCTAACGCAACCTAACATCTGGGATGTAATATTCCTGTCGTGTCGTCGCCTAGATCTGGATGGGGACATTATATACGTCTATAACGTTGTATATCCTAACCTAAGGCAACCTAACATCTCGGATGTAATATTTTACAACATTCCTGGCGTGTCGTCGCCTACTTCTCGGTGGGGACATTATATACGTCTATAATGTTGTATATCTTAACCTAATGCATCCTAACATCTCGGATGTAATATTTTACAACATTCCTGGCATTTCGGAACCTACTTCTCTGTGGGAACATTGTATACGTCTATAACGTTATATATCCTAGCCTAAGGCAACCTAACAGTTCGAATGTAATATTTTGTAACATTCATGGAGTGTCGTCGCGTGCTTCTCGATGGGGACATTATATACGTCTACAACGTTGTATATATTAACCTAACGCAACCTAACATCTGGGATGTAATATTTTACAACATTCCTGGCATGACGGTCCCTACATCTCGGTGGGAACATACTATACGTCTATAACGTTGTATATCCTAACCTAAGGGAACCTAACATCTGGGGTGTAATCTTTTATAACATTCCTGGCGTGTCGTCGCGTGCTTCTCGATGCGGACATTATATACGTCTACAACGTTGTATATATTAACCTAACGCAACCTAACATCTGGGATGTAATATTTTACAACATTCCTGGCATGACGGTCCCTACATCTCGGTGGGAACATACTATACGTCTATAACGTTGTATATCCTAACCTAAGGGAACCTAACATCTGGGGTGTAATCTTTTATAACATTCCTGGCGTGTCGTCGCGTGCTTCTCGATGGGGACATTATATACGTCTACAATGTTGTATATATTAACCTAACGCAACCTAACATCTGGGATGTAATATTTTACAACATTCCTGGCATGTCGGTCCCTACATCTCGGTGGGAACATACTATACGTCTATAACGTTGTATATCCTAACCTAAGGGAACCTAACATCTCGGGTGTAATATTTTACAACATTCCTGACGCGTCGGCCCCTATTTTTCGGTGGGAACATTATATACATTTATAACGGTATATATCCTAGCCTAAGGCAACCTAACATGTCGAATGTAATATTTTACAACATTCCTGTCGTGTCGTCGCCTACTTACCGATGGGGACATTATATACATCTATAACCATGTATATCCTAACCTAAGGCAACCTAACATCTCGGATGTAATATTTTACAACATTCCTGGCATGTCGGTCCCTACTTCTCGGCCGAAACATTGTATACGTCTATAACGATATATATCCTAACCTAGGGCAACCTAACATCTCGGATGTAATAGTTGACAACATTCCTGGCGTGTCCGCACGTACTTCTCGGTGGGAACGTTATATACGTCTATAACGTTATATATCCTAGCCTAAGGCGACCTAACATGTCGAATGTAATATTTTACAACATTCCTGGCGTGTCGTCTAATGCTTCTCGATGGGGACATTATATACGTCTACAATGTTGTATATCCTAACCTAACGCAACCTAACATCTGGGATGTAATATTATACAAGATTCCTGGCATGTCGGTCCCCAAGTCTCGGTAGGAACATTATATACGTCTATAACGATATATACCCAAACCTAAGGGAACCTAACATCTCGGATGTAATATTTTACAACATTCCTGGCATGTCGTCGCCTACTTCTCGGTGGGGACATTATATACGTCTATAATGTTGTATATCTTAACCTAAGGCATCCTAACATCTCGGATGTAATATTTTACAACATTCTTGGCATTTCGGTCCCTACTTCTCTGTGGGAACATTGTATACATCTATAACGTTATATATCCTAGCCTAAGGCAACCTAACATGTCGAATGTAATATTTTATAACATTCATGGAGTGTCGTCGCGTGCTTCTCGATGCGGACATTATATACGTCCATAACGTTGTATGTCCTAACCTAACGCCACCTAACATTTGGGATGTAATATTTTACAACATTCCTGGCATGTCGGTCCCTACATCTCGGTGGGAAAATTCTATACGTCTATAACGTTGTATATCCTAACCTAAGGGAACCTAACATGTCGAATGTAATATTTTATAACATTCATGGAGTGTCGTCGCCTGCTTCTCGATGCGGACATTATATACGTCTATAACGTTATATATCATAACCTGAGGCAACCTAACTTCTCGGATGTAATATTTTACAACATTCCTGGCATATCGGTCCCTACTTCTCGGTGGAAACATTATATACGTCTATAACGTTATATATCCTAGCCCAAGGCAACCTAACATCTCGGATGTAATATTTGACAACACTCCTGGCATGTCGGTCCCTACATCTCGGTGGGATCATTCTATGCGTCTATAACGTTGTATATCCTAACCTAAGGCAACCTAACATGTCGAATGTAATATTTTATAACATTCATCGAGTGTCGTCGCGTGCTTCTCGATGGGGATATTATATACGTCTATAACGTTGTATATGCTAACCTAAGGCAACCTAACATCTCGACTGTAATATTTTACAACATTCCTGGCATGTTGGTCCCTACTTCTCTGTGGGAACATTGTATACGTCTATAACGATATATGTCCTAGCCTAAGGCAAAGTATTATCTCGGATGTGATTTTTTTACAGCATTCCTGGCGTGTCGTCGCCTTCTTCTCGATGGGGACATTATATACATCTATAACGTTGTATATCCTAACCTAAGGCAACCTAACATCTCGGATGTAATATTTTAAATTCTTGGCATGTCGGTCCCTACGTCTCGGTGGGAACATTGTATACGTCTGTAACGTTATATATCCTAGCCTAAGGCGACCTAATATATCGAATGTAATATTTTACATCATTCCTGGCGTGTCGTCGCCTGCTTCTCGATGGGAACATACTATACGTCTACAACGTTGTATATCCTAACCTAAGGCAACCTAACATCTCGGATGTAATAGTTGACAACATTCCTGGCGTGTAGGCCCGTACTTCTCGGTGGGAACATTGTATACGTCTATAACGTTATACATCCTAGCCTAAGGCGACCTAACATGTGGAATGTAATATTTTACAACATTCCTGGCGTGTCGTCGCCTACTTCTAGATGGGGACATTATATACGTCTATAACGATATATATCTTAGCCTAAAGCAACCCAACATCTCGGATGTAATACTTTACAACATTCCTGGCATGTCGGTCCCTACATCTCGGTGGGAACATTCTATACTTCTATAACATTGTATATCCTAACCTAAGGCAACCTAACATCTCGGATGTAATATTTTACAACATTCCTGGCATGTCGGTCCCTACTTCTCGCTGGAAACATTATATACGTCTATAACATTGTATATCCTAACCTAAGGCAACCTAACATCTCGGATGTAATATTTTACAACATTCCTGGCATATCGGTCCCTACGTCTCGCTGGAAACATTGTATACTTCTATAACGATATATATCCTAGCCTAAGGCAACCTAACATCTCGGATGTAACATTTTACATCATTCCTGGCGTGTCGTCGCCTGCTTCTCGATGGGGACATTATATACGTCTATAACGTTGTGTATCCTAATCTAACGCAACTTAACATCTGGGATGTAATATTCCTGGCGTGTCGTCGCGTACTTCTGGATGGGGACATTATATACGTCTATAACGTTATATATCCTAGCCAAAGCAACCTAACATGTCGAATGTAATATTTTACAACATTCCTGACGCGTCGGCTCCTACTTTTCGGTGGGAACATTATATACGTCTATAACGTTATGTATCCTATCGCAAGGCAACACAACATCTCGGATGCAATATTTTACAACATTCCTGGCGTGTCGTCGCCTGCTTCTCGATGGGGACATTATATACGTCTATAACGTTGTATATCCTAACCTAACGCAACCTAACATATCGGATGTAATATTTTACAACATTCCTGGCATCTCGTTCCCTACATCTCGGTGGGAACATACTATAAGTCTATAACGTTGTATATCCTAACCGAAGGCAACCTAACATCTCGGGTGTAATATTTTACAACATTCCTGACGCGTCGGCCCCTATTTTTCGGTGGGAACATTATATACGTTTATAACGTTATATATCCTAGCCTAAGGCAACCTGACATGTCGAATGGAATATTTTACAACATTCCTGGCGTGCCGTCGCCTGCTTCTCGATGGCGACATTATATACATGTATAACCTTGTATATCCTCACCTAATTCAACCTAACATCTTGGATGTAATATTTTACAACATTACTGGCTTATCGGACCCTACTTCTCGGCGGAAGCATTGTATACGTGTATAACGATATATATCCTAGCCTAAGGCAACCTAACATCTCGGATGCAATATTTTACAACATTCTGGCGTGCCGTCGCCTGCTTCTCGATGGGGATATTATATACGTCTATAACGTTGTATATCCTAACATAAGGGAACCTAACATCTCGGGTGTAATATTTTACAACATTCCTAACGCGTCGGCTCCTAATTTTCGGTGGGAACATTGTATACGTCTATAACGATATATGTCCTAGCCTAAGGCAACCTAATATCTCGGATGGGATTTTTTTACAGCATTCCTGGCGTGTCGTCGCCTTCTTCTCGATGGGGACATTATATACATCTATAACGTTGTATATCCTAACCTAAAGCAACCTAACATCTGGGATGTAATATTTTACAAGATTCCTGGCATGTCGGTCCTCAAGTCTCGGTAGGAACATTATATACGTCTATAACGATATATATCCTAACAAAAGCAACCTAACATCTCGGATGTAATAGTTGACAACATTCCTGGCATGTCGGTCCTTACATCTCGGTGGGAACATTCTATACTTCTATAACATTGTATATCCTAACCTAAGGCAACCTAACATCTCGGATGTAATATTTTACAACATTCCTGGCATGTCGGTCGCTACTCCTCGGTGGAAACATTGTATACGTCTATAACGATATATATCCTAGTCTAAGCCAACCTAATATGTCGAATGTAATATTTTACAACATTCCTGGCGTGTCGTCGCCTACTTCTAGATGGGGACATTATATACATCTATAACCTTGTATATCCTAACCTAAAGCAGCCTAACATCTCGGATGTAATATTTTACAACATTCCTGGCATGTCGGTACCTACTACTCGGTGGAAACATTGTATACGTCTATAACGATATATATCCTAACCTAAGGCAACCTAACATCTCGGATGTGATAGTTGACAACATTCCTGGCGTGTAGGCCCGTACTTCTCGGTGGGAACATTTTATACGTCTATAACGTTATATATCCTAGCCTAAGGCGACCTAACATGTCGTATGTAATATTTTACAACATTACTGGCGTGTCGTCGCCTACTTCTCGATGGGGACATTATATACATCTATAACATTGTATATCCTAACCTAAGGCAACCTAACATCTCGGATGTAATATTTTACAACATTCCTAACGCGTCGGCTCCTAATTTTCGGTGGGAACATTGTATACGTCTATAACGATATATGTCCTAGCCTAAGGCAACCTAATATCTCGGATGTGATTTTTTTACAGCATTCCTGGCGTGTCGTCGCCTTCTTCTCGATGGGGACATTATATACATCTATAACGTTGTATATCCTAACCTAAGGCAACCTAACATCTCGGATGTAATATTTTAAATTCTTGGCATGTCGGTCCCTACGTCTCGGTGGGAAAATTGTATACGTCTATAACGTTATATATCCTAGCCTAAGGCGACCTAATATATCGAATGTAATATTTTACATCATTCCTGGCGTGTCTTCGCCTGCTTCTCAATGGGAACATTATATACGTGTATAACGTTGTATATCCTAACCTAACGCAACCTAACATCTGGTATGTAATATTCCTGGCGTGTCGTCGCCTACTTCTGGATGGGGACATTATATACGTCTATAACGTTATATATCGTAACCTAAAGGAACCTAACATCTCGGGTGTAATATTTGAAAACATTCCTGGCGTGTTATTCCGTACTTCTCGGATAACATCATATACGTCTATAGCGATATATATCCTAGCCTAAGGCGACCTAACATGTCGAATGTAATATTTTACATCATTCCTGACGTGTCGGAGCGTAGTTCTCGGTGGGGACATTATATACGTCCATAACGTTGTATATCCTAACCTAAAGCAACGTAACATCTGGGATGTAATATTTTACACGATTCCTGGCATGTCGGTCCCCAAGTCTCGGTAGGAACATTTTATACGTCTATAACGATATATATCCTAACCTAAAGCAACCTAACATCTCGGATGTAATAGTTGACAACATTCCTGGCATGTCGGTCCTTACATCTCGGTGGGAACATTCTATACTTCTATAACATTGTATATCCTAACCTAAGGCAACCTAACATCTCGGATGTAATATTTTACAACATTCCTGGCATGTCGGTCGCTACTCCTCGGTGGAAACATTGTATACGTCTATAACGATATATATCCTAGTCTAAGCCAACCTAATATGTCGAATGTAATATTTTACAACATTCCTGGCGTGTCGTCGCCTACTTCTAGATGGGGACATTATATACATCTATAACCTTGTATATCCTAACCTAAAGCAGCCTAACATCTCGGATGTAATATTTTACAACATTCCTGGCATGTCGGTACCTACTACTCGGTGGAAACATTGTATACGTCTATAACGATATATATCCTAACCTAAGGCAACCTAACATCTCGGATGTGATAGTTGACAACATTCCTGGCGTGTAGGCCCGTACTTCTCGGTGGGAACATTTTATACGTCTATAACGTTATATATCCTAGCCTAAGGCGACCTAACATGTCGTATGTAATATTTTACAACATTACTGGCGTGTCGTCGCCTACTTCTCGATGGGGACATTATATACATCTATAACATTGTATATCCTAACCTAAGGCAACCTAACATCTCGGATGTAATATTTTACAACATTCCTAACGCGTCGGCTCCTAATTTTCGGTGGGAACATTGTATACGTCTATAACGATATATGTCCTAGCCTAAGGCAACCTAATATCTCGGATGTGATTTTTTTACAGCATTCCTGGCGTGTCGTCGCCTTCTTCTCGATGGGGACATTATATACATCTATAACGTTGTATATCCTAACCTAAGGCAACCTAACATCTCGGATGTAATATTTTAAATTCTTGGCATGTCGGTCCCTACGTCTCGGTGGGAAAATTGTATACGTCTATAACGTTATATATCCTAGCCTAAGGCGACCTAATATATCGAATGTAATATTTTACATCATTCCTGGCGTGTCTTCGCCTGCTTCTCAATGGGAACATTATATACGTGTATAACGTTGTATATCCTAACCTAACGCAACCTAACATCTGGTATGTAATATTCCTGGCGTGTCGTCGCCTACTTCTGGATGGGGACATTATATACGTCTATAACGTTATATATCGTAACCTAAAGGAACCTAACATCTCGGGTGTAATATTTGAAAACATTCCTGGCGTGTTATTCCGTACTTCTCGGATAACATCATATACGTCTATAGCGATATATATCCTAGCCTAAGGCGACCTAACATGTCGAATGTAATATTTTACATCATTCCTGACGTGTCGGAGCGTAGTTCTCGGTGGGGACATTATATACGTCCATAACGTTGTATATCCTAACCTAAAGCAACGTAACATCTGGGATGTAATATTTTACACGATTCCTGGCATGTCGGTCCCCAAGTCTCGGTAGGAACATTTTATACGTCTATAACGATATATATCCTAACCTAAAGCAACCTAACATCTCGGATGTAATATTTTACAACATTCCTGGCATGTCGGTCCCTACATCTCGGTGGGAACATTCTATACGTCTATAACGTTGTATATCCTAACCGAAGGCAACCTAATATCTCGGGTGTAATATTTTACAACATTCCTGACGCGTGGGCCATTATTTTTCGGTGGGAACTTTATATACGTCTATAACGTTATATATCCTGGCCTAAGGCAACCTAACATGTCGAATGTAATATTTTACAACACTCCTGACGTGTCGGAGCGTAGTTCTCGGTGGGGACATTATATACGTCTATAACGTTGTATATCCTAACCTAACGCAACCTAACATATCGGATGTAATATTTTACAACATTCCAGGCATCTCGGTCCCTACATCTCGGTGGGAACATACTATAAGTCTATAACGTTGTATATCCTAACCGAAGGCAACCTAACATCTCGGATGTAATATTTTTAATTCTTGGCATGTCGGTCCCTACGTCTCGGTGGGAACATTGTATACGTCTATAACGTTATATATCCTAGCCTAAGGCGACCTAATATATGGAATGTAATATTTTACATCATTACTGGCGTGTCTTAGCCTGCTTCTCAATGGGAACATTATATACGTGTATAACGTTGTATATCCTAACCTAACGCAACCTAACATCTGGTATGTAATATTCCTGGCGTGTCGTCGCCTACTTCTGGATGGGGTCATTATATACGTCTATAACGTTATATATCCTAACCTAAGGGAACCTAACATCTCGGGTGTAATATTTGAAAACATTCCTGGCGTGTTAGCCCGTACTTCTCGGTGGGAACATCATATACGTCTATAAAGCGATATATATCCTAGCCTAAGGCGACCTAACATGTCGAATGTAATATTTTACATCATTCCTGGCGTGTCGTCACCTGCTTCTCGATGGGAAAATTATATACGTCTATAACGTTGTGTATCCTAATCTAACGCAACCTAACATCTGGGATGTAATATTCCTGGCGTGACGTCGCCTACTTCTGGATGGGGACATTATATACGTCTGTAACGTTATATATCCTAACCTAAGGCAACCTAACATCTCGAATGTAATATTTTACAACATACCTGTCGTGTCGGCACCTACTTCTCGGTGGGAGCATTATATAAGTCAATAACGTTATATATCATAACCTAAGGCAACCTAACATCTCGGATGTAATATTTTACTACATTCCTGGCGCGCCGGCCCCTACTTCTCGGTGGGAACATTATACACGTCTATGACGCTATATATCCTAGCCTAAGGCAACCTAAAATGTCGAGCGTAATATTTTACAACATTCCTAGCTCGTCGGCCGCTACATTTCGGTGGGAACATTATATACGTCTATAACGCTATATATCCTAGCTTAAGGCAAGCTATCATGTCGGATGTAATATTTTACTACATTCCTGGCGCGCCGGCCCTTACTTCTCGGTGGGAACATTATATACGTCTATAAGGCTATATATCCTAGCCTAAGGCAACCTAACACGTTGAATGTAATATAGTACTACATTCCCGCCACTTCGGCCCCTACTTCTCGGTGCGAACATTATATACGTCTATAACGTGATATATCCTAACCTAAGGGAACCGAACACCTCGGATGTGATATTTGACAACATTGCTGGCGTGTCGGCCCGTACTTCTCGGTGGGAATATCATATACGTCTATAACGTTATATATCCTAGCCTAAGGCAACTTAACATTTCGAATGTAATATTTTACAACATTCCTGGCGGGTCGGCGCCTACTTCTCGGTGGGAACATTATATAAGTCACTAACGTTATATATCCTAACCTAAGGCAACCTAACACCTCGGATGTAATGTTTTAGAACATTCCTCGCGGGTCGGCCCCAATTTCTCGGTGGGAACATTATATACGTCTATAACGCTATATATCCTAGCCTAAGGCAACCTAACATGTCGAATGTAATATTTTACTACATTCCTGGCACATCGGCCGCTACTTCTCGGTGGAAACATTATATACGTCTATAACGCTATATATCCTAGCTTAAGGCAACCTAACATGTCGAATGTAATATTTTACAACATTCCTGGCGCGTCGACACCTACTTCTCGGTGGGAACAGTATATACGTCTATAACGTTATATATCCTAACCTAAGGCAACCTAACACCTCGGATGTAATGTTTTACAACATTCCTCGCGTGTCGGGCCCAATTTCTCGGTGGGAACATTATATACGTCTATAACGCTATATATCCTAGCCTAAGGCAACCTAGCATCTCGGGTGTAATATTTTACGACATTACCGGCGCTTCGGTCCGTACTTGTCTGTGGTAACATTATATAGGTATATAACGTTATATATCCTAGCGTAAGGCAACCTAACATGTCGAATCTAATATTGTACAACATTCCTGGCGCGTCGGCACATACTTCTCGGTAGGAACAGTATATACGTCTATAACGTTATATATCCTAACCTAAGGGTACCTAACATGTCGAGCGTAATATTTTACAACATTCCTGGCTCGACGGCCCCTACTTCTGGGTGGGAACATTATATACGTCTACAACGCTATATATTCTAGCCTAAGGCAACCTAACGTGTCGAATGTGATATATTAAAACATTCCTGGCGCGTCGGCACCTACTTCTCGGTGGGAACAATATATACGTCTATAACGTTGTATATCCTAACCTAAGGCAATCCTAACATGTCGAATGTAATATTTTACAACATACCTGGCGCGTCGGCACCTACTTCTCGGTGGGAACATTATATACGTCTATAACGCTATATATCCTAACCTAAGGCAACCTAACACCTCGGATGTAATGTTTTACAACATTCCTCGCGTGTCGGGCCCAATTTCTCGGTGGGAACATTATATACGTCTATAACGCTATATATCCTAGCCTAAGGCAACCTAGCATCTCGGGTGTAATATTTTACGACATTACCGGCGCTTCGGTCCGTACTTGTCTGTGGTAACATTATATAGGTATATAACGTTATATATCCTAGCGTAAGGCAACCTAACATGTCGAATCTAATATTGTACAACATTCCTGGCGCGTCGGCACATACTTCTCGGTAGGAACAGTATATACGTCTATAACGTTATATATCCTAACCTAAGGGTACCTAACATGTCGAGCGTAATATTTTACAACATTCCTGGCTCGACGGCCCCTACTTCTGGGTGGGAACATTATATACGTCTACAACGCTATATATTCTAGCCTAAGGCAACCTAACGTGTCGAATGTGATATATTACAACATTCCTGGCGCGTCGGCACCTACTTCTCGGTGGGAACAATATATACGTCTATAACGTTGTATATCCTAACCTAAGGCAATCCTAACATGTCGAATGTAATATTTTACAACATACCTGGCGCGTCGGCACCTACTTCTCGGTGGGAACATTATATACGTCTATAACGCTATATATCCTAGCCTAAGGCAATCCTAACATGTTGAATGTAATATTTTACAACATTCCTGGCGCGTCGGCCCCTACTTCTCGGTTGGAACATTATACACGTCTATAACGCTATATATCCTAGCCTAAGGCAACCTAAAATGTCGAGCATAATATTTTACAACATTCCTAGCTCGTCGGCCCCTACTTCTCGGTGGGAACAGTATATACGTCTATATGGTTATATATCCTAGCCTAAGGCAACCTAACATCTCGGATGTAATATTTTACAACATTCCTGGCTCGTCGGCCCCTACTTCTCGGAGGGAACATTATATACGTCTATAACGCTATATATCCTATCCTAAGGTAACCTAACATGTCGAATGTAATATTTTACTACATTGCCGCCACTTCGGCAACTACTTCTCGGTGGGAACAGTATATACGTCTATAACGCTATATATCCTAGCCTAAGGCAACCTAACATGTCGAACGTAATATTTTACAGCATTCCCGGCACTTCGGACCATATTTCTCGGTGGGAACATTATATACGTCTATAACGTCATATATCCTAACCTAAGGGAAACTAACATCTATGATGTAATATTTGACAACATTCCTGGCGTGTCGGCCCCTACTTCTCGGTGGGAACATTATATACGTCTATAACGTTATATATCCTAACCTAAGGGAACCTAACACCTCGGATGTAATATTTGATAACATTGCTGGCGTGTCGGCGCCTATTTCTCGGTGGGAACATTATATACGTCTATAACGTCATATATCCTAACCTAAGGGAAACTAAAATCTATGATGTAATAATTGACAACATTCCTGGCGTGTCGGCCCCTACTTCTCGGTGGGAATATTATATACGTCTATAACGTTATATATCCTAACCTAAGGGAACCTAACACCTCGGATGTAATATTTGACAACATTGCTGGCGTGTCGGCCCCTATTTCTCGGTGGGAACATTATATACGTCTATAACGCTATATATCCTAGCCTAAGGCAACCTAACATGTCGAATGTAATATTTTACTAAATTCCTGGCGCGTCGGCACCTACTTCTCGGTGGGAACAGTATATACGTCTATAACGTTATATATCCTAAGCTAAGGCAACCTAACACCTCGGATGTAATGTTTTACAACATTCCTCGCGTGTCGGCCCCAATTTCTCGATGGGAACATTATATACGTCTATAACGGTATATATCCTAACCTAAGGGAACCTAACACCTCGGATGTAATATTTGACAACATTGCTGGCGTGTCGGCCCCTATTTCTCGGTGGGAACAGTATATACGTCTATAACGTTATATATCCTAAGCTAAGGCAACCTAACACCTCGGATGTAATGTTTTACAACATTCCTCGCGTGTCGGCCCCAATTTCTCGGTGGGTACATTATATACGTCTATAACGCTATATATCCTAGTCTAAGGCAACCTAACATTTCGAATGTAATATTTTACAACATTCCCGGCACTTCGGCCCCTACTTCTCGGTGGGAACATTATATACGTCTATTACACTATATATCCTAGCCTAAGGCAACCTACCATGTCGAACGTAATATTTTACAGCATTCCCGGCACTTCGGCCCCTACTTCTCGGTGGGAACATTATATACGTCTATAACGCTATATATCCTAGCCTAAGGCAACCTAACATGTCGAATGTAATATTTTACAACATTCCCGGAACTTCGGCCCCTACTTCTCGGTGGGAACGTTATATACGTCTATAACGCTGTATATCCTAGCTTAAGGCAGCCTAACATGTCGAATGTAATATGTTACAACATTCCTGCCGCGTCGGCAACTACTTCTCGATGGGAACAGTAGATACGTCTATAACGTTATATATCCTAACCTAAGGCAACCTAACATGTCGAGCGTAATATTTTACAACATTCCTGACGCGTCGGCCCCTACTTCTCGATGGGAATATTATATACGTCTATAACGTCATATATGCTAACCTAGGGGATCCTAACATGTCGAATGTAATATTTTACTACATTCCTGTCACGTCGGCCGCTGCTTCTCCGTGGAAACATTATATACATCTATAACGCTATATATCCTAGCCTAGGGCAATCCTAACATGTCGAATGTAATATTTTACAACATTCCTCGCGAGCCGGCCCCAATTTCTCGGTGGGAACATTATATACGTCTATAACGCTATATATCCTAGCCTAAGGCAACCTAACATGTCGAATGAAATATTTTACAACTTTCCTGGCGCGTCAGCAACTACTTCTCGGTGGGAACAGTATATACGTCTATAACGCTATATATCCTAGCCTAAGGCAACCTAACATGTCGAGCGTAGTATTTTACAACATTCCCGGCACTTCGGCAACTACTTCTCGGTGGGAACAGTATATACGTCTATAACGCTATATATCCTAGCCTAAGGCAACCTAACATGTCGAACGTAATATTTTACAACATTCACGGCACTTCGGCCCCTACTTCTCGGTGGGAACATTATATACGTCTATTACGCTATATATCCTACCCTAAGGCAACCTAACATATCGAACGTAATATTTTACAGCATTCCCGGCACTTCGGCCCCTACTTCTCGGTGGGAACATTATATACGTCTATAACGCTATATATCCTAGCCTAAGGCAACCTAACATGTCGAGCGTAATATTTTACAACATTCCTGACACGTCGGCCCCTACTTCTCGGTGGGAACATTATATACGTCTATAACGTCATATATCCTAACCTAAGGGAAACTAACATCTATGATGTAATATTTGCCAACATTCCTGGCGTGTCGGCCCCTACTTCTCCGTGGGAACATTATATACGTCTATAACGTTATATATCCTAACCTAAGGGAACCTAACACCTCGGATGTAATATTTGACAACATTGCTGGCGTGTCGGCCCCTATTTCTCGGTGGGAACAGTATATACGTCTATAACGTTTATATCCTAAGCTAAGGCAACCTAACACCTCGGATGTAATATTTTACAAGATTCCTCGCGTGTCGGCCCCAATTTCTCGGTGGGAACAATATATACGTCAATAACGCTATATATCCTAGCCTAAGGCAACCTAACATGTCGAATGAAATATTTTACAACTTTCCTGGCGCGTCGGCAACTACTTCTCGGTGGGAACAGTATATACGTCTATAACGCTATATATCCTAGCCTAAGGTAACCTAACATGTCGAGCGTAGTATTTTACAACATTCCCGGCACTTCGGCAGCTACTTCTCGGTGGGAACAGTATATACGTCTATAACGCTATATATCCTAGCCTAAGGCAACCTAAAATGTCGAGCGTAATATTTTACGACATTCCTAGCTCGTCGGCCGCTACATCTCGGTGGGATCATTATATACGTCTATAACGCTAGATATCCTAGCTTAAGGCAAGCTAACATGTCGAATGTAATATTTTACAACATTCCTGGCGCGTCGGCACCAACATCTCGGTGGGAACAGTTTATACGTCTATAAGGTTATATATCCTAGCCTAAGGCAATCCTAACATGTCGAATGTAATATTTTACATCATTCCTGGCGCGTCGGCGCCTACTTCTCGGTGGGAACATTATATACGTCTATAACGCTATATAGCCTAGCCTAAGGCAACCTAACATGTCGAATGTAATATTTTACTACATTCCCGCCACTTCGGCAACTACTTCTCGGTGGGAACAGTATATACGTCTATAACGCTATATATCCTAGCCTAAGGCAACCTAACATGTCGAACGTAATATTTTACAGCATTCCCGGCACTTCGGCCCCTACTTCTCGGTGGGAACATTATATACGTCTATAACGCTATATATCCTAGCCTAAGGCAACCTAACATGTCGAATGTAATATTTTACAACATTCCTCGCGTGTCGGCCCCAATTTCTCGGTGGGAACATTATATACGTCTATAACGCTATATATCCTATCCTAAGGCAAAATAACATGTCGAGCGTAATATTTTACAACATTACTGACACGTCGGCCCCTACTTCTCGGTGGGAACATTATATACGTCTATAACGTTATATATCCTAACCTAAGGGAACCTAACACCTCGAATGTAATATTTGACAACATTGCTGGCCTGTCGGCCCCTACTTCTCGGTGGGAACATTATATACGTCTATAACGCTATATATCCTAGCCTAAGGCAACCTAACATGTCGAATGTAATATTTTACAACATTCCCGGAACTTCGGCCCCTACTTCTCGGTGGGAACGTTATATACGTCTATAACGCTGTATATCCTAGCTTAAGGCAGCCTAACATGTCGAATGTAATATTTTACAACATTCCTGCCGCGTCGGCAACTACTTCTCGGTGGAAACATTATATACGTCTATAACGCTATATATCCTAGGCTAAGGCAACCTAACATGTCGAGCGTAGTATTTTACAACATTCACGGCACTTCGGCCCCTACTTCTCGGTGGGAACAGTATATACGTCTATAACGTTATATATCCTAACCTAAGGCAACCTAACACCTCGGATGTAATGTTTTACAACATTCCTCGCGTGTCGGCCCCTATTTCTCGGTGGGAACAATATATACGTCTATAACGCTATATATCCTAGCCTAAGGCAACCTAACATGTCGAATGAAATATTTTACAACTTTCCTGGCGCGTCGGCAACTACCTCTCGGTGGGAACAGTATATACGTCTATAACGCTATATATCCTAGCCTAAGGCAACCTAACATGTCGAGCGTAGTATTTTACAACATTCCCGGCACTTCGGCAACTACTTCTCGCTGGGAACAGTATATACGTCTATAACGCTATATATCCTAGCCTAAGGCAACCTAACATGTCGAACGTAATATTTTACAACATTCCTGGCACGTCGGCCGCTACTTCTCGGTGGAAACATTATATAGGTCTATAACGCTATATATCCTAGTCTAAGGCAACCTAACATTTCGAATGTAATATTTTACAACATACCTGTCGTGTCGGCACCTACTTCTCGGTGGGAACAGTATATACGTCTATAACGTTATATAACCTAGCCTAAGGCAATTCTAACATGTCAAATGTAATATTTTACAGCATTCCTGGCGCGTCGGCACCAACATCTCGGTGGGAACAGTTTATACGTCTATAAGGTTATATATCCTAGCCTAAGGCAATCCTAACATGTCGAATGTAATATTTTACATCATTCCTGGCGCGTCGGCGCCTACTTCTCGGTGGGAACATTATATACGTCTATAACGCTATATAGCCTAGCCTAAGGCAACCTAACATGTCGAGCGTAATATTTTACAACATTCCTAGCTCGTCGGCCGCTACATCTCGGTCGGAACATTATATACGTCTATAACGCTAGATATCCTAGCTTAAGGCAAGCTAACCTGTCGAATGTAATATTTTACAACATTCCTGGCTCGCCGGCACCTACTTCTCGGTGGGAACAATATATACGTCTATAACGTTATATATCCTAACCTAATGGAACCTAACATCTATGATGTAATATTTGACAACATTCCTGACGTGTCGGCCCCCTACTTCTCGGTGGGAACATTATATACGTCCATAACGTTATATATCCTAACCAAAGGGAAGCTAACACCTCGGATGTAATATTTGACAACATTGCTGGCGTGTCGGCACCTATTTCCCGATGGGAACATTATATACGTCTATAACGCTATATATCCTAGCATAAGGCAACCTAACATGTCGAATGTAATATTTTACAACATTCCTGGCTCGTCGGCCCCTACTTCTCGGTGGGAACATTATATACGTCTTTAACGTTACATATCCTATCCTAAGGCAACCTAACATGTCGAATGTAATATTTTACAACATTCCCGGAACTTCGGCCGCTACTTCTCGGTGGGAACGTTATATACGTCTATAACGCTGTATATCCCAGCTTAAGGCAGCCTAACATGTCGAATGTAATATTTTACAACATTCCTGGCTCGTCGGCACCTACTTCTCGGTGGGAACAATATATACGTCTATAACGTTATATATCCTAACCTAATGGAACCTAACATCTATGATGTAATATTTGACAACATTCCTGACGTGTCGGCCCCCTACTTCTCGGTGGGAACATTATATACGTCCATAACGTTATATATCCTAACCAAAGGGAAGCTAACACCTCGGATGTAATATTTGACAACATTGCTGGCGTGTCGGCACCTATTTCCCGATGGGAACATTATATACGTCTATAACGCTATATATCCTAGCATAAGGCAACCTAACATGTCGAATGTAATATTTTACAACATTCCTGGCTCGTCGGCCCCTACTTCTCGGTGGGAACATTATATACGTCCATAACGTTATATATCCTAACCAAAGGGAAGCTAACACCTCGGATGTAATATTTGACAACATTGCTGGCGTGTCGGCCCCTATTTCCCGGTGGGAACATTATATACGTCTATAACGCTATATATCCTAGCATAAGGCAACCTAACATGTCGAATGTAATATTTTACAACATTCCTGGCTCGTCGGCCCCTACTTCTCGGTGGGAACATTATATACGTCTTTAACGTTACATATCCTATCCTAAGGCAACCTAACATGTCGAATGTAATATTTTACAACATTCCCGGAACTTCGGCCCCTACTTCTCGGTGGGAACGTTATATACGTCTATAACGCTGTATATCCCAGCTTAAGGCAGCCTAACATGTCGAATGTAATATTTTACAACATTCCTGGCGCGTCGGCAACTACTTCTCGATGGGAACAGTAGATACGTCTATAACGTTATATATCCTAGCCTAAGGCACCCTAACACCTCGGATGTAATGTTTTACAACATTCCTCGCGTGTCGGCCCCTATTTCTCGGTGGGAACATTATATACGTCTATAACGCTATATATCCTAGCCTAAGGCAACCTAACATGTCGAGTGTAATATTTTACAACATTCCTGGTACGTCGGCAACTTCTTCTCGGTGGGAACAGTATATACGTCTATAACGTTATATGTCCTATCCTAAGGCAACCTAACATGTCTACCGTAATATTTTACACCATTCCTGGCATGCAAGACCCTACTTCTCCGTGGTAACATTATATACGTCTATAACGTTATATATCCTAGCCTAAGGCAACCTAACATGTGGAGCGTAATATTTTACAAAATTCCTGACACGTCGGCCCCTACTTCTCGGTGGGAACAATATATACGTCTATAACGTTATATATCCTAACCTAAGGGAACCTAACATCTATGATGTAATATTTGGCAACATTCCTGGCGGGCCGGCCCCTACTTCTCGTTCGGAACAGTATATACGTCTGTAACGTTATATATCCTAATCTAAGGCAACCTAGCATCTCGGGTGTAATATTTTAATACATTCCTGGCACGTCGGCCCGTACCTATCGTCGGGAACATTATATAAGTCAATAACGTTATATATCCTAACCTAAGGGAACCTAAAATCTCGGATGTAACATTTGACAACATTCCTGGCGTGTCGGCCCGTACTTCTCGGTGGGAATATCATATATGTCTATAACGTTATATATCCTAGCCTAGTTCAATCTAACATCTCGGATGTAATATCTTACTACATTCCCGGGGCGTCGGCCCCTCCTTCGCGGTGGGAACGTTATATACGTCTATTACGCTACATATCCTAGCCTAAGGCAACCTAACATGTCGAATGTAATATTTTACAACATTCCTGGCGCGTCGGCACATACTTCTCGGTGGGAACAGTATATACGTCTATAACGTTATATATCCTACCGTAAGGCAACCTAACATGTCGAATGTGATATTTTACAACATACCTGGCGCGTCGGCACCTACTTCTCGGTGGGAACAGTATATACGTCTATAAAGTTATATATCCTAACCTGAGGCAACCTAACAGGTCGAATGTAATATTTTACCACATTCCTGGCTCGTCGGCCCCTACTTCTCGGTGGGAATATTATATACGTCTATAACGCTATATATCCTAGCTTAAGGCAACCTAACATGTCGAATGTGATATTTTAAACATTCCTGCCGCGTCGGCACCTACTTCTCGCTGGAAACATTACATACGTCTATAATGTTACATATCCTAGACTAAGGCAACCTAGCATCTCGGGTGTAATATTTTACGACATTACCGGCGCTTTGGTCCGTACTTCTCTGTGGTAACATTATATACGTATATAACTTTATATATCGTTGCCTAATTCAATCTAACATCTCGGATGTAATATTTTACTACATTCCCGGCGCGTCGGCCCCTCCTTCTTGGTGGTAACGTTATATACGTCTATAACGCTATATATCCTAGCCTAAGGCAACCTAGCATGTCGCGCGTAATATTTTATAACATTCCTGGTTCGACGGCCCCTATTTCTGGGTGGGAACTTTATATACGTCTATAACGTTATATATCCTAACCTGAGGGAAAATAGCGTCTCGGATGTAATATTTTACAACATTCCTGGCCTGTCGGCGCCTACATCTCGGTGGGGACTTTATATACGTCTATAAAGCTACATATCCTAGCCTAAGGCAAGCTAACATTTCGAATGTAATATTTTACAACATTCCTGGCGTTTCGGCCGCTACTTCTCGGTGGGAACATTATATACGTCTATATAGTAATACAACATAACCTAACCCATCTTGCCCCTAGGTGATAATGTTTTACAGAATCCCGGTCGTGTCGGCCCGTACTTCTCGGCGGGGACATTATATACGTCTATAACGTTGTATATATCCTACCGTAAGGCAACCTAACATGTCGAATGTGATATTTTACAACATTCCTGGCGGGTCGGCCCCACTTCTCTATGGGCACATTATATACGTCTACTTCGTAATACAACCTAACCTAATTCATCATGTCTCTCGCCGGTAATATTTTGCAGAATCCCGTTCGTTTCGTCCCGTACGTCTCGGTGCGGACATTATATACGTCTATAATGTTATATATCCTAACCTCAGGCAACCTAACATCTCGAATGCAGTATTTTACAGCATACCAAGCGGGTCGGCCCCCACTTCTCGGTGGGAACATTATATACGTCTATGTCATAATATAACATAACCTAACCCATCTTGCATCTAGGTGATAATGTTTTACAGAATCGCGGTCTTGTCGGCCAGTACTTCTCGGTGGGGACATTATGTACGTCTATAACGTTGTATATATTACCATAAGGCAACCTACCCACTCGAATGTAGTATTTTACAACATTGCGGGTCGGCCCCTACTTCTCGGTGGGGACATTATATCCGTCTATAACGTTGTATATATTACCATAAGGCAACCTGACATCTCGAATGTAGTATTTTACAACATACCAGGCGGGTCGGCCCCTACTTCTCGGTGGGAACATTATATACGTCTATATCATAATATAACCTGACCTAACCCATTTTGGCCCTCAGTGATAATGTGTTACAGAATCCCGGTCGTGTCGGCCCGTACTTCACGATGTGGACATTATATACGTCTATAACGTTATATATCCTAACCTAAGGCAACCTAATATCTCTACCGTCATATATTTAAACATTCCCGGCGCGTCGGCCCCCACTTCTCGGTGGGAACAATACATACGTCTATAACGCTATATATCCTAGCCTAAGGTAACATAACATCTCGGATGTAATATTTTACAACATTCCTGGCTCGTTGGCCCCTACTTCTCTGTGGTAACATTATATACGTCTATAACGCTAAATATCCTAGCCTAAGGCAACCTAACATGTCGAATGTAATATTTTACAACATACCTGGCGCGTCGGCACCTACTTCTCGGTGGGAACAGTATATACGTCTATGACGTTATATATCTTAAACTAAGGCAACCTAACATGTCGAATGTAATATTTTACGACATTACCGGCTTTTCGGTCCCTACTTCTCTGTGGTAACATTATATACGTATATAACGTTATATATCCTAGCCTAATTCAATCTAACATCTCGGATGTAATATTTTACTACATTCACGGGCGTCGGCGCCTCCTTCGCGGTGGGAACGTTATATACGTCTATAACGCTACATATCCTAGCCGAAGGCAACCTAACATGTCGAATGTAATATTGTACATCATAACTGGCGCGTCGGCACCTCCTTCGCGGTGGGAACGTTATATACGTCTATAACGCTACATATCCTAGCCGAAGGCAACCTAACATGTCGAATGTAATATTTTACAACATACCTGGCGCGTCGGCACCTACTTCTCGGTGGTAACAGTATATACGTCTATAACGTTATATATCCTAACCTAAGGCAACCTAACATGTCGAATGTAATATTTTACCACATTCCTGGCTCGTCGGCCCCTACTTCTCGGTGGGAACATTATATATGTCTATAACGCTATATATCCTAGCTTAAGGCAACCTAACATGACGAATGTGATATTTTAAACATTCCTGCCGTGTCGGCACCTACTTCTCGCTGGAAACATTATATACGTCTATAATGTTACATATCCTAGACTAAGGCAACCTAGCATCTCGGGTGTAATATTTTACGACATTACCGGCGCTTCGGTCCGTACTTCTCTGTGGTAACATTATATACGTATATAACGTTATATATCGTAGCCTAATTCAATCTAACATCTCGGATGTAATATTTTACTACATTCCTGGCACGTCGGCCCCTACTTCTCGGTGGGAACATTATATACGTCTGCAACGCTATATACCCTAGCCTAAGGCAACGTAACATCTCGGATGTAATATTTTCCGACATTCCTGGCTCGTCGGCCCCTACTTCTGGGTGGGAGCATTACATACGTTTATAACGCTATATATCCTATCCTAAGGCAACTTAACATGTCGAATGTAATAATTTACAATATTCCTGGCTCCTCGGCCCCTACTTCTCGGTGGGAACAATATATAAGTCTATAACGTTATATATCCTAACTTAAGGGTACCTAACCTTTCGGATGTAATATTTTACAACATTCCTGGCTCGTTGGCACCTACTTCTCTGTGGTAACATTATATACGTCTATAACGCTAAATATCCTAGAATAAGGCAACCTAACATGTCGAATGTAATATTTTACAACATACCTGGCGCGTCGGCACCTACTTCTCGGTGGAAACAGTATATACGTCTATAGCGTTATATATCCTAACCTAAGGCAATCCTAACATGTCGAATGTAATATTTTACAACATTCCTGGCGCGTCGGCACCTACTTCTCGTTGGGAACAGTATATACGTCTATAACGTTATATATCCTAATCTAAGGCAACCTAACATATCTACCGTAATATTTTACAAAATTCCCGTCGCGTCGGCCCCCACTTCTCGGTGGGAACATTTCATACGTCTATAACTCTATATATCCTAGCCTAAGGTAACATAACATCTCGGATGTAATATTTTACAACATTCCTGGCTCTTTGGCCCCTACTTCTCTGTGGTAACATTATATACGTCTATAACGCTACATATCCTAGCCTAAGGCAACCTAACATGTCGAATGTAATATTTTACAACATTCCTGGCGCGTCGGCCCATACTTCTCGGTGGGAACAGTATATACGTCTATAACGTTATATATCCTACCGTAAGGCAATCTAACATGTCGAATGTGATATTTTACAACATTCCTGGCGCGTCGGCACCTACTTCTCGGTGGGAACAGTATATACGTCTATAGCGTTATATATCCTAGCCTAAGGCAATCCTAACATGTCGATTGTAATATTTTACGACATTACCGGCGTTTCGGTCCCTACTTGTCTGTGGTAACATTATATACGTTTATAACGTTATATATCCTAGACTAATTCAATCTAACATCTCGGATGTAATATTTTACAACATTCCTGGCGCGTCGGCACATACTTCTCGGTGGGAGCATTATATACGTCCATAACGTAATCTAACCTAACCTAACCCATCTAGCCCCTCGGCGGCAATGTTTTACAGAATCCCGTTCGTGTCGTCCCGTACGTCTTGGTGCGGACAATACATAAGTCTATAACGTTATATATCCTAACCTAAGGCAACCTAACATCTCGAATTTAGTATTATACAACATTCCACACGGGTCGGCCCCTAATTCTCGTTGGGTACATTATATACGTCTATAACGTAATATAACCTTACCTAACCCATCTAGCCCCTCGCTGGTAATGTTTTACAGAATCCCGGTCGTGTCGGTCCGTACCTCTCCGTGCGACATTACATATGTCTATAACGTTATATATCCTAACCTAAGGCAACCTGGCATGTCGAAAGTAATATTTTACAACATTCCTGGCGCGTCGGCACCGACTTCTCGGTGGGAACAATATATACGTCTATAACGTTATATATCCTAACCTAAGGCAACCTAATATCTCTACCGTCATATATTTAAACATTCCCGGCTCGTCGGCCCCCACTTCTCGGTGGGAACAATACATACATCTATAACGCTATATATCCTAGCCTAAGGTAACATAACATCTCGGATGTATTATTTTAAAACATTCCTGGCTCGTTGGCCCCTACTTCTCTGTGGTAACATTATATACGTCTATAACGCTATATATCCTAGCCTAAGGCAACCTAACATTTCGAATGTTATATTTTACAACATTCCTGGCGCGTCGGCACCTACATCACGGTGGGAACAGTATATACGTCTATGACGTTTTATATCCTAACCTAAGGCAACCTAACATGTCGAATGTAATATTTTACGACATTACCGGCGCTACGGTCCCTACTTCTCTGTAGTAACATTATATACGTATATAACGTTATATATCCTAGCCTAAGGCAACCAAACATGTCGAATGTAATATTTTACAACATTCCATGCGCTTCGGCCCCTACTTCTCGGTGGGAACATTATATACTTATATAACGCTATATATCCTAGCTTAAGGCAACCTAACATGTCGAGAGTAATATTTTACAACATTCCTGGCTCCTCGGACCCTACTTCTCGGTGGGAACAATATATACGTCTATAACGCTATATGTCCTAGCCTAAGGGAACCTAACATGTCGAATGTAATATTTTACAACATTCCTGGCGCGTCGGCACCTACTTCTCGTTGGGCACAGTATATACGTCTATAACGTTATATATCCTAATCTAAGGCAACCTAACATATCTACCGTAATATCTTACAAAATTCCCGGCGCGTCGGCCCCCACTTCTCGGTGGGAACATTACATACGTCTATAACGCTATATATCCTAGCCTAAGGTAACATAACATCTCGGATGTAATATTTTACAACATTCCTGGCTCGTTGGCCCCTACTTCTCTGTGGTAACATTATATACGTCTATAACGCTATATATCCTAGCCTAAGGCAACCTAACATTTCGAATGTTATATTTTACAACATTCCTGGCGCGTCGGCACCTACATCACGGTGGGAACAGTATATACGTCTATATCGTTATATATCCTCTCCTAAGGCAAATTAACATGTCGAATGTAATATTTTACAACATTCCTGGCGCGTCGGCCCCTACTTCTCGGTGGGAACATTATATACGTCTATACCGTTATATATCCTAGCCAAAGGTAACCTAACATGTCGAATGTAATATTTGACAACATTCTTTTCGTGTCGGCCCGTACTTCTCGGTGGGAATATCATATACGTCTATAACGTTATATATCCTAGCCTAAGGCAACCTAACATGTCGAATGTAATATTTTACAACATTCCTGGCTCGTTGGCCCCTACTTCTCGCTGGGAACATTATATACGTCTATAATGTTACATATCCTAGCCTAAGGCAACCTAACATGTCAAATGTAATATTTTACAACATTCCCGGCATGTCGGCCACTACTTCTCGATGGGAACGGTATATACGTCTACAACGCTATATATCCTAGACGCGGTGCCGATCGGAGCTCCTCTTGGGCCTAGTTCAGGAAGATGGACCATGATCAACGTGTTATGATGGTGGTGGGGGACCACGAAGAGGGTGCTGCCCTCCATGGTGGCGGACACTGGTCAGCCTGATGATCCCTTGGTAGTGGACAGTGGTCAAGCGAGCTGAGTCGATGGTGGTGGATCACGGAGAGGCTGCTGAGCCCTATGATAGTGGACACTGGTCATCGCGATAACCCCTTGGTAATGGAAAGTGGTCAGCGAGCTGAGTCGATGCTGGAGGATTACGGAGAGGGTGCTGACTGCATAGTAGTGGACAATGGTCAGCTAGGTGAGTCGATGGTAGAGGATCATGGAGAGGATGCTAGTCGCTGATGGCGTCACTTGTCTGCGAACGGTGAGTTTGTACAAACCGAATTTTTA
The DNA here is from genome assembly GCA_963969225.1 of Xylocopa violacea. Classification (NCBI taxonomy): domain Eukaryota; kingdom Metazoa; phylum Arthropoda; class Insecta; order Hymenoptera; family Apidae; genus Xylocopa; species Xylocopa violacea. The sequence goes on from CAXAJV010000835.1 coordinate 5,014,545, forward strand.
ATTAGAGGTGGTGGGGTAGATGAGGTAGCAGTAGTAGTAATTTTGATATATACTTGAACAAACTGGAGGGCTATCAGCTAGCGCATTCGACTGAATGCTAGCATATATAGCCCTCCTATTTTATATAACTGTAATCGTTCTTTTTATTAGTTTATCGGTTTAAAAAATGAGAGATTGTTATGTGTTGAGAATAGTTTCGCGATTGAATGACTAGTGTATATCGCGAACACTCTTGGGATTGAACGATTAGTTTTATTACTTTTATTAGTTTTATGATTTATTATTTGTTTTTCTTATTTTTCAATTTTAATTTTCTTTTTGCTACCAAACTTTTGTATTTGAAGAATTTAGCTTTTTGCAATTATTACCGAATTTTTGACGTGTCTCCGAATTCTTGACATATTACTGAAATATTTTTGGACTTCAGAGAATTGAAAGTCCACACCTATTATATGTTAGATTTATAATAAAAATAGTTTATTAAAGTAACGATATAACAAAATAAAAATAGTGTATCAGAGTAACGATAAAAGAATTCCTAATAAGTTGCGTGCGTAAGCAAATAGCCGTGCAGCGCACCGTATCCGTACTCCATTTGTCATTACACAAGTTTAAGAGAAAAGTTGAATGAAATCTTGGTACCTCAGTGGCGAGGCTGCATATAATGGAAGGGTGGATGGGATTTGGGTTTGGGGATAGGTCCCTGCGTACTCATCTCTAAACGTGGAGGCAAGTATGCAGGGACCTAATTCCTTGATAACGTTTTTGAAAGACCGGTCTTTCTAAAACGATATCGAGTAACATTAGATTTAAGACTTAGATTTAAGAATTAAATTTAAGAGTCAGATTCAAGAGTCAGATTTAAGTTATTTGCGTAAGGATATCAATGTTCGTTGCGATGTTCTTGTCAAGTGTCGATATTATTCCATTATTCCATATTCTGTTTTATTTCGCATCTCTTTTCGTTCGAATTCTTACTCTGTCATTCTTCGTTGGTATCTGATCTCGCTCCTTTATCTCGTACTTCAGATTTCTGTGAAAATAAATCAAATTTCTGCGTTACTCGTGGGATCGCCGAGGGATGAGAATACATCTTTAGTTAGAATTAATTTAGATTTATATGCTAAATAAAATAAATAATCTTACCCAAAGTAAACACAACCTATCCCTATTTTCCTTATACTTCTCGTTTAAGAAAACAGAATTACTAATTGATCTAGTGCAAATCAATTCATATTTGCTTGGTATTAATAAATCATTTAACTGCGCATTCGCTTGCATGCATCGCATGCTGCATGTAAGTAAGGGTCCCTAAGCAGTCACCTCCACGTGGTGGACCTGGGCCCTTGGTAACGTTTTCGAGAGACTGCTCTCTCGAAAACGATATCAAGCTAAGGACTACGCGCGTAGACATAAGTATTGTTGTAAACTCGGTGCTAGAAGTACCAAACCAGTTAGAAGGCCATGCTTCGTAACTTCTGATAAAGCTAGATAGATTTTCCACTTGTACAAAGATTACATAGATTTACCTTTAACAATTTTCTATGATGCTCATTCATTCTATTATTTCATTAACTTTACGCGAGATTAGAATAATTTAATTACTGGTACTTTTAGCACCGAATATTTTGCAATACAATTTAAATTTTCCAAGTCCTTTTCAGGACGTTGAAACTTTAAATTGGACAGCAAATAGTTTAGTTTAAGTTAATTTATAAGATCATATTTGTACTCATATAATGTAAATGTATAATTGTGTGAGCCTTTCCCTCTTATCCTGACTCATTTAAGTTAATTTTTACTATTATATTTGTACACTTGTGTAATGTAAATTTGTAATTGTGTAACCCTTTCCCTCTTATCCTGACTTCTCTCATTTATCACAACCGAGCGTAATTATTCTCGCTTTAATTAGTTCGTAAGAATGGTATCCCAGTTCATTGGGTACTAACAGATTCTTCGATATGTGGTAGAATAGTTGTTTCGAAACCGGTATCTCGCATTTCTTTGTTGTCAGCGATAAAATCATTCATTTTCTATTCATATTCTATTCATAAAAACACGTCGGTCAAAATTCAGGGGCTCGTTTAAGAGAATCCTGCATAATCTATGGCAATTTCTATCTCTTTGTGGTGTTTGTTCTCGAAAGAGATTGGTCTGATTGTTGATGATGAGAATGACTTTATATTTATCTATTTTGTGTTCGCAAAGTGGTTTCATTATTCTTTTTACATTTGGAAATAAGAAAATGGTATTTTCGGTGAATACAACGTTGGAGATATCACTATGGTATTGTTTTACGTCAAAAAATCTCCATTTCCACAATCTTTAAGATTCTTTCCAATTGCTTCACGCAAACAGGCTATACGAAATTCTATTAGGAGAATCACTATTAAGAGAATTTTGAAATTGGACGTATTTTCTCCGTTCTTGTCAAAAATTCATTGGTTTTGGGGCGAATTTCAACAACTTCACCAACTTCGTCGAGAATAATACCCCTAATCCTTTCCACTTCCTTTGTTATCAAATTTATATGATTACTATGATGAAATTGTCATGACTATTGTAATGAAATTGTTATGATTATTGTAATGAAATTGTTATGATTACTGTACCAAACTTTGTATATGTATTGTACTGATTATTGTAATAAAATTGTACGGAAACGCATTCTTCTTATTCAGAGAGAAACACACACTTTGATTTATTCCGTTTAATTTTGAGTCGTTTTAAAGTAGAATAATAGAATTTAAAGTATCCTTTCGTATTGCTTTTAGTGCAATACTTTAACTTTTGTAAAATAGAATCATCGTATAATCGTTCTATAATAATGTTTCTCTCTGAATAAGAAAGTGTTTCCTTTTGCGATTCGTAAAGTCCATACTGCAATTTCTAGAATTCTGTGGTAGATTTTAGAAAATGTATTATGGATCTCGGTTTTTTAACTGAAATAGAGTCAGATCTCGGTACCTTCTGTAACGAGATCGTAAATATGTAATGGAGAGTGGATGGGATTTGGATTTAGGGGTGGGTCCTTGCGTAGTCACCTCCACGGGGTGGACCTGGGCCCTTGGTAACGTTTTCGAGAGATTGCCTTCTCGAAAACGATATCAAGCTAAGGACTACGCGCGTAGACATAAGTATAATTGTAAACTTGACGCTAGAAATACCGAGCTAATCAAAAGATCGTGGTTCGTAGCTTCTAATAGAGATAGTTTGATTTTTCATTTGTATAAAGATTTCATAGATTCACTTTTAACAATTTTTTATTATTTCATTAATTTCGTTAGAGATTAGAATAATTTAATCACTGGTACTTCTAGCGTCGAGTCTTTTTCAGTACAATTGAAATTTCCAAGTCCTTCTCAGGACTTTGAAACTTTAAATTGGACTGCGAATAGTTTAGTTTAAGTTAATTATTGCCATCCAATTTGTACATTCATGTAATATAATTTTAATAAGATAATCATCCCCTTTTATCCCGATTTCCCCCGTTTTTATTATTAATTATATATGGTGACTTCTATCTCGCTATGGTGTCCCTTCGATGAAGGGTTGTTTGATCGTTCGACGTCTGATGGTTTGACGTTTGAAGGTTTGATGGTTTGATGTTTGATGGTTTGATGATCGATGGTTCTCTGTTCGCCGTTGGAACGCCGTTGGATCGCCGCTGGATCGCTGACGGATGCGTGCGTTTTTAGTCATAAGTACTTGTATATTGTACATCTCTGTAATTTAATTGTAATCGTATTGTAAAGAAATACGTTTTCTTACCCGGAGAGAGGAATAACTGCTCCCCTTTCTTGCACCCCTCGTTTATCAAGACAGAACTTTTAATTGTTCTCGCGTAAATTAGTTCGCGTTTATTTGCTCGAGCACTCTAACTTTATGCTTCGTAAGATCGCTTCACGTAGATTTCCTCTTTTTTTCTTCTTCCTTTTTTCCCTTTCCTTTTTTTCTCCTTCGCTCGAGATTTAGATTTTAAACGTCACGCAGGGAAACAGTTGCGACTCAATCAAACCGATGCGTGTTTGTCGTGGCCACCTGGATCTTCACGGGTTCAGCCGTGGACGCGCTCACGATGGAGCGGGCTGAGTGGTTCCCAACCCGAGGCGCTGGGGTCTGACCTGCTGTAAGACGGATTCGGGCGGTTCCACGAGGTTAGTCTCTATCGCAGAGCAATCCTAGAGTTGGGCCTCGCTGGGGTTCAGATGGACATCTCACTCACCGTCGGGGAGAGCGCGGTTGCGATTGTTTCGACGTAAGACGTGGCATAAAACTTGCTCGCGATTCGCGTCGGGTACGGTTTGCCAAATGGCTAACGCGGAAGCATCGGATTGGAATGCTCTTTAATATAATAATAGAATTTAGAGTATCGTACCGTAGAACCTTTTGCGAGACACTTTCGTTTGTCGAAAGTGTTGGAAGAGTCACTTAATAAATCTCTCTTCGGGTAAGACAGTGGTATTTCTCGTCACCCCTTTCGTAAAGTCCATACTGCAGTTTCTAAATATCTGATAGATTTTAGGAAATGTATTATGGATTTCGCGTGTATTAAATTCAAGTAGAGTCAGATCTCGGTACCTTCTGTACCGAGATCGTAAATATATAATGGAGGGTGGATGGGATTAGGGTTTAGGGATGGGTCCCTGCGTAGTCACCTCCACGGGGTGGACCTGGGCCCTTGGTAACGTTTTCGAGAGACCGGCCTCCCGAAAACGATATCATGCTAAGGACTACGCACGTAGATTATATAATTAGTGTAATTAGAGAAATAGATATAGTTTAAGTTAATTTTTGCGTTCGCCGCTGGATCGCCGCTGGACCGCCGTTGGATGACTTGATATAACTTGTTAAATTTATCGTGCCTCATCGAAGGAGGGTTGTTTGATTCTTTAATGTTCGATGGGTAGGTGATTAATGTTCGGAAATCCGCTTAGTTTTTGGTTTATTCTGATTTATTTTAACCCCTCCCTTCGCCGCTGGAACGCGGCTGGATGTCGTGATATAACTTACTACATATTCTCCATTAATATAATTTAATTACGTTCCATCTTTGTTCCTTTCCCATGACTATTCTCATACTAATCAATTCATTCGGTATTTGTAATCTATTCAGTGATCGGTAGATGAGTTATCTTAAGTATTGAAACTGAGAGCAGGTGTAGTTGAAATAGAAGTAATCATTCTGTGATTAAAGAAATATATGCGACGGTGGAAAATCAGGGAATTGTTTAAATAATCCGGCATCTCTCTCTCTCCATCTCTCTTTCTCTCTCTTTCTGTCTCCATGGTATCTTCCCTTGATCAAAGGTTGGCTCTTGATTTCAATAATTACAACAACAGAAAATTTAATTCTGTAGTCGCAAAGTGACTTCATTATTCTCTTTAAATTTGGAAATGAGGAAATGATATTTTCGGTGAATGCAGCGTTTGACGCATGGTATTGTTTTACGTAAAGAAATTGCTATTTCCACGTTTTCCAAGGTTCTTTCCAATTGTTTCACGCAAATAGGCTGTACGAAATTATAATTGAGAATGATTATTAGGGAATCGTGAAATTTGACGTATTTTCTCCGTTCTTGTCAAAAATTCAATGGTTTTGAGTCGAATTTCAACCAATCCTTTTCATATCCATTCTGTTATCCAATTTTTATGATTTCTATAATAAAATTCCTGTGATGTCAATAAATAATTTCAACAGATATTTCTACGTTCGCCGCTGGATCGCCGCTGGATGCGTATATTATTAGTCATAGATAATAGTAATTATAATTAGATAATAGTAATTGTGATAATAATTGTAATGAAATTGTAAGGGAGTATGTACATTGTCTTATCAAGAGCGAAACCATAGAATTTTTCCTCAAAATCCCCGTTTTATCGAAATTGAATATAATTATTCTTAGTCTCCATTTGCACACTACTGATGTTTATCAGTAATAGTTTTATTACTCTGCGTACTCGCTGGCATGCATCGCATGTGGCAAGCAAGTAGTGAGCACGCTAACTTATTGTTACACGTAAGTCGCTGCCATGAGTAGATCCATGGGTCGAAAAGACCGTGGTTTGGAAAGTGGACAGCGCCGGAAACATTTAGTTAGCAAATCTACGTGATTACGTAGATCCACGTGAGTATATAGAGTATCTTTGGTCACGTCGCGAATGTTATGTTCACTTTTCTCTTTGATTTATTACTTATCACAAGTTTGTCCAATTTTAATTACCTTTTTAATTTCATTTTTTCAGAATAGAGTATAATAGAGTTTAGTGCTTATCGCATCGTAATCCCTTTTGAGAAACGCTTTAATGTTTCTAAAGTGTCGATAAAGAGACTTTGTAAATTACTCTCTGGATAAGAACATGATATATACTACCAGTCCCTTCTTCCATTTCGCGATTCGTAAAGTCCACGTTGCAATTTCTAAGAAAATGTATCATGGATTTGGCGTGTATTGAATTCAAGTAGAGTCGGATCTCGGTACCTTCTGTACCGAGATCGTAAACATGTAATGGAGGGTGGATGGGATTAGGGAAATATGGATGTGTTCCTGCGTAGTCACCTCCTCGTTGGTGGACCTGGGTACTTGGTAACGTTTTCGAGAGCCTGGTCTCTGAAAGACGATATCATGCTATGGACTGCGCTTGTAGACATAAGTATTGTAGTAAACTTGATGCTAGATGTACCAAACTAGTTAAAAGATGGTGGTCGTAGCTTTTGATAGAGATAGATAGATTTTTCACTTGATCAAAGGTTTCATAGATTTACTTTCAACAATTTTCTATGATACTCATTCATTCCATTATTTCATTAACTTTGCGCGAGATTAGAATAACTGGATTACTGGTATTTTTAGCATCGAGTATTTTGCAGTACAATTTAAATTATCCAAGTCCTTTTCAGGACTTGGAAATTTTATTTACGTTGTACTTCAGGTAATAGTTGAAGCCATAATTTAAATTAAGTTAAGTAAAATTTTACTCTCGTGGCATCAACCTGGAACCGTCGAAGAATTATACTTTCTCTCTGGTCTTTTTGGATTTTAATTTAAATCAAATCTTTATCTGGCAAGAGGTTTTATGTCTGCAATAATTCACATTTTATGAGCTTTGGAAAATTTTTAATTCGGTCCTCCCCTTTGCGTAAAATATATCCACGAATTTTGCAAGAACTGCTACTTTATCAATTTTGAATCCTATATTGTAGAGGGTGTAAAAATTTGTACGCGATCAATATTTCGGACAGTAATGGTCATAAAATTCCATTAGATCAGTGGCCTATCTTGTAGCTCGTCGGTACTAGGATAAATCGAGACGAAGTTATCGACTTGAGCTTGCAGAGTATCACGAGCTTACCGACAGGCGATACTTGAGCTTGCAGTGCACCGTGGAAAGCTTCACGACACCTCCGTATCGACTCGTCTCGATGCCTGCATGTTATCTATGCGGGATTCTAGATTTCTTCAGAAGCAAATTTCGTTGTAGATACAATCGCAGCACGGAGCAGAAAATCTCCTTACCGATATTCAATCAAATAGCGTATATGTTGCAAGTGTATTATATTCGTACAAGAATTCAATTAGTCGATCAGAAATCGTTAGAACCGCGCAATAAGCAAAGACAGAGAATCTCGCGAATTTTTTTAAACACTCGCGACATCAATCTCGAAATTTGTATTAGCATTGCATTCTCATACAGCAACTTATAAAAGGAATTCAGTAATTCTGTACTTTTGCCAGAGTTTTTCATTTAGAAACGCTATGTCCGCTCTGCCTCATCTTTGCAGTGTTTGGACGTTTCGTTCGCCTGCTTTCGCATTCGTGCTGCGGTGAAATTGTCAGTATCGCGACGTGATCTCGCGGAAACACATGAATAATGTCAACTTTCAATGCGAATTCGCTTTCACCGAGTGTCGGGCTATTGCTACGGACATCAAATTTTAATATCCGCACTTTACTTTACCGCCGAGTGCATGGGAAGTTGTGTTCTTTTCATTGGAATTTTTATGCCTCGTAACGGTCCAGCCGCCAGCGACTGAATGTCTTCTCTAGTTAAGAGATGATCTACTCTGGGGAATGGAGTTCCCCTAGCCTGTATAATGGAAGCAAACGAAACGTCAAGTATTCTTCGTTACACGGAAATCTAACAATGGCGAAGGGTAGGAAAGATGCTTTCATTCGGATGAGGCGGTCTTCTATACGCGCGTTCTTACATCTTTTTTGTACGTAAAAGGATGAGGTTGTATTGTTCTGTTTTGTTGCATCTCGATGGGTATTTAAAAGCAGTGTCGCATGTTTTTGGTGTAGATTCTGATTGTTTCGGAACAAGGGAAATCCTAATTACCTATTTCTGTAGGAGAGTGCAGTATCGTGATATAACGCACGTCTATCACGAATGCAAACTATCTCACGGTAAACTAGCAGTGTGATAGCTCTGCATTTACGATTTCCTTCTCGAGGAAATTGAATTCTATAGAGCTTATCGTTTCAGAATTGTCTAGTGCCGCTTCTTGTTATATTATATCTTAATTTTTATTCTAATTGAAAGGCAAATATGACAACTACTAGAAAACTTTGGAGAACGTGTATTAATGTTAGAATCATTTTGAAGTTTCGACATTTAGATTAGCGATGTTAACTATTCAGTTGATCTTCATTGTGTTTGTGACACAGTATGAATTCAGTAGTTGCGTACGTTAACAATTTTAAACACCAAATTACTTTGTGAAAATGGTTCGATTAAAGAAACTTCGCTCGACACACGATAGGCTTTACAGCGAAGCAGTTTACGCCCTCTGAATTGTGTTAATTAGAAACTTGATTGTAGGTCCAGCGCGCGTTTTCGCTGGAGCTATCATTCACGTTAATTAAAATAGCTCTGCGCTAACAATTCGTTAACTGGTTTGCTTCAATGCCCTGCGAAATTACTCACTAGCAAAAACGTAATCCGTGTGTTGATTCCATTCAAAGGAAGCAAATTAGATTAAATATCCAGGATTTGAATCTCTGGGGAGACGTAAACCGTATGCTGAAATTAATTCATAATTATGTAATGGTCGCTAGGTCATAGATGTTTCTATTGAAGTTTCATTTTCGTAGCGTTGAGCTCGTTAGGCATTGCATATTTTGAGAACCTGAAGTAGAAATACAAATTTTTCTTCTCCGTTCCGAGCGGAGTTTTGTGTAACTTTCCGTTCGGTATCCCAACAGAGTATACTCTTCTTTCTTCAAGGGGTACAATTTTTCACCACCACTGCATCGCTATAGAGGCTCATGTTCACTGTCGAAAGAAACGGTCCTAGACTCTATCAAACCTGGTCGCGCATCGATAGTCGTGTAGAAAGGATAAATTAACATCTGGCATTGGCCAAATATCTAGGTCGAGAATTTACTGAAGAATCATTAGAGAGAAAAAACGACAATACGAATCTCCAACACAATGTATACAAAGTATTCACACTCGCTTCGAAATGAGAAAGGGTGATAAAATGAAATACAAGAAGTAAAAGCAACGGTTCGGTATTTCCACAGTCGAATTCGTTACGTCAAAGAACGCGATGTAACCGATGTAAAATTCGACGAAGTTCAAGTACGCGTGACGAGGCTTCTTTTATTATACTACGTTCGTTCTTTGATTTGAAGGTTGATGAAACTTCCTGTCGGGTTGATTCATTTGGTTAACATGGACCTGGCATTTCGCGGAGAATAATAGATTAACATGACTCGTGACAGAGAGGAGAGAACGAAAAAGTTGGAAGAAAGTTGCCGCAATTTCATCTAGCACCGCGCTGCGTAAGTTCGTTACACGGGCGGAATTTTCCATATAAAGCATCGCGCACGCTGAACATCTTATCGCTTCTTTGAGCTATCGCTGTGAGATTCCCCTAGCCTTCAAAGCAGTTAAAATTTTCACAGTTTCAGTGGAATCGTGCCCACAGCGTGACCTACATTCGCGGAATTTCATTTTTCTCCCTCTAATGTGAATGCATGTGATTGTATTGTTGGATTGAAAAATTCAGGGTACGCAATGGTTCCGTAGACCTCCGTGAGATGTTCGCGAAGTTTCACATTGTCAATTTCACTTGTCGTATCTTGGAACTGAACGAACTTAAGCAAATCGAACATTCTCTTTACCTCTCAAAAAGAATGAAGTCGGCAAATAAGCGGTGTTCTTTCCATTTTTCTGATCTTCGCAAATAATTAGTAACAATGTGGTGAAACGGAACATCTTTTTCCTTTAAAGAGAAATTCAATTTTCTTAGTCGTTTAACTCGAATTGTTTCTCTAATCAATAACGTATTAAACACGTTGACAGTTGCTCGCGGGTATTGCTGAAACTCGTACGAATTTACATTACCGACGCGCGAATGCATCGCACTCGTCAATCATAACATCAATCTACAACATCGGACACCGACGACCATTGAATTATCAGCCTTCAGCTAATTAACTGACAAAACAACACGTACCTTTGATAAAGTCCACAGCCATTCCCAAGCCGTACGTATCCTTGTCGTAATCGTCGAGAATGTAGGCGCCGATCTTAACACCGGGTACAATTCCACGATCGTTGAGCCTATCCAGAGTGTAAAGCATCACCTCGAGCGCTTGAACGTCACGTTGCGGCATCACTGGCCCGCAGGTGATGGTATCCTTCCTCTCATGGACCATCATTAGACGACTTAACACTAGATTATACTCGACCATCGCGCTGTGCTTAACTGGCCACTGATTCGGCGGTTCCAGCTCATGCGACGAGTTGTTCGTCGTTTGCGAGGACGCCTCGTCCATGGTAACGGTTCATGGTCAGAAGAAGTGGCGATCATGTCAAAAGTGAACGAAAATTGGTTCTCGTCGTTAATCAATCCGATGGTCGACGTTTCGGCGGTAACTGGAAGTTGTTCCCTCTCTGTAGACGAAAGCGCGAGATTTTCGTTAAGGTAGTTGCCCAGAGAACCATTCGTACTTTTCAAACGGGAGCGAAACCTTTGATCAATCCTGCACTCTGGAGACGAATTCTAGTGGACGTGTCAACGAAACTCTTAGCCCCCCCGGGAGCATCGTTGCTGGCATTCGCTTGGACATATTCCATTTGCATGGTCGAGGCGGTACTTCGTTGGACCTCGTCCTTGTCCCACGTCGGCGTAGAAGTTCGTCCCGACACCGGGCCTCCGACCTTCATAGATGAATCAAGTCTCAGGTTCGTCGATGTCGATGTTTGCACCGTGGACGACCTGGACTTTCGTTCTCTCGTAGGATGATCGATCACCGGGATGGGCATCGTGCTCAAGGAGTTAAACCCGTCGGACGGATAAACTTCGTTCACCGTTCCATTATCCAACGAGCGGGTTTGAGCCCTCTCATTTTTCGAGCTAAACCCGACGGACGGTTCATCAGGCTTAATGTCGCAGTCGCGTGTTTAAATATTTCGATTCAACGACTCTGTCGCCCTTGAACCGACGGGTTGCCGTTTCTTCGAAACCATTAGAGGATCGTTAAACGTTACTTCATCATCTTCTGTCAAACCATCCGTAGCTGTATCGAACCCTTCCGCCTGGTCTTCGATTTTCCTATTTATCGTCCCAATTGTTTGGATAACGGCTTTTCTGGACGCGGATGGTCGTTCAGCAGGGGTTAAAGGAAGCTTCGATTTCGAATATTTCGTTTTATTCACGAGCGATTGCTTATGGTTCGCGTTTATTTTGATATCCTTCGTAATCTTCCGCTCTTGCTTAGTCGAAGATGAGTTCCTGAACGTATCGTCGGAATTTTCCTCGCCGAATTCAGGAAGGCCACTGTTCTCCGACGTATAGCCCCTTTCGGTTAGACACTTCATATCGTTTCTTAGGTACGGGGCACTCCTTGGCGCCGCAACAGAGCTATGCTCGGAGTTCACGAGGACGCCGTCAGACTCCTTTGTCACGTTACTTTGCGCAGAAGCCTCTTCCGTTGTCGCTTTATTCGCCTCTTCTTTAGCCTTATCAATCTCGCTCCGCGGAGCGTCTAATTCCATATCTTGCGACGAATCCGCGCTCAAATTGAGTCTTATTGAGATCACATCGTTACTTAGACTTGAAACGTTTTCCGGTAACTGTGCATTGTCATTTCAACGTCGAATTCGGTTTGCCATTTAACATCGAGCTATCCGATAGCAGTGAATCTTTCTCACTCACCACATCTGGTGCTTCGAGTGTTACTCTGTTAACTCATCCTGTGCTTCCGTCGTGACTTGTTGAGCTGAATTCATTGCTCAATGTTAAAGTACTCAAATTTAACGTCGAATCATTCCACTGCTGTACGTGTGCTGCAGCATCTCGATCGTCCAGTGAGTTATACATAACGTTCTCTGAAATGAAGTCGATCTCCAATTCTGTCTCGACAATTTTCGCATCGTTATTCAAAAAATCATTTGTCGTTTCGCTGAAAGTAACATTCAATGAAGTTCCACCGTATTGCGACGAATCCAACGCGACCGCGTCGCTAGACGGAATAATATTTCTCTTCTCGCGGATCGAAAAATTTCCGCGGGTTCTCCTGTCTGCCTCATCATCGCTTCTATTTGTTGATATCTGTTTCACGGAGATTCCATTCAACTGGCGTGTATACTCCATCTCTCTCCGAATCAACGTTGATTTACGAGACGTCGAGGTTCACCAGGAACCTTCGAACTCTGAAGAATGATGAGTCCTCCCTTCTGTCTTGATTGCTTTGACTCTTTTGCCTCGCGGCTCGCAATTCGAGGATCCCGAATTCTGGCAGAGGTACGACCACTCCAGATTTATTACATCACCAGAATCGAACGACCTCGGCTCTTCGTCAGGTTTTATTCCCGAATTTTTAATGGACCTTCTGCTCATCAACTGATACATGGAATTATCATGTCCGTCGACTTCTATTTCCCGATTTCCCTTTTGGTTTCAATTCTCCGTCGAACAGTTCACTAATAGAAGCGGAAGATTTAGGAGTTTCAATGAAATATCGTTTCTGGATGTATCCTTTGGGCTCAACATCTCGCGTATCTTTCTTACCTTTCGTAGATGCTCGTCTCTTCGCGTCTTTTAATCTTTTTCGACCTGTCAGCGTTTTCAATTTCAACCGTCCAATCCTTAATGGTTGATTAATAGAGGTGGAAGACTCGGCGGAATCGATTAAATATTGCTCAACCGAGCCTTCCGACGGCTTCCTACCACTCAATCCCCCTGGATCCGCGAATTTCTCCGATTTCAATCCTGTTTCGAATGCTTTACCGATAGAAACAACGGATTCAGGAATCTCAGTCGAATATCGCTTCCTTTGCGGTTTCCTCGCCATCTCCCAAGCTCCGAGAACCCACGATACAGTCACCCTGAAAATAGTCCATAGTCCTTTGACCGTCCACCATATAGGATCTTTTCATCCGAAGACGTCGAAGCTCGCCACTGAATCCCCTTTGCCTTCTCACGTCCTTGTTCTCTCGTCTGAAAGCCTTTAGACTGCCTGAAACCCGGGAGGATAAGCGGGGCTCTTCCGGAATATTCACTGAACTCCCGGTGAATCCGGTCGATCCCCTGGCAGTTGGCCCGGCTCGGCGTTTATCGCGTCGTTCCTTGTGGCAGTCGTTCGACGGGTCGGGATCCGCGAGTCGACGATCGCTCGACCGGATCGATCGATCGTCATCTTCGTCGGTTTGATTCGCGTCCACCGCCTGGGCGGTTCGCCAGGAAATTGCTCTCGACGACTCCTCCGTGATGTCATTCTTGACGAGTGGACGGAATGTTTGCCGAGCGGTAGTTGATGGCAATGATAACTTTTAAGAGTGCCGGGATGACGGATTATTTGAATGGTTTTGGAATATCAGGGATGGTTCATTAGCGCCGCGAGCCCCGTAAGCGACTTCGGCGCGGTTAACCGACAGCTGGTTGTTACCATAATCGAGCGGATACCGTTCGCCCGCCAAACTGTTTCGCAGAATCGATAGCACCACTGACGCGGCCAGTACGGCCAACCAACAGTTGTTCCGCCGCATCACCTGCCTCCCGTGACAAACATGTCCTGGTCCTGCAAAAGTACGCAGCGTCTCTGTGAGTCCACCACAGCGCATAATAAGACCTATCGATCTAGTAATCTTATGCTAATCGAGGAGAAACGTATCGAATATCGTTCTCTACGAGATGTACGTGTTTGTTGCACCGAGACGGTTCGCGGCAATTTGGTTGAAACTATTTGAATGGTACAAAAGGGTTAAATTTGATTCGCTCTGTTTGAGAGCGGTTTAATCTATTTGCAGAGGAATGGAAATGTTTGAAGATTAATTATTCATACGTATATTGTGTATGCAATCAACTTAGAGGTTAAGGGTTGAAGCTTTGTATTACAGATACGTGAAGTGCATTAATATCGTGGAGTTTATTTTGAGCTAAGTTATTAATCATGATGCAATAACGAACCAGTAAATATCTCTGCGAGTGTTGCACATTTTCGAAATTACAGAAGAATACCGCATAGTTGGAAGTCCGAGCATTACACGTGCATAGTCAAAGCAGGAGCTAACCTCGATCAAACATTGGCTATCAGTTAAGCGTGGAATATTGCCACTAAATTTCTCGTATCCAAATCGAAGGAGCCAGTGGCCGCAACAGGCGCATACGGAGTCCCGGTGCACCATTGTACATATTTTAGCATCGGTGTATTGATTAATTGTGTTCAATGCGTTCATATTAAATTCTCCATCACTTCTGATAGTACCTTCAAGTGACTGTAAAAGATTAATACCCTGGAAATCCATTTATTTGAACAGCGTCGGTGGAAATCTCGCTCGTCCGAATGCTTTCTGTAGCCATAATACGTTGATCCGATTACTCTTAGTACAAGCGTTTTCATTTGGTTGGCACGGAGCCAAACTGCGATTTGATCGAGAGTGATTTTCCTAGTTTTTATAAATCAGATTTATCGATCGCCTTTCTATAGACCGATACGATCAGCAGCATCGTTGATGGATCACCCTCGCGCAGTTAATCGAATGAAATTTTAATAATCCGAGAATATGATAGCTTAGGAACGGAGCTATCGCGATGTCGATATAATCTATACAATTGATGCAGAATTAATTACCACTCGGTTAACGCTATCTCGAAAGCCAATATAATCTCTTTGAGCGACATCTTATTGTTGCCAGGCCGCGCAGCGATCCCCTAATCGCTCTTCCAGAAAATTTACCCCTCGCGCTATAACCGTTGTATCCTATCTAACCGTGGATCGTCGCGATTCAACGCGAGCATCCATTATTTTAACACTGCTTGCGCGTTAATTAGTCCGTTTCGAGGCACGGTCTTTCCTCTTTGTCCAATAAACTTCGCGCGGCTGCGAATCCTGAAGGAAAGCCTTGGAAACGAAGGTTATATTACTTGATCTCCTCTCCGTGCTCGTGTCCAGGTTTGACGCGTTCGTGGGCTAAATATCTGTCGGAACAATGGAGTTACAGGGCTTTAATAAGGCCGTTACTTTATCGAAGGACAGCCGCGCTCGATAGGATTGAATCGTACGAAATGGACCGCGTTTCGCCCCGTCTCTCGGAGTAGGCACATGCCAGGTTTATTGTCAGATGTATCGACGGAAACGGTGATTTCGCGGGGACAGCGATAGGTTGGTAGGAATCGATTGAGCCCCGTTAAACGGTTATTGGACGATTTAGGTGAGGTAAGCATACTTCCTTGCAGAGCGTATTAAACTTGGTCTTCGATTCTAACGACACTTTCCAGCTTAAATTGACATTTTGGAGGTCTCAGATGCCTTTAATTCAATTATCTTCACGGGTAATTTCAACGGTAACTTTGATTTCCTAATCTTCTCTTATCCGTGGGTGATAATTTGAATGGAATATCCGAAGGATTCATTTTTTATCTTTCAGTTGATGAAATCAGTAATTCACGTTGTAAGTAGTTCATTTCTCTTTTATCGCTTGACGAATTCACTAGAGAATTTGACGGTTTACGGAAAGGAACCAGCATGAGTAAGAAACTTGAAAATTTGTTTGAAAAGGGAGCAACAATAACTGGATATGGTGAATACTGGGTAGTACATATTACTATCTGGATGTGGATTTTGGGAGCGATGCCTTCATCAAGAGAAAATAAGAAGCCAATATTGAAGAGGAAGAGAATAAGAAGAACAGTATGCCGAGGGAAAAATTCAGGGATTCTTCCATTGTTCGTGTTTGAATATTTTTTTCATCTACCCCCGTATTTCGAGGTATAAAGTGAAACTGATAACAAATATTACATACAAGAATGCATGTTTTCGTGAAATTTTATCACGACAGTCTACCATTATCCTCAACAGCGAAAATTAGTAGCCAATATTGTGTTCCGTTCCTTCTCAACCCCTGAAAGAGAAATTACACTTTCTAAAAGACTTTACACATCCTGTAGAATCCGCAACTGAAGGGGTTACCGTAAATACCTTTCTAATTACAGTAGCCCGGCAGATGTTGATTAACCGTCCGTCGAAGTAATCTGATGCTCTAATCCTGCAAACAATCTGAATATCCCGTGTCGTTTAACAACAGCGTTTCGTCTCATGGAGCTTTGATCGATGGTTTTACTAGATTAGTAAATATCGTTAATTACAGTGGTGTTAAAATTTGACACGCGTGTGACAGAGATAATCTGTCGTGAATTTATTCAAACGGAATCTGAATTGTCATCTTTTAATGATCGATCTCTTAATCGCGACCAGTAGAAGAAATTCAGCGCGAAGTGATCAGCAAATCCTCATTGTTGGATCGTTTAACTGGTGCATGTAATTACGACTGTAGATTGTACATTTGTATCAGCTCCTCGCCGTAATTGGTCTGGTTCGAGCCGCTGACATCTGCATTGTCTATGACAACATATGTTGTCGTAACTTTCTCAATCGTATTCGGGATCCGTTCAATTATACAGGCTTGTATAAGGTACATGAGCGCGAAACAGATGGTTGTGATCACTCCTTAGTTCGATTGAGGAATCCGCGTGGCATTTTTCTAAGGATTTTAATCATTTCGACGAGTTCCATGACGGCGTTTCCACCTGGCATTCAAGTGCTACAAAATATTTTTCGTCAAGCGAATTCCACGGATACAATTTCGAACGTGGTCGCGTACGTTCTTTCGTCCGCGAGAAGAAAGAACCCATAGAATGGAGTTCCGCGGCGACGCAGCATCCCCTGCAAGTCAAAAGGGGACCAAGGTGGGAACAAAGGGAATCCTTAATGGCACGCAAAGACCGTCTACTGGGAAATAATTGGAGACAAAAGTCTCCATTCCCGTGACGTGTAAAGTGGATTGATTATTCTTCTGACGATATATCTTTGTTCGATTATACGGAACTGCACTTTAGAAGAGGGAAGTTGTTTTTGTTCTCGATAGGTATCCCTCGTTTACTTTCGAGAACACTCGCTAATGGAGCGATTTTTCCATTTGATGGGTTTACATTGGTTCAGCGGCCGTGCTCTTTTTGTTTCACGAGCGACTTCGCGGCCGGCGCAAGGGTCTCCGCTTTAATCTCCCGCATAGACGGTGAGAATGGACCTTTAATCTTCTCCGAACGATCAGTGCTACCTCTTTTGAAAAGCAAGCAATGTATTGTTAATATTGGATGCTTTCCAACCGACCTTTTAAATCGGCGCTATCATTTAAATTCGCAGCTAGATTGGTCCGTGATCTGTTGGCGAGCTTAACTGCTCCCTTCTTTTTTTGTTTGTCCGCTACGATGTACCACTGTTGATAATCTGTGGCGAACGATGACTGGAATGTGATAAGAGGAATTTTTATCGGGAGCCAGCGAACGATTTTTTCCCAGGGAAAAGCTTCTATAAACGCAGCAAGGTTTTATTTCTTACGGAACTTTAATGCTCTTATAATTTCTCTTAAAGTTTTTATTAAAACTCCATGAAGATTTAAGCTGAGTTTTTCCCCCCTCCGCCGATGGGAGGGATCGCGAGATTTTTATTAGAAATTTCGTAGACTGGCTGTAAGCAGCTTTCGTTGTACCTTGGATTTTCTTATCGTCGCGTATAGGAAATGATACCATGAACGATTTGAACTAGAAGTTCGTTGATACAGTTTTATAACCGCCTATAACGCCGTGTAATTGAGGAAGGGTAGCACGTTCGCGTAAGCACACACAACGCGATATAGGATACGAGGAATTCATTTTTCCATTTTCCGCATTGATTGCAAAATCTTCGGAATATTTCAAAGGGCTTCCAGCTGAAAGTTACTTGGACGCAAAAAGTATTCACGCGTTCCAATTTTTCGCAGTGACCTTATATATATCCGCGCACGTGCACTTGCGAGAATTGAGAAAGTTCTTCACCGGTAGTTTTTATTAGAACTCTCCGTCCGCGGGTACGTGAACTGCGAAGTTCATGAACGTAAAGTTATAGCATACTTTTAAACCTGTCAACTGATAATCCAGCGATTATTCGACGAGATGAATTCATCGATAAAGGAAGAAATATTAAAATTTCCAGGTGGTAGCAGTTTTTTGTACAATTTGGAGAAGCATTAATAGAGTATTCGTACACTTGTATCAATTTATTCCTGAAAATAAAATTGTCGTTCCTCGAATTTTCCTTGCAGGATCCAGTTTTTCAAGAAAGAATTTAAGTTACAAGATCGAAGACGGGGGAAAAAGATTGGCGGTCAGTGCATGCCCCGATCGTTCATCATGGTTCAACCCGCGTGGGTAAGCCGAGCACCTTGCCTGCTTGTAGAAAACTCTTTACTTCCGCAAAAAATCATGGCAATCGTTCTCGTCCGGACAGGCTGATCGTCTACGCGCCTACCTTCCTCTTTCCTTAATTCCGGGCATTCGTACATTTCCCGAGGAAAAATAAACGTCCTCGCAATAGGAACAAACAGCCAAGCATGAAACAAACATATATGTGTCGTATTAACACTAACGTCCGTAAGGGGAAACGGGACATCGACGTCGAATTAAAATTCCAGGGTGTTTTTAGCGCTCGTACGTCGCGAACGTAGAAGAGTGGATTACACGCTAGCAAAGCAGAAAGTCCAAGAAAAAGCGCGAGGTCCTAAGAGGCGACGTTCCAAAGGGGTGGCTAGCGTAGAGTCATAATGCTCGCAGATGTGCCTGCGAACAAAAATTGCGACCAGTGACATTTCGCGTTTGTATCTGCTTCATGGATCTCAAGATTTCGATACTCCTTGACACCGAATGATTCCTCGATTTTCGCAATAAATAGCGGAGACACGCGTGCATCGTAACGCATTAGCTACCGCTCCTACAATTTCTACACCTAGGAGATGACATACCGAATCTCGGGCCTCTAGAATTTTTTTCATTCAAGTACATATTGTCTATGGACCACTAGTGACCGCTCCAGGAGTTCGCTCTCCGCATATTTCGACTCCCAGAGCCAGACATGCCGTATCTGGTACCCCTAGAATTGACTTCACTTATGTACTGATTCGCTCTGCGCCATTAATAACCAATCCATGAGTTCTACCTCCTTATACGAAACATAGGGTTGGACATATCATGTCTGTGGACCCTAGTATTGGTTTGATTTAAGTATATATTGGTTGTTGGCCATTAACGACCCCTCCAGAAGTTCGTCAACCTCCACTTATTTGACACTTGGGCCGGATATGCCATGCCTGGGGCCCCTACTATTGGATTCATTTAAGTACTTATTGGCTCTTGGCCAGTAGTAATCGCTCCAGGAGTTCTATAGCCGCCTACTTCGAAACATAGGACCGAACATACTATAACAGGGGCCTTTAGATTTGGATTCATACAACCCCCTATTGAAGCTGTGCTATTACTAACCGCGCCAAGAGATTCCCTGGCACCTAATTCGACAGCCAGGGTCAGAGATGCTTTCCAAGGGCCTGTAGTGTTGGCCTCATTTAATTACTTATTGGCTCTGGGTCATTCGTAACCCCCCTAGGATTTCGTAGCCCGCATATTCAACCCAAGGTATTCCAAACATGCCACATTTTATCCGCTTGACCATTATATATAAATAGAACCAAATATAACCTAACCTAACACAACCTAACCTCTCGGCGTTAATATTTTATAAAATTCCTGACGTGTCGGCCCCTACTTCTCGGCGAGAACATTATTTACGTCTACAATGTTATATATCCTAACCTAAGGCAACCTAACATCTCGGCGGTAATATTTTACAACATTCCTGACGTGTCGGACACTACTTCTCGTAGGGAACATTATACATAAATAGAACCTAAAATAAATTAACCTAATTCCACCCAGCACTTGTGCAGTAGTGTTTCACAGGATCCCGGGCATGCTGGCCCTACATCGCGGTGGGAACATTATATGCGTCTATAACGTTATATATCCTAATTTACGGTAACCTAACATCTCGGATGTAGTATCCTCCAACATTCCTGGCGGGTCGGCCCCTACTTCTCGGTGGGAACATTATGTACGTCTATAACGTAATATAACCTAACTTAACCCATCTAGCCCATCGCCGGTAATATTTTACAGAATCCCGTTCGTGTCGTCCCGTACGTCTCGCTGGGGACATTATATACGCCTATAACGTTATATATCCTTTTTTTTATCGTGGGGAAACCCTCATGGGTACCTCGGACTTTGGGGACTATCCGAGGTCATGTCGGACTCTTACCGACTAAAGCCCCACGGTGGCCATCATCTGCGCGTGTCGGACGGGAGGCGGGAACTCTTAACGAACGACGACCGGCATCCTCCTGCGCTGGGGTCTCCAGTTGACCCTCTGCTCGGCTACTCTGGCCTGTAGCCTGGTCTTCTACCATGGTGACGCGCAAAGATATCTGTGTGCGCCAAGCGCCGCTCGTGAGCCACTCACGAGCGGCGATACGTCAAAGGTACACGTGCAATCACGATCGCAAGCCCAAACATGCGACCATCTGTGCTTACCTTGACGCACAGCTGGCAAACTCCTGTTTGCTGCCGTTGCAGCTGCGAGTCTTTCGCAGCTGTGCATCCTTCCGGTCCTGGCCGTCTTGGCCTCTTGTGACGGTACAGCTGCGAGTCTTTCGCAGCTGGTCGTCCTGTCCAATCCCGGTCTTCTTGACCTCTTCGCCGTCTTGGCATCCACTTCGGTCATCTTGACCTCTTCATCTCTTCGGGCTCTTCTTCGCCCATCTTCCATATGAAGATAGCCTTTGAGATGGGGTGGTTGGCGGCGAAGTTCCGTTCCCTGATGGGATCTTGGACGTGACCCCCGTCCGATAACGGGAGTCCTCTATCTTGAAACGGAACGGGGCAAACGTCAAGGACGCCGACCCCGTAGGCAGCGTCGAGCAGGGACACCGCGCTCCCTTTCGCGCTCGGCGGCCTCCTTCGCGGCCATGACTTTGTCGCAAAACGCCGTCACGGCCCGCCAGTATCTCTCACCTTCGAGCATCTTTGACATGATGCTCTTCAGTGAGAGATTCGTCCCTACCTCGACTATTAGTGGTCGATGCAGCCGTTCCCACGCTGGACACCTCTCCAGTGTGTGCTGCGCCGTGTCGTCCTCTTCGCCACAGTGGTGGCATGCAGCCGTGGCTTCCTTGCCAATCCTCTGCAGGTACTGACCGAAGCATCCATGTCCGGTCAGTATCTGCGTGGTTCTAAAGCTAAGTAGCCCTCTTCGGCGGTCCACCCACTTATCTAGGATGGTTAGGACCGCTCCGATCGTCCTGTGTTCGGAGCGAGTGGAGAGGTGTCTCTTCCACTCCTCTATCGAAGCCGATCTTACCGCGTCCCTGAGTTCTTTTCTACTCAGGGCTGGTGCGTCATCGTCATCTTCCTGGTCCGCGTTTCGGAGCGAATGGTAGACGAACGCATCCTCGCTGACCATGTATTCGATAGGCACCAGCCCAGCAAGCGCGGTGGCCATATCGTATGATACCGTCCTGTATCCTCGTATCGCACGAATGGCCATCCTCCTCCACGCGCTGCGCAGGGACGAGATCCTCTTGTCGGTGTGTCTCCGCCCCGCGATGGAGCTGTACCACACCGGGGCTCCGTACAATGCTATGCCACGGATCACCCCGGCGTATAGTCTTCGCGCCCTCTCGTTAGGGCCCTTCAGGTTGGGCATTATGCGGCTTAGCTTGAGTGCCGCTGTCTCCAACCTGCCGGTAAGTTTCTCTATGTGGCTAGAGAATCTCCAGTCCTCGTCGAGCCGAAGGCCGAGGTAGTTGATGTCTCGGCCCGGCTCGATCCTTGCCGGTCCCACACTTACCGCCACGCGAGGTGTTCCTCTTGTGGGTCTCCTCCGGCTCCGTCTGCTGAAGCACACGATCTCCGTCTTCTGCGGAGCCAGCTCGAGGCCCATCTTCCGGGTGCGGTTAGCCACGACTGCCGTTCCCAATTCTGCTCCGCAGGCAGCTCGCGTATCTGTCTTACCGGCGGCGAGCACCAGCGTGTCGTCTGCGTAGCATATCAGGCGCACGCCCGCCGGCATTGCTGCTGTCAACGCGGCATTGTACCCGATGTTCCACAGGAGCGGTCCTAGCACCGATCCCTGGGGTACGCCACGGTTGACAGGTCTGCTTTGTGGCCCATCCTGGCTATCGTAGACTATCGCCCTGTCGCTGAGATAGTCTACCACCACGTTCCTGATGTGTGGTGGAATTCCATGCCTGTCCAGGGCTGCGTAAATAGCTGGCCATTGCAGGGAGTTGTACGCGTTCTTGATGTCTGACGAGACAGCGTATGCAACTCCCCCCTGGACACAACCATCTCGGTGAGTCTCTTGACTTCACTCACCGCGTCGATCGTCGACCTTCCCGCCCTGAATCCGTACTGGCAGTCCGCCAGTGCAGGTCCGACGCGCGACAGGTGCTGGACGATTCGTTCGTGTATTATTCTTTCGAACAGCTTTCCTACCTCGTCCTGCAACACTATGGGCCGGAACGCTGATGGTGAATCCTCCGGTTTGCCTTCCTTTCGGAGGAGCACCAACCTACCGGACTTCCATCTTCGAGGGAGCGTTCCCGCCTTGATGCAGGCTGAGAACAGTCTTCTCAGTCTCCAACCAAGGACGCTCAGCGCCATCGTCCAGACACGGCCGGATATTCCATCCGAGCCGGGGGCTGTGTTCTTCTTCGAAATCCTCTTGACGGCCCCGGCCAGTTCCTCTTCGGAAACCTCCAACTCCGGTTTCCACCCGTATCGGGCCGCTGCTGGGGGCTCTTCGTTTCCTCCCTCGGGAAAGAGGTCGTCCAATACCCTCCCCAGCAGCAGGACCTCTAAGGTTTCCGTCAACGGGAGCGCCCATGGTCGCAGTTTGTCCACCTCTATCTTGTAGGGACGCCCCCATGGATCCTCTTCGAGAGATTGGAGGAGTCCATCCCATGCGCGTGCCTTGAACTTCCTGATGGCAGCCTGCAGCTCCTTCTTCTTGTCCCTGTAGCTGTTGTACAGCTGCAAAGTCCTCGTCGCGTCCGAGTTCCTTTTTCTTCTCTCTCTGGTGTACTGGTGGCGCCCAGCGGTGCAAGTTGCACGGAGCTGCGCGATCTCTGCGTTCCACCAGTATACTGGACGCTTCAGCGGACTGCCGCGGGCTCTTGGCATGCCCGTGTCGCATACCGCTGTCATCGCGTTGACAAACCAATCCGCCTTGGTGTTGACATCTTCTATCGGGCTGACCGGCGTCTCCTGCCAGCCTACCGCGAGGATTGCTGCCATCAGGTGGTTTTCCTCGATTCTCCTCAGCGACCACTTCTGGCGGTGGTGATTAGCCTGCTGGGCCGTGTGTGGGACGGAGACATCCATGAAGATGTACATATGATCGGACAGTGTCTCCGTCTCTTCCACCCTCCATTCTCTAATTTGCCGTGCTGCCTTGCGGTTACCAAAGGAGAGGTCCACGATGCTTTCTCCCTGGTACCGCACGCATGTGCTGGCTGAGCCTTCGTTTAGTAGCGTCAGGCCCAGGCCAGCCGCCCAGTCTAGCGTGGCGTGGCCTCTTGCGTCCGTCCTAGATGATCCCCACGCCGTCACGTGCGCATTATAGTCTCCTAGCACTAGGACGGGCGACTCTGCATATCTCGCAACTGTCCGTCCCGTCCTGTCCAACAGGTCTTCGTACTTGCTGATGGACCACCTGGGAGGGGCGTATAGTCCGATAACGGTGAATCCTGCCCAGGTTATCGCGACGAATCCTTCCTCGCGTGCGACCGTCTTGATTGGTCGTACACGTGTCCGTGCAGACTGCACGATCACCACCGAGCCGTCTCTATCTCCGATCCACGCTCGATTGTCGCGGATGGAGTACGGCTCCGCTATCACTGCCAACTCGAAATCGCCGCCCTGTAGTCTTGCTACTACCAGGTCTTGGGCACGGGCAGCATGATTCGAGTTGGTCTGCAGGATACGGCATGGCGTGAATTTTATGCCGTATCCATGGCCTCCTCCTGGCCCTTACCTGCTGGAGTCGTTGTTGCCGGCTTCACGGTCTTTCCTTCTTCCAGAGCGGTCGCTGGTTCCTTCCTACATGCCGCTGCCGTTGCGGCTTCTACAGCCGGCTTGCTGCTCTTTTTCGTAGCTTTAGGCGCCTTGCGCACCTCCCCACCAGTCTTGTGGGCGCAGTTTGCCTGCACTCACTGGCTCTGTGGCCGGACTCACCGCACCTGTAACACAGGTTGCGCCGATCCACTTTGCTGGTACAGCTTTGCTGTACGTGGCCAGTTTCCCAGCACTTGAAGCATCGATCCGGTCTCGGCTTTAAAGCCGCCACCCGGATCAAGGACCAACCGATCCTTATTCTGCCGGCATATGCCACTTTCGTGGCAGCGGCGAGGGGACACTGCACCCACATGGTGCCGAGCCCGTTTGACGAGTCCCGTCGTATCCCGGTCCGTATTTCCTCAGCCTTGCATCCTCCTGCGGATGCGACGGCTTCCGCCACTTCTTGTGGCGTTATGGAGCCCTCGAGCCCGTAGACCCTCTGGTCTGTCCTCTTGTGAGGCATCGTGACATATACCTCCCTGTCGCCCAACGCCTCCCTAAGTTTACCGGCGAGGGCAGCCGCTTTGGCCTCCTTCTCCTTGCCGGTAATTTCTAGGATCAATCCGCCCGTTCTGGCCTTTTTCGGGCGGACCTCCTCTATGCCCACCTCTGCGAGCTTTACTCGCTGCCGGGCAGCTGTCATCACCTCAGCGTAGGTGGCTTTGCTATCCTGAGGGATGGTGAGGACGACGGCTACTGTTCTGGGAACCTTGCCCAGTGTCGTCCTTGCGTTGCGTTTCGCTGCGCTGACGTGCACCTGCCTCCTTTCCTTCTCAGCGGCGGCCTTTGATGGCTTGCCAGCCGCAGTTTTCTTTTCCCTTCTGCCCAGGACCTTTGTCCAGGGGAGCTCACCCTGCGTTTTTTCTTCTCCGCAGGGGGGGGGGGCAGGGCGGAGTGCTGCGTGCCGCTCTTTTTCCTTCCTCACGGATTCCTCGCGTATCCTCTTCATACGCGCCTCCAAGGAGGACTCGGTTTTCGCAGGTGCCGTTGTTCCTGTTGCGGGTGGGAGGGCCGTCCGTTTGCCCTTAGTGGACTTTAAGGGGGCCTTGTCCTTTTCGACGTCCGTGGTCGTCTCCCCCGTTTTTCTTACCTTTACGTGGAAGGCACGTTTCGCCGCGGTGGGGCGCTCTTTTACGATCATTGCAGTTGTCTGATCCTTCTTCTTCGGAGGGAGTCTCTCCTTAATTCTCCCCCAGTTCTTCTCGATCCGTCGATCGAATCTTTGCTCGAGGCTTGAGAGGATATTCTTGAGTCCAACCTGTAGGATATCCTCTCTTGCCTCCGTTGTAGGCGGTTCTTCTCGCCGCTGGTTGGGGGGAAACCCGCTCCTCCACGGCTGCCAGCTTCCTCTTTAGCTTCTCGTTCTCGAGGCGCAGGTTTTCTGCCTACAGCCTCCACTCTTGGGCTTCAGAGCTCACCGCAGCGGGGTTGCCCTTCGCTCGCTCTGCGAGCTCCAAGAGAGTGGCGCGCAGCGTTCTTGCGCCTATGCGTACTGCCCTCTTCATTGGGCCTTGTAGGTTGCGCGATTTTGCTGCAACCCATTCGATCTTGTTCGCCTCTTTCAAGGCGGTCAGTCCAAGATCGGGCAGGGGGGCCCTTTTAGCCTCCGCCTGCAGCTCCTTGTCTGTCGGCACAGGCTTTGTCGACCTTGCCGGTGGAGGGGGGACGACTGTTGCCCAGTCGATCTCTTCGTCCTCCAGGGCGCTGTCTACGTCAGCGGTGGCAGCTTTCCTTTGCCAGCGCCTTGCGCCCTCCGTGGCTCTCTCGGACAAGGTCGACACCATCGATGTCACAGAGGCGTCCGTGTCATACTCCTCCGTGGTCTGCCTTGCCTCCTTCTGTCCTTTGCTGGACTTAGGGCATGGCCTCGTCGTCATGGATATGATGGAGGCGAGCGACTCATCGGAGTCTTCTTAGTCGCGAGGCGGCTGTTTTGCCTCTTGAGGGATCGCTCTTCCATCTCGGATGTCGAGTGGTCCTCCGACCTTGCCGAGAATAGACAGCTGGGGCCTGCCCCTTTTCCACAGGCTGGAGCCTGTGGCTGTATGAAATAGTCGGCGTAGTCCATTTTGGGATTACCCCTGCCAGACATGTTCGTTTCCCTCTTCGTGTTTCTGTTCGTGTTCGTGTTCCTCAGTTTTGCACGAAACTTCACGAAAAACACATTTGTTTGTCGCGTAGGTATTATTGAACCGTCGGTAAGTTACCGGCACACTCCTCCGCCGAGTGGCCTGGTATGCCCTGTGCACGGTCCGACAGTCGCTAAATGTACGCGCACACTCTTTACCAACACTCGGTCCGCGAATTTTGCGGTTACCTATCGAAGGTTATCGAGGGTGGGTGTAGTTTTCGACTGTCGATAAATCGCCACCTGGTGTCTGTTCGCAGAGACCGAGGATGTGTCAATTATAGTTTATCGGCCACCGATAGACACTACGGACACCAAAAAATCACACTCGGTCGGAAATTGTCCGGTTACCGACCGTTCAGTTACCGATAACAATGCTGTCGGTAAGTTACCACGCACTGCACTCACTCGTTTCAACCGAGGAACTGTTAGTTACTGTTTGTTGGCCGTCGATGAGTACGCAAAACGCTGCAGTTTAATCCGCGGCCGGCAATTGTTAAGTTACCGACTGCCCGGTTACCGATGCTGTGTTCGCCCGACCGTCGGTAATTCCTCCGTCTCAAAACCCGACTTCCGGGTTGTTGCTTGGTTTGTTTTAACCAACAATACCCTAAACTAACAACGAATATCATGGCAATCGGTATTTTTGCAAAATTACCAACCGCACGGTTATCGACCGCAGGTGGTACCGCTGCTGTCGGTAATTCGAAATTTTTCAGTTCCCGCTGCGTTTGTTTCAATTATTATTTGTTGAAAACGCACTACACCTTCGTCAACGATCAATTTCGCACGGCTGGCAGGAAAAAACGGCGAGAAATTCCAATTCGTGCGACCGGAATGTTACCTACGACGGTCGGCAAACTTTACCGACCGTGAGCTGTCAAACTCTTGCAAGAATTGATTTTTGACTTGTTTATTACCGCATGCACTGTTTCTACGTGTCCAATAAACAATTCTACGTCCACTCACTGGCACACGGTGCAACCTTGGTAGAGTTGCTGCAAAATTTTCACCTCCGTCAACTATGTTCCGTGGTGGCAGCACTACTCGGTTCCACTTCGCCAAAATTTACTGTTTTTTACTGTTTTTAACAGTTTTTCCGCCTCGTAATTGCACAAAATCAGTGTCTATTGTCACTTCACACCCGATTATGGCAATTTCCGCACCGAAAAAGGCCTATTTAAAATTCTTGATTTTTCGCCACGTGCACGTTTTCCCACACAAAGGAGTGACGTCACACGTCACTCCTATTTCACTTAAAATCGCTTATTTTCACTTTTTTAAGCGTTTTTTCACCACGAATAAGTTTAATTCTAGTGTCTGTTGTCACTTTACACTTTCTCGTCGTAAATTCACACGTATAAACGGTCAATTTTCAAAGTTTATTGCCGTATATAACAACACGTGTTTTCACGCAGCAAAACAAAATGTTATATCACTCGCTTTATTTCAGTCACTTTCACTACGCGTTTTTACCGATTTTCAATGTGTTTTTAGTTGTTTATCGGCACTTTTGCGTTCACTTTCGTGTTCTTTCTAATTGTTGTCCGTCCGCTACGCGTTTTAGCCCGTTCTTCTCGGTTCTTCGGCACTTTTTTCGCGTTCATTGTCACCTTATGACAGCTCAGTCACTCGCGTTGCGTTACGTGCGTATACACCAGCTGTACTAGCGTACTTGCAGTAATGCTCGGCAACACGTGCCAGTCGGCGCGTGACGTCACGCTCCGCTTCCTTTGTTCTTAGCGGATGCGTTATCTTCTTTTTTACGGTGATTGCACACCGAGAATTTTAATCCGTTCACTTTGTTGGATTTATTGTCCAATCACTTCACTATTTTCGTAGCGTTTATTGCTATTTAGCCGCGTTTTCGGTCCCGCTTTTGCACTCGCGTTTTTCACTCGTCTAGCGGTAGTTTTTGACAACTGACGCGTGACCGGCGTATTTTTATCGCGTTTTCGATATTTTCCCGGCACTCCGCGTTAGGTAACCGGTTTTTTGTCGAAACTACTTTCACTCCCGACGCGTTTTATACGATTTTTACCGTATTTTGACCGCGTTCCCCGGAATTTTTTGTTCCTCACCCGCACGTATTTTTTAACTTTTAGTTTTTTCGTGTCTGTTCACTCCCGTCGTGGTTCAGGCGGACGTACCGAGCAACTGTCGTGCATTCCGAACTGCACGACCACCGTGTATATCCACGCCTGTCTTCCTTTGTTCTATCTTTGTTCGTTTTCGACGTATTTTCACCGAGTTTTTGGCTATTTCCCGCCACGTACGTTCTCGGTGACGTTGTTTTTCGTCACTTATGCTCTCTCAACGCGGTTCACGCACAGATACCGAACGGAAACCCGATTTTTCCGTATAACGCGAGCACGTGGCTTTCGCCGCGAGGCAAGGTGGCGGATAGCGTCGCACACCTCTTTCTTGATTGCTTTCGCGTACTTTTCCACAGTTTTTCCACCTTTTCACTGCACTTCACTTCACTATACTTACCTAGCGGATCCTCTTCACCTCCTGGAACACCCTCAGCTCCGTTCGAACCCGGAAATTCGCGAAACGTGCCACGAAGCGCATACTGTACGGCAGCGAACGCGTAACCACGTGCAAATCGAACAAAGACGCGCACGTATTATGCTCGATTTGCCTCCTACTCGCGACTTTCACGTGAGATTTCCGTCTCAACGCGTAGCTTCGCGTACCCGCAACGTGCCAGAAACAAGTTTTGACACGAAACTGGCGTTCTTCCTCGAAAAATCGAACGGTTTTGAGAGAGCTATCATACGCACGTCTGTCAGCTTACTCGCCCGCCATGCGAATCTCTCATAACGTTATATATCCTAACCTAACGCAACCTAACTTCTCGGATTTAATATTTTACAACTTTCCAGGCGTGTCGGCCCTTAGTTCTCGGAGGGAACATTATATACGTCTATAACCTTATATATCCTAACCTAATACAACCTAACATATGGGATGTAATATTTTTCAACATTCCTGGCGTGATGGCGCCTACTTCACGATGGGGACATTATAAACGTCTACACCGTAATATAACCTAACCTAACCCATCTAGACCCTCGGTGACAATGTTTTACAGAATCCCGGCCTTGTCGGTACGTCCTTCTCGGTGGGGACATTATATACGTGTATAACGTTATATATCCTAACCTAAAGCAACCTAACATCTCGAATGTAGTATTTTACAACGTTCCTGGCGGGTCGGCCCCTACTTCTCGGTGGGAACATTATATACGTCTACAATGTTATATATCCTAACCTAAGGCAACCTAACATCTCTGATATTATATTTTACAGCATTCCTGGCGTGTCGGCCATTACTTCCCGGTGGGAACAGTATATACGTCTATAACGTTATATATCCTAACCTAAGGCAACCTAACATCTGGGTAGTAATATTTTACAACATTCCTGACGCGTCGGAACCTACTTTTTGGTGGGAACATTATATAGGTCTATAACTTTATATATCCTAGCCTAAGGCAACCTAGCATTTCGAATGTAATATTTTACAACATTCCTGGCGTGTCGGCCCGTAGTTCTCAGTGGTAACGTCATATACGTCCATAACGTAATATATCCTAAAGTAAGGCAACATAACATCTCGGATGTAATACTTTACTACATTCATAACGTGTCGGCGCCTAGAACTCTGTGGTAACATTATGTACGTCTATAACGTTGTATATCCTAACATAAAGCAACCTATCATCTCGGCTGTAATATTTTACAACATTCCTGACGCGTCGGCCCCTATTTCTCGGTGGGAACATTATATACGTCTATAACGTTATATATCCTAGCCTAAGGCGACCTAACATATCGAATGTAATATTTTACATCATTCCTGGCTTGTCGGCCCGTAGTTCTCGGTGGTAAAATTACATACGTCTATAACGTTATATATCCTAGCCTAAGGCAACCTAACATGTCGAATGTAATATTTTACAACATTTCTGGCGTGTCGTCGCCTACTTCTCGATGGGGACATTATATACGTATATAACGTTATATATCCTAACGTAAGGCAGCATAACATCTCGGATGTAATATTTTACAATATTCCTGGCGTGTCGTCGCCTACTTCTCGATGGGGACATTATATACATCTATAACGTTGTATATCCTAGCCTAATTCAACCTAACATCTGGGATGTAATATTTTACATCATTCCTGGCATGTCGGTCCCTACGTCTCGGTGAGAACATCCTGTACGTCTATAGCGTTGTATATCCTAACCTAAGGGAACCTAATATCTCGGGTGTAATGTTTTACAACATTCCTGACGCGTCGGCCCCTATTTCTCGGTGGGAACATTATATACGTCTATGACGATATATATCCTAGCCTAAGGCGACCTAACATGTCGAGCGTAATATTTTACAACATTCCTGGCGCGTCGAACCCAACTTTTCGGTGGGAACATTATATACGTCTATATCGTTATATATCCTATCCTAAGGCAACCTAACATCTGGGATGTAATATTTTACAAGATTCCTGGCATGTCGGTCCGTTATTCTCGGTGGGAACATCATATATGTCTATAGCGATATATATTCTAACCGTAGGCAACCTAATATATTGGATGTAATATTTTACAACATTCATGGCGCGTCGGCTCCTACTTTTCGGTGGCAACATTATATACGTGTGTAACGTTATATATCCTAACGTAAGGCAACATAACTTCTCGGATGTAATATTTTACTACATTCCTGGCACGTCGGCCCCTACTTCTCGGTGGGAACATTATATAAGTCAATAACGTTATATATCCTAACCTAAGGCAACCTAAAATCTCTACCGTAATATATTACAACATTCCTGGCACGTCGGCCCCTACTTCTCGGTGGGAAGATTATATACGTCAATAACGCTATACATCCTAGCCTGATGCAACCTAACATGTCGAGCGTAATATTTACAACATTCCTGGTATGTCGGCCCGTAGTTCTCGGTGGTAACATTATATACGTCTATAACGTTATATATCCTAGGCCAAGGCAACCTAACATGTCGAATGTAATATTTTACAACATTCCCGGCGCGTCGGCCCCTACTTCTCGTTGGGAACATTATATACGTCTATAACGCTATACATCCTAGCCTAAGGTAACCTAACATGTCGAGAGTTATATTTTATATCATTCCTGGCTCGTCGGCCCCTACTTCTCGGAGGGAACATTATATACGTCAATAACGCTACACATCTTAGCCTGAGGCAACCTAACATGTCGAATGTAATATTTTACAACATTGCTGGCGCGGCGGCCCCTACTTCTCGGTGGGAACTTTATATACGTCTATAACGCTGTATATCCCAGCCTAAGGCAACCTAACATGTTGAATGTAATATTTCACAACGTTCCTGGCGTGTCGGTCCGTAGTTCTCGGTGATAACAATGTATACGTCTATAACGTTATATATCATAGACAAAGGCAACCTAACATGTCGAATGTAATGTTTTAAAACATTCCTGGCGCGACGGCACCTACTTCTCGGTGGGAACAGTATATACGTCTATAACGTTATATATCCTAGTCTAAGGCAACCTAACGTGTCGAATGTAATATTTTACAACATTCCTGGCGCGTCGGCACCTGCTTCTCGGTGGGAACAGTATATACGTCTATAACGTTATATATCCTAGCCTAAGGTAACCTAACATCTCGCATGTAATATTTTACAACATTCCTGGCGTTTCGTCCCTTAGTTCTCGGTGCGAACATTATATACGTCTAGAACGTCATATATCCTAGCCTAAGGCAACCCAACATCTTGGATGTAATATTTTACTACATTCCTGGCGCGCCGGCCCCTACTTCTCGGTGGGATCATTATATACGTCTATAACACTATATATCCTAGCCAAAGGCAACCTAACACCTCGGATGTAAAGTTTTACAACATTCCTGGCGTGTAGGAGACTACATATCGGTTGGGACATTATATACGTGTATAACGTTATATATTCAAACCTGCGGTAACCTAACATCTCGGATTTAATGTTTTACAACATTCCTGGCTTGGCGGCGCCTTCATTTCGGCGGGGACTTTATATATGTCTATAACGTCATATATCCTAACCTAAGGCAACCTAACATCTCCGACGTAGTATTTTACAACATTCCTGGCGCGTCGGCACATACTTCTCGGTGGGAACAGTATATATGTCTATAACGTTATATATCCTAACGTACGGCTACATAACATCTCGGATGTAATATTTTACAACACTCCTGACGTGTCGTTGCCTGCTTCTCGATGGGGACATTATATACATCTATAACGCTGTATATCCTAACCTAAGGCAACCTAACATGTCGAATGTAATATTTTACAACATTCCTGTCGTGTCGTCGCCTACTTCTCGATGGGGACATCATATACGTCTATAATGTTATATATCCTAACGTAAGGCAAGATAACATCTCGTATGTAATATTTTACAACATTCCTGGCGTGACGGGCCCTACTTCCCGATGGGGACATTATATATTTCTATAACGTTGTATATCCTAACCTAAGGGAACCTAACATCTCGGGTGTAATATTTTACAACTTTCCCAGCGTGTCGGCGCGTAGTTCTCGGTGGTAACATTATATACGTGTATAACGCTATATATCCTAGCCAAAGGCAACCTAACATGTCGTATGTAATATTTTACAACATTCCTGGCGCGGTGGCCCCTACTTCTCGGTAGGAACTTTATATACGTCTACAACGTCATATATCCTAACCTAAGGCAACCTAGCACCTCGGATGTAATATTTTACAACATTCCTGGCATGTCGTCCGTTAGTTCTCGGTGCGAACATTATATACGTGTAGAACGCTATATATCCTAGCCTATGGCAACCTAACACCTCGGATGTAATGTTTTACAACATTCCTGGCGTGTAGGAGCCTACATATCGGTTGGTACATTATATACGTCTATAACGTTATATATTCTAACCTGAGGTAACCTAACATCTCGGATTTAATGTTTTACAACATTCCTGGCTTGTCGGCGCCTACATCTCGGCGGGGACATTATATACGTCCACAAAGTCATATATCCTAACCCAAGGCAACCTATCATCTCGGATGTAATATTTTACAACATTGCTGGCATGTCGGTTCCTACTTCTGGGGGGGGGGGGAACATTATATACGTCTATAACGTTATATATCATAACCTAAGGCAACCTAACCTCTCTACCGCATTATTTTACAACATTCCTCGCGTGACAGCGCCTACTTCCCGATGGGGACATTATATACGTCTATAACGTTGTATATCCTAACCTAACGCAACCTAACCTCTATACCGTAATATTTTACAACATTCCTGGCGTGACGGCGCCTACTTCCCGATGGGGACATTATATACGTCTATAACGTTCTATATCCTAATCTATGGGAACCTAACATCTCGGGTGTAATATTTTACAACATTCCTGACGCGTCGGCCCCTATTTCTCGGTGGGAACATTATATACGTCTATAAGGTTATATATCCTAGCCTAAGGCGTCCTAACATTTCGGATGTAATATTTTACAACATTCCTGGCGTGTCGTCGCCTACTTCTCGATGGGGACATTATATACTTCTATAACTTTGTATGTCATAACCTATGGGAACCTATCATCTCGGATGTAATATTTGTCAACATCCCTGGCGCGTCGGCCCCTACTTCTCGGTGGGAACATTATATACGTCTATAACGCTACATATATTAGCCTAAGGTCACCTAACATGTCGAGCGTAACATTTTACAACATTCCTGGTTCGTCGGCCCCTACTTCTCGGTGGCAACATTATATACGTCTATAACGCTGTATATCCCAGCCTAAGGCAACCTAACATTTTGAATGTAATATTTTACAACGTTCCTGGCGTGTCGGTCCGTAGTTCTCGGAGATAACAATGTATACGTCTATAACGTTATATATCATAGCCTAAGGCAACCTAACATGTCGAATGTAATGTTTTAACACATTCCTGGCGCCCCGAACCATACTTTTCGGTGGGAACATTCTATACTCTATAACGTTATATATCCTAGCCTAAGGCAACCTAACATCTGGAATGTAATACTTTGCAACATTCTTGGCCCGACGTCGCCTACTTCCCGATGGGGATATTATATACGTCTATAACGCTATATATCCTAGCCTAAGGCAACCTAACACGTTGAATGTAATATTTTACAACATTCCTGGCGTGTCGGCCCGCAGTTCTAAATGATAACAATATATATGTATATAACGTTCTTTATCATAGCCGAATTCAACCTAACATATCGAATGTAATATTTTACAACGTTCATGGCGTATCGGCCCGCAGTTCTCGGCTGTAACAATGTATACATCTATAAAGTTATATATCATAGCCTAAGGCAACGTGACATGTGGAATGTAATATTTTACAACATTCCTGGCGCGTCGGCACCTGCTTCTCGGTGGGAACAGTATATACGTCTATAACGTTGTATATCCTAGCCTAAGGTAACCTAACATGTCGAGAGTAAGATTTTACAACTTTCCTGGCTCGTCGGCCCCTACTTCTCTGTGGGAACATTATATACGTCAATAACGTTATATATCCTAACCTAGGGCAACCTAACATCTCGGGTGTAATATTTTACAACATTCCTGGCATGTCGGCACCTAGTTCTCGGTGGGAACATTATATACGTCTATAACACTATATATCCTAGCCCAAGGCAACCTAACACGTCGAATGTAATATTTTACAGCATTCCTGGCGTGTCGGTTCTTACTTCGCGGTGGGAACATTATATACGTCTATTACGTTATATATCCTAACCTAAGGCAACCTAACATCTCGGGTGTAATATTTTATAACATTCCTGCCATGTCGGTCCCTACGTCTCGGCGTGAACATTAAATACGTCTATGACGATATATATCCTAACCTAAGGGTACCTAACATCACTAATGTATTTTTTTACAGCATTCCTGGCGTGTCGGTCCTTACTTCTCGGTGGGAACATTATATACGTCTATAACGCTATATATCCTAGCCTAAGGCAACCTAACACATCGGGTGTAATGTTTTACAGCATTCCTAGCGTGTCGGCCCGTAGTTCTCTGTGGGAACATTATATACGTCTATAACGCTATATATCCTAGCCTAAGGCAACCTAACATGTTGAATGTAATATTTTACAGCATTCCTGGCGTGTCGGCCCGTACTTCTCGGTGAGAACATCATATACGTCTATAACGTAATATATCCTAGCCCAAAGCAACCTAACATGTCGAATGTAGTATTTTACAACATTCCTGGCGGGCCGGCCCCTACTTCTCGGTGGGAGAATTATATAAGTCAATAACGTTATATATCCTATCCTAAGGCAACTTAACATGTCGAATGTTATATTTTACAACATTCCTGGTGCGTCGGCCCCTACTTCTCGGTGGGAACATTATATAAGTCAATAACGTTATATATCCTAACCTAAGGCAACCAAACATCTCTACCGTAATATTTTACAATATTCCTGGCGCGTCGGCACCTCCTACTCGGTGGGAACAATATATACGTCTATAACGTCATATATCCTCTCCTAAGGCTACCTAACATGTCGAGCGTAATGTTTTACAACATTCCTGGCGTGTCGGCCAGTAATTCTCGGTGGGAATATCATATACGTCTATAACGATATGTATCCTAACCTAAGGCAACCTAACATATCGGATGTAATATTTTACTACATTCCTGGCGCGCCGGCCCCTACTTCTCTGTGGAACATTATATACGTCTATATCGCTATATATCCTAGCCTAAGGCAACCTAACATGTCGAGCGTAATATTTTACAACATTCCTGGCTCGTCGGCTCCTACTTCTCGGTGGGAACATTATATACGTCCATAACGCTATATATCCTAGCCTGAGGCAACTTAACATGTCGAATGTAATATTTTACAACATTCCTGGTGCGTCGGCCCCAACTTCTCGGAGGGAACATTATATAAGTCAATAACGTTATATATCCTAACCTAAGGGAACCTAACATATCGGATGTAATATTTTACTACATTCCTGGCACGTCAGCCCCTACTTCTCGGTGGGATCACTACATACGTCTATAACGCTATATATCCTAGCATAAGGCAACCTAACATGTGGAATGTGATATTTTACAACATTCCTGGTGCGTCGGCCCCTACTTCTCGGTGGGAACATTATATAATTCAATAACGTTATATATCCTAACCGAAGGCAACCAAACATCTCTACCGTAATATTTTACAACATTCCTGGCGCGTCGGCACCTCCTTCTCGGTGGGAACAATATATACGTCTATAACGTCATATATCCTCTCCTAAGGCTACCTAACATGTCGCATGTAATATTTTACATCATTCCTGGCGCGTCGGCCCCTACTTCTCGGTGGGAGAATTATATAAGTCAATAACGTTATATATCCTAACCTAAGGCAACCTAACATGTCGAGCGTAATATTTTACAACATTCCTGGCTCGTCGGCCCCTACTTCTGGGTGGGAACATTACATACGTCTATAACTCTATATATCCTAGCCTAAGGCAACTTAACATGTCGAATGTAAAATTTTACAACATTCCTGTCTCCTCGGCCCCTACATCTCGGTGGGAACAATATATACGTCTATAACGTTATATATCCTAACCTAAGGCAACCTAACATGTCGAATGTAATAATGTACTAAATTCCCGGCTCGTCGGCCCCCACTTCTCGGTGGGATCACTCCATACGTCTATAACGCTATATATCCTAGCATAAGGCAACCTAACATGTGGAATGTAATATTTTACAACATTCCTGGCGCGTCGGCACCTACTTCTCGGTGGGAACATTATATACGTCTATAACGCTATATATCCTATCCTAAGGCAACCTAACGTGTCGAATGTAATATTTTACGACATTCCCGGCACTTCGACCCCTACTTCTCGGTGGGAACGTTATATACGTCTATAACGCTATATATCCTAGCTTAAGGCACCCTAACATGTCGAACGTAGTATTTTACAACTTTCCCGGCACTTCGGCAACTACTTCTCGGTGGGAACAGTATATACGTCTATAACGCTATATATCCTAGCCTAAGGCAACCTAACATGTCGAACGTAATATTTTGCAACATTCCCGGCACTTAGGCCCCTACATTTCGGTGGGAACATTATACACGTCTATAACACTATATATCCTAGCTTAAGGCAACCTAACATGTCGAATGTAATATTTTACAACATTCCCGGCACTTAGGCCCCTACATTTCGGTGGGAACATTATATACGTCTATAACACTATATATCCTAGCTTAAGGCAACCTAACATGTCGAATGTAATATTTTACCCCATTCCTGGCGCGTCGGAAACTTCTTCTCGGTGGGAACAGTATATACGTCTATAACGCTATATATCCTTTTTTTTTGTCGCAGGGAAATCCTCATGGATACCGTGGATTTTTGGGAAATCCGCGGTTATGTCGGACTCTTACCGACTAAAACCCTGCGGTGGTCTTCCTACACTTGTAGCGGGTAGCCGGGAACTCTTTCGAACGCATCCAGCATCCGGCCTCGTGTCTGAGTTCGTTGAACTCTCTGCACACAGCTCGTTCTCGAGTTCATTATTTAAACAGGCAGCGACCGCAACCACCGAGGTCGCTGCCCTCTCCTCGGTCGAGCGCGTGCCGGAGAGACGTGACCCAAATCCTGTCTATCCGGCGCTCGGCGGCTCTTTCTCTTTTTCTAATTTAATTTTTCTGCCTCCTTCCTTCTACGTCGTTTACCTCTTCTCCTGCTTGCGGCATTTCGAGATGGACGGCAGCGGCGAAGCTCCACTCCCCGGTGGGTACTTTGAAGCGACACTCGAGCCGTGATGGACGAGAGTCCCCTACCTTGGAGTGGAACGTGGCAAACGTCTACGACGCCGACCACATAAGACTCGTCGAGCAGAGAGCGTGCTGTCCCTTTCGCGCTCGGCGGCTTCCGTCGCAGCCATTACTTTGTCGCAAAAGAAGGTAACGGCTCGCCAATATCTCTCCCCTTCCAGCATCTTCGGCAGGATGCTGGTCGGCGAGAGATCCGGTCCGATCTCTGCCACGAGAGCGTGGCGCAGCGTTTGCCATGCCGGACAGAGTTCCAGCGTGTGCTGCGCAGAGTCGTCTCCGTCTCCGCAATGGTGACATTCAGCCGTGGCTTCTTTTCCGATCTTGCACAGGTACTGACCGAAGCAACCGTGTCCAGTCAGCATCTGCGTCACTCTGAAGTTGAGCTGCCCTCTCCTGTTTTCTACCCATTTTTCCAAGATGGGTAGAATCGCTCCGACGATCCTGTGATTGGTCGCAGGTGCGAGTTTCTCCTTCCATTTAGAGAAAGTGAAGCGTCTCGCTTCTCTTCTAATCTCGTCCTTCGTCGGAGCGGGTGCACCTTCTTCTTGTACCTGGCGCATTGTACGAAGGGTTTCGTACACTATCAGATCTTCCTGCGCCAGGTATTCCAGTGGTGCGAGACCCGCCAGCATTGTTGCCGCATCGTAAGAAATCGTGCGATATCATCTTACGATCCGAATGGCTATTCTTCGCCACGCGCTTCGCAGCAGCTGCAGCTTTCTGCCTCCTTTGTTCAGCGCGTCGCTCCATACCGGGGATCCGTAAAGCGCGATGCTCCTTATCACCCCGGCATAAAGTTTCCTTACTTTCTCGTCCGGTCCGTGCAGATTCGGCATGATACGGCTTAGGTAATTCGCCGCAGCATCCAGTCGAACGGCCTGACGAGCGAAGTGGAGACCAAAGATCCATTTATCATCAAGGAGCAGTCCAAGATACTTCATCTCGCTCCCCACTGTAACTTTGGCTGGTCCGATGTTGACCACTTCGTTTCCTCCTAGCGGGTCTCTTCTTCGTCCCTTGAAGCACAGGATTTCAGATTTCTCCGGTGCCATCTGGAGCCCCATCTTCTTGATGGCATTAGCCACGACCGCAACTGCCATTTCGGCCCGGCAAATTGCGCGTTGCCGGCACGTGTCGACTGTCAACACCATCGTGTCATCCGCGTAGCATGTGAGATGCACGCCGGACGGCATTGGCAGCTTCAGGACCGCGTCGTACCCGAGATTCCAGAGAAGCGGTCCGAGGACCGATCCCTGGGGAACGCCGCGATCAATCTTCTTCTTCTCGATTCCGTGCCGGCTATCGTAGAGAATCGCGCGGTCGCTCAGGTAATTTTCCACGACCCTTCGCAGGTATCGGGGAAACCCGTGCTTTTCAAGCGCTCTACGTATCGTACTCCATTCGAGGGAGTTGAACGCATTCTTAATATCTAAAGATATCGCGATTACGACTCTCCCGGCGGCAATCGCGTTTTCGGCGAAACTTTTCACTTGTCGAATCGCGTCAATCGTCGATCGCCCTTCTCGGAAACCGAACTGGTTCTCGGCTAAGTTCGGCCCGGTTCGCGACAGGTGCTCGACGAGGCGGTTGTGGATTATTCTTTCAAATAATTTTCCGATTTCGTCGAGCAAAACTATCGGCCTGTACGCGGCCGGTGAATCCTCCGGTTTTCCCGGCT
The DNA here is from genome assembly GCA_963969225.1 of Xylocopa violacea. NCBI lineage: Eukaryota > Metazoa > Arthropoda > Insecta > Hymenoptera > Apidae > Xylocopa > Xylocopa violacea. The sequence goes on from CAXAJV010000835.1 coordinate 5,054,768, forward strand.
TTCGGAGCAACACTAATCTGCCAGTTTTCCATTTTGCTGGCAACGTGCCCGTCTTCAAGCATGCTGTAAATAACTTCCGCAATCTTAAATTCAGGACACTGAGTGCCATCAACAAGGCACGGCCGGGAATTCCATCCGGTCCGGGCGCGGTGTTCTTCTTTGTCATGCGCTTTATGGCGCGAGCCATTTCCTCCTCGCTGACGTCGTTGTCCTGCGACCAGATGATCGGGTCGATGTGTTCTGAAATTTGCGAGTTGCTCGCCGAAGCAGATTCTCCCGGTGGGAAGAGCGCGTCAACGACTCGCCTCAAGAAAGGCGTCTCCGTCGTCTCCGTTAACGGGGGCGCCCACGGTCGTAATTTATTCTTTACTATCTTGTACGGCCGCCCCCACGGATCCTCACGCAGCGTTTCCAGCAGCCCGTTCCATGCTCGTGCCTTTGACGCTTTTATGGCGGCTTGCAGCTCTATTTTCTTCTCCTTGTAAACTTCATAAAGTTCCGCCTTCCTTTCCGGATCGGGATCCCTTCGTTTCCGGTATCTCGTGTACTGTCTCCGCGCGGTCGTGCTCTCCGCACGGAGATGAGCGATCTCATTGCTCCACCAGTACAAAGGTTTACGCGGAGGATTTGACTTTATTTTCGGCATGCTTGCATTGCATACCGAGGTCAACGTCCTTGTAAACCATTCGGCTTCTCGCTCGACTACGGCCGTTTCGGTCGCCTCGCTCGGCCAGGTAGCGACGAGGGTAGCCGCCATAAACATATCCTCGTCCAACTTTCGCAACGACCATTTATTTTGTTTTCCAGTCGTAGTTTTTCTTCTTTGCATGGTTGACACGTCGATCCTTATGTAGAGATGATCAGATAATGTTTCGGTCGTGTCAACTTTCCAGCCGGTGACTCTTCGGGATGCTGCGTCGTTCGCGAACGAGAGGTTGACCGTGCTCTCGCCCTGCTGACGTACGCACGTACTGGCAGATCCTTGATTCAGCAGCCTGAGATTCGCGGATGCTGCCCAGTCCATCGTCGAGTGTCCGCGCTGGTTCGTTCTGGAGGAGTGCCACATAGTTGCGTGAGCATTAAAATCTCCCAGAACGAATGTTGGACGGGGGGCGTGGCTTCGCACTACCCCCTCCACTTCATCTAAGAGCCGGTCGTAATCTTCCAGTGACCAGCTCGGCGGAGCGTATATTCCGATGACGACGCAGTCCGACCACGATACGGCTACGTAACCACGCCCTTGCGCGATGAGCGTGATCGGACGGATGCGTGTCGCCGTCGTCTGAATAATTGCCACTGTCTTCTCTTTGTTTGCTATCCACGACGGCTTGTCGTGGATAGAATACGGCTCCGCTGCAACGACTAATTCGACTACGCCGCTGTGTAAGCTTTCGAGCATCAAATCTTGTGCTCTCGCGGCGTGATTCAAATTAGCTTGCAGTATTTGTGATTTCGCGTTGAGTATTACGCGATTTCCATTTTCTCCTCGTGGCTAATGGACGCCTTCGGAGATTCACGCGCTTTCTCCACTGCAGGTATAGATTTGGCTGCTGTTGCGGCCTCTTCCTTCTTCTGTGCAGGTACACCTGTCGATTTCGCGCCGGATTTAGCGGCGGTCGCTCTCTCTTTCGTCGCCGGCGGCGAAGCAGAGCAGGCCTTACTACCTGCTCTATGTCCGTGCGGGCGGCCCGCCGATTTGCAAACCGGGCACGTCGGCGACTTCTCTTTGCAATTTGTCGCACGATGTCCCTTTTCGCCGCACCTGTAGCAGGCTTCGGTGCGGTCCACGTTCGCTGTGCATTTAGCGATCACGTGGCCGATCGCCCAGCATTTGAAGCAGATTAACTGCCTTTCCTCTATATGTTCGACTCGGACAGACGACTTTTACGTCATAGGTAGTGCAGCCGCCTTGCGCGGCGACTGCCTCGACGATTTCGTCGACCGTTAGAGAGTCTTCCATTCGGAAAACTCTCAAGGCCGCCCGTTTGCATGGGCGCGTGACTTTCACGCCGCACGTCGTCGCGAATAATTGGCTCAGTCTTAGCGCGAGCTTATCCGCTTTTTCCTCCTTACCGTCGCAGCTTATTTCCAAAATAAGTGCGCCGGTTAGCGCCTTTCTGGGCCTTACTTCTTCTATACCCAGTTCTGACAACTTTATATGCTGCCGAGCTGTCGTCATCAGCTCGGCGTAAGTCATACGGCTATCCCTACCTATCGTAATGACGATAGCGGCCGTGCGCGGGTTTTTCGCCAGTTTCGGCTTCTCCTTTGGCACCGGCTTCGCAGTTACTACCTGCGACGGTGCCTTTTTTCCTGCGCTCGAGAGTTTGCTTGCCGCGGTCACTGTCTTTTTCTTTATTTTTCTACCGAGGACTTTCGTCCACGGCGTTTCCATCTTATTCGCACTCGGCACAGCAGTTGTGGTTGCTGCAGGAGATTTCTTAACATTCTCCTTACGCACCTGCTCTTTTTGTATTTCTTCCATCCTCTTCTGGACGGGAGACTTCTTTTTTTCTTCCGCTTTCGCGCCTTTCTTCACCGGTGGAGGGGGCACCGCCTCTCTCTCTCCACCGGACTTTTCCTTCTTCATCGGTTCGGCGTTTCTTTCCGCTTTCGCAGGTTCCTCGCGTCGCGCCGAGTTTCTTGCCGCCGATCGCGGACGCTCCTCCTTGGGAGCGAAGCGTTTCTCCGCCTTCTCCCAAAAGCTCGAGAGTCTTTCATTTATGATTGCCCCGATCTGCTGCATCAGCAGAACGAGACCGCCATCGGAGATGCTGGTAGCTTCCGTCGTCGGTGCGAGCGATTGTCGTCGCGATTTCCCCTCGCTGCGCTTGGCGATTTCCATGCGTTCAATCGCCGGTGGTAATTGGCTGCTTTCCCTGTTTTCCAGGGCGGTCAGCCTCTCCTTTAGAATGGCGTTCTCCTTCTCTAACTTTTCGGCCTTCGCTTTAATAAGGCCAAATTCGGGATCCTCTGCGGATCCTGCGATGGCGCGGCTGGAGCGCAGTCCGGCTTCCGTCGTAGCCGCTCGCAGGATCCTTACGCTTACTCGCATCGTTCTTTTTATTGAACCTTTGAGCTGCGATGACTTCGCAGCTGCGTACTCAATCTTCGAACGCTATATATCCTAGCCTAAGGCAACCTAACATGTCGAATGTAATATTTTACAACATTCCTGGCGCGTCGGCCCCTACTTCTCGGTAGGAACATTATATACGTCTATAACGATACATATCCTAGCCTAAGGCAACCTAACATGTGGAATGTAATATTTTAATACATTCCTGGCACGTCGGCCCCTACTTCTCGGCGGGCACATTATATACGTCTATAACGTTGTATATCCCAACCTAAGCCAATCCTAACATGTCGATTGTAATATTTTAGAACATTCCTGGCGCGTCGGCACCTATTTCTCGGTGGGAACATTATATACGTCTATAACGCTATATATCCTAGCCTACGGCAACCTAACATGTCGAGCGTAATATTTTACAACATTCCTGTCTCGTCGGCTCCTACTTTTCTTTGGGAGCATTATATACGCCTATAACGTTATGTATCCTATCCTAAGCCAACCTAACATGTCTGCCGTAATATTTTACAACATTCCTGGCATGCAAGTCCCTACTTCTCCGTGGTAACATTATATACGTCTATAACGCTATATATCCTAGCCTAAGGCAACCTAACATTTCGAATGTAATATTTTACAACATTCCTGGCTCCTCGGACCCTACTTCTCGGTGGGAACATTATATACGTCTATAACGCTATATATCCTGGGCTAAGGCAACCTAATATCTCGGATGTAATATTTGACAACATTCCTGGCGTGTCGGCCCGTACTTCTCGGTGGGAATATCATATACGTCTATAACGTTATATATCCTAGCCTAGGGCAATCCTAACATGTCGAGTGTAATATTTTACAACATTCCCGGCACTTGGGCAACTACTTCTCGGTGGGAACGTTATACATGTCTATAACGCTGTATATCCTAGCTTAAGGCAGCCTAACATGTCGAATGTAATATTTTACAACATTCCTGGCGCGTCGGCAACTACTTCTCGATGGGAACAGTAGATACGTCTATAACGTTATATATCCTAACCTAAGGGAACCTAACACCTCGGATGTAATATTTGACAACATTGATGGCGTGTCGGCCCCTATTTCCCGGTGGGAACATTATATACGTCTATAACGCTATATATCCTAGCCTAAGGCAACCTAACATGTCGAGTGTAATATTTTACAACATTCCTGGCACGTCGGCAACTTCTTCTCGGTGGGAACAGTATATACGTCTATAACGCTATATATCCTAGCCTAAGGCAACCTAACCTGTCGAGCGTAATACTTTACAACATTCCCGGCACTTCGGCAACTACTTCTCGGTGGGAACGTTATATACGTCTATAACTCTATATATCCTAGCTTAAGGCAACGTAAAATGTCGAATGTAATATTTTACAACATTCCTGGCGCGTCGGCCCCAACTTCTCGGTGGGAACAGTATATACGTCTATAACGTTATATATCCTAGCCTAGGGCAATCCTAACATGTCGAGTGTAATATTTTACAACATTCCCGGCACTTGGGCAACTACTTCTCGGTGGGAACGTTATACATGTCTATAACGCTGTATATCCTAGCTTAAGGCAGCCTAACATGTCGAATGTAATATTTTACAACATTCCTGGCGCGTCGGCAACTACTTCTCGATGGGAACAGTAGATACGTCTATAACGTTATATATCCTAACCTAAGGGAACCTAACACCTCGGATGTAATATTTGACAACATTGATGGCGTGTCGGCCCCTATTACCCGGTGGGAACATTATATACGTCTATAACGCTATATATCCTAGCCTAAGGCAACCTAACATGTCGAGTGTAATATTTTACAACATTCCTGGCACGTCGGCAACTTCTTCTCGGTGGGAACAGTATATACGTCTATAACGCTATATATCCTAGCCTAAGGCAACCTAACCTGTCGAGCGTAATACTTTACAACATTCCCGGCACTTCGGCAACTACTTCTCGGTGGGAACGTTATATACGTCTATAACTCTATATATCCTAGCTTAAGGCAACGTAACATGTCGAATGTAATATTTTACAACATTCCTGGCGCGTCGGCCCCAACTTCTCGGTGGGAACAGTATATACGTCTATAACGTTATATATCCTAGCCTAAGGCAACCTAACATGTCGAATATAATATTTTACAACATTCCTGGCGTGTCGGCCCCTACGTCTCTGTGTGGAACATCATATACATCTATAACGTTATATATCGTAACCTAAGGCAACCTAACCTCTCTACCGTATTATTATACATAATTCCTGGCATGTCGGTCCCTACTTCTCGTTGGGAGCATTATATACGTCTATAACGTTATATATCCTAACCTAAGGCTACCTAACCTCTCTACCGTAATATTTTACAACATTCCTGGAATGTCGGTCCCTACTTCTCGGTTGGAACATTATATACGTCTATAACGTTATATGTCCTATCCTAAGGCAACCTAACATGTTTACCGTAATATTTTACACCATTCCTGGCATGCAAGTCCCTACTTCTCCGTGGTAACATTATATACGTCTATAACGTTATATATCCTAGCCTAAGGCAACCTAACAGCTCGCATGTAATATTTTACTACATACCTGGAACGTCGGCCCCTACTTCCCGGTGGGAACATTATATACGTCTATAACGCTATATATCCTAGCCTAAGGCAACCTAACATGTCGAATGTAATATTTGATTACATTCTGTTCGTGTCGGCCCGTACTTCTCAGCGGGAACATTATATACGTGTATAACGTTATATATCCTAGCCTAAGGGAACCTAACATCTCGGATGTAATATTTAACTACATTCCTGGCACGTCGGCCCATACGTCTCGGTGGGAACATTATATAAGTCAATAACGTTATATGTCGTAACATAAGGCATCCTAACATCTCGGATGTAATATTTAACTACATACCTGGCACGTCGGCACCTACTTCTCGGTGGGAAAATTATATACGTCTATAACGCTATATATCCTGGGCTAAAGCAACCTAACATCTCGGATGTAATATTTGACAACATTCCTGGCGTGTCGGCCCGTACTTCTCGGTGGGAGTATCATATACGTCTCTAACGTTATATATTCTAGCCTAGGGCAATCCTAACATGTCGAGTGTAATATTTTACAACATTCCCGGCACTTCGGCAACTACTTCTCGGTGGGAACGTTATATACGTCTATAACGCTATATATCCTTGCTTAAGGCAACGTAACATGTCGAATGTAATATTTTACAACATTCCTGGCGCGTCGGCTCCAACTTCTCGGTGGTAACATTATATACGTCTATAACGCTATATATCCTAGCCTAAGGCAACCTAACATTTCGAATGTAATATTTTACAACATTCCTGGCTCCTCGGACCCTACTTCTCGGTGGGAACATTATATACGTCTATAACGTTGTATATCCCAACCTAAGCCAATCCTAACACGTCGATTGTAATATTTTAGAACATTCCTGGCGCGTCGGCACCTATTTCTCGGTGGGAACATTATATACGTCTATAACGCTATATATCCTAGCCTACGGCAACCTAACATGTCGAGCGTAATATTTTACAACATTCCTGTCACGTCGGCTCCTACTTTTCTTTGGGAGCATTATATACGCCTATAACGTTATGTATCCTATCCTAAGCCAACCTAACATGTCTGCCGTAATATTTTACAACATTCCTGGCATGCAAGTCCCTACTTCTCCGTGGTAACATTATATACGTCTATAACGCTATATATCCTAGCCTAAGGCAACCTAACATTTCGAATGTAATATTTTACAACATTCCCGGCACTTGGGCAACTACTTCTCGGTGGGAACGTTATACATGTCTATAACGCTGTATATCCTAGCTTAAGGCAGCCTAACATGTCGAATGTAATATTTTACAACATTCCTGGCGCGTCGGCAACTACTTCTCGATGGGAACAGTAGATACGTCTATAACGTTATATATCCTAACCTAAGGGAACCTAACACCTCGGATGTAATATTTGACAACATTGATGGCGTGTCGGCCCCTATTTCCCGGTGGGAACATTATATACGTCTATAACGCTATATATCCTAGCCTAAGGCAACCTAACATGTCGAGTGTAATATTTTACAACATTCCTGGCACGTCGGCAACTTCTTCTCGGTGGGAACAGTATATACGTCTATAACGCTATATATCCTAGCCTAAGGCAACCTAACCTGTCGAGCGTAATACTTTACAACATTCCCGGCACTTCGGCAACTACTTCTCGGTGGGAACGTTATATACGTCTATAACTCTATATATCCTAGCTTAAGGCAACGTAACATGTCGAATGTAATATTTTACAACATTCCTGGCGCGTCGGCCCCAACTTCTCGGTGGGAACAGTATATACGTCTATAACGTTATATATCCTAGCCTAAGGCAACCCAACATGTCGAATATAATATTTTACAACATTCCTGGCGTGTCGGCCCCTACGTCTCTGTGTGGAACATCATATACGTCTATAACGTTATATATCGTAACCTAAGGCAACCTAACATCTCTACCGTATTATTATACATAATTCCTGGCATGTCGGTCCCTACTTCTCGTTGGGAGCATTATATACGTCTATAACGTTATATATCCTAACCTAAGGCTACCTAACCTCTCTACCGTAATATTTTACAACATTCCTGGAATGTCGGCCCCTACTTCCCGGTGGGAACATTATATACGTCTATAACGCTATATATCCTAGCCTAAGGCAACCTAACATGTCGAATGTAATATTTGATTACATTCTGTTCGTGTCGGCCCGTACTTCTCAGCGGGAACATTATATACGTGTATAACGTTATATATCCTAGCCTAAGGGAACCTAACATCTCGGATGTAATATTTAACTACATTCCTGGCACGTCGGCCCATACGTCTCGGTGGGAACATTATATAAGTCAATAACGTTATATGTCGTAACATAAGGCATTCTAACATCTCGGATGTAATATTTAACTACATACCTGGCACGTCGGCCCCTACTTCTCGGTGGGAAAATTATATACGTCTATAACGCTATATATCCTGGGCTAAGGCAACCTAACATCTCGGATGTAATATTTGACAACATTCCTGGCGTGTCGGCCCGTACTTCTCGGTGGGAGTATCATATACGTCTCTAACGTTATATATTCTAGCCTAGGGCAATCCTAACATGTCGAGTGTAATATTTTACAACATTCCCGGCACTTCGGCAACTACTTCTCGGTGGGAACGTTATATACGTCTATAACGCTATATATCCTTGCTTAAGGCAACGTAACATGTCGAATGTAATATTTTACAACATTCCTGGCGCGTCGGCCCCAACTTCTCGGTGGTAACATTATATACGTCTATAACGCTATATATCCTAGCCTAAGGCAACCTAACATTTCGAATGTAATATTTTACAACATTCCTGGCTCCTCGGACCCTACTTCTTGGTGGGAACATTATATACGTCTATAACGCTATATATCCTGGGCTAAGGCAACCTAATATCTCGGATGTAATATTTGACAACATTCCTGGCGTGTCGGCCCGTACTTCTCGGTGGGAATATCATATACGTCTATAACGTTATATATCCTAGCCTAGGGCAATCCTAACATGTCGAGTGTAATATTTTACAACATTCCCGGCACTTGGGCAACTACTTCTCGGTGGGAACGTTATACATGTCTATAACGCTGTATATCCTAGCTTAAGGCAGCCTAACATGTCGAATGTAATATTTTACAACATTCCTGGCGCGTCGGCAACTACTTCTAGATGGGAACAGTAGATACGTCTATAACGTTATATATCCTAACCTAAGGGAACCTAACACCTCGGATGTAATATTTGACAACATTGATGGCGTGTCGGCCCGTACTTCTCGGTGGGAACAGTATATACGTCTATAACGCTATATATCCTAGCCTAAGGCAACCTAACCTGTCGAGCGTAATACTTTACAACATTCCCGGCACTTCGGCAACTACTTCTCGGTGGGAACGTTATATACGTCTATAACTCTATATATCCTAGCTTAAGGCAACGTAACATGTCGAATGTAATATTTTACAACATTCCTGGCGCGTCGGCCCCAACTTCTCGTTGGGAGCATTATATACGTCTATAACGTTATATATCCTAACCTAAGGCAACCTAACCTCTCTACCGTAATATTTTACAACATTCCTGGAATGTCTGTCCCTACTTCTCGGTGGGAACATTATATACGTCTATTACGTTATATATCATAACCTAAGGCAACCTAACATCTCGAATATAGTATTTTACAACATTCCAGGCGGGACGGAACCTACTTCTCGGTGGGAACAATATATACGTCTATATAGTACTACAACATAACCTATCCCATCTTGCCCCTCGGTGATAATGTTTTACAGAATCCCGGTCGTGTCGGCCCCTACTTCTCGGTGGGATTATTATATACGTCTATAACGCTATATATCCTAGCCTAAGGCAACCTAACATGTCGAATGTAATATTTTACAACATTCCTGGCGCTTCGGCCCCTACCTCTCGGTGGGAACATTATATACGTCTATATAGCTATATATCCTAGCTTAAGGCAACCTAACGTGTCGAGAGTAATATTTTACACCATTCCTGGCATGCAAGTCCCTACTTCTCCGTGGTAACATTATATACGTCTATAACGTTATATATCCTAGCCTAAGGCAACCTAACATCTCGCATGTAATATTTTACTACATACCTGGAACGTCGGCCCCTACTTCCCGGTGGGAACATTATATACGTGTATAACGTTATATATCCTAGCCTACGGCAACCTAACATGTCGAGCGTAATATTTTACAACATTCCTGTCACGTCGGCTCCTACTTTTCTTTGGGAGCATTATATACGCCTATAACGTTATGTATCCTATCCTAAGCCAACCTAACATGTCTGCCGTAATATTTTACAACATTCCTGGCATGCAAGTCCCTACTTCTCCGTGGTAACATTATATACGTCTATAACGCTATATATCCTAGCCTAAGGCAACCTAACATTTCGAATGTAATATTTTACAACATTCCCGGCACTTGGGCAACTACTTCTCGGTGGGAACGTTATACATGACTATAACGCTGTATATCCTAGCTTAAGGCAGCCTAACATGTCGAATGTAATATTTTACAACATTCCTGGCGCGTCGGCAACTACTTCTCGATGGGAACAGTAGATACGTCTATAACGTTATATATCCTAACCTAAGGGAACCTAACACCTCGGATGTAATATTTGACAACATTGATGGCGTGTCGGCCCCTATTTCCCGGTGGGAACATTATATACGTCTATAACGCTATATATCCTAGCCTAAGGCAACCTAACATGTCGAGTGTAATATTTTACAACATTCCCGGCACTTCGGCAACTACTTCTCGGTGGGAACGTTATATACGTCTATAACGCTATATATCCTTGCTTAAGGCAACGTAACATGTCGAATGTAATATTTTACAACATTCCTGGCGCGTCGGCCCCAACTTCTCGGTGGTAACATTATATACGTTTATAACGCTATATATCCTAGCCTAAGGCAACCTAACATTTCGAATGTAATATTTTACAACATTCCTGGCTCCTCGGACCCTACTTCTTGGTGGGAACATTATATACGTCTATAACGCTATATATCCTGGGCTAAGGCAACCTAATATCTCGGATGTAATATTTGACAACATTCCTGGCGTGTCGGCCCGTACTTCTCGGTGGGAATATCATATACGTCTATAACGTTATATATCCTAGCCTAGGGCAATCCTAACATGTCGAGTGTAATATTTTACAACATTCCCGGCACTTGGGCAACTACTTCTCGGTGGGAACGTTATACATGTCTATAACGCTGTATATCCTAGCTTAAGGCAGCCTAACATGTCGAATGTAATATTTTACAACATTCCTGGCGCGTCGGCAACTACTTCTCGATGGGAACAGTAGATACGTCTATAACGTTATATATCCTAACCTAAGGGAACCTAACACCTCGGATGTAATATTTGACAACATTGATGGCGTGTCGGCCCGTACTTCTCGGTGGGAACAGTATATACGTCTATAACGCTATATATCCTAGCCTAAGGCAACCTAACCTGTCGAGCGTAATACTTTACAACATTCCCGGCACTTCGGCAACTACTTCTCGGTGGGAACGTTATATACGTCTATAACTCTATATATCCTAGCTTAAGGCAACGTAACATGTCGAATGTAATATTTTACAACATTCCTGGCGCGTCGGCCCCAACTTCTCGTTGGGAGCATTATATACGTCTATAACGTTATATATCCTAACCTAAGGCAACCTAACCTCTCTACCGTAATATTTTACAACATTCCTGGAATGTCTGTCCCTACTTCTCGGTGGGAACATTATATACGTCTATTACGTTATATATCATAACCTAAGGAAACCTAACATCTCGAATATAGTATTTTACAACATTCCAGGCGGGACGGAACCTACTTCTCGGTGGGAACAATATATACGTCTATATAGTACTACAACATAACCTATCCCATCTTGCCCCTCGGTGATAATGTTTTACAGAATCCCGGTCGTGTCGGCCCGTACTTCTCGGTGGGGACATTATATACGTCTATTACGTTGTATATATTACCATAAGGCAACCTAACAACTCGAATGTAGTATTTTACAACATTGCGGGTCGGCCCCTACTTCTCGGTGGGGACATTATATCCGTCTATAACGTTGTATATATTACCATAAGGCAACCTGACATCTCGAATGTAGTATTTTACAACATACCAGGCGGGTCGGCCCCTACTTCTCGGTGGGAACATTATATACGTCTATGTCGTAATATAACCTAACCTAACCCATTTTGGCCCTCAGTGATAATGTGTTACAGAATCCCGGTCGTGTCGGTCCGTACTTCACGATGTGGACATTATGTACGTCTATAACGTTATATATCCTAACATAAGGCAATTTAACATCTCGGATGTACTATTTTTCAACATTCCTGGCGGGTCGGCCCCTACTTCTCGGTGGGAACATTATATACGTCTATAACGTTGTATATCCTAACCTAAGGCAACCTAACATGTCGAGCGTAAAATTTTACAACATTCCTGGCGTGTCGGCTAGTGCTTCTCGGTGGGAATATAATATACGTCTATAACGTTATATATCCTCACCTACGGCAACTTAACATGTCGAGCGTAATATTTTACAACATTCCTGGCACGTCGGCCCCTACTTCTCGGTGGGATCATTATATACGTCTATAACGCTATATATCCTAGCCTAAGGCAACCTAACATGTCGAATGTAATATTTTACAACATTCCTGGCGCTTCGGCCCCTACCTCTCGGTGGGAACATTATATACGTCTATATAGCTATATATCCTAACTTAAGGCAACCTAACGTGTCGAGAGTAATATTTTACACCATTCCTGGCATGCAAGTCCCTACTTCTCCGTGGTAACATTATATACGTCTATAACGTTATATATCCTAGCCTAAGGCAACCTAACATCTCGCATGTAATATTTTACTACATACCTGGAACGTCGGCCCCTACTTCCCGGTGGGAACATTATATACGTGTATAACGTTATATATCCTAGCCTAAGGGAACCTAACATCTCGGATGTAATATTTGACAACATTCCTGGCGTGTCGGCACGTACATCTCGGTGGGAATATCATATACGTCTAGAACGTTATATATTATAGCCTAAGGCAATAGTAACATGTCGAATGTAATATTGTACATCATTCCTGGCACGTCGGCCCCTACTTCTCGATGGGAACATTATATACGTCTATAACGCTATATATCCTGGGCTAAGGCAACCTAACATCTCGGATGTAATATTTGACAACATTCCTGGCGTGTCGGCCCGTATTTCTCGGTGGGAATATCATTTACGTCTATAACGTTATATATCCTAGCCTAGGGCAATCCTAACATGTCGAGTGTAATATTTTACAACATTCCCGGCACTTCGGCAACTACTTCTCGGTGGGAACGTTATATACGTCTATAACGCTATAGATCCTAGCTTAAGGCAACGTAACATGTCGAGTGTAATATTTTACAACATTCCCGGCACTTCGGCAACTACTTCTCGGTGGGAACGTTATATACGTCTATAACGCTATATATCCTATCCTAAGGGAACCTAACATCTATGATGTAATATTTGACAACATTCCTGACGTGTCGGCCCCCTACTTCTCGGTGGGAATATCATATACGTCTATAACGCTATATATCCTAGCCTAGGGCAATCCTAACATGTCGAATGTAATATTTTACAACATTCCTCACGTGCCGGCCCCAATTTCTCGGTGGGAACATTATATACGTCTATAACGCTATATATCCTAGCCTAAGGCAACCTAACATGTCGAATGTAATATTTTACAACATTCCTGGCGCGTCGGCAACTTCTTCTCGGTGGGAACAGTATATACGTCTATAGCGCTATATATCCTAGCCTAAGGCAATCCTAACATGTCGAATGTAATATTTTACAACATTCCTGGCGCGTCGGCCCCTACTTCTCGGTAGGAACATTATATACGTCTATAACGTTACATATCCTTGCCTAAGGCAACCTAACATGTCGAACGTAATATTTTACAACATTCCCGGCACTTCGGCCCCTACTTCTCGGTGGGAACATTATATATGTCTATAACGTTATATATCCTAACCTAAGGGAACCTAACACATCGGATGTAATATTTGACAACATTGCTGGCGTGTCGGCCCCTATTTCCCGGTGGGAACATTATATACGTCTATAACGCTATATATCCTAGCCTAAGGCAACCTAACATGTCGAATGTAATATTTTAATACATTACTGGCACGTCGGCCCCAATTTCTCGGTGGGAACATTATATACGTCTATAACGCTATATATCCTAGCCTAAGGCAGCCTACCATGTCGAATGTAATATTTTACAACATTCCTGGCGCGTCGGCAACTACTTCTCGATGGGAACAGTATATACGTCTATAAAGCTATATATCCTAGCCTAAGGCAACCTAACCTGTCGAGCGTAATACTTTAAAACATTCCTGACACGTCGGACCCTACTTCTCGGTGGGAACATTATATACGTCTATAACGCTATATATCCTAACCTAAGGGAACCTAACACATCGGATGTAATATTTTACAACATTCCTGGCGTGTCGGCCCCTACTTCTTGGTGGGAACATTATATAAGTCAATAACGTTATATGTCCTAACATAAGGCAGCCTAACATCTCGGATGTAATATTTAACTACATACCTGGCACGTCGGCCCCTACTTCTCGGTGGGAAAATTATATACGTCTATAACGCTATATATCCTGGGCTAAGGCAACCTAACATCTCGGATGTAATATTTGACAACATTCCTGGCGTGTCGGCCCGTACTTCTAGGTGGGAGTATCATATACGTCTATAACGTTATATATCCTAACCTAGGGCAATCCTAACATGTCGAGTGTATTATTTTACAACATTCCCGGCACTTCGGCCACTACTTCCCGGTGGGAACGTTATGTACGTCTATAACGTTATATATCCTAACCTAAGGGAACCTAACACCTCGGATGTAATATTTGACAACATTCCTGGCGTGTCGGCCCGTACTTCTCGGTGGGAATTTCATATACGTCTATAGCGTTATATGTTATAGCCTAAGGCAATAGTAACATGTCGAATGTAATATTGTACATCATTCCTGGCACGTCGGCCCATACTTCTCGGTGGAAACATTATATAAGTCAATAAAGTTATATGTCCTAACATAAGGCAACCTAACATCTCGGATGTAATATTTAACTACATACCTGGCACGTCGGCCCCTACTTCTCGGTGGGAACATTATATACGTCTATAACGCTATATATCCTGGGCTAAGGCAACCTAACATCTCGGATGTCATATTTGACAACATTCCTGGCGTGCCGGCCCGTATTTCTCGGTGGGAATATCATTTACGTCTATAACGTTATATATCCTAGCCTAGGGCAATCCTAACATGTCGAGTGTAATATTTTACAACATTCCCGGCACTTCGGCCCCTACTTCTCGGTGGGAACATTATATATGTCTATAACGTTATATATCCTAACCTAAGGGAACCTAACACATCGGATGTAATATTTGACAACATTGCTGGCGTGTCGGCCCCTATTTCCCGGTGGGAACATTATATACGTCTATAACGCTATATATCCTAGCCTAAGGCAACCTAACATGTCGAACGTAATATTTTACAACATTCCCGGCACTTCGGCCCCTACTTCTCGGTGGGAACATTATATATGTCTATAACGTTATATATCCTAACCTAAGGGAACCTAACACATCGGATGTAATATTTGACAACATTGCTGGCGTGTCGGCCCCTATTTCCCGCTGGGAACATTCTATACGTCTATAACGCTATATATCCTAGCCTAAGGCAATCTAACATGTCGAATGTAATATTTTACAACATTCCTGGCGCGTCGGCCCCAACTTCTCGTTGGGAGCATTATATACGTCTATAACGTTATATATCCTAACCTAAGGCAACCTAACCTCTCTACCGTAATATTTTACAACATTCCTGGAATGTCTGTCCCTACTTCTCGGTGGGAACATTATATACGTCTATTACGTTATATATCATAACCTAAGGCAACCTAACATCTCGAATATAGTATTTTACAACATTCCAGGCGGGACGGAACCTACTTCTCGGTGGGAACAATATATACGTCTATATAGTACTACAACATAACCTAACCCATCTTGCCCCTCGGTGATAATGTTTTACAGAATCCCGGTCGTGTCGGCCCGTACTTCTCGGTGGGGACATTATATACGTCTATAACGTTGTATATCCTAACCTAAGGCAACCTAACATGTCGAGCGTAAAATTTTACAACATTCCTGGCGTGTCGGCTAGTGCTTCTCGGTGGGAATATAATATACGTCTATAACGTTATATATCCTCACCTAAGGCAACTTAACATGTCGAGCGTAATATTTTACAACATTCCTGGCACGTCGGCCCCTACTTCTCGGTGGGATCATTATATACGTCTATAACGCTATATATCCTAGCCTAAGGCAACCTAACATGTCGAATGTAATATTTTACAACATTCCTGGCGCTTCGGCCCCTACCTCTCGGTGGGAACATTATATACGTCTATATAGCTATATATCCTAGCTTAAGGCAACCTAACGTGTCGAGAGTAATATTTTACACCATTCCTGGCATGCAAGTCCCTACTTCTCCGTGGTAACATTATATACGTCTATAACGTTATATATCCTAGCCTAAGGCAACCTAACATCTCGCATGTAATATTTTACTACATACCTGGAACGTCGGCCCCTACTTCCCGGTGGGAACATTATATACGTCTATAACGCTATATATCCTAGCCTAAGGCAACCTAACATGTCGAATGTAATATTTGATTACATTCTGTTCGTGTCGGCCCGTACTTCTCGGTGGGAACATTATATACGTGTATAACGTTATATATCCTAGCCTAAGGGAACCTAACATCTCGGATGTAATATTTGACAACATTCCTGGCGTGTCGGCACGTACTTCTCGGTGGGAATATCATATACGTCTATAACGTTATATATTATAGCCTAAGGCAATAGTAACATGTCGAATGTAATATTGTACATCATTCCTGGCGCGTCGGCCCCTACTTCTTGGTGGGAACATTATATAAGTCAATAACGTTATATATCCTAACATAAGGCAACTTAACATCTCGGATGTAATATTTAACTACATTCCTGGCACGTCGGCCCATACGTCTCGGTGGGAATATTATATAAGTGAATAACGTTATATGTCGTAACACAAGGCATCCTAACATCTCGGATGTAATATTTAACTACATACCTAGCACGTCGGGCCCTACTTCTCGGTGGGAACATTATATACGTCTATAACGCTATATGTCCTATCCTAAGGCAACCTAACATGTCTACCGTAATATTTGACAACATTCCTGGCGTGTCGGCACGTACTTCTCGGTGGGAGTATCATATACGTCTATAACGTTATATATTCTAGCCTAGGGCAATCCTAACATGTCGAGTGTAATATTTTAGAACAATCCCGGCACTTCGGCAACTACTTCTCGGTGGGAACGTTATATACGTCTATAACGCTATATATCCTTGCTTAAGGCAACGTAACATGTCGAATGTAATATTTTACAACATTCCTGGCGCGTCGGCCCCAACTTCTCGGTGGGAACAGTATATACGTCTATAACGCTATATATCCTAGCCTAAGGCAACCTAACATGTCGAGCGTAATATTTTACAACATTCCTGACACGTCGGCCCCTACTTCTCGGTGGGAACAATATATACGTCTATAACGTTATATATCCTAACCTAAGGCAACCTAACATCTATGATGTAATATTTAACAACATTCCTGACGTATCGGCCCCCTACTTCTCGGTGGGAACATTATATACGTCTATAACGTTATATATCCTAACCTAAGGGATCATAACACCTCGGATGTAATATTTGACAACATTGCTGGCGTGTCGGCTCCTATTTCCCGGTGGGAACATTATATACGTCTATAACGCTATATATCCTAGCCTAAGGCAACCTAACATGTCGAATGTAATATTTTACAACATTCCTGGCGCATCGGTAACTACTTCTCGGTGGGAACAGTATATACGTCTATAACGTTATATATCCTAACCTAAGGAACCCTAACACCTCGGATGTAATGTTTTACAACATTCCTCGCGTGTTGGCCCCTATTTCTCGGTGGGAATATCATATACGTCTATAACGCTATATATCCTAGCCTAGGGCAATCCTAACATGTCGAATGTAATATTTTACAACATTCCTCACGTGCCGGCCCCAATTTCTCGGTGGGAACATTATATACGTCTATAACGCTATATATCCTAGCCTAAGGCAACCTAACATGTCGAATGTAATATTTTACAACATTCCTGGCGCGTCGGCAACTTCTTCTCGGTGGGAACAGTATATACGTCTATAGCGCTATATATCCTAGCCTAAGGCAATCCTAACATGTCGAATGTAATATTTTACAACATTCCTGGCGCGTCGGCCCCTACTTCTCGGTAGGAACATTATATACGTCTATAACGTTACATATCCTTGCCTAAGGCAACCTAACATGTCGAACGTAATATTTTACAACATTCCCGGCACTTCGGCCCCTACTTCTCGGTGGGAACATTATATATGTCTATAACGTTATATATCCTAACCTAAGGGAACCTAACACATCGGATGTAATATTTGACAACATTGCGGGCGTGTCGGCCCCTATTTCCCGGTGGGAACATTATATACGTCTATAACGCTATATATCCTAGCCTAAGGGAACCTAACATGTCGAATGTAATATTTTAATACATTCCTGGCACGTCGGCCCCAATTTCTCGGTGGGAACATTATATACGTCTATAACGCTATATATCCTAGCCTAAGGCAGCCTACCATGTCGAATGTAATATTTTACAACATTCCTGGCGCGTCGGCAACTACTTCTCTATGGGAACAGTATACACGTCTATAAAGCTATATATCCTAGCCTAAGGCAACCTAACCTGTCGAGCGTAATACTTTACAACATTCCTGACACGTCGGCCCCTACTTCTCGGTGGGAACATTATATACGTCTATAACGCTATATATCCTAACCTAAGGGAACCTAACACATCGGATGTAATATTTTACAACATTCCTGGCGTGTCGGCCCGTACTTCTAGGTGGGAGTATCATATACGTCTATAACGTTATATATCCTAGCCTAGGGCAATCCTAACATGTCGAGTGTATTATTTTACAACATTCCCGGCACTTCGGCCACTACTTCTCGGTGGGAACGTTATATACGTCTATAACGTTATATATCCTAACCTAAGGCAACCTAACACCTCGGATGTAATATTTGACAACATTCCTGGCGTGTCGGCCCGTACTTCTCGGTGGGAATTTCATATACGTCTATAACGTTATATGTTATAGCCTAAGGCAATAGTAACATGTCGAATGTAATATTGTACATCATTCCTGGCACGTCGGCCCATACTTCTCGGTGGAAACATTATATAAGTCAATAAAGTTATATGTCATAACATAAGGCAACCTAACATCTCGGATGTAATATTTAACTACATACCTGGCACGTCGGCCCCTACTTCTCGGTGGGAACATTATATACGTCTATAACGCTATATATCCTGGGCTAAGGCAACCTAACATCTCGGATGTAATATTTGACAACATTACTGGCGTGTCGGCCCGTATTTCTCGGTGGGAATATCATTTACGTCTATAACGTTATATATCCTAGCCTAGGGCAATCCTAACATGTCGAGTGTAATATTTTACAACATTCCCGGCACTTCGGCAACTACTTCTCGGTGGGAACGTTATATACGTCTATAACGCTATAGATCCTAGCTTAAGGCAACGTAACATGTCGAGTGTAATATTTTACAACATTCCCGGCACTTCGGCAACTACTTCTCGGTGGGAACGTTATATACGTCTATAACGCTATATATCCTAGCCTAAGGCAACCTAACATGTCGAATGTAATATTTTAATACATTACTGGCACGTCGGCCCCAATTTCTCGGTGGGAACATTATATACGTCTATAACGCTATATATCCTAGCCTAAGGCAGCCTACCATGTCGAATGTAATATTTTACAACATTCCTGGCGCGTCGGCAACTACTTCTCGATGGGAACAGTATATACGTCTATAAAGCTATATATCCTAGCCTAAGGCAACCTAACCTGTCGAGCGTAATACTTTACAACATTCCTGACACGTCGGACCCTACTTCTCGGTGGGAACATTATATACGTCTATAACGCTATATATCCTAACCTAAGGGAACCTAACACATCGGATGTAATATTTTACAACATTCCTGGCGTGTCGGCCCCTACTTCTTGGTGGGAACATTATATAAGTCAATAACGTTATATGTCCTAACATAAGGCAGCCTAACATCTCGAATGTAATATTTAACTACATACCTGGCACGTCGGCCCCTACTTCTCGGTGGGAAAATTATATACGTCTATAACGCTATATATCCTGGGCTAAGGCAACCTAACATCTCGGATGTAATATTTGACAACATTCCTGGCGTGTCGGCCCGTACTTCTAGGTGGGAGTATCATATACGTCTATAACGTTATATATCCTAGCCTAGGGCAATCCTAACATGTCGAGTGTATTATTTTACAACATTCCCGGCACTTCGGCCACTACTTCTCGGTGGGAACGTTATATACGTCTATAACGTTATATATCCTAACCTAAGGGAACCTAACACCTCGGATGTAATATTTGACAACATTCCTGGCGTGTCGGCCCGTACTTCTCGGTGGGAATTTCATATACGTCTATAGCGTTATATGTTATAGCCTAAGGCAATAGTAACATGTCGAATGTAATATTGTACATCATTCCTGGCACGTCGGCCCATACTTCTCGGTGGAAACATTATATAAGTCAATAAAGTTATATGTCCTAACATAAGGCAACCTAACATCTCGGATGTAATATTTAACTACATACCTGGCACGTCGGCCCCTACTTCTCGGTGGGAACATTATATACGTCTATAACGCTATATATCCTAGCCTAAGGCAGCCTACCATGTCGAATGTAATATTTTACAACATTCCTGGCGCGTCGGCAACTACTTCTCGATGGGAACAGTATATACGTCTATAAAGCTATATATCCTAGCCTAAGGCAACCTAACCTGTCGAGCGTAATACTTTACAACATTCCTGACACGTCGGACCCTACTTCTCGGTGGGAACATTATATACGTCTATAACGCTATATATCCTAACCTAAGGGAACCTAACACATCGGATGTAATATTTTACAACATTCCTGGCGTGTCGGCCCCTACTTCTTGGTGGGAACATTATATAAGTCAATAACGTTATATGTCCTAACATAAGGCAGCCTAACATCTCGGATGTAATATTTAACTACATACCTGGCACGTCGGCCCCTACTTCTCGGTGGGAAAATTATATACGTCTATAACGCTATATATCCTGGGCTAAGGCAACATAACATCTCGGATGTAATATTTGACAACATTCCTGGCGTGTCGGCCCGTACTTCTAGGTGGGAGTATCATATACGTCTATAACGTTATATATCCTAGCCTAGGGCAATCCTAACATGTCGAGTGTATTATTTTACAACATTCCCGGCACTTCGGCCACTACTTCTCGGTGGGAACGTTATATACGTCTATAACGTTATATATCCTAACCTAAGGGAACCTAACACCTCGGATGTAATATTTGACAACATTCCTGGCGTGTCGGCCCGTACTTCTCGGTGGGAATTTCATATACGTCTATAGCGTTATATGTTATAGCCTAAGGCAATAGTAACATGTCGAATGTAATATTGTACATCATTCCTGGCACGTCGGCCCATACTTCTCGGTGGAAACATTATATAAGTCAATAAAGTTATATGTCCTAACATAAGGCAACCTAACATCTCGGATGTAATATTTAACTACATACCTGGCACGTCGGCCCCTACTTCTCGGTGGGAACATTATATACGTCTATAACGCTATATATCCTGGGCTAAGGCAAACCTAACATCTCGGATGTCATATTTGACAACATTCCTGGCGTGCCGGCCCGTATTTCTCGGTGGGAATATCATTTACGTCTATAACGTTATATATCCTAGCCTAGGGCAATCCTAACATGTCGAGTGTAATATTTTACAACATTCCCGGCACTTCGGCCCCTACTTCTCGGTGGGAACATTATATATGTCTATAACGTTATATATCCTAACCTAAGGGAACCTAACACATCGGATGTAATATTTGACAACATTGCTGGCGTGTCGGCCCCTATTTCCCGGTGGGAACATTATATACGTCTATAACGCTATATATCCTAGCCTAAGGCAACCTAACATGTCGAATGTAATATTTTAATACATTCCTGGCACGTCGGCCCCAATTTCTCGGTGGGAACATTATATACGTCTATAACGCTATATATCCTAGCCTAAGGCAGCCTACCATGTCGAATGTAATATTTTACAACATTCCTGGCGCGTCGGCAACTACTTCTCGATGGGAACAGTATATACGTCTATAAAGCTATATATCCTAGCCTAAGGCAACCTAACCTGTCGAGCGTAATACTTTACAACATTCCTGACACGTCGGACCCTACTTCTCGGTGGGAACATTATATACGTCTATAACGCTATATATCCTAACCTAAGGGAACCTAACACATCGGATGTAATATTTTACAACATTCCTGGCGTGTCGGCCCCTACTTCTTGGTGGGAACATTATATAAGTCTATAACGTTATATGTCCTAACATAAGGCAGCCCAACATCTCGGATGTAATATTTAACTACATACCTGGCACGTCGGCCCCTACTTCTCGGTGCGAAAATTATATACGTCTATAACGCTATATATCCTGGGCTAAGGCAACCTAACATCTCGGATGTAATATTTGACAACATTCCTGGCGTGTCGGCCCGTACTTCTAGGTGGGAGTATCATATACGTCTATAACGTTATATATCCTAGCCTAGGGCAATCCTAACATGTCGAGTGTATTATTTTACAACATTCCCGGCACTTCGGCCACTACTTCTCGGTGGGAACGTTATATACGTCTATAACGTTATATATCCTAACCTAAGGGAACCTAACACCTCGGATGTAATATTTGAAAACATTCCTGGCGTGTCGGCCCGTACTTCTCGGTGGGAATATCATATACGTCTATAACGTTATATATCCTAGCCTAGGGCAATCCTAACATGTCGAGTGTAATATTTTACAACATTCCCGGCACTTGGGCAACTACTTCTCGGTGGGAACGTTATACATGTCTATAACGCTGTATATCCTAGCTTAAGGCAGCCTAACATGTCGAATGTAATATTTTACAACATTCCTGGCGCGTCGGCAACTACTTCTCGATGGGAACAGTAGATACGTCTATAACGTTATATATCCTAACCTAAGGGAACCTAACACCTCGGATGTAATATTTGACAACATTGATGGCGTGTCGGCCCCTATTTCCCGGTGGGAACATTATATACGTCTATAACGCTATATATCCTAGCCTAAGGCAACCTAACATGTCGAGTGTAATATTTTACAACATTCCTGGCACGTCGGCAACTTCTTCTCGGTGGGAACAGTATATACGTCTATAACGCTATATATCCTAGCCTAAGGCAACCTAACCTGTCGAGCGTAATACTTTACAACATTCCCGGCACTTCGGCAACTACTTCTCGGTGGGAACGTTATATACGTCTATAACTCTATATATCCTAGCTTAAGGCAACGTAACATGTCGAATGTAATATTTTACAACATTCCTGGCGCGTCGGCCCCTACTTCTCGGTGGGAGCATTATATACGTCTATAACGTTATATATCCTAACCTAAGGCTACCTAACCTCTCTACCGTAATATTTTACAACATTCCTGGAATGTCGGTCCCTACTTCTCGGTTGGAACATTATATACGTCTATAACGTTATATGTCCTATCCTAAGGCAACCTAACATGTTTACCGTAATATTTTACACCATTCCTGGCATGCAAGTCCCTACTTCTCCGTGGTAACATTATATACGTCTATAACGTTATATATCCTAGCCTAAGGCAACCTAACAGCTCGCATGTAATATTTTACTACATACCTGGAACGTCGGCCCCTACTTCCCGGTGGGAACATTATATACGTCTATAACGCTATATATCCTAGCCTAAGGCAACCTAACATGTCGAATGTAATATTTGATTACATTCTGTTCGTGTCGGCCCGTACTTCTCAGTGGGAACATTATATACGTGTATAACGTTATATATCCTAGCCTAAGGGAACCTAACATCTCGGATGTAATATTTAACTACATTCCTGGCACGTCGGCCCATACGTCTCGGTGGGAACATTATATAAGTCAATAACGTTATATGTCGTAACATAAGGCATCCTAACATCTCGGATGTAATATTTAACTACATACCTGGCACGTCGGCCCCTACTTCTCGGTGGGAAAATTATATACGTCTATAACGCTATATATCCTGGGCTAAGGCAACCTAACATCTCGGATGTAATATTTGACAACATTCCTGGCGTGTCGGCCCGTACTTCTCGGTGGGAGTATCATATACGTCTCTAACGTTATATATTCTAGCTTAGGGCAATCCTAACATGTCGAGTGTAATATTTTACAACATTCCCGGCACTTCGGCAACTACTTCTCGGTGGGAACGTTATATACGTCTATAACGCTATATATCCTTGCTTAAGGCAACGTAACATGTCGAATGTAATATTTTACAACATTCCTGGCGCGTCGGCCCCAACTTCTCGGTGGGAACAGTATATACGTCTATAACGCTATATATCCTAGCCTAAGGCAACCTAACATGTCGAGCGTAATATTTTACAACATTCCTGACACGTCGGCCCCTACTTCTCGGTGGGAACAATATATACGTCTATAACGTTATATATCCTAACCTAAGGCAACATAACATCTATGATGTAATATTTAACAACATTCCTGACGTATCGGCCCCCTACTTCTCGGTGGGAACAGTATATACGTCTATAACGTTATATATCCTAACCTAAGGAAACCTAACACCTCGGATGTAATATTTGACAACATTGCTGGCGTGTCGGCTCCTATTTCCCGGTGGGAACATTATATACGTCTATAACGCTATATATCCTAGCCTAAGGCAACCTAACATGCCGAATGTAATATTTCACAACATTCCTGGCGCGTCGGCCACTACTTCTCGGTAGGAACATTATATACGTCTATAACGTTACATATCCTAGCCTAAGGCAACCTAACATGTCGAATGTAATATTTTACAACATCCCCGGCACTTCGACCCCTACTTCTCGGTGGGAACATTATATACGTCTATAACGTTATATATCCTAACCTAAGGGAACCTAGCACATCGGATGTAATATTTTACAACATTCCTGGCGTGTCGGATCCTATTTCTCGGTGGGAACATTATATACGTCTATAACGCTATATATCCTAGCCTAAGGCAACCTAACATGTCGAATATAATATTTTACAACATTCCTGGCGTGTCGGCCCCTACGTCTCTGTGTGGAACATCATATACGTCTATAACGTTATATATCGTAACCTAAGACAACCTAACATCTCTACCGTATTATTATACATAATTCCTGTCATGTCGGTCCCTACCTCTCGTTGGGAGCATTATATACGTCTATAACGTTATATATCCTAGCCTAAGGCAACCTAACATGTCGAGCGTAATATTTTACAACATTCCTGATACGTCGGCCCCTACTTCTCGGTGGGAACAATATATACGTCTATAACGTTATATATCCTAACCTAAGGGAACCTAACATCTATGATGTAATATTTAACAACATTCCTGACGTATCGGCCCCCTACTTCTCGGTGGGAACATTATATACGTCTATAACGTTATATATCCTAACCTAAGGCAACCTAACACCTCGGATGTAATATTTGACAACATTCCTGGCGTGTCGGCCCGTACTTCTCGGTGGGAATTTCATATACGTCTATAACGTTATATGTTATAGCCTAAGGCAATAGTAACATGTCGAATGTAATATTGTACATCATTCCTGGCACGTCGGCCCATACTTCTCGGTGGAAACATTATATAAGTCAATAAAGTTATATGTCATAACATAAGGCAACCTAACATCTCGGATGTAATATTTAACTACATACCTGGCACGTCGGCCCCTACTTCTCGGTGGGAACATTATATACGTCTATAACGCTATATATCCTGGGCTAAGGCAACCTAACATCTCGGATGTAATATTTGACAACATTACTGGCGTGTCGGCCCGTATTTCTCGGTGGGAATATCATTTACGTCTATAACGTTATATATCCTAGCCTAGGGCAATCCTAACATGTCGAGTGTAATATTTTACAACATTCCCGGCACTTCGGCAACTACTTCTCGGTGGGAACATTATATACGTCTATAACGTTATATATCCTAACCTAAGGGAACCTAACATGTCGAATGTAATATTTTACAACATTCCCGGCAGTTAGGCCCCTACATTTCGGTGGGAACATTATATACGTCTATAACACTATATATCCTAGCTCAAGGCAACCTAACATGTCGAATGTAATATTTTACAACATCCCCGGCACTTCGACCCCTACTTCACGGTGGGAACAGTATATACGTCTATAACGCTATATATCCTATCTTAAGGCAACCGAACATGTCGAATGTAATATTTTACAACATTCCTGGCGCATCGGTAACTACTTCTCGGTGGGAACAGTATATACGTCTATAACGTTATATATCCTAACCTAAGGCACCCTAACACCTAGGATGTAATGTTTTACAACATTCCTCGCGTGTTGGCCCCTATTTCTCGTTGGGAATATCATATACGTCTATAACGCTATATATCCTAGCCTAGGGCAATCCTAACATGTTGAATGTAATATTTTACAACATTCCTCACGTGCCGGCCCCAATTTCTCGGTGGGAACATTATATACGTCTATAACGCTATATATCCTAGCCTAAGGCAACCTAACATGTCGAATGTAATATTTTACAACATTCCTGGCGCGTCGGCAACTTCTTCTCGGTGGGAACAGTATATACGTCTATAGCGCTATATATCCTAGCCTAAGGCAATCCTAACATGTCGAATGTAATATTTTACAACATTCCTGGCGCGTCGGCCCCTACTTCTCGGTAGGAACATTATATACGTCTATAACG
Source organism: Xylocopa violacea (assembly GCA_963969225.1). NCBI lineage: Eukaryota > Metazoa > Arthropoda > Insecta > Hymenoptera > Apidae > Xylocopa > Xylocopa violacea. Next base: position 5,081,791 of record CAXAJV010000835.1, read on the forward strand.
TTACATATCCGTGCCTAAGGCAACCTAACATGTCGAACGTAATATTTTACAACATTCCTGGCGCTTCGGCCCCTACCTCTCGGTGGGAACATTATATACGTCTATATAGCTATATATCCTAGCTTAAGGCAACCTAACGTGTCGAGAGTAATATTTTACACCATTCCTGGCATGCAAGTCCCTACTTCTCCGTGGTAACATTATATACGTCTATAACGTTATATATCCTAGCCTAAGGCAACCTAACATCTCGCATGTAATATTTTACTACATACCTGGAACGTCGGCCCCTACTTCCCGGTGGGAACATTATATACGTGTATAACGTTATATATCCTAGCCTAAGGGAACCTAACATCTCGGATGTAATATTTGACAACATTCCTGGCGTGTCGGCACGTACATCTCGGTGGGAATATCATATACGTCTATAACGTTATATATTATAGCCTAAGGCAATAGTAACATGTCGAATATAATATTGTACATCATTCCTGGCGCGTCGGCCCCTACTTCTTGGTGGGAACATTATATAAGTCAATAACGTTATATATCCTAACATAAGGCAACTTAACATCTCGGATGTAATATTTAACTACATTCCTGGTACGTCGGCCCATACGTCTCGGTGGGAATATTATATAAGTCAATAACGTTATATGTCGTAACACAAGGCATCCTAACATCTCGGATGTAATATTTAACTACATACCTAGCACGTCGGGCCCTACTTCTCGGTGGGAACAGTATATACGTCTATAACGCTATATATCCTAGCCTAAGGCAACCTAACATGTCGAGCGTAATATTTTACAACATTCCTGACACGTCGGCCCCTACTTCTCGGTGGGAACAATATATACGTCTATAACGTTATATATCCTAACCTAAGGGATCATAACACCTCGGATGTAATATTTGACAACATTGCTGGCGTGTCGGCTCCTATTTCCCGGTGGGAACATTATATACGTCTATAACGCTATATATCCTAGCCTAAGGCAACCTAACATGTCGAATGTAATATTTTACAACATTCCTGGAGCATCGGTAACTACTTCTCGGTGGGAACATTATATACGTCTATAACGTTATATATCCTAACCTAAGGAACCCTAACACCTCGGATGTAATGCTTTACAACATTCCTCGCGTGTTGGCCCCTATTTCTCGGTGGGAATATCATATACGTCTATAACGCTATATATCCTAGCCTAGGGCAATCCTAACATGTCGAATGTAATATTTTACAACATTCCTCACGTGCCGGCCCCAATTTCTCGGTGGGAACATTATATACGTCTATAACGCTATATATCCTAGCCTAAGGCAACCTAACATGTCGAATGTAATATTTTACAACATTCCTGGCGCGTCGGCAACTTCTTCTCGGTGGGAACAGTATATACGTCTATAGCGCTATATATCCTAGCCTAAGGCAATCCTAACATGTCGAATGTAATATTTTACAACATTCCTGGCGCGTCGACCCCTACTTCTCGGTAGGAACATTATATACGTCTATAACGTTACATATCCTTGCCTAAGGCAACCTAACATGTCGAACGTAATATTTTACAACATTCCCGGCACTTCGGCCCCTACTTCTCGGTGGGAACATTATATATGTCTATAACGTTATATATCCTAACCTAAGGGAACCTAACACATCGGATGTAATATTTGACAACATTGCTGGCGTGTCGGCCCCTATTTCCCGGTGGGAACATTATATACGTCTATAACGCTATATATCCTAACCTAAGGGAACCTAACACATCGGATGTAATATTTTACAACATTCCTGGCGTGTCGGCCCCTACTTCTTGGTGGGAACATTATATAAGTCAATAACGTTATATGTCCTAACATAAGGCAGCCTAACATCTCGGATGTAATATTTAACTACATACCTGGCACGTCGGCCCCTACTTCTCGGTGGGAAAATTATATACGTCTATAACGCTATATATCCTGGGCTAAGGCAACCTAACATCTCGGATGTAATATTTGACAACATTCCTGGCGTGTCGGCCCGTACTTCTAGGTGGGAGTATCATATACGTCTATAACGTTATATATCCTAGCCTAGGGCAATCCTAACATGTCGAGTGTATTATTTTACAACATTCCCGGCACTTCGGCCACTACTTCTCGGTGGGAACGTTATATACGTCTATAACGTTATATATCCTAACCTAAGGGAACCTAACACCTCGGATGTAATATTTGACAACATTCCTGGCGTGTCGGCCCGTACTTCTCGGTGGGAATTTCATATACGTCTATAGCGTTATATGTTATAGCCTAAGGCAATAGTAACATGTCGAATGTAATATTGTACATCATTCCTGGCACGTCGGCCCATACTTCTCGGTGGAAACATTATATAAGTCAATAAAGTTATATGTCCTAACATAAGGCAACCTAACATCTCGGATGTAATATTTAACTACATACCTGGCACGTCGGCCCCTACTTCTCGGTGGGAACATTATATACGTCTATAACGCTATATATCCTGGGCTAAGGCAACCTAACATCTCGGATGTAATATTTGACAACATTACTGGCGTGTCGGCCCGTATTTCTCGGTGGGAATATCATTTACGTCTATAACGTTATATATCCTAGCCTAGGGCAATCCTAACATGTCGAGTGTAATATTTTACAACATTCCCGGCACTTCGGCAACTACTTCTCGGTGGGAACGTTATATACGTCTATAACGCTATAGATCCTAGCTTAAGGCAACGTAACATGTCGAGTGTAATATTTTACAACATTCCCGGCACTTCGGCAACTACTTCTCGGTGGGAACGTTATATACGTCTATAACGCTATATATCCTATCCTAAGGGAACCTAACATCTATGATGTAATATTTGACAACATTCCTGACGTGTCGGCCCCCTACTTCTCGGTGGGAACATTATATACGTCTATAACGTTATATATCCTAACCTAAGGGAACCTAACATGTCGAATGTAATATTTTACAACATTCCCGGCAGTTAGGCCCCTACATTTCGGTGGGAACATTATATACGTCTATAACACTATATATCCTAGCTCAAGGCAACCTAACATGTCGAATGTAATATTTTACAACATCCCCGGCACTTCGACCCCTACTTCACGGTGGGAACAGTATATACGTCTATAACGCTATATATCCTATCTTAAGGCAACCGAACATGTCGAATGTAATATTTTACAACATTCGTGGCGCATCGGTAACTACTTCTCGGTGGGAACAGTATATACGTCTATAACGTTATATATCCTAACCTAAGGCACCCTAACACCTAGGATGTAATGTTTTACAACATTCCTCGCGTGTTGGCCCCTATTTCTCGGTGGGAATATCATATACGTATATAACGCTATATATCCTAGCCTAGGGCAATCCTAACATGTTGAATGTAATATTTTACAACATTCCTCACGTGCCGGCCCCAATTTCTCGGTGGGAACATTATATACGTCTATAACGCTATATATCCTAGCCTAAGGCAACCTAACATGTCGAATGTAATATTTTACAACATTCCTGGCGCGTCGGCAACTTCTTCTCGGAGGGAACAGTATATACGTCTATAGCGCTATATATCCTAGCCTAAGGCAATCCTAACATGTCGAATGTAATATTTTACAACATTCCTGGCGCGTCGGCCCCTACTTCTCGGTAGGAACATTATATACGTCTATAACGTTACATATCCGTGCCTAAGGCAACCTAACATGTCGAACGTAATATTTTACAACATTCCTGGCGCTTCGGCCCCTACCTCTCGGTGGGAACATTATATACGTCTATATAGCTATATATCCTAGCTTAAGGCAACCTAACGTGTCGAGAGTAATATTTTACACCATTCCTGGCATGCAAGTCCCTACTTCTCCGTGGTAACATTATATACGTCTATAACGTTATATATCCTAGCCTAAGGCAACCTAACATCTCGCATGTAATATTTTACTACATACCTGGAACGTCGGCCCCTACTTCCCGGTGGGAACATTATATACGTGTATAACGTTATATATCCTAGCCTAAGGGAACCTAACATCTCGGATGTAATATTTGACAACATTCCTGGCGTGTCGGCACGTACATCTCGGTGGGAATATCATATACGTCTATAACGTTATATATTATAGCCTAAGGCAATAGTAACATGTCGAATGTAATATTGTACATCATTCCTGGCGCGTCGGCCCCTACTTCTTGGTGGGAACATTATATAAGTCAATAACGTTATATATCCTAACATAAGGCAACTTAACATCTCGGATGTAATATTTAACTACATACCTGGTACGTCGGCCCATACGTCTCGGTGGGAATATTATATAAGTCAATAACGTTATATGTCGTAACACAAGGCATCCTAACATCTCGGATGTAATATTTAACTACATACCTAGCACGTCGGGCCCTACTTCTCGGTGGGAACAGTATATACGTCTATAACGCTATATATCCTAGCCTAAGGCAACCTAACATGTCGAGCGTAATATTTTACAACATTCCTGACACGTCGGCCCCTACTTCTCGGTGGGAACAATATATACGTCTATAACGTTATATATCCTAACCTAAGGGATCATAACACCTCGGATGTAATATTTGACAACATTGCTGGCGTGTCGGCTCCTATTTCCCGGTGGGAACATTATATACGTCTATAACGCTATATATCCTAGCCTAAGGCAACCTAACATGTCGAATGTAATATTTTACAACATTCCTGGAGCATCGGTAACTACTTCTCGGTGGGAACATTATATACGTCTATAACGTTATATATCCTAACCTAAGGAACCCTAACACCTCGGATGTAATGCTTTACAACATTCCTCGCGTGTTGGCCCCTATTTCACGGTGGGAATATCATATACGTCTATAACGCTATATATCCTAGCCTAGGGCAATCCTAACATGTCGAATGTAATATTTTACAACATTCCTCACGTGCCGGCCCCAATTTCTCGGTGGGAACATTATATACGTCTATAACGCTATATATCCTAGCCTAAGGCAACCTAACATGTCGAATGTAATATTTTACAACATTCCTGGCGCGTCGGCAACTTCTTCTCGGTGGGAACAGTATATACGTCTATAGCGCTATATATCCTAGCCTAAGGCAATCCTAACATGTCGAATGTAATATTTTACAACATTCCTGGCGCGTCGACCCCTACTTCTCGGTAGGAACATTATATACGTCTATAACGTTACATATCCTTGCCTAAGGCAACCTAACATGTCGAACGTAATATTTTACAACATTCCCGGCACTTCGGCCCCTACTTCTCGGTGGGAACATTATATATGTCTATAACGTTATATATCCTAACCTAAGGGAACCTAACACATCGGATGTAATATTTGACAACATTGCTGGCGTGTCGGCCCCTATTTCCCGGTGGGAACATTATATACGTCTATAACGCTATATATCCTAACCTAAGGGAACCTAACACATCGGATGTAATATTTTACAACATTCCTGGCGTGTCGGCCCCTACTTCTTGGTGGGAACATTATATAAGTCAATAACGTTATATGTCCTAACATAAGGCAGCCTAACATCTCGGATGTAATATTTAACTACATACCTGGCACGTCGGCCCCTACTTCTCGGTGGGAAAATTATATACGTCTATAACGCTATATATCCTGGGCTAAGGCAACCTAACATCTCGGATGTAATATTTGACAACATTCCTGGCGTGTCGGCCCGTACTTCTAGGTGGGAGTATCATATACGTCTATAACGTTATATATCCTAGCCTAGGGCAATCCTAACATGTCGAGTGTATTATTTTACAACATTCCCGGCACTTCGGCCACTACTTCTCGGTGGGATCGTTATATACGTCTATAACGTTATATATCCTAACCTAAGGGAACCTAACACCTCGGATGTAATATTTGACAACATTCCTGGCGTGTCGGCCCGTACTTCTCGGTGGGAATTTCATATACGTCTATAGCGTTATATGTTATAGCCTAAGGCAATAGTAACATGTCGAATGTAATATTGTACATCATTCCTGGCACGTCGGCCCATACTTCTCGGTGGAAACATTATATAAGTCAATAAAGTTATATGTCCTAACATAAGGCAACCTAACATCTCGGATGTAATATTTAACTACATACCTGGCACGTCGGCCCCTACTTCTCGGTGGGAACATTATATACGTCTATAACGCTATATATCCTGGGCTAAGGCAACCTAACATCTCGGATGTAATATTTGACAACATTACTGGCGTGTCGGCCCGTATTTCTCGGTGGGAATATCATTTACGTCTATAACGTTATATATCCTAGCCTAGGGCAATCCTAACATGTCGAGTGTAATATTTTACAACATTCCCGGCACTTCGGCAACTACTTCTCGGTGGGAACGTTATATACGTCTATAACGCTATAGATCCTAGCTTAAGGCAACGTAACATGTCGAGTGTAATATTTTACAACATTCCCGGCACTTCGGCAACTACTTCTCGGTGGGAACGTTATATACGTCTATAACGCTATATATCCTATCCTAAGGGAACCTAACATCTATGATGTAATATTTGACAACATTCCTGACGTGTCGGCCCCCTACTTCTCGGTGGGAACATTATATACGTCTATAACGTTATATATCCTAACCTAAGGGAACCTAACATGTCGAATGTAATATTTTACAACATTCCCGGCAGTTAGGCCCCTACATTTCGGTGGGAACATTATATACGTCTATAACACTATATATCCTAGCTCAAGGCAACCTAACATGTCGAATGTAATATTTTACAACATCCCCGGCACTTCGACCCCTACTTCACGGTGGGAACAGTATATACGTCTATAACGCTATATATCCTAGCCTAGGGCAATCCTAACATGTTGAATGTAATATTTTACAACATTCCTCACGTGCCGGCCCCAATTTCTCGGTGGGAACATTATATACGTCTATAACGCTATATATCCTAGCCTAAGGCAACCTAACATGTCGAATGTAATATTTTACAACATTCCTGGCGCGTCGGCAACTTCTTCTCGGAGGGAACAGTATATACGTCTATAGCGCTATATATCCTAGCCTAAGGCAATCCTAACATGTCGAATGTAATATTTTACAACATTCCTGGCGCGTCGGCCCCTACTTCTCGGTAGGAACATTATATACGTCTATAACGTTACATATCCGTGCCTAAGGCAACCTAACATGTCGAACGTAATATTTTACAACATTCCTGGCGCTTCGGCCCCTACCTCTCGGTGGGAACATTATATACGTCTATATAGCTATATATCCTAGCTTAAGGCAACCTAACGTGTCGAGAGTAATATTTTACACCATTCCTGGCATGCAAGTCCCTACTTCTCCGTGGTAACATTATATACGTCTATAACGTTATATATCCTAGCCTAAGGCAACCTAACATCTCGCATGTAATATTTTACTACATACCTGGAACGTCGGCCCCTACTTCCCGGTGGGAACATTATATACGTGTATAACGTTATATATCCTAGCCTAAGGGAACCTAACATCTCGGATGTAATATTTGACAACATTCCTGGCGTGTCGGCACGTACATCTCGGTGGGAATATCATATACGTCTATAACGTTATATATTATAGCCTAAGGCAATAGTAACATGTCGAATGTAATATTGTACATCATTCCTGGCGCGTCGGCCCCTACTTCTTGGTGGGAACATTATATAAGTCAATAACGTTATATATCCTAACATAAGGCAACTTAACATCTCGGATGTAATATTTAACTACATACCTGGTACGTCGGCCCATACGTCTCGGTGGGAATATTATATAAGTCAATAACGTTATATGTCGTAACACAAGGCATCCTAACATCTCGGATGTAATATTTAACTACATACCTAGCACGTCGGGCCCTACTTCTCGGTGGGAACATTATATACGTCTATAACGCTATATGTCCTATCCTAAGGCAACCTAACATGTCTACCGTAATATTTGACAACATTCCTGGCGTGTCGGCACGTACTTCTCGGTGGGAGTATCATATACGTCTATAACGTTATATATTCTAGCCTAGGGCAATCCTAACATGTCGAGTGTAATATTTTACAACAATCCCGGCACTTCGGCAACTACTTCTCGGTGGGAACGTTATATACGTCTATAACGCTATATATCCTTGCTTAAGGCAACGTAACATGTCGAATGTAATATTTTACAACATTCCTGGCGCGTCGGCCCCAACTTCTCGGTGGGAACAGTATATACGTCTATAACGCTATATATCCTAGCCTAAGGCAACCTAACATGTCGAGCGTAATATTTTACAACATTCCTGACACGTCGGCCCCTACTTCTCGGTGGGAACAATATATACGTCTATAACGTTATATATCCTAACCTAAGGCAACCTAACATCTATGATGTAATATTTAACAACATTCCTGACGTATCGGCCCCCTACTTCTCGGTGGGAACATTATATACGTCTATAACGTTATATATCCTAACCCAAGGGATCATAACACCTCGGATGTAATATTTGACAACATTGCTGGCGTGTCGACTCCTATTTCCCGGTGGGAACATTATATACGTCTATAACGCTATATATCCTAGCCTAAGGCAACCTAACATGTCGAATGTAATATTTTACAACATTCCTGGCGCATCGGTAACTACTTCTCGGTGGGAACAGTATATACGTCTATAACGTTATATATCCTAACCTAAGGAACCCTAACACCTCGGATGTAATGTTTTACAACATTCCTGGCGTGTTGGCCCCTATTTCTCGGTGGGAATATCATATACGTCTATAACGCTATATATCCTAGCCTAGGGCAATCCTAACATGTCGAATGTAATATTTTACAACATTCCTCACGTGCCGGCCCCAATTTCTCGGTGGGAACATTATATACGTCTATAACGCTATATATCCTAGCCTAAGGCAACCTAACATGTCGAATGTAATATTTTACAACATTCCTGGCGCGTTGGCAACTTCTTCTCGGTGGGAACAGTATATACGTCTATAGCGCTATATATCCTAGCCTAAGGCAATCCTAACATGTCGAATGTAATATTTTACAACATTCCTGGCGCGTCGGCCCCTACTTCTCGGTAGGAACATTATATACGTCTATAACGTTACATATCCTTGCCTAAGGCAACCTAACATGTCGAACGTAATATTTTACAACATTCCCGGCACTTCGGCCCCTACTTCTCGGTGGGAACATTATATATGTCTATAACGTTATATATCCTAACCTAAGGGAACCTAACACATCGGATGTAATATTTGACAACATTGCTGGCGTGTCGGCCCCTATTTCCCGGTGGGAACATTATATACGTCTGTAACGCTATATATCCTAGCCTAAGGCAACCTAACATGTCGAATGTAATATTTTAATACATTCCTGGCACGTCGGCCCCAATTTCTCGGTGGGAACATTATATACGTCTATAACGCTATATATCCTAGCCTAAGGCAGCCTACCATGTCGAATGTAATATTTTACAACATTCCTGGCGTGTCGGCAACTACTTCTCTATGGGAACAGTATATACGTCTATAAAGCTATATATCCTAGCCTAAGGCAACCTAACCTGTCGAGCGTAATACTTTACAACATTCCTGACACGTCGGCCCCTACTTCTCGGTGGGAACATTATATACGTCTATAACGCTATATATCCTAACCTAAGGGAACCTAACACATCGGATGTAATATTTTACAACATTGCTGGCGTGTCGGCCCGTACTTCTAGGTGGGAGTATCATATACGTCTATAACGTTATATATCCTAGCCTAGGGCAATCCTAACATGTCGAGTGTATTATTTTACAACATTCCCGGCACTTCGGCCACTACTTCTCGGTGGGAACGTTATATACGTCTATAACGTTATATATCCTAACCTAAGGCAACCTAACACCTCGGATGTAATATTTGACAACATTCCTGGCGTGTCGGCCCGTACTTCTCGGTGGGAATTTCATATACGTCTATAACGTTATATGTTATAGCCTAAGGCAATAGTAACATGTCGAATGTAATATTGTACATCATTCCTGGCACGTCGGCCCATACTTCTCGGTGGAAACATTATATAAGTCAATAAAGTTATATGTCATAACATAAGGCAACCTAACATCTCGGATGTAATATTTAACTACATACCTGGCACGTCGGCCCCTACTTCTCGGTGGGAACATTATATACGTCTATAACGCTATATATCCTGGGCTAAGGCAACCTAACATCTCGGATGTAATATTTGACAACATTACTGGCGTGTCGGCCCGTATTTCTCGGTGGGAATATCATTTACGTCTATAACGTTATATATCCTAGCCTAGGGCAATCCTAACATGTCGAGTGTAATATTTTACAACATTCCCGGCACTTCGGCAACTACTTCTCGGTGGGAACGTTATATACGTCTATAACGCTATAGATCCTAGCTTAAGGCAACGTAACATGTCGAGTGTAATATTTTACAACATTCCCGGCACTTCGGCAACTACTTCTCGGTGGGAACGTTATATACGTCTATAAGGCTATATATCCTATCCTAAGGGAACCTAACATCTATGATGTAATATTTGACAACATTCCTGACGTGTCGGCCCCCTACTTCTCGGTGGGAACATTATATACGTCTATAACGTTATATATCCTAACCTAAGGGAACCTAACATGTCGAATGTAATATTTTACAACATTCCCGGCAGTTAGGCCCCTACATTTCGGTGGGAACATTATATACGTCTATAACACTATATATCCTAGCTCAAGGCAACCTAACATGTCGAATGTAATATTTTACAACATCCCCGGCACTTCGACCCCTACTTCACGGTGGGAACAGTATATACGTCTATAACGCTATATGTCCTATCTTAAGGCAACCGAACATGTCGAATGTAATATTTTACAACATTCCTGGCGCATCGGTAACTACTTCTCGGTGGGAACAGTATATACGTCTATAACGTTATATATCCTAACCTAAGGCACCCTAACACCTAGGATGTAATGTTTTACAACATTCATCGCGTGTTGGCCCCTATTTCTCGGTGGGAATATCATATACGTCTATAACGCTATATATCCTAGCCTAGGGCAATCCTAACATGTTGAATGTAATATTTTACAACATTCCTCACGTGCCGGCCCCAATTTCTCGGTGGGAACATTATATACGTCTATAACGCTATATATCCTAGCCTAAGGCAACCTAACATGTCGAATGTAATATTTTACAACATTCCTGGCGCGTCGGCAACTTCTTCTCGGTGGGAACAGTATATACGTCTATAGCGCTATATATCCTAGCCTAAGGCAATCCTAACATGTCGAATGTAATATTTTACAACATTCCTGGCGCGTCGGCCCCTACTTCTCGGTAGGAACATTATATACGTCTATAACGTTACATATCCGTGCCTAAGGCAACGTAACATGTCGAACGTAATATTTTACAACATTCCCGGCACTTCGGCCCCTACTTCTCGGTGGGAACATTATATATGTCTATAACGTTATATATCCTAACCTAAGGGAACCTAACACATCGGATGTAATATTTGACAACATTGCTGGCGTGTCGGCCCCTATTTCCCGGTGGGAACATTATATACGTCTATAACGCTATATATCCTAGCCTAAGGCAACCTAACATGTCGAATGTAATATTTTAATACATTACTGGCACGTCGGCCCCAATTTCTCGGTGGGAACATTATATACGTCTATAACGCTATATATCCTAGCCTAAGGCAGCCTACCATGTCGAATGTAATATTTTACAACATTCCTGGCGCGTCGGCAACTACTTCTCGATGGGAACAGTATATACGTCTATAAAGCTATATATCCTAGCCTAAGGCAACCTAACCTGTCGAGCGTAATACTTTACAACATTCCTGACACGTCGGACCCTACTTCTCGGTGGGAACATTATATACGTCTATAACGCTATATATCCTAACCTAAGGGAACCTAACACATCGGATGTAATATTTTACAACATTCCTGGCGTGTCGGCCCCTACTTCTTGGTGGGAACATTATATAAGTCAATAACGTTATATGTCCTAACATAAGGCAGCCTAACATCTCGGATGTAATATTTAACTACATACCTGGCACGTCGGCCCCTACTTCTCGGTGGGAAAATTATATACGTCTATAACGCTATATATCCTGGGCTAAGGCAACCTAACATCTCGGATGTAATATTTGACAACATTCCTGGCGTGTCGGCCCGTACTTCTAGGTGGGAGTATCATATACGTCTATAACGTTATATATCCTAGCCTAGGGCAATCCTAACATGTCGAGTGTATTATTTTACAACATTCCCGGCACTTCGGCCACTACTTCTCGGTGGGAACGTTATATACGTCTATAACGTTATATATCCTAACCTAAGGGAACCTAACACCTCGGATGTAATATTTGACAACATTCCTGGCGTGTCGGCCCGTACTTCTCGGTGGGAATTTCATATACGTCTATAGCGTTATATGTTATAGCCTAAGGCAATAGTAACATGTCGAATGTAATATTGTACATCATTCCTGGCACGTCGGCCCATACTTCTCGGTGGAAACATTATATAAGTCAATAAAGTTATATGTCCTAACATAAGGCAACCTAACATCTCGGATGTAATATTTAACTACATACCTGGCACGTCGGCCCCTACTTCTCGGTGGGAACATTATATACGTCTATAACGCTATATATCCTGGGCTAAGGCAACCTAACATCTCGGATGTCATATTTGACAACATTCCTGGCGTGCCGGCCCGTATTTCTCGGTGGGAATATCATTTACGTCTATAACGTTATATATCCTAGCCTAGGGCAATCCTAACATGTCGAGTGTAATATTTTACAACATTCCCGGCACTTCGGCCCCTACTTCTCGGTGGGAACATTATATATGTCTATAACGTTATATATCCTAACCTAAGGGAACCTAACACATCGGATGTAATATTTGACAAAATTGCTGGCGTGTCGGCCCCTATTTCCCGGTGGGAACATTATATACGTCTATAACGCTATATATCCTAGCCTAAGGCAGCCTACCATGTCGAATGTAATATTTTACAACATTCCTGGCGCGTCGGCAACTACTTCTCGATGGGAACAGTATATACGTCTATAAAGCTATATATCCTAGCCTAAGGCAACCTAACCTGTCGAGCGTAATACTTTACAACATTCCTGACACGTCGGACCCTACTTCTCGGTGGGAACATTATATACGTCTATAACGCTATATATCCTAACCTAAGGGAACCTAACACATCGGATGTAATATTTTACAACATTCCTGGCGTGTCGGCCCCTACTTCTTGGTGGGAACATTATATAAGTCAATAACGTTATATGTCCTAACATAAGGCAGCCTAACATCTCGGATGTAATATTTAACTACATACCTGGCACGTCGGCCCCTACTTCTCGGTGGGAAAATTATATACGTCTATAACGCTATATATCCTGGGCTAAGGCAACCTAACATCTCGGATGTAATATTTGACAACATTCCTGGCGTGTCGGCCCGTACTTCTAGGTGGGAGTATCATATACGTCTATAACGTTATATATCCTAGCCTAGGGCAATCCTAACATGTCGAGTGTATTATTTTACAACATTCCCGGCACTTCGGCCACTACTTCTCGGTGGGAACGTTATATACGTCTATAACGTTATATATCCTAACCTAAGGGAACCTAACACCTCGGATGTAATATTTGACAACATTCCTGGCGTGTCGGCCCGTACTTCTCGGTGGGAATTTCATATACGTCTATAGCGTTATATGTTATAGCCTAAGGCAATAGTAACATGTCGAATGTAATATTGTACATCATTCCTGGCACGTCGGCCCATACTTCTCGGTGGAAACATTATATAAGTCAATAAAGTTATATGTCCTAACATAAGGCAACCTAACATCTCGGATGTAATATTTAACTACATACCTGGCACGTCGGCCCCTACTTCTCGGTGGGAACATTATATACGTCTATAACGCTATATATCCTGGGCTAAGGCAAACCTAACATCTCGGATGTCATATTTGACAACATTCCTGGCGTGCCGGCCCGTATTTCTCGGTGGGAATATCATTTACGTCTATAACGTTATATATCCTAGCCTAGGGCAATCCTAACATGTCGAGTGTAATATTTTACAACATTCCCGGCACTTCGGCCCCTACTTCTCGGTGGGAACATTATATATGTCTATAACGTTATATATCCTAACCTAAGGGAACCTAACACATCGGATGTAATATTTGACAACATTGCTGGCGTGTCGGCCCCTATTTCCCGGTGGGAACATTATATACGTCTATAACGCTATATATCCTAGCCTAAGGCAACCTAACATGTCGAATGTAATATTTTAATACATTCCTGGCACGTCGGCCCCAATTTCTCGGTGGGAACATTATATACGTCTATAACGCTATATATCCTAGCCTAAGGCAGCCTACCATGTCGAATGTAATATTTTACAACATTCCTGGCGCGTCGGCAACTACTTCTCGATGGGAACAGTATATACGTCTATAAAGCTATATATCCTAGCCTAAGGCAACCTAACCTGTCGAGCGTAATACTTTACAACATTCCTGACACGTCGGACCCTACTTCTCGGTGGGAACATTATATACGTCTATAACGCTATATATCCTAACCTAAGGGAACCTAACACATCGGATGTAATATTTTACAACATTCCTGGCGTGTCGGCCCCTACTTCTTGGTGGGAACATTATATAAGTCAATAACGTTATATGTCCTAACATAAGGCAGCCCAACATCTCGGATGTAATATTTAACTACATACCTGGCACGTCGGCCCCTACTTCTCGGTGGGAAAATTATATACGTCTATAACGCTATATATCCTGGGCTAAGGCAACCTAACATCTCGGATGTAATATTTGACAACATTCCTGGCGTGTCGGCCCGTACTTCTAGGTGGGAGTATCATATACGTCTATAACGTTATATATCCTAGCCTAGGGCAATCCTAACATGTCGAGTGTATTATTTTACAACATTCCCGGCACTTCGGCCACTACTTCTCGGTGGGAACGTTATATACGTCTATAACGTTATATATCCTAACCTAAGGGAACCTAACACCTCGGATGTAATATTTGACAACATTCCTGGCGTGTCGGCCCGTACTTCTCGGTGGGAATATCATATACGTCTATAACGTTATATATCCTAGCCTAGGGCAATCCTAACATGTCGAGTGTAATATTTTACAACATTCCCGGCACTTGGGCAACTACTTCTCGGTGGGAACGTTATACATGTCTATAACGCTGTATATCCTAGCTTAAGGCAGCCTAACATGTCGAATGTAATATTTTACAACATTCCTGGCGCGTCGGCAACTACTTCTCGATGGGAACAGTAGATACGTCTATAACGTTATATATCCTAACCTAAGGGAACCTAACACCTCGGATGTAATATTTGACAACATTGATGGCGTGTCGGCCCCTATTTCCCGGTGGGAACATTA